>CM060934.1:692266535-697266535 GCA_030765085.1 Allium cepa
ATGTGAACTCGAAACTGACTTAAGAACTTGTCCACCAATTATGTCCATGTTCCAGTAGATCCATCCTTCAACTATCTGAACTACATAGCAGCCATATCAGTCAAGTACAAGGAAACATCGGGCCATGACCTCCTTTGATGCCCCCTAGCACTTCCAATGCGTTGTATACCTCATCAAGTGTTCAGTGGGATCCATCTTACTGTTGTATACTTCTAAAGTACGTAGCTTGAAATCGGGTGGATTCCTAGCTATCCTTATGTTCCGGGTAAACGGACTTTTGTTGCCTCCCTCCAAATCGCTGTTTGTCGGAATTCCACGAATGGTTTGCCTAATGATGTCAGCTAATCCAGTGTTTTCAACCAAGGGTTACCCGTATCCATATTTCCTAGCTTCTCTTTAACTCCGCGTGGAAAATCTGGCACATACTCCTCGTTATGTACTCATGTGTTCCCGTTGATGCCAGGTTGCATAGCATCACCTGATATCCCTCCACGGGTTGATCCAGCATTATCCGGAGGTGTGCCCTAAGTCTTGGTCCATCCAGGTTAATAGTTGTTTATTGATTGGGAGCTGCCCCTACTTAATCACTCCATCTTCCTGCTGGTTGAGTCCCTCTAATCCAGCTCTAAGAACTTGAGCACTTGCAGTTCCCGATTTTCCAAATTGCCTAAGAAGAGCATGAATCATCTCTTATTGTTGTTTCATCATCTGCTCCTGCATAGAATCCATCATAACCTGCATCTCATCCCGAGTTAAGCAGATGGATGCATAATCTGCTCCAGCTCCAGAAGTGGCTGCTTGACTTCCCTCCTCGTTGCTCCTCTCCGCTGCTTGCTTTCTTGTTGGTAGTCTAGCTATTTCTTTCTAGAATCTAAGTTCCCAATCCTTTAGTGCTAGCTCTCTCAGTGAAAGCACCAAAATGTTCACGCCAAAATTGGTCACTAACACCCAAATCCAAGCGAAAGCATCAAATACCAGTCACAGCTCACAGATAGAATTTATGTGGATAATATTAATATAAAGAACAACAAAAATTAAAATGAAAGCAGTAGAGAACAACATATTTTATAGTGGTTCGGCTAACTGCGGCCTACGTCCACTATACAAATTTCCTTTTTATTGTTGTAATAATCGATTACAGTTACAAAATGGTAGAGTAGCCTTAGCCTTCGAAAATAGAAAGCAAGAGAGCCGAGAAGAAGATCCCCTATATCTGGAGACCTACATGTTATATTTATAGGCAAATCTCGAGCTACAAGGCTTCCCGAATGGTATGGGCCCACCAAGACCATGGCCGACCCTGAATCTTCAAATGCCAACCCGAAGTAGCAAGGATACTGACCCGAAGTCCATCTTGAAGTTAACTCAAAGCAAATCTGAATGCCGATCCCAAGCTCCATATGTCAATCTCATGCCTTGCTCGCCGACCGACCCACTATGGTCAAAGAACGTATCGTCGATCCATATGCACCGATCCCGACCGACCGAACCACACAACCGAACTCCAATGACCGAATGCTCATGACTGACCCAGAAACGATGACCCAGGTTACCACCAAGCCATATCCACCGATCCACTCAGGCCGAGCCACTCAAATGTCGAGCCATCTCCAATGCTGATCCATCCAAATGCCGAGCCACCTCCAACGTGTCAATCCAAACATAACCCTCTCTCCCTCGCCGAACCGCATATGACCGCTCCACCTCTGAGCCACTTTGGTAGAACAACACACACTAAACCGTGCCTCCCAGACTGAACGACGTCACCAAGGCTGAACAACAGAATTATGCCGATTCAATTCACCTTCGAGCCACTGACACACCTGAGCCACCCATGCCGAGCCACCTTGCCAAGCCACCTTGCCGAGCCACTTATGCCGAGCCACATAGAAGACTAGAAGAAATCATCCATTCGACTCGAAGCTCGACTACATATGACTCGAAGCAAATCCAGGGTGACTTGCGACTCATCGAAGCCCAAGTTTCAAGCACCCAATAACCTTCGTCCATCGACTATGCCGAATCTCGACTGTAAATCCATGATTATTATCCATTCTTGAACGTCCATCCATCCAGTCGACTAAATCCATCATAACCCAGCCTCGACGAACGAGCAGTCGATTTAGTCGAATCTTCCTGTCTACGGCCTTGCCAAAAGGCGGGTTAACAAAATATGATTTTTATTGTGAAATGTATTTCCATTAAGAAATTTATTTTCTATGAAATTTATTTCTTTTAGTTCAGTGTAATTGATCAAAAATCTCCCCATTATAAACTAGTAACAGTATGTGAAATAACAGTCTATATTAAGTAGATCATGGACCTCCATATTTGGCATGATATTATAGTAATGATGGAAATAATGGGAGCATACCACATAGCACTTTGCATCAAGTTATGAATATTATTTTCGTAAAACATACCATATATTATTTATGAAATAGTATATGTTATTCTGTAATGACTGACAAATAAACACTATTTTGTTTCAATGAGAATATTATGAATATTCGCTATGAAATGAAACTATAACGTGGTGTTTATTTTCATAACAAAAGTGATGCATTGGAAAATACGGAAGTATACGAAATCATTATAATTATTTTGGAATTATAGACTAAGCCATGGTTCCAATAAGTAATTCTTTGATTATATAGTTATGAATCATACGGCACTAGTGAATTATACCTCAGATAATTAAAGGCAAAGCACCTATTCAGTGGGAGCATCATTAGAGTTGATGATCTCTTTGGGTTGATAAATATAAATATATGCTATCAGAAGTCTGATACTACCAAAACAATTCCACATATTTTGTTATATTCGCAGATGAATTATCATAAGCATGAATATATGTATTGATACATATGGGTCATGTATGTGATAAGTTCATAGAATATAAAATGGAAGTAAAATAAAATAATATGCAAAGGACATGATTCGACTTGATCGAATGGGTGGGTATATTGGAAAGAGTTCCAAACATACCTAAAATGAATAAAGATTCAGGCTCAGGAGTCACTTCTCCTTATAATACATAGTGATGTGTGTAGGATCTAGATTAACCCTAGAGGGGGGGTGAATAGGGTTATAGCAAATTTTCTCGATTTAAACACAGAAAACAAACTGCAGAAATAACTATGCTGAAAAGTAAATCACACACAAAATTTACCCAGCTTCGACAACCCCTGCCTACTGCTGCATTCCCTGATTTCTATTAGAATTAAACAGTATCCCGCTTACAAACACTCTACTAGACTCACAAACCTTTGCTCCCGCTCACAAACACTCTACTAGACTCGCACACCCTGCTCCGCCTATAGAGTTTTGTTTACTCGCAAACTCTGCTCCCGCCTATAGAGTTTTGCAAACTCGCACACCCTGCTCACTGAACTAATTCTAACTAGACAATCTGACACTACCTACAACCTAGGTGGTGATTTACAAATTCTTTGACTCGAAAAGAAAAACAGACTTCAAAATTAAAACCAGGAGCAAAAATTAAAATACGAACTTTGACTCTACAATTTTTGCTCAAAATAAAAAACAAATTTAAAACTAAAACCCCCTTTATAAACTAAATCTCCTTTGTAATACACAAGGCCGGCCCCTTGTTATTTTTCACCCGATCCACTGTGAAGAAAAAAATGCGTCCGATCCTTTTTCTTTTGCTTGTGAAATATTTGCGGCCAATCTTCTTTTTCAAATTAGGGCTTCGGCTCTTCTGTGAAATTTGGGGCTTTGTTCAGATGATCGATTCTCTGACTTGTGTTGATCTTTCTCACGCTCGTTCTTTGATGACTGATGGCTTGCGTCGCTTGTTCTCTGATAATTGATTCTTCGAGATTGCAAATTGTTTGCAGCTGCTTCTTTTGATCGAGTTCACTGTTGCGGTATGTAATCTCTTTGCTTGTTTGTGCTTTTGTGATTTTCGAACTCAAACTCGATGCCGATGATGATCACTTGGGTTTGGTATTTATATGAGTTCGAGTACACTTGAATTCGTTCGTATTAATTCGATACTTTCCTGCTTTTCTATTGCTTGATGCGTACGATTTTCCTGATATAACTTCAACCTTGATGCGCACGGCTTTGATTTTGTTGCGTTCGATTTTCTTACTTGATTGTTACGACAGAAACTTTCCCTTTTATTTGTTTTGACTTTTTCAAAGATACGAATTTGAACTTTTGACTTGGTCATCTAATTTTGTTTACTCTGACTTCAGTTTTACTGTGAATTACGGCTTTAGTTGATTTCTGCACTGTTGAACCTCGTCCATCTTCTGTATCACTTGATACTGCTGTGTATTTGCATAGTACCATAGCTTCTCTGTTGCACTCGAGTTTGTAGCTTGCCACTGACTTGTTTGTTGCATTGTTGTTATTGCATTCACTTCATGTTTGCATGAGCTCTGGTCATTTGCACTTGCAGTTGGTCACTTGATTCAGTTGTGTTGGAACTGGATTAGTGCAGTGTGCATTCTAGCTTGTAACTGTTGGTCGACTATCTCCTTGAGTTGCAGTGCTTCATGTTGTATTCATCCCTGCAGTATAACCTGTTGCACTTTTTGATGGTTCATTGGTGCATTTGTACTTGGTCATTGTAGTATGTTGTCACGGTATTGGTTCGAGTCAGTTTCAATGTTTCATTGTGAAGTTCAAGTTGCATGTATGCTGTTCATTGCTTGGTCTCTGAGTCTTGTACATGCATTGTCCTTCTGGAGCTTGTATAATTTGAACCTGGTTTGGATTTTTGCATCGAGCATGCTTCTGGTTTGAGTGTGCTTGTATCTTTGTAGTTGCACTCCATTTTCGTGTGTTCATTTGAGTTGTCTGCACTTAGACTTGAGCTTTCATTGTCATGTTGCATTGACCTGAATCAATCCATATTATTGCTTTGATATTGCAGTTTGGTCTTGACGCAGTTGCTCTTTGTTGCACTGCATAGTGGTCTTCTGTCCATGGTACTGTTCATGTTGAGTTGATATCTGCTTGTAGTTGATGCATATGCTCTCTGATACATGTTTGGACTAGCTGTGCATTGTTCATGACTGTTTCATGCTTGTTTGTTATCTGGTAGCACTTAAGTTTCTTGGCACTGCTGTTAGCTTTGGTGTATGAGCTTGGTTCATGTGAACACATTTGTGTTATTGCTTCCATTCTGGTTGTTACAGTCCTATGCAGTTGCTTGTAGTCTTGGCCATGTTGGTTTAGTTGAGTCTGTTGCATTTGTTAGTTTAGTCGTGCACTTGGTCTCTTCACTGTGTTGCACATTTGTGGTATTGCTTCATGGCCAGTGGAGTTCTTATTCAAATCTGCTGTGTCACTTTTGCAGTTTGGTCTTGCATTTGATGTTGTTTATATCTTCATGTTCATGTATGTCTTCCCATTCACTGTTGCTGCACATGTCTACTGTGTTCATTGAGTTGCTGTCGTCTGCACTTGCACACTCCATACTTTGGTATTGTTCCATGCTGTTACCTGGTCGAGCTGTGGTCTTCAAGCATATTGCCGTGATTGTAGTTCCAGCGTGCATTTCTCCGTTGCACTTTCTTTTGATATAGCTGTTGGTTGATGTGCATGCTTGTTCATTCCAGTGAGTTTTGTTTTGTGATATCCATGTTGCAACTGTTTTTGACATGTGAACTACCATGATTGTTGCAGTCCATTTTGTTGTTGGTCTTCGTTGCATTCATGTCATGTTGCCTTGTGTTGAATCCAGTTTCAAAACTCGGGTTTGACGTTGTGCTCGTGTCGTGATTTTGAATATATTGCATGTGAGTTGAACCTGGATTTTCATTTGGGTTTGACCTGTGCTCACCTGTCCCTGTAGCATTATCAAGTGTATACCGATGTGCACGGCCTTATGGCATGTACAGTGATACACTGTGCATGTCACATTGTTCGTGTGTGATGAATTCAAGTGTGAATGATGACGAACAACCCAAATAACCGAGGAAAATCATATCTTCAAAAATCGTATTTCATTTTATATTGCAAAAGTATTTCTTTTTCAATTTTACTGCGTTAGTGAATATTTTTGCAGATTGTTCAGATGCTGGATTCAAACTGGAATGCGGTTGAAGACAAAATACGAGTGTGAGTGATATGTAGTGAGGTTATTAATGTAAACTGAATTTTGATGTAATCAAAAATGTATATGTATAGTGAGAGCTTGAATTTGTACTATTCAAGATTGTAATAAATATTTGTTTGAATAAAATTTCTGTTTGAATTCAAATTCTGAGTAACTTGTTCTGTTTGAATTCAAATTCTGTGTAATTTATTTTATTCAACAAATATTTATTTAATCTATGAAAAACAAAATAGTACGTTACCAAATACATTTAAATGAATATATATATGTTTATTATCATCGAACAAAAACATATAAGCGCATATTCATACAATGTGTTGATAAGGAGTAATCGAACTTTGTTGGATATAGGACGATTAAATGACGAGTGAACTTGAGTTAATTTCTTTCTATAAGGTGTGTGCTTAAGGGTAGTATAAAATGTTAATGTTGATATCATCCGAAGAATATTTTACAAAGTCATACAAGATTTGAGTTTAGAAGAAATCTTATCATGTTCTAGGCTAAGGAGTTGATGGACTGTGTGATTAGAATGACTGGGCATAATATTTGTACATAAGAAATCTTGTATGAATCACCCCAAAGGAGTTTGAGGATGATAGTCATTGGACGACTGATTTATGTTAAGAAAATAAATATTATGAACTAGTACCAAATATCAGTTTTATGTATAGCAATTCATAAAACGGTTATGAATGCCCATTCCATTATTCTTGAAAAAACAATTGTTTTTTTCAAGAATAAATAACTTCGTAGGAAAAGAATTTCTTTAAGAAATTATTGGTAGTAAAATGGATTTGGATACGATCTAAGGATAAAACTGATTACAAGGGATGACATGAAATTAACCAAACATAAATAAACACATATCATTAAAATGTCTAATGATTATTCTTTCACATTGAAGAAGAAACTATGAGTTTTTTAACAATATCAAGTATAAATAATCCTTGGTTTTTTAGTTAAACCACTACGAATATTGACTCTATGATATGGTACGAAGCGCAAATAAGAAATAGATTCCAAGTATGTTATCAAAATATGATATTATAGGTTGACCCAAAGGGATAAGATCCATCGGTCGCAAATATGTCTTTAAGAGAAAGGAAAATGCAGTTGGAATATGGTGAGCCACATTAATAAGAATAAAATCATGAATTTCAATTGTTGAAATTAGCGTAGTAAGTTCTCTATTCAATATGCTCAAATTGATTCAGATCCTACCTACAAAATGATTGCCTTGTATGACTTTGTACTTTGGTGCATATGTGTTGAAGTGGAAAATTATAAATAAGAAGTTAGACTAGACCATTTGCACATAATAACCAAGTATCTCGAAGCAGTGGGGGCAATATTGAATTTGTAGGTTATAGATATAATCCAAAACCAATACAATGATATCATTTGACAAGCATGAAAATTAACACGTATTCTAATAGATATATCAAATAGATTTCCGACAAAAGGCAAAGGAAGGGCATGCCAATAAGAAGGAACGTTGAAAATACACTGATATTTATAAACATAAGAAAACAATACGCTACTGATTATTAATGATGTATTTATGTTAAAACCATCTTTTAGTTGTTTTATACTCGATGTTGGACTTACAAATGATGTGTCATATAGTGAGTATAACGGACATTGGGAATGTCCCAGACAATACGCAGAAATGCCTTGTTAAAATGTGTAACAAGAAACATGTAAGATGGATTCCTTATGCATTGGTGATAGGAATTATCATACATGTTATGTTGTCTATGATATCGTGATTTGTTTATGTATTTGATATATTAAAAAAGTATCGAATCCAAATTAAAGTCACTAAATGGTAAGTTAGAGTGTTCTTCTATATTTACAAAATACATGAGAATAGTTTATAGAAACAACGAACTCCATATAAAGGAGTATTCAGACTCGGACTTCATATATGATATTGAGTATGGTATGTAAATATAAAATTCATGTTGAAAGCTTGGTTAAGAAGCTTTAGGTTGGAAATTTTCCAAATGGGAGAACGTGGATAATTCAATAAAAGGCCAAGTACATCACCTCGAATAGCTCCACAATAAAATACATGTATATATAGAATGAGTGTACAAATTGATAACTGAGCCGAGGGTGATTCCAAATGTTGAGATTCCTATAGAATTGTTATATAATAACAATGTCGTGATATAGTTCCTAGCAGAACTTAGAGCTTGTTGAATGTCGAGAGACATATTCCAAATTGTTCTACATGATCGAGGCAATTTATTGGCATCAGGAGAGATTGATTGACATAATAGATAATTGAAACATAATAGAATGCATGTCCACTGAGGAACTGACCCAGTTGTGTTAAAGAAATCGATTAGAGAAGTTGAAATAAGATTCCATAACTGGCCCAGGTTCAAGTGGTAGATTGATAGAGTTAGGGATATTCCCTAAGGGCAATTATGTGATTTTCTACATAAATATAACTCGACAACCAATCTTGTTTGAAATAAAAGGTATTTCCTTTTTGTTATGCACTTGTTATAAATTTTATAAATAATAAATTAACAAATTCAAATATATATGTTAGAAGGTCCATATATGAGGTGTTCTTGATAGCAGTTATAAATAGTTGTAACCATGGGTATTATATCACAATATGATAAGCATATCATTTTAAATAGTCTTAGTCTAGATGTAGCGAGACTGCACATTGATGCATCCATTGAGATTAAAGTACGTAACACCCTTCAAATATTGGACAGTGTATTACACATGGCTGTTGGGGGCACCAAGGGGTTACGTACTAATAATCATTGGATAACTATGGAATGACTCACTCGATGGTTTTCTATTGGTCAATATAACCAAGGTCAAATAGGAAACATCAAAGTGTAACACCTTGTAAAAATTAATAAGAAATAAAGAAGTTAATCGATCAATTAAATAAGATAAAGATAAAAATGGAAAATTTGGAAAAGTCAGAATTTGACCTTGGAAGTTATGTCGTTGCATTTGTAGTGATTTTCTGATCAATTTCCATCATGATGTTTTGAAAACAAAGCTTGAACAAAAAAGTTATGGTCATTTGAAGTTTTGGGTTCGAATTAATTTAAATACAATTCAAAATCAAATAAATAAATAACTCTTGAATTAGAAATTCAAAACATAAACTGGGGGTTAAGTAAATGTTAAAATTAATGTTAATGTTAAAAGATTAATTAACGCATTATATAAAACAAGCAATGACACAATCAAAATATTCCCATAATGAAGCTACCGGTCAACCACCTACCCATGGTTGGTCGACAGCTAGAGGTCGATCGGTAGGGTAGGAGCGGTCGACTAGTTTATGTTGATGGCAACAAGGGTTTTCTACATTTAAATGGTATGGATTTATTATTTTAAACCGACTTATGTCCAAAAATTCTGGTGCATTCTAACCACTATAATTAAGAGCCTAGATCCCTTATTTTTATTTATAAATTATTTTAGGAATAAGCAATGCTCCGCTAGTCTCTCTCCTCAAAGCCCTGTTGGCCTCTCTCTTCAAAGATTCATAAAATACTCTAGGGTTTTGGGTAAGAAATTTTAAATGTTAATTATTCAATCAGTAATCCTTTTCTCTTTTATTCCCTAAATTATGAATCTAGTTCGTACACAATACTCATGTTGTATATTTCTAAAAGAAGAGACTGTAAGAGATTAAAGTAGGCATACAAATCAAAAAAGCGAAAAGCTAAGGACTGATTGTGAGTGGAAATCTTAGTCTTTCTTATTTTAATAGTTGTATAGTATAACTTAGATTTAATATAACCTTTTGGAAAAAAAATTTAACACAAACATCACACTGAAACCCCAAAATTTTCCCAAAGTGAAATGTCAATTCTTAAGTTAGAACCTCAATTATTCTATGCTGAAATAATGGAATTATATAAGCATTGCAATTTTAATGTTTTACACTCTATTTCACTTATTATCTTTTTCTTTGGATTTAATTAAGGGATTTGAAAATAATAAATCAGGAATTGGTCCATAAGGTATGGATTCTTTTATTCATTGTTTGCACCGCCTATTTCCGTAACTTAAATTTAAATCCCCCTTTTTAGTTTTATACAAAGAAGTATAACAAAGCGTAAAAGTAATTGAATTATAAGTCTCATTCAATTTTGATTCAATATATGGTATATGGTATTAGAATTATATAAATTTGAACTTTTGACATTTAAATGATAGTTTAAGGCGCAATGTTCACACTCCTAGAAATGTTTAGGATGTGCGTGCACACGCATATTTGTGTATGTATGTATGTTTGTTTATATTAGCATAAATAACGTATAATTAAAGTGTATTAATAACGCAGTTAATAGTATAATAATTATCATTAAATCCCCCTTAGAAACGAAATTAATATAACATCCCCTTATTTGGAGGCCCAAAAAAATGACTATGGATACTGCAGTCATCTATAGTTATTAATCCTCGACGACCAAACACGGTGATATTAGATATATTGGTACATAGAAACACAAGAATATGAAAAAAAATAAACAGCAAAACAAATTCCATATTCCATTTCAAAAATATTCCAAATTGCATACATAATCCCAATTCACAGACCATGTTCAGATAACATATAATTATTACAAAATATGCCAAGAATGACATATGAAGATACCCATTGGTAGATCAGAGTATATAGATAGGAAAGAAAATAATTTTCCTTTACAAAAAAAAACACACAACGGAAATAAAAAGAACTCTAATAACAATATTTCCTTTTGCACGTCTTCGGAAGCTTTATTCATCTAAAGGAACACCTGGAAACCTTAACTCTCAACTCAAAATTAATTAAGTACGGAGCGTTTAAGGGGAAAATAAAAACTTAGAGTTAGACATAAAGCCTGGTAAGAATAATAATTCATCATCTCAAACCATTTAGATATCTAGTGAGACCACGCAGCTTAGCGGAACGAGTTTTCCCTTCATTAGTATCCTAAAAAATTTATAAAACCATATACCGTGCTCCTACATCCACAATGGTTAAAACATGGTATTTCAAAACATTATGATGATATGCAAAAGAAAAAAATCAATTCTGGTTTACCCACGCCCATTCATTCTGACTATCTGTCTCAATTATAGTTTCTAGGATTACTACTAACCTATTAATGTTAAGGACTATCTATCCAATTACTTAGTTTTCATGGGATCACCAATAACATATTGGCGACTCTAATATCTTATTTCTTATCCTAGTTTTTACGGGCTAACTAGGAACCTATTAGCTGTCTGCCAATATCTTAATCTGGATATAGTTTTCATGTGCTAACTACAAACCTACTGGCCCCTGCCAGTATAAATTATAGTTTTCATAGGCTGACCATGAATCTATTGGCCCCTGCCAATATCATACAGTTTTTATAGGCTTGCTATAAACCTATTGGCCCCTACCAATATCTTTAATTAAAATTTTAACATATGTTAAGTTATATTCACTACTGGGTCAACTTAACTGATTATTCTGCCCTTTTCCCAAAATACATTTATGGGTTAATAACAAAGTGAATAACATTTCAAAATCTTTATTTATGGCATGTTTATTACTTTAAATTAAGAGTGGGTTTATTTTTTGATATCAAAATATCTCTTTTAGAAACCTCTGGATAGCCTTCATTCGAAGGCAAAGATCTCTTTTCAAAACATTGAACATATACCTTTCAAAGCCCTTGATAAACATTCTCTTTCGAAACCTATTACAATTTTCAATGGTATCAAATCATCT
Organism: Allium cepa; assembly: GCA_030765085.1. Taxonomy (NCBI): domain Eukaryota; kingdom Viridiplantae; phylum Streptophyta; class Magnoliopsida; order Asparagales; family Amaryllidaceae; genus Allium; species Allium cepa. The sequence continues at coordinate 692,278,394 of CM060934.1, forward strand.
TTCAAAAATACAGAGCTTCGAAACAAATAAAATATCCCTTTTGAAAGCAATGGGTTTACACTTTAAAATCATTTGGGTCAAAATGGTTATATACGAAAGTATCTCTTTCTAAATCAACAAAAAATACTAGAATTGGGAAAATTTGGTGGTGACGAAACCACCTTAGTCAAAAACAAAAGACTTTATAATCAAAACTTCAAAGGTCTGAGTCAAAAAACCCCTTTCGACTCCATCCCCTTCGAAACCTCAACCCCCTTTCAAAAGCAATTAGGAAAAAGATTTGGTCTAAGGTAAAAACAAGAGCAATCCTTCGAAAGCATTACTGGACAACATCGTCGAAAGGTAGAGTAGCGGCGAGGCTTCGACTAGGTCGAAACCAACCCCTTTCGAAATCTTTTATTTTTAAAAAAGGAACCACTTCGAAAGCTATTACTTTAGTATAATATGGCAACCTTCTTCGAAAGCTAATGTGTAAAACCTCTTTCGAAAGAATTTGTTTTGACTAAGTCGAAAGCTTTGAGTAAAATAAGGCAAGGATTTAACTTCGAAAACAAAGCAGGGTTTCGACCCCATCGAAAGCTTGCCTTTCGACATTATAGCTTCTGCCTTCTTCCAATCCACTACGTACCATCTAAGTGATATTATGTGCATTAATTTCGACTGTCTAGGTTTCGACTATGTTGGTTCTGACTAGGAAGAGGTGGAGTCTATGGAGTCGAAGGATACTACTATTAGAGGCAAAACACTTTTTTCTGATTTAATGGCTAAAATATAGAAACTCCAGTAATTTTATTTTAACAACTTGCCAATTTGGAAATAATTGATTGGCTGCCCAAAATCTTTTCAAGTACTTTACTTATATAACTGCCACATCTATACCAGATCTAAATCGAAGGATTTTAACATTAATATCTTTCCATATTACAATACTAACATTTGTAGAAAAGCCCCTCTTTCAAAATAATTTATTTCCCTTAGTAAATCGATTGGGAATATCTAAAAAATAATAGAAATACGATTTCATTGTGTAATCAAACATATAAAAAATTTAGACCCAAATCCTTTCAAGTATATTTGAAATAAATTTTTAACCCAAATACTTCATATTTACCATCGAAAATTCATAATAAAATTTTCATGGCTTGGAAAATTCTGAAAATTAAAACCCATTTGTAAAATCTTGTTTTATTCAATATAAAAAATTTCCATGGAAATTCAAAATCAGTAAACCTCGGTTTTGACCCTAAAAATGTACATATTTCATCTAAGTTAATGGTTTAAATCAACCAATCCATAAATTTAAGCATATCATCATTCATAATAATCATAGAAACAATATAAATACTTAAATTAGAAATCATATGATTATCAAACCAAAAAGAGATGGTATGAATTATTATTCACCTTAAATTTGATAAGGAACTTGAGATTTGTTGTTGATTAATCCTTCCTAGCTTTTAGGTCTTAGCTTTTGATAAATTTCTTCCTTCCTTCCTTGATAATGGCCGACTTTTGTTTAGGTTTTAGATTTGTGTTTGTGATCGTGAGAAAATAAAACGTGAATGGACAAAATGTGAAGAAATAGCTGTGTATAGTTATTTTACTAATATGCCCATATGTAAGTTCATTAGCTAATAACCCAAATTAAAGTCCATTTATCGTATGGTTAAGGACGACCCTATATGTTTTATTCAAATCACAATCTCCTTATCAACATTATTCTATTTAATTAATATAATTAAATCTTCTGAATAATGTTATCAAAAATTAGAGATTTTACAAGCTCCCCGCTTAAAGAATTTCGTCATCGAAATTCAGTATGGACTGAGTACTAAAGATAACAATCATCTATAAGAACTCCTAACAACCATAATAGTCTAACCGACTAGCAACTATCTATTTAAATCTAATATAGACATATCCTCAAAGCAGATCAGGATAAGTATCTCTAATCCGGTCCTCTATCTCCAAAGTACAGTCATTCTCGTTGTCGCTTCACTGAACTTTCACCAATCTGACTATCCTGTTTCTTAATCTTTTCTCATCTCTAGCTACAGCCCGAACTGATTATCTAACAAAAGTCAAATTAGGCTCTACCACTAAGTCATCCAACCCTGTCGTAGGAATAGTAGTCTTTGGATCATGCACATACTTATGAAGATGAGACATATGAAATACATTATGGACACCTACCAAACTTCTCGGCAACTCTATTCTGTATGCGAGCTTTACAATCCTTTCTAAAATCTGGAATGAACCAACATATCTCAAGGCTAACTTCCCTGACTTTCCAAATCGTATCACACCTTTCATAGGTGATACTTTAGTGAAAACCTTATCTCCAACTGAGATTTTTTGGCCCCTATGCCTCTTATATGCATAACTCTTCTGTCTTGACTGAGCTTCCTTATCCTCTTTCGCATTAATTCAATTTTCTCTAAAACATCTCTGACTAAATTCGGACCTATGAATAATTTATCTTCAGTCTCTAACCAACATGTTGGTGATTTACATGGTCTTCTATACAAAGCTTCAAACATCGCCATTCCTACACTATTCTGATAACTATTAATATAGGAAAACTCAACCAAATATAGATGATCTTCCCAAGATCCTCCAAAGTCCAATGAACAAGCTCTCAATAAGTCCTTGAGTACTTTATTGACTCTCTCTGTTTTTCCATCTGTCTGAGGGTGATACGCAGTACTCATGTTAAGCTTGGTACCATCACTTACTATAGACTTTTCCAGAATTCATTAGTGAACAATGCATCTCTGTCACAAACTATAATACTTGAAACTCCATGCAGTCTAACTATGTTCTTCAGGAACAACTTTGCTAAAACAGGTGACGTTCTAGTTGATTTAACTAGAATGAAATGAGCACTCTTGGTCAATCTATTCACTATAACCCATGTACTTTCATTACCTCTATTTGACCTCAACAACCCGTCTATAAAATCCATGGATATCGAATCTCATTTCTAGACTGAAATCTCTAAAGGTTGTAGTAACCCACTTGGCTTCTGATGTTCAGCATTTAATTATTGATAGTTTTAACACAGTCTGACCCACAAGCAACCATCCCTCTTCATGCCTTCCCAATAGAAGCTCCTTTTCATATCTTGATACATCTTGGTTCCTCCAGGATGAATCCTAAACTTAGATCGATGACATTCTTTGAGAACTTCTTTCCTTAAGTCTTCCACATCTGGAACACACAACCGTTCCTTCTTTCTCAGCCACTCTCTCTGGTCAAGGCTAAAATCATATAAATCATTGATCTTTGCTCCAACCTCAAGTCTTCTGCTCCTCTCGGCTAATGCTAGATCTCCTTCTACTTAGAAGCAATTTTCTCAATCAATACTGGTCGAGCTTCTAAGCAAGGAAACTTGGCAATACTCTGACGAGAACCAACAATCAATCTTAACTATATATCGCAACTAGCTAAAGCTTTCAAATCTTTCAACTCCGCCAACATAGCTAAAACCCCATTTTGATGTTTCCTACTAAGAGCATCTGCCTCCTTATTACCTTTTCTTGGTGTATATTCTATACCTAAATCATATGCAGCCAAAAACTGCACCCACCTCTGCTGTCTCATAGTCAACTCCTTATGAGAGAATAAATACCGTAAAGACTTATGATCGGTATATAACTCAAATCTCTCTCCTAAGAAATAATGTCTTAAAATCATCAATGCGAAGATCACGGCTGCCAACTCCAAATCATGAGTAGGATATCTAACTTTATGCGATCTAAGTTGGAAAAATGTGTAAGCAATTACTTTACCACTCCGCATCAACACCGCTACTAACTTAGTTCCACATGCATCCGTATACACCACCAACCCTATTTTCCGTCTGGAACTACTAACACGGGTGCATTGGTCAATAAATGCTTTAATTTAAGGAATGCCTCCTAACATTTATATGACCATACAAATCTCACTTCCTTCCTGGTTAGCCTAGTTAAGGGTGCTTCTATTCGCAAGAAATCCTTAATGAATCTCCGATAGTACCCAGCAAGTCCAAGAAAACTCATGATCTCAGTCATCGTCTTCTCTTCCAATTATTCACAGCGACGATCTTATCTGGATCAATTGACAGTCCTTTCACTGAAACCATGTGACCAAGAAACTTTATCTCTTTCTTCCAGAAATGACACTTGGTAAACTTCGGCTTTAGCTGATTCTTCCTCAGCGTCTCAAGCACTACTCTAAAATGACCTTCATACTCTCTCTCATCCTTAGATTATACTAGAATGTCATGTATAAGTACAAGTACAAGCCTATCCAAGTACTCTCAGAAAACTCGGTTCATCAAATCTATGAAGAAAGCAGGTGCATTCTCAATCCAAATGGCATTACCAACTACTCATATGAACCATATCTAGTTCGAAATGCTATAAAAGGAATACTATCCTTCGTCACTCTCAACTAATGGAAACATGTCGCCAATCCAATTGGGAAAACACTTTGGCTCCAGTCAACTGATCAAATAGATCATATATTCTTGGTAAAGGATACTTATTCTTAATTGTCCTTTCATTTAACTTATGATAATCAATATACATCCTTAATGACCCAATTAGTTTCTTTACGAATACCACGGCCGCTCCCCAAGGCGAACTGCTTGGTTTAATAAAATTCCTTCATTCTAGATCCACTAGCTGGACCTTCAATTCCTTCATCTTAGTTGGTGTCATCCTGCTAGGTGATCTACTTACGGTTCAGCTCTTGGCACAAGATCTATTCTAAACTCAATAACTATTTTCGGAGGTAGTCCAGTGACTGGCTCAAAGACATCTGCAAAATCCCTTGCTACTCGAACTTGACTTAACTCATTTCCTGCCCCCATAACATTAAGCATAGCACTAATACTCCGATCCATATTCTCTACTAAGAATATTCCTCGATTATGACTATCATGGTGTCTCAATGATATTTCTCTCTCTAGGAAAAAAAATTCTAGCCTCATACCTACTCAACCAATCCATACCCAAAATGATCCCGAAATCTATGAAATCAATAACATACAAAATGCATGAAAACTTATGACTTAACAAGTCAATTTCTAACTAGTCACATCTTAACCCTAGAGTTACATACCCTCCTATTGGATTTGCAACCCTTAAGGAAGTAACAATGTAGGTGGATTCTAGACATAATCTATCAATCAAACACTGAGATATAAATGAATGTGATGCACCGACATCAAAATCTACTCTAACTGAAATATTCTGAATCAAAAGCATACCTTCCATCATAGTCTTTCCCTTATCTGCTGCAGCAGGCCTAGCTGGTTCTATAGCAAAAAATTCCTTTGTCCTCCCTAACTGGCTCTGGACACTGATTCTCGTAATGCCCAACTTGATCACAGATGAAGCATTTCACATTCTTCTAACTGCAGCCTTCCTTCCATTTCCTGACCGGCATTCATTGGCAAAGTGACCCTTCTTGTCACACTTATAGCAAACAACCTCATCCTTTAACTTCTTAGCCGTGTCTCTCTTCTGGGATTCCTTCTTCTTAAAGAATTTCATCTTCTTCTCTTGAGAACTTTGAGTTTCCACCGACTTCTCCTTAGCTAATCGGCAAGTAACTCCTCATGGCGAATAGCCATTTCCACTACTACATTACAAGGATCACAGACATGTGGCATGGTCATTCTAGTAAGCTCGGGGCTTAGTCCTCGAATGAACTTCTCATTTCTTTTGATGTCAATATTTATAAAAGCATACCTATATCAAGACAGCTCTTCAAACTTAGTAATATGCACAACTACTGACATATCTCCTTGCGCTAAATCCAAAAACTTCCTCATTAGCTCAGATTTAGCAAACTCGAATACAAACTTCTGCTCAAATCTCATTTTGAAATCATTCCAAGTTAACTGCTCTTCCAGCATTCTGGTAGTGACACCATTCCACTAATGTATTGTTGACCCCTACAACTGTCTAGAGGCCAACCTCTTCTTTTGTCCATCATTCAGACCCAAATCAGTAAACATAAGCTCACAATGCAACAGATTCTGAACTTTTATGACACTCTCTGTTCCAAAGAATGGCTTCCCACCCAAACTGGTATAGTCTCTACTTAGCAAAGCAATATTCCTAACTGGAACCACATGATTTTCTCCTCTTGCATTTCTAGCAACTCTAAAAGCAGTTCTGGCTTGCATCAAACCAGTAAAGAACAGATACATCACCGCATATCAACTAGTGGATTTCTAGCACCCATATTGGCTTCAGCATTTTGGTTACTAGCATTAGCTAGATGACTCGGGTTTCTCCTGGTACTGGGTCGAGCATTCCCATTAGTTGCGTGCTTCCTCTACTAAGATTTCCTTTCTGTTTGTAACATGATTTTTGTTTGATGATACTAAACATATATATATATATATTCGTTTAAATGTATTTGTTCTTGTACTATTTTATTTTTCATATGATTAAATAAATATTTATTGAATAAAATAAGTAACTCAGAATTCAGATTTAAACAAATATGTTATTCAAACAATTATTTAAGTACAAATTCAAATAGTACAAATTTAAGCTCTCACTATATTTATACATTTTTAATTACAATACAACTTTGATTAAACACATTTTCCCTTTATAGTTTTTCATACATAATTCATCTCACCACATATTCACTCTCACTCATATTTGATCTTCAACTCTGTTCCAGCCTGCATCCAGCTTCTGAGCTATCTGCAAAATAAACACTGATGCGGTAAAATTGAAAAATAAATATTTTACAGTGTAAAATGAAGTGTGTGTTTGAATATATTGTTTGCCTCAGTTATTTGGGTTATTCATCATCATTTCTTTTAATTCATCTTGCACGAACAACTTGTGACATGCATAGTGTATCACTGTATCTAAACTATGCATGTCATAAGGCCGCTCACACTGACATACGCTCGCTCTTTAAAACTGCAAGGACATGTGAGAATAAGGTCAAACCTGACCCGAGGCTATATTCAACATAGGTACAATCCAAAATACAAAACAAAATTCAGTTCAAAGGCAAGAAGAAGTGCATGCAATGGTTAGGAGCAACAAAGGCAAGAACTAGACATGACCCCAACAATCAAGTGCCAGCCTAATACGTACAACATGACAAAGTGGTGACAACAGACCTCATATGACAATGCATATGGCATAAGGGCAAAGAACAGAGACATAACCAAGATCGGACCAGTCAAGGCAACACACTCCAAATGAACTCAACAAGACATTGGAACAAGGCAGCAGTCTTTCAATCGAAAAAAATCAAAAAGTAAGCAGAATGAAGGCATGAAGGCAACTCAGGCATGAACTGACTCGAAGCAACTGGCAATTGAACACGAAGCAACTGGCAGTTTAACTCGAAGCACGAACACACAACAAACTAGATGAGCAAGCAGTTCACACATACACACAAATATATATAATGAATGCAACCAGAGCACTTGAAGTTCGATGATAACCGGACATGCACATGAAACTAGATTACAAGAACTAGTCTAGACTGCAAATGTACAAAGAGCGACAAGACAGCAACCCAAACGTACACATGAATACCAGACCACCATACAATCAACACAACCAAACACTTGATAACAGATTCGACCAATTTTATCAACACAGCAATTGGAAGTGCACAAACAAGCAGGAGACAAATTTAACTCGAAGCAAACTGATTAGTGTGAATATATACGAGCAAAACAACAATACAACCAGAATTGATGCCGAGCCATCACATACAAATATACTTACATATATGTATGTATATTCATGGAGATGACATATAAATAAATATAGTTTAAATGTTTCAAAAATAATGAAGCAACGGTGAAGCAGTTTATATGTAGTAACAATTGTAAGTCGCACATCATGTACAAGTCAAGGAGCAGTTTCAAAATGTAATGGGAAATCGATAATTATCAGTAGCCGTGGGTAATCCAAGTCAAGGAGTAGTGAAAAATAAATGATCAAACATCTTTATTCAAAAATTGAATGCCAGCAAAGAATGGAATTAGTGAAAAAGTCCAGATTATCTCAAATTTCAAACGCCAAAGTCGTAGCAGAGAAAAGAATGGAACTAATAATTCAAACAATTAAAGTATCAAAAATGAACAAGTTAAAAATCATCACCAACATTAAATAATTAATCGAATGGCCTAGCAAAGCAACTGAAGATTTCAAACCAAAAATATACGGACGAAAATTTAGGGATTTTATCCCAATTTAAACCCATTATCATCATCGACAGAGAATTTAAGTCGAGTATTATCAAAAATCAAAAATCAAAAAAGGAAAAAATTGCATACAACTTTTATCATTCGAGCTCGACACATTGGAGCAGCCGCAAGCTAACAAAGCCAAGGAGTCGATTGACGAAGCCAATCAAAGAAAAATAATCAGTACAATCGAACAATTTGTATCGACGACTTTAATTTGGAAGAAACCCTAATTTCAGAAGTAGGAGAAAAGGAACGACCGACGGCATTAACAAAAGAAAAAGGGGAAACATTTTTTCTCTGATTATTTACTTGGGCCAGTTGTTTTATTTGGGATTAATTATAAGAAAAATTAGGGTTTTGTTTTTATTTGTCTTTATTTTTATTTTATTTGTAATTTCCTTTTAAATTTATGTAACTTTCTAGTTGTGTAACTAGGTATAAACTACCGGGCATAATTTGAGAATTCGCAACTCAATGGCTGAGTCGTGGCAGGGTTTTGAGCTTACAGTAAGGTTAGTCAAGTTAGCGAGTGTCACAAATTTACGTGTGTTTGTAAGAGTCTGGTTACTTAATTTCTAGTAGAAACCTTAGGGGCATCACGTAGGTAGGTTTTTGCCGAAGCTGGGTAAATCTATGTGTATTGTTACTACATTACTTTCTGTTATTATTTTTGTTTCTGCATTAATTTTAGTATCACTCTATTCACCCCCCTCCCTCTAGGGTGAAAACGATCCTACAAGTGGTATCGGAGCTAGGAACAAGGCCTATTTTTTTCTGTTAAATTTTTTGATTTTTTTGGCTTCATTTAATAATGCTTTTGCTAAAGTTCGATCCATAGTTAGACTACCAATGTTTAATGGTGAATATGCTTATTGGAAAAATAGAATGAATTTTTTGGTTGAAAATCATATATGCATGGAATATTGTTGAAAGAAGATATAGACACCAATAATAATGGTAGATAATCAAGAAGTTGAAAAACATATGGATTAATGGATAGATCTTGATAATAAATTGCAAAATGTTGATGCTAAAGCTACAAATTTTATATTTTGTTCATTAGATCAAATTGAATTTAATCGTGTCTCATATTGTCTAACTGTGTAGGAAATTTAGCACAAGCTTGAAGTGACTCATGAAGGAACCTCCTAGGTTAAAGAATCTCGCCTTTCCATGCTTAGTAGCGAGTACGAAAACTTCACAATAGCAAAGCATGAAAGTGTCAAAGAAATGTATGGATGACTTTCTAATCTTGTATGCAAATCAAAATCTCTAGGAAGACCATACACAGAACTAAAAATAGTCCAAAAACTCCTCAGAATAATTCCATGAAATTTTGAAGCAAAAGTGATTGTCATTCAAGAATCAAAGGATCTGAAACAATTTAAAGTTGCAGAACTCATCGGAAATCTTACCACTTATGAGCTAGAAATTGAATTCAAGGAAGAACACGAAGGAGGAGATAAATGAAAGAAATCAACAGCTCTCAAAGGAACAACGAAAAGTGAAGAAGATGATGATGATGAAGGAGTGGCTGAACTGGCACTGATAATAAAGAGATTCAGAAGGTGGAACCGCAAATATGGAAATCCAACTCTAGGTCAACAATTAAAAATCATAATAGTCAAAGTCTAGACGACTTAGAAAACCAGGAGATCATTTGTCACAAGTGCAATAAATTTTGTCATATCAAGCCGAATTGTCCTCAAAATCGACTCAACAAAGTAAAGAAACCGAAAAGGAAAAGTTCTACAGCAACTTGGAAGGAAAGTGATTAAGATAATGATGAAAGCACTAGCAGTGAGAATGAAAAAGAAAATCTATGTCTTTGAGGAGAAATAAGTGACGGCTATGATGATGAGCTAAGCGAGATATCAAAACTTACTCACCCGCAATTACTTATATATTTTCATGGAGTAAATGGTTTTTTTGAAAGACTTAGAGAGATGTATGCTAAAATTGAATCACAAAGAGATAGTTTGATAGAACTAAATAAGAAGCTTGATAGAATGTTTCAAAACTATAGAAATAATAGCCCTAAGTGTGATAAGTGTCCATCATTATAAGTGGATATAAAAAAAATCCGAAACTAAAATTAAATCCCTTGAAAATGAAATTCTGATTTTGAAATAAAGTGAAAACACTAGGAGAGAAAATTCTAGTAAAAAGTGCACTTTGTTGTTGAATGAAAATGAATCTCTCAAAACACAAGTCCAATAATTGTCTAAAACTTTAGGAAAATTCTCCAAAGGAGAAAGATCACTAATTATGCTCATAGGGAAACAAACTGTTAATACTGTTAGACAAGGACTTGGGTATACTCAATCTGAAAGAGTTAGAAGTGAAACTAATCATGTAAACTCCTAGTGCATGATCTGTAGAAAAATTAGACATAATCACAAAAAATACTGGTATAGACCCAAACACGTGAAAACCATACTAATCTGGGTTCCTAAAGGCATGAGTTCTACACAAACTTGTTCTACACAAACTTGTTTTTCAAATCTTTTTTCACCAACAATCATGAACCTATAAAAACAAATAGGTCACAAAAATCTTTACTCGTGTAGATGTGTTTGCATGCTAAGGAATAGCAAGAGTGGTACCTGGTTTCTGGCTGTTCCAGGCACATGACGGACGACAAATCAAAGTTCCATAGCCTAGAGTAATACGAAGGTGGAAGAGTCATAATGGGCAACAAGGATGTATTATATGTTGAAAATCTACACCATAATCCGATTTCAATCAGCCAGTGTAAGTAATTCTATAGTCCGTTCATATGGTTATATTTGGACCTGACGATATTGCAAGCTTAGATGGTAAGATATATTATTTTGTATTGGTTGATGATTACTCTAGAAACACATGGGTATACTTCTTTATCTTACTAGACCATACATTATTTCTTTGTTTGTTTATATGCACGGTTTCAGTCAAATCCAAAAGGAATCTCATTTAAAAGTTGTAAAAAGGATTATAAGGTATTTGTTGCAGATTATGCTGGTAGTCTAGTTGATAGAAATAGTACTGGTGGAACGTGTTTTATGTTGAAACATTCATTAGTTGCATCACATTTCCAAAGAAAATATCTACATAATTTTCATTTCAACTGATTTTCAGTTGACAGAAATTTTTACAAAACCCTTCCAGAAAATAGTTTCTATCGACTTTAACACAGTTTAGGCATTTCAAAAATTTGATTTTTGGATTTGGTCTTAAATGTTTATATTAACTAATCGGACTCCCTACTGATTATCGAAAAGATAAATGGTGACTCAAAAAAGGTGATGAGTTTTGATCTTGATCATACATTATGACTTGAGATAGTATATGTAGTAAATTTCTTTAAAAATTTAAACAAAATTTGCAATAACTTTGGTTGGTAAAAATTCCATGACCATCTCATTTCTATGACTATCACTCATCAAAATCCAATATAGCATGTCAAAATGTGGTATTTAAAATAAAAAGTTATTTATTTTTTTAATTAATTAACAATAAAATCATCCAAAAGTACTCACTCTCATTTAGAAGTCCTCATGGTTAAGCATGGGTGAACTACTTGGAATCTATGATCATGTGCTTTCATGCTCATTTAAAAGTCCTCACGATTATGCATGTATGGAACATATATCAAAATTGATTATTAAATAGGCGAGTTGATTCTAGCCCCATTTAAAAGTCCTCACGGTTATGCATGGTTAGAAGATACTTGGAATTCATTTTTTAATAAAAATTGGGAATAATGCTAATCTCATTTAAAAGTCCAAATGGTTATGCATGGTTAGTAAATATTTAAATTCCTGTCATACATATACCACAAATGGACATGACTATATGATTTTTATGCCGACATCACCCCTATCACTCTAAAATGGAATATGCACCTAACGTAGTATTTATGATTTTTGTTTGATTTTCTTTGAAATTTAATATTTATACTCGATTAGGTATTAATTTTATATTAATGTCTATCACTTTATCACTCTTATCTAGCATGGTTACTCTTTTGCTGATAATAAAAGGGGGAGAGAAGTTAAGATTTTGGCAAAGAAGTTCAAATTTTTATTTTCATATTCTCATCTAGGTTCATTGCATTGTTTATTGTTTTTTATTTGCATATTTTTTTATTATTTTCATGCATATGTGAAGGGGAAGTTTTGTTGTAGGGGGAGCATTCAAACAGGGGGAGCTAATAGAATTCATCAAAACCGAATACATTTAGTAGAGTCAAAATCTTAATATATGTTTGTTATCATCAAAAAGAGAAGATTGTAGAATATGATTTTTGCTTGATGATAATAATCATATATGTATTCGTTTAAAAGTATTTGTTGTTGTAATATTTTATTTTTCACATAATTAAATAAATATTTGTTGAATAAAATAAATAACTCAGAATTCATATTTAAATAAATATCTTATTCAATCAAATATTTTGTTACAAATTCAAATAGTACAAATTTGAGTTCTAATTACATTCGTACATTTTCAATTGCAATAAAACTTCGATTACAACACATTTTCACTTTACAGTTTTTCATACATAATTCATCTCACTAAATATTCACTCTCACACGAATTTGATCTTCAACCCTGTTCCAGCCTGTATCCAGCATCTGAACTATCTGCAAAATAAACACTGACATAGTAAAATTGAAAAAGAAATATTTTTACAGTGTACAATGAGGTGTGTGTTTGAAAATATTGTTTGCCTCAGTTCTTTGGATTGTTCATCATCATTTCTTTTAATTCATCATACACAAACAACTTATGACATGCATAGTGTATCGCCGTACATGCCACAAGGTCATGCACATTGATATACGCTTGCTCGTAAAAATTTCAGGAACAAGTGAGCATAAGGTCAAACCCAAGCCGAGGCTAGATTCAACACAGGTGCAATCGAAAATACAAAAAAAAATCAGTTAAGAGGCAAGAAGAAGTTTAATTCAATGGTCAGGAGCAACAAAGGCAAGAACTAGACAAAACCCCAACAATCAAGTGCAAGGCTAACTTATACAATATGACAAAGTGGTGACAACGGACCTCATATGACAATGCATATGGCAGAAGGGCAAAGAGCAGAGACATGAACAAGACCAAACCAGTCAAAGAAACACACTTTAAATGAACTAAACAAGACATTGGAACAAGGAAGCAGTCTTTCAACCAGACAAAATTAGAAAGCAAGCAGAATGAAGGCATAAAGGCAACTCAGGCATGAACCGACTCGAAGCAACTGGCAATTGAACTCAAAGCAACTGGCAGTTTAACTCGAAGCATGAACACACAACAAACCAGACGTGTATAAAGGTTAATACATGTATGAGCAAGCATTTCACATACATACATACATATATATATGTATGTATATATATATATAAGTGTATATATATAATGAATGCAACCAGAGCACTTGAAGTTCAATGACAACCAGACATGTGCTTGAAACAAGATTACAGGAACTAGTCCAGACTATAAATGTACAAAGTGCAACAAGACAGCAGCCCAGACATACACATGAAGACCATACCACCATATAATACAATCCAACCAGATCACATGACAACAGATTGAACCAAGTTTATTAACACAACAATTGGAAGTGCATAAACAAGCAGGAGACAAATTTAACTCGAAGCAAACTGACCAGTGTGCGTGTGTACGAGCAAAACAACAATACAACCAAAATTGATGCCAAGCCATCACACACACATATACATACATATACGTATGTATATACATGGAGATGACATACATATATATATATATATACAGTTTAAATGTTTCAGAAACAGTGAAGCAGTTTATATGTTAAAACAGTTGCAAGTCGCACATCATGTACAAGTAAAGGAGCAGTTTCAAAATGTAATGGGAAATCATAATTATTAGTAGCCGTGGGTAATCCAAGTCAAGGAGCATTTAAAAAGAAATGATCAAACATCTTTATTCAAAAATTCGAAAATTGAATGCCAGCAAAGAATGGAATTAGTGAACAAGTCCGGATTATCTCAAATTTCAATTGCCAAAGTCGTAGCAGAGAAAAATATGGAACTAACAATTCAAACAAATTAAAGTATCAGAGAAGAACAAGTCAAAATCATCACCAATGTTCAATCTGTAATCGAACGGCCAAGCAAAGAAACTGAAGAATTCAAACCAAAATTATATGAATGAAAATTTGAGGATTTCATCCCTATTTAAATCTATTATCATCATCGGCAGAGAATTCAAGTTGAGTATTATCAAAATTCCAAAAAGGAAAAATCGCATACCACTTTTATCATTCGAGCTCGACACATTGGAGCAGCTATAGCTAACAAAGCCAAGGAGTCAATTGACGAAGCCAATCAAAGCAAAATAATCACTACAACCGAACAATTTGAATCGGCGACTTCAATTTGGAAGAAACCCTAATTTCAGAAGTAGGAGAAAAAGAATGGCCGATGACATTAACAAAAGAAAAGGGGGAAACCATTTTTCACTGATTATTTACTTGGGCCGGCCATTTTATTTGGGATTAATTATAAAAAGTTTAGGGTTTTGTTTTTGTTTGTTTTAACTTTTATTTTATTTGTAATTTCCTTTTAAATTTGTGTAACTTTCTAATTATATAACTAGGTACAAACCACGGAGCGTAGTTTGAGAATTCACGACTCATGGATGAGTTACGACAGGGTTTTGAGCTTAGAGATAAGTTAGTGGGTGTCGCAAGTTTACATGTGTTTGTAAGCGTCTGACTACTTAATTTCTAGTAGAAAACTTGGGTGCAGCACGTAGGCAGGTTTTTGCCGAAGCTGGGTAAATATGTATGTGATTTTTACTGCATTATTTTCTGTTATTATTTTTATTTCCGCATTAATTTTAGTTTCACCCTATTTACCCTCCCCCTCCACCTCTATGGTGAAAACGATCCTACACCACTTCCTACTTCCATGTCTCCCTTCTCATAAATATGCATATGAGCATTAATAAGATACAGAAGAACGATCTAAGAGAATAGGGGATACATACTTATATATATATATATATATATATATATATAACTATATGTAGCAAATACAATTACATTACAATAGCATTAACCCAAATCCCAATCTTATTATCTGATTCGTTGGATTATGTTTGGAAAATCTTTTGGGTTTAAGTTTCTTTCAAAGTTTCATAAACCTACGCTCTGATACAAACTTTTAACATCCCTCTATTGAGAGGCCCAAAACTAACGGCTACAGATACTGCATCCATCCATAGTTATAAATTCTCAATCACCAAGCATGGTTGTAACGACCCACTATTTTGTACCATTCAAATTCGACGGTAAATTAAAACTTGTCAAACTTGAACAGTTCAAAATAATAGATTGTAAATAAATTTGGAGCAAATGAAATCAAATCAAAGAATCACAGACACAGAAAATCAGAATACTCGCAGCGGAATTAAAAGTAACCTAGTGGTTCATGAAGCCACCATTTATAGTCTCAAAACAAATCAAGTTTTACATAGTATTTAAAACCAAATATAGTTTAAATTGACAATAGTCAATCTAAATGTTCAATAGTCTTGATTACATAAATTTAGATAAGGAACTGAAAGGAAAATTTTCCAGCAGCTTGAAAGTGATCTACAGAAGTCCTAGCTCCGGGATGAATACTGAACTGCAACTCAGGCTGACCCGAGCGTAAGAAATAAACACAACACTCGAGTCAGGACATACATACTTATACAGTGTAAACCAATTCAAGTGAACTGTAATATAAAGCAAGTAACTTAAAGGATGCTTGGGACCGCCCATCCTCTAAGGATCCGTTAAACTATTTACTATGTAGTAATACTTCGCTATTATAATAGTGTCTATTAGTAAAATAAACTTGCTTTTAAATAGCGTTAAGGGGTTACCCATATAGCCCTTAACACGTAATAGTGTCAATAGTCTATACAGTACCGTAATACCTCCTGATCGGGAGGCTACCAGAGGATACTCCATAGGTACGACACAAATCAAACTCGTACAGGTCTCGCTAGGGTAGGTGCCACGACACAACTGGGCAATGCCTGGGTAGATATACCAGTTACGCTTCCGGGCCGGTGGAAACGCGCAGCTACCGCCCACCTCGAACAACACTCCTATATCAAAGGTGCGCACCAAACAATCACAAAGTAATAGAATGGAATACGAAGAAGTGCGTCCGATCAGAGGTGCTGCCTCATTAATCCGTCAATCGCTCCTGTTTTAGCCACCTTATGCCAACTCACGGGAGTCGGGTCCACGTATTTACCTCAAAGGAAACGTCACCACCATCCTACTTCATTCTGGAATCTTCACCGCATATACGGTTGTCAAAGTGGTTTTCGGTATCAACAGAGAGTATGCCCATATCCGATCTCGGTCTCTTTAACAACCCTACGTTATTACTACCCGTGGTTATAAATTCCAAAATAGTTACATTTAAATCAATTGCTATATTGAAAAAGGTGAAGTTACAATAAATCCCAATATACATCCCAAGGTTATACCTTAGTTCATTTAAAATTTCAACTTAAATATGGTTTCAACAAAAATTAAACCAATTTAATTTATAAATCATATTTCCAACTTTTAAATAGTCATTTAAATTACTGATAATTATGATTTTTATAAAGTGTATTTTATAAATAAATATCTAACTTCTCTTATACTTTACTTAATAAAATCAAGTGCAAAAATTTCTATAAATTTTACTTATAATCTAGTTAAATTCCCATATCCAAAATAAACAAATTTCCAATTAATTTCTTACCTTAGCTTTGTTTCAAAAAAAATGCCTTCCATTCTAAATCAAGTTAAATTTCAATTTCCATATTTTACAAATCTAACTTTTTAATTCATAAAAAACTTAACTTATATTTATCTGCTTTATATTCAAGTTATACCAAATTTCATAATTTATTTCTTAACTTAAAGTCCACTTGTTTTAGAAATCCAAATTTTCAAGCTAAACCCATACTTTAATTCCTAATATTATTTACATATTTGACTAGTATAATATTATACATATAAAAATCACTTTAATCCAATTTTAAACAAAGAATTATTTAAACATTTAATATTTCCAAAATACATATATATACATATATATAACAACATGTCTGCATAATAATTTCTAACCTAGGTTAAGCGATACAGATACTATATCATTTCAATCCGTAAATTTCAAAGAAAACCGGGTTCTATCATTTCAAACCCGCAATCCCAAGTTAAAATGACTAAATAAATAAATGAAACATAAATGCTGTTCAGGCTTATCATTTTAGCCTATAGTGATCTCTATTTTTTTTCCAGGGTACTTGTAGTGTGATTAAACAGTAATTAATAATAAATAATATAACTGCAAAATATAACAATAGATAATACAACTGATGATGTGTCAATTATATAATGGGGTGTTAACATCATAAGTTTATATCACAGGCAGAAAAAATTAAATAAAATAAATTTACAATTACACTTGTGATTAATTTACAGATATACAAGAAAGTTTGTCTGGTGAGAAATACTCACCTTTCCGGAGCTGAAGATTTTGATTCGAAACTACGATAACCACAACAGAACAGCGTACAGAAAGCACGATCAATGATTTGAAGATGAGCCAATCCAATTCAGATCTTAAATAGGATAAACGACTAACAAATTACGCGAAATTCAAGACGATCAAAACTTTAATTAACAACGGAAAATGCGATTAAAATAAAAGGATAATTTCCACAATTTCACGACCACTCCACCCCACAACTTGACCAACGTTCCCGGCTCGTCCCATTTTTTTTCTTTTTTTATACTACGTACGCATGTGAGTTAAACACGGTGAGATGCTTGAATGCGTTCAATACTACATGATGCATGTCCCTTCCTACCTAAACTAGAATGCATGCACGCATATATACTTCCCCTATAAAAACCCAGGTGACCAAACACGAACACACGCACTGCCTAACTAAAATATTTCCTTTTTTTCCAGCAAGGTAATATACAATCAAAACTAATATTATCTGTTGCTCTCACGTGAAATGCAAAAATGCAGGTTGCGTTCCAAAACAAAAGACGCAGACTAAAGTTGTTCAAGTGGTCAGGTGCAAATGATGCTCGGCCTGCACATCTTATTTACTTTTCTTTTTTTTATAATTTTCTTTTCAAACTGGAAATGAAATATGCACGTATGAATAACTAAATCCTATTGCATGGCAAGGCTTGTCAAATTTTTCTCCACCCATGCACGCAAAGCACTGAACCCCTCTTTTTTTTTTCTATAATATAGATGCATGCACCTACTGCTTCAGTTTGAAATGTAACAGGGCTCGGCTTCACTAGATGGAGGGAGTAAGGTAGGGTGTAGGCAGACTGGGCCAAGGTGATGGAGCAGCCGAGCACGAAGTGGACGACAAAAATAGACAAAACAAAAGGAAAGAGGAAGGAAAAATGAAATAACCATTACCTGATTTCCCTGCTCACGAAAAAGAAAGAAGCAAATGGAGATGTAGAAAAATTCTGAGGTGAGGAAATGTGATATGAGGTTTGTATTTATAGGCAGAAGCTTTGCACGCAAGGAAAAGTAACGTGTGCAAATCAAATGGGAACAAAAAGGCAAGCAAATATTTTTGCTTTGATATGTGATGTTGAATTATTGCGTTTATAAGGAAAAAAATATTTAAATCAAATAGATAATTTTTGCAGTGGTATCTTGGACCACATATCCAAAAGTAACGTACATTGATTTATAAAGGAATGGCAAAAGAAATTTTTTTTTTGGACAGTACGTGAAACATGAATCGAAAGGGTGTTGTCATCCCCCTAAATATGCGTGATGTTCGAGATAAAAGGAGTAATTGCATTTGGTGAATCACGCAAGAAATATTAGATAAAGGCAAGAAACTTATTTTCTTTGAAATGGCAAATTTGTTTCCACTAGATTGTGTAAAAAGAACGGCAAGTGATAAAGATGTTAAAGGAAATAAATTGGTTTCATTTCAATTTTTCATTTAATTGGTTGCGTGAGTCTTTAGAATTTAATAGGCTGAGTGATTTATGGAAAGTAACGGCAAGGATTAAATGGTCAAAGATATTGGAACGGTTGTGAAATAAAGATTTTATACCAAATTTTTAAACCAATGAAGGCTATTGGAAGTGTAACGTTTGACTAGTAAATTTTTAACTGATTTATTTATTCATATATACTTGCCGTATGAATTTTTAAAATGCGTAGAACCGACGTAATAATATACACGTAAATTTATACAAAGGTAACGCTTTTTAAAACTTACACGTTTCCTATTTATACGTTACTTATCCCATAAAATATCGTGCCTTTTTGAACGCGAAATTAAACAGTTTATTAATACGCTGTAAATTTTTAAAAGTTATTACTTAAATAAAATTTGTTTACATTCTTCGGATTTACTTACTATTTCCTAAGAATTTATTTCTAAATTTTAATATATATAATTCATTTTTAAAAAAGAACAAAAGTGAAATAAACGTTGTTCGCATACATTTAATTAAGTCAAAAGATTAAGATTAGAATTCAAAGATTTAAATTTCAAAACGTTAAACTTAACCAAAATAAGAATCATAGAATTTCTAATATTAATAACTTTTGGGTGTTTATTTATAATTAAATTTAAAAATAAAACCCCAAAGTCCGTAAATATATGAATTAAAATATTAAAATAAATATTTGGCTGTTACACTCTCCCCCACTCAGAACTTTTCGTCCTCGAAAAGGAATGAAAGAAGGAAAACAAAGGAAGATAGGATGGTAAAGCAAAGTACCTGAAACGAATAATCCGGATTTGAAGCACGAATGCTCTCCTTTGTTTCCCAGGTGCAATCCCGTTCATCAGTGCTCCATTGCACTTTGACCAGGTGGACAGATTTTCTTCTTAGATGTTTCGTACCTCGATCGATGATACGAGGCGGCTTCCTTTCAATAGTTAGGTCAGACTCGATGTCCAAACTATCAAGAGCAGTAGGCTGGGTAATAAGAGATAGATCGTGAAGACATCGACGAAGGTGGGATACATGGAACACATTGTGTATTCCAGCGAATTTCTCGGGCAAATCCAGTCGATAAGCAAGAGACCCAATCCTTTCCAAGATGCAGAATGGACCGATGAACCTAAGAGCGAGCTTCCCTCTACGCCCAAACCGAACCACATTTCTTAAGGGAGAAACCTTAAGAAAAACTAAATCACCGACTGCGAACTCCAAGCTTCTTCTACGACGATCCGCGTACTTCTTCTGTCTATCCTTAGCAATCCTTAACCTCCTCTTTATCTCCTCAACCTTTTCCGAAGCTTTCAAAATCATTTCGGGACCAAGAACTAAGCGGTTACTGGATTCAATCCAGCAAGAAGGAGATCTACAAGGACGTCCGTACAGAGCAGCAAAAGGGGACATCTTAAGACTAGCCTGAAAAAGATAGAATGGGATAGATAGAGAATTAAGATAAGATAAGAATAGAGGATTGGAATTTATACCTGATAACTATTGTTATAGGTGAATTCCACAAGATGGAGGTGATCTTTCCAAGATCCTCCATAATCCAAAATACAGGCACGAAGAAGATCCTCTAGAATCTGATTCACCCTTTCTGTTTGACCGTCAGTCTGTGGGTGGTAAGCAGTGCTCAGATTCAGACGAGTACCCAAGGATTCTTGGAAAGCTTTCCAAAATTGACTAGTAAATATAGGGTCTCGATCACAAACGATGCTAAGGGGAACGCCATGGAGGCGCACGATCTCCCTCATGTAGATATCAGATAAGCTCGAAGCCGTACGGGTAGACCTGACTGGAATAAAATGAGCGGACTTGGTCAATCTATCCATGATAACCCAGATGCTCTCATTTCCCTTCCTAGATCTCGGTAATCCATCGATGAAATCCATAGAAACTTGCTCCCACTTCCAATTTGGAATCTCTAGAGGCTGCAACAAACCCGGAGTCTTCTGATGATCCTCCTTAACTTACTGACAAGTCGCACACCTACTCACAATGATAGAGACATCACGCTTCATACCCCTCCACCAATAAAGCTTCTTCAAATCCTGATACATCTTTGCTACCCCAGGGTGAATGGAAAGTCGGGATTGATGATGTTCCCGAAGTAACTCCTGCCTCAAACCATCAACATTTGGGACACAAATCCGATTGTTAATCTTCAAAATCCCCTTATCATCAATCTGAGCTCCGCTACCATTAGAACTACTGCCACCTTCCTTACTACGAACAGTCTCCTTCATACGCCTAAGCATCTCGTCATCATCTTACTTAACCACTATTCGATCCAAAAGAGGAGAAGAAACAATATGCTGGCATAGCAAGGACTTCTTTCTACTCAACGCATCTGCCACAACATTAGCTTTCCCCGGCGTATAGTTGATGTCGAGATCATAAGAAGTAAGAAACTCGAGCCACCGTGCTTGTCTCTGATTCAAATCTTTCTGGGTAAAGATATATTTCAAAGGCTGATGATCGGTGAAGAGGTCGAACTTAGCCCCCAAGAGATGATGTCTCCAAAGCTTCAATGCAAAGACAATAGCATCGGCGAATACCGTTAATCTCTCATTTCCATTCGGAACGGTAAGCACTGGTGCGAAAGTAAGCTTATCCTTTAACTCTTGGAAGGCCGCTTTACACTTATCGCTCCATATAAACTTAGCATTCTTTCGAGTCAGAGCAGTGAGAGGTACAAAAATCCGAGAAAATTTCTCAATGAACCTCCGATAGTAACTAGCAAGGCCCAGAAAACTGCGAATATCCGTTGGAGTCTTGGGTTCTTTCCAATCTTTGATCGCAGCGATCTTGACTGGATCAACAGAAACTCCTTCACTAGAGACAATATGTCCGAGGAATCGGACTTCCTCTTCCCAAAAATGACATTTAGAGAACTTAGCCTTTAATTGGTGATTTCGTAGAGTCTCTAAAAAATATCTCAAATGGACCCTATGTTCTTCTTCAGACTTGGAGAAGACAAGGATGTCATCAATAAAGACTAGGACAAATTTATTGAGCACATCGCGAAAGACGCGATTCATCAAGTCGACGAAGAAGGAAGGAGCGTTAGTCAATCCAAAAGGCATAACTAGCCATTCGAAGAAACCATTCTCAGTACGGAAAGCGGTTTTGGGAATTCTCTCCTCGGCAACTCTAAGCTGGTGGAAACTCGTGGCTAGATCAAGCTGAGAGAAAATAGACGCTCCATAAAGCTGAACGAACATATCATTGATGCGGGGCATAGGATATCTATTTTTCATAGTGAGCTTGTTTAGCTCCCTATAATCAACACACATCCTAAGCGAACCATCTGATTTGGTGACGAAAACCACGGCTACGCCCCATTCAGAAAAGCTAGGTCTAATCAGACCTTTAGAGGACAAATCTTGAATCTGCTTCCTTAATTCGATCTTCTCTCGTCGTGCCATTCTTCTGGGCGGAAGAACTACAGGTCGTGCTCCAGGAATGGGATCGATACGGAAATCAATTTCCCGCTTCGGAGGTAGAGAAACGGCTTCACCAAATACGTCAGGAAACAGTTTGACTGCCGAAGTCGAATGGATATCATCAGGGAAAATATCAAGAGAATAGATGAAGCTACCAGCGAACTCCAGAGGCAATTTGCACCGGATCTCTAATGAATTTCCAAAATCATCTTTAAGGGCAACAGTTCGAGAACTGCACGAGATATGGGCATCGTGACTATCTAACCAATCACCTCCAAGCAGTATGTCAAAAGCTTCGAACCCCAAAACGTAGAAGTCACCAGTGAATCGATAACTACCATGAAAGAGTTTCACGTTTTTACAAACCTTACTAAGGTTCTTCGGACCCCCGATAGGGTTTGAAACACATAAAGGTACAGAGGAAAACTCGGGGAACAGAAGATTTTCAAATTTATTACAGAGGTCTACCGAGATAAAGCTATGGGAAGCTTCGGTATCGAAGAGAACCCGAACAGGAAAATAATGCAAGGTAAAAGAACCCTGGAGTGTACCTTGAGAATTGCTAGGAGCTGGAGCAGGTGCTGGTGCAGGTTGTGGTGCTGGGGAGGATGCAGAAGTCACCGCAAAGATCCCTGATGTCGTGCCCTTCTTCTGAGTAGGGCAGTCCTTCTTGAAGTGTCCCGGCTGAAGGCAAACGTGGCAGAGGTCTCGCCTAGCCGACTGAGCGGGAGGTGGAATCGCAGCACCTAAGGTAGGACAGCTATTTGCGTAGTGTCCCTTTTGGTCGCATCGGTAGCAAGTAATGGTAGATAGATCCACAGGCTGCCTCTGGGATGAAGAAGACGATGATCCAAGCCCTGGAGTCCTATTCCTCTTATGACGGTAGAAGTTGGACTTCCTTTTCTTAGAATTTCCAAAAGACTGAGACGGTGCAGAATGGGCAGCTAGAGTGGCCCAGAGGTAGGGTTCTCATACTGGAGAGCCATGTCCATCAAAGCGGTGAACGTCCCATGCACGTGGGTAATAAGTCGATCGTAGAACTCAGGGCGAGCACCAATGATAAATTTCTCGTTCTTCTTAAGCGGGGTGTCTATCAAATTCAGGCCATACTGCGAGAGCTCATTAAATTTTCTCTCATATTCCGTGAAGGACATATCGCCCTGCTTTAAATCCATTAAGTCTCGATATAGCTGAGACTTACCCGCTTCGGGCATCCATTTGACAAGAAAGGCCTCCCTAAAGCACGATAAGAGATATAAGACAAATTTCAAAATGGAGGAATTTAACCTAAATTTGGACAACCGAAGGAGATACCTAAATTGCTCCCAGGTGATGTCAGCCTCATTGGTGTGAGCAGTAACTGACAACCACCAATTCAAAGTGGCTCCTTTCATCTGCCAGGCCGCCAGTTGCCTCTGCTGGGCATTTGTGATTTCGAGACAGGATAAGATTCTCTCCAAGTCTCTCAACCATTGTTGAGCTTCTATTATGGTTTCAGAACCCATGAACTTGGTGCCACCAAGCTCAGTATAATCTTTGCATAGCTTAGTAAATCTAACAGGGGCAGCGAGTGGTGGACCTGGGGCATCAGCTCGTCCCCTACCTTTGGTATTTCCTCGATTCATCCTGAGAAATCAAGAATGAATTTAAGTACAGAGGAAAAATATAGAGGCAAATATAGATTAGATAAGATAAAGTTCACTAGAAAGGTATTCAACAAAGGACTTAATTTATATAAGGTGGAGAAAGGGAGAAAGTAGTTGGAAAATTTTATTTTTAAAATAAGAAAGTTTTTATATCAAAATACCTCTTTGAAAAACCTTTTAAAAATTTATTTTATACTTTAAAATACGTTCTCTCACAAAGGAAGGATTCTAAGATTTGACTTCACTCATTCTAGGGTATTTCTACCTTATCTCTAATGAGTTTTGCTCCTCGGGCTATGGTTAAACCAAAGCTCTGATACCAATTGTAACGACCCACTATTTTGTACCATTCAAATTCGACGATAAATTAAAACTCGTCAAACTTGAAAAGTTCAAAACAATAGATTGTAAATAAATTTGGAGAAAATGAAATCAAATCACAGAATCACACACACAGAAAATCAAAATACCCGCAGCGAAATTAAAAATAACCTAGTGGTTCATGAAGCCACCATTAATAGTCTCAAAACAAATCAAGTTTTACGTAGTCTTTAAAACCAAATATAGTTTAAATCGACAATAGTAAATCTAAATGTTCAATAGTCTTGATTACATAAATTTAGATAAGGAACTCAAAGGAAAATTTTCCAGCAGCTTGAAAGTGATCTACAGAAGTCCTAGCTCCGGGATGAATACTGAACTGCAACTCAGGCTGACCCGAGCGTAAGAAATAAACAAAACACTCGAGTCAGGACATACATACTTATACAGTGTAAACCAATTCAAGTGAACTGTAATATAAAGCAAGTAACTTAAAGGATGCTTGGGACCGCCCATCCTCTAAGGATCCGTTAAACTATTTACTATGTAGTAATACCTCGCTGTTATATTAGTGTCTATTAGTAAAATAAACTTACTTTTAAATAGAGTTAAGGGGTTACCCATATAGCCCTTAACACGTAATAGTGCCAATAGTCTATACAGTAGCGTAATACCTCCTGATCGGGAGGCTACCAGAGGATACTCCATAGGTACGACACAAATCAAACTCGTACGGGGCTCGCTAGGGTAGGTGACACGGTACAACGAGGAAATGCCATGGCGGATATACCAATTACGCTTCCGGATCGGTGGTAACACGTAGCGCGCAGCTACCGCCCACCTCGAACAACACTCCCATATCAATGGTGCGCACCAAACAATCACAAATTAATAGAATGACATACAAAGAAGTGCGTCCGATCAGAGGTGCTACCTCATTAATCCGTCAATCGCTCCTGTTTTAGCCACCTTATGCCAACTCACGGGAGTCGGGTTCACGTATTTTCCTCAAAGGAAACGTCACCACCATCCTACTTCATTCTGGAATCTCCACCGCGTATACGGTTGTCAAAGTGGTTTTCGGTATCAACAGAGAGTATGCCCATATCCGATCCCGGTATCTTTAACAACCCTACGTTATTTACCCGTGGTTATAAATTCCAAAATAGTTACATTTAAATCAATTGCTGTATTGAAAAAGGTGAAGTTATAATAAATCCCAATATACATCCCAAGGTTATACCTTAGTTCATTTAAAATTTCAACTTAAATATGGTTTCAACAAAAATTAAACCAATTTAAGTTATAAATCATATTTCCAACTTTTAAATAGTCATTTAAATTACTGATAAATTATGATTTTTATAAAGTGTATTTTATAAATAAATATCTAACTTCTCTTATACTTTACTTAATAAAATCAAGTGCAAAAATTTCTATAAATTTTACTTATAATCTAGTTAAATTCCCATATCCAAAATAAAAAAATTTCCAATTAATTTCTTACCTTACCTTTGTTTCAAAAAAACTGCCTTCCATTCTAAATCAAGTTAAATTTCAATTTCCATATTTTACAAATCTAACTTTTTAATTCATAGAAAACTTAACTTATATTTATCTGCTTTATATTCAAGTTATAACAAATTTCATAATTTATTTCTTAACTTAAAGTCCACTTGTTTTACAAATCCAAATTTTCAAGCTAAACCCATACTTTAATTCCTAATATTATTTACATATTTGACTAGTATAATATTATACATATAAAAATCACTTAAATCCAATTTTAAACAAATAATTATTTAAACATTTAATATTTCCAAAATAGATATATATATATATATAACCACGGGTCTGTATAATAATTTCTACCCTAGGTTAAGTGATACAGATACTATATCATTTCAATCCGTAAATTTCAAAGAAAACCGGGTTCTATCATTTCAAACCCGCAATCACAAGTTAAAATGACTAAATAAATAAATGAAATATAAATGTTGTTCAGGCTTATCATTTCAGCCTATAATGATCTTTATTTTTTTCCAGGGAACTTGTAGTGTGATTAAACAGTAATTAATAATAAATAATATAACTGCAAATATAATAATAGATAATACAACTGATGATGTGTCAATTATATAATGGGGTGTTAACATCATAAGTTTATATCACAGGCAGAAAAAATTGAATAAAATAAATTTACAGTTACACTTGTGATTAATTTACAGATATACAAGAACATTTGTCTGGTGAGAAATACTCACCTTTCCGGAGCTGAAGATTTTGATTCGAAACTACGGTAACCACAACAGAACAGCATACAGAAAGCACGATCAATGATTTGAAGATGAGCCAATTCGATTCAGATCTTGAACAGGATAAACGACTAACAAATTACGCGACATTCAAGACGATCAAAACTTTAAATAACAACGGAAAATGCGATTAAAATAAAAGGATAATTTCCATAATTTCACGACCACTCCACCCCACAACTTGACCAACGTTCCCGGCTCGTCCCATTTTTTTTTCTTTTTTTTTTAATACGACATACGCATGTGAGTTAAACATGGTGAGATACTTGAATGCATTCAATACTACATGATGCACGTCCCTTCCTACCTAAACTAGAATACATGCACGCATATATACTTCCCCTATAAAAACCCAGGTGACCAAACACGAAAACACGCACTGCCTGACTAAAATATTTCCTTTTTTTTCAGCAAGGTAATATACAATCAAAACTAATATTATCAGTTGCTCTCACGTGAAATGCAAAAATGAAGGTTGCGTTCCAAAACAAAAGACGCAGACTAAAGTTGTTCAAGTGGTCAGGTGCAAACGATGCTCGGCCTGCACATCTTATTTACTTTTCTTTTTTTATAATTTTCTTTTCAAACTGGAAATGAAATATGCACGTATGAATAACTAAATCCTATTGCATGGCAAGGCTTGTCAAATTTTTCTCCACCCATGCATGCAAAGCACTGAACCCCTCTTTTTTTTCTATAATATAGATGCATGCACCTACTGCTTCAGTTTGAAATGTAACAGGGATCGGCTTCACTAGATGGAGGGAGTAAGGTAGGGTGTAGGCCGACTGGGCCAAGGTGGTGGAGCAGGCGAATACGAAGTGGACGACAAAAATAAACAAAATAAAAGGAAAGAGGAAGGAAAAATGAAATAACCATTACCTGATTTCCCTGCTCACGAAAAAGAAAGAAGAAAATGGAGATGTAGAAAAATTCTAAGGTGAGGAAATGTGATATGAGGTTTGTATTTATAGGCAGAAGCTTTGCACGCAAGGAAAAGTAACGTGTGCAAATCAAATGGGAACAAAAAGGCAAGCAAATATTTTTTTCTTTGATATGTGATGTTGAATTATTGCGTTTATAAGGCAAAAAATATTTAAATCAAATAGTTAATTTTTGCAGTGGTATCTTGGACCACATATCCAAAAGTAACGTACATTGATTTGATAAAGAATGGCAAAAGAATTTATTTTTTTTGAACAGTACATGAAACATGAATCGCAAGGGTGCTGTCATCCCCCTAAATATGCGTGATGTTTGAGATAAAAGGAGTAATTGCATTTGGTGAATCACGTAAGAAATATTAGATACAGGCAAGAAACTTATTTGCTTTGAAACGGCAAAATTTTTTCCACTAGATTGTGTAGAAAGAACGGCAAGTGATAAAGATGTTAAAGGAAATAAATTGGTTTCATTTCAATTTATCATTTAATTGGTTGCGTGAGTCTTTAGAATTTAATAGGCTGAGTGATTTATGTAAAGTAACGGCAAGGATTAAATGGTCAAAGATATTGGAACGGTTGTGAAATAAAGATTTTATACCAAATTTTTAAACCAATGAAGGCTATTGGAAGTGTAACGTTTGACTAGTAAATTATTAACTGATTTATTTATTCATATATACTTGTGGTATGAATTTTTAAAATGCGCAGAACGGACGCAATAATATACACCCAAATTTATACAAAGGTAACGCTTTTTAAAACTTACACGTTTCCTATTTATAAGTTACTTATTCCATAAAATATCGTGCCTTTTTTAACGCGAAATTAAACAGTTTATTAATACGCTGTAAATTTTTAAAAGTTATTACTTAAATAAAATTTGTTTACATTCTTCGGATTTACTTACCATTACCTAAGAATTTATTTCTAAATTTTAATATATATAATTCATTTTTAGAAAAGAAAAAAAATGAAATAAACGTTGTTACGCATACATTTAATTAAACCAAAAGATTAAGATTAGAATTCAAAGATTTAAATTTCAAAACGTTAAACTTAACCAAAATAAGAATCATAGAATTTCTAATATTAATAACTTTTGGGTGTTTATTTATAATTAAATTTAAAAATAAAACCCCAAAGTCTGTAAATATATAAGAATTAAAATATTAAATAAATATTTTGCTGTTACAATGGTGATATCAGGTATATTGATACACAGAAACACAAGAATATAGAAAAAAATTAAACAGCAAAACAAATTCCACATTCCATTTCAAGATATTCAAATTGATTACATAATTCCAATTTGTAGATCACATTCAGATAACGTATAATTATTAAAAAATACGCCAAGAGCGACATATGAAGATGCCCCCTTGGTAGATCAGAGTATATAGATAGGCAAGAAACAATTTGCCTTTACAAACAAAACACAAAGCGGAAATAAAAAGAACTCTAATAACAATATTGCCTCATGCAGGTCCTTGGAAGCTTTATTCATCTAAAGGAACATCTGGAAACCTTAACTCTTAACTACTCAAAATCAATTGAGTACCCAAGAGTTTAAGGGGAAAGCAAAAACTTTGAGTCACACATTAAGCCTAGTATGAATAGTAATTCTTCATCTCAAACCATTTAGATATCTAGTAAGACCACGCCGCTTAGCGGAACGGGTTTTCCCCTCACTAGTATCCTAAAACATTTATAAACCATATACTGTGCTCCTACATCCATTATGACGATCCGTAAATCCGTACCCTTTGAATTGAAAATAAACCACACATGTCCGACCCAAGCACAGACTGACGGAAAGTTAAGAGAAAGAAAAAGAAGAGAGAAGAAGAGAAGAGAAGAAAAAAAAAACAATATAGAATCTCACATCGCAGTAGAATAATATATAATATCATATCAACGATCTTTACAAAATAGAAACCGTATATACATACATCAATCAGAGTTCAACAACCAATCACTAATCGTCAGCGTAGTCAATTAAAATATCCTGACCTCACAATTATTGATAACATAAAACAATAAAGTGCAAAGCGGACAATCAAAATAGATACATATATACGAAAATGAAGATCTCTAGCTCTCCTGCTAAAGCACCAAAAGCAACAATCTGAACTGTAAATATACTCGGTCTGACACGAGCATTGAAAGGGAAGAACTCCCGGATCAGTCTGGTAAACCAGTGTGAGAAACAAACTCAACTAAATTTATTAGATTACCATAACTTTTCATTTCAAAACTAAAGTATCTCGTAAGACATGCCTATACATAAACACAGACATGTTTTTACCTTATGTTGACTAAAACATTCCATAAAAAATCCGATTATACTATACTAATGTCTAGTATACAAAATTTTTTTAATCATAGTCGAAATTGTTACATTGTTTAAATTCCAACATATAGTCCAAATTGGGTAATACAATCAAAATGGTAGGGACGTAGTGGACTTTGGATTTCCATTCAAATGATTAAGTGAACGGACTACCTTCCGATGGGTGCACCTCTAGATGGATGTCCCAAGGCACAACACATCTGCCCTCTACCAACACAAGGTCGGCCTACCTCTGTAAATAGATAGTACAGAATAAGTCATCTACCGGTCATTACCGACCTTTTAGGAGGGCCCTCATAGCATACAAACCACAATAATTTACATCCCGAATGTCATAGCAGGAAGAAATATATCTAGAAGAAGATGATCATATCCTAATGGGAGTGTATCACTTATCCTTGCCACATCTAACCCTGTTTCGGTCATTTTCGGTTGACGATTACCTTTCACATATCACATATCACATCACTTTGAATGCCACACGGCCATTTCCATTGATGACAAATTGCCTTCCATAAAAATACTACCCTTTAGATCGTATGTCTCAAGGAGGGTGTTAAGCTAAGAGAAGTTTCCTTCTCTGCCACTATAGATGTACGTTTGTAAAAACCAATGTACGTAATCGTTAGAAATGCAAAGTCAAACAAACATCCATACAAGTTGTCCAGGAATAGGATAAACCGAAGATACTCTCCTACCACGTCCTGTTGGGAAATCCCTAGGATTAGTAGCGAATAGTCCAAGAGACTACTGCTACTGGATGTATATTGGGATTTTAACCCTAAACGATCAACAAGCAATCTTTCACTATGAAAATCCTGAATATCAATATCATCACTACTAACGTACACAATCGTCGCATAAATGTTGGTCCGAAGTGGTTTTCGGATAAACCGATCCCGGTCTCATCGCACCAACAATGCAAAAGCATTTCTTAACCTCACGTAGAAACTAAGTCTCATAGACTTATCACGTCTCCAGCTTTCAACATGTTATCCTTTGGCCAAAAAGGAAGCTCAATAGATTGGATTAATACTCCACACTACACGAATCAACATCCTCAACACAAACGATAATCAAGCATATACAGATGGCTACGTGCTAAGTGTACGACTAAATAGTTCCCACATCAAGTCGAGGAAATAAAATGGCCAAATTTGATAGTTGGTTATTTAACTATCAAAGAAAACAACAAATATCTAGCACCATATGCAATCACTAGGCCCTTTTAATTAATCTTTTATTAATTAAATCACTTGTTAAATATTCACTTAATTATCTTTAAAAGGATATATTCTCAAACCATTTCAACTTTCTATATTGGAAAACATTTCCGTACTTATTTAATAATAAGTAATTCACAATTCAATTTATTTTCAACATTTAGAAAATATTATATATACTTAAATCATGATTAAGCATATATTTTATTCTTTAAGGAAAACATTTTTTAAACATATTTATTTGGGTGAAAACTAATGTTGCGTAAAACATCATTATGACAACCCAAAATCATTAGCATAGGGATTCGAAAATTAGATAGATATGTAAATCTCATATGCTATACAAACATCACCTTTCTAAAATCATTTACTATGACAACAGTGTTATAGTCCATGCTTTCCTTACTTCTCAAAAATGTCTATTTCAACAATGAATGTTGAAATCTATGGTTTCAATACTCAACACAGTTTAAAACATCTTCGAATCATTTAACTCTATTTAAAAGATCACTTTTCAAAACCTGTCTTTTAATTTAAAAGATTATTCATTGTCCAAAATCGAGAATATAATTCATTTACCAAATTCATTACTTATACATATTTATTAAAGGATTATCCATTGTCCAAAATCATGATTATAATTCCTTTAATAATCTTTTATAATTAACCTATCAAATTCAATTGATTTCGGATTTATAAAAAAATGTTTATAAATCATATTTTTATTTTATAAAAACTTCCATTTATAAAATTCCTTTATTAGCTAATTCTATTTATATCTCATTTACATGCCAAAATCCAAATTATAAGTTAATTATTTATAAATCTCTTTATTTACAAAATCCATCAATAATCCCATTATTTTGATTTATAAAAATTAATTTTATAAATATTACATGCATATCGTTTATAATAAATTCAAAAATCTCAATTTAAACTATTTATAAAATAGTTAACTTCGTATTTCCAAAAAATTACATTTTGATTCCATTTAAATAAACTTCTTCTTTTAATAATTTAAAAATCATTATTAAAATTTATGTAACTTCAAAATCACTAAAACAGCCTTTTTGATTTAAATCATCCTTTTAACATTTTTAAAATTCCAAAATATGGTCCAACGCTGCAACAACACTAAATACATCAATCATGGCATCCAAACATCATATATCACATGATAACAACATATATCATAATATCTGCAAATAAAACCAGTACTGGTGAGGAATCTAGTTTGATTCCTCCAACCTGCCACTTGCAACAAATATACATATTATAATATGTGTATAATGTCCGCTTCGAAGCAGACGCGTGTACAAAAGGTCATCTGCTCATACACGTGAACATGTAGGGTTTCATATGCTCCAATAGGCAGGAATACGTCCAAATGCCAATATATATATATATATATAATATATCATTCAAACAATCATCAATCATCGTAAATTTATTTATTTCTCATTAATATAAAAATATTAGTGAGTCGAAAAGAGCGAATTGTACAGACATTGATTCCAATAGCAGTTGCAGTGTTTTATTCCAAATAAAATTAAATGAGCATTTAATTTTATCCAAAATTTCCACTAGCTCCAATCAACTCCAAACTAGCTCTAAAATGTAATGCTCGTTAGCGTGAACTCAATGCAACTTATTTCGTCAAAAACGGACCTCGTATGACGAAGTTAGTACATTTTAAAGTTTATACAAATTAATATATAAATTAATTTCAATTTTTATTTATTTTTAAACCCTACTCTCAATCCCCTAGCCGTATATTTCCTTTCATTCAAATGTGGGCTACTCCAATCATATTCTTCCTCGTGATTTTCCAATCGACAAAACCAAATACATCGATCATCATTTTTCGATGTTGCTCCTCCTATAGTTGATCAGAGGTCAATCAACGCCACTCCTCGTGTAGCCCTAGCCCCTACGCAGACCTGCCCTAGGTCTGGTCCCCTACGGAGCTATCGACGGCGAGAAAAATGCCTCCAAAATCGTGACGTTCATGGCCAGATCCACGACAATCCACTATGAAATTTTTGATCACGACCGTTGGATTTGTAGATCTTAACGTGCTCTACAATATTATAGTTGAACGTTTTTGCTAATTGTCTGTGGATTGAGAGATAATGGAGGAAGAAAATTCGAGCGTTTATGGCCATCGAAAATAAAACGGCAGATGAGCTATTTTTGGTTAGGGTTTTGGTGAATGGATGTCTTTATATAGGCAATTACAAAACACCATTCTCCTGAAATATTTCTGAACTCCAATCGAAGCGTGCCGCTTGGCGTTATAATGTTTGAGCTCTATTCCGATCATAATGGAATATATATCAGAAGCCAATTCGATCATACTTGGAAGATAGGTTTTCGAATCGACTAATTTAAATTAAAATTTCACTTAAACAAATTTGTACGCATTCAGCTTGATGTATGCGTTTCAGCTTGACACGACTAAACCGTAAATCCGATTGCCACGAAATTTGAAATCCTACAATAATACAACATTACGTATCCAATGAAACGGGTTTCGTCGAAATCCAAGGCTATTTGAAAAATGACTATTTTTACACATTAACTATATACTAAAATATTCAATTTCTACAAATTAACTTTTTATTCAATTTTAAAAATTTACTAACATCATTCTAATTCGAATAGAATTTAGTTCAACTTTATAAATAATTTTCATTCACAATAAATCCAAATTTCAATTACTTCAGCAATTTCAAATATTAAATTAACAATTTAATTATCTAATTGTTGCTTGGCACCTTGGCTCGTCTACAAAACGAAGTTTGCAGAAGTTATAATTGAACGTAAGTGAACGTGACGTCAAGGATTGGTCCACTTCAAGTTATAATGGCTATTATTCAAAGTCAGCCTCGATGAGTAGGGGTCGATGTGTGATAGATGATGGGTCGGTGCTTGGAGTGCGGTTCGGCTGTCCTCGGTATGTCATTCTCGATCGGCTATATGCACTAGGTCGAGTCAGCAATAATGATATGGTCGAAGTAGGTCGGCGATAATGAAAGACTACATTGGGTTCGATCTTGAAGTGGTCGGTATCTTTAGGAGGTTTGGTTTGGATGGTTCGGCCTTCGCGGGTTGGCCAAGGTGCATGAAGAAGAAGTGGTGCGGCCATAACTGTCAAGTCAGGGAAATACCATCGGCATCCTTTCACTTTGCCTCAAAACATCACTTACCCTGAATCACTCATAAGAAAACCCGATCTCAGCCAAAGTATATCGTCGATCACCGTTCGGCCTTGAACATTCGGCATATCTGGATCGGCATGGGTGGTTCGATAGACGTGGGTTGGCATGACTCGTTCGATCCACCTTACCTTCAACCATGGGCCGAGCTACCTTGATCTTGGGCTTGCATCGGGAGTCCACCCTACCTTCATCGATAAATAGAGAGGCAGATGTACATTTGTAGGGACCTTTTTTCCAGAACTCCGGGGAGACTCTGCCATTTTCTATACTCGCTTCTTTTTAGTTCAAACTTGTATTCAAGTTGTTTGTTTACGGATTGTCCGTGTACTCAAGTGATTGAAAAATTAATGAAGATCGTATTCAAAGTGGACGTAGGCAATTACGCCAAACCACTATAAATCTGGTGTTCTGGTTTTTTGTTGTTCTTTTCGCGGTCAATTGCATTACTTCTCTATGTAAATTTACTTTCTTCATCAATCTCTCTACATAACTCTATTCAAGGGTGTTAGTGACCAATTTTGGTGCTAACACCAATAAAATCACTATATTTGAAATATAAGTTATTCAACTTATAAAATTAACTATAGAATATTTAAAATCAATTAAATATACGAACTTTGAATGACTGAAATTCTAGGTCATTACATCCACAATGGTTAAAAGATAGTATTTCAAAACATTATGATGATATGAAAAACAAATAAATCAATTTTGTATTACCTATCCCCATTCATTCTGACTATCTGTTTCAATTATAATTTCTAGGATTACTACTAACCCGTTAAAATGTTAAGGACTATATATCCAATTACTTAGTTTTCATAGGATCACTAAGTACCTATTGGTAACTCCAATATCTTATTTCTTATCCTAGTTTTCATGGGCTAACTAGGAATCTGTTGGTTGTCTTCCAATATCTTAATTCAGATATAGTTTTCATGGGCTAACTATAAATCTACTGACCCCTGCTAGTCTCAAATAATAGTTTTTATGGGTTGACTATGAATATATTTACCTCTGTCAATATCATACAGTTTTTATGGGCTTACTTAAACCTATTGGCCTCTGTCAATATATTTAATTAAAATTTTAACATCTGTTAATTTATATTCACTACTGGGTCAACCTAACTGGTTATTTTGCCCTTTTCTCAAAATACAGTTATGCGTTAATATCAAAATGAATAACATTTCAAAATCTTAATTTATGCTATGGTTATTACTTTAATTTGAGATTGGGTTTATGTTTTGAAATCAAAAACATCTCTTTCGAAACCTCTGGATAGCCTCCTTTCGAAGGCAAAGATCCTTTTTCAAAACATTGAATATATACCTTTCAAAGCCCTTAATAAACATTCTCTTTCGAAACCTATTATATCTTTCAATGGTGTCAAATCGTCCTTTAAAAATATAGAGCTTCGAAACAAATGAAAGTACCCCCTTTTGAAAGCATTGGGTTTACACTTTAAAAATCATTTGGGTCAAAATGGTTATATATAAAAGTTTCTCTTTCAAAAGCAACAAAAAAAATAGAATTGGGAAAATTTTGGTGGTGTCGGAACCACCTTAGTTGAAAGCAAAAGACTTTAAAATCAATACTTCAAAGGTCTGAATCAAAACCCTCCTTCCGACTCCATTCCCTTTGAAACTCCAACCCCCTTTCGGAAGCAATTAGGAAAAAGGTTTGGTTTAAGGTAAAAACAAGGGCGGCCCTTTAAAAGCAACACCGGACAACATGGTCGACAGGTAGAGTAGCAGTGAGGCTTCGGCTAGGTCGAAATCAACCCCTTTCGAAAGCTTTTATTTTAAAAAATGAAACCCCTTCGAAAGCTAGTACTTTAGTATAGCATGGCGACGTTCTTCAAAAGCTAATGTATAAAATCTCTTTCGAAAGCATTTGCGACTAAGTCAAAAGCTTTGAGTAAAAAAGGCAATGACTGAACTTAGAAAACAAAGCAGGTTTCGACCCATCGAAAGCTTGCCTTTCGACACTATAGCTTCCTCCTTCTTTCTAATACGTACCATCTAAGTGATACCATGTATATTGGTTTTGACTATATAGGTTTCGACTGTGTTGGTTCCAACTAGGAGGAGGCAGAGTCTATAGAGTCGAAGGGTACTACTATTAGAGGTGAAATACCTTTTTCTAATTTAAAGGCTGAAATATGGAAACTCTAGTAATTTCTTTTTAACAACTTGCCTATTTGGAAATCATTGACTGGCCACCCAAAAGATTTTCAAATACTTTACTTGTATAATTGCTGCTTTTATACCGGATCTAAATCAAAGGATTTTAACGTTAATGTCTTTCCATACAACAAAACCGACATTTGCAGAAAAGCCCCTCTTTCAAAATAATTTATTTCCCTTAGTAAATCGATTGGGAAAAAACCCCAAAAATCACAGAAATTCAATTTCATCGTGTAATCAATCATATAAAAAATTTAGACCCAAATCCTTTCAGGAATATTTGAAATAAATTTCTAACCTAAATGCTTCATATTTACCATCGAAAGTTCATAATAATATTTCCATAGCTTGGAAAATTCTAAAATTAAAACCCATCTCTAAAATCATGTTTTACTCAATACAAAATTTCCATGGCAATTTAAAATCAGCAAACCTTAGTTTTGACCCTAGAACCATACGGATTTCACCTAATTTAATGGTTTAAATCAAATAATTCGTAATTTAAGCATATCATCATTCAGAATAATCATAGAAACAAGATATATACTCAAATCAGAACTCATATGATTATCAAACCAAAATGAGATGATATGAATTATTATTCCCTTTAAATTTGATAAGTAACTTGAGAATTGTTGTTGATTAATCCTTCCTAACTTTTAGGTCTTTAGCTTTTGATAAATTTCATCCTTCCTTCCTTAATAATGGTCAGCTTTGGTTTTAGGTTTTCAATTTGTGTTTGTGATCGTGAGAAAATGAAACATGAATAGACAAAATGAGAAGTAATAGCAATGTATAATAAGGTGGCTATTTTACTAATAGCCCATGTGTAAGTTGATTAACTAACAACCCAAATTAAAGTCCATTTATCTTATGGTTAAGCATGACCCTATATGTTTTATTCAAATCTCAATCTTCTTATCAATATTATTCTATTTAATTAATCTAATTAAATCTTCTGAATAATGTTAACAAAAATTAGGGATGTTACAGTTAATTTGTAAAGGCAAAATAAGAATTTACTTATAAAGCCTTAATATAGAATGCAGTGAGATATGGGATAATATGTTAAGAGGGTGTTATACATTAGGACTAAGTTATAGGGATGCAAGGTCAGTCAAAAGCGCATAGAAGTTTGCCTAGCTAATCTGGCTACTAGCAGTGTGACTTTGGGATTGATGTGAGACATCGCCTATAATAAGTAACCACGAAGGAAGTGAGGTTAGTCTCTAAGAGCTATTTCCCAAAACATCAGAGTCATACAAACTCATATAAATTAAATAAAAATATTTTCTGATTTTCTGATACGTAAAATACGGGTCATTACACTCTCCCTCCTTTAGGAATTTCGCCCTCAAAATCCCCAAACAAGTCAAAAATAGTCAACCATAGTTTCCCCACATGCCTAATAATCATATAAAACCATCAAACATATGAAAAAAGCAACCATGCAACTAAAAGTATGAATACAATAACTAGTAGGCCTTACCATGCAAAGAGCTCCTTATATGCAGCCCTTATGCTCTCCTTGGTTTCCCATGTGCAACCACCTTCATTTCTGCCCCATTGAATCTTCAATAACTCAACCATCTTCCTCCTAAATTGTTTCGTATCACCTCTAAAAATACAAATTCGCCTACGAGGTCTCGAAGCTTCTGGTTCAATCTTGAAATCACCAAGTTGATCCGGTGCAATAGTCACTCCTAAGTCATGCATAAACTTCTACAAGTGAAAAACATGGAAGACATTGTGCACATCCACCATATTCTGAGATAAGGCAACCCTATATGCTATGTTCCCCATCCTATCTTCTATCGGAAAAGGACTTACGATCTCGGTGCCTACATCCACTCATTACCTAATCTAGTAACATTCATCAATGGAGAGATCTTCAAAATCACCACATTGCTGACAGAGAACTCCCAATCTCGATGTCTCTAATTAGCGTAACTCTTTTGCCTATCGTAAGCAGCTTTTATTCGTTGCCAAATGATCTCAACCTTCTTTGAGATTCCTCTAACCATATCTAGCCCAAGTATCAGTTTCTCACCTACTCCCACCAATGTGAACGAGCATTACACGGTATGCTTCATATGGTGTTATATCGGTACTAGATGGGTAGTTATTATTACATGAAAACTCCACCAAATGCAATTGATCATCCCGCTAGGCTTCGAAATCGAGTATGCAATGTAACAACCCCTACTTTGAGACCCAAAACTAACTGTTGCGGATGTTGCGGTCATCCATAGTTACTAGTCCTCGGCAACCAAATACAGCGATATTAGATACAATGATACACAAAAACACAAAAATATGGAAAAAAAATAAACAGAAAAAAATTCCACATTCCATTTCAAAATATTCCAAATTGATTACGTAATCCCATTTCGTAGACCACGTTCAGATAACATATAATTATTACAAAATACGCAATGAGCGACATGTGAAGATGCCCCCTTGGTTGATCGATGTATATAAATAGACAAGAAAACAAATTTGCCTTTACAAACAAAACACATAGTGGAAATAAAATAATTCTAGCAACAAGCTTGCTTCCTACACGTCCTTGGAAGCTTTATTCATCTAAAAGAGCAGCTGGAAACTTTAACTCTCAACCTACTCAAAATCAATTAAGTACCCGAGAGTTTAAGGGGAAAACAAAAACTTTGAGTCAGACGTAAAGCGTGGTATGAATAATAATTTGCCATCTCAAACCATGTAGATATCTAGTGAGACCACACCGCTTAGCAGAACGGGTTTTCCCCTCACTGTATCCTAAATCATTTATAAAATCATATATTGTGCTCCTGCATCCACAGTGGTTAAAACATAGTATTTAAAAAATATTATGATGATATGTGAAATAAGTAAATCAAGTCAGGATTACCCATCCCCGTTCATTCTGACTATCTGTCTCAATTATAGTTTCTAGGATTACCGTTAACCTGTTAAATGATTATGGACTGTCTGTCTAATATCATAGTTTTTATAGGATCACTAAGAACATATTGGTAACTCTAATATCTTATCTTTTATCCTAGTTTTCATGGGCTAACTGGGAACCTATTAACTAACTGTTAATATCTTAATCCGGATATAGTTTTTGTGGGCTAACTACAAACCTGCTAACCACTGCCAGTATCAAATCATATTTTTCATAGGCTGACTGTGAACCTATTGGCCTCTGCCAACATCTTTCATTATACACAGTTTTCATAGGCTTATAGCAAACCTATTGGTCCCTGCCAATATCTTTAATTAAGATTTTACATTTCTTAAGTTATATTCCCTACTGGGTCAACCTAACTGGTTATTCCGCCCTTCTCGAAAGTCCTATTATGGGTTAATTACAATGTGAATAATTATGTAAAAAGTAATACTTCTAAAATCTTTGATTTCGCAATGGTATTTCCTTTTTAAAAGTGAGAGTGGGTTTTTTTCTTCTGAAACTTTAAAACATCATCTTCAAAATCTCTGGATGACCTCCTTCGAAAGCATAAGATACTTTTCAAAACATAAGAAACATATCTTTCTAAGTCCTTGTTAAATATTCACTTTCAAAACCAATGGTACCTTTCGACGGTATCAAAATACTCTTTAAAACATAGCTTCGAAACAAATAAAAGTACTACGTTGAAAGCATTGGGTTTACTCTTTAAAACATCTTTTGGGTCAAAATGATTATGTACGAAAGCATCTCTTTCGAAACCAATTATAAAAAAAATTGAGGAAAAAGTTGATGGTGTCGAAACCATCTAGTTGAAAGCAACTACCTTTTTAAATTAAAACATTGAAGGATAAAGTCGAAACCCCTTTCGACTCCATTGCCTTCAAAACCCCCAACCCTTCGAAAGGTTCAAGAAAAAGGCTTAGTTTTAAGTTAAAACGAAGTGAACCCTTTGACAGCATTGATGCCTTCAATACAGTCGAAAGGAGAAAATTTACGACTGGGTTTCGACTTGGTGAAACCAATCCTTTCAAAAGCTCTTATTTAAGGAAAAAGGTATCCCTTCGAAAGCTACTTATAAAGTCCCTTTCAAAAGCATGACTTTCGACTATGTCAAAAGATTTAATTAAAATAGGGAAGAAATTTAACTTTAGAAAACAAACTTAGGTTTCAACTCTATAGGGTATCGACTCAGTCAAAAGCCCTTCAAAAACTATGTAGGCGCTTATCTTTTAAAAGTGAACCTTGGTTTCGACCCTGACGAAAGCATTGCTTTCGACACCTTACCTTACGCTAATTACCAATTCACTTCGTACCAATTCCATTGATACCATATGCATTGGTTCCAACTCTAATGGTTTCGATTGGATTGATGTGGGGGTAAAGGAGTCGAAAGGTGCCTTCGATATAGGCGAAACAACCCTTTTTCTAAAGCACTGATTTATAGCTAAATATAGCAATTACTTTATAACTAACCTACCTGCTGTAATTCCTTGATTGGTTACTATAAATTTTTTTGAATACTTTATAATTATAACTACCGCATTTAACTAGATTTGAATCAAAGAAATTATGACGTTTAATTCCTTCCATCAACAAAACCAATATTTATAAATAAGTCCCTCTCTTGGAATAATTTATTTTCCTAAGTAAATCAATTGTGAAAAATCTCAAAAAATCATAGAAATTCAATTTATCATGCAATCAAACATATTAAAATTTGAGATCCAATTTCTTCTTGAAATACTCGAAATAAATTTTAAACCCAATTATATCATATTTTCCTTTAGAAATTCATAATAAATTTTCTATAACTTGAAAATTTCTCAAAATCAAAACCCGTCTCTAAAACCGTGTTTTACTTAACAATTTTTTTTCCATGGCATTCTAAAATCATAAACTCGCGGTTTTACCCTAAAACCATGTTAACTCATATGCAATTGAATTAAAATGAATCAAACATAATATATTTCAAGCATCTCATCATCTATAGCATCATAAAAACGAATTTAATCATAAATACGAGAACATATAATCATAGAATAAAATAGAGATGGTATTAAATTATTGTTCACCTTAGGTATGAAAAGGAATTTAGGATTTGTTGTTGATTAATCCTCCCTAGATTTGGTCCTTAGCTTTAGATTGAATTTTCCTCCTTTCCTCTTTGTTAATGGCCGACTATATTTTTGTTTTTGATTTGTGTTTGTGAAGGGGAGAAATGAAACGTAAATGGGAAAGGGTAAGAAGTGTGTAGCCATGTATGATAAGGAGGCTATTTTACTAATATGCCTATGTGTAATTTAATTAGTTTAATAACCCAATTTAAAGCCTATTTACTTTATAAATAAGAATGACTCTATATATGGTTTATTCAATGTCCAATCCTCTTATCATAAATATTCTATTTAATTTTTCTAATTAAATTTCCCAATAATGTTAGCAAAAATTAGGGATGTTACAGGCTCTCCCCTTAAAGAATTTCGTCCTTGAAATTAAATAAGGACCAAATATTAAACATGGCAATCCTCTGTAACAACTCCTAACAACTATACTAGTCTAACTGACTAGAAACTATCTATGTAAATCTAATATAGACATCCCTTAAAGTAGATCAAGATAAGTATCTCTGATCCTGTCCTTCGTCTCCCAAGTATAGCCCTCGTTGTCGCTCCACTGAACTTTCACAAACCTGACTGTCTTATTCCTTAATCTTTTCTCATCTCTAACTACAATCCGAGCTGGTTGTCATGCTTTCCAATCCTCTCTGTAATCTGGAATGGACCTACATATCTTGGGGCTAACTTCCCTGACTTTCCAAAACGCACCACACCTTTCAAAGGTTATACCATAATGAAAACCTTATCTCCAACTGAGAATGCTAGGTCCTTACGGCTCTTATCCACATAACCCTTTTGTCTTGAGTGAGCTTCCTCCATCCTTCTTCGGATTAACTCAATCTTCTCCTACGCCTCCCTAACCAAATCTAGACCTAGGACTAATCTGTCTCCGGTCTCCAACCAACATGCTGGTGATTTGCATGGTCTTCGATATAAAGCTTCAAATGGCGCCATTCTTATACTTGTCTGATAATAGCTATTATAGGAAAAATCAACTAAATGCATGTGATCCTCCCTAGATCCACTAAAGTCCGATACACAACTCTCAGTAGATCCTCGAGTACATTGTTGACTCTATCTTCTTGCCCATCTGTCCGAGGGTGATACCTTGTACTCAGATTAAGCTTGATGTCCATCACTTCCTGTAGACTCTTTCAGAATTCACTAGTGAACAAAGCATCTCTTTCACTGACTAACTACTAGGAACTCCATGCAGTCTAACTATGTTCTTCAGGAACAACTTAGCTAAAACAGGTGTCATTCTGGTTGACTTAACTGGAATGAAATGGGCACTCTTTGTCAATATATCCTCCATAACCTATATACTTTCATTACCTCTATTTGACCTTGGCAAACCATCTATAAAATCCATGTATATCTAATCCCATTTTCAAACTAGAATTTCTAAAGGCTGAAGCAACCCAACTTGATTTTCGATGTTCAATTTTCATTTGTTGATAGTTTGCACACTGCCTAAGCCACAAGCCAACATACCTCTTCATGCCTTCCCAATATAAGCTCCTCTTCATATCCTGATACATCTTTGTCCCTCCAGGATGAATTGTAAACTTAGACCGATGACATTCTCCAAGAACTTCTTTCCTTAAGTCCTCCATATTCGAAACACACAACCATACCTTCTTTTCTACCATCCACTCTGGTCAAGGCTAAAATATCGATCACAGTTCCAACCTCAAGTTTTTAATTTTCTCAGCCAACACTAGGTCCTCCTTCTGCGTAGAAGAAATTCTCTCAATCAATACTAGTTGGACTTCTAAACAAGAAAACTGGCGGAACTCTGACCAAAACCAACAGTCGATCTTAACTGCACATCACAATTTACTAAAGCTTCAAAATCTTCCACTCCACTAACATAGTTAACACCGCATTTTGATGTTTTTTGCTAAGAGCATCTGCCATCTTTTTACCTTTCCCTAGTGTATATTCTATACCAAAATCATATGCAATCTAAAACTCCAGCCACCTCAGCTGCCTCATATTCAACTCCTTCTGAGAGAATAAATACCATAAAGACTTACAAACGATATGAAGCTCAAACTTATCCTCTAATATATAATGTCACCAAATCTTTAATGCGAAGATCATATCTGCCAACTCCAAATCGTGAGTAGGATATCGAACTTCATGTGGTCTAAGCTGCCTAGATGCATAGACAACGACTTTACCATTTTGCATCAACATTGCTCCTAATCCAATTCCACATGCATTAGTATACACTACCAACCCTTTGTTTCCATCTGGAACTACTAATACGGGTGCATTGGTCAAAGAATGCTTTAACTTAAGGAACGCTTCCTCACATTTATCGTACTAAACAAATTTCACTTCCTTCCTAGTTAGCTTAGTTAAGGGTGATGCTATTTGCGAGAAATCTTTAATGAATCTCCAGTGGTAGCCAGAAAGTCCAAGAAAACTACTAATCTCAGTCATTGTCTTTGGTCTCTTCCAATTATTAACGGCTTCGATCTTATCTGGATCGACTGACAATCCTTTCTTTGAAACCATGTGACCAAGAAATTTTACATCTTTCTTTTAGAAACGACACTTGGTATACTTTGCCTTTAGCTGATTCTGCCTCAGCTCTTAAGCACCACTCTAAGATGAACTTCATGCTCTCTCTCATCCTTAAAGTAGAATAGAATGTCATCTATAAATAACAACACAAACCTATCCAAATACTCTCAGAAAAGTCAGTTCATCATATCCATGAAAAAAACAGGTGCATTCATTAATCCAAATGGCATCACCAACAACTCATATGAGCCATACCTAGTTGAAATGATGTCAAAGGAATAC
This sequence comes from Allium cepa, assembly GCA_030765085.1. Classification (NCBI taxonomy): domain Eukaryota; kingdom Viridiplantae; phylum Streptophyta; class Magnoliopsida; order Asparagales; family Amaryllidaceae; genus Allium; species Allium cepa. Next base: position 692,323,195 of record CM060934.1, read on the forward strand.
TGTCTTCCGCCACTTTTAACTAATGGAAACCTGCTGCCAAGTCCAACTGGGAAAACACTTTGGCTGCACTCAACTGATCAAACAAATCGTTGATTCTTGGCAAAGGGTGTTTATTCTTAATTGTCCTTTCATTCAGCTTACGTTAGTCGATACACATCCTTAACGACCCATTTGGTTTCTTTACGAACACTGTAGTCGCTCTCCAAGGTGAACTTCTTAGTCAAATAAAACTCGTTCCTTCTAGATCTACTAGCGCCACCTTAAATTCCTTCATCTCAGTTGGTGTCATCCTACTAGGTAGTCTACCATAGGTTCAGCTCCTGGCACAAGATCTATTCTAAACTCAATAGCTCTTTTCGGGGGTAGTCCAATGACTGGCTCAAAGACATCTGCATACTCACTTGCTATCCGAACCTGACTTAATTCATTTTCTACCTCCATAGCATTAAGCAGAGCACTAATACTCCGGTTAGTATTCTCTACTTAGAATATCACTCGGTTATGTCCGTTAGGGTGTCTCAGTGATATTTCCCTATCCTGGAAAAATATTATAGCCTCAATCTTCCCAACCAATCCATACCCAAAATGATTCTGATGTCTATGAAATCAATAATATATAAATTGCAGGTAAACTTATGACTAACAGGTCAAGTTCTAACCGGTCACATCTTGACCCTAGAGTTGCATAAAATGGATTCACAACCCTTTAGGAAGTAACAAGTAGGTGGCTTCTAAACATAATCTTTCAACCAAACACTGAGATATAAATGAATGTGATGCACCAGTATCAAAAAGTACTCTAACTAGAATAATCTAAATCAAAAGCGTACCTTCCATTACAACTTTCCTTTATTAGCCGCGGTAGGCCTAGCTGGTCCTATAGAAAAATCTTTTCCTTTGTCCTCCTTAACTGGCTCTGGACACTGATTCTTGTAATCCCCAACTTGATCACAGTTGAAGCACTTCACATTCTTCTTACTTTCATCTTTCTTCCTATTCCTAACCGACATTTATTCATAAAGTGACCCTTCCTGTGACACTTGTAGCAAACTACCTCAGCCTTTGACTTCTTAGCAATGTCTCTCTTCTAGGCTCCCTTTTTTTTGAAGAACTTCCTCTTCTTCCCTTAAGAACCCTGAGTTACCACTGACTTCTCTTTAGCAAACTCAACAAGTAAATCCTCACAGCGAATGGCCATCTCCACCACTATATTACAAGGATCACGGACATATGTCATGGTCATTTTAGCAGGCTCAGGCGTCTATCCCCGAATGAACCTCTCATTCTTTTTTATGTCAGTATCTATAACAGCATATCCATATCATGACAACTCTTCACATTTAGTATCATACTCAACTACTTACATATCTCCTTGCATTAAATCCATAAACTTCCTCATCAATTATGACTTAGCAAACTTAGATACAAACTTCTGCTCAAATCTCATTTTAAAATCAGCCCAAGTTAACTGCTCTTCCAGAACTCCGGCAGTGATACTATTCCACCAATGTAGTGCTGACCCCTGCAATTGTCTAGAGGCCAACCTCCTCTTTTGCTCATCATTCAAACCCAAATCAGTAAATATACGCTCATAATTCAACAGCTAATTTTGAACCTTTATGGCACTCTCCATTCCCAAGAATGGCTTTCCACCCAAACTAGTGTAATCTCTACTCATCAAAGCATAATTATTCCTAACTGGAACCACAGGATTAGCTCCTCCTACATTTTTAGGCACCAGCAGCAGCTCTTGCTTGCATCAAACCAACAAAGAACTGAAACATCACCCCCATATCTATGGGTGGATTTCTAGCACCCACGTTGGCAACAACATTTTAATTACTAGCATTAGCCTGTCGACCTGGGTTCCTCCTGGTAGTGGGTCGTGCATTTCCATTAGTTGCGGTGCTTCCTCCACTGAGATTTCCTCTTCCATTTCCTACTTCTATATCTCCTTTCTCATAAATCTACATATGAGCCTTAATAAGATATAGAAGAAAGGTCCAAGAGAGCGAGGGATACATAGTTATATATAACAAATACAAATACGTTACTACAGCATTAACCAAAACCCCTGTCTTATTATCGGATTCATTGGATTACATTTGGAAAATATTTTAGGTTTAAGTTTCTTTTAAAGTTTCATAAAACTTATGCTCTGATACCAACTTGTAACATCCCCCTACTTGGAGGTCCAAAACTAACGGCTATGGATGCTGCAGTCATCCATAATTATTTATCCTCGACGATCAAATACAGCGCTATTAGATACATTTATACACAAAAACACAAGAATATGGAAAAAAAATCGAACAGCAAAGGAATTCCAAATTCCATTTCAAAATATTAAAAATTGATTACATAATCCTAGTTTGTTGACCATGTTCAGATAACATATAATTATTAAAAAAATATGCAAAGAGCAATATATAAAGACGCCCCCTTGGTTGATCAGAGTACATAAATAGGTAAGAAAAAAAAATTCCTTTACAAACAAAACACATATTGGGAATAAAAGAATTCTAATAACAAGCTTTCCTCCTACACGTCCTCGGAAGCTTTATTCGTCTAAAAGAACACCTGGAAACCTTAACTCTCAACCTACCCAAAATAATTAAGTACCCGAGAGTTTAAGGGGAAAACAAAAACTTCATGTCAGACTTAAAGCATGGTATGAATAATAATTTACCATCTCAAACCATGTAGGTATCTAGTGAGACCACACCGCTTAGTGGAATGGGTTTTCCCGTCACTTGTATCCTAAAACATTTATAACTGTGCTCCTACATCTATAATGGTTAAAACATAGTATTTCAAAAACATTATGATGATATGCAAAACAAGTAAATCAAGTCAGGATTACCCATCTCCATTCATTCTAACTATCTGTCTCAATTATAATTTCTAAGATTACTATTAACCGGTTGGACTATCTTTCTAATATCATAGTTTTTATGGGATCGCTAAGAACCTGTTGCTAACTCCAATATCTTATCTCTTATCCTAGTTTTCATGGGCTAACTGGGAACTTATTGACTAGCTATTAATATCTTAATCTGGATATAAATTTTATAGACTAACTACAAACCTACTGGCCCCTGCCAATATCAAATCATAGTTTTCATGGGCTGACTATGAATCTATCGACCCCTGCTAATATCTTTTATTATATACAGTTTTCATTGGCTTACAGTAAACATATTAGCCCCTTCCAATATATTTAATTAAGATTTTACATTTCTTAAGTTATATTCAGTACAGGGTCAAATTAACTGGTTATTCTGCCCTTTCCTAAAGTATTGTTATGGGTTTATTACAATGTGAACAAGTATATGAAGAAGTAATACTTCTAAAATCTTTATTTATGCCATGATATTTCCTTTTTAAAAGTGAGAGTCGGTTATTTATTTTGAAACTTTAAAACACCACCTTTGAAACCTCTGGATGACCTCCTTTGAAAGCATAAGATTCTTTTCAAAACATAACAAACATACCTTTCTATGTCCTTGTTAAATATTCACTTTCGAAACCAATGGTACCTTTCGACGATATCAAAATACACTTTAAAACATAGATTTGAAACAAATAAAAGTACTTCGTCAAAAGCATTGGGTTTACACTTTAAAAACGTTATTTGGGTCAAAATGATTATATACAAAAGCATCTCTTTTGAAAAAAATTATCAAATTGTTTTAGGGAAAAAGTTGATGGTGTCAAAACCATCTAGTCGAAAGCGACCACCTTTTTAAATTAAAACATCAAAGGATTGAGTCGAAACCCCCTTTTGACTTCGTTGCCTTTGAAACCCCCAACTCTTCGAAACCATTCAGGAAAAAGATTTGGTTTTGAGTTAAAACAAAGCAAACCCATTGATAGCATAAATGACTTCAATAGAGTTTAATAACCCAATTTAAAGCCCATTTACATTATTAATAAGCATGGCCCTATATATGGTTTACTCAAATCTCAATCCCATTATCATCATTAATATATTTAATTTCTTTAATTAAATTTCCTGAATAATATTAGCAAAAATTAGAGATGTTACACGCAAGCTCGTAAGAGGTCCTCCAATATACAGTTCACCCTTTCAGTCTGCACATTAGTTTGTGGGTGATAAGCTGTATTGAGATGCAACTCATTCTATAACGCCTCTAGTAAGCTCTTCCAAATTCTACTAGTGAATAAATGTTCTCAATCACTCACAATTTCCTTTGGCACGCCATGAAACCGTACAACCCATTTCACATACAACTGGGCAAATTTGTTTGTCGTTCTACTTGACTTGACGAGCATGGATCGGGCACTCTTCATCAATCTATCGACTGAAACCCAAGTGCTACTTACCCTCCTTTGGTCCTTGGCAATCCATCAATGGATTCCGTCGATATCTACTTCCTTTTCCACTTATAAAATTCAAACGACTATAATAATCCAATTGGTTTCTTCTACTATGCCTTCACCAACTGGCAGTTCATACACTTCGAGATGAATGTCCTAACATCCTTCTTCATCCCCTCCCATTAATAGGTCTTCTTCATATAATAGTACAACTTATTACCATTGGGGTGTATAGGCAACTTAGAATGGTGGCACTTCCATAGCACCTTATCCCGCAATCCATCAACATTGGAAAAAGTCTCCCATCCTTAAGGAGTCGACCGTCTCGATCGAGTCTGTACCGCTTCATATCTTCAGACTATACACCTTCTATCTTTATTAAAATCTCAGCTAGTCTAGATCTCGCCTTTTTACTAGTATCGATCATCTCAATCAAAGTAGGCCTACTCGTCAAACTCGCCAACATCTCTAGCTCTAACTTGTAATGAGGTCTAAAGTCATAGCCAACAATATACACCAACTGTTTCCACTCTAGGAACATAGCTTCAAAAGTAGCATGTCTTCTGCTCAATGCATCGATAACTACATTCCCCTTACTAGGCATTTAGGAAATGCTAAACTCAAAGGAGGCCAAGAATTACAATCATCACTACTGGCGAAGGTTGAGATCCTTTTGAGATAAAAAGTACTTCAAGGATTTATGGCACGTGAATAGCTTAAACATTTCTCCTAATAGATAATGCCCTCAAATATTCAAAACAAACATTATCACTGCTAACTCCAAATCATTAGTTAGATGCATCTTCTTTTGAGGTTTCAACTGTCGACCAGTGTATGCAACAACCTTTCCTTTATGCAGCAATACTGCACCATGTCCAGTACCACACGTGTCTATGTATACTATAAGCTCCTCATTCCCGCTTGGAATAGTCAATATTGATGCACTCATGAACCTGTCCTTTAGACTTACAAATGCATGCTCACATTTTGTGTCTCGAAAAAAGTCTGATTCTTCTTTGTCAAACTGGTCGAAGGTGCTGCTAATTTTGAGAAGTCCTTGATAAAACGTTTATTGTATCATGCTAATCTTGGAAAACTCCTCACATCATTAGCAGTAACCCATTGCCGCCTTGGTAGGATCTACTGCGATGCCCTACTCAGAGATGACATAACCCAAGAATCTCAATCTCACTTCTCTTCTCTAGAAGTGGCACTTTGAAAACTTTTCTTTCAACATGTGCTTCCTTAACAATTCAAATACGTTCCTCAAGTGTATCTTGTGTTCCTCTTCTATCTTAGAGTAGATCAGAATGTCATCCATGAACGCAAGCATGAATTTGTTCAATTGGTCCCTAAAGACACGGTTCATGAAATCAATAAAGTATACCGGAGCATTGGTTAGCCCTGACATAACCAATCACTCATAGAAACTAGACGACATACGAAATGTGGTGATTGGCACACTTTTCTTCGCCACTCTCAACTAGTGAAAACCCATCGCTGGATCTAATAGAGAGAACACCTTTGCACCATGGAGCTGATCGACAAATCCATCAATAAGCAAGAGTGGATACTTATTCTTTCTCATTGCCTTATTCAACTCACATTAGTCTACAAATAATCCTAGAGAGCCATCTTCCTTAGTGGCGAATACTATGGGTGAGCATTACTCGAATTACTCCTAAGAATGAACCATTACTTCAACAGGTCATTCACTTGCACCTCCAACTCCTTCTGCTCTAGGTTCCATATGCCTCAAAGGCATAACTGTTGGTCTAACATCTTTTACTAAGTCTATGCAGAATTCAATCTCTCGATGTGGAGGTAATCTGGTTACCTCCTCAAACACATCGGATATTCTCTCATGATAGCACAAATGACAACTCGTCAGATGGAACCTTAAGCGAATATAGAAAGGAAACCATAACCCCATCCTCCAACAGGAAGTCAATCACTACCGTCCGCCCCTCCACAGCCCTAATCGTCAATAATAGCTTTTCGTAATCCACCATTACTACATACTTCCTTAGCGAGTCCATTCCCAGGGTAATTTTGACCCAATGAAACTCAAAACAAAGCAATTACAAACAAAGTAGCATCCATAACTCGATAAGACCATGCCACAATAACTCATACATAGGCTAGTGGAGCCTCCAATAGGGTTTTTCATAATCAAAGGTCGGTCAACTATTTCGGGTTTCGATCCCAGTCTATCTACTAGGTCACTAGATGTGGAGGAATGTAAAGCCTTGGTATCAAACAAAACACATATGGAATATCTTAAATGGAAAACATACCTCGAATAACAACGCATTTTCCATTCTCTTTCATCGATGCAGCACTCGACAAAGTTAGAGAAGCGTCTAAAGCATATGCCTTTACAACTTGCTTCTACTGTGCTAGCTTTGGGTAGATCTTCTGCATATGTCTGAACTTGCCACAGTTGTAGCACTTCTTCTTTCCATTAGCTTTGTAGTCTATAAACAAAGAACCCTTGCCTCCATAACCATAACAGATAGGATCCCACTTAGCTTGCTTTTGAGCATTCTTTCCTTAAAACTACTTCCTCTTTCCATTCTGTTTCTTCTTACCTCCAACGCCTTGTTGCAGTTTCGGCACTTCCTTAAATACAACAGTTGATTTAGACTAGGGTACAAACTCTCCTGGCTAAGAGATTTCTCGACAGGTCTCTCATATGGCTCATCGATATGGCTCACCAACTTCTCCCCCAAGTAGTCGTCCAAACCCATAAGAAATTTCTCATTGTTTCTTAATGGAGTGTCAATGAAGGACAACTTGTACTTTGAAAAAGCATCAAACTCAACTACATACCTAGAGAGAGACATCTTTCCCTGCTTAAAAATCAATAAATTTCTCAAATAACACCGACTTCTTAGTAGCCGGAATGAACATCTCCTCGAATTCAATCTTGAACTGGTGCTAAGTAAACTGATCCGCTGGTATAATGACCCTAGTAGCATTCTACCAGTTCATGGCTCTCTATTGAAGCTGTTGGGAAGCCCATCTCCTCTTCATAGCATCGTCCAACTCATGATCATCAAAGATCCTCTCGTAGGTGTCCAACTAGTCTTGCATTTCTATCGCCGACTCTGTTCAATTGAACAGTTTGCCACGTAAACTAGAAAATTCTTTTTCAAGCTTAGAAAATCGGCTCTGGGCATATACCTTGAGTACCACCACCTACAACAACATTCAAAGCTACTACTCAAACATTCTACAGCATACTCTGCATCATGGTATTGAACATTACATGCAGATCAAGATTAGCAGCCCCAAACCTGCACCTTCTTCAACTTTGGAAATAGAGTTCCTTAAAGCATTTCCTATATGTTGGCTTATTCTTGGTCTGTAACAATAATGATCAGTCCCCCTTAAAAGAAAACTGAATCAATGGTACTTATGTGCGCATATGACTTATATATTATACATACTACTATATAGCTTTGAAAACCAAAATATATAACAAGTGCGCCTTCTCTCGTATATATAATCTCGATCTAGTCTAGGGCAATAACTCATTCCCTACCTCTATTAGACCATTGTATCAACTCAGGTTAATCACATAATCTAGTGCTCTGATACCAAATGTGAAAACTTCCCTGCAACTTCAACATCCAATATTACTAAATAGCACACTATTGTGGTTGCCAACCAATGTAGGATGATCATCAAGTGTTTGAAAAAGAAATAAAACATCATAAAATCTATCGTATATCTCACAATGAATTGAAAAAAAAATCATCACAAATATAAAACATGAGAGACAATAATAAATAAGTGATCTAGATATCAAAGTACAGATCTATAGTGTTATACAATATAGGAATAGAGTGTATACAAAACGGAAATAAAATCAAATAATTGTCTAATAATAATAAGCATACACTCTAAAGGCTTCACAGTGTTGCATAGTGAAATAAGCATAGTAATTCATATATAATACAAGAAACCTCCATCCAGCCCGTCCTCTGCGCAGCTATTGCATCCCATATAGACTTGTTATCTAGTATACTCATTTAAGAGTACCCAAGATAATAAGAAGCAAAATATAAAATTTTGAGCCAGATAACAGTCCGGTGTGAGTGGTAAATGAATCTCAAATACTATACAAGTAGATATAGTAACAAACAAGGGCATACGAGCCATACCTGTCCTGTCCCTACAACTATAGAGTTGACAGATAACGAACATAATATGCTACTCTATGGACATCATAAGGAATACTGCAAACTAAGTACAATAACGAGTGTGCGGATATCCCTATCCGCAATACCTTTCTAAAAAAATATTCCTAGAGTGATAGATTATGGAAAAAAACAATTAAAGCAAACATAGCATCCATTAAAACAATCCTTACTATCACTCAATGTTCCTAAGATATATGATAACTCGCATGACCTTTCCCCTATAAGGGATTAAGGGAAATCTCAGTTTCCAGTGTACTCATATTTAGACCGAAGCCGATACTAGACCATTTTCCACGATCCAAGGTATAAGGATCCATTCAAATGATCCGAGATAGCCTTTCAAAGTACCCTATCAGTGCACTCATAATGCCATTGCTTTTGAGTACATCAGAAAACACTATGAGCATCAATGATCCCTTAGCACGTATATTCAAGTCCTTTCCATACTTTATATGGTTTCCATTATCTTCAAGGAAATGTTCCACATTTCTTCATCCCATAATAGAAATATTCAACATTCTACCCACGTGTCAACCTTCCTAGAACCTACCCTTTATGGCTAACCATTCTCATAATTCCTTTCAACATCAATCCACCATCATAGGAACCTAACGCCATTCCTTTGTCAAGCCACAAAGCAAAGCGGCACCAAGTTGATTTCTACCGATCATAATTCTACTCATTGCCAAAGCTTTCTACTAACCAAATTTTGGTATGACTTAAAACATAGGCTCCCCAATGCTTTAGAACTCCTCCTCCAAGTTTCATCCAATTCCAATGATTCCTCCGACCAAATTCCTCTCATCACTAGAGTTTTCTACCGAACAGACTTTTATGCGACTTGAAACATGGCTCCTTCTATACTTCAAAACCCCTCCTCTAAGTTCAATCCAATTCCAACAATTTCTACCGAACAAATTTGTCCCATCATCGGAGCTTTTTACCGACCAAATTTTGATGTGACTTGAAACATAGGCTCCCTCTATACTCAGAGCCCCTTCTCCTAGTTTCATCCAATTTCGAAAATTTCTGCCAACTAAATTCCTCTCATCATCGGAGCTATCTGCTGACCATATTTTGATTGTGACTTGAAAGAAACATAGGCTTCCTCTATACTTTAGAGTACTCCACTTAGTTTCATCCAATTTCAATGATTTCTACTGATTAAATTACTCTTATTGCTAGAGCTTTCTACCGATTAGATTTTAATGCAACTTGAAACATAGGTCCTGTAACAACCTGCATCCTGAGTCCTGAATTTTCGCTAAATCGAAAACCCAAGTCCACCAAAGTACAGATCTTTGATTTGGTATCCTACATGTAAACAAATATATGCATATCAAAGCACTATCGATATAACTTACAGTAGAATAGTAAATTATAATAGAACATATAGTACTGACCATGATTGACACTTCTAATATCAAGTGTCCTTATTAGCGTCGAGCATGCATAAGGAAACCTGTCCTTCCACCATTCCTCCTTGCAACAGTACCTATCACTCTAAAGCAATCATGTGGATTGTAATGATGAGGGGGTCAAAACAATGTTCTGGCGACTTTTAAATTATACACTTTATACATAACACTAATTTATGTCAATTGCCTTCCATCACATGTTATGTCCTTTTAATTTACTTAGTCATCTCGATTCCAGGTACATGTACGAGACATCTCATCTACCCGAAGTAGACTATAACTACATATGTATATATAAACATAATATAAGTACCACAGTCCCCCTATGGACCAAGATACTATCCCCATTAGTATCCATGACCTAGCACCACGTCAGGATCCATCATCAACATAGTATCATGTCCTCATTTTCATGGATACCAAGGAACTCCCGCAGTACATAATAATGACTTCACTATAATTTAGATGTATTCTATCTCACATTGCTTTGGAATTTACTACTCGTATGTTTACTACTATGGACTCAGTTCCACAAACTATAGAGGATCCAGCTCCATGGACTACCCTATTCGTTTTTGAAAGAACATTTTTATAGGTTAACTAGCCTTGCCCTAACAAACAAATTAGCAAACAACTGTGGCAGTGCATCATCTAATGTGGCATACCCTAGTAGGAGGCATAGCCCGTTAGGTGTAACCCTGGCTTTTTTCATTTTGACCGCTCTGGATTAATGACGCACTCAACCTATGTAGCACTTACTCCTAATTTAGTACCAACATAATATGACATATCGTCTAGCTTCTCACCATCCTATTTAGATTTCTTAACACAATCAAGGCAATACCTTCCCCTTATTCATTAAACCAGACTCCACTAAGGGTATTCCTTCACTTATAGGTAAAGCGTATATACTCAATGGATCCTACAGTTGGATAAGTCCTAAATCAGTATAATGTATATGTCCTAAATCAGTATAATGTACAAAAAAAACTACTTGTAGTCCCTTGCATTTGGTGTGCTTCTATTGTGTAACACTATTGACCTCGCATTCCAACCCATTCTAATGACTGCATGGTCTTTTACTTAATTTAGGTAATTAGGTATATACCATAATTCACTCCCGTCATAACGTATATTTGAATTTGTATACATTCATTTGATTATTACTTTTATATACTTTCAATCATTGATGTTCAATAAATCTTACATATTAATTGTATCTTCTTTATTTACCGTTTGTTTTCCATACTATCTTAAATCGTATACTTTAGGTTTCCCATTTAAATTGATGTTATTATTCCTACTTACACTACTTTAGTTATATATAAGGATTTTGATACCTTAATACATTGGATTTGCTTCTTTCTCCAATGGAAACTGTTAATATTATAATTCATTATAAATTACTTAAAAGAAGAACTGTGTTATGCGTGAAATAGAAAGGAATTGTCTTTTTTTCTACTGGAATAAATAGTACAAAATACGGCGATTCGCTTATTTTATACATCTCTTCCTTTTTTTATGTTCCTCGTTATTTCAACGAATGCACTTATTGTATTTTTAGATAATTTATAGAAATTCACAGTGTTACATAATTCATTCCAATGTATTAAAATATTGTCTAATCCTAATTTAATTTATAATTAATTCTAGTATATGTTTAACAATCTATGTAAACTAGTCAAATTTGAAATACCAATATGATTTCATTAACAAGTTATTCATAAATCTAGTGACTATTTATATGTCTAACTTTCAAATCTAAACATATACAATATCTATCAAGTTTAGGATTTTCCGTAATATATGGGCATATTTTACATAATCATTATGTGTATATAATCAAATATATCATTCGTGAATTATATCAATTCCTTAGGCATATAAAATTAAATATCCGATTCATGATTTATATCTGAGCATAAATGAAATATACCTACAACGATATAAATCCAATGTTATTACTAAATATGTAATTTCCTACCCACCTCTTTTTAGATCAATTTCTTCAGATCTATATCCATTCCCTTTTTATTTGACTCCCTATTACTTTGAATCCAAAACATAAAAAGAGTATACACCTGTTAGAATTACATACCTAGGGAAATAATTGAATTAAATTTAGATTTGATTTTAAGGTTCATGATTTACCTTTGTTTTTGTGGTTTAAATTGATCCTATTTTCTCTTCTCTTATTCTTCACTTTTCTCCACTTATATATATAGATATAAAAAATATATGTAATAGTTTTACTACTTTTATAATTCTAGAAATTGTAAAGAAAAGAGAATGGCAGAGCTCAGCTATGTGACCTAGAAATTATGAGAAGAGAAGTGAGAAACTAGGCATGTCCTATAGGCTCTAGAAAGAATTATATTCATTAATAAAAGATTTATTAAGTGTGAACCATTTCAGGCTAATGTTTACTGTCAATTTTATCTTGGCAATGGTCAACCGCTCAATACATAGGGTCAACCGCTACCAATCACCTGGGTACATATTTGGTCGACCATGCCATTTGTTTTAGCATGATTTATTGACTATCATGATTAACTTAATTACTTATTTACCGATTTGGTTTACTTATTTTGCACTTAATATGTCTTCTGAGATTTGATTTTAACATTAACATTTCTTAACATTTAAGTTTCCATTAATGTTAATCATTTATGTCTAATTTATTTTTATTACCATGATTACATATATAATTATTTCCAAATCAAAAAATTCATACGTTATTATCCAGTCTTTTGACCAGGCTATATTTGGACAGATTAGATGCGTCGAATTTGGAGTTATCAAGGCAGGAAGCCTAGATAGATAACCTAAAAATCTAAGAACTAGAAACAAACAAAGTCGCAAGGCTGATGCCAGAACAAATCAGACCAAAGCAACATGGGTCCACCTATATTAAGGGTCGGTATCGACCCCTACCTATGGGTCAGTACCGACCCTTATTTCCTCTATTTGGACCCATCTTCTACCTAATAGTCCTACTTGATGCCCATAGCCTATTTCTAATTTACTTTTGTTGATCCGATATAGTTCTCCATCAATATCCATGAACAGTTGAAGCTACAACACTATTCTTCCACAACTCCATCATTTGGACCCAGAAGCATGCTAGCGTTGGTTGAAACAACTATGGAATCATGAAGCTAATCATAGGATGAGCAAAGACGAAGAGTTTAAGAAATCCATATAGGCCTTCCTATGGGACGGTACCGACCCCTAACCTTGGAGTTGTATCGATGCATACAAACTAATGACTTAGCACCTACTTTCTAGGGAGAAATGGTCTAAATCGTGGATACCGGCCTAGAGATATTTTTGTACAAGGTTTTAGGCCACGGACTCTATAAATAGGAAGGTAGAGCTCATTTTTTTAGAATCTTTTGACTCTAGCTCTATGTTACTCTGTATTCTTGTAATTCTAAAAATCGAAGTGTCGGAGTTGTACTGACCCATATGAACATCTTCTTCCAAGTGAGATATAAACAATAAAATCTTAAAATGGATGTAAGCCTTGCTTTTCCAAACCACTATAAATGATTATGACTTATTTATTTCTCATTTCATTTATATTTTCTCATATTTTATTCTCTACACAAAGTTTTGGGTATTTGTGCCATTTTTGGTTCAAAAATTTTTGTGTTTTCAGTGAGAAAGATATTTTCAGGCTACTTGGATCCATCATCTACTATTGGATTTCTTAATTTCGAGAGATAGATCCAGTCTTCCTACCTTATTTTCTACTACTTGGGCTTCCTAAAATCAAAAAGAAGCAATTTGCATTGGACCTATCAAGAAGAGACTATTCTACCAATTCCAAAGCTACTACTAAAGCTGAGAATCAGAATTCTCGACATAGAGATGGAGTTATACAACCAACTCAACCTAACATCCATATTATAACTGAATATGTAACCATAATGGAGATGGATAAGATGATGAAGTAGATGGAAGATAGATTTCGAGCTAGTCAAAATAGGATGAATCAACGATGCAGCAAAGCTCGAGACTATTGAATAAGCTAACTCAAAACAACCATAGAAGGAGTAGAAGGGATTCTAGTTCTTCATCTGAAAGTTCCTCATCATCCAAATAGAGATGGAGGGACTGATAGAAGAAAACTTAGAATGCTGCTAGAATGTCTTACTAAGGAATATGAGCTTCAGGCTTAAGTTTTGGGATCGGTACTGACCCAAGGTCAGGAATCGGTACCAACCCCTCCAATGGTGGGCCCATAGCCCATCATTTGGAAGGCAGCATGGATTTGACTTCTAGAGGCACTATTGACGATCAAAATCTACTGTTGATGACTCTATTCACGGGAATCAAACAGGAGAGACCATTGAATGAATGGATCTCCTAGAGTTGAAGAACCTTGGTATCGAGAATCTCCCCGACAGTGCTCGTTGGGGCAAATACTTGGGGCAGAACCTGAATACCCCCATCCAATCAAACCTGTTGACCTGAACTACTTGGAGAATATGGTCAAGAGATTTGTTAGCGAAAATCTTCGTAGGAGCAACAATGAATGGGGTACCTCTCCCAGTTAGAATTCTTTTATAGAGAACATTACGTGGGAGATACCCTTGGAGATTTGCGATGAGAATTATGTTGTTGTACGGAGGAATGATGGATCCTAGGCAACACTTGATTAGATATAAATGGCATATGGATTCAGCCACGCTTCAGATACTGTAAAATGCCGCTATTTCCTAATTTTCCTAGAAGGAGTAGCTATGATGTGGTTCACTCGACTTCCATCGAGGCCCATATCATCTTTCGTCGAGTTATCAAAGAAGTTTATAGAGCAATTCTACATACATACTTTATGTCCAAAACATGTCATATCTTTGTCAAACCTCTTCCAAGCAGATGGAGGGTTCTTAATATTTCGTGAATCGATTCCATATAGAAATGATGGAAGTTATAGATCCCAAGGATGACATGGTGCTAATGGCATTTGTTATGGGGATTCAACTCGACATAGAGTTCAGGGAATAGTTGGAAAGGAAGCCCTCAACAAAAATGGATGTTTTCTATAGAAAAGCCAACAAATACTTACGCTTGGAAGAAGCATGCAAACTTCCATGGCAGACTAGTGTTGGGAATTCAGATGAAGTGATACAATGCAGTGTTGTTGTAAAGTAGTCCAGAGGAAGCTCTAGAAATGTAGATGTGAATGTTGGTAATCGAAACAATACCCAAAAATAGAAT
This sequence comes from Allium cepa, assembly GCA_030765085.1. Lineage (NCBI taxonomy): Eukaryota > Viridiplantae > Streptophyta > Magnoliopsida > Asparagales > Amaryllidaceae > Allium > Allium cepa. The sequence goes on from CM060934.1 coordinate 692,338,388, forward strand.
AACGATGGGGCTAAGAATAAGAAGCTGAATAACAGGAATCGTATTGGGCCTCCTAAATATGAAACTTGCACCGAACTGAATAACTCAATAGAGAATATCTATCTTGCAGCTCAGGACACCGAGCAGTATAGAAAGTCGGCATCGAGAGAGTCGACCGAGAAAGAGAGGAATTCAGACAAGTTCTGCTGGTTCCATGAAACTCATTATCATAATACCAACGAGTGTAGGTACTTGCAAGATATGACAGAAGATTTAATTTGGAAGAAGAAGTCACAATAGTATATGAAAGACCCATGGGATGGAGGGCAAGGAAGTTCAAATTCCCATGTGTCATCTTCCTAGCGATGACAAGCCGAGCCTGGTATTAATGCACCCAGGCAGCCAGAAAGACAATTGGTGATTAATACCACACCCTATCGATAGGAGTCTAGCAGAGATGGGTAGATATGTCTGTTCCATTAAACGTATGAAGAGTGAAATTTGCTATACTGTAGAGGATTGAACTCCAAAAAACAATGTAAAACAATAACCGACAATATTGTTTTCCAAAATAAAGATGATGATGGAGTGGAAGCTCCAACGATTGACCTACTCGTGACCACAGCCACAATTGGTCTTACTATTATTCAAAAATTGCTTGTTGACTATGGGAGTTCAGTCAATATCTTGTTGAAGAATGCTTATGATCTAATGATGTTAGAGGAGAAGGATTTGAAACCTTGTAAATCTCGAATACATAGGTTCAACATGATAGCTACTGAGCCGAATGGATATGTAGAATTACCAATGGCACTTGGCGAGGGTGACCACAAGTGAGTGCGAGTCATGCCTTTTTATGTTAGATATTTACTCATCTTACAATGCATTTCTAGGTCGAATGGCCTTGGCTGATTTCAGAGAGGTTATAACACCTTGGTGTTTGACTATAAAGTTTCCTATAAAGAAGGGCGCAGGGATTAACCATAAAGATCAAATGATTAGCTGCGAATGCTAGATTGTAGAGCTAAAGGAGGCAAGGTGAAGGGAGAAAGGAAAAATATGGAGGGACCCTCTGCATTTGGGCTTTGGATGCATAGTAACTATAGCCTAAGTCTCGGCTTGGGCAACCCAGTCGGTTCCATAATGACATGGACCAATATAAAGAGCCAGATGGTGGAAGAGCAGCTCCCGTCATGTTAATGATCGTTGTTTTGGTCAGTCGGGATGATCCGAATCAGGTCCTCAAGGTTGAATTGTAGCTTGGTGCAAGAGTGGTGAAATAGTTGGTTGGTTTTCTTTGGGTGAGCTTGGATGTTTTCCTGGACACACTCGGATATGTGTGGCATCTCGTCGAAAGATATCAACCATGCATAAAATATAAATCACAAAAGAGTTCCTGTGAAATAGCAACCTGCAGCCTACGTCTGGAGAGATCCATTCTTAAAGAAGATGTGGATAAGCTAAAGGACAAAGGCTTCATCCATTATATCTAACACAAAAAGTTGAAATGTATTGAATCAGCCTTAAATAAGGGGTGCCCAAAAGAAGAGGTGGATAAGCTAAAGAAGTGGAAGATAAGCTAAAGAAGTGGAAATCCATGATAAGTGGAGGACATGCATCAACTGTTCAGACTTGAATAAGGAGCGCCCAAAAGATAGGTTCCCGCTTTCGAGGATCGATCAGATGGTGGACTAAAACGTTGGACATGGGCTACTTTGATTTATGGATGCATACTCTAGAAACAATCGAATCTCGATGCAAGTCCTAGATCAATTACACACAAACTTCATAATCGACCTCAGACTGTATTGTTATATGATCATGCCCTGTGGATTAAAGAACGCATGAGAAACTTAACAAAGGCTTTTAAACCGGATGTTTAAAGACCGAATTGGATGCTCGATGGAAGTCTACATGGATGACATGCTTGTGGAGTCATGGCATTCAAGAAACCATCTTAATGATCTAGTAGAATTGTTTAATATCCTCCGAAAGTACAGAATGATGCTCAATTCCTTGAAATGCTCTTTCGCGTTGCGTTAGAGAAATTCTTGGGCTTCATTGTGAACTCCCATGGGATTAAGCCAACCCCAAGAAAATCGAGGCATTGAGAAAGATCAAAGCCCTAAAGATGACTAAGGAGGTCCAAATTTCGAATGGAAAAGTTATTGCCTTGAGTCGGTTCATCTTCAGAGCCATAGATAAATGCATTCCTTTCTTCGAGGTGATTAAGAAGGAGAAAAGGAACTTTTACTGTAATCGCTAGTGTAAAGACACATTCCAAGCTCTGGTGAATCGCTTGGAGAGAATCTCTATCCTTTCGAATTCGGTGGATGACAAGGACTTGTTTATATACTTGGTAGTGTCTGTGCATACTTTAAGCGCCGCACTTGTATGTGAGGAATCCTGTATCCAGTAATCGCTCTATCATATCAGTAAGCAATTGACATGAGCAGAAAGAAATTACTTGAGGCTGGAGAACCTTGCATACTACCTGTTGATCGCTTCAAGAAAGCTCCTCCCTTACTTACAGGCTCATCCTATCAAAGTTCTCACCTATCATCCTTTACGACAAGTCTTATAGTGACCTAAGACTTCTAGAGGACTGTTGAAATAAAACATTAAATTGACCGAATATGATATAACTTATCACCCTCAAAGAGCAATCTAGGGTCAGGCCTTGGTGGATTCCATAACTGAGTTCACTGCATGAGATGATCCTTCAGAGAGCAGTGGTCAGAAAGATACTGGATGGAAGATGTACACGGATGGTGCATCTAATGAATGGTGTTTTGGTACTGGAGTTGTACTTGTCACTCCTGAAAGACACCTGATCTGTTATGCCTTGAAGCTCGACTTTTCATTATTAAACAATGAAGCTTAGTATGAGGCCTTAATTGCAGGACTCAAAATTACCAAAGATCTGGAATTAAAGACTTTATACATTTTCTACGACTCCCATCTTGTGGTTTGCTAAGTTCGGAAAGAGTTTCAAGCAAAAGGAGCAAGATTAGCTCCTTATCTAAACTGAGTCCTTGAGCTATTTAGTGACATCAAATATAACATAATCACTTATATTACCAGAAAGGAAAATGAGAAGGCCAACTCAGTGGCTAAATTAGCCAGTTCCAGAGAAGCACATCTCATGTGCTTGGTCCTAATGGAAGTACCATCAACTCTAAACATCATCCAGATGAAAGTCGATTGGATCTTGGAGGTTGAGCTTGAAAGAGAGTCATGGATGGCTCCTATAAGAGATTATTTGCAGATAGGAATCCTTTTGGAGAGAAGGAATGAACAATGGAAGCTCCTTCGATAAGCTTTGAGATATATTACGTAGGAAGGAGTACTTTACAAGAAGAGTTTCTCTGTCCCTATGCTTTATTCTATCGCCCGCGATAAGGCTAAGTGGACACGGAAAGAAGTTCATACCATGGCCTATGGCGACCACATTGGGTGGCAAACCCTAGTGAAAAAGATCCTACGCAACGTATACTTGTGGCCAACTATCAACTGAGATGCAGTTACTTACATTCGAAAGTGTGACAAGTGCTAGATATTTGCTAAAATACCAAGAGTCCCACTGATGAAGATTAATCAAATGGCCATCGTCGTAGTCGACTGCTTCACCAAATGGGCTAAGGCAGAGCCGTTGGCCACGATCACCATAAAGAAAGTAATCAACTTTGTTGTCCAAAATATTATATGTCATTTTGTAGTTACATAAGAAATCATTGCCTGTAATGGAACCCAATTCGATAGTACCGAGTTCAAAGATTTATGCCGCCGACATCACATAGAGAAGATATTTTCTACGGTGGAACATCCTCATGCAAATGGATAGGTTGTTACTATGAACTTCCATTAGTACCATGAGCTCATTGAATAATTCACAAGTCAACGACTGTCCACTTTCCATTCTCCCTAGCCTACGGATCAAAGGTTATGATTCTGATTGAACTGGAAGTAACTTCTTATCAAGCAATTCACTACAATCTTGGACTAATGAGCAACTCCTGCTAGTCTCTTGATATGATCGATGAAGAGTGCGATATAGCTGAGTTGAGGACAGTTGCATATGGACACCAAGTTGCATGATATTACAACACTAAGGTCATGAATCGGACCTTTAAGCTAGTGACTAGGTTCTCAAATGAATCTTCCTTCGCACTGGAAACTCAGGCCCAACCTAGGAAGGTCCGTACGCAATAGAGCAGAAGCTTAGAGATGGAACTTTCAGGCTTGCAACGACAGACGGGATTTCGCTCTCTATGGCATGGAATAACAAGCAGTTACGACGCTATTTCACTTAGAAATAAATTCCTAAATAATTGGCTAGAGCCATGTAATAAGACAAATTCTGTCTTTTCCTGTCTTTTATGGAATAAAACAGATTTTCGAGTCCAAGACTTTGTCTTTTCATTACTTAATATTTATGACTTGACTGACTCGAATGAATCTGCATGTGAATAATACAGGTGTGCAGGTACGTAAAGTTAGGTGCCAACCAAAACTTCTACAGTTCATGATCGAACACTCAAAGTTCCTCTCGGCATCCATAGATAGATACCCACCAACGCTTATCCTTGGACTGGAGGCCGGAGTATAAAATAAATGGACATGACTCGACCGTCCATCAACCAACTCTTACCTCAGATTTGGGGCAGGAGTAATTGAAACTGGATGTGAAAGGGCCGTCATTACATTTTGTGGGGGTAGGAGTATAAATTAGAATGAACATGATGCGACCATTCACTTGCTTAACTCTTATCCTTGTATTGGGGTAAAAGAGTATGAACAAAATGGATGTGACATAACCGTCCAAAACTTAACACCTTGCCCGAAGTAGGCGAAATGGAGGATCCATGCCCGACATAAGGCAGGACCTAACTTACTAGCCTTCGATCGATGCTCGAAGTTAGGTGTGATTAAACATAAACATCATGGATGGGAATGTACGAACTATGATCCTAACTGGTTGACTTAGACTAGTGGTCGGAGTTTGGCATGATAAAAAATTATTATCCTCGAAAAGGATACTTAAGTTGCTAATCCTAGGTGACTAAACTCAACCAATGCCTAGAGTTTGGCACTTCAACGATTACTCTACATTCACAAGAACAACCAAAGGCCTAAAAATTATCAAATGGCTAAGGATTTGGTCCAGCAATAATAACTAAAAGAAATAGATTGCAAATACATTGAATGGAAAGCGTATTTCTTAAGTACTTGGAAAAATCCATACAAAGAGTTAACGAAATAAAAATCTTTGCTATTTACATGAAATTTTGAGAACTAAGTACAAGTGTTATCGACACTAAAGACAAAAAGAAAAACCAGAGATCGAATCCTCATTACACTAGCCAAATAAAAAAAAGCACGAAACTAGAAGAAAGTCTAAGTTCTTCATATAACCAAAAGGAACATAGAAGACAGATAATCACTTCTTGGTCTTTTTCTTCCTTTCTTTTCCTTCTTTTCGATAAAAAAAGGTGCGTGGATTCTTCCTGCTATTTTTTACTCTTCCTTCACTTCATTTGCCCTCGAATGGAGTACTCTATGACAATCGAGTAGGCATGCTTTGATTATTCCCAGGCAGAGGAAGGAAGACTGGATTGCTTTGTGAAGATCCCACAGGTATGCTTTGAGTGCTACCAGGCAGAGGAATATCGAAGCGAAGATAGTTTGCCCATGTAAGGCAATTGATAGAGGAGGAGGAATAACTTCAAGCTTATTTTGCATAATCTATATGGCAAGGAGGATTTGCTTCTCTAGCTCATGTTCTAGTTAACTCATGGTGCGATCCGATAGGGACCCAAAAACTCTAGTTATCACAACGTCCTCATCGGTCTAAGCATCCATAGTCTCATCAGTCCCTTCATCTAGCATAGAATCAATTATTCGCTCATCAAGGCCGGGATTTTCTTCAACTGATATGGTTGGAATAATTTATTGAAGTTTTCATGGTTACTGATTCCACTGCAGATGCATGTTGTCCCGGCCGAGAGTCCTTATCAAAATATGGAGCGAAATGGGGTTGACCTGAAGCTTGAGAAACAAAGAGAGAGATTAGCTATGTTAATCGATGACACATCAACTTTCTGGAATACAGGAGAAGCTAATGAGATACCTTCTTCCGCTTGGGGTTATGTGCGGGCTGGAGTGCCATCGGAGATCCCCTAAGGCATTGAAGAGAAAATGGTAGGCCTATGGATCTCAGTCCTCTTTGGATCATACCCAGGATCAGAAGTGGAATCGAGAGTAGCATAGAACCCAAGTGTTTGGCAAGCAGTGACGGCATCTTGTGGCGTCGAACTTTAGTGTTTGCTTAAGTCTTTTTATGCTACTACGGCCAACTCCAGATAGAGAATATGCCAACCATCTTCAGAATCATAGGCTCATCTCTTACCAAGACTTCTTTATCCACCTACTCCAAACCCCCCTCGCTACCTTTGAGGAAAGTTTTCTCTTCTTTAACAATCTTCTCCTAGAAAAGAGTGAGGATTCTAATATAATCATCTTTAAACCAGTCCAAGTTTCAAAATTGAGCACATTAGCATTGTACGGGTATATAGTGGCTCAAACCCCTCCATCGTCTGCTCTTCTTCCTACTGTTCTACGACCTCAATTTCTCATTTTCCAAGTGCATCAACATCTCTAGCATGCTCGAGCACTTTGTCTCTTTTCTCCCTGGCGTTGAGCAAATCACCACAATAAGTTTGAGCTTGTTGGAGGTTTTCATCATTTTCTTTTATTTCACATTTGAGCTTTATCTTCAGCTCAGCCATTTTCCTGTTAGCAGCTTCTCTCTCTGACACCAGGTTATGATTTCGATAATGCACGTTTTCAATTTCATTAAGATGCTTGGCTTTTCAGTCTCGGCCACCTTGATGGCACCCTCGGCCTTCTTCTTGGCATTAGATTGAGATTTCCCCAGGTTCTTAACCTCGAAATTGAGATTACAATGATTATTTTATTCTCATCCTCGATGAGCTTCTGGTTTTCAATCTCTAGCCGTGTATCCCTTGGCACTTTGGAAATTTTTTTAGCTAACTTCAACCATTTATTATACTGGTTGTGAGTGTCGATCACACAATCGATGGTCATCTTTTGTACATCATTCGAAATTCTTTTCAAGTTAGGCACAAACATAAAACCATCGAAGGAAATGTTTGGAAATTCTTCCTTTAGTTTGGCCATTCTGGCATTAGTCGCAAGTTATTCCTTCGTAGAGATGGGTGGGACTATAGTAGTTTCATTGCCAGGCTTGTGCTGGGAAGTTTTAGAGCCACTCTTGTGATGCCTACAATCGAAGGATCGGCTGGAGTGAGATGGCAAGGGATAGTAGCTGGAGGTAGAACACGAGAAGCATTACTAGGCAGGATGTTATCGCGATAATCAGGTTGCTTGTTTGGACCTTTAGGAGAAGATGACCTAGACTTGGGAGATGATTGGAAGCAGAATTGTGCGATGAGCGATCTCTGTCGTAGCTGCTTTTGTCTCGATCATCCCTATCATGGCTAGAGTGGTAGCTTGACTTATAATCGCGACCACGTCCCTACGGAGGCCTTTGCGCTTAGAATGCTTTCTCCTCAAAAGATCGATATGTGTACTTCATTCTCTCCATGGATCCTGCAAAGAAAATAAACACAAGTTAGATCCAAAAATCAAGGACACATGACAAGTGCGAGTGTTGTGAAGTGCACATGTGCTTGAGTATCCTAATGTCCCCTTGACGGACCCTCAGCTAAAGCTTTTCTCATGGGAGTGGCCTCTTCCACATTGGTAGGGATGATATCTTTCTCAAAGCGAATAGGGAAACCGATGCCCTCAATACTAATGTTCACAATATAAAAAGAACCAAACTCGGTAGGAATTGGTGCTAAACCAACAAATGTGCCTTTTGAAGGAAAAGATGGAGTTTTCTCCATATTTGTGGTGGCGGAGGATGACAAAATGTCAATGCCTTGGAAATTTTTACAATTAACCTTTTCTTTGGAGCAGATTGTTGATCGTCTCTATGTTGCTTGATCTAAAATTCATGGCCCACATCAACGTTATCTTGGTCAGCCTCATCACTCTCTCTAAGGATTTCACCTTCTTCGACTTGTTCTAGTGCTCGTTCAATGTTTTCTTCAACTCCATTCCCGAGACTTAGGACTAGGGGAAAATCTAGATCGACCTCGATCCCTCTGAGTGGGTTCTTAACATCATCTTTGTCGTTGTCACTGGAAGCTATTTGGACGATGCCACTACTGTAGCCCTCTTTAAACAAGCCGTAGGTAAGAATATTTTCATTTGATAGGAGAGTTATGACATCATTATCCTGCCAAAACTGCCATAAGAGTGTTAACGGCATCTGAAAGCGCCAAGCTTTTGGGTCTCACCGGAACATCTAGATAGTAAAGCAAGGATATGAGTTAAGTCTGCATAGTATAAGGCAGATTTATACAATATAATTGAGATGGAACTTACGTCCAGATATCCATCTTCGTGCAAATCCGGGTGGACAGTGAATGTAGAACCACTCGCTTTTGAAGTAGATCAACTTGTTCCATGCCCCAGTAACCACTCTACAGCCCCTAATTGATTCCAACCAAATCAGAGACAGACTCTCTTTTGGCTCTTGATGCTATAAATGCACCAGATTTCCATATCGCTGAGTACTTGGTTCAAGTGCTCAGAGAAGACCATGTATGTGCTGAGGATGAAAGCATAGCTATTCAAATGCATGTGCGTCGGAGCCAACTACATGAAATTCAAAATTCGATGGACAAACTGGTTGAATGGTGGGATGTAAGCAACCAAATACAAATATCTATTGTAGGCATTATACCCTTCCGAAGGGTCGGGTGGTCTCTAACGACAATATGAAGCTAGAACATCTTCAAACAAAATCTCATATTCTACAGAGTGATCCTTCATCGATTTCGGAAGCAGAAGAATTAATACGATCTTCCAATATTTGGGCATCTTCAAGGGTGTTAGGAGCTAACTCTACCGGATTCTCTAGAACTCGTAGTTCAGCTTGTGGATTTTCTAGATTTTTTGTTCAACATGTGCAATCTCTTATTGCTATTCCTACTAAATTGGAATCTGTTGGGCATGTGGATTCGTAGTTGAACTTGACTTGGCGTTGGACTCAACATATCTCGAAGTGGATGTGGTCGTGGCTTGAGCAGCAAGACATTTGGAACATCTCTAATCCATTTCCTGTGAAAAACCGGACAGATAATGAACATTAGAAGATAAAATGCAAGATGTACCCCCATGCAAAATTGGATTCTAGTGCAGTGTCATGCAGTGTGTGCAGTTCAGGTTTCTGATATTATTAACAGTTCTTTCCTTAATTCTGGATATCACTTGACATGACCATCATCGCTGACCATCTCGACAAGTTTCATATCATTGGCCATGCTTTGGAAATGGTTCAAGACCGAGAAAAAGACATTGGTTCGCAAGGTAGATTCCCATATGAACCAAAATTTCCAAATTTTCCTAAGTCTTGGAATTGTACAACTCCAAAACTCAAAGGAAAATTCCACCTATCCTCTTCTTCCACCCTCACCGCTTCCCAAACCACAATCGTCACCTAAAATCTCATATGTGTCCATATTTGCCCACATCTTTACATCCATACTCAGGTCCATCACTAAGTTCATCACCTACCAATACAAGTCAAGAAGAGGCCTTGTATCGGGTCTATTTGCACGATTAAGGTTAGGACTTAGGCCAGTGAAGAGATGGTTCGGGTCCACAAACACAAGGTGAGGTCACCGTGACATGGAGATGTCAGGTGCAGGCAAGGATGGGGCGGCGGCTGTTATAGGCATGAACAAAGGTGGGTTGGTTAGAGAAGACAAAATCTTCAATGGGGAGCTCGAAGTTTCAATTGCAAAGGAAAATGAATAAGTGAGGGAAGAAGTAAGATAGGAATGGGTTGTATACCCGTGTTGGAACTGTAGTTGTAAGCATTAAACTTGGGATTCTTTCGAAAGTTAAGAGTCGGTACCGACTCTTAGACTATGGGTTGGTGCCTAGTCCCATATGTAGATGTATACTCCACCCAACGTAGATGCATGCACGTGAGTATGTGTACGTATCTATATCCAATAACCGATAACCAAAATCAAAGGAAATTGAATTCAAACCTGAATAATCCTTAGAAGGGATCAATTCAAAATTATCAAGTTCGGAATGACAGATCATAAGGACATGTTCCAGATAATAACTCTCGAATGCTTGTAGAACATCTCGACGGATGACAATGGACATAACAATCCACAGCAATGATTCGTTAGAAGGATAACAATCATTTGAAACATAGAGTGGAGTCATTTGCAACAATTTTGACTTGTCTCGATTCAAAGCACATCACGTTTGAAATAAGGTGTACTTTGGGGGCAAATGTTATCCACCCTTTTGACCATGCCATATTCGAACAAATTAGACGATTCAAACTTGGAGTTATCAGGGTAGGAAGCCTCAAGAAATAACCCCAGAATTCTAGGAACCAAACACAAACAAAGTCGCAAGGCCAATGCCAGAACTACCCAAGACTAAAGCAACATGGGTCCACCCATATCATGGGTCGGTACCAACCCCTACACATGGATCAATGTTGAACCCTATTTCCTCCACGTGGGGGAACCATCTTTGCCTACTAGTTCTACTTGATGCCAGCCTATTTTCAATGTCGTTTTGTTGATCCAGTGTAATTCTCCATCAACCTCCATGAACACTTGAAGTTGTAACTCTGTTGTTCTTCCACAACTCCATCATTTGGACCTAGAAGTAAGCTAATATTGGTGCAACTAACTATGAAATCATGTAGCTAATCACAAGATGATCCAAGATGAAGAGTTGAAGACAGCCATATTGGCCATCCTATGGGTCGGTATGACCCCTAACCTTGGAGTCGCACTGACCCATACAAACTATATAGTTGGCACCTACATTCTTGGAAGAATTGGTCTAAATCGTGGATGATGGACTGGAAATATTTTTATACAAGATTTTAGGCCCCTACCTCTATAAATAGGAAGGTGGGATAATTTTTTAGGATTTTTGGCTCTAGTTCTACTCTACTCCATATTCTTGTAATTTTGAAAACCTAAGCGCTGGAGTTGTATCGACCAATAATTACATCTGCCTCCAAGTTAGATATAAGCAATAAAATCTTAAAGTGGACGTAGGCCTTGCTTTGTCAAACCACTGTAAATGATTGTGTCTTGTTTGTTTCTCATTTTTAATTTCTTCATATTTTATTCTCTACACAAACTTTTGGGTTTCTGTGCCATTTTTGATTTAAACATACGTTAATAACTTGTTCGTTTGAATTCTGATCGGAAAACTTTATATATAATAATTTATCAGAAAATTGCCACGAAACCAACAATGAAAGCTTCATAGACATTTATAAAAATTAAATTTTTTGGATTACTAATTATAAATATATTTCTTTTTAAATTAGTTATCAAAAATATACAAGATGCTATAGCTTCCATAAACTTCAAAGCCCTCCTTCAAGTTTCATCCAATTCCAGCTGTTTTTGCCAACCAAATTCCTCTCCTCATTATCAACCATATTTTGATGCAATTTGAAACATAGGCTCCCCTATACTCGAAAGCCCCTTCTCCAAATTTCATCCATTTTCGACCATCATTGCTTTTGAATTGCTTAATTCAATAACCTATTTTCTAACTACCTAAAAGCACTAGCAAACCATTTCAAAGCACAACATACAAACATGAAATATTATCCAAAATCATCCATGCACACATTTAAATGATCAAAACATGATAATCATACAAATCCAATCTTAGATCGCATTTCTACTCTGGAATTTAATATGATCAAAATGGATTGCAATACCATCTAAAAACCTTTATATTTCGGCCATATACATATGTAAAAATGTGACTAAAGTTAGAAAATGTTTTAGGTTCAAAATCATGTTAAAAATATCAATATTAACTATATAAACAAGCATAGGATAGTGAGAGGTCAAGAATCGCCCACCGATTACACAAAATACCGATTTAAACCCCTAAATCTGATGTCAACATCAAAGGAAGATGAAGCACCAAATTAATAGTCTACAATCTGTTTTGCTAACTATCCTCCTAATGATGATTTGGCTAAGATTAGTAAAAAAGGGGACGATTTTTGAAGAGATTAGGGTTAATGGAAGCTTATAACTATTTTGGAAAAGATGGAAATAATTTAGATCAGTCCCTACATTCTCCCCTAAGCACAATTCCCGAAATTCATTAGTTGGCCTAAGTATAGGCTTAGTTAGTTACTCATTAATGCAGGCCAATAGCAGCCAAAACTTAAAACAGCCGTACCTTTCAAATGCTGAATCTGTTTTACTATTATGACATCTTTATGGAATGAAAATCCATTATCTTGAAGCAGTGGAAGTGATTTCAGATCCTAACTAGGATCCTATCAAAATTTATAGTTGATACAAGGTCTAGAGGGTCAAATTGGTCACATAGAAATAAGATAAAAATCATAGGTGTAAAAAATGTCATTTAGAGCCATTTATCAAAATATGGAGTCAAATGACGTCATATGATCAAATGAAAATATTTTTCAATTATTCATTATGTGAGACATGGGTCATTAAGTATGAAATATCGATTCAGTTCCCTGAACTATCTTGTTATTATTTTTTATCAATTTTACATACACTAAGAGACACAATAGTATAATTTGAATAGATTTATTGCTGGGATTTAAAGTTACAAAATATAACTCCCTAGTTAAAGACTTCTCTCCCCTAAGTCTTCCAACACAAACAAGGATATGGAACTTCACTAGTAAATCTCTCTGTGAAATAACCACTTCAAGATTTATAAGTGCGGACCTTACCAAGAAGGCATTGTATGGAAATGGTTGATCAATTGTGAGAAAGCTCTCATAAAATGACTTGTGGAGCATGTAGTTCTAGTTGTTACTAGTAGTCTGGCTAAACCAACTGAAACTGTTGTTGTATTGTTGAATCCGTAGATTAACTCATGGTTATGTTTCATAACTTCTTATAACAACCAATAAGAAGAACCATAAATAAGTAAAGTAAATTTAATTAAATATGACAAGAGTTGAATATGAAAACTTTATAAAATTTGGAATTTGGCTATGGAATTGTTACGTTCGTAGTGAAATTCTGATCTGTTTTCGTATATAATATACTAAAAACGGAGCTCAGGTAAAGAAATTATGAGCCTTTAAAGTTTTTAGATTTAAATTAATTTAGTTTGAATTCAAATCCAAATGAAAATCAAATTTAGGGTTTAAATTTCAAAAATTAGCATGGGGGCTAAATAAATGTTTAACTAATGTTTAACGCCAAAAAGTTAATTAGGATAAAAAATAATTGTGAAATAGAACAAAATAAACGTTTCTTGAACAGAAGAGCGGTCGATCTATATAGGTCAATCGATCGACCATTGCAGTCGATCAGTCGCACATAGGCGGTCGACCGCTTGGCAACAAATGTTGCCAGTGGCGGCCAGGGTTGAAGCTATGTTATATTCAGTTGTATGCTCCAAATTTACCTGTTTCTTACCTACTTCCTCCCAGGTTCTGGTGCGTTTTAACCCCTGTAAATATAACCCTATCCTCTCCATTTTTACTCATTTTATTTTGTGGAATACGACAAAATTATTGTATTACTATCTCTCTGTAGTAAGATTCGGAAAATCCGTAGAGAATTCAGGTAAGAATTCAATTTACTTTCTATTTGTTTCTTCTTCCTCCAATATATTCTTATCATATTCTCCTCCAATTATCCTAAAAGTAATGAATATATACCTCTTCCCTATTATGTGTGTGTGTGTGTCAACAGAGAGGGATTTTGGAAGAGATCGAAATGCTACAAATCTATTTGAGTGAAGTTAAGGCTAATTTATGAGTGGGACTTTGGTAATTATTTTCAGCAATTGTTTAGTGTATTTTTTTGGATTTAATATGCCTTAGGGATTTTGGGATTCCGAAATACGATAGATAAAATCCCATAAAATTCTTTTCTATTACGATATATTAATTCTATGTTGAGATTCCTAATTATTTACATTAATTTGATGGAATTTGTTTGGTTTATGCAATTTTTGATATTTTCATAGTCTACTCCACTTCTCTTTTTTCGTTGGGTCAAATTGTGATTCTTTAATAAAATAAGGGGTTTAGATTATGAATTCTATTCATAGTTCACACCACTTATTCTTATCTATTTCTTTATGAAAGAGGAGTTGAATAGAATATGGGATTTAAATTGCAATTCTTATTTTTTAAGATATTCCATTGAACTGGTGTAATAAATTGAGTTTCTATTTTATTTACAAGTTTGTTATTACAGTTTTGGTTATGAATATTTATTCCTTGCTTTGGATATTAGAATCCCATGAAAACTTGGGAATTTGAAAAAAAGGACTTGTGATAATAATTGGTTAAGGAATTGACATTTAGTGCTAGTTTACGGCATAATATCCATGCGTTTAGAACTTATTAGGCGCGTATATTTATCTCTATTAGCGTATAACTATTGTGCACATAGCATAGTTAATTAGACATTTATTTACATTTATTTCTCCCTATCAGGAAGGTAATTGATTTGAGGCGAAAATAAGAGAAAACTCTTGTATATCCTAATTATTATTTTAGCACATAATAAGGAAGATTCCTTATAAGGCCTTATTTATGAAACGGTGAGATGAGTGTGTGTGTGGAGAGAGTAATTAATTTGTGGCTAAGTCATAGGGATGCGAGGTCAATAGAGTTACATGGTAGAAATCTACCCTTTAGTTTGAGGCTACAAGCAGTTGTGTACACTTTTATTGATGTGGGATATCCTTATGATAAATATTTGTAATGACGCGATGTCGGTCCCAAATTATGTAGGAGAAATTTGCCGAATTAATATGGCTACCAATTCCTATGAATAGCAGACTAATGTGAGACGTCATTATGAGCATGAGCCATATGATGAAGGGCATGCTTCGAGGTTTTGAGATATTAAGTGGTTGGATCGACTCTTTTACCCATATGAAATATTAAATAGTCAAGGGGAAACGTTAGGTGGTATCTCTACAGGGGCCCGCTTTTGGAAATAGATCTTAAATGATGGGGTCTGTCTTATTAAGGTAACTAAATGACCAAATCTACCTATTTTCCATTTGAAAGTACTAAGTAGCCTATGAGATTCCATATGATGTCAGCTAGATAGTACCATTGAGGAACACGCCTTGGAAACAAGTCTTAAATGATGGGGTTTGCCTTAATTAAGGTACTAACTGAACAGATTCTGCCTATTTTCCAATAAAAGCATTAAGTGCCTTTGGTATTGTCTCACACTTTATTAGCTATTTATGACGTATGATTGGGATATGGGGTTTTAGAAACCTGCTTCTAGAATGGAAGATATTATGTAGCACCCCTAATTTTTGTTTAAAATTATTCAGAAGATTTAGTTGGATAAATTAAATAGAATAATATGGTTGATTAAGGAGTTGAGATTTAATTGTCAATTTACTTGGCCGCAGCTAAACAAATGAATGTATAAGTATGGGTTATAATTTATAAGTTAGGAAAAATAAGAGGAGGGCAATATAGGAAAAGCCATACCCAAATACCTTTAAACCCTCCCTTATTCTCACTACCACTTCATAAATCAAAATACACTTAAAAGAGAAGTTATAGCCAGCCATTAAAACACCTTAGGAGATCATCAAACTTGGAAGATCCAGGAGAGAAAGCAAGAAGATTAAAGCTAAGGCGAATCTCAAACTCCAACAACTTAATCAAGGTGAATAATAATGTAAATCATCTCATTTTTCCTTATTTTGATCAGGTTATGGATAGTAACCAAATGTATTTTGTTGTCTTGATCATGTTTGGGTCTAATAATCATTGTTTGGATAGAATAATGATTTATGGTGATTTATTGGAATTTTTATAGAATTAAAATGATGGGTTTTAAAGTAAAAACCTTAGTAAATGACCTCCAAACGACTTGATTTTTGGAAATATTGTGTAAAACGTAATTTTGAAGTTGGGCTTTTATTTTCATAATTTTCGGAGTAATAGAATATTTTATGAATTTTCTAAGGTGAAAAGGCATTTATTTTGGGTTTTAATTATTAAAAATAATAAAATAATCAATTTTTCCCTGAAATATTTTTATGATGTAGAAATGTTATTTCAGATTTTTAGTGGATTTTTAAATTTTTCCCAAGTGATTTTGATTTATTATGAATTTTCAAAGCTAAAAAAAGGCTTAATGGTTATATTAAAATATTAGTATAATTGATTATTTTGAAAATAATTTTGGAAATAATAAAATCTGATCTATAGCAGTTTTTCTACAAAGAAAGTGTTAAAGTATGTCATTAACCAATAGAAATTTGACACAGAATAGGAATTGGTAAAAAGAATATACTTTAATTAGCAAAATAATAGTTTTCAAGTTATTTACGACTCTATCATTCAACCTTGTCGTAAGCATCTTTCGGCTGCATCATTTTGCAGCAGTTCTAGACCTTTCTGTAGCATTTTTGGAAGCACCTTTCGACCTTGTCGCGAAAGAACCTTTCGACTGCATCATTCGACAGCAGTTCTGGACCCTTCTGTAGCATTATTGGAAGCACCTTTCGACCTTTTCGGAAGCACCTTTCGACCTTGTCGGAAGCACCTTTCGACAACAGTTGTAAATGTAGCGGAAGCCTTTTTGTAGCAGTTTTCACCAGCTATGCTTACAAAACTTCAAATAGGTATAACTCTCTGATCGTAAGCCCATTTTTCTATCGTCGTCACTTTACGGAAAGTGAAACCATCATTTGAAGACAATGGAATAGGATAGAGACCTTAATTCTACACCAATAAAAAGTTATAACTAAAATAAAGTTTTATATTTTCGAAGGAGTTGATTTCTTTGCTTTCGAATACGTTTGCTTTGTTTTCTTTGTCTTTGAAGGTGATACATTCGAAGGGGTTATAAAATTGTTTTCTTTTAACCAGGTATTATACTTTCGTAGGGATACTTATGAAAGGGATACTTTCGAAAGGGTATGTTTATATGACACTTGATTTTTGGATATGTAGGGTGAGTAACCTTATATAATAAATGTTGTTTAACCTTGGAGATACCAGGGTGGGTTTAACGAGATCAACACAATAGTTGGGGATACCAACACTTATATGTTTTGACACAATTATTGGGGGATACTAATGTAAATTATAAATGAATATAACCTAAACTAGGGACACTAATGGAAATATGTTAATCATGTGGATAGCATGGGATAATTAGAATCATGTGGGTAACATGAGTTAAGTGGCCAAGTGATGGGTTCATAGTCATCTTAGGAAAACTATGGAATGTTTGATGGATAGTCAACATCATGTTGAGGATGGATAGTCAACATCATTTCGAGGATGGATAGTCTCCATATAATTAAAGAAGGGTTCATAGTCATCCTAAGAGAACTGTGTGATGTTTGATGGATAGTCAACATCATGTCTAGGATGGATAGTCTCCATATGATTAAAGAAGGGTTCATAGTCATCCTAGAAAAACTATGGGATATGAGATGGACAGCCTACATCACCTTAAGTAAAATGAACGTGGGATGGATAGTCCTTCTTTGATGCAAATAAAATCTAAAATGGGATGAGTAGTTCTTGAAAGTATAAGACGGATAGTCAGTTGAAACTTAGATGGTTAGACTAACTACTGTGGAATGAGTAATCCAATGTATATGATAAATTTTTATGTTATTATATTATGCTATTTTGAATTATTTAACCATTGTGGATGTAGGAAGCACAATATATGGTTTTGTAAAGGTTTTGAGTGAGGGAAAACCCATTCCGCTAAGCAGCGTGGTCTCACTAGATATCTAAATGATTCGAGATGGTAGATTATTATTCATACCATGCTTTATGTCTGACTCGAAGTTTATGTTTTTCCCTTAAACTCTAGGGTACTCAATTGATTTTAAATAGTTTGAGAGTTGAGATTTTCTGGTTCTCCTGTTAGACGAATAAAGCTTCCAGAGGCGTGTAGGAGGTTGTTAGTTATTTAGAGTTATCTTTTCCTGCTGTGTATTTGGATGTAAACACAGACTTATTAGCCTTATTATATACTATAATCAACCAATAGAGAATCTTCATATGTCACTGTTGGCGTATATATAATGATTGTATTTTGCTGAATATGGTTAACGTTTTGGGATTGTGTGATGAACATGAAATATTTTGA
Source organism: Allium cepa (assembly GCA_030765085.1). Lineage (NCBI taxonomy): Eukaryota > Viridiplantae > Streptophyta > Magnoliopsida > Asparagales > Amaryllidaceae > Allium > Allium cepa. The sequence continues at coordinate 692,356,633 of CM060934.1, forward strand.
ATGGAATGTAAAAATATGTTTTTCAATTGTAATTTTTTTCCATATTCTTATGATCTATGTATCAATGAATCTAGCACTGCTGTATTTGGCCGCCGAAGATTAATAGCTATGGATGACTACAGCATCCATAGTCGTTAGTTTTGGGCCTCCAAATAGGGGGATGTTACAAGTTAATATCAGAGAATAGATATATGAAACTTTAAAAGAAAGTTAAACCTAAAAGATTTTCAAACATAATCCAATGAATTAGAAAATATGAACAGGGTTTGGGTTAGTGCTATAATAACGTACTTGTATTTGATATATATATATATATATATATATATATATATATGTATGTATGTATGTATGTATGTATGTATGTATGTATGTATGTATAAGTACGTGTTCCCTTCTCTCTTAGACTGTTCTTTTGTATCTTAATATGGCTCGTAAGCAAATTAATGAGAAAGAAGATATGGAAGCAGGAAATGGAAGGGGAAATCTAGGTGGAGGAAGCACCATAACAAATGGTAATGCTCGACCTAATACCAGGAGGAACCAAGGTCGACAAGCTAATGTTAATTCAATGGCTGAGGCCAATGCAGGTGTTGGAAATCTACCAGTAGATGCGGGAATGGTGTATCGGTTGTTGGCCAATCTTTTGCAAGCTGGAGTTGCTAGTAATATTGGAGGAGCTAATCCTATGGCTCCAATTGGGAATAACTATGCTAAGCTACACAGAGGTTACACCAGTTTGGGTGGAAAGCCGTTTTAGAACAGAGGATGCTGTTGAAGTAGAGAATTGGCCACTGAGTTGTGAGAGAATCTGTACTGATCTAGGCTTGGATGATGGGCAAAAGAGAAGGCTGGCCTCTAGACAGTTGCAAGGGGCAACGCTTCATTGGTGGAATAGTGCTGCTACCGGAGTACCGGGGGAAGAGCTAACATGGGCAGATTTCAGGAGAAGGTTTAAGCAGAGGTTTCTGTCTAAAGTTGCAAAGTCTGCATTGATGAGAAAGTTCATGGATCTTATTCGGGGAGAGTCAGTGATCAATTACGCTGCTAAGTTTGATGAGCTATCTCGATATGGATATGCTTTAGTAGACATTGATGTCAGAAGAAATGAAAGGTTCATTCGAGGATTGAGACCTGAGCTTGTTAGGAAGACTATGACCAATGTGGTGGTGGAGATGGCCATTTGCCATGAGGAGATGCTTGCTATTTCAGCTAGAGAGAAGCCAGTTGAATCCCAGGGTCCTTGGGTGAAGAAGAGGAAGTTCTTCAAGAAGAAGGGTGCTCAAAAAGGAGAAGCAACCAAGAAAGGGAAAAGTTATATAGTTTGCTAAAAGTTTGCTAAGAAGGGGCACTATGTTAAGACTTCCTTTTGGGTGATGGAAAGGTGGTTGTGGAGAAGCAGAATGTGAAATGCTATAATTGCAACCAGATAGGGAATTACAAGAACAAGTGTCTTGAAGCTGCCAAGGTAGGAAAAGGAAAGGTCTTTGCTTTAGAACCATCGTCCTCTAAACCAACTGCTGTTGAGAAAGAAAAGTCTGTGATGGAAGGTACGCTTTTGATTCATAGCATACAAGTTAGGGTATTGTTTGATAATGGTGCATCACATTCATTTGCATCTCAGTATTTGGTAGATAGATTATGGTTAGAACCATTATACCTTGTTACTTCCTTAAGGGTTGCAGATCTGATAGGAGGGCATGCAACTCTAGGGATGAGATTTGACCAGTTAGAACTTGATTTATTGAGTCATAAGTTTGCATGCGGTTTGTATGTTTTTGATTTCGTAGGCTTTAGGATTATTTTGGGTATGGATTGGTTAGATAGATATGATGTTAGAATACTTTTCCAAGATATAAAATATCGCTAAGACACTCAGATAGTCATAATTGTATACTCAGTAGAGGATTCGGGTTTGAGTGCTTGGGCTCTATTGGGTGCTATGGAAGTAGAAGAGGAATTGAGTCAGGTTTTGGTAGCAAAGGAGTTTGCAGATGTTTTTGAGCTTGTTAGGGACTACCACCAAAGCAATCCATTGAGTTTCGAATAGATTTTGTTCCATGACCGGAGCCCATAAGTTGACCGCCTAGTAGAATGATACTTACCGAGATGAGGGAGTTAAAGGTGCAGCTAGTGGAATTGGAAGGAATGATTTTATTAGGCCAAGTAGTTTACCTTGGGGAGTAACCGCGGTGTTCGTGAAGAAACCAAATGGGTCGTTAAGGTTGTGTATCGTCTACCGTAAGCTAAACGAAAGGATGATCAATAATAAGTATCCTTTGCTGAGAATTGATGACTTATTCAATCAGTTGAGTGGAGCTAGAGTGTTTTCCCAGTTGGACTTAGCGATAGGTTCCCATCAGCTAAGAGTGGTAGAGGACAGTATCCTATTGACGGCATTTCGAACCAGATATGGATCATATGATTGGTTAGTAATGCCATTCGGGTTGACGACTGCACCTGCTTTCTTTGTGGATCTAATGAATCGAATCTTCTGAGAGTACTTGGATAAATTTTTATTGGTGTTCATAGATGACATTTTGGTATACTCTAACGATGAGAGAGAGCATGAGAATCATCTTAGAGTTGTGTTAGAGATGCTAAGATAGAATCAGCTAAAGGAGAAATTTTCCAAGTGTCATTTTTGGAAGAAAGAGGTTAAGTTTCTTGGTCATGTGATTTCAAAGAAGGGTTTGTCAGTCGATCCAGATAAGATCGAAGTTGTGAACAACTGGAAGAGACCAGAAATGGTGGCTGAAATCTAATGTTTTCTTGGACTTGCTGGCTATTACCGGAGATTCATTAAGGATTTCTTGTAGATAGCAGCTCCTTTGACTAAGCTTACTAGGAGGGAAGTGAATTTGTTTGATCCAACAAATGTAAGGAAGCATTCCTTAAGTTAAATCATTTGCTAACCATGTCTAATATTAGTAGTTCCAAATGGTAACCAAGGGTTGGTAGTATACACATATGTGTGTGGGACTGGATTGGGAGCAGTATTAATGCAGAAGGGCAGAGTTATTGCTTACGCATCTAGGCAGCTTAGACCCATGAAGTAAAATATCCTACTCATGACTTATAGTCGGCAGCGGTAATTTTTGCCTTGAAGATTTGGAGGCATTATCTTTTGGGAGAGAGATTTGAATTGTATACCGATCATAAGTCTTTGAGATAACTATTCTCTCATAAGGGTTAAATATGTGACAACAGAGGTGGCTGGAGTTTTTGGATGCTTATAATTTCGGTATAGAGTATACCCCAATGAAAGGTAACAAAATAGCGGATGCTCTCAGAAAAAGACACTAGAATGTGGTGTGTGCTATGTTGGTGGAGTGGAAAGATCTGGAAGCTTTGGCTAGTTATGGTGTGTAGTTAAGATCAATTGTTAGTTCTAGTCAGAATACTTCCATGTTGTCATGTTTGGAAGTTCGACCAGTATTGATCGGGAGAATTACTTCTAAACAGAAGGAGGATCCATTATTAGGTGAGAGGATCAGAGGGCTTGAGATTGGAATTGCGGTCGATGATTTGAAAGATTTTTGTCTTAACCAAAGAGAATGGTTGAGGAAGAAGGGATGGTTATGTGTTCCAGAAGTGGAGAACTTGAGAAGATAAGTTCTTGACGAATGTCATCGATATAAGTTTTTGATTAATCCTGGAGGGACCAAGATGTATCAAGATATGAAGAGGAGCTTTTATTGGGAAGGCATGAAGAGGGATGTTAGCTTGTGGATTAGGCAGTGTGGAAACTGTCAACAAGTGAAAGTGGAGCATCAAAAGCCAAGTGGGTTACTTCAGCCTCCAGATATTCTAGATTGAAAATGAGATTCGATATCCATGGATTTTATAGATAGATTGCCAAGGTCAAGAAGAGGAAATGAGACTATATGGGTTATTATGGATAGGTTGACCAAGAGTGCTAATATCATTCCAGTGTTGTGATGTCCCGGAATTTTGGGCAATATTTATTTAATAATCTTTGTTAATAAGTATTTAAATTGATTTAATAATCTTCTTTTATAAATATTTAATTGGTAAATTTTCTTTTAAAATCTAATAAAATTGTTTTCCATTTAAAATGTGTGTGTCTATATATATATATATATATATATATATATATATATATATATTGGTATATATATTGTAAATAGGAAGTCTTTGTTTTTAATTTAATAAAGAGATGTTTTCAAATTGTAATATATATACATGTATATATTGTGATTTGAAGTTATAAAATTTAATATAATAATTTTCAAGGCTAATATTAAAATGTTTTCTATTTCTAGTGTATATATATTTATATATATTATAAATAGGAAAGTTTTGGTTTGAATTTAATAAAAATATTTTTCTAATTATATATATATGTATGTATGTATGTATGTATGTATGTATATTGTGATTAGAAGCCTTGTTTTAGATTTAAAATAATACAATATTTTTCAAAGCTAATATAAATATGTTGTCTAATTTTAATATGTACATATATATATATATATATATATATATATATATATGTATGTATATGTATTGTAATTGGAAAATTTGTTTTAAAATTCAATATAATAATTTTTTAAAGCTATTTAAAAGTTAACTATATATCTTCAAAACACTTAAGATAAATATTTATTTATTTAAAGATATATTTTAGACAAAGTTTAAATAAGATTTAATTAAAAGTTCATTTCTTTTGTTTTAAATATTCTTTGTTTTAAAATTTAACATGAGATAATATAGTTTGTAAATACATAAAAGTTAAATAAAATCCATAAACATATAAAAACATATAAATCATATAATACATTAATTCATTCAAAACATAAGTAATATATAAATAAATATATACATTAATTCATATTTGCTTAAATGTAAACTTTAATTCATATTACATAAGTATAATAGAATAAGAAATTTTTAAAACAATGGTTTAAACATAATATTACATATAATGAACATTCATAAAAATATAAAACAAACATTTAGACATTTATAACTTTGATATCATGCATGCAACAAGTGGCAGCCCAATTTTTTCTTTTAAAAATTTGATTATATAACAAAAAGAAGGAGAGATAAGCTGGCTTTCATTTTTCAGTTCAAAATCTTCCCTTCATCTTTCAAAATAAAAAGAAGAACATAAAACTGAAACCAAATATCAAAGAGAATCAAAACAATAAACTACAACATCAGTTTTCAAAGATTCAAATTTCAGTAATGCAAATCAACTTCATCTACTTTATTTTCAACCTAAGAAGCTTCAAAATTCAACTCAGCATGAATTCAATTCAAAGATCAAGCTGTAAGATTCAACTCAAATGCAAGTAATTAATAAGCATTTCAACAATCAAAAATTTAAGGATACGGATTAATATCCAACAGGATTCATACAACAAGCTCCTATTTCAAATACAAGTCCCAGATTAAGGCATGAAACATGTCCTCTGCTTTAAGAACCGATGAGTAGACAAACTTTTCAAAGTTTAAATTTAGTTGATTACTTAATCTCATGTGATAAATTAGTAATGTAATAATAAAAATATGATTTGCATGATTGTTCTTACCTGTAATGCTCTGTACATAAAAGCCTGTCATGTCTATATAAATATATACATATGACTCTGTTGTTCTACAGGATCTAACTCATTTAAAATAAATCAAATTGCTCTTTATATAATCTATTTAGGGCTATAATCCCTGAAGAGAATATAATTGTAATAGTGTAATATGATTTTTCAAAATAGTTCTAATAGTTTATATTAAGTAATTAATTTTAAAATGATAAGTTACAGTAAAAATCGAATGCAAGTCAAATTTTGGAAATCTGGAAATCATGTTTGGAGTTTACAATCTGATTTTCTTTGGAAAATCATGAATTTTGGTATAGGAATCTAGATTTTTAAGTGCGTAATTATTGTGAATTTTTGAGTTGATTTGATATCGGTTCTTCGTCGAATTTCGACAAATGGCGGAGGGGTGGCCGACATGGCCGTTGCTGGAGGTAGAAGGTAGGACGGTGATCTCAGGAAAAATGGGTAGAGATTTTTTCTGATGACGTGGTGGTTTGTCAGAGGAGATTTAAGGTTTGTGAAGCAGTTTGGGTCGACGTTGATTCTCGATGTCGTATGTAGAATGGGAGGCAACGGGGGTGATCGCGAGATGGAGGATCAAAACTGAGAGTTAAGGAGAGGCTCTGGTCAAGGCGACGAGAGCTGTGTGGTACGTCGTCGCGGTGATGTTTTGTTATCTGTGTTGTTTCCAGTTGTGTGCCGTGTGGTTCGATCTCGATTACACTATCGAATGACGAAATTAGAGGGCGGGTCGTCAGAGGATGTGGTCGCCGACTTTGGGAAGGTCGCGACGTTGATCGTTGGAGGTCAGAGAGATCGTGCACGTGCAAGGTGCACGTTGGAGTCTGGTGAAGTTTGAGACTTCGGGGAAGAAGAATCGGCTAAGGGATTTTCTCGAAGTAGTCTCGTGTTCGACTCGAAGCTGTAGTATTGCGAGTGTCTCGTGTTGTGTTCGGGTTTGTGTTCGAGTTTTGGTTCATCTTGCTCGGGTGGTTATCGTTGTTGCTTCCAGATCTTTATGTTTTAAAAATAAATCATGAGAAGTTTTATATAAAGCAAAGGAAAATAAATCTTTAAAAAGTAAAGAAAATGTTTAACAAATTTTCAAAGCTAAATAAAAATAAAACAAGTTTTTAAGAAAGAATGTTCCAAGTTTTAAGGTGGATTTAAAGTAAATATGTTTAAAAAGGATGTTTAAACCAAGTTCTTGAAAAGGAATATGTTTTTTTCGATATGATAATTAAGTTTTCAAGAATAACTATTTTGTTTGATTATTAAACAAGTTTGAACAAGTTTTCAAAGCTTTAAGTGTTAAAATTTAATGTTTTGTTTTAAGTAAATTATATTTTTAATTATATAATTGATTCCTAAATGTTTTCTAATGAAGATTAAATAATTAAGTATTTAATTAGGAAAAAACTTATCTTTAATTAATTAAAGGTGTAATTAATTAAAAGTAATAATTTGTAAAATTAATTTAAAAGTTAATCACTTAATGAAGATAATTAATGAATGGTTAATAAATGTAATTTATGGATCATTTACTAGTGATTAAGAGATTAATTAATTATTTGTATTAATTTAAGATATTTGGTTTAGTTAATTTAGTATGATTAATTACTTAATTTATTAAGGGTTAAATTAGTCTAAGTAATTAAAGGTAATTAATTAAAGAGTAATTGATTAATAGAAGTAATTAAAGGGATTTATTACTCAATGTAATTAATTAAATTAATGTGATTAATTTAAGTTAATTAACAAGTTTAATTAATTAAAGAAAAACACTTGATGATTGATTTATTATAATTACTTGATGTAATTAATAAAGTGTAATTACTTAGAGTAAGTAATTAATGGGTAATTACTGGATGTAATTAATTACAGGGGAATTACTTAATGGAAAGTAATTAAGGATAATTGCTTAGTGGAAGTAATTAAGGAGTAATTACTTAGTGTAATTAATTAAATAATTAATTATTATAATTAATTAAGGAGTTAATTAAGTAATGTAAGTAATTAAGGATAGTTAATTACTGGATGTAATTAATCAAGGTTGATTGATGAATGTGATTAATTAAAGATTACTTGTTAAATGTAATTAATTTAAAAAGAGTAATTAAGTTATGAAAGTAATTAGAGGATCATTAATTAATGTAATTAATGAAAGTAATTAAAGGATAATTAATATGATTAATTAAAGGATAATTAATCAATATAAGTGATTATAAACTAATTAATTAATGTAATTAATTAAGGGTCAATGTAATTAATTATAGTTAATTAATTAATGGGAGTAATTAAAGGTTAATTACTGTAAATGGTTAAGAATAATTAATTTGTGTAATTAATTAAGGGCTAATTACTTAATGTAATTAAAGAATAATTAATCAAGGATGATTAATTAAGATGGATAATTAAAGAATCATTAATTAATTGGTTTGAAACTAATTAATGGTTAAGTAAGAAGGATTTTTAGTAATGGATGTGATTAATTTAATTTATTTTAAATTAATTATAGATGGTGTAACTAATTAATCTTTTCTTATGGATGGCTGAATGATATTGAATGTCTTGGATTATGTGATATCTCTGATATATAATATGTGTTGCTTTGTGATATGAAATACTTTGGTTGAATTGTGATGCTATGGATTATCTATCTTTGATATGTGAATTATCTATCTGTGTGAATATAGATAATAAACTAAATTGTTTTAACTTAAAAACAACTTGACCTTAAAAGACGGCGTTTTGGATTTCGGTGAGACTGGGATTGGATTTCAAATTTGGATATCCGAAAACCACATCGATCCAAATTAAACGATAGATCATGAATCTCAAGCGAATTTTGAGATGAAGATTCAGAGTGCAAGAGCTATTTTCGTTTACTCTAACGGTGATTCCAAAATGAGTGTAACGAGATAGTGCCTTCGGTTTCGTTCGAACCCGGAACGAACTTGTATGGATTGAATGCTTTCAGAACATCATCGATGGAGGACAATGAGCATTCTAAGTTATGTGTTCTGAAAAGGTAATCGTAGCCTCAAGCCTCATCAACCGGGAATGGCTAAAACAGGGAAGGTGCAGCAAGGCTAGGTGGGTAACACCCAAGTAGGACGAGATTTCCCTTATCTAGAAGTCCCTTTTTATTCGGCTATGTGGGCAGTTGGTTGCAAACAATTACGGGGTTGTCTTGTTCGGAGCTATCCAGTAAGGGATGGTTCCGGCCTTGTATTGTAGGGGATTTAGGGTGGATCCTCATTACGGTGATCTAGGCCACGTACTGTGACGGGCGGTACCCTAGTAACCCTGCCATTATATGGAATCCAATCTCCAATAAGTGTCGTACATTTTGATTGTTCCTAACTATGTTGGAACGTGAGATGTAAGCATTCCAGCTATTTCTGTATTTTACTTGAAAACCCTAGACCCTATTATAATATAATTGGATTTCCTATTAACTGTTTTGGTAATCGTAAGGTAAAAACTCTTCCGTGTTTATGTGTGGGAAGTCTTACGAGATACCTTTTGTTTCCAAAGTTTTTTCAAAGTTAAGCAACTTTAACCCGTTTACTCACACCAGACCCATGTCTGACCCGGAGTTTATTTTCTGTTTTTTTCCTTAAACTCTTGGGAATTCAAATTTTTACGAGTAGCCAAGGGATTCAAGTTAGCTCTGACGAATTCTGAAGGAGATATGGAGCAGGAGGCTTCAGTGTTTGTAGATATATAGTGTTTCCGCTGTGTTAATCTCTGTGTTGTATCTTGAGTTATATGATAGATAGGCTCTATAACTGTCTAATGTATTGTGATATAAAGCCGTGTAACTCTGATAGATTTTGTATATTATGTAATAACTATGTGACTAATATATTTTATTTGTTCCTTCGAGAGATTCTGATATTGTTTAATTCTTTCTTTTCTATCCCTTTCTTTCTTAATAATGATGCATCTTTCTGTGGAATGAAAGGAAGGTCGTTACAAGTAAAGTCGATCAGAATGACACATTTTTTAGCAAAGTTGTTCATGAAGAACATAGTTAGACTTAATGAGATTCCTGATAGCATAGTCAGCGACAAGGGTGCATTATTCATTAGCGAATTTTAGAGGAGTCTAAAAGAGGTATTAGGTACCAAGCTCAAGATGAGTACAGCTTATCACCCACTGACAGATGGGCAAACAGAGAGAGTCAACAAGGTATTTGAGGACTTGTTAAGAGCTTGTAAATTGGATTTTGGTGGATCTTGGGAAGACCGCCTACATTTGATCAAATTTTCCCTATAATAATAGTTATCAGACTAGTATAGGAATGGCGCCTTTTGAAGATTTGTGTGGAAGACCATGCAAAGCGCCAACATTTTGGTTAGAGATTGAAGACAGATTGGTCTTAGGTCCGGATTTGATTAGAAAGGCATCAAAAAATATTGAGTTAATCCGAGGACGGATGAAGGAAACTCAATCTAGGCAGAAGAGTTACGTAGACAAGAGGCGTAAAGACCTAGAGTTCTCAGTGGGTGGCAGGGTTTAAAGTATCACCAATGAAGGGTGCGTTACGGTTTGGAAAGTCAGGAAAGTTGTCCCCGAGATATGTTGGACTGTTACAGATTTTGGAAAGGATTGTAAAGCTCGGTTACAGAGTAGAGTTGTCGAGCACTATGACAAGCGTCCATAATGTATTCCATGTACCTCATCTTTGCAAGTATGTGCATGATCCAGAGGCTACTATTCCTCAGACAGGTTGGAGGACTTGGTAGTAGAGTCTGATTTGACTTTTGTTAGACAACCAGTTCGGTTTATAGTGAGAGATGAGAAAAGATTGAGTACTAAGACAGTCAAGTTGGTGAAAGTTCAATGGAGCAACAACGAGAAGGACTGTACTTGGGAGACAAAGGACGGGATTCGAGATGTTTATCCTGATCTACTTTTAGGATATGTTATATATTTGTTTTATGTAGACTTATTGGCTGATAGGACATACTAGCTTTTGTTTGCATGGTTGTTATGCTTGTTTGTAGTCCTTGCCAAATTTCGAGGACGAAATTCTTTAAGGTAGGAGTCTGTAACACTCCTAATTTGTGTTTAAAATTATTTAAGACATTTAATTGGATAAATTAAATAGAATGATGTGGTTGATTAAGGTGTTGAGATTTAATTGTCAGTCAACTTGGTTGTGGCCAAACTAATCAATCTATAAGTATGGGTTATAATTTATAAGTTAGGAAAATAAGAGGAGGACAATTTGGGAAAATCCATACCCATATACCTTTAAACCCTACCTTATTCTCACCTACCACTTCATAAATTAAAATACACCTAAAAGAGAAGTTATAGCCGGATATTAAAACACCATAAGAGATCAGCAAACTTGGAAGATCCAAGAGAGAAAGCTAGAAGATTAAAGCTGAGGAAAATCTCAAACTCCAACAACTTAATCAAGATGAATAATAGTGTAAATCATCTCATTTTCCCTTGTTTTGGTTCATTTATGGATAGTAAGCGAATGTATTTTGCTGTGTTGATCATGTTAGGATCTAATAATCATTGTTTGGATAGAATAATGATTTATGGCGATTTATTGGAATTTTTATGGAATTAAAATGATGGGGTATAAAGTAAAAACCTTAGTAAATGACTTGATTTTTGGATATGTTGTGTAAAACGTAATTATGGAGATGGATTTTTAATTTCATAATTTTCGGAGTTAATGGGAATATTTTATGAATTTCCTAAGGTGAAAAATGTATTTATTTCAAATTTTAATTATTAAAAGAAATAAAGTAATAAATTTTGTCCTAAAATTTTTATATGGTGTGGAATATATTATTTCATATTTTTGGAGAATTTTTGAGATTTTTTCCAAATGATTTCGATTTATTATGAATTTTCTAAGATAAAAAGGCTTAATAATTATAATAAAATTTTAATATTGTTACTTATTTTGAAAATAATTTTGGTAATAATAATATCTGATCTATAGCAGTTTTTCTACAAAGAAAGTGTTAAAGTATGTCATTAACTAATAGAAATTTGACAAAGAATAAGAGTTGATGAAAAGAATATACTTTAATTAGCAAAATAACAGTTTTCAAGTTATTTATGACTCTGTCTTTCGACCTTGTCGAAAGCACCTTTTGACTGCGTCATTTTGCGGCATTTCTAGACCCTTATGTTTTTAGAAGCAACTTTCGACCTTCTCGAAAGCACCTTTCGACTACATCATTCTGCAATATTTTTGGACCCTTCTGTAGCATTTTTGAAAACACCTTTTTGCAAAGCCATTCTGTTGCATTTTCGGAAACACCTTTCGGCCTCGTCGAAAGAACCTTTCGACTGCATCATTTTGCACAGTTCTGATCCTTCTGTAGTATTTTTGGTAGCAACTTTCGACCTTATCGAAAGCACTTTTCGACTACATGTAGCGGTTCTGGACCTTTTTGTAGCACTTTTGAAAGCACCTTTCGACTGCATAATTCTACAGCAATTCTGGACCCTTCTATAGCACTTTCGAAAGCACTTTTCAACTACATAATTCTACAGCAGTTTTGGGCCCTTCTGTCGCATTTCAAAAGCACTTTTCGACCCGGTCGAAAGCTCCCTTTCGACAGCAGTTGTAAATGTAGCGGAAGCCCTTTTGTAGTAGTTTTTACTAGCTTTGTTTACAAAACTTCAAATAAGTATAGCTCTCTAACTTTAAGTCTGTTTTTCTATTGTGACTACTCTACGGAAAGGTAACCCATCATCTAAACACAATGGAATAGGTTGGAGACCTTGATTCTACGCCTATAAAAAGTTATTGCTAAAACAAAGTTTTATATTTTTGAAGGGGTTGATTTCTTTGCTTTCGAATACATTTGCTTTGTTTTCTTTGCCTTCGGGGATGCTTTCGTGGGGGTTGTAAAAAAAAATATTTTAACCAAATTTTATACTTTCGAAGGAGATACTTTCGAAAAGGTATGTTTATATGACACTTGATTTTTGGATATCTAGAGTGGGTAACCTTATATAATAAATGTTGTTTAACCTTAGTGATATCGGGGTGGGTTTAATGAGTTCAAGACAATAGTTGGGGATACCAACACTTATATGTTTTGATAGGGCTACCAATGTAAATTATAAATGAATATAACCTAAATTAGGGACACTGTTGAATAAGCAAGTATATGATTTTTGTTTGATGATAATAAACACACACACACACATATATATATATATATATATATATATATTCATTTAAATGTATTTGTTACTGTACTTTTTTATTTTCACATAATTAAATAAATATTTGCTGAATATTTTTGAATAGTACAAATTTGATCTCTCACTATATATATACAATTTTTAATTACAATCTAATTTCGATTACATCATAATTTTTCACTATACAATTATCATTTACATAAGCACCTCACTACATATCACTCGTTCACTCATAATTGTTCTTCAAGTGTATTCCAATTTGTATCCAGCATCTGAGTTATCTGCAAAAATAAACAATGACGCAGTAAAACTGAAAAAGAAATATTTTTTGCAGGGTAAAATAAAATTTGTTTTGAAAAAATTATTTGCCTCAATTATTTGGGTTGTTCGTCATCATTTATTTTTGAATTCATCATACACGAACAGCTTATGACATGCACAGTGAATCAATGTACATGCCACAAGGCCGTGCACATCGACATACACTTGATAAAATCTTCGATCATTTTTCCGTTGATCTCCACCTCCCAAGCTTCCTGCAGCACCAGTCCCGAAGCCCATCTCCCCTCCGGCCATCGAAAATCGACGAAATCCCCAATATCGTTCAACTCGCAAATTCTTGACAACCACAACACTAAAAATTATGAAATCTCTATCAAAAATCATGATTTTCAAATGCGAATCAAGTTATGAATTCGAAACATGAATCTCAGACATCCGATTTTTCTGACTATATTTAGCTTTCACTGATCTTTCTTATTTTTGAAATAATTTTTCAATATATTCACATGAAACTATTTTTAAAAATAATATCTGGTTGACACTTACATATTTCATTTAGAAATCAAATCCTACAAGTGATTGGGAAAGGAGAATTTGATTTTTGAATTTGTCTCAAGCCTGTGAAATTAGAACAGAGACATGTATCTTGAACATAGACACGCATACAATCCTCTGCGCATAGACATGCAAGCATTTTATACATTCATGCAACATTTTCCGCAACATCATTTCAAATTTTATCACATGCATCCAAATATAAAACAGATTTTACTTTAAAAGGTGCAGTTTACTCACCTTTAATGTTTAACAAAGAACAGGGTTTTCTTCCTTGATTTGGAATTGATATTTGATTTGGATCTTCTTAGTTGATCTGAGACTTGAAATCCTTTAGCTGAATTTGAATTTTCTTGTTTGATTCAGGTTGAAAACTTTAAAGCAGTAATTTTTTTTATTTTCTTTTTAGTTTAGAAGGAGATAAAAGAAAAAGAAATGAAAAGAGAGAGGTGAAAATGAATATGTATTAACCTGTTTTCTCAAACATGTTTATTTATATATTACAATTTGAAGAAAACAACTTGCCATTTGTAATTTGCATGTTACTCGAAAGCTACAAATGTCCAAATTCTTCACTTAATAATTTCCTATGTTTTTTATACCTATTTTAATTAATCTATGTTTATATTTTCATATACACAAACCATATTTAGTTCATGTATACTTTAAAAAGAAAGTATTTTAAACTTTTTATTAAATCTTACTTAAGCTACAAATGTTTAATGCATGTCAAAATTTATATTTTAAAGAAGACATATTAACCTTTTATTAAATCCTATTTTAAACTTAGTGTTTTGAATGAAGAGTTATTATATCCAATTTATTTTTAGGATATTACTTTAAATTTCAAATCCAAATTCTATTTATAATCTACTTATATATATACATAAACAAATATATGCCTTATTTGTTTTTAAAAACATAAATTTTGCCAATTTAAATAATTATATCAGGAGATTATCAAATAAATAATTATTATCAGATTTATTTGTTCAACTTAAAAATCAGTGTTTCAATAGTTAAAATCTGTTAATTATCCAATTACCAGATGTCCAAAAATCCAGGTTATGACATTCCTCCCCCTTTAGAACTTTTCGTACCCGAAAAGAACGAAGCAAGAATTTTATTACAAATGTTATTATCAGTTAAATTACTCTTAAACAATTTTTAACTCTTAACTCCTTTTAAAAAATTTAAAATACTTTTAATATTTACATAATATTGCCAAAATGATTTTACAAAAATACTTTTTATAACTCGATGCCTCAACAAGTCTATCCTTGTTCTCACGGAAATTCGGTCATACTTGATCAGGCATAGGACTGAAAACCTATAAGTACTTAGCAGACCCGTTTAAAAAAAATTCAACACCCATTGAAAATACATTTTTGAAAATATAGAAAACATTTCTGAAAATATAGGAAACATTTTTGGTGAGAATGCTCTAGAAATCATCACCCCCTCCATGTTCGCAGTTAACCCGATGATTACGTCGCTATCCCGGCAAAACCAAAGAAAACTTTAGGCCTCCACGCCCCTCGATTACACCATGGAATCCGCCAGTAGGCATCAGCGCCCTCGAATTTCGTTTCCAAATGAAACTTCACCACTCCTATATAGATCGCAGACTACATCAATCGAGTCCCAAGGTAGCCTGCAGGCACTCACTGCGACACGATTTTCGCTATGTCTTCATAAATCGCAGTCTATCGATGTTACGTCGCCCTCACAAGCGAAATCAAACGTAGACCATTGGCACTCACTGCCAAACGACTTCCGCTATACGGTCCGTAGTAGATCGCAGTGACATCGAGTTACATTGTCGTCACAGCATAACCCAAATGTCTCTGTAGGCATCAGCGCCCTCGACTTTTTCTACCCAACCACAAACCTCAGGAACTTCAGTTAGTCCGGACTACCTCACAGAATCAAATTTAGAACCCCTCCCTCTTAGGGCTCACGGCAGAACCACCCCGTGGATCTCCTATGAAGTTCATTTCATGGGAGCGCCTTTTTCCCCAAATCCAATCTCAAAACATTTTATACTATACACATATAGTATCTTTCAAATCATACTCTTTATGATTCACATAAAAATCACCTTTACACAAAATCGATATCTCAAATCGATGGTTCTAAACTTGGTTTTCCAAATTCTCAAAATTGACTTTTCCCAAAAATCAAAAGCCTTTCCAAAAACCATACGTTCCAAAACCTTTTTCCAAAATCACTCTCATAAAATCATTTATATATATAGATATATACAAGTTTATTCCTTTAAGTAGAAAAAAAATACTTTTGGATCACATCCTACTAATATAAATTCCTTTTTAAACCTCAAACATTTTTCAAAGATCCTTTGTTTTACAAAAATTATTTTTTAAACTTCTTTATAAAATTTTCAATATCTATTTCATTCAAGCACATACGATGTACATATACCATCCATACACAATATCAAATCTGATCGCTCACTCAATCACACAATTTCACTTCCAAACTAGTATCGCCCACTCGACTTCCTAGTGCGGACTCGGATTTTATTTCTTGATCAGAAACCATCATTCTCCTTACATAGCCATAACTATGATAGAGAATTTCTAGAACCAATCAAAAATTCATATCCAGGGTTCGCTGTCGAAAATCGAGTGAAAAATCCCAACTCGGATCGATATATTGTCTCAAAATTTTGTGTTTGAATCTAGATCAAATCGTTATACGAATATAATACATCCTATGTATTTACCCTCATTGATTATCAGCTCAATTAATTTCCCTTTTATTCACCTTCACTTTGATTTCTATTCACTTATTCACAATTGCTCCAAATTTCCATTTGAATTATTACTTTAATTAAAAACAGTTTGTACTCTGACCAAGTTGAATTTAGAAAATAGCTTGAAAAGTTTAAAATGGATAAGTAGTTAAAAAATAGTTATTAGTTGTAAAATAGCTATAATAGTTAAGTAATTATAAAATAGTTGTAAAATAGTCAAATAGTTGTAGAATAATTGGACAATTGCAAAATGGTTGTAGAATAGTAATTAGTTATAAAGTAGTTGTAAAATAGTAATTAGTTTATAAAACAATTGTAAAATGATTGTAAAATAGTCAAATAGTTCCCAAAGAAATAGTTGTAAAATAAGTATAAGATAGTTTGGGTTTTAAAAAGAAAGTTTATATAGTAAATTGCTAGGAAAAATTGATTTAAAAACAGTTTACATTAAAACAATTTATTCGAAAATAGTTTCAAAGTCAAACTGTTCAATTTCCCAATCTTCATTTCCAATCATTTTCCAATTGAATTTAAACTTATTCAACTTCAAGCTCACCTCCAAATTATTCAATAAAATTCAATTAGAACTAATTTCAATTCCAATCTCAACTTTAAACCATCTCGAATTATATAAATTCGAGTTAAATTTCCAAAATGTTGATTTAATCCCATAAATCAAATTTACCTTTACTTTTAAAGTCTTTAAACAATTTAATTCTGAGTCCAAAATTTTAATATTCATTTTTAATTACCTTTACTTAACTTATTTCAAGATTCAAGTAAGAGTTCAAAACCTTTTAATCAATTTAATCTTCGAAATCCAAATTTATTACCAAATTTTAACTTCAACTTTGAAACTAATTCTTAACAATTTTGGTTTGCAAATTTATTTCTAACATTTAAATCTTAAGTTCAAAGCGATTTCATTTTCATAAGTTCAATCTTATTCCTAAAAATCAAAATCTTTTAAATAGTTTCAAATTAAATTTTTATTTCCATCTAATTTCAGTAATGGATATATATATATATATATATATATATATATTGTCTCAATTGACTTCTACATTTAAAACAATCCAATTCACAGTTTCATAGATTATTAATAACAACAGGATGATATCAGGGAGAGTCAAAGTAAATAAACATCCAAATTATCCAAACATCAATCAATAACATCCATTACCTATTTCCTGATCTCAAACTTGTTTTGAGATCACACATAACTCCTATTCAAACTAACCATTTAACTTCCCTAAGTTAAATCTCAATTTCATCTTGAAATTTCCAATTCAGGTTGTTTGTTCTATGCTTATTTAACTACCCTTAAGTTAAATTCAATTCACTTAATCCAGCCAACCTTACTAAATTTGAATTCTCCATTTCAAATTTTAAACTTCTTATCAATATCCCTTCTCACTTATAAGCTCATAAACTTATCACATTTCAGGGAAAATTCAAAACTAAACACCTATTGTTTACTTCCAATTAACTTGTTATTATGTATATCCCACATATATACATATTCATTTCTTTTGCACCCCAAGACATATTTTAAATTTTAAACCATTCTTGGTTTTTAATTCAAAACAATTTCCTTTGAAATTTTCAAAACGCTCTTGTTTAAAACAAGATCCCTTTATTCAAAAATATTCTGAATAACATTATTTATAATATCTTATAGCACTTTGAAACAATTCCAAATTCTGGACTTAGATTTTAAAACATCACAATTTAAATCTTTTTCAATCTATAAGCCATACTTACCTAAGTTGTTACTTAAATCATTCCGTTTCTATCTTATCTTATTTGTATAGTTCATATTATCCAATTCTATTTGGTCATATATATTATCACTTAAATCTTATTAATATGTTTAATTTCAATAACCATCAACCAATTATCTTAATCTATATAGTAATTAGAAAAATTATTGCTTTATATATCAAAATATAAGCTTATATAAAAACTAATTTTAAAACCGGTTTAAAATCTTTATATAAAAAAATAACAAATATGCCCTCATATATAATACACTCAACTCATTCTAGGGTACTACTGACCCTATCCTTAATGAGTAACCCACCAGAGCTAAGGTTCTCGCTTAACCTTCTGCTCTGATACCAAATGTAACGACCCGAAATTTTCGACCTCGAAAATTCAACACTAATACGCTCACTGTAGAAGTGCTGAGCAATCGAACGCCGAAAATCCCAGATTGTTAGGGTGAAGAAGAAAAGAGGTAGAAGAAGAATCAGAAAATAGCAGCACAAAATTTCACATTCTCAGCGGATTCAAATATAATATCAAGTAATAGCATTTACACAATATGCTGTAACTTTCAATTTACAGACAATATATCAGAGTACAATCATTCACAAATAAACTGGACAGTTGTAACAACTTGTCCCTGACTACTACTAATACAATCTCAAATACATAACGGAATACGCTCCATACGTTCCTGCCATCCAGCTCGCCTCCTGAGCTCCAGAACGTCCTAACCTGAAAATCTATAATACTAGGTCTGACCGAGCAATACAATAAAGTAACACCCGGGTCAGGCTGGAAACCAGCGTGAGTAAACTCGAATAATTTGAAATTCTAAGTTATAAAACTTATTTGAATACCAGGGTAACTCACACCTTTCTACGAGTTCCTAACTTGTTAAAGTCCATCACTTGTTACAAAACAATATCCAAGAACTTTTACTCAGTTAAAAGGCCAAGTTACTTATTTTTTTCCATTCCAGCCTATTTGGTTCTAAACTCAAATCTATAAAGAATTATAGTAGATTATTAATCAAATTGGTTTCGAATATTGCTGATATCCGACCGCGGTCTCTTCGAATCCAATGTCATCCTTTAGGTCAAGTTGTTTATGTAAATAATTTAATTAAATTCAGAATAACACACACACGGAGAGAAATCTATCACAGATAACTAATTAAATAAATGATTCATATTTATTAACAGAGCTATCCAGCCATCTCATATCATAGCACATCATAAATTACACAGAGATGTCAACCAAACCAAGGCATCAAATTCAGGTTCATTATTCATAAGCAAGATTAATAGTCATACAATTCCTGATTAATTTAATTTAATCTCCAAAGAAATTAAATTAATTATTCTAATTACTTTTAAATCCTACTTACTTAACATTAATTAATTACAACTCATTTATTATTAATGAAGTTAATTAATCATCCTTTAATTATTAACATTAACTAATTATACTATAATTAATTACATTACTTAATGATCCTTAATTAATTACATTCATTAATTATTCTATATATCACTTAAATTAATTAATTATCTTTTAATTAATTACATTAATTAATTATTCTTTAAATTACTTACATTAATAAACTAACCCTTTAATTAATTACATTAATTAATCTTTTAATCAATTACATTAATTAAATAAATCCTCACATTAATTAATTAACCTTTAATTAATTACATTAATTAATTATCCTTTTAATTACTTCCACTAAGTAATTATCCTTTAGTTACTTTCATTAAGTAAGTATCCTTAATAATTTTCATTAATTAACCTCTAATTGCTTACATTAAATAATTATCTATTTCTTAATTACATTAAGAAATTACATTTTAATTACTAAGACCTTAAATAATTAAGATAAACTATTTATCTTAATTAATCACTTAGTTACATAATTAAAACTTATTTGAATTAAAAGTTTGAAATTAATTTATTCAAAATCACCTCTTAATTAAAGTCTTTAATATACTTATCTTAAACACTTGCTTAGTTCAAACATTGAAAATACTTAGAAATTAATTTATTATTATCATCATATAAATTATTTAAAAACCAAATCAATTAATTTTCAAAATAATTTTAAAACATTTAACTTTAACATTTTAATCTTTTTAAACTTCACTTGGAAAGTTGTTAAAACTTTACTTTGAAAACTTTGTTCACTATTAGCTTTGAACTTATTTACTAACTTATGCTTTATAAAAATTTGTTAACTAAATTCACCTTTTTATTTACTTTTAAAACCTGGTTAATAAACTTAACAAAATACCTGGGCCTAAGCTAAAAATCCACGTGCCTATCCCTGAGTCAACTCGTGCTCTTACTTCCTCCGAGACAACACACTCCCGACTTTGAGACCGACCCGAGAAAAAACACGCTTCCCTGTGCTCGAACACACAGCCACAATCATCAGATTCAAAACAATACTCATGCACGTGCGCATAAGCTCCGATCAACTTCGATCATTGATGCCATCGTAGGCCAGTCGACCTTTACCTCCTTACTAGATTACGACCACCAGAGCTTCAAATCGAACACGAAAACGAGAACGAGCATGGGCGAACCCAAACTGGAATGAACCCATCATCCAAGAACCTCCCCGTGTGTGAGGACCCACATTTCGTAAGGTTTAAATCGACAATTGTAACGACCCAGAATTTTTATTAATTAAAATTTGAATATTTAATTAATTTTAAATATTAATAAGTGAATTTATAAGTCGAATAAATTTTATTTCGAATAATTGGATTTAATTGAATAATTAAATCGATAATTTAATATGTTAAATTATGGAAAATATTGAAAATTGGGTCAAATATGATTAAAAATGATTTGTAAAATTTTATTATGTCATATTGGAGTTAGAATGATGTTATAGAACTTTTAAAATCGAATTAGGAGTTGTGAAAATTGAATATTTTAATACTTAATCGACTAGTGAAACTAGCCAATTTTTGAACAGTCTCAGAATTGGACGAAACTAGTTCCATTAGATCCGTAATAGTTTGTTATTACCGGATTTCAATTTTCGTAGCAATCGGAGTTATCGTTTGATCGTGGCAGCTCGAAACGCATCGAAATTGTTTTAATATTAATTTGGCGAGTTAAAATAGTCATTTTTCAAAAAGTCTCGGATTTCAAGGAAAACCAGTTTCATCGGATCCGTAATGTGATATTATTGTAAGGTTTCAAATTTCGTGTCAATTGGATTTACCGTTTGTCCGGTGCAAGCGAAAACGCCTAGAAAATCGTTTAATCGGTTTAATTTTAAATTGAACGTTTGTTGCCATAACTCGCACAGATGACCGAATTAGCTTCCGAAACCTGTTCCATTGTGTTCGAAACGCGGGATAAACTCTAGAAACGCCGGTCACCGCGCGTAAATCGGAGTCCGAAAATTCCGAAATGAATAGTGTTTCGTTCGATTTTCTATAAATAGCCCATCTCTTCACAAGAAAATAAAAAAATTTTAACCTAACCCTAATTCTTCAGGAGCCGCCACCCCTCAAATCTTTGGCCGAAATTCTCATTTCTTTTCTCCTCATTTTCTTCAAATCCAAGCATTATTTCAATAAATTCTCAACTGTAAAGTGGTAGAGGACGATGAGATCTAGAAATCTATACGGATATGATCAATTTTAAAGCTTCGAGTTGGCGCAGTTTTCGAGGGGAGTGTCGCGCGTTGGTGCGCGATTTCTGGTGCCTATGGTCGACCGAGTGGGGCCGCATTCTGGCCGTGGGTGGGGAGGAGTGGCGCGCACGTGTTGATGCTCCCTGATCACCTTCAAACGCGATGAGGTGGTAGCATAATTTAAACCCTAATTATGTATGATGGGTTCATGTTGTCGGCCTATAGAACGCGTGAACGAAGAAGAAGGGCAAGGGGGGACGTGCGGTCATGATGCAAAGTGCTAGAGATCCTAGGGCCGTGGCAAGTTAGGGTTTTAAATATAAATAAATTGTGTAAATATTTATACAAGGTATAAATCAAGAAAATCAAGATGGGAAATGGATTGCAAATAATAGCAAAGGTGAGAACTTCTCGCTCAAAAATTTATAAGTTGGATTTGCAGTTATTGATTGATTGCTATTTGGTTGTGATATTAGATATAGTAGGATATATCTATATATATAGCAATATATATATATATATTGGCATATGTATATATTGCAGTTGATTGATTTCCCGCATTGTATAGCGGATGAGACCCTATTGCACCGCCTATTAAGCGGATAATATTTTATAAAATCCCATATACCGCGATATTCCACCTCGAAGTGGAATGGGTATTGTGCTAATGTCTATGGATGCAGGGAAACAGGTTCGAGGGATCCAACTGGATTCCTCACAAATATTTATTTGATTCAGATATTGTGATATTTGATTGTTTATCATATCGATATATGATATTGGAAAGTCGTGATTGACTATTTGATGTGTTGCATCATCGGATCCAATTTTGAAGTTTAAAAATAACGATTTTGATTTTAAGGGATTTCTAAAGTGATTTTTGAAAGTATACGTTTATAAAATATTTTTTGGAATTGATTCATCTTAAATAAATAAACGTTATAATTTTAATGTTATAAAAATTTTGATTTTTGAGAAATACAGTTAAAAGTTGATTTTTGAAAATATGGGATGAATGGTTTTATAAAATAGTTAAAATTTGGATTTCTAAATTTATCATAAAAAGTTTAAATATAGGATTTATGAAATTTAATTATTTTGTAAATCTAAGAGAATGATGAAATTATAAAGGAGTTTAAATACGTTTTAAAAGAATAATATAAATTGATCCATATAAAAGATTTATAAATTGATATTTATAAATTAAAAATATCGAAATTGTAAAACGAGCTTTTATAAGTGTTAGAATGAATTGGGAAGGAATTTCATAAGTGAATAAAATTCATAGAGTTATAAATGGTGAAGTTATAAATGGAATTTTATAAATAAAATTTATAAAGTTATTTAGGGAATAGATTTGGATAAATAAATGAATCTTATAAGTTATAACATTTATAATTATGAAGTTTAAAAGAACAATTTTGTAAACAAATAAAGTATAAGCATTTAACTTATAATATGGACTTTCGGTATATAATTGAGTTATAAATCGAATAGGTTAATAAATGAAATTTATAAGAGGAAATTGTTAGAAAATAAATAGAAATGGAATTTATAAACATTGTTTTATAAATCCGCAACGACTTATTTTGATAAGTAAATTGTTATAACTTATTAATGGAGTTATATTCACGTTTTAGACAGTGAATAATCTTTTAAAACAAAACGTATAGAAATGATGAAATTGGTTAACGTAGCCTATTCACGTTTTTGAATAGTGAATAATATGTTAAAGAAAATGTTTTGGAAGTGATGTTTTAAATAGAATTAAAACGATCTAACGATGTTTTCAAAATGTGTTAAGATTCGAAACCATAGATTTCAACATTCATTGTTGAAATAGACGTTTTCGAGAAATAGAAGGAAATGGTAGACTATAACACTGTTGTTATAGTAAATGATTTCCGAAAGGAAATGTTTTGTATAGTATTGGGATTTATATATCTATTTTAATTTCGAATCCCTATACTAGTGATTTTGGGTTGTCGTAACAATGTTTTACGCAACATTCGTTTTGGCCCAAATAAATATGTTTAAGAGAATGATTTCCTTAAAGAATGAAATATATACTTAATTTCGATTAGAGTATATTGAATATTTTCCAAGTGTAGAAAATAAAAAGACTTGTGAATTACTTATAAATAAATAAGTTTGGAAATGGTTTCCAATAAGAAATGAACGTTTTGAGAATTATCTTTTTAAGATAAATTGAAAGTGAATATTTGAAAACGATTTGAAATCGTATATTCACAGATATTTTGGAAATGTAAATTCAATATGGGATTTATAAATGAAATTGGGAAAATGGGTTTAAAAAACCCACAGGTCCCAGGATCGAAACCTGGCTCTGATACCACCTGTGAAGACCCGCAAATCCGTATGCCTTGAATATACACTAATCTCCATAGATTAACTCAAAATGAACAGAAATACGAATTATCAATGTTTAAGAAAAAGAAAGAGGTAGAAGGAGAGAG
The DNA here is from genome assembly GCA_030765085.1 of Allium cepa. NCBI lineage: Eukaryota > Viridiplantae > Streptophyta > Magnoliopsida > Asparagales > Amaryllidaceae > Allium > Allium cepa. The sequence goes on from CM060934.1 coordinate 692,380,906, forward strand.
AAAAATATAGGAAATAGAGAGAAAAGAAAATAGAACGGAACAGAAAAAAACATAACAATAACAGAATCTCACAATCGCAGCAGAACAACATATAATAATAAATGAATAATCTTTAAACAAAGAACTATATCAGTTATTACATTACATCACATTTCATTACATCATATCATCAGAGTGTACAACCACAACAAACAGCGGAAAATAAATACTATACTAATAATATGCCATGCCATCCATCTTGCCTCCAGCAACTCCTGAATTCCAGAATATCCTGTAAACCTTAACTCTTGACTGCCCGTGTGGAAATTGGTGGGCACCCAGAGTTTAGGAAGGAAAACAATAAACTCCGAGTCAGTCATGTGACTGGTGTGAGAACTCAAAACAGTTTATTTTTCTTTGAAATAAAGAACAGGCTAATTTTTAAAATAGATTCGAAATGTTTTTGAAAATGTAACTACCATAAGACCTCCCACCACACACACAATGCAAACGCAGACTTGGAGGAGATTTCTTCTTATGTTAGTCAAAGATGCTTGATACGCAAAATCAAATCAATTTTGATATTATTATTAGTGCATAGTGTAGAAGACATTTCGAAAGTAGAATATAAATCTTAGCCAGCATAGGTACCATTATATTATGCCTACTATAGCTACCATATTAGATGGCAGGTTCTACAACTAAAACCGTACAAGATCGTATTGTTTCTTTGGATTTCCAACAAATGGTCAGGCCAAAGAACTTCCCATTGCCACATGAGAAAGCTTCTAGAAGGACGTCCCCGAGAACCAAACCGGATCTCTGCCAACACAAGGCCGGGTTACCCCTAACTGGGTAACAACTGACACGAGTATTCCATCCCCCGGTCCTTTGGGACATTTATCCGAGAGCTCTCTAATCAACATCACACCATAATAAATAAAGTGTTTCAACATGAGTAAGTATCTGGGCTCCATACCATGATACCACCCTTTTCCAAAAGGAAATGCACATACCCTAAAGGGAGCTACCCCTCATAACCTTGCCGCATCTTTCCTATTTTGACCATTTCGGGGTGTGAGGCTCGACGAAGTCTCGTCCACAAAAACACGCTTTATACAAAAGCCATGCTTTGGGTCAACAAATGATCATAGAAATGATCACAAAGATAAACGATCAAACAAATGATCCTATCACAAATGATCAACACAATGATCATTTCACAGCAACACTCAGCATGTCACATTACCAAATTGGGAATATATTGCTGATAACCTTCAACTATATAACCTCTGAGCTCGTACGTCTCAGAGAAGGGTGTTAAGCTAAGAGAATAAATTCTCCGCCACCAACAGAAATATATTTGAAAGAAATCGGCTTTATATCTCAATTTGTAATGTTAGACATACTATCCATACAAGTCTGCTCCGGGATCGAACAGAACCGAAGGTACTTACAAAGAAGTCCTTGCAATCCGGATAATCTCTAATCACGTCCGAATTTCCCATCACATATGGAGATCTCTATACCGGGGATTAGCCAGTGCAGAGACAATCAACAAGAAACCCTTTCGTTTTCGAAAATATCCGGTCTTCAACACCGATCTTCAAATGCAATTCATAACGACGTATCACATATTCGGAATGGGTTATACGACCCCAAGGTCCTTTCCCGGTTAACCCGAATAGTGAGCGCTTATTTTAAAAAAAATAAGCGTGGCATTCAATTTCAAGCAAATCACAACAAATACCCATTCAAAGGTAAATATTGATAGTCGGTTATTGAAATATCAATGGATATGCACAACATCACCAGATTCCAAATAATTTTCCAAATTATTTATTTTCCAAAAATATCTTTACAAGATATATATTTTCAATACTTCAAAAATAAATCGATATTTATTTTTAAACCTTCCCAATTTCATTTATAAATCCCATATTGAATTTACATTTCCAAAATATCTGTGAATATACGATTTCAAATCGTTTTCAAATATTCACTTTCAATTTATCTTAAAAAGATAATTCTCAAAACGTTCATTTCTTATTGGAAACCATTTCCATACTTATTTATTTGTAAGTAATTAACAAGTCTTTTTATTTTCTACACTTGGAAAATATTCAATATACTCTAATCGAAATTAAGTGTATATTTCATTCTTTAAGGAAATCATTCTCTTAAACATATTTATTTGGGCCAAAACGAATGTTGCGTAAAACATTGTTCCGACAACCCAAAATCACTAGTATAGGGATTCGAAATTAAAATAGATATATAAATCCCAATACTATACAAAACATTTCCTTTTGGAAATCATTTACTATAACAACAGTGTTATAGTCTACCATTTCCTTCTATTTCTCAAAAACGTCTATTTCAAAAATGAATGTTGAAATCTATGGTTTCGAATCTTAACACATTTTTAAAACATCGTTAGATCGTTTTAATTCTATTTAAAACATCACTTCCAAAACATTTTCTTTAACATATTATTCACTATTCAAAAACGTGAATAGGCTACGTTAACCAATTTCATCATTTCTATACGTTTTGTTTTAAAAGATTATTCACTGTCTAAAACGTGAATATAACTCCTTTAATAAGTTATAACAATTTACTTATCAAAATAAGTCGTTGTGGATTTATAAAACAATGTTTATAAATTCCATTTCTATTTATTTTCTAACAATTTCCTCTGAAATTTCATTTATTAACCTATTCGATTTATAACTCAATTATATACCGAAAGTCCATATTATAAGTTAAATGCTTATACTTTATTTGTTTACAAAATTTTTCTTTTAAACTTCATAATTATAAATGTTATAACTTATAAGATTCATTTATTTATCCAAATCTATTCCCTAAATAACTTTATAAATTTTATTTATAAAATTCCATTTATAACTTCACCGTTTATAACTCTATGAATTTCATTCACTTATGAAATTCCTTCCAATTCATTCTAACACTTATAAAAGCTCGTTTTACAATTCCGATATTTTTAATTTATATATATCAATTTATAAATCTTTTATATGGATCAATTTATATTATTCTTTTAAAACGCCTTTAAACTCCTTTATAATTTCATCATTCTCTTAGATTTACAAAATAATTAAATTTCATAAATCCTATATTTAAACTTTTTATGATAAATTCAGAAATCCAAATTTTAACTATTTTATAAAACCATTCATCCCATATTTTCAAAAAACAACTTTTAACTGTATTTCTCAAAAATCAAAATTTTTATAACATTAAAATTATAACGTTTATTTATTTAAGATGAATCAATTCCAAAAAATATTTTATAAACGTATACTTTCAAAAATCACTTTAGAAATCCCTTAAAATCAAAATCGTTATTTTTAAACTTCAAAATTGGATCCGATGATGCAACACATCAAATAGTCAATCACGACTTTCCAATATCATATATCGATATGATAAACAATCAAATATCACAATATCTGAATCAAATAAATATTTGTGAGGAATCCAGTTGGATCCCTCGAACCTGTTTCCCTGCATCCACAGACATTAGCATAATACCCATTCCACTTCGAGGTGGAATATCGCGGTATATGGGATTTTATAAAATATTATCCGCTTAATAGGCGGCGCAATAGGGTCTCATCCGCTATACAATGCGGGAAATCAATCAACTGCAATATATACATATGCCAATATATATATATATATATATATATATATATTGCTATATATATAGATATATTCTACTATATCTAATATCACAACCAAATAGCAATCAATCAATAACTGCAAATCAAACTTATAAATTTTTGAGCGAGAAGTTCTCACCTTTGCTATTATTTGCAATCCATTTCCCATCTTGATTTTCTTGATTTATACCTTGTATAAATATTTACACAATTTATTTATATTTAAAACCCTAACCTGCCACGGCCCTAGGATCTCCAGCTCTTTGCATCATGACCGCACGTCCCCCCTTGCCCTTCTTCTTCGTTCACGCGTTCTACAGGCCGACAACATGAACCCATCATACATAATTAGGGTTTAAATTATGCTACCACCTTATCGCGTTTGAAGTTGATCAGGGAGCATCAACACGTGCGCGCCACTCCTCCCCACCCATGGCCAGAATGCGGCCGCACTCGGTCGACCATAGGCACCAGAAATCGCGCAAAAACGCGCGGCACTCCCCTCGAAAACTGCGCCAACTCGAAGCTTTAAAATTGATCATATCCGTATAGATTTCTAGATCTCATCGTCCTCTACCACTTTACAGTTGAGAATTTCTTGAAATAATGCTTGGATTTGAAGAAAATGAGGAGAAAAGAAATGATAATTTCGGCCATAGATTTGAGGGGTGGCGGCTCCTGAAGAATTACGGTTAGGTTAATTTTTTTTTTTCTTGTGAAGAGATGGGCTATTTATAGAAAATCGAACGAAACACTATTCATTTCGGAATTTTCGGACTCCGATTTACGCGCGGTGACCGGCGTTTCTAGGGTTTATCCCGCGTTCCGGACATAATGGAACAGGTTTCGGAAGCTAATTCGGTCATCTGTGCAAGTTATGGCAACAAACGTTCAATTTAAAATTAAACCGATTAAACGATTTTCTAGGCGTTTTCGCTTGCACCGGACAAACGGTAAATCCAATTGACACAAAATTTGAAACCTTACAATAATATCACATTACGGATCCGATGAAACTGGTTTTCGTTGAAATCCGAGACTTTTTGAAAATTGACTATTTTAACTCGCCAAATTAATATTAAAACAATTTCGATGCGTTTCGAGCTGCCACGATCAAACGATAACTCCGATTGCTACGAAAATTGAAATTCGGTAATAACAAACTATTACGGATCCAATGGAACTAGTTTCGTCCAATTCTGAGACTGTTCAAAAATTGGCTAGTTTCACTAGTCGATTAAATATTAAAATATTCAATTTTCACAACTCCTAATTCGATTTTAAAAGTTCTATAACATCATTCTAACTCCAATATGACATAATAAAATTTTACAAATCATTTTTAATCATATTTAACCCAATTTTCAATATTTTCCATAATTTAACATATTAAATTATCGATTTAATTATTCAATTAAATCCAATTATTCGAAATAAAATTTATTCGACTTATAAATTCACTTATTAATATTTAAAATTAATTAAATATTCAAATTTTAATTAATAAAAATTCTGGGTCGTTACAACAATAATCCACACATATCCGACCTAAACAATCCAGAACGTAGATAATCAGTGGGGTTAAATAAGAAAAATAAGAAGAGAAGAAGAAAACAAAATACATAATCTCACAGCGGAAACGATAAATTATAATAATCAAATAAACAATTCATAAAGCTATTTACTGTACATTTGATTATAATCTATACACATTTATCAGAGTTATAAATATACAGCAAGGATAAATAATCTATACAATAACATAGCATGATGTAGGGTATAGTAATAATAGTAACATACCAAAGCTTTGTCTTCGTCCTTCAAAGAATAGTCTTCAGTACACTGAAAAACTCAGGACTGACCCGAGCGTAATGAAAAGACAAAACACTTGAGTCTGGACTAAAATACTCTTATGTAAGTCAAACCAATATCACAAATATGAGTGCAATAACTTAAGAGATGTTACGGGATTTTCCATCTTCTAAGGATCCGTTAAACTATTTATATATAATAGTATACGCTATAATAGATAATGTCTATCAGTAAAATAAATATCAAAATAGCGTTAAGGCTTTACATTGATCCACCTTAACACATTTACAGTTTTAAATCAAAGTCGTAATGGGCTCGTATAGGGATAAATATGACAAGGCACGTGAGTCAATGCCCAAGGTGGGATTCTATCAGTTTACTCTTTCTGGCTGGTCATAGCCCATCCATGGCTGACCACGACAATCAATCCAAACGAAAAAAAGGTGCACCATCGAATACGAAATCACAATAATAATACGAGGGATCAATGTCGCTAGAGGTAGCTAACCTCAATGGCCAAACATAGGCTACTGTTTTAGTCATTTTAATTATGACACGAATGTCAAGGCTATCCATCATCGTTCGCTTACTTCATTCCAGTAAACGTCGTGAATTCAACCACTACATTCTGGATATCATCCACCACGTACACGGTTGTCAAAGTGGTTCCAATATTAAAAGAGAGTATTTCAATAATAGGCCGCGGTCTCTTTAACAACCAATCGTCATTTTACACACCGGTTGGTACTCTTACATTTCGAAAACAATTCGTATTTGATATCAAAATATCATATTCGTTTCAAAATCAAATCCATTTAAAAATCATCATATTTACTCAAAAATCATATCCATTTCGAGATCATCATATTTACTCAAAATCATATCCATTTCGAAATCATCGTATTTACTCAAAAATATCAATTCAACTCGATATATCGATTTCACTTCAAAACTTGATTCAAATTACAGTTTTGGTTATAATTCACTTTAACCCAATTCGAATTTAAATCCAAGATTTAAATATAAACAATTTACCCTATAACCAGTTTGAATTTTAGAAAATAGCTTAAATGGTTAAAAATAGTTTAATAGAAAATGTTTAAATAGTTTAATCAAAAATAATTTGAATATAAAAATGGTTTATACAGTAAAATAGTTTAAAAATCAAAATAATTTGAATATTTAAAGAATATAGATTTTAAATCATTTAACTAAAATATTCATTTTAAAAAAATAATTCCAAATTCAAATCGGTCAACTACCCAATTTCCTACCAAAATAAATTCCAAATTTCAGTTCGATTTAATCGTTTCAATTCTAATTCCAACTCGAATAATTTCGATTCCACATAAATTTCAATTTCAATACCAATTTCTATTTTAAAATTAATTTAAATCTCAATTTCAAATTAATTTCCAATTCCAAATTAATTACCAATTCCAATTCCAATTCCAGATTAATATAAATTCCAATTTCAAATTAATTTAAATCCCAATTTTAAATTAATTTCAATTCCAATTTCAATTCCAAATTAATTTAAATTCCAATTTCAAATTAATTTAAATTTAAATTTCAAATACCGATATAAATACTTAAATCAAATTTACCTTCAATACCAAATTTAGATCCAAAATTTCAATTATAATTCAATTCCAAACTAAAATTTGAAATATTATTTCATATCACTTTTCCTTAGAAATATTCAAAGTTCGAATAAAAGACCAATTTTTAAAAAAATCAACATTCGAAAATTTACGTCGTATTTCAATTTTTTTAGCTTAAAATCTAAACTTCAATTAATTAAACAATTTCGTTTACCAAGTTTAAATTCCAACATTTCGAGCTTCAATTCAAAGTAATTGAATTTCCATAAATTTGATTTTATTCTAAAAATCAATTCATCTAAATAATTTCAAAACAACTTTTAAAATCATTTAATTTAACCAATCCAGTGTCCGTATAAATTTTCTAATCTATGGCCAAGTGGATAATTATTTTAATTTAATTCAGGGATGGATATATATCATTTTAATTCAAAATAAATATCATGGGTATATATCATTTCAATCTATTTCTTAATTTATTCGAAATAATTAAATTTATAGTTTTATATACTGTAAATAATATACAAGTTGATAACATGATATATCAAAATAAATAAACATCCAAATATCAACCAATAGCGTTCATTGCAACCAATCATCCAACGGTCAATAAAAATTTCAACAATTTCATAATTATCAATTTCGGGTATTTTACGGGCAATTAAATTCTAATTCAATTTAACTGTCGATTCAAGTTCTATCAATTAATCCAGATGTCAATTTAAATTTCAATTTAAACTTATCAAACAACAACTAATAAATTTCAAACAACTTTACAATATAATTTTACTAACATAAAAAGAAATTCAGTCAATTATGAGCGTATAAACACTCGCCTTAATTTGAAAAATGAAATAATTTTAGCTTCAAATAAATCCCAGTTCCACTCTAAGTCGAAGGCGACTTCGATACGATCCCACTGCAATTTTTCTCACCCAAATCGGATCTCGTACACAGACATTACACGATAATTAGTATATAAAATTAATTAACTAAAGTAAGCAAATTACTTATACTAATTAACTAACGTCTTCATTCTCTCCTCCCTCACGCTACACACGATTGAATACACGAACCCACCTACGCGAGCTAAGCTAAGCGCACGCGCCACCACGATAATCGGAGCTCCGATCATCGCGTCACGTCCACGCCGCTATATGCCAGCCGTCTCTAGCATTTACGCGCACGAGCAAAATTGATAAGCCCTAACTCGATTCGCCTCACTCACTCCCTACGCGCGCGTCGCTGTAGTCCATCTTGCCCATATCCAATGCTCTTCCTCATGCCTTCGCCCCTCTGCCATGACGCCCCAGCCTCGGCACGTCGTTCTCCTCCCCTTGCGCATGTGCTAGTGGCCCTCAATCTCGCAACCTCGGCCGGCGATTTTGGTTCGATTATTTTTTTTCTCTCTCGACAATGCTTGATTTTTTTTATTTGAATCTGAGATTTGCACAATAAAGGGAAAAGAAGTGATATGCAGGGAAGACGAGATCTCGTCGTTTTTTCTTTTTATTTCATTCATGCTTTTAAATATATATTTTTAAAGTGGAGGCTGTGATTCGAAAAAAAGAAAATAGAAGTGGGCTGAAATGTGTGTTTGGAAAGAGTCGTTGAGATATTTTCTTTTTATTTTAATAATAAGAAATATCTAATTTGATTGGCTCGTGAAATCACGAACTCCAAAAGAATCGTGTCGCCTGGCGTTTCTAATGATTTACCCCCATTTCGAACGCAATGGAACTAGTCCCGAGGCCTAGTTCGATCATATGTGAAAGATGGCTTTTTAAATCTAATATTTTAATTAAATTTGAAATTGAATTTCTACGCGTTTCAAGCTCGCACGGCCAAAGGACAAGTCCGATCGCTACGAAACTTGAGATCCTATAATAATTCACTATTACGGATCCTATGAAACTTGTTTCGTCGAAATCTGAGACAATGGCCAGAATGTCTATTTTTACTCGTCAATTAGAATATAAAATTTCAAATTTCAAATTATTCACATTTATATTTAAATAAAATCCCGAAATCATTTCCCATCATCTTAAATACAGAATCAAATTATTCAATTAATTTTCAAAAATTAAATTTTAACAATTTAATTATGCAATAAACCAATATAAATAAATCATTAAATTTTATTTCTAACCATTTTCATTCAATAATTACATAAAATTTAATATTCTAAAATAGCCAAAACTACGGATCGTTACATACTCCCCTACTCAAAACTTTTCGTTCTCGAAAAGGCGTGAAATGAAGAATTTAACATACAATGGATTTTATTTCAAACAATCACTTATAAAACATAACAATCTTATTAGAAAATCTTTACTATGCTTTTACTATGTCATTCCGCTATCAGTTTTACGAAAAATATAATTTATATAGAAAAACAAGTTATAAAACTTTTTAAAACTTCAAAAAATTTCTAACTCCCGAATTTACGGAAAATTTCGGCAGAGTTTCCTTTGCGCGGCTCGATCTAAAAAAAATTTCAATTCAATATATAACACAAATATAACCAATATATATCAAATATACATCTCATCTCAATGATGAGGCACCTCGAAGGGCAATAATATAAGATCGTGGTATGTAATTCGAGATACGTACCTTATTATTAATAATACGAGCGAGTTCGCTTGTATTAAGCAAGCAAAAGCATGTAAAACCCACGTATTCGCCCAAACGATTTTCATGTACCCATCTCAACTCAAATTAACAATATTAGTTAACATACTACGATATAGAAGCATGGATAAGTCTAATATAACCATACAGCATGGACTTTGAATCCAAACAACACAAATAATCACAAATACATAACATACAACAATCATATGCAATCAAAACAGTAATAACAATGGTTTGCAAAAAAATAAACCATCCAACTACCAATATCCATCCAATTAATCTAATTTAATTTATAACCATGTGGATTAGTATTATTCAATGTCAACTTTTAATTTATTCCATTCATTTCTTATTAACATTCATTTCATTAACATTTCCATTTCTTCATTATACGTTATTAAGCTCACATTCACTTATTTACATTTATTTATTGTTACATTTATTTCTTTTCACTTCAATTATTTCATCTTTGTGATTCATATATTTAATTATACTTAAGTAATTAATCCCATGCCATATTTATATATTTAATTTGATTCACATTCACTTATTAATACTCATTCGTTAATCATACAACGGATTTACAATCAATTTATTTGCTTTTAATTGATTAACATTCAACTAATCTGGTTTTAACCCATTTTCTTCCAATCAATATTTATTGCATTCATATTTGATTTATTACAATTCAATATATATTTACATTCAATCGATTCGTTTCAATTATTTATTTTTGTTTCATCCACTTTTAGTTCGTTTACATTCCATTAATTTCTTCCAATTTATAAATACTCGTTACAAATTCATTATATCCAATTTTATTCAATTCAAATTTTGAAATTCTAATTGTTTCATCTCTTTGTTTAACCTATTTCGTATAAATTCATTGGTGAATCATTTATACAATTATTCCACTTACGTTGCTTAAATTGAATTTGTTTCCACTAATATATCTCTTTTCTATTTATATACACTAACATCATTATAAATTAGCAAAGTTTATTATAAATATTTTATACAACTTAACTCACCTTTATTATTATTACTTCAAATCTAATGTTATTATTAATTCATCGATTCACTTCATTTATTCAAATTCACATTATTAATTTACCAAAGTAAATTTCATTTTATAACTCAATTCATATTAATAACCTTTTTTCATAATTTATTTCATTCAGCTTCTCTTAAATCCACTTTAACAAATTAATTTTTTTCAATAACTTATTCCATATTATATTAGTTAACATTCAAATTTTTATTTAATCTACTCCACTTGCAATTAATAAAAAAATTCTTCAATTTAAATTAATATCAATTAACCATATTATTTTACTTATACTTATTTATTTTATTAAATTTCTACATGCTTAAATTACATTTCATTTTATAATTCAAGTTCATATTCATTTGTTTAGTTCAATTTATAGATTGAATGGAATTTAATTCACTTCTAATTTATCTAGTATCACTTAATATCCAATTCAAATTTTAGTCCATATCAATTTTAGTCCATGTCACAATTTATTTAATCTTATTCATGTTAAATATTCTTATCATTTCCATTCAACAAATTTAAATTTGTTTTTAGCTTATAAAATCTCAAATCTATAAGTTTATAAATTAACTTCTAAAAATTCCATTTCCTTATTTTATCTATTTCATTTCAAATGCAATTCATTTTTTTATTTAAGCTTGCTTGAGTTAACTATATTTTATTTACTTCATTATACTAACACAATTAATTTAACATTTCTTAAGTTAATCAATTTTTTGCATTTTTCGGATTCAAATTAATTTTATTTGCTTAATCAAAATGTTCGACCAATTTAAATTTGGTTATTTATTTATTTATTCTAATAGAATTTTTAAACTTATTTCTCATCTATATTATTTTAAATTTTAAGTTCAAACTATTTCCATGTATGTGTATATATATATATATATATATATATATATATATATATATATATTAAACCACATTTAGAATATATATTGTTTCAATCCAAAACTTGTTTTAATCGAAAATAAATTTCTTTTGGTAGCAATCTTCACTCAGAAATTCGAAAATGAACACTGGCGATGCTGCAGTCATCCCCAGAATTATTTTCCAGCAACCAAGCGAGTTTAATGCTTTTATTTCTTTAAAAATCCTTTCAAAAATATTTTTTATGGGCATAACTCTTTCAAATAATGCTATTATTAATTTTTAAGGCTTTGAAAAACAATTTTGAAAACAAAAAAGATTTTAAATTCTAAAGTTCTCAATTTTTATAGTCATTTCTATATATATATATATATATATATATAATATATTTAGGTAAAATTATTTCATTTACCCGATTTTTTTTAAAAAAAATTATGTCGACTTGCCTCGTTTAAGTGTTTAGAAACCCCTATCGATAACCTGGCGTCCCGCAAATCGATCGAAATTCATAAACAACTCAACGGATAAGTAAACACAATATAAAATATTTTATAACACTAACAAGTATGCTCTCTCTCATATATATACACTCAAACTGACTCATTCTAGGCTATTACTACCCTATCTCTAATGAGTCGAACCCCACAAAGCCAAGGTTATCGCTAAACCTTCGCTCTGATACCAACTGTGATGACCCACATTTCGGAAGGTTAAAATCGACAATAATCCACAAATGTCCGACTTAAACAATCTGGAACGTAGATAATCAATAGGGTTAAATAAGAAAAATAAGAAGAGAAGAAGAAAACAAAACACAAAATCTCACGGCAGAAACTATAAAATATAATAATCAAATAAACAATTCATAAAGCTATTTACTATACATTTGATTATAATCTATACACATTTATTAGAGTTATAATTATATAGCAAGGAGAAATAATCTATACAGTAACATAGCATGATGCAGGGTATAGTAGTAATAATAATATACCAAAGCTCTGTCTTTGTTCTTCAAAGAATAGTCTTCAATACACTGAAAAAATCAGGACTGACCCGAGCGTAATGAAAAGACAAAACACTCGAGTCAGGACTAAAGTACTCTTATGTAAGTCAAATCAATATCACAAATATGAGTGCAATAACTTAAGAGATGCTATGCGATCTTCCATCTCCTAAGGATCCGTTAAACTATTTATATATAATAGTATACGCTATAACAGATAATGTGTATCAGTAAAATAAATATCAAAATAGCATTAAGGCTTTACGTTGATCCACCTTAACACATTTACAGTTTCAAATCAAAATTGTAATGGGCTCGTATCGGGATAAATATGACAAGACACGTGAGGCATGCCCAAGGTAGGATTCTACCAGTTTACCCTTTCTATCTGGTCGTAACCCATCCGTGGTCGACCGCAACAATCAATCCAAATGACAAAAAGGTGCACCATCGAATACGAAATCACAATAATAATACAAGAGATCAATGTCGCTTGAGGTAGCCAACCTCAATGGCCAGACATAGGCTCCTATTTTAGTCATTTTAATTATGACACGAATGTCAAGGCTATCCATCATCGTTCTCTTACTTCATTCCAGTAAACGTTGCCAATTCAACCACTATATTCTGGATATCATCCACCGCGTACACGGTTGTCAAAGTGATTCCAATATTGAAAGAGAGTATTTTAATAATAAGCCCCGGTCTCTATAACAACCAATCGTCATTTTATACACCGGTTGGTACTCTTACATTTCGAAAACAATTCGTATTTGATATCAAAATATCATATTCATTTCAAAATCAAATCCGTTTCGAAATCATCATACTTACTCAAAAATCATATACATTTCAAGATCATCGTATTTACTCAAAATCATATCCATTTCGAAATCATCGTATTTACTCAAAAATATCAACTCAACTCGATATATCGATTTCACTTCAAAACTTGATTCAAATTACAGTTTTGGTTATAATTCACTTTAACCCAATTCGCATTTAAATCCAAGATTTAAATACAAACTTTACCCTTTAACCGTTGAATTTTAGAAAATAGCTTTAATAGTTAAAAATAGTTTAATAGAAAATGTTTAAATAGTTTAATTGAAAATAATTTGAATATAAAAATGGTTTATATAGTAAAATAGTTTAAAAAATCAAAATAATTTGAATATTTAAAGAATATAGATTTTAAATCATTTATACTAAAATATTCATTTTAAAAAAATAATTCCAAAGTCAAACCGATCAACTTCCCAATTTCCTACCCAAATAAATTCCAAATTTTATTTCGATTCAATTTCGATTCCAACTCGAATAATTTCGATTCCATATAAATTTTTATTTCAATTTCAATTTCCATTTTTAAATTAATTTAAATCTCAATTTCAAATTAATTTCCAATTCCAAATTAATTTCCAATTCCACTTCCAATTCCAAATTAATTTAAAATCCAATTTCAAATTAATTTAAATTCCAATTTCAAATTAATTTAAATCCCAATTTCAAATTAATTTCAATTCCAATTTCTATTCCAAATTAATTTAAATTTCAATTTCAAATTAAATTCAATTTCAATTTCAAATATCAGTTTAAATACTTAAATCAAATTTACCTTCAATACCAAATTTAGATCCAAGATTTCAATTATAATTCAATTCCAAACTAAAATTTGAAATATTAGTTCATATCACTTTTCCTTAGAAATATTCAAGGTTTGAATAAAAGACCAATTTTTTAAAACAAATCAACATTCGAAAATTTATGCCATATTTTAATTTTTTTAGCTTAAAATCTAAACTTCGATTAATCAAACAATTTCATTTACCAAGTTTAAATTCCAACATTTCGAGCTTCAATTCAATGTAATTGAATTTCCATAAATTTGATTTTATTCTAAAAAACAATTCATCTAAATAATTTCAAAACAACTTTTAAAATGATTTAGTTTAACCAACCCGACGTCCGTATAAAATTTTCTAACCTATTGCCAAGTGGATAGTTATTTTAATTAAATTCAAGAATGGATATATATCATTTTAATTCAAAATAAATATCATGGGTATATATCATTTCAATCTACATTCGAAATAATTAAATTTATAGTTTTATATGCTGTAAATAATATACAAGCTGATAGCACGATATATCAAAATAAATAAACATCCAAATATCAACCAATAGCGTTCATTACAACCAACCATTGAACAATCAATAAAAATTTCAGCAATTTCATAATTAACAATTTCAGGTATTTTACGGGCAATTAAATTCTAATTCAATTTAACTGTCAATTCAAATTCTATCAATTAATCAGATGTCAATTTAAATGTCAATTTAAACTTATCAAATAAAAACCAATAAATTTCAAACAACTTTACGATATAATTTAAATAACATAAAAAAATTCAGTCAATTGTGAGCGTATAAACACTCACCTTAATTTGAAACTGAAATAATTTCAGCTTCAAATAAATCTCAGTTCCACTCTAAGTCGAAGGCAACTTCGATACGATCCGACTGCAATTTTTCTTGCCCAAATCGGATCTCATACGCAAATATTACACGACAACTAGTATATAAAATTAATTAACTAAACTAAGCTAATTAATTGTACTAATTAACTAACCACTTCATTCTCTCCTCCCTCACGCTACCCACGATCGAACACAGGAACCCACCTACGCAAGCAAAGTTAAGCACGTGCGCCACCACGATGATCGGAGCTCCGATCATCGCACCACATCCACGCCGCTATACACCGGCCATCTCTAGCACTTACGCACATAAGTAAAATTGAGAGGCCCTAATTCGATTCGCCTCGCTCTCTCCCTACACACGCGTCGCTGCAGTCCATCTTGCCCAGATCCAATGCTCCGCCTCATGCCTTCGCCCCTCTGCCATGATGCCCCAGCCTCGCCGTGTCGTTCTCCTCCCCTCGCGCACGCGCTAGTGGCCCTCAATCTCGCAACCTCGACCGATGATTTTGGTTTGATTGTTTTTTTTTCCTCTCTCGACAATGCTAGATTTTTTTTATTTGAATCTGAGATTGCACAATAAAGGGGAAAGGAGTGATATGCGGGAAAGATGAGATCTCGTCGTTTTTTTTCTTTTTGTTTCATTCGTGCTTTTAAATATATATTTTTAAGGTGGAGGCCGTGATTCAAAAAAAAATAGAAGTAAGTGGGCTGAAATGTGTGTTTGGAAAGAGTCGTTGAGATATTTTTTTATTTTAATAATAAGAAATATCTAATTTGATTGGCTCGTGAAATCACGAACTCCAAACGAATCATGTCGCCTGGCGTTTCTAATGTTTTACCCCCATTCCAAATGCATTGGAACTTGTCTCGATGCCTAGTTCGATCATATATGAAAGATGGCTTTTTAAATCGAATATTTTAATTAAATTTGAAGTTGAATTTCTACTGTTTCAAGCCGCACGGCCAAACGACAAGTCCGATCGCTACGAAACTTGGAATCCTACAATAATTCACCATTACGGATCCGATGAAACTTATTTCATCGAAATCCGAGACAATGGTCAAAATGGCTATTTTTACTCGTCAATTAGAATATAAAATTTCAAATTTCAAATTATTCACATTGAAATCAAATTTTAAATGTTAACCATCTTCGTTTATATTTTGAATAACATTTAAATCAAATCTGATATCATTTCCCATCGTCTAAAATAAAGAATCAAATTATTCAATTTATTTTCAAAACCTAAATTTTAAACAATTTAATTATCCAATAAACCAATATAAATAAATCATTAAATTTTATTTCTAACCATTTTTATTCAATAATTACATAAATTTTAATACTCTAAAATAGCCAAAAATATGGATCGTTACACCGTGTTGCCACCTCCGACCACCAGGAGCATCGACACTCTGATCAACCCTTCTCCGTGGGCCCACGCACCTAATCCCCCACCTGTGATCAAGTCCGATGCACCCACGTCGGAGAAATCAACTCGAAAACATTGATGAATCCAACAGGGCTTTAAACCTACAACGTCGCCGTCCAGCCGCTCCGATGCATGATAAAATCTCCGATCATTTTTCTGTTGATCTCCACCTCCCAAGCTTCCTCCAGCACTAGTCCCGAAGCCCATCTCCCCTCCGGTTGTCGAAAATCGATAAAATCCCCAATATTGTTCAACTCGCAAATTCTTGACAACCACAACACTAAAAATTATGAAATCTCTATCAAAAATCATGATTTTCAAATGAGAATCAAGTTATGAATTCGAAACATGAATTTCAGACATTCGATTTTTCTAACTATATTTAGCTTTCACTAATCTTTCTTATTTTTAAAATAATTTTTCAATATATTCACATGAAACTACTTTTACAAATAAAATCTGGTTGATACTTACATATTTCATTTAGAAATAAAATCCTAAAAGTGATTGGGAAAGGAGAATTTGATTTTAAATTTGTCTTAAGCCTGTGAAATTAGAACAGAGACATGTATCTTGAACACAGACATGCATACAATCCTCTGCATATAGACATGCAAGCATTTTATACATTCATGCAACGTTTTCCACAACATCATTTCAAAATTTATCACATGCATCCAAATATAAAAAAGATTTTACTTTAAAAGGTGCAATTTACTCACCTTTAATGTTTAACAGAGAATAGAATTTTCTTTCTTGATTTGGAACTGATATTTGATTTGGATCTTCTTAGTTGATCTGAGACTTGAAATCCTTGAGTTGAATTTGAATTTGCTTGTTTGATTCAGGTCGAAAACTTTAAAGCGGTAATTTTTTTGATTTTCTTTTTAGTTTAGAAGGAGATAAAAGAAAAAGAAATGAAAAGAGAGAGGAGAAAATGAATATGTATTAACCTGGTTTCTCAAACACTTCCATTTATATGTTACAATTTAAAGAAAACAACTTGCCATTTGTAATTTGCATGTTACTCAAAAGCTACAAATGTCCGAATTCTTCACTTAATAATTTTCTATGTTTTTATACATATTTTAATTAATCTATGTTTATATTTTCATACACACAAGCCATATTTAGTTCATGTATACTTTAAAAAGAAAGTATTTTAAACTTTTTATTAAATCTTACTTAAGCTGCAAATGTTTAATGCATGTCAAAATTTATATTTTAAAGAAAACATATTAACCTTTTATTAAATCCTATTTTAAACTTATTGTTTTGAATGAAGAGTATTTATATCCAATTTATTTTTAGGATATTACTTTAAATTTCAAATCCAAATTCTATTTACAATCTACTTATATATATATATATATATACACACATAAACAAATACATATCTTATTTGTATTTGAAAAGATAAATTTTGCCAATTTAAATAATTATACTAGGAGATTATTAAATAAATATTTATCTAGATATAAATATTTATTATCAGATTTATTTGTTCAACTTAAAAATCAGTGTTTCAATAGTTAAAATTAGTTAATTATCCAATTACCATATGACCAAAAACCAAGTTATTACAATATATTAGTACTTTGAGACCGTTCAAATCACTGTAATGGTTATCCCCTCAAATGAATCGAACCTATCTAATAAGGACATAAGGTGATATAATAATCAAAAAATCATTGTGCTACTTACAATTCACAGCACAATAGTATTTTAAGTACATATATAACTGCTAAGGTATGTACGCATAATGGATTCCTAAGAAGGTCACCTCGGTCAAGCCGAATCCAACACCCTACTCAAGGACCAGAAACTACCTTTCGACCATCGTATATCTCTAAATCAAATATACCATATGGTAAACACAACTGGACCATGCCCGAACACGTAGAATCAAGTATTATTAACTTTCGGTACCAACATCAATAAGCACACTCTTGGTATGGAGTTGATATGACCTTTTGCAGGTTACTTAAGCCTTAGGTTGTGCATCCTACTCTGTCTTTAGCCATTTTTGATGGTGAAGTAACGTCCAGTATCTTAACACACAAGTTTTCATCACTCAAAAAGATCTCGAATCTCTCTCTGGATTCTAGCATCTCGAATAGATGATGAAAATCTCTCCATGGATCATAATATAAGTCGTAAACACGAATGCAAACTATATCCTCTTTCTTGGAATAAACTTCAAGATAGACAATACAGCACGATAGCACCATATGGAATGTTAATGCTGACCTCTCCCTTGGACTTAACCATAGGATAGACAATTTAACTCTAATATATTTCACTTCACAACCGCCTCAAAAACATAGAACTCGTATATCAATTTTGAAGTAGTTTTTGATAAGTAAAACACATATCCGATCCTGGTCTCTTCAAATTTCCGGTAACTCCATTTTGGTTCTTTAAGAATGAAACGAGCGATATAAAGTAGTCCTCCACGTGGAATCTCGTATATATACATTCTTAAAGAAGAGATTATTCATATGAACAAGTCCTTCCCATGGGATCTTAAACCATATCAATACATGATGCTTAAATATACTTCCAAAGTTAATTTGATCAATTTGATGGTCGACTAATCGACTATCAGTACCAATAGAAACAGTCGCATATGGAATTCAAGTCTCATACACTCATCACATTTTCGACTTTCTCAATTTATATTATCCTTCCAACAAGAGTGAAGCCAGTAGGTTAGAGCACTTTGCTTATAAACCCTACTTGAACTTCATCCTTAATTCTCACAAATAAAATAAATATACTCTATCGGCATTTAGTGTTATGTACACGACTAAATACTTTCCATAAACAAGTAAACACATAAAGCACGTTAAGTTACATGAAGCATGATTAAGTCATAAATGCAACTTCTAATCCCGTTATCATTTAATTAATCAATTTATTAATTTAAACTTCTTTGTAAATATTTATATATATATTTAAAATACCTTCACAATAGATATACACATGTATACTACTATTTCACTGTTTAATTTTACTCTTTTTAATACTTCAAAAAGTATTCATATACTTATCTCAAATGGTATAAGTATATTCATAAATCATTAACAAGATTTCTTACATTAAAATATAATTGACGTTGAAAACAAATGTTACTAAAACATTATTACCATAACTCCCTTTTTCTTTTATAAGTTCAATATTTACTATATATAACTTTTTTCTAAATTATTCCATACTTGTCATTATCTTTAAAATATCCGTTTATCAAGGTATAAATATATTCACGAAGGTTAACGAAAATTGTTACTTAGACATTTTCCACTACAAATTCAAAACCATTCCACTTATAGTTATCTTTAGGACATTTATCTAAGGAACTAGCTTCCCAATAAAGGGAGAAGGTTCGAACCTTGGCAGCCACAATTAAGCGACCTGATATTTGCAAAGGCATGTAATAACTCCTTAAATGAGTTAAAAATCTCAAGATCCAAAAGTTCCCCTACGAGGACCTGAGTTAAAAGTGGATGGGGTAGTGGCGGACCTTCTTACATCCCTGGCCTACGAAAGTAGGTTTCTAAAAAAATTATATTGCTAACTATAATAAAAAGGGGTTAAAAACAAATGTTGCTTAAATGTTTTTTGCTGTAACACCAAACCACTTTATACCTATCAGTATCTTTAAAAACATCCATTTATAGATCTATGTATATTTACACTTATTAAACAAGGTAATACACTTTTAATTAATTTTAAAAAGTCGTTTATTATAACATAAGTGTTATAATACAAAAATTCTTTTATTCTTTTATAAAATACTTAACTTACTTTTCCAAACATATATATACATATTCTAAAAACCTTTAAAAAAAGATATACACACATACATACATATACTACATACATATGTATGAATGTATGCATATTAATTTATTTATAAGATAATATAAATTATAAAATTATAAAAACAATTAACAAGGTGTTTATATTACATAAGCTTTTTAATTACTTTAAAAATAATTATCTAATATTCTAAAAACTATATATATATATAAAAATACTTATACTTTGGTTTATAATATTTATTTGAAATGTTACTTAAAAATACTTATTTTATATTTTACTAAAAAAATACAAAAAACATCTTTATCTTTATTTAAAATAAACCTTCTTATTTAATAATTCATTATTAATTATTATAAATTTATTAAAAATTCTAAACCACTTTTAAAATACTCTAATATTATTTAGAAAACATTCTTATAAAGATTGAAGGAAAATACTTAGGTTAAAAGTCATTTTTAAACAACCACAGGTTAAAAAAGACACTATAGCATTTCTAGAATGTTATAAAATGGGTTCAGGGCTATTACAGTGTTTTAAAAGTGCGACAACAATGTTGTAAATTACATTGACCGGGGTGGTTTTGTATACTTAAAAATTTTGTCATTTTTCGATAAGCTAACAAAAATTTTAGCATCCAATCTTTTTACAGTAACACATATACACAATATATATCATAATCATGGTGACAAATCTCTAAGAATCTCTCTACAAAGTTCTATAGAAATTAGTGAACACGAAGCAATTTCTAAGCGCTCAAACTCTAGCTAAACCCTATATGATTTATGACAAGGCTATGCAATAAGTCATATAAAGTCTTATAAGTCCGAAAACATTATTCCAAAGTAAGAATCGGAAAAGATAAAGAAATAATATATAGTGATGTAAATACTATCATATAAACAAGCATTATACACTTCATATACTTCAAACGGTGAGCTAGCTCACCGTTCAACTAGTACCCAACCAAGCTCAAGCCTTTGCCTTTGCAATCACATCCTACGTCAACCAAAACAAGCTCCAAAATCCACTTTCCTCCTTCTTTTATTCACAGCTTAAACATAAATGGCTATAAATGCTCACGGTGGTGGGTTTAAGGGTGTGTGCTCCAAATTTTCAAGCTTTGAGTTGCTAAAATGTGTTGTTATGTTGTTGTTAGAGTTACTTGAGTTTGGTAAGTTTTTTAGTTGATATGCTTTGATTTTTTTTTAGGAATTTATAAAGAGAGAAGGAGATGAAGTCCTTAGATTTTATTTTCAAAAATGTGAAAATGATTTCAAGAGCCTTAGTATAGGCATACAAATGGTCACCATAACCTTCCCCTCACCCCAGGCTACCCATCCAACCCTTATGCCATTCATATGCCTCCATGTGATCACCTTTTCATCTCACATGCCAAAATATCTAGCCTAAATATCTTCCACTCAAAATATACCATTTCCTTCTAGAAGCTTCTAGGAGCCAATTAAGTTCACCATATTTAGTGAAAATATTTATAGTTGCTAATTAATGAAACATTAGTTAACAAGACAAGCAAAACAAGTTCAAACAACTTCTATAGAGTAAGAATTTGTTTATGATAAAATGATTTTCAGTCACATGATCGATATTTCTTCGAACTATTTATTTTTGTAAACAAATTTCAAAAATAAATTTATCACCTTTAGTTATTAATTAAAAATAAGATTTAACATGGTTATTAAATCAATTTAATTATATTAAATTCAAGATTCAAATATTTAAATAATTCATATATATATATACGAAGTGTTCGAAATTCCGAGTAATTACACAATAGCTAGAGCCTTGAAGTTACCAAGGAAGTCAGACTCTAATATATCTTCATATATGGGGAGGAATTCACTTCTCCCCTCACCCCGCTTAGTAGTTTTCTAGAAATGTTGTGCCAGTTGTTTAACCCTAGCCTTCGACGCCCTTATCTCTTCATCCTTTACCTCATTTCTTAATGAGACTCCCTTTGATACAGAACCGACTTTATTATCATCATGTGCAGTTTATTTGTTGTGATTCTCAAGCAAAAATGATTTAATATTAGGCTTTTGGATTGGATTTTGGGGTTGGCTAAGTCCTTGTTTTTATGTTTTTCCCCAAGCTCTTATAGTTGGCATTGTCGTTCTTAATTTCGTTGATGAGTAGTAATTTTGTTAAGGTACGCTTATGCAATAATGGGGTTTATAGGTTAATTGTTTGTTAAAATGTAAAAGTTTCTAACACAAATTTAAATAAAGACCAAACATGGAGAAGATTATGAAAATGAACAAAAAGTAAGAGACATAAAGAATTTACGTGGTTTGGATATTAAGGAACCCTATGTTCATGCGTCAAATTGCTTAATCTTTATATTTATTTTTTAATACAAGCAATGAAATTAATGAAGATTTAGTATAATTTTTAAGGTAATTAATTGTATGAATAGAAATTAGTCGACCCCTTTCTCTACCATGGTTCTTTCCTTTTATAGAAAAAAAGATGTTATATAGATTGCCGATGGTATACTTAATTATTGTCATTGGATCCAACTAGTTGTACCTCGGTCATATTGATGAGCTTTTATGACATAAATTGATGCGGTAGCTTTAGGTGGGATAATTAGGTTTTAGATAAGATAAATTTGGCTTTGGTGGGATAATTGAATATAAAGTGTGAAATGAGTGCAATTTGTTGGATGCTTTCCATCTATCGATGGCTTATGAAGTTTGCTGAGGAGTTCAAATTTGCTTTATGACTAATGATGATGCACTAGGTTGTGCTACTTATGCAGTGGGAATAGTTCTATTTGATGTCACGAGGGTACTTCATACTTTGTGGTATTATGGAATTCTTGTATTGAGCTTTGACGGTGCATCCTAGGAAGGGCCTACACTGCTTTATTATGTAATGCTTTTATGTTTATGTAATTCAATGTGGAATTTGGTTAGGCCTTAGATGTTGTATCTGGAACTTGCTTTTTTCATATTTGATGTAACGCTTAACTAATGTTATTACCCATTGCACTACTTGACCCATTGGCTTCATCTACCTGGACCTACACTAATAACTTGATTGAAAATGGGTGTAATAATAACATGATGCAAGATCGCACCACATGATTGTAACATAATGACATTGATAAAATTACGAGTATGTCATATGAGCAATTATGTAATTTGAATATGTAATTAACACTTATAATGAATCTAGTTTGAAATAAAAGTATGGTTTCTGATTTATTGTCATTTCAAGTGTTTTATTAATATATATATATATATATGTATGTATGTATATGTATTTGTATATGTATATAAGTATGTGTGTGTAATGTGTTGAGCATATTATAATGTATGAATAGAGATCCCTGTGATAAACTGTTTAATCGATAATAGTTACAAAAAGTTTCATAACCATGAGTATTGCATCATACCGATAAACATTTATCCTTAAATGTTCCTAGTCATTTGGCAATTTAAGAATGACATATCGATAAACTGATAAGACTAGTAGTCGTAACAATATCATGCGATGGACAATGATTTACTCATGACTATTAGAGGAATCTATAAGTTACATACTTGTAGTCATTTGAATCAATTACATAATGACTTAATAAGGGTCCTCCATATGTCGCATCTGAGTAAATCTCATATTGCAATGTGTAATAGTCTTTGGACTTGAGAGTATTGTGAAGTTTGTGTGTTATGATCTTACTTCCATTATGGTTAATCACATGATAAATAGATCATCTTACACTCCATAGTTGGGCGTGTGTAAAAACATATGAATTGAAAAACTACTATATAGAGAATTAGACTCCTTCGATATAGATGGTTTATGTCATTTTGATTTAAAATTCACACAAAATGTAGCACCCTATCTTTATGATCATACTATCAAGGAGTAATACAAGTAACACTGTCCAATAATATGAAGAATGAAGCAATATTGGGCTGGCACATATGAATATTCCATTGGGCTAACACTGGTACGAATTTTAAAATCATATGACCAACACAATTATTCATACTCGGCATCGGCACAAAGCAATAAACATGTGTGATTTCAAGATAGAATGATACACAATATAAAATAAATATCATAGAGCATAGACTCATTAATGAAGCGATACATACATACATACATACATACATACATATAATAGGTAATAAATAAAAATTGAGTGGTATATAAAATAGGTCAAATATCGACTATCACCAAATATACAATGTATATCCACTATCAAATATCATATCATACATATGTGAGGAGACATAATACACAATGATATATAATAATACCCTATCCTCCTTTAAAGCCTAGCATCCACAAACTCGTCATCCTGTCCCTAAAAGTAAAATGTCTCGAACTGACCTGGGTATTATATGAATAACATATGGTCAGACTCTGTATAAAATGCAAGTGTCGATATATCACAAATTTATCATCCCATCACAAAACTATAGGCAAGTAATATCACTCATATAAAAGTCATGTCAAACTATATAGCCAATATATAATATCAAGGGTGAATCATACATGCATCTAACTATCTACCAATAAAAAAGATCAATAGCTACTTAGGACATGCTCTCAGTAGTGCCCATGATTATCTCTCAAATAATCGTGAAGTAGACATACCAAGGATCTTTCATACTCAACATATAAGAAAGCACATGGAAACCATAAAAATCAAACATACATGATATACAAATATGGCATACTCTCAGTAGCCATAGTCGTCCCTCGGATGGCCTATTAAAAGACGGGTACATGGTCTAACTCCATACTCTCAGCATTTTTAGCTATCCTCGATGGCAATATAATCAATATTCACGAGGTTACATGAATACATGGACACACACGATCCGTTGAATAATCAAAGAGATCTATAATCTCGTGATAATTATCTAGACTTTCAACCTTGTAGTAATTGACCTGTCTTCCACCAATGAAATAACCATACTATTTCCTGGACTTTCTCTAATTTACTCAACTCTCAGTATCATAATAATCATCTAGATTCTCAATTCTATGTGCTCTCAGCACCATAAATAACTATAATGGCATAGGTCTCAAAAAATGACCCAATCGACTCCCGCTCGTATCTATAATGATCTCATATAAGTGAATAAGTATGTATAACAAAAAATACCAGACAGCTCTCAGCCTACACCAAAAAACTTCCTCATGCATTCTCAATGCTATTCATACAATCATCGATTACCTCGAAGGCCATCATGACCCAAAATCCAATGATTGCAAGACAACTCTATATGATGATCACGACCCTACAAGTGCCCTAATGATAACCGATTGATGGCCTAAGTGACAAAGGGAACTGCTGTCAACCATATAAACATCAAAAAGGTCTATCATGGATTAAGAGAGCGACTTCGCAATCATGCCGCTAGGATGGATACTAGTCAATTTGGCTTACTCCGCATCATATAATAAGAATACACACAAAAGATAGACACACTTATAGCTCTCAGCCTACTCACTCTCGGTTCGCATCACCATAAATGTAATTCTCTATAACCTTGATCCTGATGAGTGCCATTTACTTATAGAAAGAAATCAGATAAATATCGACATGGGAATCCCATACCACCCCATGATGTTCACCTATTCGCTTAATGTTGATAAACAACACTCGCATACCTTATTCTATAACAAGTCCAACGAATATTCATAAAAGTATTAGCGAAAGTCTCATACCAAAAGATATTACTAATCTGTTTATTCAGATTTCTCATTACACGGAATTAGTACAAACATGATATATATATATATATATATATATATATTTAGAAAGAGATACAGATATATTTATTTATAAAATATATATATAACTATTAAAAGCATTTATAGATATTAAGTAGTTAAAATACTAATTTCTCAACCTTTTATGTTTAAATAGTAATATCAAGGTTTTAAATCTCCATCATCTTACCCGAGATAGAAATCCAAGATTTTCTATGAAATCCAAAATTTAACAGCTTGGTTAGTTATCAGAGTTTTAAATCTCCTTCAATTTAACCGAGATATCAGCCAGAGATTTTCTTCAAAGTTCAAGATTTGAAACCATGAGTTATATAATATTCAAGAATAACTTTTGAAAACTTATTTCTATACTTTAAAACATTAAAAATGGATTGTGAAATCAAATATCGCTCATAACAATCATTTTATAATTTTGTATAATTAAATATGATTTTAAATTATATTTGTAACATACAAATGAATTTCTTTTTATTTCAAATCCATAAAATATATCTTCAAAACTATAGATTGTATTTAGAAATTTATGAAATATATATATTGAAATCCATCATATATTAATTAAAAATCATTTCATATTTTTCTACAAATTTATGGTACTTTTTTATAAAACCTATGCAATATGCATAGGCCAAGAATGTAGAGAGATCCACCACAGTCCCATCCCTTTTTAACTTAGGGCCCTCACAGAGGCACTTTTGGATCCTGAGAATTTTAACTCACTTATGTGATTATCGCATGCCTCCACAGATAACTGACCGCTAAAGTGCCATTGCCAAGGCTCAAACCCTCTCCCTCAACTGAGGGGCTAGGAACTCTTAACAACCACATTAGAGTTGTAGACGTACATGACTTTTAAATAATTACAAAGATAAAATATCTAATTTTCTTTAATAAACGAATCCTAATAAAATAATTAATATTTAATTTAAATAAAATTTTCTTCTTTAATCAAATACATATAACATACTTTAATACAACATTTTTTATTTAATATATATATTTTTATTTTCATTTTATTATATATATATTTATTTATTTATTTAAACGTGGACTCGTATGTGCAACCGGTGGCACCACCGACCAACCGCTTCAGTCGTTCTTTGCCCTACCGGTCAGGAGCCACGTCGATCATCTTTTTTATTATTTCACGACTTCTCATTCTTGCCATTTTCATTACCGGTTCAATTCATTCATACAAGCACATCCATCCATACAATAATCCAATCAAATATACATAGAATTACAAGAATTAGATATAGATTTGTGAGTAAAACTACTCACCTGAAACCTGCTACTTCATCTTCTTTTTTTACTACATATTACCAACTTTCAAAACTTCGAATGATCGTCAAAACTCCAGCTTCTTCATTGTAAAGGTGTAGCAAGGTGTTGAGATGGACATATTAAAGTATGAGAATTTATCATAACTTATTTGATTTTATTTTGATTTCTAAAGGAAGAGGGTTTTCTATACTTTATTTCCTAAGGTTGCAAATGAATAAGAGGATAAGCTTCTTGATATTAAGTTAGTAAATGTATATGAAAGGGGAAATCAAGAAATGGAAAGATTTGCACATTGGGATAGGATTGGACTTGAAAACTTAGATTTGGGCTTTGGTTATATTTTACCAAATGTTTATTTTTTTCCCTTCTTTCATTTCTTTTATAAAACCAGTTTTTACTTACATTAATCACTTTTGAAATTTTAAATTACTATTATATATAACACTCAAGTATTTACTTAACATTGTGAAATTTTGTAGAATTTATTTTTCATAGTGTCTTTCATTTTAATTAATTAATTCAAACTATTATATTTAAGCTCAAACATTAAATAATTACCAAAACTCTTTATTGAAATAAAATAAAACTTCTTTTTCCCCTAAAGTATATTTCTAATCTCGTTTACTATTAATATTAAACTTTATAAAATTATTCATCCACTTTAATAAATTATAAAATCATTCTGTCTCAAAACATTAATATCCATTTCAATTATTAATCACTCATTTATTCATAAATCACAACTTTAAATCATTAAATTCTCCAAAATAATGCATTCTATAACCTTTTTAAATAATTCTTCCCAAAACTATTTAGATTTCGTTAATTAATATTTCATCGTTAAAATTTCAGTATTTACAAATAATTCCGATCATTCCTGTTTAATCTTTAAAAATTCATTTTAATTAATTAAATCACTATTATTAACTTTAATTAATTGCTTCTCAACACCAGGTTGTTACACACAATCATGAAGACTTTGGTCAGGGCATAGATTTAACTGATAAATGTTAGCAAAATGAATTAAGTCATTTCAAAGGGTAGTTTTAAATATTAACCACAGACATTATTAGAGACCATTTACCAAGTTCAAGACGTCTTAGTGATATAGAATTTATCAAGAGATGCAATGTGCATAATATATTGTTGCTTAAGGGTGTAACTTAAATGATTATGAAGTAGGACTTAACCCATATAATCTGCAAACATATAACCTCACACCAATTATTGTGCTTCAGCAAAGTTCATACGGACTTCAGTATCTGAATCCTTCAAACACTACTTCGGACTGAGTTCCACATATGGAAGTATCACAACTATTACTCTCTGTATTCAACCGCAATTGACTGCATGAAATGATTTATAATATTATGAAACATTATGGAGACATTAATATATTGATTATATATATTTATAATTTATGAGCTTGAATTTAATCAATAAAATATGTAAATGTTATACACATTTATTTAACAATTAAATGTGCCTATTAATAATTAAGTAAAACCCTTTAAAATTTACCAAGAATATTTATTATTTTAAATATTGGCCGACCATATTAAATAGGAGGAATATATCAAAAATTGATTTCATCTCAAAAGGAGAGCGAGTCTCACTTTGGTGAGCATTTTATAGTAAAATGTTGATGTCATAGACTATGAGTTTCTACTATAGATATAACCTTATAAACTACATTCTCTTCATGCATTTTATTATCTTTTATTAAATTATACATGTGTGTTTGTGTTTGTGTTTGACAAGTTAGTTCTCTCGAATGTGAATCCGACAATACAATGTGAAAGATGTTAAGAATATCATTTAGCAAGATAGAGCGCTATAACAATTTAATTATATATATCTATATAAATAATATTATATCCAGCTATGCTAAAAAATATTGAACAAGTTTAAATTATATTACAATATGATTTATTTATTTTAAAATATGAATGTTCATTTTAATTTTAATTTTAATTCATTTTATATACATAACGTTTTAGGTTTTTAGTATAGGATAATAATATTTTGAAAGTTAACATGTTATTAAATTATTGATAATATAATGTTTTTAAAATTACTATATAGATAAATTAAGTTTTAAATAAAATGTTCATACTTTATTGAACAAATAAATTAGTTAAAACTATATATACAATTTGAATTTTATAAAAAAAAGTTCTGTAAAACAATGTTTTTAAACGCCTAAATAAAATTGCAACAGTTTTGGTTGCATTATGTTTAAATAAAGAAAACTATTACTATTATTTTAGTATATCTAAACTAATATTTTTCTAAATATGTTTGATAAAAATATAACAAAAAAATTAATCTTGTCTTGGTATAAAAGGTACACACACCTTAAATCATTGAACATACGATGTTCACGATACAAATAAAAATAGATTAATATCAGTAAATAATGATAATAAATATAATTTAAATTTTAAATAAAACTACAAAAATATTAAATAAAATGTAATATAAATGAATTTTTTTTATAACAAAATAAATACTATCTAGTGCAAAAATTTATCAAAAGAATATTTTTTAAACTTATCCACTTCCCCAGTTACATACTCCACTTGATTCAATAATCGAGTCCATGTATGTTAACTTATGCATCGCTCACCTCATCAATACACAAGAACATTTTAGTGTTAAAAGGTCTAAGTTACTTTTATAAATAGCAGCCATTCACACCAAACGCTGCATATACTACGCCCATTTATCATCACTGTCATCGACCTGTGCATCCAAACAGCAACCATACACGTCAAAATGTCACCATAGTGTTGCAAGAGATCACCACACAGAAAGTCGGAACATTGCATATCAAATAAGGTGTTCAAAAGCCCCATTTAATCCAAAACTAGATTGTATACTGGTGGACCAATGCTTACCACTAGTGCACCGATGCACATCTCAAGCATACGATTTTCTTACTGTTTGGTATATTTTTTATTTCAAATTTGAAATGTCCTTCATTCTTTATTTTTAGTGATTCTATACAATTTATATACATTATTTAACATGTTTCTAGGGTCCTAATTCATTCATATACATCAATTTGGAATTTCTTTGGGTTTCAATTTGGATTAGTGCCCAATTTAGGTTTTTTGAAGATTTCTAAAAGGCAAAGTACGTGCTTTTATTTCTTATGCTCAGATATCATCGTTTAGACAAAAATTTACTTCATGGTTTAATCCTAGGATAGTCTTAAAGCATCATGAACCATTATCAAAACATTATACAAGATCAGTAAGGACTCACTCACCAAATCAAGCCAAAAGAACTCGTTGTCCAGAATTTTAAAAAAATCAAATCTCTATAATAGCCTCTAATTCCTACTCTAGATCATAAAGAGCCTCGCTACGATTTCAAAGCTCTTCGTCTCATCGAATTCCGTTGAGAAATGAAGAATTTAGGTAAAGTTGATTGAAAGAGGAAGATGGTCATTCTGCCATCTCACAAATGAGAAAAGAAAACGAGTATGAAGATGTAGAACTTCTAAAACTAATTTAAGAGGGAAAACTGAAATGATTTTAAAAATTTGAATTCAAATAATGGACCACGCACAATTCAACCCAAAACGGCCCACTGCCCATAGACAATTCCAACCGAAGTCATTAAACTCTGATATCTTCGTTATACGTTGTTTGATTCGAACAAATAAATACTCCATCTCGACCAAAAAAATGAGAGCTATAGAATGGTGTGACTCCCGTTTGTAAATTCAACTATTTGTAAAAATTACCATTTTCCCTCTAACTGACGTTTAATTAAATACCCTTCAATTAAATTTCAAATTTATTAATTATTAGTATTTAAATTATATATAAAATTTGAGCTATTACATTTTCTCCAAGAAAATCCAAAGGAACGGAAATGTTATAGACACCGACTCTTTCGTTTACACCTATATCATTCGTACATGCGCACAACCGTTCAAACAAACAACCATCTAGATGAAAGCCATTCCAAATATATATAGATCTAGTTAAAGCATTATCATCCGAAATAAGGCATATAATGAATATGATCATGATACTTGTGAAAATCTAGCATTATGCAATGAATGCAACCTATATGAATGCAAGAGTATGACATAGTAGGCATAATGCATAGCAACCCGCGTACAAAAACTGGCAGTTTTATATGAATGCAACTTTAGTAAAATATAAGATAGTATATAATGTAACATCCAATATAATTATACTAACAAAAAGAACATACTGATAAAGTGTTCGGGGTTAAGAAGCCTGTATTTTCTTCTCAGGCACCCAGGTACTCTCCATCGGATCGTCTCCCCATTACACTTTTACCAGCTTGAATACTTTATTTCTCAAACATTGAATCTCATGCTCCATTATCCGTGTAGGCCCTTCAAATGAACTCGCTTCATCTTCTAATTTTGCAATCTCTAGTTGACTAGGCTCCATCACTGTAGCTGAGTCATGTACACATTTTCGAAAATATGATACATGGAATATGTCATGGACTCCAGCCATTCTTTCTGGTAATTCCACTACATAGAAAATCCTTCAGTACGCTCCAACATCTTAAACGGTCCAACAAAATTTAGCATCAACTTTCCTGAGCTTCCAAACCTCATTGCATGCTTAAGAAGCAATACCTTCACGAACCAAGATCTCTAACTTCAAATTCTAACTCCTTTCGCTTATTGCGGCATACAACTTATGCCTATCCTATGTTGTCTTCATCCTTTTTCTTATCACGACTACCTTCTCTGACGTGTCCTTTATCATCTATGGTCGAAGTATTACCTTATATGTTGACTCACACTAACACAAAGGTGACATACATGGCATTCTATA
The DNA here is from genome assembly GCA_030765085.1 of Allium cepa. Lineage (NCBI taxonomy): Eukaryota > Viridiplantae > Streptophyta > Magnoliopsida > Asparagales > Amaryllidaceae > Allium > Allium cepa. Next base: position 692,413,195 of record CM060934.1, read on the forward strand.
TAATGCTTCGAACGGAGTCATCCCAACACTAGCCTGATAACTGTTGTTATATGTGAATTCCACTAATGGAAAACAATATTCCCAAGTACCTCCAAAATCTAGGATGCACACTGCAGTGACCCTATCGTTATACCCATATTATTAAAGAAAATTAAAAATAATGCCGTCTAATAATACGGAGAATATGACTTATTAAGGGCGACCAAATGTGAATGTAACTTTAAACTAACACTAACACATCATACTTACCATTTTACCAAATCTATGGAATAAAATTTGACGTGTACAGTCTCAGTTCAAAGTAATAAATACATCGATTTTTCAGAATCGGAATTGTGTATTGTATAAAATAGTAATCATATATCACAGTGGAGTACTAACCTTATATACATATAATAACTATGAGTCTACAAAATATAAGATTAGGCTCACATAATATACATCAAGTACAAATCTCTAACTCAAATATACATATCATATACACATAATCCTAAATGAGATAAACTGAAAGTCAAAAATGTTTATCTCCTTGGTAGCACAACCATCCAAAGGTCAACCTGTCTTGTAACCTTAAAAGTCTCGGCCTAACCCGATTATATAAATTAAACAGACCAGACTATCTATAAATATCCAAAAGGTGAAAACAAGATATAACATAAATATATATGACATATAAATAAATACAGATGTCATACATATAAACAAGTCTAGGGGATAGTCTAACACAGAATCAATTTCAAGACATATGAATACTTAAATCACATTATGCAAAATAATCACAAATCCTCAAAATCCATATCAAGACACAAAAATCATGAAAATACAGAATAATCACCAAACATAGAATAGTCGTAAAAACCCGAATTCCATAAAATAATAACATTTCAACATCCAAGAAGACAAAATCTCAATCGATCACAAGGATGGGGAACATAGAATCTCAACTGATCAAAAGGATCGTGAAAAACCAAGTCTTGATCGATCCCAAGGATCGAGGGAAAATCCGTAAGTATATTTCTTAAGGATCTATCAGCCACCATGAATACCAAAGAGAGTAACCTCTAAATTGCCAAATATTATCACTTTTAGTAATCACAAGAAATTAACCAAAACATCTCATACCGTTTGGTGAAATTCAAGTATTTAATATAAGCTAATAAATCTCACTCATTACGGATACCACTAGAAAACTTGAACTATATTCTCTTAAGGATCTATCAGCCCTATGCCGAACACCAAAAAAGAATACAACCTAAAGTGTTAAATACTTTCCCAAAGGCAATCATAAGAATTTAACCACGACATCCTATACTGCCCGGTGAAACTCAAGTATTCGTTAATGGTTTAGTAAATTCCACTCAAACATTCCAATCAATGAGTTGTACCATATCCGACGAAGTTTTACTTGAGAGCATTTAAACTGATCAATAACGCTAACTTAATTATTGGTATTCCCCATATTATAGAATTAAGGTTCTGAAAACATTTTTATCCCTATATCCAAAAGTCACACAACATGCACAAATGTCAAAAAGTCCAATCAATGTTTATAGTTTGAAAGAAAATAAATATAATTTTATCATATATGAAATGATATCAAAATTTATCTATATAAGTATTTACTACCAAACTTCCCATTAAAAATCCATAAATTCGTTAATTTCTCTACAATATATATATATATATATATATATATATCTTTAGACAAAATGATACAAATTTCCACTTCCAATATCAAAGTACTTTCAATATATATACAGTTGTTCTGTTTTCTTATTAAAAGATCTATAGTTCCTAAACCATATTCCAAAACCACTAATATAAGTTATCATTTATTTTGGAAACCATAATTACTCATAACCCTAACCCACACAGGTATTAAAACATTTGTTTACACAAAACTTAAGTTTAAAATTCAAAAACTATACCTAAGAAAACCATATCTATTTCTATAACAACACTTAATAAATATATTTATGTATTTAAATTCATTTATAAAAGAAAACAAGATTGATTGAATTTAAAATCTATGCATTGTAGAACACTTTCTTTTATAAAATTTCTTGTTAAAAACCTATATTTAAATTAAGTAATTATATTCCAAAACTCAATCAAAACAAATCCATCAATTAGAGAATCCAAAATCAGAAAACTAGAAGTTAAATCACTTGAAAATCCTAAAAGCAAAGCCAAGCAGAAAACAACTCGAAACATCAAAACGGAACTGGTCTCACTACCCAGTTTTTATAGCACTAGTCAAATGGTTAATCATGACTGGTCCCGTAACCTGGGCAACAGTTTTCCCAGGCATCATTCCAGGACCTACGATCATAGATGGTTGATTCCGGCCACTTGCTAAAGGTACTAGAGATCATTCCAGGTCTTAATATCAACATTAACACTACATGTACTTGCTATATCGTCCATGGTAGGTGGTTGTGCAATGAAATCAAACAAAATCCAATTTTATCAAGATGAAATTTTTAACTAGTGCAATTTAACACTTCTCTAAATTATTCAGTAATCAAACTCAAGCGATCAATGTATTCAAAGATTAAATCAGCTAAAAAATATACAGCCCTATTAGATATAGTAGGTGAGGATTACTCACATTTTCACCCTCTTATAACTTGCTAAACCTTCACCTAAGCTTTTCTAACTCTTTATATTCACCAAAGTTTCCTATAAACCCAAAAATAAAACAAAATCAATAAGAAATATGATCAAAACGAGATAAAAATCAAAGTTTTATGGGTCTAGAAGGTAGAGATAAGGATTAGTACTTACTCTATATATCTTATATTTTCTAAGAATTTTCCTGAATTGAGTTTGAAAATTTTAGAACTAGGTTAAGGTTTTTCTTTGGTTTGAGAAGAAGAAGATTAGAAAGAGTTTTGTTCATCTGAATAGAAATGAACGTATACTAATGTTTTGGCTTAGGAAATGAGATAATTATCTCTATTTTACACTTAAGTGGGCTAGGTCTCATACCCCATCCCAAAGCCAAAATAAATATGTATTCTTCTTCGTATATTTTATCTTTTGTTCATTTTATTCAAGCCAACAACACACACATGATATGATTTTCACTTTTTTCTCAAAATCTTCTAAAATAAAACTAAACTAGAGATTAAAACAACACCAAAATCATATTTTCATACTTCTTATTAAATAAAGATTAAAATGGTAATATTTCCATTTTCTAAAATTATATGTTTTTAATCAATTTTCCAGACTCACAAAATCCAAACAAAATTCCTAATCAAATTTACTAAATTTACATTTCAAATTTATATTAAAATCCTCTTTAAGAAATGAAACTCATTTCTTAAATAAATCAATCGGTTATTTCCAAAACTAGATTTAATTACATGATTTAATTTTAAAAATCACAATTTAGAATTTATTAACCATAATTAAATTTAATTAATTAGGTAATTAACAACAGAGTTGTTTCAAACTCCTCCCCTTAAAAAATTGCGTCCCTGCAATTTTCTTAAGGAAAAGGATTACACCATTTAAAAAATTGATGCAACTTTTATATTTTCACTTCCAATCGCATACAAAATTTAAAATCTTAAAATATTTTAAATCAAAGTATTCCTTATTTCTATTAAATTTTCCCACATACTCTATTTTTTATTCCTCGACCAAATCTAAATGTTTATTTTATGCTTATTACACACCTAAGGATAAATAAAATGTTATCCTTTAATTTTCAAGAAGATCACAAAATTTCCCACCAATAAATTAAATTATGAATTAAAATTTTCTTTTTTTTATCTCATTATATAAATAATATTAAGCCACTAATTATTGTAATTCATACAAAGTTGATCGCATACGCTATCAACAATGTCTTACCAAGCTCCTCCACTTCACACGATTATTTTATGGCTACAATATTATTTCAATTCATTTTAAACTCAAATATTTTCCAAAACGATTATTTATATTTTCATGTCAAAATGCCCTACTCGATATTTAGGAACTCCTATCGATAAAATGGCATCCCACATATCAATTAAAATCCTCAAACAATTTCCGGACAAGTCAACACAATAATTAATCACAAGTTTTTCTTAGTTATATTTATTTTATTATCACAAGCAACCATGCATCCAATTTAAATAAATACAACCAAGCAATCAATTCCTAGCAATTAATCAACCAAAATAAATAGTCCCCAATATCGGAACAATTTTATCTCTAAAATTCCACTACTAAACTCTAATCACTTATGCATTATTTAAAATTTAAACATATTTACTCATGTTTTTCTATTCTCTATTAAAATAAAATTGTTTACTTTGAATTCATTCCAATTTATGTCAAATTTCCAAACTCTAAAAGATTTTAACACATTAATTTCCGAAAAATTTGACATCACAAATTCCAATTTATCAAACTAAAATTTAAATCAAAATACATCCCAAATGATTATCCTGATAATCATTTTATATTCCTATCCTCATATAGATAATAAATAAAATTATCTACCGCACACCCCAAGGGACAGGACTCTAATTCATCTAGGTTTCGGATCTATGAAATTATATTCTATAATTTTCTAATTCAGCTCTGATACCAAACTATAACGACCCTACCATTATACCCATATTATTATTGTTGTCTAACAATATAGAGAATACAGGTTGTTAAGGGCGACCAAATATGAATATAACTTTAAACTAACACTAACACATCATACTTATCATTTTACTAAATCTTTGGAATAAAATTTGATGTGTACAGTCTCAGTTTAATGTAATAAACACATTGGTTTTTCAGAATTAGAACAGCATATCATATAAAACAGTAATCACATATCATAGTGGAATATTAACTTCATATACATATACAAACTGTGAGTCTATAAAATATATGATTCGACCACATAAAATACATCTGGTACAAATCTCTAACTCAAATATACATCTCATATACATACACAAAATCCTAGATGATATAATTAAAAGTCAAAAATGCTTCTCTCCTTTTTAGCATAACCATCCAAAGGTCAACCTGTCATATAACCTAAAAGTCTCAGCCTGACCCGAATATATAAAACAAATAGGTCGGGTTATCTATAAATATCCAAAGGGTGAGAACAAGGTATGACATAAAGATATATGACATATAAATAAATACAGATGTCATACATATAAACAAGTCTCGGGGATAGTTCTAACATAAAATCCACTTCAAGTCACATGAATATTTAAATCACAACACAAAAAATAATCACAAATCCTCAAAATCCATATTAAGACATAGAAATATGAATAAACAGAGTAAACCCCAAATATAAAAAGCATAGAATAGTCATAAAACCCTGAATTCTTGAAAATAATAACAAATCAACATCCAAGAAATCAAAACCTCAACCGATCATGGAACATAGAATCTCGATCGATCACAAGGATTCGAGGAACACAGAATCTCGACCGATCACAAGGATTCAAGGATCACAGAATCACGAATGAACACAAGGATTATGGAAAACCAAGTCTCGATCGATCCCAAGGATCAAGGAAAAATCTATAAGTATAATTCTTAAGGATCTATCGGGCTCGCTGGACACCAAAAGAGAGTAAACTCTAAAGCACCAAACATTATCACTTTTAGTAATCATAAGAACTTAACCAAAACGTCCCATACTGTTTGGTGAAATTCAAGTATTCACTATAAGCTAATAAATCTCACTCAATATGGATACCACTAGAAAACCTGAACTATGTTCTTTTAAGGATCTATCAACCCCATGTCGAACACCAATAGAGAATACAACCCTAAATTGCTATATACATTCCCAAAGGCAATCACAAGAATTTAACCAAGGTATCTCACACTGCCCAGCGAAACTCAAGTATTCGCTGACGGTTTAGTAAATTCTACTCAAACATTCCTTTCAATGAGTTATGCCATATTTGATGAAGTTTTACTTGAGAGAATTTAAACCAATCAATAACACTAAGTCAAGTATTACTATTACCCATATTATAGAATTAAGGTTCTCAAAACTTTTTTATCTCTAAATCCAAATGTCACACGATACGCACAAATGAAATAAAATCCAATCGAAGTTTATAGTTTGATAGCAAATAAATATAATTTTATCATATTTGAAATGATTTCAAAATAATTGCTTTATCTATTTAAATATTTACTACCAAACTTCCCATTAAAAATCCATAAACTCGTTTGTTTCTTAACTACATGTGTATGTGTGTGTGTGTGTGTGTTTACCTTTAGATAAAATAATCCAAATTTCCACTTTCAATATCAAAGTACTTTCATATATGTATAGTTGTTCCAAATTCTTATTAAAAGATCTATACTTCCCAAACTATATTCCAAAACCACTTATATAAGTTATCATTTATTTTGAAAACCATAGTTACTCATAACCCAACCCATATAGGTATTGAAACATTTGTTCATACAAAACTTAAGTTTAAAATTCTAAAACTATATCTAAGAAATCCATATCTATTTCTACAACTACATTTAATAAATATATTTACATATTTAAAATCATTTTATAAAAGAAAATAAGATTGATTGAATTTAAAATTTATACATTGTAGACCACTTTATTTTATAGAATTGCTTGTTAAAAATGTATATTTATATTAAATAATTATATTCCAAAAATCAATCCAAGTTAATCCATCAACTAGAGAATCCAAACTCAAAAAACCAGAAGTTAAATCACTCAGAAATCCTCAAAACAAAGCCAAGCAGAAAATAACTCAAAAGCCAAGCAGAAAACAACTCAAAACACTAAAATAGAACTAGGCTCACTGCCTAGTATTTAATAGCACCGGTCAAGCGGTTAATCATGACAGATCGATCGGTCCCGTAATCTGGGCAGTGGTTTGCTAAGACAGCAATGCCATTTCAAGGCCGACGATCGTAGATGATTGATTCCAGCCACTTGCTGAAGGTACTACAGATCATATCAGGTCTTAATATCAATACTAACACTACATATAACTTGCTATATCATCCATAGTGAGTGATTGCATAATGAAATCATCCCAAATCTAGTTTTCTTAACATGAAAATGTTAACTTATGCAATTTAACAATTTTCTAAATTATTCAGCAATTCCAATTCAAGCAATCAATGCATTCAAAGATTAATTCAACAACTAAGACATCTATAACCCTATTAGAGATAGTAGGTGAGGATTACTTACCTTTTCGCCCTCTTGTGACTTGCTAAACCTTCACCTAAGGTTTGCTAACCCTTTATCTTTACCAAAGTTGCATATAACCCTAAAAAACCCAATAAGAAGTACGATCAAAACAAGACCAAAATCAAAGTTTTATGGGTCTAGAAGGTAAGGATAAGGTTTAGAATATTTACTCTATTTATCTTAGATTTTCTAAGAATTTTCCTAAATTGATTTTGAAACTTTAGAACTAGGTTTAGCATTTTCTTTGGTTTAAGAAGAAGAATATTAGAAAGAGTATTGTTCAGCTGAGTAGAAAAAGACGTATACCGATATTTTGCTGTAGGAAATGAGATGATTATCTCTATTTTACACTTAAGTGGGCTAGATCTCGTACCCAAGCCCAAAGTCAAAATAAATATGTATTCTTCATTATATATTTATCTTTGTTCATTTTATTCAAGCTAATAAACACACCATGATATAATTATCTCTTTTTCCTAAAATCTTTAAAATAAAACTAAACTAGAGATTAAAACAACACCAAAATCATATTTTTAAACTTCTTATTAAATAAAGTTTAAAATGGTAATATTTCAATTTTACAAAATTATAAGATTTTTCACAATTTTCCAAACTCAAAAAAACCAAATAAAATTCCTAATCAAATTTCCCAAATTTACGTTTCAAATTTATATTAAAATCCTCTTTAAGTAATGAAACTCATTTCTTAAATAAATCAAATCAATTATTTCCAAAACTAGATTTAATTACACAATTAAATTTTAAAAATCACAATTTAGAATTTTATTAACCATAATTAAATTTAAATAAATATGTAATTAACAACAGGATCGTTACACACGCCCTTAACAAATCCTCTAATACCTTATCACCCTCTTAGTCTGTCCTTCTGTTTGCAGGTGATATGTCATACTTAAACCCATCTCCTGTTACCCGGTTACTTGGCCCGGCTATAAGATGATAATTATAGAGGTTTTGATTAAATCGAGATCAGACTCAAGCCCGTGAAAGCTAGAAAATATATGTAATTGATTCAATTTGAGTGGTTCGGCCTACATACATGGGTCGACCTGTATGCATGGTTCAGCCGAGGAAAGGTGGATGTGTTTCGTTCGGTTTTGTGAGATGGCGTGTGTCGCTCGGCTGGGGAAAGGTGGTGGTAGGAACTCAACGCATGTCGCTCTATCAGGGATGGGAAAACGAGATGGCTCGGTCTAGGTGCTTAGCAGATGCCGCTAAGTCTGAATTGTTCGACACGCCTCATTCGGTCGGGGTAGCTCGGCATTTCTCATTCAGTCTCGAAAAGTTTTGTTCAGAATGGCTTAGCTAGTTCAGGGACACAAGGTGGTTCGGTCTGGACGGTTCAACAAATATCGTTCAGCATGGACGAGCTAGCAGGCATCGTTCGGTCATGGTGGGGAGGCTATTGCCGTTTGATCGGGAGTGGTTCGACACAAGTGATTCATTGTATATGGTTCGGTACATGTAAGCGGAGTTGTGGTTATCAATTCCACTTCAAAGTGAGGTGGTCAGTATGCCATTGCTTTGAGTCACACCGTTGCTCACTTTAATACCCTAGAAGGATTGCTTTGAGCTAATCATCAAGACACCTCTGTTCGGCATTTACCGCTCGATCGATGACGTTTGGCAAACTTGGCTCGCTCTGGTGTATAGGATTTGCCAATAGTGGGCCAAGGTACCTTATTCTTGGGCTTACTTAGGAAGTCCATCCTATCTTCGTCTATAAATAGAGAGGCAGGGGTGCAGTCAAAGGGACCTTTTTTCGAGAACTCTAGGGATACTCTGCCATTTTTTGTACTCATGACTTTCCTTTTGAAACTTGCATTCAAGTTGTTTGTTTACGGATTGTATCTGCACTCAAGTGATTGGAAAAGTAATAAAGATCATATTCAAAGTCGACGTAGGCAATTACGCCGAACCACTATAAATCTGGTGTTCTCGTTTTTGGCTGTTCTAATTGCATTTCACTGTGATTTTTCTTTGTTTTAATTAACTTTCTTCATTAATCTCTCTACATAATTCTACTCAAAGGTGTTAGTGACCAATTCCGGTGCTAAAATTTTGGTGCTTTCACTGAGAATAGTCAGGCTGTTAGGATCTATTTTGTTGCTATTGGATTGAAGAAATCCCCAAAGAAGATCCAAGTTCAATTTCAAGAGTTCATAGATTCTACTCAGAGTTTCGATCGATAACTCTACAATAGGAAGACCACGTACCAAATAAGCCATCTACAATGCGGATGTCAATGAGACCGCTAGCGTAAAACAAGTAGGACCCAGCAATCAACAAGCTAATCCAGTTGATGAACGTATTTCTCTGCAATTTAAACCGTTTATTTCATATATTTTTATTTTAATAAAGCGGTATTATACGGGTATTTTGTTGTGGTTTTGCAGATTATTGATTCCAAAGTGCAACGTTGAAATTAATCGGTTGTGGCGTCCTTTGGTTCAAAAGACAAGCGGCATGAGTGCAACATTTTGAGCACCAAATAAATCAAAGCAATGTCACACTTCAATTTATGCGAAATGAGTTAGTTCACATTTTCACTTCAGCATATGGGTGCAAGCAACATGGGAAACAAATCATATTTATATCTCAAGTCACGTGCTCAAACTCAAAGCAAGGAACAAATTTAATTAATTCAAGCAAGTGGGGACCAACCTCAATCAATGACGTGGCAAGCATGCACATACTTTGATTTAGTAAATATTGGCTGCATATTCTCAAGGTAGCAAACATCAATTCAAAGCAATATGGACCAATTCAAGCAATGATGTGGACGTATATATGTTCTCTTTCACCAATTCAAGCAATGATGTGGACGTATATATGTTCTCTTTCACCAATTCAAGCAAAGGACCAGTTCCTCCTAAAAAGTAACATAATACATAGCCATGATATGAAGCAAAATGGGACACATTCAGTGCAGGGACAGCCACCGTCCTAAACCAAACAGAAGTTGTCATTGGAACAGAGTTCAGCGAGCTGATGAGAGAACATGGAAAGTAGGAGACAACTCAATTAGCATATTCAAGCTAACGCCAATCTCATGTCCCAGCTTACTCAACAACAACATTAGAATGCTGGAGGAAGTCTCGCTACCTACTCATCATGTCACAGCTCTGCTTCGTCTGATGAACATCCCAAGCATAGACGCCATAGAATTGAAATAGCGCAAACAGGTGCAGTAGATCAATCCAACAGGAATGGTCCATGTTTCCTACATGGAGGCGTGGTCCCTTACTTGCACCTAGGAAATCTCTCTCAAGTTGGAATGGGAAACTTAGGATCTGGAGCATGAGTGGAAGCTGACCGATCGGCTCACCAAGGACGCAATGAAGCAGGTACCCAGAACACTCATTTGGGAGATCACCAATCAAGGAGTAACCAGCCGGGACGGTCACATAGGACGGAGTCCAATTTGCTACCTCCCATCTAGACCCCAGACTTGTCAGCCATGGTCAAACAACCGAATGGGGGAAAATCAGGGCTTATCCAACGATGATTGATACATAGATGGAAGTCATACTCCATTCACAGATGCAACCCTACAGGCTGACTACCCCTGGAAGTTTAGTATGCCGACTATTCCGACCTATGAGGGGAAGACTGATCTTCGACAGCATGTAATGAGATACGAGTAGATGATGGACTCGGCTGGGGAAAATGTTGGAACTAAATGTAGATGTTTCCCAATAACCCCATCTGAAATCGCTACCATGTGGTTCATCAAACTTCCTCCATGCTCAATCTCTAGATTCGCTGAGTTAGCGACGAAATTTGTGGAGCAGTTCGAAATCCATACCACTCGCCCAAAGGACATGATGTCTTTATCCAGTGTAATCCAGGCTCCTAGGGAGTCCTTAAAGGAATATTTGCAAAGATTTCATGTTGCTGCTATCGAGGTTAGCAACCCAAATGACCATGCTATTCTTATGGTTATGATGCGAAGAGTAAATCCAGACTCGGAGTTTGGTGATTGGCTGGCAGGAAAACCTCCAATTACCCTGGAACGTTTTTACTCAAAAGCGCACTAGTTCATAAGAAGGGAGGAAGCCAGGTGAATGAGGCGGGGCAGTATGCCAGGGCCTAGCAAGGAGACAGTGCAAAGCAATATTGCGGTAAGACAGGCTAGCGGCAACTCTGGAAAAGTCCAGGTCAATGTTAAAAACAAGCCCGAGAAGTCTAAAGGATCTGTAGGAGGAAGTTCTGGAAGGAAGAGGGAAGTAGGAAAGTGGAAACCAAGGATCCCGACCTACAACGAATACACTCCTAGGAACACATCTTTGGAGAATATTTATTTGTCAACTTGTAATACCTTCCAGTATTGGAAACCGTGCTCAAAAGAATCCACCGAGGACCAAAAACAAACTGGGAAGTACTGTCGGTTTCACGAGACCTACAGGCACAACACTGTGGAATGTAGACACCTCCATGATACTATAGAAAAACTGATTCGGCAAAAGAAGTTATAGCAGTTTATTAAGAATCCGTTGGAAAGCAGATAGAGAACTCCGACCCCGGTCGTGCGGCAAGCTCCACGTCACCCTGAGGAACCTTCTCGGACCGTGGGTAGACTAATCATAAACATGATAGGCGGTGGGCCCCATCCAGCAGACAAGAGTTGGCAAGAAATGGAACGCTATGCTAATTCCTTGAAACATGCGGATTTCAAATGCTGCTCGAACTTGAAGACGAAACTCCAGTGAAACGGCAGCGAATGATGACAGATGATACAGTATTTAGGAGCAGGGATGGCGACTAGGTAGATGCCCCCACTATCAACCCGATGGTCATTTCGGCCACGATTGGGCCCGCACTTGTGAGAAGGATATTGATTGATTGCGGGAGTTCTGTGAATATTATTTTCAAAAAGGCGTACGACTAAATGAAGATGGAGGCGAAAGATCTAAAACCATCTAAAGCACATATTCATGACTTTAATGCTGCGGCTACTGATGCAGTGGGTTGTCGAACTACCGGTTGAGTTAGGAGAAGGTGAACGTAGGAGGGTACGGATCCTACCATTCATTTTTTTGGATGTTGATTCCTCGTATAATGTTTTTCTAGGCCGACCGACCCTGGCGGAGTTTAGGGTGACTTTGGCCCCATGATGTTTGACTTTGAAGTTTTCGACGGATAGAGGAGTTAGTGTAGTGCATAGAGATCAAGCGAATGGTCGTGCATGTTATGTGACTGAGCTGAGAGAGGCCTGGCGAAGAGAGAAGGGAAAGTTTGCAGATGACTCTGTCCGTGTCCACGCTGCTCAAAGTTGACAAGTAATGCCCGAGCCTTGGCTCGGGCAGCAGAGTCAGATCTACAGAGACATATATCCGAGAGATGATGATGAAGAACCTAAGGATTCTAATGCAGCACAGACTGAACTGACGATCGACATTCCAGTCAGCCATGACGACCCATCGCGGGTACTGAAGATTGGATCGCAACTCACCTCCTCGATGACTGAGGATCTTACTGATTTCCTCCGAGCGATTCACTTGGACCATTCTGATATGTGCAGGATTTCTCCTGACATAGTGAGTCATATGTTGGACATAGACCCGAAATATGTGCCGGTGAAGCAAAAAAGGAGAGGTACGAATCCAGAGAGGTCTGCTGCTCTCAGAGAGGAGGTGGACAAACTCAAAAGCCAATGGGTTTGTCCGCGATGCCCTCTACCCTAAATGGGTGTCTAGCCCCTTGCTGGTGAGAAAAGCGAATGGAAAGTGAAGGACCTGTGTTGATTACTCAGACCTGAACAAGGCATGCCCTAAGGATAGTTTTCCTTTACCTAGAATTGATCAGCTGGTTGACTCAACAGCCAGACACGAGTTATTTTCATTTATGGATACGTATTCGGGATACAATCAAATCCCGATGCACATTCTAGAACAAGAACACGCTAGTTTTGTCACGGATGTCGGATTGTATTGTTATGTGGTGATGCCTTTTGGGTTGAAGAACACAGGAGCGACTTATCAACGCTTGGTAAATCGGATGTTTAAAGACCAAATTGGTAGAAAAATGGATTCCTATGTGGATGACATGCTCGTGAAGTCAGAGCAGTCAAACGACCACATTCGAAACTTAGTGGAGATGTTTGATATACTTAGATACTACGGAATGAAAATCAATCCATTAAAGTGTTCCTTTGGTATTGCGTCGTGAAATTTTTTGGGTTTTATTGTCAATGCACGGGAATTGAAGCTAACCCTGAAAAGATTCAGGCTATTCAAGACATACGAGCCCCCGGACTATAAAGCAAGTACAAAGCCTGAATGGAAAAGTCGCTACGTTGAGTCAATTCATATCCAGAGCAACCGATAAGTATATTCCCTTCTTCGATGTGATAAAGAAAGGGAAGTGAAATTTTGAATGGACTCCTGGCTATGAGGATGCGTTTTGAGCTCTAGTAAGACATTTGGAAAGTCCCACGGTTCTGTCAAAGCCTGTAGACCATGAAGTGTTACATGTATACTCAGTCGTGTCTCAGCATGCCATCAGTACGGCCTTGGTTTGCAAGGAGGACCGAATTAAAAATCCAGAGTACTATGTCAGTAAACGTCTAATGGGGATAGAGAGAAATTATTCTAAAATTGAGAAGCCGGCCTACTGTTTGGTGATTGCATCACACAAGCTTCGTCCATATTTTTAGGCACACCCAATCAGTGTTTTTACCGATCAACCTTTGTGACAGGTGCTCCAACGACTAGAAACCTCTGGAAGGTTGCTAAAGTGGAACATTGGGTTGAGTCAATTTGATATCACCTACCTGCTATGGAGGGCTATCCAAGGGGAGGCGCTATCGGACTTCATTGCAGAATTTACCATATCAGACGAGCCAAGTAGTGATGATGTTATTCCCCCCATTCGATGGAAACTATACACCGATGGGGCAACCAACGACCGTTGTCCTGGGGCTGGTGTTATCCTTGTAATTCTTGAAAACCGATCGATTTTCTATGCTTTGCAGCTAAATTTCCTGGCTATGAATAACGAAGTCGAATACGAAGCCGAATATGAAGCTGGTCTTGAAAGAGGTTCATAAAGGAGAATGTAGCAACCATACTGGGGGCAGACATTATCGCAAAAGATCCTCGGCTATGGATACTATTGGCCAACCGTGAATCAGGACGCCGTGGACTATGTAAGAAGGTGTGACAAATGTCAAAAGTATGCAAAAATCCCGAGAGCTCCCCCGATGGAACTCACACAAATGGTTAGTCCCTGGCCATTTGCAAGATGGGGGATTGATACAAATGGCTACTTGTCGATGTCCAGAGGTGGTGCAAAATATGCACTTGTTGCGGTCGATTAATTTACCAAGTGGGCGGAAGCAGAGCCCTTAGCTACAATCACCACCAAAACGGTCATTCATTTCGTTGAGCGAAACATCATATGCCATTTTGGCCTCCCACGAACTATCACTACGGACAACGGAACTCAATTTGAAAGTATGAAGTTCAAAGAATTCTGCCAACAATATGGCATTGAGAAAAGGTTTGCGACAGTTGCTCACCCTAAAGCCAATGGACAAGTTAAAGCTGTAAATAAAATAAACAAATCAATATTGAAGAAACATTTGGAGAAGGCTAGAGGCAAGTAGGTGGATGAGCTTTCGACAGCACTCTGGGCTTACAGAACCACCCATAAGTCCACGACTGGCCACACTCCATTCACTTTGGTATACGACATTGAAGCTATTATACCTATGGAAGTTGAAGTTCCTTCTCACCAGGTAACTTATTATGATCCTAAGACGAATCAGGATCTCTTACTGGAATAGCTGGACATTGTCGATGAAAGACGTGAAGAAGCTGATTTAAGGGCGGCTGCATATAGGCATCGAGTCGCTCGATATTATAATGAAAAAGTTCGACCGAGAATCTTCGATGTGGGTGACTTCATTTTGAAGTGATTTTTTCCGACCCCATCACGTATGAATCCCACATGGGAAGGTCCATACGTCATCGAACGGAAGCTTGGAGGAGGAACTTTCAAGCTAGCGACCGTCGATGGCAAAATGCTCCCCCGAGCACGGAATAGCGAGCATTTGTTCTGTTATTACACTTAGCCTATTTCTTTTGCATTTTAGTAGCAATTATTTTCGGTATATGTTCCTTTTGTTGTCCTTTTTTTAGGCATGTAATAAGACAATTCATCTTGTTTCTATTTGTTATGATCAATAAAGGCTTGAAGCTGTTTTTCTACGAACTGATGATGTTCCATGTGTTATAATTCCATGGAAAAAACTAAATTACATTATTCTGTCCGGCGTATGAATGCACATTTAAAGTCAATCGGTAAAATAAAAATTTCTAAGCCCCCAGAGCGCGGACTAGAGTACTCTGAGTCTCCGAAATGCGGACTAGAGTATAAACGATTCAAAATCTCTAAGTCCCCGGAGTGCGGACTAGAGTACTCTGAGTCTCCGGAGTGCGGAAAAGAGTATAAACGATTTAAAAATCTCTAAGTCCCTGTAGCGCGGAATAGAGTACTATGAGTCCCTGGAGTGTGGACTAGAGTATAAACGACTTAAAATCCTCTAAGTCCTCGGAGCGCGGACTAGGGTACTCTGAGTCCCTGGAGTGCAGACTAGATTATAAACGACTCAAAAATCTCTAAGTCCCCGAAGCGCAGACTAGAGTACTCTGAGTCCCTAGAGTGCGGACTAGAGTATAAATGATTCGAAATCTCTAAGTCCCTAGAGCGGGGACTAGAGAACTCTGAGTCCCTGGAGTGCGAACTAAAGTATAAACAGTTCAAAATCTCTAAGTCCTTAGAGCGTCAACTAGAGTACTATGAGTCCTCGGAGTGTGGACTAGAGTATAAACGACTTAAAAATCTCTAAGTCCCCGGAGCACGGACTAGAGTACTATGACTCCCCGGAGTGCAGACTAGAGTATAAATGATTCAAAAATCTTTAAGTCCCCGGAGCACGGACTAAAGTGCTTTGAGTTCCTGGAGCGTGGACTAGAGTATAAATGATTCAAAAATCTCTAAGACCCCGGAGTGCGGACTAGAATACTCTGAGTCCCTGGAGTGCGAACTAGAGTATAAATGATTCAAAATCTCTTAGTCTCCGGAGCACAGACTAGAGTGCTCTGAGTCCCCGCAGTGCGGACTAGAGTATAAACGACTTAAAAATCTCTACGTCCCCGGAGCGCGGACTAGAGTACTTTGAGTCCCAGGAGTGCGGACTAGAGTATAAACGATTCAAAAAAATCTCTAAGTTCCCGGAGCGCGGACTAGAGTACTCTGAGTCCCTGGAGTGCGGACTAGAGTATAAACGATTCAAAAATCTCTAAGTCCCCAGGGTGTGGGCTAGAGTACTCTGAGTCCCCGAAGTGCGGACTAGAGTATAAACGATTTAAAAATCTCTATACTCTAAGTCCCTGGAGTGCGGACTAGAGCATAGGAGACTTAAAAATCTCGAAGTCCCCGGAGCACGGACTAGAGTTCTTTGAGTCCCCGGAGTGCAAACTAGAACATAAACGGTTCAAAAATCTCTAAGTCCCCGGAACGCGGACTAGAGTATTCTAAGTCCCCAGAATGCGGACTAGAATATATACGATTCAAAAAAAATTCCAAGTCATATAAAAGCGGACCGGAGCTTATGTAACCCGCAAGATTTCAAATTTCGACTACAAGTTAGGCAATAAGCTAAACAGTGAGAATCATGGAAGACAAAGAAATAAAACTTTATTCACTAATCCAAAATAAAGTTCTATTACAACTTTTCTGAAGCTTGGAGCAAAAGATTATTTATAACGACTATAAAATAAATAGAAATAACTACATGAACCGAATTCATTCGGGCTGAACAAGGCACGGCCGGATAGCTATTTTTTTTGTTTTTCTCCTTCTTCGGCCTCTCCGAAGGCTCCTCAGCCGGGCGTTTTCTCTTAGATACCTTGATTCCTAGTAAGGTGGTGCCCGGGGAAGGAGGAGGAACTTCCAGTGGCATGGTCCGACCAGACCTTCAAGGGCATGTTCAGAGGATCATCAAGCTCTACCACCTGAGGCTCAGCCTTAATTTCAGCTTTCTTCTTCCCTTCTTCCATGATTTTCTCCTCCATGCTCACTTTCAAAGTGTGTTTGGAGGCGCCCGTGATTTCAACCTCATCGTGTTCTTCTGTAGTTGAAGGATTCTCAAGCTTTTCCTCATTGAGCGTCCCGATCATTTGATCATCGGGTCCTGGAGTATTTCCAGCGTGAGATGCCTCTCCAAATTTCTCTTCCTTCTCCGTTGCGACATCGCTCCTTGGAGTTGGTTCGGGATCAGAATGGCCAACACGAAATCATAAAAGACAAATGTTAGAATACATCTGTTGTTTGTCAAAAGCGATGGTCCCTTTAACCCTAGAAAGAAAAATTGCATACCAGATTTCGCTTGACTCTCGGCTGTTTTAGGAGTCTCACTCTCTGGAATAGGGGAAAGGACGTGAACATCAAGCCTAGGTTTCTCTAGGTCATAGCCAGCATGATGTTCGAAAGGATCAAGCGATGAGCAACTAGCCGACTGGGCAAAAGGAGGAACTGAAGACTCGGTTTCGAATGCGCCAGCAACGTCGTCCTTTCCCTTCGACGAGGAGGAATCTCTTCCATAAAGAACTTTGGTTGCAGATAAATCGAAAGGCTCATTTCCTCTTAGCACTTTCTTTACAAGAGAATCCTCATCAACCTCTTTGGAGCCTAGCTCCACTCGTTTAATTTTTACTAGAGTATCCCATGCTTTGGCTAATGATTCGAGGTAACCCTCGCCCAAAAAAGATAGATCTCGATGCATGAGAACTCGAGCGTTATATTCAGCAACAGGCAGATCGAATAAGCATTTAATTCCTTCCCTGTCGGCTTCAGCAGCTGTCTTGAGGCGAGAATTGATTTCTGTCAGCAACATTCTTTTTCCCTCCTCACGGGCTACATTCTTTAATGCTTCAGCTTTGGAAAGTTCCTTGTCGAGCTTCGTCTTTAAGAGTCATGTTGCAACGACTTCATTGCAATATCGCTATGACTCTTCCCGTGCAGCGAATTTTTTTCTTTCTCTTTAAGTAGCATCTCCTCCGATTCTTTAACTCACTGAGCGAAGATATCCTTTTCTTTCTGTATGGAGTCTTTTTCTAAGGCTAGAGCACCACTACACTGAACTGCCTCATCAATTTCCTTTTTGTGAGTCACTTCCAGACGACTAACTGCCTCGGCTGTATCTTTAGCGCTTTACTGAGCATCTTTAAGTTGAGATTTTTACAAGGAAAGTTCTTCATCCTGGGCTTTAATAATATCTTTATAATGGATAGCTTCAATTTTCAGGCGATCAATCTCGTGTTGACGTTCCATGGAAACTTCTGAAATTTTTTCTTCCAAATAAACAAATGCATCGTGTTGGACATAGACATCGTTATTACACGCAATGGTACTTTGTTTGACATGCCTTGGAATTAGTGAATTGTAGGAAGAAATTTCAGCCCGTCGAAGCATATCTTCAGAAATGTGGCTTTAAGCTCAGCTAATTTTCGGCTACCGACGGATCATGTGTAGAGATTGGAGGGGTTTGCTTAGCTGGAGTCACCAACTGCTTATGGGGCTCACGAGATTGCTTAGTGCTAGACAACCTAGAATGTTGCTCATGGGGAGCTTTAGATTTAGATCTCCTTTGAGCATATTTCTCCATATTGTGCTTTGAATGAGGAGGAGGATCGTTGGAATATGAAGTGTGGCTATAAGTTTTCTTCGGGAAGATGACGAGTCTTTGGGACAGTAGTCTCTATCACCACTGTCATCTCTATCTCGACGTTTACCTGATCTCAGATCTCGACCAGAGTGATGAAAGATAGAGGACCCATAAAGGCGGTCAAAGCTGTGTGTGCGCCCCATATCACCTACATAGAAACCAAGCGAAGACGAGTTAGTGAGAATCGCATGATGGCTAAAACTTAGGTGTAGAGTGAAGTGTGAGTATTCGTGTGTGTCCTAGTGTTTCCCCCCACCTACGGACCAGTTTCTTTTGCTTTACTAGTTTTTTCTCCTTGATGATGACCTTGATCTCCTTCATCGCCTCCTGCGGGCGAATTATGTCCTAAGGCCACTGGATCGTTGAAACCATAATTAAGCAAGTCGTTAGGGATAGTCAGATCTGATAGACCTTTTAGTGAACCCTCTAGATGTTGGGGAGAGGATCATTCTCAATCGGAGTAATTGTAACTTTTGAGGTTCCGTCCACTGTTTTCTTTCTCAGTTTGTAGGCTAATTTATTTTTTCCCTTTGAGTGAGGAGGCAGTTCATTAATGTCGGATACATCAATCACTAGTGTTGAATCGAGACTTATATTCTCATCAGACGCTCCTGGCACCCTGACATCTTAAATTTCACCTTCCTCGGATGGTCGGGGGCCCCACTAGTAGGGGTACCAAAAGCCCGGCCTGATCTTTTCCTTTCTCTGTCGTGGATCCGGTTACGATGGCGCCAGTTGGGAGACTTGTTCGACGACCTTCCGCCATCAATCCAAACTTTAAAAGTGATTCATTGGAAATAACAGATTTGATCTCCTGGTCTCTTAAGGGAATGGCTCGAATGGCCTCAACGGCCTCAGAATACTAGTGCCTTCGGACGTGGGCTGATACCTGTAAGGCTCGAAAGAAGTTTACAAAGAATGCACTTCGTGCCTTGGACAAATATTGAGTCCGAAAATGAAACTTACTCCCTTCCAGCCATCTTCTTGCAAAGCCAAGGGCGGTGTACATAAAACCATGCGTGCTTACACTAGGAAAATTTACTCCACGCCCTCGTTCGGATCTGATACTTGGAGTGTGGCTCAAGAAATACGAAGGATGGGCTGTCAGACCATCTTTTGAAGCAGTAGATATAGCGAATATCCTCAGGGGTAGGAAGTCTGAATAAAGTGCTCATGAAGAGAATACAAGTGCCATAGATGAACGCATGACTATTGGCATGTAGCTATGCCGGGGTGATCCCGATATACTATAACACTTCACGAAGAAAGGAGTTGAAAGGTGGCACGCTACCAACCCAGCACATGAATTTATTGCACGGTGTATATCCAGCTGGGGCGGGTGAGGCCGATCTTGCCCAGATGGAACTAAAATGTCGTCGAAAGGGATCCCATGAACTGTACACCACAGACGAAGAGCGGTCTTGTCGATTTTTGAAGCTTGTGAATCAATAGGATTATCCAGAATGACTGCTCCGTCTATAACATCAGGGGCCGAGCCAATAACTGCAGCTGATGGATTCGGAACACCTTGTGTAGGAATTATCGGTGGATTCGAAGTTTCTACTACTTCCTGCCTAGAACTTGGCTCAGGCTTATCATAAACTATAGTAGAGCTAGATCTTATAGACATCTTCGGGCAAGCGTTTAATATGGGTAGATATCTGTTTGAACTATACTTGAAAGACAATCATATTCGATATAACGACAAAGATATTTCCCCCGTGTGATGTGTGGACTAGTGCAATCATTCAAGCATGAGTATAAAAGAATTAAAGATTTAAAGACCGATGAAGTGTGATTGTGCATTAAACTATTATCTTCGAAGACCGTCATCGCTGACCGCCTCCGAGAGCTTGCCCTATGTTCGATAGTAGAGGTCGTGAAATCGGACATTAGCATTATATGCTGAAGGCTGTTGTTTGCTTTTGTTAAGGTGAACTCGCGTTTACAGTTCTTAAAATTATGGATTTATTAGTCCAGACCAGTTCTAAATGCTCATGTGCTTAAGTTCTTGTCATTATTCATTGTTCTATGGTTAGACGTGGGAGTATGTAATCTTGACATATGCTGTGTTCAAGTGGAGACAGTTTTGATTACCAATGTCGAACCCAAGGTCCAAGGCCGATCGTCTCTCTAAACTTACATACTGAATAACTCATCTACAAGCTACCGAACCTCTGTCCTAACAACCGAACGGCCTCGCTCGGTCTTCAACCGACCCACTATCCTGGACTCGTGCCAATTCATGGCGACACACTAGATGCCAGGTCGCACTCACTACGTTCGTTCTCCTCACTCACTCCCTAACCACCTAACGACCCATTGGGTCTGTACCGACCCACCTTCCTAATTCCTACCGTCCCGTGCTCTTCCTCGAGGCCGAACGACCCCCTCGATCGAGATACCAACCTTTCTCCAGGATTCTTACCGACATGCACTCGCTCTTGAATTACCGAACCCCTCTTCTCCTTATCTTTCTTCACCGAGCGACATCTTCCATCCTCCTCCTAAGTCTCGACATCCGAGTTAAGAGACGATAACTACTCCCCCTAGGCGATTTATGCCATCATCCATCAAAGTCAGGCCGAGGTCCTAACCTAGATTCCACTCTTATTCCTAATCCATCTTTCCATCCTAGAAATCATATTCTATATATTCTAATAACAAAAGAAGAGGAGGGACTATCCACCCAAGCATTTAAACCCTATATGACTCCAGGTTTGGAAAGAAATTCATACCTAGGGCGAGAGCTGGAGGTATGCGGTTGTTTCGAGGCATTGGCTGGAGATTTGTTCGAATTTGTGAGCAATTAGAGTCATGAGGTAGGCAATCAGGATTCGATGGAAGGCTAAGTAGCAAGTACAGCTCGGGGAGGAGTGAACTAATGATTTTGGGAAAGACGAGTAGAAGTGAGAAGAAGGAGAAGGAGCGAAGGCTGGGACTTATATATGGGAGAGGGGAGGTGAAAAGGCTACCTCCTGTAGACCCAATCGTTATGATTTGGAAATTCGGCTACTAAACGTGCTTACCTCAGCTCAAGTAAACCAACCATGTGGGTCGGCCTCCGTATGCCGATTTTCTCCTTGTTTTAAATAATAATAATAATAAAAAATCAAAAATGTACAAGATGCTAGGAAGGTCCGCCATGTTTCGGCTTTCGTGAGATCGTATACGTTCGGCTTTTGGAAGCAAGAACTGTTTACTGATTCAAAGTGTGTTGGGTTGTTTCACATGACACACTTTGGGGGGTAAATGTTATCCGGTTACTTGGCCCGGCTACAAGATGATAATTATAGAGGTTTTGATTGAATCTAGATCAGATTCGAGCCAGTGAAAGGTAAGAAATATATGAAATTAATTCAATTTGAGTTGTTTGGCCTATATATATGGGTCGGCCTATATGCATGGTTTGACTGAGGAAGGGTGGACGTGTGTTGTTCGGTTTTGTGAGATGGCATGTGTCGCTCGACTGAGCAAAGGTGGTGGTAGGTACTCAACGCATGTCGCTCTGTCAGGAATGGGAAAATGAGATGGCTCGGTCTAGGTACTTAGTAGATGCCGCTAGGTCTGAATTGTTCGACATGCCTCGTTCGATCGAGGTAGCTCGGCATTTCTCGTTCAGTCTCGAAAAGTTTTGTTCAGAGTGGATCAGCCAGTTTGGAGAGACAAGGTGGTTCGGTCTGGATGATCCAGCAAATATCGTTTGGCCCGGACAAGCTAGCAGGCATCATTCGAAAATGGTAGGGAGGCTGTTTCCGTTCGATCAGGAGTGGTTCGGCACGAGTGATACATTGTATATGGTTCGGTGCACGCAAGCGGAGTTGGTGGTTATCAATTCCACTTCAAAGTGAGGCGTTCAGTATGCCATTTCTTTGAGTCACACTGTTGCTTACTTCGAGCCCCTAGAAGGATTGCTTCGAGCTAATCATCAAGACGCCTAGGTTCGGCATTTTCCGCTCAGCCGATGACGTTCGGCAAACTTGGGTCGTTCTGGTGTACAGGATTTGTCAGTAGTGGGCCGAGGTACCATGTTCTTAAGCTTGCATAGGAAGTCCAGCCTATCTTCGTCTATAAATAGAGAGGTAGGGGTGCAGTGAAAGGGACTTTTTTTCGAGAACTCCAGGGATACTCTGCCATTTTTTGTACTCACGCCTTTCCTTTTGAAACTTACATTCAAGTTGTTTGTTTACGGATTGCGTCTGCACTCAAGTGATTGGAAAAGTAATAAAGATCGTATTCAAAGTGGACGTAAGCAATTATGCTGCCGAACCACTATAAATCTGGTATTCTCATTTTGCTGTTCTAATTGCATTTCACTGTGATTTTTCTCTGTTTTAATTTACTTTCTTCATTAATCTCTCTACATAATTCTACTCAAGGGTGTTAATGACCAATTCTGGTGCTAACAGCTCCATACCCGAGTTATCTTATAGGGTCCTACAGAACTCACTCGTAAAGAGTAGGTATCGGTCACTCAATATATTTGTTGGGATACCCTACAATCTCGCCACTTCCCTAGTGTATAATGTAGCTAAAGCTACTTCCGTCCTTGTACTCTTCACATGAAAGAAATGTGCACTTTTCATCAATCAATCTACCTCTACCTAAATACTCTTATTTCCTCTTCTACTCCTTGGCTGCCAATCTATAAAATCAATTGAAACACTTTTCCATTTCCACTATGAAACTTCTAAAGGCACATTATTCCACTCAGCTTCCACTGCTCTACCTTAACCCTCTGGCAAGTGAGACATCACGCAACATAGCTCGCCACATCTCTCTTCATCCTTAGCCAATAATAAACTATATTCATATCCTTATACATTTTGTCATCCCCAAGATGAATGGTCGTCCTTCGATGGTGACACTTCCCTAACATATCATCAATCACCTCCATCAACTTTTGGCACACAAACCTTCCATCTCACCTGAGGTATCCTTTTCCATGCTCCGTATATCGCTCCAAATGACAATGTTTCTCAAATTTCTCAATCTAATCCATAATCTCAACCAACTTTGCATCCTTCCTTTAATTCATACCAACACGTTCACTCATGCAGTCCTAACTTTCAAGGTCTCCATTATTAGAGGTCAAATATCCATTGGTAGTCGAAAAATGAATCTAGATATATTCTTTAGCTGCCTCATCTCTAACATCATAGCACTTAATGTTGCATGCTTCCTACTCGGTGCATCCACCACAACACTACCTTTTCCAAGGGTATAAGCAATACTGAAATCTTAAGATGCTAAGAATTTCATCCATCTCTGTTATCTTAATTCAAATCATTCTGCAAGAATAAATACTTCAACGATTTGAGGTTCGTAGCTTGAATCTTTCGCCTAGCAAATAGTGCCTCCATAACTTCAAAAAAAACACAATTGCAGCCAATTCCAAATCATGTGTAGGATAATTCTTCTCGTGTGTCTTCAACTGTCGACATAGATATGCTACAACCCTACCCTCCTACATTAAGATAGCACCAAGACCGGTACTGCAAGAATCCATGGAGATGGAAAACGGTTTGTACCATCAGGGATAACTAGAACATGTGTGCTTTTCAGCATCTCCTTCAACTTGACAAACGCCTCTTCACACTCCACATCCCAAACATAAACTAAACCCTTTTTCATAAGCTTTGCCAATGGCACAGAAATGCTTACAAAGTCCATTATAAATTTTTGATAGACACCAACTAATCCTAAGAAACTACGTACTTCTGAAGCATTCTTCGAAACCTTCCGATCTTTAACCGTTGCTATATTTTTTGGGTTTACCGCCAACCCGTTACCAGGTAAAACATGCCCTAAAAACTAAAACTTACTCCTCCAAAAGTGGCACTTTAAAAACTTAGGCCTCAGTTGTTTAGCTCTCAATACCTCCAGTACTACCCTCAATTGAAACTCGTGCTCTTTTTCATTTGTAGAAAATACCAGGATATCATCACAAATACAACCACAAATTTATTCTACTGTTTCCAAAAGACCCTACTCATTAAGTCAACAAAATACGACGGGCATTAGTCAGCCCAAATGGCATCACAACCCACTGGAATAATCCATCCAAAGTACAAAAACCAATCTTCAAAATGTTGAACTAAGCAACTCTCAACTGATAAAATCCTATAACAAGGTTAGGCTGAAAGAAAACCTTTGCCCCGACAAGTTGAAAGAAGAGGTCAGCAATGCTAGGCAACGGATAATATGTTTCCTTCGTTGGCTTATTTAACTCCCGATAGTCGATGAAAAGCCTTAGGGAACCGTTTTCCTTATTTAGGGAAATGATAGGCCCTCCCTACTTTAAAGTACTTCTCCTGGTAAATCTTTTATGCAACAACTTCGAAACTTTTTTAACAAATTCTCTAGTCTCTTTTGGAGCCATATGTCCCAAAGGCATCACCACAAGCCTAATTTCTTTCTCAAGGTCAATTATAAACTCAATTTACCAATAGAGCGAAAGTTGGGAAACCTCGGCAAATATAATTGAGAAATCTTTAGCTATGAAAATATACGCTGACTCATCGTGTGATAGGTCTAATAAATACAAGTATGGCTTCATCATGGAAACGTCTGCTCACACAGAACTATCAAATCATGCTT
Organism: Allium cepa; assembly: GCA_030765085.1. Taxonomy (NCBI): domain Eukaryota; kingdom Viridiplantae; phylum Streptophyta; class Magnoliopsida; order Asparagales; family Amaryllidaceae; genus Allium; species Allium cepa. The sequence continues at coordinate 692,438,754 of CM060934.1, forward strand.
CTAACAACTACTCAAACAAACAATCCTCCTATCACTATCCATAACCACTCGATATTGGCCCATCCAATCCATTCGCAAGATCAATCTATATTCCACAAAGCTAAGAGCACACGCATCACAACTTTAACTCTATGCCATTTACGACCAACATAAGGTCATGGAAAATAGTAGACAAATGTATTGATCCCCCCAACAGGATTCGATACAGAAATAATCTCATGCACAAATTTAGGGGTATTCCTAATCTTTCCACCAATGCATTGACTATAAATGAACGTGATGCACTTGTACCAAAAAAACTCTAATAGGTAAATCAAAGCGTAATAACACGCTTTCCATAACTGACTTTCCCTTCTCTTGGGCTGTTGGTGCAATGCTAGCGGTGGGTATAACATCTAATGAATAAGCCTTAACAATCTGACCTTCCTTTTGTAATGCTGGACATTCCCTTTATGGTGTCTCATCTGGTCACAATTATAGCACATAGATTTTGGGCACTTTCATTTTTCCCCCACTTAACTGTCCACTTTCTTTCCTTCCTCTACTATCGTTCCTCATTTTATAGCAAACAAAATAATTTTCCCTACTTCAAAATTCAAAAGTTATTGATTCTCTCATGAAAAAATACAACTTTGGATTTATTAAACTCATCTTGGTGAGATCTTTGATTTGGTATAGGTGTTGTTGCAACGATGTTGATTTGTCAAGATCGACTTTTTGGAGGTAAACTAGGGTTTGACCTAGACTTCGATTTGGGAGGAGATTGGCATGGCTAAGGGAGATTTGGGTTTGTCGGATGAAGGATATTCGATTGGCAAAATTTTGGGGAGTTCGGTGGCGTATTACAAATCGCGACCTGATGGGGTTCGAATGAGCAGTTTTATGCTGCTTTTTGATGTGATTGGTCGAGATTCGTGTGGCGGGGTGCATTGTGGAGAGGAGACGTAGTGATGTTTGTCGGTGTTGTTAGATTTAGGTTTTCGTCGAGAGATAGAGGAGAGCTAGCCGTGTGTTGATGTGGACGTAAATGTATATATTTTTACCACCATATTTAATCTAGCTGAATTAAATAAATGATCTTATTGGGTATTTTAACTTGTTTAAACCAAAATTCAAATTATATTCAAAACGCCACATATTCATCTTCATATAGGGGCAAAATGGTCATTTTTGTGCATATATTAATTTGTGAAAATTTAATTGGAAATTTCTATGTTGTTTTGTAGAAAAATTGGATGGAATTTACATGTGGTTTCAGAAGATATGCATGCACAAAAGGAAACAAAGAAAATGAAGATGAAAATAATTCAAACTCATGAACATGGAGGACCCCACCTACCCACCTTCATTCATGTACAGATTAGAAGCTAATCCACATGCTAATGGTCATTACCCTTTCATGCGCACTTGATGGGTGATTATTGAAGTTAATGATAACTTCGCCACCACACTTCCTACAATGGCATTTTTGACATTCTTCATAAATATGGATTAGGGTTTCTCACTTGTATAAATACCCTTTATGTTTCATGTAATCTTCTCTCTTAGCTCATTAATTTTAGACCCAAAATAAAACACAATCTCTCTTTCTCTTTTCATGGCTACTTAGCTATATTTCTTTTCATGTAAGTTACTTTTTTTGCAATGTTAATTAGTGCTCTCTTTTCCTTTACATGCTTCTTTTACTTTCTTGTTGGTAATTAGTTTATTTTCATGCAAATAGAGTAGATTTTATTTTATATAAGAAGATTAGGGCCCGTTTGGTTTGTCGTTTTCAAACCATTTTCAATTTTCAGTTTTGACAAACATCGAAAACTTGTTCCTTTTATCGTTTTGAAAAATTCATTTTGAAAAATCATCATTTTGCAAAATGGGCCTAATAAAGAAAACTAAAAACAATTTTTTATCGTTTTCACTGTTTTCAGGCCCAAACTGAAAATCAAAAGCCGAGAATGAAAAAGACAAAGCAAACACGTTGAAAAACCCTAATCTGTTTTCTGGCCGCTCTATTCTTCTTCTTCCATTTTCGTCGCCCATCAAAATTTCCGTTAAAATCACAACTTTTTGTTTCTTTTTCGGCACCCTAGATTCGATCTGTTTAAATCATCAAATTTATTACCGTCGTAGCTCCTTCTCTCCAAAATGGGTTAGGGTTTTCTCAGCTACTATTTCTGGATACCATGGCCTCTCACCCTAATCTCGGATCTACAGATAAAGTAGTTATTCCAGCATACATCTTGGCACAGAGTTGATTTTCCTCCTAAGGTAATTTTTATTTGATTTTTTGATGTTTAATCTATAATCACTCATAACCAGACCAATGTTTTCTTTTATTCATGCAAGATGCTCTTAATTTATTCTGCATTTTTGGTGCTTGCTTTAGTCATAAAAATTATAAATTTTCTATCATATGCCTTGTTTAGATAAATTCTGATGCACAAACTATTTGAGTTTTTTCAGTTAAAACTCCTGACCAATTTATAAGCCAGTAAAGAATTTTTTATAATATTCCTAGCTCCCTGGGATAAATGCATTCTGATTCTCTGATATGAGGGCATGCATTAGATGCTTCATTTTATTAAACAGTAAGTAGGCTGATATTTTATATTATATAATACATTACATGGAGAATTTGGCTTATAGTCAAATAAATTTTCGGGGTCTTTCTTTTTGGGGATTAGACAAATAAATGTGTGATTCAGCTATATTATCAATTTTCGTGAGTTCTGGATACTTGCCATGGCAGCAAATAAATCTTCTTTGATAAGATCCCAGTATAATTTAAAAAAAAAGGTAATGAAACCATCTAGGCCCGGGCTGCCTTGATTATCTATCTGGAACACTGCTTCCCTGACTTGATCTATCTGAAATGGTTTTTCAAGCTCCAATCTAGCATTCATTTTATAATAAATGTTAGGGAACTGCGACTTGATGGATGAGTTGTTAAATAAGTCCTATGATGAACTGTGATCAAACTACTATGCAGAGACTGAATATTTAATCATGACACGCTCCTTGATGAACCCAATACTTTGACATCCCCAGCTCCTTGTTTGAAACTTTTTCCTCAAGTTTAAAATGAACCCAAACTATATATCCTTTTTTGGCATTCTTTTTATTTTGTTTGCTACCATCACCATGCATTTTGATATCATCTTGATAAATGTATACTATGTTTTTGTTATGGTTGATGGAGATAAAAATGGCCTTAGTTTCCACTTAAGCTTAAAGCACTTTTATATTTATGTAGCAGCTTGAATAAAGGATTTCCAGTGGGTTGACAATTGAAAACTGATTCAACTTTCTTTATTTCCCTTGTGCATGCTCCAAGAGTTACAATATCTTAAAGGTACCATTTTTACCTTGTTTACCTGAGTATGCCTTCTGCATTTTGGATTCATAATTAATAGATTCTTGTAGTTCCAAGTTAGAAAACAATAGTAAAAGGCAATGGCTTGTGTTACACTATCCCATGGGCATGTTTGAAAAATATATTTAGTTAGTAAAAATAAGCAAATTGGTTAAATCAGCAAATATCAGTTCTGTACTGCCTTGCATATTATATCACTGATGCCCAATTTTTCGTTGTGACTGTGGCTCTTTGCAAATTGTGGCAACTCGAGTAGTGTGAAGAAATATAGAAATGGAACAAATCCCCTTTTTGATTTGTTTTCCCACGTTCTAGCAACGGCAATAAAAGCCTTAGGAAACAAATAAAGTGAGGTTTTGCACGATCTGGTTAACATGTTCCCGTTTATAGATTAAAAGGCATTGTGAATGTCATTCAGACTATAATTTAGGCTATAAAGGGGAATCTGTTTCCGTTTAACTCTACATAAAATAAATAAAAATAAACTCTCCACTCTCCTGTATGTTTACATTTCTTATTCTTGATGTGCTTATTGTATCAATCAATCATTTGTCGTTACATCAACAGAAGTTTTAAATAATGAAAACAAACCATACCTACTTACAGGGAGAAAGTACTGCAGGCCAAATTTTTATTTACAAGGTCATTTATATAGTAGTAGTATGCTATCTTCGCTCAGCTGGTCCATGTGGTTGTGGGTTTTTATAAGTGGAGGATAATAGCGTTTCCATTGATAACTATACATGTTTTATAGCCATTCCGAAAACCACTAGCGCTTAAGATAGAGATTTACTCAACTGGTTCATTGAAAGAGCCCGGTATAGATGGATGGATAATCAAATCTTTATTAGGTGTATACCTTTTGGCCCATTTATACTCGGGATATCTTACTTGCACTAAAGAAACTGAAATGTATTCTTTATGCGCTCTCTGCAAAAGCATTGTTGATAAATAAACAGTCTGCATCCCTCACATATACTTTCAATCGTTTGCTAGTACTTTCAAACGTAAGAAATTAGGTGCAAATACTAACATCGTATCTCTCGTTTGTTTTAGTAGGTATTTGTATCTATGTAGATATCATACATATTCCTATCCCCTGGTGATACCATGCATAATGTATAAGTAGGAATATGCCACTATCTTTGAAACTAATTCATGTTGTATTTGAGATATTCTGAATAGTGTTCCAACTTATGTAGTATTTTTACGTCTTGCATTATAAACATTAAATAAGCAATCTATGCTACTTTCTTTTGATTTGTCTCTTTTTTTTGTTTGTTTTGGACGATTGTTTTGGTATTGGAAGCAGTCTTTTAGTTGGCTCATTATACAACAAGTTGACTCATTATTTACAAATAAAACATAACTTAACACATTATAGATTTTAATTAGCTAACATTTAAATGATAAACACTACAAAGATTATTTCATGTTTTATTTATTACTGGTTTTAGACAAAGATATAAATATAATATTTTTTGGTTAGCACAATTTTCACCCTCTGATTCAATGCTCATATTGTGGCGGACAATGGCTTGCATGCACAACTTCAACCTCATATTTTTTTCTCCTTGACACTTCAGTCCATAGACTAGTAAGAGATGTTTTGAAATATTATATGCATAATGCTTTATTCTTTTCTTGTGGTTTATATTTCAGCCATTTCCTTGGTTCCATATAGCATATTTTGTTCTATGGAGCTGTACATATGTTTCATTTTACTGGACTTTGCATGCCTGTGGGTTTACATGGTATGCGATCATATAGTAATATAATGTTCTAGTCTGGTTGCCTCATGGTTATAAGCTTTCCAAATACTATTTTGTTTTTTTTTTGTTTCTGTGCATCAAAAAAACATTTTATTTTATTTTCAATTCTTAATTTTTTTCTATACTGTAAATATAGAAAAAACTTCTGCATTAGCTTAAACTTCCTAGAAATTATTTATAGTGCAAATAAATACATGTAGTTATTAATTTCATAATCACTTCCTAGATAAGCCAAAATGATAAAGGTAATAGGAATATTATATTAGATGTATTCCAATTGCATGTTGCACAATACACAACTTCATTCGGGAGGAGCACGCATTGGATACTTTATTTGCCGAATATTCATCCGAAAATATGATATTTCAATCCACATTGGAGTCAAGTCACGAACAAGAAGTTGTGCAGTTTAATATTAGTCAAACAATTCAAATGGGGCAAGTTAGAGATCAACTAGCCACACAGATGTGGAACGAGTACAGAACAACTCATCATATATAGTTCAGGTACAATTTTATTTCTACTTCAAATTCAAAAATCATTCCATCTTATTTCATTACGATGTAAATCGTCTCTGAACAAATTAAAGTTTAAACAATAAATTAATTCACCATCTGATTATTATATCATGTTACATTTGGTACATCATTCAACAGAATAAAAATTATTTCAAACAATAGGTTATATGAATGCTTCCGTTGATATATGAATATGCTAGGAGTTCATTCCTTTTAACTTTTCCATATTCCTCCCATGATCATGTTCTTACGTCCTCTAAGTTAGTAACCTGTCTGTCATAAAAAAATTGTCAGATGTATTTATTTTAGATTAATACTAACTCTTATTTGTATTCTAATTTTGTGCAATGATCCAGTATATGTCTTACATTCGTACTATCATGCGCAGATATGATTTGGAAGACATCTCGGACGCGTTGCTTACAAAATCTACGGTTGATATATCTATTATGCTGTTGTGAAAGATGCTTGGGTTGTTGTCTCTCGATTTTATCTTTGTTTGATGTATCTTTTATGTTTGTCTAAAATCTTATTATGAATCTTTTTATTGTAATTTTATTCCTGTACAATTTGGCCTCATGTATTTTAAAATGTTGTGTTATGTTTAATGCTTAATTATTATGTTTAGAATTTAGTGTGTTTAGGATTTAGTGTGTTATCTTTTATCTATTTTTGATTTTTAATTAGTAATTGGATATAATGACACCAGTTTTTATTTAATTTGGTTTGAATTGCCAAAATGAAAACTCAAAATTTCAAAATATAAAAACAATATTTCAAACCAAACGCATTTTTCTATTTTCAGTTTTGAAAACATGTTTTCAGAAAAGGAACATCTAAACGCATTTTGGAAAATAACGAAAATCTTCAAAATGAAAAACTGAAAATGATCATGAAAACTCAAAATTGAAAACTCAAAACTCAAACCAAACGCTACCTTAGTTTTTCTTTTCATTTTACTCTCTTTTTGCTGTTGTTTTATTTCATATTGCAACAACCCAAATTCACACTTGGCATACTGTTGCTTCTGACCGATCCACATTTCTCAATTCATCCTTTTTCCATTGCAGCCCCCCTCCACCATAGTTCAACACAACCACCTTCACTACAGTGAATCACGAACCACACTACAGTGAATCACGAACTACAATAATCACTACTGCCAGTTTTTCTATTCATTCAATTCTCACCAACAACACCAACAAGCAATACTGACTTATCCGACCTCCTTCAATACCACAGTCCAGCCCCTGTTCAGCATACACCACTGCAATACCTTTCTATCACCTAACCCACGAAAACCATCAACAATTGTTCTTGCTGCTACTCTCTGCAACTTCACCGTTCATGATATCACTCTACCACTCTCCAATCATTTCACACTTCAGCAACTTCAAATACTGCCAACCACTGTTACATTCATAACTTTTCTCTGCTGCCGTACTGTCATCACTATCGATTGCAACGTCGACCATATCACGAACTAGAACACACTTCAGTATAACTCCACAGTTCACATTTTAGCAATCATTCATCAAAATCACCAGCCTTTTCTACTTCACATCATCTTTCTGCCTTCACTACAAAACTACACATCTATCTATGCACATCTACTCATCCTCCTCGATATCAAACCACAGCATCCCCCTACTTCTATTTATAGTCAAACAAGTTTCTGGCGCCACCCAACATCTGCTTCATCAACATACTGTGCTTCCACACCCTACTACCAATACTACAGCCTACATTTTACTCACCCACCACTTCCAAAGTGCCCACCACTGCTTTTGTAGTATTGGTAGTTGGTTGTGGAAGCATAGTATGTTGATGAAGCAGATGTCGCGTGGCACCAGAAACTTGTTTGACTGTAAACAGAAGTAGGGGGATGTTGTGGTTTGATATCAAGGAGGATGTGCAAAGGTGCATAGATAGATGTGTAGTTTTGTAGTGAAGGCTGAAAGATGATGTGAAGTAGAAAAGGCTGGTGATTTTGATGACTGATTGCTAAAATGTTAACTGTGGAGTTGTAGTGAAGTGTGTTCTAGTTTGTGATATGGTCGGCATTGCAGTCGACAGTGATGACAGTATGGCAGTAGAGAAAAGATATGAACGTAACAGTGGTTGGCAGTATTTGAAGTTGCTGAAGTGTGAAATGATTGGAGAGTGGTAGAGGGATATTATGAAGGGTGAAGTTGCAAAGAGTAGCAGCAAGAACAATTGTTGATGGTTTTAGTAGGTTAGGTGACAGAAAGGTTTTGCAGTGGTGTATGCTGCACAGGGGCTGGACTGTGGTATTGAAGGAGGTCGGAGAAGTCGGTATTGCTTGTTGGTGATGTTAGTGAGAATTGAATAAATTGAAAAACTGGCAGCAGTGATTACTGACTATGGTGAATGGAGATGCTTTGTACGTGCAGTTTGTAGGCGTTTCAGGCGTGGATTGTGGTTCGTGATTCACTGCAGTGAAGGTGGTTGCGTTGAACTATGGTGAAGGGGGGTTGCAATGGAAAAAGGATGAACTGAGAAACGTGGTTCGGTCGGAAATGACAGTATGGCAAGTGTGAATTTGGGTTGTTGTACTAAGTGTTGTGTATGTGTTTTGGTGGCGTTGCTACGGTTAAGGCTTCTTGTTTGTCAAATGGTGGTGGTTTGTTGAACAGAAGTGGATGATGTGGTAAGATGTTGTATTGTCTGGCAGGCTGGTGGTAAAGTTTGAAGATAGTAAGGGATGTATGAAGATGGTGGAGATTGTAGCAGGTTATGGTGGAACAGCAGTTGTTGCTGCAAGAAGGCAGTCAGGGTTGGTGATGATGAAGTGGAGTTGCAAATGGTATTGCAGTGGATGGTTGGAGGAATTTGGAGTATTGAAAATGCAGTGAACTTTTTGTTGATGAAGGGCATGTGATGTCTGGTTTATGTATGAGGTGGAAAGGCAGTTCGAAGAGGAATGTGAATGGTAGTGTGGTGAGGTGGTTTTTGGTGGAGGGTGAAGTGTTGTCAGTGGCAAGTAAGTGCACTTGAATGGAAGCAGTAAACTGGTATGGGGTAACTGATGTTGAGGTAGAGGAAGGGAAGGGTATGTGTAGGGAGATGAATGTACACAAGCACAGTGCTGGCTGTGAACAGTAACAGAGAGGTAGTGAGCGAATAATTTTGAAAAACAGTGAATAAAAGCAATGTAAAACAGGAAATGTAAAATGTAAAAAAATGAAATAAAATATTTTTTTATTTTGAAATTTTGTATGTTTTTTTTGTATGGAAATGCAAATGAAAGTGCAAAACAATTAAGAACACAAATAAATGCAGACAAAAACCAAACACACACACACAATATTATTATTATTTTTAAGCACAACACATAAAAAAAAACTCTCACACACTAAAATCAAACACCACTAATTTGAAGAATAGAAAATTAAAATTCAAACTAACTCCGGCAAAAGCGACAAAAACTTGTTCGACGACGGAATTTCTATGGAATTAGAAAACCGTCAACAAATTTTGAAATAAAATTTAACCGCAAGCGCACAGTGTACGAATGTAGCACGTACGCGAGTATAGATCGATCCACAGGGAATTATTTAGATTTTTAAGTTCTATTCAATCAAATTAAACCAAAGATTTAAAGTGATTAGCTAAAAAAATGAGAAAAATGACAAAAGAGGATTGATAAAAGTATAAGAGTGTTAAGACAATTTAGAGGTAATTTTCACTCTCTAAATCACATAGTTCAACATAACATGAAATTGTTATCTTTTTTTGTCATTAGTAAGTTTAATTGATGTGTTTATCATAAGTATGGCCTATTTATGATATTAATTAGATCAACATAAGCCATCAAACTATAACACACCATTTAAACTACTTTTCAACTGTCATGAAAAATGACAACAAGTTGAAAGTAAAATCTATTTTAAGTATGATCTATTAACTATTAATTAGAAATATAGACCATCAAATTTCAATTTCAGCATTCACTTCTTTGCCATAATCATATTTAGATGAAGAGGCAATTTTTGTTTGTAATTATTTAAGCATAGCCTATTTGTTATGTACAACAGATTATCAAATTTAACATGAAACAATAAATCACATCAACATTCATTTAAGCATAAAAAAGGACAATAATTATCAAAATGTTGAAGCTACATGATTAGAGGCTTCATTATCCCTAAATTGAAGGGATTGGCCTCTCATTTGTGTTATCATATCAACACTTGTAGCTTGCAACATGAAATACAACAAGAGGAAAAAGAGAGCATAATGAAAAGCAAAACTAATCTTCTTGCATAAAATAAAATCTACTCTACTTGCATGAAAATAAACTAACTACTAACAAGAAAGTAAAAGAAGCATGTAAAGGAAAAGAGAGCACTAATTAACATTGCAAAAAAAAGTAAGTTACATGAAAAGAAATATGGCTAAGTAGCCATGAAAAGAGAAAAAGAGCTTGTGTTTTATTTTGAGCCTAAAACTAATGAGCTAAAAGAGAGGGTTATATGAAACATGAGGGGTATTTATACAAGTTAGAAACCCTAATTAATATTTTTGGAGAATGCCCAAAATGCCCTTGTGGGAAGTGTGGTGGCGAAGTTATCATTAGCTTTAATAATCACCCATTAAGCGTGCATGAAATTGTAATGACCATTAGCATGTGGATTAGCTTCTAACTTGTATATAAAGGAAGGTGGGCAGATGGGTCCTCCATGTTCATGAGTTTGAATTATTTTCATCTTCATTTGCTTTGTTTTCTTTTGTGCATGCATATCTTCATGAAACCACATGTAATTCCCATCCAATTTTCCTAAAAAATAACATAGAAATTTCCAATTAAATTTTCTCAAATTAATCTATGCACAAAAATGATCATTTTGCCCCTATATGAAGATGAATATGTGACATTTTGAAAATAATTTGAATTTTGATTTAAACAAATACCCAATATGATTATTTATTTAATTTAAGTAGATTAAATATGGTGGTCGAAATATGCATATTTACGTGCACATCAACACACGGCTAGCTCTCCTCTATCTCTCAACGAAAACCTAAATCCAACAACACCGACAAACATCACTCCGTCTCCTCTCCACGATGCACCCCGCTACACGAAGCTCGACCCATCACATCAAAAAGCAACCTAAAACTGCTCCTCCGGACCCCATCAGGTCACGATTTTTAATACGCCACCGAACTCCCTAAAATTTTTCCAATCGAATATCTTTCATCCGACAAACCCAAATCTCCCTTATCCATGCCAATCTCCACCCAAATCGAAGTCTAGGTCAAACCCTAGTTTACCTCCAAAAAGTCGATCTCGAAAAATCAACATCACTGTAACAACACCTATACCAAATCAAATATGTCACCAAGATGAGTTTAATAAATCCAAAATTGTATTTTTTCATTAGAGAATCAATAACTGCTGAATTTTGAAGTAGGGAAAATATATTTTTTGCTATAAAATGAGGAACAAAAGTAGAGGAAGGAGAGAAATTGGAAAGTTAAGTGGGGGAAAAATGAAAGTGCCTAAAATCTAAGTGCTATGATTGTGACTAGATGAGACACTAAAAAGGGAATGTCCAGCATTACAGAAGGAAGGTCAGATTGTTAAGGCTTATGCATTAGATGTTATACCCACCGCTAGCATTGCACCAAAAACCTAGAGAAGGGAAAGTCAGTTATAGAAAGTGTGTTATTACTCTTTGATTTACCTATTAGTGTTTTTTTTTGTACAAGTGCATCACATTCATTTATAGTCAATGCATTGGTGGAAAGATTAGGAATAACCCCTAAATATGTGCATGAGATTATTACTATATCGAATCCTGTTGGGGGGATCTATACATTTGTCTACTATTTTCCATGATCTTATGTTGGTCGTAAATAGCATAAAGTTAAAGTTGTGATGCGTGTGTTCTTAGCTTTGTGGGATGCAGATTGATCTTGCGAATGGATTGGATGGGCCGATATGGAGTGGTTCTGGATAGTGATAGGAGGATTGTTTGTTTGATAGTCATTAGAAGCATGATTAGATAGTTCTGTGTGAGCTTGATGTTTCCATGATGAAGTCGTACTTGTATTTATTAGACCTATCACACGATGAGTTAGCATATATTTTCATAGCTAAATCTTTCTCAAACGTAATTTGCTGAGGTTTCCCAACTTTCACTCAGTTGAGAAATTGAGTTTAGAATTGACCTTGAGAAAGACACTAGGCTTGTGGTGATGCCTTTGGGACATATGGCTTCGAAGGAGACTAGAGAGTTAGTTAAACAAGTTTTGAAGTTTATGCATAAAGGATTTACCAAGAGAAGTATTTTGAAGTAGGGAGGGCTATCATTTTCCCAAATAAGGCAGACGGTTCCCTAAGGCGTTTCATCGACTACCGGGAGTTAAATAAGCCAACGAAGGAAACATATTATCCGTTGCCTAGCATTGATGACCAATTCATTCAACTTGTCGGGGCAAAAGGTTTTCTTTCAGCCTAACCTTATTATAGGATTTTATCAGTTGAGAGTTGCTTAGGTCAACATTTTGAAGACTGCTTTTTATACTTTGGATGGATTATTCGAGTGGGTTGTGATGCCATTTGGGCTGACTAATGGCCCGTCGTATTTTGTTGACTTAATGAGTAGGGTCTTTTGGAAACAGTAGAATAAATTTATGGTTGTATTTGTGATGATATCCTGGTATTTTCTATAAATGAAAACGAGCATTAGTTTCACTTGAGGGAAGTACTGAAGGTATTGAGAGGTAATCAACTAAGGGCTAAGTTTTCAAAGTGCCACTTCATTCTTGTTTATTTGTAAATACAAATTTGAATTCATATCAAATAATCAATTTTGGGAAATGATTTGTGTAATTTATATTTGGGCAATGATTCAAATCAAAGTTTTCGAAATAATCAAAATTTGAATCCACTTCAAAATTCAAACGATTTCGAGGATAACCCATGCCAATTCATTTTTGAACTCCAAAATGAATTTCAAAATCGTAACAAAAATGTGAATCACTTTTAAAACAATTTTGGCGATGGTAGTAATCTCGACTACGATACGAGTGAAAAATTTGTTCTCAACAAATCCAAATCGAAAATTCTCAAGTTAATAACTATAAATTGGATTTTTTTGAACAAATGGACGGAAGTAATAATGATCACAGGGATTTATGGATTAAAACATATATAAAACAATGTGATAAAGAAAATCAAATCCCAACGTGTGACGAGTCAAGTGATAATCCACCTTTTATCCAAATCGACGATTTTCAAATAACAACTTTTGAAAGTGAAAACGAAAATCTTAATAAGGTTGTTGAAAATATGGTAATTGAATTGGATATCAATTCTTTTGAGGGTGTAGAACCAAATTTAAAATTCGGCCTAAATTTTTTCGATTTTAAAAATTTAAATACAACAACTTTGAGTTTTGAACTTAAGATACGCAATGAAGTTGTTGATAATCCAACAAAGGAAGATGACTTTAACGAACACGAATTCTTTAGACTTTCTGAAAATGAGCTGTTAAATTCTGAAGGGGAAGATTTAAAACAGCATTTTGATTTTGAAATATATAATTTCGAAAAATTTATCAACGATGAGCTTGACTTTCAATTTGGTGAAAATAAACTTGAATTTCAATCAATTATTTTATCAACTTCAAAAATCATCGAAAATAAAACAACTCATACGATTTTCAATAAAACGACATTCGTTTTTCCAAATCCACATTCAACTTCAAAATCTTTTATGGTTTGGTTTTTAGTGATTATGCTGTGTTTCGCATACCTGATGAGACAAATGAATCGGTCTTTGGAAGACTGTTTCATTTACTTTTTGACGATATACTTTCTAATCTCCTATAAATACCGTTCATTTTCATGTAATTATGGGTCATCTTTTTATTTTTCTCCTTCCACTTGGGTTAACTGCGAGGACACAGTCAAAATCAAGTGTGGAGGGAGAATCATCATCATTTTTTTAGTTTTCATGGTTTAATTTTGATTTTTCTTTTTTTTTTTTAAAATCATAAGGAATCTCAAAAACAAATTTTCTTTTGATTTATTTTTAAAGAAACACTGTAAGATAAGTATATGGTTTTGGTTTATTAAATTGAAATTTGTGAAAATTTATTTGTCTTAAGAAAAATAAAAATGAAGTTTGATTACAAATAACAATGGTTTAACTGGTATATAGGAAGATTCATATATGTTAATTATGAAATACATCCTAATTGAAAATCTTTGTTTTAAAAAGTGGTGAATTTAAAGTAAAGGGTATAACAAGTTTTTTGTCTTCTAAGTTAAAGGGTGCTAAGATGATTTTGCGAAACTCTCTCTCTAAAAAAACAAAGAAAAAAAATAGAAGAAAGAAAAAAAACAAGAATATTTCTTGTATATATGTATATTTTTCTTAATAACCACCTAGAGTCATGTGTTCATACTCGTGTGTTCACTCGCCATGCTTTGTACCCTTCTCACGTAAGCCCGAAAGGCAGTGGACGATCGGTATATCTGGCCTCAGTTTATCTGAGTTAGGTGTGTATATAAAAATTATTTTACTAATAATACCTACACTCAATAAGTGTTCATGCTTGTGTCTTCACTCTCCATGTTTTGTATTCCCCTCACATCAGTCCGCAAGGCAGTGCATGGGTAATATATCTGGCCTCAATTTATTTGAGTTAGGCATATGTAAATATTGTTAATATGAATAAAATTTTCAAATAAAATTAGAGATAGTAAAAAATTGAAATCCAAGCACTATTTTAACTTGTTTGATTTGACTTGTTATTGAAAAGAAATGAAAATACCACTTTGATAAACTTTGATAATCAACTAAGGAACCATTTCATAGTTACATTGTATTATCGACCGAAACAACGAGTTAAACTATAGTCCATTTGTTACGATAACTTCGTTTTTATAGAAAATTTTGCCGAGTAAATGACTTAATTTTAAGATAATGACCAAAGCCTATATTTAACTTATTCGTGTTAATTTGAAAGTAAATCCTTCATTTGTAAATACTTTCAAAAATTCGCATTCATCTCTTTGTAAATAAAATTTGCATTTTGTAAATATTTTCATCTCGCATTTGGATTTCGTGGGTATTTTCCGCTGAAAACCCTCACGAGACAACACTCGTCCTACTGGAAACATTAGAGATTTAATGGCTTGTTGCATACGCTCAATGCAGTCGTGCTCCCTGCGAAAACGGATTTATCTTAGTTTTTTTTATTCGAGGACGAATAAAAAGATAAGTATGGGGGTAATTGATGTGCACGTAAATATGCATATTTTTACCACCATATTTAATCTATTTAAATTAAATAAATGATTATATTGGGTATTTTAACTTGTTTAAACCAAATTCAAATTATTTTCAAATTGTCACATATTCATCTTCATATGCGGGCAAAATGGTCATTTTTTGCATTTATTAATTTGTTAAAATTTACTTGGAATTTTCTATATTGTTTTATAGGAGTTTTAGTGAATTTTACAAGTGGTTTCATGAGGTTATATGCATGCACAAGAGTGAAGAGAACAAATGAAGATGAAAATGATTCAAAACCAATA
Source organism: Allium cepa (assembly GCA_030765085.1). Lineage (NCBI taxonomy): Eukaryota > Viridiplantae > Streptophyta > Magnoliopsida > Asparagales > Amaryllidaceae > Allium > Allium cepa. The sequence goes on from CM060934.1 coordinate 692,453,993, forward strand.
TCATGGAGGATCCCACTTACCCACCTACCTTAATTTACATTTAGGAGCTAATGCATATGCTAAAAGACCATTAAATCCTCATGCACACTTAATGGATGATTATATGATGTTAATGATTACTTGGCCACCACACTTCCTAAGGGGTTTTTTTTAGGCATTCCCCAAAATATGAATTAGGGTTTCTAACTTGTATAAATACCCTATATCTTCATGTAACCATTCTCTTCCTCTTAGTTAGTTTTAGTTTAGGAACAAAATAAAAAACAAAGCTCTTCTCTTTTCTTTTTCATGGCTATTTAGCCATTTTTTATTTCATGTAATCTTTCTTTCTATTCAATGTTAGTTAATGTTCTTTTACATTTACATGCATTCTTTCTTATTTTGTTAGTAGCTTAGTGTTCATTTCTTTTTACTTAGCTTTTATTTTCATTTTGCTCTCTTTTTTCTCTTATTTATTTCATGTTGCTTTCTACATTTGTTGATTAAATAACAAATATGAGAGGTTAATCCCTACAATTTAGGGGTAATGAAGCTCTCTTGAATCATGTGGATGCAACATAATTTTTCATTTATGTCTCTTTTGTGCTAAATGGAAAGTTAGATGTTTGTGTGATTTTGTGTTTAATATTGAGCTTGATAGCTTATGTTGCTCAAAACAAATAGGTTATGCTTAGTCATATGAATCACTAATTAGCTCTTCAACTACATATGATCATGGTAATGGAAGTGGATTTAGAATCAAAATTTGATGGTTTATGTTTCTAATTCAATAGTTAATAAGCCATGCTTAAAATAGATTCTACTTATAATTTCATGTCAATTTCATTAAAGTTAGTAAGTGGGTTAGAAGACGCATTAAAGTTTGATGGCTTAAGTTTGTTAATTAATAACACAACTAGGCCATGATTATGATAAATGCATCAACTAAACTCATAAATGACCAACAAGAGATCATAATTTCATTATGTAATCATGAGAGGGGATTTGCCTCTAAATTGCTCTTTAATCTCATATTTTTATTCTCCTTAGTTTTAATTTTTTTAGTTAGTTAATAATCCATCGACTTTGGTATAATTTGATTGATTGAAAATTTAAAATCTAAACAATTTCCTGTGGATCGACCCGTACTCGTCGCGTACTAAAATTGTACGTCGTGTGCTTGTGGCTATTTTATTTCAAAAGATATCGGTATTTTTCTAATCCATAAAAAATTTGCCGTTAAACATGCGTGCACGGTGAACATGTAAGAGCGTATGTAGGTGATGGAATTAGATTTGGGAAGAAATAGTTTATGTGGGCAATTTATTCGATTTAGTGGTTAAAAATTTGATTAAGTAATTAATTTGTTTAATCAACCACCAAATCTTATAGGTTTAATATTTTGATCATATGAGGTTGGATTCGGACATGGTTGCATTGAACTTGTATCAACATTATCTTCATATTGGAATTGGTTCATTGAATGTGGCGCAAGTGAAATTTTAGGCTAAAATCGACCAAACTGGAATGCAAAAACATCAACTGGAATTTCTCTGAGTTTACTCACCACTAACTATACTATATGATGTTTGTATTGCTATAGATTATTATTGAATGCTTGGATGATAGTTTATATTGTTGTTTGATTGTTTATTTGGATTTAAATTCCCATATGAAAAGCAGATGGCATAAATAAACATTGTGTTGTGGGGAACAAAAACAAAAGGAAAGTCAAAGTATATGTAGAAAATAGGTCGCTATAGAACACTTCGAAGTACACATACATATGTGTGATTTATAGGGGACATTTGTAGAGAGACCCGAAAGGGTTTTTCGCCAATATTTGTTTTACTTATATTCTTATGCTACTAATATTGATGTTTGGCCGAAATATTTTCTTTGGAAAGTTTGGGGAAAACACAATTAGTTTTATGGTAATTTGAATAATCTTCTAAGTGACGATTGAATGTTGCCTAGGCAAATGCTATAATGCATTTAGTAAACTATTCTCTTTATCATTGTGCGATCGAAATGAGTTAAAATCCTAACGAATCCAAAGTGAGTGTTAGTGAAAAATTGCTAGAGTTATTTCATATAGAAATATAAGTGGTATGTTCAAAAGGGGGTTTTGGAATAGAAAACCGGCTATTTGGTTCTTAAGTTTCCTTAAAGGAAATTGATCTCAAATAAAAAGTATTTTTATAAGAGAATGTTTTGATAAATGAAATTTTTTAAGTTCTTAAGTACAAAGGGGATAATTTAACACAAATTTTAAATGGGTTAAATTGGATAGGAAGGTTTTAATAAGCATTATTTTATTAAAACTATAGTCTTTGTTAATCATCTAGGTTGTATAAACTGTTTGGTGATATTGTGCCAACCTATAAACATCTTCTCTTAGAACACCCTTAGGTAAGGGGTCAAAGGATCGACTCGGTTATAAAAATCCACATTTTCTTTGGGCCTCTATCTAAATTCTAAAAAGTAAAATGAAATTGGTGTTGTGTATGTGTTCTTAGGATATAAAAGAGTACTATACAAGTAAATAAGGGTGGATCAAGTTTTTAATTTAATGTTTTATAAAGACGCGTCTTTGTAAAATATTTATAAACTTAAGTGGGAATTTATGAAATAATTTTAGTATTGAATAAGATACTAAACATAAAAATGAAGATGCTTTAGAAAAAGAATGGTGTTAGTTAAGAAACCAATAAATTTAAGTAAGTTATGCATAGATCATTTCATTCACATTGTTCTTGATCTAGCGTTTGAATACATAACTTTAGGTGATTCACACCAATCCGAAAAGGGATTTCTCACTTGATTCTTGTAAGTGAACACTTGATTCAGCTTCTCGATATGATACTGGATTTTCTATCCTAGTTTATGGCTATATAAGGACGATGGAGGTTTTTAATCAAGGAACCCAATTGGAGTCTCATTAGGGAGATCGAGTGAGTGATACTAGTTCAAAAATAAAGTCTATATATCCAAGCAAGTGATCAGATAGATATTTTGTACAGATGCATTATGTACATCATACAGGTTTAAGTATATATGTATACTATGTGTTGGCAGCTAAGGGAAATTAGGGGAGTGACTTTTGTTGAGACTTGGTTTTGATTCATGACACGAAGCTATCACTACGACATACAGATTTGACGACTACTACAACAAAAAGAGAATATTAACTACAAGGAGACGAGACTTCAAAACCGGTGCATCAATTATATTATTTTGTTTTTCAGGTCAATGTTGTTAAAATCTCTCCTCGGTTACGTATATATTAGCTTATATATTTAATCACTCTATTTACCAAATATTTTATACATATATAAGCATATATTAAATTATAAAAGCGATTAATGTTATATATACTTCTATATCTGTGTAAACTGTGTATGCACAGATTTCACCAGGTCAATCGACTGACCCAGAGGTCCAATCGAATGACACTGGAAAATTTGTGCAATATGCACCGGTGCAAAAATATACGGATATATATTTAAAAATTATTTTGAATATTCAGTCGAATGACCCAGAGGCTCAGTTGACTGAATTTCTACAACAGCTACTTTTCGAAAAGACACGACTTTTTGTGAAGAGATACAAACCTCTACGAAAATATTTGGACGCAACACTTCAATCGAAAGTCTTCACCAACATCGCTGCTTTCTAACCATTATAAATACATACTCAAACTTGATTCCAAATCACTGAATTACAATCGAATTTTCTTATCACTCTAATCTAACTCTCTGGAATCTATTTGCTATTATACTTTCAATTATTCTGCATTAAAGCAATACTATACCTTTCTATTCTTCATATACTTCAAATATATATATTTATACTCGAGGAGAAGATTATAGGAAGGGTGTACTACAAGTGACAAATCCGTATTATCAGAACACAAAAAAGTCAAAACTATTTTCTGTATTTGTTGAAGTCCTGTTCTGCTGCTCGGGCGAGTGAAGTCCTTTTCGGTTGCTGAGGCGAAATCCTGTTCTGCTGCTCAGGTCCCTGTTTGGTTGCTCAGGAGTTGTATAGACCTATTCCTCAGGGTTAAGTGAAGGTTGTTGTTTTAGTGAAATTCCAGAAGGTGTCTGGGACTGGACGTAGGACGGTGCTCTGAACCAGTATAAAAATCTCTGGTGTCATTTTTACTTTACTGCTTTTATATTTCTCACTATTTACTATATTGTTATCATCACGATACTCTGCGTTATCATATATTCATATTACACGATCCATAGCACACTTTCAAATTTCAATTTTGTTCTAAGGTAGCTTAGATATTATTTTAAGCAATAACCAGAGACTGATGAGCACAATGGTACGCTTGCAAAATTTTCTAAATCCTTGGACGATTAAGACAGTTGCGAACCTAAAAAAACTCTAAATCTTTTTTCTTTATCATTTAGCATTTCAGACGATGTTAAGTGGCAGTTTATTCCTTTATGGAATTTAATTTGATTGATAATATGATTTTATAAACTACGGTTTATAAAGTTGTTTATTAGAACTTAAATCCCGGTGCTTTTGAAAAAAAGTGATTTTGAAAGAATTTTTGAAAGAAATAATAATATTATTATTTCAAAAATTTTGGTGAAATATTATTATTTTAGGATATTTGAAAAAAAAAATGCAGTAGTTTTTTGAATATTTTTTGTTATGACTAAAGTTGGACGATTGGGAATTTTTCGATTTGGAAAACTCGTCAGGTACATTTGTTTACTCTAGTTGTTATTTTGGAGGAACCAGAATACCACTGGATGCTCCATGTTGTTTTGATTTTAGAGTTATATCATGCTTCGGTAGGAGGAGCCCCCTCCTTATCATAATTGATTTTGGCATTGATTTATTTCTTTTTGGATGAATTTGAAAATATATTTTGAATATAAAATCCCAGGCATTTAGTTCTAAATTTATCTTTTGAAAAAAAAAAGACTAGATGCTTAGTATTTTAATTTAGAGTATTCTCTATACTTTGGTTACTTATGGTTGTTATCATGTTTATGTTGCTTGAGCTTATGATAAAAATAGCTAGTGTATTACTCTTGTCAACATGATTCTCTTTTGGATTATGTAAATACAAGATAGGCATAAGAAAACAAGAAATTACTGTCCGGTTTCTTGCACACCTACATTAGCATCATGATAGTAAGTTACTTGGAAAAATAAAAAACAAACGCAAAAGTGGTATGTAACAGATTTAGAGATTCATAATTAATTGATAATTTTATTCCCCAGATATGTGAGGTAACTTGGCTTTTGTTTTCTTTTGTTTGATTTGGACCAGTTGTGGCAAATTGTAGTTTTTCCGAATCAGCCGTGCAAAGGAGGTGCTGTCGAAATTTTTCCGTAACATAAGGGACTTTAAAGGTTTAATAACTCATTTTAATTTATAGTTTTTAAATTTAAGGGTATGGAGACATTTTCTTATTTTGGAAATTTTGGGGACAAAAATTTCTCATGAGGGAAGAATATAACATCCTGGATTTTATTAATTTGATTCTGAATATTAATTAATTTTAAATATTTAAATAATTGTTTTCAGAGAGTTTGACAATTTATATCCAAATATAAGGATTATTTAAATATTTGAATTGTGAATTAAATATTAATTAAATGGATTTAACAGCCTTATTTCTCTTTTTAGTTAATAAATAATAATGGTGAACTCGATTCATAAATTTATTTATGATAATAAATAGTTTGAATAAATAATAAGAAATTTAATTGTTAAAACGACTTGATTTTTATTGACGTATTTTTATTTTAATTTATTGGATTTTTTCATAAGTTCTTATTTGGAAACATTTAAATCGTCATTTGACATATTTTATGGCACATGACGGTGTCTTTGAAATTTCACAGAATAAAATAATCTATGTATTTTATTGGCTCGTGCCGCATTTTGCTGCACGATCGTATTTTTATTTCTGGGTTTCATGTTTCATACGTTAATGGAATATTGGGTAGCGGAATACCATGGAACCTCCGTTTCAAAATCATTTTAAATCAAATTCAAATTTCAAAATTACTTTTTAGTGATGTGACATGTTGCTTGGAAATTTGGTTTAACTTGTAATGGAAGGTAAGTAATAGTTTCGCTTACAAATTTAGTGAAGTCAACACTTAGATTTTGGCCACTTTCACTTTTCCTCACTTAACTTTTCACTTTCTCTCCTTCATCTTCTTTTCGCTAAATCATTTTATAGCAAACAAAATAATTTTCCCCACTTGAAAAAATCAAAAGAGAATGATTCTCTCATCCAAAAAAACACAACTTTGGATTCATTAAACTTGTCTCATTGAGTTCTTCAATTAGGTATAGGTGTCGTTGCGTACGTTGTTGATTTTCTGAGATCAACTTTTTGGAAGCAAACTAGGGTTTGACCTAGACTTCGATTTAGGAGGAGATAGACATGATTGAGGATAGATTTGGGTTTGTCGAAGGAAGGAGATTCGATTGGAAAAAAATTCGAAGTTCGGTGGCGTATTACAAATCGCGACTTGATGGTGTCGGGAGGAGCAGTTTTGAGTTTTTTTTTGATGTGATAGGTTGAGCTTCGTGTGGTGGGGTGCATCGCAGAGAGGAGGCAGAGTGATGTTCGTCGGCATTATTAGATTTGGGTTTTGTCGAGAGATGTGGGAGAGGAAGTCATGCATGCATGGTGAAGATGCATGTGTGTGTGCAGGTGATGGAATTAGATTGGGGAAGAAATAATTTAGGAGGGTAATTTGTTTGATTTGGTGATTAAATATTTAATTAAGTAATTAATTTGTTTAACCTATCTCCAAATCTTATAAATTTAATATCTTGTTCAAGTCGGATTCGAACGCTGTCGGTTGGACTTGTATCAATGTTATCTCATATTGGAATTGGATTTGTTGAATTTAGAGCAAGTGAAATTTAAGGCTAAAATCGAATGTCGCCAAATTGGAACACGAAAGCATCAACTGGAATTTCTGTGATTTTACTCACCTTTGAATAAACTATATGATGTATGTATTACTGTAGATTATTGTTGAATGCTTGGATGATAGTTTATATTGTTGTTTGATTGTTTATTTTAATTTAAATTCCCATATGCAAAGCAAATGACATAAAAAAAACATTGTGTTGCAGGGAACAAAAACAAAAGAAATGTCAGAGTATACATAGCAAATAGGTCGAAATACACTTCAAAATACACATACATATATGTGATTACAGGGGACTTTTATGGAGTGACCCTAAGGGATTTCTCAACAATATTTATTTATTTATATTCTTATGTTTCTTATACCGATGTTTGGTTGAAATATTTGTAACATGTTGTTTAATTGTGTAAGTGTTGGTACAGCGATTATCGTTGTACCGTCATTTGTGAAATATCATCTCCTTAAACCTTTGTTATATGTTGAACTTGAGTTTGCATTTTTAAAAATAAATATTTGGTCGTGTTTTGCACTTTGAAAGTTCTTTAAACTCTATTTTCAAGTATTTTGAGAATTTGGAAAGTAAAGGATAAGTGGTGATTAAAATTTATAAAAAGGAGTTATAAATTTTATTGATTATCTTTCAAAATAATTGACACTGTTTTAAACTTTTAAAGAGATTATATAGTTTGATTAATTATCTCTCTCGAGAGTTAATGTCGTTTGAAATTTATCAAAGATTATAAATTGGATTTAATAATCTTTCGGGATAATTAATGTTTTTTAAAATTTATAATGGTTATTTACCTTAAATATTTTGTAAATTCTTTTCAAATGAGTTTGTAAGGACTGTATAAATATTTGAAAGAATTTGAGGTTTAAATATATTCCTAATTGTTACTTAACTATAATAAAGTTAACTGATAAATTTATTAACGATGTTTAAAGTTAATTAACCGATTCAATTAAAATGTTTTAAAGATTAATTAACTAATTTAAGAAAAGTGGTTTAAGTTAATTAACTGATGCAATAAAGGTGTTTAAAGTTAATTAATTGATATATTAAAGGAGTTATAAGTTTGATTAATTGTCTCTTGGGATGATTAATGTGGTTTTGAATTTATAAAAGAATTATATCAACTATCTTTCCAGATGATTAACAATGTTTTAAATTTATGATAGCATTTTAATTGACTTATTATCTTCCGGGATAATAAATGTTGTTCTGAAATTTATAAATGATAGTTCGTAAATGAGAAAATATTTAAAAAAGGAATTTTTTTTAAAAATAAATCTAAGTGCAAATTATTTTGGGGTTTATAGTAAACAATGTTTTAATAACATTCTTTTTACCCTTCTTTTTAATATGCATAAAAATATAATTTGCTCTTTAAAAAGAATATATTAAGGAGTGTTTTTTAAAGTTTTTTACAAATATTAATAATGTGAAAACCAAACACAAGTTCGATTTTAAAAGTTTAAAATATTTGATTCGGTTACAGAAAGGATAAGAAAATTAATTTCTATAAACGATATCGCTTATAAGGAAAATATATAGTCATACTCTTAGCATTAAACATCAAGGTACGGAAACTTGTTTCTATCTCGAAGGTTAAAATTGTTGTCAAGACAATGCCTAGACATAACACTACCTTAAGTTGTCCGGCTTTATTTTCAATCGAGGGATAGTACAAGTTTGAAATCGACAAAGTTGTGTAAGGTATGAGATTTAATTTCCATATACGATCATTCAGATTATTCCCAATAGTTGACTTATTGACTATCGATTTAGCTTTCTTCTTTGAGTATCGTCAATTTAAGATGATTCGTTGCTCATTTGAGAATTGATATATTTGTCGGAGTGACCAAGCCGGAAAGCGAATGGATGTCCAGCTATATGGGGTTGCTCCCATTAGGGTATCGTCACATCTACCCTAGATTAGATTCGGCGGTATGCGTGCGGAGATGTGAAATATTCGGATACTTGGTAAGGTTGGCGGGGTCCAACTTGCACATTTCCAAGAGAGTCACAGAGAAAATGACCATCTCAATTATATTGTCTAAAGGTATACTTTCGGTAAAGAGGTGCATCATCTTAGTCATTGTTGGAAAATTTCTTTCCTTGTTGATTCAAATCTTTGATTGTTTTTTTAATTTCATTGAGAAGTGAGTGGAGCTCTTCTCAATGTTTAATTATTTGTGTCAATTCTTTAAATTTGGACTCTGATCTTGCTTATGCCCATTCTTTCAAGTTTGGATTTTGTTTTAATATGTTTCCACTCATTCATGTGTGGAAGTTGTTCTTGTGAGGTAAAACTTGTTCCATATTTATTGGCTTGGTCTCAAAGAATTATTATGTGTACTTGAGTTTTCTCACGTTGGTTTTCTAAACCGATCCGGGTGTTATTTTATTATAATGCTCGAGTCAGACCGAGTATTTCCAGTTGTCATTGGAGGAACATGGAGCTCATGGAATAGAGCTGGATGTTCACCTACCGTAGTATTTTTATTTAATGCTATATTATTATATATACCGATCGGCAATTGTAAGATGAGGAAGTTATTATGGTCCAGGCTGATGAGGTTTGTTTTTAACTCTGATATACTATGTATTTTAAAGTGACGGCCATTATTGTCTTTGTTACATCATATGTAATCGTTCCGTTGTGAGATTATATTTCTCTTGTTCGTTTTTTTAATTTTACCCTAACAACCTATCTTTCTGGCGATTGGATGTTTTGAATAGGTGGATGTATTTGGTGCCGACTTCCGACGATCGAAAAGACGGGTCGTTCAATGTCCATACATCATCACTATCATCAATTTATGCCTCCAAACGGTAGTCATACACGTCAAAATATCACCATAGAGTCCCAAGAGCGCACCAAGAAAAAAGTAGAATCATCGCACATCAAATCGAGCATTCGAAACCCCATTTAATCCAAAACTGGGTTGTTATGCACTACCGGTGCACCGGTGCATATCTTAAATAGTCGATTTTCTTACTGTTTTGTATATTTTGTTAGTCCTTAAGACGATGGTTTTGATGACAACAACCTTAGGACATGTTATAAAGTATAAATGCTAACATTATAGTTTATATATATATATATATATATATATATATATATATATATATGCAGGATATAACAATGTAGGTACCAAAAATGAAGATTGTGTAGTATAAAGATTCAAGATTGAAGACTCATAGGTATAAAGAAATCAAGAGTTTAAGATTTCAAGAGTACAAGATAAGTATTGAGTCTAGAATTAATAAAACTTCTTGAAAGAACTTACATCTTTATTCGAAATTTATTCGGGGAATGGTTCGAGCCTGTTAAAGGGATGGAACCCTAGTGGGATGGAACCCTAGTGGGATGGAACCCACGACAATATCTAGTGGAACATATAGTGGTCCCATTTTGATATCCACTAATTTTATGAAAATGCTTTTCAAAAATATATCTCTTGTTTTAAATATTTTCAAAAAGACATCTCTCTTGTTTGAAATATTTTAGCCTCAAAATTATCTTTATCATTTTTAATATTTTGATTTCAAAATTGTCCTTGATTTTAAACTATCTCTTGTTTTAAATATTTATCTTTAAAATATTTATATACTCGGATTTTAAATCACTTTATAGATTAAGATTATATATTAAAATTTATTTTTATATGTTTAAACTATATTCAAATATATTTACAGAGTTTAGAAATTGTTGTAACAAATTATAAAAACCAATTTTAATAAGAAAATAAAAATCACCAATTTTGCGTAGAGCATGTCGATATCCTTCTACCCTCCATGTCGACATGGTGCCCGTTAAATTCAAAATTAAAATTTTCAAAAAAAGTGTCTATTTGTCGTATCCTTTCACGAATAGATATGGGTGTTGATCTCCTATAAATACCAGTAGTTCTAAATGAATTTATAATCGGATTTCACTTGTTTTCTCTCATCTTCATCTCCCACATTTATTCTAAAGAATCCCAAACTATACTTTGTCGAAATAAGTGAATCAAACTTGATTATCTCTTGTTTGATTCTCTTCCACTCTCACCATAAGATCTCGGTGCTATTCATAGTTATAGGATCTTTTGTAAATCAAACTATCGAGTAAAAGGTGCGGTTGAGCCTTGAAATCAATTGGGTGTGACCGTATCCTTGGAAATTGATCTTGTAGCCTGGTTAAATCAAGAGAGTTTCCCTGAACTCGAATACAGGAGGGTGTACCTTGTAGCCATGAAAATTAGGGTGTAATCTGGGAGATTATTTTGATAAGAAAAACGTATGATTGTACGGGATTGGATGTAGGGTAACTCCGAATCAGTATAAAATCTTGGTATATTCTTTCTTTGCTGCTTTTATTTAGTATTTGCATCTGTGTCTGATTATGTGATTATATATGTGTCTGTGAATTGCATTTGTTGGTAATTAAATTACATAAGTTTCAAAAAGATGTAAAAAACCATAAAACACTATTCACCCCTCTCTAGTGTTATTCCAGCATTAAAATTCATAATCCACATTTCTCACATTTGGTATCAGAGCAAGGTTTTCAAAGTTTTCATAACCTGAATTTTGAAAAAGTTTTAAAAATTGCTATTTTTGGGAATTTTGTTAACTCTAATTTACAATTGTTAAAATCATCATTGTCTCATAAGTATGCATATAGTTATTATAGAAAATCAAGTTATCTACCGAGTTTTTATTCTGTGCAGAAAGGAAAATGTTATATGGCTTTTGAAGAATCAACGCTCAATGGACAAATGTGCAAATCAAGAAGAATAAGTGGATACTTGATAGTGGATGTTCAAGACACATGACTGGTAATCCAAATATGCTGAATGATATTATCTATAAATATGGAGGATTGGTTAATTTTGAAGACAACTCAAAAGGATATGTGATTGACATTGGCAATGTCGGTAACTCTAAAACTCTTATTATTTCTAATGTTTTATTAGTGAAGAATCGGAAACACAATCTGCTTAGCATTAGTCAACTTTGCGATAAAGGATACAAAATTAAATTTGAAAAAGATAAGTGTCACATCGAAGATAATAATTCAAATATTATATTTGAAGGAATTAGGAAGAACAATTTATATTCTTAGTATGAAAATCTCAAATGATAATCTATGTCTTTTGGCTAATACAAGTGACGCTTGGATTTGGCATAAAAGATTCGGCATTTGAATTTTAAACTCTTATCTAGACTTTCCAAACTTGATATAGTAAGAGGTATCCCTAGAATAAATTTGAAAATAGATAGTATATGTGATGCTTGTCAATTAGGAAAACTTGGGAAGAGTTCTTTCAAATTAAAAGATATGATTTCAACTTCAAAACCTCTTGAGTTACTTCATCTAGATTTGTTTGGTCCATCTCAATTTCAATCAATAAATCACAATAAATATGTCTTTGTAGTTATAGATGATTATTCTAGGTTTACATGGACAATTTTTATGAAACGTAAAAGTGATACTTTTGATTCATTTAAATTTTATACAAAAAGACCTCAAAACCAACATTCTTTAAAAATTATAACTGTTCGTAGTGATCACGGTGGGGAATTTGAAAATGGAAATTTTGAGAGATTCTGCAATAAAAAGGGAATAACTCATAATTTCTCTTTTTCAAGAACTCCACAATAAAACGGAGTGGTAGAATGTAAAAATAAGACGGTTTAAGAGTATGCTAGAACAATGCTTTCAGATAGTAATTTACCAAAACATTTTTGGGATGAAGCAGTAGCTACAGCTTGCTACATTTTGAATAGAATATTAATTAGACCGTTAACTAATAAAACACCTTATGAACTTCTTTACAAGAAGAAACCAAGGTATCTTATTTTAGAATTTTTGGAAGTAAATGTTTTATTTGAAATACAAAAGATAATTTGTATAAGTTTGGTCCTAAATCCGACAAAGGAATCTTTATCGAATATTCTAATGGAAGTAAAGCATACAGAGTTTTCAATTTAAGAACTAATACCATTGAAGAAACAGTGCATGTTTCGTTTAATGAAAATTTCAAAGATGTTGAACAAATTAATGATGAAGAAGATTTTTCTACTATAAATAATGAATCAATTGAAACAAATAATGAACTTATTCATCCAAATAAAAAGGTTAAGCTTTTAAAAGATCATCCTATAGAAAATATATTAGGAAATATTGAATCTATTGTTTGAACTAGAAATCAACTAAATAACATGAGTAATGTAGCTTTTATATCATCTGTTGAACCTAAAAATCCAAAGGAAGCATCGTTTGATGATTCATGGATTCTGGATATGCAAGAAGAACTGGATTAATTCACCAGAAATGATGTTTGGGAACTTGTTCCTAGACCCAAGTATAAAACTATTATAGGAACTAAATGGGTCTATAAAAATAAAATGAACGAACTAGATGAGGTCGTTAGAAATAAAGCTCGATTAGTCGCACAAGGTTATTGTCAAGAAGAAGAAATAGATTTTGATGAAACTTTTGCACCTATAGAAAGATTAGAAGCCATTAGAATTCTACTTGCTTTCGCAAACTATAATAATTTCAAATTATTTTGAATGGATGTTAAAAGTGCTTTTCTAAATGGATTTGCGAAAGAGGAAGTTCATGTTGAACAACCTCCACTCTTTGAAGATGAAAATTTTCCAAACCATGTTTTCAAACTTAAAAAAGCTCTATATGGTCTGAAACAAGCTCCTAGAGCATGGTATGATAGACTTAGACCTTTTTCATTACAATCATATTTTGAAATTAGTTAAGTAGATAATACTCTTTTCATTAAAAGAAATAAAAATGATATCCAACTAGTACAAGTTTATGTAGATGATATTATTTCTGGTTCAACTAATCATGAAATGAATAAAGAATTTTCTAAAATAATGATAAAAGAGTTTGAAATGAGTCATATGGGTGAACTTACTTTCTTCTTAGGTTGACAAATAAAACAATTAGATAATGGTATTGTCATCAGTCAAGAAAAATTTGCTGGGGATCTAGTTAGTAAATTCGGTATGACTACTGCAAGTAGAAAACTCATTCCCATGGCAACCAATAAAGATTTAAATAAAGAAGATCTTTTAAAAGACGTAAATCAAAAACTACAGGGGAATGGTTGGATCACTACTCTATATCACTAGGAGTAGACCTGATATCATGCATAGTGTTTATCTCTGTGCAAGATACCAATCTCAACCCAAAGAGAATCACTTAAAAGTTGTAAAACGTATCACAAGATATGTTAAGCATACTTTTGACTATGGTTTATTTTACCCTAAAAGTGATTCATTTGATTTAATCTCTTATTGTGATACTGACTATGCTGGTTGCAAATCTGATCGAAAAAGTACAAGTGGAACATGTCACTTTTTGGGCCACTCTCTGGTTCCATGGTTTAGTAAAAAGCAAAGCACTATTTCTTTATCAACAACTGAAGCAGAATATACCTCTGCTTCTTTGGCTTGCTCTCAAGTCATTTATATGCAACAAACCCTAAAAGATTTTGGATTAACAATTTCAAAATCACCAATTTATTGTGATAATATTTGTGCAGTAAACTTATCTAAAAATCCTACCCATTAGGCTAGGACTAAACATATTTATATCAGACATCATTTTCTCAGAGACAATATCAGCAAAGAGATTATTTCTCTTGAATCTATCAACTCCGAAAATCAAATTGCTGATATTTTAACCAAACCCTTAAATCAATATATATTTAATAAGTTAAGAAGAGAACTAGGCATTTGTTCAATAACTGAGATATAGAATATAGATATAGCAACATATATTTTAATAAAAAGAGATACACACGAAAATTAAATTTTTCACAGGGATGTCGACATACCCCTACCACCTATGTCACATACGATGGAAAAATGTGAAAATTTAATTTTTGTAACGACCCGCAAATTCGTACCTCTTGAGTCGACTCTATTCTACATCAATTAACTCAAGTTGAACATAAATACGAACCATTAGAGTTAAAGAAGAAGAGGTAGGAGAAGAAAATAGAAAACAACATCAGAATCTAACCATCGCAGCGGAATAAAATATAATAGGTAATAAATGCTCTTTGCACAAAACAAATATATCTGTTTATACACTACATCATCAGAGTACATGATGAAGCACTTACCTCGCGGCCGACTCATCCCCATCGCCATCCATTTCCCCACGACTCATCCCCCTCACCGACTCACGACTCAACTCTACCGAGTCAACTCATCCCATCAAAACCCTCTCCGCGACCCACGATTCATCCAACCTCAACGACCCACGACTCATTCCCATCGCCACTTCTCCATGACTCACCACTTCAGCCGCGACCCAGCCCTCCCACGACCTACGACTCTCCATTACCGCGACCTACGACTCATCACTTCGGCCGCGACCCGCAACCCTCAAACCTAAACCTAGACGCGAACGACAGTAAGTCATTTTCCCCAATTCTTAAGTCGCGAAGATTGTTACCAGCTTCTCTTAGCTCGGGTAAAGGAAATAAGTCGCGAACGACTTATTACTGAGTCGCTGATGATTACTGAGTCGCGAACGACTTATTACTGAGTCGCGAACGACTTATTACTGAGTCATAAAGCTTATGTCGTGAAATTTTAAGTCGTTGCACTTTGGTAATTTGTTACTTATATCGTTTGTGTAAAGTGTTGTAATTTCCTTAAGTCGTGTTGTAACCCTATCAATAGGGACATGAAGTCATTGTAAAGAAGGTTGAATATGGAATAAAATTTCTTGTTGATTGCTTTGTGCTTTCTTCTCTAATTGGTAGTCGAGTGAAATCTCCTATCTCCACCTACGTCATTCGAGTGCGCTCGAATCTTCGTTTGTGAAGCCGAGTCACGGAATCAAGTGCGCTTGATCAACGTCGAAGAATCGTAGATCTTTGTTTCTCGGTATCGTGCGCGATCAACGAGACGAAGATAGCTAGAATCCGGCATCTTTGGATCAACGGATTTGGGCATTACAGTATTTTCAAATCACCGATTGCTACTTTTCATCAATTGAAGTTTGTTTTGAAATATCCGCTGCGTCAGTTTGGTATCAGAGCTTGTTTTAGCCAATCATAGCTAAATCGGGTCTTGGAGCCAAGTATTCGAAGTTTGAAGTTTATATTCGTCGTGTTCATATTGAAATTGCAACAAGTTGAAGTTTTTGATCCATCTCATTTTGGATCGAGAGTTTATTGAAGGTGTTTGAATTTGCGTGGGAGAGATTTCACGCCAAAGTGAAGTTCGAAGCAAGCTTGAAGCCGTGCTAGTTGATTTGAATTGTAGCTTTGGAGTTGTTTTGTTTGAAGATTTTTGAAGTTTGATTTGTTGAATTTATTGTTTAAAGATTTTGTGAAGTTCAATCATGCCACCGAGACGAGCTCAACGTCATCGCAATATTAATGCCTTGTATGGAAGAGAAGAGGCCGATGAAATGGAGCAACAAATCCACGAGAGCTTTACTGAAAAGTTGAACGAAGGAATTGGTCGATTAGAGAGAATGATGCTTGAAATGAATCAAAGTAGAAGAAGAATTTCACCTGAATCAAACCGTGGGGGTAGTAGAGTTTCATCACATTCAGAACGGGAGAGGAGAGAAAGTTAAGAGCATAGAAGTGTTGATAATCGAAGTAGGAGGAATGTTGATGATCGGGATCGAAGAGATGTTGGTAGTAGGAGTGGTGGTAGAGATGTTGGAGGACGTGAACGACAACGATATACTTCAGATTTTGATGAGGAATTTGTTGGTGACAGAGGGAGTATGCATCGAGATAGAGAACAAACACGACGTCAGTATCAAGATGTAGATGATGATCGTCGATGGGAATCGGGAATGAAGATGGAGATTCCGGAGTTTAAAGGTGGGATGGTTGCTGAGGAGTTCTTAGACTGGTTATCTAATGTTGAAGAAATCTTTGATTTCAAAGAAGTGCCGGAGAATCGTCGAGTGAAGTTGGTTGCTACTAGATTGAGGGGAAGAGCATTGGCATGGTGGCAGCAAACTAAACTTACCCGAGAACGGATGGGGAAATCGAAGGTTGTTGAGTGGGATAAGATGAAGAAGTTGATGAGATCTACTTTCTTACCTTACAACTATCAATCACTTATGTACCAGAGGTTGCAGAATCTGAGGCAAGGGACAAAGTCTGTTAGTGATTATGCTGATGAATTTTACCAACTCATTGCCAGGAACGATATTATGGAGACTGAAGAACAGTTAACTGCTAGATTCATTGGGGGATTGAGAATGCAGATCCGGGATGTGGTTAATATGTTTGATCCAAGATCTGTAGCAGAGGCACATCAGAAAGCGTTAGCTTGGGAGAAGCAGGGAAGGCGTGGAGGTGGTGTGTTTACTAATTCTAACAATCAAGTGAAGGGGGCCAGTGGAAGTTCTAATGTTCCTAAACCTGTCAGTAAGCAAATTGTGAAAGAGGGTTAGAAGGCGAAGGTTAATAGTGGGTTCAAATGTTATAATTGCCAGGAAATGGATCATAAAAGCAATGAGTGTCCAAAGCCGAAGAAGAGAACTATGATAGTTGAAGCTGAGGATGAGGATGAAGAGGCTGACTAATTCCTTACAGGTTGAGGAGGAAGACTTGTTATCGGGAGACGAAGGATATTCACTGATGATGAGGAGGAGTTGTTTGACACCAAAGCAAGAGGAGAGAGACAGTTGGTTGAGGAATAACATATTTCAGTCTACTTGCACTATTCTTGGAAGAGTTTGTAAATTCGTTATTGATGCTGGGAGTTGCGATAACATTATCTCTACAGAGGAAGTAAAGAAGTTGGAATTGAAAACCGAGAAGCATCCTAAACCGTACAAGTTAGCTTGGTTGAGGAAAGGAGGTGAGGTGAAAGTTGGAAGGAGAGCTTGTGTTAAATTTTCAATTGGGAAGAAATACAAGGATGAAATTTGGTGCGATGTTGTAGACATGGACGTATGTCATCTATTGTTGGGCAGACCATGGCAGTTTGATAGAGCAGTTCAACATGATGGTCGTGCTAATAGCTATAGTTTCATGTTTGAAGGCACTAAAATTACTTTAGTTCCCAAGAAACAGCAACAGAAAGAAAGTAAGCTGGAGGAAATTGAAGAATTGAAAACTCTGTTAACTTTGAAGGAGTTTGTCAAGGAAGTCGAAGAGGAGCCTGAAGTCTATTTGTTGATTGGGCGAGAGTGCAGTGAAGAGGTTGAAATTCCTGAGGAAGCAAAGCCAGTTTTGAAAGAGTTTGAGGATGTATTTCCAGAGGAGTTGCCTAAGGAGTTACCGCCATTGAGAGACATTCAACATCAAATTGATCTTGTTCCGGGAGCAGTGTTACCACATCGACCACATTACCGAATGAGTCCGAAGGAACATGAAGAGTTACGAAGGCAGGTGGAAGAGTTGCTAGAACAGGGACGTGTTCAGGAAAGCTTGAGTCCTTGTGCAGTGCCAGCTTTGTTGGTGCCGAAAAAGGATGGAACATGGAGGATGTGCACTGATAGTAGAGCATTAAATAAGATTACGGTGAGATATAGATTTCCTATGCCAAGGTTGGATGACTTGCTGGATCAGTTGAGTGGGGCAACTATCTTTTCGAAGATTGATTTGAAAAGCGGTTATCATCAAATTCGGATTAGACCTGGAGACGAATGGAAGACAGCCTTCAAAACGAGAGAGGGGTTATACGAATGGTTGGTTATGCCATTTGGTTTGTCAAATGCACCTAGTACATTTATGCGGGTGATGAATCAAATCTTTAGACCATTCATTGGGAAGTTTGTCGTGGTTTATTTCGATGATATTCTGATTTACAGCAGGAGTACGGAGGAGCATGTTCAACATTTGAGGGAAGTATTGAATATTCTTCGTGAGGAACAATTTTATGCTGCTACGAAGAAATGTGTGTTTATGACGCACAGTGTTTTATTTCTGGGTTATGTTGTTTCAGGAGAAGGTATTCAAGTTGATCAGAGTAAAATTGAGGCAGTCAGGAATTGGCCACAGCCAAAGACAATTACGGAAGTGAGAAGTTTTCATGGGCTAGCGTCATTCTACCGAAGATTCATTCCACACTTCAGTAGCGTAATGGCTCCAGTTACTGATTGCATGAAGGGCAAAGGTTGGGATCGGGGGAGTGTTGAGTCAGCAGGGGAGACCTATTGCATATTTCAGTGAAAAGTTATCAGGGGCAAAGATGAGATACAGTACATATGACGTTGAATTTTACGCTGTTGTGCAAGCTGTTAAGCATTGGAGACACTACCTGTTTCAGAAGGAATTTGTTCTTTACACTGATCATGAAGCTTTGAAACATTTACAGGGGCAGGATAAAATTTCAGCGAGACATGCATCATGGATTGCATATTTACAGCAGTTTACTTTTGTCGTTAAACACAAATCAGGGGTGACGAACCGTATAGCTGATGCTTTGAGTAGGAGGAGTCATTTATTAACGACAATGAAAATTGAAGTGACAGGTTCTGAATTATTGCCAGAGCTGATTGAAGAAGATCCTTACTTTGTGAAATTTGTTGAGAAAGTCAAGGAAGGAAGTACTGATGAATTTGTGTTGGTTGATGGATTCTTGTTCAAAGGAAATCGTTTATGTATACCAGATTGTAGTTTGAGAATGAAAATTATCAAGGAGTTGCATGAAGAAGGTCATGTGGGTAGAGATCGTACATTGCAGTTGATTTCTCAATCTTACTTTTGGCCGTCGATGAGAAAAGAGGTTGAAAGATTTGTGGAGAGGTGCCATATTTGCCAGGTTTCGAAGGGAACAGCAACGAATGCAGGGTTGTATATGCCGCTACCTGTACCGTCTAAGCCATGGGTGGATATCAGCATGGATTTCGTTTTGGGTTTGCCTAGAACTCATAGGGGGAATGATTCTATATTTGTTGTGGTGGACAGATTTTCGAAGATGGCACATTTTATAGCCTGTAAGAAGACAGCAGATGCAGTTCGAGTAGCTCAATTATTCTTTAAAGAGGTGTATCGATTGCATGGTTTACCTGAATCTATTGTTTCTGATCGGGATACTAGATTTCTAAGCCATTTTTGGTTGAGTTTGTGGAAGATGGTCGGAACGAAACTAAATTTTAGTAGTGCTTATCATCCGCAAACAGATGGGCAAACAGAGGTGGTGAATAGATCGTTGGGAAACTTGTTACGATGTCTTGTGAAAGATAATTTGAAGAGTTGGGATTTGCAGTTGTGTCAAGCTGAATTTGCTCACAATCATGCAAATAACCTAAGTACAGGATTCAGTCCATTTCAGATTGTATATTCAAATTTACCCAGGGGACCGTTGGATTTGGCAGTAGTACCACAACCGAAGAGGACAGTTAAACGAGCCGCTGATTTTGTTGATGGGTTGACAGAATGCCATAGAATCGTTCAGGAACGATTGGGAAAGACAAATGAAAAGTATAAACAAATGGCAGATAAGAAACGAAGAAGTGTAGTCTTCAAAGAAGGTGATTTGGTTTACGCGGTATTGACGAAAGATCGTTTTCCAGTTGGAACTTACAATAAGTTGAAAGCACGAAAGATTGGTCCAGTAGAAATCTTGAAGAGGATCAATGATAATGCGTATCGATTAAGATTGCCGGAAGAGGTCCATACTTCTGATGTTTTCAATGTCAAACATTTAATTCCGTATTATGGGGAGGAACTTGACGAAGACAACGAAAATGTGAATTCGAGGACGAATTCTTTCCAACAAGGGGAGGATGATGAAGCACTTACCTCGCGGCTGACTCATCCCCATCGCCATCCATTTCCCCACGACTCATCCCCCTCACCGACTCACGACTCAACTCTACCGAGTCAACTCATCCCATCAAAACCCTCTCCGCGACCCACGATTCATCCAACCTCAACGACCCACGACTCATTCCCATCGCCACTTCTCCATGACTCACCACTTCAGCCGCGACCCAGCCCTCCCACGACCTACGACTCGCCATTACCGCGACCTACGACTCATCACTTCGGCCGCGACCCACGACCCTCAAACCTAAACCTAGACGCGAACGACAGTAAGTCGTTTTCCCCAATTCTTAAGTCGCGAAGATTGTTACTAGCTTCTCTTAGCTCGGGTAAAGGAAATAAGTCGCGAACGACTTATTACTGAGTCGCTGATGATTACTGAGTCGCGAACGACTTATTACTGAGTCGCGAACGACTTATTACTGAGTCATAAAGCTTATGTCGTGAAATTTTAAGTCGTTGCACTTTGGTAATTTGTTGCTTATATCGTTTGTGTAAAGTGTTGTAATTTCCTTAAGTCGTGTTGTAACCCTATAAATAGGGACGTGAAGTCATTGTAAAGAAGGTTGAATATGGAATAAAATTTCTTGTTGATTGCTTTGTGCTTTCTTCTCTAATTGGTAGTCGAGTGAAATCTCCTATCTCCACCTACGTCATTCGAGTGCGCTCGAATCTTCGTTTGTGAAGCCGAGTCACGGAATCAAGTGCGCTTGATCAACGTCGAAGAATCGTAGATCTTTGTTTCTCGGTATCGTGCGCGATCAACGAGACGAAGATAGCTAGAATCCGGCATCTTTGGATCAATGGATTTGGGCATTACAGTATTTTTAAATCACCGATTGCTACTTTTCATCAATTGAAGTTTGTTTTGAGATATCCGCTGCGTCAGTACATCATCACAGTTCAACATCAATAACATACAACTGGATACACAGTGGAATAATAATCAAATACAGAAATACGTATCGTCATCCAGCTCGTCTCCTGAGCTTCACAGCATCATACCCTGTATCCTATAATACTCGGTCTGACCCAAGCATTATAGTTAAATAACACCCGAGTCAGTCTAGAATACCAGTTTGATAAATCACACTCAAATTGATTATTAAAGTTTCAAAAATCCTTTTGAAAACAAAAGCATCTCGTAAGACCATGCCACAAATAAACATGTCGGATTTTTACCTTACGATAGCTAAAACACTTTTTATTAAAATCCTCTGATATTATGATAGGGTCTATTTACAAGTACTCATTAAAATAGCCGAAATTGTCACATTCTTTAAATTCTAGCTACCAGCCACAGAGTGGGTAATACAAACAAAACTCGTAGAAGGCACGTAGGGAGTATGGATTTCCAACTAATGACTAGGCACTGGGGTACCACCTGTCACGGTACGTGGCCTAGATCACTATATCGAGGATCACTCCCAACCCCCTGCAACACAAGACCTGGACTATCCCTTACTGGATAGTCCCGAGTAAGATCACCCCGTGGTTGGGATCAACACCCGCACCACTAAGCCGAATAAAAAGGGATATCTAGACAGTGATGACCTCACCCAGAAATGGGTGCTTCCCACCAAGCCGTGCTGCATAACCCCTGATTTTCAGTCATTCCCGTTTGATGAGGCTTGAGGCTAAGCGTTACCCTTTTAGAACATGTCCCATAGAATGCCCATCGTCCACCTGACGATGTTCCGAAAGCATTCATCCATACAAGTTCGTCCCAGGTTCGAACGGAACCGAAGGCACTATTCCTACTACATCCATTTTGGAAATATCCTCAGGATTAGTAGCGACTAGCCCTTGCACTTCACTGCTCCATCTTTGAATCCAAACTCATTTTTCCACGAAAACGTACAAACCGGATCGAAGTGGTTTTCGAGAAATAAATCCCGATCCCGGTCTCTTCGAAACGATCAACACATTTGGCCAATATTGATAGTCGGTTACTTAACTATCAATTAATATTCACAAACATCCATCAACCATAAATAATTTCTCCAAATTATTTATTTATCTCAAAATATCTTCGCAAGATATATTTTCATTTTCAACCTTTGAAAATAGTTTCAAACTATCTTCCTTTTCAGAATAAATTTCCCAAATATTTTCTATTTCCACTGATATCACCAAGCACTAAACTTTAGGCTTTTTAAATAATTTAATACGCTTTACTTTGAAATATACTTTAAAACATTTAAGTTAAAACTACTTCAATAATTTGTTAAAAGTACATATTATATGAATATTTGAAAATAAGGTTACTTTATAAAATATAAAACTAGGTTTTCACTTTTTAAAACAAAATACTAAGTCACCTTTTAAATAATTACTACGATAATAGATTTGAAAAACATTTACTTTAGAATTTGGATATTTAGAAATAATAAATTCCTAAAACATACTTTTTAAAACAACATTAAAACTTTTTATCTTATATTTTAAAAAAATTACTTTGAACGTACTTGGCTATCCAGATAAATATACTTCTCTTCACATTCTTCATTAAATTTCCAATTTCAAACACTTGAATCAATTTCCAAATTGATTTCCAATTTACTCCCTTTTATTCCAAAATCCATTAATTTCAGATTATATTCCTTAATTATGATTTAAAATACTTTTAACTGAAAATCCCAATTTTAGATTTCTCAAATTACTTCTTAATCCTTTTAAATAAATTTAAACTTTAAATTTAAAATAATTCTTTATTCCTTTAAAATAATATCACTTAATTTTACAATTCATTAATTTCTTTTCATTCAAAATCTCTTTTTTTTTCATACTCCAAGTTATTTATCAGTATTTTAATATCACTTCCATTTCTTTTTAATTCATTCTTAATTTATTCAAATTTTCTATATTTATTTCGCTTACAAATTCACTTATTTTATTTTCTTTCCAAAATCCAATTTATATATTTTTGGTAACTCATTATACCCAAATATATTCAATCAAACCATAGCATTCAATATTCCAATATAATTCATCATAGAATATCAAATAATCACAACAAAGAATATTAAATAATTTAAATAAATGTTGAGGAATCCAGTTGGATCCCTCCAACCTATTTTCCCTGCATCCACAGACGTTAGCACAACATAAATACCAATTCCACTTCGGGGTGGAATATCACAGTATATGGGATTAATATAAATCATCCGCTATTATGCGGCGCATAGGGTCTCATCCGCTATATAATGAGGGAAATCAATCGTTCCAAGATATATTATATACCGCTATATATAATATAACATACCAAATCAAATCAAATCAATCAATCAATTATTTGAATTTAAATCACCAGATAAGTGAGATTAACTCACCTTTGATTTTCATTTGCAATCCACTTCAGTATTGCCTTGGTTTACCCGATTTGACCTTGAATAATCAATTTATACGGCTTTATTAATAATTTGAATTAACTAAACAATTTTATTATCATTTATTAATTTAAGTAACTAAGAAATTTAGTTTAAACTGATAATTTCCCATCCAAATTGTATATACAAATAATTTATATGTGCCAAATCTTATGTATATGCATATTTCTGCTTTGAACCTTATATATACATATATATATATATCTGTGTGTATATATATAAAGTCTAATAAAATACAATCTCTTTTTTAACCTATATATTAAAACAAATTTATCTTATTACAGTAAACTATAAAATTTAATAATCATTTTTTATTATTATCATCCCATAAATCGAAAATTTTCCTATATAAAATTTAACTCAAACTACCACACATTTTATTTTTATTTATTTTTATAAAACAAAATAAATTTATAATCATTTTACTGTAATAATCCCCTTTTTTGGATATATATATATATATTCTTCTCATACAAGAATAAATTAAATAAACAGAAATTACCAACTCAGCTCGATCGCTCGAACCCACCGACCCTCCTGAGTCGCGACCCGCTTCGCCTGCCTTCACCGAGACACCTTCGACCACCCAAACCCGTTGCTTCAAGAAATCGAACACCCAATTCGATCTCGCGACCCAATCTGCAATCGATTCCAACATCAAACTCGCGGCCCCCCAAACTCCGATGATTGGGCCCTACGCGACCTAGCGTTCATCCTTTCCAGACTCAACCCATCATCGAGACCCATGCCACCTATTATACGTTCGCTCGAGGCTAACGATGACGCAACTGCTACACTCCACCCCTCGCCGCGTCGAAGTCGCCCCCCTCACCACACGTGCCCTGCGACTTGGCCTCGCGATTTACTGGACTCGCGATTCGATGGAAAGCCCTCCCCTTTTTGAGCTCGATTAGGGAATTAGGTTAATGAACGATATATTTTTTCGACTAAGGGATTTCGATTTCTACCTGATTTTGAAGAATAAAGGCTTCGGCCAATTTTTTTTTCGAGTTTGATTTCGAATTGGGATGAAACAGAACAAGCAGCCATTATCTTATCCCCTTTTTTTATATAATTTTCTCGTCTAAAGGAAGATAAGGGTGGAACGAATTTAGATTGAGGGGAGTGGCCTATAAGAGAAGGTTTGATTATTAATTTAAATTCAATTAGATTATTCTAGGCATTAACCAATATTTACGACCCAACGGTAACTCCTAACACTGCGAAAATTGAAATCCGATTATAATAAAACAATACGGATCCAATGAAACTGGTTTCGTCGAATTCCGAGACTGTGCCTCGGAAGGCTGTTTTTAAATATCGATTATAACGATAAAGTTTTAAAACTTAACAAAACATTTCCGAATCAAATTTCAACGCTTTTACTATCTTCAATATTATCATTATAAATTTTTACAAACCCTTATATTATTTATAACAGGTTTAAAATTCCAGATTCAACATCTTACCCAAATTTCCAAAAATTAAATTCAATAATTAAATTCCAATTAATGGTGATTTTTGAAATTCAAGTTAAACATTAAAATATTTAAAATCAACTAAATATTCCAATTTCAAATGCTTAAAAATTCTGGGTTGTCGCATTCCTCCCCCCTTAAAAGAATTTCGTCCCCGAAATTACTAGTTTGGAAGAATGATCCCATACCCATTACTCTTTTCCAAAACCAAACAGTTTTATCAACTTGTGATACATATCATTTATTAAAGACCCACTATTACTTCAACCAACTCCCCAAAACCTTACATAGTTTCCAACAACATTATTTACTTCATTTATTCAAATTTAAATTTAAATTCAAATTTAGATTATCAAAACTTTCTCAAAAAAATTCTAACTCCGAAAAATTTCGCCAGCGTCTCCTTTGCGCGATTAGCTCGGTACAACTACAGAAGACCTCTACGGCTCCCTAATTCCAAAAGAAAACAAAAGGCTAAGTGGCTAGATCAAAAACCCAATCAAATTTCATACAGAAATTTAAATACATACATTTTTATCGAGCAATTCAAAATTTATCTTCTGAAATCAAAATCAATTTCCTTTTCCTTTATAATACATGTATATGCTACTAAGCAATAATATCCAATCACAACATTCAAAAACATTAATTTGACTCCTTTACAAAATGTCATTATCTATTCATCCAAATATTAACTTAGAATATATTTGTAATATCAATTTCCATTTAAGAATTCACCATTCCTTTCTTAAGTTTAGTATAAGCATTTTATACATTTTAAATAATTATTTTTATTTCACCACTTTAGTTATATCCATTTTTATTCAAATTGGTTTTCCCATTTCCATATGAATTCAATTTATCTTCAACTCTGAATATTAAATTTTACCTTCCATTTATAACTGATTCATATCGTTATTTGAAGTTAGTTTTATTTACTAATTTATTTCAATTTCCAATTTATAATCATTTTATCGCTAACAAAAATTCCCCCAAAATTTCAAAAAAAAATTCTAACTCCCAAAATTTTCGGAAAATTTTGGCAGTCTCCTTTGTACGGAGGAGCTTTTGCAATTTGACAAAAGATATAAATATATATACATCGACCCGCACGGTCGGAAAAAAAACAATTCATATTTCCTATTTTTATTGCGTAGGCGTACCTTTATTAAGCATTTTAAGCAAGCGGCTTATTATTTTAGCATTTTGCGCGATCTAATCCAGCCAAACGGCTTCCCGGTACTTGTACTTACTCAACTAAAACATGTAAGTGTCATATATATGAAGTTTAACAACATTTCACTTATTTTCAATAGTTAAACACATAAATTCTAAAAGCAATGCACACTAAACACTTTCCGTAAGCAATTTATATAGTTTTAATACTAATTCAACTGTTTTTCAAGTAATTTATATACCATTTTCATTCAATTTGCATAGTTTACAACCCACTTGCTTATATTCAATTCATTTTTAAGTTTAAACAAACCCATATTATTCCAATTGATTTAAAAATCAATTCCAACCACCTCTGTTAATACATTTACTTTCGTTTACGATAAAATGATCAATTTTCTGTGCAAATTTGATGTTATTCATGCAAATAACAATTATATTTATTTCCTTCTATTTTAATTCATTCACAACCATTTTATTTAACTCGACACATTCGATTTCAATTTTATTCACGATCCACTCATTTGCGTTTCATTTCTTATCTGCATTCATTTAAAATCATTCTATTAAACTCGAAAACATTCTATTTTCGTTATTGTCTCTAAGTTATTTCAATTCCTTAACAATTTAAATGGTTTGCAATTATTTATTTAAGAATTTCATTCCATTAAATATTATCTATAACTCACCGAATTTTATTTTGATTAAAATTTATTTTCACTTAATTTATATCCAACCCAATATCATTAAACTTGGTTTAAGTTGAATTCAATTCAACTCTCCTCCTTCTATTTAGCTTAAGTTAGTTTACTTCAATTTATTCTAATTTTATACTTAAGCTCATTTTCATTTTACAAGTAAAATTTTCTTTTCTATTCAACTTAATTCTATCTCAATCAAATATCATTTTAAATCTACAATTTTATTTGATTAGTTATTATAAAATTTAAATTTTCAGATACAATTCATTCAATTGATTACAAGGCCATTTTCAATTTTATTCCCACTCATCTTGGTTTTATTTGCAACCAACACAATCCCTACTTTAATCTATTTCCAATCATATTTACTTCACAAACAATTCAAGTCGAATTTAATTTATAACTTGAGTTTTATTTCCAAACTACATTATTAACTCACAAATCCAACTTCTATTTGACCACATTAGGTTCCATTTACACATTTTATTAGCTAATTTATCTAATTAGTTCTCCCCTTGGTTAAAATTCAGTACTTGATTTATAATTCCAAATATCACTTCATTTAATTTTCTTAAGTTTAATTTATTTTATAATTCAAGTTTGGATTTTTCGTTTTATTTTCCAATTCATTAAAAATATTTATTTTGGGTTTTCTATCCCACTTTTCAATTTTCTAAGTCACAACTTATTATTTTGCACATTTCCATTCATTCTAGGCTTGAATATATTCATCTTTTATTTTTAACTCAAGATTTACGCTTATCTATAGCCCAAGTATATTTTATTCTATGGATTTTTAATTCTTTTATAAGTTACTCTAATTTATTTATTCCAACTTATTTCTTATCCAACTTACTTTCATTTATTCAGGTAAGAATCTAATTCCATCCAATATCACCCATAACTCAACTGAATGTTATTCCAATTCAATTTTATTTCAACTCAGATTTATTTAATTCAATTCGATTCAATTTTCTTCATCAATCCAAGTTAATCTTATTTTTAACTTTTCACTTTAAATTTAAATTCCAACATTCAAAGATCATATTTTCTTCCTGATTTAAAAATCATCTCCGTTTATAAGCTTACAACCTATCTCGTAAGGATGTTTAAATACCCGGCTTTTGGTTTCAAATCATTTTGAAATCTCCAACATCTCTAAATCATACCTCTCAAAAATTTTCAACCAATCTTGGTTTTTTTTATCTCCAACAAATTTCCTTTGAAATTTTCAAAAACAACTAGCTTTTCTAAACAAATCAATTTGGCAGCAATCTATCACTTAGAAATTCAAAAATAAATACTGATGATGCGGCCGTCATCATTAGAATTATTTCCCAACAATCCAAGTGGTTTCAATGCTATATCACTTTCAAAATCCATTCAAAACAAATTTCCTTTCAGAAATACCTCTAAAACAATAATGCTATTATTTATCTTCAAAACACTTTGACAAACACTTCCAAAATCTCCGAGATTTTAAATTTCCAATTCATGCTTACATCAATTTTAACTATAATTCATTTGTATAAATTCCCATTTGATCATATTTCAATTGATAAATCATGTTGATAATTTATATTTATACATTTTTTTTATAAATGAATTTATTTTCCTTAACCTTTGGTTACATTTTCAATTTCTAGTTAAATTTCCACCCAACAATGATAGTAATTTAATATAATTCTTCCTAACATCCAAGCAACCATATATTAGCTAAAATAGTTTACAAAAACTTTCCTTTATATCAAAATATATTTTTGGGTAAAACTATTTTATTCACCCACCTTTAAAATAATACCGTGTCAATTGTTCTATTCAAGTGTTTAGAAACCCCTTCGATACAGTTGTCCAGACTGTGCCAACGAAGGTTCATATGCCACTCAATAAATCAATCAACACAATATAAAACATTTTTATATCCACTAACAAATACGCGCTCATATCTATTAGTACGCTCAAACTCATTTTAGAGTACTACGGACTCTAATTTAAATGAGTAATTCCCACCAGAGCCAAGGTTATCACCAACCTAAGCTCTGATACCAATTGTAACGACCCGCAAATCTATACCCCTTGAGCCAACTCTATTCTACATCAATTAACTCAAGTTGACAGAAATACGAACTATTAGGGTTAAAGAAGAAGAGGTAGGAGAAGAAAATAGAGAACAACATCAGAATCTAACCATCGCAGCGGAATAAAATATAATAGATGATAAATGCTCTTTAAACAAAATAAATGTATCTGTTTATACATTACATCATCAGAGTACATCATCACAGTTCAACATTAATAACATACAACTGGATACACAGCGGGATAATAATCAAATACGGAAATATGTATCACCATCCAGCTCGTCTCCTGAGCTCCACAGCACCATACCCTGTATCCTATAATACTCGGTCTGACCCGAGCATTATAGTTAAATAACACCTGAGTCAGTCTGGAATACCAGCGTGAGAAATCACACTCAAATTGATTATTAAAGTTTCAAAAATCCTTTTGAAAAACAAAAGCATCTCGTAAGACCACGCCACAAACAAACATGTCGGGTTTTTACCTTACGATAGCTAAAACATTTTTTATTAAAATCCTCTGATATTATGATAGGGTCTATTTACAAGTACTTATTAAAATAGCCAAAATTATTACGTTCATTAAATTCCAGCTACTAGCCACAGAGTGGATAATACAAACAAAACTCGTAGAAGGCTCGTAGGGAGTATGGATTTCCAACTAATGACTAGGCACTGGGGTACCACCTATCACGGTACGTGGCCTAGATCACTGTACCGAGGATCACTCCCAACCCCCTCAACACAAGACCCGGACTATCCCTTATTGGATAGTCCCGAGTAAGATCACCCCGCGGTTGGGATCAGCAACCGCACCACTAAGCCGAATAAAAACGAACATCTAGACAGGGATGACCTTACCTGAAAATGGGTGCTGCCCACCAAGCCTTGCTGCATAACCCCTGATTTTCAGTCATTTCTGTTTGATGAGGCTTGAGGCTAAGCTTTACCCTTTTAGAACATATCCCTTAGAATGCCCATCGTCCACCTGATGATGTTCCGAAAGCATTTATCCATACAAGTCCGTCCCGGGTTCGAACGGAACCGAAGGCACTATTTCTACTACATCCATTTTGGAAATATCCCCAGGATTAGTAGCGACTAGCCCTTGCACTTCACCGCTCCATCTTCGAATCCAAACTCGTTTTTCCACGAAAACATACAAACCGGATCGAAGTGGTTTTCGAGAAATAAATCCCGATCCCGGTCTCTTCGAAACAATCAGCGCATTTGGTCAATATTGATAGTCGTTTATTTATCTATCAATTAATATTCACAAACATCCATCAACCATAAATAATTTCTCCAAATTATTTATTTATCTCAAAATATCTTCGCAAGATATATTTCCATTTTCAACCTTTGAAAACAGTTTCAAACTATCTTCCTTTTCAGAATAAATTTCTCAAATATTTTCTATTTCCACCGAAATCACCAAGCACTAAACTTTAGATTTTTAAAATAATTTAAAATGCTTTACTTTGAAATATACTTTAAAACATTTAAGTTAAAACTACTTCAATAATTTGTTAAAAGTACATACTATATATTTGAAAATAAGGTTACTTTATAAAATATAAAACTAGGTTTTCACTTTTTAAAACAAAATACTAAGTCACCTTTTAAATAATTACCACGATAATAGATTTGAAAAACGTTTACTTTAGAATTTAGATATTTAGAAATAATAAATTCCTAAAACATGCTTTTTAAAACAACATTAAAACTTTTTATCTTATATTCAAAAAAAATTACTTTGAACGTACTTGGCTATCCAGATAAATATACTTCTCTTCACATTCTTCATTCAATTTTCAATTTCAAACACTTGAATCAATTTCCAAATTTATTTCCAATTTACTCCCTTTTATTCCAAAATCCATTAATTTCAGGTTTTATTCCTTAATTATGATTTAAAATACTTTTAACTGAAAATACCAATTTTAGATTTCTCAAATTACTTCTTAATCCTTTTAAATAAATTTAAACTTTAAATTTAAAATAATTCTTTATTTCTTTAAAATGATATCACTTAATTTTACAATTCATTAATTTCTGTTTATTCAAAAACTCTTTTTCTTTTCATACGCGAAGTTATTTATCAGTATTTTAATATCACTACCATTTCTTTTCAATTTATTCAAATTTTCTATATTTCTTTCGCTTACAAATTAACTTCTTTTATTTTCTTTCCAAAATCCAATTTATATATTTTTGGTAACTCATTATACCCAAATATATTCGATCAAACCATAGCATTCAATATTCCAATATAATTCATCATAGAATATCAAATAATCACAATAGAGAATATTAAATAATTTAAATAAATGTTGAGGAATCCTGTTGGATCCCTCCAACCTATTTTCCCTGCATCCACAGATGTTAGCACAACATAAATACCAATTCCACTTCGGGCTGGAATATCATAGTATATGGGATTAATATAAATCATCTGCTATTATGCGGCGCATAGGGTCTCATCCGCTATATAATGCGGGAAATCAATCATTCCAAGATATATTATATACCGCTATATATAATATAACATACCAAATCAAATCAAATCAATCAATCAATTATTTAAATTTAACCATTTGAATTTAAATCACCAGATGAGTGAGATTAACTCACCTTTGATTTTCATTTGCAATCCACTTCAGTATTGCCTTGGTTTACCCGATTTGACCTTGAATCATCAATTTATACGGCTTTATTAATAATTTGAATTAACTAAACAATTTTATTATCATTTATTAATTTATGTAACTAAGAAATTTAGTTTAAACTGATAATTTCCCATCCAAATTGTATATAAAAATAATTTATATATGCCAAATCTTATGTATATGCATATTTTCTGCTTTGAACCTTATATATACATATATATATACATATATATATATATATAAAGTCTAATAAAATACGATCTCCTTTTTAACCTATATATTAAAACAAATTTATCTTATTACAGTAAACTATAAAATTTAATAATCATTTTTATTATCATCCCATAAATCGAAAATTTTCCTATATAAAATTTAAATCAAACAACCACACATTTTATTTTTATTTATTTTTATAAAAAAAATTATAATCATTTTACTGTAATAATCCCTTTTTTCTGGATATATATATATTCTCCTCATACAAGAATAATATAAATAAACGGAAAATACCAACTCACCTCGATCGTTCGAACCTACTGACCCTCCTGAGTCGCGACCCGCTTCGCCTACCTACACCGAGACACCTTCGACCACCCAAACCCTTGCTTCAGGCAATCGAACACCCAATTCGATCTCGCGACCCAATCTGTAATCGATTCCAACATCAAACTCGCGGCCCCCCAAACTCCGATGATTGGGCACTACGCGACCTCGCGTTCATCCTTTCCAGACTCAACCCATCATCGAGACCCATGCCACCTATCATACGTTCGCTCGAGGCTAACGACGATGCAACTGCTACACTCCCCCCTTGTCGCGTCGAAGTCGCCCCCCTCACCACACGTGCCCTGCGACTTGGCTTCGCGATTTACTGGACTCACGATTCGATGGAAAGCCCTCCCCTTTTTGAGCTCGGTTAGGGAATTAAGTTAATGAACGATATATTTTTTCGACTGAGGGATTTCGATTTCTACCTGATTTTGAAGAATAAAGGCTTCGGCCATTTTTTTATCGAGTTTGATTTCGAATTGGGATGAAACAGAACGAGCAGCCATTATCTTATCCCCTTTTTTTTATAATTTTCTCATCTAAAGGAAGATAAGGGTGGAACGAATTTAGATTGAGGGGAGTGGCGTATAAGAGAAGGTCTGATCATTAATTCAAATTCAATTAGATTATTCTAGGCATTAACCAATCGTACGACGCAACGGTAACTCCAAACACTGCGAAAATTGAAATCCGATAATAATAAAACATTACGAATCCAATGAAACTTGTTTCGTCGAATTTCGAGACTGTGCCTCGGAAGGCTGTTTTTAAATATCGATTTAAACGATAAAATTTTAAAACTTAACAAAACATTTCCGAACCAAATTTCAACGCTTTTACTATCTTCAATTTATCAATATAAATTTTGACAAACCCTTATTATTTATAACAGACTTAAAATTCCAGATTCAACATCTTACCCAAATTTCCAAAAATTAAATTCAATAATTAAATTCCAATTAATGGTGATTTTTGAAATTCAAGTTAAATATTAAAATAATTAAAATCAATTAAATATTCCAATTTCAAATGCTTAAAATTTCTGGGTCGTCACAATTTTCCCTTTAAAATTAGTTTGGTAGTTATATAAACCTATGTATTTCGATTTTTTCTGTCTTCTCACTTCTCTTTCTCTGTATTAAACTACTGAAAATTAAAACTAATGGCCTCCTCCACTAAATCAAACCAAAATGACACCATT
The DNA here is from genome assembly GCA_030765085.1 of Allium cepa. Lineage (NCBI taxonomy): Eukaryota > Viridiplantae > Streptophyta > Magnoliopsida > Asparagales > Amaryllidaceae > Allium > Allium cepa. Next base: position 692,487,925 of record CM060934.1, read on the forward strand.
TCTTTCCCTTCTCCTCATTCTAGTCCATTTCAATGCACTACACTGGCACGTGTGATAAAAATTGTAGAGTCTATGAAGGATGTCATGCAACTGTTGACTAAACTTCAAGTTGTGCAAATAAGGATGGCAAAAGAACAAGAAAAGCAAGGCAAAATTCTTCGGAATGTGCAAAAATTCCTAATGGATAATCATGCAAATCCTATTGTGATTGAAGAAGATTCTTCCAACATTCAAGAGCATAGCCCTTTAGAGCATAGCGAAGAGGAAGAAGAAGAGGAGCCTATGGAAAGACGATAACGTGATCTGCATAAGCGAAGTCTGTTCTGACAAAGATGGGAATTTGGTTGAACAACGTTGAAATTTTTGTTTTCAATATCCAAATTGTTCGATACACAAATCTACAATTATCAAAAACTCTCATTAGTAGTGTTATTCCATAATTTATATACGTAAATATATTTGTGTGTTTATTTTCCATATATATATGTGTAAATATAACATCGTATATAATAAAATATTTGTTTCACTTATTATACTTCCTTATTAGTATTTAGTTTGGATAATATTAGATTAAGGGGGAATTATATTAGTTTAGGATTAGTTTTTGTTGATGAAAAAGGGGGAAAATATAAAATAGAGTAGTTAGGCTTAGATTAAGGTAGAGTTATTAGTTCTAAGGGGAGTTATAGTAAAGGTGAAGTATATTTTATAAATATAGGTTGTCATCGTCAAAAAGGGGGAGATTGTTGGTCCTTGAGATGATGGTTTTGACGGCAACGGCCTTAGGACTTGTTATAAAATATAAATACTAACATTATAGTTTAGATATATATGTATATGTAGGATATAACCATGCAGGTAACAAGAATGAAGACTGTACAATATAAAGATTCAAGCTTGAAGATATCAATACTGAAGACTCATGGGTATCAGGATATCAAGAGTTTAAGATTTTAAGAGTACAAGATAAGTATTGAGTCTTCGAGCCTGTTAAAGGGATGGAACCCTAGTAGGATGGAACCCATGACAATATCTAGTGGAACATATAGTGGTCCTATTTTGATATCCACTAATTTTATGAAAATGCTTTTCAAAAATATATCTCTTATTTTAAATGTTTTCAAACCTTCTTTTCAAAAAGACATCTCCCTTGTTTGAAATATTTTAGCCTCAAAATTATCTTTATCGTTTTTAATATTTTAATTTCAAAATTGTCCTTTATTTTAAATTATCTCTCTCTTTTTTTAAATATTTAGCTTTAAAACATTTATATGCTCAGATTTTAAATCACTTTATAGATTAAGATTATATATTAAAAATTACTTTTATATGTTTAAACTATATTCAAATATATTTACAAAGTTTAGAAATTGTTTAAACAAATTATAAAAACCAATTTTAATAAGAAAATCAAATTCATCAATTTTGCCTAAAGCATGTCGACATCCTTCAACCCCCCATGTCGACAAGGTGCCCGTTAAATTCAAAATTCAAATTTTCAAAAGAAGTGTATTCGTTGTATCCTTTCACGAATAGATATGGCTGTTGATCTCCTATAAATACCAGTAGTTCTAAACGAATTTATAACCAGATTTCACGTGTTTTCTCTCCTCTTCATCTTCCACATTTATTCTAAAGAATCCCAACCTATACTCTGTAGAAATACCAAGTGAATCAAACTTGATTAACTCTTTCTCTGGCACTATCTTCATAAGATCTCAATGCTATTCAGAGCTATAGGATCTTTTGTAAATCAAACTATTGAGTAAAAGGTACGGCTGAGCCTTGAAATCAATTGGGTGTGATTGTATCCTCGAAAATCAATTAGGTGATCTTGTATCCTGGTTAAATCAAGAGAGTTGCCCTGAACTCGAATACAGGAGGGTGTACCTTGTAGCCTTGAAACCGAGGGTGTAATCTGGGAGATTATTTTGATATGAAATCCGTACGATTGTACGGGACTAGATGTAAGGTAACTCCGAACCAGTATAAAATCCTGGTGTGTTCTTTCCTTTACTATTTTTATTTAGTATTTGCATCTGTGTCTGATTATGTGATTATATTTGTGTCTATGAATTGCATTTGTTGGTGATTAAATTACGTAAGTTTCAAAAGGATTTAGAAAAACCATAAAACACTATTCATCCCCCCTCTAGTGTTATTCCAGCCTTAAGATCTGTAATCTGCATTTCTCACATATTTTTGATTCAAGATTCGATAATTCCCTTCATTCTTTGTTTTTTGCGATTCTATATAATGTATATACATTATCTGCTATGTTTCGGGGGTCCTAGTGCGTTTATATACATCAATTTAGAATTTATTTAGGTTTCAATTTGGATTAGTGTCCAATTTAGATATTGTGAAGTTTTCTAAAATGCAAAGTACATACTTTTATTTCTTAAGTTCAAATATCATCGTTTAGGCAATTTAACTTCATGGTTTAACCCTAGGATCGTCTTAAAGCATCCTACATCATTATCAAAGCATTATACAAGGTCAAAGAGGATTTACTCATCAAATCAAGCGAAAAGAACCTACTATGAAAAATTTATAAAAATTAAAATCTCTATAATAGCCCCCAATTATCACTCCAGATGATAAAGATCCTTGCTACAATTCCAATGAACTTAGTCTTGTCGGATTTCATTGAGAAATGCAGAATTTGGATTAAGTTGATTGAAGAAGGAAGACGATCATTTGATCTTCGAAAATGAGAGAAGAAAATGATACTGAAGATGTACGTACTATTAAAACTAATTTATGAGGGAAAACTTAAATGGTTTTCTAAATTTGAATTCAAATTATGGACCCGACCCAATTCAGTCTAACCTGGCCTACTGCTCGTACACAATTCGTGCCCTGAACTCGAATACAGGAGGGCGTACCTTGTAGCCTTGAAACCGAGGGTGTAATCTGGAAGATTATTTTGATATGAAATCCATACGATTGTACGGGATTAGATGTAAGGTAACTCCAAACCAGTATAAAATCCTGGTGTGTTCTTTCCATTACTGTTTTTATTTAGTATTTGCATCTGTGTCTGATTATGTGATTATATCTGTGTCTATGAATTTCATTTGTTGGTGATTAAATTACATAAGTTTCAAAAGGATTTAGAAAAACCATAAAACACTATTCATCCCCCCTCTAGTGTTACTCCAGCCTTAAGATCCGTAATCTGCATTTCTCACATATTTTTGATTTAAGATTCGATAATTCCCTTCATTCTTTGTTTTTTGCTATTCTATATAATGTATATACATTATCTGCTATGTTCGGGGGTCCTAATGCGTTTATATACATCAATTTAGAATTTATTTAGGTTTCAATTTGGATTAGTGTCCAATTTAGATATTGTGAATTTTTCTAAAATGCAAAGTATGTACTTTTATTTCTTAAGTTCAAATATCATCGTTTAGGCAATTTAACTTCATGGTTTAACCCTAGGATAGTCTTAAAGCATCCTACATCATTATCAAAGCATTATACAAGGCCAAAGAGGATTTACTCATCAAATCAAGCAAAAAGAACCTACTGTGCAAAATTTATAAAAATTAAAATCTCTATAATAGCCCCCAATTATCACTCCAGATGATAAAGATCCTTGCTACGGTTCCAATGAACTTAGTCTCGTCGAATTTCATTGAGAAATGCAGAATTTGGATTAAGTTGATTGAAGAAGGAAGACGATCATTCAATCTTCGAAAATGAGAGAAGAAAATGAAAATGAAGATGTACGTACTATTAAAACTAATTTGGGAGGGAAAACTGAAATGGTTTTCTAAATTTGAATTCAAATTATGGACCCAACCCAATTCAGTCTAACCTGGCCTACTGCCCGCACACAATTCCAATGCAAATCTTTAAAACTCTAATATCTCAATCATACGATGTCCGATTTAAACAAATGAATACTTCATCTCGACCAGAAAAAATGAGTGTTATGTAATGGTGCGACTCTCGTCAACAAATTCAACTGGCTATAAAAATTATTATTTTTCCCCACTAATTAAAATTTAATAAAATACCCTCCAATTAAATTTCAAATTTATTTATTACTATTTATTATTTATTATTAATATTTAAGTTATATATAAAATTTCAAGATATTACAACAACTTCCACGGCATTCACCGAATCTAACCATTCCATCTTATTTTTTCTTTCTGTCCTCTATACTTAATTCACCAGTGTGCTCCCGTTTCCTATACGTAGGCAGATACCATGAATTTAAAAAAATAACATGTGATGTATGTAAGCAAATGTTGCAAGACACAATGCATAATAGCACCTCTTGGGAGTGTCATGACTGGGATTTTATTTGGAGTAGAGAAACCTCTTTATGATCCCCTTTCATCTCATGCTACTATCCTCGTCCAAAATATTGATGATATGTTTTTCTCATACCCCAACGCCATATTTTGGTAGTAGAAAATATTATAACAGCTAATCATCAAGTTATTGTTCTTTTACACTAAAGCTATGTAGTTAATATTGGATAATATCGTTGATATATTGCCGATATCTCATATCGCACCTAAACTGGTATTTTTCAAAGTATTGCTTAAAATATCTTTATCGATATATCGTCCAATATTTTTCGATATATCGCTCCGGTATTTAGTGTAAAATACCCTATAGTTTTTAGGAATACCTTTCATTGTTGTATATGTCGGAGAAAATATCTTTACAAATTATTATCTTCACATTCTCAACATTTATTTTTTTTACACGGTGAATGATAATTTGTAGACCATATTAGAAATCCTAATGCACTAATTTTTAGTTTTAACCATATAGTTTAGGCTTCTTCGTTAGTCTTTCAATAAAGAAAACCCTACTTATTCCTTATTTTGTATGTTTTATTTTCCTTGAAGACTTTACCACTAAAAACAAGATCATGAAAGAGCAACTTCTCTTTTTAGTAATTTTTTTTTTACCATTTCTAATTAGTATGTTAGCTTATGAAAATTCACTTTATTAGTTATCATCATGCACCTAGAAATAAACGTTGAAGAGCGGTAAAGTTATATATTTGACATATCGATAAGAAACGAGCTAAAGTAGTAATTCGTATTAAATCAACATTAATTATTCGATAAATTAAGTGAAAATGAAAAAAAAACGAAACTATAAATATGGAAAATTTGAGAAAGTGGTATAGATTATTATATGACTGAAACAACAATGAATAATATAGTATAAAAACGAAAAATAATAATGATGTATATTATACAAACTTCTCAGTTTTTATGAGTCTATACTGATTTATATTAAATATAATATCTTAGTAATTGGATTATACTCTATGAAGTATATACAATCATTCTTTGATAATAATAATTTGGAATTATTTATCCAAATATTTGAATACTTAACATCATTATAACATAGTATAATATCGTTTATTATATGTTCTATATATGTTCGATATTTTACCGATATTATCTGATATTATCACAATATTTTAAAATATCTCATATCGGTAACTAAAGATACGTACCGATACCGATATTAACTACTTAGCTTTAAAGGGTCAAAAAAATCATCATTAGCCATCATTTCCAACACGGTTCCAAAAACACAAATTAAAGTCAAATTCATTTACTCAACCAATCTTCAAACATATTCTAACTAATCCAATTTCAAATAGTCACAAAATAGCACAAAAATAAATAAAGAAGTAAATAGATATAAATAATCAACAATGTATTTTCGTTAAGCGAGATACTCGCCAATCAAATTGACTTGAATGAAACTCGAACGTGGTGCTACAAATTTAAATATGTCGTTAACCCAATTAATTTACTATAAAGAATCGACCCCAATGTCTAACTCTTCCATTTCCAAGCCCTTTTCCTCTTTTCCTTCTTCTTAGTTAAGTTTACAAGAATAAGTGGAACAAAGTGAATGCAAGTAAGGAAATAGGATAAAAATCAAGAAATTTGGCCTTGAGTTATTGGGATTTGGATAGAATCCAAGTGATTTAAGAAAGGTTATTAATTTTCTTTAACCATTACATACAGCTTAGCGTATAATTTACACATAATAAGTATCGAAAAATATGAATACTTGTAGAACAAATCATATTCCTTATCCATGATTGTGAGATGAAAAATAAAAAAGCAGAGCCAACCATACAAAATTCATAGTTTTTCTCAAGCACGGAGCAATGTTAGTCAAACAAGCTAATTGATTATTCATCCGCGATCTTCATTTTTTTGAGTAAAGAGTCCATGATATGAATATTCATCTTATAGTCTTTCATGATTTAGTGTCAAAGAGAAATCATAGATTTAGAACACCGTTTCATAGTGTTTCACTAAGATTCACGACCTAAAGACATGCATCTATGAGCAATGGTAAGTGGTTGCTTTAGATTATACTCCACAGTGGCAACTCAAATCCCCAAATTTGACATGATCTTTAGATTAAATATAACAAAATATAGTTTATTTATGAATATAAGTAGCATAAGACTATAATTTCAAAGGTATCTAGTAGTTACTTCCATTTTATGGAAATATTCTATATCTACTGCTTTATGTAGCGAATATTAGATAATATCAACGATATACCACGTATTGAACTTCAAACAATGTTTTTTATAGTACATCGATCAATGATATTTTTGTGATATATTGACGATATTAAACCGATATTTGATGCATAAACCGATAGAAGTAATCATATATAGCTATTTAGTAAAAAAAATATAAAACCATTTTATACTATAATAAACTCCATTGTATATACATGAACAGTCCTTAGATTGACATATTATAAATCTAACGATTATTTAAATTGATAAAATGGAACATTTACATTTTTTAATTATTAGGATAATAATTTATATTCCAATATTCTTCTATATTCCATTGATGTCATCTTGATATTTTCAAATATTGCATATTGATCCTTAGTTGATATTTTACTTATGTTACCTATTTAGCTACTGCTTATAAAATGTCATATTAGACGTTAAAAGCAATTTAAAAAAAAAGTTGTGTTATAAATAAAAACTACAAGAAAATAGGCATAAGGACAAAAAAAAATTAAACTGAAGGACATCAAGTTTATTTTTTTGATTGAAGGACAATGCTAGTTATAACTAGCATTTAGTGTAAAACTAAATATAATGTTAGTTATAACTAGTATTTTGTATTTTGTATAGTATAAAAGTTGAATATATGTTAAATATAAGTAGCATTTGTCCTTAAGCTTAAAAATAAAACTTTATATCGTTCAACCTAAATTTTTTTCGTCCTTTTGCCTTATTTTTCTAAATGAAAGAAAAAAAGAAAAAAAAGCAACTGATTTGGAGCGCTATGCACCGTTTCTCTGGAGATATTTTGTTGGTACTGCTTTTAGAGCATGCATCGATACAGAATATCTTTTAGTCATTACTTCTAAATGCTAACGCAATGATGAAAAGTCGGTTGCAACGTATGAATATTGGATGCAGTTAATAAAAGTTATTCTATAGTCACTACTTTTGAAATGGCATATGATATATTTTTTAACCGAAAATATCAAACAACCTAACTTCAAAAGAGCACTACAAATAGAAGTTTCCAACATCTATGTTTGATGTGAATTTTTGTTTGAAGATAACAAATATATATATATATATATATATATATATATATATATATATATATATATATATATATATATATATATATCAATTTATATATGTGTTTGCAGATTGTACAATATACATATAGGAATAAATATTCATATTGAATAATAATACTATTGCACAGAATTTATATAAGTCAATCGGTATTTTTATTCAATATAATATTTTAATTCAACACTTATACAGTACAAAATTTTCAGCTCTCTCTATACACATACACTAGTTTATACATTTCATATTCATATTTCCTCTCACTACAACGCACAACACTGTACATTTTACAAAACCATTAATCTGCATCTATCTGCATTGTCCAGCTCCAGTTCTTGCCCTGTCTCCTGTGTACCTATATAATTAGCAACTACAGCAGTAATCTGAAAATAAAAAAATTTGAATTTGCAAAAATATAAATTAGTTTTTATTGGTGCCTCAGTTATTTGAGTTGTTCGTCATCATTTACATTTGAATTCATCACACACAAAGTCGTGCACATATAAATATACACTCGTATTCCTATCAGGGACAGGTAATCATAAGTGGCTGCAATACACACGTGTACATTTATACACGTGTGCACTGCCTCGCCAACTCGTGTGCGCAGCCAACAAAAAAAAATAGTTAATGATCCAACTGGCCATACAACAACTCACATGTTTGAAACCACAAAAGACTGCAACAGCAACAAACATCATATATAGGACTGCAACAACCAAAGTCAAGGCAACATGAAGCATGCAAGCTCGAGCACAAGATATGGAAACTGCACAATGTAAATGAACTCGAACCAAGTCCATGAAGCACAAAGACTACAACACGACCAAGTATGGAAGTGACTCAAAACAGAGAGCACAATATGAAGACAACAAGTAAAGCTGCAATGCAAAATTATATCAAACAGTGAACAGTGCAGTAATGAGTATGCAGCAATGCATGAAACAGAGACCAGTAGTGAATTCAACAAACCAATATACAATGAAGACAGTAATTGAAGCCGAGACATCAATGTGTCAAAGACAAGAAGATCAGTTCGAAGTTAAAGTGAAGATTACAATAAAGACTAGTGATGCAAACATGAATCACAATATAATGCAGACCTGAAAAAAATAGTAATGCAAATAGTGAACAAACAGACAACATCAAAACTCTCGAATGCAATGTTAAAGTGGAGTTCAGGTCAAACCAACCAGAGGAGATGGCCAGAGTCGAAGCTCACAGGCCAGAAAATCAAAGCCGTAATTCACAGTGAAGTCGAAGATAACAGAAGATTAAAAATGCATACCAACTAATCAACAGTGCAGAGATGACCAAGTAATAATTCAAGTGCATATCTTTGAAAAAGTCAAATCAAAATAAAACAGGAAAGTTTCTGCCGTATTGATCAAGAAAAATCAAACGCTTCAAAAACAAAGCCGTGCGCACCAAGTCACAGAAAGAAAGAATTAGGAAAGTGATAAAGTCGCGTAAATGAATACGAACAAATTCAAGGGTCTCGGAATTCATATAAATACAACCCCAAAATCATCATAGGCAGTGGGGGAGCAAAAAGAACAATCGATAATTCAAGCAATTAAATCCTGAAAAGCAAAAGAAACGAACAACGTACCAACGTTGATTCGCAATCTCGAAGCAAGCAGCGATCATCAGAGAAGCAGCGAGCAAAACACTCGATCGAGCAAGGCAACACGCAAACCAGAGAATCGATCAACATAGGCGTGCTTCGAAAAGCCCCAATTTGGATCGAAAAAAACTCAAGCCCTAATTTCAGAGCACAAAGAAAGCAAGGCCGCCATTTTACAATAGAAAATAGAAAAAGAAACGGGCAGAAGAAATTGGGCCGGCCTTGTTAATATAGAAGGGATTTAGTTTATTTCAATTAGGGTTTTAAGTTTAAAATTGTTTTTAAGTTTGTTTTAAATTCTATTTTAAGGTTCAAATCTTGGTAAATCACCACCTAGGTTTTAGGTTGTGTCAGATTGTCTAGTTAGAATTAGTTCAGTGAGAAGGGTGTGCGAGTTTGCAAAACTCTATAGGCGGTAGCAGGGTATGTGATTCTGTTAGAGTGTTTGTAAGTGGGAGACTGTTTAATTCTAATAGAAATATGGGAATGCAGCAGTAGGCAGGGGTTGCCGAAGCTGGGTAAATTTTGTGTGTGATTTACTTTTCAGCATATTTACTTCTCTGCAGTTTGTTTTTGTGTTTGATTCGAGAAAATTTACTATAACCCTATTCAACCCCCCCTCTAGGGTTAATCTAGATCCTACAAGTGGTATCAGAGCAAGGTATTTTTTCTTTTAACTCTAGAGTCATGAATCCACCAAATAATAGCTCAGAAGAATCTAGTGAGGTCTGTTGGCGGGCTAAGGAGCAACAAGAATGGTTTCTTGATTCAGGGTGTTCTAGACATATGACAGGTGACAAATCAAAGTTCCTTAGCCTAGAGAATTTTAAAGGTGGAAATGTGATCATGGGAGACAACAGCAAGTGTAAGATTATTGGTAAAGGTGAAGTAGGTAACGGTACTTTTTCCTTGACTAATGTTTTATACGTTGATAATTTGCGTCACAATCTCATTTCTATTAGCCAACTATGTGATAAAGGTATGAATGTGGTCTTTGATAGTGATACTTGCAAAATCATTGATAAATCTTCTAATAACATTGTTTCTATGGGCAAAAGAAAAGGAAATGTTTACTCACTTTCGTTTGATAATCTAAATCTTTCTAGATGTTTGGTAGCCACTGACGAAGAGGCATCTTTGTAGCATAGGAGATGTGGACATGCTAGCATGAGCCTCTTAGAAAAACTTGAAACACAAGAATTAGTCAGAGGGTTACCACATCAGAAGTTTAAAAATAATAAAGTGTGTAAAGCATGTTCCTTGGGCAAGCTTAGTCGAACATCATTTCGCCCTAAAAACATTGTTAGCACATCAAGGGTCCTTGAATTAATTCACATGGACTTATTTGGACCAAATGAAATTGCAAGCTTGAATGGAAAGCGTTATTGTTATGTATTGGTTGATGATTATTCTAGATTTACATGGGTTTATTTCTTAGCCAAAAAGTCTGAATCTTTTGATTATTTTTCAAAATTTGCAAAACTTGTTCAAAATGAAAAAGGAGTTCAATTAAAACTTTGAGAAGCGATCATGGAGGCGAATTTGAAAATTTGGAATTTGAAAGCTTTTGTGAAGAAAATGGTTTGAAACATGAATTTTCTGCTCCACGAACACCTCAACAAAATGGGGTGGTTGAAAGGAAAAATCGTACATTACAGGAATTGGCTAGATCCATGTTGAGTGAGTATAAACTACCTCTAACCTTTTGGGCAGAGGCAGTGAATACTTCGTGCTATGTAATGAATAGAGTAATGATCAGACCAATACTTGACAAAACGTCTTATGAATTGTGGCATGAAAGGAAACCTAACATTTCTTATTTTCGTGTATTTGAATGTCCTTGTTTCATTCTTAACACTGGTGATCAACATGGAAAATTTGAATCAAAGGCTGATGAGGGAATTTTCATGGGCTATTCAACAAGGAGCAAGGCTTACAGGATATACAACAAACGAACAAAAACAATCGTTGAATCAATCAATGTGAAATTCGATGAATCTGACCTGGAAAGGACGACTGAAAAGACGGTTGACGATGGGGTAGATCATGAAGGCATTGAAGAAGGGACATCTAGTGAGAAAGCTGAAAGTAGGACTGTTGATGCTGGTAGATTGAAGTTCAAATCCAATCATCCTCCTGAATTGGTTATAGGTGATCCTACGGAAGGTATACGCACTCGCTCGTCATTTGATAAAAATTTATGTGCGTTTTGTTGCCACAGTGGTTTTATTTCCGAGATTGAACCTGATTCTATTGAAATAGCTCTTAATGATGAAAGTTGGGTTTTAGCAATGCAAGATGAACTTAATCAATTTGAGAGAAATAAAGTTTGAAAATTAGTTCCTAGGCCTAATGACTATCCAATTGTTGGAACTAAATGGGTGTTCAAAAATAAGCTTGATGAATCAGGAAATGTAATTAGAAACAAAGCTAAGTTGGTCGCAAAAGGATATAACCAAATAGAAGGCATAAATTTTGATGAAACATTTGCTCCAGTGGCTATAGAAGCCATTAGGATTTTGCTAAGTTTTGCATGTTATAAGGGTTTCAAATTTAAACAAATGGATGTAAAAAGTGCCTTTCTAAATGGTGATTTGAAAGAAGAAGTTTTTGTTGAACAACCCTCCGGTTTTGAAAATCATGATTTTTCAAATCATGTGTATAAACTAGAAAAAGCATTATATGGTCTTAAGCAAGCTCCTAGAGTTTGGTATGACTGTCTTTGTACATATCTTTTGGAAAATGGCTTTAAAAAGGGGAGTGCTGACACGACACTGTTTCTATTACATAATGGAAGTGAATTTTTGATTGTTCAGATTTATGTGGATGATATTATTTATGGTGCTACTAATGAACTCTTGTGCGAGAAATTTGAACAAGTCATGCAGGCTAAATTCGAGATGAGCTTGGTTGGAGAATTGAAATATTTTCTTGGATTCCAAATCAAGCAAAGCAGTGATGGTATTTTTATTTCACAATCCAAGTATGTGTTGGAACTATTGAAGAAATTTGGAGTTGAGAACTCCAAACCATTGAGAACTCCTATGAGCCCATCAACAAAGTTGGACAAAGACGAGAAAGGAATTGCTGTTGATCAGAAGAAATATCGAGGGATAATTGGTTCACTTCTCTATCTTACTGCTTCTAGACCTGATATTATGTTTACTGTGTGTTTGTGTGCACGTTTTCAATCTAATCCTAAAGAATATCATTTGAAAGCCACTAAACGAATTTTGAGATATCTTTCACACACACACAAATTTGGATTATGGTACCCTTCTTGTGAAAATTTTGATTTAGTTGGCTATTCTGATGCTGATTATGCTGGTTCATTGGTTGACAGGAAAAGCACTAGTGGGACATGTTTCATGCTAGGATATTCATTAGTTTCATGGTCAAGTCGAAAACAGAATTGTGTTGCATTATCCACCACTAAAGCAGAATATATTGCTTTAGGAAGTTGTTGTGCTCAAATTTTATGGATGACGCAAACTCTTTCTGATTTTGGCTTAGTTTATAAACAAGTTCCATTAAAATGTGATAGTAAAAGTGCAATAGACTTGTCAAATAATCCTGTTCATCATTCACGCACAAAACACATTGATGTGAGACACCACTTTCTTAGAGATCACATTGCTAAGGAAGACATTTGCATTGAACATATTTCAACTGAGGCTCAACTTGCTGATATTTTCACAAAACCCCTCCCCGAAGACAGATTTTTCAGATTACGTTTGGATTTGGGGATTATAGAAATTGACTAATCATTTTCCATTTTTTAGTTGAAACATTCTTGGATATATACTTTCGACTTCAATTTCTAAGATTCAAACCAGTTTTGGATATTATCCAAAGATTGATTCGAATATGGTATTCAGTATTGGATATTACATAATATAATTAACTTGGTAACTTATTCCACGACCATTTCTATTTCTACCATCTTTCTATCGTTCATAATGGTTTTGTAAAATGAGAAAAGTCGATTATCTTTTTTAAAAAAAATGATAATAACTCTCATGCATCCATTCTCATTTAAAAGTCCTTATGGTTATGCATGGATGGAGCATGTGAGTGAATTATTTTTATCATCACTCCATTCTCATTTAAAAGTCCTTATGGTTATGCATGGATGGAGTATGGTAAGTAAGTATTTTGGTCTCACTTAAAAGTCCGGATGCTTAGACTAATAAGTAGCTGCTAATCCCATTTAAAAGTCCTTATGGTTATGCGTGGTTAGTAGGTGCTTATTTTTGTGCTTAAATGTCAAACTAATTTTAAAATATCTCTCTTCTTATTATACAAAAACCGAGTCATCGATCCATTCTCTACAATGTGGAAATTGTTATCTCGTTTTGATATATTATTTTTTTCCTACTGTTCCATTGTTTTTTGTCAGTCTTTTGATAATGACAAAAGGGGGAGAAGAACAAGATTTTGATAAGGAAGTAAATATTTTTTGGAATACTTCAACAAAATTGTTAAATGTTGTTAGTTAATTTTCTTTAGTTCTTTTATTCTTCTGTAATTTTCTAAATCTTCTAAATAGGGAGTGGTCTCAGTTGTAGGGGGAGCATTCATATAGGGGGAGCTAAATATTTCATGCTCAAACACATTTATTAGAATTTCAAAATCTTTAATATATATGTTTGTCATCATCAAAAGGGGGAGATTGTTTGATGTGAATTTTTATTTGATGATAACAAATATATATATATATATATATATATATATATATATCAATTTATATATGTGTTTGCAGATTGTACTATATAATATAGGAATAAATATTCATATTGAATAATAATACTATTGCACAGAATTTATATAAGTCAATCGGTATTTTTTATTCAATATAATATTTTAATTCAACACTTATACAGTACAAAGTTTTCAGCTCTCTCTATATACGTACACTAGTTTATACATTTCATATTCATATTTCCTCTCACTACAACACACAACACTGTACATTTTACAAAACCATTAATCTGCATCTATCTGCATTGTCCAGCTCCAGTTCTTGCCATGTCTCCTGTGTACCTGTATAATTAGCAACTACAGCAGTAATCTGAAAATAAACAAATTTGAATTTGCAAAAATATAAATTTATTTTTATTGGTGCCTCAGTTATTTGAGTTGTTCGTCATCATTTACATTTGAATTCATCACACACAAAGTCGTGCACATAGAAATATACACTCGTATTCCTATCAGGGACAGGTAATCATAAGTGGCTGCAATACACACGTGTACATTTATACACGTGTGCACTGCCTCGCCAACTCGTGTGCGCAGCCAACAAAAACAAACAGTTAATGATCCAACTGGTCAGACAACAACTCACATGTTTGAAACCACAAAAGACTGCAACAGCAACAAACATCATATATATGACTGCAACAACCAAAGTCAAGGCAACATGAAGCATGCAAGCTCGAGCACAAGATATAGAAACTGCACAATGTAAATGAATTCGAACCAAGTCCATGAAGCACAAAGACTACAGCACGACCAAGTATGGAAGTGACTCAAAACAGAGAGCACAATATGAAGACAACAAGTAAAGCTGCAATGCAAAATTATATCAAACAGTGAACAGTGCAGTAATGGGTATGCAGCAATGCATGGAACAGAGACCAGTAGTGAATTCAACAAACCAATATACAATGAAGACAGTAATTGAAGCCGAGACATCAATGTATCAAAGACAAGAAGATCAGTTCGAAGTTAAAGTGAAGATTACAGTAAAGACCAGTGATGCAAACATGAATCACAATATAATGCAGACCTGAAAAAAATAGTAATGTAAATAGTGAACAAACAGACAACATCAAAACTCTCGAATGCAATGTTAAAGTGGAGTTCAGGTCAAACCAACCAGAGGAGATGGCTAGAGTCGAAGCTCACAAGCCAGAAAATCAAAGCCGTAATTCACAGTGAAGTCGAAGATAACAAAAGATTAAAAATGCATACCGACTAATCAATAGTGCAGAGATGACCAAGTAATAATTCAAGTGCGTATCTTTGAAAAAGTCAAATCAAAATAAAACAGGAAAGTTTCTGCCGTATTGATCAAGAAAAATCAAATGCTTCAAAAACAAAGCCGTGCGCATCAAGTCACAGAAAGCAAGAATTAGGAAAGTGATGAAGTCACGTAAATGAATACGAACAAATTCAAGGGTCTCGGAATTCATATAAATACAACCCCAAAATCATCATAGGCAGTGGGGGAGCAAAAAGAACAATCGAT
Source organism: Allium cepa (assembly GCA_030765085.1). Lineage (NCBI taxonomy): Eukaryota > Viridiplantae > Streptophyta > Magnoliopsida > Asparagales > Amaryllidaceae > Allium > Allium cepa. Next base: position 692,503,441 of record CM060934.1, read on the forward strand.
AATCCAAACAATTAAATCCTGAAAAGCAAAAGAAACGAACAACGTACCATCGTTGATTCGCAATCTCGAAGCAAGCAGCGATCATCAGAGAAGCAGCGAGCAAAACACTCGATCGAGCAAGGCAACACGCAAACCAGAGAATCGATTAACATAGGCGTGCTTCGAAAAGCCCCAATTTGGATCGAAAAAAACTCAAGCCCTAATTTCATAGCACAAAGAAAGCAAGGCCGCCATTTTACAATAGAAAATAGAAAAAGGAACGGGCAGAAGAAATTGGGCCGGCCTTGTTAATATAGAAGGGCTTTAGTTTATTTCAATTAGGGTTTTAAGTTTAAAATTGTTTTTAAGTTTGTTTTAAATTCTCTTTTAAGGTTCAAATTTTGGTAAATCACCACATAGGTTTTAGGTTGTGTCAGATTGTCTAGTTAGAATTAGTTCAGTGAGCAGGGTGTGCGAGTTTGCAAAGCTCTATAGGCGGTAGCATGGTATGCGAGTTTGTTAGAGTGTTTGTAAGCGGGATACTGTTTAATTCTAATAGAAATCTGGGAATGCAGCAGTAGGCAGAGGTTGCCGAAGCTGGGTAAATTTTGTGTGTGATTTACTTTTCAGCATATTTACTTCTCTGCAGTTTGTTTTTGTGTTTAGTTTGAGAAAATTTGCTATAACCATATTCCCCCCCCCCCCCCCCCCTCCCCTCCGGGTTAATCTAGATCCTACAATCTCTTCTTCTAGTTAAAGTTTCTGCTCCAAGAATGACAGTAGTAAAATAAACGTCCACCTATTCATCTTGTGGCGTTCCAAACTAAAATGATGTTAATATAAAGCTTTACCAAAATAGAATTCAGAGTAAAAATCCGTAGAGATGTTGATCGTAACATCATTTCAGTAAAATCACTATATGTTAATGCAAAAGCGTTTCATTAAGCCTTCTTTTACATATCTACTCTAGAGTACCTTTGTCACACAAGTTTACATGTAGAAGAACGTATACATGAGGTTGAGAGTATGGCATGCATAATGCATTGACGGCTAGGTCTACATCCAATATACTTGACCGATTATGATAGATTCAAAATATACTTGACCGACTATGATAGATTGAACAGAGAGCGCTAGTTAGTTCACGCAACATAAATGTGAACATGTTTGTTTTTTGCATGTGTACAAGCCCAATAAAATGGACACATAAACCGTACAATAATTTAACGAGGGCTCAGTGTTATCTTAGCACTGAAAATATGGTGTCAACAAAAACCCCGTATTTCACAATAATTTAACAAGTCGTCGATTTTAATCTTATCTGCAGATAGGCTGCCTTCACAAAATGAGAAGAATGATGTGATTCCTCGACATCATAATAACCGGTTTCTCTTTATATCTTGCTCAATCATATCATTTAGCTCTCTTCGGGCATCTGGATGCTCGCTATTCAATTGCCTATGCAAAGCCTGAAGCTCTTCTTGACTGCATTTATTCAGAATACCTTGAATATGCACTTCTTCATTTTTCTTACTGACCGGCATGGAAGTCGATACTTGTGCTCGAGATGACCAGTATTCCACACAACAATGACATGGATCTGTTGCTTCAACATCCTGCGTTGTATAAAATAGATTTTATATAAACGTTCACGTTACAAAGAACTCTTTAGTAAAATGATGAAGAGTGATAATCAAGACTGGTAAAAAAAAGAGCACGCTAAGGTTACCTGATTAATTGATGGTAAAGTGAGACCAAACATTTCAAGGCCGCTGACTGATCCAATAGGTTGCAGTGCAGGGAGATTGCCCTTTTTCAGCTGTTGTTGTTTTCTAATTTCACTATTCAGTCTCTCCCTAATTAAATCCCAGCATGTGGTAGCAGTATAATGAACGAAAATTTCACTTGGGAAGCTCTCTATACTGACCTGTAAAAGAAAATTACAACGTTCAACAACTGCTAATCAACGACGTTACACAAATATTATACTTCAATCACCATAAATAGAGGTCCAGGCAATCCTGCATCCAATATTTGAGATATATAATAACACATTTGTGTTGGTTCTAATACATTAAAATAGCTAACTCGACTTTTAAATCCTGCAAAATAAAGCATATTTGAAATAAGTATGCAGTCCTGATTCTTGAGTACCATATAAAATATACACAAGAGATCAACAATAACAACCTTTAGGAAAAATTGCTTGACTGGAAGACCACAATCTTCCTGGTAAAGCAACACCAAAGTCAAGAACCTCCACATCCAAGTGATTCTTCTGTTCATCTTTTGTCATCATAGGACTTGATGGTAAAGTATTTTTGTTAGCGACTAGCAAAGAAGTTTGGGTTTGTGTAATCAACTGATTTCCACATTTCATTTCTGTAACTTCTTCGCTGTTTGCATTTGCATGTGCCACAACCTCCGTACTCTTTACCTGAATCTGATCATTTGTAACACTACCAACAAAAGCTTGTTTATTATTGGAATACGCTGCAGAAGGGGATTCCTTTGCTTTGGGTGAAGTCAATATGGCTAGTGGTGGTTCGTTATCATCAATATCTAACACGATAGCATTGTCTGTAACCACAATTTTACTATTCCGATTATGTACCTTCGTTTTTGAACTAATTACAGGAAGATTTAATTTGGGTGTTTTCTGTCGAGATACAAAGGATTCTGATTCTTTTTCTTGGGATGAAGGACTGAAGGCAAGTCCAAGGTGTGAGAGACCCCATCTATAAATTGCACTTAACTTGCCACTTACAGCATCAAGTAGGGTGTTGAGTTCATCAATTTCATAGCGATAGAGAGAAACTTTAGAGCTCCAACTGCAAGAGCATAGATCCTCTGAATGACTCAAGCACGTGTACCTATCTGGCAAGCATGGGCAGAAGACGGCAGAAAGGTGCAAATCGTAATTACATATTGCACACTCTCTTTCACTGTTTGCATCAAAATGAGCATCCATTTTTTGAGATTGTGGAGGGGCAAGAAGTTCTCTTCTAAGACGTTCCATTTTGATGCGATCCTTAACAAAAGAGAGAGAAAAAGGTAAATTTAGTGTCCAAGTATATAATTATATGCCAATATAATCAACACCTTCTAACTCCAAACCCAAAAAGAAGAAGAAGAAGGAAGAAAAAAGAAAATCAAGACAGCAATTCAGTAAAAAAAAAAAAAAAAGGTTTTATAAATTTCAACTTCCTTAAATTGGTCATTCAGTCATAAATTTATCATAATTACATTACTCCAAATCATCAGTTGATAGTGAACATCTATTGGTCCAAATCAAATAAGTTTGGTTAATTATATGTTTACCGCTATATCTTAATGTACTTGCATCCTAGTTTTTGGATGAAATAGCATGTACTGTATTATGTATCATATGTACCAACATAGGTTGGAAATTTTTATATTCTTCAAACTGGAAGAAAAAACCATGAAGGGAATAGAAGGGCTAAAGGCAATGTATTATAACTAAATAAATAATGAATATTTCCAAAGTAAAGCATAAAAATGCAAATATGGCAAATATAAAGTTAAGCTAAACCTTAAGCGCCTTAGCTAAAATTCCATCACCATTACTTGCATCTTTCCATCTTAAATTATCAACTGTATTCTGCCGAAGAAAATTGATTCTCCATTGAGCTCTAACTGCTTCTTTAGCTGCTTCAAGCAATAACTTGTCATGAGAAAGAGTAATTCTACGTTGTTGCTGACTATAAATCTCTACAGCATTTTGCCCATGAGGTAACCAGTCTATAGGAGCCACATTCACAGCTTCAGCACAGTTGAATCCACAATTGAAACCTGAATGATAAGCTCGAGGAAATGTCATTACAAATTCTCCTGCATTCTGCAAGCATCTATATACAGGCACACCTTCTTTTTTTAACAAGGAGGGAGAAAACTGAGTGACCTACAAAAAGTGTCGACAAATTCAGAATAAACAAAATATTTGCACGTTTGTACATATTATATAAGTTAGCAATACAAATATTGAACATCCAGATTATATGTTGATATCTCTGTATGCTTGTGTATGCACATGAAAACAGCACAATAACAATTGTTCATATATCAGTTGATAATGTTGTCTAGGGAGACAAGTTGAAAATTCAGAATAAACAAAAGATGTACGTGTTTATATATACTGTATAAGTCGGCAAATTACCTATACTTTGAATTACAAACAATGGACATGCAGATACATGTGAGTGTCGCTGTATGTTTGTGTACGCACGTGAACACAGCACAATAAACAATCGTTCATATGTTAATTGATAATGTTGTCTAGAGGCAACTAATGTCACATAAATGTTTAGTTTTAATACCACTGACTGGGAAAATAAAAATTAACAGTAAATCAATAATAAGGTTCAGTGACACTGCTTATTTGCATATTAATATAATATGCTGAATTGGCTTAGTGCATGACTACTATTGATGATGCCATGGCAATGATTTATGTCAACAAATAGCCACTTAATCAACATTATTACAATGCACTGAAACAATTCAATGGCTTAGATTAATGTGCAAATGTGGTGGTAAATCTAGGGGTGTTATTGAATTTAGCTTCTTCTTCTTTTTCTTTTTCCTTTTCCTTTCTCCTTTCTTCTAAAAAAAACAAATAAAATAGCAAAGATGCAAGCATATGTTAGTAAACTCTGAGGGGGTATGCACTGAACCTCAACACATACTCCAAGTCAATCACGGGATGAATCTAGCATATGATACATTTGCTATCAGAGACCATTCACACAAAATTTTGGATTGTTTTGAACCTTTTAGCTCTTTCAAAGCTAACAAACTAACAAAGGAATTGAGCTGCACTCACAAACCCTGTGGGATGTATCTTTGTCCATAACATACATCCAGATAAACCACGGGACCGCGCATCATAACTGGAGTTCAAACTTTGACTCTCTCACACTTCAACTTGATGCTTAAACATGTGGTTAAAGATTATATAGAGAGGTTGACTCGAAATCCCTCCTGTTTCCCCAAACCACAACTATCTGATTTTATTTTGAATGGTGTAGATTTAGTTGCATGAAAAGCAGAACCATTAACTTCTCAACTAACCCTATTTTTTATGCAACTAAACCTAATCATTGATAGATCAAATCACATGATTGAGATTTGAGGCAACATGGGAAATAAATAAGTGGGGATCTAGACAACCATAAATATGAAGGAGCGGCCATTAAGATACAACTAAAAACACAGTGGGTGATACAATACATCCATCAGATCTCAAACGCAAAAGGAAAGGGGGAAAAAACCACAGTAACTTCCTAAAGGCTGAGACGTATTGCAGCATCATGTGTGCATGCGTGATCGTGTTTGTGTGTGCATGTGTGCGCGTATTGCACACGTTCTAAGTGAAGGGAAAGTATCATCATGTTACATGCACATGCTAGAAAAGAAACAATAAGATAAAAATACTAGAAAGAAAGAAAACAAATACAAGTTTGTGAAGCAAGTCAGGTTGTTCTTGGAATAAATCTGGGAGATGTTTCTTCAAAGTCTTTTCAAATTTCAAGGCATTATCTCCTGGAACTGCATACCACATTTTTGGAGAACCCAAATGTAAATAATTCATCGAATAAAGGTGGTGGTCTTCAACATGCTGGTATGAACATTAATTACAGTTATTATTACATAAATAAGAAACTAAAACTAAAAAGAGTGTAACAAGTAAAAGTGTGTAGCATCTTACCCAACAAAATGATGAAAAACACATTCCTACATACAACCAAGGTATTGTAATACCAGAAATATCTTCTCTTTCAAATACAAGCATAGAACCCGAAAGCCTTGGTAAGTTATTCAAATTCCATCCAGATTTCAAATATTGATCTTCTGAATTAGTGAGCGATGAAGTCTTAGGAAACCCGCTTCCAAATATTCCAGTTTCCAAATCGGAACCATATAAAACCTACAGACAAGTTCAGCTAAAAGGTTTAGATATAAATATTAAATGCTACCCTTTCAGAAGAGTACATATAAATCAATTATCATAAAAAGGTACCTCAATCTCTTCAGTTGGCCGCTCAACAATCCGCCAATATTCACCTTCAATTTCCTCAAGCGATGGTTCACCCTTTATTGTTTGAAAATACTGTTCCTTGAATTCTTTTGCATATTCTTCAAATGACTGAAATGTAAAGTCTGGACCAGAGTCAAAATGGAAATTGCTGTAGGCGTCGTAATTTGTTTCTGCACTACTATCGTATCTACTTTGATGTTCATCAGATTCTAAAAGCTTTCTCCTTTTGTTTTTCAACGAGTTAAGATTACTGCATCTTTTCTTGTAAGATTCACGATTTTGAAGCATGTTGATTTTATGGACTTGGGTAGAAAATTTTGAATTTGTCCACACATTTTTTTCCATGAGAGGGCAAGGAGGTTTCCAAGTTGATGGAGGGATAATACGGCATATTCCATACGGTTCTGCCTTTGGACGAATGCTTGCGATATATTTTAAAGTGTCTTTGAATTCCTGGAAAAAAATAAAACACCAATTAGTATCTCAAAAGAGAATATGTAGTCCAATATAAAAAATTGTCATGAATGTTAAGAGTAACCTCTTCAGTCGGATAAAATGCAGGTGCTTCATCAAGAACAGGTCTGCAAGACTCTTCTGGACGCCACTGTGCTCTAACCTGTTATTACCCAATTATCATTAATCGAGCAAATGTAATAATCACTACTGAATAAAGAAAATGTTAACAGCAAATAAGTCTACCGTTTGACAGTTTGCACATTCCGAACAGCCACGAAATACCCCTTTTGGTAGGCACTGGAGCACTGGTATATCCTGCACAATGTCAACAAAAAGTAATATAAAAATAAATATTAGCATGATATCAATGGGAACTTTCTTCCTTGAATTTGGATAAGTGGTTCATAGATGTAGATATTGTGGATATCCCTAACAGCCTAACAAATATTATTGGATTCGTTATTAACCATTTTTAAATAAATGTTTATGTATTGAAATTCATATGGGGGTGCATGTTAATTATATTCACAAATATATTCTAAAGATTCACTGAAATATTTAACACAGTTTAGTATATCACTCAAATAGCAAAATAAATTGGTTAGAAAGTATTAATATTAGTACTAACTGAGTCAAGTAACTCAGGGTCATCATCTTCCTCATTTGAGCAACAGTCTAAACAATTGTCGAGCCTACAGCTGAGCCATGGCTTTTGCTGAAATGATCTTTTTAACCACCCTTCATCGATTATGCTGGCATCATTGCTCACTGAAATCTGTAATGCATCAGATGTATTGTTTTGCACTTTTTGCAAAGAAAATTTCGTTAGAGGTGAAAACCCAGGTGGTGCCATGAGAGATACAAGGTCATGTGGTAGAGCTGGAACAATGCTGCTAGACTCCTCAAATTGAGAACTTATATATTTTGTCCCCATCTAAAACATTTGGAAGAGAAGAAAAATATCAGATTTAGGACATCAAGTAAGAAATCATGAAAAAGGCATAAGAGAACTATTCTTTTAATGTTAACTTTACAATAAGAACTGTTGGAGCATCTCCAACATCAGACTGCGATAATATAACAATTTTAAAATCCTATTATATTACATTTGTCAAAATTTATGATACAAGACTCTAGGTTCCACACCTATCACCATCAGATGAGTGTCTTACTTCAAGAAACTTAACAGCAAGAAATATTGCACCAGGCACCGTATGGTGAGACTTAAACTGTAGGCAAAGCGACGTGTGCCCCCCATCATTGACAAAATTCCAGACAATTTGAGCAAGTGCATTTTGAACAACTTCGAATTTCTTTATTGATTCAGCATGGGAGGTTATATGGATGGTGCAAATTAAGATCAAAATCAAGCGTTAAGAAATATTAGTTCTTTTTATTGTTCATGCACTTCCCTGTGTTTAATTCTCTGGATAGCAGCAGAATTATTTTTGTAATATGACATCCTTGAAGGCTCAAGGGGTTCCCCAACATTACCTGCCAAAAACATGCCAACTGTAGCTACAGGCTTGAATATAGAGAGAATAATTTTGTTGTTGACAAAGCTCTGATTCACTTATAGAATTGAAAGCAGTGAAACCTTAGAGGCTTAGAAAATAATAATATGAATATGTTTGAAGACGAGAAAATTTAGGATGGTGATGAGGTTCGGCGCTGTCTCTACTTTTAGACCATGCCTCTATCATACATCATTTCCAGGGAAATTTTGAACCCAATGAACTGTAGCGTGCCAAGTTATTGCGACCACCCTCGAAAAGATTTGTGCTCCTATCTAAAAGGTCTCCTCTGTTTTGCCAGTGTTCGGGTTCAGGTCTCCTCTGTTTTGCCAGTGTTCGGGTTCAATGAGCCCAACCGTTGTCTTGAAGGTTCTCGGGATCCAGAACATTAATTTAGGGGACCTTGATGAAGGAGGCCCTAATTACTAAGCATGAAATACACAGAATCGGTAGCATTGAACAACGAAAAGATGGCAGAGATAAGATAGTATAGAAAGGAATATAAATTAAAACCATCATAAGAAATTTCAAAATCTGTATAAATATATAAATATACGTCAACAGCAGTTTATATACATCAGCATATGAAATCATGCCATGATGTATCAAATAAGTCATGTTCATGTCCTTGCGTTTGTACCATCTACAGCTACGAAAAATGAATACCCCCATATCCCACTCATAGTCTAGTCCCTCCGGCTAAGCAGCATGAATATTAATAATACATGAGAAAGCATGTGCACATTACAAGTCTAAACCAGTAAGGACATATGGAGCAGTACTGACGAATAAGAACCCAAACTTCGTTAAGACTCCATTGATATGGACCAATGGGTCAGGATAGCAGGCATATGACTTACTAAGAACCTATGGATGAACACTAGAGGTCAAATAACAATAGTTTCTAAGATACCCGCTGTTGTATTTTCAGTAATCTAATAATATTTACTCATAAATGTACAAATTGCTTTTATTAACATTAAAAATCAAGTATCTTAGCTCAAAAAAATGTTCTTTTGGAAAACTTGCACATGACCAGAAACAAGGCACTTGCTAACCACAAGCCTGTACGATACCAAGTCTTACTAAGGACCTGGGGTCAACGCCGACTAGAAGATAGATATTTTAATATTTATGGGTCAACAGTAGGAATAAATGAACTAAGAAGGACACACTGACTGCCTAAGAATTCTTGAGACAAGTTTAAATGCAAAAACGTTCTTTGTTCTCACCTTGAACAAAACAAGTATCATCAAAAATAGTTTAACCGGCAATACGAAATGTTTTCCACCTTAACCAGGACCAATAAAATTCCTTTCGAGAAAAGAATCTTCAATATATTTCCACTTGAAATAAAGTTTGCAACACATTTCAAAACTCATATTTAAACGACACAAACTTAGGTATACATTGACGAACAATAATAATATTATAAAGGGAAAAGATGCATAATAGCTCCATTGAAGCTTAAGACTTGTATCAATAGTTCTCAGGAACTATCGATATATCATATCCCTGCATTTTCAAAGGCAAAAGAATTATCAGCGTTTCTGTTAGAAGTGTATGTTGTGTCCAGAAAGAATCCTGCTCTTTATTTTAGTTCAAGTCCCAACTTAAGATAACCATAACCGGAGCTCTGGTGGCCCATTTTGACACACTGACATACAGTTCTCAAATGTTTGCGATAAACTATTTGACAGTTTTTGGCACTGCCTCTAGGCCTTGACCAAACAACAAAAATATGTGCTTTTCCATCTCAACTTATCACAATTGATAAAATGGAAATAGCAAAGTTCCAAATGCCACAACCCTCACATTTCATGTTCTGGTAATTCAATGCATTACCCAGTAGCAACACCTCCGGTGACTTGATTATAACTATGGCCTCTGAGATCAACTATCCCCACCTAAATGTTGTATTTTGTTAAGAAGAAGCACGTTCATTTTCACTGATAATTCTAACGATACCTTTTAACCCCAATCAATGTCCACACACAACAACCAAATCATAATATAAACATTCAAACAACAAATTTAACAAGTAGACATTCATCAAATTTCACAGAATAATAATATTTTCGAACAAAACTTGTTTCAAAGAGCTTCTAGCGAGGTATGCTTACTTTGTCGTGAAGAGAGTTCGCTCAATTCCACCCAAATTCGGCAACCAAAATTCAAGAGAGCTCCTTTTCCCTTCTTCTTCTTCTTATCAGTATTTTTTCTCCTCGAAGGTTCTCCTTCCCCACGGAAGGCGATTCTCTACGTTCTCCGTTGTCTCCTCGTCATCCCTAATAACGTAAGTTGGATTACGGCGATTGTTAGACTACTCCAAATGTTTTATGGGCGGTGCTCATTGGAACCCAAGCCCACAAAACCGAACCGAACAAACTCGAATCCGAACCGAACCCGATGGGTCTTGGGTCAGGTCTAAATAATGGAAAATATAATAAAAGCTCGATCAAACCTGATTCGACCTGATCCAACCCGAAAGACCTGATCAAAATACAATGAAATATATGCATTTTTAATGTTATTACCCAACCAAAGCCGAACCAACCCGACACGAACCGAAGCTCGGGTCTAGATTTTGAAATGTGTAGTTTGGACCCAATAAAACCCAATCCGTCTAGAACCGAGCCCCGCTGGGTCGGGTCTGGGTCCGTTGGTCGGGTCTAATTTCCACCCCTACCACTTGGCTAATTTGTGTTACATGCTTCTTAACACCAAACATTATTTTATACTACCAACCACACATCCAAGCATTTCGAAGTCTCCCTCCTAAACCCTAAATAGAAACAAAGCGCACATATTTTATCTACCGATCGTTAAGTTGAAGTCTCATCGTTCATCTAAAAAAATCCCAATCAGTAATCTTCTTCTTCTTGACAACCTACACAGTCAAGTAAGCACTTTTATAATTATCTTCGCATAGGTATTGTATTTTGATTTCTAATCGTTTTGATTTGGTAATGTCATCCGAAACAATAACGTCAAAGACATGAAAAACAGTATGTAACAATCATAATTTTAGAGTCACTTTAATTAAACCTGTAATGATTTAATTTGCAAATTTTAGATGGGAATTTGATTTTTATTTTTATTATTATTATTTAAAATGATGTAATTTGAAGGTTTTGTTCTTTTTAATAGAAGATAGATTGTTTTAGAATGTTTATAAGACAATGTAGGATTTTAGGTTGATAAGTCTTTTGTAAAATTAAAAAGAAATTTTAAAGTGTTGGAAATCACTTTTGAATTATTATTCGAGATTTGATTTCAAATAAAATAAATATAAAATTAATTTAGTATTTAAAAATGGTTACTGAATGGACTTTTCGTTGAAATGAGTTAGTATTTTTTTCGTGATTTGTTAACAAAACCTTAAGAGAAAGAATAGGCTTTAGGGGAATAAAAAGAAATAAAAACTAGTTCTTTTATTATTGGGTCTTGTTTCTAACCCAAGCCCACATAAAACATAAAAAAGTGATAAATTTCTCGCTTCTCTTGTTTGCAGTACGTTCAAAACCAGAGAGAAGAAAAATTTGCTTAGTGTTTTCTAAACACGGGCAAGAAAAACTTCAAAATCAATTCATATAAACTCTCAAAAATTCTAGTAAATTCAAGGTAACGATTTCATCCCTATTCTACCTTTTTAGCTCATTGATTTCAGATTTTACAGGGACTGAATCATATTTCCTTGTGTAATTTTTGTTCTAGGGCTTGGCTGAAATAGAGAAAACAAGTGTATTTTGATTGTTTTGGCTAGGAATTCAAGAAGATAAGGCGAGTGATTCTCATCATTCTTTTTAAAATTGTTTGCATGTTGGTTTAGATCGATTCAACTAATGATTTCAGTATTTAATTGAATCGGATTGTTGTGGTTATGTTGTGATTGAAAGTATGCTTCTTTGAAACAAGAGGTGAAGGCTGAAAATTTATTTAGAAAGTGTGATGTAGTAAAACAGGGATAACTTGCACTTTCTAAACCTATTTGGGATCAATCTTTTTGGGTTAGATAATAGATTAACGGGCAATAATTTCTACTTTGGTCATTTTTTGATATTTAACCGTTTAAACGATTTGAAATGGATTGAACATATAGTCATAAATGTGTCTTTGTAGTGATTTTTCTGATTTTATACCTGAAATTGATTTGGCCATAACTTTTGAACTTTAAGTCCAAATTTGGCGATATTTTTATTGATCGAAAGTTAAGACAATTATCTTTAACTTTTATGTTGTGTATTTTACAAAATTTTAAGGTTTAATTAAATGACTTGAAATGGATTTGAACATGCAGTCATAGCTCTATATTTATAGTGATTTTTCTGAGTTTATACCTGAAATTGATTTGGCCATAATTTTTGAACCATAAACCCAAATTTAATTATCTTTTTCTTGCTGGAAAGCTAATACTATTATCTAGAACTTTAATCTTGTGAGTTTTACAAAACTTTGAGATTTAAATAACCTGAAATGGATTTGAACATATAGTCATAGCTCTGTCTTTATATTGATTTCTCTGAGTTTATACCTGAAATGTATTTGGCCATAACTTTGAACCGTAAGTACAAATTTGATGATCTTTTTTATGTTAGAAAGCTAAGACTATTATCTATAACTTTTCTGTTATAAGTCTTACAAAATTTTGAGGTTTAAATGACCTGAAATGGATTTGAACATATAGTCATAGCTTTGTCTTTATTGTGATTTTTCTTAGTTTATACCCGAGATGGATTTTGCCATTACTTTTGAACTATAACTCCAAATTTGATGATTTTTTTTGTTGAAAAGTTAAGACTATTATCTATAACTACCATATTATGAGTTTTACAAAATTTAGAGCTTTAAATGACATGAGATGAATTTGAACACATAGTTATAACTCTGATTTTTCTAAGTTTATACATGGAATTGATTTTATCCTAACTTTTGAGCCTTAAGTCTAAATTTAATAATCTTTTTCTTGCTGGAAAGCTAAGACTATTATCTACAACTTTAAGTTGTGATTTTTACTAAATTTTGAGCTTTAAATGACCTGAAATAGATTTGAAAGTATTACAAATGAGTTGAAAGAGCAAACCAATTGCTTGTGGACAATGATTCATCCTTAGGCAATTCGTTGCCTTTACACTAGACTTCTTGAACTTATAGAATTTCTATATGACCTTAGAAATAATGTTTTACGCAAATTTCTTCTTCTTTGGGACAAGGAATATACTGGAACAACGTAGCAACACCAAATGATACGGAACATTCGGTGTCACTTCTTCGGTTGATTATACAACTTATCTTGTAAAACAACTAAGTAAGTGGTATTTACTAACTTATAGTACATACTCTAGCAAGACCTAGTGGTATGGGACATATAGTGTTGCTTTAGTGATTATTGTTTGATAGTATATAGCACTTCGATGTTAAACCGTATATTGTGAAAATATGTTATGTCCATAGCTCAATGGTTTAAAAATACATATTATCTGTTTGACCTTGTACGGTAAATGTGGGGTCGATCCATGAGTCATGATAATTGTGTTAGTGATACTGTCCGTGTTAGTGATTGCCCACGACCACTAAAGCCAACAATCAGTACCTATATGTCCCTTGTGTTAAGAGGGTTGGTATATAACAATTGCAGAAGCATGTCATGTATGTCTCCCCTTGGAATAGAGCAGCATGCACAAGTAATAATTTTCCCTATAATCAAGACACTAATAAGATTTACTACATGAATTATGTTCTTGCAGTATGCTATACTTTTGTGTTAACTAAAAGTAGTACAGCTTTATGTCTGATGTGTGTTTCTGTTATGCAATCTTATGTTTGATTGGATCCTACTCACACTATAATGAAATGATAATTGTTGATGATCATGATACGACATTTTGTTATAATGATTTAGTCTTGATACATGTTAAGGAATGTGACCATTATACAGATATTATAATATCTAGTGCATTGTATATGCTTATCATATGATCTCACCCGATTATATTTAGAAAAAGTCTGACCCGTTTATTTTGATAAATACTCGGGTCGGGCAGAGACTTGATAGGTCTAGGGACTCATTGACTATGGATATGATTATCTATGTTGTGGCAGATACTCTATCTATATTTGTATATGTACCTAGTGTTAGTATTTTGAGTGGTTTTATATGTACACTTAGGTATCTTGTATGAGATGGTGACTCTTTTTGGATGTCTCTATATATTCTTTTGAGACTATTGGAGCTCCTCCTATATGTATATATTTATGGGTCATGTGCACCCTTTTTGTTGCCTCACTTTATGTGATATGATCTGTATTATAGTTTTCACTGTGGTTTGTGAATCTGTATTGTTTATTATGTAATATGTTGTCCTGTTTGATATTATCCAACGTGTCTATTGCGTTGCGCCGAAATTGTTCACGTCATTATATTTCTTTGGACAAAAAGGTAAAACGTGAGTGTTTTTTTTTTTGAATTACCTAGAGAACCAAGCTTCGCTTGTAAACTCTAGGGAAGTATGTGCCTGCCAAACACACACTCCAGGTACTTGTTACAGGGTTGTCAGTTTCGGGGCTCGAACTCGTGACCTTCGATCACGCAGTCCGGACCATCAACCAACTGCGCCAACCATGTTGGCCCAAGAGAATAAATATGATGGTCGCTTATATCCAGCCTTATTCTCTATATTACTCGACAATATTACTTGTAATATTCTTGGGTAATATGGGTCTAAAGGTGAAGCGTTACAGCTTGATATCAAAGCAAAATTTCAGAACAGTATAAAATATAAGAGATAGAATCTTGGCCTAGACAGACTTAGAGTCCCATCCCTTAGGGTGCGCCGTAGAATTTAGAACTTATTTCCTATTGAGGATAAAAGTATAAATGATTATTGGGAATAATCATTCGGGCGTATTTGTAAAATTTTCCAAATACTATACAAATTATTTTTATAATGATGCTAAAGTTTGGAACTCACTTTTGTCAACAGCAAATTTAATGCATAGCATAGATTAGACGTTAGATGACTTTGAATTGAATTGTTTCGTTTTGATCTGTTAGTGATCAAAGTTTCACAACGGAAGTAGATTGTCTTCCTTTTGTTAAGAACATTATTTATTTGTCTTATGTAAGTTTGATTGGCCGACAAATGCTTGGTTGTTTTCAAATTTTAGCGATATTGACTGGGAATCAACGCACAAGAGTTAAACCTACTTGGTATTAATAATAAGACCTTATGGTGTCTTTGGTGGTGTAGTAACCGCAAGGGATATTTAAAGTTTGATTTTTGTATAAAATGTAATATTAATCCGTATGTATAATTAATTAAATGCTATGATGAATTTAAAAGTAGAGGGTTGCTTGATGTATGCACGGATGAATGGTTGTATTATTTAATGATTATTAGCATATTATTATTATATCTCTACTACTAATAAAGAAAATTCTTTGAATTAACTTTATTGGTGTTTTTTTGAAATTCTAGAATTACCCTTTCTTCCAACTGTCTACCGGTTCGCACTCTTGCTCTTATTTCCCACCGCATCCCTTGCTCTCCTTCCCCTTCACCTCCCTAAAACCTAATTCTCTTCCTCCCAGAGTTCCTCGCATAGTCCCCGCTCCCATTCATCCTCAATTTCAATCTGGCCTATCACGTAATTTCCACGGCAACTTCCCTAACCTTCAATCTCTCTTACCCGCAGATCGCAACATTTGAGCATGATTCTTCATCGCCCTCCCTATTCAACCCTGATTCCATCCATCCTCTAACTTGACCTCCACGCTGATGTGATGTCCAGAGTATACAGGTATGCTTATGTACACTGTCTTGCTATTTTTTGATCTCCCTTAGCTTCATGTGCTACCGGTTTTTGAGACGTTTCCCTGTTTTCTTATTTCCCTACTCTGATTTGGGGATCGTAAAATGAAAATTTCACATTTTACATCCTTATTTACCTTGATCTGATTTTTCCACCTTAACTATTATTCGTGAGATGAAATTTGGAGACCATGAAATTAAATTTATTCCCTTCTTCCAGTATCCCCTAAAATAATTCCCTCAAAATGCGATGATGAATGTATAATAGTCATGATTTAATTATAAAATCAAAACCGAACTGGATTATGTTTTGCGTTTTTTTATATTCTACTTTTGACAACAAATAAAGCTTCATAAACTTTCATGTATATGTTTGCCTGCTTATGCTAAATGCATCATCAGAACTGAATGCACTAACATAAATTTTCATAAACTTGCTCGCTTATACAGAATGATCTGATTTTCCACCTATTCTACTATTTGCGAGATGAAATTTATTCTGAAGCAATCATATACAGAATGTCGAAATACAGTTACAAATCAGGCTTATCTAAGAAAATCTTACATGTTCTTACTGTTTCAAGTGTGTTCAATAAGCCCCACATAGATATGTGTGAAAACAGCATTAAATGTATGTTGAGTTTAGGTACAACTATATTGAACATATTAAATGCAAAATGGTTTCAGATGCAACAGATTTTTAAGTTTGCATGGGTAAGAGCCACATATATATGAATTACAATACCACAGAGAGTTTTGTATAAAAGCATACAAGTATCAGAGTTATATCCACCTAAATTTCAAGAAATTAAAGCTTTAAATAATACAATATTTTGGATATGCATGAGTTTCCACCTAAATTTCACATCTAAGTTTGTTCATGATTTTTCTCTCATGAAAATCAAGTCTTATGTGGATGTCTCTTGAATAATATCTTACATGCGCATATATAAAATAACTTAGATGTGAAACAGTCGTCGTACTTATATGCAATTAAGTGAGTATATGCACAAGAAAAACGGCCTAAATTTGACATATTGTAACCAAATCACAAAATCAAGTATAAGGTCTGCTGTTTAATTTTTGTGTTATTGGTCTATTTGGTGGTATCCCCTTTTTATTCTCAACTATTTTTGAATTTGAACTTTCACTAAAAATGTTTTTTACAAAGATGTTTTACTAACTTTCTAGGAATAAAAGTACTTAATTTCATCTTCATCTTCATATATCATCAGCTTTTCAAGATACATACTCGCATTATTTACCTTTTCTTCTATGCTATCTACATGTGAATCTATATATATGCAATGGAGAAGTTTCATTTGAACATTTCCTCGGCTTATAAGAATTTTTCTAGAATTTCTAAAAGGGTGTTGTGGCTTTTTCGATAAAGTTCATATTCATCATAAGCAAAAACTATAAATGCTACATATATCACATGTAACCAGCGTAAAATAACAAATTTTCTCCCATATCAAAGAGAGTATTTGTAGTGACAAAAGGCTGTGTCTATTATTGCAGTTAAATTTTATTTAAATTTTATTCCTTTCATATTCATAAATTTATGAAAAGGTATTCTATTTTTAATTAAACTCCTAGTTTTTAAATTTTCAAGTTACAGCATTGTTCCATGGAAAAACAACAAAATATCATTCCCTTATTCCTGAGCATTTATTCTCCGACGCAAAGGACTTTCTGCTAAAATATTTGGAGTAGCATGCATACTATTCCGATTCTCTTATATTCATGGAATCATATTTTCAACTACTGAAGTCTCTAACTTACAAATATTAGTATAACCGAATTTTATGTGCATTGGCGTAACATTGCTCTCTTTGTTTTTGTTACAATGAAGCATATTACAACAATAACAGTTGATTCATATTTTATTTTATTTTTTTACTATTTATTTAATACAAGGAACCAAATTTGAGGCGTATTGCACCATAATTGCTGAACGTTCTTTGCAGATTGTTGATACATCCATTTCTCACATAATATCTTAATATTTTTTCTTTAAGAAGTAAATGATATTTTAAAATTTATCTTTCATGTCGCATCCTTCTGTGGCACCGGGCAGGATTCATGCACAGTACGCAATTCTTTCAATGTGGTTAATTTACTTAATACTCATGTTCTTCTGCTTCGTTGAAAGTTTATGTAATATTTTTATTTCTTTGGTACATTTTGTATGAATCAGACACCCACTACAAAACATTTTTGTGTGAATGTTTAGCCACCGTTCAAATTATAATGTTCAATATTTATTTTTCCCATCGTATAAGATGATATTTCAATTAGTAAGATATATTTTGCGATTATCGAAATAATCCAAGAGGTTCAGTATCATGTGATAGACTATTATATGAGGTTATAATACATATTAAAATATCATTAAAACAAAACACTTAAGAAGTTAATGTGAATAGGTTACAACGTTATATTTAATTAAAACTATACTGCTCAAAGAAAATTTGGCTTCCTTTTGTTTGAAATAAGTTTATACGCCGAGGACAATAAGTTACCACATCATATTTAATTAAAGCTCTACTACTCTAAAAAATAATATAAAGATGTAGTAAGCCATGGCTGTAGGTTGTTTGCAAAATCTTTTCTTCTAATAATCAGGTTTCTGTATGTAAGTCTTTCAGTAGTCCACTATGTCACTAATATTTTTGTTTGCAGGTCATTGCAATCCATTGTTTGGAGGCAGTTGAAATTAAACATTTTCTACTGTGCAAGTAGGGGAGAAATGTATGGTTGAAAATATGCTCAATGTCTACACATTTGCAGTTCTCTTGATTCATGTCTCAGCATTTTTCCCGCTATCTCATAATTCGTTTCGGTTTTGTTTCCATCTCCACTTGGTGTTGCTTTGCTCCTAGACTCTTGCACTTGCTTTTGAGCCTGTACTGCTATCAATTTGGTTTCGACCCGCATCCTGATGAATGTTAGAATTTACCATGTTACAACATCATTCCTATCTCAATTGTAAATATGACAAAGGTTAACAGGAATAGATTTATTATTGAACATCTTAAAGGATTTTTTTTTCATGAGCCGCTTTAATAAAATTTTGTTATTTTATTTAGATTTTTTTTTTACCCTATTTAATTTGGCAACATAAACTATGTAATTTAATGCCATCTGCAATTTTCTTATGTGTTTAATTCATTATGTACATGTAGGATCATGAAAATAATATTAAAATTGGATCTTCATTTATTTTGAAAAGCCTTCTATGAAAATATGTTAGATTAAAAAAGACCTTTAGAGACACTGCTTCTATAATTGAGAAATCACCCTGACAAAATATTGCTACCTTCATAATGTCTATGTTCATTTCCTAAGGTTAGACTATGGCTTTTAAGGAATTAAATGAGATCATTTTTTGGTGGAATTCATCTAGATTATTATGAGACATTATACGGCAAGCTGAGACTCTATTTATGGCTACTTTTCCAATTTCTATCCTCTCAAAGAGGTTACAATTCCCTATCGAAGATAATAAAATTGATTAAGTTGATCAGTCAATTGTGTATGTTCTTTGTTTTTATCTTATTGTAATATATGCATGCCTAATTGCTTTGTTAATAAAGTCTTTTATTTCATTTCATTGTTTGTTGTTCTATTTCGTACTTTGATACTCTTTCAGCGCAAAATAGGGGTTCAACTCCTAACCTTCTTCAAAGACTTGCAAATAATCAAAGTAAACTCACTCTAAATGCATGTAATCGTGTTGCTCAATGTCTTACCCATACATTGAAGGGTAATTAATGGAAATGCTAATTTTAATGTTTGTTACATTTATCTAGATATTCATGCAATAATTGATTGCTTTCTTTACCTATTTGATTAATTCCTAAAATAACAAAGTCACACTCACATTTTAATAAACAATTAATTTGTACATGTACACGCATAAAAAATTCAACACTATGTACACGTTAAAGTCATTTTATGAAATAAAAAAAAACTTACAAACAGCGTCTTTTAATACCAATTTCTCATGCGCACGTGCATCGCACGTGCCAAAATACTCGTGAAAGTATAAAGATTACTGAAAGTAGTTTAATAAAAGAATATTGTTCGGTGTAACGTTTTTGGGTTCAAATGAGAATTTATAAAATGACTTTTGTTTGCAACCAAATTAGTCACAAGCACCTGAGAATAGATTTAGGTATTAAAATAAATGAATAAATTAAATGAAAACTGAGGATTAACGCTAGATATTAAGGAAAATACAACATATAGCAAAAATAAGAAGATTTATAGTGGTTCGGCGCTGATTGCCTACATCCACTCTGAATACTTTCTTTATTGCTTCACAGCTTAATTGATTACAGTTACAATTAACAAGGAATAGATTGAGAATAAGTTAACAAAAGGAAACTGATTATAAAAATGGCAGAGTTTCACTTGTTAGCCAAGAAGAGCCCACCTCGAAAATGGCCCTCTGCCCTTGTATTTATAGACGAAGACAGCCTCCAACCTGACTGACATCTCGAGACTTGGACCCCTTGACCACTTGGGCCCACCATAAGGAAAACTCAGCCCAACTTACTATGCCGAATTGTATATCATCATGCCGACCTGAGCCATTTAGGTATGCCGACCCCACTATCTTCGTGTCCTATGCCGACCCGAACTATCTAGATATGTCGACCCCACTGTCTTCGGTCTTATGTCGACCCGATACCTGGGAACACATCAATATGTTGATCCTTCCATAATGCCGATATGATACTATGCCTGCCCAATATCATGCCGACCCCTTTTCACTGCCATGCCTATCCGACCCATTCCATACACCATGCCCAATTGAGCAATTCCTTATGCTATGCCGAGTCCACTATATCATACGCTTTGCCTATCCAACCTTACCATGCCGACCCGGTTTCATTCAATTTGCCAAATCATCCACTCCGGTTCCTAATCCAACCAAACCCAATTCTAAGACTTCGACATCCGGTGTTATCCATTTTTCGACCTGATTTACCCTGGGCTAAATATAACTGCTCAAACAGTATACTCTAGTCATGCGGGTGTTGCTTCATGATCATCCTTCCCATCAACAATCGAACTTGGACTTCATGATCAACCTTGCGTAGCTAGGCCATTGTACCGGGTAACACTTGCCCCTCAAAGTACGTCTTGTGAATAACTTGACGTGCTTTGAATTGGAGAACACCAGGTTCCGGAAACGAGCCTATCCAAGTCACTGGTTGGTTATTGTTCTTCTTTTAACTTTCGATGAAACTGGTATGGCATCTCGTTCCATTGAATTCATCAACTTGGTCATATGGAGTTTCCAAGTTTCTTCCTGATTATCCTTTCAAAGATCGAATTGATTAAATCCTTCCTTGCACGCTCGTACATGTATTTCTGTTGTATCTTAGCCTTTATGGTATCGATTGTTAGTTGGGTTTTCAAAACATTTGTCATTACCTTCTGTTCTTCTTCTTACCTCTTGCACATCTCCCATCTTCTTTTTATACCCATTGTATATCATCATCACTTTATTATATATATGTATATTTTTGAAGATGGGTCGACAATTAGCATGTCGATCCCTCGAGGATCTTCATGAATAGGGGTTGGCATACCATAAGGCCGACCCCTTCCAATATCGTGACCGGATCTCTTGGATGAGGCCGGTTCACCTTCGTATTACCTCTTCCATATAAGAACCCATATCCTCTTTTCTTTTTTCTTCTACTTCTATTTCTGTAAGATTTATTTTTTCCTTTGCACTCGTAGGCTTCCTTTTACCGAACCCTCATCATTACGAAACCCTCCTTCCTACAAACTTAATTCCTTTAATTTCCAATCTTAATACCAAGCATGAACCCAAGCTATTCCCCATAGTTGCTCCTTATTGACCTTCGATCCTAAAACCCGAACATTCTCCATCCAACTTAACATATATAGGTATGAATTTTCCCTTAACTTGTGTTGTTGGGTCATTATCTTCAAGTTTGGGCGAGTTTGAGTGTTGTTTAGGCGTATAAGTGGATGGGTTTTATTGAGATGCATATGAAAGGTGGAGAAGATGAAGGAATATGCTAAAGGGAAGGAAGATGAAGGAGAAGAAGACGGGTTCGGACGAGATGGCATTGGTTGGAGAGGGCTCGGCATGGATCAGAGTGTAGAAGATGGTCAAAAACTTAGTGTGAAATGGCTGGGCAAGGGGTCACTGAAGAAGACATAAGAGAAGGGATTGGTATAACAATGGGTTGGTGTACGTTAGGATATAAGGAGGGTTCGACTAAGGGTTAGAAAGAAAGGGTTTGGTATTTTTCCATAGGTGTAGTGGTCGGTATATGTCAAGATATTAGGATGAATCAGTATAGAGGTAAAAAGGAAAGGGATCGGTGTTTAGCTATAGATAGGGGTCAGTATATGTTAGGAAGGAGGGATCAGTGTTTAGTTGTAGATAAGGGTCAGTATATGAGACGACCCGACTTTTTCTCCACCAAAAATTCGTATCATCCTTAAGAAAGAAAGGGATAGAAAAGGGAAAAGAAAGAAGAGAAAGAAGGAACAACACAGGAATCTCAACAGCGGAACGAATAAATTATACTAATAACATAAATATTACATAGTATACATCAATTATCAGAGTTACATAGACAATACATCACATACTAGACAGTTATAAACACCTTTCTAGTTATTACCACTCAATACACACAGAAGATACTCAGAGATACTAACACAGCGGAAAACTATATAACTATACGCAGAAGCCTCCTGCTCCATATTCTCCTCCACAATTCGTCAAAGCTAACCTGAATCCTAACCTGAATTCCCTTGGCTACTCATAAAAATTTGAGTACCCAAGAGTTAAAGAAAAACAGAAATAACTCCGGGTCAGACATGGGTCTGGTGTGAGTAACAAGTTAAAGTTGCTTAACTTTGAAAAACCTTTGAAAAGAAAAGGTATCACGTAAGACTTTCCACACATAAACATGGAAAAGTTTTTACCTTACGCTAACCAAAACATTTGATAGGAAATCCGATGATATTATAATAGTGTCTAGGGTTTTCAAGTAAATAAGAAATAGCCGAAATTGTTACATGATTAAATTCCAGCTACTAGCCACAAAAGTGGGTAATACAATCAAAACCGTTGGCACTTATTGGATTTTGGATTCCATATAATGGTTGGGCTACTGGGGTACCGCCCGTCACAGTACGTGGCCTAGATCACCGTACCGAGGAGTACGCCCGCTCCCCTACAGCACAAAGCTGGAACCATCCCTTACTGAACAGTTCCGAACAACACCACCCCGCAGTTGTGATCAGCAACCGCACCACTAAGCCGAAATAAAGGGACATCTAGACAGGGGTAAATCTCGCTCTCAAGTGGGGGCTACCCACGAAGCCTTGCTGCACCTCCCCTGTTTTAGCCATTCCCGGCTGATGAGGCTTGAGGCTACGATTACCTTTATAGGACATATCACTTAGAATGCTCATCTTCCACCTGACGATGTTCTGAAAGCATTCAATCCATACAAGTTCGTTCCGGCTTCGAACGAAACCGAAGGCATTATCTCGTTACACTCGTATTGGAATCACCCTCAGAGTTAACGACGATAACCCTTGCACTCTGAATCTTCACCTTCACTTCAGATTCACGACCTAACTTTAATTTGGATCGATGTGGTTTTCGGATATCCAAATATGGAAACCCGATCCCGGTCTCATCGAAATCCAAAACGTGTATTTTAAGGCCAAGTTGTTTTAGAGTTTAAAACAATTCAATTCATTATCTATATACACACAGATAGATAATTCACAACACAATAAATAATCAACATTATCATCAACAGATAATCCATATCATCATCCAAAAACAACCAATACATCCATATCACATAACATTTCCCATCTCATAGCTGAGATTACAAACCATACATGGAAATTAATACCAATCATCAAACATAAGTAATGATCTAATGATCACACCATTTACAATTAATTTAAAATTAATTAAATTAATTACTTAATTTCTAATTAATTTAAAATGAATTAAATTAATTACTTCATCATTAATTCTTCTTATCTTAACATTAATTGATCACAAATCAATTTAAATAATCACCACCTCAATATTCATCTTAATTAAGTATTACAGATTAATAATTCCTAATTACAATAAGTAATAAGTTAATTATACTTAACTCTTGATACATAATTAACTTATAATTACTTAATTAATTAATTAACTAAAATTAATCACATTAATCCATTATTAATTAATTACTTCACTTATTGATTATTTCTTAATTAATCAATTCTAAATTACATCATTAATTAATTAATTATTGATTTCTGATTACATTTAATCAATCTCTCAATATAAATTAATTATATAAGTAATTAATCTGAAATTAATCCACACATATATGTTAATCACCCTTGATTAATAACACCCAGTAATTAACTACTTTAATTACTCATCCCATAAATTAATTACTCTTAATTAATTATCCTCATTAATCACTTGATTAATTTTCAAAGTAATTTAAATCCAAATTACTTCTATAATAAATATCTTTAATTACATTCAGTAATTAGTAATTACAAATTCATAAATTACATAAAGTAATTATTCATCAATCCACAATTGTTTAAATTAATTATATTTAATTAATCTAAGCTAATCACATTAATCAAATTAATTACACTAAGTAATTAATTCATTAATTACTTTCATTAAGTATTTAAACTTAAACAATTGATTATTATTAATTAATTAATTTAATTAATTATCAAAAATGAATCACATTAATTAATTGTTAAATAATCTTAAGTTAATGACTTTCATTAACATTTCTTAATTACTTAATTAAGAGTTAACTTATACAAATCATTATTAATTATTAATTAATTAATATTTAATTATAATTTAATTAATCTCTAATTATTAATTAATTAAGTGTTAATTAAAATCTAAATTACCTTTAATCACTTGATTAAATAAATATTAATCATTAATTAAAATTTAATTAACCATCCTTAATTATAGATTAATTAACCTTAATTAATTATTCTCAAATCTTGATTAATTAACTTAAATTTTTTTATTAATTACTTAATTAAACATCCACATTATTCATTAATTAAATAATTAATATTCCATTTAAATTAATTTAATAATTTAAATGAAACCAATTCTTAAGTTCGAAATTAAGAAACATTCTTCTTATATAAAGTATTTTAAAACAAATTGTTTCCATATTTATTTTAAAATTCACTTTAAATTTCATTTTAAGATTTTAGAATGAAACAATTCATTTAAACAAGGTTTTTAAACCAATTTTAAAATCCTTTTTATCTCACATGTTCAAAAACATGCTTTCTATAAACTAAAAGTTTAAAAGATTATAAAACAAATTCGTTTCAAACAAATTCAATTTAAAAAATTTCTTTTTAAATTTCAAACTGAATTACAGCTAAATTTTTATTCCAAATTTAAACTTAGAACTTTAAAGCTTTACATCTTCTTTTTTAAATTCAAATTATTTAAACTTTTCTAAAATAGTTAAAACAAATTTGAATTTAAAAACTTATTTTAAAAATTGACATTAAAATAAAATTTCAGGTTTTAAATCTGAATTTAAATTATTTTAAATTCTTATTTCATAAATTTAAAACTCATAGTTTAAATTCAAAACCAATGTTCCTTTATACTGTAAAGGTTTAAAATCTAAATTTGAATTCCCAGATTTAAATTCAAACTCAGATTCATCTATTCTACATTTCAGTTTTCCATATTTAAACTTTGTTTAAAATTTTCAGTTGCATTATAAAATTTACTTTTAAATTTAAAACAGAAAAAATAGTTTCCTGTTTTAGTTTAAACATCTTACATTTTTAAATTCAAAAATGATTCAAAATCCAAAATTTAAATTATTGAATTCATAATTAAATTACAGGTTTAAAAATTCCAGTTTGAACTTCCTCTTACAATTTGAAACTTTACTTTTAAAATTTTAAAAACAGAAAGACAATTTCTGTTTTGGTTTAAAACCAAACTTGAGTTTGAAAGCATTTCAAATTTATTTCAAAGATGTAAAATTTAAACTTATTGAATTCAAATTCAATTTCAAGTTCAAGCTTATTTCAGATTTTTTTTGTTTGCATTTTATTTTTACTTCAAACTTCAAAAACCTGGAAAACAGGTTTCTGATCAAATTCTAAAACCTGAAACACTTCACAAACCCGAGCTACCATAAATTTTACTTTGAGTAAAAAACTTCCTGCTTCGAGTCACTCTTCAATTTACCCGAGACTATCACGAGGAATAAACTGTAACCCACTTCAATCATATCCTCATCCCCATACTGTGCACCTGCCCATCCACTCCGGCCATCACTGGCCAAACCCACGACCATCCCACAGTCAACAATCCTTCCCTCAGGCCAACTCAACACCAACTTCTACAACATATGCTCGAATTCGAGTTCGAGACCCAAACTCCAAAACCTGGAACTGCAGACATAGTAAATACATCCATCCCTGTCAACGGCGATTCCTCTCATCTCCGACCATCATCACCACTCAAACTTCGGCGGCAACCTCAATAAACCATCAACTTCCATTTCCCAAAACGCTAAGCAACTCAATCAAGTATTTAGCAGAGAAGATTACTTCAAGAAACCATAGTAATACTAGGGTTTAAAACCTTAAATCCCAAATCTCATCATCAAAACCCAATTTCAACTCAATCCAATAATCTTCCCATCATCTTAGTTAACTTCTCCACCTCCAGAAACAATTACAACACCTCCAGACACTTGAGGCAGCAACAATGCTTCAAAATATAAAATGCAAAGAATAGGGAACTGCATTTTGTATAAAGCATTAAAAATTGTAATTTTTCTTTTAATAATCATGATTTAGTATGATGATTTGATTTAAAACTCTGAATTCATAAATTCCTAGACTTGAAATTTCACTAATTTATTGATTGATCGTCTGTTTGTAATTCCAGAGCCATTTCTATATTTTTTTAACTTAAGTACAATTTTAATCTGAAGTTTATAATGAAACAAACATATTTGTTTAAGTCATAAACTCAAAGGCAGATTAAATTAAAAGACAATGGGATTTAAATCTGACTGAAGCTTGAAATCAAAGAAACAGTCATGCTTCAGGTAAACAATCATACACACACATAAATATATTCATAGATACATTCACAGCCAATTTATAATATATTTTCATATCTAAATAAAAGCATGCAATCAACTTTTACCTACTTAAAATCTTAAAAAGTTGAGTTACTCACCTGAATTATGCAGAGCCCAGATTTTTAATATGCAGAACATTCTTTGCAAAAGTTTTGAATGCCTTTTGAAACTTGCTTCCAATTTGATGCTTTTAAACTTGTTTTAAAAGATGCTTCCAGATTTAAAGAATTGAATGCCTATTTGCTTGCTTCATGGTTGCAAATGCAAATTCCCCAGGTTGAAGAAAATTAATTGTACATATTTGAACATTTGAAAATGCTGTGCATTTTGAAAATGAATTACAGGGAATGAAATGCATGCTTCAGATTGAAATTTCAGGCTTTTGAATGATGAACAGGTTGCATGATGAAAAATGGTTTGCAGATTTTTTTTTCTTTTTATCTCAAAATGAAGATTGTTTTTAGGGTGGAATATTTCAGCTGGAAAAAAAAGTTTCTTAGTTATGAATTGAAAATGAGAAAAGAATAGGTAAAGAAGAAGGCATGAGTTTATATAACTAAATTTATGATTTAATTAAAATCAAAGAAAATTAAAAATTAAAACAATGACACATGTCTTTAGTACGAACACTTGTAAATTCTCTTGCTTAAACTCTTAACACATGTTATTTAGGTTTTTAAGATGCTTACATTTGTCAATTTAAGTGATTAGTATTTTGATTAAGTGTTAATGAAAGTTAACTTAATTAATTAGTTTTAATACTTAGTTATGTATAAATAATTTCTAAAGAATAAACCAAGTATTAATATAAATAAAACAATATACAATTAAATCAATTGTCAAAGATACTCTTAAACAATAAAAATAAATTTATAAAAGAGGTTATAACTTACTTGAATACATGTTTCATATTTTAAATTGTATTTTAAATTTCATATTAAATTAGCAAATCACATTTTATAAATCAATATTTTAAAAAGAATAACACAAACATTTTTGTAACTTATTTTAATATTCAAACTTAAGTTAAAATGAATTTTAAACCAATAAAACATTTATCTCACATATTTAAAATCATTTAGTTATTTTATTAAATAGTTTTTGAAAAGCTTAAATCAAAAATAAATCACAATTCCTAATTTCAAAATATTAAAATTATGCTATACTAATTTAATTAAAAACAACTTATCTATTTAAAATATATATAAATACATATACATTATTAAATAGAAAATAGATTTATTAGTTTATTAAAAATAAATTCACAAATTAAATATTTAAACAAAGAAGATTATTAAATCAAATCAAATTTATTAACAAAAATTATCAATTCAATTCAATTTTAAACACAGATTATTAAATTTATATTGTCCAAAATTCCGGGATACTACAGTATATGTTAAGAAGGAGGGATCGGTATAGAGGTTGGAGAGGAAGGGATCGACTATGGGTTTAGGACACAGGGGTCGGCATAAATACCTGGGGTCAGTGTTGACCAATTAAAACCATCTTAACTCATGTAATTCGAACATATGACTGCATATTGCTCTGCCTTAGCATAAAGTGACTTATAACAACACGACTAGCATATATGGATCAATAGACCTAAACTTGAACGAACAAATACCCAATCTACTCGACGCGAGTTAAGTATAAAACTGGTCCAACATATTTGAACAATGGACTTCATAATCAAGAACGTCAACATTCAATCCTAAAGCTTTTATCGTCGATCACCCTTTACGTCATCTGAGACAGTCGGCGATGACGGTCTCTCCAGACGGAACCTCTAAGCTTCGACCTTTTACTTCCGCTTTTCTGATTTTACACTATTTACATTCATTTCATATTGCATCGCACTAGTTCACACACAACACGGGTGAAGAGGTTATTATTTCTAATATTGATTATCTACTGAATATAGCTGACATAGATCCCGAGTTATATGAAGCGTTCAACCACAATGTCTACTAGATTGGATATGAAATCAAGCTCTGCTGCCTCGTCTGACAAGCCTGTACCAAGCCAGCAAAGAGAAGAAGCAGAGACATCTGATCCACAAACAAATCTTTTCTCTAATATCCTAATTCTTTCTATAGAAGTTATAGGCCGAGCTCCCGATGCTACGGAGGATGCCATCGTCTTGAATAACCCGGCTGACTCACAGACTTCCTAAATCGGCGAAGCTACTCTTCGTCGATTGTGTTCTATCCATGGGATTTCTTTCGAAGATGTTTTGGTTCCGTCAAGGCAAGATAGTTATCACTTGTCCCCAGCTAGATATACGGTAGCAATTAGTTCATGCGTTGGGTCGGATGTATGCCACCGTTCAACTCTTTTATTCGTGAAATGTTGAGGTACATGGAAACACTCCCACCAAGCTACACCCCAACAGCTACACTTTTATCCATGGTACTTTCCTTCTCTTTATGAATGTCTTATTTCATCTGCCAACTTCCAAAGACATCCGGTGCATTTACAACTTCAAAAGATGAGCGATAGTCCTTCGTACGTCTTCCTCGAGCCCATTCCCAAATGTCAAGTCTTAATGGGCACATAGAATAAACTCTCCTTATTTAAACAAAAATGGTTCTACGTACGATGTCCTCCTGACTTCGCAAGGAGGTAGTTGGAAGGACGTAAGTACTATTTCCGCCTTTGCCCTCAGTTTAAGGATTCAAATCGCGTCTTCTTCCTTAATCTTATGAATTCTTTCAACTTTTTCAGGTGTTCTCCCTCGGCCCGAAGGCGTTAGATATTCTAGGACCGTTGCAGCTTACCATGCTACTCCGATGGAGGATAGGGATATCAAACTCATCGTCGCTTATGAACTACTCCCACTATTCGGGCTGTTAGAAGACGGCCGCAGAATTGGTCTCTTGGGAAGTAGAACGATCCCGAAGGTTATCGCCGAGAAAAGGGGAGAACTAAACGACCCCATGGTACCCCCTGCTGGGGGAATCTAAGAAGGCACCGAAGAAGGGGAGATAAAGAAATCAGAAGACGTACGGCTAAGAAATGAGGATGTAGGCCTTGGACAAGCACCGGCAGTCGATGCACCACACACTGGCCAATCGCAGCCTCCCCCGAAAAAGGGAAAAAGTATGACATACAATATTAAGGAAAAGAAAACCAGGGAGACCCCAAAATTTGTTATAACTCCGGTGGAAAAGGGCTCGTCTTCTCAACAGATGGAGAGCGTGTTGAAGGCACTTTCTGACATTTTGATTCCAGATGATTGGTTGAACTATGACTTTACCAACCTTGGCGTTGAAGGGCTTAACTCACCTACAAGAAGCTACGAAGGCTGGCAACCTTCCAACCGAGGAGGAGAAACTCCCATAAGCAAATCAAATGTTACTGGTCCATCGAGGGGACACAGTAGAACATACACAAGTACTTGCACCCCACCATCCACTTGTAATTAACTCTCGACATAGCAACTCCTAATATGTTCCCGTTTGGTTCTTTTATCAGTGCAACGTCTGATTCACATGCTTTCATTCGCCTTCATGGCTCTTCCATATTCCACCATTCAAGCCAGGATTCCAAATCCGGAAGGTACCGAGAGAGAGAGATGAAGGATGGGAAAGAGACCATCATTCTCGAGAATCTTCTTCATCATCCAGAAGGATGTCTCAAGCATATGCTCCGCGTCAAAGCGACCCATCAAACCCTCCTCACGGTGGAGACAAGTCTGTGCACCGGGGTTCTCAATCTGCCACTCCCCGAGACCAACACTCTGGATCATTAAATGCAAGGTAATCTCACGAGCACAGTAAACAACCTCTGGTTACGTTCGAACAATTTCATTCGGTTCCTTTCCATGATTCGACCACGATAGAGAAACTAGCTGAACTAAAAGCTATCTTATCGAGAATTTGCTTCGATGGGCTCAAATTCCTCCTGTCCATACACATCATCCCTGGAACTGCCAAAGAGAGTTCATTGGCATGTATGAAAGATGTGCACGTTCATCATGAAGCGTTTATCCACTTAGTATAAAAGTTTCAGAAGTTTCTACAAAGCGCCAGCATGAGATTGATCGCCTTAAGCTAGAGGCCATTCATGACAATGATATTATCAAATATCATGATGCTGAATTGTTCGATGTTAAGGATCAACTTACCGAAGAAAAGAAAATGCAGAGGAAAAGCTGAGGCAGTGAGTCGATTAGAGACTTCACATAAGATAGAACTGGATGCCACACTCCAACGTAGTGGCATCCTAGCTCTAGAGAAAGACTCCTTACAAAAGGAGAAAGATGTTCTAGCCCGCCGCGTTGAGGAGTTAGAAAAATTACTGTTCAAGGTGAAGGAGGAGAAATCCTGGCACAAGAAGAGTCGCAAAAATATTGTGAGGAGATTGTTGAAACCAGAAATTTAAAAACGAAACTTGATGAGCAACTCTCCTAAATCGAAGCTTTGAAAGTAGCCGCTCGAGAAGAGGGCAAGAAAGAGGTGCTTGCGGAAGCCAACTCCCGAGTCGAAAAAACAATTGAGTCTGGTAGGGAGCAAATTAAGATCTTATTCGATCCACTCATCGCCAAGTATAATACAAAGGTCCTCCTTCACCTCTACTTAACTTTCCTAGGCGAAGGCTATCTTGAATCGCTTGCCGAGGTTTGGCGTATCATCGCCAAGATCAAGAAAGAGGAGTTGGGGGTGTTAGGAACTGAGATGTTGGTTTTGAAGACAACAAACTTTTTAACTATTTATTATAAAATATATACTGACACTATAATCTAGATAGATATGTATATGCAGGATATATAGATATGCAGGTATTTATTACTGAAGACTGGCCAGTATAAAGACTCAAGACTCAAGATTGAAGACTCTAGAGTATCAAGATCAAGATTTCATGATATGTGTCTAGTTTTTGTTAAACTTCATAATAGCATGGAAATCTTCATTCCGAATTTCATTTGGGATGGAACCCATTTCTACCTTCTTAGTGGCTTACAAACCCACGACAAGTAGCTTACAAACCTACGACAAGTGGCTTACCAACCCATATCCTGGTTTTTTTACAAGTTCTCGAGTCCTGATGTGATGAGATATTCCACAGGAAGAAGCTTGCAAAATTAATTCAAAATGGTTTTTCAAAACTGCTTTTCAAAATATTTTAGCCTTAAAATTATCTTTTCAGATGATTTTCAAAAAGATGTTTTAGCCTTAAAATATTCTTTGTTTTTGTGTTTTAAAACATAGTAAAATTAATTTATTTTACTTCAGAATCATTTCGTCTTGTTTTCATTTCAATACCATTTTCAAACAAATTTTACATTATTTTTAACAAGGGTATGTCGACATCATGGGATACCCCATGTCGACATGGTGGCCGTTGATTTCAAAAGTTTCAATTTTCAAAAGAAGTGTCTATTCGTTTAAATCTCTTCACGAATGGTTATGACAGTTGGTACTCTATAAATAGACTTCACAAACGAATTTTTAATATACAATTCTCATATTTTCTTCACTTCTTCTTCTCCACAAATCCATGTTATATAATTATCATATTTTTAAAGATCGTGCCGAAATTCTTCCAAATTCTCAAGTGAATCAAATTAGAATTTCATTCTTGCTTGATTCTCTGTTCTCTCTCGAAGATCAAAGTACTATTCAGAGTTATAAGATCAATTTGTAATCAAAATTTTATTGAGTCTCTCTACAAGGTGTGGTTGTGCCTGGAAATCAATTGGGTAATCTTATGGCCCGTAAATCAAGATAGTTTGCCCCGGACTCGTGAGACAGAAGGGTACGTCAAGGCCTTTATAAATTGAGGAGTGTAATCTCGACACTTGTTTAATAAAAATCTATATGAGGTGGTTTGCCTTGGTACAGGACTGAATGTAGGGTAACTTCGAACCAGTATAAATCCGGTGTGTTCTTTCCCTTTACTGCTTTTTATTTACTTTCTGCATCTGTGTTTGATTCTATGATTGCTCTGTGATTAAGTTTTGCATTTGTTTGTGTCATAATTTCAACTTTTTTATATAAGTCTTAGAATTCATTAAACACTATTCACCCCCTCTAGTGTTAAATTAGCCTTAAGATCCTTAATCCGATGTCCGTTTCAATTGGTATCAGAGCATTGGTTTCCATAGTTTTCATAATGTGAAACTTGAAAATTGTTTTAATGGCTACCAACACTGGTAATGTCAACTCTGGCACTAGTTCTATTATCCCTAACACTAGTTCATTTGTAGAAGGTCAGTCTGCTGTCAGACCATCATTTTTCAAAGGCAGTAATTATGCATATTGGGCTCGTAAAGTGAAAATTTATTTACAGTCAATAGGATTAGACACTTGGAATATCACACAATCTGAGTATGTTGAACTAACTACCAATTTTGCCCGGTGGACTACTAAGCAAAAAGGTGTTGCACAAAATAACTCAAAGGTCATGAATATATTATTTTGTTCATTAGATAGGAATGAGTTTAATAGAGTGTCTGTTTGTAAGTCTGCATTTGAAATCTGGAAACTTTGCAAGTTACTCATTAAGGAACAAGCAAATTAAACATACTAAAATTTCCCTATTAACTAATCAATTTCAGTTGTTTAAAATGCATGCAAATGCATCCATTTCCGACATGTACTATCAATTTCAAGATATTGTTCGT
The DNA here is from genome assembly GCA_030765085.1 of Allium cepa. NCBI lineage: Eukaryota > Viridiplantae > Streptophyta > Magnoliopsida > Asparagales > Amaryllidaceae > Allium > Allium cepa. The sequence continues at coordinate 692,537,088 of CM060934.1, forward strand.
TCACTAATTGCATTGGGAAAAAGCTTTTCGAAGGAAGACCAAGTCAGAAAAATTCTAAATTCACTCACTCTAGAATGGGATCAAAAGACACTTACGATCGAAGAAGCAAATGATATCGGCCTAATGAAAATAGAAGAACTGATTGGGAATCTGATGTCTTATGAAGTTCAACTACAAGGAAGAAGAGAAAACAAGGCTACAGAAAAGAAGTCATTAGCATTCAATGCAACAAATGAAGATTCAAAACCAGACAGTGATGAGGAGATTGCTTTCATGACAAGAAACTTCCGGAAATTCCTCAAATATAGAAAAACGAATAATTACAAAAGAAATGATCAAAGGAATTCAAGAAATAATGCAGAGAACGTCAACAACGATAGATACTACAATTGCAATAAAGTTGGGCATTATAGAGAAGACTATTCGTATCCAGATACAGTTATTCCCTCCAAACAATGATTCGTTAAGGAAAAGAAAGAAAGCATACACAGCAGCTCTTGATGACTCAGACTCATCATCCAGTGACGATGAAAAGAAGATGGAAAATTCAAATTTATGTTTCACTATTATTCATGAATCAGACGACGATGGGAGAATGGATCTAAAAATAGGTACGCATTTACATTATTTTTAATTTTTCTTGGTTGAATCCTTGTTTGTTTGTTTGATTTTATTAGATTCCTTGAATTTTAAATTCAAATTTATCCCTTGAAATTTTAATTTGAAATTCAAAAATAACATTATTTTAATAACATTTTAAATATTAAATTATTAATATTTAAGTATTATTATATTTAATGTTATCATAGGAATTATATAGTTAGAATATGGGATATAATATATATAGTTATTAGAAAATAGGATTAGACACTTGTACTTTGAATCAATAGGCACATGTCGACATACCCGGATACCCCATGTCGACATGCCCCTCTGAATTTGATTTCAAAATTTGAATGCAAACTTTTGAATTTCCTCCACCTTTTCACCAACTTCAATGCTTTGAAAAGATGCCTCTTGACCAGGGAACATGACCATAGAATCTCTATTTATCTCACTCTCTTTATCATCACTTTTCACTTTCATTTCAAATTTCAAACTTATCTTCGTTATCTTCAACTCCTCTCAAACTTCTTCAATGGCCTCTTCAAGCACTCCTAACACCATTAGGCTTCCAAAATCTATCAAAAACTTTCCTTTTAATGACCCGAAAGCTATCAAAGCTTACATCAACTATGTAAACTTTGGTAAAATTCATACGGGAAAATTTGCTATTTTTGAAGATTTTCCTTCTTATGAAATTGAAAATCTTTTGCAACAATGTTCTATTCTTAGTTTAATTGATAACAAACAAAATGATTTTGTATGTTATCCAAACCTTGTTAAGATGTTTTAGGCGAATTTGAATCGTGGTTTTTGTGATGGGGAAGAAGGACAAATTTGGAGTAGTGTTAAAGGAAAACAAATTGTTTTGGATTGTGAAATTTTGAGAAATATTTTGTGATGCAAGTGTACCGGAATGAATCTCTCGAAATTTCAAATCAATGAAAATGATCGAGAGATATTTCATCATATTTTTGAAGGGGATGACAATTTTGAATTCATAAATCGGTATTTTCGTCCAAAAGCAAGAATTGTTAATCTTCTTATCCAACACACTCTTATACTAAGATCGGGAAACTACAACAACCCGACTTTGAAAGTTTTCAAAGCTCCTTTTGCAATCTTTAAAAATTATGATATCAATTGGGCTCAAGTTATTTTGGATGAGCTAAGGCCCAAGAATTTTACCATTGGTGAAAATACATTATACCATGGAATTTATCTTACTTGGATTTTCAATTACTTTGGAGTTGATTTTAAAAGGGAAGAATTTATGACTAGAAAAGTGTTCAACCATGGAAACATTTTCCTTATGCAAATTCCATTAGTGTTTCAATCATATGAAACACTTACGGAAAAGAAAGAAAGGCATGCTCATGAAGAAATGGAAGAAATGGAGGAAGAAGAAGAAGAGGAAGAGGAAGGAATGGAAATTGAAGAGGAGGAAGATCAAGAAACCTCCTTAGAAAGTATAGAATATCCTACTAATCCCGCTAATCTATCCAATAAGACCATTCTCAATAATCAAAGAATTATAGTGGAAAATCAAAAGACACTTAAAAGATCAATGAGTAAGAAAATGGATAAGATTTCCACTAAAATCGACAAGTTCTTTGGAAAAATTAGTAGAAATCTTGGACTATCATCTTCTTCATCTTCATCTAACTAGTTTTAGTTCATGTTATCTTAAGTTCTATCTTTGTAGTTTCTTTATTTTAGTTAATATTATATTATCTTATGTAATGTTAACTAGAATTATAAATGAAATCGTTCATTTCATGTTATTCTTGTTCACTTGTCTCTGTAATTGCTTGTTTTTATATTATAAAAATTATAATTTAATAGATTTGTTAATAATATTCAAAACAAACCAAAATGTCATTTTAGGTAGAGGCTGTCGACATACACCATCCCCCCATGTCGACATCCAACGGGCAAAACTAGTTACACATTCAAATTTTAAATTCATGTAACTAACTTATGTCTATTCATTTCATACAACTTTCTATCCCTATTTATATCTATTTCTTCCAGAATAAATTGTCAAACTTCATCTCTAATCACTCTCTTTCATAGTTCTTTCTATTTTTTGAATTATGGATTCTCCGATTAAGAATCTAAGTGATACTCTTGAAGAAACTCTCACTTCCTTTAAGAATATTCTTACATTCATACTTCCTAATCAGTGTTACTTAGAATTAAGTCAAATACATATGATCAAGGAGCAAGAGTAACATTTCGATGCCCTTCGTTGGATGATCTCAGCCCTTAACAAGGACAATCTCGAAGGAATTCCACCAGTCACTCTCGACAAAGATAAAGAAGAATGGGATGCCATTAAAGTAGACCCTATCTTTGGAGAAGTTAGATGGGTGAAAGTACCAAGGAATGTCTAGTCATTTTTGATTTGATTGGTGTGTTTTAAAACTTGATTGACTTAACTTATTTGGTATGGTTTGTATATATGTTTAGATTGAATAGTTACTGTAAATATGATTGGCTGATGATTGATTTATTTGATTACACTTATGATCACATTTAGCACTTATTGCACTTATATATGGTTTACTCCATTTTATTATGGTTGATTATCTTATAGAAAGTTCAGAGATTTTATTAGTTAGAAGTTTTTGTTGATGACAAAAGGGGAGAAGTTATAAAATAGTAGTTGGCTTGGAGTAAGGGGGAATCTTGAAGTAAGGGGGAGTCATGGAGAAAGGAGGAGTTATGATAGGAGTTAGGGTGAGTCATGGAGAAAGGAGGAGTTATGACAGGAGTTATGGTACAGTAAGTATATTTTATAAATACAAGTTGTCATCATCAAAAGGGGGGAGATTGTTAGAAACTGATATGTTGGTATTGATGACAACTTTTTTAACTGTCTTATTATAAAATATATACTAACACTATAATCTAGATAGATATGTATATGCTGGATATATAGATATGCAGGTATTGATTACTGAAGACTGATCAGTATAAAGACTCAAGACTCAAGATTGAAGACTATAGAGTATCAAGATTAAGATTTTAAGATATGTGTTTAGTTTTTGTTAAAACTTTATAATAGCATAAAAATCTTTATTCCGAATTTCATTAGGGATAGAACCCATTTCTACCTTCTTAGTGGCTTACAAACCCATGAACATCCTGGTTTTGTACAAGTTCTCGAGCCCTGATGTGATGAGATATTCTGTAGGAAGAAGCTTGCAAAACTACTTCAAAATGGTTTTTCAAAACAATTTTCAAAACTGCTTTTCAAAATATTTTAGCCTTAAAGTTATCTTTTCAAATGAATTTCAAAAAGATGTTTTAGCCTTAAAATATTCTTTTTTTTTGTGTTTTAAAACATAGTAAAATTAGTTTATTTTACTCCAGAATCATTTCATCTTATTTTCATTTTAATACCATTTTCAAAAAAAATTACATTATTTTTAACAAGGGGATGTCGACATCATGGGATACCCTATGTCGACATGGTGGCGGTTGATTTCAAAAGTTTCAATTTTCAAAAGAAGTGTCTATTAGTTTAAATCTCTTCACGAATGGTTATGACAGTTGGTACTCGATAAATAGCTTTCTCAAACGAATTTTTGATATACAATTCTCATATTTCTTCACTTCTTCTTCTCCACAAATCCATGTTCTATAATTATCATATTTTTAAAGATCGTGCCGAAATTCTGCCAATTCTCAAGTGAATCAAATTAGAATTTCATTCTTGTTTATCGAGTCTCTCTATAAGGTGTGGTTGTGCCTGAAAATCAATTGGGTAATTTGTGACCTGTAAATCAAGAGAGTTTGCCCCAAACTCGTGAGACAGGAGGGTACTTCAAGGCCTTTATAAATTGAGGAGGTAATCCCGACACTGGTTTAATAAAAATATATATGAGGTGGTTTGCCTTGGAATATGACTAGATGTAGGGTAACTCCGGAGCAGTATAAAATCCGGTATGTTCTTTCCCTTTACTGCTTTTTAGTTACTTTCTGCATCTGTGTTTGATTCTGTGATTGTTCTATGATTAAGTTCTGCATTTGTTTGTGTCATAATTTCAATTTAGTTCATACAAGTCTTAGAATTCATTAAACACTATTCACCTCCCTCTAGTGTTAAATTAGCCTTAAGATCCTTAATCCGCTGTCCCTTTCAGGGGGTGTAGAGCTTGACGAAGGGGCACTTGTGCAAGAAGTGCTCCGAGGAAACGAGCCATCTGACTTAGCTGCCGCAAAAATTCAATTCCGAAGAGCCCCTACGCCGTTTAAGGAAAAAGAAGATACATTGGATCTTTTGGAATTGAGCCACAGGGTCCTTCTCCCTTTCAACCAGGTGGGACTTCATCTTCTCAACCCATCGAGCAACACGTCGGTTACGACCCGGACAGGCCAGGCTTGGCATACACAAGTTATCTCCTTTCATCTAAGGGAGTACCTCGATGACTACCGAGAGTCAACCAGATGCTGGTACCACATTGAGCTCTTTTTAATCTAAAAAGTTGCCATTCTCGATAAATAACGACTATAATCTTACACTTTCTTTTTATGAAACTTTGTAGGTCATCTCGGTCCCGAGTCAACTCCTAGGAGATATGTCGCCACGGAGCAGGAAGGAAAAGTAGCCGAGGCTCCGACTACTACAGACATTCCAGGGCCCGATGCTCAGGCGATTGGACCGCTTGACGAGGACAAGCCTAACGACCCATCATTTACCAAGAAGCATGACGATGCTGTAGTTACGCGTGCTTTTGAGCGCATTGCTAAGTTCAGCTTGAAGGAACATATTGAAAAAGAGGAGAAATTAAAGCTCGAAGTCAAGGGTGGACCCGATGTGGTGGTGGTTGAAGATCCTCTCCATGAGCCTTTACAATTCATTCCACCTAGCGGAACAACTCCTATCGTGGTTCCTCCTCCTTCCTCAAGTACTTCCACTCAAGGCGGAAAAGGGTCTCGAAAGAGGTGCTCGACGATTCTACTCCCGAAAAGCCGAAGAAGCAGAAAAAATCAAAGAAATAGCCAGGATCTTGTGTTATTGTATTTAGTCCAAATAAGTTAGACATGTGTTGTTTTTCTTTTTAGTAGCAGATGCACGGGCGTGGATCCTAAACTTTCGAATAACTTGTAAGGAGAGATTGTAAATAAAAGTTTTTTATTCCTTTATCAACCGTTGTGTGAATTATTGCCCCAATAGTAGAATAATTTCTTCTCATTTCAAGTACTTGTTATAATTTTCACAAATTTTTTGACGATCCATTATCTTGGCTTCAAAGCTTCTTTGCAGGCTCCATCTTAAATCACAAGCAATGTCAAACTGGAGCCTCAACTAGCGGTTGTATTCCGCCGCTGCCATTTCGAGTATCTTCCATCGATCTTAGACCAGAATTCATGGGATAGCGAACGATTGAAAGATCACCAGTCTATCTATTGGGTCTTTGAATTAGTCTGTGGTTCTGGGTCTTGGAATTTTTTAGTCTACAGGCAATGACTTGAGACTTTCCATCAAATCGTTTACATTTCAACTTTCTTTAGGGATTAGAGATTGTCGTCAAGTCGTTTATACTCTAGTCTGCTTCAGGGTCTAAGAGTACTCTAGTCCACATTAGGGACTTAGAGATTTTTGTCGAGTCATTTATACTCTAATCCGCACTCCGAGGACTCAGAGTACTCTAGTAGACATTAGGGACTTAGAGATTTTCGTCAAGTCGTTTATACTCTAGTCCACATGTAACATCCCATCTTTTTGTATGCTTTAAATCGTTGATAAACCACACACGTCAGACTCAAACCATACAAAAGAGCGGATTGGTATTGAGGTGAATAAGAAAAGTAGAGGAAGGAAGAAAACAAAACAGAATCTCATAGCGGAATGACAAAATATAATAATCAAATAACAGTTCATGAAGCTATTTTATAAAAGCATTTGGTTGTACTTGTACAACATAGAATCAGAGTTACACATACCAAAGAATAATAAATAACAATGCAGCATAACAATGTGATGTAGTGAAACATAATAAATAATAATAATACAATCTTCGTCTTCGTCCTCCAGCAATAGGGTCTTCAAATCCTGAAATGCTCAAACTGACCCGAGCGAATTGAAAAGACAAAACACTTGAGTCGGAACTAAAAGGTCTTATGTAAGTTAAATCAATGGTAAATATATGAGTGGAATGGCATCGGAGATGTATACGAGATTTGACATCTCCTATCCAGTGTCTAACGTGAGTGCAGTAACTTAAGAGATGTTCGGGATTTACATCTCCTAAGGATCCGTTAAACTATAATCTATGTAGTAATATTTCGCTATTATAATAATGTCCACAGTAAAATAAACTTACTTTTAAATAGCGTTAAGGAGTTACCCAATCTCCTCCTTAACACGTAATAGTCCCAGTAGTCCATCCAGTATCATAGTCCCTCCTGATCGGGAAGCCACCAGAGGATACTCCACAGGCTACGGGAGAAAACCAAACTCATACAATGCGCGATAGGGTAGGTGACACGGCACAACTAGGCAATGCCAGGGTAGATATACCAATTATGCTTCCGGACCGGTGGTAACGCGTAGCAGCTACTACCGCCCACCTTGAGCCATGCATAACCCTAAAATCAAAGGGCCTAAATCAATCACAAAGTAATAGAATGGTATCGAAGGAGTGTGTCCGATAAAAGGTGCTACCTTCTTAGCCCGTCGATCGCTCCTGTTTTAGCCACCTTATGTCAACTCACGGGAGTCGGGTCCACATATATACCTCAAAGGAACGTCGCCACCATCCCACTTCATTCTGTAATCTCCACCGTTTACATTGTTGTTAAAGTGGTTTTCGGAGTTGGCAGAGAGTATGACAACTTCCGATCCCAGTCTCTTTAACAACCAAACGATATTATAACACCGCGGTCATTTTTAAAATAGTTTATACTTTAAAACCAAATATCATTGCCTTTTCAAAACCAAATCAATACGATATCATTTTCATTTCAAATATCCTTTCACTTCCAAAATCATAGTATTTTCAAAGTTATAATACTTCCGAAACCAAAACACTTTGAACCATAATACTTGGAAATCATAATACATTGGAAGTCATAACATTTTAACATACTTTGTAAGATAAATGGTTTCCTCAAATCTCACAAATGGATTCGAAATCAACTTTGATTCCAAAAATTTATATTTAAACAGATCTCAAATTCATTAATTTCAATTTAGTTTCTACATAAACTATTGAAAATTATATCGATTTCAAATACAGATTTGAACCACAAATAAACCATTTCAAATTATATATTTCAAAGCTTTTAAATATTATAAAATTTAAAAATTAAATATGAAAATTTAATATATATATATATATCTTAAATTCAATTTTATATTATTTAGTTCTGAAATATTTACTTACCAAATCCAATATCATTTAGGTAAAACTTAAATTTTCAAATAACTGGATATTTTTTTAAATTTATTTAAACTTGACATATTCTTTTAAATCACCCTAACCAAAATCAAGTTATAAAATCATATCCGTGAAAAAAGGTTCCAAATCGATTTTACTTAAATATAATTCTTTAATTAGATAAAATTTCAAAATCGTCTTAAATTTATCTCCCAATCTTAATTTATAAAAATAGTTATAACTCTATAATAAAATATAATTTAAATAAGTACTTAACCATATTATATTTTAATAAAATCAAACTTTATAAATAAACTTATATTTTTTTATTAAACAAATTTATACATAGCTCAAAATTGAGAATTTAACTGTATATAAATAACCTTTATATAATATCTAAAATTAATATTTATATAAAACCATATATTTCATTTCAAAACCATAGAAATCATTTTCAAAATATTTATATATAAACCAACGGTGTCTGTATATAATTTTCTATCCTATGGTCAAGTGATACAGATATTTATCATTTCAATCCGCAATTTAAAATATAAATATGGTTATAACATTTCAAACCGCAATCCCCAATGAAATAAAAATCCATAACAACTTACGGTTTATAACAATATAAAATACAACATCTATTCATCCAATATCAATCATCAAACATTTATCAGAATCATCGTCCAGTTCAATCAATAACATCAATATAGAACAGATAATAAATAACAGGTAATTACTGGCAGTTTATATTCAATAATAAATTAGATAACTATTTTATCCAAATAAATTCAAATAAACTGAGATGATGATTCAAAATATGCCTAACGGTCATAAATAAATTTCTAATCACATCATAAATCAATTTAACAAGCATAAGAAATTTTAGAAGTTGTGAGTGGGTTAAAACACTCACCTTTTGAATTTAAATTGAATTTAAATCCAATTTAAACCCAAAATTTGAACAGTCATAGAATTTTTCCAAACCACCATCATAATGTCTGGAATTTCGCTACGATCCCAACGTAAGAAACCGCGCGTGAAATGGACCTCGTATGTAAAAGTTATATGTAGATTAGGACGATTGAATTTCAAAATAACTAAAATAAAAAGGATTAAAACAAATAGCCACAAAATCACCAACACGTCACCTACTTCTTCTGATTATGCCGTGACCATCAGAACCCACGTTGAAAAATTACCTATCTTTGATCGTATGCCGGCCTCGCCTGAGACATCGATTGACCAAGCCACCTCCATTAGTGAACTCCTCTTCTCTTACTCCATCATCGAGACCTATCGCGACACACCCCAGGTAGCGCCGCCATCGCCTCCAACCAAGGGTTTCGAAACCCTACCTCGCCAATTCCGACAACCATAGGCTACGACACACCCTCTAACCACCGCCAAACGACACCACGCGACGAAAACTCAGAAACCCATATCCTGATTTTCCTGATCGAGGCCAAAATCGAAAACCCCCAAATCGACGTCTAGGATTCGCGAATTTTGAGCTTTGACCGAGCTTTCAGAATGATTCGAGCATCATTTTCAGAAACGAATACTTGATGCAGATTCGTATCGATGTGATCTACGATATAAAATTTTCCCAATTTTTTTTGAGGAGTTTTAATTTTTTTGATTTGGAATTTGATTTGAAATTGAACTGGAATTTGTTCGTCTGCCATTGAAATGAGGAGTAAATGGAATTGTATGTACAGAAATGAGAAATAGAAAGGCTGCTAGGGTTTATAACGAGATATATATAGGCAAAGCTGAAATTAGAATGGACCGGATTGATTTGGATTGAAAATTGAACGACAAATGGCCCGAAAAGCCCGTTCAGACTTCGGAACGAAAATGGGTCAACTCATATATCAAAATATATGTTTTTGAATATTCTAAATGCAATTGAATAAGTTTCAAGTCCAAATTCTATCGTATGAAGAAGTTATGCTAAAATCAAGTCATTTCAAATTGATTTCGATTGATTCCAATTTCATTGATTTCTAAGCGTTTCGAGCTCGTACGATCAAATGACAAGTCCGATCGCTACGAAACTTGAAATCCTACCACAATTTACCGTTACGAATCCGATGAAACTTGTTTCGTCGAAATCCGAGTCAGTGGCCAAAATGGCTATTTTCTAGTTAATTAAATAAATAAATTAAATTAAAATTTTAAATTCCAATTCCATAATTAACAAACCTTATCATTTTTGATTTCTTAAACAATTTACAATACTTTAAACAATTTAGATATCAATTCAAAGTTAAACTAATTTACCAATTACCGTATTTAATTTCAATTTCAGTAAATTCATTAATTATCAATTGAAACTTCAATAAATCCATTTATTTGATTTTAAACCTTGTTATTCAATCAATCATCATCTTATTGGTATAATATCATCTATTTGTATTTATTACATTAATATTTTTCATTTCATATTAATTACCCTTAATGTAATATTTTATTCTAGTTAATTTCAATAATCCATTTATTACAGCTTAAAATCCAATAAATCAATCAAACATGAATTTCAATTACTTTTATTTAATCCATTGCCATATTATGAATGGAATTTACATTGGTTACTTCAATACTGAATTAACATCCTCCAATTACCAATTTAATCTACATTAACTTTACAAATTAAGTGGATTAATTCCAATTGATTTTAATTTAATAAACTAAATAAATGGGCAATATATAATGATTGTTACCATTAACCTTCAATTACATCTATAAGTTTATTATTTTCAACCACTTATTCTAATTACTTACCTAATACTGAATTCATTCAATCACTATTAATTATACTTATTCATTTATTTATACAATCCTTACCCTTATTTCTTATATTCAATTGTATGACCAAGTGCAACAATTTCACTATTTCATCATTGGGATTTCACTTTGATTTCCGATAATTAGCTTTAATTACCGTTGCTACATTTCATTTTTAACACTCATTTCATTATAAAGTATAAAGTTTTTACTTCCTTCTAAATTTAATTACAAAAATCTTATTAAATTAACTAATTCAATCATTGATATTTACGGGTCGTTGCACTCTCCCTACTCAAAACTTTTCGTCCCCAAAAAGGAAAAAGGAGGGAAAGAAAGAATTAAGTAGTCAATACATCTTATTCAAAAATATTAATTTTATAAACAAATAAATTTACAAAATTAATTAATTTGAATAAAATATACAATTTATAACCATTAAATCTTTTTGTACTCAATTTAATAAAGTTTGGAAAACATTTTAAAAAAAATTCTATGTCCAAAATTTACGGAAAATTTCGACAAAGTCTCCTTTGTACGGAGAGGCTCGAGAGCAAATATAATATCAAATATAACAATATATAACATATATCTTCCAAAATAATATATCCCAACACGGGAAAAATAATATGATAGCGCTATAAAACCGTAATCCAAAAACGTACCTATTTGTCGGGCAATTATCGCTTAATTATGAAACCAAAAGCAGTGGCAATTGCTTCCATAACCTATATTTTACTTATATAATCCATAAGGTTAACAATTAAATAAAAATGAAATATTTAAAGCTGTTTCAACCACTAACAAACAAATCAATATAAACAACAATCACTTGTGACAAAGCATACAACCATCACATATAATCAACACAAATCAATCATCCATTCATATCAAACAAAACAAATAGTTATTCGGGTTCAAAACTTTAAATTGTACAAAATGAAAAATAAACTACTAAGTGCACCATTTATTCAATAGTCTTAGATGAAACTAAATATATTATTCACACATCCAAACAATTTTAAAGTATCCTTGCCCAAACACCCATAAACCAAACAAATAACAATCCCAAGCATAAATTAAGTTCATTCTTATTAATTTCATTTCACAACATTTATTGTTTCATTTCTTTTTTATTCATATAATGATTTATCTTTTAATCAACATTTGTTTCTTGCAAATTTTCATTTCCATCCATTGATTCAGTGTTTATTTCACTTATTTGCACCTATGCTTACATAAATTCATTTTTATTTATTCATATCATATAAATTTTCTGTTTATTGCATTACATTCATTCATTCCTCAATATCACTAACTTATGTTTCAAATCTTTTACTTACAATATTCCCTTTTCTATCACATTTTAATTTCAATAACCTTCCAAATTATAACTCAAGTTTATGACAATTATAACATCAATTCCTATTAATAAAAGAAATCTATTGAACACTTTCATTACATAATTTTACTTGTACAACTTCCATTATATTTTCTTATTAACACTACAACTTTTAATATTTGGTAAGTTATATATATGCTTTAAGGATGTAGCTGAAAGTTCTACAAGTTTTCTCATTTCTTTTAAATTAATTTAATGTTCAATAATCATATCCTTTGCTTTATAGGTTACGAATTCCAAATTTCCTTTAATTTCATTTATATTTAATCTCTTATTTTAATTAATGGTTCCAATTATTAGTTAGTTACATTCCATTTCACTACCATAATTGAAACTATTAATTAACAGAACTTAAGAACTAAATACTGGGTTTAATTTCAAATCATTTTAAAATAATAGATAAATATACTTACAACTTATATATCCAATTATATTTAAAACAAATTAAAATTTATACTTGTTTATCAAACTAAATCTGAAGTAAAACTACTACAGTGGTCTTTCCACTTAGAAACTCGAAAATGAATGTCAATGATGCGTGCACTCATCACCGAAATTATTTTCCAGCAACTGAGAGGGGAGTACCTAAGTTATTTCTATCCACAGTTTCTTTAAAACGATTCTTCCAAATTATATTGAAATATTTATATCAAAAAATACTTATAAACAATATCATTATATACCAAAATCCTTTGAAAGAAATTTTCAAAATTCCGGAACTTAAATTCTAAAATTTCCAATTTACATTTATTTTCTTCTTCAAATTTTGTTTCAAATCAATATTTATAAATCTCACTACCTATCAACCAATATATTACAACCAAATATAACCTTTATAAAAAAAATTATTTTATATATAGAAAATATAATAGGCAAAATTATTTCATTCACCTATATTCAAAACAAATATTGTGTCGATCTGTCCTATTAAGTGTTTAGAAATACATATTGATGTCATAGCATCCTATGCACCAACCATATTTTATAAATAAATAATAGAACAAATTAACACAATATAAAAACTTTTTATAACACTAACAGATACACTCTCTTATATATACACACACTCAACCACTCATCATAAGGTATTACTACCCTATTAGTAAAGAGTCAGACCCCACAAAGCTAAGGTTTATCGCTAAACCAAAGCTCTGATACAAACTGTAACATCTTGCCTTTTTGTACGCTTTACATCGACGATAAATCACACACGTCAGACTCAAACCATACAAAAGAGCGGATTGTTATTGGGGTGAATAAGAAAAGTAGAGGAAGGAAGAAAACAAAACAGAATCTCGTAGCGGAATGACAAAATATAATAATCAAATAACAGTTCATGAAGCTGTTTTATTAAAGCTTTTGATTATACTTATACAACATAGAATCAGAGTTACACATACCCAAGAATAATAAATAACAATGCAGTGGAAAAATGTGATGCAATGAAACATAATAAATAATGATAATAATACAATCTTCTCTTCGTCCTCCAGAAATAAGGTCTTCAACCTGAAATGCTCAGACTGACCCGAGTGAATTGAAAAGACAAAACACTCGAGTCAAAACTAAAAGATCTTATGCAAGTTAAATCAATGGTAAGTATATGAGTGGAACAGCGTCAGAGATGTTTACGGGATTTGACATCTCCAATGCAGTGTCTAACGTAAGTGCAGTAACTTAAGAGATGTTCGAGATTTACATCTCCTAAGGATCCGTTAAACTATTTACTATGTAGTAATATTTCGCTATTATAATAATCTCTACAGTAAAATAAACTTACTTTTAAATAGCGTTAAGGAGTTACCCAATCTCCCTCTTAACATGTAACAGTCCCAGTAGTCCATTCAGTATCATAGTCCCTCCTGATCAGGAAGCCACCAGAGGATACTCCACGGGCTATGGGAGAAAGCCAAACTCGTATAAGGCACGATAGGGTAGGTGACACAGCACAACTAGGCAATGCCAAGGTAGATATACCAATTACGCTTCTGGACGGTGGTAATGCGTAGCAGCTACTACCGTCCACCTCGAGCCACACCCCCAAAATCAAAGGGCACAAATCAATCACAAAGTAATAGAATGGTATCGAAGGAGTGTGTCCGATAAAAGGTGCTACCTTCTTATCCCATCGATCGCTCCTATTTTAGCCACCTTATGCCAACTCACGGGAGTCAGGTCCACATATATACCTCAAAGAAACGTCGCCACCATCCTACTTCATTCTGGAATCTCCACCGCATACACGGTTGCTAAAGTGGTTTTTGGAGTTGGCAGAGAGTATGACAACTTCCGATCCCGGTCTCTTTAACAACGAAACGTTATTATAACACTGCGGTCATTTTCAAAATAGTTTATACTTTAAAACCAAATATCATTGCATACGATATCATTTTCAAGTATCCTTTCACTTCAAAAATCATAGTATTTTCAAAGTTATAATACTTCCGAAACCAAAACACTTTGAACCATAATACTTGGAAAACCATAATACTTTGAAATCATAATACACTGGAGGTCATAACATTTTAACACACTTTGTAAGACAAATGGTTTCCTCAATTCTCACAAATGGATTCCAAATCAACTTTAATTCCAAAAATTCAAATTTAAACAGATCTCAAATTCATTAATTTCAATTTAGTTTCTACATAAACTATTCGGAATTATATTGATTTCAAATAAAGATTTGAACCACAAATAAACCATTTCAAATTATATATTTCAAAGCTTTTAAATATTCTAAAATTTCAAAAATAAATATGAAAATTTCATATATATCTTAAATTCAATTTTCTATTATTTAGTTCTGAAATATTTACTTACCAAATCAAATATCATTTAAGTAAAACTTAAATTTTCAAATAACTGGATATTTTTTTCAATTTATTTAAACTTGACATATTCTTTTAAATCACCTTAACCAAAATCAAGTTATAATATCATATCCATGAAAAAAGGTTCCAAATCGATTTTACTTAAATATAATTCTTTAATTAGATAAAATTTAAAAATCATCTTAAATTTATCTCCCAATCTTAATTTATAAAAATCATTATAACTCTATAATAAAATATAATTTAAATAAGTACCTAACCATATTATATTTATCAAACTTTATAAATAAACTTATATTTTTTTATTAAACAAATTTATACATAGCTCAAAATCGAGAATTTAACTGTATATAAATAACCTTTATATAATATCTAAAAATCAATATTTATATAAAACCATATATTTCATTTCAAAACCATAGAAACCATTTTCAAAATATTTATATATAGACCTACGGTGTCTATATATAATTTTCTATCCTATGGTCAAGCGATACGGATATTTGTCATTTCAATCTGCAATTTAAAATATAAATATGGTTATATATCATTTCAAACCACAATCCCAAATGAAATAAAAATCCATAACAACTTACGGTTTATAATAATTTAAAGTACAACATCTGTTCATCCAATATCAATCATCAAACATTTATCAGAATCATCTTCCAATTCAATCAATAACATCAATATAGAACAGATAATAAATAACAGGCAATTGCTGGCAGTTTATATTCAATAATAATTAAATAACTAATTTATCCAAATAAATTCAAATAAACAGAGATGATGATTCAAAATATGCCAAGCAGTCATAAATAAATTTCTATTCACATCATAAATCAATTTAACAAGCATTAGAAATTTTAGAAGTTGTGAATGGGTTAAAACACTCACCTTTTGAACTTAAATCCAATTTAAACCCAAATTTTGAACATTCTTAGAATTCGTCCAAACCAGCGTTATAATGTCCGAAATTTCGATATAATCCTAATGTAATAAACCGCGCGTGAATCGGACCTCGTATGTAAAAGTTATATAGATTAGAACGATTGAATTTCAAAATAAATAAAATAAAAAGGATTAAAACAAATAGCCACAAAATCACCGACATGTCACCTGCTTCTTCTGATTATGCCGTGACCATCAGAACCCACATTGAAAAACTCCTTAGCTTTGACCGTACGTCGGCCTTGCTTGAGACATCGATTGACCAAGCCACAGCCATCAGTGAACTCCCCTTCTCTTACTACATCGCCGAGACCAATCGCGGCACCCCCCAAGTAGCGCCGCCGCCGCCTCCAACCAAGGGTTTCGAAGCCCAACCTTGCCAATTCCGACCGCCACAAGCCACGATACACCCTCTAACCACCGTCAAATGACTCCACGCGATGAAAACTCAAAAACCCTTATCCTGATTTTGCTGATCGAGACCAA
The DNA here is from genome assembly GCA_030765085.1 of Allium cepa. NCBI lineage: Eukaryota > Viridiplantae > Streptophyta > Magnoliopsida > Asparagales > Amaryllidaceae > Allium > Allium cepa. The sequence goes on from CM060934.1 coordinate 692,553,548, forward strand.
AATCGAAAACACCCAAATCGACGTCTAGGATTTGCGAATTTTGAGCTTTGACCGAGATTTTAGAATGATTCGAGTATCATTTTCAGCAACGAACACTTGAGCATATTCGTATCGATGTGATCTACGATATATAATTTTCCCAATTTTCTTGAGGAGTTTTTATATTTTTGATTTGGAATTTGATTTAAAATTGAACTGGAATTTGTTTGTCTACCATTGAAATGAAGAGGAATAAATGGAATTGTACGTACAGAAATGAGAAATAGAAAGGCTGCTAGGGTTTATAACGAGGTATATATAGGCAAAGCTGAAATTAGAATGGACCGGATTGATTTGGATTGAAAGTTGAACGACAAATGGCCCGAAAAGCCCGTTCTGACTCCGGAATGAAAATGGGTCAACCCATATACCAAAATATATGTTTTTGAATATTTTAAACGCAATGGAATAGGTTTCAAGTCCAAATTCCATCGAATGAAGAAGTTATGCTAAAATCAAGTTATTTCAAATTGATTTCAATTGATTCCAATTTCATTGATTTCTAGACGTTTCGAGCCCGTACGATCAAACGACAAGTCTGATCGCTACGAAACTCGAAATCCTACAATAATTCACCATTACGAATCCGATGAAACTAGTTTCGTTGAAATCCGAGTCAGTGGCCAAAATGGCTATTTTCCAGTAATTAAATAAATTAATATTAAAATTAATTTAATCAAAATTTAAATTTAAATTCCATAATTAACAAATCTTATCATTTTTGATTTCTTAAACAATTACAATAATTTAAACAATTTAGATATCAATTCAAAGTTAAACTAATTTACCAATTACCGTATTTAATTTCAATTTCAGTAAATTCATTAATTATCAATTGAAACTTCAATAAATCCATTTATTTGATTTTAAACCTTGTTATTCAATCAATCATCATCTTATGGGTATAATAATCATCGGTTTATATTTATTACATTAATATTTTTCGTTTCATATTAATTCCCATTAATGTAATATTTTATTCCAGTTAATTTCAATAATCCATTTATTACAGCTTAAAATCCAATAAATCTATCAGACATGAATTTCAATTACTTTTATTCAATTCATTGCCATATTATGAATGAAATTTACATTGGTTACTTCAATATTGAATTAACATCCTCCAGTTATCAATTTAATCTACATTAACTTCACAAATTAAGTGGATTAATTGCAACTTATTTCAATTTTAATTTAATAAACTAAATAAATGGGTAATATATAATGATTGTTACCATTAACCTTCAATTACGTCTATAAGTTTATTATTTTCGACCACTTATTCTAATTACTTACCTAATACTGAATTCATTCAATTACTATTAATTATACTTATTCATTTATTTATACAACCCTTACCCTTATTTCTTATATTCAATTGTATAACCAAGTGCAACAATTTCACTATTTCATTATTGGGTCTTCACTTCAATTGTCAATAATTAGCTTTACTTACCATTACTACATTTCATTTTTAACACACACTTCATTATAAATTATAAAGTTTTTACTTCATTCTAAATTTAATTACAAATATCTTATTAAATTAACCAATTCAATTATCGATATTTATGGGTCGTTACACTATGCTCCGGGGACTCAATACTCTCCTCCGCTTCAAGGACTTAGAGATTTTCGTCAAGTCGTTTCTACTCTAGTCCGTGCTCAGGGGACTTAGAGTACTCTAGTCAGCTTTAAGGACTTAGAGATTTTCATCAAGTTGTTTATACTCCAGTCCACACTCCGGAGACTTAGAGTACTCTAATCCACACTCCAGGGACTTAGATTTTTTTTTCAAATCGTTTATCTCTAGTCCGCGCTCCAACGACTTAGAGTACTCTAATCCGCACTCCGGGAACTTAGAGATTTTTAACCTTACACATCTGTTCATACATCGCATATATCGATATCAATCAGTTCCAACACACTCTTAACATAACATGCAATAACGGTAATTTATGCAAAGGGAGCTTCAAACTTTTATTCATCACAGAAATAAGGGCAGAATAATCTGTCTTATTACATATCAAAAAAGTCAAATACCAAAGCAAATATTGAAAACAAATACTACTGAAATATGAAAGAAATAGTCTAGGTGAAATAACATTGTAGATGCTCGCTATTCCACATCCTTTGAAGCGTTACGCCATCAACAGTCGCTAGCTTGAAAGTTCTTTCTTTAAGCATCTGTTCAATGCCATATGGCCCTTCCCATGTCGGGTTCATGTGTGATGGGACTGGAAAGATTCATTTCAGGACAAGGTCGCCCACTTCGAAAGTTCTCAGTCGGACTTTAGTATTATAGTATCGGGCGACTCAGTGTCGATATGCAGCCGCTCTCAAATCGGCCTCCTCACGCTTCTCACCAATAAAGTCCAATGACTCCAATAAGAGATTCTGGTTTGTTCTGGGATCATAGTACGTTACTCGATGAGAAAGGACTTCGAGCTCTACAAGAATGACTACTTCAGCTCAATAAGCAAGAGCGAATGGGGTGTGGCCTGTCGCAGACTTATAAGTGGTCCTCTTCCCAGAGCGCCGTAGATCCACCCATTTTCCTCTGGCCTTTTCCAAAAGCTTTTTCAATATGGACTTTATAATCTTGTTTGCAGCTTCAACTTGTCCATTTGCTTGAGGGTGAGCGACTGCCGCAAACCTTTTCTCAATACGATATCTCTGACAAAACTCCTTAAACTCAGCACTATCAATTGAGTTTCGTTATCAGTTACGATAGTTCACAGAAGACCGAAACGACACATAATGTTTCGAACAACAAATTTAATGACCTTCTTGGTTGTGACCGTAGCCAATGGCTCTCCTTTGGCCCCTTTGGTGAAATAGTTAATTCCGACAATCGCATATCTCGCACCACCTTTGAAAATCGATAAAGTGCCGATAATATCGATTCCCCATACAGCAAATGGCCATGGACTAATCATTTGCATGATCACTGTCAGTGGTGCTCTTTGGACTTTTGCATATATCTGGCATTTGTTACAACGTCTCACATGGTCTGCGACGTCTCGGTTCAAGGTCGGCCAGTAGTACCCATAGCGGAATATCATTTTTGCTAACATTTTCCCCTAGTATGATAGCCACACTCTCCCTTATAAACTTCTTTCAAGGCACGTTTTATCTCATCATCGGCAATACACCTTAGTAAGGGAACAGAGAATCCCTTTCGGTACATAGTTCCTTCTTGCGTAATATACCGCGAGGTTTTACGAAGAACTTGTTGCTTTTCGTTCCTTTTCTCATGCAAGATTCCATGCAACAAGTATTCTTTAAATTGAGTTATCCATGACTCCCTTTCGGATTTTTTTTTGGGGCTTTGATCAACTTTCATCACATTTATACTTGGAGAATGTAGTAACTCGATTGGAACCAAGCCCATCTGTTGTGCATCACCAGTGCTCGCAAACTTTGCCAACGAGCCGGCTTCTCCGTTTTGTTTACGCGGGATATATAAAGTGTCGTGGTATTTCATATCCGCCAACAAGTCCTGAACTCGAGTAAGATATGGGGCAAGGCATTGTACCTTCGCTTGCTAGTCCCCTCTAATTTGGTACACCACCAGCTGCGAGTCGCAAAAGATTTTGATAGATTTCATCCGAGCTCTCTAGCAAGCTTAAGTCCAGCAATTAATGCCTCATACTCAGCTTCGTTATTCGTAGCAGGGAAATCGAGCTTCAGAGCATAGCAAATTGACCAGTACCCAGGGGTTACAAGAATGACATCTGCGTCGGAGTAATAATCATTGAATGCTCCATCGGTATATAGCTTCCATCTAGTAGGGATTACATTGCTCTCCAGGGGCTCGTCCTGCATGGTAAACTCTGCTATGAAGTCAGCTAGTGCTTGTCCTTGGATAGCCCTTTGAGGCAGATATGTGATGTCGAACTAACTGAGCTTGATGTTCCACTTAAGCAGCCTTCCGAACGTCTCGGGTCATTATAGGACCTGTCGTAAAAGCTGATCGGTGTAAATGTTGATTTGTTATGCCTAGAAATACGGGCGAAGTTTGCAAGACGCGATAACCAAGCGTACGCCAATTTCTTTATCTTCGAGTAGTTTCTCTCTACCCCAATCAATCATTTACTTACATAGTTCACCGGTCTTTGGATCCGTTTATACCCACGAATCAAAGTGGCACTTATGGCCTGTGGTGATACTGCTAAGTAAATGTGCAACTCCTCATGATCTATCGGCTTTGACAAAATAGGGGATCTCTCTAAATGATTTACTAAAGCTCGGAACGCACCTTCGCAGTCTTGCGTCCATTTGAAGTTTTTCTTCCTCATCCTTATCAAATCAAAGAAAGAAATACATTTATCGATCGCCTTTGAGATGAAATGACTTAGGGCAGCGACCTTCTCGTTCAGGCTCTGTACTTGCTTAATAGTTCTGGGTGCTTGAATATCCTGAATAACTTAAATCTTCTCTAGGTTCACTTCAATCCCTTGTGCATTAACGACAAAGCCCAAGAACTTCCCTGACACAACATCAAATGATCATTTCAACGGGTTGATTTTCATGCTATAAAATCGAAGGATATCGAATATCTCCATTATGTCTAGAATGTGGTCGTTTGATTTCCGTGACTTCATGAGCATATCAACCACATAGACTTCCATCGTCTTGCCGATCTGATCTTTAAACATTCAATTAATCAATCGCTGATAGGTCACTCCTACGTTCTCTAATCTGAACGGCGTCACTACATAACAGTATAATCGAATGTCCATGACAAAACTTGTGTGCTCATGATCTGGGACGTGCATCAGGATTTGGTTGTATCTCGAGTACGCATCCATAAATGACAACAATTCACGCCCTATTGTTGAATCGACTTGATGATCAATTCTAGGTAGGGGAAAGCTATCCTTAGGTCACACCTTGTTCAGGTTCGAATAGTCAATACACTTTCTTTATTTCCTATTTGCCTTCTTCACCAGGACGGGGTTAGATATCCATTCGGGATAGAGGGTGTCACGAATGAAACCGTAGGCTTTAAGTTTATCCACCTCCTCTTTAAGAACCATGGATCTCTCTGGATCCATACCTCTCCTCTTCTGCTTCACAGGGACATACTTCGGATCAATATTCAATGCATGGCTCACAATGGCAGGCGAGATTCCACACATGTCAGAGTAAGTCCAAGCGAATACATTCAGATTCACGTGGAGGAAATCAGTAAGTTCTCTCATCACTGAAGGGCTGAGTTGCGATCCAATCTTCAATACCCGCGATGAGTCGTCGTGGCTGATTGATATATCAATCGTCAGTTCAGCCGGAGCTGCTTTAGTCTCCTTGGGTTCCTCCTCATAATCACTCACATCTATATCTTTATAGAACCGATTGTGGTGCCCAAGCCAAGGCTTAGGCACTACTTGTCAATCTTCAGTAACATGGATGCAGACAAATTCGCCCACACCCTTACCCTTCTCTTTTAACTGAGCCTCTCTTAACTCAGCCACATAACAAGCATGACCAGTCGCCTGATTGCCATGCACAACACCTACTCCATTATTTGTCGGAAATTTCAAAGTCAAGCACCATGGGGCAAGAGCTGCCCGAAACTCAACCAGGGCTGGATGGCCTAGAAAAACATTGTACGGTGAATCAACATCCAAGACAATAAACAATAGGATCTACACCCTCCTACATTCACCTTCTCCCAACTCAACCGATATCTCGACATAACCCACCGCCTTAGTGGCCGCACCATTGAAACCATGTATATGAGCTTCAGATGGTTTCAAATTCTTAGCCTCCATCCTTATTTGATCATAAGCTTTCTTAAAGATGATGTTCACAGAACTGCCATAATCAATCAAATTCTTCTTACCAGAGCGAGGCCAATCATGGCAGAGATAACCATCAGACCAATAGTAGGGGCCTGCACTCTATCGACATCTCTACTTTTGAACATTATATCATCCTTCATTGTATGCTTTTGCTTAGCTGGAGTTCCATCCTCCGTATTCGAACAACATTCAAAGTCCACATGTTTCATTGAACTTACATAACGCTCCATTTTCTACCAACTCCTGTCCACAGGATGTGGTCCATCAACTATCATGTTTATTACCAACCTTCCACCAGTCTGAGCGGGCTCTTCAGGCCGGCACGGAGCTTGTTCGCAATGGGGGATCATATGTCCTCTACCCGCCATCCTGCGGATTCTTGACAAACCGCTGCAACTTTTTCTAGCGTATTAATTTTTCAATGGCATCATGAAGATGCCTACATTCGTCGGTATTGTGACCATATCACTCATGAAACCGGTAGTACTTCCCAGTTTACTTTTGTTCCTCGGTCGATTCTTTCGGATGCGGCTTCCTATACTAAAAAGTGTTACAGGTCGATAGATAGATGTTCTCTAGAGATGCATCTAGAGGTATATAGTCGTTATACATAGGAATCCTTAATTTCCACCTTGCAGGCTCCTTTTTTCGATCGGGATTTCCCTCTCAGCTCCTTTTTTGACCCGGCTTGTTTTGAACATTAACCTGGACCTTTCCAGAGCTTTCACCAGCTTGTTTCACTACGATGTTGCTTTGTACCGCTTCTCCGCTTGGCCCTACAAGATTACATCTTCTGTATTACAGTAGCCAATCGCCAAACTCGAATTTTGGGTCAACTCCCTAGTCACAGCCATAAGTATGGCATGGTCATTCGGGTTACTAACTTCAGTGGCGGCAACATGAAATCTCTACGAGTAATCCTTCAGTGATTCCCCCAAAGCCTAGATTACACTAGATAGCGACATGAAATCGTTAGGGAATGTGGCGTGAATCCAAAATTTCTCCATGAATCTCATAGCCAGCTCATCAAATTTTGAGATCAATAGCATGGGTAACCTCGTAAACCACATTGTAGTAATCTTGGATAGAGTTATAGTGAAGCATCTGCATTTGGTTGCATCATTCACTCTTGCCAAGTCCATCAACCATTCGTATCTCATGACGTGCTGCTGAGGGTCGGTCTTCCCTTCATAAACAAGCATCGTAGGCATGTTAAACCTCCTGGGATACTCTGCCCCTAAAATACTGTCGATAAAAAGAGTATGACTCCTAGAGACTCCCCAATCATTATTTGTCAAGCCATGGTTTTCCCTCATCAGCTGTCAGACCATAACGGATAAATCTAGTGTTTGGATAGGTGGCGCCAGGTTGTGGTCGTACTTCGCCCCATATGAATGTTCTAGCCGGCCTTCGGGTCATTTCATGCCTCCTTGGCCTATTGTCCTCCAAATGCATATCGTGAGCATTCGCTTCATTGTCATTCTAAAAAGGTTGTTAACCAACATCTATGCGTGCTCTAGTGTCCAAATTCCTGGTTCCAAACTGAGTACAACCCCCCAATTGCAGTCGAGGAGCCGCGCCCCTGACTGAGGGATCGGTACCGACCCTTAGGGAGGGATCAACTCCAACCCGGTTCGCTAGACCGTGATGGTATGCCAAACATTACTCCATCGCCCCAGCCCATGCGGTTTCAATCCTGCGGTGCCTACGCCTGTGGTGCTCATCCGATGAGGTTGAGATATCCGACGCTAATTACAAAACCGAGACCTCCTCCAGTGCTTTGGCATTGCTGTTGAGAAATCTAGTTCATCAGGTTGGCATTAGCCTGGATTTGCTTGTTTAACTGCCTATGGCTCTCCATAAACTTCCTCATCAAGTCACTAAATTCAGCTCTAGTAACAGAATCTACAGGGTTCTGGGCTGCAGCAGGCTCTACATTTGCATTACAGGCTGGTTGTTGGGGCCCCCTTGTTGGACACTAGTAGTTTCGTTGGCATCAACATTGTGGGAAGTAGATTTGGTGTGCCTTACTTTCTTGAATTCCTTTGATTAGATCTTGAACAATATGTATAGCATCTACAAGCTTCTAAAAGTGAACCTGGATCTCCTTTGGGGATTTCTACAATCCAATAGCAACAAAGGTGATCCTGTAGCCTGAGAATCGAGTTTCTCAGTGAAACAACCAAAATGTTTGCAACCAAATTGGTCACAAACACTTAAGAGTAGGTTTAAGTAGTGAAATAAATGAAGAAATTAAATGAAACCTGAGGATTAATGCTAGATATTAAGGAAAATATAGCAAATAGAAAAAACAACAAGATTTATAGTGGTTCGACGCCGATTGCCTACGTCCAATCCGATTACTTTCTTTATTGCTTCACCGGTTAATTGATTATAGTTAGAATTAAACAAGGAATAGCTTGAGAACAAGTTAGAACAAAAGGAAAATGATTACAAAATGGCAGAGTTTCACTTGTTAGCCAAGAAGAGCCCTCCTCGAAAATGGCCTCCTTCTCTGTATTTATAGACGGATGGCGGCCTCCAACCTAACTGACATCTTGAGACTTGGACCCCCTGACCACTTGGGCCCACCATAAGGCAAAATCAGCCCAACTTACTATGCCGAACTGTATATCATGCCGACCCAAACCATCTAGGTATGTTGACCCCACTGTCGTCGTGTCCTATGCCGACTCGAACCATCTAAGTATGCCGACCCTATTGTCTTCATGTCCTATGCCGACCCGATACTTGAAACACATCAATATGCTGATCCTTCCATAATGGAAATTTGATACTATGCCTGTCCAATATCATGCCGACCTCTTTTCATAACCACCGCCATGCCGATCCGACCCATTCCATACACCATGCCAACCCGAGCCGTTACATATGCTATGCCGAGTCCACCATATCATAATCTTTGCCTATCCAATCCCTACCATGACGACCCTTGGGTTTCAATCAATTTGCCAAATCATCCACTCCTATTCCTAATCTACAAACCAAATTCTAAGACTTTGACATCTAGTGTTATCCATTTGTTGACCTAATTTACCCTGGGCTGATATGACTGTTCAAACATTTTACTCTGGTCATGCAGATGTTGCCCCATGATCATCCTTCCTATCAGCAGTCGAACTTGGACTTCATGATCAACCTTGCATAGCCAGGCTATTGTACTAGGTAACAGCTTTGTCACAGCAAATTTTTCTTTGAAAATGGCCGTAGTAAAACTACCATATATTTTGGTTCTCTTATCTGATTACATTGGTTCTTTTTGCGTTTGAGAGATATTTACGTAAGGAACAACTCTTATTTAGAGTACTTTACTAAACTCTTTAATATTTTATGGCTAAACACTGCTTTAATATGAACTAAAAACTTAGCCCTACTAATTATTTCCTGAGTTAAAACATCAACTTGCTTTGGTAATAAATTTTAAACAGTTAATCCGATTTTAGTAATCTTCCGCCTTTTGGAAACCTAAGATTGTAAGGGAAACTTTTAGACTATATGTTTTATAATATTTTCAAGTTTGTTACATGAAAACTGGTAATCTATATTGGTAACTTGATGACCCAGTGTAACTTTTCAAAAGTTGTAACTTGAAATTTACTATGGGTATGCCATAGTGCTACTACGTTCACAATATTTTGAATACTTAATAAGCATTGTACAACCTCATTTGATTTTGAAGAAAAAATAAAATATAGGGCAATAATTTGGAAATCAAAGTGATTTATAGATCATTGTATGTCTACAACTTTTGAAAATAACATATAGCTGTATTTTTTATAACAACCAAAGTTTTTGTGAATGAATGTTATGAATTTATTTTTCTGTTTTATGTGTTGTGATTTTTATGATACACTTCATACTATAGAGATTACACCAAAATTTTCTAAAATTTCATCATTTGCAAAATATTTGATTGAGTATTTAAGTAGTAAAGTCTTATAAATGAGTTTGTGTAAAACTCATAGTCCATGATAATAAACAATGGGCAAGGAAGATAACTCCGAGTTCTTGGAAGCCATCGATATAAGGATCTAATAATTATTTTGGATTGCTCCATTTACACTTAATGGGTTGATGTAGATCCTGATTCATGCTAAACCAAGAGGGTAAAGGAGGAGCTTTCTAAGTTATGGTGTAAAATTGTCTTAATGATGGATTTGAACATACATCATAGCTCTGTCTTTATAGTGATTTCTCTAAGTTTGTGCCTTGAATTGATTTGGCCATAACTTTTGAACCATAAGTCTAAATTTGATGACCTTTTTCTTACTGGAAAGTTAATACTATTATCTATGACTTTAATAATGTGAGTTTCATAATATTTTGAGGTCTAAATGACTTGAAATGTATTTGAACATACAATCATAGCTTTGTCTTTATAGTGAATTTTCTGAGTTTATATCTGAAATGGATTGGTTCATAACTTTTGAACCTTAAGTCCATATTTGAAAAAAAAAAATCTTGATGGAAAGTTAATAATATTATTTATAACTTCCATTTTGTGAGATTTATAAATTTTTGAGGTTTAAATGATCTAAAATGGATTTGAACATATAGTCATAGCTCTGTCTTTATAGTGATTTTTCAAGTTTATACGTGAAATGGAATAGGTCATAACTTTTAGACCGTAAGTCCAGATTTGATGATCTTTTTCTTAATAGATTGCTAAGACTATTTTCTATAACTTTCATGTTGTGAGTTTTACAAAATTTTATGCTTTAAATAACCTAAAATGGTTTGAACATATAGTCATAGCTCTATCTTTATAGTGATTATTCTATGTTTATACCTAAAATTTGTTTGGCGGTCACTTTTGAACTGTACGTTCAAATTTGATCTTTTTCTTTTGAACTGTAAGCTCACTATTATCCATAACTTTCATGTTGTGCATATTACAAAGTTTTGAACTTTAAATAACCTAAAATGGAACATACAGTCATAACTCTATCTTTATAGTGATTTTTCTAAGTTTATATCTGAAATTGATGTGGTCATAACTTTTGAACGTATGTCCAAATTTGATGGTCTTTTTCTTATTAAAAAGCTAAGGCTATTATCTATAACTTTTATGCTGTGAGTGTTACAAACTTTTGGCTCTTAAATAACCTAAAATGGATTTGAAAGTATTACACATGAGTTGAAAGAGCACACCAATTCCTTGTGAACTATGATTCATCCTTAAGGAAATTCATTGCATTTACACTAGACTTGTCGTACTTTTAAAATTTCTATATGACCTTAGAAATAATGTCTTATGAAAATTGCTACATCTACAGGACAAGAAATATAATAAAATGACGTAGTAGCACCAAATGGTATGGAACATTCGGTGTCACTTATTCGGTTGATTATGCAACTTATCTTGTAGAGTAGTAAAGTGAATGATATTTACTAACTTATAGTAAATACTCTAGCAACACCAAGTTGTATGGAACATACGGTGTTACTTTAGTGATTGCTGTTCGATTATATAACACTTTAGTGTTCAACTGTATATTAGGAAAATACGCCATGTCCATAGCTCACTAGTTTAAAAATGTGTATTATCTACTTGACCTTGTAGGCTAACTGTAGGGTCGCTCCTCGGGTCGTCATATCCATATTAAATCATGATGTCCATATTAGTGATACTATCTGTATTATGATAGAATGGAATCTATGTTAGTGATTTCCCACTGCCACTAATGCCAATAGTTGGTATCATATATGTCCCTTGTGTTAAGAGGGTTGGTATATAATGACTGCGTGAGCAAGTCTTGTAAGTCTCCCTATGGAACAAAGCAGTACACAAGTAATAATTTTCTCCATGATCAAGACACCAATAGGATCTACTATATGAATTTTATTTTTTTCTATATGTTATTCTTTTGTGTGAACTAAAAGTAGTACAGCTTTATATTTCATATGTGTTGTTGTTATGCAATCTTATGTTTGATTTGATCTTATTCACACAATAATGAAATGATAACTGTTGATGATTGTGATATGACATTTTACTATAGAGATTTAGTTTTGATACATGTTAATGAATGTGACCATTATATAGTTGTTATATTATCTAGTGCATGCTTATTATGTGATCTCACCTGATTATATTTAGAAAGAGTGACCCATTTATTTTTATAAATACTTAGGTTAGGCCAAGACTTGACATGTCCAATGACTCACTGACTATGGATATGGTTAGCTATGCTATGACATATACTCTATCTATATATGTATGTGTATACCTAGTGTTAGTATTTTGAGTTGGACTTTTATGTACACTTAAGTATCTTGTATAAGATAGTGACTCCTTTTGGATATATGTATATATTCTTTTGAGACCTATTGAAGCTCCTCGTATATGTATATATTTATGGGTCATGTGCACCCTTTTTGTTGCTTAACTTTGTGTGATATGATTATCATTATAGTTTCCACTATAATCTGTGATTCTGTGTTGTTTATTATGTGATATATTATTCTGTTTGATATTGGTCAACGTGTCTATTGTTTTGTGCCAAGATTGTTCACATCATTATATTTCTTCAGAAAAAAGGTAAAACTTGACAGTGTTAACCCAAAAGAAAATCCAGCCATTTTATCTATATTACTCAACAATATTACTTGTAATATTCTTAAGTAATATGGGTCTAAATGTCGGGGGTTATAGCTTGGTATGAAAGCAAAATTTCAGGACAATATAGAGTATTAAATGCATGAATCTTGGCCTAGACAGGCTTAGAGTCCCATCCCAGTGGGTTTAGGGTAGAATTTTGAATTTATTTCCTATTTAGGATGAAAGTATAAATGATTATCGAGAATAATCATTGGGGGCATATTTGTAAAATTTTCGAATAACTACGCAAATTACATGTATAACGATGCTAAAGTTTGGAACTCACTTTTATCAAGAGTAAGATTTATTAGATAGCATAGATTAGACCGTAGACGGCTTTGAATTAAATTGTTGTGTTCCGATCATTTAAAGATCAGAGTTGCACAGCAGAAGTAGATTGACTACCTTCCATTGGGCATATTATTTAGTTTACCTTAAGTATGTTTGATTGGTTGACGAATGCTTGGTTGTTTTAAAACTTTTGCAATAATTCAAAGTTTATATTGACTGGGAATTAACGCATGAGAGTTGAAACCTACTTGGAACTAATAATAAGACCTTACGGTGTCTTTGATGGTATAGTAACCGCAAGGGATATTGAAAATTTGATCTTTGCATAAAATGTAATATTAAACCATATGTATGGTTAATTAAATACTAAGATGAATTTAAAATTAAAGGGTTGCTTGATGCATGAACGGATGAATGGTTGTATTATTTAATGTTATTAGCAAATTATTATTTTATGAAAATATAAAGATGATTGAAAGTAGTTTAATAAAAGCATATTGTTTGGTATAACATTTTTCGGTTGAAATTAGAATTTACAAAATGGCTTTGTTGCAGAAAATTTTGTTTTAAAAATGACTGTAATAAAACTACCATATCTTTTGATTTTCTTATCTGATTATATTGATTCCTTTTTGGTTTGAAAGATATTTAATTAAGGATCAACTCTTCTTAAGAGTACTTTATCAAGTTTTGCAAAATTTTATGGCTAAACACTGCTTTAATTTGAACTAAAAACCCAGCCCTGCTAATTATTTGCAGAGTTAAAATGTCAGCTTGCTTGTGTCATAACTTTTAAACATTTAATCTAATTTCAGTAACCTTATAAGACTGTAAGGGAACCTTTACTTTATAATTTTTGCAAGATTTCCAGGTTTTCTACATAAAAAATGGTAATCTATATGGATGACTTGATGACCTATTGTGACTTTTCAAAAGTCGTAACGAAATTTACTCTGGGTATACTGTAGTGCTATGTTAAGACTATCTTGAATACTTAATAAGCATTGTTCAACCTTATTTGATTTTGAAGAAAAATATAAAATCTTAGGCAATACTTTAGAAAGCAAAGTGATTAATAGATCATTGTAAGTCTACATCTTTTGAAAATAACATGCAGTCATATTTGGATAACAACCGATGTTTTTGTGAATGAATGTTATGGATTTACTTTTGTGTTCTAAGTGTTGTGAGTTTTAGGATACACTTCATACTATAGAGATTACTCCGAAGTTATCTAAAATTTCAACATTTGTAAAATATATGATTGAGTATTTAAGTAGTATAGTCTTCTAAATGAGTTTGTGTAAAACTCATAGTCCATGATAATAAACATTGGGAAAGAAAGATAATTCTGAGTTCCCAGAAGCCATAGATATAAGGGTCTAATGATTATTTTAGATTGCTCTATTTATACTTGATGTGTTGATGCATATCCTAATTCATGCTAAACTAAGAGGGTAAAGGAGGAGCTTTTTAACTTATGGTTGAGAATGATCTTATTGTTATATTTTTTTAATGATGGAGTGTTATGTATAGTGTGCATTTTAAAAAAGTGAATGTATATTACAGATAGTAATATGTATTTGTTATAGACCTTTCTTTGAAATATAATTGCGAGGATGCAATTTCTGTAAAAGGAGAGTCCATAATAACCTAGATTTTATAATCACTTTAATTAACCTATAAAAATTAAATTTTGGAAAATTTAGCTGGGAATTTGAATATTCTATTTATCTAAAATGAGGCAATTTTGAAGGTTTTTTTTTCTTTTTAAGAGATAATAAATTGTTTTAGAATGTTTAATTCTAAATTTAGTGTAGAGCTGAAAAATTATAATTTTATCCTTTGAATGAATTTAAGTGTATAAAATAGTGTATAATTTTAGGTTGATAATTTTTTTGTAAATTATAAAAGAAATTTCCATGTGTTGGAAATTACTTTAAAATTATTATTTGAGATTTTATCTCAAATAAAATAAATATAAAATTAATTTAGTATTTAAAGATGGTTGCTAAATGGAATTATAACTTTTAGTTGAAATGGGTTAATATTTTGTTTCATTATTTATTAACAAAACCTTAAAAGAAAGAAGACGTCTTAAGAGAATAAAAAGAAATAAAAATCAATTCTTTTATTATTGGGTCATATTTCTAGCCCAAGCTCACTTAAAATGTAACAAAAGAGAAGTTTCTCACTTCTCTTATTTACAGTATGTTTCAAACTAGAAAGAAACTTTTTTTGCTAAGTATTCTCTATACCTATATAAGAAAATCTTCAAAATCAATTTGTATAAGTTCTTAGATATTCTAGTAAATTCAAGGTAATGATTTCAATCTCTTTCTACCTTTTTGACTCGTTAATTTCATATTTTATAGTGATTGAATTTATTTTTTGTTCCCTTGTGCAATTTTGGTTCTAGGGCTTGGCTGAAATAGAGAAAACAAGTGTATTTTGATTGTTTTGGCTAGGAAATATAAGGAGATAAGGTGACTATACCTCATCGCTCTTTCTAAAGTTATTTGCAAGTTTTTTTTAGATCGACTCAACTAATGATATTAGTTGTTAACTTACTTGAAGGGTTGTGGTTATGTTGTGATTGAAAGTTTGCTTCTTTGAAATATAAGATGATAGTTAAAAATTTATCTAGGGAGTGTGCTGTAGTAAAACAACGATACCTAGCACTTTCTAAACCCGTTTGGAATCAATCCTTTTATATTCAAAAATAGATTCAATGAGAAAATTTTCTATTTTGGTCACTTTTTAATATTTAGCCATTTAAATAACCTAAAATGGATTTGAACATATAGCCATAGCTGTATCTTTATATTGCTTTTTCTGAGTTTATACCTGAAGCTGATTTAGCTATTAGTTTTGAACCATATGTCCAAATTAGATAATCTTTTTCTTACTAGAAATATAAGACTATCATGTATAACTTCCATGTTGTCCATTTTACAAATTTTTAATGTTTAAATGACCTAAATTGGATTTGAACATACAGTCGTAGCTCTGTCCTTATAGTGATTTTTTTGAATTTATACCTTAAATTGATTTAGCCATAATTTTTGAACCGTATGCCCAAATTTGATGATTTTTTCTCACTGGAAAGCTAAGACTATTATCTATAATTTTTATGCTTTAAGTATTACAAAATTTTGAGGGTTAAATGATCTGAAATGGATTTGAACATATAGTCATAGCTTTGTCTTTATAGTGATTTTTCTTAATTTATACCTAAAATGGATTTGACTATAAAATTTGAACCATAAGTCCAAATTTGATGATCTTTTTCTTGTTAGAAGGCTAAGACTATTATTTTTCATTTTCATGTTGTGATTTTTGAAATTTTTGAGGTTTAAATGAACTAAAATTGATTTGAACATATAGTCATGGCTCTATTTTTATAGTGATTTTTCTTAGTCTATACTTGAAAGGTATTTGGCCATAGCATTCTGTAAGTCCAAATTTGAGGATCTTTTTCTTGCTAGGAACTACAATAATTGTCCATAACTTTCATGTAGTGAGTTTTGCAAAATTTTGAGGTTTAAGTGACCTGAAATGGATTTGAACATTGTTAATAAGAAAACTTGTCAACACCCCAAAGAAAAATCTAAAGTGTAGATGTCTCCTTATAAACTCCTTTTTGATCAGATAGAGATAGTTAAAACCTTATTATTCTCTTGAAACCACCTTTTGAAATAGGTTGTTTCAGTTAAAAAAATTTCTTATTCAACCTTTCGACTAAGTTGAGAGGCCTGAATCCCTTTATTATACCTTTTCAACTGGTTTAGTCAAAATTCCTCCATATATATTTGACCTTCTGACTCAGTCGAAACACCCATGTCCCTTCCTATTTAGCCTTCCAAATTTGTTTATTTTGTTTAGTTATCCCATCTAAACCCCATTTTGAAATAGTTTAGGAAACTCAAGGGTTGGACCTAAGGGTATGAATTAGATGAAAGGTTTTGACTTCGTCGAAAACTTGCCTTTCGATGGCTTGGGTTAGCGATCTAAGGATATTGGCTGAGCTAAAGGTTTTAAATTACTCAAAAGGTAACCTTTCAATATTTTGAGGTTAGGATCTAGGGCTCTAAGGTATTAGTTGAGCTAAGGGTTTAGACTCACTCAAAAAATGACCCTTCGATCAAGTCGACATAAGCAGATCATAAACCGAATCCAATAAGAGTATTAAATTAGCTGCATATCTAAGAATATCATAACCTTGCTTTCATTAAACTAATGCTCTACAAATTGATCGAGTCCCTAATCTAATATCAAGATTAATTTAAAAAAGTACAAGAATGAAGTGAATGAATACAACCCTAATTCCAAGCGCCTAGGTCTTATTTATAGGTGTCGGTTTGCACCTTTCGAATCAGTCTTTTCGACTTGGTCGAAAGGCGGCCGTGGAGAACTTCGCCGCTGTTCACATTAGGCAACCTTCCGCATTGCTTTCAAATGGACTTGAGTGATTTCGACTTCACAAAAGAGGTAGGTATGCTTCTCTACCTTGTGTTGCTATGTTATTGCAGGTAAGAAGAGGCATGAGTTTTCGACTCTGTCAATAGGTAGATCTTTGGGGTTTCAAAGGTGTTGAAATGCTGAAGGTTTTAAAGCGGAAGGTAACTTTCGAAGACATACTTGCTGATTGATGTGGAACCCCTTATTCTGGTATAGGAGATTGCCATCTTGAATTTTAGCAAGCATTTCTTTCTTAGTTGCAAAAGGTTTCGACCGACTCGAAAGATTTAGTTATGCTTTCGAAGGGGTTGCTCTAACAAAACATCTTTCTATAGTATGTGAATGAAGACGAAACCTTTAGTTTCAAAAGGTTTGGCGCAAATATGAGTGGCTGTAATTTGCTGCCTTTGAAAGGTGCTCCTTAACTTATTCGAAACGTCTTCATGCAGGCGGAAGCATCTGTTTTGAAAGGAAACACCTAAAGCGAAGGGGTTCTTTCATCCCCTTTTGACCCCTTTGAAAGCTTATAACCCACTTAATCTTTGTCATAGCATCCATTCGACTCCTTCGAAAGGCTTTATTGATGCTATCATCTTTTGTAAATTATTCTTTTCTACTCTTTTTGGTTTTGACAAGGTTGAAGTGAGAATTGGTGGTAACATTTTCCCCATTGCGAAGGGATGCTCTTAACTTTCCAAGTCAACCTTTTCGAAACCCATGAAGTTTCCCACCTTTTGATATTCCTAAATAGATCTTGACCGTTCTTTTAAATTTGATTGGTCGGTCTTCTTTGCACCTGCTGCTTTTATAAATCACGCTTTCTTCTCCTTTTCATTTATCTGCCATTGAAAGCTCACAACGAAAATTAAAAATTACAACCTCCTTTTAAATGCTTATTTTTATTCAACACAATTTCAGATCTAAGGTATGTGTTTGTTGTTTTATCCCCAAAATTAGTTTATCGCATTCAATTTCAATTTTAAAGTTTTCAGGACTGAACTTATATTTCTGTTTTGAGTCCACTAAGACAATTCGAGTTTTCATTCATATGAAATTATTCTTGGATTTACTTATACGTTTATTTTATTCGATTTATGATGTTAATTTTAAGTTTGAATTGAAATTCATCAGGTTTAGGGGCTATTTTCCATTACATATGAACTCAGGCTTTTTTTGGTTCGAAATTATATTTTAGGGATTTTTGCTATTGTTGATTGTAAATTCACGCTCGAATCGATTTAATTATTAACTTTTGAAGTATTGGATTAAAATTGAATTGGGAAGAAGAAACTTTTTGGTGGCTCCAAAGAGTAGGCTAAATTTAATTTGACTTTTCAACCTTTCAAAAGGGAGTTAAGCAGTCAATTTTATTTTACTATTTTGACCCCTTTTGGAGGGGTCGAAAGGAGGTCATGTGTTCGCCTTTAAGTGAACCCCTTCGAATGAGTTAATGTTATCGATAAGAAGCATACTTCTTCGAAAGCAAGAGTTTGTTTCGACACTCTTCTGATAAGTTTTGAGGAAGTTGCCTTAATGTGTCACATAATACATACTTTCGAAAATCCAACTCCCATTTTAAATGATTCGAAACCTAACGTATATAACAGTGAAATTAATCTGTCGTTTGATTCATATCTAATTTTAATTTACTATAGAAGATGTTTAGAGTTAGCAATCCACTCTTCTCACCGTAAATTAGATTGAGGAAAACATATTTTATTTAAGTTGAAAAACCGAATCATACCTTTCGACTTGATCGCAATCTATTATATTGGATCAAGTTTGGTTGTTGGTATTCTTTTGAAACCATACACCCCTTTTCGACTTACTCAAAACCCATTGTAGTTAACTAAGATTTGACCATCATTTTATACAAACTGTCGAAATGTCCCAAAGCTCTTTCACTTGTATTGATATTGCTTAAACCTAAGTCTTTCGACTTAATTGGTCTATAGGGTTTCGACAACATTCGTATTCTTTGAGTAAAATAAAATTCATAGGCTTCGACATTATCGAAAGGTTTATTTGTCCTGTTTGTGGAATGTTGTTAATGTATATTTATATTCAAACTAGTTGTGTAGGCCTAAACTATTCCTTTTAATAGCAAAATCTTCCTTGGGCTTTCGACATTGTCGAAGGGTGTTTGTAGGTGTTCCCATTCCATTTACCCCTTCGATACTATTGAAGCTCAACGAATTTCATTTTCTCAATTGACTTTAACATTATTTCAAGGATACTTTCATATTTTGGTTGATATTTGAATTGTTGTAATAATTTTTTGACATCCTTGAAAAATGTTAATAATAGAACAAATTATAACTTTTTACTGAAATGATTTCACCTAAAAGGATCATAGGTGTGAAAAAGGTCTCCCAAAAACCTGAAAAAGATACAGTACCATTGGTAGAATCTTCTCCAAAGAAGGTCGAAGCCATTTCCAGACGTTCCCTAATATCTTCCTAGGATAAGGTTGGTGCTATTCTAAACGACTTTGCCATCACTAGGGTAGAAGCTATTCCCCCAGGCGATAGCGATACCATTAAAAATCCTCTCAAAGGATACTTCACTTATACCGCCATTCATATTTGGCATGGTGGCTTCCTTCCTTTACCGGATTTCTTGTCTAAGTTCTTGAACCATCTGGGAATTGCACCTATCCAGTTATCCCCCAATGTTTATAAATACCCTCTTTCTTTGGAACTTATGGCTTTGAGTCGGGCATTCCTTCATTAAATGTTGAAATTCTCAACTACTTGGTTCGTCTAGTCAAACTGAGGAATCTGAACAACCGGATTTTTAAAGCCAACCCCCCTTTCCCCAAAAAACTAATCTCATAGGGGGTAAACAAATTTAGAGACTGAAAGACATAATTCTTCTTCGTCAAATGCTTTCCAAATATCAGTGGAATCTTTTCTTCTCCTCATAAGCTGATCATAGTCTTTATCTTTATTCAACTACTTTCTTTGGCCAATCTATGCTTCTTTATCAGGTCCTACTGCTAAAGAACTTAACAATGAGGATAAGAACATTGTCAAGTTACGCTTCAGGTAGTATCGGTAATAGGCTTACACTACTAACTCCATCAAATCTTAAAAAGCATTCTCTTATCCCCATTGGTCAAAGAGTCCTTGGTCAGCACCCACTTGTTCAACATACTTCTCGGAGAAAATGCTTCTTGTCTTTGGGCGATCCTAAGAACTTCTCTCCTATGTCTCCAGTTAAGCGTAGCACATGTAGTTTATTGTTGTGTTACTTCTCAAATTAATTTAATAACTTGTGATTTTTTTTAATTTTCAACAACTGCTCCTCAGGTCGAATTAATCACAAGTGATCCAGTTCTCTCGTCTTCCATATTTGGTGCAATATCGTTGACTCATGCTATCACTAGGTCGAAGATGATTGCTAAAAGAAAATTGAACAAGTTGACTATAGTTGGCCCATCTCTTAAGAAGGCTTAAATTGTTGAAGTTCCATCTTCTCCGCTACTAGAAGAGGGTGAGACTATTGACGTGGGTAAAACTTTAGAAATTCCTATTCTTGAAGCTTCCACTGATCGTCCCAAAACAACTCCCTCAAAAGACGATCTTATATCTTGAATTGTCATCTCTGATTATCCCTATGTCATTGAGCAAATGCAAAAAGATTTGGGAGCTTCAACTCCTTCTTAATAATTCAATCCTTTTAGACCCACGTTACCAGCGCTTACAATGATTTTGAGAAAATGGTTCAATCTATCTTAAACTCATCATCCTTTGCTTCCATTCACCCAACTTCTTCCATTCCTGACCTGGTAGGTCACTGTCGATCTCTAATAAAGCAATAACTTTTGGTATGTTTCATATTATTTAACCTTCTTATTATCGTTTCTCTCTAAATGCTAACTTATGTTATACTTTTCCTTTTAGATTTCCAAAAGCTGGCTTTCTCTTCAAGAAAACGTATCAAAATCTTCTACAGAGACATCTAGGCTTTAAGAGGCAATCTCAACCTTGAACAACCAAATTATTTTCGTCTGTTGACAAAAATAATGTTACGAAGAAATGGAAAAGATTGGAAGCCTCTCTCGCTCAAGAAGAGTCTACTATTTCTAAAGAGAGGAAAGCAAAACAACTTCTAGCCAATGAAAATTTGGCCCTGAAAATGGATTTGAAAGAGTCTGAAGATGAGAAAGCTCGAATGGTGCTCAAATAATCCTCTCTTAGTCAGAAGCTGGAGAAAATGAAAATTTCCTTAAAATTGGCTGTCAACGCTATCTTTGATGCTAAGCAAAGGGTGTCACAATTTCAGAGTACTTCTCTCGACGACATCATTCTAAACTCTTATGAGGACGCCCTTATGCTTGTCTACGTCGACAACATTGAGAAATGCCTAGGTTTGAGATTTTCTTCACTTGATCCTGCTCTTATCAATAGATTTATGAACAAAGTCAAAGAAATGGACCAGGAAGTTGAAGTCCCTGAGGGAGAGGAGATTGATGCTTCCAAGATCTTATCTTTTGAATCTATCAAAGTAGACTCCGATTCTGATGAAGAAGGTGATGAAGATGAAGTCGGTACTGAAGAAGGCGGCAATGATGACGATGACAATGATAATGATGATTATAATGATGATAATGATGCTAATGAAGATAGAGGCCACAGTTCAAGTGGCAACGGAGGTGGTCACTCCAGCGTTCAAGAAAAAGATGGCGATGACATCACCGAGGCTTTAGAAAAAGTCAACCTCGATCCAAGTATCCATGAGGCCAAACCACCTGAACTTCTTGAGCCTCCTAACCTTCAAGAAGAGAATGCTGACATCAATGTTGAAGAACAAAGAGTGAAAAAGCAGGTCCCTCAAACTTCATTCCCTTTTTCTTAAGTATGGGGTTTCTTGTATAAATGGCTTTCACTTCCAAGATAATAATTGTCGACATTTTTTATTTTAGATAAGGAGAAAATCCATCCAACTTTATAAAACGAAGCTTGAAAGAAAACAAGAAAAACTAAATAGCTTGTATAGAGAGTTACATAAGCAGTTAAAAGAACACAATACCCTCTCTGACAAGTATCATAGGCTTAACAAAAGTGCGACAATGTTAGCGTCTTCCAAAGATCAAATAGCTGCCCCCCGACTAAAGAGGGCACGCCTTCGATATGATAAATTTTGGGAAGAGAATCGGGAATTAATCACACTTTTTTGGATGTTAGTTGAAGAGAGTGACATCCTTGTAGACTTCATATACAAAGCCTATTGTGGACATTTGACTGTTGATTTTTCATACTTAGGTGATTTTAGTGGGGGTCTACTTAGGCATTTACATAGGAGATATTTGGATGAATTTTGATCTGATCCGCATCCAGTGGCTTGCTGGAATTTATCGCGGTCAAATCAATTCCTCATGAGTTGCACCCTGAAAAACTTAAATATACCGAGTTATTCAAAAAGTCAATTTTGTATGAGCCAGATAAACACTCGTAATTATGTAATAACATAGATTTGTAATTTTTTTTTCTAGCTTCCTTTTATACTTAGCTATATTTTATTATGTTATCCCAGTATAATGTCTCCTAAGAAGCCCTGTTTCTAGAGATTATTTAAGAAAATATATTAAAATAAGAAGAGATTATCTAGAAAAGGCTTGCTTTTGAAATCTTCAAAATTAGCCAGATATTGCTTTCTTAGAGACTTGCAAAGACTTTACATGGAACATCCTCGCCTTCATTTCGATTTTCTTGGTGAAGACAAAGAAAAACTTCTTAAGGAAATTCGCACATATCACACCAGATTAACATGTGGTCGTGATAGTCCTCCTGCTGGGGAATGGGAATATAGAAAATATCCTCCAGTAACTACCCCAGAAGGATTTAATGATCCTTTTGATTCAACTATTAATCTTGCAGCTAATTCCTTGAATAAAGTCAAAACGCGGTTTCTCAACTATGAGTGTAAAACAAGTGTACAATGAAATCATACTTTTTGTTTCATTTCTACTTAAGTTGTAATCTTTATTGTTATAATAAAAGAAATTAGTTATTTGAGTCTTGACTTTATTTTCTTTTTGTTTGTTTAAATAGGAGTTGTAGTTATCTACAATGCCACTCTCGTTAGATTCAACATCTTGTTTTATCAGCATCAGAGATAGGTTGTTAGCAGATATTGAAAAAGGAGGCTCCTCAACGATCTTTTGTATGCTCGTCTTCAAGGCAACACTGAAGCATTAGAATGGCGTAGGAAGTTTTTGCTTTAGAAGACAATTGTTAGAGGCGTTAACGATCAGATTACAAGTCTTGAAGCGGACATAAATAACAATGGCGAAATAATTTCTTAATTAAAGCATCAAGTTAAGTCAAACCCCTTGATTGAATTTGATCAAGATATGTCTAAGCTCCTTTAATATATAAGTGATTCAGAGGTAAAATTAAAAGTTAGTCAAGCTCGGTGTAAATCCTTGGATTTTATCATGGAGGATAACATTCAAAATATAAATTTGCCAATTTATCTAATTGCCTCATCTACTGTGAAATCCATAAGGTCCTCATCATTAGCTATTCAAAAATTTCTAGCTACGACTAACCCGCCGCCTGGCTTAGACGAGAGTGTAGTAAGAGAATGGTATAGAAAGGTAAAATTTGAAATGATGAGTTGATGGCCAATAAAAGTGAGGTATGCTCAGCGTATAAACAAGTGCATGGCTAGGATTCAAAAACTCGGGCATGATAAATATCTTCTTTGAAATCATATTACAGATTTAGAAAGGCAGAAAAAACCCTCAAAGGTGCTAAAAAAGCATTAAACCGCGCTTTAAACGCTCACATTGATTCCATCGATGATGTCGGTGAAGTAAGGAAAATGAAAAGAAGCTCAAAGATATTCTTTGTATAGCAATTCAACATATTGTCGATCCTTTGATTGCTGAAAATCTAAATAAGACTACTTAGGACTTGTAAGGCATAAACTTGTGTTATATACTTGTAAATAATTTAGTAAATTATGTAAATATCACTTGGTTCATAGTCCTTTCTTATAATGTTGTTTCTGAATATGCTTTCTAATTTGGACTATGGATTTCTGAAAAGTTCAAAGTAAACAATATTCTTTATTGTTAACTTGAAACCTATATAAAAGTTTATCTATATTATTAGCGGAGGTTAACAGGTCATTATGTAAATATATGATAATAAGTGAAAAGTAATTCTATAATTGAATACAGTTAAATGTCTTGAAACCTATCTTTGGTAATGATGAGAGAGAGCTACGAAATCAACTTCAACTATATCGGAAATCCAATGATAGAGAACCAAAAATTCAATTCTAGATTCAATTATAGATGTTTAGAAATTCATCTTCTAGAGATAACTACCAGAAAGTCAATAATAATTGTGTAATAGAAGTCCAGAAATCATTGTTTGAAAGTTTGTAGTAGAATTCATGCGACCCTGATTTGGGCATTAATAAAATAGATCTCGAGCTTAATTGAAGATTAGGAATTCAGAGAAATCTTAATATCATTTGCTCTAGGACCCAGACTCGGGCATTAATGAGTGAAATTTAAAAATCAAAAGATCTGAAACCCAGATTCGGTATTAGTGGATGATAACCAGAAATTCATAATAGACACTAAAGCCCAGATTCAGATATTAATGAGTAAAGTCCAGTAATAGCCCTGAAACCTAGATTCAGGTATGATGAAGACCATAAATTATTAGTAAATACCTGAAACCCTGATTCGGGTGTTAATAAGTGAAATCTCGAACTTAATAATAAAAGACCCGAAACCCAGATTCGGGTATTAATAAGTGAAGTTCATAAATTCTTCTTTGATAGTTAGTTGGAGGCTATAGATTCTTATTTAAGCCTTCTATTTTGTACCACTTCTTGGGTTTTGACTCTTTTGATATGTGTTACCACTTAGGCCTTGTATGCTGTCTCTGTTTAGTTTGCCGCTTCTCGGGCTTGGACGTATTAGTCCACTGTTTGATATGCCGCTTCTCGGGCTCGGACATTTTGGTCCATTGTTTTCTGGTGCGCTTGCTTAGCTTATTCACAAGCAGGACCCAAGGACTTACCTTACCTCCCTCTAGTAGGTGCTTCAGCCAGGCCTTATAGGCAGGACCGAAGGCTTGTTCGGTGCCTTGGCCATGCCATAGCACGGCGAGACCAAGGGCTTACTCCATCCACCCTCCAAGAGACGCCTTAACCTGGCTATAGCATGGCATGATCAAGGGCTTGTCAATGCTTTAACCTGGCCATAGCGTGGCGTGGATAAAGGCTTACTCTAACTTCCCTCCAAGATGCACCTTGACCTGGCCATAGCATGGCGTGGCTAAGGGCTTGCTGATACTTTAACCTGGCCATAGTGTGGTGTGGATAAAGGCATACTCTGACCTCCCTCCCGAAGGCGCTTTGACCTGGCCAACTCGGCACGGACAAAGGCTTTGACCATTTAAGGTAATGTTCAAGTACAAGGAGTATTCTACTCCCGATCATGTAGATTTTTCGTAGTAAAGTGGTTCTTTATTGAATTCAACTAAAACCTCTTTACAAATTCATTAATTTTGCCTTGTTTGAAGAAACTGATCACCATTCCTTCGAATGCCCTACATTGATTTGTCTCATGTCCATTCATCATGTGGTAGTGGCAATAGGATCCTCCCCGATTCTTTTCACATTTAGGTTTTTCTTCTATGATAGCCAATAGTTGAGCTCTTCCTTGGTTAGCAAATAAATATTCTCGAGTGATGTTGTCAAATTGCATTCCTTAGGGAGTCTTGACTTGAAGTTTGTCTTTTGAGGATGGTTTCTAGATTTTTTATTACTTGGTTTTGAAGCTTCTTGTAACACCCTTAATTTTTGATAACATTATTCAGGAGATTTAATTAGATAAATTAAATCGAATAATGTAAATGTTAAGTGATAAGGGGATCGAGACTTGAATTAATTAATTAAGGCCGAGCCTAATATAATAACTAATGGGCTAAAGAATGGTTTTAGGATAAATAAGTTACATAAGGGTATATTAGGAATTTTCCACCCAATGACCCTTATCCTTATATATATTCATTAGTACCTTTTTGCTTCACATTCACGTCATTTTGGAAACTAAATTCAAGAGAGAATGACCGACCATAAAGAAAGAGGAACTCAATTAAAACTAAAGAATTCTTTGCGGCACCCTAATAGTCATAACCGAATTATATTCTTAGTAGAGAATTCTGACTGGAGTGGTTGTGCTTTGTTAAGTGCAATGGAGGTAGGAGAAGAGCTAAGTCATGTTCACAGGACTACCACCGAAACGAGTTGTTGAATTTCAGATAGATCTTATGCATGGAGCTGAACCTGTAAGTAGACCACCTAAAAGGATGACACCGACTGGGATGAAGGAATTGAAGGTGTAGCTAGTGGTTCCAAAAGGAAGAAATTTTATTAGACCATGTAGTTCGTCTTAGGGAGCGAACGTAGTATTTGTGAGGAAACCAGATGGGTCGTTGAGGATGTGTATCGACTATCGTAAGCTAAACGAAAAGACAATAAAGAATAAGTATCCTTTGCCGAGAATTAATGATCTGTTTGATCAGTTGACTAGAGCCAGAGTGTTTCCCAGTTGGATTTGGCGACAGGGTTTCATCAATTGAGAGGGGTAGAGGACAGTATTCCTTTGACAATATTTCAGACAATATATGGTTCGTATGAATGGTTAGTAATGTCATTCAGGTTGGCGAATGCGCCTGCTTTCTTTGTGGATTTGATGAATTAAGTCTTCCGAGAGTATTTGGATAGATTCATGTTGGTGTTTATAGACGACATTTTAGTATACTCTAAGGATGAGAGAGAGCATGAAGATCATCTTAGCGTTGCGCTAGAGACGTTGAGGTAGAATCAACTAAAGGTGAAGTTTACCAAGTGATATTTTTGAAAGAAAGAGGTTAAGTTTCTTGGTCATGTGGTTTCAAACAAAGGATTATCGATCAATCCAGATAAGATCGAACCTGTGAACAATTGGAAGAGACCGAAAATAGTGACCGAGATTAGGAGTTTTCTTAGACTTGCTGGCTACTACCGAAAATTCAATAAGAATTTCTCACAGATAGCAGTACCTTTGACTAAACTTACCAGAAAGGAAGTGAAGTTTGTTTGGTCCGACAAAAGCGAGGAAGCATTCCTTAGTTAAAGCATTGTTGGCTAATGTTCCAGTGTTAGTAATTCCAGATGGTAATCAAGGGTTGGTAGTAGACAATGATGCGTGTGGGACTGAATTGGGAGTAGTGTTGATGCAGAAGGGGAAAGTCATTGCCTACGGATCTAGGCAGTTTAGACAGCATGAAGTAAGATATCCTACTCATGATTTAAAGTTGGCAGCGATGTTTTTTGCCCTAAAGATTTGGAGGCATTATCTCTTTGGGGAGAGATTTGAGTTGTATACCGATCAAAAGTTTTTAAGATACTTATTCTCTTAGAAAGAGTTGAATATGAGGCAATAGAGTTGGCTGGAGTTTTTGGCTGCTTATGATTTTGGTATAGAGTATACTCCTGGGAAAGGAAATAAGGTAGCGGATGCTCTCAATAGAATACATTAGAATGCAGTGTTAGCTATGTTGGCAGAATGAAAAGATCTAAAAGCTTTGGCCAATTGTGGTGTGTAGTTAAAATCGACTGCTAGTTCTAGTCAGAGTACAGCCATGTTGTCCTATTTATAAGTTCGACCAGTGTTGATTGAGAGAATTGCTTCTAAGTAGAAGGAGGATCCATTATAAGCCGAGGGGATCAGAAGGCTTGAAGTTGGAACTAAGCTCAACGATTTGAAAGATTTCTGTCTTGACTAGTGAGGATGGTTGAGAAAGAAGGGGCGGTTATGTGTTCCAGATGTAGAGAACTTGAGAAGAGAAGTTCTTGAGGAATGTCATCGATCCAATTTTACGATTCATCCTAGAGGGACCAAGATGTATTAAGATATGAAGAGGAGCTTCTATTGGGAAGGCATGAAGAGGGATGTTGGCTTGTGGGTCAGGCAGTGTGTAAATTGTCAACAAGTGAAGGCCGAACATCAGAAGCCGAGTAGGTTACTTCAGCCATTAGAGATTCCAGTATGGAAATGGGATTCGATATCCATGAATTTTATAGATGGGTTGCCAAGGTCAAGGAGAGAAAATGAGAGTATATGGGTTACTATGGATAGATTGACTAAGAGTTCCCATTTCATTCCAGTAAAGTCGACAGGACGTCACCTGTTTTGTCAAAGTTGTTCATGAAAAACATAGTTAGACTTCATGGAATTCCTAGTAGTATAATCAGATAGAGATGCTTTATTCACTAGCGATTTCTGGAAGAGTCTACAGGATGTGTTAGGCACTAAGCTCAAGATGAGTACCGCATATCACCCATAGACGGATGGGCAAACAGAGAGAGAGAGAGAGTCAATAAGGTGTTCGAGGATTTGTTGAGAGCATGTGTGTTGGACTTTGGTGGCTCTTGGAAGGATCACCTGCATTTGGTTGAGTTTTCCTGTAATAGCAGTTATCAGATTAGCATAGGAATGGGGCCTTTTGAAGTTTTGTATGGAAGGCCATTCAAATCCCCTGCTTGTTGGTTGGAGACCGGAGACAGATTGGTCTTAGGTCCAGATTTGGTAAGGGAGGCATCAGAAAAGATTGAGTTGATCCAAGAACGGATGAAAGAAGCTCAATCCAGACAGAAGAGTTACGCAGATAAAAGGCGTAAGGATCTAGAGTTCTTAGCGGGAGATAGAGTTTTCATTAGGGTATCACCAATGAAAGATGTGGTATGGTTTGAGAAGTTAGGGAAACTGATATGTTGGTCTATTCCAGATTACAGAGAGGATTGGAAAGCTCACATACAGAGTTGAGTTGCCGAGCAGTATGGCAGGTGTCCATAATATATTTCATGTGTCTCATCTTCGCAAATATGTGCATGATCCAGAGGCTACTATTCCTCAGACGGAGTCAGAGGACTTGGTAGTAGAGCCTAATTTAACTTTATTAGACAACATGTTTGGGTTTTAGCGAGAGATGATAAAAAATTAAGGAACAAGATAGTCAAGTTGGTGAAAGTTCAGTGGAGCGACAACGAGAAAGACTGTACTTAGGAGACAGTGGACGGGATTCGAGATGCTTATACCGATCAGTTTTGAGGATGTCTATATTGGATTTATATAGATAATTCCTAGTCAGGTAGACTAGTATGGTTGTTAGGAGTCATTACAGATGATTGCTAGGTTTGGTATTTAGTCCTTACTGAATTTCGAGGACGAAATTCTTTAAGGAGGGGTGCCTGTAACACCCCTAATTTTTGATAATATTATTTAGAAGATTTAATTAGATAGATTAAATAGAATAATATAAATGTTAAATGATAAGGGGATTGAGACTTGAATTAATTAATTAAGGCCGAGCCTAATAATCTAATATAACAACTAATGGGCTAAAGAATGATTTAGGATAAACAAGTTACATAAGGGTATAATAGGAATTTGCAACCATTGACCCTTACCCTTAAAATGTTCATTCCTATCTTTTTGCTTTCCATTCACGTCATTTTGAAAACTAAACACAAGAGAGAACGACCGACCATTAAGAAAGAGGAACTCAATTAAAAGCTAGAGAATCAAGCTTAGAGGAAATCAATCTCAATCCAACTCCTTATCTAAATCAAGGTGAATAATAATTCCATCTCTATTTTGTTTTGAATCATATATTTTCAGATTTAAGGATGAATTCATTTTTATGATATATTGGATGATGATATGCTTGCTTTAAAATTTATATGATTTAAACAAGAATGTTTAAAAGAGGATTTATATGATTCAAAACCGAGATTTAATGATGATTAAATGACATGGGAAAATTTTATGTTATGATAAACATGATTTTAGGGTTGGGTTTCAATTTTGATAATTTTTCAAGCTATGGAAAGATTATTATAAGTTTTCAAAGGAAAATATAGTTATTTGGGTTTATAAATTTAATTTGGAAAATACATTGAGAATTTGGGTCTGGAATATTGATATGTTAAATAACATGATTAAATTGAATTTATGGAATTTTTGGGGATTTTTCCAAAGTGATTTGTTATGCAAAATAATTATTTTAGAAGAGGGTTTTTTTGCAAAATTGGTTTTGTTTAATGGAAGGGCTTAATTGATTAACATAACCATGGTTTAGATAAAGATTAGCCGCAGTAATTTTTGGAAAAGAATTTGAAAAAGTTAAGGCAGCCAATCTGGTGTTGACATGTGGCAGGTTGGTTAGAGAAAAGTTTACTTTAAGAAGAATTAAACCAGGTTTACTCAGAAAATTGGTTCCTCCTACTTTGGAAAGCATCTTTCGACACAGAAGCTTCCGCCTTCATCTTAGTCAAAACCTATTAAGTCAAAACTAATACATAAGGTATGGCAGAGATGGTATGTAGTGGATTAGAGGCAGACAAAAGGTAAGGCGTCGAAAGCATAGCTTCCGAAGGAGTCGAAACCTTGGGCTGTTTTTAAAAAGAAACGCACACACCTTTGTTCAGATTTAGCCTTCGACGGAGTCGAAGCATTTCATTCGAAAGAGATTCTAAAAAGTTTGGAAAGGGTTGCCATTAACTTAATATTGCTTTCGACCGGGTTCCTTTACATATGGATGAATGTTTTGAAAGAAGAGGTTCAGACCTAGTCGAAACCATGCCGCTATTTTATAGCCTTTTGATGATGTTGAACATATCAACGTAGTTGAAAGGGGTGCTTTTTTTTATAAATTTGAGCCACTTCCTATAGCTTTCGAAAGGGGTTAGGGGTTTTGAAGGTAATGGTTTCGAAAGGGGTTTCGACACCAATCTTCCAATATTTTACCTATATGTTTTATGCTTTCGAAAGAGATGGTGTATACATCGTCATGTTTTCCCAGTAATGTTTTGATAAATGATGGTTTCAAAAGAGATGCTTTTGCTTATGTTCACTTTGTCCAAAATAATGTTTTATGTATAAATCCAATGTTTTCGAAAAGGGGACTTCAATGATTTCGGAAAGGTTGCTTCCATTGGTGTCGAAAGGGGTACTTTCAACTCTTTCGAAGATAATCTTCTAAAGGTTAAATGTTAATACTTTGCTACAGTCGAAAGGTTTCGAAAGGAAGGGTTATTAAAAGGCATGAGCCTGATATTTTAAAGATAGACTTTAAGGCTTTCGAAGGAGATCATCCTATGAAGTCAAAAGCTAGGTTTCGAAGGTGTCGAAAGGTTTTATAATCAAAACTCTATTTTTAAAAGGAAAAACCCATGGCTAAATTAAAGGAGTTTTGTAATAATTTTTAGAAGAAGCTTTCTTTGATAAATTAAAAGGTTAAAGGGATTAGCCATGTTTTATATTAAACCCACAGAAGTGATATTGCTATATTCTTATGTTTGCTTCTTCAAATATGAATATATTCACTTTATAATGAACATATAACCATAATTTTGGGATAAAGGGTAGAAGAACCGGCTAGGTTAACCCAATTGTGAATATAAATTGGTTGAACTCCTGAATGATTACAATTGCATCCAGGATGTTGGAAAGACCAAAATACATGATGCTGAAATATAAAATAAAGATATTGGCAGGAGACAACATGTTCTCAATAAGCCCATGAAAACTGTGAATAGGAAAAGATATTAGTAGGGGCTAATAGGTTCATAATTAGCATATGAAAACTATGTATAAAGGAAGATGTCAGAAAGACAAGTTCATAGTAAGTCCATAAAAACTATGAGTAAATACTGGCAGGGGCTAGTAGGTTTACAGTTAGCCCATGAAAACAATATCCGGATGAAATATTGGCAGATGTCAATAGGTTCCAAGTCAGCCCAAGAAAACTAGGGTAAGAAGAAAGGATATTGGAGTCACCAATAGGTTCCTAGTCAACCCATGAAAACTAGGATAAGAGTAAGTTATTGGAGTTACCAGTAGGTTCATAACGATCCCATGAAAACTACGTAATTGGACAGGGAGTCCTTAAATGTTTAACTGGTTATTAGTCAGCCCATGAAAACTAATAGGTTAATAGTAATCCTAGAACTTATAATTGAGAAAGATAGTATAAAAATAAACGGGGATGGGCAATCTAGAATTGATTCATTTGTTTTTCATCATCATATTATACCTTTTTGAATTGTTTTAACCATTGTGGATGTAGGAGCATAGTATATGGTTTTATAAAGGTTTTGAGGTACTAGTGAAGGGAAATCCATTTCGTTAAGCGGTGTGGTCTCACTAGATATCTAATGATTTGAGATGGTAGATTATTATTCATACCAGGCTTTATGTCTGACTCGAATTTTATGTTTTCCCCTTAAACTCTCGGGCACTCAATTGATTTTGAGTAGTTTGAGAGTTGAGGTTTTCAGGTACCTCTTAAGACGAATAAGCTTTCGGAGACGTGAGAGAGGCATGATAGCTCTTTAGTATTCTCTTTTCTTTTTGATTCAACTGTGTTGTTTGTAATGAAAATGTTCCTATATTTCTTGTATATATCTAATCATCCAAGGGGAATCTTCATATGTCGCTCTTTGCGTATGTTGTAATATATATTTTCTTTGAACATGATTTGTGAATATGGGATTATGTAATGAATTGGAAATGTTTTGATATGGAATGTGATTTTGTTTGATGTTTAATTTTTTTCCATATTCATGTGTTTCATTATATCAATGAATTTAACTTCGCCATATTTGGTCACCGAGGATTAATAACTATGGATGTCTGCAGCATCCGTAGCCATTAGTTTTGAGATTTCAAGTTGGGGGATGATACACTTCTCCCTCAATGATTAGTTTTCTTTTCAAAACCCTTTGAAGTTCATATGCAGGCAATTCCCCACTTGTTTCCTGATGTAATTTATGTGCAAAGGAGTTGTAATTAGGCATCATTCCCTCTTCAAAGATTGTGTCTTTGGTGTAGAATTGAATTGTTTTTCCTCATTTAGTCAAACAAGTTATCACTTTCATTGCGTCCTCCTAAGGAAAAGATAGGCGTGGGAACAATGTGAAGAAGGTTTATACTCCATTTATCTGGATCACAAGATTCAACTTTCTTTTTCTTTATGATCCTTAAATCTTCCAATCTCAGCATTTGTTCTTCATGTTATTTAGAATCATTAACTGTTCTGGGGGAGAATCCAATTGGATGTGGCTCTAAGGACTCGGTCCTTTTAATTTTGCTAAGCATGATGATGTAAAGTTCAAAATAGGTAAGCTTAGAATAGAATTGGGTTTGAGGAAAGTGGAGTTGTAAGTTCAACAGGATCGAAGGTTCAATCTCTCCTTCTAGCGCCAAAAATGTTGACAAGAAAACTTGTCAAAACCCTAAAGCAGAGTCTAAAGTGTAGATGCCTCCTTCAAAACTCCTTTTTTGATCAAATAGAGATAGTTAAAACCTTATTATTCCCTTAAAACCACCTTTCGAAATAGGTTGTTTTAGCTAAAACTTCATCTTGTTCAACCTTTCGACTTAGTCGAAAGGCCTGATTCCCTTTATTATACCTTTTCAACCGGTTAATTTAAAATTCCTCCTTATTCTACCTTCTGACTCAGTCGAAACACCTGTATCCCTGTCTATTAAGCCATTAAAACTAGTTTTATTGGTTTAATTATCCTTTCAAAACCCCCTTTCAAAACAGTTGAGGAAACTCAGGGTTTGGACCTTTTAGGGTATGAATTGGATGAAAGGTTCCGACTTTGTCGAAAGCTTGTCTTTCATTGGCTTGGGTTGGGACCTATAGATCTAAGGATATTGACTGAGCTAAAGGTTTCTACTTAATAAAAAGGTAACCTTTCGATCACTTGAGGTTAGGAGCTAAGACTCTAAGGATATTGTTTGAGCTAAGGTTTTCGACTCACTCAAAAGGTGACCTTTCGATCAAATCGACATAAGCATATCATAAACTGAATCCAATAAGAGTATTAAATCAGCTGCATATCCAAGAATATCATAATCTTGATTTCATTAAACTAATGCAATACATATTGATCAAGTCCCCAATCTAATTTCGAAATTAGGGTTTGCAAATTTAAGAAAGTACAAGAATGAAGTGAATGAATTCGGCCCCCAAAACCAAACCCTCAGGGTCTTATTTATAGGTGCGGGTCCTTTCGAATCAGTCCTTTCGACTTGGTCGAAAGGCGGCCCTGGAGACCTTTCGTCGTCGTTCACATTAAGGAATCCTTCTACATTGATTTTAAATGGACTTGAGTGCTTTCGACTTCATTGAAATGGGTAGGTATGCTTGTCCACCTTGTGCTGCTATGTTATTGCAAGTAAGAAGAGGAATGAGCTTTCAACTCTGTCAATAGGTAGATCTTTGGGGTTTTGAAGGTGTTGAAATGCAAAAGGTTTTAAAGCGGAAGGTAACTTTCGAAGACATGCTTGCTGATTGATGTGGAACCCCATATTCTGGTATAGGAGATTTCCATATTGAAATTTAGCAAGCTTTTCTTTCTTACTTGTGAAAGGTTTCGACCAGCTCGAAGGGGTTAGTTATGCTTTCGAATGGGTTGCTCTAACAAAACATCTTTCTATGGTATGTGAATGAAGGCGAATCCTTCAGTTTCGAAAGGTTTGGTGCGCATACAAGTGGCTGTAATTTGCTGCCTTCGAAAGATGCTCCTCAACTTATTCGAAATGTCTTCATGCAAGCGAAAGCATCTGTTTCAAAAGGAAGCTCTTAAAGCGAAGGGGTTCTTTCATCCCTTTTTGACCCCTTCGAAAGTTTATAACACACTTTATCTTTGCTATAGCATCCCTTCGACTCCTTCGAAAGGCTTTATTGATGTTATCATATTTTTTAAATTCTTCTCTTCCACTTTTCTTGGTTTAGACGAGGTTGAAGTAAGAATTGGTGGTAACAAACATATAGTCGTATCTTTGTCTTTATACTAATTTTTCTAGGTTTATACCTGAAATGGATTTGGCTATAATGTTTGAATAGTAAGTCCAAATTTGATGTTATTTTTCTTGATGGACACCTAATACTATTATTTATAATTTTAATTTTGTGAGTTTTACAAAATTTTGTGGTTTAAATGACCCGAAATAGATTTGAACATATAGTTATAGCTCTGTCTTTATAGCGATTATTCTAAGTTTATACAAGAAATGGATTTGGCCATCACTTTTGAACCGTTATTCCAAATTTGATAATCGTTTTTTACTCGGAAGATAAAAATATTTTCTCTAACTTCCATGTTGTGAGTTTTACAAAATTTTGAGTTTTAAATAACCTAAAATGGATTTGAACATATAGTCATTGCTCTATCTTTATAGTGAATTTTATGTATTTATACTTGGAATGGATTAGGCCATAACTTTTGAATCATAAGTCCAAATTTGATGATCTTTTACCTGTAGGAAATCTAAGACTATTATCTATAACTTTAATTTGTGAGATTTGCAATAATTTGAGGTTGAAATGACCTGAATGGATTTGAACACATGGTCATAGTTTTGTCTTTGTAGTGATTTTTTCTGAGTTTATACCTGAAATGGATTTGGCCATAACTTTTAAACCATAAGTCCAAATTTGATAATATTTTTGTTACTAAAAGTTAAGACTATTATTTATAACTTTCATGTTGTGAGATTTGCAAAGTTTTGAGGCTTAATTGATTGGAAACAGATTTGAACATATAGTCATAACTCTTTCATTATAGTGATTTTACTGAGTTTATACCTGAAATGTTTTTGGCTATAACTTTGAACCATAAGTACAAATTTGATGATCGTTTTTTTGCTAGAAAATTAAGACTATTATCTGTAACATTTCTCCTGTAAGTTTTACAAAAATTTTAGGTTTAAATGACTTGAAATGGATTCGACCATATAGTCACAGCTTTGTCTTTATGGTGTTTTTTCTGAGTTTATATCCGAAATGGATTTAGCGCTAACGTTTGAATTGTAAATCCAAATTGATGATCCTTTTCTTTTTCGAAAGCTAAAACTATTATATATAACTTTCATGTTGTGAGTAACAAAATTTGAATTCTTAAATGATCTAAAATGAATTTGAACATACAGTCATGGCTCTATCTTTATAGTGATTTTTCTAAGTTTATATCTGAAATTGATTTGTTCATAACTTTTGAACTATAAGTCTTAATTTGATGATCTTTTTCTTGTTTGACAGCTAAGACTGTAATGTACAACTTTTATGTTGTGAGTTTTACAAAATTTTGAATTTTAAATGACCTTATATGGATTTGGAAATATTACACACGAGTTAAAAGAGCAAACCAATTGCTTGTGAACAATGATTCATCCTTAGGCAATTCATTGCATTTACACTAGACTTGTCGAACTTATAGAATTTCTATATGACCTTAGAAATAATGTTTTACGCAAATTTCTACACCATGAGACAAGAAATATTATGAAACAACGTAGTAACACCAAATGGTTTGGAACGTTCGATATCACTTATTCGGTTGATTATGCAACTTATCTTATAGAATAGTTAAGTGAGTGATATGTACTAACTTATACTCTTGCAATACCAAGTGGTATGGGACATACGATGTTACTTTGGTGATTAATGTTCGATAGTATATAACGATTCAGTGTTAAACTGTATATTGGGAAAATACGCTACGTCCATATCTCACTATTTAAAAAATGTGTATTATCTTCTTGACCTTGTAGGCTAACTGTGGGGTCGCTCCTTAGATCGTGATATCCATATTAATGATACTACTCGCGTTAGTGATAGAATGGAATCCATGTTAATGATTCTCCATGACCACTAAAGACAATAGTCGGTACCGTATATGTCTCTGTTAAGAGGGTTGGTATATAACGACTGCAGGGGCATTTTTTGTATGTCTCCCCTTAGAATTGAGCAGCTCGCACAAGTAATAATTTTCCTCATAATCGAGACACTAATATGATCTACTATATGAATTATGTTCTTACTGTATACTTTACTTTTGTGTTAACTAAAAGTAGTACAACTTTATGTTTGATGTGTGTTCTTGTTATGCAATCTTATGTTTGATTGGATCCTATTCATACTATAATGAAATGATAAATGTTGATGATCATGGTATAACATTTTAATATAGTGATTTAGTCTTGATACCTGTTAATGAATGTCACAATTATACAGATAGTATAATATCTAAAGCACTATATATGCTTATTATGTGATCTCATTCGATTATATTTAGAAAGAGTTTGAGCCATTTAATTTTATAAATAATTGGGTCAAGCCGAAAATTGACAGGTCCAGGGACTCATTGATTATGGATATGGTTTGCTATGCTATAGTAGAACTCTATTTGTACATGTATATATACCTAGTGTTTGTATTTTGAGTTGGACTTATATGTACACTTAGGTATCTTGTATGAGATAGTGAATCCTTTTGGATGTATGTATATATTCATTTAGGACCTATTGGAGCTCCCCGTATATGTATATATTTATTGGTCATATGCACCCTTTTTGTTGCTTTGCTTTATGTGATATGATATGTATTATAGTTTCTGTTGTGATTTGTGATTTGTGATTCTCTGTTGTTTAATATATGATATATTACTCTGTTTGATATTAGCCAATTGTCTATTGATTTTTGCCAAGACTGTTCATATACTTATATTTCTTTGGACAAAAAGGTAAAATGTGATAGTGTTAGCCCTAGAGAATAAACAAGAACGGTCTCTCCTATCCATCCTTATTCTCTAGATTACTAGACTATATTACTTGTAATATTCTTTAGTAATATGGGTCTGAAGGTGGAGTGTTACACACTATGTCGAGAGGCGTGAAAAAATATCCTAAAAATAATCAAAAATCCTAAATAACACATCTATGATTGATTTATAGAAGAAAAAATATCAACGCATGAAAAGGACACTAACCTCTCTGTGATCATCACAATGGGATTATCCATTAAATCTTCACCTTCCATCATCTATTAGAAAAAAGAGTTTTTTTATGGTTCGAGTTTTAAATTTTTGAGAAGTATGTAAAGGAGAGATGAGAGTTACAATTGTCCAGGGTTGAGAGAAAGAATAGAATATAGTGGATAAAAGTACATGAAAAATATTGATATCTAATAAATTATAATGGTGACCTAAAGAAAAAACTGGGTGTCAATAATAGCGCACTATACTAAATTATATTGCTTATTATCTACTACTACTATTATAAATGCACATTAGGTGTGTGAGACATTTATATTTTCATTTAAGAAATATTTTTATGGGAAAACAATTTTATTACAATAATGTTGTTTTTTCATTATATATGTGTTATAAGTGAAATTTTTTTGGTGGTCATAGACATCTTTATTTCAAGTAGTCTTATTGGTGGTTGATGTTGCAAATTAGTATTAAGATTCAGTTATGGGTGGTCATGAAAGGGTTGGTGTGCATGATAAAAATAGGTAGTGGTATTCCATTGATGGATGGTCACGAAGGGTGTCGCGGTGCATGCTATTAATCGGTAATGATATTTCGTTGATGAATTATCAAAAAAGAGATGCTATCTAGTTTGTTTTCGTAATTTCAAAAAGACATGTGAAAATATAATCAATTGTAGTTTCAATATAGATGGTCAAAATTAATAGTAGAGATATGTTACCTTTTGTCAATATTCTTTTACCTAATGACCATACACTAATTTTTTTCCATCTCATTCTGTTTCAATTCTTTATTTTTTTCTCTCTTAATTTTCCTTAAGAAACGACTTCAATTAGAAGTTTCCTTTACAACATTTTGATTGTTTTAGTACGACTTTATTTATTAGAGGTTATGAAAGCTTATATTTGGTGAATGTTGAAGCGTTGGTTTTAGAGGTTTTAAAAGCTAACCAAAATAAGTATAGTGTAAATTTTTTCCTTTTTTTAACCTATCAAACAAGTAGCTCTTTATCGCTTTTTAAATATCTTTTCATCTTACCCTCTATGTAACAATTATTTTAAACATTCAACTTAAAATAACTTAATCTCGAATCATTTATTCTAATAGTCTAAATATTGAGACATTTTCCATCATATTTGAAAGAAAAGGGTACAAAACTATTATCTTAAATAGTTTAAAACATCGTTTATGCTAAAATATTGAATTTCTATATTTTCTCTTCTTACTAAAATTCACTTCTTTGACTTTTTTATTCAAAATATAGATTTTAATGAATTTATGATGCAAATTTTAGGTGTGGTTGGTACAATCTCTAAGTAGGCTCACTTCGGGTTAGGGGTGGGCATGGTCGGTTAACCGAACTGATCGGTTAATTAACCGATTTAACCGCCCAAAAGTTTCGGTTCGATTAATCGAACCGAAAATAATGTTGGATGGTTCGAACCAACCAAACCGTTAAATCTTAACCGTGGTTAACCGCAAATCTTAATCGGTTGACCGTTTAATCTTAGCTGGTTAACCGATAGTCGGTTAACCATGTATAACCGATTTTAACTATATTTGACATTCAAAAATTAACCAATAACAAAAAACTGTTACCCAAATCAAGGCAGTAAATGCATTAGGAGTTTTACTTTAGTTGGTTACCGATTACACTTCAATTAAATACAGAATAGCCTAAAAACATCTCAGTTCAAACTCAAAAGAGCTTACGCTAAACAGTTCAACAATGCATCTGTTCAAATTCTCTAATTTTAGTTCAACATAGTCTTGGTTAACAACATAGTAGTAACTTACACTAAACAGTTTGTTACTGAGTATAGACAGTTCATCAATTACATTACATAAATACAAAGTTCAGAAACAACACATAGTTCATAGCCTAGAATACCAGTAAGAAAATTAAAATTGATAGGTACATCACATAACTTCATACATAGTGATACTGTCGCTGCATAGTCCAAGCAGTTCATTGTTACATAACTTCGTGTATAATTCAGATAGTTCAAAAAACTCTTTACTATCGGTGCATACCACATCAGTTGAAAGCAAGACCCCAAGACGGCAAGACCAGCAAGTTGCATGAACTGAAAATAAATGATTGAAAAGAGATATTTATGAATTGAATATGATATTCTGAGATATTCACAAGATATTCAAATCATACAGTTAAGGATTATTTTCATTGATAAGACGGTTATACTTATATCAGCAAAAATGTGATGTAGCAATAAGAATCTAAATTGAAGTAGTACATAACTTTTATCTTATATTAATTTGATAAGTAAAATCAAAATGCAAAATGTTTTGTTTAGCAATTCTACCAACTCATAAAGCAAAAGACATGCAAAAAATTTCAAGCAACATGCCTCCATTTTCAAGGAATGGGGTATATATACTAATTGTAAAATTTTCAAACCACACATGCCTCCATTTTCAAGCAAAGTATCGGGGTTGAGTGTGTGCAAACCATGATTCATACCCTATGGAGCAGGAAATTTATTATGTGAAAAAAAGCAATGCAAAAAACAAAAGTCTTCCGCTAACACACACCCATATCAAGAATTACGAAAGGGTATGTATTGCAGCCACTATGGCCGAAATCACGCAACAGATAATTCTAAAAATAAAAAGTAGAACACAAAAAGTATGGTACAATTATGAGGTTCTTTCTTGCTTCTACAAACATGAGATATAAGATAAGGAAACTTTGAATTCAAAGTAGGAAAAAGGGCTAATTAACCTAAAGCATACAAAGTGATATTATATTAATTACTTTCCAACATTTGCTAAAATATACATATAATTTTTCTTGATTAACAAAGTAAAAATTTATCATTCATGTTTTAACTTTTAATCAACGTTTATGAAGTTTAAAGTTTTGAACTAAGAACTTAGGCAGTAAATAAAATCAAAATATGCAATATTAATTCCATTGACTGTAAAGCATAAATGATTAAAATGAGGCAGCAAAAGGACAATTCCAGTACCCATTATATCATTCAAAGGCCCATGATAATATTGGTTATTTTCATTTTAAATATGTTGGATAAAAGCTTTAGTTACAAAACAACCTAGAAGAAACAATTTTTGCATGAATAATGACTTAAAAATCGAGATAATGTGCACGTCAGTATATGCATGTAGCTCTTTGATAACATCAGACTTTTTAACTTACATCCACTCTTGTCGTATATTAAAACATTAATCGTCGAAGTGACCATAATCACACTTGAGTGTTTATGGAACTTATCATTATGGGCATGAAAGCGAAATCCATCAACACAAAGCTGTAATTCAGAGCAGATGTACCATTTAAAATTACATAAGCAAACTTCTTGATGACACTCAACTATCAATGTTACTAATGCTGTAATTAGCAGAATAATTTTCATAAGTTCTTAATCGACATCAGGCTATTTGAATTATTAATTCGTCTTATTTCAGTTTTCGTCTGATATTCAACAAGTTTGTGGTCCTGTAATTGTCAGTTCATTTGTAATAATTAGCATTGCTAGACGACGGTAATAAAAACTAGCATCGACATTTGTAGCTAGTAGCACTGATGGGTATTTTCAGTTCATCAGTAACTCAGTTGAAAATAACCATCATTAATAGAAACTACTAAACTAGCATTAAGATTTAAACCATTCACATTAGAAGAAAATATGAAAACAAACTTACAAAAATCTTATGAAACAAAAGTAATAAACATCAATACTGCTCAAATCCAGATCAATATTTCCATATGATGAACAAAACCACAAGAGAACAATAGCACGTATGAAGAACAAAATCAACAATTAGTCACCTATTTTCTCTTCATCCTCGACATCGTGCTTTCTACAACAGTCGAAGGCCAACACTCAATAGCATCGCCAACACTCAGCAACATCGCGACTAGACCACCACGAATGTAACGATTGAGATTTTTGATGAAGTCTAAAGATGGTTTCTTTATTAAGAAGATCTAGGGTTTTGATTCTCTCATGGCTTTTTTAACGAATAGTTGAGAGAGGCGAGAGCAGTTCTATCTATTCCGGGTCATGAGAATTTGGGTTATTGGTTGGTAATGGGTATGGATTTGGACATTGCCGTGTTATATAAAAAAATTGGCTGGTTAAACGGTTAACTGCTAGTCAAATTTTCGTTAACCGTTAACCGAACCGAAAATGTTCAGTTATGATCGGTCGGTTAACTATTGACGTCGGTTAACCGGGTTTATTGGTTAAGTCGGTTCGATATACGTCGGTTTAATCGGTTAAGTCGGTTAAATGCCCACCCCTACTTCGGGTAGATTAAGAACTCGTTTTTTCAATTACAAAAACATGAGTATGTTTTGCCTATTTTATCGACCCCACTTTAAATTTGATTTTTTTTTGCTCTAAAAAATTATTTTTTTATGGCTAATTTTAGGGTAAACTATATTTTTCTATTATGATCCCGTTTTACCTCTCCTTCCCATGCATCAATGGAGATTAGGGTTGCTCTCCCCTTTTCTGTCTCTGCCTCTTCTCTTCTCAATCTATAACTTCTCATTTTTCCTCTTCCACTTTCGATTTCCTTTCCACTTCGCACCTTGTCTTCCTCAGCTTTTCATGTTGTTGCAAGATTTTCCTCGTATCCCCATCTTCCTCTATTTTTATTTTCATTTTCTTGA
Source organism: Allium cepa (assembly GCA_030765085.1). NCBI lineage: Eukaryota > Viridiplantae > Streptophyta > Magnoliopsida > Asparagales > Amaryllidaceae > Allium > Allium cepa. The sequence goes on from CM060934.1 coordinate 692,596,290, forward strand.
GCTCCATATTTTGCTGACTTTGCCTCCACCTCGCTCAGATCTTGCTTTTTAGCTACATTTTCGTTATTTCTTTTCCTAGTGCAGTGGTCAGAGTCATATTATTGTCGCTTCTCCACTCGGGGTTATAAGGTGATTTTGTAGCATTTGGATCCTCTAGTGGCGCATCTATTTGGGGAGTTGAGCTGTCAGAATTAGGTTCCTTGTTTCACCGAGATTTCTAATCTAAGTGTATCCTTTGTGATTGCTACTACAATGGGGAATCTTCCTCTACTAATGCTTGTGGTACTTCATTCGGTGTCTATGGTTCTTTGTAGTTTCGGTTTCCATTTATCCTTGATTGGCTCATTGTTTTGTTGTTGTGGGTGAGTTCTTTTCTTTGTATTTAGGCTAGGGTTGAGTTGCTTGTTATCAACATTCTCCGCTTAGCCGGTTGTGTTCTTTGTTTGGCCTATTATATTTTTAGCATTGTGGTTTTCATTTTCAAACTTTGTGTTTCGCTTGGTCTATTTGGGTTTTATATATCTTTTGGTTGCTCTTACTATTTTAGTTATTGGGTTTTCTTGGCATGGGGCTTTGTTAGCTCTATGCGTTATGGCATTGTTATAGGGTAGCTATTTGTTTCTATTAGAGGTCTTTGGGTCAGCGCGGTTGTTTGTGTATCTGCAATGATGTGCTTGAAATTTTTGATGCGGTTAATCAACTTGTACATTGGTCAATATTGAAAAAATGTATGTGCTTGTAAAGTGTAAGGGTGTTTGTTATGGGTATCAGGTTGCGTGTATTAGTTCTTGCTTATTTGGGCACGTCGAGTTTGTAAGGTGTATAAACAACAGGTTGTGTGTGTTATAGTTCCTCTTTGTGTTGTATGATCTAGCATGGTGGGATGAAGTTGTTCTTCTGCTTTAGTGACCTACGATTGATCTTTTCCTTACCTCTTTTCATCTCACCTTTGCCATATTATTTTGTTTTGTAATGTTTTGATATGCTTACGGGAGCTCATCTTTCTCCATCACTATCTTTGCCAGATTATTTTGTGAGAATGGATATGTTGGGATATATGCCCGTTTGTGGCATTTTTTGGCATCATATGCTTGTAGATCATCTTCTTTTCTAATGTTCTGGCGTCCATTGTGGTGCTAGTAGGAAATTCGGGTAGCTTTCGTTCTATCTTCGCAAAATTCGAAATTTGGGATATAGTTCTTCTTTTGGAATAGTAGTCTATGGTCACAACTGTTTGTTTTGTTGAGTCCACTGTGTAATTGCGCTTGTAGTTTATGAATTGTAGCTACTGAGGCGCTTATGCCTTACACCTGTGCTTCTATGTTTGTGGCATGGAAGGACCACCTTAAAAACCAAAGGCTACCGACTAAGCCTCACTGGCTATTATCTTATTATATATATATTTATATATCTATGGTTGTATATGACCCTCGAATTGTACGTCCATTTATCAAAAAAATGTTTTCAAAACCTATTAAACCTAGGTTTCCATAGATGGTTTTACATATCATAATACCAACCGTGAGAGCCTTCTAAAATTGAATTCTTTATTAACTAAGTTATAAAGCTTTCGGGTGGAGAGCATCTTCAACAAGAAGTTGGGTATTAAAGAATACATAATTTGAACCACAAAATTTCTTCTTACATTTGTCAATTACGAATCATAATTTTACAAAAAATTATAAAATTTGACTTTAAATATGTAACCGGACTGGACACTTGTTGAATAGACACTCTCTTATGCTAGGAATTTCAAATTCGTAACATCTAAGCACTTGTTAAATAGGCATCTAAAAGTTAAGAGCCTAATGAACAAGCATACAACAACTGGGAGCATTTTCAATAGGCATCCAACTAATGTTTTGTAACCAAGTATTAGAAACATTCTGAAATTAAGGGTTGTATATTTTGTGATCGTAATTTATAATCCTCTACTTGTTGAAGGATCTTTGTTTTATCGATTCAAACTAAATACTCCAACTCCATATTTAATGTTGCGTTAACTATGGTTCTAAATAAAGTAAGGTCATCGTAACCATTTTGTGTAAAATGTACGAAGCTGTATGATGAATAAATGGGTGAAGCAAAATGTTTCTCATCTATAGTATACCATTAAAGGTTAGTTCTTTGATTTTTTTTCTCCTTCTTTGCTATTTATTTTCATTTATTTTTCTTCTCCGGTCATCTGGCATTTTCCTGATGAGTGTTATCTATTTTCTTTTTCAAATTCACTTAACTACTAACTCATATAGAAACACTTTCTCTTCTCATCTATTTGTATTCCTACGTTTAAAGCTTATTCAAAGCCGCTATTAGAAATTTTCCTCAACATTCAATTTCCACAAATACTATCTATACCATGTATGTTGTGATAATAAAACCGAGTGTTAATTCTTGGTCTGATACCACTTGTTAGTTCCTACTCTGATACCACTTATTAATTGCTATGAACAGGATCGAAAATGGCCAATTAGTAGTAAACAATGTAAATGCAGCGAAAATAATACAGTAGATCATACAACCAATTTTATAATGGTTCGGAGCTCCTCTCATACATCTAGTCTTAGATTCCTTCTGGAATTTCCACTATTAACACCCTCACTTCACCCGAAGGAACAAGTTTACCGACTCTATCTGAACAACCAAACAGGACTTCAACACCACCTGAAGATACTACAACGATACTTCAACAAGTTCTACAAGTAGTGTAACGAATGTTACTTTCTGACACAACATATCTTGACATACAGATTATATCTTTGATGTACAATAGCTCTTATAACTGAACCAAACAATATTGAGTAGAGGTGTAGAGGCTAAGGAGTTTATTTGACTAGAGTATGAGATGTAGAGATGAATCACACTAGTCGCAAATCTTCGAATCAAACAAATATTTTGAAGAGCAGGGTAAATGCTTTAGGGTTTAAGAGTTTAGGTATGGATTTCATAGCATTGAGTTGTATATTGTTGTGTATAGATTCATGGATGGTTACGGCTATTTATAGATGATGTAGGGATACTAAAATAGGAGTGCAACCTTTCAGATTCACCATTGATGAAGAGAAGCAACCATAGGTGCGAAGAGTTGTGAAGACACATTTCCATGAACTAGCCATTTTTTGTGAATTCAATCAAATAGGGATGGAATTCACTCGACTAACTCTTTGTAAAATTCATGCTCGAGACCATAACCAAAATCAAAAGACTGTATAGGAGTTTAACGAACTGGTTCAGTTGATTGAAAGCTTCATTCAATCGACCGAGAGCTCCATTCAGTTGACTGACCTAGTGTAAAAAACGTTCCAAAAACCATAGCTATATTCAGAAGACTAAAATATAGTTCAGTCAATTGGTTCAGCCGACTGACTCAGTGTATTTTTGTTTACTCCTTTATATTTTTGTTTTAAGCTCTTTGGTGTATGTTTGGTGTATGTCACTTGGCTTCGATGTGTTCTAGTAGTTTGTTAAAACCATTTCATGTCTTCTAAAGCTCATGTATTCTTCTAAAGTAAAGTATTTCTCTAAATATGCGCTTTTATTTTTGTCTCTTCCATTTATTGCTTACTAAATCTGTAATATACTAGATGAAATCATTAGTAGCATTTTTGTTGGTTGTTATCATCAAAACACCATGGATATGGCTCTTTCATTCTCCCCTTGTTTGATGATGAGAACCACACAACTTTATAATATAAAATAGTCGCTCCCCGTAAATATATGCTATATATAATAAGTTTATTTACCTTAACTTAAGTAGTTTATGCCATTAAAAACACGCAAAGTACAAATTCTTCTCCCCCTTTTTCATCAACAAAAAGAGATAAGATCATAGGCGTATTATATATTAAAAACTCCCCTTAAATATAATGTTTCTCTTTAAATTATAACTATGTTCTTCCCCTATCTATATGCTCTCGTTTCTCCCCCTTTGTAATTAATAAAAAGTACAAGAAAATTTAAAAAAATAGGGAATATCATAGATAAGTCAATAATAAATAGTTTTAACGTGAAGTATTGCCAGTATGTCAAAGTAACGAGTATCTAATATATTAATCAATTATAGGCACAGTAATACTCATATTTTTTGAATAATCCCGAGTTTACATCCTAGGGAACCATATGTACCAACCCTAATTTTGAGTAGACGTCTAATTAGTTAAATTAAATGAAATAAAGTATGTTGGTTAAGGGATTGATGTTTGAATAATTTAAAGGGTAGCCATGCCTAGTTAAACTAATGAAGTAAATGGACTTAAAATGAAATAGAAAGGGGAAATTAGATAAGGGTAAAATAGGAATGAGTCATATTCATATACCCTAAGCCTTCATACCATTTCATTTTACACATTCACAAATTAAATATAAACCTAAAGACGCCGGCCACCATTAAGGGAAGCAAGAAGAAGAGAAGCTAAAAATCAAAAGAAGAAAGCTTAATCAAACTTATTCAAGATCAAATCTCAACTCCTTAACAAAGCTAAAGGTGAACAATTGTTACATCTCATATTTTTTATGTTTTGGTTTCTAGATCCGGTCAAAATATTTTAGCAAGTATATTGCCATGTTTTCAATGTAAGACACACACACACACACATATGCTTGTTGATGAATTATGCTTATTCATATTGATTTTGTGACATGTTTTGATCTAAAAACTTATCAAATTAAATACACATGCCTTGTGATTTTAATACATGGTCAGAAATGATATTTTAGAGATATCTTTCAAGTTTCATAATTTTCTAAATTAATGTGGATTTTTATGAATTTTCCAGTGAAGAAAATGGTATTTTGGATTTAAAATTAATTACGACTATAATATGATAGCTTTGGGTCAGAAATTTAAATTGTTATAAAACATATTAAAAGCGATTTATTGGAATTTTGAAGAATTTTTTTAAGTGTTTTATTAAGTATATAAAATTATTTAAGATATGTGACTTAAATGTTTCATATGTTTAAATAAAGAGAAGGGGCATTTTGCAAAAAAAATTAAATACAAAATACTGAATTCGGTAGCCTTTTAGAAAAGATTTGGAAAATGAAAGTGTCAGCCAATTATATTAAGTCAAATAAGCAAGTTAGTTGGAAAGAAATTACTTTATAAGTAATGAAAATAGTTTTGTAAAGAATTGATGTTTCGCCACTATCAGTAGCAAGCTTTCGACTACATACCCGGCCCTCGACCTAGTCGAAACCAATACACATGGTACCATGCCTTGGTACGTAGTGGATTGGAGTTAGACGAAAGGTATAAGGTCGAAAGGGTGCTTTCGATGGGGTCAAGACCTTGTTTTGCTTTCAAAAGAAAAGCCGCTTGCTTTGTTTTCCAAAGGTTGGTTTCGAATTATTTTAAAGATAGCTTTCAACTTAGTTGCTTTCATACATGTAATAAGAGCTTTCGAAAGGGTTAAAGGTTGCTTTCGACCTAAGTTTCTGCCTTTTGTTTTAAACTAGCTTTCGATAGGGTCAAAACATACGTTGCCGCAATTCTACCTTTCGACCCAATTGAGGCCATTGCCTTAAACATGGTTTTGAAAGGATACTTTCGCTTTTAATAAAGGAGCCGCTTCTCTAATGCTTTCAAAGGGATTGGTTTCGACACTATCCACTTCCTTTACTTAGGAAATTGCTTTCGAAAGAGTTGCTTTCAACTTATTTGTTTTAAGACACTTTGATATCTTGAAAGTTAAACCCAAAGGTTTCAAAAGGAATGGTTTCAGATGGTTTCGAAAGGTTGTTCCCCATATTTTAACTCGAGCCCAATTCTTTCAAAAGGTTTGTTTTAAGTATTATACTTTTATGCTTTCAAAAGGTATCAAATAAAGGTTTCGAACGGGAGGTCCCCTGGTATTTCCAAAAGGTATGTATATATAAGGTTTCGAAGGGATGATTCCCTAGTGTTTTCAAGGTTTACCTTAGTGTTTAAATGGAACATTTCCAATGGTTTTGAAAGGCATATTTAAAATGTTTTAAAAGAGGATGTCTAAGGGTTATAAATCTTTCGAAGAAAATGTTTTCAATGTTTTCGAAAGGACTATTGTCAATGGTTTCGAAAGGTATATTTTGTCCATTCGGCCTAAGGTTATAAAATAAAGTAGTTTACTTGTATCGAAAGGGGTACTTTCAATGGTTTCGAACGGGTAACTTTCAATGGTTTTAAAAGAAAATTGTTTAAAGGTTTAAATAAAAGGTTTCGAATGTTTTCATCAATGGTGTTTTGAGTAAAGCATATATCATGGCAAAGTGATTTGAGTAAAGCAAATAGTATGTTTTCCTTATTTAAGTATGATTTAAAGGAATTAAATCATTTTGAAAAGGTTTTCAAGGAAAATTTAGAGGGTAGTTAACCCTAAGTAAAATGACTCAGATATTTGTATATCAGATGAGACTGGTGTAGGGTCGTGCCCTATACATTAGCTTTAGCCCCAAGCTAATTTAGTCCAAAATTCTAGTGTGTAGGGCTTAGTCACAGGTAAGACTTAAATGATGGTTACACATAGAAAGGAATATACATACAGAGAAGAAGTATATGTTATTGGTGAGCTCGAAAAACCATTAGGATCAGGAGACCCTCGGAGAAGTAAGTTAAGGACAGACTGTCCATAATTTTGTCTAACAGGTGTTGGATTATTTGTTATTTTGTTTGGTAGGCTCGAGTCAGCCAATGGTTACAAATCAGCCAAACAAAACTATAATTTTTGAACAGATGGTCCATCTATTTCATGTTTTAAGCATATATGATATTGCTATTATTGATATAATCAGTTTGATTAGCTAGTTTGGTTGCATTATTTGATTTGCAAAAAGATATGATTTAAAAGGATATTTGTGAGGGGAAATCCGTTCTGCTAAGAGGCATGGTCTCACTTAATATCAGATAACCGAATATATAGTATTATTCACATTGGGCTTTATGTCTGACTCGAAGTTTATGTCCCTTAAACTCTCGGGTGCTCAAAATTAATTTGAGTAGATTGAGAGTCAGGGTTTTACAGGTTTAGTACGTGGACGAATAAAGCTTTCGAAGACGTGCAGGAGGAAAAATTAAATACTTAAGAGTTTTTAGTTTTATTTCCACTGTGATGTATTATGACTTACATGTCTATTTAGTACTCTAATCATCCAAGGGGCATCTTCATATGTTGCTCTTGGCATATTTTATAATAATTATATTTAGCTAAAACCTAGGAAATGTTTGGGATTATGTAATGGAATATTGAACCTGTTTTGTAAAATGAAATTAGAAAAGTTGTTTTTTGAAATCTGTGATTTTATTTCATATTCACGTGCTTCTGATATTTTGGATACCATTAACATTACCGTATTTTGTCATCTGAAGTTAATACTATAGATGACTGCAACATTTGTAGCTTTTAGCTTTGGGCCTCAAGAAGGGGATCTTACAACTTGATATCAGAGCATTATGAAAAACTTTAAACTTAAAATGATTTTTAAAACATAATCCTAAGGAATTAGAGAAAAGATCGGGATATGGGATATGAGAGAACACTATAGTAATGTACTTGTATTTGCTATATATAAGTATACACTGTATCTCCATTCTCCTATCCCTCTTAGGCTAGTCTTCTGTATCTTACGAAAGCTCAAATGCAGATATGGATGCCAGAAGTGGAAGATTTAACCTTGGTGGGGGAAGCACCACAACAAATGGAAATGCCCGATCAAATACGAGGAGGAACCAAGGTCAGGCGCAAGCTGCAAATATGGGTGCTGGAGTCCTGCAAGTAGACATGAGAGTAATGTATCAGTTCTTTGTCAACATGATGCAGGCGGGAATAGATGCTGGAGTAGTTGGAGGAAATGCTGGCGGAGGGAATCAAAAAGTTCCAGTGGTGAATAACTATGCTATCCTGAGTAGAGATTATGCTCGGCTGGAAGGAAAGCCGTTTATTGGTACTGAAGATGCAATTGAAGTAGAGAACTGGTTACTTCATTACGTGAGGATTTTCATCGACTTAGGCCTCAATAATGAGCAGAAGAGAAGGCTTGCTTCTAGATTGCTACATGGAGCAGCACTGTGTTGGTGGAGCAGTGTCATTGTTGGAGTCAACAAGGAGAATATGACTTGGGCTGAGTTCAGGAGGAGGTTCAAAGAAAGGTTTATGTCTGAGATTGCTAAGTCCACTCCGCTCAGGAAGTTTGCTGATTTGGAGCAGGGTGATATGACTGTGCTCGAGTATGAGACGAGGTTTGAGGAGCTAGCAAGATATGGCTATGCTACGGTTAATACTGTGATTAAGAGGAATGAGAAGCTCATCAAAGGGTTGAAGCCTGAGCTTGCTAAGGCCATGTTAAAGCATATTAGGGATCTATGTGATGTTGTTGTTGAGATGCCATTGAGGAATGAAAAGATGAAAGATTTTCTAAAAAGAAATAAGGCTAAGGAAGCTCAAGGAGGGCAGAGCCATAAGAGAAAGCTTTTTCATAAGAAAGGATCTCAAAAGGGTGGAGCTGCTAAGAAGGGAAAGGCAAAAGTGGTCTATTACAAGTGTGACAAGAAATGACACTATGCCCATGAGTGATGGATAGGAAAGGGAAAGAAAGTCGTTGAGAAGAAAGGAATAAAGTGTTTCAAATCAGATTGGGCACTATAAGAACCAGTGTAAGGAGCCAGCCAAGGATGGGAAAGGAAAAGTGTTTGCATTGGAACCAAGTACCTCAAGACCGATGGCATAGGAGAAAGGAAAAGCTGTGTTGGAAGGTACGTTTTTGACTCATGGTATGTCAGTTAGAGTTCTGTTTGATACCGGTGCATCGCATTCTTTTATATCTCATTGTTTAGTAGATAAGCTTAACTTGGAACCCTCGTACCTAGTTACTTCCTTAAGGGTTGCAAATCCGATAGGAGGGTATGCGACACTTGGGATGAAGTGTGACCACCTAGAGTTTAATTTTTTAGGTCATACCTTTGCTTGCAGTTTGCATGTGTTTGATTTCGTAGGGTACGGAATTATTTGGGTATGGATTGGTTAAGTAAGTACGATGCTAGGATATTTGGCCGTGATAGAAAAATATCACTTAGACACCCTGATTGTAGCGATCAGATTGTATACTCTGTAGAAAACCCTAGTTTTGAGGTTAATGCTTTGTTGGATGTTATGGAGGTAGAAGAAGAGTTGAATCAATTTTTCGTGGTTAGACAATTCGTAGATGTCTTTGAACCCATAGCAGGTTTGCCGCTGAAACGAGCCATTAAGTTTCACATAGATTTAGTACCAGGAGCAGCAGCGGTGAGTAGACTTCCAAGCAGGATGACACCTATCGAGATGAGGGAGTTAAAGGTGCAGTTGTAGATTTGAAAGGCAAGAATTTTATCAGACCGAGTAATTCACCTTGGGGAGCAACCGCAGTGTTTGCCAAGAAGTCAAATGGGTCATTAAGGATGTGTATCGATTATCATAAGTTTAATAAGAAGACGATAAACAATCGATATCTGTTGCCTACAATTGATGATTTATTCGATCAGTTGAGTGGAGCCAGTGTGGTTTCCCAACTGTATTTGGCAACAAGGTTCCATTAGCTTAGAGTGGCAGACGATAATATTCCTTTGACGATGTTTAGAACCAGATATGGATCGTACGAACGGCTAGTAATGCCGTTCAGACTAAATAATGCGTCGGCATTCTTTGTGGATTTGATGAACCTAGTTTTCCAAGAGCATTTGGATTGGTTCATGTCAGTTTTCATAGATGATATTTTGATATACTCTAAAGATAAAAGAGAGCATAAGATTCATCTTAAAGTGGTGCTTGAGATGCTGAGGCAGCATCAACTGAAGGCTTTCGAAGTGTCATTTCTGGAAGAAGGAAGTGAAGTTTCTTGGTCATGTAGTCTCAGAGAAAGGGTTGTCTGTAGATCCAGCTTTGAAGTAGTGGATAATTTGAAGAGATCCGAGACAATGACTGTGATAAAGAGTTTTATTGGACTTGCTGGCTACTATCGGAGATTCATCAAGAATTTATCGTGGAAAGCAGCACCTTTGACTAAGTTAACCAAGAAGGAAGTAAAGTTTGTCTGTTCAGACAAATGTGAGAAATCATTCCTTAAGTTAAAGCACTTGTTGACTAACGCACCTGTGTTAGTAGTTCTAGATGGAAACCAAGGGTAGATGGTGTATACTGATACATGTGGGACATGATTGGGAGCTGTGTTGATGCAGAAGGTAAAGTTATTATCTACGCATCTCGATAGCTTAGACTGCATGAGGTTAGATATCCAACGCATTATTTTTTAATCAACTACTGTAATTTTTGCGTTGAAGGTGTGTAGACATTATCTCTTAGAAGAGAGATTTGAGTTATACATGGATCGTAAGTCCTTAAGATATTTATTCTCTTAGAAGGAGTAGAATATGTGGCAGCAGAGATGGCTGAAGTTTTTAGCAGCTTATGATTTTAGTATAAAGTATACACCTCGGAAAGGAAATAAGGTAGCCGATACTCGTAGCAGAAGACATCAGAATGTAGTATTAGCTATATTGGTAGAATGGAAGGATTTAGAAGCTTTGACTACTTGTAGTGTGTAGTTAAAATTGACTGCTAGTTTTAATCAAAGTACCGCTATATTGGCAGAATGAAAGGATTTAGAAGTTCGACTAGTGTTGATCGAAAGAATTGCTTCTAAGCAGAAAGACGATCCAATGTTAGCCGAAAAGATGAGAAGTCTTGAGTTTAAAACCGAGATCGATGATCTAAATTATTTTAGTCTTGACTAGAGAGAATGGTTAAGAAAGAATGGATGATTATGTGTTCCGAATGTTGAGGACTTAAGAAAAGAAGTTCTTGGAGAATGTCATCGATCCAAGTTTACGATTTATCCTGGAGGAACCAAAATGTATCAAGGTATGAAGAGGAGCTTTTATTGGGAAGGTATGAAGAGGGACGTTGGCTTATGGGTGAAGCGGTGTTTGAACTGCCAACAAGTAAAGGCCGAACATCAGAAACCAAGTGGGTTACTTCAACCTTTAGATGTTCCAGTTTAGAAATAGGATTCGATATCAATGGATTTTATAGACGGGTTTTCAAGGTTAAACGGAGGAAATGAAGATATATGGGTCATTGTGGATAGATTGACCAAACGTGCCCATCTCATTCCAGTTAAGTCAACTAGGACGACACTTATTTTGGGTAAGTTGTTTATGATAAATATAGTTAGACTGCATGGAATTCCTAGTAGTATAGTAAGTCATAGAGATTACTTATTCACTAGCGAGTTCTAAAAGAGTCTACAGGATACTTTAGGCACCAAGCTCAAGATGAGTATCTCTTATCATCCGCAGGCATGGTCAGAAGGAAAGAGTTAACAAAGTCTTAGAAGATTTGTTAAGAGCTTGTATGCTAGATTTTGGAGGATCGTGAGAAAACCATGTACACTTAGTCGAGTTTTCATATAACAATGGTTATCAGGCTAGTATAGGAATGGCACCGTTTGAAGCTTTGTATGAAAGGCCATGCAAATATCTAATTTTCTGATTAGAGACCGGGGATAGGTTGGTTCTTGGTCCGGATTTATTCCAAGAAGTTGCAGAAAAGATTGACTTAATTCGAGCTAGGATGAAGGAAGCTCAGTCTAGGCAGAAGAGCTATGTCGACAGAAGATAGAAAGACTTAGAGTTCTCAGTCGAAGTCCACATTTTCGTTCAATTTTCACTAATGAAAGGTGTAGTATGATTTGGGAAATCGAGAAAGTTGGCGCCGAGGTTCGTCGGACCATTTCCGATTAAAGAGAGGATCAGGCAACTCACATATAGAGTAGAGTTAACGAATAGTTTGGCAGGAGTCCACGATTTTTTTCATGTTTATCATCTAAGGAAGTATATTCGAGATTTAGAGACTACTATAACACCGACTGTATTAGATGACTTAGTAGTGAAGCGGATTTGACTATAGTGTAACATCCCCTACTTGGAGGCCCAAAACTAACAGTTATGGATGCTGCGGTCATCTGTAGTTATTAATCCTCGACGACCAAATATAGCGGTGTTCGATTCATTGATACATAGAAACACATGAATATGGAAAAAAAAAATTAAACTTCAAACAAAATCACATTCCATATCAAGACATTTCCAATTCATTATGTAATCCCATGTTCGCAAACCACGTTTAGAGAAATATATTTAATACAACCTATGCCTAGAGCGAAATATGAAAATGCCCCCAGGACGATCAGAGTATATACAGACAATATAACAACTTTGCCGTTACAAACAACATAGTAGAATCAAAAGAAAAGAGAACTCTAAATAGTTATCATGCCTCCTGCACGTCTCCAAAAGCTTATTCGTCTTAAGAGGTACCTAAAATCTCAACTCTCAAACTACTCAAAATCAATTGAGTAACCGAGAGTTTAAGGGGAAAATATAAACTTCGAGTCAGACATAAAGCCTGGTATGAATAATAATCTACCATCTCAAACCATTTAGATATCTAGTGAGACCACACCGCTTAGCGGAACGGGTTTCCCCTTATTAGTATCTCAATTTTTTTATAAAACAATATACTGTGCTCCTGCATCCACAATGGTTAAATAATTCAAAATAGTATAATATGATGATATGCATAAAAATTGAATCAATTCTGGATTACCCATCCCTGTTCAATTCAGATTATCTATCTTAATTATAGTTTTTAGGATTACTATAACCTATTACTTTTCATGGGCAGGTTAATAATCGGTTAAACTTCAAAGACTACATGTCCAATTACATAATTTTTATGGGATCACAATGAACCTATTGGTAACTCCAATATTACTCTTATCCTAGTTTTCATGGGTTGACTAGGAACCTATTGGTAACCCCAATATCCTTTCTTCTTATCATAGTTTTCATGGGTTGACTAGGAACCTATTAACATCTGTCAATATTTCATTCAAATATCGTTTTTATGGACTAACTACAAACCTATGGCCTTGCCAGTATCCAATCATAGTTTTCATGGGATTAATATGAACCTCCCTATCTGACATCTTTTTTTTCACATAGTTTTCATGGGTTGACTATGAATCAGTCTGTCCGACATCTTCTTTCTCACATAGTTTTCATGAGCTAACTATGAACCTGTCTATCTGACATCTTCTTTTATACATAGTTTTCAAGGGCTAACTATGAACCTATTGGATCCTAACAATATCATACAGTTTTCATAGGATTACAATAAACCTACTAGCCCTTGCCAACATCCATCCTTTATATTTTAGCATCCTATATTCTGGTTTTTCTGACCTACTAGATGTAATTCTACTCATTCAAGAGTCTAGTCAATGTATATTCACTACTGGGTTGACCAAACTGGTTCTCCTATCCTTTATCCCTAAAATGCAGTTACGGGTCCATTATAAAGTGAATATATTCATATTAGAAGAAGCAATATAACAACATAGAAATACTACTCCTGTGGGTTTAAAATAAAATATGGTTAATCCCTTTAACCTATTTCTTTATCAAAGATAGCTTCTTCTTAAAACCATTATAAAAACTCCTTTAATATTGCCATGAGTTTTTCCCTTTAAAAATAGAGTTTGGGTCATAAAACCTTTCGATACCTTCGAAATCTAGCTTTTGACTTCATGGGATGACCTCCTTCGAAAGCCTTAAATAACTATCTTCAAACCATTAGGCTCCTGCCTTATAATACTTTGAATTCTACCTTTCGAAACCTTTCGAATACATTAAAGTATTAATATAACCTTTAGAAGCTTAGCTTCGAAACCAGTTGAAAGTACCCCTTTCGACAATTATGGAAGTAACCCTTCCGAAACCATAGAAAGTACCTCTTTCGAAGGCGTTGCTTTTATGCTTAAAACATTACTTGGGTCAAAGTGAATATGGTCGAAAGCATCTGTTTCGAAACCAATATAAAAAAATTGGGGAAAACTTGATGGCGTCAGTACCATCCCTTTCGAAAGCATAAAACATCTGGGTAAAACATTAGGAGGTTAGAGTCGAAAATCCTTTCGAAACCATCACCTTCGAAATCCCTAACCCCTTTCGAAAGCTTTAGGAAGTGGCTTAAACTTTATAAAACAAGGTACCTTCCGACAACATTGATATCTTCAACACCATTGAAAGGCCATAGAACGACAGCAAGGTATCGACTAGGTCAGAACACCTTCTTTCAAAACATTCTTTTATAAGTAAGGAACCAAGTCGAAAGAAATCTTAAGTTATTGGCAACCCTTTCAAAAAATTTTGAAACCTCTTTTGAAACCTTATGCTTTGACTCTGTCAAGGGTTTAAAACTAAACATAGGTAGGCGCTTTTCTTTTAAAAACAAACCAAGGTTTCGACCCCCTCGGAAGCTATACTTTCGACACCTTACCTACCGCCCATCTCCAATCCACTACATACCATCATGGTTATACCTTGTGTATTAGTTTCGGCATAGTTGGTTTCGACAAAGATAAAGGCGAAAGCTACTATGTCGAAAGGCGCTTTCCAAAGTAGGCGGAATCGCTTTTCTAAACAAATCAGGTTTAATTCTTGTTTAAATAAACTTTTCCCTAACTAACATATCATGTGTCAACACCAGATTGGTTGTCTTAACCTTTTCAAATTCTTTTTCAAAAATAACTGCCCTTAATCGAGATCTAAACTATGGTTAAGTTAACTAATAAAGCCCTTCCAATTTTTACAAAGAAGTCCCTCTTCATAAACAATTTATTTTGCATAGCAAATCACGTTGGAAAAATCCCTAAAAATTCTAGAAATTCACTTTAATCATGTTATCGAACATATCAAAATTTTGGACCTAGATTATATATATATTTTTTCAAAAATAAATTATAAACCCAAATAACCAATTTTCCTTTGAAAATTCATAATAATATTTCCATAGCTTGGAAAATCTCAAAATTGAAAGCTAACTCCCAAATCATGTTTCTCATAACATAAAATTTTCTTGTGGCATTTAATCAACATTAATCTCGGTTTTGACCTAAAACCGTGCAAAAACCCATTTAAACAACCTTGTTTAAATCAAATAAATTATGAATCAAGCATATTATCATCTGATGTATCATAAACGAATTTATCCCTTAAATCCAAAAATATATGATTTAAAACAAAATAGATATGGAATTATTATTCACCTTGCTTTAGATAACGAGATTGGATTGAGATAGATTTCCCCTATGCTTGATTTTCTAGCTTTAATTTGATTTCCTCTTCTTCCACTTAATGGTCGGCCGTTCCTTTCACTTTTTAATTTGCATTTTAAAATGACGTGAATGGGAAGAAATGGTAGGAATAGAAAAATAAATATGGGTAAGGGTCCTTGGGCGAAAAATTTCAATTATACCCTTATGTAATTTATTTAACCTAAAACTCATTCCTAAGCCCATTAATTAGTTTATTTGGCATGGCCCTTATTTAAGTAATTCAAGTATCAATCCCTTTATAACTTACATTTACATTATTCTATTTAATTTGTCTAATTAAACCTCTTGAATAATATTATCAAAAATTAAGGGCGTCACATATAGTTAGAAAACCGGTCAGTATGGTCATGAGAGAGGAGAAGAGGCTAAGGAAAAAGACAGTCAGATTAGTCAAGGTCCAGTGGAGTGACATAAGAGAGACTGTACTTGGGAAACTGAGATCAGGATTCAAGATACTTACCTGACTTGTTTCATGGTATGTTTTACCTTTTTGATTGATTTTGATGAGTACCTTATTTTAATTTCGAGGACAAAATTCTTTAAGGAGGGGAGACTGTAACAGCCCTAATTTTGAGTAACATTATTTAGGACATTTAATTAGTTAAATTAAATGAAATAATGTAAGTTGGTTAAGGGATTGAGATTTGAATAATTTAAAGGGTAGCCGTGCCTAGTTAAACTAATGACGTAAATGGAATTAAAATGAAATAGGAAGGGGAAATTAGATAATGGTAAAATAAGAATAAGTCATATTCATATACCCTTAAGCCTTCATACCATTTCATTTTACACATTCACAAATTAAAATCTAAACCTAAAGAGGCCGGGCCACCATTAAGGGAAGTATGAAGAAGAGAAGCTAAAAATCAAAAGAAGAAAACTTAATCAAACTTTTGCAAGTCAAATCTCAATTCATTAACAAAGCCAAAGGTGAATAATTGTTACGTTTCATATTTTTGATGTTTTAGTTTCTAGAATCAGATCTGAATGTTTTTGCAAGTATATTGCCATGTTTTGAATGTTAGATATATATATATATATATATATATATATATATATTTATGCTTGTTGATGAATTATGCTTATTCATATTGATTTAATGACATGTTTTGAATTGAAAAACCTATCAAATGACATCCATATGCCTTACGATTTTAACATATGGTTAGAAATGATATTTCAGAGATGGGTTTCAAGTTTCATAATTTTCTGAATTAATATGGATTTATTATGAATTTTCTAGTGAAGAAAATGGTATTTTGGGGTTTAAAATTAATTACGGCTATAATATGATAACATTGGGTTAGAAATTTAAATATCTTAGAAAAAATATTAAA
Organism: Allium cepa; assembly: GCA_030765085.1. NCBI lineage: Eukaryota > Viridiplantae > Streptophyta > Magnoliopsida > Asparagales > Amaryllidaceae > Allium > Allium cepa. The sequence goes on from CM060934.1 coordinate 692,612,810, forward strand.
AGTGATTTATTGGAATTTTTGGAGAGTTTTCGTAAGTGTTTTATAAAGTATATAAAATTATTTAAGGTATCTGACTTAAATGTTTTTATATTTAAATAAGGAGAATGGGCAATTTTCAAAATGTTTTAAATACAAAATACTGAATTCGACAGCACTTTTAGAAAATATTTTGGAAAAGGAAACTGAAAACCAATTATATTAAGACAAAAAAGCAAGTTAGTTGGAAAGAAGTTACTTTATAAGGAAAGAAAATAGTTTTGTAAAGAATTATTGTTTCGCCACTATCGATAGCAAGCATTCGACTACATACCTAACCTTCAACCAAGACGAAACCAATACACATGATATCAATGCCTTGGTATGTAGTGGATTGGAGTTAGGCGAAAGGTATAAGGTTGAAAAGGTGCTTTCGAAGGGGTCGAGACCTTGTTTTGCTTTCAAAAGAAAAGCCGCTTGCTTTGTTTTCCAAAGGGGTTTCAAAAGGGTTTAAAGATAGATTTCGACTTAGTTGCTTTCGTACATGTAATAAGAGCTTTAGAAAGATTTAAAGATTGCTTTCAACCTAGGTTGTCGCCTTTTTTTTAAACCTAGCTTTCGACAGGGTCGAAATATACGTTGTCGCAATTCTACCTTTCGACCCAATTGAGGCTGTTTCCTTTAAACATGGTTTTGAAAGGATGCTTTCACTTTTAATAAAGAAGCCGCTTCTCCAATGCTTTCGAAGAGTTTGATTTCGAGACCCTCTACTTCTTTTACTTAGGAAATTGCTTTCGAAAGAGTTGCTTTCGATTTATTTGTTTTAAGTCCCTTTGATATCTTGAAAGTTAAACCTAATGGTTTCAAAAGAAATGGTTTCAGATGGTTTCAAAAGGTTGTTCCACATATTTTAACTTAAGAACAATGCTTTCGAAAGTTTTGTTTTAAGTATTATACTTTTACGCTTTCGAAAGGTATCAAGTAAAGGTTTCGAAAGGAGGTTCCCCGATATTTTTGCAAGGTATGTATCTGTAAGGTTCCGAAGGGGTGATTCTTCAATGTTTTTGAAAGGTTTACCTTAGTGTTTAAATGGAAGGTTTTCAATGGTTTCGAAAGGGATATTTTTTTAAAAAGAGGATGTCTAAGGGTTATAAAGCTTTCGAAGAAGATGTTATCAATGTTTTCGAAAGAATAATTGTCAATGGTTTCAAAAGGTATGATTTGGTCTTTCTGCCTAAGGTTACCAAGTAAAGTAGTTTACTTTTATCGTAAGGGGTACTTTCAATGGTTTCGAAATACATACTTTCAATGGTTTCGAAAGGGGTACTTTCAATGGTTTCGAAAGACATACTTTCAATGGTTTCGAAAGAGAAACAAAAGGTTTCGAATATTTTCATCAACAATATTTTTAGTAAAGCATATATCATGGAAAAGTGATTTGAGTAAAGAAAATAGTATGTTTTCCTTGTTTTAGTATGATTCAAATGGATTAAATCATTTTGAAAAGGTTTTCAAGGAAAATTTAAACGGTTGTTAACCCTACGTAAAATGACTCAGATATTTGTATACCAGATGTGATTGGTGTAGTGTAGGGTCGCACCCTATACATTAGCTTTAGCCCCAAGCTAATTTAGTCCAAAATTCCAATGTGTAGGGCTTAGTCGTATGTAAGACTTAAATGATGGTTACACATAGAAAGGAATATATGTACAAAGAAGAAGGATAGGTTATTGGTGAGCCTGAAAAACCATTAGGACGGATCAGGTGACCCTTGTAGAAGTAAGTTTAGGACAAACCGTCCAAAAATTTGTCTAACATGTGTTAAATTATTTGTTATTTTGTCTGGTAGGCCCGAGTCAGCCAATGGTTAGTAGTCAGCCAAACACAATTATATTTTTCGGACATATGGTCCATTTACTATCTGTTTTGAGCATATATGATGTTGCCATTATTAATACAATCAGTTTTACTAACCAGTTTGGTTATAGGACTTTGATTTGCGAAAAGATATGTTTGAAAAGGATATTAATGAGGGGAAACCTATTCCGTTAAGCGGTGTGGTCTCACTTAATACCAGATAACCGAGATGTATAGTATTATTCACAGCAAGCTTTATGTTTGACCCAAATTTTATGTTTTCCCCCTTAAACTCTTGGATTCTCAAAATTAATTTGAGTAGATTGATAGTCAGGGTTTTACAGGATTGGTAGGTGGACGAATAAAGCTTCCGAAGATGTGCAGGAGGCAAAGTTAGCTACTTAAGAGTTGTTAATGTTTTTTCTGCCATGATGTATTAGGACTTATATGTTTATTTAGTACTCTGATCATCCAAGAGGGCATCTTCATATGTCGCTCTTGGTGTATTTTGCAATAATTATATTTGACCAAAACCTGGGAAACGTTTAGGATTATGTAATGGAATATGAAACATGTTTTGTGAAATGTAATCAAATTTTTTTTTGAAATCTGTGATTCTGTTTCATATTCATGTGCTTCTGATATTATGGATACCATTAACATTACCGTATTTTATCGCTGGAAGTTAATACTATATATGAATGTAGCATCTGTATCTCTTAGTTATGGGCCTTAAGATGGGGGATGTTTCACCATATCCAAGTAAACGTGGTTGATCCATCAAAAATATAATTTGCATTATTTATAACCAAGTCAAAATATTCGCAAATATATAGTTGTTTACCATTTTTTCTTGAATTAGTGGGAATCCCTATTTTAAAATCACATTTCATTTCATTTGTACTTAAAGAATGGTTCCTTTTTCTTAATAAACTACTTTTTTGGCGAGATTTTTCGTCTCACAATACCCAAGATGATCATAAAGTGATTATAGTGCCAATTATTTCCGCAATTATGAATTATCAAATTTGAGTAATGTCCAATTTGTCTTAAAGTAGTAATTATGTTGTTGTGTGCTTGCATAATTAAGAAATGGCCTTCCAACTATTCATTGAGCTGCCTCTTCAAATACAGCCTTTCTTTCCATTAAATTTCTTAATTAAATCCAACTCGAAAAATATAATAGAAAATGCAATATATAAATTACGACACTAAGTTTACATTGTTTAAATTTTAAGAAATCCTATGTCCACAGGAAATTTCATCTTTTTTTCTTTTATTCGTCATTTAACATTTTACATTCTGCATTACTGTAGAGAATATTTTTACATAGTACATTTACTTTTATAGAAATTGGAAAAAAGGGTCCTTTGTCACTACTATAGCGCCTCTTTATTTATAATCCCGCCTTACTCATATTATTTAGTGATGTTATCCAACCATTCTTTGTTTCCATCTTTGGATCTTTCCACTTATCATCCATCTGTTGCTTGCTTTAAGCATGTGTGGATTGGTGACGTGGTTTTAGGCAGGAATTTTTCCATCAGCGGGAAAATTTGATTTTAGGAGGGATAATTTGGAATTGAGGTGGGAACCATCCAAATTTGAATAAGTCGGGTCTTCTTTGATTCTGCAAAGTAACTAGTAAGTGAATTGCGTACATGTGTAGGTGAAACTGAATTAAAGAAGATTTTTCTTTGTCTGAGAATGAATTGTATTAGTTGCCCTTTACTAGCATAGTGGTATCGGAGGTTTGTATGGTTTAGTTATAAGATACCGCACTGTTTATATGATACTGCCTTGGGGATGATCATAATTGAGTTATCTTGTCAAGTCTGTGATGTTTGTTTAACGCTATGATGAGGATAAACAGAGCTGAGTTTCTCTGCCCTGGCCTATGGTGTTAGCTTAATATCTGTATGAATTTATTCTAATCTACACTTGATATTGACATGTGCAAGTTTCTTGGTAAGGGAGGCTTATATCTTTGACGTCTGCTTGTTAGTGTGGACTTGTGCTGTAGCGCTGTTTGAATGGCGCCGACAATGTTAGAAATGCATAAGCTTTAGGAGTAATGTTAGGGCTTGTTTGGCCTTTTGATTGTAGCATAGTCCTCCTCTTTTATCCCTCTCTTTGCGTTCCTATGTTTGTTGCATCCTGATCGTGGCACATTTCTTTATTAGTCCATTTTGATGGCAGTGCACTTCTTTATTAGCTTGGCTTTGATGTTAGACTACGGTGGAGCGTTGCTTGGGTAACCATGTGTACAGCCTTTGGAATGATTTTGATTCCTCATGTTACTACTTAAAGAGTCCCCAATAAGCGCAGCACATGTCCACGGCCTTTTCGGAGTGACTCATGAATGTGTATGAAGGGTTGTGCATAGTGCATATGTAGTTCATTGTGATCCTGCCTTAAACTAGCATTGGTATTGGATTGTAGTGCAGTCTTGTTTCTTCAATGTCACATCAGGATGGTGGCACGTCTTTGTAGCTTTGTTGTGTGATATAAGATTGCAATGCAGATCTATCAGCTTAGATGTTAATTCTAGTTTATGAACCATCCCTGTTTAGGGATGGTCGTTTAAGTAAATGTGCCGCGGTTTTTATTTTAGATGAATATTAAGGTTGCATATCGGCTCTTATCATTTGGATTTGGTTCTAATGTGGGATTGTGACTTGGTCTAGGATAGCGAAGGATTGTGTAGTTCAGGATTAGATGTTATGACCTAACTTCTTAGTGGTGTTGTTACTTCTAGAGTATGCCAGCTTAGTTCGGTTGCCATGAACTCGATTTAATTAGGATATAACACTAGCTTTATATATTATAGTGGCTTCTCCTGTTGAGATTGGTGTAGTTACATGCATGGCACAGTTATTATTTATTTAGCTTGCCTCGGTCCTCTTTGGTTGGCATTAATGCTGCATTGGTTGTTATACCAAGATTGCTTGCTGTTGTGCTAAGAATCTTGTAATCAACGGGGTTATGAAAAATTAATATGGCCATGTGGTGTAGTTTGGTTCTATTTGGCCGAGTTAGCTTACTTCTACGCATGTTTAATGTCGTATGACCTCGACTTGTGTTGATGGTGATTTTGTTAGTTTTATTATAATGTCGCTTTAATGTGGTATTTTAGCGCAATTGTTTCTTAAGGATACGTGACTTGATATTTGTCTTAATGTTATTATGTGTTTTCTATGCTTATGACTTTTGATTCTATGCATTTTACTTCGCAGTTCATTGTCTAACCGATTTGCGCATTGTTTTGTATGACTCAAAAAACGGGTGTAACACTTACCCCCCAAGTCCACGCTAATGTCTATTTGTGCAGACTTGTCGATTCGTATCCAGTTTTTCAAACCATCTAATTAGTTACTTCATATTTAATGCTTTATACACTTGTTATATTATGGCTAGTTGCTTTTTCTGACCATTGTCATATGAATCATTTCAATCCCGTAAGAATATATTTTTTCTTCTCGTAAATGATAAATATCCAACGGTTGTGGTTTCATTATACTTAGGGGATTTGAGATTAGGATTTCTTTATTTCGATTAAAAATATTACTTCTTCTTCCTTACTCTCTCTTTTACCAGTTTGAGAAAGGAAAACCTATACGAAAATTTTCAGTTTCTCATTTCTTTTCAAATTGAAGCCTAAATTCACCTGTAAGTTAAATTTCTCCACTTATATTTTAGGCGTCCTCTTAATTTGATCTTTGGGTTAACTTTTACTTTTTGTTTCAAGTTTGAGCGGCTTTTTATTTACTTTGTTTTTAGTTTGGTGAAATCATTTATTGCAATTCCCCTTATTTGTTCATTTAAAATGCAATATGAACTTATTTCCTCTTATTTTTAAGACCGATGTATATTTATATTACGAGTAATTTATCTCTTATATTTAGCTTAATTACTAATGGCCTTCGATGATTGTCCTAGCCCTTCCAATCCTATTTCCACTTTTATTGAATTGCATTCGGCTATTCATGAGAGAAGTCAGGTGAAGGCGATCTTGGCTAGTTTTAAGATTAGCGGTTATGAATTTAGGGTTCCCTCACCCTATGATTGTACTTATTTTCCTCCTGAAGGGTATGTTTTGGGATCATTTGAGCACATTAGATATGACCTTTATTTGCCCCTCCATCCCATTCTCAAAGAATGGCTTGCAATATTTGGCTTATTTCCCAAATCGGCCTCGGTTTCTTATTACCTTTTGACTTGCACCTATGTCTTACATGCTGAGAATTTGATTCCTCCCTCTTGTAGAGAGTTAGCCTTTTTACATTCCATAAGGGATAATCATACCTTAGGATGCGTAGAATTTTGGTTCGTTCAAGCCGCTAAATCCCTTTTTTTCCTCTTCTCCTCGTAAAACTTATCGATGGGATGATCGGTTCTTTTTCATTTCTAACTTGGATGGATATGTCTTATCCTTTCAAGAGCTTGGTATTGCTCCCACCTCTCTTTATGTTTTTTTCCTTTTAACTTCCTTTCTTGCACTGATTTGCATCCTCTTCTCTTTTAGCGGACCATCATGACTTCACTAAAGAGGAAAAGAAGCTATTTTTATAATGCAAGGCAGATGCATTAAAGTTACCGATGACGCTCGCAAGGGGTCACATCTTTTCACTGAGGATTTACTACATAAGCACAATTTTCTACGCACTCATCATCACTTATATAGTTCTATTTTTACATATGACTTTGATGTTTCTACTTTACACGCTATATATACATACATACATGTTTTAGCATTTTATTATTCGTTAAAATTTAAAGCCTTGTATGTATTAACTTTATTTATTTCACTACATAGATCCAATATCGTCATTTGTCAGTGCTTTTACTAAAAAGAGGAAGAGCGAAAAGAAGAGATAAGCAGGAGATCTTTCAACACATGGGAGTTCGAAGAAACAACCAAAGGTGGATGATCCTTTATCGTCATGCTTCCTGGTTATTCTGAAGAGGGTGTGGTGCATGAACTAGTGGAGAGGATAGGTCGTTTACTTTTCGATGATTATACTACATCGACCCTTCCTCTTTTTCCTGCTTCTAGTTCGCCTTCTAGGACAGACTTCTATGACTTGCACCTTTATGGCTTTCAGGTTAATGCATTGTAACGTTGCTTTTATCTAGTTATGGTTTCAGGTGTATTGTTATTTATTATAATGTTCATTCTTTTAAGTCATCGCTCTTGGGATGGAACTGCACAATAGGCTCAATAATTTATATCCAGCTCTTACTACTGCTCAGAAAGAAACAATGATGCTGAAATGAGATTTGGATGCCACCTCCCTAGATATTTAAGAAGGAAATAAAAGGGAGGCAGATTAAAAAGCTCAACCGGAGGCATCTTCCAATAAGGTCATTGATATGGAATAAGATGCCATGAAGTGAAAGAAGAGCATAAGTAGATTGGAATTTGAAGCTCTCTAAAGAAGAGAAAATCCTAGACAAAATTGCTTATAATGTTTTTATAATGTTTATGCTCAAGTGAAGAGGCGGTTCTTTAAAGATAGCCATGACATAGAAGACGTAGAGGTTGGTTTGAGTTTCTTAGAAAAGCCATAATTGATTAAAGAACCCCATGAATACTGCAGGTAGAGGTGGATTCAGGAGCGTGATGGCCTACCCGATTCCTCCTCTGAAGGAAGCAGGCTGAATATATATCTGATGATCCCGATGAAGGCAAGGATCCTACTACTTCAGAAGTGCAGTCGAAGATTGTTCCATCAGGATCTATAGATGTTGAGGAAGTAAATATGTGAACCTTCCAACTTTTTATTTATTAAGCTTCTCAATTTTTTTCTTTTTGGAAAATATCATTATGATTATACTGACGTGTTTTAATTTGTCCTTTTTGTAAACAATGTAGTTTATTAATGAAGTTATCATAATGTATAACTGCCACATAATGTTTTAATTTCTGCCTTTTTTTAGGTAAAAATATTAAGTATTAGTAACCCTCTTTTATCAAATATATGTGAAGGAAGTAATTTAGTTCAGCAGTTTATGGTTTTGGAACGGCATGCCATGGATTGACGAGGTCGACTTTTGTATGCAGGAGGGAAAATGAGTTTAAGCGTGTTATTACTCATTTAAGCAAAGATACTCGGGGCCTTGTATCCAAAATTACACAAGTAATACATGAAAAGGATGTGCTATATGATTTAATACTATGGAAGTGGGGCTCCATTTTAGAAAGTGGAACTCTTCCCTTAGGGCATCTTCGCTTTTCGTGGTTTAAAGATCGACCAGGCATAAAAAAATAGGGCTATCTTACTACGCATTTTTTATTTTTTAGTTGCCGGCTAAATGAAACGTTTTTGCATATGGTACGTGTATTCCCATTGAATTGTTTTATTATTATTATGATTGGTTGTATACTTATTGATTCTATCCTGGTTATTTCTTGTTCGAAGAATGCACCTATTTCTCTCATCGGTGCTACTCTTCATACTCCTTGTCTATAAGATCCTTGTTCTTCCACTGTTGTTGAGGATTATGGAATTTGGATTAGGGAGCTTAAAATTTCCTGCACAGACCATACAAAGCAAAAGGAGTTGGTAGATGATGAGATTCGTTAAGAACCGCGCATATGGTTTGATGAACATGAACGAGAGTTAAAAGATTCTAAGCAGGCTAATATAAGGCAATATAATTGCATTACTAAGCAACGTTACAATATAGGAGATTTAGAGAAGAAGCTTAAATCATCATAGGTTTGCATTGACGAACTGGAGGATTTTCTTAAGGATGTAGTACCTGCATACATGATCGAATATGCAAATGAGACAAGGCTTTAGAACTCAAAGTTGAGGAGTTATCTGAGTAGATCATAAGGAAAATTAGTATGGAGGATGATCCTACCGCAGCCTTGCCTCCAAATGCAAGTTCTAAGCCTAGTGCCACCCTGCGCCTCCTACAGGGGTAGACCCGACGTCATTTTAGAGTGGAAGAATGATTTGAAAAACTATTATGAAGCCAAGTTTATTGAATTGAAGAATTTTTATAAATACGAATCAAAGTTCGCTAGGAATAGCAGCTCGCATGTTAGATCAACTGTGCAAGAATTGTTCGGCTCCTATTCTCATACTACTAAGAAAACAAAAGAGCAACTTTTGGATGAGATTGAACAGATTAGGATGGTGGCTATGGAGCATGTGAATACCCTTGAAAATATAGTTTCTTCCTTAAAGTCTCAACCAACTTGCGTGGACCTTTGGTCATGTCCCTACTATTGCACTGCATGGAACCTCTGTTCCTTCCCTAGGTAGTTTGGATAAGGCCTCGTTGGAGGAGTTAATTCACAAAGAGAGAGTTAAGAGGGTCATGGCAGATATTGTCGTCAAGTGTTCAACCAACGTTTTCTCTCATCTCTGGATGGAACTCGTCCTAACCTTTTTATATAATCATGCGAACTATGTATTTGACCCAAAGGACTACGGTGATGCTTCGGCAGGCGCTAATTATGATCCTTGAGCTATTTACATTTGTGTTGCTCTTAGCTATTCATCAGTTATTATTACCAAATTACGTGATCCATCTTGCATTTCCCCTTCTAGGAGCAGTTTTACTCAATGTCCGATGTTAGATGGCCGAAGATCAGATCATCACATAGGAATCATAGCTAATGTCTCTTCTAAGTTTGATTCAAACTCTTAATATTGTTTTGTTTTGTTATGAGTTATAGTTTGATGAACTTCAACTTTAATGTAACTCTTTTTGGTATTGTTTTTATTTATTTTTATTTGTGTTGTACGTGTAGATGTGTAGGTATATGGTTACACATAGATTTTTAGTGAGTGTAAGTATAAGTATAATTAGGTAAGCTTGAGTATATCTTAGTTTCTGATGTTTACATGGCAAGCTTTAGTTGTTTCTGGAATTTTACCAAATCTATAGGTTGCAGTACACCCCATTAGTTGTTTTTTCTTGCCATTTTCCAAATCCACTTCTTGTGTAGTTCATGCTTCCTAAACTTGATTTCTAGCATGCATGCTTGCTATGATCTACACCACAATTTGGGTGCAGTTTCATATTCGTGTGCTTGGCAGGTCCACTCTATTATTTAGGGGTAGAGTGATGTTTGACTATGAATTCAGGTCGCATATTTACAACCTTTTAATTCATGTGCATGGTTTTTTGTACCGATTCAGGCTGCCTAGTATCCTTATGTCCAGTGTGGCTATGTCTATTTCTGCTGTCCAATATCCCTAGGTACAGTTCAGTAATTGGGTTGAAAAGTTGGGATGCATTCGTGTAGTTGTGTTTTGATAGCTAGTTTGGGCCACCTAATATTCCTACATCCAGCGTGGTATTTGGCCAAAGAGATGGATTGTGTTTGTGCAACTCCAAATGTTTGCTTTCAGTTTCACCATTCTTGGTGCTGAGATTGTTGTTCTGGTCTATTAACCGTGTGTTTGGCTTGGTTAATGACCATTGGCAGTGTACTGTGAAGGTTTAGAAGGAGGTTTTCCTTGATGAGTTTTGCAACCTGCATTTACTTTGGGTCACGCCATTTTTCTAGCATATGCGAACTTCGTTCTGGAATTTTCGCCCTCATGCATCTTAGTTCACTGTCACCATTCTCAATATTGAAAGTGTCATTTCTCCGACAACGTAAGTATCAAGATTGGAGAGCGTTGGCGGTGACTTGTGTAATGATGAGGGTAGGTTTTCATTAATGGACATTGGTTTTTCATTTCATTTAGATAGATGAAGGAATGTTGTATCTTATAGTTTATGCTAATTAAACTAAAATATACTATCATATGCATAAAAATAAGGCAATTGGCTTTATTTGATAGATATTTTACCTTTTCCCTTCATTAGAACGATTCTAACCCCTATTTGTATGAAGTGTTTCTTTAAATCAAATTTCAAGATGAATTACAACTAAAATGGAAGATGAAGAATCAACCTATAATGATTTACCTTTGGAAGCAAGAACTAAAATGCATAGATACCAGTAAACGCAGATAACACGATAATTTTTATTAAACTTCAGCTCATGACATAGTATTTGCGGTGCAATAGAAATTGCAAGACAAGATCATGAATGATAGAAATAAAAAGGTATTCTACTGTGCACCTCCTTGTGCGATATCAGGCAACCTCGAATAACATGGAACTGAGCATCATTGCTGAATTGACCTATGGGCAAAGATTTCTTTCATATCCACATTGATTGTGGCTGTGAGGTAGTGATTGGATAAAAATCAGGTGATCGAGGTTCAAGCCCTCCTTTTAGGACCAAAATGTTGGTGAGATTTTCGTCTCACAACACCCAAGATGATCATGAAGTGATTATAGCGTCAATTACTTCCGCGATTTTGAATTAGCAAATGTCCAATTTGTCTTAAGGTGGTAATTATGTTGCTATATGCTTATATAATTAAGAAACAACCTTCCAACTATTTTTTGAAATGCCTCTTTTAGTATAGTTTTTCTTCCCATTAAATTTCATAACAAAATCCAACTCAGAGAATAGAAAATGCAATATACAAATAACGACACCGAGGTTTACATGGTTTGGATTTTAAGAAATCCTACATCTATGGGAAATTCTATATTCTCTTCTTTTATTCATCATTTGACATTTTACATTCTGCATTGTTGCAAAGAATATAATACATTTACTTTTTTAGAAATTGAAAAAAGGGTCCTTCGGCTCTATAGTGCCTCTTTATTTATAGTCCTGCCTTCCTTATATTATTTGGCGATGCCATCCCACCATTTTTCATTTTCTCCCTTGGATCTTTCCACATGTCATCCATTTATTGCTTGCTTTAAGCACGTGGATTGGTGACGTGGCTTTGGACTGGAAGTTTTCCATTGGCGTGAAGATTTGATTTTAGGTGGTATAATTTAGAATTGAGGTGGGAACCATCCAATTTGAATAAGTCAGGTCTTCTTTGATCCTACAAAGTAACTAGTTAGTGAACTCGCACATGTGTAGGTAAAACTGCATTGAAAGAGATTGTTCTTTATCTGAGGATGATTGTATTAGTTGCCCTTCACTAGCACAACATGGTTTTGGAGGTTTGTACAGTTTAGTTAGAAGGTACCGAGCTGTTTATATGATACTGCCTTAGGGATGATTAGAATTGAGTTGTCTTATCCAATCTGTGATGTTTGTTTGGCATTTTGCTTAGGATAAAACAAAGCTAATTTTTTCTACCCTTCCCGTGGTATTAACTCAAAGAGTCCCCCGTATGTGCAGCATAGGTCCATGGCTAGTTCGGAGTGGCCTATGTGTATTATTGAAGGGTTGAGCTAATGCCTATGCAATCTACTGCGATCCTACCTTGAACAAGCATTGGTATTGGATAATAATGTAGTCTTATTTCTTCAATGCCACATCAGGATAGTGGGACGTTTTGTAGCTTTGTGGTGTGATGTAAGATTCCAATGCAGATTTGTCAGCTTATATGTGAATATCAGTTTATGCCGCATCCCTGTTTAGGGATGGTCATTTAAGTAGATGTGTAGTAATTCCAATTTAGATGAATATTGATGTTGCAGGTCAGTTCTTGTCATCTGGATTTGGTTCCAATGTGGGATTGTGGCTTAGTCCAGAATACTAAAGGGTTGCACAGTTCTGGATGGTTTGGACATTGTGACCTAACCTCTTAGTAGTGTAGTATAAGGTTTATACTTCCAGAGTTTACCAACTTAGTTCGATTTTGATTTTGATTGGGATGTAACTGATTGGCTTTGCTTATTAGAGCAGCTTCTCCTATTAAGATTGGTGTAGTTTACAAACATCACATAGATATTCTTTATTTGGCTTGTCTCGGTCCTCTTTGGTTGGAATTAATGCTGCATTGGATGTTATACCCAAATTGCTTGCTCCTGCGTTAAGAATATTGTAATCAACCGGGTCATGAAAAATGAATATGGCCATAAGGTGCAGTTTTCTTCTATTTGGCTGAGTTAGCTTATTACTACGCATGTTTAATATCATATGATCTCGACTTGTGGTTATAGTGGTTTTATTAGTCTTTTCATGACGTCTCTTTAATGTGGTATTTTGGCACAGTTGTATCTTAGGGAAACGTGACCTGATATTTGTCTTGAAGTTGTTGTGTGTGTTTGTTATGTTTGTGCGTTTTGATCATGCCTTTTAGTTCGTAGTTCATTGTCTAACTGGTTTGCACATTATTTTGTATGACTCAAAATAAATGCAACTTTCACGGCATAAAGGATTTTAGGACTCTCTTAGAGTTTAACAGTAGTATTAAAATGTGTATACATGAAAGCATATCTAGTACTATCGTGCTTATAGCCTGAACCACTTTTATTATTGTGATCTTTAGTATTTATTACTAAGGAAGATACATCATCTTTTCTTTTGTTGAAATTCGTAACTTTCTCATTTTATTTGTCAAAATTTTCTTTAGAATCACATATTTCCATTTGCAAAATAACATTATTTTCTTTTAAAAGCTTAGTTAAATCAAAATTTTTAGTATTCAAAGCACCGTTCTCTTTTTAAAGAGACAAAAGTTTAGAATTAAATTTATCTAAAGAATTTTCCAAAATTATATTCTTATTTTGCAATAATTCGATTTCCTTCAAGAGATCAATATTTTTATTATTTAATCGCTTATTTTATTTTAATAGGAAACTTTTTTGTAAAAGGTTTCTTCAAAACTTCAGTTTGTTTGACTAAAAAAATTATTTTCTTCCTTTAAAATACTATTTTTACGCTCACAATCATCTAATTTAACTAAACTAATAGAATTGACATTTTGTGACTTTTTATAATCTTTTAATAAGTTCTCATGCATTTGTAAAAGATTACTATGTAAAAAATCTAAATGTACTAATTTTGATATAAGATTAGCCATACAACACATGTACCTTGATTCTATTGACTGTTGCTTGCTTTCAAAAACTTGCTTTTCCTCAATTGTCTTTGTGCTTTGACTGGATCTTCTCTTTCTGGTGATTGTTCTAAGATGTTTTTCTGATCAGTAGAATACCAAACTTTGATACCACTTGTCAGTTCCTGCTCCATACCACTTTTTAGTGGCTATAAATGAGATTGAAGATGGTCAATCAGTGGTAAACAATGAAAATGCGGCAAAAATAATATAATAAATCACGCAATCGACTTTATGCTAGTTTGGAGCACCTCTCCTACATTAAGACCTAAATTCTTCTGAAATTTCACTATCTACACCCCTACCTCATTCGAAAGACCAGGTTTTGTAACAACCTATATTTTATGTATGAGAGATTCGTAAAATATTCTATTTTATTCATATGAAGTCTTGTGATTCTGTAATTTTGAGATACGACCCATAGGGACATTTTATAAACCTATTATTTTTTTTGAATTTCTTTGCGACAATTTTGACACGAAAAATATTGTTTGAACTATAACTTTTGATAGAAGTTGAATTAGGCTCTCAAATTAGTTTCATTGCTTTAGGATGATGGTTTTCCTTTCCATAGAGTGGGCATAATAGAAATACAGACTTACAATTAGGAAGTAATGCCCGTTTTGAGTTTTGACGGTTGTTGGCTAGAATTAGTGTGCTCTTAATTAAACCCATAAGTAGGCCCATTAGTCTAATTCAAGATTACTACAAATAGGGGCTATAGGAGTCAAATTAAAAAAAATTCCCTCTCTCCCATATCAGATCTAAACCCCATTAAACCAAGATCCATCAAAAATTACCTAAATTGGTTTCTAAATTAAGCCAAATCGATGATAATGAATAGATCATTGATTATAAGATAGAGGCCATCATTTTGGTTGATTTAGATAGCTTTTCATTGCCGTCCACTTTGGATCGAGACTCAAATCAGTTGAATTGGTTAATTGGTGAGTGGTTTATGCCTTCTTACTATCTTATGCATGTTTATATGGTAGAAATATAGGTTTTACAATGATTTTTAATCTTAAAATCATTTTATAACTTTAATTACATATTAATGTATGATTATGAAATAAATTGAGAAATTTTAATATGATATGTAGTATGGCTTTGTAATTCACCTTGTTCATATTCATATATTCATCGATTGCTTTGATAGATTAGAATATGCTTGATTGCTATAATGTTATGTATTACTTATTTGAACGGATGTAACGACATGTTATTATATGCTTGTATGTTGCGCTTTGATATGATTTGCTAGTGTTTTGGATGTTTAGGAAGATAGATTAGTGGATTTGGTAATCAGATGCAAAGTTGGTCAGAATTGGACGAAACTTAGAGGAGAGGCTTTGGAGCATTGAAGGAGCCTGTAGTTCAAGTCGCACGTCTAGAATGATTAAGTACATAACTATGCATCAGGTCTTTAACTCGGTACCGAGTTATTTCTATGGCTCAGATGGGTCTGCGATTTTTAGGATTTATAAGGTAATGGCTAGTGGAGATGGACCAAGGTAAGTTTGAAAGAATTGGTTAAGTGTTGGATGTTATGCCATGTCATTTCTAGAACTTGGAGTTGAGTGTTTTTGATTGGGGGGCGAGTTGTTTTGGTGGATGGGTCGGGATTTGAAGTACTTGGGATTGGAGTTCTAGAAGCATGGATGGTAACTTAGTCAAAATGACTAAGTATATGACTCGATGTCGAGTCATTTTGACTCAATACAGAGTTATTTTTATGCATGGTGATGAGATGAGTTTTCTAATAGATGGGGTGGAAGATTTGTAAATCGTGCTAGAGGTGTTGGATCATTTGCATTAGGATGGATGGCGACGTAATAGCATGATGAAAGCTATGTATCTTCATTTTGTAACTCATTAGGGGAGTAGGTACCGAAGATAACAGCTCGATAAAGGAGAGAGTTGTAGAATGGGGAATGTGGGGGGTTCCTGGATAATAGAAACTGAAATGAGCAAGATAAGGGCTTATATTTGAATAGAGCAAAGGAGAGGTCGGATGTATATGTGTTACAGAATCGTCGATACTCAAAGTGTTTTCTGTTGTACTTGAAGTAGGGTTATTATAAATGCAAACGCTCATGGATCAACGTAGGTATCTGTATACCCTGGACCAATGGCTTTGGGTCAAATGTCTATCTTTAGGCTATGGGACACGTATTGAGCTTTAGGGTACACGATACGAGAGTACAACGAAATCATGATTTCCATTGGTCCCTGGCGTGGGGGCCATACGACTTATCATATATTCAAGGCATAGAGATGAGTGATAGCGAGTATTTCTTGATGGATATATGGGGGCTTTGGTTGCTTTCTTTAGTGGCTATCACTCATGGACATCATTGGGAGTATGTACCGGAGATAGAGATATTTGGACATCCAACATTCTATTCTGTATAGTACCTTTACGATATTTATACAGTTGTATATTATGTTGTTATGTGGTAACTCTTTGTTTGTAGGGACAAGTCAGGTATGATTCGTGTACCTCTGTTCCTTACCATATTTAACTGCATAGTATTTTGAGATTCATTTACCACTCACACTTGTCTGATACAAGGTTTTATGATTTTTTTCTTATTATCTTGGGTACTCTTAAATGAGTAGACTAGATAAAAGGTCTATGTGACGCAATAGCTGTGCGGAGGATGAGTTGGATGGGGCTATCTCATATTATATACTTTTATGGATTTCTATGCTTATTCCATTGTGCAATACTGGGGAGCCTTAGCAGTGACTGCTTATTTTCTTATCATGAGACATTTGTTGGGTTTATTTCCATTGTATAAACTCTACTGCATTTGTATATAACTCTATGGATCTATGTTTTGATGATTTGTTCACAAAGTTATTACTGTCTCTCATGTTATATTTATGATATTATATTTTATCCATGTGTTGTGAGATATTCGACAAGTTATATCATGTATTTGTTTCACTTTCAACCTTGATAATTGTCCTATATCGATCGGACATGGCTACAATGCACTATTTGATATCATTGGTGCTGATGGTATAGGGCGGTCATCATATTTAGTATCAGAGCCTAGGTTATACGATTAACCTAAGTTGATATCGCAATCGAGTTTATACTTGTTATATGTTATGGTTTTTAAAACTATATATTAATATATTATATAGTATAAGTCACATGCACACAAGCATCATGGATACAGTTTTCATTATGACTGATAATCATTTTATTACATATAAGATGAGCCCGCATATAAGGAATACTTTGAGGAAAACTACTTCAAGAGTTGGAAAAACGAGAGGATCAGGAGCTTCTATGCCTTTCAAGCTATGTTTAATGCTATGATGGCGAATATGATAAGGAATACTCTTAGCATGGATGTCGGTAGAGGTACTCCAACGCAGGCGCTTAAAGCTAAATTTGCCAAGTTGAGAAAAGATTATTCTATTTTAGGAGGAAAGCCATTCTATGGAATGAAATCGGCTATGGAAGTGCAAGATTGGATTGATACTTATGAGCGCATCTTTAGTGATATGGAAGTGGATGATGCCACCAAGAGAAAATTGGCATCTAGATAACGTCAAGGGCGAGCCTTAACTGGTGGAACATAAGATCGGTTTACTTGAGACCAGCTCAAAGTAAGGTTTGAAGAGAATTTCATTCTGGGCACTCAAAAGTCGATGCCATTTAGGAATTTTCCAACCTTAAGCAAGGAGAGATGTTAGTTTCTGAGTATGTTGCAAAATTTGATGCTTTGTCAAAATATGGGATGTCATTCATCGACACTCCACTGAGAAAGAACATGAAGTTCATTATTTGTTTGGATGACTATCTTGGGGAGAAGCTGGTAGACCATATTGATGAGCCATTTGAGAAGCTTGTTGAGAAAGCACTTCATCGTGAGAATCTATATCCGAAGGCTAGGACAGCTATGGTGGTTTCCATTGAGAAGAAAGAGCCAAAACTGCAGCAAAATAGTGAAAGCAAGAAGAAGTGGAACGGAAAGAAAGAACGGTCAGAAAAAGAGTAAATAGGAACCTACTTGCTATGGGTTCAAGGAGAAGGGTCACCTGATTAAAGACTGCAAAGCGACTGAAGAGAGGAAGTGCTACAATTGTGATAAGCTTGGGCATTTGAAGAAGGATTGCCTAGAACTGGTGAAGGATAAGAAGGTTGTGAAAGCATATGCTTTGGATGCAATCCCGACTTCATCGAGTGCTCCCTTGGTGAAGGAAAAGGGAAAGGGAGTTGTTATTCAAGGCATGCTTTCAATTGGTAATATTTCTATTCGAGTTTTGCTTGATACTGGGGCTTCACACTCATTCATATGTAATGACCTAGTATAAAGATTGGGATTGAGACCTGAGATAGTAGACCGACTCCTAATTGTGATTAACGCTATTGGAGGCTCTACTAGCCTTTGCATGGTTTTTCGTAGCCTAGTGTTATCAAGTCATGGATGCTTATTTGTTTGTAATCTCTTTGTCTTGAATTTTGTTGGGTTCAGGATTATCTTGGGAATGGACTGGCTTATGAAGTATGAGACAATAGTGGATTGCAAGAAGCTATTGGTGACAATCAAAGATGTGGAAGGACGGATGGTAGTGATTGGCTACCTACCAGAGGATGGGGTGATGGTTAGCTCTCTATATTAGCTAGAGGTTCCACATGAGGGGTTGTCATTTGTGACTATCACTAGAGAATATCCAAATGTATTTGAGGAAGTGACCGGATTGCCGCCGCATAGGGAGATTGAGTTTCGAATAGACTTAGTAAAGGAAGCCAGACCTATATTTATGTCTTTGAGGCGTATGGCACCCAGAGAGCAGAAGGAATTAGAGATGCAAGCGAATGACCTATTAAGGAGAGGGTTTATTCAAAGGAGTATATCCGAGTAGGTGCACTGTAGTACTCGTGACTAAGGCGGATGACTCTTTGAGGTTGTGTGTGGATTATCGTGAGCTGAATAAAGTAATGAAGAAGAACAAGTATCCACTCCCACTAGTTAATTACTTGTTTGATCAGCTTTACAGTGTGAAGGTGTTCTCTCAAATGGATTTGGCAATGAGATTTCACCAACTTAGAGTAGTGAAAGATGGTGTGCCTATTACTGTGTTTCGTATGCCATCGGGTTTTTATGAGTGTTTGGTGATGCCGTTCAGGTTGACCAGCGCTTCGGCATACTTTGTGGATTTCATGAGTTAGGTTTTCAAAGACCATTTGAACAGGTTCATGCTTGTGTTTATGGATGATATTCAAATTTATTCCAAAATTGAAGAGGAGCACAAGATGCACTTAAGGATTTTGCTGGAGATATTAAGTAAGCACAAGTTTGAGAGCGAAGTTCTCTAAATTTCACTTCTAAAGAGAAGAAGCGAGATTCTTGGGTATGTCATTTCGAGACAGGGTACAGTAGTAGATCCTACAGTCCAAGGATGGAACCGTTCCAAGAATGCTACGGATGTGAGAAGTTTCCAAGGATTGGCGGGATACTATAAACGCTTTATTAAGGACTTCTCGAAAATAGCAACACCATTGACCAATTTGACAAAGAAGAATCGGGCTTTTGTTTGGGATGCAAAGTGTGAACATGCATTTGTGATTCTGAAGGAGAGATTGATGAGTGTACCAGTGTTGACCATTCTAAGTGGAAATAAAGAGTTGATAATATACACAGATGCCTGTGGTACTGGATTGGATGCGGTATTGATGTAGAAGGGAAAAGTTATTGTCTATGCTAGTCGACGGCTAAAACCATACGAAAGGAATTATTCGACTCATGATTTGGAATTGGCGGCAATAGTTTTTGCTTTGAAGATGTGGAGGCATTATTTGCTAGGAGAAAGGTTTGAGCTATTTACGGACTATAAATTCTTGAAGTACCTTTTCTTCGTGTCTCAACCTTTGTCAGCAACGGTGGTCGGAGTTTTTGGCCTCTTATAATTTTATCATTTCTTATACACCATAAAAAGGGATGTAGTCACCAATGCATTAAGCAGAAGACATGCTAATTTGGAGTAATGTTCTTTGAATGGAAGCAAATTGAGTATATTTCTAGTTATGATTTCAGACCTCATTGCGAGCTGGAACTAGAAATGTTGGAAAGTTTGTCGATCAGACCTACTCTAATCGATAGGATCGGTACTAGTTAGAAGTGAAATGTTAGGCTAGTGGAGATAATAGCAAGGATAGAATAAGGAGTAAAATCTGAAGACATAAAGCAATATGAACTCGACTGAGAGGGTTGGCCTTATAAGGATGAAGGTTATTTATTCCCAATGTTGATGGATTAGGAGATGAAGTATTACGACAGTGTCAACATTCTATGTTGATTATTCATCTCGGCGGTAATAAGATGTACCAAGATATGAAGTGAACTTATTATTGGGAAGGCATGAAGAGGGATGTTTGGGCATTCATCACGAAGTGTATGGACTGCCAATTGGTAAAAGCAGAGCAGAAGAAACCTAGTGGGTTGTTGCAACCATTAGAGATTCCTAAGTGGAAATGGGAGCTAGTATTGATGGATATTATAGATGGACTGCTGAGGACTCGATCAAGGTATGATAGCATTTGGGTCGTGGTTAATCGGTTAACAAAGAGTGCAAGATTTATACTCGTTAAGTCAAGTGCAATGACATCCAAGCTGGCAGAGTTGTATGTAAAGTGAATAGTACGGTTTCATGGTATGCCAAATAGCATTGTGAGTGACCGAGACCTATTTCTCACCAGTAGGTTTTGGAAGAGCTTACAAGAGGCATTAGGGACTAAGCTGCACCTTAGTACAGATTACCACCTAGAAATGGATGGGCAAACCTAAAGAGCAAACAATATATTGGAAGATCTCCTAGGAGCATGCATTAAAGATTTTGGAGGATTATGGAATGGCCATCTACATCCAGTGGAGTTTGCATACAACAACAGTTATCAACAAAGTATGGTATAGCTCCATATGAAGCATTGTATGGACGATCGTGTAATGCTCCATCATGTCGATGGGAAGCGGATAAGAAACTGATATTTAGGCTAGATATGACTAGAGAGACTTTTGAAAAGATTGAGATCATTGGGCAATGAATAAAAGCTGCTCAAGATCGATAGAAAAGCTATGTTGATAGGAGAAGATAAGATTTAGAGTTTTATGTCGGAGATATGGTATTTGTGAAGGTTTCTCCTCTAAAGAATGTAGTTCGATTCGGTAGAAAGGGGAAGTTGGCACCGAACATAGATCCCTTTCTGATAGTTGAGAGGATTAGAAAGCTATCACTAGGGTCAACTTACCTTAGAAAATGGCAGGTGTGCACAACGTTTTTCATGCTTCTTACCTACTGAAGTTTGTGCATGACTCAGGCATAATTATTACACCGGGTCTTTTAGAAGATGTTGAGTAGATCCATAAGTTTCTAGATCTCGTAGGCCTCTTCATATTGTTGGGTATGATTGTAACACCCCTAATTTTTGTTTGACATCATTCAGGATATTTATTTAGATAAATTAAATAGAATAATGTAATTGATTAGGGAGATGAGATTAATAAATCCAATGGTCATGTCTTAATGAATGAACTAAAATAAGACTTAACTGAATTAAAAAGGAGGAATTTCCTAAGGGGTAAACTAGGAAATGGGGCTACATTCCTTAGTATAAATCCCTCCCTCCACCTTAATCAACTTTTACTTCCTCATTCATAACATATCACTATACTTCGGCCAGCTATTAAAAGCTCAAGGAAGAACAGAAAATTGAAGAAAAAGCTAACGAATTAAAGCTAGGAAATTATCTCATTCTCCAATTAACGAATCAAGGTGAATAATAGTGTAATTCATCTCATTTTTACTTATTTTGGTTCGGTTATAGATAGTAGCCGAATTTATTTTGCTGCGTTGATCTTGTTTGGATCTAATAATCATTGTTCAAATAGAATAATGATTTATGGTGATTTATTAGGATTTTTATGGAATTAAAATGATGGGTTTTAGAGTAAAAACCTTAGAAAACTGCCTCTAAACGACTTGATTTTTTGAATACGTTATGTAAAACATAATTTTGGACATGCGTTTTTAATTTCATAATTTTCGAAGTTAACAGGTATATTTTATGAATTTCCTAAGGTGATAAAGACATTTATTTCGGATTTTAATCATTAAAAATAATAAAATAATGAATTCTGCCTCGAAAATGTTACATGATGAAGAAAATGTTATTTCAGTATTTTTGTGAATTTTTGAGATTTTTCCCAAGTGATTTCGATTTATTACGAATTTTCTAAGCAAAAAAGGCTTAATAATTATATTAAAATATTAATATAATTAATTATTTTGAAAATAATTTCTAAAATAATAATTCTGGTCTCTAGCAGATTTTCTGCAAAGATATGTCTTTAACCAATAGAAATTTGATAAAGAATTGATAAAATTTGTCCTTAACCAATAGGAATTAGACAAAGCAAAAGTGTGGCAGTTTTTGGGTTGTTTATGACTCTGTCACTGAACCATCCATCTTAAAACCTTCTACCTTAAAATCTTTTGTCATAGAACCTAAACCCTTAGTCATAGAACCTTCCGTAGTATTTTTGCAGCTTTCTTAAGCGTTTTTGATGAACCTTTCGTCATAGAGCCTAAAACCCTTCGTCGTCGAACCTTCTGCAGCATTTCTGCAGCTTTCTGCAGCATTAACCTAAACCTTTCGTCATAGAACCTTCCGTAGTATATCCGCAGCTTTATGCAGCATTTTTGATGAACTTTTCATCATAGAACCTAAATCTTTCGTCATAGAACCTTCCGCGGCATTTTTGTGCCTTTCTGCAGCACTTTTATTGAAACCTTTGGCCTTGCCGAAAGCAACCCTTCGGCCTTGTCGGAAGCTACCTTTCGATAGCAGTTTTATATGTTGCGGAAGCCTTTTCATAGCATTTTTCTCTAGTTTCGTTTGTAAACTTCAAATAGGCATAATTTTCTAACCCTACGCCCATTTTTTATTGTGACTACTCTACGGAAAGGAAACCCTTCATTTGAACACGAAAGAATAGGTTAGAGACCTTAATTCTACCCCTGAAAAATGTTATGGCTAAAGCAAATTTTTATATTTCCGAAGGGGGTTGTTTTCTTTGCTTTTGAAAATGTTTGCTTAATTTTCACTGCCTTCGAAGGAGATACTTTCGAAGGGGTTGTAAAATTATTTTATTTTAACCAAGTTTTATATTTTAGAAAGGTTAATTTAAAGTATTATAAGGCATGAGTCTAATGTTTTTAAGAGCTTTCGAATGAGGTTGCCCTATGAAGTCGGAAGCTAGGTTTCGAAGGTGCCGAAAGGTTTTATGACCGAAGTTCTATTTTTAAAGGAAAAGCCATGGCTACATTAAAGGAGTTTGTATAATGGTTTAAAAGGAATCTGTCTTTGATAAATTAAACCCATAGGAGTGGTATTGCTATATTGTTATATTGCTTCTTCTAATATGAACATATTCACTTTATAATGGACCCATAACTGTATTTTGGAAAAAAGGGTAGGAGAACCAGTTAGGTTAACCCAGTAGTAAATATAAATTGAATAAACTCCCGAATGAGTAAAATATAAAGGAAAGATATTGGCAGGGGCCGATAAGTTTCCAGTAAACCCATGAAAACTGTATGATATAGGCAGAGGCTAATAGGTTAACGGTTAGCCCATGAAAACTATGTATAAAAGAGGATGTCAGGTAGACAGGTTCATAGTTAGCCCATGAAAACTATGTGTAAATGGAAATGTCAGATAGACAGGCTCATAGTTAGCCTATGTGTACATGGAAATGTTAGATAAATAGGTTCATAGTAAGCTCCTGAAAACTATGTAATTGGATAATGAGTCCTAAATGTTTAATCGGTTATTAGTTATCCCATGAAAACTATTAGGTTAATAGTAATCCTAGAAAATATTATTAAGACAGATAGTCAGAATGAATTGGGATAGGTAATCCGAATTTGATTTGCTTGTTTTGCATATCATCATAATGTCTTAAAATACTAAGTTTGTAACTATGGTGGATGTATGAGCATAATATATGGTTTTATAAAGGTTTTGGATACTAGTGAGGGGAAAACCATTTCCGTTAAGCGGCATGGTCTCACTAGATATCTATTTAGTTTGAGATGATAGACTATTATTCATACCAGGATTTATGTCTGACTCGAAGTTTTTATTTTTCCCTTAAATTCTCAAGTACTTAATTGATTTTGAGTAGTTTGAGGTTTACGGTTTTCAGGTTTTTCTTAGACGAGTAAAGCTTTCAAAGACGTGCAGGAGGCAGATAATTATTTAGAGATTTCTTTTCCGTTGTGTATTTGGATGTAAAGGCAGATTTATTAGCCTTACTATATACTCTGATCAACCAAGGGGGCATCTTCGTATGTTGCTCTTGGCGTATGTGTAATAATTATATTTTGCTGAACGTGGTTAACGTTTTGGGATTATGTAATGAACACGAAATGTTTTGATTTGAATGTGGAAATATGTTTTTGAATTATTTAATTTTTTCAATATTCTTGTGATCTGTTTATCAATGTATTGAGCGCCACCATATTTGGTCGTCGAAGATTAATAACTATAGATGACTACATCATTCGTAGCCGTTAGTTTTGGGCTTCCAAGTAGAGGGACGTTACAAGTTAGTATCAAGGCATAGGTTTATGAAACTTTAAAAAAAAAGTTAAACATAAAATATTTTTTTTCAAACATAATCCAATGAATTTAAAAATATGATCGGGGTTTTGGGTTAATGCTATAGCAACGTACTTTTATTGATATATAGAAATATATATCTTGGTACATAGTCCACTCTCTCTTAGACCATTCTTCTGTATCTTACTAAGGCTCGTATGCTGATTTACGAGAAAGAAGATATGAAAATAAGAAACGGAAGAGGAAATCTAGGTGGAGGAAGCACAACAACCAATGGTAATGCTCAACCTAATACCAGGAGGAACCAAGATCGACAGGCTAATGCTAATCCAAGTGCAGAGGCCAATGTAGGTGTTGGAACCCCACCATTAGATACGGGGATGATGTATCAGTTCTTCGTCAACATGATGCAAGATGGTGCAGCTGCAAGGGTAGCTAGCGGTAATGCTGTGAATACTGGAGGAGCCAATCGTGTGACTTCAGTTGGCAATAACTATGCCAAGTTGAGCAAGGATTATACCAATTTGGGAGGAAAACCTTTTCATGGAACAAAGGATGCTGTTGAAGTTGAGAACTAGATTTTAACTAAGGATCTTTACAGACTTAGGCCTAGACGATGGAAAGAAGAGAAAGCTAGCCTTTAGACAGTTGCAATGGTTAACACTTCACCGGTGGAACAGTGTGACAGTCAGAGTTCAGGATGAAGAGATGATATGGGCTAATTTTATAAGAAGGTTTGAGTGAAGGTTCTTGTCTGAGGTTGCCAAGTTGGCATTTTTGAGGAAGTTCATGGATCTTGTACAAGGAGAGTTGTCAGTGATCGAGTATGCTGCTAAGTTTGACGAGCTATCTCGACATGGTCATGCTTTGGTTGACATTGATGTCAGAAGGAATGAAAGATTTATTTGAGGATCGAGGCCAGAGCTTGGCAGAATGGCTATGACTCATATTAGGGAGCCTTGTCGTGTAGTGGTAGAGTGCCATTTACCATGAAGAGATGCTTGCTATGTCCGTTAGGGAGTAACCAGTTGAGTTCCAAGGTCCTCAAGGAAAGAAATGTAAATTCTTCAAGAGGAAAGAAACCCAAAAGGGGGATGCTGCCAAGAAAGCGAAGGCTGATTTAGCGTGTAATAAGTGTGATAAGAAGGGTCATTATGCCAACGAGTGCATATCTGGTAAAGGAAAGAAGCCCGTAGAGAAGAAGAATGTGAAATGCTACATCTGTGACCCAGTTGGGCATTATAAGAACCAGTGTCCAGAGCCAGTCTGAGTGAATAGAGGGAAGGTGTTTATTATTGGAACACCATCTTCTTCTAGACCTTCTGCCGCAGAGAAAGGGAAAATTGTGATGGAAGGAACGCTTTTTGATTCAGAATATACCTGTTAGATTACTTTTTGATACTGGTGCATCACAATCATTTATATCACAGTTTTTGGTTGATAGGTTATGTATAGAACCCACATACCTTGTTACTTCCTTAAGGGTTGCAAATTTGACAGCAAGGCAAGCAACTCTTAGGATGAGAGGTGACCAGTTAGAACTTGATTGGTTAGGTCATAAGTTTGCATGAAGTTCGTATGTTTTGATTTCATAGATTTCAGGATCATTTTGGGTATGGATTGGTTGGGTGAGTATGAGGCTAAGATACTTTGCCATGATAGGGAAATATCGTTGAGGCACTTAGGTAGTCAAAACCGAATCATTTTCTCAGTGGAGAATTTCAGTAAGAGTGTTTGTGCTTTATTAAGTGCCTTGGAGGTGGGAGATGACCTTAGTTAGGTTCATTTAGCAAGAGAATTTGCAGATGTATTTGAGCCGGCCACTGGATTACCACCGAAACGTGCTGTAGAGTTTCAGATAGGCCTTGTATCAAACCTGTCAGTTGACCACCTAGCAGAATGTCGCCGATAGAGATGAAGGAAATCTTTACTGGGTTATAAATTATTTTCGACTAAAATAATTATTATTTGGGTTTGAAACTTTAATATATTAGGCGATATATTAAAATAGATTTTCTACGATTTTTATAGAATTTTCCTAAGTCATTTGAGGGATATATATATAAAATTATTTAGGGTATGAGACTTAAATGTTTTATATATTTATAAAGGAGAAGGGGCATTTTGCAAAATAAAAGAATTTATAAATTTTGGTAATTACAACAGCACATATCTGAAAAACATTTTATCGATCAATGATAATTTGAAAAACAAAGGTATGTTAGTTGGAAAGTTTCCTTTTTTTAGTTTGAAAAAAATTCACTCTTTTTCCATGTTTCAACCTACACAACCATATACCTTCCACCCCAGACCTTTCAACCCAGTCGAAAGGTTAGCTTTCGATAAGGTTAAAATTTAATGCATAAAGTATCAAATAATTGGTAAGCAATAGATTGAATATAGCCGAAAGGTTCTAAGCCGAAAAGTTGATGACCCAAAAGGTTGGAATATAATTGTTTTATAAGTGAAAAGCTTTTGCTTGCTTTGCTTTTGAATTTGAGCTTTCGACTTGGTCACTTCCTCCCAAGTCAAATTATTTAAAATAAAGACTTTAAAACCTTCCGGTGCAGTGGATAGGTTGTAGCTGCTACCACCATTACTCTGTTTTGAAACCATCCTGCATCGCCGAAGGGTTTCTACTGCCTTTTATAAAGGTTTTATTTTGAACTTTCCGACCCAGTCGAAAGGTTTACCTGTTTTAAAAATTAGTTGTTTCTCCAATGCTTTCGGTGGGAAGCTTTTGACTTAGGTGGTTACCATCGTTTTGTAAAGTATAACCCAAGGTTTTCGAAAGGTTTTAGAGGGATGGTTTTCCAAAGGTTTTCTAAGGCAATAAAGTAGCGGTTTCTCTCAGCAGAAGACATCAGAATGTGATGTTGGTGGAGTGGAAAGATCTGGACGCTTTGACCAGTTGTGGTGTGCTGTTAAGGTTGACTGCTAGTTCTAGTCAGAGTACTGTCAGGTTGTCCGGTTTGGAAGTTCGACCAGTATTGATCGAGAGAATTGCTTCTAAACAGAAGGAAGATCCATTATTAGCTGAGGGGATTAGAAGGCTCGGGTTGGAACCGAAGCCGATTGCATGAAAGATTTTTGTCTTGACTAAAGAGGACGGTTGAGAAAGATGGGATGGTTATGTGTTCCAGATGTGGAGAACTTGAGAAGTGAAGTTCTTGAGGAATGTCATCGATCCAAGTTTACAATTCAGTCTGAAGGGACTAAGATGTATCAAGATATGAAGAGGAGCTTCTATTGGGAAGGCATGAAGAGGGATGCTGGCTTGTGGCTATGGCAGCGCGTAAACTATCAACAAGTGAAAGCCGAACATCAAAAGCCAAGTGAGTTACTTCAGCCTCTAGATATTCCAGTTTGGAAATGGGATTCAATATCCATGGATTTTATAGATGAGTTGCCATGGTCAAGGAGAGGAAATAAGAGTATATGGGTTATTATAGATACGTTGACCAAGAGTGCTCATTTCATTCCAATAAAGTCGACCAGAATGACACCTATTCTAGCAAAGTTGTTCATGAAGAACATAGTTAAACTCCATGGGATTCCCAGTAGCATAGTCAGCGATAGGGATGCATTATTCACCAGTAAATTTTGGAGGAGCCTACAAGAGGTATTAGGTACCAAGCTCAAGATGAGTACAACTTATCACCATAGGCAGATGGGCAGACAGAGAAAGTCAACAAGGTACTTGAGGACTTGCTAAGAGCTTGTGTATTGAATTTTGGTGGATCTTGGGAGGACCACCTACTTTTGATTGAGTTTTCCTATAATAATATCTATCAGACTAGTAGAGCAATGGCACCTTTTGAAGCTTTGTATGGAAGATCGTGCAAATTGCCAGAATGTTGGTTGGAGACTGAAGATAGATTGGTCGTAGGTCCGGATTTGGTTAGAGAGGCATCATAAAAGTTTGAATTAATCCGAGGATGGATGAAGGAAGCTCAATCCTTACGCAGATAAGAGGTGTAAAGACCTAGAGTTCTCAGTGGGAGATAGTATTTTCATTAAATTATCACCAATGAAGGGTGTGGTACGGTTTGGAAATTCGGGAAAGTTGGCCCTAAGATATGTTGGACCATTCCTGATTTTAGAAAGGACCGAAAAACTTGCTTACAAAGCAGAGTTGCAGAACAGTATGGCAGGTGTCCATAATGTATTCCATGTGTCTCATCTTCGCAAGTATGTGCATGATCTAGAGGTTAATATTCCTTAGACAGAGTTGGAGGACTTTGTGGTAGAGCCTGATTTGACTTTTGTTAGACAACCAGTTCGGGTTGTAGCGAGAGATGAGAAAAAGATCGAGGATCAAGACAATCAAGCTGGTGAAAGTTCAATGGAGCAACAACGAGAAGGACTATACTTGGAAGACAGAGGACAGGATTCGAGATACATATCTTGATCTGCTTTGAGGGTATGCTCTATATTTATTTTATATAGACTTGTTAGCTTATAGGACATACTAGCTTTTTGTTTAACATTATTCAGGATATTTAATTATATAAATTAAATAGAATAATGTGATTTATTAGGGAGATCATATTAATAAATCCAATGGTCATGTCTTAATGAATGAACTAAAATAAGACTTAATTGAATTAAGGAGGAATTTCCCAAGGGGTAAACTAGGAAATGGGGCTACATTCCTTAGTATAAATCCCTCCCTCCACCTTAATCAACTTTTACTTCCTCGTTCATAACTCAATATATTTCGGCCAACCATTAAAAGCTCAAGAAAGGATAGAAAATTGAAGAAAAAGCTAAGGAATTAAAGCTAGGAAATTATCTCATTCCCCAATTAACCAATCAAGGTGAATAATAGTGTAAATCATCTCATTTTCACTTATTTTAGTTCGGTTTTAGATAGTGATTGAATTAATTTTGCTATGTTGATCATGTTTGGATCTAATAATCATTGTTCACATAAAATAACGATTTATGGTGATTTATTGGGAATTTTATGGAATTAAAATGATGGGTTTTAGAGTAAAAACCTTAGCAAATGGCCACTAAATGATTTGATTTTTTGGCATGTTATGTAAAACATAATTTTGGTGATGATTTTTTAATTTCATAATTTTTGGAATTAATAGTAATATTTTATGAATTTCCTAAGTTGATAAAGGCATTTATTTCGGGTTTTAATTATTAAAAATAATAAAATAAATAATTATGCCTTGAAAATTTTACATGAAGAAGAAAATATTATTTCAGGTTTTTGGTGAATTTTTAATATTTTTCCCAATTGATTTCGATTTATTATTAATTTTCTAAGCTAAAAAGGCTTAATAATTGTATTAAAATATTAATACAATTAATTATTTTGAAAATAATTTCTAAAATAATAATTCTGATCTCTAGCAGATTTTCTACAAAGATATTTCTTTAACCAATAAAAATTTGACAAAGAATTGATAAAGTTTGTCATTAACCAATAGGAATTAGACAAATCATTAGTGTGGCCGTTTTCAAGTTATTTATGACTCTGTCACTGAACCTTCCACTTTAAAATCTTTTTTCATAGAACCTAAACCCTTCGTCGTAGAACCTTCCGCAGCATTTTTGCAGCTTTCTACAGCGTTTTTGATGAACCTATCGTCATAGAGCCTAAACCCTTCGTCATCGAACCTTTTGCAGTATTTATGCATCATTTTTGACGAACCTTTCATCATAGAACCTAAACCCTTCGTCATAGAATCTTCCGCAGCATTTCTACACCTTTCTGCAGCACTTTTAGTGAACCCTTCGCCTTGCCGAAAGCAACCCTTCGGCCTTGTCGGAAGCTCCCTTTCGGTAACAGTTATAAACGTTGCAGAAGCCTTTTTGTAGCAGTTTTCTCCAGCTTTGTTTGTAAGCTTCAAATAAGCATAACTTTCTAACAGTAATCCCATTTTTCTATCCTTACCACTCCACGGAAAGGCAAACCATTATTTGAACATGATGGAATAGGTTAGAGACCTTAATTCTATACCTATAAAAATTTATGGCTAAAACAAGTTTATTTTCGAAGGGAGTTGTTTACTTTGCTTTCGAAAATGTTTGCTTGGTTTTCATTGCCTTCGAACAAGATACTTTCGAAGGGGTTGTAAAATTATTTTATTTTAACCAAGTTTTATATTCTATAAAGGTAGAATTTAAAGTATTATAAGGCATGAGCCTAATGTTTTTAAGAGCTTTCGAAGGAGGTTATCCTATAAAGTCGAAA
The DNA here is from genome assembly GCA_030765085.1 of Allium cepa. Classification (NCBI taxonomy): domain Eukaryota; kingdom Viridiplantae; phylum Streptophyta; class Magnoliopsida; order Asparagales; family Amaryllidaceae; genus Allium; species Allium cepa. Next base: position 692,643,393 of record CM060934.1, read on the forward strand.
GCTAGGTTTCGAAGGTATCATAAGGTTTTATGACTGAAATTATATTTTTAAAGGAAAAACCATGGCTATATTACAGGAGTTTGTATAATGGTATAAAAAGAATCTATCTTCGATAAATTAAACTCACATGAGTGGTATTGCTGTGTTTTTATATTGCTTATTCTAATATGAACATATTCACTTTATAATGGACCAATAACTGTATTTTGGAAAAAAGGGTAGCAGAACCAGTTAGGTTAACCCAATAGTGAATATAAATTGAATAAACTCCCGAATGAGTAAATATAAAGGAAAGATATTGGCAGGGGCTGATAAGTTTCCGGTAATCCCATGAAAACTGTATGATATAAGCAAAGGCCAATAGATTAATAGTTAACCCATGAAAACTATGTATAGAAGAGGATGTCAGATAGACAGGTTCATAGTTAGCCCATGAAAATTATTTGTAAATGGAAATGTCAGATAGACAGGTTCATAATTAGCCCATGAAAACTATGTGTACATGGACATGTCAGATAGATACGTTCATAGTAAGCCCATGAAAGCTATGTAATTGGATAGGGAGTCCTAAATGTTTAACCGGTTATTAGTTAGCCCATGAAAACTATTAGGTTAATAGTAATCCTAGAAACTATTCTTAAGACAAATAGTCAGAATGAATAGGGATAGGTAATTCAGATTTGATTTGCTTGTTTTGCATATCATCGTAATGTTTTGAAATACTATTTTTTAACCATTGTGGATGCTGGAGCATAGTATATGGTTTTATAAAGGTTTTAGGATACTAGTGAGGGGAAAACCCATTCCGCTAAGTGGCGTGGTCTCACTAGATATATATTTGGTTTGAGATGATAGACTATTATTCTTACCAGACTTTATATTTGACTCGAAGTTTTTGTTTTTCCCTTAAACTCTCGGGTACTCAATTGATTTTGAGTAGCTTGATGTTTAGGGTTTTCATGTTTTTCTTAGACTAATAAAGCTTTCAGAGGCATGAATGAGGCATATAGTTATTTGGAGATTTCTTTTCCGCTGTGTATTTGGATGTAAAGGCAGATTTATTAGCCTTACTATAAACTCTGGTCAACTAAGGGGGCATCTTTATACGTCGCTCTTGGCTTATGCGTAATAATTATATTTTGCTGAACATGGTTAACATTTTGGGATTATGTAATGAACATGAAATGTTTTGATTTGAAAGTGGAAATATGTTTTTGAATTGTTAAATTTTTTCCATGTCCTTGTGATCTATTTATTAATGTACCTAGCACCGCCGTATTTGAACGTCGAATATTAATAACTATGGATGACTGCGACATCCGCAACCGTTAGTTTTTGGCCTCCAAGTAGGGGGACGTTACAATGATACAAAACAGCTTAGGATAAAATTGGTAAAGCTAGTTTAGATACAATGAAGCGGAAATGATGATGATTGTAAGTGGAAAACTGAGGAGAGCAAGAGGGCAATGTGTATGGAGTTCTTTGAAAAGCAAGATCCATCGTTTATCGTATCTTCTTTCACCATTATATATCGCATTTGATAGATTAGTTTTCCACATGCTAGGGTAGGATCACCTATTCTATTGATTGAATAATTGCTTGTTTGATATGGTTGATGGTTGCACAGGGTTGATAAGCATGCAGAGTAACTATGATTGCTTAATTTTGGACTTGTTTAGGGATTTCGAGGACAAAGTTACTGGGGAAGGGGGAGGGAAGGGAGCAAGAATGCAATGAACTGTATTTTACGTATCGAAAGACCATAAAATTCTACTATTTTATTCAAAATAGGTCATATGATTCTATAATTCGGGAATATGACTCTTAGTAATATTGTACACATCTATGATTTTTTTCTATTTCTGTGTGACCATTTTGACCCTAAAGATCTTGTTTGGTCTATAATTTTTGATAGAAGTTTAATTAGAAATTCAAACCAGTTTCAATGCTTTAGGATGATGGTTTTCCATTCCGTAAAGTGATCATAATAGAAAAATGAACTTACGTTAGGAAGTTATGCCTGTTTTAAGTCTAAACGGTTATTAACTAGAACTAGTGTGTAATTAATTAAGCCCATATATAGGCCCATTATTCCAATTTGAGATTACTATAAATATGGGTTGTAGGAATCAAATTAAAAGTTTTCCCTCTTTCCCAAATCAGATCTAAACCTTCATTAAGCCTAGACTAATCCAAAATCACCCAACCAAAATAAAGATTAGCGAATAGATCATTGATTAGAAGATAGAGATCATCATTTTGGTTGATTCAGATTGCTTTTCATTGCTGTCAACTTTGGATCGAGACTCAAATTGGTTGAATTTGGTAATCAGTGAGCAATTTATGCCTTCTCACTATCCTATGCATGTTTATATAGTAGAATTATAGGTTTTAATTTGATTTTTAAACCTTAGAATCCTTTTCTACCTTTAATTACATGTTAATATATGACTATTACTTGAATTGAGAAATTCTAATATAATCTGTAGTAATGGCTTTGTAATTCACCTTGTTCATATTCATATGTTCATCGATTGTTTAGATTTGGATTAGAAATATGCTTGATTGCTATAATGCTATGTATTATTTGTTTGAATAGATGTAATGTCATGTTATTATATGCTTATAAGTTGTGCTTTGATGTGGTTTGCTAGTATTTTGTATATTTAGGAAGATAGGTTGGTGAATTTGAAAAATCGAAGGCAAAGTTGGTCGGAATTAGAAAACATTTATAAGAGAGGCTTTGGAGCATGAAGGGATCCTGTAGCTCTGATCACGCATCTAGAATTGTTAACTACATAACTCAATACCGAGTCATTTAACTCGGTACCGAGTCATTTCTATAGCATAGATGGGTTGGCCATTTTAGGGATCTCTAGGTATTGACTAGTGGAGATGGACCAAGGCAAGATTTAGAGAACTGATTATGTGTTGGTTATTATTCCTAGTGCTTTCTAGAACTTGGAGTTGAGTGTTTTAAATTGGGGACTGAGTTGTTTTGATGGATGGGTCGGTTCTGAAGCACTTGGGATTAGGCTAGAAGCATGGATAGTAACTTAGTAAAAATTGACTAAGTATAAGACTCGATAACAGTCATTTTGACTCGATATAGAGTTATTTTTATGCATGGTGATGAGACGAGTTTTCAAAGTAATGGAGTGGAAGCTCTATATATCGTGCTGGAGGTGTTGGCTTATTCGCATCAAGATGGATGGTGATGTAACATCATGATGAAAGCTATATATCTTTGGTTTTTGACTCGTGGGGGAAGTATGTACCGACGATAGCAACTCGATAAAGAGAGAGTTGTAGAATGAGGAACGTGGAGTGTTCCAGATAATGGAAACTTAATTGAGCAAGAGAAGGGCTCAGATTTGAATAGAGCGAAGGAGAGCTTGGATGTATATGTGCTAAGGAATCGCTGATACTCGGAGTGTTTTCTATTGTATTTGGAGTATGGGTATTGTAAATGGGGATGCCCATGGATCAGTGGAGGGATCTGTATACCTTGGACATGTGGCTTCGGGTCTAGTGCCTAGCTTTGGGTTATGAGACATGTATCAAGCTTTAGGTTGCGTGATATGAGAGTACAACAAAAACCGGGATTTCCAGTAGTCCCTGGCATGCGGGCCATACGAGTTATCATATACTCAGGGCACAGGGATGGGTAAAAGTGAGTATTGCTTGGTGGATGTTATGGTTGCTTTGATTGCTTTCTTTAGTGGGTTATCATTCATGGATTTCATTCGGAGTTGGTACTGGAGATAGGGATATCTGGGCATTCTATTTTTTATAGTACTTTTATGTTATAGAGTAGAATATTATGTTGTTATGTGCTAACTCTTTGTTTGCAGGGACATGTCAAGTATGATTCATGTACCTCTGTTCCTTACCATATTTTCCTACATGGTATTTTGAGATTCATTTACTGCTCACACCAGACCATTATCTGAACCAAGGTTTTATGTTTTTTTTATTATCTTAGGTACTCCTAAAATGAATAGACTAGATAACAGGTTTATGTGGCACGATACCTGTACGGAGGACGAGCTGGATGGAGCTATCTCGTATTATATACTTATATGGATTATTATGCTTATTCCACTTTGCAGTACTGGGAAGCCTTAGCAGTGGCTGCTTATTTTCTTGTTATGAGACAATGGTTGGATTTATTTTTGTTGGTACTACATTTGTATATAACTCTATGGATCCGTGTTCTGATAATTTATTCACATAGTTATTACAGTCTATGTGACGACCACCCCATACTACCCCCACATCAATGACCTAAAGAGCGCTACAAACATGCTAGGCTAATATGGGACAATCATCATAGGCTGAAATTTAAAGCACAAAAACATGTTGCATGTCTCACAATGCATGGCTAAAATATAATACCGAAAATATACAACAGAATATGGTGAGTCAAAACAAATGAAAGTAACCTATCCGCTAATATGGTTATAAATTTCATATAAACTGAATATAACAATCCCCATTACAATCCTCTCAGAGTACATAGAATAGACAACAACAACATCTACAAATATAGAATAATACGCCACAGCATCTCCAAGCTCGTCTTCATACAACAACTGCAACTCCAGGCCTGTCATCTATTCTACTAGTTTAAGAGTACCCAAAATGATAAACGGAAACATAAAACCTTGGGTCAGACAATAGTTTGGTGTGAGCGGTAAATGACTATCAAAAGCTATACTGGAAAATATGGTACTAGGCAGGTAAAAAATAATACCATACCTTACATGTCCTTACAACCAAAGAGTTAGCACAAAATAATAAGATATAATATGCTGCTCAAATAAATGACAATAAGGTACTATAACGGAATAGGATAGAAGAATCTAAGTAGCCTCCTACATTGACTCTGTAACATCTCCCTACATGGAGGACCAAAACTAACGGCTACGGATGTTGTAGTCATCCATGTTTATTAATCTTCGACGACCAAATACGGCGGTGTTAGATACATTGATACACAGTAATACATTAATATGAAAAAAATTTAAAACATCAAACAAGTTCACGTTCCATTTCAAAATATTTCCAATTCATTCATAATCCCACAATCATAAACCTCGTTCAGAGAAAATATATTTATTATAACATATGCCAAGAGCGACATATGAAGATGCCCCCTTGGATGATCAGAGTACATACATGCAATTTAACAATTTTTCCATTACAAATAACACAGCGAAATCAAAATAAAAGAGAACTCTGGCTATTAAGCCTTTTGCACGTGTCTGAAAGCTTTATTCACCAAATGAGGCACCTAAAAACCTCAACTCTCAAACTATTCAAAATCCATTGAGGACTCGAGAATTTAAGGGGAAACCATAAACTTCGAGTCAAACACAAAGACAATAATCTACCATCGCAAACCATTTAGATATCTAGTAAGATCATGCCGCTTAGCGGAACGGGTTTTTCCCTCACTGGTATCCTAAAACATTTATAAACCATATACTGTGCTACTGCATCCACAATGGTTAAAACAATTCAAAACAGTAGGATATGATGATATGCAAAACAAGTGAATCAATTCTAGATTAACCATCCCCATTTATTTTGACTATCTGTCTCAATTATAGTTTGTAGGATTAATATTAACCTATTAGTTTTCATAGGCTGACTAATAATCGGTAAAATGTTTAAGACTCTTTGTCCAATTACATAGTTTTCATGGGATCACTATGAACTATTGGTAACTCCAATATCTTTACTTTCATTCTAGGTTTCATGGATTTACTAGGAATCTATTGGTAACTCCAATATCTTCTCTTCGTATCCTAGTTTTCATGGGCTGACTAGGAACCTATTGACGTTTGTCAATATCTTAATCCAAATATAGTTTTCATGGGTTCACTATAACCAGTTGGCCCATGCCAATATCAAATCATAGTTTTCATGGGATAACTACGAACCTGTCTTTCTAACATCTTCAATTATATATAGTTTTCATAGGCTTACTATGAACCTATTGGCCTGTGCCAATATCTTTTTCTATACACAGTTTTCATGTGCTTACTAAGAACCTATTGGCCTCTACCAATACCCTGCTTTAATATTTAAGCATCCTACATTCAGGTCTTCCTGGCCTTTGGAATGCAATTTCACTCACAACCTAGCTGGTTATTCTGCCCTTCCCTAAAATACAGTTATGAGTCCATTATAATGTGAATATATACATATATGAAGAAGCAAGCACAATAAGTTGGTTAATCCCTTTAACCTTTTATGGGCTTACTATGAACCTATTGGCTTACAATGTGACATCTTCAATTATACATAGTTTTCATGGGCTTACTATGAACCTATTGGCCCGTGCCAATATCTTTTTCTATACACAGTTTTCATGGGCTTACCAAGAACCTATTGGCCTCAACCAATACCCTACTTTAGTATTTTAGCATCCTATATTCAGGTCTTCCTGGCCTTTGGAATGCAATTTCACTCACAACCTAGCTGGTTATTCTGCTCTTCCCTAAAATACATTTATGGGTCCATTCCAATATGAATATATACATATATGAAGAAGCAAGCACAATAAGTTGGTTAATCCCTTTAACCTTTTAATCAAAGAAAAGTTCCTCAAAAATTCCTTATCAAAACACTTTATTTATTTATGCCATGTTTTTCTTTCAAAATGAGATTGGATTATTTTTTTTTGAAAATTAGGCTTTCGAAACCTTCAAAACCTTGCTTTCGACCTCATTAGATAACCTCCTTCGAAAGCATATAAATCTCATTTCAAAACATTAGGCCCCTGCTTTTCAAAACACCTTAAAAATTCTCTTTCGGAACCTTTCGAATGTAATAAAGTATTACTAATTAACTCTTAGAAGCATAGTTTCAAAACCTTTGAAAGCACCCCTTCCGAAACTTTTGGAAGTATCCCTTCCGAAACCATTGAAAGTCCCTCTTTCGGAACCATTGGGTTTATACATGAAATATCATTTGGGTCAAAGTGAATAAAAAAGAAAGTATCTCTTTCAAAACCATCCTTTATCATATAAAAGTATTGGGGAAAACTTGATGGTGTCGGCACTATCCCTTTCGAAAGCTTCAAATCATTTAAACAAAACACCGAAGGATAGCATCGAAACCCTCTTTCAAAGCCAATGCCTTCAAAACCCTTGGACCCTTTCGAAAGCATTTAGGAAGTGGCTTAAAACATCTTTAAAGCAAAACTAATCTTCAAAGGCATTGATGACTTCAATATACTCGAAAGGCAAAAGAATGGCAGCAGAGCTTCGACTAGGTCGGAACCCCTTCTTTCGAAAGCATTATTTTACAACTAAAGGAACTCATTCAAAAGCTTTTTATTTAAAACATAAGATGGCAACCACTTCGAAAGCCTTCAGAAAACCTCTTTCGAAAATATATGTTTCGAGTCCTTCGAAGGCTTTAATAAAACAAAGCCAAGTGCTTCACTTTTTAAGACAAACAAAAGGTATCGACCCCCTCAAAGCAATGCTTTTGACACTATACCTTATGCCTTTCTCCAATCCACTACGTACCATCTAAGTGATACAATGTGTATTGGCTTTGGCTTAGTGGGGTTTGACTTGATTGAAGACGGAAGCGCTGAGTCGAAAGGTACTTCTATTAGAGGCAGAACCTGCTTTTCTAAGTAAAAGCTGATTAATGCCACTTAAAACAAAATTTATCTAACTAACCTGCCATGTGTAAACCTATAATTGATTGCCTTAGCTTTTCAAATTCTCTACTAAAATAAACGCCGCTTAATTTCAGATCTAAATCAAGGTTAATTTAGCAAATAAGCCCTTCCATCAAACAAAACTAATATTGCAAATAAGTCCTGCTTCTAAAATAATTTAACATGCATAGCAAATCACTTAGGAAAAATCCCAAGAAATTACATAAATTCACTTTCATCATGTTATCTAACATATACAAATTTTAGACTCAAATTCTCAATATAATTTATGAAATAAATTTCTGAACCCAATTAACCATAATTTTCTTTGAAAATTCATAATAATCATTCCATAGCTTGGAAAATTATCGAAATTAAAACCCAACTCCAAAATTATGTTGTACATAGTATAAATTTTTTCCATGGCATTTAAATATCAATATCAATTGGTTTTTCCATAAAACCACAGATATTCTTATTTAAACATTCTTGTTTAAATCAAACAAATTGTAATTCAAGCATATCATCATCCAAATCATCATAGAAATGAATTTGATCTTAAATCTGAAAAAATATATGTTCATAAAACAAAATGGAGATGGTATAAATAATTATTCACCTTGATTAAGATAAGGAGATTGGATTAAGATTGAGATTAATTCCCTAAGCTTTAATCCTTAGCTTTTCTTTGATTTCTCTTCTCTTTTCTCTTTGATTATTGTCAGCTCCTCTTTTTTTACGTTTTTGTTTTGCTTTCAGAATGACTAAAATGGAGAAAATGAAACGTGAATGGTATATATATAAGAGTAAGGGTTATGTGCGGCTATTTCCAAATATACCCTTATGTGGATTGATTAACTTATAACCCATTCTTAAGCCCGTTTAATTATTTAATTGAGCATGGCCTAATTTTATTTATTCAAATCTCAATCCCATCATCGCTTAACATTTACATTATTCTATTTAATTTATCTAATTAAATCTCCTAAATAATGTTATTAAAAATTTAGGGTGTTACAGGCTCCCTCCTTCCTGGTTAGCTTATTCAAAGGTGCTGCTATCCGTGAGAAATCCTTAATAAATCTCCGGTAATAGCCAGCAAGTCCAAGAAAACTTCTAATCTTTAGTCATTGTCTCTGGTCTCTTTCAATTATTAACAGCTTTGATCTTATTTGTATCGACGGATAAACCTTCTCTGAAACATGTGAACAAGAAACTTAACCTCTTTCTTCCAAAAATGACACTTGAAAAACTTCTCCCTTAGCTGATGTTGTCCAAATACCCTTGGAAGACTCGGTTCATCAAATCTACAAAGAAAGCAGGTGCATTCGTTAACCCGAATGGCATTACTAACCATTCATACGAAACATATCTAGTCCGAAATGATGTCAAAGGAATGCTATCCTTTGGCACTCTTAACCGATGAAAGTCTGTCACCAAATCCAACTAGGAAAACACTCTGGCTCCACACAACTGATCAAACGGAGCATCAATTCTCGACAAATGATACTTATTCTTGATCGTCCTTTCGTTCAACTTATGGTAGTCGATATACTCCTCAACGACGCATCCGGTTTCTTCACGAATACCGCGGCCGCTCCCCAAGATGAACTTCTTGGTCTAGTAAAATTCCTTCCTTCTAGATCCACTAGCTGCATCTTCAATTCCTTCATCTCAGTCGGTGTCATCCTGATAGGTGGTCTTCTCATAGGTTCAGCTCTTGGCACAAGATCTATCCGAAACTCAACAGCTCGTTTCAGTGGTAGTCCTGTGATTGGCTCCAAGATATTTGCAAACTCTCTTGCTACTCGAACCTGACTTAGCTCTTCTCCCGCTTTCGTTGCACTTAACATAGCACATCTATTATTGTCCGAATTCTCTACTGAGAATATAATTTAGTTATAACTATCAGGGTGTCCCGATGATATCTCCCCATCGTGGAACAATATCCTGGCCACACACCTTTTCAACCAATCCATACCCAAAATGATTTTGAAATCTATGAAATCAAAAACATACATACTGCATGCAAACTTATAACCTAACAAATCAAGTTCTAACTGGTCACATCTCATCCACAGAGTTACATGACCTCCCATTGGATTCACAACCCTTAAAAAAGTAACAAGGTATATGGGTTCTAAGCATAACTTGTTAACCAAACACTGAGATATAAATGAATGTTATGCACTGGAATCAAATAGTATCCTAACTGGTATACTCTTAATCAAAAACGTACCTTCTATCAAGTCTTTCTTTATTAGCTGCAATTGGCTTAGCAGGCGATCCAACAGCAAAAACCTTTCCCTTATCCGCCATGACTGGCTCTGGACATCGGTCCTTATAATGCCCAACTTGATCGCAGTTGAAGCACTTCACATTCTTCTTATCTACAGCCTTCTTCCCCTTGCTAGACCGCCACTTATTTGCATAATGACCCTTCTTGTCACATATGTAGCAAACTAAATCAGCCTTTTCCTTCTTGGCAGCATCTCCCTTTTGGGCTCTCTTCTTCTTAAAGAATTTTCTTTTCTTTCCCCAAGAACCTTGGGTTTCAACTGGCTTCTCTATAGCACAAACAACAAGCATTTCCTCATGAAGAATTGCCATCTCCATAACCACATTACAAGGATCACGGATATGTGTCAGGGTCGCCCTGGCAAGCTCGGGCCTCGGTCCCCGAATGAACCTCTCATTCCTTCCGATGTTAGTATCTGTAGTGGCATACCCATATTGAGACAGCTCATCAAATCTAGTGGCATACTCGATAACCGACATCTCTCCCTGAACTAGATCCATAAGCTTTCTCATCAATGCTGACTTAGCAACCTCGTATAAAAGCCTCCATTCAGAACTCCTTCTAAATTCAGCTTATGTCAAGTCTTCCTCCGAAACTCCGGCTGTAACACTATTCCACCAATGAAGTGCCGACCCTTGCAATTTTTTGGAGGCCAACTTTCTCTTTTGCTCATCGTCTAAACCAAATTAGCAAAGATACCCTTACAATGCAACAACCAATTCTCTACCTCAATAGCATCCTCCGTTCCCATAAATGGTTTCCCACTTAGACTGGTGTAATCCCTGCTCAGCTTAGCATAATTATTCCCCACTGGAGCCACAAGATTAGCTCGTCCAACATTTCTAGCAACTGCAGCAGCAACTCATGCTTGCATCACATTGACGAAGAATTGATATGTCCCTCAATATCTACTGGTGGATTTCCAGCACCCACATTGGCATCAGTATTCTAGTTAGCATTAGCCCGTCGACCTTGGTTCCTCCTGGTATTAGGTCGAGCGTTTCCATTGGTTGTGATGCTTCCTCCATCAAGATTTCCTCTTCTGTTTCCTGCTTCCATATCTTCTTTCTTATAAATATACATACGAGCCTTAGTAAGATATAGAAGAACAATCTAACAGAGAGGGGAATACGTACTTATATACACACACCAAATACAATTACATTACTATAGCGTTATCCCAAACCCCGATCATATTTCTTATTCATTGGATTATGTTTCAAAAAGCTTTAGGTTTTACTTTTATTTAAAGTTTTCATAAACCTATGCTCTGATAACAACTTGTAACATTCCTATTCTTGAAGGTCTAAAACTAAAGGCTACGGATGCTGCAGTCATCCATAGTTATATATCTTTAGCGATTAAATACGGCAGTGTAAGATACATCGATACACATGAACACATGAATATGGAAAAAAATTAAAACATAGATCACATTTCATTTCAAAACATTTCTAATTCATTCATAATACCACAATCGTAAACCATGTTTAGAGAAAATATATTTATTACAACATACGCCAAAAGCGAAATATAAAGATGCTTCCTTAAATGATAAGAGTATATACAGGCAATTCAAAAACTTAGCGATTACAAACAACACGGCAGAATCAAAATAAAAGTGAACTCTAGATATCTATCATGCCTCCTGCATGTCTTCGGAAGCTTTGTTCATCTAATGAGGTACCTGAAAACCTCAACTCTCAAACTACTCAAAATAAATTGAGTACCCGAGAGATTAAGGGGAGAACATAAATTTCAAGTCAGACATAAAGCCTGGTATGAATAATAATCTACCATCTCAAACCATTTAGACATCTAGTACGACTACGCCGCTTAGCATGATGGGTTTGCCCCTCACTAGCATCCTAAAACATTTATAAACCATATATTGTGCTCCTGCATCCATAATGGTTAAAACAATTCAAAACAGTACGATACGATGATATGAAAAACAAGTGAATCAATTCTAGATTACCCATCTCTATTCATTCTAACTATCTGTCTTAAGAATAGTTTCTAGGATTACTATTAACCTAATAGTTTTCATGGACTGACTAATAATCGGTAAAACATTCAAGGACTCTTTGTCCAATTACATAGTTTTCATGGATCACTATAAACCTATTGGTAACTCCAATATCTCTACTCTTATCCTAGTTTTCATGGGTTGACTGGGAACATATTGGTAACTCCATCTTATCTTCTTATCCTAGTTTTCGTGGGATGACTAGGAACCTATTGACATATGTCAATATCTTAATCCGGATATAGTTTTCTTGGGTTCACTATAAACCTATTGGCCACTTCCAATATCAATTCATAGTTTTCATGGGCTAACTATGAACCTGTCTTTCCGACATCTTCAATTATACATAGTTTTCATAGGCTTACTATGAACCTATTGGCACCTGCCAATATCTTTTCCTATTCACAGTTTTCATGGGCTTATTGAGAACCTATTGGCCTTTGCCAATACCCTCCTTTAATATTTTAGCATCCTATATTCTAGTCCTCCTGACCTCTGGGATGCGAGGAGTTAGCTTTATTTACATTCACTACTAGGTCAACCTAGCTGGTTATTCTGCCCTTCCCTATAATACAGTTATGGGTCCAATACAATGTGAATGTATGCATACATGAAGAAGCAAGCACAATAACATGTTTAATCCCTTTAACCTTTTAATCAAAGAAAACTTCCTCAAAAAATCCTTTTCAAAACACTTTATTATTTATTCCATGATTTTCTTTAAAAATGAGATTGGGTTATTTGTTTTGAAAAATAAGGCTTTCGAAAACTTCAAAACCTTGCTTTCGGCCTCACTGGATAACCTCCTTCAAAAGCATATAAATCTCTTTTCAAAACATTAGGCCCCCGCCTTTTGAAACACCTTAAAACTTATCTTTCGAAACCTTTAGAATGTAATAAATCATTACTTATTTACTCATAAAGCATAGCTTCGAAACCTTTGAAAGTACCTTTTTCAAAACCTTTAGAAGTACCCATTTCGAAACTTTTGGAAGTTTCCCTTCGAAACCATTGAAAGTCCCTCTTTTGAAACCATTGGGTTTATACTTAAAATATCATTTGGGGCAAAGTGAATATAAAAAATAGTATCTCTTTCGAAACCATCCTTTATCACATAAAAGTATTGGGGAAAACTTGATGGCATCAGCACCACCCCTTTCGAAAGCTTTAAATCATTTTAAAAAACACGGAAGGATAGCATCGAAACCCTCTTTCGAAGCCAATGCCCTCGAAACCCTTGGACCCTTTCAAAAACATTTAGAAAGTGGCTTAAAACATCACTAAAACAAAACTACCCTTAAAAGGCATTGATGACTTCAATATACTCGAAAGGAAAACGAATGACAACAGGGCTTCGACTAGGTCGGAACCCTTTCTTTCGAAAGCATTATTTTACAACTAAAGGAACTCATTCGAAAGCTTTTTCTTTAAAACATAAGATGGCAACCCCTTTAATAGCCTTTAGAAAACCTCTTTCGAAAACACATGCTTCGACTCCTTCAAAGGCTTTAATAAAACAAAGGCAGACGCTTCACTTTTTAAAACAAACAAAAGGTATCAACCTCCTTGGAAGCAATGCTTTCGACACCACGCCTTCTGCCTTTCTCCAATCCACTATGTACCATCTAAGTGGTACCTTATGTATTGGTTTCGGCTTAGTGGGGTTTCGACTTGATTGAAGGCGGAAGCTCTGTGTCAAAAGGTACTTCTATTAGAGGCGGGACCTGCTTTTCTGAGTAAAAGCTGATTAATGCCACTTAAAGCAGATTTTATCTGACTAACCTGGCATGTGTAAACCTATAATTTTTTGCCTCAACTCTTCAAATTCTTTACTAAAATAACTACCGCTTAATTTCAGATCTACATCAAGGTTAATTTAGCAAAAAAGCCCTTCCATTAAACAAAATCAATATTGCAAATAAGTCCTTCTTTTAAAATAATTTAATTTGTATAGCAAATCAATGAGAAAAAATCCATAAAATTATAGAAATTCACTTTCGTTATGTTATCTGACATATCAAAAATTTTGACCCAAATTCTCAATATAATTTCTAAAATAAATTTCTAAATCGAATTAACCATAATTTCCTTTGAAAATTCATAATTATCTTTCCATATCTTGGAAAATTGTCAAAATTAAAACTCAACTCCAAAATCATGTTTTACATAATATAAATTTTTTCCATGGAACTTAAACATCAATATTAATCGGTTTTGCCCTAAAACCGTACGTATTTATATTTAAACATTCTTATTTAAATCAAACAAATGTTAATTCAATCAAATCATCATCCAAATCATCATAGAAATGAATTTAATCTTAAATTCGAATAAAACATATGTTCATAAAACAAAACAGAGATGGTACAAATTATTATTCACCTTGATTAAGATAAGGAGATTGGATTGAGATTGAGATTTATTCCCCTAACTTTAATCCTTAGTTTTTCTTTGATTTATCTTCTCTTTTCTCTTTGATTATGGTCGACTTCTCTTCTTTTACGTTTTTGTTTTGTTTTCAAAATGGCGTGAAATGGATCAAACGAAATGTGAATGAAATATATATAAGGGTAAGGATTATGGGCAGCTTTTTCCCAATATACCCTTATGTAAATTAATTAAATTATAACCCATTCTTAAGCCCATTTAATTAGTTAATTGAGCACGGCCTAAATTTGTTTCTTCAAATCTCAATCCCCTTATCGCTTAATATTTACATTATTCTATTTAATTTATCTACTTAAATTTTTTGAATAATGTTATTAAAAATTAGGGGTGTTACAGAGTCTATTCCCAATCCCTTCTCCAACATTCCTACAGATGATAGCCCACCAAGAAAAATAGCAAACATAACAATCATAGGAAACATAGCATCCATTAACCAAAATCTAGCTATCATCTTCTAAAGCCTTGAATATATGATAACTCGTATTGGCCCGTCCTCACTTGCAGGGACTAATGGAAATCCCGGTTCTCAATTATGTTCCCCTATACTTTCAGGCTCGAAACCCCGCACGGTTTTCTCCTATAGTACCTCCATACTGTCTGACATTAGACCCCTTGGAGAAGTCTAGGATACATGACTAGTGCTACTAGTCCTCGAGTCCCCCCGTATATAGTACCCTACTTGAACACACTAGAACACTTTGAGTTATCAATGATTCCTTGGCACTCCCAAATCTTTAGAGCTTTCACAACTCCAATCCATTTCCTGGCATGAGTCCTGCCACTCAACCTAGTCCATTATACCATAGCCTTGTTCCATCCTGAGTTGTCTATCATCTCCTTCTATCCTACTCCTTATCTGAGCCTTCGACCTAAGAGCAGAAACTTCATCACGCTATAACTTACAAATCGTAGAAGCAATCGATGAGCCACAACTTCCAGCATGATCCACTATAACCCCAGAGTCTCCACCCTGGATCGCATCACTATTAGAGCCAACAATTTGGATCGGTGCTGATCTAATCTAATTGGGTCGGCACCGATCCAAAACCTTAGCCATTTCCAGCTCTGTTTTCTCTTGCAACCTCTAGTGCACCTTCCCTTGATGCCTTAAACCACGATCCCTCTCCCTTATCCTTCAGGTCTTCTCTTCCATGCATCATAGTTCAATCCATTAAAGACGATGCATCCAATCTTTAATACTTGGTCAACTTCATAGAGAAACTCTAAAATCCATACTCATTTTCCTCTATGGATCTCACTTCAATTGGCACAATAATTTTTGGATCGGTACCGATTTGATCCAATTGAATCGATGTCGATCCAAATACATAGCTCTAATTTTCGTAAAATTTTCAGATTGTCTTCCTACTATGCTCCAGAGCCTATCCTCTAAGTTTCGTGCGATTCCGATGAGCTTTGCTCCCGATATCCTCGGATCACCAATCTAAGTTCTAAAACTTGCACAACACTAACAAACAGATTAAGCATAGCAAGCAATTCAAACAGATCGACGAATCAAACATAGCAAATCATCCAATTGCATTCAATATGAACATACAAATCATCCAATTCAATCAACCATCACAATTCTAACATAGATCTAATATAACACATAGAATTTCATAGCTAAACATACACAAATGACACTAGCCAATGATCTAATCCCAATTACATGTTTAATTAGGTTAATCTAGGGTTTCTAAATTTGAAATTACCTAAGTCTAATCAATTTAATTTGATAATTCTAATATATAATCACCTAACTATAACATATAATCCATCATAGACTAGTGAGATCCTACCAACTAACCAAATCTACCAAACCTATGAAATATGATGAAGATCTGATCCGGACAGTGGGAAATTTGATGAAGATGCAACCAACAGTGATGAGATCTAGCGTCTAATTTTCAATTAGAGATGATTTAAGATGAAATCCAATGAGATGAATGGAGAATTAGAGAGGAGTTGGGTTTGGGGCTGAAATGAGAGAAAACTTTCAAATGTTCTCTCTCACCTCATATATATAGCCAAACCTGATTAGACTAATGGGCTTGCTAATTCGGCCAATTAATCCCCTTCTAATTCTGGCCAGCATATTTTAAAACTTAGAACTGCTATAACTTCCTAACCACTCATCCAAATTCTTATATGACTACTCTACGAAATGGGAAACCACCATATTGCAGCAATTAAACAAGTTAGAGCATCTAATTAGGCTTCTATCAAAAGTTATAGCATAAATAAGATCTCCAGGGGCAAAGTGGTCACAAAGAAATTCAGGAGAAGCCATAGATGTGTAAAACATCCCTAAAAAGCATATCCCAAAATATTATAACCATATGACTACAAATGAAATAAATAAAATTATTTTACGATCCTCCGACACATATAATATGGGTCATTACTTTCTCCCTCCTTTAGGAGTTTTGCCTCCGAAATTCGTAAATAAACAAAGTATCCAAGATCCCGCATGCCTATCAGTAACTAGAAAAAACTTAACAATCTAACTAAATAGTTAAATCAAAAATAGCAAACAAAACCTATCCTAGCACACGGAATTCTTATAGTATAAGATACAATGGTGCAAGTAGGTATGACATAGGGGTCTTACAACTCAAAGAGTTCTAGATAGGCCTTCCTCATACTCTCTTCAGTCTCCCATGTACAATCGCTATCATCCTCACTCCATTGCATCTTAACTAGCTTAACTATCTTCCTCCTAAGCAGTTTCATCATATTCCCAATGATTCAAAGCGGCTTACGAGGTCTTGAAATTTCTAGCTCAACCTCTATTTCTTCCAACTAATCCTATGCTACCATGATACCCGAGTCATGCACAAGTATCCATAGATAGGAGATACGAAAAATATTGTGCACGCCCGCAATCTTCAAAGGTTGGTCCACTCTATAAGCCAACTTCACAATTCTCTCATTAATTGGAAACGGTCCAACAAATCTGGGTGCTAACTTTCCCTTCCTACCAAACCGAACAACATTCTTCAAAGGAGAAATCTTAACAAATACCATGTATCACACTGAGAATTCAAATCCCTTCTTCTCTTATTTGCATAATTCTTCTAACGGTCTCGAGTGGTCCTCATTTGTTGTTGAATGATCTCTATTTTCTCTAATAGTTCTCTAATCATCTCAGGTGCAACAACCCGAGTTCTAGTGGGTCCGGATTTTTTGCAAAAATGCTAAAACCCAAGCCCACTGAAACCCGAGTTAGGAATCTGATATCCTGCAAATAGGCAAAGACAAATATATTAGAGCTCAATTAAATATCTCATAGAAGAATTGACTAAAATATAATAGTAAGTAAAAATACTCACTAATATAATAACACTTTCTAAAAAAGTGTCTTAAAGCTGGGAAGTCTCTGCAATGTACCTAACTTGTATGATGTTATGAGGAGGGGGTCAGAACTAAAGTTCTGATGAATGGATAAACTATATACTTCTAGGCTTAATTCTACATATATCGTTTTATTTCCATTTACTCTTATATTAGGTTCATTAGGTTACAATACTCTCGCCTATGTTCATGAGCCATGCACATCTACTCCATAGTAGATTAAAATCTAATAACTAGTATATAAATATTTGTAGCTATATGCCCAATGACTAGATTGGTCCTAGGTACCACCTACGGTACCTTCCATGTCCTCCTCGAAAAGGGCTCCATCGTCTTGCTTCGAGAGCATTCTGTCTATATTTGTAAAGGACTGCTTCGTAAGGCCTACAATATAGATGCTCCATCGTCTTGCTCCATAGCTATATCTGTAAAGGACTGCTTCATAAGGCCTACAATATAGATACTCCATCGTCTTGCTCCATGAGTGTTCCGTAACTACATCTATAAATGACTGCTTCGTAAGGCCTACAATACATATGCTCCACTACTTACTATGAAAACATAAATCGCGTCCGCACTAGTCTATGCCAGTGCTCGGACACCCACAATGTACCTCCCAGTGCATACATTGAGGACTACGTAATCATTCTGTCTACTATCTAAATCCTGCCAACAAGGTCTACCTTGTACGGAATTTAGTCAGGGATTTTCTATATCTATAAAGGACTGCTTCGTTAGGCCTACAAAACAGATATTCTAGTCGGTCTGTCTCTTTTCCGTCGTGGCTATGGCCCATGCAGTCACCCCTCAACTAACCGAAAAACTTCTAAAGAGTTAAAGTGGTCATGCCCTACTGCAAACAATCTAACATCCAAATGGAGATGCCCCTCATCCACCGTCTCGATAGTGAAAGAATCATTGACCTGTTGGTTTAACTCTAGTCTTTCCCAAAATCGCTCTTGGTCTTGATGCTGGCCGATATCCACATGCGACTATCCCTTCTGATTGCAAGTACTGGACATACGAACACCCTTCTCCAAACATCAATCCCTTCTGATTGCCTACAAAGGTCTACTTCGTTAGGCCTACAATGCAAATGCAGTCAAGGCATACTCTCTTGATGGAACGCCTACAGACCTGCCTCCGTGGGTGCAGCTTCGTTAGGCCTACTCAAAGAGCCATCCTAGAGTATCCTCACGTCCCGTTGAAGTCTCATACTTCCTTGAAGCCCAAAAATACTAAGTTGGACGTGCTTATCAATTTATAAAATCCATGACGGACTGCTTTGTTAGACGCTTCATCCTTTGGGCTGCTCCAAACGCATCTCAATTTTTATATTTGACCCTAAGTCTAATCGTTTAATTTGTGTTTAGTTTACTTTCTTATTCTATTGGCTACTTATTTACCCTAATTAGCATATTCTTGCCCTCATCTCACCTCTATCTATTATGAGATTTCCATTTATTTAATAGGGAACGCTGTTGGTATGAGCCACATTCATTATCTTGCCTATTTAACTTAATATAAATCTTAAGTTCATTAAAATAAGCCTCCTTTATCATTCCTGCCTTATTTTCTTATTGACTTAATATAAATTATTTAAATAAGCTTCTACCATTATTATTGCTCATTAATTTATTCAAAGTCTCAAAATAAGCTTTTATGTTCTTATTACTTAATTATAACCTATGTTATAGTTCTACCAATAATTGTCATTTTCTCTTCTTTTATAGTTCGTACATAATTCCAGCATTTCTTTTCTGTTCTAATCTGCCTTCTTTTATTATGATATATAATATTCTTTTATTCTCTTATATTATACAATTCACTTATCATAATAAATATCTTCTTAATAGTTTGTGCACTGAATGTAGAGCTAGGTTCATTATCGTTTATAGCTTCAAGTTCTTAGCTAATAATTTACTTGATTCATGTCATACTTTACTTTATTATCTTCTATTCTAGGAATTAATTCTATATTATTTGGTTGGTTATGAAAACTATATTTAAAAATCAATTTCCATATTTTAATATTAAATAATTCTATAAATAAATAGTCCGTAACTGCTAGATATTTCTTTTACTATTTTGGAATAGTGTAAAATACAGTGGTTTCTCTATTTTACACTAATTCTCTTTTTCTTTCTTTTATTCCAGCGATTACATTCGTTGTTGTCTTTAAATATTAAATTATAGGATTGTATCATATTTTCTAAACCAACAAATTAACCTTTTAATTACTCCCAAATCCAGTTATTAAACTAATTAGCTTTTCTCATTTTAACGTAATTTATTACGGTAATTTCATTCCTCAAACTTTTATTACTTTACATCTTATTTCCTTCATTTCATTATTCTTAATTATTTAATCCATATTCACGTCTAATCTATTCTAATCCATACGCAAAGAAAAAGAAGAAAATAGAAGAAGAATGACGCTTGCATAGAAATCCAGAACGTCGATGTAAATAAATACTAATACTATAAATAGACTATAAATTCCTTATAGCTCAGCATAACTTAATTAATAGTATTAATTATTGAATAAAATTTTCTAGATGGGAATTTAATGATAATATATCTTAAACTTAAAAGATATATAATAAATCCACTTACATTGCTAGCTTTCCAAATCTCCATGTTTTTATTTCAGATCCATCCCTAACATCTATATTCAGCTCCCTTGTAATCCCTATTTGGAATTACAAACGATATATTTACAGATCTATAATATTTGTAAGGGAAAAGGAAGAGATTTGGATTAGAAATATCAATTAAAACTCAGATCTAGGGTTTTACCTTTGACATAGCCTTCTGATTTGAACCAACTCCTAATTCCCTAATTAATTCTATTCTCTTTCTATTTAGATCTAAATTCGTGTGAATTAGATCTAAAATTTTGTTATTAAGAAAGTGTAGAAGTGACAAAAATTAGCAGAGCTTCTGTAGGAAAGAGAAAAATAATGAGAATAAAAATGAGGCTCTGCATCTATATTTATAGTGGTTCAAATCAGTGCTAACCATTGCATATAAAACCCTAAAATCTAAAGCATACACTCAGTCTATTAACATTAAATTAATTTCTTTTCTTCTGCATTTTTTTATTTTAGATTGAATCTCCAACAATCTTTTCATTAATCACTTTCCCCTTCTCTCTCGCAATCTATGGAACCATATATTTTTAAATGTGTCGTTTCTTTAAATAAGATTCCCCTACTAATCATCCAATTAATAGATTTCATATATACCATGAATTAATTTACTATCCACTTAATCCCTGTCCACACTGTGATTTCTTACCAAATTAATATGATAATCAACACCATATTAATTCGTCACATATATGCATATTAATTTGTTTTTTTCCCATAATTATTATGTAACTATCCCGCTTTTAAGCCAAATAAAATTTAGTAATTAATATGATTTTTTGAATAAAATTGTGATATAATTTGAAAAAATTTCCAAAAATATATAAGATATGTGTTTATATATATATATATATATATATATATATATATATATATATATAAGTAGATTGTAAATAGAATTTGGATTTTAAATTCAAAAATAAATATTTAAAAATAAATTTGATTTTAATATCTCTATATTTTAAAACTAACAAAAATTTGTTTTCTATTTATATATATGTATGTGTGTGTGTGTGTATTGTGATTTGGAAGTTATGTTTTGAATTAAATATAACAATTTTCAAAATCTATTTTAAGTTAAATTCTATATTTTAAAAACTTATATATAATGTACATATGTACGTGTTTATCTATTATGTATAATTAAATTTTGAATCTTTTTTTAGGATATATAAATATAAATAAAAGGAAAAGTTTTAAAAGATAAAAATATAAAACATTTACATATATTAATAAAACTAATTGAAGAATATAATAATATTATATAAAAACATATTTAAAATCATAAATACATGCATTTAGAAAAGTGTGAAAATTATAACAGGTTTAAGTATTTTAAAATGCAACTTAACGTTTGTAAATTAAATTTAACATGCATAAATACAAGTAGCAAATTGTTCTTTAAATTAAATTTAATAAATTAAAGGGTTTCAAGATTATGTAAGTTAAATTTAACAAGCGTAAATACAAGTAGTAAATTGTTCTTTAAATTAAATTTAGTAAATTAAAAGGTTTCAAGATTATATATATACATATATCTCTACCCCTTTCTCATTTTTCTTTTACATAATTCAAACTTAAGAAAACAAAAACCAGAAAAGAATCAAAAATCAAAACATACAAACCTCAAAGCAAATCAGATTAAGTAAGCAAATCAAATAATCTTCAACCTTAGCAAATTACAAACCTGGAAACTAAAAATCAAACCAGAGATTAAAAACAATAACAACTTCTGTAACGACCCAGAATTTTCGTCATTCGATATTAGTATATTTAATTGATTTTAAATATGCAAAAGTTAATTTAATAAGATGAATAATTTATTTTTGAAATATAGTGATTTAATTGGATAATTAAATTGTTAATTTGATATTTGAAATTATAGAAATAATTGGAAATTGGATTTAAAGTGAATAAAAATGGTTTATAAAGTTGAATTAAATCATATTTGATTTAGAATGATGTTACAGAACTTTTAAAATCGAATAGAAAGTTAATTTGTAGAAATTGAATATTTTAATATTTAATTGACGAGTAAAAATAGCCATTTTTCATATAGTCTTGGATTTCGACGAAATTAGATTTATTGGATCCGTAATGTTATATTATTGTAAGATTTCAAATTTCGTGTCAATCGGATGTACGGTTTGTCCGGGGCAAGCTAAAACACGTAGAAAATCGTTTAAGTGAATTTTAAATTCAAAATAATTCGATTTGAAAACCTATCTTCCAAATACGATCGAATTGGCTTTCGACATATATTCCATTGTGTTCGGAATAGGGGTAAAACATTATAAATGCCAGGTAACACGTTTCGCTTCGAGTTCGAAATATTTTCGGATGAATAGTAAATTTATATTGCTTATAAATAAGGGGATCTTTATCATTCCATTGGTCAAAACCCTAGAAACAAAGGTCATAGCGGCCATTAATATTCATGGGCCGAAAATGGCCAACATTCTTCCTCATTTTGCTTCTAATCCGTGAATAATTAGAGAAAACTTTGAACTACAAAGGTGTAGATCTCGTCGAGACGGTAAATCCAACGGTCATGATTTGAAATGGAGGCTCGACATGGGGGCTATGGGGTCGCATTTAGGCTGGCTTTGGGTTCGATTTTCGTGATGCACGTGCGACCGAGCTCGATGGTGTTGAGGCCATAGGTGGATTCAAGGTGGAGCATCGTCGTGGAGGTGGTTGATCGATTTGAAGTGATCGATGTTGGCCACGATAATTCCAAAACAAACAGCGGCATAGGTTATTCGGCCTGGGCTTTTACACGATGGAGGAAAAAGCAAAATACACGGCCGAGATTCTAAGGTAGCAGATCGAAATATAAATTGAAATTGAAAATTATATAATATAAATTCGTTCAATCTTTAAAAAGCTATAACTTTTTCATACGAGGTCTGTTTCGCATGAAACGAATTGCGTTGGGTTCGTATTGACGAGCACTACATTATGAAGCTAGATTAGAGTTGACTGGAGCTAGTGTGAATTTTGAGTAAAATTAAACGGTCGTTTAATTTTATTCGAAATAAAATGCTAAAACCGCTATTGGAATCAATGTGAGTACAACTCACTCTTTCTGCCTAACTAATATTTTTATATAAGTGAGAAATAGTTTATTATATGATGATTGATGATTGTTTGGATGATATATAATATATTGATTGGTATTTGGATATATACCTGCCTAGTGGAGCAGATGACCCTATACATTCCCGTGTATGAGCGGATGACCCTTTGTACGCGTGTCTGCATTGAAGCGGACATTGTACACATATTCTAATATGTATATTTGTTGCAGGTGACAGATTGGAGGGATCCAACTGGATTCCTCATCTGTATTGATTTATTTACAGATATTGTTATGTATTCTGTTATCATATAATATATGATGTTTTGGATGCCATGATTGTTGTATTTGGCGCTGTTGCAGCATTGGGCCTATATTTTTGGAATTTTAAAATGTTGAAGTGATGATTTCCAAATTTAAAAGAATTTTAAAAGTGATTTTGGAAATAAACGTTTTATTGATTTTTGAATTGTTAAAGGAATTGATTTATTTTAAATAAATAAAAGTTATAATTTTTATGTTATAAAAATTATGATTTTTGTGAAATATAATTAAAATGTGATTTTTTTGAAATATTGAGTTAGTGATTTGGTAAATAGTTTTAATTGAGATTTTTGACTAATATAAATGGTTTATAAAGAAGATTTATAAAATTGAATTTTTATAAATCAGAATAATTGAGTTGTAAAGGAGTTTTTATAATTGTTTAAAATGGAGTTATAATTGGATTTTATAAATAAATAAGATTTTTTTTTGAAGTTATAAAAGAATAAATTTTATAAATAAGAGAATTATAAGTAACTAACTTATAATATGGTTTTGGCATATAAATAAATGAGATAAATGGAATTGGTTAATAAACTAGATTTATAAATAGAAGTTTTTATATATTATAAATGGAATTTATAACATTGTTTTATAAATCCGAAAGCATTTGAATTCGACAAGTTAAATATAGAAGTTTATTAAAGGAGACATATCCACGATTTTGGATAGTGGATATTCCTTTAATTAAAGGTGTAGAAATGTTGAATTTGGATAAGAGAACTATATTCACGATTTTGGACAGTGAATATGTTATTAAATAAATGTTTTGGAAAGTGATATTTTAATTGAAGTTAAATGGTTTAAAAACGTTTTAAAAATGTGTTAAGTATCGAAGCCATAGATTTCAACATTCATTGTTGAAATAGACGTTTTTGAGAAGTAAGAAAATGATGGACTATAACACTGTTGTTGTAGTAAATGATTTTCGAAAGGATATGTTTTTTTTATAGTATTGGAATTTATATATCTATCTAATTTTCGAATCCCTATACTAGTGATTTTGGGTTGTCGTAACGATGTTTTACGCAACATTCGTTTTGACCCAAATAAATGTGTTTAAAGAGAATGTTTTCCTTAAAGAATAAAATATATATTTAATATTGATTTAAGTATATAAAATATTTTCTAAGTGTTGAAAATAAATATATTTGCAAATTACTTATTATTAAATAAGTATATGGAAATGTTTTCCAATATAGAAGTGACGACCCGACTTTCTACTCCCAGAAAATCTCATCATCTATAAAGAAAGAAAGGGATAGAAGAAAAAAAGAAAGAAGAGAAAGAAGAAACAATACTAGAATCTCAACAGCGGAAGGAATAAATTATATTAATAACATAAGTATTACATAATATACAACCTCAATTCAGAGATCCATAGCATACACATCACATATATTAGACAGTTATAAACATCTATCTAGTATTTACAACTTAATACAAACAAAACACAGAGAACACACAGCGGAAAACTAAATCTAACGCAGAAGCCTCCTGCTCCATTGCTCCTCCATTATTCGTCAAAGCCAACCTGAATCCCTTGGCTACTCGTATAAATTTGAGTACCCAAGAGTTTAAGAAAACAAAAGATAAACTCCGGGTCAGACATGGGTCTGGTGTGAGTAACAGGTTAAGGTTGCTTAACTTTAAAAACCGTTTGAAAAGAAAGGTATCACGTAAGACTTCCCACACATAAACATGGAAAAGTTTTTACCTTACGCTAACCAAAACATTTGATAGGAAATAAGGTGATATTATAATATTGTCTAGGGTTTTCAAATAAATATGAAATAGTCGAAATTGTTACATTCATTAAATTCCATCTACTAGCCACAAAAGTGGGTAATACAATCAAAACCGTTGGCACTTATTGGATTTTGGATTCCATACAATGGCAGGGCTACTGGGGTACCGCCTGTCGTAGTACGTGGCCTAAATCACCGTACCGAGGAGTACGCCCGCTCCCCTGCAACACAAGGCCGGAACCATTCCTTACTGAACAGTTCCGAACAAGACAACCCTACAGTTGTTTGCAACCAACTGCCCAAAGCGCCGAATATAAATGGACTTCTACACAGGGGTAAATCTCGCTCTCCAGTGGGAACTACCCACGAAGCCTTGCTGCACCTCCCTTGTTTTAGCCATTCCCGGTTGATGAGGCTTAAGGCTACGATTACCTTTTAGAGAACACATCTCTTAGAATGCTCATCGTCCACCTGACGATGTTCTAAAAGCATTCAATCCATACAAGTTCGTTCCGGGTTCGAACGAAACCGAAGGCATTATCTCGTTACACTCATTTTGGAATCACCCTTAGAGTTAACGACGATAACCCTTGCACTCTGAATCTTCATCTTCACTTGAGATTCACTCTGAATCTTATATAAGTTCATAATAATTGCCAGAAACTCATATACATACAAACAAATTTGCTTCAATATTATCATGTATATATGGTTTAAGATTTAGAAAGAATATGATGTTATTCACAGGCAATATTTTCAAAGAACAAAATAGGCAACCAATATTTACTTAATTTATTTCAAACAAAATGTTACTCACCTTATATACAGAAGAACAGAGCATAATTTCCCAATCTTGAAACTGCAATGCTTTTGTTTCCTATCCAAAATTATATGCATGCAAGCTTCCAGGTTTTAAAAGAAATGCAGGTATGAAATTTGACACCGATCTATAGTTTTACTTGCATGCTGATGTTTTCCTGAGGAAGAAATGCAGGCATATGCCTTTTTGAAGTGGATTTGCAGATGTTTACTTTAGTTTGGAATTTTGGTTTGGGTTGCAGTTTTGCCTTAGAGGGGTTTTTGAGTTCAGATTTGGTTTTGAAACTGAATTTCAAGTTTCAAATGCAGGTTGTATATTGGAAATCTTGTTACATGTTCTTGATTTTGCAACTTTTATTTGAGGAGTGTTACAGATCGTTATGTTTGAGGGATTTCAGATTTTGAAGATGGTGTTTTCTTTGATTCATTTGCTTTGGTTTTGCAAAGAGAATGAGGAAAAATAAAAATGGTTAAGGGCTGAAAATACTTTAATAAAAATAAAGAAAATATTAAAATACAAATGACACTTGTCATGCTTCTTTATTTTTAAATAAACACATGTAGCTTGATTATATTCATAAGTTAACACATGTCTTTTACTTAATTTAGTTATATTTTCTTTTTATTTAAATGTTAGATAAAGCTTTAAACTTAATTTATTTATATTATGTAAATATACATGTGAATTACTTATTTAAAGAAAATTTAAATATAAAAAATTATAAATTTAAAACTTATACAAATATTTTAGAGAATTTATCAATTTGAATTCATAATAAAATTCCAAATTCAAATTAATCCTTTGAATCTCAAATTAAAATCAATTGATTTAATTTGAAATGATAATACTATTTTCTTATTTTAATTCTTTTTATATTTATGGGAAAATAATACATTTATTATTATGGCTTGAAAATAACAATTTAACAAATTTTAAATGATTTATAAAGAGATTATAAATCACCTTTATTATTAAGTGAATTTAAATCATATGCTATTTTGTATTATGAACTTATATAAAATATTTCCAAATCATATTAATCAAATAATATTTAAAAAGAAATAAAACCAACTTTTATTTAAATTTAAAACAAAAATTTAGCTAAGATATAATTTTAAACAATATAACATTTATTTTAAATATTTATAAACCATATAGTTATTAATTTAAATAACATTGAAAAACTCAAAAATTAATTTAAAACATAATTCCTAAATTACTAATATATTATTAGAATTTAAAAACAAAACTTTATTTATTTATTAAATTCCAAAACAAAGATTATCTATAATATACATACAAATATATATATATATATATATATATATATATATACATTATAATTAAAATCATTTATTTAACTTTTAAAAGATAAAATCACAAATTAAATATTTATTTATTCAAATTATTAAACAAAAACATATTTTATTAATCAACATTATCAAATCAATTTAATTTTATATAAAGATTATTAAATTGATATTGTCAAAAATTCCGGGATATCACATTCCTTCCCCCTTAAAAGAATTTCGTCCCCGAAATTTAAAACAAAGGTAATTTAATAACCTATTTTAAAGATATTTAATTTTAAAGCACAAGTATATATCAAACATATGCTAACAACCATAACAATCAATTCACCCAATCAAAAAAAATTAACTATCCAGACAAAATTCTGGATAGAGTTTCCTCAAGTTTCCCAAGTAAACACCGGGATACTCGCTCTATAAAACCCAAACAATCAATACTACTAAGCTACAAAACTCGTACTCATCCAGATCTACAACTGAACAAGACATCAGACTACAGACAAGTCTGACCCAAAAACCAAATCTCCCAGAACAGCTGATTGCAAAACCAGAAATAGATCATACACGTACTCCCTCAGAGATACGTGAAACACATCGAGTTCTAGTTGTCCAAACTGGAGATTCAATCCAGAAAATTAAACACTTATCCAAAACAGATCTTTGAAGAAATCCAAAACATCTCGGAGCTAGCTTTCCCTACCTTACCAAAATTTATAGCTCCTAAAAACTGAGAAACTTATCCAAAATCAGATCTCCGACTTCAGATTCACAAAACTCTTCGGACGATCTCGGGCTGCCTACTTCCTACCTGATCAGCTCAACCTTTGCTGATGTCTCAAGAAACAAACCGGACCAATCCCAATCCACCAGAATGATCCTCCATGATCAATCAAGATCAAGAACAAACTCCACTTATAACTATCAGAAGAAAACAACTTCTCCTATCCGGAAAAGAAAAGCAGATGCACTCCCAAACTGCTTCCGTTGCACAACTCTGATCTGGCGTAGAAATGAATGCTGATGAAGCACACAAGAACAACTGGATAACAAAACCAAGAAGATCTTTGACAACCAAGAGAAAACTAAGAAGTTCCTCAAATCCTAAGTTGCTTCAACAAACTCCATCTCGAGGAACCAACCTTCAACTCGTTGAACCACCCATACCTCTTCTTGGAATCCTGGTCGATAAGAAAATTGAATCTCTAGATGAGGACAACTCCTGACTTCCAAAAAACATCCAAAAAAAATCTCCAACAATCCAAGAGAATACTCAATTATCGCAAGTCACTTTTGCGATCAATTCAAACCAAAATACAAAGAAAACTGTTCTCTCTTTACCAATCAGAACAGCTTATGTTGGTCTTGCCAACCCATCGAAGAAATGGATTCACTCAGCTGCTTATGAACTCCATCTCCAGAAACTGCTAAGCCAGAAAACTCTGCCGACACACAAAACACTCCGAGCTGCACTGCTGACACCAATGCCAAAGAATTTCCAATCCAAAGCTCTTCGAAAAACTCGGACTTCAAACCACACAGAAACACCCTGCTGAACTCAGCCACCACACCAAAGCAGACCTACTTCCTTAAACTTGTTCCAAAGAAATATCTTCTGAAATATCCATAGTCACTGCATCTCATCACGCATCTACTATTTCCTGAGGTATCAAGATACCATCACTCGCTTCTACTCAGCCAACAGATCCAAACTCTACTCATCCAACTTCAAAGATGAACTCCGAACCTTAACAGGTTACCTTCAGAGATCAATGAAGTCCTTGCACCACTACAAAGCTCACTCGAGACGGTATTAGGTCTACAGTCTCGACATATGCACTTCCAACCTCAAACATTCAAACTCCAACCGATGGTAGTCGCGTTATACACACCACTACCTTATCTACCTTTATAACCTATATTGGAAAACCCGAACAAGTAACCCAACCGACAGGTAGAAATAATATATATATATATATATATAATAAAAATTACAAATACGCTCTCTCAAGATAGACGCCACTCCAGAGCCTAGGTATTCACTCAACCTAACGCTCTGATACCAACAGTGAGGACCCGACTTTCTACTCCCAGAAAATCGCATCATCTATAAAAAAAGAAAGGGATAGAAGAAGAAAAGAAAGAAAGAGAAAGAAGAAACAACACTAGAATCTCAACAGCGGAAGGAATAAATTATATTAATAACATAAGTATTACATAATATACAACCTCGATTCAGAGATACACAGCATACACATCACATATACTAGACAGTTATAAACACCTGTCTAGTATTTACAACTTAATACAAACACAACACACAGCGGAAAACTAAATCTAATGCAGAAGCCTCCTGCTCCATTGCTCCTCCATTATTCGTCAAAGCCAACCTGAATCCCTTGGCTACTCGTAAAATTTGAGTACCGATCAGTTTAAGAAAACAAAAGATAAACTCCGGATCAGACATGGGTCTGGTGTGAGTAACAGGTTAAGGTTGCTTAACTTTAAAAACCTTTTGAAAAGAAAGGTATCATGTAAGACTTCCCACACATAAACATCGAAAAGTTTTTACCTTACGCTAACCAAAACATTTGATAGGAAATCCGGTGATATTATAATAGTGTCTAGGGTTTTCAAATAAACATGAAATAGCCGAAATTGTTACATTCACTAAATTCCAGCTACTAGCCACAAAAGTGGGTAATACAATCAAAACCGTTGGCACTTATTGGATTTTGGATTCCATACAATGGCAGGGCTACTGGGGTACCGCCCGTCGCAGTACGTGGCCTAGATCACCGTACCGAGGAGTACGCCTGCTCCCCTGCAACACAAGGCCGGAACCATTCCTTACTGAACAGTTCCGAACAAGACAACCCCGCAGTTGTTTGCAACCAACTGCCCACACAGCCGAATATAAAGGGACTTCTAGATAGGGGTAAATCTCGCTCTCTAATGGGAGCTACCCACGAAGCCTTGCTGCACCTCCCCTGTTTTAGCCATTCCCAGTTGATGAGGCTTGAGGCTACGATTACCTTTTAGAGAACACATCTCTTAGAATGCTCATCGTCCACCTGACGATGTTCTGAAAGCATTCAATCCATACAAGTTTGTTCCGGGTTCGAACGAAACTGAAGGCATTATCTCATTACACTTATTTTGGAATCACCCTTAGAGTTAACGACGATAACCCTTGCACTCTGAATCTTCATCTTCACTTGAGATTCACGACCTATCGTTAATTTGGATCGATGTGGTTTTCGGATATCCAAATATGGAATCCCGATCCCGGTCTCATCGAAATCGAAAACGTGTTTTTTAGGTCCAAGTTGTTTTAAAGTTTAAAACAATTCAATTCAATATTATCTATATACACACAGATAGATAATACACAACATCACAATAGATAATTAATATTATCATTCCAAATAGATAATTCATATCATCAACTCAATGCAACTATAGCATTTAAAACACACAACATCACTTACCTTATAACCGAGATCTCAACCATTCAGGGTAATCAGTATCAATCATCATTCATAAGCAATGACTTATTAATCCATTCTATAATTAATTTAAAATGAATTAAATTAATTACTTCTTCCTTAATTAGTTTAAATTAAATTAAATTAGTTCTCATCCATATAAATCTTGCTTACATATTCCATAATTAATTATAAATCAATCAATTAATTATCCTCAAATAAATTACCCTAATTAATCATCTTTATTAATTGCCCTTTTATTACATTCAAGTAATTAACCTTCAATTAATTTCATAAATTAATTATTCCAAACCAAATTAGTAATTAACTTCATTAATTAATTAATTATAATTAATTACATTAATTCTTAATTAATTACATTAATTAATTCCTTCATTGATTAATTGTTCTTATTAATCAATCCTTAATTACATCATTAATTATATAAATTAATGATCCCAAATTATTTTATTTTAAAATTACCCTATTAAATTAATTATCACTTATTTATTAATCATTCTTGATTAATCACATTAAGTAATTAATTACATTAAATTAATTACATCTCTTTATTATCTTCAAATAACTCAATCATTAAAACTTAAATTAATTACACTAAGTAATTAATTATTAATTACTTACTTTAAGTAATTAATCTACATACAAATTACATA
Organism: Allium cepa; assembly: GCA_030765085.1. NCBI lineage: Eukaryota > Viridiplantae > Streptophyta > Magnoliopsida > Asparagales > Amaryllidaceae > Allium > Allium cepa. Next base: position 692,675,301 of record CM060934.1, read on the forward strand.
TTAATTACACAAGGTAATTAAATTCCAAAACTCCTCCATTATCCAAGTATCCTTCAATTAAATTACATCAAGTAATTTATCTTCTCAATTACTTCACTAAGTAATTATTCACTTTTAATTACATCGGTAATTACTTCTCAAATCAACTAGTGATTAATTTAAATTAATTAAACTTAATTAATTTACTTAATTAATAATAAAAACTCAATTAATTACAAGTAGTAATTAATTTCTTAATTACTTTATTTAGTAATTATACTTAAACAATTCAAATGATTATTTTAAATTAATTAATCCAATTAATCATTAAAATTAATTACATTAATTAATTACAAAATAATATTAAGTTAATGACCTTCATTAACCAATAACAAAACTTTAATTACTTTTCCAAAGTAACTAACTGAATTAATCAATATTAATTACAAATCTAATTTTCTATAAAACTCGTTAACTAATCTCTAATTATCAAATAAATCAAGTGATAATCAAAACTTAATTAATTATTAATTACTTAATTAATAAATTCAAATCATTAATTAGATTGATCAAATCTTATTTAATTAATTGATTTCTTAATTAAAATTTAATCAATTTTGAATTAACTTATTATAGTTTAAATAAATAAAATACTTAATTATTCAATTAATTAACCTAATTATTAATTAATTACACACTTAATCACCTTAATCATTTAATGAATTATAGATTATTAAGTTCTTATTAACTTACTAATAATTATTAATCTTATTAATGATTTAAATATCATTATCAAAGTAATTTAAAAACAATTTGCTTTTAAATTTTCTCTAAATTCCATTTTAAATTAAAATTAAAATGAAATTTAAATTTAAACTTTAAACAAGGTTTAATTATTTAAAACCCTTTTATTTCATATTAAAGAATTACTTAAGGTATTTTTAAAAAAAAATAGTTTAACCCATAATCCATTTAAATAAATTTAAATTATACTTTAAATATATTCAAGTGATTCTGAAACTTTTAAATTCAAAATCTTATTTCATTTCAAACTAGAATTCAAATTGTGTTTCAGTTTCCAGATTCAAAATTTTAAATTTTAAATCCTGTTTAAAATTTCATTTCAGATTTATAAAAACACATGTTATAAATACTAAAATATTCAAACCTGATTATAACATTTGAATTTATCAACTTATTTCCTTTTGAAACTTTCAGATTCAAATTTCAAATTTGGATTCAGGGTTTCAAATCCAGATTTTTACTTAAATTTTAAACCTTGTTTTAAAATTTTATTTCTAGATTTTAAAACCTTATTATAAATACTGGAAACAAGTTTCAATTGTAAAACATTCCATTTTATAAAATTTATTTATTTTGAAACAAGAATTTAAATTTCATTTTGAATTCATATTTAAACTTGATTCAACTCCAGTTCAAATCTTGCTTCCCTTTAATTTAAATTTTGTTTAAATTTTGCAAAAACCTGAAACAGTCAGGTTACAGTAACAAAACCTGCAAACTTATATTACTCGAGCCATACCCCTATTTACTTCGAGTCCTTTGCCCTGTTGCTTCGAGTCACATACTCGAATGACTCGAGTCTTCCCCGAGTTAAAATTCCTCTACACACACACAAAGTTCAACAGAACTCAACTGCACGGTGCACGTGCACCGTGGCTCTAGCCATCTCCGGCCATCCACCAGCACTTCAAACAATCCACGACCATCTCCTAATAATAACACGGCCCTCCAACATCACCATATTTGCTCGAATCAAAATCGAGTATGCAAACTCAACCTGTAGCACTTTAAACCTAGAAACACAACACTCCTCACAAACTCCAAACCTGGCAATGATGAATCCTAACTTCTCCGACCACCATTAGAGCTGCTACTCCTTCCATGCCTTCGTCATCGACCCAACTACCCTCCTTCAAAACCCCATAGCACTCGATCACACATTGAGACAGAATTGACCGAATTTAAAACTTGCTCATAAACTAGGGTTACAGAACAAAAACCCTCACCACTGCTAATCCAAAGATCAATTCATCAGGTTGATAATTTTTATGATGTTCCTGATCGCTCATCTTCATTCACAAGAAACTTCAAACTCCCAAATGTTTCAAATCATTAAAAATTTCCCAAAATCATCTTTTTAGTTCATCACAACACTACTCCCCCAAATCCCAAACTAAATATTATGTTTTCTGATTTAAAAATCATGTTTTCGTATGGGCTTTAAATCATAATCTTAAATTAATAAATTAAGGAATTGATGTTTTAAACAAATTCATGTTTTCTGAACATTTTGGTTTCCAGAGAAGGTTTTAATTTAATTTACCTTATTTAAATTTTTATTCTTAGATTTCTTCTCAATAAACAAATTTGTATGTAACTCATTTTCACAATAATGGTTAAGTTAAGAAACTACTAAAATCTGAATTTAAAAGACTTAAGTCAAGGACCACAGCAACATTGATACTAAACAGTGTATATCTATACTTATATAAGTTCATAATAATTGCCAGAAACTCATATACATACAAATAAATTTGCTTCAATATTATCATGTATCTATGGTTTAAGATTTAGAAAGAATATGATGTTATTCACAGGCAATATTTTCAGAGAACAAAACAGGAAACCAATATTTACTTAATTTATTTCAAACAAAATGTTACTCACCTTATTTACAGAAGAACAGAGCATAATTTCCCAACCTTGAAACTGCAATGCATTTGCTTCCTATCCAAAATTATATGCATGCAAGCTTCCAGGTTTTAAAAGGAATGCAGATATGAAATTTGACACTGATCTATAGTTTTACTTGCCTGCTGATGTTTTCCTGGGGAAGAAATGCAGACATATGCCTTTTTAAAGTGGATTTGCAGATGTTTACTTTAGTTTGGAATTTTGGTTTGGGTTGCAGTTTTGCCTTTGAGGGGTTTTTGAGTTCAGATTTGATTTTGAAACAGAATTTCTAGTTTCAAATGCAGGTTGTATATTGGAAATCTTGTTACATGTTCTTGATTTTGCAACTTTTATTTGAGGAGTGTTACAGATCATTATGTTTGAGGGATTTCAGATTATGAAGATGGTGTTTTCTTTGATTCATTTGCTTTGGTTTTGCAAAGAGAATAAGGAAAAATAAAAATGGTTAAGGGCTAAAAAATACTTTAATAAAAATAAAGAAAAGATTAAAATACAAATGACACTTGTCATGCTTCTTTATTTTTAAATAAACACATGTAGCTTGATTATATTCATAAGTTAACACGTGTCTTTTACTTAATTTAGTTATATTTTCTTTTTATTTAAATGTTAGATAAAGCTTTGTACTTAATTTATTTATATTTATGTAAATATACATGTGAATTACTTATTTAAAGAAAATGTAAATATAACAAATTATAAATTTAAAACTTATACAAATATTTTAGAGAATTTATTTATTTGAATTCATAATAAAATTCCTAATTCAAATTAATCCTTTGAATCCTAAATTAAAATCAATTTATTTAATTTGAAATGATAATACTATTTTCTTATTTTAATTCTTTTTATATTTATGGGAAAATAATACATTTATTATTATGGCTTGAAAATAACAATTTAACAAATTTTAAATGATTTATAAAGAGATTATAAATCACTTCTATTATTAAATGAATTTAAATCATATGCTATTTTATATTTTGAACTTATATAAAATATTTCCAAATCATATTAATCAAATAATATTTAAAAAGAAATAAAACCAACTTTTATTTAAATGTAAAACAAAAATTTAACTAAGATATAATTTTAAACAATATAACATTTATTTTAAATATTTATAAACCATGTAGTTATTAATTTAAATAACATTGAAAAACTCAAAAATTAATTTAAAACATAATTTCCCAATTACTAATATATTATTAGAATTTAAAAACAAAACTTTATTTATTTATTAAATTCCAAAACAAAGATTATCTATAATATATATACAAATATATATATACACTATATTAAAATCATTTATTTAACTTTTAAAAGATAAAATCACAAATTAAATATTTATTTATTCAGATTATTAAACCAAAACATATTTTATTAATCAACATTATCAAATCAATTTAATTTTATATAAAGATTATTAAGTTGATATTGTCAAAAATTCCAGGATATCACAATAGAAGTTGAAATGATTTTGAGAATATATCTTTTAAAAATAATTTAAAGTGAATATTTGGCAAGTGAATTAATTAATAAAGATTAATTAAAAGGGCCTAGTCGTTGTATATGGTGCTGAATATTTGTTTGTTTGTTTTGGTAGTTAAATAATCGACTATCAAACTTGGCCAAAATTTTAGTTCCTCGACTTGATGTGGGAACTATTTAGTCGTATGCTTAGTACGTAGCCTTTTGTGTAGGCTTGATTATCATTTGTGTTGAGGATGTTGATTCGTATAGTGCGGAGTATTACTCCAATCTATCGAGCTTCCTTCTTGGCCCGAAGGATAGCAAGTTGAAAGTTGGAAACGTGATAAGTCTATGAGACTTAGTTTATGTGTGAGGTTGAGAAACGCTTTTGCGTTGTTGGTGCGAAGAGACCGGGATGAGATTTATCTGAAAACCACTTCAGACCAACGTATATGTGACGATTGTGCAGGTTGCTTGTGATGATATTGATATTCCGGAGTTTCATACTGGGGGACTGCTTGTTGATCGTTTGGGGTTAAAATTCCAATATACATCCAGTAGCAGTGGTCTCTTCATTTATGAAATATCCAATGCGTGGACTATTCGCTACTAATTCTAGAGATTTCCTGATAGGATGTGGTAGGAAAGTATCTTCGGTTTGTCCTGTTCCAGGACAACTTGTATGGATGTTTGTCTGACATTGCATTTCAATAGATTACGTACATTGGTTTTTATAAACGTACATCAGTGGTGGCAGAGAAGGCAACTTCTCTTAGCTTAACACCCTTCTTAGGACGTATGAGCTTAAGGGTTGTATTTTTGTAGAAGGCAACTAGTAGTCAACGGAAATGGCCGTGTGGCATTCTAAGTGATGTGATTGTGCTTTGTGAAAGGTAATCGTTACATCTAGCCTCATCAACGGGAAATGACCAAAACAGGGTTGGATGCAGCAGGGCTAAGTGGGTCATTCCCATTAGGATATGATCATCATCTTCTAGATATATCTTTACACGCTATGACGTCGTGTATCTGATTATTGTGGTTTGTATTCTATGAGGGCCCTCGGTAAAGGTCGGTAACGACCGGAGGATGATATATTCGGTACCATCTAGTTATAGAGGTGGGCCGGTCTTGTGTTGGTAGAGGATCCTTAGTGATGGTCCTCGGTACATTTTTCTAGAGATGTACTGCCGGAAGGTAGTCCCTTCACCTGGTCATTTGTATGGAAATCCAAACTCCACTACGTTCTTGCCATTTTGATTGTATTACCCAATTGGGCTATATGCTGGAATTTAATCAATGTAACAATATCGGCTATGATTAATATTATTTGTATATAGTAGACACTACTGTAATATAAGAGGATTTGATATGATATGTTTTAGTTATCGTAAGGTAAAAACATGTCCGTGTTTATGTGTGGACTTGTCATACGAGATACTTTTGTTTTTAAAACTAAGGAAAAGTTTGGTAATTTAATAAATGAGTGTGTTTCTCACGCTGGTTTACCAGACTGATCCGGGCGTTCTTCCTTTTCAATGCGCGGGTCAGACCGAGTATATCTACAAGTTATGCTTTGGTGCTTTTGGAGCTTCAGCAGGAGAGCTGGAGATCTTCATTTTCGTATACACGTATCTGTTTTGATTATTGATTATCCGCCTTGCTTTGTTTGTTATTGTATATTATCAGCATTTGTGAGGACATGTTATTATAACTGTTCAGGCTGATAACTATTGATTGATTGTTGAACTCTGATTGATGTGTATATATATACAGTTTCTGTTTTGTAAAGATCATTGATATGATATTATATATTTTCCGCTGCGATGTGAGATTCTGTATTGTTCTATTTGGTTCTATCTTCTCTCTTTCTTCTCTTCTCTTCTTCTCTCTTCTTTTCTTTCTCTTGACTTTCCGTCAGTTTGTGCTTTATGGGTCGGACATGTGCGGATTATTGTCGATTCAAAGGGTATGGATTTTCGGGTCGTCACAACTTCAAGCTTAAACTGGAGCAAAGAAAGGATTCAACTCAGATAAATCAAACAACAAGCAGATCATCTCAAAACGGTTTCAAGTTAAAAATCATTTCCAGGCTCAAGCTTCTCTATTCAAATCAATATCCAGGTGAGTAAACCTTGCTTTCTTTCAAATTGAAGTTGTTTTATCTTGATGCATGTGATAAGAACTTGAAGTAATGTTGTTGCATGAATTAATCAATGTGTTTGCATATAAATATGATATATTCTGTGCATGTCTGTGAATATGAACATATATACCTCGGTTTGCGAAACAGGCTCAAGAATAATTTAAATAAATTCATATCTCTTCATATTAACAGTTTGAGGTTATGATCCTTAAAAGAAAAATGATTGAATCAACCAGATTTTAAAAAAAATATTTTTAAGTGTAATTAACAAGTAGGATTACCGGAAGCATGGATTATAGTGAAAATCTTTTCAAATCAAAGAAATCAATTTTCTAAATACTATGTTTTGATTACAGGATTGGATTCGTACTGTAAAATGATGACTTTTAGGATCTTAATCATGATTTCTAGTTGAGTATTCATTGAGAAAAGGGGGAACGAACGGAAAAGAATCATGGAGTAATTTCTAGCGAATGCGAAGTCTTTGGGCTTTGGGTTTGAGGTCAGAGGAGGCTGGAGAGGTGGTGGTCGTGGAAAAAATAGTGGTTTGATTTCTCAGACGTCGTGGTGGTGGGGCGGAAGAGATTTAGGATTTTAGGGCAAGATTTGGTCGAGGCCTGCCTTGGCGAATTTCGGCGTTGTAGTGGCATCGGAGTGTTCCGGTGCAAGGGGAATGGAGTGGGAGGAGTTGGGCGAAGCTCTAGGCGCGAGGGGGGGTTATGGAGGCAGGTGGTGGTGGCATGAGGTGTTCTTGTCAATCTGAGTTGGTTCCAGAAAGGTATCGTCTTGCTCGATTTCGAGTTCCGACGAGATTGATTGTTCTGGATGGTCTGACGGTTCGAGTAGATCATCGACAACTTGTAGATGATGGTGAGGTCGATCGAAACGACGGCGAACTCGTGTGCATGTGCACGAGATAGTTTTGTGTCTGGTGATTTCTGTGTTTTGATACTTCGAGGAAGATAGGTTTTGCTCGAAGTCGTACTCAGGTAGATCACGGGTTTGGCTCGCAAACAATTTTATCAAAAGTAACAGTTTTAAATTTAAACATAAAATAAAGTTTAAAAGAAAGAAAAAAAGACTCGAGGTTTACTCGGGAAAATTTGGAATCGAATCGGATGGGAACTGGAGTTTGACTCGAGTACAAGTTGTATAGTTTTAAAATTCTAAATAAAACAAGTTTTTTGAAAGTTTAAATTGAAACAAGTTTTAAGCTATATTCTTAAACAATTTCTTTTAATAATAAATGTTTATTTAAACTTTAGGTTAGTCAAAGTTTGAAATGAATTATTTTAAAATGAATTATTAATTTATTTAAGTAATTTAAAGTGTTTTAATATATATATACTTTCATTACTTAATTCTTAAGCTTATCTTAAATAAAATTAAATAGCTTAATTAAGAAGTTAATTAAAAAGGTAAAGGTGTTTATAGTTGTTAATTGACTTAAAGGTCTAAGTTAATTTATGGGTTAATAATAAATTTATTTCAAAGGGTAAATTTTTGATGTTAATTGTTTTTAAGATTAATTATTTTGGTTTTAAATAATTATATATTAGGTGATTAATTAATGTGATTCCTAATTGTTTTCAAATGGAATTTAGTAGTAAAATTAAGTAGTTAATTTAAATGATGATGTGTTTTTAATTAACTTAAGAGTTTTAAGATGATTCATATGTTAGAAATAAATTTTAAGGGTTATTTAAATAAGATTTAAATGATGATTAATTAATTAATTAATTAATTAATTAATATAAAGGGTTTATTTTTTATTAATTAGGATTTTGATCTAATAAAGGATCATTAATTAATGTGACTAATTAAAGGTGATTAACTAATGTAAGTAATTAAGGGATAATTACTTAAAGGTTAATTACTTAATGTAAGTAATTAAAGGATAATTAAATAATTAAAGGTTAATTATTTAATAATTAAAGGTTAATTAATTAATTAATTAATTAATTAATTAAAGGTTAGTTAATTAATTAATTTATGATAAAGGATAATAGATTAATGATTAAAGGTTAATTAATTAAGTGACTATAGGATAATTACTTAATGTAAGTAATTATAGGATAATTAATTAAGGGTTAATTAATTAATGTAATTAACTTAAGGTTAATTAATTTATGTGATTAATTAAGGATAATTAATTAATTAGAATAATAGCCAATGGTTTGTAATTAATTAATGTTAATTAAGCAGAATGAGGTGATTAATTCATAAGTAATTAATTTATTTTGAGTTAATTACATTAATTAAAATCAGATGATTAATTATTCTTTCTTATGGATGATTGGATTTTATTGAATGCCTTAAATTGTTTGATATCTCTGCTATGTGATGCTTTATGATATGAATTGTTTTGGATTGAGCTGTGATAAATGTAAGTTGTGATATCTATAATGTATTGTTGTGTGAATGTGAACTTCTGAATTGAATTAAAATTGTTTACTTAAAACAACTTGGCTTTTAAACGACATTTGAATTTCAATGCAATCGAGAGTCGGATTCCAAATGGTTATCCGAAAACCACATCGAATCTTAAAGATGGATCTTTTATTTAAAAGATTATTAATTTAAAAATTAAATTAAATTTTTTAAAATTAAATTTTTTAAGTTTAAATTTTTGAAGTCATTATTCGGTTAAGCCGAGGAAGGACATTAAGTCATAAAACCCATTCCGAATAATGATACGACGTAATGGGATAGCATTTGAAGAGGGTGGTTGAAGACCGGGTATTTTCGAAAATGAAAGGATGGCCTGTTGATTGTCTCTGCACTGAGTTGCTTTGGTATAGAGACTACCCTAAGTGATAGGGACTCCGGACGTGTTTAGTGAATATCCGGATTTGCAAGGACTTTTTCCCTAATTGGACGAAGTGCCTTCGGTTCCATTCAGACCCAGGATGGACTTGTGTGGATGTATGTCTGACGTTACACTTTGAGTGTAAAGCTAGTTTTTATCAAATACATTTTTGTTTGGTGGCAGAGAATTTATTCTCTTAGCTTAACACCCTTCTCTGAGACGTATGAGTCCGAGGTTATGTAGTTGATGGTTACGAGTAATATATTCCCAATTTGGTAATGTGGCATCATAAGTGTTAAACATTGGTTGATCAAAGCATGGCTTTTGTGAAAAGCGTAGCTTTGTGGGACGAGACTTCATTGAACCTCACACCCCGGAAATGGTCGAAACAGGAAAGGATGCAGCAAGGTAATGGGGGTCGCGCCCCTTAGGGTATGTGCATTTCCTTCTGAATAAAATGTGGTATCATGGTATGGATCCTATATTTTACTTATGTGGTTGTTGGAATTTGTTGTTGGCGCCTTGGTAAAGATCGCTTACGACCGGGGGATTGCATACTCATGACAGTTAGTTACCTAGTTACAGAGGTAACCCGGCCTTGTATTGGCAGAGATCCGGTTAGGTTCTCGGGGCGTCCCTCTAAAGGCATGCCTTTTCGTAAAGGAGATCCTTAGCCTTGATCATTTGTTGAAAATCTAATCACTCAATACGTGCCCTGTACGGTTTTTAGTTGTATAACCTGCCATTTTCAAATGGTAGCTATAGTAGGCATACTATAATGGTACATATGCTAGCTAAGATTAATATTATTCTTTCGAAATGTTTTCTACATTATGGGAGAATAACAATATCAAAAGGATTTTCCCGTATCAAGCATGTTTGACTATCATAAGAAGAAACCTTCCCCATGTGTGCGATTGCATTGAGTGCGTGCCAGGAGACCTTATGGTAGTTTCATTTTCCAAAAAGCATAGCGAATTTCTTTTTATTTCTTTTTGTTTATTTTTGTGCAAATAACTATTTTTGTTTTCTCGCACCAGTCTATGACTGACTCGGAGTTTATTGTTCCCTTTCTAAACTCTGGGTGCCCACAAATTTTCCACACAGGCAGCCTAGAGTCAGGTTATCAGCAAGTTCAAATAGTAGATGTAGATCTGGAAGTCTTTAGTCCTTGAAGTCTGTGGATTTGGGATCGCATTTTCTTCACTTCAGCATGATAAGTGGTTTTGAGCTTTTTGGTTGAGCTTTGGAGCTTTGGCAATGAAGATGCAGTCTATTGATCTCTCTCTCTCGGAAGCTCTGTTGAAGATATATTTCCGCTCTTGTCGCTCTTGTTCTCAGTTTTGTTATTCTTTTCCGTTGTTGTATATTTGATCTCTGATGTTGTTCATTTGTTGTAATTCATGTTGTATCCATTGTGTATCAATAAAATCATTCTTCTTTTTTCCGCCATGTTGTTTTCACCTAATGTGTTATACGCTCCGACGAACCGGACTCCAACGTTTGAATCTCCGGCATTCGAATACGGGTGATATATTGGATGTCGATTTTCTAGCGTCGGAACCTGAGTCATCACATGTGGTATCAGAGCTGAAGGTTGAGTAAGAACTTTAGCTTTGGAGTATAATTCATTAGGTGACTCATTAGATATGGGGTTTGAAATACCCTAGAATGAGTATATTCCCTAAGATATCTTATCAGGATGCCTCAGTCAATGTTCTTACTATTCACTGATAGTGAGAATGAGTGCAAGAAGAGGACGAGGTAGGGGACAGGGGAATACCACTATAAATGGTCGATTCCCTGTAACAACAAGGAACAACTTTTTCCATCAATCTCCTTTGATAATCATCCAATTTCAATCTTTTGACGGCTTCCTGGCAGCTCCAGGAAGAAGCTTTGATGTAGAGACCATTACTTTGGCCGAATCGTAGATGAGTTCACAAGGATAGATTCAAGCAAATATTTGAGCAGCGTTATATGGCTTCAGCTAGTATTTCCAGGATGTATCGAGAGATTACCTTACTTCTTACCTAATTTTCTTATCTATGATAAAATTGTTAGAGTTCTATTCAACACTGGAGTCATGCATAGTTTTATTTCCCAACAAACCGTAGAAGAGTTAAATCTTGAACCCGAATTCGTAAACGAACCTATTTGTTTGAAGAATCTGGTAGGAGGCCATGCGAATCTTTATTTATGTTGTAGAAAGGTTTCTATTTCCTATTTCGTATTCTCATCATCAGTTTCCTATCAGCCTTTTCGTTCTTGACTTTAATGAATTTGAAATTTTACTTGAATGAATTGATTAATAAAATATGAAGCTAAATTAGATTGTATCAATAAAACGATTTTGGTCAAAACCAAATTTGAAATTTTTGTTGTGATTTTTTATGAGGATCCAAGTCCGAAGAGGGACAAGCTAGTGTATGCTTTAGGGTATTCCGGCCTAAGCTTGGAATCCATACTTATTGTTTGAGAATCTCCTGTTGTAATTATAGAAAAAGTTAAGTCTTTCGATTTTAGAATCAACTTGGTTTCCATTGTCCAGTTGTGTATGCAAGTCATAGGATAGCACAAAGAGTAGAGCTAGTTAAGCAAACCCAAGGTTTACTAGAGAAAGAATTTGTACAACATAGTCGTTCCAGTTGGGGTTTAGCTATAGTATTTGTAGTCAAGTCTGATGGATCTCTGAGATTGTGCATAGATTATTGTAATCTTAATAGGTTACCTTTTCAAAATACATTTCCTTTGCCCAGAATCGATGACATGTTCGATCAATTGCATGGTACTCGATTCTTTTCCAAGATGGATCTAGTCTAAGGATTCCATCAGCTGAGAATCACAAAAGATTGTATCCACTTGTCTGCTTTTATGGGTCTCGATATATTCTACGAGGTTAGTTATGCCCTTCGGACTAACCAATGCCCCTTGCATATTTTGTAGACTTGATGACCCGAGTATTTCGTGCAGTGTTGAATAAGTTCGTTCTCTTATTTATTGTTGATATTTTGATTTATCCCAAATGTAGAATAGATATTTCGATTTGATCTGGTAAGCCATTTCTCTATCTTTTTGTGTGTTCATATATTCTTTGTTTGTCTCCCTATCTAGCAAATTTCGAGGACGAAATTTTTTTTAAGCGGGGAATTTGTAACGAACCCATTTTTAAGCCAAATTATATTTAGTAATTATTATAATTTGTTGAACAAAATTATGAATTAATTTGAAAAAATTTCCAAAAATAAATAAGATATGTGTTTGTTTATATATATAAATAGATTGTAAATAGAATTTGGATTTGAAATTCAAAAATAAATATCTAAAAATAAAATTTGATTTTAAGGACTCTATATTTTAAAACTAACAAAAATTTGTTTTCTAATTATATATATGTATATACATTATGATTTGGAAGTTATGTTTTGAATTAATATAATAATTTTCAAAATCTGTTTTAAGTTAAATTCGATATTTTAAAAAATTATATATAATATATGTGTATGTTTATTTATTAATGTATAATTAAATTTTAAATCATTTTCTTTAAGGAAATATAAATATAAATAAAAGGAAAAGTTTTAAAAAATAAAAATATGAAACATATACATAAATAAATAAAACTAATTAAAAAATATAATAAGATTATATAAAAACATATTAAAAATCATAAATACATGCATTTAGACAAGTATGAAAATTATAACAAGTGTAAGTATTTTAAAATGCAACTTAACATTTGTAAATTAAATTCAACATGCATAAATACAAGTGGCAAATTGTTCTTTAAATTAAATTTAATAAATAAAAGGGTTTCAAGATTATATATACATATCTCTCTACCCCTTTCTCATTTTTCTTTTACATAATTCAAACTTGAGAAAACAAAAACTAGAAAAGAATCAAAAATCAAAACATACAAACCTGAAGCAAATCAAATCAAGCAAGCAAATCAAACAATCTTCAACCTAAGCAAATTACAGACCTGGAAACTAAAACTCAAGCCAGAGATTAAAAATAATAACAACTTCAAGCTTAAAATGGAGCACAGAAAGGATTCAACTCAGATAAATCAAACAACAAGCAAATCATCTCAAAATAGTTTTCAAGTTAAAATCATTTCCAGGCTCAAGCTTCTTTGTTCAAATCAATATCCAAGTGAGTAAATCTCATTTTCTTTTAAATTGAAGTTGTTTTATCTTGATGCATGTGATACGAACTTAAGGTAATGTTGTTTGCACGAATGAATCAATGTGTTTGCATATAAATATGATATATTCTATGCATGTCTGTGAATATGAACATATATACCTCTGTTTGTGAAACATGCTCAAGAATACTTTAAATAAATTCATATCTCTTCATATTAACAGTTTGAGGTTATGATCCTTAAAAGAAAAATGATTGACTTAACCAGATTTTATTTAAAATAATATTTTTAAGTGTAATTAACAAGTAGGATTACTGGAAGCATGGATTACGGTGAAAATCTTTTCAAACCAAAGAAATTGATTTTCTAAATATTATGTTTTGATTAAGGATTGGATTCGTACTGTAAAATAATGATTTTTAGGATCTTAATCATTTTCCTTCCAATGTTATGTTTTTCCTTAATTCAACAAAACTTCACTCCAATCATTTGCTTCAGCTTCCATCACCTTTAGCAAATACGTTGAACTGCCCCTTCCACTTTGTTGAATTAGATTCGTCTTTGGCTTCCCTCCACTTTGTCGATCTACTCCACCCGCTTTGTTCACGAGCCCTAAATCTACAAAACGTGGTAATCATTGTTTTGGTTCTTGTTTTGTTCATCAGTAAAAGGATGATAGAAGCTACACATTTAATAAATTGATTAATTGAACAATTAAGTAAACATAAAGATCTCATATGGTATTATAGATTTAGAAAAGTGGAGATTATGTTTTGGTTCTTATTTTGTTCATCAATACACGAAAGCACGTGTCTTACATTATAATGTAAAGTGAATCTTTATTATTTTCTTGATGTGAAATGTGATTCAAGTTCTTCCATCTTCATTCTCTAAATTTTTTTTATGATGATCTCCTCGTACCGAACTTTTTCGGTCTTAATTTGTTTCACCTACAATGATTTATTACTTGGTAAATTGATTAGTTTATGAACAATCTCATATCTTGCTATGATTGTAAGAAAATGAAATCCGAATAACTAATTTTGTAACGGGGTTTTAGAAGATTGATTGAAAATTAGGAGGCAATTGGCCTAGAATTTTACGATTCTTTTATGAGAATTGACAAAAAATTTGTCCAGCAATGGTTTGATTTTTTTTAAGGTTAAGTGAACTGTGGATATCGTATTATCATGTATGGAAGAGAAGTAAAAAAAATACTTGTATGTTTATTAATTGAAATATGATTGTTATAAATGTTTGTATCAATATTTGTTTAGCTTTATGTATGAAAACTTGACCTCTTCTTTTACATCGTATAAAATGCAAGTTACATGTATAGTTTAGAGACTTTATATATTTTAATAACGCAAGCTACCAAAGCCATCCAAGAGTTTTCACCTTTTTTCTATTTTTTTTGCATTACATAATTATAGTGATAGATGTTGTATGCAAATAAATGACACAAAATAAGAATCAACTGCTGCTAGTATTAATGTGGACCTTCAGAAGTATTATTGACATGTATAATAATATAAAATTGTAGAGAATATAATTGCATATAAGAAAGTAGTAGGAACATTTATAGATATAACATGCATGTGCATGCTGATTCACAGTTTTAGGTTACTGGTAGTGTCTTAGTATATGTTCTTCATGCATTTATCAGAAGAAGGGGATGTGATTTTTAGGGTCATATCCCTGCTGGTATATTATTATTCACAACTGTAGGTTACTGGTAGTGGCTTAAATAGTGATTTCTTCCATGTAAGTGATGTAGCTAAGAAATTTCCTTTCTTTCTAGTACTAATTTTATATTTTAGGGGTATGATTTTAAGTCTTAAGGAAGTGGATAGTGAGCTATTTCAATAGAAAATTTTGAACTTGTTACACTTAAGAGGTATAACGTTCGTATTCACTTCCTTTGTGTTATAAATAAACTTAACAATATTCAATAGAATGTAAATCAAATTCTGGGTTCATATTATTTCTACAACTACAAATAAGGTATTTGATAGAATCTAGATCTATTTTAGGTGTCCTTGTATTTTGTAAGTTCACCTTTTATTATTATCGCTTATTATGTTCTTCTTTTAGCATTATTTTACACTATAATTCATGGTTATATTGGTCATGGCACACTTATTTTTTTTTGAAGTCAATGGGACGGTTAGTTTATTTTATTCGAGAATGTAAGTTGTTGGTTTTTGATTTCTGACTATATAAAAATATATTTTAATTTATAAATACCATTTAATTAGTTTCTAAAAATAGATAGTTTATTTATGAATATAAACATCATTATTAATGTAAACATCATTTGCCATCATAATGAGCTTAGGTTAGCTCAGTTAATAAAACTGAGCATAGCTTAGTTACAAAAACTTGGCTTAGCTAAGTTTTTAGAACCGAGCAAGCTCACTTAATATAATAGAGTTTAGCTTAGTTAATAATTGATAAGTATAATCATTGATTTTTAACTCAATTCGTCTACATGTTTATCAACTTATTAAAAATGAAATCAGTGATTTGCATATTTGATGAGTAATTTGTATCTGCATTACACCGAGTCCTCTATGCAATTCTTATGTTTCCACTTGCTATAGATGTATACTGTCATTGTCGTCTAAGGAATATAAAAATAACTTGTTATAGATGTGAAATAGCGGTTGTTTGGATCGCAATATAAAAATATAAAAGTTGTTATTTATTTGGATGTTCCTACTAGTTTGGCTTGCTTTTGTAGTAAGTTTAATTTACATCAATCTTCATTTTTGCAGTTAGTTTGGATAATAGAAATTCGAATTATGAAATAAGAAGTATTTTGTTTGATTAAAATAGAAAAGAAAATTCTACGTCAAAGCTTGAAAAATTATTTGATTGCCTATATCGCCGATGGAAAAGGATTGGGTGTATTTAAACAGGTGACTATATAATACTTAACTTAAAACGTATTTTGAGAATTGAGACGACCCGACTTTTTCTCCCAAAAAAGTCGTATCATCCTTAAGAAAGAAAGGGATAGAAAAGAGAAAAGAAAGAAGAGAAAGAAGAAACAACACAAGAATCTCAACGGCGGAATGAATAAATTATATTAATAACATAAGTATTACATAGTATACATCAAATATCAGAGTTACACAGACAATACATCGCATTCTAGACAGTTATAAACACCTGTCTAGTTATTACAACTCAATCATAATACAGAAACACTCAGAGATACCAACACAGCGGAAAACTATATAACTATACGCAGAAGCCTCCTGCTCCATTTGCTCCTCCACAATTCGTCAAAGCTAACCTGAATCCTAACCTGAATTCCCTTGGCTACTCATAAAAATTTGAGTACCCAAGAGTTATAGAAAAACAGAAATAACTCCGGGTCAGACATGGGTCTGGTGTGAGTAACAGGTTAAAGTTGCTTAACTTTGAAAAACCTTTGAAAAGAAAAGGTATCACGTAAGACTTCCCACACATAAACATGGAAAAGTTTTTACCTTACGCTAACCAAAACATTTGATAGGAAATCCGATGATATTATAATAGTGTCTAGGGTTTTCAAATAAATAAGAAATAGCCGAAATTGTTACATGATTAAATTCCAGCTACTAGACACAAAAGTGGGTAATACAATCAAAACCGTTGGCACTTATTGGATTTTGGATTCCATCAATGGCTGGGCTACTGGGGTACCGCCCGTCACAGTACGTGGCCTAGATCACCGTACCGAGGATTACTCCCAATCACCTGCAACACAAAGCCGGACCCATTCCTTACTGAATAGTTTCGAACAAGACAACCCCGCAGTTGTGATCAGCAACCGCACCACTATGCCGAAAAATAAAGGGACCTCTAGACAGGGATAAATCTTTCTCTCAAGTGGGGGCTACCCACGAAGCTTTGCTGCACCTCCCCTATTTTAGCCATTCTCGGTTGATGAGGCTTGAGGCTACGATTACCTTTATAGGACATAACACTTAGAATGCTCATCGTCCACCTGATGATGTTCTGAAAGCATTCAATCCATACAAGTTCGTTCCGGGTTCGAACGAAACCGAAGGCATTATCTCGTTACACTCATATTGGAATCACCCACAGAGTTAACGACAATAACCCTTGCACTCTGAATCACCATAATCTATAAGTACTATTTCGTCAAACTCATTACGGAATCACCCACAGAGTTATACTGACGTATAGCCCTTACACCTCGAGTCTCCACTCGCTCCACTTGGATTAACGACCTAACGTTATTTTGGAATCAATGTGGTTTTCGGATCCCAAATATGGAAACCCGATCCCGGTCTCATCGAAATCCAAAGCGTGTCTTTTAAGGTCCAAGTTGTTTTAAAGTTTAAAACAATTCAATTTAATTATCTATATACACACAGATAGATAATTCACAACTTAATAGATAATCAACATTATCATTATCAACAAATAATTCATATCATAATCAGATAATCCATATTATCATCCAAAAGCAACCAATGCATCCATATCACATACACTACTCATCTCATAACTGAGATTACAAACCATACCAAGTAACCAATACCAATCATCAAACATAAGCAACGATCTAATGATCACACCTTCTATAATTAATTTAAAATGAATTAAATTAATTACTTAATCTCTAATTAATTTAAAATAAATTAAATTAATTGCTGCATCATCAAAATCCTGCTTATCTTAATCTTTAATTGATTACAAATCAATTTATAAATCATCATCTCAATATTCATTTCAATTAATCATTATTGATTATCCATCTCTAATTACAATCAGTAATTAGCATTTAATTTTAATTACACAAGTTAATTACTTAAACCCCTTGCAAATAATTAACTTTTAATTGCTTAATTAATTAATCATTTATTCATTATTAATTATACCTTAATTAATCAATTCCAAATTACATCATTAATTAACTAATTAATGATTTCTGATTACATTAATCAATCTCTAAATATAAATTAGTTACAAAAGTAATTAATCTTCAATTTAAACAACATATATATTAATCACCCATGATTAATAACCATTCAGCAATTAACTATTTTAATTACTCATCCCATAAATTAATTATTCTTAATTAATTATTTTCATTAATCACTTGATTAATTTTCAAAGTAATTTAAATTACTTCTATAATAAATATCTTTAATTACATCCTGTAATTATTAATTAATTACTTCCTTAAGTAATTACAAATTCATACATTACATAAAGTAATTTTCAACAATACACAAATGTTTAAATTAATTTAACTTAATTAATCTAAACTAATCACATTAATCAAATTAATTACACTAAGTAATTAATTCATTAATTACTTTCATTAAGTAATTAAACAATTGATTATTATTAATTAATTAATCTAATTAATTATCAAAATTAATCACATTAATTAATTTTTAAATAAATCTTAAGTTAATGACCTTCATTAACATTCCTTAATTACATAATTAAGAATTAACTTAAATTAATCATTATTAATTATCAATTAAATAATATTTAATTACAATTTAATTAATCTCTAAGTATTAATTAATTAAGTATTAAATAAAATCTTAATTATCTTTAATCACTTGATTAACTAAATCTTAATCATTAATTACAACTTAATTAACCATCCTTAAAATAGATTAATTAATCTTAATTAATTAATCTCAAATCTAATTAATTAACTTAAAAATTATTAATTACTTAATTAAACATCCACATTATTAATTAATTAAATAATTAATATTCCATTTAAATTAATTTAATAATTTAAATGAAACCAATTTCCTTAAGTTTAAAATTAAGAAACATTCTTCTTTATACAAAGTATTTTAAACAATTTGTTTCAAACAAAAATTCAATTTTAAAAATTTCTTTAAATTTTAAACTGAAACACAATTCAAATTTTCATTCTAGATTCAAACTTAAAAATTTAAAAATTTACTTACATCTCCATCTTCATTTTCAAATTCAAATTATTTAAACTTACTAGAGTAGTCAAAACAAATTTTAAATTTAAAAACTTATTAAATTTTAAAAACTGACATTAAAGTCAAATCTCAGGTTTTAAAACTAAATTTAAACTTAGCTTAAACTTATTTTATAAATTAAAACTTACAGTTTTAAATTCAAATCAATGTTCTTTTATACTTTAAAAAGTTTAAAATCTAAATTAGAATTCCAGATTTAAATTAAATTCAAACACTGGTTCCATATTTCTGTTTTCCAGATTTTAAACTTGTTTTAATTTTCAGTTGCATTTTTAAAATTTGCTTTTAACTGTAAAACAGAAAATAGAAAAATAGTTTACTGTTTTAGTTTAACATCTTAAATTTGAATTCAAAAATGATTCAAAATCCAAGATTTAAATTATTGATTTCATATTTAAGTTTCAGGTTTAAACATTTTCAGATTGAACTTCATCTTTAAGTTTTAAACTCTACTTTTAAATTTTCAAAACAGAAAGACAGTTTCTGTTTTAAGTTTAAAACCAAACTTGGATTTAAAACATTTCAAATTTAATTCAAAGATCTAAAATTTAAAAATTACTGAATACAAATTCAATTTCAGATTCAAGGCTTATTTCAAATTTTTGATTGCATCTTACCCTCACTGCAATTTTTTAATAAACCTGGAAAACAGGTTTTGATCAACATTAAAAACTGCAATATTTACATTTTAAAAACTCAAATTATTACAAAATAAACAGTATTGATTCATATTTAAATTCAGTTTAAATTTTATGCTTAGTTCAGGTTTTAAATTTATATTTTAAAACCTTAATTTTAGAATTTCTAAAACTGGAAATAAGGCTCTGCTTAAAACCTGAAACATTACAACCCGAGCCATCCTATAATCTACTCCGAATAAACCACATCCTTGCTTCGAGTCACTTCCCAATTCCCCGAGATCATCCCGAGAAAATAAACCCTGCAACCAAAAACATCACCACCTGCACAACAACCTCACTGTGCACCCACTCCCCATCTCCGGCCATCTCCGGCCATTATCAACGACCATCCCCCATCCACCAGTGACCTCTCATCACACTCCCATCCTCAAATGCCCATAATTCAACTTGAATTTAATTTCAAGTTTTAAAACTGAAACCTGAAACAGCCGAACCACCTCCCCCTAAAACCTGTCAACGGCGATATCACCCAACTCCGGCCACTATTACACTCCAAACTCCGACGATGACTCCATTAATACAACATCTCCAACATGCCAAAAATGGTTGAACTCGATCCAATGATGAAGCCACGGTATTCAAATTTTTTAAACCCAGTAAAAACTAGGGTTCTAAACCTGGAAACCCAAATTACAACAGCAAGATTGAATTTTAATCCAATTCAATATTTTTCCTATAATCTATGATAGATACACTATCTTCAAAAACAATTTCAAGCAAGTCAGTTGCAAGCATCAACTGTGCTTAGCAATTATGTATAACACAGAAAATTTGAAACTGTATTTTGATTCAATCATTAAAAATTGAAATATTATTTTTAAAAATCATATTTTTAGAAGTTGTTTTGAATTGAATCTCTGAAACATTGATCTGCAATGTTTTATATCCTCACTTATAAAGATTCAATTTGCTCTGCTACCTATTTTACAGTAAGTTTCAGTTAAATTTTACTTCAAATAAAATCTCACAGTCTAATCTCTGAAGCCAACATACAAATCTTATTTAAATCCTACAAATTTTAAAGAAAAACTTAATTAAAGATATAAAAATTCAAGTAAGACTTGTGTCAGTAAACAAAACAGGTCCAGGGTGTTTAACAGCATACACACCAACACATTTGTACATCAGACAAATTAAATTATAACCATATGCAATATTTATATTTTTAGTACACTAGCATGCAACAAACTTAACCTTTAATTTTTAATAGAAAAGTTACTCACCTCATTTTTTGAAAGATGCAGAGCACTGATTGAATTATGCAAAACAAATTTTGAAATCCTGTTGAAAATCTGCTTGAAGGCCTTTTTAAAATTTTAAGCTTGAATGCATTTTAAAACTTGCTTCCAACTTGATGCTTCCAGATTTGAAAAATCCTTGCATGCAGACCTTCTTGCTTAAAATTGAAATGCAGGTTTCAACTTGATTTAATTTGCATGTTCCAGAGTTTTGAAAAATGAATGCATGCTTTAGTTTACACACATGCAGGTTTTCTTGCTTGCAAATGAAATGCAGATTTGTATTTTGAGTTTGAGGAGTTACAGGTTATGATTTTTGATTTTGCAGGTTTTTGAATGTTTGAAAAAGAGGAGTTGAATGCAATGCATGTTTGCTAGGCATTTGAAGTTGAACTAGAGGGTGATTGTTCAGATTTGAAAAATGAGAAGAGGAAAGAAATGAGTAAATGAAATGTTTTATAATCTAAATTTATGATTTGTTAAAAAAAAAGAAAAATAAAAGATATAAATTTGACACTTGTGAAAGAAATAGACACATGTAAATTCTCATGTTCAAATTCATAACACATGTTCATTTAGGATTTTAAGATGCTTACTAATGTATCTATAAGTAATTAGTAATTTAGATTAAGTGTTAAAGATAAATTAAACTTAATGAATGCATGTTTCATATTTAAAATTGTATTTTAAATTTCAAATTAAATTAACAAATCACATTTTATAAATTAATATTTTAAAAATAAAAACACAAACATTTTATAACTTATTTCAATATACAAAATTAAGTTAAAATGAATTTTAAACCAATAAAACATTTATCTCATATATTTAAAATCATATAGTATTTTATTTAATATTTTTGAAAAGTTTAAATTAAAAATAAATCACAATTTCAAATTTCAAATTATTAAAATTATGCTATACTAATTTAATTAAAAACAACTTGTCTATTTAAAATATATATAAATACATTTACATTATTAAATAGAAAATATATTTATTAGCTTGTCAAAAATAAATTCACAAATTAAATATTCAAATAAAGAAGATCACAGAATCACATCAAATTTATTAACAAAAATTATCAATTCAATTTAAATTTAAACCCAGATTATTAAATTTAAATTGTCCAAAATTCCGGGATATTACAATCCTTCCCCCTTAAAAGAATTTCGTCCCCGAAATTTAAAACAAAGGTAATTTAATAATCTCTTTACAGATTTTATTTTAAAACACAGCATATGTTAATCATATGCCAATGACCTAAGCAACCAATTCACACAATCAGAACAAATCTAATTATCCAATAGAATTTTGGAAAAAACTTCACGAGTTTCCCTGGTATATATATCGGGATGCTCGCTCTATAAAATCCAATCAATCAATATTACTAAGCTATAGAGCTCCTAACAACAATTCTATACAGAATATCAGACTACAAACGAGTCTGACTCAACCAACAAACCACCTAAACTGTTGGTTCTACAACCAGAAATTTCAAACACGTACTCCCTCAGAGATACGTGAAAACACACTGAATCCCAGTTATCCAAACTGGCAATTCAACTCTAGAAAACCAAACATTGATCTTACCCAAAACACAGAAGAAACCTAAAACACTACGGAGCTAGCTTCCCAAACTTATAGCTCTTTGAATCAGAGAAAAACTTATCCCAAACCAAATCTCCGATTCCATAATCCAAATTCTCTGTCTCTTATCCATAAAAACTCTTCGGACGATCCTGGGCTACCAACACCCGTCCAGATCAGCTCAACTCTTGCTGATTCCTATAGAAACAGACTGGATCAAAACAATCCAATGATCTCTTCAAGATCACTCAAAAACCAAGAACACAAACCCTGCTTCTCTACAACAGAAGACAAAACAAACTTCTTCTCATCCGGAAATAGAAAAACAGAAACATCCCTAAACTGCTTCCGCTGCCCAACTCTGATCTGAAACTGAAGAAAATGCTGAAGAACAGCACAAGCACAGACTAGACAACCCAGCACAGAAATATGGTTCCACGTATCCATAAAAGAAAACTCAGATGTTCCTCCCAAACCTGAGTTGCTTCACCAACTTCTAAATCAAGGAACCATCCATCTATTAACTGAACCACCTGTTCCAACCCTGGAAAGAAAACTTGATCTCCAGATGCAGACAAACTCTGACTTCTAGAAGACATCCGGACAATCTCCAACAACTCCAAAAGAACATACTATCGCAAGTCACTTTTGCGATCAACTCTGCCTAAATCCAAAGAAACTGCTCTCTCTCTACCAAACAGAACAGCTTATGCTGGCCTAGCCAACTTACCAGAGAAAAGACTCCACTCTGCTGCTTCTGAACTCCACTTCAGAAAAACTACTCAGCCAGAAGACTCCTTACCAACTCAAAACATTCTGCTAAACTCAGCCACATCACCGAGCAGACTCACTACATATTCTTGTACCAAAGAAACATCTTCGGAAATATCCATAGTCACTGCATCTCATCACGCAGCTACTATTTCCTGAGATATCAAGATATCTTCACTCACTTACTTCAGCCTTCCGACAGATCCAAACTCAATTCTGCACTTCAAAGATGAACTCCGAACCTTAACAGGTTTCCTTCAGAGATCGATGAAGTACTTCACAAACAAAACTTACTCGAGACGGTATTAGGTCTACAGTCTCGACAAATACACTTCCAACCTCATCCATTCAAACTCCAACCAATGGTAGTCGTGTTACACACACTTCTACCTCATCTACCTTTATAACTTATATTGGAAAAACCCGAACAGGTAATCCAACAAATAGGTAGAACCAATAAAAATATATATATATATATATATATATTAAAAATACAAATACGCTCTCTCAAGATAGACGCCACTCCAGAGCCTAGGTATTCACTCAACCTAACGCTCTGATACCAGCTGAGACGACCCGACTTTTTCTCCCCAAAAAGTCGTATCATCCTTAAGAAAGAAAGGGATAGAAAAGAGAAAAGAAAGAAGAGAAAGAAGAAACAACACAAGAATCTCAGCAGCGGAATGAATAAATTATATTGATAACATAAGTATTACATAGTATACATCAAATATCAGAGTTACACAGACAATACATCCCATTCTAGACAGTTATAAACACCTGTCTAGTTATTACAACTCAATCATAATACAGAAACACTCAGAGATACCAACACAGCGGAAAACTATATAACTATACGCAGAAGCCTCATGCTCCATTTGCTCCTACACTATTCGTCAAAGCTAACCTGAATCATAACCTGAATTCCCTTGGCTACTCGTAAAAATTTGAGTACCCAAGAGTTATAGAAAAACAGAAATAACTCCGGGTCAAACATGGGTCTGGTATGAGTAACAGGTTAAAGTTGCTTAACTTTGAAAAACCTTTGAAAAGAAAAGGTATCACGTAAGACTTCCCACACATAAACATGGAAAAGTTTTTACCTTACGCTAACCAAAACATTTGATAGGAAATCCGATGATATTATTATAGTGTCTAGGGTTTTCAAATAAATAAGAAATAGCCGAAATTGTTACATGATTAAATTCCAGCTACTAGCCACAAAAGTGGGTAATACAATCAAAACCGTTGGCACTTATTGGATTTTGGATTCCATCAATGGCTGGGCTACTGGGGTACCGCCCGTCACAATACGTGGCCTAGATCACCGTAACGAGGATTACTCCTAATCCCCTGCAACACAAAGTCGGACCCATTCCTTACTGAATAGTTCCGAACAAGACAACCCCGCAGTTGTGATCAACAACCGCACCACTAAGCCAAAAAATAAAGGGACCTCTAGACAGGGATAAATCTTGCTCTAAAGTAGGGGCTACCCACGAAGCTTTGCTGCACCTCCCCTGTTTTAGCCATTCCCGGTTGATGAGGCTTGAGGCTACGATTACCTTTATAGGACATAACACTTAGAATGCTCATCGTCCACCTGACGATGTTCTGAAAGCATTCAATCCATACAAGTTCGTTCCGGGTTCGAACGAAACCGAAGGCATTATCTCGTTACACTCATATTGGAATCACCCTCATAGTTAACGACAATAACCCTTGCACTCTGAATCACCATCTCGAATCTATACTGACGTATAGCCCTTACACCTCAAGTCTTCACTCGCTCCACTTGGATTAACGACCTAACGTTGTTTTGGAATCGATGTGGTTTTCGGATACCAAATATGGAATCCCGATCCCGGTCTCATCGAAATCCAAAGCGTGTCTTTTAAGGTCCAAGTTGTTTTAAAGTTTAAAACAATTCAATTTAATTATCTATATACACACAGATAGATAATTCACAACTTAATAGATAATCAACATTATCATTATCAACAGATAATTCATATCATAATCAGATAATCCATATTATCATCCAAAAGCAACCAATGCATCCATATCACATACACTACTCATCTCATAACTGAGATTACAAACCATACCAAGCAACCAATACCAATCATCAAACATAAGCAACGATCTAATGATCACACCTTCTATAATTAATTTAAAATGAATTAAATTAATTACTTAATCTCTAATTAATTTAAAATAAATTAAATTAATTACTACATCATCAAAATCCTGCTTATCTTAATCTTTAATTGATTACAAATCAATTTATAAATCATCATCTCAATATTCATTTCAATTAATCATTATTGATTATCCATCTCTAATTACAATCAGTAATTAGCATTTAATTTTAATTACACAAGTTAATTACTTAAACCCCTTGCAAATAATTAACTTGTAATTGCTTAATTAATTAATCATTTATTCATTATTAATTATAATTAATTAATCAATTCCAAATTACATCATTAATTAACTAATTAATGATTTCTGATTACATTAATCAATCTCTAAATATAAATTAGTTACAAAAGTGAGTAATCTTCAATTTAAACAACATATATATATTAATCACCCATGATTAATAACCATTCAGTAATTAACTATTTTAATTACACATCCCATAAATTAATTATTCTTAATTAATTATTTTCATTAATCACTTGATTAATTTTCAAAGTAATTTAAATTTAAATTACTTCTACAATAAATATCTTTAATTACATCCTGTAATTATTAATTAATTACTTCCTTAAGTAATTACAAATTCATAAATTACATAAAGTAATTTACTACAATACACAAATGTTTAAATTAATTTAACTTAATTAATCTAAACTAATCACATTAATCAAATTAATTACACTAAGTAATTAATTCATTAATTACTTTCATTAAGTAATTAAACAATTGATTATTATTAATTAATTAATCTAATTAATTATCAAAATTAATCACATTAATTAATTGTTAAATAAATCTTAAGTTAATGACCTCATTAACGTTCCTTAATTTCATAATTAAGAATTAACTTAAATTAATCATTATTAATTATCAATTAAATAATATTTAATTACAATTTAATTAATCTCTAATTATTAATTAATTAAGTATTAAATAAAATCTTAATTATCTTTAATCACTTGATTAAATAAATCTTAATCATTAATTAAAAATTAATTAACCATCCTTAGTTATAGATTAATTAATCTTAATTAATTAATCTCAAATCTAATTAATTAACTTAAAAATTATTAATTACTAAATTAAACATCCACATTATTAATTAATTAAATAATTAATATTCCATTTAAATTAATTTAATAATTTAAATGAAACCAATTTCCTTAAGTTTAAAATTAAGAAACATTCTTCTTTATACAAAGTATTTTAAACAATTTGTTTCAAACAAAAATTCAATTTTAAAAATTTCTTTTAAATTTTAAACTGAAACACAATTCAAATTTTCATCCTAGATTCAAACTTAAAAATTTAAAACTTTACTTACATCTCCATCTTCATTTTCAAATTCAAATTATTTAAACTTCCTAAAGTAGTCAAAACAAATTTTAAATTTAAAAACTTATTAAATTTTAAAAACTGACACTAAAGTCAAATCTCAGGTTTTAAAACTAAATTTAAACTTATTTTATAAATTAAAACTTACAGTTTTAAATTCAAATCAATGTTCTTTTATACTTTAAAAAGTTTAAAATCTAAATTAGAATTCCAGATTTAAATTAAATTCAAACACTGGTTCCATATTTCTGTTTTCCAGATTTTAAACTTGTTTTAATTTTCAGTTGCATTTTTAAAATTTGCTTTTAACTTTAAAACAGAAAATAGAAAAACAGTTTACTGTTTTAGTTTAACATCTTAAATTTGAATTCAAAAATGATTCAAAATCGAAGATTTAAATTATTGATTTCATATTTAAGTTTCAGGTTTAAACATTTTCAGATTGAACTTCATCTTTAAGTTTTAAACTCTACTTTTAAATTTTCAAAACAGAAAGACAATTTCTGTTTTAAGTTTAAAACCAAACTTGGATTTAAAACATTTCAAATTTAATTCAAAGATCTAAAATTTAAAACTTACTGAATACAAATTCAATTTCAGATTCAAGGCTTATTTCAGATTTTTGATTGCATCTTACCCTCACTGCAATTTTTTAATAAACCTGGAAAACAGGTTTTGATCAACTTTAAAAACTGCAATATTTACAATTTAAAAACTCAAATTATTACAAAATAAACAGTATTGATTCATATTTAAATTCAGTTTAAATTTTATGCTTAGTTCAGGTTTTAAATTTATATTTTAAAAACTTACTTTTAAAATTTTTAAAACTGGAAACAAGGCTCTGTTTAAAACCCGAAACATTACAACCCGAGCCATCCTATAATCTACTCCGAGTAAACCACATCCTTGCTTCGAGTCACTTCCCAATTCCCCCGAGATCATCCCGAGAAAATAAACCCTGCAACCAAAAACATCACCACCTGCACAATAACCTCACTGTGCACCCACTCCCCATCTCCGGCCATCTTTGGCCATTATCAACGACCATCCCCCATCCACCAGTGACCTCTCATCACACTCCCATCCTCAAATGCCCATAATTCAACTTGAATTTAATTTCAAGTTTTAAAACTGAAACCTGGAACAGCCGAACCACCTCCCTCTAAAACCTGTCAACGGCGGTATCACCCAACTCCGGCCATTATTACACTCCAAACTCTGGCGATGACTCCATTAATACACCATCTACCAACATGCCAAAAATGGTTGAACTCGATCCAATGATGAAGCCACAGTATTCAAATTTTTTAAACCCAGTAAAAACTAGGGTTCTAAACCTGGAAACCCAAATTACAACAGCAAGATTGAATTTTAATCCAATTCAATATTTTTCCTATAGTCTATGATAGATACACTATCTTCAAAAACAATTTCAAACAAGTCAGTTGCAAGCATCAACTGTGCTTAGCAATTATGTATAACACAGAAAATTTGAAACTATATTTTGATTCAATCATTAAAAATTGAAATATTATTTTAAAAATCATATTTTTAGAAGTTGTTTTGAATTGAATCTCTGAAACATTGATCTGCAATGTTTTATATCCTCACTTATAAAGATTCAATTTGCTCTGCTACCTATTTTACAGTAAGTTTCAGTTAAATTTTACTTCAAATAAAATCTCACAGTCTAATCTCTGAAGCCAACATACAAATCTTATTTAAATCCTACAAATTTTAAAGAAAAAATTAATTAAAGATATAAAAATTCAAGTAAGACTTGTGTCAATAAACAAAACAGGTCCAGGGTGTTTAACAGCATACACACCAACACATTTGTACATTAGACAAATTAAATTATAACCATATGCAATATTTATATTTTTAGTACACTAGCATGCAACAAACTTAACCTTTAATTTTTAATAGAAAAGTTACTCAACTCATTTTTTGAAAGATGCAGAGCACTGATTGAATTATGCAAAACAAATTTTGAAATCCTGTTGAAAATCTGCTTGAAGGCCTTTTTAAAATTTTAAGCTTGAATGCATTTTAAAACTTGCTTCCTACTTGATGCTTCCAGATTTGAAAAATCTTTGCATGCAGACCTTCTTGCTTAAAATTGAAATGCAGGTTTCAACTTGATTTAATTTGCATGTTCCAGAGTTTTGAAAAATGAATGCATGCTTTAGTTTACACACATGCAGGTTTTCTTGCTTGCAAATGAAATGCAGATTTGTATTTTGAGTTTGAGGAGCCACAGGTTACGATTTTTGATTTTGCAGGTTTTTGAATGTTTGAAAAAGAGGAGTTGAATGCAATGCATGTTTGCTAGGCATTTGAATTTGAACTAGAGGGTGATTGTTCAGATTTGAAAAATGAGAAGAGGAAAGAAATGAGTAAATGAAATGTTTTATAATCTAAATTTATGATTTATTAAAAACAAAGAAAAATAAAAGATATAAATTTGACACTTGTGAAAGAAATAGACACATGTAAATTCTCATGTTCAAATTCATAACACATGTTCATTTAGGATTTTAAGATGCTTACACATGTATCTACAAGTAATTAGTAATTTAGATTAAGTGTTAAAGATAAATTAAACTTAATGAATTCATGTTTCATATTTAAAGTTGTATTTTAAATTTCAAATTAAATTAACAAATCACATTTTATAAATTAATATTTTAAAAAGAAAAACACAAACATTTTATAACGTATTTCAATATACAAACTTAAGTTAAAATGAATTTTAAACCAATAAAACATTTATCTCATATATTTAAAATCATATAGTATTTTATTAAATATTTTTGAAAAGCTTAAATTAAAAATAAATCACAATTTCTAATTTCAAATTATTAAAATTATGCTATACTAATTTAATTAAAAACAACTTGTCTATTTAAAATATATATAAATACATTTACATTATTAAATAGAAAATAGATTTATTAGCTTGTCAAAAATAAATTCACAAATTAAATATTCAAATAAAGAAGATTACAGAATCAAATCAAATTTACTAACAAAAATTATCAATTCAATTTAAATTTAAACCCAGATTATTAAATTTAAATTGTCCAAAATTCCGGAATATTACAATCCTTCCCCCTTAAAAGAATTTCGTCCCCGAAATTTAAAACAAATGTAATTTAATAATCTCTTTGCAGATTTTATTTTAAAACACAGCATATGTTAATCATATGCCAATGACCTAAGCAACCAATTCACACAATCAGAACAAATCTAATTATCCAATAGAATTTTGGATAAAACTTCACGAGTTTCCCCAGTATATATATCGGGATACTCGCTCTATAAAATCCAATCAATCAATATTACTAAGCTATAGAGCTCCTAACAACAATTCTATACAGAATATCAGACTACAAACGAGTCTGACTCAACCAACAAACCACCTAAACTGTTGGTTCTACAACCAGAAATTTCAAACACGTACTCCCTCAGAGATATGTGAAAACACACTGAATCCCAGTTATCCAAACTGGCAATTCAACTCTAGAAAACCAAACACCGATCTTACCCAAAACACAGAAGAAACCTAAAACACTACGGAGCTAGCTTCCCAAACTTATAGCTCTTTGAAGCAGAGAAAAACTTATCCCAAACCAAATCTCTGATTCCATAATCCAAATTCTCCGTCTCTTATCCATAAAAACTCTTCGGACGATCCTGGGCTACCAACACCCGTCCAGATCAGCTCAACTCTTGCTGATTCCTCTAGAAATAGACTGGATCAAAACAATCCAATGAACTCTTCAAGATCACTCAAAAACCAAGAACACAAACCCTGCTTCTCTACAACAGAAGACAGAACAAACTTCTTCTCATCCGGAAAAAGAAAAATAGAAACATCCCCAAACTGCTTCTGCTGCACAACTCTGATCCGGAACAGAAGAAAATGCTGAAGAACAGCACAAGCACAGACTAGACAACCTAGCACAGAAATATGGTTCCACATATCCATAAAAGAAAACTCAGATGTTCCTCCCAAACCTGAGTTGCTTCACCAACTTCTATCTCAAGGAACCATCCATCTATTAACTGAACCACCTTTTCCAACCCTGGAAAGAAAACTTGATCTCCAGATGCAGACAAACTCTGACTTCCAGAAGACATCCGGACAATCTCCAACAACTCCAAAAGAACATACTATCGCAAGTCACTTTTGCGATCAACTCAGCCTAAATCCAAACAAACTGATCTCTCTCTCTACCAAATAGAACAGCTTATGCTGGCCTAGCCAACTTACCAAAGAAAAGACTCCACTCTGCTGCTTCTGAACTCCACTTCAGAAAAACTACTCAGCCAGAAGACTCCTTACCAACTCCATTGTATCCATTGTATCCTAGCTATACAGATCATACAAAATTATCTGCCATCACCGTCTTGTATAATCTTAAATGTGAGAGCGGTCTGTCTGATAGTGGGTTTGACAAGCTTCTGAATGTGCAACAATTATTTTTGCCGAAAGATAACGTACTTCTTAAGAATTTATATGAAGTAAAAAAAATTCTTAAAGCATTTGACATGGGTTTTGAAAAAATACATGCTTGTGAGAATGACTGTTGCCTTTTTAGATAAGAATACGAAGATTTAAATACTTGTTCAAAATGTGGTTCTTCAAGATGGAAAATAAATCAAGATACCAAGGAGATTATACATGGTATTCCAGTTAAATTGTTGAGATATTTTTCAATAATTTCAAGATTTAGAAGAATGTTTAGATCTTATAAAATGGCAGAAGATTTAAGATGGCATTAAGCAACGATGAAAAAATGCGTCATCCTGTGGATTCTATGACATGGAATATGGTGGATGAATGATGGAAACCTTTTTCAGCCGATCCATGCAATCTTAAACTTGGTCTTGTTATAGATGGATTCAATCCATTTTCTTTGTTAAGTTCTAAATATAGTTGTTGGCAGGTAATGCTTGTGACATAAAACCTCTCAATTATGTTGTGCACAAAGAAGGAAAATATTTTATTAACATTACTTATTCCCGGTTCGATGCAGCCCGAGAATGATATTGATGTATATTTGGCGCCTTTGATTGAAGACTTGCATTATTTGTGGAGTAATGGAGTTGATGCTTATGATGCATTTAGTAAAATGTTTTTAAACTGAAAGCAATCTTATTGTGGACAGTAAATGATTTTCCAGCCTATGGAAATCATGTTGGATGTTGTGTGAAGGGAGAAAAAGCTTATCCAGTGTGTGGTGTTAATACTCATCATCGTTGGTTGAATTATAGCTGAAAGAATGTCTGCATGGGTCACAGAAGATATCTACCTATGTTTGATGCACAGAGGAAACAAAAGACTTAGTTTGATAACACCGTGGAGAAAGGTAACGCTCCTAGAATTTTAACTGGAAGAAATATTTCTGTATTGTTAATAGATTTTCCAAATTATTTTGGGAAAGAGAAAGAAAAGAAAAAGGAAGAAGAGAAATTATAGGAAAAGGGCCATTAAGATAAAATCCATTAACCTGAAAAAGAGGAAGAGGAACACTATCCATGATATGGACGATAGATTTTCTTTGATTTGCCATATTGGGAGGTTAGTGGTTATTTCTTTTAATTTTTTAATAATTAAAAATAATAATATAGTATATTATAGGTTAAACTATTGGTTTTAACAGGAACTTCCATTACGACATAATTTAGATGTAATGCTTGTGGAGAAAAACATTGGCAAAAGCATATTAGGCACAATGTTGCATGATAACAAATCAAAAGATGGAATCAACTCTAGAAAGGATCTAGAGGATTGGGGAATTCGGCATGAGCTTCATGCACAACCTTATGGGAAGAAATCATATCTTATGTCGGCTCCTTATACGTTGTCAAATTTTGAGAAAATAATATTCTACAAAAGTCTGTATGATTTCAAAGGACCCGACGGCTACTGCTCAAATTTGAAAAACCGTATATCGTTGGAGAATTGTAAAATTAGTGGCCTAAAATCACATGATTATCATGTTTTAATGCAACACTTATTACCTATAGAAATAAGAGGATTATTGTCGAAGAAGGTAAGAAAAGCAATAATTTGCTTATGCTTATTTTTCAACAAAATATGTCAACGTGTCCTTGACAGAGAGAAATTGCAACAAATCAATGTTGAGATTATAGAAATTCTGTGTGAGTTTGAAAATTATTATCCACCATCATTTTTTGACATAATGGTGCATTTGTCAATTCATCTTGGTAGAGAAGCACTAATCTGTGGACAGGTTCAATTTCGTTGGATGTATCCTTTTGAAAGATATATGAAAACAGTTAAAGATTATGTAAGAAACTATTCACGACCCGAGGGATGTATTGCCGAATCTTACACTACAGACGAATGCATGAATTTTTTTTTTAGTGATTTTTTGAAAAAATCATGACACATTGAGGAGACAGAGGCTCAAAATGAAGACTACGAAAGCAATGTAATACTCAAGGGACGTCCAGTTTCAACGTCTAGGACAGTTACATTATCCTCAAATGAGAAAGAAAGTGCTCATTTAGCCGTATTAATGAATATTACCATGGTGGAACCATTTTTAGAGTATGTATATGTTATAGTATGTTTAAATTATTTTGATATGTTTCTACCAGTCAATATAACTTAACATTCCTTGTTTTATACTAGTTTGCATTTGGAGGAATTACAAAATTCAAGCAAGCGCATGGAGAGAACTTCAGCCTTGCTTTGGAAAACACATATAATTTTTTTTGCTGATTGGATCAAAAAAAGGTTAAACGAATTTTTTAAATATACTCCCATTTTCTTGAGAATATTATTCTAAAATATCCATTATAAATCAAACTTTTTATAGGTACCTATTAACTCCAATGATCGCAATGAAATGCTGAAGTGGATCGCATATGGTCCGAAGAATGATGCTTTGTCTGACAAAGGATATATCATCAATGGACAACGGTTTCACATAAAAGATGTAGGGAGAGAAACTAAGAATAATGGAGTGATTTATGATGCGACTACTATGTGTAGAGCAAATGCAAAAGATATTTCTCAAGTAGCTGATGTGGTCACTTATTATGGAATATTGACCGATGTAATTTTATTAGATTATCACATGTTTTATATTCCTGTTTTTAAGTTTCGTTGGGCACATATAGGAAATGGAGTAAAAGTTAATGAAGATGGTTTCACTCTTGTCAATTTATATCAAAATCAAGTATCGTTTTCAAAAGATCCATACATTCTTGCATCTCAAGCGAAACAAGTATTTTATTCAAGAGAAAATGATTCTTCAAGTCGATACGTTGTAATGAAAGAACCACCAAGAGGTTTCATGATTTGGAGACAAATGATTATGTAGATGAAGCTATGATATTCTAGAAGATTGTGACGTAACCGATATGGATGTTGAAGGTGTTAGCTATGTTAGGGAGGACTGCGAAGCCATACTTGAGTAGCTCAATATTTTGTTTGATTATGGAAATTTTTTTGAGTGCATGTGTATGTCATTCTTGTATGTTTTTCCATTATTTTCTCATAAGATCAATGATTATTGTTTGTGTCTAAATTAGGCAAACATAATTAATACGTTTGATAACCAATTTGTTTTTTCATGTATGTAGGTACTGAATTATTGATTATCATAGAGATTTACAAACTTGAAGACACACATATTCTTCATCATGAAGGTATGAAGTTAGCTTTAAATCACTTTTAGTTTTCGTTAAGTCAAAGTTATTAATTATTAATATTCTAAAAACTATATTATTGGCAAACAAACTCCTACTTTTATTTTAAAATAGACACATTATTATTTAAAATTCTCATTCTTACACATTTTTATCATAAGATAATCTGGGCTATTACATATTATCTTTTCCATATGATATCATAAAAGCCATCGATATATGATCTTTTCCATATGATACAACCATAGTTAAGATGCTCAAATGCCATGGGAGTGATTTTTTCCTCTTACCCATCTTATTAAAGTAAATATAACTGTTTAATTGATTTTTTCTCAACATTTACACATTTATGTCCACAATACTTGAATATTTGAACCTTCTAAGCTATTGATGAGGATTCTTGAATTATTGTCCAACTGTCATTTTGTGGTTTGGGTGTTTGCATGCTGGGTTGCGTGAGTTATTTGTACTCACATGCGTGTGTCAGTTTTTTCATGCATGTGCCTATATGCATGTGTGCAATAACATGTCATGTGTTTTCTGGCTTTGTTGACCATAGTGTATTCCCTTGTAGTTGATATGAACTAAAATGGTTCACATGTATATTGGTTTCACTTCTTTATTGCTGCTCCTTGTTTGCCCCTGCCTGTTTACCAATTTCCCCTTTCCCGTTGCTTGCCCTACCCACAGCCCGTAGGCCATATTAGTTGCTTGTTATCTTAAAGCCGTATTGTTTTTGTTTTGAAAGCATCATTTCCTTTCATGTATGTTACTTAAAGGACTTTAGGGTTGTAGTAATTAAATTTGAAAATTTTATCTACGCATGCTTCTTGTATCTAGATATGTAACAATCAAGTGAGATTTTACCTACATTTACTTAATAGTTGGATACTGAGAAGGCTGCGTACTATTTACTAGTGTTTTGTTTGGTTTTTAACTCGTACATCCTAATATTGTTGATGTTTTGAAGCTGGGACTATAATCGTAATGCATCATATGCATAAACATACATATGTATATATCGATATATATGGGTGTATCAATTTAACCTTTTTCCCCATGGTTCAAAATTTTATGACAACAAAAGGAGACATTTACTAGTAGTAGAAAAAACACTGCTCAACTCGCTGGTGAAGTGAAATATTATAACAAAAGCTACAATGATTTTTCTACAGCTTAAGATACAACATATAAAAATATTCATATCAACAACTGCATATGCAACCAACGTATTTCTTACATAAAGTCAAAAAAGGAACAAATTTTACCATTCCTTTGAAACAACATTCAAGGTGTAAGAACCGATTCTTTGACGCTCGAAAAACAACATTAATTCGTCCACTGTATCAACTGCCGAACAATCGAATGCCGGAAAACCGAACCCTTAGGGTTTAAGAAAAAAAGATAGAAGAACAGAGAAAGAAAAGCAACAGAAACAATCTCAGAATCTCACATATCGCAGCGGAACAACATATAATACATAAATGAATAATCTTTAAACAAAGAACTATATCAGTTATTACATTACATCATATTACATTACATTATCAGAGTGTACAACAACAACAACAAACAACGGAAAAGAAATACTATATACTAGTGAATACGCCATGCCATCCAGCTTGCCTCCAGCAACTCCTGAATTCCAGAATATCCTGATAAACCTGACTCTTGACTGCCCGTGTGGAAATTGGTGGGCACCCAGAGTTTAGGAAGGAAACAATAAACTACAGGTCAGTCATGGGACTGGTGTGAGAACTAAAACAGTTATTCTTTTAAAAACAAACAAAGAAATATTTTTAAAGTCAATTCGTAATGCTTTTTGAAAATGTAAGTACCATAAGACCTCCCACCACACACACAATGCAAACGCAGACTTGGAGGAGATTTCTTCTTATGTTATTCAAAGATGCTTACTACGCAAAAATCAAATCATTTTTTTGATATTATTATTAGTGCATAGTGTAGAAAACATTTCTAAAGTAGAATATAAATCTTAGCCGGCATAGGTACCGTTATATTATGCCTACTATAGCTACCATATTAGATGGCAGGTTCTACAACTAAAACTGTACAAGGTTCGATTGTTACTTTGGATTTCCAACGAATGGTCAGGCCAAGGAACTTCCCATTGCCACATGGGTACGCCTCTGGAAAGACGACCCAAGAACCTAACCGGATCTCTGCCAACATAAGGCCGGGTTACCCCTAACTGGGTAACTACTGACACGAATATGCCATCCCCCGATCGTAACCGATCTATATCTGAGGATCCTCGATTCCAACAACCACAAAGTAATAAATTTGCAGCAACGACATAGGTTAAGTATCTGGGCTCCATACCATGATACCACCTCTATCCAGAAGGAATGACATACACTAAAGGGGCGCTACCCCCTAATAACCTTGTTGCATCCTTCCTGTTTTGACCATTTCCGGGGTGTGTGGTCCGACGAAGTCTCGTCCATAAAGCCACGCTTTATACAAAAGCTGTGCTTTGATCACATATGCTCAACAGCACTTCGTATGTCACATTACCAATTTGGGAATGTATCATTAGTAACCATCAACTACATAACCTCAAAGCTCGTACATCTCAGAGAAGGGTGTTAAGCTAAGAGAATAAATTCTCCGCCACCAACAGAAATATATTTGATAGAAACCAGCTTTACATCTCAAATTGTAACGTCAGACACACATCCATACAAGTCCGTTCCGGGATCGAACGGAACCGAAGGCACTTCCAATGAAGTCCTTGCAATCCGGGTATTCACTAATCACGTCCGGACTTCCCGTCACTAAGGGTGATAAAACATCTATATCGGAGATCGGCCGATGTAGAGTCATTCGACGGTAATCCTTCCGTTTTCAAAAATATCCGGTCCTCAACACCGGTCTTCAAATGCAATCCATAACGACGTATCACATATTCAGAATGGGTTATACGACCCAAAGGTCCTTACCCGGCTAACCCGAATAGTGAGCGCTTATTTTAAAAATAAGTGTGGCATTCAAATTTAAGCAAATCACAACAAATATCTATTTAAAGGTAAATATTGATAGTCGGTTATTTAACTATCAATAGGTATGCACAACATCACCAGATTCCAAATAATTTTCCAAATTATTTATTTCCCAAAAATATCTTTACAAGATATATATTTTCCACACTTCAACATTTGAAAACAAATTTCAAATCACTTTTCACCTTTAAAACTTTTGAAAACAAATTTCAAATCGTTTCCCTATACGAGATATATTCACAAATCTTTATTCATTCTCATTTCAAGATGGTTCATTTAAACCAATTAAATAAATCCTTAACGATTTACTTTATATTTACGTTCCAAATCCGTAAATTTATTTCCTCACTTCAACAATAAATCAACGTTTATTTTTAAACAAATTTCCCTTTCTTTTATAAATTCCTTAGTGAATTTACAATTCCAAAATATCTATGGATATACGATTTCCAAATCGATTTCTAATATTCACTTTCAATTTATCTTTAAAAGATAAAATCTTAAAACATTCACTTCATATTGGAAAACATTTCCATACTTATTTAATAATAAGTAATTCATAAATCCATTTATTTTCAACACTTGGAAAATATTCAATATACTAAAATCGAAATTAAGTATATATTTCATTCTTTAAAGAAAACGTGCGCTTAAACACATTTATTTGAGTCAAAATGAATGTTTCGTAAAACATCGTTACGATGACCCAAAATCACTAGTATAGGGATTCGAAATTTAGATAGATATATAAATCCCAATACTATACAAAAACCTTTCCTTTCGAAAATCATTTACTATAACAACAGTGTTATAGTCCACCATTTCCTTCTATTTCTCGAAAACGTCTATTTCAACAATGAATGTTGAAATCTATGGTTCCGACACTTAATACATTTTAAAACAACTTCGAATCATTTTAATTCCATTTAAAAGATTACTCCCTAAACATTCCTTTAATATATTATTCCCTGTTCAAAATCGTGAATATAAATCATTAACCAAATTCAACACTTTTACATATTCAATTTAAAAATTATCCACTGTCCCAAAATCGTGAATATACTCCTTTAATAAGCTATAAAAATTTACTTATCAAATTCAATCAATCTTGAATTTATAAATCAATGTTTATAAATTCACATTCATATATTATAAAAACTTCAAGTTATAAAATCACTTTATTCACAAATTTTATCCATATCCCATTTACACGCTAAAATCCATATTATAAGTAAATTTAACTATAAATCTTTTATTTTACAAAATCTGTTCATTTTATAACTTCTCAATTTATAAATCTATAAATTTCATTACTTACTAATCCATCCATTTACTATTTTATTTTAACACAAAAAAACTCGTTTTATAATTCTATTAATTTTAATTTATAAATATCAATTTTATAAATCTTTTATATAAACCGTTTATAAAAATCCAAAAATCTCAATTTAAACTATTTTATAAAATTCATTAACTCCATATGTCAAAAATCACATTTTAACTATATTTCTCAAAAATCATAAATTTTATAACATTAAAATTATAACGTTTATTTATTTAAATCAATCAATTCCAAAATCTATATAAAACGTATACTTTCAAAAATTACTTTAAAATCCTTTTAAATTTTGAAAATCATTCATTTAACATTTTTAAAACTCCAAAATAGGCCCAATGATGCAACAGCACCAAATAATCAATCACGGCCTCCAAACATCATATATCATCGTATGATAATCAACAGATATCACAATATCTGAAATCAAATAAATATTGGCGAGGAATCCAGTTGGATCCCTCCAACCTGTTTCCCTGCATCCACAGATGTTAGCACAATACCAATTTCGTTCCAATATGGAATATCGCGGTATATGGGATTTATAAAATACTATCCGCTATTATGCGGTGCAATAGGGTCTCATCCGCTATATAATGCGGGAAATCAACTCCAAGTACATATGTAATACCAATTCCAATCAAGATGGAATTATCGCGGTATATTTTTTTAATAAATAACATCCTCTTAATAAACGGCGTATAATGTCTATTTTAACAATCAATAGATAATAATTTGTCATCCAGGCGTACAATCAAGCAATTTTAAATCTAACTTTTTAAAATTTAAATCGAAACAGATTCGATTGAGTGAGAAGTTCTCACCTTGAGTTTCAATTCAGTTTCAGCGTTTTATTTCGAATAAAATTAACAGGAAATTATTGTTAAGGACAAAATTTCACAGCTATTTAGCCTCAAGGACAGACCTTCAATATTTTATCCTAAAGGACAACTTTCTGTAGGTATCAGTTTTTAGTTATTGATAGCAGTTTTTAGGTATCAGTTTGTAGTTATCGGTTGCAGTTTTTAGGTATCAGTTTTAGCTTGGTAGCAGTTTTGTTGTCCTTATGAATAATTTTGGAAAATGTTTGTCCTTATGAATAATTTTTAAAAGAATGTTTGTCCTTGTGGTAAAAATATTGAGGTCGTGTCCTTGAGGCAAAAAATATACAAATTTTTGTCCTTTAAAATAATTCCCCCTAAAATTAAACACGCGTTTAATTTTACCCAAAATTTTTAATAGCTCCAATCAACCCCAATCTAGTTCCATTGCGTAGTGCTAGTCAAAACGAAGCTAACGCAATTCGTTTCGTGCGTTTTCGAACTCGTATGAAAAGGATATAGCATTTTAAAGTTTACACGAATTTAAATATAATAATATTTACAATTTCTTTTATATTTTCAACCTCAGCTAATCCTGTCCGTCGATCACTTGGCCTCAACATCAGGCCATTCACGTCCTTCTTCTTCAAAGCCGTTCCCTCCAGGCTATTCACGTAAAAAAAAACCATCATTGCCGAAATTAGGTTTAGACATCGTGGCCACCACGCTGAAGCCCTCCGCGAGCTTGACCTTCGGCCTGAGGCACTTGAGGCTCGGCCATGCCCTTGTCTCGAAATTTGTGCACAAAGCTCGGCCATTCCAAGGGAAATTGCCATCGATCCGTTGCGTGTTTCTTGATCATCACCGTATGGATTTGTAGCTCTCACGATCCTCTACAAGTTCCTAGTTGAAAGTATTTGCTAATTCTTTACGGATTGAGAGAGATTAAGAGAAGAAGTTTAGAAATTTTCAGCCATTAAAATGTAAGTGGCGGCTGAAGCATTAGGGTTAGGGTTTTGAGCAAATTGTGAGAGTGAAGGTCCTTTTATAGAAAATTACACGACACTATTCATCCCGAAATTTTCCGAACTCCAAACGAAGCATGCCGGCTGGCGTTTCTAAGGTTTACCCCACATTTCGAACACAATGGAACCTGTTTCGGAGGCTAATTCCATTGTATGTGCGAGTTACGGAAATAAACGATCAGATTTGAATTAAATCGATTTAAACCAATTTCTATGCGTTTTGGCTTGCCCCGGACAAACCGTAAATCCGATTGACACGAAGTTTAAAATCTTACAATAATATCACATTACAGATCGGATGAAACTAGTTTCGTCAAAATCCGAGGCTGTTTGAAAAATGGCTATTTTAACTCGTCAATTAAATATTAAAATATTCAATTTTCACAAATTAACTTTTAATTCGATTTTAAAGGTTCTATAACATCACTATAACTCCAATATGATATAATAAAATTTTACGAATCATTTTCAATCATATTAAACCCAATTTCCAATTATTTCGGTAATTTAACATATTAAATTATCGATTTAATTACCCAATTAAATCAAGATATTCGAAATTTAATTTATTCGACTTACAAATTTTACTTATTAATATTTAAAATTAATTACATATTTCAATTTAAATTGACAGAAATTCTGGGTTGTTACAAACTTTCCCCTTTAAAAGAATTTCGTCCTCGAAATTACCAAGAAAAAGTTACAGAATCCATTAACCTTTCAAAACCATAGTTAAAATTCTTACAATATCTTCACTAAGTTTTAAAATCATACTTAGTTATCTTTTCAAAACCAACCAATATCGTTTAACTTTCAACTCAAAATCAAAGTTATAGTTTTCAAAATTTTCCACTTTTCTCAAAATTATTCTAACGCCTTAAATTTTCAGAAAAATTCGCCATAGTCTCCTTTGCGCGGCTCGATCCGAAAAAATGATAGTATATATATCACAAATATACATCTCATCAAGTGATTAGGCATCCCGCAGGGAAAAAGTGTAAAAGTACGGTATTTAATCCGAGATATGTACCTTATATATTATTAGCGAGCATATACGGCTAATTTAGCGCGAAAGCGAGCTCCAAATGCGAAGCAAGCGCAATCCGCACCTACTATACACTCAACAAACCATGAGAAATATGCATATATGAAAATAATATCAATATACATCATATAGTAACATAACAACTACATGTGCCAACATAGCAATGCATTAAATCAACAAATGCAACCATCAAACAACCATCATCCAACAAATCCATATCAAATCAATATACATTCACTTCTCATTAATATTCATTGAATTGGTTTTCAATTTAATCACATTTGATTTATTGACATTGGATTTTATAAATATTCATTCATTCATTTGATTCAATTAGTTCACATTTACTAATTTACCTTCAAGTTAGTTTACTTTCCATTCAAATCAAATTCAATTCTGTTTAAGATTCACTTAACTTCCAATTTGATTTATAGCTTTCAATTTTCCTTAATTCAATTTCATTAACACTCAGTGAATTATATAAAATCAACTAACAATCATATAACAAACCCACCATAACCATCATAACCAAATTATTTAATTTACATCCAATTTGGTCCAACACTTTTAATTCCAATTGGTTGATATTAAATTGACTTCCATTCAATTATTCAATTTCTCAACTTCATTAGCTTTTAATGAATTAACACTTACATTCATTATCCCTTATCAATTCTTTTACATTCGATTGATTAATATTCCATCCATTTATCAATTCAATTGCTAATTCCTTTAACAATATATGGTTGAATTTCATTTATATAACTCAAGTTCATATTCATCACTTCTCTTGATTAGTTCACTTTGTTATTTTACTTCGATACCAAAATCAATTTTTATTCAACTTCACTTAAGTTATATTCCATCTCAAACATCATTTGTTTAACTTAACTTAAAATTTCCACTTATAAATCTAATTCAGATTCCATTTCCAAAATATCTTTACAAATTCGAAATGGATTTCAATTTCATTTCCTTGCACTTGCAAATTTTATTTATTCATTCACAATTTATTTCCAACTTAATAATTGTATTCCAGTCATTTTATATAACATTGCAGAGTCTTTTCAATCTTTCAAAACCATTTTTGAAACCAATTCAATTATCCTTTGAATTTCAAAACCCAAACCCAAATTTTCCAAACAACTTTCATTTAAAACAATTTGGCAGCAATCCCTCTTTTGGAAACCCGAAAATGAACACCGATGATGTTGCAATCACCAACGGAATTATTTTCCAGCGACCGAAAAGAGTTCAGAGCTTTAATTTCTCCAAAACAATTTTCCAAAATATCAAATCCTTTCAAAACATGTCCAAATATACCTCTGGAATTTTACTTCAAATTACAAATCACATTTACAAATCTTTTACTTATATAATTTCACTTATTGTATATATAAGATTATTTCACAAGTGTACATCATTTTAATTATAACTTCATACTTATAATTCATTTGCTTATAAAATTCATTCTTTTACTGCTGCAGTTTTTATTTAACTTATTCAACAACCAAACAATCAATTCATACACACTTTAATAATTCTGAAAAATTATTCCTTTATATATAAAATATAATCGAGGTAAAATTATTTCATTTACCCTATTTTAAAACGATATCGTATCAAATTGTTCTGTACAAGTGTTTAGAGATCCTTATCAACAACGTTAATTACTCGTGTTGACCAGAATCCGTATACCACTTAACAAACCAATCATCACAATATGAAACAATTCATATTCACTAGCAAATACGCTCGTATCTATTATTACACTCACACTCATTCTAGAGTACTACTGACACTATCTCTAATGAGTAATACCCAACAGAGCCATGGTTGTCGCTTAACCATATGCTCTAATACCAGATGTAAAGACCCGATTCTTCGACGCTCGAAAACCGACATTAATACGTCCACTGTATCAACTGCCGAACAATCGAATGCCGGAAAACCGAACCCTTAGGGTTTAAGAAAAAAAGGATAGAAGAAGAGAGAAAGAAAAGCAACAGAAACAATCTCAGAATCTTACATATCGCAGCGGAACAACATATAATAGATAAATGAATAATTTTTAAACAAAGAACTATATCAGTTATTACATTACATCATATTACATTACATTATCAGAGTGTACAACAACAACAAACAGCGGAAAAGAAATACTATATACTAGTGAATACGCCATGCCATCCAGCTTGCCTCCAACAACTCCTGAATTCCAGAATATCCTGATAAACCTGACTCTTGACTGCCCGTGTGGAAATTGGTGGGCACCCAGAGTTTAGGAAGGAAACAATAAACTCCAG
Organism: Allium cepa; assembly: GCA_030765085.1. Taxonomy (NCBI): domain Eukaryota; kingdom Viridiplantae; phylum Streptophyta; class Magnoliopsida; order Asparagales; family Amaryllidaceae; genus Allium; species Allium cepa. The sequence continues at coordinate 692,719,666 of CM060934.1, forward strand.
GTCAGTCATGGGACTGGTGTGAGAACTAAAACAATTATTCTTTTAAAAACAAACAAAGAAATATTTTTAAAGTCAATTCGCAATGCTTTTTGAAAATGTAAGTACCATAAGACCTCCCACCACACACACAATGCACACGCAGAGTTGGAGGAGATTTCTTCTTATGTTAGTCAAAGATGCTTACTACGCAAAAATCAAAGCATTTTTTTGATATTATTATTAGTGCATAATGTAGAAAACATTTCAAAAGTAGAATATAAATCTTAGCCGGCATAGGTACCATTATATTATGCCTACTATAGCTATCATATTAGATGGCAGGTTCTACAACTAAAACCGTACAAGGTTCGTATTGTTTCTTTGGATTTCCAACAAATGGTCAGGCCAAGGAACTTCCCATTGCCACATGGGTACGCCTCTGGAAAGACGACCCGAGAATCTAACCGAATCTCTGCCAACACAAGGCCGGGTTACCCCTAACTGGGTAATTACTGACACGAATATGCCATCCCCCGATCGTAACCGATCTATATCCGAGGATCATCGATTCCAACAACCACAAAGTAATAAATTTGCAGTAACAACATAGGTTAAGTATCTAGGCTCCATACCATGATACCACCTCTATCCAGAAGGAATAACATAAACTAAAGGGGCGCTACCCCCTAATAACCTTGCTGCATCCTTCCTGTTTTGACCATTTCTGGGTGTGAGGTCCGACGAAGTCTCGTCCACAAATCCACGCTTTATACAAAAGCTGTGCTTTGATCACATATGCTCAACAACACTTCGTATGTCACATTACCAATTTGGGAATGTATCACTAGTAACCATCAACTACATAACCTCGGAGCTCGTATGTCTCAGAGAAGGGTGTTAAGCTAAGAGAATAAATTCTCCGCCACCAACAGAAATATATTTGATAGAAACCAGGTTTACATCTCAAATTGTAACGTCGGACACACATCCATACAAGTCCGTTCCGGGATCGAACGGAACCGAAGGCACTTCTAATGAAGTCCTTGCAATCTGGATATTCACTAATCACGTCCGGACTTCCCATCACTAAGGGTGATAAAACCTCTATATCGGAGATCGGCCGATGCAGAGTCATTCGACGGTAATCCTTCCGTTTTTAAAAATATCCGGTCTTCAACACCGGTCTTCAAATGTAATGCATAACGACGTATCACATATTCAGAATAGGTGATACGACCCAAAGGTCCTTTCCCGGCTAACCCGAATAGTGAGCGCTTATTTAAAAATAAGTGTGGCATTCAAATTTAAGCAAATCACAACAAATACCTATTTAAAAGTAAATATTGATAGTCGGTTATTTAACTATCAATCGGTATGCACAACATCACCAGATTCCAAATAATTTTTCAAATTATTTATTTCCCAAAAATATCTTTACAAGATATATATTTTCCAGACTTCAACATTTGAAAACAAATTTCAAATCACTTTTCACCTTTACAACTTTTGAAAACAAATTTCAAATCGTTTCCCTATACGGGATATATTCACAAATCTTTATTCATTCTCATTTCAAGATGGTTCATTTAAACCAATTAAATAAATCCTTAACGATCTACTTTATATTTACGTTCCAAATCCGTAAATTTATTTCCACACTTCAACAATAAATCAACGTTTATTTTTAAACAAATTTCCCTTTCTTTTATAAATTCCATAGTGAATTTACAATTCCAAAATATCTATGGATATACGATTTCCAAATCGTATTCTAATATTCATTTTCAATTTATCTTTAAAAGATAAAATCTTAAAACATTTACTTCATATTGGAAAACATTTCCATACTTATTTAATAATAAGTAATTCACAAATCCATTTATTTTCAACACTTGGAAAATATTCAATATACTTAAATCGAAATTAAGTATATATTTCATTCTTCAAAGAAAACGTGCGCTTAAACACATTTATTTGAGTCAAAACGAATGTTGCGTAAAACATCGTTACGACGACCCAAAATCACTAGTATAGGGATTCGAAATTTAGATAGATATATAAATCCCAATACTATACAAATACCTTTCCTTTCGGAAATCATTTACTATAACAACAGTGTTATAGTCCACTATTTCCTTCTATTTCTCGAAAACGTCTATTTCAACAATGAATGTTGAAATCTATGGTTCCGACACTTAATACATTTTAAAACAACTTCAAATCGTTTTAATTCCATTTAAAAGATTACTCCCTAAACATTCCTTTAATATATTATGCCCTGTTCAAAATCGTGAATATAAATCATTAACCAAATTCAACACTTTTACATATTCAATTAAAAAATTATCCACTGTCCCAAAATCGTGAATATACTCCTTTAATAAGCTATAAAAATTTACTTATCAAATGCAATCAATCTTGAATTTATAAATCAATGTTTATAAATTCATATTTATATATTATAAAAACTTCAAGTTATAAAATCACTTTATTCACAAATTTTATCCATATCCCATTTACATGCCAAAATCCATATTATAAGTAAATTTAACTATAAATCTTTTATTTTACAAAATCTATTCATTTTATAACTTCTCAATTTATAATTTTATAAATTTCATTACTTACTAATCCATCCATTTACTATTTCATTTTAACACAAAAAAACTCGTTTTATAATTCTATTATTTATAATATATAAATATCAATTTTATAAATCTTTTATATAAACCGTTTATAAAAATCCAAAAATCTCAATTTAAACTATTTTATAACATTCATTAACTCCATATTTCAAAAATCACATTTTAACTATATTTCTCAAAAATCATAAATTTTATAACATTAAAATTATAACGTTTATTTATTTAAAATCAATCAATTCCAAAATTTATATAAAACGTATACTTTCAAAAATTACTTTAAAATCCTTTTAAATTTTGAAAATCATTCCTTTAACATTTTTAAAACTCCAAAATAGGCCTAATGATGCAACACCACCAAATAATCAATCACGGCATCCAAACATCATATATCATCATATGATAATCAACAAATATCACAATATCTGAATTCAAATAAATATTGGTGAGGAATCCAGTTGGATCCCTCCAACCTATTTCCCTGCATCCACAGATGTTAGCACAATTCCAATTTCGTTCCAATACGGAATATCGCGGTATATGAGATTTATAAAATACTATCCGCTATTATGCGGAGCAATAGGGTCTCATCCGCTATATAATGCGGGAAATCAACTCCAAGTACATATGTAATACCAATTCCAATCAAGATGGAATTATCGCGGTATATGTTTTTAATAAATAACATCCGCTTAATATACGGCATATAATATCTATTTTAACAATCAATGGATAATAATTTATCATCCAGGCATACAATCAGGCAATTTTAAATCTAACTTTTTAAAATTTAAATCGAAACAGATTTGATTGAGTGAGAAGTTCTCACCTTGAGTTTCAATTCAGTTTCAGCGTTTTATTTCGAATAAAATTAAACACGCGTTTAATTTTACCCAAAATTTTTAATAGCTCCAATCAACCCCAATCTAGTTCCATTGCGTAGTGCTAGTCAAAACGAAGCTAACGCAATTCGTTTCGTGCGTTTTCGACCTCGTATGAAAAAGATATAGCATTTTAAAGTTTACACGAATTTAAATATAATAATATTTACAATTTCTTTTATATTTTCAACCTCAGCTAATCCTGTCCGTCGATCACTTGGCCTCAACATCAGGCCATTCATGTCCTTCTTCTTCAAAGCCGTTCCCTCCAGGCTATTCACGTAAAAAAAAAAACCATCATTGCCGAAATTAGGTTTAGACATCGCGGCCACCACGCTGAAGCCCTCCGCGAGCTTGACCTTCGGCCTGAGGCACTTGAGGCTCGGCCATGCCCTTGTCTCGAAATTTGTGCACAAAGCTCGGCCATTCCAAGGGAAATTGCCATCGATCCGTTGCGTGTTTCTTGATCATCACCGTATGGATTTGTAGCTCTCACGATCCTCTACAAGTTCCTAGTTGAAAGTATTTGCTAATTCTTTACGGATTGAGAGAGATTAAGAGAAGAAGTTTAGAAATTTTCAGCCATTAAAATGTAAGTGGCGGCTGAAGCATTAGGGTTAGGGTTTTGAGCAAATTGTGAGAGTGAAGGTCCTTTTATAGAAAATTACACGACACTATTCATCCCGAAATTTTCCGAACTCCAAACGAAGCATGCCAGCTGGCGTTTCTAAGGTTTACCCCGTATTTCGAACATAATGGAACCTGTTTCGGAGGCTAATTCCATCGTATGTGCGAGTTACGGAAATAAACGATCAGATTTGAATTAAATCGATTTAAACCAATTTCTATGCGTTTTGGCTTGCCCCGGACAAACCGTAAATCTGATTGACACGAAATTTAAAATCTTACAATAATATCACATTACAGATCTGATGAAACTAGTTTCGTCGAAATACGAGGCTGTTTGAAAAATGGCTATTTTAACTCGTCAATTAAATATTAAAATATTCAATTTTCACAAATTAACTTTTAATTCGATTTTAAAAGTTCTATAACATCACAATAACTCCAATATGATATAATAAAATTTTACGAATCATTTTCAATCATATTAAACCCAATTTCCAATTATTTCAGTAATTTAACATATTAAATTATCGATTTAATTACCCAATTAAATCCAGATCTTCAAAATTTAATTTATTCGACTTACAAATTTTACTTATTAATATTTAAAATTAATTAAGTATTCAAATTTAAATTGACAGAAATTCTGGGTTGTTACACAAGGCTAACATATATGTGCAGATTAGTAAATTTTCCTTATATTTTCCCTAACAGATCTACTAAAATATAGAAATGTATCAGATTAAATTGACTTACAAGCTTTTATAAAGGGAAAAACATGCATTCAAAAAGATAGCTTCTACCTTTTGACATATTTGGTGTTGCCTGTATGGATATTACACGACCAAATCACACTAACATAAGTGGATCTATCATCATTTACTTGCTCTTTTAAATCTGGGCACACAAATTGCACTAATAAAATTTGGTATTATTTTACTCTATATAAATGCATATTTAAAACATATAATGTGACTATTTATCTAATTTTGTTGTTTTTGTTAATAAATGTTTTCATAGCAAAAGGATATGCATACAAGCTTAGTACGTACGCGCCAACAATTGAGAACGAGAAATCCCGAAAGCAGAAGCCAAAGGTCAAATATATCAAGCCAACTATTGAAGCTTGCAATGTAGACAAGGAACAAGAATTACGGCATGAAACGGTACAAATGTCGTGTGCAGAAAATAAAATGCCTTATGAAGAAACTGAAATGCAAGAAGAAACTGAATTGCTCTGTGAAGAAAATGAAAAGCGTAAAGAAGATGAAATAGCTTGTGAAGCAAATGTTGATGCCGATGTGGAAATCAAAAGACCAAGTGAAGTTAAAACTGCAAATATAGATGTAAAAAAACTTGCTAGAGGTCCAACAAGAGAAAAAAACACCCATTAATTCTTGTGAATCGAATTGAAGTTGAATTCAATGAGGTAGCCATACCCATAGGAGAAGGCTTGGTACGTTTATCTTCTTATCTTGGGCCGCTTGTACGAAAGAATGTTCCGGTTACACTTGATGATTGGAGGCTTCTAAGCGATGAATTGAAAGTTGTATTGTGGGATTTGATTCAGGTATGAGAGATTATCATTTTTGCCATATAATAAATTTTTTATTTACGAAAATAATCCATTTAGCGTCCTTTTAAAATCCTTTTAATATGAAATAATAACGGTTATATTTTTCTTTTTATTTTTACTTGTAGGCTAGATTCAAGGTGGATAAATGGTAAAAAAAATTCCATATTTCAACAAATGGGAACCATTTGGAGATCCTCAAAAAGCAACTTGGTCCGAAAAATAGTTAATGCAACGGCGGAAGAGGAAAGACTTGGTTTGAAACCTTATAATATAAAAAACATGAAGGAGTGGAGAAAGCTTGTAAAGGCGAAAACTAGTTTGGCGTTTAAGGTATGCTTATGTATATTATATATATACACACATGTACTGTTGCTTCTCTCCTTTTTGGAATCAAAACCCTAGATCCCTAGCAGCTTGCAGCTTCCGATTATCATATTTTTTTTTATAAGAATGGTTTGTAAGAAGCATACCATAGCTGAGTCCAACTTAGTTTACATTACAGTAGAAATAATTTCAAGCAGATCTTAGTAAGAGCTCTTGAGACTGGTTACAATATGATATTACTAAAGATGCTTATATATTTGTTAGTCTAAGGCTATATGTAGTAATCATAATACTCGATGATAACTCAATAGTAAATAAGAAGACGATGAACCCCGATCCTGAGTATTCTCTTAATGCAATATTTCCTCCCACCGCATTAGTATAGACAATATGGTTCTTTAGTTTATTTAAGATTTGATTCTTTTTTCATATGAGTCATTTATGAATGTACACTAGATATTCCTTATGCAAAAAGCCCCATGACTGCATGCTATATTTAGATTCTTACTTCTTGTCTAAACACATGGTTGTGCTAATGTGATAGTATGTGATAAAATATAATGAATTTGAATACTCAGAATGATGGTGAGCATATAACAACTTGTGTCTATAACTAGAGTAAGTGTTGTGAACGTATGCTTCTCGGTCTTTAGACTCTTTACTATTGAGTGTTATTTTCTTCAGGTATTAAAAGAAAACTCCTCAATGGGATGCAATAAAAATTGATTTCCAGCACGGTACTAAATCCTTTTTCCCAATAGGTCTAAGAACTGATTCCCAATAACCAAAATAAACATACTTGAGTAAATCACCTTAATATGGGTAAATGAGTTAATTGTGTTTTAAAAGTATAGTAATTCAAATGCAAGAAAAATTGGTTAGGCACATGTTTACAAATATATACATAGTTGTTCAAATGTAATCCATAGAGTGTGGATTAAAAAATTGAGTATCCCTTGTTTCATTCACATGTCACTGTTATTTTGTCCTTTGATTGATTCATTAAAAATAAATGAACATGTTGACCCAACATTTTTATTAGCTGACTTATACAAAATAATGGATACAATATAAGTGTATTGAAGCATGGCTCTTTTCTTTGACAATGGCCATATATTTAAATCCATTAAACACATTATCGAGTAATTGTTTGAAACATGATGAATTACTATGAATATTCGGCTTGATACATCTTATCAAACTGAATTTATATTGAATATTTTATAGTTTCCCAAATCAAACATTATTTTTTAATGTACTTTTCTCAAATCTAAATAGTATTTCAAATATCAATAATACTGTTATGATTTATGCTACTAGAAATATGTGTACTATGAATTAAACTATGCACATATGTAATAGTATTTATTCCAACTATGAATTGTATCAAAACAATTCCAAACTGTACGTATTATCAAAACTAATAAAACAGTCAGTGAGAAATTGGAAAGCTCTAAACAGGAACCCTCAATAAAAAAAGCAAAAGGATAACAATCTGTATCAACAGAAAATCAATTGTCGGCGTGGTAACTAGACTAGCATCATGAAAGGAAATGATTTTACAATCTCTTCTCCACTAATCTCATCAAACACAACATTCCACTTTCCGAGCAAATTATAAGCTTGCATGCCATTGCTTTTTTGGGCAAATAGACAGCTTGAGTCTTTACTCATTTTAGTTTAGCAAATATCAAAATAATGCGAATACAAAAGATAAAAGTCTATAACCTTTCTTAATATGTATGTGTACACCAAACATTCTACATGTGTGTGTGTGTATGTAAATAATTAAAATTTATAAATAAAAATACGGGACTTGAATTTCCCAACTGTGGAAGCAACAATATGTGTGTGTGTATGTATGTAAATAATTAATATATATATATATATATAATTTGGTTGCAGCTCTTTCTTGCTATATCTATTTTTTTGTCAATGTTTCTTCTCTTTCTTGCTATATTTGTTTATGTAGTGTTTCACTTTTATTTCACAGTTTCGCTCGTTATAGGTCCATCTTCATGTTTTAAGAGACTGTTTGATTTTATATATTTCATCTAGAATAAATTCCTTTATCTTGTTTCGGGCAAGAAGTGAAAAATTTAGAGCCATTAGGCAAAAACAATTGCCGCACACAATTGGACGTAGAGGAATGGCTAGATTTATCGACTCTTTAGTTAGTTAATTAAAAGTAGCATTATTTATCTAGCCAGTTAATTAATTATTAATTGATTTATTTAGTTTCTTTTTAAATGTGGAAAAAGCAGAGTCAAAATTCATCGTCTATATCTAGAGTAGATGTTCGGGTTAAATCCCATACTAAAAGGAATGGTGAACCGGTGAACACAGATGTTGCACATGTTCTTGTAAGTATTTTGATTTTTTTTCACTATTTGAACATTGTGACATTTTTACCATTGTATATTGAAAGTCTATACGGGGATCGTGTCATGTATTTGCAAGTATATGTGACAAAATATATGATGCAACTAAAAGAATATTAATCTAGGTAAATATAGAGTAAGCACACCAGGATTTTATACTGGTTCGGACCTCCCATCCTACGTCCAGTCCCGAAGCTCCCCTTCGAAATTCGACTATCAAACACCCTCACTTCGCCTGGAGGAATAGGCTTGGTTACAATAACTTGTTCATGTCAAGTATGTGTTCTATAACACAGATATTGACTGCTAAGTACAAATGCTTCCAATATACATCTAGAGAGTATTGATTGAGAAGAACTGAATATATGGAAGAGTGATATACAAGTATAGATTGCTAGAGATCAAGAATATAACAGAGTATGTAAGTAAAGAGTGCAAGTAAGTAAGGTGAGTGTTCTCTTTGATTCTTGATGACATATATAGTTATAGAGAGATTCCTTGAGTAGTTGCATCCATTAACAAGTGCTCTACAGTTGCTTCTGATGATGATGAAGAGTTTGCAGCGAAGAGAAGCGAATTATTCAAATGTGGCAGTTGAAATTTGAATTTAAATCCCAAGTTCAAAATCAGACGTCTGATTTTTGTATCAGATGTTTGACTCTATTTTTTTTGTATACAGTAGTCTTTCAGACGTCTGAGTGCATCAACCAAACGTCTAATCCTGTCTATTTTTTTGTTCCAGAGGGATTTTTCGAACGTCTGGCTAGTGCACCTAGACGTTTGAAAAATGTGCATGTCTGCTTTGTATATCTTTCTTGTTGCTTTTTTGATCCAATCGGCTTGTAGTCTCTTGTAATGTTCTTTTAGCCTTGTTCTTGTCTTTCTAGTAATGTTACTCTAGCAAGTACCTGTAAAATATAAATATATATGCATATTCGATTTCCATTGTTTAGTTATTGTCATCGAAACCGTAGATTTGATTTCCTAACAATCTCCCCCTTTTTGATGATGACAACTATACAATGTACTTATATATAATTTATAAATCTCCCCCTTAATATGTGCTTATTATTTATATATTTTTTATTTCCCCCCTTTGGAATTATCAAAAAGAATATCGAACTCTTTAAATGTTAAAATATGAACCAATCTTTAAAGATATATACAGAGATAACATACCAAAAGAGAATTTCCTTAATAATTGTAAATGATTACATTCATAGATTTTTACCATATACATAAGATGGAGTCCTAAAATCTATGAGTCTTTCGAGGAAGCCTTTTCTTGATCATCTCCTTTATCGTCCTTTGTGGAAGTGCTAGGTTGCATTGTAGGAGATGTCGGAGTTTGTTCAAGAGGTTCGTCCTCCTCAAAAAGTTTGGAATGTTTCGAAGGAGGAGAAGGCACTAGGGTTGGCCAATCTTCAGAAGGGGGTGTAAGGCCACGAACCCTTTGAAGAACTTCTTTGAGAACGGATAATACAGTTAAAAGTGATGTTTCAACTGTGGCTAGGCGTGTGGCAAAAGATGTCTCAAAGCTATCAATAGGCTTAGCCAAAACCTTTTGATTTCGAGACAAGATATGTTGATTTTGAAGAGTGAGATCAAGAATACTTTCTTTTGGATTCGTCTCTGTTCGAGTTTCCAAAATCTCATCTGGCTCGTATAATCAAATGGTGTGGGAGGAGTAGATGTTGTCTCAGGATGTTGTTCCTCCTCTTGTGATGGTTCATGGTGTGGTTGAGGTGGAGGCCCAGCTTGTTTGGCTTATCGATTTTACATCCACTCTTTAAAAGTTATAAACTCCGGAGGAATTTCTGGTAGGTGCATTAGTGAGAAAAACTTCGTAGAAGCATGTTTTGGAGAAATCTTCAAAAGTGGATAAATAGGAGGGGATGTTGTGAGCACGTAGAAGTCTCATGATGAATGTAGGGTAGATAATTGATGGCCGTGATCGAGTCCAAAAATGTCTGAGCACGTCAAATATAAATTTGGCCCAATTCACCCTTGTTCCACTGAATAGAGCATATAGAGTTTGTGTTCTAACTCCGTTATCTACTCATGACTTCCTAGACGAGGAATAATAGTGTTGATGATCATTCGAGTAAGAAGTCTCGCCTTTGGTCGTAGATATTTGGATGCAAATTTGGGCATTTCATCCTCCCATATTTGATGTGTTATATTTTTCCTTGGTTTGAAAAGCATATCGGGAATATTATATAAATCTTCGTCCGTGTCAGAACATCCTAGAGTTTTGCCTATGATTCCTGGAATGAGCCAAATCGTGTTGCCATAAACGAGAGTCCATAGCTAATTATCTTCATTTTTAGTGTTCTAAACAGTCGTGCTATCCAAATTAGCGTAGAAGAGAAATATAGCCAACTGATCAATTTGGATGTTATTGGGGTTGAAGGATAGCAGAGTTTCTAAACCGGCATTCTCACACATTTCATGTAAATCATATATTAGAAATTTGAGTAAGTTCTAAAATGGACCTGTGTGAAGTTTCTTCTTCTGAATATCCTCATACCTCTTGAGTGAATGTGGTGCTCGATTCATCCATCGTTCGATTTGATCCTCGGAGCAAACTTGAGGGTTTGAGGAAGTTGGTTGGTCTTGTTTTCTCTTGGATATCTTAGGGTTTTTAGTTCTAGAAGGCATTGAATTCAAGCTGGTGTTAAAAGAAGATGTTTTTGAAAAAAATCACCCTTGATGTAGAAATTATTTGAAATAGAAGTGAGATTATGTAAAAAAGATAGACGTTATCTGGTTATTTTAAAGCGTCGATTGAATTTCAGACGTCTGGAAAGTAATTCAGACGTCTGATTTAACCTAATTCGAACACAGTAAATAAATTTAGACATCTGGATTGATGGTAGACCTATGGGTTTGGTCGAGGTTAAAAACTTTGATAGTCATAGAGATTTTTCAAACGCCGGGTTTAGATATCAGACGTCTGAAGTAGATCGATTTTTTTATAATATGGTGGCAGTGACTTTATTCAGACGTCTGGTTCATAGTTCAGACGTCTGAAATAGTCTGTTGTCTATTATAAGTAAGCAGGGACAATTTTCAGACTTCTGAAAAATTATATCAGACGTTTGACATATGCACAATGATGTAAAATTTGGGGGATATCAGAGTGTCAGACGTCTGAGGTCAATATCCAGACGTTTGAAATAGCCAATCTTTCTAAAAATAGCCTACATCTAAAGGGTGTTGCTTATTTCTCGACCTTCTATTGTTGGAAAAAAATGTAGTATTATTTTTGTGTACCAGAATTACAAACATACATAGATACAAATTCAAAGAATAATTTAATCTATTTAGATGGTGATGGAGTTTTGCGATCATCTGACTTGTCATCCCTCTATGGCTTGAGCGGTGACCATATTTTCCATGTTCGTGGGTTTTCGGGGAGCCAGACAATCGCTTCGGTGAAGGATCCAAAGGTGTACGATATGAGGAAGAAGGATCCAAGGAACTGTAAGAAATTGGAAGTGGTTCATGTACATCCTTCTTCCATGAATTACAGAATTTTATCGCTACTTGCTTCAGAAAAGTTAATCGTCGCGCCGTGACTTTTTGTTCAAAATATAATTCCCGTTCCAGATCTAGTTGTTGTTTTTGATAGTGGTCTATCTCATCAATTTTCTCCTTGGTGTTAGGAGAAACAAATAAAGCTCAGTCGGACTTCTTGTTATCGGAAGTGAAACCCATGTGATAGGAAGACCACCTATACGTTGGTTCCTGATTTGGTGTAGGGGTAGGAAGTCGTCGAGGTGTATCTGCTGAGCTATCCGTTGTAGGTATCGAGAAGGATAGATGAGAATTTTCAGAAGACATGATTATATTTTGTTGTAGAAAATAAATGTGTGTGTGTATATATATTCTTGTTGTATAAAGATTTATATAATTTCAAATTATTTATAGATAATTTTCAAGAACTAACTAACTAAAAAGCTTAAGGTAAAGGAGTTATCTATTCTAATTTGTGGATAGAAATTTTTTAACTAAACATAGAGTAAACGCAAATGTGGTTATTAGTTTAGAAGATCATTAAGAGAGCATATTCCTAAGTCGCGTCGCAGTTTAACAAAAGTTTGTTCATTTAGTGGTTCTGTGAAAATATCTGTTATTTGATTCTCGGTATTTATGTATTCTAATGAAATAATTCCTTTTTCTACATTGTCCCATAAAAAATGATGTCGTATATCTATATGTTTTGTTCGCGAGTTATTTACAGGGTTTCTTAGTAGATTTATTGCACTTATGTTATCACAATATATTGGTGATTTAAGGATAGCTTTGCCGAAATCCATAAGTGTTTGTTGCGTGTATATTACTTATGCACATGCTAGAGCTTCTGAAATATATTCGACTTCGTAAGTAGATAAGGAAACACAATGTTGTTTTTTGCTAAACCATGAAACTAATGATTGTCCAATAAAGTGACATGTTTCACTAGTACTCTTACGATCTGTTTTACATCCACCAAAATCCACGTCACTATATGAAACTAGTTCAAATGATGATCCTTTAGGATAAAACAAAACATAATCTCTAGTACTAGATAGATATCGTAAGATACATTTAACAACTCTTAGGTGAGATTCTTTTGGTTTTTCTTGAAACCGGGCACAAAGACATACACTTATCATAATATCAGGTCGACTAGCCGTCAAATAGAGTAAGGAACCAATCATGCTACGATATAATTTTTCATCGAAATCTTTTCCATTATCATCCTTTTCCAAGTGAACGCTAGTACTCATCGGTGTAGGTTTGCTCGAAGTTTTATCCATTTCAAAATGACGTAATAGATCGTTACAATATTTTTCTTGATGAATAAAAATACCATTTTCGAGTTATTTTATTTATAAACCTAAGAATAAATTTAATTCTCCCATGTGAGACATTTCAAATTCATTTTTCATAATATTTGAAAATTGATTATAGAGATTTTCGTTAGTTGAACCAAAAATAATATCGTCTACGTAAATTTGTACAACTAAAATATCGTTATTTTCTCGTTTAATAAATAAAGTTGTATCTATTTTGCCTATTTGAAAACCAGATCTAATTAAAAGATTTTTAAGACGTTCGTACCATGCACGGGGGGCTTGTTTAAACCATATAAGGCTTTTTGTAATTTGAAAACATGGTCGGGATATTTTTCGTGAACAAACAATGGAGGTTGTTCAACATATTCGTTTTCTTTAATAAAACCATTTAAAAAAGCACTTTTGACCCATTTGAAATAGTTTAAAATTGTAATGGTTTGCAAAAGCGAGTAATGTACATATGGCCTCTAGTCTTGCAATTAGAGAAAAGGTTTCATCTTAGTCGATACCTTCTTCTTGATTATAGCCTTGAGCAACTAAACATGCTTTATTTCTAACAATATTTTTGTTTTTTCATTTGCTTTGTTTTTAAATACCCATTTTGTTCCTATAACCGATTGATCTTCTGGTCATGGTACTAATTCCCAAACATTATTACGTTCAAATTGATTTAATTCTTCTTGCATAGCTATTATCCAAAGTTTATCATTTGAAGCTTCTTTATAATTTTTTGGTTCAAAATTTGACACAAATGCTATATGGATTATTTGATTGAGTTGATTTCTAGTTACTCTAGAATTAAGATCTCCAATGATATTATCTTTTGGATGATCCTTAAGAATTCTAGGAGATGATATTAATGTATTATTTTGCGCATTTGTCTCATTATTAAGAGAGTTTGTTGTATTTGTTGTTTCAATTATTTCTTCATCGTCATTAGTATGATGATTAAGAAGATTTTCATCAAATGAAACATGTAAACTTTCTTCACTAGTGTTATTTCATTTATTAAAAATTCTATATGCTTTGCTTCGATCCGAATATCCAATAAAGATTCTTTCATCGGCTTTCGAGTCGAATTTTCCTAAATTATCTTTTGTATCAATATAAAATATATTGATCTGAAATTTTTAAAGTATGATACTTTAGGTTTTCTTCCAAAAAATATTTCAAAGCAAGTTTGTTTAGTCATAGGACGTATGATTACTCGATTCAAAACATAACAAGCTATTGCAATAGCTTCAGCCCAAAAATGTTTTGGTAGACCACTACTATTTAATAGTGTTCGTGCACATTCTTGTAACGTACGATTTTTTCTTTCTACTACCCCAGTCCGCTGAGGTGTGCGGGGAAAGAAAAAATTATGACTTATTCCTTTTTTATTACAAAAATTAGTAAAAAGATCATTTTCGAATTCTCCACAATGATCACTTCGAATATTTTTTATTTTCAAATCAATTTGTATTTTAGTTCTTTTAGCAAATATTTTAAACATACCAAAGATGTCACTTTTATGTTTTAAAAATAAAGTTCATGTATATCTTGAAAAATCATCAACTATTACGAAAACATATTTGTTGTGATTTATAGATCGTACTTGCATTGGACCAAATAAATCTAAATGCAATAATTCTAATGGTTGTTTTGTAAAAATATTATTTTTAGATTTAAAAGAATTTTGCTTTAGTTTTTCAGTTTGACAATCGTCACATAAATTTTCTACTTTGTAATTTATTTTAGGTAAACCTCTAACTAGCTCATATTTTGCTAATTTATTAATATATTTAAAGTTAATATGACAAAATCGTTTATGCTATAACCACGGATCGTCATGTTTGGCGGTTAAGCACAAGTTTGAATTTTTATTTATATTCATGTTTAAGACATAAATATTTTTTTTCTAAAACCCTTAAATATAAGTTGTTTGTTATTATCAAAAATATTACATCTGTCTTTTTCGAAATTGATTTGAAAACCTTTATCGCATAATTGACTAATACTCAGTAGATTGTGTTTTAGATTTTTTACTAACAAAACATTTGTAATAATAGGAGAGTTAGAAATACCAGGGTTGATGACTTCTCTAATGCCCACGGCGTATCCTTTAGGGTTATCTCTAAAAGTTACCGTTCCTCCATCGATGTATGTTATATTTGACAGCATTTTTGAATTTCCGGTCATATGCTTGGAGAATCCGCTATCTACTATCCATTTCTCCTTATTTTTTATTTTAGGTACCTGCAAAATAAAAGATGTTTTAATTGGTACTTATATACTTTGTTAGGGTCCTAAATATTAGAAGAAGTAGGTAGCCATACCCAAGAAGGTTTGGTATATTTATGAATATAATTCTTATTATAGACTATATTTTCTAAGAAATTATTAATATGTTTTTGTCTAATCAAATTATTATATGTCTTAGGAATCCAAATTTTTATATTTTTGATATTCATATTAGACTTAGGTGAACTTTTAGTCTTTCTATAAATACAACTATATTTCTTAATACCATTCCCTCTTTGTTTAGGAGTATTTTTAAATCCTATTCCATTTCTATCACCTGATGGTTTTGAAGTTTTGATAAGATTTTCCAAATCCTATTTTCCTTTATTAAATTTTGAAGCATTATTTGTAATTTTATCTAATTTTTTTAATTCTAAATTTTCAATTTTTAATATTTCAATGTTACTCTTCAAGTTGACATTTTATTTTAACAAGTTATCCATTTCTAATTTAGTTTTATCAACATCAATGGTAATAGCCTTATTTTCGACCAAATTATTTTTAATTCTTTCTTGAGATAATTCTAATTCTTCTTCTAAAATAATTTTTTCATCTTTTAACATTCCTACTTCAAGTTCTAACCTATTTATTTTGGAAATATGTTCTTTGTTCAATTTTTTAATTTTTCCAAATTTATCATCTAATTACATGCTAAGTTCTAATAATTCATCATAACTAAGTTCGGGACATACCTAATCAGTTTGTACCATAAATCACACATTGGCTTGTTCTCCGTCACTATCGCTATCACTTTCCGATGATGAAGATTCCGAGTCATCCCATGTTACTTTGAAAGTCATCCCATGTTACAAAGAGATGGATGCAAAATTTTGAAAATATTTACAAATGAAGAATATACTTCCAAATTGACATAAATAAGTTAAATATAAGTTTTGGTCATTATCCTGAAAAATTAAGTCATTTATTCGTCAAAATGTCCAACAAAAATTAAGTTACCATAACAAATAGACTATAGTTTGGCTAGTTGTTTTAGTTGATAACATAGTGCAACTATGCAATGGATCCTTATTTGATTATCAAAGTTTTTCAAAGTGGTATTTTCTTTTCTTTTAAATAACAAGTCAAATCACATAAGTTAAAATAGTGCTTGGATTTCGATTGCTCGCTCTTTCTTATTTTAAAATTTTGTTGATATTAACAATATTCACATATGCCTAACTCAGAAGCTGAGGCCAGATATACCACCCATGCATTGCCTTTCGGGCTTACATGAGGGGAATACAGAGTGTGGCAAGTGAACACACAAATGTGTACACCTATCGGCTGTAGGCATTATTAATAAAAGAATTTTTATATACATAGACCTAATTCGGATAAATTGAGGCCAAATACACCGATCGTGCACTGCCTTTCGGGCTTACGTGAGAAAGGTACAGAGCAAGGCGGGTGTACACACTTGCATGTGAACACATGACACTAGGTGTCAATAAAAATATATATACATATATGCAAATTTCTTTTTTGTTGGTTTTTTAATATAATTTTATTTTTTTAATAATTTTGTTTGTTTTTTTCAAGAGAGCGTTTTGCAAAATCTTCTTAGCACCATTTAGCTTAGAAGATAAAAAATGTTATATCCTTTACTTTAAATCAACTGCTTTTTTAAAAAAGGATTTCAATTAGGATATACCTCATAATTATCGCCCACGAATCTTCCTATATACTAGTTAAACCACACTTACTTGTAATCAAACTTTATTTTTATTTTTGTTGAGATAAATAAAATTTTAAAAATTCCAATTTAAAAACCAAAACCATATATTTATGCTATAGTGTTTCATCAAAAGTAATTATATAGAAAATTTGTTTTTGGGATTTTTTTTAATTTTTTTGTTTTTTTTAAGTTTTGAAAAGAAAATGCAAAAAAAATAAAGCATGAAAAATAAAAAATGAAGATGAAACTCCCCCACACTTGATTTTGACTGTGTCCCTACAGTCAACCCAAGTAAAAGGGGAAAAAATAAAACTAAAATAAAAATATGACCTACAAGAAAATAAAATGGTTATTATTTACACGACATTAGAAAGTATATCGTCAAAAGGTGAATGAACCGGTCTTCAAAAGACCATTTTATTTGTCTCGTCAAGTATGAGAGACGTAGCTTAAGCACAGAAAACCAAACCATAAAAAATTTCAAAGTTGAATTTTGATTTGGAAAAACGAATTTCGTTTTATTGAAAATCATGTGAGTTGTTTTATGTCCAATGATTTTCGGGGTTGATAAAACAATTGATTGAAGTTCACATTTATTTTCACCAAAATGAAATTCAAACTTATCATTGAAAACTTCTTCAGAATTATTGATTTCAAAATCAAAAGGATGATTTAAATCTACTCCTTCGAAATTCAACAACTCATTGTCGAAAAGTCCAAAGAAATTATGTTCATTAAATTCGTCTTCCTTTGTTGAATTATTCACAACTTCATTGCATATATCAAGTTCAAAACTCAAAGTTGTTGTATTCAATTTTTTGAAATCAGAAAAAAGAAAGATCGAATTTTAAATTGAGTTCCTTACCCTCAAAATAATTAAAATCTAACTCAATTGCCATATTTTCAACAACTTCATTAAGATTGTCCTTTTTAATTTTAAAAGTTGTTTATTGAAAATCGTCAACTTGGGTAAAAGGTAGATTATTATTTGAATCATCATACATTGAGATTTGAATTTTTTATTCATGTTGTTTCATATATGTTTCAAACAACAAATCCATGTGATCTTTGTGGATTATGTCCATTTTCTCAACAAAATCAAATTTATACTTATTGATTTGAAAATTTCCAATTTAAACTTGTTGAGAATTAAAATTATCAATCGGATCGTAGTGGAGATTATTCCCATTGCCAAAATCATTTATAAAGTTGTTC
This sequence comes from Allium cepa, assembly GCA_030765085.1. Lineage (NCBI taxonomy): Eukaryota > Viridiplantae > Streptophyta > Magnoliopsida > Asparagales > Amaryllidaceae > Allium > Allium cepa. The sequence continues at coordinate 692,738,093 of CM060934.1, forward strand.
CCATTTTCATTTTGACTTTGAAACTCATTTTGAAGTTCGAAATTGAATTGGCATGGGTTATACTCGAAATCATTTGAATTTTGAATTGAATTTAAGACTTGATTATTTTGAAAACTTTAACTTGATTCATTACACAAATATGATTACACAAATCATTCATCATTTGATTTTGTTGTGTAGAGAGTTCAAGTAAAGTCAAAATTATTTCAATGCTTTTTTCAAGATTTGAGGGTTAGTCATTGTAACGACCCGGCTTTTTCAACAGTTAATTTGTGATATTTAAAATGAATTTAAATAATTAATTTGAAATATAATTTGCTTTCAATATGAAAAGTTGGTTTGATTTAATGAAAAGAACTCAGATTTTCAATATAACAATTAATTGAATAAATTAAATAGTGATTGGCAATTGGGTAAATTATTTAAATTTGGAATTGTGAGCTTGTTAGAAATATTTTAACGGCTTATAAAATTTATATTAATAGTATTGAGAATAATAGATGAATTAAAATTGAATTTAATTGCCGTTTGTTCAATTTTACATTTACATTGTTTAAATAGACAGTTGAAAGTAGCCTTCCGAGGCACAGTCTCGGAATTCAGCGAAACCAGTTCCGTTGGATCCGTAATATTTAATTATTGCTGGATTTCAAATTTCGTTAAGTTTGGAGTGACTGGGTGGTTGTACGATAAGATAACGCGCTATAATTGAATTCGAGAAGATTTATATAACGTTTAAAAATAAATAATAATAAAATAATTAGCGTAGCTTCCTCAACACACCACCGTTCGTCTTCCTGAATACGCTTCCATCTCCTTTATTATCAGGTTGCTTCTCGTTCTTTTTATCTTCGTTCAGAAACCAAACATCAATATCATGGCCGCTTATCTCCTCAAACCACGATATTCCCCTCTTTCTTTTTTTCGATCACCTCTCTCTCTTTTTCTTTTTCCCTTCTCTTCAGAGCCGATCTCACGGCATAAAAAAAAAAAAAAAGGGGGAAAGAAGCCGTAAATCGATTCAACTTAGGGGGAGAGGACAAGGTGCGGCCGATCGAAAGTCGTGAGGATGCGAGGCATCGACGCAGCCGAGGGGATTAGGGTTCGCAATTGAAGATGAGGCTTGCGTAGGGGCGAAGCGAATTAGAGTTTGACATCGAGGCAAAGGGGGGGGTGTCGTTCGCGAATTGGAGGGGGAGAGCGCGACTTGTTGTGCGCATAGAGGTTGCTATCTCTAGGCGGCGGTGGCGTGGATTGTGGTGTTGGAGGCCGCGTCGTTCTTGGGGGATGTAGTGGTGCTCGCGCGCGCGCGAAGGGATGGTGCGGCGGCGACTAGGGCTCGACAAAAGGGGAAGGTTCGACGTGAAGTCTGGGTTGCGTCTCGCTTTGGTCAGAGCTGCTCTGAATTCGAGTGCGTCGTTTAGTAAGGTATTTTCTTTGATTAAATTTATATGTATATGGTAATATATTTGCAGTAAAAGGAAAATTTCTGTTGAAAGGTTTGAAATGTTTAAGCTAATTTTAATATACTCTAAAACATATGCAGATAAACAGTAAAATTTAAGTTAGTGATTTCAAAACAGTAAATACATATATATACACATAAGATTCAGAAAGGGGAAATTGTATATGGGAATACAGATTATGGTTATAAGTATATATGTGATTTCAATCAAAGGAAAACGAGTATACACATACCTGTTTTAATTTGCTAATTATTTTAATAATGGATTTGGTGAAAATAATGGTTTAACTAACCTATTTAAATTAGTTACTAAAAGATCTAAAAAGGGAAATTAGTTTAAATTTAAATCATTTGTCAAATTTTAAATTCTTGGATAAAGTTAAATTTATTAAACGGTAACTGGTTTCTAGATTAGTTCGAATATTAATAAAATAATCTAATATTTGTTCAAGGTTATGAAAACCAAGTCGAGATGGATATGATGGCAAATAAAAAGGCAAAGGTGAGTTAATCTCACTCAGTTAATTTGAATTTAAATGATTTCACTTAAATAATTGTTTGAATGGCTGAAAACAATTGATGTGATGTGATATGAAATATTTTGGAACCAATATATTATCGTGCTAACATCTGTGGATGCAGGTAAACAGGTTGGAGGGATCCAACAGGATTCCTCAAAACTATTTATTTTATTTCGTATATATGCTGTTTTGTGACAGGATGATATATTGTTTTGAGTGGTTTTATAGATAATTGAATTATCAACTGTTGAATCACAGAGAAGTTGAAAATTTAAATTTCTATTACCGTTGATAAATTAATTTTGAGGAAGTTAAATAAAACTCATATAGAAAATATTTATTTGAAATTTTGAATCTACTTAAAGTGAGAATGAAGAAAAGGAAATAAAAGTATATTTTCTACTTAAATTAAACTTTAATGTGATAAAGTTGAGTTTGAAAAATTTAAATTACAAATGTATACTTGGAGGAATATTGTAATCGATAAGTGAACTAAAGAAAATGAAATTAAATTAAGAAATGGGAAAGGAGGTCTATTAAGGAAATAAAAAGAAATATTAATAAGAAAAGAAAAGAAAATTTATTAAGAAATAAAGAAGATTCTATTAAGAATTATGAATAAGAAATTCTATTAAGAGTCAAAAGGAGATTTTATTTAATAATGAATGGAACTTATTAAATAGGAAAAATATGGAACTTTATAGAAAGAAATAAATTATAAAGATGACTTTTTTAAAAAAAAAATCAAACTATCTTATAATAAATAAAATCCAAGGAGATTTTATAAATTCATGAATGGAATTTATAAATAAGATATGGAATTGGTTGAATGGAAATAGCAAGATATTTCCAAAGGTGAATGTGGACAAGAGGTATTGATAAATGGATATTGGATTTTTCTAAAATTATAATTTATTTAAAAAAAAAAGAATATTTTGAATTACTATACTATATAGATCTTTTTATAAACTATTATTTGAATGTAAAATATTTTCGAATTAGTTATTTTGAAGGTTTAGCTATTATTTATTATAAACTCTAAGTTTTCTAAAACCAGCTTTGAAACTTATAAATAACTAGATATAAATTTAAATATTTAATATTACTTCTTATTTTATAAATCTATATGTTTTCAAAATGTTTTTAAAATCCAATTTAAAATCCTCTTGTGATGGTAAGCAAATTAATTCAAAATGAAATAAGATTTAGGAGAAATCTTATTAAGTGGAGTAAGTGAATTTGAGAAATTATAAGGAAAGTGTAAATTGATTTTTGAAAATGAATTAGAAATAAATGATATTTCCAAGGGGTAAATCAATTGTAAGTGAGTATAAGAAATCAGATAAATGATTTCATGGAAATAAAAGACTTTGGAAATTTATTGCAAATGGGTTAAGTGTGAATATTATCTGTATGATAATTGAGATAAATAATTTTGTGGAAATTATTTGATTGTTGCTTGTGAATGATTAATTGATAGTTAAATAACCGACTATCAATATTGGACAATGCGCTGATCGTTTCGAAGAGTCCGGGATCGAGATTTATTTCTCGAAAACCACTTCGATCCGGTTTGTACGTTTACGAATGAAGACCGTGAAGAGTTGAAGACGGTGATTCGGTTTGTCCAAACCCAGGGCAACTTGTATGGATTGAATGCTTTCAGAACATCGTCAGGTGGACGATGAGCATTCTAAGTAACGCGTTCTTAAAAGGTAACGTTTAACCTCAAGCCTCATCAACCGGGAATGGCTAAAACAGGGGAGGTGCAGCAAGGTTAGGTGGGTCATGCCCAAGCAGGACAAGATATTTCCCCTGTCTAGATGTCCCTTTTTATTTCGGCTTAGTGGGTGGTTGGTCGCGCCAACCACGGGGTTTATCTTGTTCGGGACTGTTCAGTAAGGAATGGTTCCGGCCTTGTTTTGCAGGGGATGAAGGGAGTAATCCTCGGTACGGTGATCTAGGCCCCGTACTGTGACGGGCGGTACCCCAGTAGCCCTGCCATTGTATGGGATCCAAACTCCAATAAGCGCCTGTACGGTTTTGATTGTGCCCAACTATTGCTGAAACGTGAGATGTAAGCATTTCAGCTAGATTCTATTTTACTTTCTATAGACACTATTATAATATCAGAGAACTTTAATAAAAAAAATTGTTTTAGCTATCGTAAGGTAAAAACCCGACATGTTTATTTGTGGCGTGGTCTTACGAGATGCTTTTGTTTTCAAAGGATTTTTGAAACTTTAATAATCCAATTGAGTGTGATTTTCTCACGCTGGTATTCCAGACTGACTCGGGTGTTGTTTTATATGATGCTCGGGTCAGACCGAGTTAAACAGGTTCAGGTTATGCTGGAGCTCAGGAGACGAGCTGATGACAGAGCGTATCTACGTATTTGTCTATTATTTCCGCTGTGTATGATCTTATGTTAGTTGTCATGTATGACTGATTGATGTACTCTGATGATGATATGTATGTATATGTATACAGTACAGATTTCTTGTATTTAAACTGTATTATATATATTATATTTTATTCCGCTGCGATGTGAGATTATGATGTTTGTTTTCAGTTCTTCTTCTTCTACCTCTTTCTTCTTTTACCCGAAGACTCGTATTTTTGTGCCTCTTTGGATTGAACTGTGGTGAATTTGGTTAGTTCAAAGGGGTACGGATTTGCGGGCCTTTACACTTGGTATCAGAGCTGAAAGGTTAAGCGAGAACCTTGGCTCTGGTGGGGAATTACTCATTAGAGATAGAGTCAATGATACTCTAGAATGAGTTTGAGCGTATATATAGATATGAGTGCGTATTTGTTAGTGAATATAAAATAATTTTATATTGCGTTGATTGATTTATTGAGTGGTATATGAACCTTCGTCGGCACAGCCTCGAAACTGTATCGAAGGGGTTTCTAAACGCTTAAATAAAGCAACTCGACACAATATTGATTTTTAAAAGTGGATGAATGAAATAATTTCATCTAAAATATATTTTGATATAAAAAGGAATATTTTCTGAAATTATTATTATAACTTGGATGTTTGGATGCTAATATTGTAGACAAATGAGATTTTAAATCCGAAATAGCTTGTATAACCCAGGAAATCATTAGATTTGAATTTTGGAAATTAAAATCAAGTGAAAAGTTAGAAATGAGAATTTAACTTGGATTTAAGATTAAATTGATGAAATGTAAGTAATAAATATGAAATTTTTGTTGTGATTGCAGTGAGATGATAAAAAAAAAAAATATAAATAAATACAAATAAAGTGGGGAAGTGAATAAAAATTTAGAATGTAAATGAAATTGAAATGAGAAATAAAACGTGAAGTGGATTGAAATCTATTCAAGTTATGTGAATGGAAGTAATTGAATTAAAACTGGAAAATAAATTCAGTTGTATTTGAATTAAATTGGAATTTAAATGGAATTTAGTGATGAAACCTGGGGTGTAAATAAAAATTTCATTGAATGGTAAGTAAATTAAATATGAATTGAAATTGTTTTGGAATTGGACTAAAGTAAAGATAGTTTGAATTTACAAATAAATCCAAATCAAGTTTGGATAGAATAAATTAACCCGGGATGTTATCTTATCAAATTTAGAATGGCTAATTAAATTACTTGGGATTTGATCTAGATGAGTATCAAGTCAATTGCAATGAACTTAAGTAAGAAATTGCAATAATTAAACTAACTTAAGATTTAAAATTTATGGAAAGGTGGTTCATTTAATAAAATGGATTGGTAAAGTGATGTGAATGGATAGTGAATAGCAAATTAAATTTGATTGGGCATTTTGATTTAATTGGGAATTGTCTTAAGCCAAGTTATTGTTTAAATTTGAATGAATATGGATTTAATGTATGCTAAGTGAAATTGAATTTGAATTAATAAGACTTCGAGAGCCTATAAAAGAAGTGAGTAGCGATGAAATAAAAAAATATAATTGGCTAAGTAAAAATGTATAAGCCTGAAATTAAAATAAAATAGAAATATGGTTAACTATAAATAAATGGAAGTGTGAAGATAAATAAGCAGTGAGACTTATAAAATTAAGATGGAATAAATAAGTCAATAGAATTGTTTGAATCTGGAAAATGAATAGAAATCCAAACCCGAATTATAAAATCAAATTGAACCAAAAGAAAATTTAAATGATGAGATTTTTGAAGCTAAAAATCATGTATTGAATTATAAATTGAGAATAAACTAATTTGGGATAAATCAGTAACTTGAATATGTGGATAAACTTTGGATTGGTCAAATAGAAGTTGAATGGTAAATTAATAAAACTGGGTTGTGAATTTAAGTGGATGGTAGAAAGAAAACTTGAGTTATATATCTAAAATTCAACTTGGTTTGGTTAGATTGTAAAATGAATTGGATTAAATATAAATGGTTAGAAGTGCAAACATAATCCAATTGTGTATAAATAAAGTGAAAGTGGTCTTGTAATAAGTTAAATAAGTTCGAGAATGAATCGAACATGGGAATTGAAATTTTTAAAATAAAATAATTAATTGAGCTAAGAAGTAAATAAAAGAGATTTGATTTAAATAAAATCAAATTAAATTGGAAATGAATTTATGGGCAAATGAAATAAGTTTAAGTTATGAAATTAAATAATTTGAAGCAAATTAACTGAAGTTTAAAATTAAATGAAGTATAACTCATGTAATTTGGGACATGTTTGTTAAATTTTAAGCATTGAAGTTGTCGAGCTTAATAAAAATAGTGTCGAATAAATCAATGCAAAAGGTATGGTTTAAAAATAAAATTTGGAATGAAATTTCATATAACTAGAGTTGAAATTAATTTTAAAACAGTTGTAAATTAAAGAAATTGTTTGTTGAATAAATATTGTCAAATTTGCATAAGAATAATTGTTGTTGTCGTGAACAAGATTAAATAAAAATGCTATGGCATGATAAAAGTAATTAAATTTGATTCTTGAATAAAATTGCCATGAATACAAATTAGTTTACTTTAAGAATGAATTGAATAAAGGAGTGATAGTGAAAATCATTCTGAACTAAGTATGGTATTATAAGTTGAGTAAAGCAATTGGATTTAATTGGAACCTTATCAATTGTTCATACGAAATGCGTGAATAACTATTTATAAAATATGGTTTTGAATTGATAAGAAGCAGAAATTGATTTTTGAAATCAAACTAAATTGAAAATGGGTCTGGTTGGGCATAATTATGAATTGGAGTTAAGTAAATGTGTTGTAACTCACTTAAAGTTGAATGCAAACGGTGTTTGTGTCAGTTATAAACAAATGGAACTAGTTTGGAAACTATATAAATTGGTTATGAAGTTATTTTTATAGCGTTGCTTATGTTATTGATTGTAATAGTTGCATAAATGAAGGCAATGTTATAAATTTTCTTAAATATGTTACTAATGTTTATCAACTGAGTAAGTACAGGTACCAGAAGATTGTATAGCGGAATTTTGGGCACGCAAATGCTAAAATTAAATAAGCCGCTTGCTTAAAATGCTAAATAAGGTACGCCTACGCAATAAAACTAGGAAATATGAACTGTTTTTGGTTTTTCCGACCGTGTGGGTCGATGTATATATATTTATCTCTATTGTCAAATTGCAAAAGCTCCTCCGTACAAAGGGGACTCTGCCAAAATTTTTCAGAAAATTTTGGGAGTTAGAAAATTTTTGAAATCTTTGAAATTTTTTTTGTTAACGACAAACGTTTTCAAATTGGAAATTGAAATAAATTAGTGAATGAAGCTAATTTAAAATTAAGACATGAATTTGATATAAATGAAAATTAGAATTTAAATATTTAGAGTTTTAGATAAATTAAATTCATATGGAAATGAAAGAATAAATTGAATGAGGATGAATACAAACTAAAGTGGTAAGATGAAAGTAAATATAAGAAACACATAAGATGTTTATACTAACTTATATAAGGAATGATACATTCTCAATCGAGAATTGATATTTCAAATGTAAGCTAAATAAATACTTGCATGAATAGATATGGACATTTGTAAGGATGTCAATAAAATCTTTTGTGTTTTGTGATTGGATATATTGCTGTGTAAGGTTATGCAGGTAATATAAAGGTAAAGAGAATTGATTTTGATTTCAGAAGATAAATAGTAATGCCCGACAAAAAGGTATGTATTTAAGTTTATATATGGAAATTGATTGGGATTTTGATTGAGCCGCTTGGCCTTTTTGTTTTCTTTTGAGATTTGGGAGGCCGTAGAGCCATTTTGTAGTTGTACCGAGCTAGCCGCGCAAAGGAGACGCTGGCAAAATTTTTCGGGAATTTAGGGTGTTAGAAAATTTTGAGAAAATTTTGATAAGTCAAAATTTGAGTTTAAATTGAAACTTGAATAGTTAAGCATATAGTATAGTTTGAAACTAAGGAAAGTTTAGAAAGTTAATAAGAAGGTAACGCATCTTTTATTAAAAGATAATTAGTAGGATGTGAATAGTTGGTTTTGGAGTAATAGAATCGGGTATGGGACCATTCTTCCTAACTAGTAATTTCGGGGACGAAATTCTTTTAAGGGGGGAGGAATGTAACGACCCGGCTTTTTCAACAGTTAATTTGTGATATTTAAAATGAATTTAAATAATTAATTTGAAATATAATTTGCTTTCAATATGAAAAGTTGGTTTGATTTAATGAAAAGAACTCAGATTTTCAATATAACAATTAATTGAATAAATTAAATAGTGATTGGCAATTGGGTAAATTATTTAAATTTGGAATTGTGAGCTTGTTAGAAATATTTTAACGGCTTATAAAATTTATATTAATAGTATTGAGAATAATAGATGAATTAAAATTGAATTTAATTGCCGTTTGTTCAATTTTACATTTACATTGTTTAAATAGACAGTTGAAAGTAGCCTTCCGAGGCACAGTCTCGGAATTCAGCGAAACCAGTTCCGTTGGATCCGTAATATTTAATTATTGCTGGATTTCAAATTTCGTTAAGTTTGGAGTGACTGGGTGGTTGTACGATAAGATAACGCGCTATAATTGAATTCGAGAAGATTTATATAACGTTTAAAAATAAATAATAATAAAATAATTAGCGTAGCTTCCTCAACACACCACCGTTCGTCTTCCTGAATACGCTTCCATCTCCTTTATTATCAGGTTGCTTCTCGTTCTTTTTATCTTCGTTCAGAAACCAAACATCAATATCATGGCCGCTTATCTCCTCAAACCACGATATTCCCCTCTTTCTTTTTTTCGATCACCTCTCTCTCTTTTTCTTTTTCCCTTCTCTTCAGAGCCGATCTCACGGCATAAAAAAAAAAAAAAAAAGGGGGGGGGGAAAGAAGCCGTAAATCGATTCAACTTAGGGGGAGAGGACAAGGTGCGGCCGATCGAAAGTCGTGAGGATGCGAGGCATCGACGCAGCCGAGGGGATTAGGGTTCGCAATTGAAGATGAGGCTTGCGTAGGGGCGAAGCGAATTAGAGTTTGACATCGAGGCAAAGGGGGGGGGGTGTCGTTCGCGAATTGGAGGGGGAGAGCACGACTTGTTGTGCGCATAGAGGTTGCTATCTCTAGGCGGCGGTGGCGTGGATTGTGGTGTTGGAGGCCGCGTCGTTCTTGGGGGATGTAGTGGTGCTCGCGCGCGCGCGAAGGGATGGTGCGGCGGCGACTAGGGCTCGACAAAAGGGGAAGGTTCGACGTGAAGTCTGGGTTGCGTCTCGCTTTGGTCAGAGCTGCTCTGAATTCGAGTGCGTCGTTTAGTAAGGTATTTTCTTTGATTAAATTTATATGTATATGGTAATATATTTGCAGTAAAAGGAAAATTTCTGTTGAAAGGTTTGAAATGTTTAAGCTAATTTTAATATACTCTAAAACATATGCAGATAAACAGTAAAATTTAAGTTAGTGATTTCAAAACAGTAAATACATATATATACACATAAGATTCAGAAAGGGGAAATTGTATATGGGAATACAGATTATGGTTATAAGTATATATGTGATTTCAATCAAAGGAAAACGAGTATACACATACCTGTTTTAATTTGCTAATTATTTTAATAATGGATTTGGTGAAAATAATGGTTTAACTAACCTATTTAAATTAGTTACTAAAAGATCTAAAAAGGGAAATTAGTTTAAATTTAAATCATTTGTCAAATTTTAAATTCTTGGATAAAGTTAAATTTATTAAACGGTAACTGGTTTCTAGATTAGTTCGAATATTAATAAAATAATCTAATATTTGTTCAAGGTCATGAAAACCAAGTCGAGATGGATATGATGGCAAATAAAAAGGCAAAGGTGAGTTAATCTCACTCAGTTAATTTGAATTTAAATGATTTCACTTAAATAATTGTTTGAATGGCTGAAAACAATTGATGTGATGTGATATGAAATATTTTGGAACCAATATATTATCGTGCTAACATCTGTGGATGCAGGTAAACAGGTTGGAGGGATCCAACAGGATTCCTCAAAACTATTTATTTTATTTCGTATATATGCTGTTTTGTGACAGGATGATATATTGTTTTGAGTGGTTTTATAGATAATTGAATTATCAACTGTTGAATCACAGAGAAGTTGAAAATTTAAATTTCTATTACCGTTGATAAATTAATTTTGAGGAAGTTAAATAAAACTCATATAGAAAATATTTATTTGAAATTTTGAATCTACTTAAAGTGAGAATGAAGAAAAGGAAATAAAAGTATATTTTCTACTTAAATTAAACTTTAATGTGATAAAGTTGAGTTTGAAAAATTTAAATTACAAATGTATACTTGGAGGAATATTGTAATCGATAAGTGAACTAAAGAAAATGAAATTAAATTAAGAAATGGGAAAGGAGGTCTATTAAGGAAATAAAAAGAAATATTAATAAGAAAAGAAAAGAAAATTTATTAAGAAATGAAGAAGATTCTATTAAGAATTATGAATAAGAAATTCTATTAAGAGTCAAAAGGAGATTTTATTTAATAATGAATGGAACTTATTAAATAGGAAAAATATGGAACTTTATAGAAAGAAATAAATTATAAAGATGACTTTTTTTTAAAAAAAATCAAACTATCTTATAATAAATAAAATCCAAGGAGATTTTATAAATTCATGAATGGAATTTATAAATAAGATATGGAATTGGTTGAATGGAAATAGCAAGATATTTCCAAAGGTGAATGTGGACAAGAGGTATTGATAAATGGATATTGGATTTTTCTAAAATTATAATTTATTTAAAAAAAAAAGAATATTTTGAATTACTATACTATATAGATCTTTTTATAAACTATTATTTGAATGTAAAATATTTTCGAATTAGTTATTTTGAAGGTTTAGCTATTATTTATTATAAACTCTAAGTTTTCTAAAACCAGCTTTGAAACTTATAAATAACTAGATATAAATTTAAATATTTAATATTACTTCTTATTTTATAAATCTATATGTTTTCAAAATGTTTTTAAAATCCAATTTAAAATCCTCTTGTGATGGTAAGCAAATTAATTCAAAATGAAATAAGATTTAGGAGAAATCTTATTAAGTGGAGTAAGTGAATTTGAGAAATTATAAGGAAAGTGTAAATTGATTTTTGAAAATGAATTAGAAATAAATGATATTTCCAAGGGGTAAATCAATTGTAAGTGAGTATAAGAAATCAGATAAATGATTTCATGGAAATAAAAGACTTTGGAAATTTATTGCAAATGGGTTAAGTGTGAATATTATCTGTATGATAATTGAGATAAATAATTTTGTGGAAATTATTTGATTGTTGCTTGTGAATGATTAATTGATAGTTAAATAACCGACTATCAATATTGGACAATGCGCTGATCGTTTCGAAGAGTCCGGGATCGAGATTTATTTCTCGAAAACCACTTCGATCCGGTTTGTACGTTTACGAATGAAGACCGTGAAGAGTTGAAGACGGTGATTCGGTTTGTCCAAACCCAGGGCAACTTGTATGGATTGAATGCTTTCAGAACATCGTCAGGTGGACGATGAGCATTCTAAGTAACGCGTTCTTAAAAGGTAACGTTTAACCTCAAGCCTCATCAACCGGGAATGGCTAAAACAGGGGAGGTGCAGCAAGGTTAGGTGGGTCATGCCCAAGCAGGACAAGATATTTCCCCTGTCTAGATGTCCCTTTTTATTTCGGCTTAGTGGGTGGTTGGTCGCGCCAACCACGGGGTTTATCTTGTTCGGGACTGTTCAGTAAGGAATGGTTCCGGCCTTGTGTTGCAGGGGATGAAGGGAGTAATCCTCGGTACGGTGATCTAGGCCCCGTACTGTGACGGGCGGTACCCCAGTAGCCCTGCCATTGTATGGGATCCAAACTCCAACAAGCGCCTGTACGGTTTTGATTGTGCCCAACTATTGCTGAAACGTGAGATGTAAGCATTTCAGCTAGATTCTATTTTACTTTCTATAGACACTATTATAATATCAGAGAACTTTAATAAAAAAAATTGTTTTAGCTATCGTAAGGTAAAAACCCGACATGTTTATTTGTGGCGTGGTCTTACGAGATGCTTTTGTTTTCAAAGGATTTTTGAAACTTTAATAATCCAATTGAGTGTGATTTTCTCACGCTGGTATTCCAGACTGACTCGGGTGTTGTTTTATATGATGCTCGGGTCAGACCGAGTTAAACAGGTTCAGGTTATGCTGGAGCTCAGGAGACGAGCTGATGACAGAGCGTATCTACGTATTTGTCTATTATTTCCGCTGTGTATGATCTTATGTTAGTTGTCATGTATGACTGATTGATGTACTCTGATGATGATATGTATGTATATGTATACAGTACAGATTTCTTGTATTTAAACTGTATTATATATATTATATTTTATTCCGCTGCGATGTGAGATTCTGATGTTTGTTTTCAGTTCTTCTTCTTCTACCTCTTTCTTTTTTACCCGAAGACTCGTATTTTTGTGCCTCTTTGGATTGAACTGTGGTGAATTTGGTTAGTTCAAAGGGGTACGGATTTGCGGGCCTTTACAGTCATCATTTTGAAAACCTTGTGGTTCAAAATTCGAATCGTTTATACGATGGTTGTTATTAAAATATCCATAAGAATTTGATGTAAAATTATATGGATTATATTAATTTTCACAACTATCGTAAAGTTCTGATGAATAGGGAAACTCGGACATTTCAAAAATCTCTTTTTTTGGATTTTTTTATAATGGAAAGCTATTTACCAAAAGGAAATTTATTTTTCAAAAGGGAAATTTGATATTTGTTTTGTTTTTTGGATTTTCAAATTTTTTATTTTTTTTTGAAAATATTTTATGTATATGTTTTTTTTGGATTTTTGTTTTTCCAAAAAAAAAATTAACTTAATTTTTTTTTTTTTTGGATTTTTGATTTTGAATGAAAAAAATTCAAAGGAAAGAATTTAGAAAAAACTAAGTTAAGGAACTATTTACAATTTTTTTAAATATGCATGAACTAATGCAACTAAATGAATGCAAGCCTTAATTAAAAATTTTCTACCTTAAGTAGCTCATAATTTAAAATTGTATAATCACACTTTGTCTTACTTCAACATGATAGTCCTCAGCCAGGTAATGGACAAGATCTATTGGTTTACTACGAATCATCATAACAATGCAGCCGAAGGTTTAAGTACCTTGAGAGGAACAACCACTATAAAATTTATGACTGTCATAGCCTAGTCGCCATGAAATAAAATTGTTCAAGGAAGACAATTGTATAAATACAATAAAGCCCTGGGCGAGCTCAAGAATCCCTTAAATCAAATTTTTAACCGTTATTATTAGTCAAAATTCTACTATCAATTTGTGAGCCAAGGAAAAGGTGATGAAATCCTCCACCTTCTGTGAATTGGAGTATTGCCCTTAGAAAATAAAAATAAGATGAGACGAATGCAAATCAAAAATTAAACGTGAATGACAATGCAACTAAAATGAAGTTTGTTTTTGTTTGTTTTATTTTTATATTTTTTTAAAAAGATTTATATATAAATGCAAATACAAGCAACCAATAATGCCCTTAAATAAAACTGGAGATGAAAGCACGATATCAGAACGTGCAGATTATTAACGATTTTTTTTTATTTTTTTACCGACGATTTTTCTAACCGGACCCACTAACCTTTTTTTATTTTCCTAAACTTCTCACAACTCTTTGAATTAAAAATAATATGCAGAGCACCAAACTTTTGCTCCCTAATCGAATTTAATTTCATAAATCAAATTTATATTTCGCGTTACTGAGGGAGGCAATGGAATCGCGGTTCGATTGTGGGGTTGTGCAATTTGGGATGTAGTGAAGCACTGCCGGAAGTCATAGGTTCGAGTGGAGGTCGAGGCGATTTCGAGTTGGAAGGGAGAAGGATGGTTGCGGAGGTGAGGTTGTCGGTGATTGGTAGTTGCGGTTTGTGGTGATCGAAGTCAATTGGTGGTTCATTGATGTTCAGGTGAGTTCGAGTTGCAGTGAATTATTGTAGCCGTGGTTGAGTTTCAATTTGCGGTTGATGAGGATGGTGGGTAGTTTGTTGTGGAGTTGAGTGAACTGGGGAAGGCAATTCGGTTCGTGGTTGTGGTTGGAGTTCAGGGAGTTAGCAAGCGGTTGCTTGTATGTTGTTTGGGTGGCTGCCAGCGAAGTGGTGGTTGTTGTTTCAGTGAATGGAGGTGAGGTAGTGAGTAGTTTTGTGGTGGATGTATGAAGTGAAATACTTACTGACAGCAGTGGACGGTCGCAGGAAGCAGTCGGGAAGTAGATGATGTGTGCTGATGTGGTGAACACACTGCACAGAGTTGATAGAGATGTGACGGCGGCTTTCAAGTAGATGATGTGCAGCTGTGATGTAGTAAGAGGATGGTTCAGTGATGGATTGTAGACTGTGAGTATGTATTGGTCAGGGAATCGAAGTGATCAAGTGGCAGTTGAAACGGTGGCATTGGCAATGGCAGTTGTATGATGTGGTAGTGAGGAATGGCAGTAAGCAGTGTGATATGTAAGGAGATAGGAGATAGTGTGTGGTGTGCTGTGCAGTAGGCAGAATTGATATGGAGAGTGGTTTGGATGGTTATGCGTTGATGGTAGAGAAGTTTTCGGCAGTGGCAAGTGACTGGGGTGTTGAATGTTGTTGGAGCAACTGTGTGATTATGAGGAGCAAAGGGAAATAGCTGTGTGCAGGCGAAGGCAATTTGTATGTGGGTATGTGAATGTTGTGGCAATATGGTTGTATTTGCACAGATGTACTGGTGGTAGATGAGGAAGATTGTAGGGGAAGTAGTTTGTGGAGGGAAGTATGAAGAAGCAGAGGTGTATGTTGTAACAGTTGTGTATGAAAACTGGTGTGCAGTGAGAGTTGACAGTAACTGGTGTGGAGTTGATGATATTGTGACAGGGCAGTGATATTGTGACAGGGCACTGTGATGGGTTTTGTTTAAGAAAGTTGGAGATGGCAAGAGGCAGAGATGTTGATGGATGGGAAAGTGGTTAGTCTGGGCAGGGTGATGGACTGTGATGGTCAGTAGAGAGGTGTAGTTGTGGGATGTTTGGTTGTTGAAGTTGGTATGGGGTTTTGAAGGCAGCAGTGGTGAAGAAGTACCGTGGCAACAAAAGCTGTAGGGGGTGATGAAGGCGTGAAGGGGTGGAGACCTTTGAAGTGGGTAGCAGGCAGTGGGTTGAACTGCGTTAATGGTGGTTTATATGAAATGCAATTTGAAGTTGTAGAGGGTTATGAAGGGGATGCAGCGGAGATGCACAGCTTGACAGCTTGATAGAAAGGCAATGAGACAGTGACAGAAAGACAGAAGGGAAACGGACTATATATAGTGCACAATAGAGAGTTTGAAACGTATCGCAAATGAAATTTGTAAAGTGAAATTTGTAACCAGAAAATTTGTAAATGTAGTGCAAAAGAAATAGTGTATGTTTTTTTCATGGAATATGCAATGCAAATGCAAAATAGAAACTAGAACAACATGCACACAAATAAAATGTCAACAAAAATCACACAAACGCACAAATATTTTTTATAAATAAAAATTAACACACAAAACAAACACAATATAGAAATCAAACGAAAATAATTCGAAGAATAGAAAATAAAACAAAATCAATTACTCGGCAACGGTGCCAAAAACTTGTTTAACGAGATCGGATTAGAAAATTAGCCGAAAGTTTTAAATAAAAACAACCGCAAGTGTACAAAATACAATTTTAGCACATGGCAAGTACGGGTCGATCTTCAGAGAATCATTTAGATTTTAAAATTCTATTCAATCAAATTAACCAAGAGTTTGAAATTGTTTTCACGCCAAAAACTTGTTCGACGACTAATTCTCTATCGGATTAGAAAATTAGCCGAAAGTTTTTAAATAAAAATAAGCGCAAACGCACGACGTACAATTTGTAGTGTGTGGTGAGTATGGGTCGACCCGTAGGGAATTGTCTAGATTTTAAAATTCTATTCAATCAAATTAACTAAGAGTTTGAAATTGTTTTAAGCTAAAAATGTAGAAAAACCGACAAACGAAAATGGATAAAAATATGAGAGTTTGAAGGCAATTTAAAGACAAATTCCTTCTCATGATCACATAAATCAACATATAAGAAATTTTGATCTTTTTTTTGGGTCATTAGTGAATTTAATTGATGTATTTATCATAAAGTATGGAATATTTGCACTATTAATTAGCCTAATATAAACCATCAAACTATAACACACTCATTAAACCACTTTTAACTCTCATAAAAATGACAATGAAATTAAAAATAAAATCTATTCTAAGCATGACCTATTAATCATTGATTAGAAATATAGATAATCAAATTTTTATTTTAAAATAACTTCATTACCATAATCATATGTAGATGAAGTGGTAATTTATGTTTTGTTTGTTTAAGCACAGCTTATTTGGTGTCAACAATATATGATATAAAATTCAAAGCTAAACAACAAAATTTAACCACATCCACCAATTCCATTAAGCACAAAAAGATATCACTACTTAGCAAAATGTTGAATCTACATGATTAAGAGAGCTTCATTGCCCCTAAATTGAAGGGGTTTAGCCTCTCATATTTGTTATCAATTCAACAATTGTAGATTGCAACATGAAACAAAAACAAAAGAAAAATGCAAGCTAAGTTAGAAGAGAGCTAATTAACATAAAATAAAAGCTAATCTACTTGCATAAATAAAAAGGTCAACACTACTAACATGAAAGGAAAAAACATGTGAATAAAAAGAGATTGAATTAAAATTTTATTAATAGAAAATTACATAAAAGAAAATGGCTAAGCAGCCATGAAAGAGAAACGAGAACTTTGTTTATTTTTGAGCCTCAAACTAAACTAACTAAATGGAGGCTACAAAGCTTGATTACATGAAAATATGAGGTATTTATACAAGCCTAAACTCTAATCATATATTTGGGAACTACCCAAACTATCCTTTTAGAAAGTGTGACCATCAAGTTATCATTGGCATGAGATAATGCTCCATTTAAATGTGCATAAAACTTTAAGCTCCAAGAACATATGCATTAGTTCCTAATTGGAGATCAAGGTAAGTGGGGAGATGGGGTCCTCCATGATAGATGAAATGAATTATTTCCATCTTCATTTGCTTGTATTCTCTTGTGCATGCATATTTTCCAAGAAGCCACTTGTAATTTGAATTCAAATTTCTGCAAAATAACATAAAAAATTTCAAATAAATTTTCTCAAATTAATATATGCACAAAAATGACCATTTTGTCCCTATATGAAAGATGAATAAATGCTAATTTGAAAATAATTGAAATATTGGTTTAAACATGTTAAAATACCATATATGCTCATTTATTTAATTAAATTCGATAAAATATAGATATAAAAATATGCACATTTACGTGCACATCAACATCCGAAAATCAGATGTAAAGAATGAATGGAACAAGTTTCCATAAGAAGATATACATTAATCACCACAAGAAGATAACCATAATTTAAAGGTGAAGTAGGAAAATTCAAAAGAAGGAACAATTAAAGTCAACTTCTAAACCCAACCATATGTGAAAGAATTTAACAAAATATTTTTGGAAAATTCCTTGATGGGTGAATTGTTGTTTTAAAAAACAAGGAGATTTGGAATTTCATAATTTGAAATTTTTTTGAGTCGGAAGTTTTTGGTAAAAAGGATTTTTCTTTATTGAAATTCTTGATTTCAAAATTTTTTGAGTTAAAAAGTTTTCGATTTTTCGTTTTTTGAAATATTGTAAAACAGGACGTGTGTTGGTCTCAATCATTTTTCAAAACTTATAATTTTGGAAGTTCTTTTCCTTAAAGTTCTTTTTAAAGAGTGTATAAATGGAAATGGCACTTAATTGAAATAGGAAAACAACAAAAAGAAGTGTAAGGATGTCCAATAAGGTAGGAGGAATATTCCCGCATAAGGAAATGCAGAGAATAACAGCTAAAATTTAGATAGTAATAGTATTGGAAATTTTAATTCAGTAAAAAATAATATAGGTGGGAAGTAATTGGAATAGGATAGGAAATTAATGCCATAAAATTTATCCTTGTCTACTCTATTTTTCCATCATTTAAAGTTATAAAAGGTGTTTTTGACAATTGAATGTAATTAGATGATAATAAATAAATGAGCTAGGATAATTTTGTATATAAGGAAAATCATTTATGTAAAGATGAGAATTTTATATATACATTTTTCTATTTGTATTTAGAACTCGTTTGAATAAGAATATTATTGAATTATATAAAGTAAGTCCCTTACTTATGAAGAGACTTAACTTACTAGTATCCCCTTCGAGGCCCTTGTCGTAGACTATATACATGACCGAGTCATCTCCTTGCCAGCTACCAGCAATTAGGGTTGTCAATAGGTCGGGTCGGGTCAAGTAGGGTTCAGGTTGATTTTAAATGGGTCGGGTCAACCCATTTGTTAAAGTGGAAATTAGTGGTAAGGGTCTCTAAGGCAAGCCCATTTATTTTATAGGACACGGTTTCGAATGAATTATTTTGCAGGACAAAAACATATGTCCGACCATTTTTTCAAATTAAATCGTCTCAGTTGCAATAGACGATTTTTCTAATCTCCTAATCTATGATTTTCTCTCAATCTATAAATCGACAAAAGACAATTTCTTTCGATCTCCAAATCTGCAAAATGTGATTTTTCTACTTTAATCAGGCGACTTGCGAATTTCTTAAATTGATTTGGAGAACTTTCTAATTTGATAATGGGATTTAAAAATCAATGTTCAAGATATCGGTTAATGGATTGTGGTGATGAAAGGTACTGTTTTTTTTGTTTTTTTAATTATCTGTTTTGTTTGGTTGTGATAATAATTCCTCAATTTATTATGTTTTTAATCCACTGTTCTCACTTCCTCGTCAAATTGTTTGATAAATGAATTTATATTTTTTTTAAAAGCAGTATACAAATATTTTCAAACATTTTTTATGCGATGTAATTAGTTGTTAATTAAGATTAGATGTTTTCAAACATTTCATACGCATATTTATTTGTTTGCATCTTTAATTGCAGGTGTTATTCATCTGTTATGGTTGTGTTTGATTTCAATAAGAATTACTTTAGTGCTCATTTTAGATTGGATGCTTCTATTTCTTTTGTTACGAATAAGATTTGTGATGATTGGAATAGTTTTACTCCATTATGCTTCGATATTTTTATATTCGAGAATCAAAGACCACCTTTGTTGAAACAAATAGTGATCTTCAAACTGTATTATTCTTATTTTGGTATAAAAAGGAAGAATATTTGGTTTTTTTTCTACGGTTGAAGAATAATTCCATAGGTACTGTTGTTGGTGAAAGTAGAAAAACTTGTTCACTTGTTGTTGGATAATCATGTAGTAATATGTTAGAGTGTGCTGATGATTTACAATCTGATTTTACACAAGAAAGGGATTCACATGAGCTGATGAAGAAGAATTCAAATTTTAAAATTTGTTACTGGGGTAGGTCAACAATTTGATTCTGTTCTTGGATTTCGTCGAACAGTTAGTGCTTATTGTTTTAAGGATGGGTTTAAAGTACAGTATGTTAAGAATTGTAATGAACGATTGACAGTTCGATGTGCTGTAGATGGTTGTCCTTTCAGGATTCGTGCTTCTTGCAAATTGAAGAAATTGGACCAATTGTTTGTTAAAAATATTCGTTTAAGTCATTCTTGTGGTGGTGAATTTCGATTAACTAGTAGTCCAACTATTAATAGTGATCTTGTGAGAAGTTTAATTATTAATCAAATTCGTGATGAGCCAAAAAGGAAAATGAAAGATATCATGAAAAGTTTTAGAAAAGATTATAATGTTGATTTGAGCTATTATTTTTCTTTTAAGGGTAAGAAAATGGCTATGAATGATATTTATTATGATTAAAAGAAATCTTATAATGATTTGGTTTGGTATTTGAAGGCGATGGAAAGAAATAATCCAAATAGTTACTCAAGTATGGAAGTGGATCCAGATACTAATCAATTTGAGAGAGTTTTTGTTTGTTATGAGGCACATATCTTTGGATTTGTTATTGTCGTCCTATGGTGTTTTTTGATGCAACATTTTTGAAAGGTCGAAGTGGTATTTTGATGGCAGCTACTGCCGAAAATGGAAATCGAGGTACGTTTGTTATCTTCTTCTTTTTTAAATGTAAGTTTGGTATCTTGTTCTTTATTATAAATTTGGAGTTGATAATTGTGCTGCTGTAATTTATTTTTATAAATTTGGGTTAGATAGTTATGCTGCTGTAATTTATTGTTGCTATGTGGATTAACAGTGAATGTATTTTGCTTTTTTTTGTTTTAGGTTTTTTTCCATTGGCTATGGCTCTTGTTCCTAAAAAAATGAGGAGTGTTGGAGTTGGTTTTTGACTCACTTAAAGAATGCTCTTACTTGTGATAGACCATTGACTTTTTTAAGTGATAGACATTGGGGTTTGCTTTTGAGTATTCTTAATTTTTTTCCAAATAGTTATCATTCTTATTGTTTGTATCATATGCAAAATAATATTGCTAGTATTGTGAAAAGTGAAAGAGGTTTATGGGTAGCTCATTTACTAGAACGTTGTGCTTCAGCTTCTAATTGTTATGAGTTTGAAAAGGATATGTCAAAGTATAAAGAAACTGGAGGTGCGAAAACTATTGAATATTTGAATGATAACCCATATGACCACTGGGCTGATTTATTTTTTCCTAAAAAAAGATATGGTGAAAATAAGTTAATGTAGCCGAAAGTTTTAATTCTTGGATTTTGGATGAAATAAGTCTACCTGTCACTTCATGTCTTGATGGTATTCGGGTTAAACTTATGATGCAAATGTCTAATCGAAGAGAAGGGGCGTCTAAGTGGACTAGTGTGCTTTGTCCAAAAATGGAAGGTCGTTTGTTGAAATTGAAGGAAGAAGAATTTGGATGGAGTGTTTCTAAATCATCCAAGCATGTGTTTGTATTTTATTATATGCTTTTCACAGTTTCTGAAAAAGATAAATATATTTATCTTTTTTTCCATCAGCTATATATCCTGTGTATTATGTTTTGATTTTGTTGCTGCATGTTATTTTGCATTAAAGAATTTATTTTGTTATCTGACACAATTTTTTGCACATACTTTGAGGCTTGTGTGTTACAGAGAATAGGATATATATTGATAATCATTTTTTAATTTTAATTCATCATACTAAACAAGAATTGGATAGACATAGATCAAGGATTGTAAACTTAACTGGCACTCTTTTGCTAGAGTTTTTGTTATACAAATAATAATATGAATGGAAATTTAGATTCAACAATTGAGAATGATATGAAAGATGCCTTTATACCAGCATAGTGAAAGCAATACTCTGTACAATGAAAACTCTCACAATCTGACATCCCATGAAAATTATTTAGATTTCATTCAAATTGGTTGTATGGATTCAAGCTATTTACAAGAGATGTGCGTTGAAAATTCATCTAAAATTAACATCAACAGTTCTGTCAACTTTGTCTATGATATCAGACAGAATCTTCACCAGCCCAATGATATTTGACAACAAATGTAATAGTGGTGAACATCCTTTATTACGTTTAGTCTTCATAGTTCTATTATGTTTATTTTCTAATAGTGGTAAACATCCTATATTAGGATTTTATGACAATGATTTTCCTAATATTTGTATTAATGCTAAAATTCTCAGTTATATTTTCTATTGTGGTTGCGTAAATTTTTAGAGCAAATCATTGCTTACATTTTTTGCTTTAATTTGTTGATTTTTTTATATAGTTAATACGTTGATTAAGTTTTTTGAAATTTTGTAGGTATATTTTTGAAGTTCATTCCCCAATGTCGCAAAAAGTCGATCTTAAAAATCGTACATGTATTTGCAATCAATAGAAAGTGACGGGTTTTCCTTGTGCACATACTTTGAAGTGTATTTCTTAACCAGAAATTCTGTTTATGAATATATTGAGAATTACTTTACTGTTGAGTATTATCGAGCTTCGTATTCACATGTGATAAATCCTATTCCAAATTTTGATAAGGAAGCAATTGAAGCTAAGGAATCATCTACTGTTCTTCCTCTTAAGCCTATTCATGGAGCTTGTAGGCCTAGGATAAATAGAACTAAAGGGGATAATTTTCATGCTAAGCAAAACAGATGTGGAAATTGTAAATAACTAGGACATAATAGAAGGGGATGTTCTTTGAATAATTGAGTTGAATGTTTTAATCCAATGTATTTGATTAATTGTTCTTTAATATTTTTCAGTTATATTGAATTGTTGCTGATATGTTTTTGATTATTTTTTGTTTTAAGCAATTTTTATGTTTAATTGTTATTTGGCATACATTACTGTTATTTTTGTGAAAAAGATAAATCATACATCCTTTTTTGGTTCTGTTATAGATTGAAAGATCCATCAATGTACCAAGTGTCATTTGCTTTCCAGAAATTATTTTTCTGTGCTGTTACACCAATAATTTGGTATGTGTAAACTATTAGATAAATGATTGAATAATTCTAGCATGTTGTATGTTAGGATAAGAGTTTAATATTTTTCCTTGTTATATTTATTTGTAATTAAATGGTTTTCAATCAGAACATATTGCAAGTATACAAAAAGAGCTATATGAGATACTAGGTGTTATATTAATTTTATAAAATTAAGATTCTATAGTAAAACCGACAGCAGTACCACCGTATTATACCTATCCCAAATTTTACTTGCATTATTATGAACTAGTTGAAATAATTTTGTAACATATTGCATATACAAATATAAGTGAACTAAATATATTAGTCGCTTGAAATCATTTTATGAAATTGAATATAAGTTTCATGTATATATGTTATGTTCAAAATATAAAATGCATTTTGATTATTATTTATGTATGGTCACACATATTATTTCAACTCAAAATTCATAAAAGCACTTTTGTGTATAAATATAAAACTAATTTTGGAATCTTCGTAAATCAGAGCTAGTTTTCAAATTGTTAAATTTAAATTTCAAAACATATATAGCCACAATTTTCTCAAACACACACACATATGTTAATTTGAATTTAAAATATAGTTTGTTATTACTTGTGCGTGTGTATTATTCCAATTTAAAATTTTAAAGGACTTTTGTTCCAAATCATAAATCTAATAATTGAATCCTTCCTATGTCAAAATTAGATTTTAAAATGTTAGTTTTAAATTTAAAACTCGTGATAATTAATTTTAACATGTATAAAGATTTAAGTGTTCAAATGTTGATTTGAAATGACACAGAATGAATGGGTAAAGTAAGGACAAAAGTTCTTCACCTTTTACTCTTCTTGAATGCCTACTTAATTCATTATAATTGGCATATTATAAATATATGTAAACTTTTGCCAATTAATTATAAATATTTTATAATATATGATATATAAGTATAAGTAAACTATATGTATATATTATAATTATTATATATATGTTTGTATGTGTGTATGCACGTGTTTATAAAATAGAACTATAGATAACAAAGGCATAGATAAAGGTGAATGTGTCTGTTGTGGTGTATGTCCAACATCCATAAATATACATATTGACCATGTACACTGTATATTTGTTGCGCTTATAATATATGACTGTATTTGATGCACATATTATAATATATTTAATTCTAATTAAATCAAGTCTATTTTTTTAAGCAAATTAAATAAAGTAAGATTTTAGTAAAGTATATTAGATTGCATCTAATAAACTCTTTAGAATCCATAGGCCAAACAGATCTAAACATAATTTTTTTTTGAAATCTACCTATTTCATTCGCTTTCGACTGATCCAATCAAAAGCTATTAAAATCTCTTTTGCGAACGAAGTAAAAAGCAATAAGATAAGAAGTCAATATGGACCTAGATTTCTTATAGATAAAACTACTCTACATTAACATGTCGTTTATTTACTCGCATCATATTTTATTCTCATTTTTTCCTCATTTTACATTTTAACAATGTTTTTAGTGAGTAACATTCACCATAAACCTTCATTGATCGCTATTTGGAGGTTACTAGAAATGCAGTCAATAGTTTTGTTGTTGCATTATAATATGTATGTATTATGTGAAGTTTTGTGGTGTGCAACAACTAGTATTATGTGTAAATGATAGCTGAAGGGATTCATATCTGCAATAACCATAATATAATTTTTAACAAAATATATTTGTGCAATTTTTTATAATATTTTTTTTTGAATACCCAGGAGAACCCGGCGGGCCGGTAAACTCCTGAGGAGGGTATAGTAAAGCCGTCCGCTGATCCAAGCCTCCATACCTCCGGGTAAATTTATATAGGATAGGGAAGCGCATAGTAGGAATCGAACCTGCGTCTTTTTACCAGAACACAAGCCTCCTTTCCACTGTGCCGCGCCCGCGGACCAATTTTTTATAATATACATTAGTGCAACTTTTATTTACCCGTTATAATGATGTACATTTGCACAAGTTATACTTGCACCACTGGACAATAACATACTTGCACAATTTATAGTCCTACTAACCGATAGGTGAAAAAATGATAACTAATTATCTACGAGCGTTATGGCACGCGCTTCGCGCATGATGATGGATTACACTTCGTGCATGAATTATTTTTTTATAAATTGTTTATGCTTAACTCCTTCGGAAAAAATAAATTTTTTGCGTTGAAACGATATGCAATTAGTTTTATTTTTTTTCTAAATTGTACCATCTAATTTTTTTGTTACTTTGAATTTTTATTTCTATTATTAATTACTAAAGAATGGATTTAATTTTATATTGGTTTAAATTTTTATTTCTGTTATTAATTAGTAAAAAACGACTTTGAAAAAAGTTTATTCGTGAGATCGTATTTTAAGTGATAATATACGTTTTGAATTGTTAAAAAAAAATTAACTGTTAGATCCTATTTTTAAGCAATAGTAATATTTAATAATATTTGTAGAGGTGCATTTTTGGTAGTTTACGTTGATACAAAAAAAGTGTGACACCAAAGGTATTACAACTATTATTAAAGATAAATAGAATTTATGCATAATATGCTTTGAAAAGAACAAGTGGTATAGGGTTTTTCTTAGGTTACTAGTTCTACAAATGTCATTTTCAAGGTGATGACTTCAGTGCAACTGAGGCCATGAATGTAATTAATGTTTTTATTTATATCTTGAATAATCAACTTAGTTCTGTAATATTGATAGACCAAAAAGGAAGTAACAAATGTTTTATTCTCTTATATGTAGTGTTTCTTTTGGTGTATGTTGCATTTCGGCAAACTTTTTAATTGACACGTATTATCTTCCAATGTTAATTTAAATTGGAGATTGGCATTTCTTTTGCTTTTGTAGCTATATGAATCAAGCAAACATGGTGAAAACTCAAGCTTTTGTAAATAGTTTGCCCTGTAACAATCTCATCTGTTTGTTTTTAGGCTGCTTTCTCTTATAAAGACGTAGGACGATATGCATAATGTTATATTGTACATGAACTAAAATGAATAGTTCTGTACATGTAAATCTGGGACATATAAAAACAGTGCATACTGTAAAAGATTGATGCACCATACTGTTAATAATGTATTATTTTATGACATCAAAATATTATGAATAAAAGATAAACGCTTTTATCTTTGTTAACAGAGCATTAGAAACAAATTAGCCATTACAAATTCATGATCAATTATTCATCATCAAATAAACATCAGTTGTGTAATTGTTTGCTATGTAAGATCAGCTATTACAAATTCATCAGTAAATTCAGATATACTGCCTAAAATCTATCATCAAATAAATTTTTAACAAATGTATGATAAAAAGACTGTCAGACATCAAAGAAATTGTTGCTATCATTCTCAGTTTGAATTTTCTGTTGTTGAAGCTGAACTGCAAAAAATTTCAACCGTCTGGCAGTATGGTTCATTTGGGAGAATTTGTGCAGCTATTTGCGCTCTAAATGCATTGAGTTGTTCTAGACTGATTTTTGATGCAGTGTCCATTCCTTGTGCAATCTTTTGCATAAACATCATTACAAAAGCTCCACAGTCAAACCTGTATTTGTTAATTTTTGTTATTGTGTAACATGCTTTTTTGTATAAAAATCTCTAGTATGTTGAAAATTACCCATTACTTTGTTGGGAACAGTTAACATTTTTAAGCAATGTAGACTTCCCCAGAATTGTTTTCTCCCCTACGTCTTGTAGCTCTTTATTGATGTTGTTTACCGTTGCTTTCTGCCAAAAAAAAATATATATAATTTTTTAGAATAATGATAAATCTATTTATCTTTTTTACTTTCTGTGTATTTTTACTTACCATATTAATAGAAAATTTTGAATGTCAACTTCTTAAGGTCTTAGATCTTATGGTCAAGTGTAGAGAATCATAATGGTTCCAAGTACATGATTCCACTACTAGTTCTAACAAGATCCAATGTTCGTTGCCGTGTATATGAAATAATATATTACAACATAATGGATTTAGAAATGTTTGCTTAATAAAAGGATTACACATATCTCTTTTGATATTTTCCATGTTTCCATCTGTTGAACTTTTCTGTTAAAAAATAATTTTAGAAAATTTATCTTATAAACAAATTAAATTTAACATTATAGTTCACTTACTGTCATTGTTGTGTTCATGTATATAATGCTAGAACTTTGTTCTAATAATTTTGTTTTTCTGAACCAAAACCAATTAATAACCTACATTTCAAAAAGAATATGGATTAAGTATATAATTTATAATGAAGCAAAGTATAGAATTTATAATGAAGCGAAATATAGTTTTTTTTACTTATTTGACCATAAATATATTCTCCATATAATCATACTTTTTGTGATGGTGATGAAGTTTCCATCATCATAAGTAAATGCTTCATCACTAAAAAATTAAGATTAGTATGTTTGCAAAAGATATAACTAGTATGTTTATGAAAATACTAATTCTATTTGTTAATGTTATGGGTTTTTCTGAGTAACTGAATTTGGAAGTCCAAAAAAACATGACAAACCAATACAACAGTTCATTGTTAATGTTACCGACTGTGGTTTTTACTATTAACTTTGAGTACATCTTCCTTTTTTTATTACCATTGCTTAAATTTGTGTAGTCTGTATCGTGTATAACAAATAAACCTAAAAATGCAAAGCATCAAACCTAAAAATGAAAATATATAGATAAATTCATTTACCTTTTTTAGTTTTGTTTAGTATTTTTATTTTTTTAGTTTGTAAATCATCAGATTTTGATGCTGAAATAAAAAATTTTATTTGAAATATACGTTGCTATCATATTGTACCAGAAACAATATCATATTGGAATAAATCTATATTTAAGTCAATTGATTGAAAAGTAGTTTAGTTACTTACTTGTCCTCCAAGAATTTTGAATTTTTTTTTTTGACAATTTCTTTATGTTCTTGAGTAAGATATTTGAGGAGTGGATATTTCTCAACATTCCTTGGCTTCTTTTTCTTTTTTGGTTCTTTTAGGACAACATCTTCAACAACAATAGGATTTTCGGGAGTAGTTTCTTTAGCAGGCACTTTCAGATTTTCAGATTTTAAACTATCTTGTGTCTGCTTTTCTAGCATGAAATCTTGAGTTTGCATTATATTAAAAGTTGGAAAATTAGCGGAACTATTTATGTGAATTATACCAACAATTTTTCTTTTTTCTTACCATTTTCAACTTCAGTTTTTTTTTGTTCAAATTATCTTTTTCCTTCACATGGTGCTCTTCTAAATTTTCAACTTCTGGAGCTTTATTTCAAGAATCTGTATTTTTTCAGCCATTTCTCTTAAACGTCTTTCCTCATTTAATTGTTACGCAACATTTTTCATCTCAGTGGTCAAAAAAGTGACTTTTGACTCTAGTTCATTGTGTTATTAGCACATTCTTTGGCGTATTTTTTTCAGACTTGTGTATCCCTGGTGCTCATCTAATTTTCTTTTGTTGTTTTGTTCTTCTTCGACCTCAATAGCTATTATTTTATTGGAAACAAATTCACTCTTCTTTTGTTACAACTGCGAAAAAATTTAAAATCTGAAAGGAATATATTTAAAGTTAAGCTTGCACATATATTTTCATTCAAGTACTGGACAAGTTACGCACAACTGATTTAGAGGTAATATAGTTCTGAGATGAATAATTAATGAACATAGTTATTTTTTAGAATCAAAGAGTGATATAATAGAATAGGGGTAGTCCCACTTTCCTAGAACATGAGAAGTTGACCGTTTCTATTTTCTATCAGATCATTTACAAACTTCCTAGTTGTTGTTGTTATTAGCTATTTATAAAAATTAGCACCCTTAACAAATGGGAAAAAGTGTAATATGTCAAACTTATAAAGTGGAATGCGACTTCAGTATTTAAGCCTTTAGTATAATATTGTTATGCAATTCACATAGAGGTACAATCCTGTATTAGTACCAATGGAAACTAGCTTACTTTCTATACTCATTTTGTTTTCTATTATTTAGGCCACTAACACTCCAAGAAATGGCATTCCAAGAAATTAAAAAAAAAAGGTACAGTTAAAAAAAACTAACATACTTTTTTATTGTCAAATTCAGTGAGGTCCAAACCTTTCAATTTTGATAAATCACATTTTCTCATTCTTGGGATTTTGGTTTGCAGATTTTCCTTCTCATCAATTATTTGTGTTCGTTCACAAAACCAGTACTGCAAGAAAATGAAAACACATTTATATTTTTGTAATAAATATAAATTTGAATATATTTGTGTTTAGTTAAAGTTATGAAAGCATACTAGTAACACCACGGTACAGCCTGGTGTACTTCTAGGGTCAGCAAGATACTTTTTAACATTTTTCATAACATTTTCACATGTTGCCCGTGGCCAGGAGATTGAATTTAACTTTTTTAAATTTAGCAACTTCTACAAGAAACCCCATTGCATATAGCTTTGGTTGCTTGGAAGAAGGAAAGTTATGACCAACAATAATAGAAACAATTTCACTAAATCTTCATTTCTTTTTTCGTCTTCTAACAGTGTATTCAATTCTTTTGTTACTGTTTTTTGGCTGATTATGTCTTCTTCTTGAAATTTGGCACTTAAAAAATTGGAGAAACTTTCCATGGCTGAGGCTTTGTTAGATGATGGTATAGGAAATAAGTCTTCTCCAACAAATGGCATTCCAAATATTAGACGGACTTCTTCAGGACTTATTTTGAGTAATTTGTTTCCAAATGTGAAAGCATTTTCTTTTACGTCAAAAGAAGTAACGATGTCATCTAAATTCGAAGCACTTTTCCTTAAATCTTGTCGTGCTATTGAATCTCTAAAAAAACATTTAAGAAGTTTTTGAATGGTGCTTTTTCTATAAAAGCATTTGCTTTAGGTGAAAGACTGTTTTTCCCCTTTATAATTGACATCACTTTATAGATTGCATCCAAATTACATGTATATGTACCGATGTACTGTTGCCTTTTCTGCTTCTTGGGTATTTATTTTTAATTTCATACGGATCAACATCATTCGAATCAGTAGTTTCTTTAGCCAGTTGTTGTGAAACCGTTTTTTCTTCATCAGAGTTTTCTAGTTGATTATGGCTAAAGTCCTTATTCGTGAAGTCTTCCTTTTCATTATCATCAGGTAATTCTTGTGTTGGTCCAGTCTGATTCTACATTTATGAAAATAATAAAATCAATTGGGAGGTAAAAATAACAGGTTGATCAAAAAATATCATACAGCATAAAAATTTGAATAAAAATATAATATGCTTTATCTTTTTAATTATTTTGTATTTTTTTAGGATTAAGATATTTTTTAGTATATGAAGTATCTCTTTTCAACAAAAAAGAAAAGAAAAATCACTTTTAGTTTATAAAGTACCTCTTTTTTCAAAAAAATACAAATTACATCCAACAGGTTTTTTTGTAAAGAACAAATGTTTGAATTTTTTATTTTACACCAATTTCAATTTGCGCAGTTTAAAATTTCTTATTATAGATGACATACAGACATTAAAGTATCTTAACTAGTTTATCATAGAATAATTGTTCTTTCACAAGGTAAATATCAAACATCTTTACTGAATATTACAACTATATTATTAAGAAATTTTTGATAATAAAGGCTATGCTAAGTTAGTTAGAAAGTTAAACTAAATAAGACTTTAGGTGAAAATTAATAAAATAGAAAAGTGAACATTCACAACTAAAATCAACAAGCATTATTTAATGAAATGAAAGTTTACAATTAGAAGCAAGTGAAGAAAGTTTCAAAGTGTAGAAAGATAATATGCTTTATATTTTTTAGTTGTCTAAGTAATAGGCGATTAGAAATTTGAAAACATGAAGAGAACAAAACACAAAATAGCCAATATTCACAATTAATAACATGTTTTTAAATAACTAAATATGTTTGTTAATATTCATGGTTTAGAAAAGTTATCATTTAGAATTAAAAACTTTTTTAGGGAGAAGCAATTTTGGTCGTGATTGTAGAAGGTAGAGAAGAAATTGATGGTGACAAGTAAGGAGCAATGGGTGACAAAGATCAAACGTTGTATGGATATTGGAAATAGGAGACAGAAGTAGGAATAGCAATGATGAATGTAAAACACTAATTTTAAAATGCAATAGCAACAATAAAAACACAAAAACGATCAATATAACAGCTGATGAACACTATAAAGTGAGTGAATAAAGATATTAATGTGTAGATATCAATGAAAACAATGAATAGAAAATAGTGAATGGATATTGGAAAATTTCATAAAAAAATGCAATACAATGACAATAACAAACAATGGATGAAAATAGTGAATGAATATTGAAAATTGTGTTAAAAATATGCCAAAATATCTTTATAGGAATTTTTACGAAAAGATTATATGTTTTATCATTTTTAGCTTGTTTACGTTTTTTTGAAATTATGCAACTTTATAAATAGTACAAAGAGAATGAATAAAGAGTCTAATGTGTAAACAGTAAAGAAAAAGTGAACATAAAGTAGTAAATAATTTTTTTTTGAGAAAAGATTTTGATCTTCCAGAAATAGAGAAGAGGACACATTAATTTGTATTTTTTATTATTAGTTCTTAAAATAGAAGATGCAACTTAATAATAACAAGAAATAGCGAATAAAAGTGGTGAATGAAAATTGCAAACTAGATTATAGAAAATGCCAAAATATTTGTACAAGATTTATATAAAAAGATAATTTGGTTTATATTTTTTAATTGTCATAACCTTTTTTGAAATTTAACTATTTTTTGTTTAAAATATGGTATCTAGCTTCCAATTTAATATGTATATAAAAGTTGAAGAGTACAATTAAATATTATAGGAAACATAAGTAGGAAAACAGTTACTAATGGAGTTAAAGAAAATGATGGTCTCTGGCTATGTTCATTGCAGAAAGGACAAGATACAGGCCTTATGTTTACGCATTGAGTTCCCCCTTCATTTATGAATATGCAAGTAGCTTTTCGAATGAATAAATTTGATTTAGAAGACCTTGTGTGCATCTTTACACTGCATAAAAATTGTGATATATAATAAAATGTTAGCAAGAGTGAAGAATAATACTTTTGTATGTAAAAGTTGATTAAGTATGCTTATTTCACATAAATCCTTTAGGAAAACTGCAATTGACTTAAATTCAGTATTTACTATGTTATATATGGTAGCTGACATAAAAAATTATCTAGGATTTATTAAGTATTTTAATGTTTTAGATAAAGACATAAATGCTTTTACCTCTTCGAACTAGGGTTTAAATTAGCTGTATATTCCTTCTAATAACTTTAAATCGTGATAAAAACATGTAACGACCCGATATTTTCAACCATTCGCATCCAAACATGCCGGAATTGAACTGCTCAAAATATCAAATTGTTAATTTATATTTGGCAAAACTCAACATATACAGTAAATAAAATAATCATAAAATCACAGACATAGAGTAATATAACTATAATGCAACGGAAGCAAAAGAATAGTAGTTCGTGAAGCTACTATAATTATACAACAGAATTAAACAAGATACAACAGAAGTCTCGAATACAATAGTCAAATACAAGATCAGAGTACATCACTGGAATCAACTGAATATCTGAAAGCTGTATAGATAGCTAGATCTCCAAGCGAAGCTCCAATTCCAAAGGTGAGTCTAGAATACTGGTACACTCAGTCTGACCCGAGCGTAAAGCAAAACACAAAATACTAGAGTCAGGATTAACATTCTTATATCAATAAATCTAATACAAGTGAAATAACAACTGAAATACAAGTAACTCAAAGAATGGTTGGGATAACCATCCTCTAAGGATCCGTTAAACTATCTACTATGTAGTAATATACGCTATTATAATAATGTCCAAAGTAAAGTATAATATATTTAAAAATAGCGTTAAGGCTTTACATTTTCCACCTTAACACATTTTATATATTCCCATAGTCTATACAGTACCGTAATCTCCCCCGTACTGGGCGTCGTCAGAGGGCACTCCATAGGTATGGTACAAAACAAAATCATATAAGACGCGCTAGGGTAGGTGACACGACACAACCAGGCAATGCCAGAGTAGATATACCAATTGCACTTTCAGACCGGTGGTAACGCATATCAGCCACTACCTCCCATCTCGAGCCACACTCCCAAAACCAAAGGTGCACCCAATCAATCACAAAGTAATAGAATGGTATCATAGAAGTGTGTCCGATCAGAGGAGCTACCTCATTATCCCATCGATTGCTCCTGTTTTAGCCACCTTATGCCAACTCATGGGAGTCGGGTCCACGTATATATAAAACGTCGCCAGTATCCTACTTCATTCCGGAATCTTCACCACGTACACGGTTGTTAAAGTGGTTTTCGAAGTTGGCAGAGAGTATGACAACTTTCGATCCGGTCTCTTTAACAACCAAACGTTATTATAAAACCGTGGTCATTTCAAAATAGTTTATACTGCAAAACCAAAATATCGTTGCCATTTCAAAAACCATATAACTACGATATCATTTCCATTTCAAAACCAAATAAGGTATCATTTCCAAAAATCATAGCACTTTCAAAGTTATAACATTTTTGAAACCAAACACTTGAAGTTAAAACACTTTCGAAACATAATACTTTCAAATCATAATACTTCTCACTTAACCGATTTAAATAATAAAATAGTATATATAATAAAATTGTTTTCCTCAAATTTCACAAATTAATTCCAAATCAACCCGAATTCCAAAATAATTTAATCAGATCTCAAATTCTTAATTCCAATTTAGCTTCTAAATAAACCATTCTAAACTATATTAATTTCAAATACAGATTTGAACCACAGATAAACCATTTCAAAATATATATATATTTCAAAGCTTTAATTATTCTATAATTTCAAAATTAAATGTGATAATTTTAGATCTATCTTAATTCAATTTACTATAATTTAGTTTTGAAATATTTACTTAATAAATTCAATATCATTTAAATAAAACTCAAACTTGAAATATTTTTAATCACTTTAAACCAACATCAAGTTATAAAATCATATCCTTTAAAATCTCAAATTCAACACGTTCCAAATCGATTTTAATTAAATACAGTTCTTAATTAAATACAATTTCAAATAAATTTCAAATCCTTCTTCTCAACCTTAATTTATTTAAAATCATCATAAACTCTATATTAAAATATAATTTAAATAAATACTTAACCATATTACATTTTAGTAAAATCAACTTTATTATTAAACTTGTTTTATATTAAACAAATTTATACATATCTTAAATTCAAGAATTTAACTATATATAAAATAATATTTATATAATATCTAAAATAAATATTAATACAAAACCATATATTTTTTTCCAAACCATAGAAATCATTTTCAAAATATTTAAATGTAAACCAACGGTGTCAGTATACAATTTTCTATCCTATGGTCAAGTTATACGGATATTTATCATTTCAATCCGCAATTTAAATATATATATATATGGGTATATATCATTTCAACCCGCAATCCCAATTCAATTCAATTGAAAATCGTTTGGGTTTATCATTTCAACCCATAAAGATTTTCTCATATTCTACAGATCATTCGGGTATGTATCATTTCAACCCACAGTGATTTCTATACTAACATTCAACTTGCAGAGTGATAACAGATATGATAATAATATAATAGACATATATCATCAATATAAATAACAGATAATGATGGCAGGTGTCATAGGTGAACAGATACAGATAATAGCATATAAATAACAATGTAAATAACTAACAATAGCATATTTCAATTGTCGTTTCAATTGAAATTAAATTTAATAAATAAAAGAACGTTAATCGTGAGTGATTGCTCACCTTTCGAGGTTAGAGAGAAGTACGAAAATGAGACGAGCTATGAATCTAGGCACGAATTCCAAAACAAAGCTAAATTGGCACGAATTTGCTGGACAAGCTGGTAATACGAGTAGACGAAATAAATCAGAACTGGGTTGATGCAGATAAATGGTATAAATGAACATATATATAAATATATAACACTATATACACAACTCTTTCTCTCTCTCTCTCTCTCTCTATATATATATATATATATATATATATATATATATAACAAAATCATATTCTAAATTCAAACATGTATTAAATTATATATATATATGTATGTATGTATGTATGTATGTATTTCAGAATCATTGTTTTAAATAACCACATAAGAATCATATGTATATATATTCAAATCATCATTACTTAATGCATATTAGAAATTCAACCCAAACCCACATAATATATTTGAAATCCATACAGATAAAAATTTATGCATGTAAACTGATATATAACATATCTCTAACACGCATAGCTTACATAAATCAATGTATATGTATATATACACACTACATAATTATAACTAACAATATATATTTTTATACATTTCTCCTATAAATTTTTTTCTCTTTTTCAAGACATATATAACATATACTGTGTGGATCTATAAATCATATAAAAAATCAGTATTAGTGCAAAATATATGATGTACTGCAACTATCAATATATATATATATATATATGCAACTTCTTTATAATATGCAGACCGATTTATATTTTAAACTTATATAATAAAACAAGGGACGAAAAATATCCATACTCAAATCAACACAATTGCAAAAAGAACAATATATAAATATATATAAAATAGTACCCAACAATTACACAATTTCAGATAACCATATATAAATGCAGACACTAAAATAATGAATGCAGGCAGACAAAATAAACTTATAACAAACCTTATAGATAAAGCCTTCATACAGTAAACATAAAATAGTACATACAAATAAACACATATATATTATTATTACTGAAAATCTTTTAGATACAAACCTAACATATAATACAAACATTTGAAACATAATTATAGTATACAAAGTAGGCGCAGCTATAAACATACTCATACCTATATATACTTTAGTATATAATAAAGCCACTACACTTGGACTCTTTTTCAAACAAGTGAACAATTTACAAACAAAACAAAACAGACTTATAATATTATATACATATATACATAAATCAATACACCTACCTTAAGCGAGAAAAAGGCCAGACAAAAATGGAGCTGCTGGAATCAGGGGAATCGGCTATACATGGGTGATGGGTTGGTTGCTGACGCGAACTGTGAGGAGGTGTGTGGGCGCTGGGTTTTGCATAGAAGAAATGGTTCAAGCGGCGAGGTGGAAGGTGGCCGTTCACGGCTGTTGCAAATATTCCTTTTTTTATAAGTAGCATGCATGAAAAGAAGAGGAGAAGTGAGATGAGAAGGCACAAGAAATAGGTAAGTGTGGACGTGCAGCCAGGAAAGATAAAATAAATTCAACTTGTATACTTTTCTCAAAGAGATGGAACAACAACAAAAAAATGAGAGAGGCAACACGAAAAGGAACTTGCCATTAAATATGTTAAATTGCAATGGGAACCGAAAAGGCAAAAATAAATTGGGGAATATGAAAAAAAATTACTGGCTACCGGTTACAGTATTGGATAATGATGGACGAGTGGGCTTCCAGGAAATAAAAGGGTATTGGTTTTATTATATACCTTGCTTTATCATCCTTTCCAATGAACAATACAAACCAAAGGAATTTAGAGAATGAGCCGGTATATATTCAAACAATGGGAATAACAAAGGTCAGATATTGGTTTTCAAAAAATAATAAAGTTTAGTGGCTGCACAGATTCAAGATAGATAACCAATGGTCACAAGAAGTTTAAAAGCAAAACTTTTGGAACCGATAAGGTTGACTGTTTCACGGTTTCCGTTGTGTTCCAGACTTCAAAACCCAGAATTGAATATACTGCAAAGATCAGCACGATGAGACGATTAAAATGATATACAGATATTAGTGGTATGATCATGTAACATCCTAAAATTTTGAATTTTAAATTCGGTAAATTGTTTGAACTTTTAAAATTTAAATTGAAAAGTTTCAAAGAAATAAAATATTATTAATATTAAATAAAAGAAAGATATATGGATTTGAATAGAGTATTTGGTAGTTTAAGTAATAAATAAATAATAATGAATAAAATATGTAACAAAAAAGAAATTGTATTAAACAATAAAATAAAATATATGTGATAAAATTTGATGTTGATAGTTAACTTTAAATAGAAAAAAAATGCGTGTTTGTAATAAAATTATATAGTTATAAAATAGCACAGGAATACATATAAACTGGTGTGAAAATTTTATAAACAAGGAAATAAAGAGTTGTATGCAAAACAAAACAAACCAGACAAGTAGGTTGTAAACAAAAATATAAACAAGGAAAAAAAACCTGCAAAGTAAATAAAACTTTGTACTTACAAAAAAAATCAAACAGCATATATATGTTAACAAAAATGGGAGCATAAGCAATTAATGCTATCTATTCTTTAGAATAAATAAAATCAAATCAGCCGAAATAAACATGGCTTAGTCAATAAGAGAAGAAAAATACAAAAATATCTAATCAAAGAAAACTATTGCACCAGTTAGAACCCTCCCTTAGTACAAACCTGATTCTATATATACACACACACACACACACACACACACACACACATGAATATTCGTTTCAGTTCGTTCAAAGGCAAAAAACATAACAAAGTCAGAAAGAAAAAGATATATAAGAACATCACTTTATTTTCTAAAAATAATCTGCTGGAAAAAGAAAGAAAAGAAGAAGGATCAAAACTATTTTTCACAACCCAAAGTAGTTATCTGTTCATCAATATTCCTATGTGAGTAAACTTATTTCTTTAAATTAAAATCTAAGTATTTAGTTCATGAAATATTGTGTTGTTGTATATGGAAAAAAAAATTGTTCTGTAGGTTTTTCAGTGACACTGGAAAGTATTATATGATCTGTTCTCTTATACTTTTGTTTCAGAGCAGTGTAAATTGAAAGAAAATAAATTCAAATGAACTTCATACAGCTGTTTTAAGGATTTTTAAATAATACAAGTTTATTTAAACTGGAAACACAGTTTAAAATTTGTTTCATGCTTAATCATGAAGGGTTTATTTCTGTAACCAAAGTTTACAGTAAAAACAAAATATTATGATAAATTCAAGTGTCTTAAATCATTGTTTTGATTATATAACTTGAATAATCACACAAAGAGATGATTTTTAAAATTAGTATGATGATTTTTATTTAAGTGGTTCAAGAGCAGTTCACGTTTGAACAAATTTTGTTCTTTTTCCAATTGCTGATGATCGATCGGATGTTAATTGATAAAAATTGGTGTGAAGCTAGCGTGTTAATCCAGGACTTCAGGAAAATTGTCGAAAAATTTTCTATTGCGTAAATTGATGAGCCGAGTTCAAATTAGGGTTGTATTCGAGTTTGTTTGCGTGTCTGTAAACAAGGTGATTTCATCACCTCGGAGGCACCGAGTTGCACGCGATGATGGGGGATGGTAGTGCAGGGGGTGACGTGCTGTGGCTGGAGTGGAAGCGCTTCCGGTGGTCTGAGACATGGTAGCGAGACAGTTTAGTTGGTTGTGTTCGAGTGTAGTGACGAGTGAAATGCTAATTTTCGATTTTGAATTTTTTTGTGTCGAACCGAAGTTCGATTTTGAGTTTACGTGGGTTTTTCGACCCGCCGAAGCTCACGATGATCACCAGAATGGAGGCGCGGTGATGTGCATGTGCATGACGTCGGTTTCGTATCAGGAAATGTTGAGCTTGGGGGTACTCGAAGTAGCACTCGAGTAGATGGTGGTTTGCTTTAGTCCTCTTGCGCTCGCGTGTGGGTTGTTTCGGCAGTTGATTAAGGAGAAAAGAAAAAAAAACTTAAGCTGAAAAAAAAAGAATAGGAAGGAAGAAGAAGAGCGAGACTGGGGAATGTTCTCGGGGGAACTGGTGCGATACTCGAGTTTGACTCGAGCAAAAACCCTGGGTTGCTCGGGTTGCTTAAAAAAAATGGGTTTGGCCCAAATAAAAAATTCAAGTTTTAATGTTAAGTAAATTTTAGTGTTATGAAGCAATTAATATTGACTATGTTGAGTTAAAAGCTTATTACAAATTTTAATTAACTAAGTGGATACTTAACAATGTTTTAAAATTAAATTAATACTTAGGCTAAATAATTTAATTTAGGTTAAGTATTAAAGTTAATTAACATTAAAACTTTTTATAACTGTAATAAATTGATTTCCAAAGTATAAAGAGGATTTTCTAAATGATAATTAAGGCAAATGATTAGTATTAATTAATTGTTTTGAAAAAAATAATCAAGACTGATTTATAATAGTAATTTCAAATTTGTTAATTAATGATTAAGTATCTAATTAATTTGTAAATTAAGAATTGTCAATTAGAAAAATTAAGTTGATTAACAGTTAATTAAATTAATTAATTAAGGAATAATTAATTAATAAAGTTGATTAAGATTTAAATTAATCTATCCAAAAATAATTATTGATTTAAAATAATCAATAAAAATAATTATGTGGTTAATCTATTAAATCACACTCACATTGATTGAAAATAATTAACTACTACTGTGCACTAGATTGATATTTCTGTTCTGGTTGTGATACTGTGTGACGTAGATTGCTATGTACTGCACTGTAATTGTGATTTGTTCCATATTGATGTGAAAACCCCTTTTCCCGTAAAACGGCATTTAAACTTCGATGCGATAGGGAGTCGGATTTCAGTTAGTTATCTGAAACCCACATCGAACCCTGAATATGAATCTTGGTGATTGTTATGTCCACGTGTTTTAAAATTAAACGCTCACTATTCAGATTAGCCGGGAAAGGACCTTTGTGTCATATAGCCCATTCTGAATAGTGATACGTCGAAATGGATAGCATCTGAAGACCGGTGGTGAAGACCGGGTGTCTTCGAAAACGATAGGATAACCTATTGATTGTCTCTGAGTTGCTCCGGTATAGAGATTCCCTAAGTGATGGGAAGTCCGATCAGGATTGTGGATACCCAGATTTGCAAGGGCTTCTTCCTTTATTGGACGAAGTGCCTTCGGTTCTGTTCGAACCCGGAACAGACTTATATGGTTGAGTGTCTGACACTACACTTTGAGATATGAATTAGATTTCTTTCAAATACGTATATGTTGGTGGCGGATTTATTCTCTTAGCTTAACACCTTTTCTGAGACGTACGAGCTCAGAGGTTATGTAGTTGAAGGTTACCTGCAATATACTCTCAATTTGGTAGTGTGGCATGCTAAGTGCTGCCGTGTGTTGATGATCATTTGTTGATCATTTGTGATCAAAGCATGGCTTTCGTGAAAAGCGTAGCTTTGTGGACGAGACCTCATCGGATCTCACAACCCGGAAATGGTCGAAACGGGAAAGATGCGGCAAGGTTATGAGGGTCGCGCCCTTTAGTGTATGTCATTTCCTTCTGGAAAAAGGTGATGTCATGGTATGGAGCCCAGATATTTACCTATGTGGTAGCTCCATTCTCATTTACTGTGTGGTTGTTGCTTTGTGATAGAGGGCCCTCGGATAAAGATCCTAAAGGACCGAGGAGTGGCATACTCGAGTAGTAGTTGCCTAGTTATAGAGGTAACCCGGCCTTGTGTTGGCAGAGAGCTGGTTAAGTTCTCGGGACGTCCCGCCAGAGGCATACCCATGTGGCAGTAGGAAGTTCCTTAGCCTGACAGTTTGTTGGAAAATCCAAACAAAACAATAGGAGCCCTTTATGATTACAATTTGTATAACCTGCCACCTCAGGTGACAGCTATAGTAGGCATAGTATAATGGTACCTATGCTGGCTAAGATTAATATTATACTTTCGAAATGATTTTCTATACGATGCATTAGTAATAATATCAAAGAATTTTTCTCGTATCAAGCATATTTGACTATCATAAGAAGAAATATCCTCCAATTCTGCGATTGCATTGTGTGTGTGGTGGGAGGTCTTATTGTAGTTTCATTTTCCAAAAGCATATCGGATTTTCTTTTATAAATCTAGTTTATTTAAAAGCAACTGTTTTTTTTTTACTCATACCAGTCCCATGACTGACCCGGAGTTTATTGTTTCTTTCCTAAACTCTGGGTGCCCATAATTTTCACACGGGCAGCCTAGTAGCAGATTTCCGTGTTTTGGTGTTAGCAGTATTTTGGAGCTTTGCTTTGGAGATATTTTAGAAGTTTTCGGGATCTCAGGTGTTTAGTTTTTGGGAGTTTGTTATCACTTCATTCCTTTGAAGACTTTTTGGATATATGATCACTGTTGTATTATTATGATGTTTATCTGGAGTTGTGGTGTATGTATTAAAAATACACCGATGTAGTAAAGGATATTATGATGTTGTATCTGTGATGTATGCATGATATTCATTCTGTTTCCACTATTTTATATCATCTGATGTTGTTATAAGCTCCGGCGAACCAGATTCGATGTTTGGATCTACGGCATTTGAATACGAGTGTCGTATTCGGTGCCGATTTTCGAAAGTCGAGTCAGGACCGTCATTTTTTGGTATCAGAGCTGAAGGTTGAGTAAGAACTTTAGCTACGGAGTATAACACATTAGATGGCTCATTAGAGATAGGGTGAAGTATACCCTAGAATGAGTATAACCAAGACTGAAACCCTAAAATTTTCTTAGTCTATTTTCCTTTTTTACTGCTGATATTCCTTAAGATATCTCTTCCGAATATCTAAATCAATTTTCTTACTAATTACAGATAGTAAGAATGAGCGGACGAAGAGGAAGAGTTAGGGGGTCAAGGGAATGCCACAGCACCTAACCAAGATCCCCCAACAGCAGTAGCAGCAGTACATGTTCAGCAATAGCCGAATCTGGCTGATTTATACAAGAATTTCTCAAGGCTTGGTGGTAAGCCATGTTAGTCCGTGAGATGATGGTTTTGATTATCATAACCTTAGAATAGATTATAAAATATAAATACTAACATTATAAGTTTAGATATATATATGTATATGCAGGATTTAACCATGCAGGTACTAAGAATGAAGACTGTACAGTATAGAGATTCAAGATATCAAGGTAAAATATCAAGATAG
Organism: Allium cepa; assembly: GCA_030765085.1. Taxonomy (NCBI): domain Eukaryota; kingdom Viridiplantae; phylum Streptophyta; class Magnoliopsida; order Asparagales; family Amaryllidaceae; genus Allium; species Allium cepa. Next base: position 692,780,097 of record CM060934.1, read on the forward strand.
AAGACTCATGAGTATCGAGACTATCAAGAGTTCAACGATAAGTATTTTTTATTATTATTAGGATTTTTTGTTAAAAATCGTAGAAAAGCACTGGCATCTTAAAATTCAATTTATTCGTGGAATGGAATCCACTTCGAGCCCGTTAAAGGGATGGAACCCTATATAGGATGGAACCTACGAAAAATTTAGTGGAACATTGTTTTGTATCCGCTAACTTTTATTCAAAATGATTTTTCAAAATTATATCCTATTTTCAAAATGTTTTCAAAATCTTCCTTTTAAAAGGTTCAAAACCCTCGATCTTGATTTTAAATAATTTTAGCCTCAAAAACATCTTTATTTTCAAAGTCGAATTACTCTTGATTTTAAACTATATTTTTAAATAATATATTTAACTTTTAAATATTTATACTTAGATTTAAATATAAAATTATAGTTAATATATATATATATATATATATATTATTCTTTATATTTACTTATGAATTTTAACTACAGTCAAGTATATTTATAAAGTTTAAAATAGTTTTTATATAAGATAAAGGTTATTTTCAAAGAAAATCAAAAACACCAAAAAATACTTTAGGATGTCGACATGCCTAGCATGACCATGTCGACATGGTGACAGTTTGATTCAAAAATTTAAATTTCAAAAGAAGTGTCTATTCACCATAACTCTTCATGAATGGTCATGGCTGTTGTTCTTCTATAAATAGGGGTCAGTTTCAACAAATTTTTATTCATAATTTTCTGGTTTTCACTCCTCTTCTTCTTCCTTATTTCTTAATACATATTCTTATCATTACTCTGCCGAAATCAACATTGAATCATTCTCGATTACTTCTAGTTTGATTCTCTATCGCTATCTCTACAAGATTCTCAGTGCTATTCAGAGTTATAGACTTCTTTGTAATCTATTAAGTGAGAAAAGGTGTGATTGTAGCCTTGGAAATCAATCAAAAGGGAAAAGGTGTGATTGTAGCCTTGGTAAATCAATTGGGTAAACCTGTGGCCCGAAAATCAAGTATCTCTACCCAAAGGATCGAAATTCTGGAGAGTGTACCTCGTACCCTTGAAACCGAGGGTGTAATTGTACAATTGCTTTTGAAAGGAAATCCGTACTTGTGTTGCGGGACTGGATATAGGGTAACTCCAAACCAGTATAAAATCCGGTGTGTTCTTTCCTTTACTGCTTTTATTTTATTTCTGCATCTATGATTGTTTCTGTGATCATATCTGTGTCTGAATATTGCATACTTTTATGTCTAAATTAACATAAATTAAAAAGATTTAGTAATTCTTCATTAACAATATTCACCCCCCTCTAGTGTTAATCTTAGCCTTAAGATCCGTAATCCGCATTTCTCACAATTGGTATCAGAGCAAGGTTTTCAAAGTTTCATAATCTAGTTTTTGAAAAGTTTTAAAATGTCTATATTCGTTAATACTAATTCAGAAGTATTCAAATCATCATTGTTTCATAAGTCTGCATATAATCAATATTCTAATTCAAGTTAACTACCAAAATTGTTTGATGTGCAGGAATCATGGTTTATGGGTGTTGAGGAATCAATCCACAACGGACAAATTGTGCAGATCAGAAAGAACAAATGGATACTTAAAAGTGGATGTTCTAGACACATGACTGGCAATCCAGATATATTGAATGATATAATATACAAAGACAGAGGATTGGTTAACTTTGGAGACAATTCAAACAGATATGTGATTGGCATCGGCAAAGTTGATAATTCTGAAACTCCTACTATTACTAATGTTTTGCTAGCTAAGAATTTGAAACATAATCTGCTAAGTATAAGTCAACTATGTGATAAAGGTTATAAAATTAAATTTGAAAAAGATAAATGTCACATTGAAGATAATAATTCAACCATTATATTTGAGGGAGTCAGGAAAAAGAATATATATATTCTTAGTATGAAAGTTTCAAATGATAACCTGTGTTTTTTGGCAAATACAAGTGACCCTTGGATTTGGCACAAGAGATTTGGGCATTTGAATTTCGAACTCTTATCTAGACTGTCAAAACATGATCTAGTAAGAGGTCTCCCTAAAATGAATTTTAAAGTAGATAGTTTATGTGATGCTTGTCAATTAGGAAAACCTAGAAAAAATTCTTTTAAGTTAAAAGATACGATTTCAACTTCAAAACCTCTTGAATTACTTCATCTTGATTTATTTGGTCCATCTCAAATTTTATCAATAAATCATAGTAGATATGTCTTTGTAATTATAGATGATTATTCTAGATTTACATGGACAATATTTTTGAAACATAAAAGTGATACTTTTGAATGTTTTAAGACAATTCTCAAAAAGAATTCAAAATCAATTTTCTCTAAAAATTATAACTATTCGAAGTGATCACGGTGGTGAATTTGAAAATGAAAGGTTTGAGGAATTCTGCAATAAAAAGAGAATAACTCACAATTTTTCATTTCCGAGAACTCCACAACAAAACGGAGTAGTAGAACGTAAAAATAGGACGATTCAAGAGTGTGCGAGAACTATACTTACAGATAGTAATTACCAAAGAATTTTTGGGCAGAAGCAGTTGCTACCGCCTGTTATATTTTGAATAGAACTTTAATTAGACCTCTAACCGATAAGACATTTTATGAACTTCTTTATTCAAAGAAACCTAAGGTATCTTATTTCAGAATTTTTGGAAGTAAATGCTTTGTTTTAAATACAAAAGATAATTTAGATAAATTTGATCCTAAATTCGAAAAAGGTATCTTTATCGGATATTCTAATAGAAGTAAAGCGTACAGAGTGTTTAATTTAAAAACTAATACCATTGAGGAAACAACACATGTTTCATTTGATGAAAATTTCAAAATTTTTGAAGATACAAATGATGAAGAGGATTCAATCACTCAAAATCAAGAACCTATTGAAACTAATAATGAAATTGATCGTCCTAATAAAAGGAAAAAACTTTTAAAAGACCACCCTATAGAAAATATACTGGGAGATATGCAATCTGTTGTTAAAACTAGAAATCAAGTAGGTCAAATGAGTAATGGAGCTTTTATATCAACTATTGAACCCAAAAATCCAATAGAAGCATCAACTGATGATTCATGGATTTTGGCTATGCAAGAAGAATTAAATCAATTTACTAGAAATGACGTTTGGGAACTTGTTCCTAGACCAGAAAATAAAACTATAATTGGAACTAAATGGGTTTGGAACTAAATGGGTTTATAAAAACAAAATGAATGAACAAGGAGAGGTAGTTAGAAATAAAGCTCGTTTAGTCGCTCAAGGTTATTGTCAAGAAGAATGTATAGATTTTGATGAAACCTTTGCTCCCACGGCAAGATTATAAGCCATTAGGATTCTACTTGCTTTCGCAAATCATAATAATTTCAAATGGATGTTAAAACCGCCTTTTTAAATGGATTTGTAAAAGAAGAAGTATATGTCGAACAACCACCACTTTTTGAAAATGATAAATGACCAAATCATGTTTACAAACTTAAAAAAGCACTATATGGTCTAAAACAAGCTCCTAGAGCCTGGTATGTTAGACTAAGATCTTATTTATTGCAATCTAATATTGAAATTTATAAAGTAGAAAATACTCTTTTTATTAAAAGAAATAAAAATGATATTCAACTACTACAAGTTTACGTAGATGATATCATTTTTGGTTCAACCAATTTTGAAATGAATAAAGAATTTTTTGAAATAATGAAAAAAGAATTTGAGATGAGTCATATGAGTGAATTAAATTTCTTTTTAGGAATACAAATAAAACAATTAGATAATGGTATCTTTATTAGTCAAGAAAAATATGCTAAAGACCTAATTAGTAAATTTGGTTTGACCACTACGAGTGGAAAACCCACTCCCATGGCAACCAATGAGTACCTTAGTAAAGAAGATCTCCCGAAAGATGTAGATCAAAAATTATATAGAGGAATGATTGGCTCATTACTCTATATTACTGCTATTAGACCTGATATCATGCGTAGTGTCTGCTTCTGTGCCAGATATCAATCCCAACCTAAAGAGATTCACTTAGAAGCCATGAAACGAATCATAAGATATGTTAAACACACGTCTGATTATGGTTTATTCTACCCTAAAAATGATTCTTTTGACTTAATATATTACTGTGATGCTGACTATGCTGGTTGTGAATCAGACTGAAAAAGTACAAGTGGGACATGTCACTTTTTAGGGCATTCTCTGATTTCTTGGCTTAGTAAAAAGCAAAACACAGTTTCTTTATCAACAACTGAAGCAGAGTATATTTCTGTTGCTTTGGCTTGTTCTCAAGTAATATATATGCAACAAACCTTAAAAGATTTTGGTTTAAATTTCTCAAAATCTCCAATTTATTGTGACAATACGAGTGCGATAAATTTATCCAAAAATACTACTCAACATGCTCGAACTAAACATATTGATATCAAACATCATTTTCTCAAAGATAATATAAGCAAGGAAGTAGTTACTCTCGATTATATCAATTCTGAAAATCAAATTGCTGATATCTTAACAAAACCTTTAAATGAATCAATATTTACTAAATTAAGAAGAGAATTAGGAATTTGTTCTATAATGAAATATAAAATATAAAGTAACAATTGGTATCAAAATAAATCAAAGAGTTAAATTTTAAAAAAGACCATGTCGACATCCCCTAGGTATACATGTCGACATATAACATTTTTGATTTTTTTTAATTTTCCCACCAAAATTCAAAAATTTAGTTATATATTCTTCTCAATTTCGACTTTTCATTCATTCTCTCTGTTTTCTCTTCATTCTCTCTTCTGAAATAAATAAAATCATGGCTTCATCCTCAAAATCAAACATAAAATCAATTTTCTCATTTCCCTCTCCTACTTCTGGTCCATTCGAATGCACTACTCTTGCTCGTGTAACGAAAATAGAGGAATCTATGATTGATGTACTTCAGATGTTAACTGAAATTCAAGTAACTCAACTTCGTATGGCAAAGGAACAGGAAAGGCAAGGCAAGATTCTTAGGAATTTGCAAAAATTCCTAATGAACAACCAGGCCAACCCTATCTTGATCGATGAAGACTCTTCACTCAATCAAGAACAAGAGGCCAGCGATGAAGAAGAAGAAGAAGAACCCATGGAAGAAGCGCACGAGGAGGATGATGACCAAGTAGTGTGTGTTGGAGAAGTGTGTTTCGACAAAAATGAGAATCTTGTTGAACAATGAGGAAATTTCTGTTTCCACTATCCAAACTGTTCGATTCGTAGATCTCCTATGTTCAGAAACACACATTAGTTTCTTCTCTTTCCTTCCGTTGTTGTTTGTGTTTTTATGTTTTCCAAACGCAAATGTAAATACAACCATATACGTAATAAATAACTCGTGTTCTTATATGTGTTTTTATTAAGTATTATTGTGAATTCTTAGTTAGGATAGTTAATAGTATAGGACTATGTTTTAGTATTAGACTTAAGTGTTGATTATTTATGATAACACTATCATTATAATCACATGTCATAGAGTAATAGTTTTAGGGGGAGTTATATAGTTTGGAGTTTTCTAGTTTAGATAAAGTTTATGTTGATGACAAAGGGGGAGAAATATAAAATAGGATAGTTAGGTATAGATTAAGGGGGAGTTGTTAGTCTTAGGGGGAGTTATTAGAATAGAAATAATATTTTATAAACAAAGGTTGTCATCATAAAAAAGGGGGAGATTGTTAGTCTGTGAGATGATGGTTTTGATGACAACAACCTTAGAATAGATTATAAAATATAAATACTAACATTATAAGTTTAGATATATATGTATATGCAGGATTTAACCATGCAGGTACTAAGAATAAAGACTGTACAGTATAGAGATTCAAGATATCAAGATAAAATATCAAGATAGAAGACTCATGAGTATCGAGACTATCAAGAGTTCAAGATTTCAAGGATAAGTATTTTTTATTATTATTAGGAATTTTTGTTAAAACTCGCAGAAAAGCACTGGCATCTTAAAATCTAATTTATTCGTGGAATGGAATCCACTTCGAGCCCGTTAAAGGGATGGAACCCTAAGTAGGATGAAACCTACAAAAAATCTAGTGGAACATTGTTTTGTATCCGCTAACTTTTATTCAAAATGATTTTTCAAAATTATATCCTGTTTTCAAAACTTTCCTTTTAAAAGATTCAAAACCCTCGATCGTGATTTTAAATAATTTTAGCCTCAAAAACATCTTTATTTTCAAAGTCAAATTACTCCTGATTTTAAACTATCTTTTTAAATAACATATTTAACTTTTAAATATTTATACTTAAATTTAAATATAAAATTATAGTTAAAATCTATATATATTATTCTTTATATTTACATATGAATTTTAACTATAGTCAAGTATATTTATAAAGTTTAAAATAGTTTTTATATAAGATAAAGGTTATTTTCAAAGAAAATCAAAAGCACCAAAAAATCCTTTGGGATGTCGACATACCTAGCATGACCATGTCGACATGATGACAGTTTGATTCAAAAATTTAAATTTCAAAAGAAGTGTCTATTCGCCATAACTCTTTATGAATGGTCATGGTTGTTATTCTTCTATAAATAGGGGTCAGTTTTAACGAATTTTTGATCATAATTTTTTGGTTTTCACTTCTCTTCTTCTTCCTCATTTCTTAATACATATTCTTATCATTACTCTATCGAAATCAACATTGAATCATACTCGATTACTTCTAGTTTGATTCTCTATCACTATCTCTACAATATTCTCAGTGCTATTCAGAGTTATAGACTTTTTGGTAATCTATTAAGTGAGAAAAGGTGTGATTATAGCCTTGGAAATCAATCAAAAGGGAAAAGGTGTGATTGTAGCCTTGGTAAATCAATTGGGTAAACTTGTGGCCCGGAAATCAAGTATCTCTACCCAGAGGATCAAAATTATGGAGGGTGTACCTCGTAGCCTTGAAACCGAGGGTGTAATTGTACAATTAGGAAATCCGTACTTGTGTTGCGGGACTGGATGTATGGTAACTCCGAATCAGTATAAAATCCGGTGTGTTCTTTCCTTTACTGCTTTAATTTTATTTCTGCATCTGTCATTGTTTCTGTGATCATATCTGTGTCTGTATATTGCATACTTTTGTGTCTAAATTAACATAAATTAAAAAGATTTAGTAATTCTTTATTAACACTATTCACCCCCCTCTAGTGTTAATCTTAGTCTTAAGATCCGTAATCTGCATTTCTCACAAGCCGTTCACCAGAAAGGAGTCGATTGTTGAGGCTCAAGCATGGATCAGATCATGTGAGAAAATCTTTCGAGGGCTAAAGCTGCAAGACGATCAGAAGCGACTCATATCTTCTTGCAACTTCAAGAAGAAGCCTTAGCCTGGTGGGAGACGGTCACTGTAGATAAGCCAGAAGATGAGTTTACCTGGGAGAAATTTAAAGAAGTATTTGAGAAGCTCTATCTGCCATCAGCTGGAATTTCTCGAATGTACCAGGAGTTCATGGACTTAAAGCAGGGGAGTTTGTCATTCGAGGAGTATCTAAACAAATTTAATGAATCGTCGTGTTTTGGCCCCGAATTGGTGAACGCACCTTTAAAGAAGAATGAAAGATTTATTCGTGGGATGAATAAGAAATTCCACGAAAGAATGACCGACCATGTTAAAGAATCCTTTTCAGATTTAGTTGATATGGGGTACAAATATGCCACACTTGATATGCAAGAAGCCCCGACAGAGAAAAGAAATTCGGGCAATCAAAATTGGAAGAAGAGGAAATTTGGAGGCAAGAAACCATGGCAGGGTAAGGAGAAAAAGAAGAGCATTCAGGGAAGCACAACAGAGAATGTCACTTGTTATAATTGCCTGGAGAAGGGCCACTACTCAAGCAGATGTACGAAGCCTAAGAAACAAGTCAGTCAATCCATTCAAGCGAAGCCCAGGAAATGTTACTACTGTCAGAAAGTGGGACACGAAGTTAGAGACTACCCAGTTATGAAGCAAGCTCAAACAGCAAAGGTGTACGCAGTCAAAGACCAACCTGCATCTTCCAAAGCAGAAAAGGGAAAAGGAGTTCTGGAAGGTAATCTCATTATTTATGATAGCATTGTTAGAGTTCTATTTGACACGGGAGCTACATACAGTTTTATCTCTCAGCAAGCTATAAATAAATTAAATCTTGAACCTGATTTTGTTGATGAGCCTATATGCATAAAGAATCCGGTTGAAGGTCCCACAAACCTTTGTCTTCGATGTAGAGACGTTCCTATTTCGTATTCTTGTTATCAATTCCCTATCGGTCTCTTTGTTCTTGATTTTAATGAGTTTGAAGTCTTACTTGGAATGGATTAGCTAACCAAATACGAAGCCAAATTGGATTGCATTAATCGATTGATTTCAATCAAAACCGAATTTGGAGACTTCATCGAGATTTCTTGTGAGGACCCTAGTCCAAAAAGGGAAAGATTGATGTATAATTTGGGTTATCCCGAACCCAGTTTGAAGTCTATACCCATTGTTAGAAATTTTCCAGACATGTTCGGAGAAGTGAAATCTTTACCTCCACATCGAGAAATAGAATTCAGAATCGACCTAGTTCCCAACGCTCGTCCTATCGTTCAGGCAAGTCGCTAGATGGCACCTAGGGAAAAGGTTGAATTAGTTCAGCAAACCGATGATCTACTAGCAAAAGGATTAATTCGACCCAGTGTTTCTGAATGGGGTTCAGCCGTCGTATTTGTTGCTAAATCGAACGGATCTTTGAGATTGCGTGTAGACTACCGCGATCTCAATAAGTTGACTCTCAAGAATAAATTTCCACTACCTAGAATTGATGATCTGTTTGATCAATTACACGACGCTCGTTTCTTTTCAAAGATGGATCTAGCCTAGGGATTCCATCAACTACGAATCGTCGAAGATTGTGTCCATTTGACCGCTTTCAGGGGTCCTAATATGTTCTACGAATGGTTAGTCATGCCTTTTGGGCTAACCAATGCACCAGCATACTTCGTAGACCTTATGACTCGTGTGTTTCGGAAAGTATTGAATAAATTTGTGCTTGTGTTTATTGATGATATTTTGATTTACTCCAAAACCGAAGAGGAGCATGCCGAGCACCTTAGAATCATTTTGGAGATATTGAGGAGAAATATCCTATTTGCAAAAAATTTCAAATGCCACTTCTGGGTCAAAGAAGTTAAATTCCTTGGCCACATTGTTAATGAAGAAGGAATTGCTATTGATCCTAGCAAAATTTCCGTTATTCTTGATTGGAGAAAACCCACTACCCCAAAAGAAGTTCGAAACTTTTTGGGTTTAGCAGGCTATTATCGGAAGTTCGTTCAAGATTTTTCTAAGATTGCTAGCTCATTGACCAAGATAACAATGAAGGATGTAAAATTCAATTGGACTCCGAAATGTGACAAAGCTTTTCAGGAGTTGAAGAAGAGATTAACCACCGCTCCTGTTCTCGCTATTATCAATGGGAATCAGGGATTACCTGTCTATACCGACGCTTACGGTGATGGATTGGGTGCAGTATTAATGCAGAATGGGAAGGTAATTGCCTACGCGAGTAGACAATTACGTCCTCATGAAAGAAACTACCCAACCCATGATTTGAAACTTCTATATGTTATCTTCGCTTTGAAGATATGACGACATTATCTTCTGGGTAAGAATCTTTTCAGCTTCCTTAACAATTTACGAAATTAACTTAACTTAAACAATATACTTAATGAACTCTCTTTCTCTAGGTGAAAAATTTGAATTATTCACCGACCATAAATCCTTGAAATATCTCTTTACCCAGAAAGATCTAAATCTAGGACAACAACGTTGGTTGGAATTTATGACAGCTTATGACCTGGATATTCTATATACGCCCATAAAAGCCAATGTAGTTGTCGACGCCTTGAGTAGAAAGCATGCTATTCTTGCTCACCTTGTCATTGCTCATACTCTTCTTGAGAAAGTCGTCAGTAAACAAAAAGAAGATGAGTTCCTTCATCAAATTTATAAGAAAATGCGTCGTGGTGAAAATACAAGTTTTGAAGTTGACAACAATAAAGTTATAAGATTAAAAGGAAGAGTTTGTGTCCCTGATATTCTGGAGCTGAAACGTGAAGTTTTGGATGAATGTCACAAATCTAAGCTTTACATCCATCCAGGAGTTAATAAAATGTATAGAGATATTAAAAGAACTTTCTGGTGGAAGACAATAAAAAGGGACATATATGTTTATGTGAGTCGTTGTGCTACTTGTCAATAAATTAAAAGCGATCAAAAGAAAGTGGCAGGTTTACTTTAGCCTTTGGAAGTACCGAAATGGAAATGGGATCAGGTATCGATGGATTTCATCGACGGATTGCCACGAACCAAGAAGGGAAATGAAGCAATTTGGGTTATAATGGACCGTCTAACTAAAACTGCTCACTTCATTCCAGTGAAATCCACTTGGACTGCATCAAGCTTAGCAGAGCTATATATAAAGGAAATTGTTCGTCTCCACGGTATTCCTAGCAGCATAGTGAGTGACCGTGATCTGATCTTTTCTAGTAGATTTTGGAAGGCATTTCAAGACGCACTGGGAATGAAATTGAATTTCAGCATTGCTTATCACCCACAGTATGATGGGCAGACAGAAAGGATAAATCGAATCTTAGAAGACCTATTGCGTGCTTGTATACTTGATTTTGGTGGTTCTTGGAAGGACCATTTACATCTGGTCGAGTTCTCGTATAACAACAGCTATCAGGCTAGTATAGAGATGGCTCCTTTTGAAGCTTTATATGGTCGTCCATGTCGATCACCTGCATGCTGGATCGAGGCAGGTGATAGACTCGTCCTTGGACCAGATATGATTAAAGAAGCTACAGAAAAGGTTGATTTTATACGAAAGAAATTAAGGACGGCTCAAAGTCGTCAAAAGAGTTATTATGACCGTCGAAGAAGAGATTTGGAATTTCAAGTTGGAGATTCTGTATTTCTGAAAGTGTCTTCGATGCGGGGTGTATTGAGATTCGGAAAAACTGGAAAGCTAGCACCGCGTTATATTGGTCCTTTTCCTATTCTGGAGAGGATCGTTCCTTTAGCATATCGAGTGCAGTTACCCAGCTGGTTGTCTGGTGTGCATAATTTGTTCCACGTTTCTAGTCTTCGGAAGTATGTGCACGACCCAGATAGTATTATTGAGGAGGCAGCTCAGCAGGACCTTGAGATCACTCCCAACTTGGTAGTAAAAAGAGAACCTATAAAGGTTGTAGATCGTGATGAAAAGCGATTGAGAAACAAAGTTGTGAAACTCGTCAAAATTCAGTGGAGTGGCGATCCAAAGGACTGTACTTGGAAAACCGAAGATAATATGCAGAAATCATATCCCAATTGCAAAGTGGATATCTCGGCTTAAACTGGTAAGCCATTTCCTTAATTTTTATGAATTCATATATCCTTTGTCTGCTTTCCTCTCTCTTTCAAATTTCGAGGATGAAATTTCGAGGACGAAATTTTCAAATTTGTAACATCCTAAAATTTTGAATTTTAAATTCGTTAAATTGTTTGAACTTTTAAAATTTAAATTGAAAAGTTTCAAAGTAATAAAATATTATTAATATTAAATAAAAGAAAGATATATGGATTTAAATAGAATATTTGGTAGTTTAAGTAATAAATAAATAATAATGAATAAAATATGTAACAAACAAGAAATTGTATTAAACAATAAAATAAAATACATGTGATAAAATTTGATGTTGATAGTTAACTTTAAATAGAAAAAATTGTGTGTTTGTAATAAAATTATATAGTTATAAAATAGCAAAGGAATACATATAAACTGGTGTGAAAATTTTATAAACAAGGAAATAAAGAGTTGTATGCAAAACAAAACAAACCAGACAAGTAGGTTGTAAACAAAAATATAAACAAGGAAAAAAAATCTGCAAAGTAAAACAAAACTTTGTACTTACAAAAAAATCAAACAGCATATATATATTAACAAAAATGGGAGCATAAGCAACTAATGCTATCTATTCTTTAGCATAAATAAGATCAAATCATCCGAAATAAACATGGCTTAGTCAACAAGAGAAAAAATATATAAAAATATCTGATCAAAGAAAACTATTGCACCAGTTAGAACCCTCCCTTAGTACAAACCTGATTCTATATACATATACACATGAATATTTGTTTCAGTTCATTCAAAGGCAAAAAACGTAACAAAGTCAGAAAGAAAAAGAAATATAAGAACATTACTTTATTTTCTAAAAATAATCTGCTGGAAAAAGATAGAAAAGAAGAAGGATCAAAACTATTTTTCACAACCCAAAGTAGCTATCTGTTCATCAATATTCCTATGTGAGTAAACTTATTTCTTTAAATTAAAATCTAAGTATTTAGTTCATGAAATCTTGTGTTGTTGTATATGGAAAAAGAAATTTTTTTTCTGTTGGTTTTTCTGTGATACTGGAAAGTATTATATGATCGGTTCTCTTATACTTTGTTTCAGAGCAGAGTAAATTGAAAAGAGAAAAAATTCAAATGAACTTCATACAGTTTTTTTAGGATTTTTAAATAAAACAAGTTTGTTTAAACTTGAAACACAGTTTAAAATTTGTTTCAAGCTTGATCATGAAGGGTTTGTTTCCGTAACCAAAGTTCTATAGTAAAAACAAAATCTTATGATAAATTCAAGTGTCTTAAATCATTGTTTTGATTATATAACTTGAATAATCACACAAAGAGATGATTTTTAAAATTAATATGATGTTCTTTATTTAAGTGGTTCAAGAGCAGTTCACATTTGAACAAATTTTGTTCTTTTTCGAATTGCTGAGATCGAATGTTAATTGATAAAAATTGGTGTGAAGCTAGCGTGTTGATCCAGGACTTCAGGAAAATTGTCGAAATTTTTTTCTATTGCGTAAATTGATGAGTCGAGTTCAAATTAGGGTTGTATTCGAGTTTGTTTGCGTGTCTGTAAACAAGGTGATCTCATCACCTCGGAGGCACCGAGTTGCACGCGATGATGGGGGATGGTAGTGCAGGGGGGTGACGTGCTATGGCCGGAGTGGAAGCGCTTCCGGTGGTCTGAGATGTGGTGGCGAGACAGTTAAGTTGGGTGTGTTCGAGTGCAGTGACGAGCGAAATGCTAATTTTCGATTTCGAATTTTTTTGTGTCGAACCGAAGTTCGATTTTGAGTTTGGGTGAGTTTTTCGACCCGCCGAAGCTTGCGATGGCCACCAGAACGGAGGCACGGTGATGTGCATGTGCACGACGTCGGTCTCGTATCAGGAAATGTTGAGCTTGGGGGTACTCGAAGTAGCACTCGAGTAGACGGTGGTTTGACTCGAGTCCTCTTACGCTCGCGTATGTGTTGTTTCGGCAGTTGATTAAAAAGAAATGAAAAAAACTTAAGCTGAAAAAAAACAAAGAAAAAGAACAGGAAGGAAGAAGAAGAGCGAGACTAGGGAATGTTCTTAGGGGAAGCTGGTGCGAAACTCGAGTTTGACTCGAGCAAAAACCCTAGGTTGCTCGGGTTGCTTAAAAAAATGGGTTTGGCCCAAATAAAAAATTCAAGTTTTAATGTTAAGTAAATTTTAGTGTTGTGAAGCAATTAATATCGACTATGTTGAGTTAAAAGCTTATTACAAATTTTAATTAACTAAGTGGATTCTTAACAATGTTTTAAAATTAAATTAATACTTAGGCTAAATAATTTAATTTAAGTTAAGTACTAAAGTTAATTAACATTAAAACTTTTTATAACTGTAATAAATTGATTTCCAAAGTATAAAGAGGATTTTCTAAATGATAATTAAGGCAAATAATTACAATTAATTAATTGTTTTGAAAAAAATAATCAAGAATGATTTATAATAGTAATTTAAAATTTGTTAATTAATGATTAAGTATCTAATTAATTTGTAAATTAAGAATTGTCAATTAGATAAATTAAGTTGATTAACAGTTAATTAAATTATTTAATTGAGGAATAATTATAGTTGATTACGATTTAAATTAATCTATCCAAAAATAATTATTGATTTAAAACAATCAATAAAAATAATTATGTGGTTAATCTATTAAATCACACTCACATTGATTGAAAATAATTAACTACTGCTGTGCACTAGATTGATATTTCTGTTCTGGTTGTGATACTGTGTGATGTAGATTGCTACGCACTGCACTGTAATTGTGATTTGTTCTGTATTGATGTGAAAACCCCTTTGCCCGTAGAACGACATTAAAACTTCGATGCGACAGGGAGTCAGATTTCAGTTAGTTATCCGAAACCCACATCGAACCCTGAATATGAATCTTGGTCATTGTTATGTCCATGTGTTTTAAAATTAAACGCTCACTATTCGGATTAGTCGGAAAAGGACCTTTGTGTCATATAGCCCATTCCGAATAGTGATACGTCGAAATGGATAGCATCTGAAGACTGGTGGTGAAGACCGAGTGTCTTCGAAAAAGATAGGATAACCTATCGATTGTCTCTGCACTGAGTTTCTTTGGTATAGAGATTCCCAAAGTGATGGGAATTCCGATCAGGATTGTTGATACCTATATTTGCAAGGGCTTCTTCCTTTATTGGACGAAGTGCCTTTGGTTCTGTTCGAACCCGGAACAGACTTGTATGGTTGTGTGTTTGACACTACACTTTGAGATATAAAGCAAATTTCTTTCAAATACGTATCTGTTGGTGGCGGAGAAGTTATTCTCTTATCTTAACACCCTTCTCTGAGACGTACGAGCTCAGAGGTTATGTAGTTGAAGGTTACCAGCGATATGCTCTCAATTTGGTAGTGTGGCATGCTAAGTGCTGCCGTGTGTTGATGATCATTTGTTGATCATTTGTGATCAAAGCATGGCTTTCGTGAAAAGCGTAGCTCTGTGGATGAGACCTTATCGGACCTCACAACCCGAAAATGGTCGAAACGGAAAAGATGCGGCAAGGTTATGAGGGTCGCTCCCTTTAGGGTATGTCATTTCCTTCTGGAAAAAGGTGATGTTATGGTATGGAGCCCAGATATTTACCTATGTGGTAGCTCCAATCTCATTTACTGTGTGGTTGTTGCTTTGTGATAGAGGGCCCTCGGATAAAGGTCCCAAAGGACCGGGGAGTGGCATACTCGAGTAGTTGCTACCTAGTTACAGAGGTAACCCGGCCTTTTGTTGGCAGAGAGCTGGTTAAGTTCTCGGGACGTCCCGCTAGAGGCGTACCCATGTGGCAGTAGGAAGTTCCTTAGCCTGACCATTTATTGGAAAATCCAAACAAAACAATATGAGCCCTTTACGATTACAATTTATATAACCTGCCACCTCAGGTGACAGCTATAGTAGGCATAGTATAATGGTACCTATGCTGGCTAAGATTAATATTATACTTTCGAAATGATTTTCTATACGATGCACTAGTAAAAATATCAAAGAATTTTTCTCGTATCAAGCATATTTGACAATCATAAGAAGAAATCTCCTCCAATTCTACGATTGCATTGTGTGTGTGGTGGGAGGTCTTATGGTAGTTTCATTTTCCAAAAGCATATCGGATTTTCTTTTATGAATCTAGTTTATTTAAAAGCAACTGTTTTTTTACTCATACCAGTCCCATGACTGACCCAGAGTTTATTGTTTCTTTCCTAAACTCTGGGTGCCCATAATTTTCACACGGGCAGCCTAGTAGCAGGTTTCCGTGTTCCGGTGTTAGCAGTATTTTGGAGCTTTTGCTTTGGAGATATTTTAGAAGTTTTCGGGATCTCAGGTGTTTAGTTTTTGGAAGTTCGTTATCACTTCATTCCTTTGAAGACTTTTTGGATATATGATCACTGTTGTATTATTATGATGTTTATCTGGAGTTATGGTGTATGTATTAAAAATATACTGATGTAGTAAAGGATATTATGATGTTGTATCTGTGATGTATGCATGATATTCATTCTGTTTTCCGCTGTTTTATATTCATCTGATGTTGTTATAAGCTCCGGCGAACCAGATTCAATGTTTAGATGTACGGCATTTGAATACGAGTGTCGTATTCGGTGTCGATTTTCGAAAGTCGAGTCAGGAACATCACAGATCACCCTATCAAAAGTCGATAATCAGTACCAATATACATTTTTATTCCGTAAAGAAAATCCAAACGGAGCTAGAAATGTCTGAATTTTATGAAACGAATTTCGCATTCTGATTCAGAGTGTTCTAAATAAATTTTCTCATGTTGACATATTTAGGCTTTAGAGTACTTTTAAATTCAACAGTTATTAACTGATTTAAACTGAATTTCTAGCGATTGATAGAACATCTATATTATTCGATGAAAATTTGTCATTTGCTACGCCTAAGTAGACGCATTTCAAATATCAAATTTATATTTGAAAATTTTGTTATTTTAAATTTTTCCAAAATTCAGTTAAATATATTATTAAAATAGTTAAATTTTAAGGGTCGTTACACTCTCCCCCACTCAAAACTTTTCGTCCTCGAAAAGGAAGGAGGTAGGAGAATAGAAACAACCAGAAAGAAAATAGACTGAAAACAAAATAAAATAATAATTTAAAACCATATAAATTTCAATTTTGAATTAATGAGTATTCAATAATTGATTTAATCCATTTGATTTCACTTTAGTTAAATCAATCTTAACTATTTCTAAATTGATTATCTTATTATCTAGTTATCTTTAATCAACAATTTCTGAAATCATAAATTTGAATAGTCATTTATTAAAATCATAAGTTATTCAACAAATTTAATTTTTCTTTGTTCCAAATTATATTAAGTTTATTCCACTTAATATATCTTATCACATATATTATGTATACTTACACTTATTATAACCACTCAAATTTATTTATAAATTCCTCTAACATCTTTTTGTAATATATATTATTCAATTACATAGTTAACTTCTGAATAATTTTCGTAAGTTATAGTGGAATGCAATTGAGTATTATACAAGTAATTTTTTCCCGTTTCAGTTATTTCAAGTTTAAATATTTATTCAAAATTTTGTTTTCATTTTATAAATTGAAATCACCTTTAACATAAATTTAAGAATTACATTTCCGATTAACTTCAAACAATTTATATATATATATATATAACATATATCGAATCAAATTTATAATCATATACCAATATATATTATAATTCAAATCATACTTTAAGAAATTCAAATCAATTTCATTTCAAACAAAAGCGTGGCAAAGCTACCAAATGGTCTCTCCCCTATGAAACTCGAAAATGAATGTCGATGATGCGGCCGCCATCACTGAAATTATTTCCCCGCGATAATAGAGAGAGTACTGATTTAAACTGTAACGACCCGTAATTTTCATTAATTAAATTTGTCATTTTAATAAGATTTACGTAAATTTAATTTATAAGAAATAAAGATTTTATAATTAATAATGAAGTAAATGCCGAGAATGAAATGAAACCATGGGAATATAAGGCTAAGTATTTACAGTTGAAACAAAATGACGAATAAATTGAAGTGATGTAAATTGTTATACTAGGCTAAGAGTTGCATATAAGAGAACAAAGGTAAGTAGTGAATTTAGTTGATGAATTAATAATATTAAATAGTAAATTGAATTAAATCAATGTCCTGTACAAATTGAAATATTGTTTGGAATGAAAGCTAATAAATTGTAAGCATTTAATTTACAAATGAAATCAGTGTATTAATTTAGTTGTAACTAAATGTAAATTAATGAAATTATGTAATAATTGATAAATGATGGCATTCATGAATGAAATAAGATTTGTAAGTAATAAAGGAATAATTGAAATAAACATTTACCAATGAAATAGTATATTGATTTATATAGACTTAATAAAAGAGTTGAACTGAATCAATCTATTTAGTTGAAACTAATTAATTGGTATGCAAATTAGAAATGGGTTTATAGTAAGAAATTATACTACCATGAATTGGAATTAAGATGAAATTGAAAAATTCAAGTATGTGATGCAAATATATCATATATAGTAGTGGAATAAAAAAATTAGTGTTATTATAACCTGGTTGGTAAGTAATAAACTTATAACTGAATTTAAAAGAAAATAGGTGATAATGAATATAGATTGTACATTTATTTGATGTGTTAAATAAATTTTGGTATTCAATCGCAATAAATATAAATAATTAATTGAAACTGTTGTAAGGTCAAAATTTATTGCATACAATAAATTGGGGGATAGATTTTATTAAAGGTAATTTATTTATTGTGTTAATGTAAATTAAAATAATTAAAGGTACGTAAATGATGATTAATACCATGTTTGGAAGTTGTAATTTAGAGGATATTAAGAATTAGGAATTGAACTTTGAATTATTTGCAATACAAATAAAGAAAATGTTACATTATTGTTAACTGAGGGAATCATTAATTAATTGAATGAAAGTTAATTCAGTGAAAATAATGGAGATTAATTTACGTTAGTTATTTAGGGTAGTGACTAAATTTGGTAATCCATTTGCAATTAATGACAATAGTGTTGATATAAGCTAATAAGTTAAATGTCAATGCAATACCAGTTAATGGATTGAATGTGATTACGAAATTGGAATTAGATAAATGCAGTAACTAATTCAGGGCAAATAAAATTTATGGAACAAATGTTAAGATCTAAACTGATGATAATTAATAATTGAAGGTAATGTAAATTCCATTTATAATATGACTATTGGTAAACGAAAAGATTGTAAATCAAGATTTGTTATTTATTTGAATTTTATGAAATTGAAGATTTATATTGATTAATCTTTAATAAATTTACATTTAAAAATTGTTAAACCATTGTAAATGTTTGAGAATTATAAAGTGATAAAGATTTCAAATTTCAGAATTTTAACGCGAAATTTGATTTAATTAATTTATTTTAAATTTATTTAATTAATGGAAAAATAGCCATTTTGGCCACTGACTCGGATTTCGACGAAACAAGTTTCATCCGATCCGTAAGGGTGAATTATAATAGTGTTTCAAGTTTCGTAGCGATCGGACTTGTCGTTTGATCGTACGGACTCGAAATGCCTTGAAATTTATGCAATTGAAATCAATTTGAAAAATATTGTTTTCAGCATAACTTTTGCATACGATGGAATTTGGATGTGAAACCTATTCCATTGCGTTAAAAATTTTTTAAACATCTATTTTGATATATGAGTTGACCCAATTTCGTTCCGGAGTAGAAACGGGCTTTTTGGGCCATTTAGCGTTCAACGCGTATACCAATCTGGTCCATCTATTATTTTTCAGCCTTGTCTATATATAACCCGTTATAAACCTTAGCCACTCCTTATTTTCATTTGTCTGTACGTACATCTCCTTCTCAACTCCTCATTCCAATGGCAGAAAAAAACCTAATTCCCAAATTCCAAAAATTAATTTCAATTTCAAAAAAAAAAAAAATCAGATATGCAGCAACTTCGAGTCACACTTCGAGTTTCAGAGGCAAAAACGCTGTATCTACTTTTTGTCAGGAAGAAAATGACTCGGGCCGCTCCGGGTCGTTTTGGAAAAAACTCCAAGAAAGCACCGGGGATTTGAGGCGGCGCACCGAAGTCGAACCCGAAGTCGACACAGGACCAGAATTTTCCAATTTCCAAATTTTCATAACTTTTGCGTACGAGCTCGGATTCACGCGCGGTTGATTTTGCTGGGATCGTATCGGAATTCCAGACATTTTGGCGTTAGTTTGGACGGATTTAAAGACTGTCAAATATTTGGGTTTAAATTGAATTTAGATTCAATTTAAATTCAAAAGGTGAGTGTTTTAACCCACTCACAACTTCTAAAATATCTTATGTTTGTTAAATTGATTTAAGATACGAGTAGAAATTTATTTATGACTGTTTTGCATATTTTATTCATCATCTCAGTTAAATCGCATTTATTTAATTTAACTGTTAATTAATTTTATTATTGCATATAAATTGACGGTTAAAATTTATTTATTTTGCATATAAACTGCTAGTTAAACAGTTTTTTTTTTTTTTGAATATAAACTGTTCGTTGATACCTGGTATATTTTATATGCTCTATTGATGTTTGTTTTAATTAATGATGATTGAAATAAATTGGTTGATGATTAATATTGGGTGAATGGATGATGTGTTCTATATTATATAAACTGCAAGTTATTATGCATTTTCATTTCATTCGGGATTGCAGTTTGAAATGATATACAACCGCATTTTTTATTTTTAAATTGCGGATTGAAATGATAAATATCCGTATCACTTGACCATAGGATAGAAAATTATATACAGGCACCGCGGTCTATGTATATAAATTATTTTGAAATAATTTCCATGGTTTGGATAAGATATAGCTTAATAAATATTAAATTTAGATATTATTTAAATATATTTTATATATACATATGTAGTTAAATTTTTGAATTTAAGCTATGTTTAAATCGGTTAAATAAAAATAAATAAGTTGAACAATGGAGTTTGATTATTCATGTTAAATGGTTAAGTACATGTTTAAGATATCGTATGTATATATAGAGTTTTAATGATTTAAATCAGTTAAGATTGGGAGGTAAATTGGAAATTTATTTGATGGAACTTATTTAAAAACTTCTCTCCACAAGTTGATGTAAACATATTAAAATTGGAAATTTTAAAGGTATGATATTTATAACCGGATTTTTATTTAAGATAAATTAAATGAATATTTCTAGCATAATAAATTGAAGGAAATATTTAAGCTGTTAGTAATTGGAATTTTAATTTAAATGACTTTGATCTATTATGTAAACATTTCAAAACTAAAAATAGGACAATGAATTTGTGAATATAAATTTCCAACTTTAAGTTTTGAAATCGTTAAATACTAAAAGTTAGAAATATATTGAAATTGAAGTGGTTTATTTAAGTGAAAGTGAATTTAAAATTTATGGATTTAGACTAAATTTTAAATGAATAAAATTGTGAAGACGCAGAAATTTTGTTATAAAGTAATTTTAAATTCAAACTATTTTATTCTATATACTATTGAATATCCAATCCATTCAAGTTTAAGAAGTATGGTTTTAAAGCTATGAGTGTCGAAGTATTATGTTTTGAAAGTTATAATTCAAATGTTTGGTTTCCAGATATTATAAATTTTAAAGCAATATGATTTTGGAAAAGAAATATATTAGAAATAAAATGATATTATATTAATTTAGGTTTTATAAAATAATATCAAATGAGTTTTTTTTGAAATGGAAAGGATATCGTAGTTATACGGTTTTGAAATAGATACTTTATTCTGGTTTTGAAAGTATAAACTATTTTTAAAGACCGCGGTGTTATAATAACGTTTGGTTGTTGAAGAGACCGGGATCGGAAGTTGTCATGCTCTCTGCCAACTCCGAAAACCACTTTAACAACTGTGTACGCGGTGGAGATTCCAGATGGTGGCGGCGTTTGCTGTAAGGTAAATACGTGGATCCAACTCCCGTGAGTTGGCATAAGGTGGCTAAAACAGGAGCGATTGACGGGGTAATAAGGTAGCACCTTTGATCGGACACTTCCCTTCGATACTATACTCTGACTTTGGATTGATTCGGTGGCTACCTTCACTTTTGATTTCTTTGATTTGGGGAGGTTTGTTCGAGGTGTGTGGTAGTTGCGCGCTACGCGTTACCACCGACCCGGAAGCGTAATTGGTATATCTACCCTGGCATTGCCTGGTTGTGCCGTGTCACCTACCATACCGAGCCTTCTACGAGTTTGGATTTCTCCCGTATCCCGTGTGGTATCCTCTGGTGGCTTCCCGATCAGGAGGGACTATGATATTGGATGAACTACTGGAACTATTATTGTGTTAAAGGGGAGATTGGGTAACTCCTTAACGCTATTTAAAAGTAAGTTTATTTTACAATTAGACACTATTATAATAGCGAAATATACTACATAGTAAATAGTTTAACAGATCCTTAAGAGATGTGAATCCCGAGCATCTTTTAAGTTACAGCACTCATATTTATCCCTGTCGACTTAACTTACATAAGATCTTTTAGTTCTGACTCGAGTGTTTTGTCTTTTCAATTCGCTCGGGTCAGTCCGAGCGTTTCAGGTTTTTAAGATTTTATTCTGGAGGACGAAGACGAAGATTTGTAGTATTACTATCTACTATATTATTTCACTACACTATTTAATTCCGCTGCATTGGTATTTATTGGTATGTGAACTCTGACATTTATTGTATGAAGAAGAATTAAATGTTTTGTAAACAGTTTATGAACTGTATATTTATTATTATATTTTATGCTTTCGCTGTGAGATTCTGTTTAGATTTTTTTCTCTTCTCTGTTTTTCTTATTTACCCCATAACAATCCACCCTACCATATGGTTTGAATTGGCACGTGTGTCGATTTAAAGTGTGCGAAAAGATGGGATGTTACATCTGGTATCAGAGCTTTGGTTTAGCGATAAACCTTAGCTTTGTGGGGTCTGACTCTTTATCAATAGGGTAAAAACACCCTATGGGTGTCGCTGAGTGTATATTTATGAGAGAGCGTATTTGTTAGTGTTATAAAAGGGTTTTAATATTGTGTTAATCTGTTCCGTTTTGTATTTATAAATTCCGGTTGATGCATGGGATGTTGTGACATTAATAGGGATTTCTAAACACTTAATAGGACACATCGACATAATATTTGTTTTAATATAGGTGAATGAAATAATTTTTCCTATTATATTTTCTATATATAAAATAAAGTTTTTTTATAAATCAGATAAATATTTGGTTGCAATATATTGGTTTTTAGGTAATAAAATTTATAAATAATAGGTGAAATTAGATGGAAAATAAAATTGGAAACTTAGAACTTAAGTTCCGGTGTTTTGGAAATTCTTTCAGTTGATTTTGAAATATAACAATAATACTCTTAGAAGTATTTTCTGATATAAATATTTCAATATAATTTGAAAGAATTGTTTTAAAAGAAATTTTGAAAAGAAATAAGTTATGTACTC
This sequence comes from Allium cepa, assembly GCA_030765085.1. Classification (NCBI taxonomy): domain Eukaryota; kingdom Viridiplantae; phylum Streptophyta; class Magnoliopsida; order Asparagales; family Amaryllidaceae; genus Allium; species Allium cepa. The sequence continues at coordinate 692,803,098 of CM060934.1, forward strand.
CCCTCTCTGTCGTTGGAAAATAATTTCGGTGATGAGTGCATGCATCATCGACTTTCATTTTCGAGTGTCGAAGTGGGAAGACCGCTGTGGTAGTTTTACTACAGATTTATTTTGATAAAAAAAAGTGAATTTTTAATTTGTTTTAAATATAATTGGGTTTATGAGTTGTAACTATATATATTTACCTATTATTTTTAAAATAATTTGAAATTTAACCCGGTATTTAGTTCTTAAGTTTCCACAAATAAATAGTTTCAATTATTCTAGTGAAATGGAATCTAAGTAATTAATAATTGAACTCTAAATGAAATAAGAGGTTTAATGCTAGGTTACTAATGGTATTAAATGAAATTAAAAATTGTAACTTATGAAATAAAGGGTTATTATTGAACAGTAAATTTATTAAAGAAATAAGAGAAACTTGTATGATTTTAATTACATTCTTAAAAACATATATATAACTTGCCAAATATTTAAAAGTTGAAATGTTTAATAAGAAAATGTAATGGAAATTATACAAGTAAAAGTATGTAATGAAGGTGTTCAATAAATCGCTTTTATTCATAAGAAGTAATGCTACCGGGATAAGTTAAGTTATAATTGAAATTTTACCATTAGTAAATATAATAAAAGGTAAGTGTTACAAATAGATGATTATAAACTTAAGTAAACAAAATGGAAATGCTAAGAAATTGAATGGGACATGAATACTATTGATAAATGAATGTAAATAAAAGAGGTCATGCTATAATAAATGAATGAACAATTATAACGAAATAAAAGGAACTGGCATGATCTGAGTTAATGGAACTGAATAATTGTAAGTAATAAGTAAAAATAAATGAAGCAAACATTTAATGAGTAAATGTAAATTTAAAAGATAAATCACTGTATAAATAAAAAGAAATCAAACAACAAAGGTATGAAAGGAAATTAATAATAAGTGTAACAACCCGCATATTTATCGATTTTATATTTAAATATTTTATCGTTAGTCGGATTTTAGTCCGAAAAGCTACTTTTTGCATACGGTCGAATTAGGACTCGGGACCACTCCCATTGAGTTTAAAATGCCGTTTGCGACCTTTTTGAGTATAAGCTTCGATATGTTTGGAGAAAGTTGATTTCTGCTACTTTTTACTTTGGGTTTGGTTTTTGGGCTCAGCCCTATGTTAACTTATACTCCAAAACTGAACCACTCTCCCCATTCTCCCTCACTTCTTTCTCTTTTCAGTTTTCTTAGCTTTAATGGTGGGAGAGATTGGAAATTAAAACTCCAAAACCCTAGTTTCTCTTGCAAATCAAATTCCTAGCTCCAAACTCAAGAAGAACCCATTGGTAAGCTTCTCTTCTTCTTCTCCAACTTGTTCTCTTACCAATTTCAGAAATTTCTAAACCTAATTTTGGGAATGTTCTTGTTTTTTAGCATAGATTCAAGCTCATTTGGGTTGTGTTGAAGAGAGGTTGATTCTCCACTTGCTTTCAAGCTTCTTCTTGTTTGATTTTGAGAAAAGGTGAGATTTTTATCTCACATCTATGACTATAATTATCTTTGGTTGTTGGGTATGAATTCCTAACACTTCTTCATGTGCATTTGCTCTTGATTTGGATTGGTTTTGTGAATATTCCAATTTTTGGGTTTTTAAGCCAAATTTGTGTGAAATCCTTTTGTGGATGTTTGATCATGCTTTTGGTGATGCATCGAGGAGCATATAGGGCCGGGTTGCCGATTGGCATAAACCCTTAGAGCCAATGTTCGTCCGGTTGCATTTTGGAAGAGTTTGCTCTTCATTTGAATAAGGCTGAAAAACAGCCCAGGCATGATTCAGTCGACTGAAAACTCTGTTCAGTCGACTGAACCTGAAACCCGAGAGTTTCCAGGCATGATTCAGTCGACTGAGAAACTCTGCACAGTCGACTGAAACTGGAAACAGAAAGTTTCCTGAACCTTGAAAATTTCCAGGTACAGGGTCAGTCGACTGAAAACTCTGTTCAGTCGACTGAACCTGCTATTTGAGTCCAATTTGCCTTTTTGGATTGAAATTCCAATTTAAATCGATTCGTGATAATCCTATTTGTTGTTATCATCTATTATGACTTTGATGACTCTTTTTAGGGATTTTTGAATATCCATTTCGATGGATCCTTTATCGATTTCGTTGGATTTTATTCACGTCTTCGTATGTGAATTTTTGTGAATTGATTGTTCTTACAATCTTCTTCGTGATTTGTCACTTTAAAAATATAAAGGTTTTCTATACTAGTAGTAAATATCAAAACTCTTTCCTCAAACGATTTCAATACTATTTTAATACCAAATTCGTTTATAAAACCGTTTTCCAATCTATTAGTATATACAAACCTTTACCTCACTCGTATGAGAAATCTAATTAAACGGCTTAGTAAAACAAGTGGTATGAAACGCTTGCGTTTACTTTGTCGGTTAATTCTTGGACTTGTTCGATTGAACCTCTTGTGACAATTTTCTAGTGGAGATTTACAGTTTGTTCGTAAATATTTAAGTTAAGCAAGTGGTTATGGGACATGAAGCTAAACTCATATATTTACTAGCTTAGTGTAATCGACACTTCTCGTTGATCATGACGATCATCTTTGTGATTTAGACTAGCAATGTGCGATGTCTCTTTGTCTGCGAGGGAGACTAAACCCCGTTTTGTGGAGTTTCGACTCAATTTGTGATGGGGTAGCAACCCATGGTCTTCGGGCCGTTTGTGGAGCTTCGGCTCAGTTTGTGATGGTTAGCGACCATGGAATTAGCGTTCCGTTTGTGATACACGTGTTGGTGAGCTTTATGCTCCCGTTTGTGATAGGCCTTCCCCCCCCTTTTTTGTGATTTCTGGATTTCTTGTGTAGATTTCTAGAATTTGTGTTTCACCAATTTTTCGTGATTTCCATTGATAAGTCTTATCGATATTTGTGCATTGGTGAATTTGTGTGTCATTGACTTTTGTGATTTCTGGATTTCTTGTGTAGTCTTCTGGAATTTGTGCGTCATTGACTTTTGCGATTGACATTGATATTATCGTCAATATTTGTGGTTTGATGAACAAAATAAAGAGTATGACACTTCTTGGATTCTTGTGTAGATTTTGTGATATTGATTAATCTCTTGTTGATTATCAACTACTTATACATCACAGCTTGGCCTTGTGATTATTATGTGTTTAGTCATAACTCTGATTCTATATCGTTTCATCTGATATCTATAGTTAGAATGATCCGTTTATTATTTTCTTATTAAATAATACTCGGGTCAGACCGAGATGTTACAGGTGCTTCTGCTTGACTTCTCTCTTGGGATTGATTTCTCTTGCTTTTGGTTAACTACTTAGATTAGTAGTTTTTTGTTGTATACATTTGAGATATAGACTCCATAATGTATACTTATTCTTTTGTGTAGCTCATGTAACTATTCTTTTGTGTTATTGTGGATCTTTTTAGACCACTACTCTGATGTACACTTTCAAGTGTAATATTCATATCTATTTTCCGCTTTTGTGATATGAATTGTCTGTGACTGATTTGTGTTATGCTTATTTCTATATTTGTTTTCCGAAGGATTTATATAGCCACCGTGTAGTAGCTTTGAGTTTGTGTCGGTATGTCGGATTTCCTCTTGGAATAGAATGCATGTTATATTATCTGACATATCGGTGCTCGCGCAAAGAAATTACACGGATGGTCGCTCCTCAACAGCCTTATTCTCCGTGCTAGTCGACAGCAATCACCGTAATGTTCTTGGCTAGCGTGGGTATAGAGGTGGGGCGTCACAGCTTGGTATCAGAGCCAAACTTCGGAACAAAATGGAATATTATAACAAGGATCATCATCCTAAGTTCATCTTAGGAGTCGTGCTTTAGGATTTTATTCGGGTCTACGTACCGTTCTATCCTATTTTCTTTTATGATTCCATGTTTTGACTATGAAGATTGCTTGATATTCAATTTGGTGAATAACCTTTTTCTTCCTCTTCTTTCTTTCTAAAGGAAGAGAAATGTCTAGACCTGGCCGCCCCAGAGCCGTGCCATCTAGCACTCCGCCCCAGGATGGAGTTTTTATGACTGCTCAACAGCTTCTTGATTTAGTGACAAATGCTCAAGCAGCTGGAGCTAACCCGGAACCTACTCACCCAAAGTCGGGATTTGCACGCTTGTGCAGCGATTACACAAATTTGGGTGGGGAGCCATTCAAGGGTTCCGAAACTGTTATTGAAGTACAGGCCTGGCTAAGGTCATGCGATCGAATCTTTTCTCGCATGAATCTTATTGACCTTCACCGAGTTCAGGTGGCCTCTAGTATGCTCCGAGAAAGAGCATTGGACTGGTACGAACTTCTTGTTTCTGAGATTAATGAAGCGGATCTCACCTGGGAGAAATTCCGAGAGCGCTTCGAGTTAAAAAACCAGAAGCAGAAAAAGTGACATTGGCTCGACGATTTATAGACCTTGTTCAAGGTGAGTCATCCGTGACTGATTACGTCGCCTCCTTCGAGTCGCTTTCTAAATATGGGGTTGAATACATCAACACCCCTCTTAAGAAGAATTAGAGATTCGTCTATGGCTTAAACAAAAGTCTCAAGAAGCCATTACTTCTAAAGTTAGAAGTTTCTTTCGACCAACTCGTTGATATCGCTCTTCGTCTTGAAGAGGCGGATAGAGAGAATGATGTTGAAGTGGTTGGTTCCAAACCAAACTTCAACAACAGAAAGAGGCCAAACAAATTTAAAGGCCCTTATCCCAATAAGAAAGGGAAGCAAGCAACCTCCGTGGCAAAGACTTCTTCCTTTGGTCGTGGGGAATGCTATAATTGTGGTTCGAAGGACCATTATGCGAACAAGTGCCCAAAGTCTCTTTCTTGTCGCTACTGCAAAGTTCCCGGTCATGTTATATCTTCATGCCCCAAGCTTCAGGGCAAGAAGGAGGGAAAGTTAAATGTTGCTCAAGCCCCTGGCAACACATCTCGTGGCCAAGGTATTTCTCATTCTATTCTAGATGGAATTATTTTGTTTCGTGATCATCCTATTCGAGTTCTTTTTGATACGGGTGCGTCCCATTCTTTTATATCAAAAGAACTTGTTGATACTTTTTCTTTGGATGTTTTGTGTTTAATGACTTCTTTGAGAATTGCAAATCCGGTTGGTGGATCCACAACAATCAGTTTATTGTGTAAAGATGTCGAGATTATTTTGTGTGATTTTTCTTTCCGAGCCGATTTGCATGTCATGCGTTATTTAGGCTTTGGAATGATTTTGGGAATGGATTGGCTTAACCATTATGAAGCTCATATCCTATGTCCTGAGCGGACTATTCATCTTCGACATCCTCAATCTGTTAATCAGGTTTCTGTTATTCTTAAAGATTCAGATTCTGCTTTGGTTGCATCTTTATATTCTTTAAATCCTCGTGATGACGATGATGATGATGAGGGTGATATTATTTCTCTTATTCACGTCGTTTGTGAATTTTCCGACATATTCGAGCCCGTTTTAGGATTACCACCTAAGCGAGCAATTGAGTTCAGAATTAATCTTATTCCGGGAGCTCAACCTATCACTCGTCCTCCTTATCGTATGTCCAATAAAGAAAACGAGGAGATGCGTAAACAATTATCTGAATTGGAAACGAAGCAATTTATTCGCTCTAGTTCCTCGCCTTGGAGAGCTTCAGCTATTTTTGTGAAGAAATCCGATGGTACACTTAGGCTTTGCGTTGACTACCGCAAGCTTAATGATCTTACTATCAAAAATAAATATCCTTTACCTCGGATTGATGATCTATTCGATCAACTTAGTGGTGCTACAGTCTTTTCACAATTGGACTTGGCTACCGGTTTTCATCAGCTTCGTATTGCAGAGGATAGCATTCCTTTGACATCGTTCCGTACTCGGTATGGATCTTATGAATGGCTTGTTATGCCATTTGGGTTAGCAAATGCCCCGGCTTATTTCGTTGACTTAATGAATCGAGTTTTTAAAGACTTTCTCGACCGGTTTGTTCTCATCTTTATCGATGATATTCTTGTTTATTCTAAAACCGAGGAGGAGCATGAAAAACATCTTCGGATTGTGTTGGAAACTCTTAGGAGTAATCAATTAAAGGCAAAATTTTCTAAGTGCCACTTTTGGCAATCTCGTGTGAAGTTTCTCGGTCACATTATTTCTGAATCCGGAATTTCCGTGGATCCTTCAAAGATTGAAGCGATTCAAGATTGGAAGAGACCGGAGAGTGTGACAGAGATTCGTAGTTTTCTCGGATTGGCGGACTATTACCGTCGTTTTATCAAAGACTTTTCTAAGATTTCCGTGCCTCTCACTAGCTTGATGAAGAAAGGTGTTAAATATATTTGGTCGGACAAATGTGAAGCTTCTTTTCAGAAATTAAAAGAACTTCTTTCTGATGCTCCTATTCTTGTTATTCCCGATGGGAATCAAGATTTCGTTGTTTATACCGATGCTAGTCGCATTGGTTTGGGTGCCGTTCTTATGCAAAAGGAACGCGTTATTGCTTATGCTTCTAGGCAATTAAAGCCTGCTGAGACTAGATATGCCACTCATGATTTAGAGCTCGCGGCTATTGTTTTTTCTCTTCGGATTTGGCGTCATTATCTCTTAGGAGAGAAATTTGTTCTTTACACAGATCATAAGTCTTTGAAATATTTATTCTCTCAAAAGGAACTTAATTTGCGTCAACAGCGTTGGCTTGAATTTCTTGCACCATATGATCTTGATATTCTTTATACTCCCGGTAAAGGTAATCGTGTCGCCGATGCTCTTAGCCGTAAACAACAAGCTGTTGTTTCTATGATGATATCCGAATGGAACGATCTCGAGATCTTATCCACTTGCGAAATTCGAGACCGTGTTTCCGATTTATGCTCATCATTTGTTTTATGTAGCCTTGAGGCTCATCCATCTCTTTTAGACCGCATTCTTGAAGCTCAAAGGCTAGATACTGAATTGGTTCTTCTTGGCCAAAATATTAAGGATAAAATTGATATTGAAGGTTTGAAAGACTTTAATATCGATTCTTGTGGCGACATTCGGAAATTTGGTAGACTTATCGTGCCAAATGTTAGGGATCTTTGTAAAGATATTTTAGAAGATTCTCATCACTCTAAATTTACCATTCATCCCGGTAGTAGTAAAATGTACGCGGATATGAAGCGACTTTATTATTGGGAGGGAATGAAATTTGACATCGCTGACTTCGTTAAACGTTGCATGACTTGCCAACTCGTTAAGGCCGAACATCAAAGGCCCGGAGGGTTATTGCAACCTTTAGAAATTCCAGTTTGGAAGTGGGATCAAATTTCCATGGATTTTATAGATGGCCTTCCCCGTTCTCGATCGGGTTATGATAGCTTATGGGTAATTGTTGATAGACTTACTAAATCCGCCCATTTTATTCCCGTTCGGTCTAACCGAACCGTTCCTCTTTTGGCCAAAATATTTATCAAAGAAATTGTTAAATTGCATGGTGTTCCTACTTCTATTGTTAGTGATCGTGATCCATTGTTTACTAGTGGATTTTGGAAGATTCTTCAAAAAGCTTTAGGAACGAGGCTTAATTTTAGCACCGCTTATCACCCCCAGTCCGATGGACAAACTGAGCGTGTGAATCAAACTCTTGAAGATCTTCTTCGTTCTTGTGTTCTTGATTTTGGTGGAAGTTGGGAAGATCATATTTCACTTGTTGAATTTTCCTATAATAATAGCTTCCAATCTAGTATTGGTAATGGCACCTTTCGAGGCACTCTACGGAAGGCCATGCCGATCTCCTTCTTGTTGGCTTGAGGTCGGTGAGAAGCTGGCTTTAGGTCCAGATTTTATTCGTGATTCCACAGAAAAGATTGATCTTATTCGTCATAGGATGAAAGAAGCCCAGAGTAGACAAAAATCCTATGCCGATAACCGGAGAAGGAAGTTAGAATTTTCTGTGGGAGATCTTGTGTTCATTCGTGTTTCACCTATGAAAGGTGTTGTACGCTTCAGTCGATCGGGAAAACTTGCGCCTCGATATATTGGGCCATTTCCTATCACCGAACGTATTGGTTCCATGGCTTATCGCCTTTTATTACCGGCTCAGTTTTCTGCTATGCATGACGTGTTTCACGTTTCTCAACTTCGGAAATGTCTTCGAGATTCCGATTCTATTCTTGAGCCCGGTGTTGTGGAAGAGATTGAAGTTTCGCCTAATTTAACTTATGAGCAACATCCTATTCGTATAATTGCTTCGGAAGTCAAACAACTTCGAAATAAAGATGTTCCGCTTGTTAAAGTTCAATGGTCTTCAAATCCTGAGGATTGTTCTTGGGAATCTAGAGCATCGAGCGTACACATCCGGACTTACTTTCTCGTGCTCTTTGAGGTGAACTTCTTATTTCAAACTTCTTTTGTGTTGAATATGCTTTTATGGTTGTTACTATATATCTTCTTCTTGTAATATTGCGAGGACGCAATTTCTTTAAGGAGGGGAGTCTGTAACAACCCGCATATTTATCGATTTTATATTTAAATATTTTATCGTTAGTCGGATTTTAGTCCGAAAAGCTACTTTTTGCATACGGTCGAATTAGCACTCGGGATCACTCCCATTGAGTTTAAAATGCCGTTTGCGACCTTTTTGAGTATAAGCTTCGATATGTTTGGAGAAAGTTGATTTCTGCTACTTTTTACTTTGGGTTTGGTTTTTGGGCTCAGCCCTATGTTAACTTATACTCCAAAACCGAACCACTCTCCCCATTCTCCCTCACTTCTTTCTCTTTTCAGTTTTCTTAGCTTTAATGGTGGGAGAGATTGGAAATTAAAACACCAAAACCCTAGTTTCTCTTGCAAATCAAATTCCTAGCTCCAAACTCAAGAAGAACCCATTAGTAAGCTTCTCTTCTTCTTCTCCAACTTGTTCTCTTACCAATTTCAGAAATTCCTAAACCTAATTTTGGGAATGTTCTTGTTTTTTAGCATAGATTCAAGCTCATTTGGGTTGTGTTGAAGAGAGGTTGATTCTCCACTTGCTTTCAAGCTTCTTCTTGTTTGATTTTGAGAAAAGGTGAGATTTTTATCTCACATCTATGACTATAATTATCTTTGGTTGTTGGGTATGAATTCCTAACACTTCTTCATGTGCATTTGCTCTTAATTTGGATTGGTTTTGTGAATATTCCAATTTTGGGTTTTTAAGCCAAATTTGTGTGAAATCCTTTTATGGATGTTTGATCATGCTTTTGGTGATGCATCGAGGAGCATATAGGGCCGGGTTGCCGATTGGCATAAACCCTTAGAGCCAATGTTCGTCCGGTTGCATTTTGGAAGAGTTTGCTCTTCATTTGAATAAGGCTGAAAAACAGCCCAGGCATGATTCAGTCGACTGAAAACTCTGTTCAGTCGACTGAACCTGAAACCCGAGAGTTTCCAGGCATGATTCAGTCGACTGAGAAACTCTGCACAGTCGACTGAAACTGGAAACAGAAAGTTTCCTGAACCTTGAAAATTTCCAGGTACAGGGTCGGTCGATTGAAAACTCTGTTCAGTCGACTGAACCTGCTGTTTGAGTCCAATTTGCCTTTTTGGATTGAAATTCCAATTTAAATCGATTCGTGATAATCCTATTTGTTGTTATCATCTATTATGACTTTGATGACCCTTTTTAGGGATTTTTGAATATCCATTTCGATGGATCCTTTATCGATTTCGTTGGATTTTATTCACGTCTTCGTATGTGAATTTTTGTGAATTGATTGTTCTTACAATCTTCTTCGTGATTTGTCACTTTAAAAATATAAAGGTTTTCTATACTAGTAGTAAATATCAAAACTCTTTCCTCAAACGATTTCAATACTATTTTAATACCAAATTCGTTTATAAAACCATTTTCCAATCTATTAGTATATACAAACCTTTACCTCACTCGTATGAGAAATCTAATTAAACGGCTTAGTAAAACAAGTGGTATGAAACGCTTGCGTTTACTTTGTCGGTTAATTCTTGGACTTGTTCGATTGAACCTCTTGTGACAATTTTCTAGTGGAGATTTACAGTTTGTTCGTAAATATTTAAGTTAAGCAAGTGCTTATGGGACATGAAGCTAAACTCATATATTTACTAGCTTAGTGTAATCGACACTTCTCGCTGATCACGACGATCATCTTTGTGATTTAGACTAGCAATGTGCGATGTCTCTTTGTCTGCGAGGGAGACTAAACCCCGTTTTGTGGAGTTTCGACTCAATTTGTGATGGGGTAGCAACCCATGGTCTTCAGGCCGTTTGTGGAGCTTCGGCTCAGTTTGTGATGGTTAGCGACCATGGAATTAGCGTTCCGTTTGTGATACACGTGTTGGTGAGCTTTATGCTCCCGTTTGTGATAGGCCTTCCTCCCCCTTTTTTGTGATTTCTGGATTTCTTGTGTAGATTTCTAGAATTTGTGTTTCACCAATTTTTCATGATTTCCATTGATAAGTCTTATCGATATTTGTGCATTGGTGAATTTGTGTGTCATTGACTTTTGTGATTTCTGGATTTCTTGTGTAGTCTTCTGGAATTTGTGCGTCATTGACTTTTGCGATTGACATTGATATTATCGTCAATATTTGTGGTTTGATGAACGAAATAAAGAGTATGACACTTCTTGGATTCTTGTGTAGATTTTGTGATATTGATTAATCTCTTGTTGATTATCAACTACTTATACATCACAGCTTGGCCTTGTGATTATTATGTGTTTAGTCATAACTCTGATTCTATATCGTTTCATCTGATATCTATAGTTAGACTGATCCGTTTATTATTTTCTTATTAAATAATACTCGGGTCAGACCGAGATGTTACAGGTGCTTCTGCTTGACTTCTCTCTTGTGATTGATTTCTCTTGCTTTTGGTTAACTACTTAGATTAGTAGTTTTTTGTTGTATACATTTGAGATATAGACTCCATAATGTATACTTATTCTTTTGTGTAGCTCATGTAACTATTCTTTTGTGTTATTGCGGATCTTTTTAGACCACTACTCTGATGTACACTTTCAAGTGTAATATTCATATCTATTTTCCGCCTTTGTGATATGAATTGTCTGTGACTGATTTGTGTTATGCTTATTTCTATATTTGTTTTCCGAAGGATTTATATAGCCACCGTGTAGTAGCTTTGAGTTTGTGTCGGTATGTCGGATTTCCTCTTGGAATAGAATGCATGTTATATTATCTGACATATCGGTGCTCGCGCAAAGAAATTACACGGATGGTCGCTCCTCAACAGCCTTATTCTCCGTGCTAGTCGACAGCAATCACCGTAATGTTCTTGGCTAGCGTGGGTATAGAGGTGGGGCGTCATAATAAGTTAAGTTGATTGTTGTTTGGATTTGTTGTTGTTTAGTTGATGGTTGTTTGGGCAATGATACTTTAAAATTGGATTAGGATAAATGAATAATCTATTTAGTTTTATCTAAGACTGTTGAGTAAATGATGCGCTAGTAGTTTATTCTTCATTCCGTACAATTTAAAAGTTTTGAACCCGAACAACTATTTGTTTGTTTGTTTGAATGGTTGCTTTGTATTGGTTGGGTATGCTGTTTGTTGAAATTGATGGTTGTTGTATTGATTTGTTGTTAGTGATTGAAACCACTTAAATATTTCACTTTATATAAATTGTTAACCCTTTGGATTTATAAGTGAAATGCAGGTTATGGAAACAATTGCTATTGCTTTTGGTTCCATTAATTAAGCGTAAATTGCCTGACAATAGGTACGTTTCGGATTACGGTTTATAGCGTTATTTTCTATATTTTCCCGTGTTGGGATATTATATTTTGGATATTATATGTGATATTTTGATATATTTGATATCATATTTTCTCCCGAGCCTCCCCGTACAAAGGAGACTCTGCCAAAATTTTCCGTAGATTTTGGACTTAGAAAATATTTTGAAAATGTTTTCCAAACTTTATTAGTTTGAGTATAAATTTTTTTTAATGATTATATATTAGTATATTTTATCTAAATTAATTTTGTAAATTTATTTGTTTATAAATTTAATATTTAATATGATATTGATTTCTTAATTCTTCTTTTCCCTTCTTTTTCCTTTTCGGGGACGAAAAGTTTTGAGTGGGGGAGAGTGTAACGACCCGTAATTTTAGTTAATTAAATTTTTCATTTTAATAAGATTTACGTAAATTTAATTTAGAAGAAATAAAGATTTTATAATTAATAATGAAGCAAATGCTGAGAATGAAATGAAACCATGGGAATATAAGGCTATGTATTTATAGTTGAAACAAAATGACGAATAAATTGAAGTGATGTAAATTGTTATACTAGGCTAAGAGTTGCATATAAGAGAACAAAGGTAAGTAGTGAATTTAGTTGATGAATTAATAATATTAAATAGTAAATTGAATTAAATCAATGTCCGGTACAAATTGAAATATTGTTTAGAATGAAAGCTTATAAATTGTAAGCATTTAATTTACAAATGAAATCAGCGTATTAATTTAGTTGTAACTGAATGTAAATTAATGAAATTATGTAATAATTGATAAATGATGGCATTCATGAATGAAATAAGATTTGTAAGTAATAAAGGAACAATTGAAATAAACATTTACCAATGAAATAGTATATTGATTTATATAGACTTAATAAAAGAGTTGAATTGAATCAATCTATTTAGTTGAAACTAATTAATTGGTATGCAAATTATAAATGGGTTTATAGTAAGAAATTATAATACCGTGAATTGGAATTAAGATGAAATTGAAAAATTCAAGTATGTGATGCAAATATATCATATATAGCAGTGGAATATAAAAATTAGTGTTATTATAACTTGGTTGGTAAGTAACAAACTTATAACTGAATTTAAAAGAAAATAAGTGACAATGAATATAGATTGTTCATTTATTTGATGTGTTAAATAAATTTTGGTATTCAATCGCAATAAATATAAATAATTAATTGTATAAATAATTAATTGAAACTGTTGTAAGGTCAAAATTTATTGCATATAATAAATTGGGGGATAGATTTCATTAAAGGTAATTTATTTATTATGTTTATGTAAATTAAAATAATTAGAGGTACATAAATGATGATTAATACCATGGTTGGAAGTTGCAATTTAGAGGATATTAAGAATTAGGAATTGAATTTCGAATTATTTGCAATACAAATAAAAAAATGTTACGTTATTGCTAACCGAGGGAATCATTAATTAATTGAATGAAAGTTAAATAAGTGGAAATAATGGAGATTAATTTACGTTAGCTATTTAGGGTAGTGACTAAATTTGGAAATCCATTTGCAGTTAATGACAATAGTGTTGATATAAGCTAATAAGTTAAATGTCAATGCAATACCAGTTAATGGATTGAATGTGATTACGAAATTGGAAATAGATAAATGCAATAACTAATTCAGGGCAAATAAAATTTATGGAACAAATGTTAAGATCTAAACTGATGATAATTAATAATTGAAGGTAATGTAAATTCCATTTATAATATGACTATTGGTAAACGAAAAGATTGTAAATCAAGATTTGTTATTTATTTGAATTTTATGAAATTGAAGATTTATATTGATTAATCTTTAATAAATTTACATTTAAAAATTGTTAAACCATTGTAAATGTTTGAGAATTATAAAGTGATAAAGATTTCAAATTTCAGAATTTTAACGCGAAATTTGATTTAATTAATTTATTTTAAATTTATTTAATTAATGGAAAAATAGCCATTTTGGCCACTGACTCGGATTTCGACGAAACAAGTTTCATCCGATCCGTAAGGGTGAATTATAATAGTGTTTCAAGTTTCGTAGCGATCGGACTTGTCGTTTGATCGTACGGACTCGAAATGCCTTGAAATTTATGCAATTGAAATCAATTTGAAAAATATTGTTTTCAGCATAACTTTTGCATACGATGGAATTTGGATGTGAAACCTGTTCCATTGCGTTAAATTTTTTTTAAACATCTATTTTGATATATGGGTTGACCCAATTTCGTTCCGGAGTAGAAACGGGCTTTTTGGGCCATTTAGCGTTCAGCGCGTATACCAATCTGGTCCATCTATTATTTTTCAGCCTTGTCTATATATAACCCGTTATAAACCTTAGCCACTCCTTATTTTCATTTGTCTGTACGTACATCTCCTTCTCAACTCCTCATTCCAATGGCAGAAAAAAACCTAATTCCCAAATTCCAAAAATTAATTTCAATTTCAAAAAAAAAAAATCAGATATGCAGCAACTTCGAGTCACGCTTCGAGTTTCAGAGGCAAAAACGCTGTATCTACTTTTTGTCAGGAAGAAAATGACTCGGGCCGCTCCGGGTCGTTTTGGAAAAAACTCCAAGAAAGCACCGGGGATTTGAGGCGGCGCACCGAAGTCGAACCCGAAGTCGACACAGGACCAGAATTTTCCAATTTCCAAATTTTCATAACTTTTGCGTACGAGCTCGGATTCACGCGCGGTTGATTTTGCTGGGATCGTATCGGAATTCCAGACATTTTGGCGTTAGTTTGGACGGATTTAAAGACTGTCAAATATTTGGGTTTAAATTGAATTTAGATTCAATTTAAATTCAAAAGGTGAGTGTTTTAACCCACTCACAACTTCTAAAATATCTTATGTTTGTTAAATTGATTTAAGATACGAGTAGAAATTTATTTATGACTGTTTTGCATATTTTATTCATCATCTCAGTTAAATCGCATTTATTTAATTTAACTGTTAATTAATTTTATTATTGCATATAAATTGACGGTTAAAATTTATTTATTTTGCATATAAACTGCTAGTTAAACAGTTTTTTTTTTTTTTGAATATAAACTGTTCGTTGATACCTGGTATATTTTATATGCTCTATTGATGTTTGTTTTAATTAATGATGATTGAAATAAATTGGTTGATGATTAATATTGGGTGAATGGATGATGTGTTCTATATTATATAAACTGCAAGTTATTATGCATTTTCATTTCATTCGGGATTGCAGTTTGAAATGATATACAACCGCATTTTTTATTTTTAAATTGCGCATTGAAATGATAAATATCCGTATCACTTGACCATAGGATAGAAAATTATATACAGGCACCGCGGTCTATGTATATAAATTATTTTGAAATAATTTCCATGGTTTGGATAAGATACGACTTAGTAAATATTAAATTTGGATATTATATAAATATATTTTATATATACACATGTAGTTAAATTTTTGAATTTAAGCTATGTTTAAATCGGTTAAATAAAAATAAATAAGTTGAACAATGGAGTTTGATTATTTATGTTAAATGGTTAAGTACATGGTTAAGATATCGTATGTATATATAGAGTTTTAATGATTTAAACCAGTTAAGATTGGGTGGTAAATTGGAAATTTATTTGATGGAACTAATTTAAAAACTTCTCTCCATAAGTTGATGTAAACTTATTAAAATTGGAAATTTTATAGGTATGATATTTATAACTGGATTTTTATTTAAGATAAATTAAACGAATATTTCTAGCATAATAAATTGAAGGAAATATTTAAGTTGTTAGTAATTGGAATTTTAATTTAAATGACTTTGATCTATTATGTAAACATTTCAAAACTAAATAATAGGACAATGAATTTGTGAATATAAATTTCCAACCTTAAGTTTTGAAATCGTTAAATACTAAAAGTTAGAAATATATTGAAATTGAAATTGAAATGGTTTATTTAAATGAAAGTGAATTTAAAATTTATGGATTTAGACTAAATTTTAAATGAATAAAATTGTGAAGAAGCGGAAATTTTGTTATAAAGTAATTTTAAATTCAAATTATTTTATATACTGTTGAATATCCAAACCATTCAAGTTTTAGAAGTATGGTTTTAACGCTATGAGTTTCGAAGTATTATGTTTTGAAAGTTATAATTCAAATGTTTGGTTTCAGATATTATAAATTTAAAAGCAATATGATTTTGGAAAAGAAACATATTTGAAATAAAATGATATTATATTAATTTAGGTTTTATAAAATAATATCAAATGAGTTTGTTTTGAAATGGAAAGGATATCGTAGTTATACGGTTTTGAAATAGATACTTTATTCTGGTTTTGAAAGTATAAACTATTTTTAAAGGCCGCGGTTTTATAATAACGTTTGGTTGTTGAAGAGACCGGGATCGGAAGTTGTCATACTCTCTGCCAACTCCGAAAACCACTTTAACAATGGTGTACGCGGTGGAGATTCCAGAATGATGTAGGTTGGTGGCGGCGTTTCCTGTGAGGTAAATACGTGGACCCAACTCTCGTTAGTTGGCATAAGGTGGCCAAAACAGGAGCGATTGACGGGTTAATAAGGTAGCACCTTTGATCGGACACTTCCCTTCGATACTATACTCTGACTTTGGATTGATTCGGTGGCCACCTTCACTTTTGATTTCTTTGATTTGGGGAGGTTTGTTCGAGGTGGGCGGTAGCTGCGCGCTACGCGTTACCACCGACCCGGAAGCGTAATTGGTATATCTACCCTGGCATTGCCTACTTGTGCCGTGTCACCTACCATACCGAGCCTTCTACGAGTTTGGATTTCTCCCGTAACCCGTGTGGTATCCTCTGGTGGCTTCTCGATCAGGAGGGACATGATATTGGATGGACTATTAGGACTATTATTGTGTTAACGGGGAGATTGGGTAACTCCTTAACGCTATTTAAAAGTAAGTTTATTTTACAATTAGACACTATTATAATAGCGAAATATACTACATAGTAAATAGTTTAACGGATTATTAAGAGATGTGATCCCGAGCATCTTTTAAGTTACTGCACTCATATTTATCCCTGTTGATTTAACTTACATAAGATCTTTTAGTTCTGACTCGAGTGTTTTTTCTTTTCAATTCGCTCGGGTCAGTCCGAACGTTTCAGGTTTTGAAGATTTTATTCTGGAGGACGAAGACGAAGATTTGTAGTATCACTATCTACTATATTATTTCACTAAACTACTTTATTCCGCTGCATTGGTATTTATTGGTATGTGAACTCTGACATTTATTGTATGAAGAAGAATCAAATGTTTTGTAAACAGTTTATGAACTGTATATTTATTATTATATTTTATCATTTCGCTGTGATATTCTGTTTAGTTTTTTCTCTTCTCTGTTTTTCTTATTTACCCCATAACAATCCGCCCTACCGTATGCTTTGAATAGGCACATGTGTCGATTTAAAGCGTGCGAAAAGGTGGGATGTTACATAAACCTTTAAATTTCTTTAGAAAATAATTTCTATTTGAAAATACTTTAGATAATACATTTTAAAACTTTAAAACCAAAGTTTGAAATTTTCAAAATTAAATTCTTAAATTCTTACTTCAAATTCATTTAAATTTAAAAATCAAATTTACAAACCAAGTTTTATAATACCATTTATTTATATGTTGGTAATCAATGGTTAACAAAACAATAAATGAAAAAAATCAAATATTATCATTTATGTCAAAAAATTCAAAAACAATTTAATTTCAAAAAAAATTATACTTATATATATAATATAATCATACAATTATTTTATTTACCGAAATTGAAAACAATATAGTGTCAGTTCGTTCTATTCAAGTGTTTTGAAAATCCTATCGATAGCGTTGATCAAACGAATTGATCGAAAATCCAAATCAACATCAACAATTCAAACAACACAATATATATATATGCACATAACATTTTTAATATTAATTTACAAATACACTTCCTCGCTCGACGATACAAGGATAGAGATTCAAATTTGATGGACTTAAATCAAAGAGAATTGATTCGAAGATAGGTTCAAAACAAAGATAAAATGACTAAATAACAAAATAGGAAGATGGATAAGTTTATATAAATCACAGGCAACCTTAACCGGATCGACCGTGACTTCAAGAGTGAGATCGATGCAGAATTCCGAGGCAAATTAACATTTGATCGTAAAAGTAGAATTCAAGCATAGCAGAAGATAGATAACATCGTAAACCGTGGATACAGAAATCTTCGACAAATCAATGCCTATTGTGAAGGAGTTTTACCCCTTTGCAAATCATTCGAAGATTAGCAAGACTGCCTATTTATTATAGAGATTGTTTGAAGTGGAGTTATGGAATACTCCAGAATACAAATAGGGAGAGATAAGGATGGATTTTGGAACCGAGGGTAACATTCGAAAATTCAAAGGAAACCCAGTCAAAGAGGAAGGGATTCAAGCTCGAACGAAAATGATTCCGTAATTAAATTTACCCTTTATGTTGAGTTTTTCCTAAAACCAAAGCTCTGATACCAAATGTAATGACCCGATATTTTCAACCATTCGCATCCAAACATGCCAAAATTGAATTGCTCAAAATATCAAGTTATTAATTTATATTTGGAAAAACTCAGCATATACAGTAAATAAAATAATCACGGAATCACAGACACAGAGTAATATTACAATAATGCAGCGGAAACAAAAGAATAGTAGTTCATGAAGCTACTACAAATATACAATAGAGTTGATAAAGATACAACAGAAGTCTCGAATACAATAGTCAAATACAAGATCAGAATACATCACTAGAATCAACTGAATATGTGAAAGCTGTATAGATAGCTGGATCTCCAAGCGAAGCTCCAACTCCAAAGGTGAGTCTAGAATAATGGTACACTCAGTCTGACCCTAGCGTAAAGTAAAACACAAAACACTCGAGTTAGGATTAACATTCTTATATCAATAAATCCAACTTAAATGAAATAAAAACTGAAATACAAGTAATTCAAAGGATGTTTGGGATAACCATCCTCTAAGGATCCTTTAAACTATCTACTATGTAGTAATATACGCTATTATAATAATGTCTAAAGTAAAGTATAATATCTTTAAAAATAGCTTTAAGGCTTTACATATTCCAGCTTAGCACATTTTATATATTCTCATAGTCTATACAGTACCATAGTCTCCCCCATACTGGGTGTCGTCAGAGGGCACTCCATAGGTATGGTACAAAACAAAATCGTATAAGGCGCGCTAGGGTAGGTGACACGGCACAACTAGGCAATGCCAGGATAGATATACCAATTGCACTTCCAGACCGATGGTAACGCATAGCAGCTACTACCACCCACCTCGAGCCATACTCCCAAAATAAAAGGTGCACCCAATCAATCACAAAGTAATAGAATGGTAAGGAATGTGTCCGATCAGAAGAGCTACCTTATTAGCCCGTCAATTACTCTTATTTTGGCCACCTTGTGCCAACTCACGGGAGTCGGGCCCACGTATATACCTCAATAGAATGTCGCATCCATCCTACTTTATTCCGGAATCTCCACCGCATATACGGCTGTTAAAGTGATTTTTGAAGGTTGCAAAGAATATGACAACTTCCGATCCCGTTCTCTCTAACAACCAAACGTTATTGTAACACCGCGGTTATTTAAAATAGTTTATTCTTCAAAACCAAAATATCGTTGCCATTTCAAAAACCATATAAATATGATATCATTTTCATTTCAAAACCAAATAAGGTATCATTTCCAAAAATCATAGCACTTTCGAAGTTATAACATTTTTGAAACCAAACACTTGATATTAAAGCACTTTCGAAACATACTACTTTGAAATCATTATACTTCCCACCTAAGCGATTTAAATATTAAAATAGTATATATAATAAAATTGTTTTTCTCAAATTTCACAAATTAATTCCAAATCAACTCGAATTCCAAAATTCAAATTTAATCAGATCTCAAATCCTTAATTCCAATTTAGCTTCAAAATAAACCATTCAAAATTATATCGATTTCAAATACAGATTTGAACCACAAATAAACCATTTCAAAATATATATTTCATAGCTTTAAAAATTCTATAATTCAAAACTAAATGTGATAATTTTATATATATCTTTATTCACTATACTATTATTTAGTTTTCAAAATATTTACTTAATAAATTCAATATCATTTAAATAAAACTCAAACTTGAAATATTTATTAATCACTTTATTACCGTAGCATTTTG
Organism: Allium cepa; assembly: GCA_030765085.1. NCBI lineage: Eukaryota > Viridiplantae > Streptophyta > Magnoliopsida > Asparagales > Amaryllidaceae > Allium > Allium cepa. The sequence continues at coordinate 692,823,119 of CM060934.1, forward strand.
TAAGTGCTGCGAAGGCTGAAATTTCACTGTTTCAATGTATTTAAGTGAATAAATAAGCTTAGAAAAGGCTAAACTTTTGGAAATTGAATATTTGATTTGTAAGTATAATGACTTCACTTTTAAATGGTTAAAATGAAGTATTTTGATTTAAAATATAAACTATTTTTGAAATTTATAATCATGGGTTATAATAACGATTGGTTGGTAAAGAGACTGGGATCGAATATGGATATACTCTCTGTCGATACCGAAAACCACTTTAACAACTGTGTACGCAGTGGAGATTCCAGAATGAAGTAGGATGGTGGCGACGATCCTATTATTGTGTGAACGTGGACCCGACTCCCGTGAATTGGCTTAAGGTGGCTAAAACTGGAGCGATCGACGGGCCAAGAGGTAGTTCCTCCTATCGAGCACACTTCTTCGATACCATTCTATTACTTTTGTGATTGATTAGGTGCACCCCTTTGATTTTGGGAGTGTAGCTCGAGGTGGGCGGTAGTGGCTACTATGCGTTACCACCAACCCGGAAACGTAATTGGTATATCTACCCTGGCATTGCCTAATTGTGCCGTGTCACCTACCATAGCGAGCTTTACTACGTGTTTGTTTCTCTCCCGTAGCCCATGGAGTATTTAGGGTAGCCTCTCGATCTGGAGTTATGTTGATACTGGATGGACTACTGGGACTATTATGTGTTAGGGGCTATATGGGTAACCCTTTAACACTATTTAAAAGTAAGTTTATTTTACAGTAGACATTATTATAATAGCGCAATATTACTACATAGTAAATAGTTTAATGGATCCTTAGAGGATGGGCGGTCCCAAGCATCCTTTAAGTTACTTGTACTTTATTACAGTTCACTTGAGTTGGTTTACATTGTATAAGTATATATGTCTTGACTTGAGTGTTTGTGTTTTATTTACGCTCGGGTCAGCCTGAGTATTCACAGCTTTGGATTTCACTTTCTGGAGCGCAATCGCTGGAGATTCTGCTTATCTAGTTATTTATCTATTTCAGTTTCAGTTGTTCTATTTTAGCTCTTGTATTAGTGGACTTCTATGTATTTGGGATTTCTATTGTGTTTGTTTTCAGACTAATATTATGTATTTGTTTTGAGACTTTGTTATAGTAGCTTCATGAACTACTATGTTATTTTAATTTCCGCTGCGAGTTATTCTGATAGTTTTGTGTCTGTGATTCTGTGAATGATTTTATTTGCTCCAAATTTTATTACAATATGTTATTTTGAATTATTCAAGTTCGACATGTTTGGATTATTGTCGATTTGAATGGTCCAAAATAGTGGGTCGTTACAGTTGGTATCAAAGCTTTGGTATTTAGGCAAACCTTAGCATGTGGAGCAAAAACTCATTTGAGATAGGGTAGAAATGCTCTAGACTGAGTGAAATCAATCTCAGAATCATTTCTTTGTGAGAGAACGTATTTTCAAAGTATAAAATTATTTTCAAAATGATTTTTCAAAGATTATTTTGATACAAAAATATTCTTGTTTTAAAAGCAATTTTCTAAACTTCCTTCCTTTCGTATCTACCTTGTTAGTATTTTCTTTCATTAGGATATTCATCCAAGTGAATTTTATCTTATTTTATCTTTTTCTTCTCTGTACCTTGTCCTAAATTCATTCTTGAACTTTTCAAGGATGAATCGTGGAAATGCCAGAGGTAGGGGTCGTGGTATTGCCCCAGCTCCTCAACCTGCTGCACCTGTTAGGTTTACTGTTCTCTGTAAGGAATTCTCTCAAATTGATGGAACCAAGTTTACCGATTCAGAGAACATTATTGAGGCTCAGCAATGGTTGTAGAGTTTAGAGAGGATATTTACTGGTCTTGAGATTACTGATGCCCAGAAGCGTCAGTTAGCAGAATGGCAGTTACAGGAGGCAGCCCTAGATTGGTGGGAGTCTGTTATGGCTAACACCATCGAGACTGATATTACTTGGGAGCAGTTTAGATATCCTTTGTGTTTCCTCGAATTTTGTTCCTATTTTCCTTTCTTTTGAATCTATCTTAAGTTTGTTCTGTATCTCCTTTCCAGGGAGGCTTTTGTGGTAAAATAGATGCCAGAAGCCAGTAAACCTCCGCTTTATCGTAAATTCATGGATCTCAAGCAGGGTACCATGTCCTTTTCTAAGTATGAGAGGAAGTTCAATGAACTTTCCAAGTTCGGTCCTAGCCTGCTAGACACTCCTCTCAAGAAGAATTAGAAGTTCATAGCTGGTGCTTGTCTCGAGTATTACGATCGTCTCATTTCTCATGTTCATGGCACTTTTACCCAGCTTATGGATATGGCTATCCAATATGAGAACCCTACTTCTAAGGGTCCTACTGTCGTTGGTGCTCCCTCATCTCAGTCTTCCTCTGCTAATTCTAGGAAGAGAAAGCCTAATTACCAGCAGTAGAAAAAGAATTGGCTCAAGAATCCAGTTTGGGATCTTCATCATCTTCTCCTTCTCAAAGGCAGCCTGTTGATCTTTCTTCCATCACCTGCTTCAAATGTGATCAAAAGGGACACTATGCTAATAGTTGTCCTACTTTAGCTGGTGATGTTGTTCCTCCACCAACTCAGTTGACTAGGCGTGATCTATGCCATATCTGTCTTCAGCCTGGTCATTTCAGAAAGGATTGCCCTACCCAGCAAAAGGGTAAGCCTTTCGGTATATTTGTTGTCACCTCTGCATCTTCTCCAGCTCCGGCACCTTCTCCTGCTCCTAGTGATGACCAAGGTACTCTTCAGGGCACCTTTTCTTTATTTCATCATCCTGTTCGTATTTTATTTGATACTGGAGCTTCCTATAGTTTTATTTCTGTTGATTTGTGTGATAAGTTTGAGCATCTCCTTTCTCCTGAGTATGCTTCTGTTCCTTTATGTGTTTCTAATCCTATCGGGGGTCCTGTGAACCTTAGTAGGATCTGTAGAGGAGTGAAACTCTTCCATTCTGGTTATCATTTTTCTGGTGATTTCTATGTTTTGGGTTTCGATTCTTTTGATTTATTGCTTGGTGAGGATTGGTTAAAGAATCATGATGCCCATATCTCTTGTAAATCCCAAATCGTAACTCTTGTGGGAGATAAGGGTGATCCTTTGATTATTCAATGTTGCATGCCTCGGGATTTTGCTGGCAATTTTATTTATTCTCTGGATTCTTCTCCTGATGATCTTGATTCGACTCCTACAGTCAGAATCTATCCTGATGTATTTGGTGAAGTCACTTCTTCACCTCCTAAGCGGGAAATTGTTTTTCGTATTGATCTTATTCCTAGTGCTCGACCTGTAGTTCTTCCTCCTAGAAGAATGGAACCCCACGAGAAGGTTGAGTTAGGAAAGCAAATTAAGGACTTGTCTTCCAAAGGTCTGATCAGACCTAGCTATTCAGAATGGGGAGCAGCGGTGGTTTTCGTCACCAAGTCCGATGGTTCTTTGAGGATGTGTGTTGATTATAGGGAGCTGAACAAGCTCGCTATGAAAAACAGATATCCAATGCCTCGCATCAATGATATGTTTGAACAGCTTTATGGTGCTACTATTTTCTCTTAGCTTGATCTTGCCATAGGTTCTCACCAGCTCAGGGTTGCTGAGGAAAGTATTCCTAAGACTTCTTTCCATACTAAGAATGGGTTTTATGAATGGTTAGTCATGCCTTTTGGTATGACTAATGCTCATGCTTTCTTTGTTGATTTGATGATCGTGTCTTTCGTGACGTGCTTAATAAATTTGTTCTAGTATTTGTTGATGATGTCCTTGTCTTCTCTAAGACCAGGGAAGAACATGAGTCGCATTTGAAATCTGTTCTTGAGACTATCAAAAATCATCAGTTGAAGGCTAAATTTTCTAAATGTCATTTCTGGAAGAATGAAGTCCGATTCCTCGGGCATATTTTTTCTAGTAATGGAGTTTCTGTTGATCCAGTCAAGATCGCAGTGATCAATGTAAGTTTTCTTTTCTCTCTTTTCTTTTATCATTTAATAATCCTATCCTTTCGGTTGTCCTTATTTTCTCCCTATTTTATTACAGGATTGGAAAACTCCCAAGACTCCATCTAATATTCGTAGTCTTCTGAGCCTTGCTAGTTATTATCAGAGATTCATTGAGAATTTTGCTCGGATTGCTGCACCTCTCACCGCTTTGACTCGTAAGAATGCTAAGTTTATCTGGGATAAGAAGTGTGAAGCGACATGCAATGAGTTAAAGAGAAAGCTTACTTCCGCACCAGTTCTTACCATTCCTAATGGAAATGAGGGATTGATGGTATACACTGATGCTAGTCATGAGGGATTGGGTGCTATTCTCATGCAGGATGGTAAGGACATTTCCTATGCCAGCCGTCACTTGAAAACCCATGTGGCAAACTATGCTGCTCATGATTTACAGTTGCTTGTTGTTGTCTTTGCTTTGAAGCTTTGGAGGCATCATCTTCTGGGAACTAAGTTTGAGCTTTTCATCGATCATCAGTCTCTGAGATATATCTTCACCCAGAAGGACTTGAATCAGAGGCAAGTTCGTTGGCTGGAGTTTCTGGCTTCTTACGACCTTGATATTAGCTATACTCCCGATAAAGCTAATGTTGTGGCCGATGCTTTGAGTCAGAAAAAGGATTTATTATGTCAGCTGGTTGTTTCTTCTTCTCCTCTTTTAGATCATATCAATGGCTAAGCAAGATGAGGATGTGATGCTTAGATTGATGAAGAAGAGTGTTCGTAGGGTAGTAGTGGAGCTCAGATCGATGATAGAGGGATTTTGAGGATTAACGGTAGGATTTGTGTCCCGAATGTTGATGGATTGAGGCAAGAGTTACTTCGGGAGAATCATTGATCCAGACTTTCTATTCATCCTAGTGTGTCGAAGGTGTATCAGGATATGTAGAGGCTTTATTGGTGGAAGGGTATGAAGTGGGGTATCTCTATCTTTGTTAGTCAGTTGCGACTTGTTAGCAAATCAAGGCCGACCATTAGAAGAACCCTGGTTTGTTGCAGCCCTTTGGGATTCCCAATTGGAAGTGGGAACAGGTTTCCATGGATTTTATTGATGGATTACCGAGGACTTGGAGGGTTAATGAGAGTATCGAGGTTATTGTGGATAGACTGACCAAGTCCGCTCATTTCATTCTGGTGAAGTCTACTCGTTCTGCTTCTAGCTTGTCTGAGATCTACATGAGAGAGATTGTTCGTCTCCATGGTGTTCCTCTCAGTATTGTTCGTGATCATGATCCTATCTTTACCAGTCCGTTTCGGAAAGCTTTTCAGGAATCTTCAGGTACTCATCTTAATCTGAGCACTGCTTACCATCCACAAACCGACGATCAAACGGAAAGAGTGAATCAGATTCTCGAAGATCTTCTTCGTGCTTGTGTGCTTGATTATGGAGGATCTTGGGAAGATCATCTCCATCTTGTCGAATTCACCTACAATAATAGTTATCAGGTATAATCTAATCTTCTATTTTAAGCTTATCTTAATCCTTTATTTATCTCATTCCATCTTTGAATTCAGGCAGTATTAAAATGCCTCTGTTTGTTGCTCTTTACGGACGACCTTGTAGATCTCCATCTTGCTGGATTGAGTCCGGTAATCATTTGGTTCTTGGTCCTGATGTGATTTTGGAGGCTTCTGAGAGAGTTGAGGAGATTAAGAGGAAGTTGTGAGTTGCTCAGGATAGGCAGAAGAAGTACGCTGATAGGCGTAGGTAGAGCTTAGAGTTTGCTATCGGTGATCATGTTTTCCTTAAAGTCTCTCCCTTAAGGAATGTTATTCGCTTTGGTCGTAGAGGGAAGCTTTCTCCTCGGTTCATTGGTCCTTTCCGCATTGTGGAAAGAGTTGGTTCTTTGGCTTATCATCTGGATTTGCCCGAGAAGCTTTCTGGAGTGCATGATGTATTCCATGTCTCACATATTCGAAGATATCTTCATGATCCATCTTTATTGTTCAGCCTTCTGCTCTTGATAGTTTGGATATTGAGCCTAATCTGACTGTCGAGAGGTAGCCACTTCGTATTGTCGACAGAGGTACAAAGTAGATCAGAAGGGTATTTGTTAGTCTGGTCAAAGTACATTGGAGTATTGATGATCGAGACTGTACTTGGGAGATAGAGGAGAGCATTCGTGCTTCAAATCCGGAATTGTTTGTTTCAGGTTCTACTTGTTTTCTATCTTGTTTTTCCTTATTTTTCTTGTTCTTTCTTTTCGATGACGAAAAGATTTGAGTGGGGAAGAGTGCAACAACCCTAGATTTTTTAAAATATTTTAAATTAGATTTTATTTCATTTTGAAAATATTTTAAAATTTATTTTATTTCAAGATTTTATTTTCAAAAATTTTCAAAGTGTAGTAGTGATTTTTCCAATACTAGTTGTATTTTTGTCCTAGTTTTAATTTAATAAACTATTTTCTTATTTATTTTCTATTTTTCATAAAAATATTTATTTATTTCATTTCTACTTTATTTTGTTTTAATTTTTATTTTATTTACTTGATTTTTCTTTTGGTTTATTTGAATAAAAGAAATTTGAAATTCTAAGAGACAAAACCTTTCGAAATTGTGACTTTTCAATGCCTAGTCTCTTCATTTCTTTGGCCGTACATTCCTAGGCAATAGCCATGTGTTTTAAATTGTATTTCATGTAAAAAATTTCTCCTTATTTCATTTCTTACGGCTATCTTCAGATATGAGAAAAAAATTAGATAATGGCTTTTTTTTTTTACGTTTTCTCTTCATTTTTCTAATGATTTTTCCATTGTTTTGCTTGATCTCCGCTTATGTTTTGCTCGGCCTAACCCTTCACTACCTTCACCGACCACCACATAACTTCCTCCTCATCACCATCCACGGCCTGACCTCCTTCTCCTCTGACGAATACTGACCGTGACCATCCAATGGAGCAAACACCACAAAAAGTTGCAAAAAACCCCTTGAATAATGCCTAGCCGAGCCTACTTTCACCATACCCTTCATAGTTTGCCTCGGCCACCACCATAGCCACCACCACCAGTAAGAACACCACCTCTGTCCATCACTTCAGCCATCACCAGATCTGTACATGACGAAGACCGAGCCCAATTGATGCATGGCCGAGTCTAAGTGGTGCACCAAAACTTCCTATGTTGCCTTGTCCTTTGACCTTCCTATGTTATAACTCCTACCTCTTCATCTCCTTGTGGCCATGCCAATATGCCCCCAAAGCCCAAAACATCATCATGGCCGAACCAATAAAGCATTGTGGCAGAGAAAAAGTTGTTATTGGTCAAGAAAAGTTGATTGAAAACTTGGTGATGTCTTTTGTTGATTCTATTTCCATTTTGTTCCAATAGATTTGGTATTGTGTTTATACTTATATTTTTCTTTGTTTTGTTGTTGAATACAAGATTAATATCTTGGCTCTCTCTCCACTCGAATCAAAAGTCGTACTATCGTGCTTTTTGGATTTTTGTTTGTGTGTTTTGATTTGCTGTCTCCAGCGTAAAGAGGTGAGTATCCACTCTTGACATTTATACTTATATAAATTGTGAAGTGACAATAAGTGAATGTGTAGAAATATTATATCATGTTATACCTGCCTTTGATATGAACCATATGATGCTAACCCTGTTTATAAACCTGTCACATCATCTGTTACTATCAAATGTTGCTATACTGTTTATTTATTTCTGTTTCTCACACTGCAAGTTCCTTGTAGAGTAGAATCATTATGGGTTGAAATGATACATACCCGAACGGACTTTAGAATAGGGAAAAATCGTTATGGGTTGAAATGATAGGCCTGAGTTATTTTTATTTATTTTAATTGACTTGGGATTGCGGGTTTGAAATGATAGAACTCGGATTTTCTTTGTAAATTACGGATTGAAATGATATATTATCTGTATCACTTGACTTAGGTTAGAAAATATTATACAGACCCGTGGTAATTATATATGTTTTTCTGGAATTTTAAAGTATTTTAAAAATGTAAAAATATGATAATTTGATTTAAATTGAATAAAAAATGACTTAATAAAGTGTTATTGATTTTTCTATAAATTAAAATGGTTAAATAAATGAATGTTAAAAATGTAATTTCAAATATAACTCGACTTGGAAATGTGAGATTTAGTTTAAAAATAAAAGTTAAGTTAAGAAAATAAAATGCAAATTAAGTTTAATTTATGAAATGGTGAAATAACTTTAAGTGTAAAGTAAATGAAAATTTAGGGAAAATTGTATATTGACGTTAATAAGTGAAGCATTGAAATTTTTGATTTTATGTATAAAATTTTACTTTATAAAAATCATAAGTTAAAGGGTATTTAAACGACCATTTTTAAAGTGAAAAACATGAAATTTTATAAGTTAAAATTGTTTAAATTGAAGTTTAATTATTGCTGAAATTCTATTGTAAAGCTGGAAATACTTTTAGTAGCACTTCAAAAATGCTATCGTTTTTGAAAATGAACTAAAATCTAGAATAAATGAATCTGCAGCACTTTCTAAGTGTTGTAGTTGAAGAAGTGAACTAAAATGCTAAAATTAACTAAGAGCTATTGTAGAACTTGTTAAGTGTTGCAATTGGCTGAAATGAGATTTTTGAATATAACTGAAGTATTACAGCAGTTTTGTAAACGCTGTCTTTGCTGAATTGAATTAAATCTTTTAATTTGAACCCTGAACTATTACAGCAGTTTTGTAAACGTTGTCTTTGCCGAATTGAACTATTTTTTAACTAAAACAGAACTATTACAGTATTTTTTAAATGCTGTCTTTACTGAATTAAATTGTTTTCAATGTAACTTACCGTAGCATTTTCTAAGTGCTGCGAAAGCTGAAATTTCACTGTTTTAATGCATTTAAGTGAATAAATGAGCTCAGAAAAGGCTAAACTTTTGGCAACTGAATATTTGATTTGCAAGTATAATGACTTCACTTTTAAATGGTTTAAATGAAGTATTTAATTTGAAATATAAACTATTTTTGAAATTTATAACCACAGGTTATAATAACGATTGGTTGTTAAAGAGACCGGGATCGGATATGAACACACTCTCTGTCGATACCGAAAACCACTTTAACAACTGTGTACGCGGTGGAGATTACAGAATGAATTAGGATGGTGGCGACGATCTTATTATGGTATGAACGTGGACCCGACTCCCGTGAGTTGGCTTAAGGCGGCTAAAACAGGAGCGATCGACGGGCCAAGTGAGGTCATTCCTCCTATCAAACACACTTCTTCGATACCGTTCTATTACTTTTGTGATTGATTGGGTGCACCCTTTGATTTTGGGAGTGTGGCTCGAGGAGGGCGGTTGTGGCTGCTATGCGTTACCACCAGCCCGGAAGCGTAATTGGTATATCTACCTTGGCATTGCCTAGTTGTGTCGTGTCACCTACCATAGCGAACTTTACTACGAGTTTGTTTTTCTCCCGTAGCCCATGGAGTATTTAGGTGAGATGACCCGACTTTTTCTCCACAAAAAGCCATATCATCCTTAAGAAAGAAAGGGATAGAAAAGAGAAAAGATAGAAGAGAAAGAAGAAACAACACAAGAATCTCAACAGCGGAACTAATAAATTATATTAATAACATATGTATTACATAGTATACAACAAATATCAGAGTTACACAGACAATACAAAACATACTAGACAGTTATAAACACCTGTCTAGTTATTACAACTTAATACATTACAGACAAACACTCAGAGATACCAACACATCGGAAAACTATATAACTATACGCAGAAGCCTCCTGCTCCATTTGCTCCTTCACAATTCGTCAAAGCTAACCTGAATCCTATCCTGAATTCCCTTGGCTACTCGTAAAAATTTGAGTACCCAAGAGTTAAAGAAAAACAGAAATAACTCTGGGTCAGACATGGGTCTGGTGTGAGTAACAGGTTAAAGTTGCTTAACTTTGAAAAACCTTTGAAAAGAAAAGGTATCACGTAAGACTTCCCACACATAAACATGGAAAAGTTTTTACCTTACGCTAACCAAAACATTTGATAGGAAATCCGATGATATTATAATAGTGTCTAGGGTTTTCAAGTAAAATACAGAAATAGCTGAAATGCTTACATCTCACATTCCAACATAGTTGGGCACAACTAATACGTACGGCACTTATTGGATTTTGGATTCCATCAATGGCTGGGCTACTGGGGTACCGCCCGTCACAGTACGTGGCCTAGATCATCGTACCGAGGATTACTCCCAATCCCCTGCAATACAAAGCCGGACCCGTTCCTTACTGAACAGTTCCAAATAAGACAACCCCGCAGTTGTGATCAGCAACCGCACCACTAAGCCGAAAATAAAGGGACCTCTAGACAGGGATAAATCTTGTTCTCAAGTGGGGGCTACCCACAAAGCTTTGCTGCACCTCCCCTGTTTTAGCCATTCCCGGTTGATGAGGCTTGAGGCTACGATTACCTTTATAGGACATATCACTTAGAATGCTCATCGTCCACCTGACGATGTTCTGAAAGCATTCAATCCATACAAGTTCGTTCCGGGTTCGAACGAAACCGAAGGCATTATCTCGTTACACTCGTTTTGGAATCACCCTCAGAGTTAACGACAATAACCCTTGCACTCTGAATCACCATCTCGAATCTATAAGTACTATTCCGCCAAACTCATTACGGAATCACCCACAGAGTTATGCTGACGTATAGCCCTTACACCTCGAGTCTTCACTCGCTCCACTTGGATTAACGACCTATCGTTAATTTGAAATCGATGTGGTTTTCGGATATCCAAATATAGAAACCCGATCCCGGTCTCATCGAAATCCAAACGTGTCTTTTAAGGCCAAGTTGTTTTTAGAGTATAAAACAATCCAATTCATTATCTATATACACACAGATAGATAATTTATAACACAATAGATAATCAACACTATCATTATCAACAGATAATTGATATCATAATCAGATAATCCATATTATCATCCAAAAGCAACCAATGCATCCATATCACATACATAGCTCATCTCATAGCTGAGATTACAAACCATACCAGGCAACCAATACCAATCATCAAACATAAGCAATAATCTAATGATCACACCATTTATAACTAATTTAAAATGAATTAAATTAATTACCTAATTCTTTAATTAATTTAAAATAAATTAAATTAATTACTTCATCACTAAAATCCTGCTTAACTTAACCATCAATTGATTTCAAATCAATTAAAATAAAACACCATCTCAATATTCATTTTAATTAATCATTACTGATTAGCTATCTCTAATTACAATAAGTAATTAGCATTTAATATTACTTACACAAGTTAATTATATTAAACCCTTTGCAAATAATTAACTTGTAATTTCTTAACTAATTAATTAATTAAAATTACATTAATCACTTATTCATTATTAATTATACCTTAATTAGTCAATTCCAAATTACATCATTAATTAATTAATAAATGATTTCTAACTACATTTAATCAATCATCATATAAATTAATTACATAAGTAATTAATCTTAAATTTAATCCATATATATATTAATCACCCATGATTAATAATCATTCAGTAATTAACTACTTTAATTACTCATCCCATAAATTAATTATCCTTAATTAATTATTTCCCTTGATTAATTTTCAAAGTAATTTAAATCCAAATTACTTCTATATTAAATATCTTTAATTACATTCAGTAATTATTTATTTAATTACTTCCTTAAGTAATTACAAATCCATAAATTACATAAAGTAATTATCAACAATCAACAAATGTTTAAATTAATTTATCTTAATTAATCTAAACTAATCACATTAAAAAAAATTAATTACACCAAGTAATTAATTCATTAAACTTAAACAATTGATTATTATTAATTAATTAATCTAATTAATTATTAAAAATTAATCACATTAATTAATTGTTAAATAATCTTAAGTTAATGACCTTCATTAACATTTCTTAATTACTTAATTAAGAAATTAACTTATTTAAGTCATTATTAATTATCAATTAATTAATATTTAATTACAATTTAATTAATCTCTAATTATTAATTAATTCAGTGTTAATTAAAATCTAAATTATCTTTAATCACTTGATTAAATAAATCTTAATCATTAATTAAAATTTGATTAACCATCCTTAATTATAAATTAATTAACCTTAATTAATAAATATCAAATCTAATTAATTAACTTAAAAATTATTAATTACTTAATTAAACATCCACATTATTAATTAATTACCCATTTAAATTAATTTAATAATTTAAATGAAATCAATTTCTTAAGTTCTAAATTAAGAAACATTCTTCTTTATACAAAGTAATTTAAACAATTTGTTTCAAACAAAAATTCAATTTAAAAATTCTTTTTTTTTTTAATTTCAAACTGAAACACAATTCAAAATTTCATTCATATTAAATCTTAAAAATTTAAAACATTACTTACTCTTTCATCTTCATTTTAAAATTCAAGTTATTTAACCTTTTCTAAAAATGGTTAAACCAAATTTAAATTTTAAAAACTTATTTTATTTTAAAACTGACATTAAAATAAAAGTTCAGGTTTTTAAAACAGAATTTAAACTTATCTTATCTCACAAATTAAAACTCATATTCCAAATTCAAAACCAAGGTTTCTTTATACTTTAAAAAGTTTAAGATCTAAATCTAAATTCCAGTTTTAAATTAAATTCAAACTTAGATTCATTTGCTAAGTTCCATATTTCAATTTTCCAGATTTAAACTTTATTTTAAATTTTCAGTTACATCTAAAAAATTTACTTCTAAAATTTAAAACTTAAACAGAAAACAGTTTCCTGTTTTGGTTTTTCATCTTAAATTATGAATTCAAACATGTTTCAAAATTCAAGATTTAAATTATTAAATTCATAATTACATTTCAGGTTTAAACTTTTAAATTGAACTTCATCTTTCAATTTTTAAACTTTACTTTTTAAATTTAAATAAAAACAGAAACAGTTTCTGATTTTAGTTTAAAACCCAACTTGAATTTAAAAGCATTTCAAATTTATTTTCAAAGATCTAAAATTTAAACTTATAGAATTTTAATTAAATTTCAGGTTCAACTTAATTCTAGACTTTTGTTTGCAATTTATCTTTACTTCAACTTTTATAAAACTGGAAACAAGTTTTCTGTCCAAATACTAAAACCTGAAACATTTTAACAAACCCGAGCTACCCTATATTACTTCAAGTCACACTATTAATTGCTTCGAGTTCCGACCTAAATTGCTTCGAGTCAAACAGAAGACCTACTCGAGCAACCCCCCTGTTCAAACCCCAACTCAGACCATCACCTGACAACACTCCACCGTGCATATGCACAGTGACGCCGGTCCTCCTTGATCATCAGTGACGATCTCCACATGTCGCCAACTACTATATCACTTGACCACGATCATCAAGTCGCCCAGAATCCAACTCGAATTGAATTCATATTTTAAACCGAAGCCTGGAACATTTTTACCCCTTCCCATCCCTAACCTGTCAACGGCAAGACCTCCCAACTCCGACCACTATCACACTCCAAACTCCGGCGATGACTCCATTAATACATCATCTATCAACATGCCAAACATGGTTGAACTCGATCCAATATTGAAGCCGCAACACTCAATTCCTTACACCCAGTAAAACTAGGGTTCCTGACTGTAATCCTCAAATCACAATCTAAAATTTTAATTTCAACTCAAACTAATATTTTTCCTATAATTTATGATAGATACACTATCTTAAAAAACAATTTCAACCAAGTCAGTTGCAAGCATCAACTGTGCTTATCAATTATGTATAACACAGAAAATTTGAAACTGTATTTCGATTCAATCATTAAAAGTTGAAATATTATTTTTAAAAATCATATTTTTAGAAGTTGTTTTGAATTGAATCTATGAAACATTGATTTGCAATGTTTTATATCCTCACTTATAAAGATTCAATTGCTCTGCTACCTTTTTTTTACAGTAAGTCTTTATTTAAATTTTACTTTAATAAAATCCTAAAGTCTAAACTCTGTAACCAACATACATATCTTCTATAAATCCTATAGTTTAACAAAGACAAATTAAAGATACAAGAATTTAAATAAATACTTGTGTCAAGAGCAAAACAGAACCAAAAAACTTAATAGCATACACCAAATACATTTATACAGCAGGCATGTTATATGCAGCATTTATATATTTTAGTATTCTAATCTTGCAACAATTTCTTTACCCTTTAAAATTCTTAAATGCAAAGTTACTCACCTGTGATTAAAATGCAGAGCAAAGCTTAGATTTAAACATACAGAACACAGTTTGAAATCCCCGTTGAAACTTGCTTCAAATTTTGATGCTTTTTAATCTTGTTTTAAAATGCCATTATCTTGCAGGAAGCTTTAAACTTGAATGTTGGATGCTGTTGATTTATAAACTTGCATGTCTCCAGGTTTGAAGAAATGCATGCAGGCTTCATACTTGGTTTAATGTATGCAGATTTTATTTTGAATGCAGATTAGAAATTACATGCATTCTTTAGTTTGTAGCTTGCAGGTTTGTTGAGTTTGAAAAAGAGGAGTTTGATTATAGGTTTTTGAAGGAGGTAATGGTTTTTTTTTTGCAGATTTCTTTGTTCAGAAATGAAAAATGAGAAGAGTAAAGGAATGAGTAAATGCAATGTTATAAAAACTAAATTTATGATTTATCAAAAACAAAGAAAAATAAAAGATATAAATTTGACACTTGTCTAAAATGTTAACACTTGTTAACTTATATTTTAAATTACTTACACATGTCATTTTTAAATGATTTGTTATCTTAATTAAAGTTAACGAATGTTTAAATTAAATTAATTAGTTCTTATACTTAGTTATGTATATAAATAATTTCCAAAGAAAATAAAGCAAAGTGTTATTTTAAATAAAATAATATACAAATGAATCATTTGAAAAAGATACCTTTAAATAATTAAAATAGATTTATAAAAGAGGTTACAACAACTTACATGAATACATGTTTCATAAATTAAATTGTATTTTAAATTTCAAATTAAATTAACAAATCAGATTTATCAATCACTATTTTAAAAAGAATAAAGCAAACATTTTTGTAACTTATTTTAATATTCAAACTTAAGTTAAAATGAATTTTAAAACAATAGAACATTTATCTCATATATTTAAAATCATTTAGTTATTTCATTAAATATTTTTGAAAAGCTTAAATCCAAAAATAAATCACAATTTCTAATTTCAAATTAGAATTATGCTATACTAATTTAACAACTTATCTATTCAAAATATATATAAATACATATACATTATAAAATAGAGAATAGATTCATTAGTTTATTAAAAATAAATTCACAAATTAAATATTTAAATAAAGAAGATTATTAAATCAAATCAAATTTATTAACAAAAATTATCAATTCAATTTAAATTTAAACACAGATTATTAAATTTAAATTGCCATAAATTCTGGGATATTACAATCCTTCCCCCTTAAAAGAATTTCGTCCCCGAAATTTAAAACAAAGGTAATTTAATAATCTCTTTACAGATTTTATTTTAAAATATAGCATATGTTAATCATATGCTGACAACCAAAGCAACCAATTCATACAAACAGAACAAATCTAATTATCCAAAAGAATTTTGGATAAAACTTTCACGAGTTTCCCCGGTATATATATATATATATATATATATATATATATATATATATATGGATACTTATTCTATAGAATCAAATCAATCAATACTATTAAATTATAGAGCTCTTAACAACAATTCTATACAGAATATCAGACTATAGACGAGTTTGACTCAACAACCAATCCATCCTAAACTGCTGGTTCTACAATCAGAAATATCAAACACGTACTCCCTCAGAGATACGTAAAACATACTGAATTCCAGTTATCCAAATTGGCAATTCAACTCTAGAAAACCAAACACTCATCTTACCCATCACAGAAGAAATCCAAAAGACCTCAGAGCTAGCGTCCCAAACTTATAGCTCTTTGGATCAGAGAAAAACTTATCCTAAATAAAATCTCCGATTCTAGAATCCAAATTTCTCCGTCTCTTATCCATAAAAACTCTTCGGACGATCCTGGGCTACCAACATCCATCCTGATCAGCTTAACACTTGCTGATTCCATTAGAAATAGACTGAATCAAAACAATCCAATGATTTCCTCAAGATCACTCAAAACAAACCAAGAACACAAACCCTGCTTCTCAATAACAGAAGACAGAACAAATTTCTTCTCCGGAAAAGAAAACAAAAACATCCCCAAACTGCTTCCGCTGCACAACTCTGATCCGAAATAGAAGAAAATGCTGAAGAACATGAGCACAGACTAGACAACCCAGCACAGAAATATGATTCCGAATATCCATAAAGAAATACTCAGAAGTTCCTCCGAAACCTGAGCTGCTTCACCAACTTCTATCTCAAGGAACCATGCATCTACTAACTGAACCACCTGTTCCATTCCTGGAAAGAAAACTCGATCTCCAGATGCGGACAAACTTCTGACTTCGTGGAAGAAATCCGGACAATCTCCAACAATCCAAAAGAACATACTATCATAAGTCACTTTTGCGATCAACTCAGCCTATATCCAAAGAAATTGCTTCGGAAATATCCATAGTCACTGCATCTCATCACGCGGCTATAACTTCCTGAGATATCAAGATATCATCACTCACTTGCTTCTGCCCTACCGACAGATCCAAACTCAATTCTGCACTTCAAAGATGAACTCCGAACCTTAACAGGTTACCTTCAGAGATCGATGAAGTCCTTACAGCAAGCAAAACTTACTCGAGACGGTATTAGGTCCACAGTCTCGACAAATACACTTCCAACTTCATCCATCAAATTCCAACCAATGGTAGTCATGTTATACACACTTCTACCTCATCTACCTTTATAACTTACATTGGAAAACCTGAACGGGTAAACCAATAAATAGGTATAAATATATATATATATATATATATATATATATATATATTAAAAATACAAATACGCTCTCTCAAGATAAACACCACTACAGAGCCTAGGTATTCATTCAACCTAATGCTTTGATACCAACTGAGACGACCCGACTTTTTCTCCACAAAAAGTCGTATCATCCTTAAGAAAGAAAGGGATAGAAAAGAGAAAAGATAGAAGAGAAAGAAGAAACAACACAAGAATCTCAACAGCGGAACGAATAAATTATATTAATAACATACGTATTACATAGTATACAACAAATATCAGAGTTACACAGACAATACAACACATACTAGACATTTATAAACACCTGTCTAGTTATTACAACTCAATACATTACAGACAAACACTCAGAGATACCAACACAGCGGAAAACTATATAACTATTCGCAGAAGCCTCCTGCTCCATTTTCTCCTTCACAATTCGTCAAAGCTAACCTGAATCCTAACCTGAATTCCCTTGGCTACTCGTAAAAATTTGAGTACCCAAGAGTTAAAGAAAAACAGAAATAACTCCGGGTCAGACATGGGTCTGGTGTGAGTAACAGGTTAAAGTTGCTTAACTTTGAAAAACCTTTGAAAAGAAAAGGTATCACGTAAGACTTCCCACACATGAACATGGAAATTTTTTTACCTTACGCTAACCAATACATTTGATAGGAAATCCGATGATATTATAATAGTGTTTAGGGTTTTCAAGTAAAATACAGAAATAGCTGAAATGCTTACATCTCACATTCCAACATAGTTGGGCACAACTAATACGTACGGCACTTATTGGATTTTGGATTCCATCAATGGCTGGGCTACTGGGGTACCGCCCGTCACAGTACGTGGCCTAGATCACCGTACCGAGGATTACTCCTAATCCCCTGCAACACAAAGCCGGACCCGTTCCTTACTGAACAGTTCCAAACAAGACAACCCCGCAGTTGTGATCAACAACCGCACCACTAAGCCGAAAATAAAGGGACCTCTAGACAGGGATAAATCTTGTTCTCAAGTGGGGGCTACCCACAAAGCTTTGTTGCACCTCCCCTGTTTTAGCCATTCCCGGTTAATGAGGCTTGAGGCTACGATTACCTTTATAGGACATATCACTTAGAATGCTCATCGTCCACCTGACGATGTTCTGAAAGCATTCAATCCATACAAGTTCGTTCCGGGTTCGAACGAAACCGAAGGCATTATCTCGTTACACTTGTTTTGGAATCACCCTCAGAGTTAACGACAATAACCCTTGCACTCTGAATCACCATCTCGAATCTATAAGTACTATTCCGTCAAACTCATTACGGAATCACCCACAGAGTTATGCTGACGTGTAGCCCTTACACCTCGAGTCTTCACTCGCTCCACTTGGATTAACGACCTATCGTTAATTTGGAATCGATGTGGTTTTCGTATATCCAAATATAGAAACCCGATCCCGGTCTCATCGAAATCCAAACGTGTCTTTTAAGGCCAAGTTGTTTTTAGAGTTTAAAACAATTCAATTCATTATCTATATACACACAGATAGATAATTTATAACACAATAGATAATCAACACTATCATTATCAACAGATAATTCATATCATAATCAGATAATCCATATTATCATCCAAAAGCAACCAATGCATCCATATCACATACATAACTCATCTCATAGCTGAGATTACAAACCATACCAGGCAACCAATACCAATCATCAAACATAAGCAATAATCTAATGATCACACCATTTATAATTAATTTAAAATGAATTAAATTAATTACCTAATTCTTTAATTAATTTAAAATAAATTAAATTAATTACTTCATCACTAAAATCCTGCTTAACTTAACCATCAATTGATTTCAAATCAATTAAAATAAAACACCATCTTAATGTTCATTTTAATTAATCATTTCTGGTTACCTATCTCTAATTACAATAAGTAATTAGCATTTAATATTACTTACACAAGTTAATTATATTAAACCCTTTGCAAATAATTAACTTGTAATTTCTTAATTAATTAAAATTACATTAATCACTTATTCATTATCAATTATACCTTAATTAATCAATTCCAAATTACATCATTAATTAATTAATAAATGATTTCTAACTACATTTAATCAATCACTGTATAAATTAATTACATAAGTAATTAATCTTCAATTTAATCCATATATATATTAATCACCCATGATTAATAATCATTCAGTAATTAACTACTTTAATTACTCATCCCATAAATTAATTATTCTTAATTAATTATTTCCCTTGATTAATTTTCAAAGTAATTTAAATCCAAATTACTTCTATATTAAATATCTTTAATTACATTCAGTAATTATTTATTTAATTTCTTCCTTAAGTAATTACAAATCCACAAATTACATAAAGTAATTATCAACAATCAACAAATGTTTAAATTAATTTATCTTAATTAATCTAAACTAATCACATTAAACAAATTTAATTACACCAAGTAATTAATTCATTAAACTTAAACAATTGATTATTATTAATTAATTAATCTAATTAATTATTAAAAATTAATCACATTAATTAATTGTTAAATAATCTTAAGTTAATGACCTTCATTAACATTTCTTAATTACTTAATTAAGAAATTAACTTATTTAAATCATTATTAATTATCAATTAATTAATATTTAATTACAATTTAATTAATCTCTAATTATTAATTAATTAAGTGTTAATTAAAATCTAAATTATCTTTAATCACTCGATTAAATAAATCTTAATCATTAATTAAAATTTAATTAACCATCTTTAATTATAGATTAATTAACCTTAATTAATAAATCTCAAATCTAATTAATTAACTTAAAAATTATTAATTACTTAATTAAACATCCACATTATTAATTAGTTAATTAATTAATTACCCATTTAAATTAATTTAATAATTTAAATGAAATCAATTTCTTAAGTTCTAAATTAAGAAACATTTTTCTTTATACAAAGTAATTTAAACAATTTGTTTCAAACAAAAATTCAATTTAAAAATTCTTTTTTTTTTAAATTTCAAACTGAAACACAATTCAAATTTTCATTCAGATTAAATCTTAAAAATTTAAAACATTACTTACTCTTTCATCTTCATTTTAAAATTCAAGTTATTTAACCTTTTCTAAAAATAGTTAAACCAAATTTAAATTTTAAAAACTTGTTTTATTTTAAAACTAACATTAAAATAAAAGTTCAGGTTTTTAAAATAGAATTTAAACTTATCTTATCTCATAAATTAAAACTCATATTCCAAATTCAAAACCAAGGTTTCTTTATACTTAAAAAGTTTAAAATCTAAATTTAAATTCCAATTTTAAATTAAATTCAAACCTAGATTCATTTGCTAAGTTCCATATTTCAATTTTCCAGATTTAAACTTTATTTTAAATTTTCAGTTACATCTAAAAAATTTACTTTTAAAATTAAAAACTTAAACAGAAAATAGTTTCCTGTTTTGGTTTTTCATCTTAAATTTTGAATTCAAACATGTTTCAAAATTCCAGATTTAAATTATTAAATTCATAATTACATTTCAGGTTTAAACTTTCAGATTGAACTTCATCTTTCAACTTTTAAACTTTACTTTTTAAATTTAAATAAAAACAGAAACAGTTTCTGATTTTAGTTTAAAACCCAACTTGAATTTAAAAGAATTTCAAATTTATTTTCAAAGATCTAAAATTTAAACTTATAGAATTTTAATTAAATTTCAGGTTCAACTTAATTCCAGACTTTTGTTTGCAATTTATCTTTACTTCAACTTTTATAAAACTGGAAACAAGTTTTCTGTCCAAATACTAAATCCTGAAACATTTTAACAAACCCGAGCTACCCTATATAACTTCGAGTCACACTATTAATTGCTTCGAGTCAAACAGAAAACCTACTCGAGCAACCCCCCTGTTCAAACCCCAACCCAGACCATCACCTGACAACACTCCACCGTGCATCTGCACAGCGGCGCCGGTCCTCCTTGATCATCAGTGACGATCTCCACATGTCGCCAACAACTATATCACTTGACCACGATCATCAAGTCGCCCAGAATCCAACTCGAATTGAATTCATATTTTAAACCGAAACCTGGAACATTTTTACCCCTTCCCATCCCTAACCTGTCAACGCAAGACCTCCCAACTCCGACCACTATCACACTCCAAACTCCGGCGATGACTCCATTAATGCATCATCTATCAACATGCCAAACATGGTTGAACTCGATCCAATATTGAAGCCGCATCACTCAATTCCTTAAACCCAGTAAAACTAGGGTTCCTGACTGTAATCCTCAAATCACAATCTAAAATTTTAATTTCAACTCAAACTAAGATTTTTCCTATAATCTATGATAGATACACTATCTTCAAAAACAATTTCAACCAAGTCAGTTGCAAGCATCAACTGTGCTTATCAATTATGTATAACACAGAAAATTTGAAACTGTATTTCGATTCAATCATTAAAAGTTGAAATATTATTTTTAAAAATCATATTTTTAGAAGTTGTTTTGAATTGAATCTATGAAACATTGATTTGCAATGTTTTATATCCTCACTTATAAAGATTCAATTGCTCTGCTACTTATTTTTTTTTTTACAGTAAGTCTTTATTTAAATTTTACTTTAATAAAATCCTAAAGTCTAAACTCTGTAACCAACATACATATCTTCTATAAATCCTATAGTTTAACAAAGACAAATTAAAGATACAAGAATTTAAATAAATACTTGTGTCAAGAGCAAAACAGAACCAGAAAACTTAATAGCATACACCAAATACATTTATACAGCAGGCATGTTATATGCAACATTTATATATTTTAGTATTCTAATCTTGCAACAATTTCTTTACCTTTTAAAATTCTTAAATGCAAAGTTACTCACCTGTGATTAAAATGCAGAGCAAAGCTTAGATTTGAATATGCAGAACACAGTTTGAAATCCCCTTTGAAACTTGCTTCAAATTTTGATGCTTTTTAATCTTGTTTTAAAATGCCATTATCTTGCAGGAAGCTTTAAACTTGAATGTTGGATGCTGTTGATTTATAAACTTGCATGTCTCCAGGTTTGAAGAAATGCATGCAGGCTTCATACTTGGTTTAATGTATGCAGATTTTATTTTGAATGCAGATTAGACATTACATGCATACTTTAGTTTGTAGCTTGCAGGTTTGTTGAGTTTGAAAAAGAGGAGTTTGATTATAGGTTTTTGAAGGAGGTAATGGTTTTTTTTTGCAGATTTCTTTGTTCAGAAATGAAAAACGAGAAGAGTAAAGGAATGAGTAAATGCAATGTTATAAAAACTAAATTTATGATTTATCAAAAACAAAGAAAAATAAAAGATATAAATTTGACACTTGTCTAAAATGTTAACACTTGTTATATTTTAAATTACTTACACATGTCATTTTTAAATGATTTGTTATCTTAATTAAAGTTAATGAATGTTTAAAATTAAATTAATTAGTTCTTATACTTAGTTATGTATATAAATAATTTCCAAAGAAAATAAAGCAAAGTGTTATTTTAAATAAAATAATATACAAATGAATCATTTGAAAAAGATACCTTTAAATAATTAAAATAGATTTATAAACGAGGTTACAACAACTTACATGAATACATGTTTCATAAATTAAATTGTATTTTAAATTTCAAATTAAATTAACAAATCACATTTATCAATCACTATTTTAAAAAGAATAAAACAAACATTTTTGTAACTTATTTTAATATTCAAACTTAAGTTAAAATGAATGTTAAACCAATAGAACATTTATCTCATATATTTAAAATCATTTAGTTATTTCATTAAATATTTTTGAAAAGCTTAAATCCAAAAATAAATCACAATTTCTAATTTCAAATTAAAATTATGCTATACTAATTTAACAACTTATCTATTCAAAATATATATAAATACATATACATTATAAAATAAAGAATAGATTCATTAGTTTATTAAAAATAAATTCACAAATTAAATATTTAAATAAAGAAGATTATTAAATCAAATCAAATTTATTAACAAAAATTATCAATTCAATTTAAATTTAAACACAGATTATTAAATTTAAATTGCCATAAATTCCAGGATATTACATTAGGGTAACCTCCCAATCTGGAGGTATGCTGATATTGGATGGACTACTTAGACTATTATGTGTTAGGGGCTATATGGATAACCCTTTAACGCTATTTAAAAGTAAGTTTATTTTACTGTAGACATTATTATAATTGCGCAATATTACTGCATAGTAAATAGTTTAACGCATCTTTAGAGGGCGGTCCCAAGCATCCTTTAAGTTACTTGTACTTTATTACAGTTCACTTGAGTTGGCTTACATTGTATAAGTATGTATGTCCTGACTCGAGTGTTTGTGTTTGATTTACGCTCGGGTCAGCCTAAGTATTCACAGCTTTGGATTTCACTTTCTGGAGCTAGGAATCACTGGAGATTCTACTTGTCTAGTTATTTATCTTTTTCAGTTTCAGATGTTTTATTTCATCTCTTGTATTAGTGGACTTCTATGTATTTGGGATTTCTGTTGTGTTTGTTTTCAGACTGTTATTATGTATTTGTTTTGAGAATTTGTTATAGTAGCTTCATGAACTACTATGGTATTTTAATTTCCACTGCAGGTTATTATGATATTTCTATGTCTGTGATTCTGTGAATGATTTTATTTGCTCCAAATTTTATTACAATCTGTTATTTTGAATTATTCAAGTCTGACATGTGTGCATTATTGTCGATTTGAATGGTCCAAAATAGTAGGTCGTTACACAAGTAAACTGATATATAACATATCTCTTACACGCATAGCTTACATAAATCAATGTATATGTATATATATACACTACATATATTATAACTAACAATATATATATATATTATACATTTCTCCTATCAAAATTTTTCTCTTTTTCAAGACGTATATAACATATACTGTGCAGATCTATAAATCATATGAAAAAATCAGTATTACTGCAAAATATATAATGTACTGCAACTAGCAAAATATATATATATGCAACTTCTTTATAATATGCAGGCCGATTTATATTTTAAACTTACACTTATATAATAAAACAAGGGACCAAAATATATCCATACTCAAATCAACACAAATGCAAACAGACCAATATATAAATATATATAAAATAGTGCCCAACGGTCATACAATTTCAGTTAACCATATATAAATGCAGATACTAAAATAAAGTATGTAGGTAGGCAAAATAAACTTATAACAAACCTTATAGATAAAGCCTTCATGCAACAAACATAAAATAATACATATGCAAATAAGCACATATATATTATTACTACTAAAAATCTGTTAAATACAAACGTAACATATAATACAAACATTTGAAACATAATTATAGTATATAAAATAGACGCAGCTATAAACATACGCACACCTATATATACTTCAGTATATAATAGAGCCACTACACCTGGACTCATTTTCAAACAAGTGAACAAATTTACAAACAAAACAAAACATACTTATAATATAAACTATATACATATATACATAAATCAATGCACCAACTTAAGCGAGAGAAATGCCAGACAAAAACGGAGATGCTGGAATAAGGGGAATCAGCTACACGTGAGTGATGGGTTGGTTGCTAACGCGAGCTGTGAGGAGGTTTGTAGGCACTGGGTTTTGCATGGCGGAAATGGTTAAAGCGACGAGGTGGAAGGTGGCCGTTCATGGCTATTGCAAATATTCCTTTTTTTTATAAGTAGCATGCATGAAAAGAAGAGGAGAGGCGAGATGAGAAGGCATAAGAAACAGGTAAGTGCGGACGTGCAGCCAGGCAAGACAAAATAAATTCAACTTGTATACTTTTCTCAAAGAGATGGAACAACAACAAAAAAATGAGAGAGGAAGCACGAAAAGGAATGAACCATTAAATATTTTAAATTACAATGGGAACCGAAAAGGCAAAATTAAATTGGGCAATATGAAAAAAAATTACTGGCTACCAATAACATTATTGGATAATGATGGACGAGTGGGCCTCCAAGAAATAAATGGGTATAGGTTTTATTATATACCTTCCTTTATCATCCTTTCCAATGAACAGTATGAACCAAAGGAATTTAGAGAACGAGCCGGTATATATTCAAACAATGTTAATAACAAAGGTCAGATATTGGTTTGCAAAAAATAATAAAGTCTAGTGGCTGCACAAATTCAAGATAGATAACCAATGGTCACAATAATTTTAAAAGCAAAATTTTTGGAACGATACAGTTGACCTTTTCACGGTTTTCGCTGTGTTCCAGATTTCAAAACACAGAATTGAATATACTGCAGATATCAGCATGATTAGACGATCAAAACGATATACAGATATTAGTGGTACGATCACTCTATCAAAAGTCGATAATCGGCACCGATATACGTTGCTATTCCGTACGGAAAAATCCAAACATTGCTAGAAATGTCCGAATTTCGCGAAACGAATTTCGCAGTCTGATTTAGAGTGTTCTAAGTAAATTTTCTCATGTTGACATATTTAGGTTTCGAAATACTTTTAAATCCAACTATTATTAACTGATTTAAACTGAATTTCTAGCGACTGATAGAACATCTATATTATTCGATGAAAATTTGTCATTTGCTATGTCTAAGTAGACGCATTCCAAATATCAAATTTATATTTCAAAATTTTATTATTTTAAATTTCACAAAAATTCAATTAAATATATTATTAAAACAGTTAAATTTTACGGGTCGTTAAAAATCAAAATTATATCTAATAAGTAATAGTAATTATGAAACACACCTAGGGTTTAGCATGTAGTCTAAATCTTTTACATTAATAGATATATACATTTATCTTTTTTAACAGCTAAACAATAACTTGTTCAGTTTAACACTTAAGGCTTAGTATCATCTGCCATTGAATATTTAGGTATGCTTAATTAAACAAATGTCGATTATGTTAAATTATAGCAAGAACTAAAATACCTTAAATCCATTATAAAAGCTATTATCAGCATCGCTGAGAATGAATATTTAACTAAAATTTATCATCTAACTAAATAATTTACATCAAAATAAAATATAGCTTAAACGCATTTAAGTTTAAAGTGATTACAGAGATTGCTCGATGAAAGTATTTTAGTTTAAGATGAAATCGATGAAGCTAAAATTGATGTTGCTAAAGTCGTTGTAATTGAAATGTAGCTTTGATAAATGGTTTGTAATTGTTTTAGCAGAAATATTGGGAAGAGAAATCAATCATTTATTTTTAAAACCTAGTTTTGGTTTTGGTTTGGAGTTTTGAAAAATCATACAAAGCGAAAGAGAAAATGGAACTGAAGAAGGGATGAAGTAACTGATTGAAAGGCTGAGGGGACGTGTATAAAATTTGTTCTGCAAAGTAAATATTTTAAATCCGTGTCCTACAAATATATTGTTTGATGAAAGAATGCCTTTACGGTAAAATTCCCCTTCATTAAACAGGTCAAAAATAGCTCAACCCGAACCCGACCCGATTATAAACGGGTTGACTCGACTGGACCCATGTAACACGATTATAAACGGGTCGGGTCAGGTTGTAAACGGGTCGGGTCAAGCCGCATAAGGTATATATGGGTTATAAATGGGTCGTGAATGGGAGAAAAACGGGTCAAATTCGGATTCACGGGTCAGGTTGGGTTACAATCGGGTTGGGTCAGCCCATATAAGTATAAACGGTTTATAAACGAGTCAAATTCGGGTTCATGGGTCAACCTGAAACCCACTCATTTATAAACCGGTCAAATTTGGATTAACCCAAAAATTGACCCGCCTACTTAACTGGGTCGGGTTAACCTGTTAATTTCCATGTAATCTTCGGGTCATGCTTGAAATTGACAGCCCTACTAGCAATGCCTTTGTTAGAGCCTTTTGGAACAAGTTACAAGGTCACAAACTTCTTCAAGTAGTTGATAAGTATGTCTGGAACAACAAGCTGCAAGGTCGCACCATTTCCATGGTTTATGAGGAATTAAACAAAAGAGTTAGAGACAGACCTTTTCTGCTAGAACTCTAGAGTATAGAATCGTTTCGGTCCCCTCAAGCTTAATTTCTTTCTTTGGAAAGTTTTGAGGAACACTTTGTCCAACCGTCATAAGAGAGGTATCCAAGTTGTGAATGAGTGTTTCTTTTGCCAATCTGACACTAAGAATACTCTGCATATTTATTTCCAATGTGCGGTTAGATATAAAGATTGGTCCCAGATATTGGCTTAAGGAAGGATGCACATGCCGAGCAGAAATAGCAATTATGAATGGAACTTCTTATTCCATGCAACGAGATGCAGAAGTAAAAAATCATATGTGATGTTGATAGTATTAAAGACCTTCATTTATGAAATTCAACGTAAGAGGAACACTAGGTTGTTTGTGAAAACTGTTAGGTCTGGAGCTTTGTTAGTTCAAAGTATCTTGTATGAAGTTAGGGATTGACGAGGTAGACTTGTATGCTTGGGAAGTAATTTCCTGATGATCTTTCTTGTTGTTTATTTTTTTTCTTTTTTTCCTAGGTATAAGCTTGTTTATACCTATATATTTCCTTTTTTTAATAAATCTGGAAAGGCCTGTCAACCCTGCTGGCTTTATTAAAAAGAATATTATTGAATTTAAAATCAATGGTATAAAAGAGAAATAAATTGGAAGTGATAAGAAAATGATTGCAAAAGATCATGGTGTATTAAAACAGAGTTATAAAAAGTATTTGATTAAGTGATGGTACATTCTAAGTAATAAAAATATATATGCTGATGTATATTTTCAAAATAATATAACAACTTGAAATTAGAAATTTGTCATGCATGTGAAATATCTTTGAAATAATAAATAATTAATGAAGGAATTTTTTTTATTTTGGAATAATGTTAAAGTTATAAACTTTGTAATGGATTTAAACAAAATTAAATTTAGAAAAGTAGTAGTAATAATAATAGTATATCCTTAAAAATAGTGGTTAATGTACTTTCCATAAGTATGGGCCATGATATAGGGTAATAAATGCTGATTTTGAATCTAATGTAATAAGTTTATGAGTATGGAAACAATTTATTGAAAGTTATTTTGTGTTCTATAAAGAATGGTGAAAACCAAATTTTTATGGAGTAGATAGGATCACTACTTAGGTAAGGCATGGTAAAAGTTTTAGGATATGAATCAAATAGGAATAGTATGCATAACCTGATTTGGAAATTTGAAATCAATCCTAAACCTTTATCTGTAGAAATTGGTAAAGTTGTAAAGATATTCCAAATCTATAATTGGGTTGTAAATTAGATTGCCCTAGATGACTTGGAATGTAAATTTCTATATTTTAATTTATTTGGAGTGGTTTTCGTATAATTTCCATAAATTATCATATTCCAAAATATGTATAAAAGCAAGTTGTTTGAATTAACAAAGGATGTACCAAAAGGGAAAAGAGATGTGTAAGATATGGATATACTTTTTTGCAGTTTACACTCTCTAAATAAATAAAAATAATAATTCCTTGTAATTTCAAACGAAGCAAAGATCACACTTTGGTTAATTTATGGAAAATTATAACGTTAATCCTTTTTAGAAGGATAGTTTGATAAATTAAAAATGTAGTAAGGAGTGTCCTAGTTTAGAAATTAATATACACATAAAACCATGATTAATGACTAAAAATAAAAACAATTATAAATAGCATAATTTATGACTATTTATATATTAATTAGTAATGAAGGGATTAACATTTATGGATATTTAATTACAAATTTAACAGGTAATAAATTTGTAATTTGTGAGAGCAAAAAGGAAATAAATAGGGACAAACTAGGAAAATTTAACATGACATTTATGGAAGAATTAAATAGAGTAATAGATGGATTCTAAAATTTGTAAAAGATTTGAGAGACTTAGATAAGGGTTGATTAGAGATGGTCCAGTTTTGACAATAATGATCAACTATTATGGGTATATTAACTAAAGTAACGGATGGACCATATATATGAGGAACCAAGAAGGAAAATTAAGGAAGATGGGTGATAGTGGAAATATCCATCTTAATTTAATAAGGTGTGTTAGGACCACAGCATTATTTACACCGTTTGATGATAGATGGAAGCTTCGAGCAAAATTTTCTATTTGAATTTTTTTGGTTGTAATTGCTAGTTATCTCCCTTAGTTATTGGAAAAGCATAAGATATGGTATAGGATATGTCCCTATTTCAACAGTGTCTTGATTATATAAATGAGATTAAAACACTTGATTATTATATACATATTGAGAAGCAATTTAAATAAGGAAATTTTATAGGGACACTTCACTAGCAATAAACTATAAGTAAGACTGGAGGTTAACCAGGAAATTAGGTTAGCGACCCAAAGTAAATGAATGACCAATCCCGAAAACTTTAAGACTATGAAAAAGGTTAATTTTAGCTTGAAGAATGTCACCATTTAATAAAATGAATAGGGATGTGAAGATGATTTTCTATTGAACAAGGATGAAGAAGAAGGTAGCCAAATTGCCGTCACGTGTTTAACGTAAAAAGTTCCCATTAGAAGCAAATGGATCGCATCATCTCTAGCATAGATTTATATAAAGGAGACGGTTTGACTTCATGTAATTCCAATTAGCATCCTTAGTGACAAAGAACCTTTATTTACTAGAGAAATTTTGAAAGAATTTACAGCTTTAGGAACTTCATTGAATCTTAACACTGCTTACCACCCACAGTCTGATGGACAAACTGAAGGAGTGAATAAGATCTAGGAGGATTTGTTAAGAGCATGCATCATGGACTTTGGATGATAGTAGGCGCAACACTTACCTTTAGTATAATTTGCAGTCACAAATCGATGATTGGTATTGCATCCTTTGAAGTGCTTTAGAGGAGGCCCTGCAAATTGCCAAGTTGTTGGAAGGAAACCACCGACAAAATCCTACTCGGACTAGATTTAATTTCGATTCTTTAGAAAGATAAAGTTGATTAGCCAGCGTGTGAAGGTCGTAAGATTTGGAAAGATGGGAAAGTTGGCACCAAGATTTATTGGGCCTTTCCTAATTTTGGAAAAAATAGGAAAACTTGCATATCATGTGTGACGCAGCGGATTAATCAAACAAAACTTCAATCGATGAAATGTAGCAATCGGTGAGTTGAAGATACCAAAATGCCCAAGTTCGTTGATCCAAAGATACCGAACTCTAGCTATCTCAAACACGTTGATAGCGCACTATACCGTGTTCAAAGATCTACGATTCTTCGCACGTTGATCTAGCGCACTAGATTCCGTGAATCGGCTTCTACGATCGTTGAATCGAGCGCACTCGATTAACCGAAAGAGGAGATAGGAGATTACACTCAACTACCAATTGGTATGAAAGCACAAAGCTAACAAAAGAGAAATTTTATTCAAAATCAACAACCACAAAAATTACAACACACACGCTATTTATAGAAGTTACAACTCAACACAACATACAACACCCAACTCCTAAGTCGGCACCGACCCAACATACACGACTCATTTCGGCCGACTCATCATAAGTCGTTACCGACTCAACACACGCAACTCCAACCCCTTACAACAGAACACAAAGCAACGACTCATGTAAGGTCCGCCTCCGACTCAAGAACAATTTACGACTCATACTAGGTCGGCAACGACCTACGACTCATGGCACAAAAACACTCAGCGCGACTCAACAGGCCTGCCTCATCACATCCGACTCAAGACACTGCGACTCACGACTCATCACTTCATGCGACTCAACAGCTTCCAACGACTCAAGCTTACTTGTGTCATGTCCCTTCAACCGACTTAATACTGGACGACTCATGGCCTTGCAGTTAGGTCGTATCTTTCTTAAACTTGATTCCTTAGGTCGGTCCCGACTCATGGCCGCCCCAAACTCCTTCCCTGATTCCTTAGGTCGGTCTGGACTCATGGCCGCCCCAAACTCCTTCCCAGTGACTCGTGCCTTTTCTTCCCGTGTCTTGTTGAGTCGTGGTCGATTCACACTGAGTCGTAGACGACTCAAACTAAGTCGGGGACGACTCAACTCCGAAGTCCATGATACTCGACCTTTGTTATCTCGGAAACGACTTAGGGCCCCCTCCTTAGCTCGTAACCGACTCGTCAAGCATGCACGTCTTAAGCTCGTGTACGACCTAATATGGTTTAACTTTTGAATTCCCATATGCCTTGCTGCATCATCCTCCCCTGGTTGAGAAAAATTCGACCTCGAATTTGTAAATTCTTTCTCAACAATCTCATTCCCATGATACGGAATTAAGTGTTTGATGTTAAAAACATCAGAAGTATAAACATCATCTGGTAACTTTAATCGATAAGCATTCTCATTGATTTTCTTCAAAACTTCAACTGGACCAATTTTTCGTGCCTTCAACTTGTTATAAGCACCCACCGGAAAACGATCCTTTGTTAATACTGCATAAACCAAATCACCTTCCTTAAATTCAACATTCCGACGTTTCAAATATGCAAACTTCTTATATTTCTTATTTGATTTCTCCAATCGTTCCTGAACGATTTTATGACATTCAGTCAGCTCATCAACAAAATCGACAGCTCGTTTAACTGTTCCTTTCGATTGTGGGACTACTGCCAAATCCAACGGCCCCCTGGGTAAATTTGAATAAACAATCTGAAACGGACTGAATCCTGTGCTACGATTTACTGCATGATTATGAGCAAATTCTGCCTGGCATAGCTTCATGTCCCAACTTCTCAAATTATCCTGTACAAGACAACGCAACAAATTCCCCAATGACCTGTTAACAACTTCTGTCTGTCCATCAGTTTGTGGATGATAAGCACTACTAAATTTCAGTTTCGTTCCCACCATCTTCCACAAACTCAGCCAAAAGTGACTCAGAAAACGAGTATCTCGGTCAGAAACAATAGATTCTGGTAAACCATGAAGTCGATAAATCTCCTTGAAAAATAGCTGTGCGACTCGAACTGCATCTGCTGTCTTCTTGCAAGCAACAAAATGTGCCATCTTTGAAAACCTGTCCACCACAACAAATATCGAATCATTTCCCCTTTGAGTTCTCGGCAAACCCAAAACGAAATCCATGCTGATATCAACCCATGGCTTAGATGGTACTGGTAACGGCATATACAACCCTGCATTCGTTGCTGTCCCCTTTGAAACCTGGCAAATATGACATCGCTCCACGAACCTCTCAACCTCTTTCCTCATCGACGGCCAAAAGTAAGACTGTGAAATCAACTGCAAAGTACGATCACGGCCCACATGTCCTTCCTCGTGCAATTCCTTCACAATTTTCATCCTCAAACTACAATCCGGAATACATAAACGATTTCCTTTAAACAGAAAACCATCAACCAACATAAATTCATCCGCACTTCCATCCTTCACTTTCTCAACATATTTCACAAAGTAAGGATCCTTTTCAATCATCTCTGGTAGTAATTCAAACCCCGTTACTTCAACCTTCATTGTCGTTAGTAAATGACTCCTCCTACTCAAAGCATCAGCTACTCGATTTGTCACCCCTGATTTGTGCTTAACGACAAAAGTAAACTGCTGCAGATAAGTAATCCATGATGCATGTCTCGCAGAAATTTTATCTTGCCCCTGTAAATGTTTCAAAGCTTCGTGATCAGTGTACAGAACAAATTCCTTCTGAAATAAGTAATGTCTCCAATGCTTAACAGCCTGAACAACAGCATAAAATTCAACGTCATATGTACTGTATCTCATCTTTGCCCCTGACAGTTTCTCACTAAAATAAGCAACTGGCTTTCCATTCTGGCTCAGAACTCCTCCAATACCAACCTTCGAAGCATCAGTATGCAATTCAAACAATAACTGAAAATTAGGTAGAACAAGAATTGGTGCAGACGTCAACAATTCCTTGATCCTTTCAAAGGCAACCCCCGCTTCCTCTGACCACACAAACTGTTTACCCTTCATGCAATCAGTCACTGGAGCCATCACGCTACTGAAGTGTGGTATGAACCTTCGGTAGAATGACGCTAGCCCATGAAAACTTCTCACTTCTGTAATTGTCTTTGGCTGTGGCCAATTCTTGACTGCTTCAACTTTGCTCTGGTCAACTTGAATACCTTTCCCTGAAACAACATAACCCAGGAATAAAACAGTAGGTGTCATAAACACACATTTCTTTGTAGCAGCGTAAAATTGTTCTTCACGAAGAATAAGCAACACTTCCCTCAGATGTAGAACATGCTCCTCCGTACTCCTGCTATAAATCAAAATATCATCGAAATACACCACGACGAACTTTCCAATGAATGGTCTAAAAATTTGATTCATCACCCGCATGAATGTACTAGGTGCATTAGACAAACCAAATGGCATAACCAACCATTCGTACAACCCCTCTCTAGTTTTGAAAGCTGTCTTCCATTCGTCTCCAGGTCTGATACGAATTTGATGATAACCACTCTTCAAATCAATTTTCGAGAATATAGTTGCCCCACTCAACTGATCCAACAAATCATCCAACCTCGGCATAGGAAATCTGTAACGAACAGTGATCTTATTCAAAGCTCTACTATCAGTGCACATTCTCCAAGTTCCGTCCTTCTTTGGTACTAACAATGCAGGTACAGCACACGGACTCAAACTTTCCTGAATACGACCCTGTTCAAGTAATTCTTCCACCTGCCTTCGTAACTCCTCATGTTCCTTCGGACTCATTCTGTAATGTGGTCGGTGTGGTAACACTGCTCCCGGAACAAGATCAATTTGATGTTGAATGTCTCTAAGTGGTGGTAACTCCTTCGGTAACTCCTCTGGAAAGACATCTTCAAACTCTTTCAAAACAGGCTTCACTTCTTCAGGAATCTCAACTTCTTCGCTACTCTCTCTCCCAATCAACAAAAACACTTCCGGTTCTTCCTCCACTTCTTTAACAAACTCCTTCAAAGTCAACAGAGTTTTCAATTCTTCAATCTCTTCTAGCTTGCTCTCCTTCTGCTGCTGTCTCTTAGGAACTAAAGTGATTTTAGTACCCTCGAACATGAAACTGTAACTGTTGGCACGACCGTCATGCTGAACTGCTCTATCAAACTGCCATGGTCTGCCCAACAATAAGTGACAAACATCCATATCTACGACATCACACCATATTTCATCTTTGTACTTCTTTCCGATTGAAAAATTCACACAAGCTCTTCGACACACTTTCACTTCACCTCCTTTCCTTAACCATGCTAGCTTGTATGGCTTAGGATGCTTCTCGGTCTTCAAGTTCAACTTTCTTACTGCTTCTGTAGAAATAATATTATCACAACTTCCTGCATCAATAACAAACTTGCAGACCTTTCCCAGAATAGTACATGTCGATTGGAAAATATTGCTTCTCAGCCAACTACAATCCTCCTCTTGCTTTGGTGTCAAACAACTTCTCCTCATCATAAGATTACATCCTTCATCTCCCGACACTTCTTCTTCCTCCTCAACATAAGGTACATTTGAATACTCTGCCTCCTCACCATCATCTGCCTCAACCTCTGCAACCATGGTTCTCTTCTTCGGCTTCGGACATTCGTTGCTTTTGTGACCCAACTCCTGACAATTATAACATTTGAAAATACTACTAGCCTTCGCCTTCTCAACCTCCTTCACCACTGGTTTTGTAACTGGTTTAGGAACATTAGAACTTCCACCAGCACCCCTTGCTTGATTATTAGAGTTAGTAAACACACCACCTCCACGCCTTCCTTGTTTCTCCCAAGCTAACGCTTTCTGATGTGCCTCTACAACGGATCTAGGATCAAACATATTAACCATATCCTGGATCTGCATTCTCAAACCCCCAACGAATCTAGCTGTCAGCTGTTCTTCTGTCTCCATAATATCGTTTCTAGCAATGAGTTGGTAAAATTCATCAGCATAATCACTAACAGACTTCGTCCCCTGCCTCAGATTCTGCAACCTTTGGTACATAAGTGACTGGTAGTTGTAAGGTAAGAAAGTAGATCTCATCAACTTTTTCATCTTCTCCCAAGATTCTATCTTTGACTTCCCCATTCGTTCTCGAGTAAGTTTAGTTTGCTGCCACCATGCCAATGCTCTTCCCCTCAGCCTTGTAGCAACTAACTTCACCCTTCTATTCTCCGGCACCTCCTTGAAATCAAAGATTTCCTCCATATTAGACAACCAATCTAAAAACTCCTCAGCAACCATTCCGCCTTTAAATTCTGGAATTTCCATTTTCATACCCGACTCCCAACGACGATCATCCTCCACATCACGGTAAGAATTTCGAATTTGGTCTCGATCTCTATAAGGAATACTTGCTCTATCACCCTCTTCAACAAAATCAAAGGTACGCCTACATCGATCTCGACTAACATCATCCCTTCTCTCATGCATGCTTCTTTGACTATGTCTCTCTTCATCTCTATATACTTCATGGTCAAATTCTCGATGACTTCTTCTTTCTTCATGTGCATAGTCATGATGATCTCTTCGTGATGAAATTGATGTTTCTCTTCTATCTCTACAAGAATGTGGTGATACCCTCCTCGCTTCCGTAACCAATGGCGAAACTCGGTTTCCTCCATGGTTCGAGTTTGGTGATCTCCTCCTTTGATTCAAATCATTCATCAATCTCTCCAATTTACCAATGCCTTCATCAAATTTCTCATTAATACGTTGTTCCATAAGCTCGGCTTCTTCTCTACGATACAAAGCTTCAACGTTTTGATGACGATTAGCTCTCCTTGGTGGCATGGTTAAAATTTTCACAAACTTCAACAAATTGAACACAATACTTCAAAATTTCACACGATAAGGCAATCTAGGCTCAACTGTCTCGGCAATGCTTGTCTCGGCCTTGACTCTTCACAACTTTGCTTGGCTCGGTCAAGACTTGCCTCGGCTCACTCCAAAACCTTCAAAACTTTGGCGCGCAAATCACCAATTCAAAATCCAAACAAAATCCAACTCCTCGATCCAAAATGAAATGGATCAAACTCTCCAAACTTGATGCAACTTCAATATGAACACGATGAACTCCTTCCAACTTCAAAAACTTCAAAAACTTGGCTCCAAGAATCAAACTTAGCTATGATTGGCTAAGTATGGCTCTGATACCAATAATGACGCAGCGGATTAATCAAACAAAACTTCAATCGATGAAATGTAGCAATCGGTGAGTTGAAGATACCAAAATGCCCAAGTTCGTTGATCCAAAGATACCGAACTCTAGCTATCTCAAACACGTTGATAGCGCACTATACCGTGTTCAAAGATCTACGATTCTTCGCACGTTGATCTAGCGCACTAGATTCCGTGAATCGGCTTCTACGATCGTTGAATCGAGCGCACTCGATTAACCGAAAGAGGAGATAGGAGATTACACTCAACTACCAATTGGTATGAAAGCACAAAGCTAACAAAAGAGAAATTTTATTCAAAATCAACAACCACAAAAATTACAACACACACGCTATTTATAGAAGTTACAACTCAACACAACATACAACACCCAACTCCTAAGTCGGCACCGACCCAACATACACGACTCATTTCGGCCGACTCATCATAAGTCGTTACCGACTCAACACACGCAACTCCAACCCCTTACAACAGAACACAAAGCAACGACTCATGTAAGGTCCGCCTCCGACTCAAGAACAATTTACGACTCATACTAGGTCGGCAACGACCTACGACTCATGGCACAAAAACACTCAGCGCGACTCAACAGGCCTGCCTCATCACATCCGACTCAAGACACTGCGACTCACGACTCATCACTTCATGCGACTCAACAGCTTCCAACGACTCAAGCTTACTTGTGTCATGTCCCTTCAACCGACTTAATACTGGACGACTCATGGCCTTGCAGTTAGGTCGTATCTTTCTTAAACTTGATTCCTTAGGTCGGTCCCGACTCATGGCCGCCCCAAACTCCTTCCCTGATTCCTTAGGTCGGTCTGGACTCATGGCCGCCCCAAACTCCTTCCCAGTGACTCGTGCCTTTTCTTCCCGTGTCTTGTTGAGTCGTGGTCGATTCACACTGAGTCGTAGACGACTCAAACTAAGTCGGGGACGACTCAACTCCGAAGTCCATGATACTCGACCTTTGTTATCTCGGAAACGACTTAGGGCCCCCTCCTTAGCTCGTAACCGACTCGTCAAGCATGCACGTCTTAAGCTCGTGTACGACCTAATATGGTTTAACTTTTGAATTCCCATATGCCTTGCTGCATCAATGTGGAGTTACTAGATAAATTGGTAGGAGTCCATGATATTTTTCACGTTTCTCATTTGAAGAAATGCCTTTATTATAGCTATTATGGTAGAGTCCGATCAGTTTGTGGATACTGAGATGGAACCAATAACATCCTTTTCCACCTCATGCATTGTGGAGCATAAAACTAGAAAGCTCTGCAATAAAAAAATTAGGCTAGTTCGAGTATAATGCGGAGAAAATCCAGCGAAAACATGAGAATTTCTCATCCCGAGCTTTTTTCTAACAAACGTTTTCTCTCCAAAATCAGGTTTATGTTCTATCATGGTTGCTAGATTGGATGGTAGATAATGGTGGCTACACTTTTCACTGCCACTTTTCACTTATGTATAAATTTGTTATGCATGTTTAGGGTGTTTGCTTACATACTTATTTGTCACGATCACACACTCACGATAGGATTAAGTTCACTTATAGTATACCTACAATATATAATCACATTGCACTTATGGTTGGATAGATGGTTGTGTATATAACTTAGTGGTATAACATAAATGTTTATTTCGCGTTATGTTGTTTTTCCCTTGGAAAGATTCGGGGAGAAATCCTTTTAAAGGGAGAGAATATAACATCCCATAAAATCAACCATAACTAAATAAACTGGATAGTTAAATAAAATAAGGATAAAAATGAACATTTGTAAAAGTCAGAATTTGACCATGAATGTTATGCTGTCGCATTCATGGAGATTTTCTGGTTAATTTTCATATATAATATGTATAAAAAGTAGCACAAACGAGGAAGTTATGGACATTTGGATTTTCAAATTCAAATTAATTTAAGTAGAATTCAAATTCAAATAAATAATTAGCTCAAAATTTTGAAATTCAAAAGCTAACAGTAATTATACTTGGGGGTTAAGTAAACGTTAAAATTAACGTCAATGTTAAATTGTAAATTAGGAGGAAAATAAAATAAACAATGGCAAGAATTAAACGTTGCCCAAATAAGGGGATCGGTCGACCGCTCCACTTAGACCGGTCAACTGTTTGTAGTCGATTGGTAGGAAGAAGCGGTCGACTGGTTCAAGTGGTTGGTGGCTTGGTTTTTGAGTATTTTAACATACCAGATTATATAACTTTAATCCAACGGTTTTGGTACGTTCCAACCACTATAAATGAGAGACTTGCCCCCTCACTTTTCTCCACAAATTACTTGAGAAAACAACAGAAATCTGTCAGCCGCTCTTCTAAAAAGATTCAAGAAATTCTCTAGGATTATAGGTAAGGAATTTTAGATGTCCTTATTTAATTTCTAATCTCTTTTCCCCTCGAACCTATTTATTGCCGAAACCAATGCATATGCAATCTGTTATTGCATATAACTAATAAGAAAGATCTAAATGAGTATATTGTAGGCATGTCATATCCAAAAAGGAGCAAAGCTAAGGATCTGTACTGAGTGGGAATCTTAATTTTTCCATTCTAGTAATTGAATAGTGTAGCTTGGATTTGATATATGACTTGGGGAGTTTTGGATTATGAAAAGATCACATTAAAAATCCCCAAAATTCCCCTAAAGAAAAATTTCAATTCTTAGGTTGGAATCTTAATTTTTTTGTATTAAAATAATGGAGTTTGTATGGATTTTGCAATTTAAGTATTTTGCCTTCTATTCCACTTCTTAATCTAACGTTTTCTCTAGATCTAATTAAGGGATTTCTATAAGAAATAATATGTATGGTACGTATTCTTATTCATAGTTTACACCACCTATTTCTAAAAGTATAGAAATTTCCTTATCTAATTTCATGTAAAGGAAGTTGAGTAGAAAATAAAATTAATTAAATTGTAAGTTTCTAATTATTGATTTATTCCATTGTTTTAATATAAATAAGTTGGATTTTGATTCTATATACAAGTCTATTATCTGATTTTGGATTATCAGATTTATGGTATGAATGTTATTATGGAAGTGAGACTTGTATAATTTAGGAAGATTTGACATTTATACGCTAGTTTAGGGCGTAATCTTCGCATGTATACAAATTAATAAATGCATATTTGTGTGTGTATATACACATACACACAGGCACATATATAAGTTAGCGTACATAACATACAATTATGACATATTAATTGCTTAGTTAATGTAATAATTACCATTGAATCTCTCTTCTGCATGCATAGAAATTAATAAATGCATATATGTGTGTCTATATACACCCACACATATACACATATATAAGCTAGCGTAAATAATGTACAATTATGACGTGTTAATTGCTTGGTTAATTAGGGTAATAATTATCATTAAATCCCCCTTAGGAAAGTAATTGATTATTAACACAAATTAAGAAGGAATTCTTATAAGGCCTAAAATAATGAATAACGAAGAGATGTGTGATAATATATTTTGAGAGTGTTATGAATTATGACCAAGTTATAGGGATGCAAGGTCAATCAAAAGCACACATAAGTATGCCCAATTAATCTGGCCACCAGCAGTATGATCTTGTTATGACGTGAGACAACACATGTAATAAGTAACTACGGATGATGCGAGGTTGGTCCTAATTCTGTAGAGCAAATTTACAACTAATCTAACTACCAGTTCCTATGAATAATTGGACTAATGTGAGACATCTCCATATAGTACGAGTCGTAATACGAAGAACCTGCTCCGGGGATTGAAGGTATCAATTGGTTGTTCGAGGGCCCGCCTCTTTTCCATTATGAAGTATTAAATGGTCAGGATTGAGTTTATGCATGATTGAGGATATCTCGAAAAGATCCGCTTCAATGGAAAGTAGTAAGTGTCCAAGGAGATTTTCATGCAATGTTAGCTAGATAGGCACCTGTAAGGAGTCTGCCTTTAGGGTAGGTATTAAATGATGGGGGCCTACCTCAGTTGAGGACTTAAATGGTCGGAGTCTGCCTATTTTCCTTCAAAATGGTATTAAATGGCTTGGGTACTATCTCTCGCATTTGTAGACATTAATAATGATGGCTATGGGTTATTGGTTATGGAATTAGATAAGCCTGTGGGCTTATAATTGGAAAGAATTTTAATATAGCTTAAATGTGTAAGACACATCTTTATTTAAATTATATTGCCTAAGTACTAATATAGAAAAAAACTTGATAATTCTATTCACCAAACATTATTGTTCTGAGTCCCTACTCATTATAACACAGATTAGGTATAGGGACAATGATTCAAATGGAGATGATGATGAGAGAAGCCTGTGGCAGTAGTCTATTTATCTATTTATGTCATTTTTTGATGTACCCTTGAAAGATGACAATATATTTTGAACATGATGAATCTAGGTTATGTATCGGTTATTATTGAAATTGTGTTATAATTTACTGACATTTGAGATATTAATAAAATAGATACTATTTTTGTTATTATTTTTATCCTTCTGCTGTGAGTTCTGAATGATTAGATAAAGAGCTCTGCATTGTTCTTTTTACCAACCAACAACTAGCATTGGAATGGTGTAAGTTTCGGTAGGCCTTTTCTAAGTTATAATTTAGAACTATTTCGAGGCGGGTTGTTACTAAAGCTATCAATGAGATAAAGTTGATGCATCAAGCCAGTTAGAAGAGATATTATGTCGACAGACATAGTACATATTGATGCAAAAATCCTTATTTACTTGAACAAATCATTGACTATGCCAGCAACTGAAACTACTCCATCCAGTAGGGGAGATATGTAACAACCCAAAGGCAGAGGAGATATGTAACAACTCGATTTAATAATTACCTTGATTCGAATTTCATAATAATTATTCTAGGAATAATTAAGGGGATTTATAATTTTATTAGTGTAAGTAAGGCAGATATTGGTTTTTGTATTATTAAAGGAGATAAATTTGATTTGGAATGTGTATTTAAATTAACAGAAATTTAGAGAAGTCTTGTTTTCCTTTTAATATTAGTATTTTAATTAAAATATTAGAATGAAATCGTTAGAAAATTATAATTAGAATTTTAGAGTGTAAATTTTCTTTTTGTTCATTATTGGAAATTTATTCATATTGAATAAGTGAGAATCTAATTAGAGTTAAAATTGGTTTTTCAAACTAAAAAGAATTTATTTTGAAAATAAGAAGAGATGGTTTTATATCTTAAGTTAGCAACTAGTTAGAGTTTAAAGCTAGTAAAAGAGAAATAAAAGGATTTGGTTAACAAATTGAAGAGTGAATTTCTTTGTTGATTAAATAAGGGTTTTGTAAGTTCAATTGTAACAACTCGTAAATTTTCGATAATTTAATTCATTAATTTAATGGATCTTGTTATTTAACATTGAAATAAATAAAAAGTTGTAATGTGATAATGAGATAATAACTAAATTAAAATGAAACAATGTTAATTCAAGTTAACTGTCAACAATCTTAATGAAATTCTAATTCAGTGTCATTTAAATGCTATGCTTGGTTATCAATTGAATATAAGAAAATAGAAGCAAGTATTGAATTAACTAATGAAATTAATATATTGATTAAGAAGTTGATTGAAATTAGTGTTAGAAATCTAATGGTAACATTTGTTGTAAGTAATAAACCTGTAAATGAAATTAAAGATTTATGGTAACAACTATTACATGTTACCGCTTTAGTTTGTTTATTAAATGGAAATGGGGAATCAATTAAATTATACTAAAATTTAATGTTACATTAATGAGATTAAGACAATATTTGCAAAATATGAATGTAATAAGTGAATAATTGAATTAAAATCAATTGAAATATAGGTAAATGAAATAATATTGTATATTTTATGTATAAAATTTGGTTGTAATATATTGGTTGGTAGGAAGTGAAATTTATAAATACTGGTTGTAAAATAAAATGTGAAGACCCGCCCTTCTACTCACAGAAAGATGTATCATCAATAAGAAAAGAAAGGGATAGAAATAGAAAAGATAGAAAGTAGAATAACAACATCAGAATCTCACAGCGGAAACAGAACAAAATATAAT
Organism: Allium cepa; assembly: GCA_030765085.1. Classification (NCBI taxonomy): domain Eukaryota; kingdom Viridiplantae; phylum Streptophyta; class Magnoliopsida; order Asparagales; family Amaryllidaceae; genus Allium; species Allium cepa. The sequence goes on from CM060934.1 coordinate 692,865,337, forward strand.
ACATCACATAACTATTACATAGTTTTTACATATATCAGAGTTATACAATATTATACAACAAGACAGTCATATATATATATATATATATATATATATATATGTCATAACATACATCCCAAAATACAACATACATCAACTAACACAGCGGAACTAGATAGATATATACGCCTGGACTCCTGCTCCGAGCTCCTCCAGAAACCAAAATCCAAAATCTAACACTTGGTTACTCATAAAAATTTGAGTACCCAAGAGTTTATGAAAAACAGAAATAAACTCCAGGTCAGACATGGGTCTGGTATGAGTAAACGGTTTAAAGTTGTTTAACTTTGGAAACATTTGAAAATAAAGGTATCACGTAAGACTTCCCACACATAAATACGGGTAAGCTTTTACCTTACGCTAACCAAAACAATTTTATAGGAAATCCAATGATATTATAATAGTGTCTAGGTTTTTCAAGTAAAATACAGAAATAGCTGAAATGCTTACATCTCACATTCCAACATAGTTGGGCACAATCAAAACGTACGGCACTTATTGGAAATTGGATTCCATACAATGGCAGGGCTACTGGGGTACCGCCCGTCACACTACGAGGCCTAGATCACCATACCGAGGATCACTCCCGACCCCGTACAACACAAGGTCGGAATCATTCCTTTCTGAATAGTCCCGAACAAGATAACCCCGCGGTTGTAGCTAGCAACCGCCCATACAACCGAAATAAAAAGGGACATCTAGACAGGGTTATATCTCGTCCTGGTTGGGTGCTAGCCACCTAACCTTGCTGCACATCCCCTGTTTTAGCCATTCCCGGTTGATGAGGCTTGATGTTATGATTACCTTTATAGAACATATCTCTTAGAGCTAATCGTCCACCTGACGATGTTCTGAAAGCATTCAATCCATACAAGTTCATTCCGGGTTCAAACGAAACCGAAGGCATTATCTCTTTACACTCATTTTAGAATCACCCTCAGAGTCAACGAAAATAACCCTTGCATTCTGAAACACCATCTCGATCTCCACTTGAGAATTTACGACCTAATGTTTAATTTGGATCGATGTAGTTTTCGGATAATCATAATTGACACCCGATCCCGGTCTCATCGAAATCCAAACGCCATTTTAAAGGTCAAGTTGTTTAATAGTTTAAACAGTTTAATCCAACACTTTGAATTTATATAGCATTTATCACGGATAAATCATACACAATCATCATAGATATATCAAAGCATATCATAGAACATCACAGAATATCACTAAATAAATATCACAAATCAGATATTCTACATATACAATCATTCATAGCAAACATCTTTAATTCTTATTGTAATTAATTTAATTAAAATTAATTACTTAAGAGTTAATTACTTAACCCTGTTTAATAAATCATTAATTATCAATTAATTAATTATTCCATTTCAAATCATTTAATTAATCATTTCTTAATCAATTATTAAATCTTAGTTACTTAATTAATACCCTTAATCATTAATTAATAACCATAATTATTAATAAACAAAACTTAATTATCCATTTATTAACCACTTATTACTTAATTAATCAATTCTTAATTCTTAATTAAATTACTTAATTTGTTAACTACTAATCATATATTAATTAACTTTAAGTAGTTAATTACAAATTTATTTATCACTTAATCATAGCCCATCTTTAATTACAATTATAATTTAATTATTCTTAATTACTTTTTAAAATAATTAATTGATATTAATCATTCATCTTAATTAACATTTAAAAGTCTTCGTTAAATTATGAAAATCAATTTATCACTAACTACAAACTTAAATGTTAATTAATTTTATACTTAACTTAAATTAATTACTCAATTAAAATAATTAAGAGTTTAAACATTGTAAAGTATTAACTAAAATAATTAAAACGTGTGTTAAAGCCTTAACTTAAATTGTTAAACCTTTATTAAGTCGTCAATGCTTAAAACTTGTTGAAAAACAAGTTACTTAACTTTATTTTTTTTTATAACATTACAGTTCTGAAAACCAACCCGAGACTTCCCCTGCTTTACTCAAGTAGCACTTCGAGTTTCTCACCAGCTTTCCCCGAGTCACCTCACGTTCCCTCTCGTACTCCATCTTCTTCTTCTTCTTTTTTATTTCCAGTAAGATGAAGTATAAACTTAAATTATAGATTAAAGTATCAGGAAAACCATGATCACGCACTCGATCACTAACCCGATGCAATCGACCTCTTAACTCGAGTAACGACTCGACATCGTTCACCAACCACACACTAACACCCATCCCCATGCCGTACACGTGCACGGCGACGCGCCTTAGTTCCGGCGAACTCCATCACCTTAGGCAAATCGCAAATCTCCCAAACACTCGAAAACCAAACTCGATTCGCCTCCAAACATTCGAAATCGAAAAAGGACAGTATGCTCGAAAAACTACAACACAACCCACTAACTAAAACACCTCGCCACCGCCGCTCAATCCACCGAAGATGCCAAAACTTCGTCCATGACAACTCGCTACTCTTCCACCGAATGCACGAATTGGTCGAGTCTCGTGAAACTTGATCAAGCATAGAAGACAAACGCGCCTCATTTACTGATCATATTACAAACGAACCTTAGACCCTAAATTGGATTCGTTCGACCTATTCGTGCATTTGAAAAATTATTCAACAATTTTCTCGACATCACATATTTTTATACCAGCTTCAAACCAAATTTCAACATTTATTATTGGATCGATCACCAGAAACTTTTAAAAATGCAATTTTTGTTCAAATACAAACTACTCCTAGAATACTAAACTAAAAATCTTTATTTTTGATTTAAAAATCATAATATGCAGTAAGAATTCAAGTTATAAACTTGAATTAGCTTTTTATAACAATCGAATTTACCAAATTATTACTTGATTACCTGTAAACAAGATTTCCTGTAGTAATATTTCACTAACATGTTTTAATCAGCTTTGAAAAATCTTGTTTGGGGTTTAAACATCTTGTTTGATTGAAAACTGAAAGTTTACAATGATTTGATGAGAATAAATTTGAGTTTTAAAAAAAATATGCAACCTGTAACAAATAACAGAGAAGTACAGAGCAACATAGAATTATATCCAAACTATAACATATGCAAACCATATTATCAATGAATCCTAACTTAGAGCTTTAAAAATTCTTGTTTACTCACTTGCAAGGGTTGCTGAACAAAGAACACTCTGATGTAATGAAAACTTGTAGTTGGAAACTGCCTTGAGTCCTTCCTGTTTTTGTTTGAATTGAGTGATGTTTTTAGCTTAGAAAAAATGAAGATGTTGATTATATTTTCCTGGTTTTCTTATGTGTTTGCTGAACAAACTGGAAATAAAGATATACACATATATATAGAAGAAAATATATTGTATAAGGGAAGGTATCATCTGGTCAAGTGTTTTTTTTTGCTCAGATTTTTATTACTGAAAATGAAAAGATCAGTAAATTTTGAATAGACTTATTTTTGGCTAAGATGATGGCATTTAATGCCATGGTTTTCTAATATGTTTACACAATATTATTATATTTTTGTTGTATATAGATATTTTGTATGTAAATATTCACTTGTAGGTAGACATTTGGGTTTTGTGAATGAAGGTATTTTGTTTTATTATTTTCTAGCTTGCTACCCTGTACATATTTTTGACTGGTTTTATTTTATACCTTGTGCTTACAAATTTCCAGTTTATGTTGCAAGCATACCATATCTACTTAATTCTTGCTTGTATTGACATTTCTATTTTAACTATCAACATTTAAATTATATTCATATGCTTTACTTATATTTTATACTTATATTTATGTTGATAGAATTTGATTTTATTTTAAACATTATCATCCATATATATTTTTATAACAAATGTAAATAAGGTAAAGCATTTTAATTTAATTATATAAGAGAGATTTTATTATAAACATTTTTAAGAGATTTTATTTTAATTTTCCAAATCAAATTTTCCTTTTAAATACAAATATATACAAATAAATGGCAATTGTTCCAAAAGTCATATTCATTTTAAAATGATAAGTTTACATTTTATTTGATTGGATTAAATATTTATTAAATTCATATGGCCAAAATTCTGGGTCGTTACATTCCTCCCCCTTAAAAGAATTTCATCCCCGAAATTTAAAACAAAAGATAATTCAAAAGCTTTTATATCAACCATTCAAACATACATATCATTCATACATTAGCAAACAACCAAACAATTTGTTCTAACAAACATCACTAGCTATCTGGACACAAGTCCAGATAAGCTTTCCTAAAACTATCCAGAGTTTCTTAGGTGCAATCTCTGGGATCATCGCTCCACTGCACTTTGATAAGCTTCACTACCTTAATCCTGAGTTGCCTCTTATCTTGATCAACAATCCGAACTGGATTCCTGACCACAATCAGATTCGGCTCGACCTCCAAATCTTCCTGGACTACTAGTTCTACAACTAATAATGGATCATGAACAAACTTCCTTAGATGGGATACATGGAATACATTATGAATTCTAGACATCCGTTCTGGCAATTTCATTCTGTAAGCTACAGCACCAATCCTTTCCAATATCCGAAATGGTCCAATATATCTCGGGGCAAGTTTTCCCATATTTTCGAATCTAATAGCTCCTTTGATTGGGGAAACTTTGACAAAAACTAAATCACCAATCTCAAATTCCAATTGTCTTCGCCTCTTATCCACGTACTTCTTTTGACGATCCTGAGTAGCTCTCATCCTTTTCTTGATAAGCTCAACTTTAGCAGAAGCTTCACGAATCAAATCAGGTCCAAGCACAAGACGATCTTTCGACTCTATCCAATAGAATGGGGATCTACACGGTCTTCCATAAAGAGCTTCATAAGGTGACATCTTAATACTTGCTTGGTAACTGTTATTATAAGAGAATTCTACCAAATGAAGATGGTCTTCCCAAGATCCACCAAAATCCCAAACACAAGCTCGCGGTATCTTCTAGAATTCGGTTTAGCCTTTCCGTCTGTCCATCTGTCTGAGGATGATAGGCTGTACTAAATCTCAAACTTGTTCCTATAGCTGATTGCAGAGCCTCGCAGAATTTGCTGGTGAAGGTAAGATCACGATCACTTACTATGATAACAGGAACACCATGCAATCTGACTATCTCCCTCAAGAAAATCTCTCCTAGAGAAACTGCAGTACGAGTTATCTTAAGCGGTATAAAATGGGCGCACTTAGTTAACTGATCCACAATAACCCATATTCCTTCGTTTCCTTTCTTGGTTCTAGGCAAACGGTCAATGAAATCCATCAAAATCATCTCCCATTTCCATTCTGGGATTTCCAAAGGCTGCAACAAACCCGCTGACTTCTGTTGATCTCCCTTCACCTGCTGATAGATAGCACAACTATTAACGAAAGCAGCTACATTCCTCTTTATGCTCGGCCACCAGAAAAATCTTCTCGTATCTTTATACAACTTAGAGATTCCTGGGTGGATATTTAGCCTGGAGCGATGACACTCAGCTAAGACTGCTTGCCTCAATTCATCTATATTAGGCACACACAAACGACCATTAATCCTTAAAACACCTTGACCGTCCACCTTGAAATCAGAATATCGACCATCCTTAGTTCCAAGAATCAGTTCCTCAAAAGATCCATCCTTCATTTGCTTACTTATGATTCTGTCCTGGAGAGATGGAATAACTTCCAAAAGAGACAAAACTGCATTCCTGCTATGAGCATCAGCCACCACATTCGCCTTTCCTGGGGTATACAGAATATCCAAATCATATGACGCCAGAAACTTGACCCATCGCTGCTGCCTTAGATCAAGATCCTTTTGAGAGAAAAGGTATTTCAACGGTTTGTGATCCGTGAATAACTCAAACTTCTCTCCCAAGAGATAGTTTCTCCAAATCTTCAAAGCAAAAACAATGGCTAACAACTCAAGATCGTGCGTAGCGTAGTTCTTTTCGTGTGGCTTTAATTGCTGACTCGCATACGCAATTACTCTTCCATTCTACATCAAAACTGCTCCCAAACCAACTATACAAGCATCTGTATAAACTTTAAATTTGCTCTTCCCATTCGGAATAGCTAGCACTGGTGCATTGGTTAGCCTAGTCTTCAACTCTTGGAAAGATTCTTCACACTGGGGTGTCCACTTAAATTTAGCTCCTTTCCTTGTCAACTTAGTCAGATGTAAAGAAATCTTAGAATAATCCTTGATAAACTTCCTGTAGTAACCAGCTAATCCCAGAAAACTGCAAACTTCAGTCGGTGACTTCGGTTGCTTTCATTCCAGAATAGTCTCCACCTTCGCTGGATCTACAGAGATACCTTCTCCAGAAACAATGTGCCCCAAAAATTTGACTTCCGATTTCCAAAATTGGCGCTTAGAGAACTTCGCCTTCAAAACATTCCTCCTCAGTGTCTCCAACACTATTCTAAAATGCTTCTTGTGCTCTTCTTCAGACTTAGAATAAACCAGGATATCATCAATGAATACCAAAACAAACTTATTCAGTACATCCCGAAGGACTCGGTTCATCAGATCAACGAAGTAAGCAGGAGCGTTGGTTAACCCAAAAGGCATAACCAACCATTCATAGAAACAATTCGGTCCCTTGAATGCAGTTAAAGGGATACTATCCTCAGTTACCCTTAACTAATGGAAACCTGAAGCTAAATCCAGTTGAGAAAAGATAGAAGCTCCGTGAAGCTGGTCAAAGAGATCAACAATACGAGGAAGAGGATATTTGTTTCGGATAGTCACTTTGTTCAATTCTCTATAGTCAACACAGAACCTTAGCGATCCATCCGATTTAGTGACAAACACCGCAGTAGAACTCCAACAAGAAAAATTGGGCCTAGTCAACCTCTTTTCCAAAAGATCTTGAGTCTGCTTAGCTAACTCTTCTCTCTCTCTCTCTAGGAGCCATCCTCCTACTAGGCTGAATCACTGGCACTGCTCCTGGAATCAAATCAATGCGAAACTCTATCTCTCGATGTGGAGGCAAACACTTGACTTCCTCGAATACATCAGGGAATCTTGTACCACGTCGATATCTTCAATCTTCTCTTGAGAAATCTCAACTCCATGTAAAAGACTAATCAAGTGAATTCCAGAATTATCACACGACACTCTAGCAATACTACCCAAATCAGTTTCCAAAGAAACTGTTCTCTCATCACAATTCAGGGCTGCTCTATACTTATCAAGCCAATCCATCCCCAGTATAAGATCAAATCCCTTGAAATTCAATACATAGGGATCACAAGAAAAACCATGGGACAGATAGGAAATCTTCAAGTCCTTACAGATCATATCTAATTTGGTTACCCCTCCTATAGGATTAAATACCAAAATAGGACAGTCAACAACAATAGGGGAAGAAAGTACTTCTCTACAGATTCCAGAGAAATAAAACTCAAAGAAGCACCCAAATCAAACAAAACCTTAATACACTTGCCATCTAAAAGTAATGTACCTTCCAATACTCCCTTGCTTTTAGATGAAGTAGACGGTGCACCTTCCAAAGCAAATACCTTATTCTGGTGAGCTTTATAAAGAAGCGGGCAATCCTTTATCATATGACCTGGTTGGTCGCAATTGAAACATAGAGATCTCTGAACCAAACCCGAACCCGGTCCACTTTGATGCGACTGCTGCTGCTGTTGCTGAAATCCTTTCCTGGGACATTTATTCGCCAAGTGACCTTCTTGTTGACATATATAGCGTTTAAGAGGTCCATTGTTGTTTCCAGTCTTCTTCTTGTTCTGCTTCCTCCAAATAGGATTGAACATCCTCTTATTTGGATTAGCAGAATTTCCTCCCGATGTTGCTACTGGTGCCACTGATCTCTTATTCATCAAATCCTTATATCGTAGAGCCATACCAATTAACTCAACAAAAGACCCTTTAAAATGCACCGTTATCTTTTCATGAAATTCTGGCCTCAATCCTTGCACAAACATTTCGTTCTTTTTGAGTGGAGTATCAATGAGTCCTGGTCCATAGCAAGAAAGTTCATTGAATTTGGTCTCATACTCCGCTATAGTCATGCTTCCCTGCTTCAAATTCAGAAAATCCTGATACAGACGAGTTTTCCCTGCTGTTGGCATGAATTTATCCTCAAATAACTCCTTAAATATTTCCCAAGAAATGTCGTCCTTAGAAATATTTGCTACCGTTGCATCCCACCAGGCTGCTGCGCCACCCTGCAATTGCCATGAAGCCATTACCCTCTTCTGCTCATCAGTTAACTTCATACTCTTAAAGGTGCGCTCACAAGAGCGTAGCCAAGCTTGGACCTCAATTATAGTCTCCGACCCTTTAAATGTTTTTCCTCCAAGGTTGATGAAGTCTTTGCATAAAGCAGCAAAGCTAACCTGAGGCGGTACTGGATCTACAGCCTCACTAGCAGTTCGACTTCGTCCATTATCAGTCGAGGTACTGCCCCTACCTCTGCCTCTTCTTCCAGAACTCATGTTGGCCACCTGAACAGGTAACTCAACAAATTTAGATAGGTATATAATTATATGAAAAATAAAAATACGCACTCTCAAGATAGATACTACTCCAAAGCCTAGGTATTATCTCAACTTATGCTCTGATACCAACTGTGACGACCCGCCCTTCTACTCACAGAAACATATCATCAATAAGAAAAGAAAGGGATAGAAATAGAAAAGATAGAAAAAAAGAATAACAACATCAGAATCTCACAGCGGAAACGGAACAAAATATAATACATCACATAACTATTACATAGTTTTTACATATATCAGAGTTATACAACATTATACAACAAGACAGTCATATATATATATATATATATATATATATATATATATATATATATATATGTCATAACATACATCCCAAAATACAACATACATCAACTAACACGGCGGAACTAGATAGATATATACGCCTGGACTCCTGCTCCAAGCTCCTCCAGAAACCAAAATCCAAAACCTATCACTTGGCTACTCATAAAAATTTGAGTACCCAAGAGTTTATGAAAAATAGAAATAAACTCTGGGTTAGACATGGGTGTGGTATGAGTAAACGGTTTAAAGTTGTTTAACTTTGAAAACATTTGAAAATAAAGGTATCACGTAAGACTTCCCACACATAAATACGAGTAAGTTTTTACCTTATGCTAACCAAAACAATTTTATAGGAAATCCAATGATATTATAATAGTGTCTAGGGTTTTCAAGTAAAATACAAAAATAGTTGAAATGCTTACATCGCACATTCCAACATAGTTGGGCACAATCAAAACGTATGACACTTATTTGAGATTGGATTCCATACAACGGCAGGGCTACTGGGGTACCGCCCATCACAGTTCGGGGCCTAGATCACCGTACCGAGGATCACTTTCGACCCCCTACAACACAAGGCTGGAACCATTCCTTACTGAATAGTCCCGAACAAGATAACCCCGCGGTTGTAGCTAGCAACCGCCCACACAGCCGAAATAAAATGGGACATCTAGACATGGTTATATCTCGTCCTGCTTGGGTGCTACCCACCTAACCTTGCTACACATCCCCTGTTTTAGCCATTCCCGATTGATGAGGCTTGAGGTTACGATTACCTTTACAGAACATATCTCTTAGAATGCTCATCGTCCACCTAACGATGTTCTGAAAGCATTCAATCCATACAAGTTCGTTCCGGGTTTGAACGAAACGAATGCATTATCTCGTTACACTCATTTTGGAATCACCCTCAGAGTCAACGACAATAACCCTTGCATTATGAAACACCATCTCGATCTCCACTTGAGAATTTACGACCTAACGTTTAATTTGGATCGATGTGGTTTTCGGATAATCATAACCCGATCCCGGTCTCATCGAAATCCAAACGCCATTTTAAAGGTCAAGTGGTTTAATAGTTTAAACAGTTTAATCCAACACTTTGAATTCACATAGCATTTATCGCAGATAAATCATACATAATCAGATATATCAAAGCATATCATGGAACATCACAGAATATCACTAAATAAATATCACAAATCAGATATTCTACATATACAATCATTCATAGCAAACATCTTTAATTCTTATTGTAAATTTAATTAAAATTAATTACTTGAGAGCTAAATACTTAACCCTGTTTAATAAATCATTAATTATCAATTAATTAATTATTCCATTTCAAATCATTTAATTAATCATTTCTTAATCAATTATTAAATCTTAGTTACTTAATTAATTACCCTTAATCATTAGTTAATAACCTTAATTATTAATTAATAAAACTTAATCATCCATTTATTAACCACTTATTACTTAATTAATCAATTATTAATTCTTAATTAAATTACTTAATTTGTTAACTACTAATCATACATTAATTAACTTTAAGTAGTTAATTGCAAATTTATTTATCACTTAATCATTAATTAACCCATCTTTAATTACAATTATAATTTAATTATTCTTAATTACTTTCTAAAATAATTAATTGATATTAATTATTCAACTTAATTAACATTTAAAGGTCTTCTTTAAATTTTGAAAATCAATTTATCACTAACTACAAACTTGAATGTTTAATAAATTTAAACTTAACTTAAATTAATTACTTAATTAAAATAATTAAGAGTTTAAACATTATAAAGTATTAACTAAAATAATTAAAACATGTGTTAAAGCCTTAACTTAAATTGTTAAACCTTTATTAAGTCGTCAATGCTTAAAACTTGTTGAAAAACAAGTTACTTAACTTTATTTTTTTTATAACATTACAGTTCTGAAAACCAACCCAAGACTTCTCCTGCTTTACTCGAGTAGCACTTCGAGTTTCTCACCAGCTTTCCCCGAGTTACCTCACGTTCCCTCTCGTACTCCATCTTCTTCTTTTTTTTATTTCCGGTAAGATGAAGTATAAACTTAAGTTATAGATTAAAGTATCAGGAAAACCATGTTCACACACTCGATCACTAACCCGAAGCAATCGACCTCTTAACTCGCGTAACGACTCGAGATCGTTCACCAACCACACACTGACACCCATCCCCACGCCGTACACGTGCACAACGACACGCCTTAGCTCCGGCGAACTCCATCATCTCAGGAAAATCGCAAATCTCCCAAACACTAGAAAACCAAATTCGATTCGCCTCCAAACATTCGAAATCGAAAAAGGACAGTATGCTCGAAAAACTACAACACAACCCACTGACTAAAACACCTCGCCACCGCCGCTCAGTCCACCGGAGATGCCCAAACTTCGTCCGCACCACAACAACTCGCTACTCTTCCATCCCCTCGATTCTCGTGAAACTCGATCAAGCATAGAAGACAAACACGCCACTTTTACTGATCATATCACAAACGAACCTTAAACCCTAAATTGGATTCGTTCGACCAATTCGTGCATTTGAAAAATTATTTAACAATTTTCTTGACATCACAGATGTTTATACCAGCTTCAAACCAAATTTCAACATTTATTATTGGATCGATCACCAGAAATTTGCAAAAATGCAATTTTTGTTCAAATACAAACTACTCTTAGAATACTAAACTAAAAATCTTTAGTTTTGTTTTAAAAATCACAATTTGCAGTAAGAATTCAAGTTATGAACTTGAATTAGCTTTTTATAACAATCGAATTTACCAAATTATTACTTGATTACCTGTAAACAAGATTTCCTGTAGTAATATTTCACTAACATGTTTTAATCAACTTTGAAAAATCTTGTTCGGGTTAAACAACTTGTTTGATTGAAAACTGAAAGTTTACAATGATTTGATGAGAATAAATTTGTGTTTTGAAAAAAAATATGCAACCTGTAACAAATAACAGAGAAGTACAAAGCAACATAGAATTATATCCAAACTATAACATATGCAAACCATATTATCAATGAATCCTGAACTATTTTTAATTAAACTTAGAGCTTTAAAAATTCTTGTTTACTCACTTGCAACGATTGCTGAACAAAGAACACTCTGATGTTATGAAAACTTGTAGTTGGAAACTGCCTTGAGTCCTTCCTATTTTTGTTTGAATTGAGTGATGTTTTTAGTTTTGAAAAAATGAAGATGCTGATTATTTTCTTGGTTTTCTTATATGTTTGCTGAACAAACTGGAAATAAAGATATACACATATATATAGAAGAAAATAGATTGTATAAGGGAAGGTATCATCTGGTCAAGTGTTTTTTTTTTGCTCAGATTTTTATTACTGAAAATGAAAAGATTAGTAAATTTTGAATAGACTTATTTTTGGCTGAGATGATGGCATTTAATGCCATGGTTTCCTTATATGTTTACATACTATTATTATATTTTTGTTATATATAGATATTTTGTATGTAAATATTCACTTGCAGGTAGACATTTGGGTTTTGTGAATGATGGTATTTTGTTTTATTATTTTCTAGCTTGCTACCCTGTACATATTTTTGACTGGTTTTATTTTATACCTTGTGCTTACAAATTTCGAGTTTATGTTGCAAGCATACCATATCTACTTAATTCTTGCTTGTATTTACATTTCTATTTTAACTATCAACATTTAAATTATATTCATATGCTTTACTTATATTTTATACTTATATTTATATTGATAGAATTTGATTTTATTTTAAACATTATCATCCATATATATTTTTATACCAAATGTAAATAAGGTAAAGCATTTTAATTTAATTATATAAGAGAGGTTTTATTGTAAACATTTTTAAAAGATTTTATTTTAATTTTCCAAATCAAATTTTCCTTTTAAAATACAAATATATACAAATAAATGGCACTTATTCCAAAAGTCATATTCATTTTAAAATGATAAGTTTACATTTTATATGATTGGATTAAATATTTATTAAAATCACATGGCCAAAATTCTGGGTCATTACATAAAATTTACAAATAAAAAAATAAAGAAAAATTGGAAATATAGAACTTAAGTTCCAGGGTTTTGAAACTTTCTTTCGAGTAATTTGGTATATAATAATATTATTATTAGAAGTATTTTCCGATATAAATATTTCAATATAATTTGAAAGAATTGTTTTAAAGAAACTTTGGAAAGAAATAAGTTCTGTACTCCCCTCTATGTCACTGGGAAATAATTTCGGATATGAGTGCACGCTTCATCGACATTCATTTTCGAGTTTCAAAGTGGGAAAGCCACCGTAGTAGTTTTTCTACAGATTTTTTTTGATAAAAAAATATAAATTTCAAATTGTTTTAAATATGATTGGATATATAAATTGTAAGTGTATACATCTATCTACTATTTCAAAATGATTTGAAATTTAACCCGGTATTATTTCTTAAGTTTCCGTTAATTAATAGTTTCAATTATTATAGGGGAATGGAATGTAACTAATTAATAATTGGAACCTCTAATTAAAATAAGAGATTAAATGCTAGGTTATAAATGAAATAACAAGAAAGTTGAAACTTATAATCTATAAAAAGCAAAGGATATGACTATTGAACATTAGATTAAAAAAAAGAAATAAGATAAATTTGTGTAACTTTTAATTGCATTTTTAAAAACATACAAATAACTTACCAAAAGATTTAAAGGTTGAAATGTCTAATAAGAAATGTAATGGAAAATTTACAAGTAAAACTTATGTAACAGAAAAGTAAGTATTATAAATAAATGATAGTAAACTTAAGTAAATGGTTGAAGCTATTATAAATAAAATAAGTAGAAAGGATGAATACTGTAAATAAATGAAATTAAATAATGAACAAATGAATGTAATGCAAATAAAAGAAATTTGCATTATATAGATAAATGAATCTTTGTAAGTCAGGGATATAAGCAAATGGAAATAAGTATTACATGATTATATGTGAATGAAATAGTCATTGTATGAATGAAATTGAAGGAAGATACAAATGTGAAAAGAAATTAATATGAACAAACACAAATAATGTTGGAATCTGTTGTTCGTTTTTGGTTTATGGATTATTTGGGAAATGATATTTCTAATTGTTTGGATGTATAAATAATCCGTTGAGCTTATCTAAGACGGTTGAGTAGAGGATTGCTTATACCTTATTTGTCATGCTATGCAATTTAGAATGTCAAAAAACCCGAACAAAACATTTGTTTTGTTTGCTTTGGATGGATAATTGATTTGTACTGATTTTGTATGATGACTGTATGCTGTGGTTGCAAGTGATTGTTGTTGTTTGACATTGATTTGTTTGTTAGTGGATGAAACAACTTTAGTATTTCATTTTATATAATTATTAACTCCTTTTGGGATTATATAAGTGAAATACAGATTATGGAAGCAATTGCTACTGCTTTTGGTTTCATAAAATAATTGCTGATTACCCAACAAATAGGTACATTCTCGGATTATGGTTTTATAGCGTTATTATATTTTTTTTCCGTTGTTGTGAGATATTATTTTGAGGTAATGGGATATATACTATTATATTTGATGTTATATTTTCTCACGAGCCTCTCCGTACAAAGGAGACTCTGCCAAAATTTTCCGTAGATTTTGGACTTAGAAAAATTTTGAAAAATATTTTTCAAACTTTATTAATTTGAGTATAAAAAGATTTAACAGTTATAAATTGATATATTTTATTAAAATTATTAAATTATGTAAATCTATTTTTTATAAAGTTAATATTTTTGAATAAGATGTATTGACTACTTAATTCTTTCTTTTCCCTTCTTTTTCCATTTTAGGGACGAAAAGTTTTAGTAGGGAGAGTGTAACAACCCGTAAATTTTCAATGATTTAATTCGTTAATTTAATGAGTCTTGTTATTTAACATTGGAAGAAATAAAAAATTGTAATGTAATAAAGAAATAATAACTAAATTAAAATGAAACAATGTTAATTCAAGTAAACTATTAACAATCTTAATGAAATTCTAATTAACCATCATTTAAATGCTATGCTTGGTTATCAACTGAATATAAGAAAATAGAAGTAAGTATTGAATTAATTAATGAAATTAATATATTGATTAATAGTAATTGATTGAAATTAGTGCTAGGAATCTTATGGTAACATTTGTTGTAAGTAATAAACCTGTGAATGAAATTAAAGATTATGGTAACAATTATTACATGTTACCTCTTTATTTTGTCTATTAAATGGAAATGGAGAATCAATTAAATAAAGCTAAAATTTAATGTTACATTAATGAGATTAAGACAATATTTGCAAAATATGAATGTAATAAGTGAATGGAAATGTTAGTTTATTTCATAAAGCAATAATGGATTTAGTAAAAAGAATGGGAATCAAGATTTATAAATTTATTGGAATTTAAATTGTAATAGTTGAAGTTTGTGCAATTAAATGAAATTAATTATAACGAAAAGTGAAGGAAGATGAAATGGGAAATTATTAATGTATGAGGATATAAACAATGTTAATTGTACCCTTGAGGTGACAATTGATTGAATAACATGATTTAAAATCAATTAAATTGGATTATTGGAAATGAAAAGATTTATAACCTTTGAATTTAAAAGGAATTAAAATCAAACACTGTAATTGGTAAAATAAATAACTTCAAATTGATGTGTAAATTTATTTTAAAATATTGTAATTATACAGGTAATTGAAAAGATGAAATTTTTGAATTATAAAATTTGAATTGAAAATTTGGTTTAATTAATTAATTATTAATCTATTTAATTAACTGAAATATATCCATTTTGGCCACTGTCTCGGATTTCGACAAAACCAGTTTTCATCGAATCCGTAACATTGAATTATTGCAGAATTTCAAGTTTTGTAACGATCGTACTTGTCATTTGATCGTACGGGTTCGAAACGCCAAGAAATCAATTTAATTAAAATCAATTGAAATCAATTTGGAATAAGATGATTTTAACATAACTTCTTCATACGATGTAATTTGGACTTGAAACCTGTTCCGTTGATTTTAAAATTATCAAAAACATCTATTTGCATATATGGGTCGATCCATTTTCATTCTGGAGTCGAAACGGGCTTTTCAGATCATTATCGTTCAATCAATTTTTTCCATCTATTCTATTTTTAGCTCTACCTATATATATCCAGTTATAAACTCTAGCAGCCTTTCTAATTCTCATTTCTGTAAGTTATAAAAATTTATGTTGCTCCTCTTTCTCAATGGCAGACAAACCCTAAAATTCACGATCCATTTCCAATTCAATTGCAAATCAAAACCAAATCAAAAATTTCAAACTCCTCAATACATATCAAATTATATATCGATTTGAAGCCCTCAAAGAGCGCAAGTGAATTCTGCTATCCATTTTCCAATTGGAGTTTCTGTATGGCGAAAACTAGGCAAATTAGTCTCGGTCGTTCATCGTGCATCGATCAACCTTGCCCGATCGTCAAATTGATTTAGGGATTTTGTAGAGAGTCGATGGCGGAGTTCATTGGTGCCTGTCGCTCGGGGATTCAATGGTTAGTTCGTTGGAAAATTTTGGGTTTGGTTTATGGAAATAGGCGGCTGCTGTGCAATTTTTGAGCTTCGGTCGGGGTTCTTCACGTGCGCGCGATCATGGGGGTGGTCGCAAGAGTTGGTGGCGGCCGGTGGGTGATGTTGAGGAGCGCGTTCATCATGGACGTAGGTGATTTCTGGCGACATCAGTTTTTGGCCGATGGGGGTATCATTACGCGTGGGCCGCACGTGCTCGAGATGCTGATTGAGGTGACGTGGGAGATGGTTGGTTATTTTATTTTATTTTGTTTTAAAAAATTTCAGCCGTATAACTTCTATTCTGAATAACTTTTGCTTACTGACTCAGATTCACGCGCGTTTTCTCCGCTGGGATCGTAATATAATTCCGGACATTTTGACGCTGGTTTGGATGAATTTGGGACTGTTTGAATTTTTGGTTTAAATTGGATTTAAATTTAATATAAATTCAAAAGGTGAGTGTTTTAACCCACTCACAACTTATAAAATTTCTTATATTTGTTATATTGACTTATGATGGGATTAGAAATTTATTTATGGCTGTTTGGCATAAATAAATTAAATACGTGTTATTTATTATCAGTTAAATACCTGTTATTTATATTAACTGGGATTTAAATACCATCATAAGTCATTTAAATACCTGTTATTTATTATCAGTTAAATACCTGTTATTTTGAATATAAACTGCCAGTTAAATACCTATTATTTATTATCAGTTTCTATATTGATATTTATGGATTGTTTTGGATGATGATTGTGATGGATGTTGATTGCTGATATTTGTTGAATGGATATTTAGTTTATATTGTTATAAACTGCAAGTTTTTTATGGATTATTATTAATTCGGGATTGCGGTTTAAAATGATATACAATCGTAAAATATTAAATTGCGGATTGAAATGATAAATATCCGTATCACTTGACCATAGGATACAAAATTATATACAGACACCGTGGTTTATATATAAAATATTTTTGAAATGATTTCTATGGTTTTGTAAAGAAATATACAGTTTTATATAAATATTGATTTCAGATATTATATAAATATTACTGTATATATGCTAAATTCTTGATTTTAAGCTATGTATAAAATTTGTTTGATATAAAACAAGTTTAATAATAAAGATTGATTTTATTATAAATATAATATGGTTAAATATTTATATAAATTATATTTTAATATAGAGTTTATAATGATTTTAATAAAATCAAAGTTGAGAAGATAGATTTGAAATTGATTTGAAATTGTATTTGATGTAGAAATTTATTTAATGAAACTGATTTGGAACTTATGGAATTTGAGATTTGTAAAGGGTATGATTTATAACTTGATTTTGGTTTAAGGTGAATTAAATGAATATTTCAAGTATAAATAAATTGAAGGAAACATTTAGTTAATTGAAATTTGGGTTTAATTTAAATGACAATAAATTTATTGAGTAAATGTTTCCAAACAAAATAATAGAAAATTGAATTTGATATATATATATATATATATATATATATATATATGAAATTATCACACTTAGTTTTTGAAATTGTTGAATGCTTAAAGTTTGAAATATACTGAATTTGAAATGGTTTATTTTATGGATCAAATCTGTCTTGAAATCAGTATAATTTGGAATGGTTTATTTGGAAACTGAATTGAATTGAAATTTATGATTTGAGATTTGGTTAAATCAAAAATTTTGGAATTCGAGTTGTTTTGGAATTGCTTTGTGAAATTGACGAAGCTATTTATTTTATATAAAGTATTTTAATATTTAAACCATTTAAGTGGTGGAAGTTATGTTTTAAAATTACGAGTTTCAAAGTATTATGATTTAAAAGTGTTATAATTTCAAGTGTTTTGGTTTCGAAGTGTATAACTATGAAAGTGCTATAATTTTTGGAAAAGGATATATTTGAAATGAAAATGATATCGTATTGATTTAGTTTTGAAATGGAAATGATATCGTATTTATAGGGTTTTGTAATGGATATTATATTCTGGTTTTGAAGTATAAATTATTTTGAAATGACCACGGTGTTATAATAACGTTTGATTGTTAAAGAGACCGAGATCGGAAGTTGTCATACACTCTACCAACTCCGAAAACCACTTTAATAACCATGCACGTGGTGGCGATTCCAGAATGATGGTAGCGGCGTTCATTTGAGGTATATACGTGGACCCGACTCCCGTGAGTTGGCACAAGGTGGCTAAAACAGGAGCGATTGACGAACCAGTGAGGTAGATCCTGTTATCGGACACACTCCTTCGATATCATTCTATTACATTATGATTGATTGGGCCCCTTTGATTTTGTGAGTGTGGCTGAGGTGGGCGGTAGCAGCGCGCTATGCATCAACACTAGCCCTAATGCGTAATTGGTATATCTACCCTGGCATTGCCTAGTTGTGTCGTGTCACCTACCTAGCAAGCCTTGTACAAGTTTGATCTGTGTCGTACCTATGGAGTATCTTCTCGTAGCCTCCCAATCAGGAGGTACGCAGGTACTGTATATACTATTGGCATTGTTTATGTGTTAAGGTGGAAAATGTAAATCCTTTGCGCTATTTAAAAGTAAGTTTATTTTACTTTTAGACACTATTATAATAGCGTATATTACTACATAGTAGATAGTTTAACGGATCCTTAGGAGATGTGAATCCCGAGCATCTCTTAAGTTACCGCACTCACGTTAACACTAGAAAGGAGATGTCAAAACCCGAAAACATCTCTGACGCTGTTCCACTCATATTATTTACCGTTGTTTCAACTTATATAAGATATTTTAGTTCTGACTCGAGTGTTTTGTCTTTTCAATTCGCTCGGGTCAGTCTGAGCATTTCAGGGTTTGAAGACCTTATTTTTGGAGGACGAAGATGGAGATTGTATTATTACTATAATTACTACATTATTCTGCTGCATTGTTATTTATTATTCTTGGATGTGTAAATCTGATTCTATATTGTATTAGTATAATCAAATGTTCTGTAAACAACTTCATGGATTGTTATTTGATTATTATATTTTGTCATTCCAATGTGAGATTTTGTTTTGTTTTCTTCTTTCTTCCTCTTCTTATTCACCCCAATAACAATTCGCCCTTTTGTATAGTTTAAGTCTGACGTGTGTGGTTAATTATCGATTTAAAACGTACAAAAAAGGAGGGATGTTACGTCAATAGATTAAATAAATTGGTAATTGAAGCTTATTTGGGGTTAAGCCAATTAATAAAGAAAAGAAAGAATAGTTTCTTTGTAACAACCTGCCTTTTTAGACGATTTAAATCGACGATAAACCACACACGTCAGACTCAAACTAATCAAATGGGTAAATTGTTATGGGGGTAAATATGAAAAAGGCAGAGAAAAAAGGAACAGACACAGAATCTCATAGCGGAATGACAAAATATAATAATTAAATAAACAGTTTATGAAGCTGTTTTACAAATAATATTTGATTACACCTTTACCATACAGAATCTGAGTTACATACAACAGAAATAAATAACAATGCAGTGGTAGTAATAAGAATATAATAAATGGCAGTAGTAGTAGTACAAAATTTTTGTCTTCAACCTTCAGAAAAGCAGTCTTCCATACACTGAAAAACTCACACTGACCCGAGTGGATTGAAAAGACAAAACACTCGAGTCAGAACTAAAAGATCTTATGTAAGTTAAATCAACTGTAAATAAATATGAGTGTAACAGCATCAGAGATGTTTACGGGGTTTGACATCTCCTATCCAGTGTCACCGTGAGTGCAATAACTTAAGAGATGTTCGGGATTTTCATCTTCTAAGGATTCGTTAAACTATCTACTATGTAGTACAATACGCTATTATAATAGTGTCTATAGTAAAGTAAAGTATTAAAATAGTGTTAAGGTGTTACCCATATTCCTCTTAACACATTTCATATATTTCGATACTCTATACACTACCATAAGCTCCTCCATGAGGTTTACTCATAGGGCACTCCATAGGTATGGTATAAACCAAACTCGTAGAAGACACGATAGGGTATGCGAACACGGCCCTCGAGGCAATGCCAGGGTAGGATTCTATCAATTACGGATCCGGACTGGTGGTAACGCATAACAGCTACTATCGCCCACCTCGTAACACATTCCCATAATCAAAATCATTGGGTGGCCACCAAATCATCACAAAGTCATAATATGGTATCGAAGAAGCACGTTCGATATGAGGAATGACCTCACTTTGCCCGACGTGGCTCCTGTTTTAGTCACATCTAAGCTCACTCACGGGAGTCAGGGTCACGTAAATACCTCATACAAAATTGTTTGCCAAACCATCCTACTTTATTTCTGGAATCTCCATCATGTACACAATTGTTAAAATGGTTTTCGGTATCGGTAGAGTATGACAATATTCGATCCTATTCTCTTTAACAACCAAACGCTTATTTCACACCGGATGGTTCTTTTAAATTTCCAAAACTGTTTCATAATTGATATCAAAATATCATATTCAATTCAAATCATATTACTTTGAAATTATATTCACTTTCAAAATCATATCAACCAAATAGGTTAAATTCTCATTCAAAATCATCACATTTACTCAAGTATGTCATTTCACCAGCAAATATCAATTCAAATCACAACTTATGTTATAACATTATTAAACGTCATTCGCTTTAAAATCAAGGCTTTAATTATAAACATTTCCACCTTACACTATCTGAAATTTAGAAAATAATTTAGATAGTTATAAATAGTTCAATTAGTTTAACATAGTTTAAATAGATATAAATTAGGTTAAATAGGTTTAAAATAGATTAAATAAATTCAAAATAGATTAAATAAATTTAAAATAGATTAAGATAGATTAATATACTTTAAATAGATTTAAAATAGTTTAATGTAGATTAAATATGTTTATTATGGATTAATCAGATTTAAAATAAATTAAATGAATTTAAAATAGATTAAATGAATTTAAAATAGATTGAATAGAATTAAATTAGATTAAATAGTTTAAAATAAATTAAATAGTTAATATAGTTTAATATAGTTTGATAAAGTTTAAATGATTTAAAATAGATTAAAATATATCAAAATAGATTAAATAGAATTAAAATAGATTAAGATAGATTAAATAGGTTAATTAGTTTAAAACAGGTTAAATTAGATTAAAATACATTAAATAGCTTAAACTGATTAAGTTGGTTTAAAATAGATTAACTTATTTTAATATTTGAAAATCTTAAAATCAAAATTTAAAAGAACATTTACAGTTTATATTGTGATATTTTTTTTTTGAAATTAACATCATATTTAACCATTTCTTCCATTCCAACAAATCTGGACCACGTCTAGATTTCAAATCAAAACCCAATCCCAAATCTTGAAATATCACATTTAACTATTTCAATTTTTATAGATTTTTAAAGTTACAGTTTCCAACATTTCAATAACTCAATTGCGATGAACGTCGTTTATACTTCAAATTCAACCTTAAAGTTTAAATTTAAATCCTTTAAATAATTGCTTAAAACAATTCAATTTATATCAATAAATTCTATTTCAAATATCATTTAATTGGATTTAAAGTTTAAAGATTTAAAATCATTAAATTTAACTAATCTGATGTCTTTATATAATTCTCTACCCGATGGTCAAGTGATGCGGATATTTGTCATTTCAATCCATAATTTTTTTTAAATTTTTTATCGGTATATATTATTTCAACCCGCAATTCCAAAATTTATTTTAATGAAAATCTCTTGGGCTTATCATTTCAACCCAAAATGATTTTCCCCTATTCTATATGATCGTTCGGGTATGTATCATTTCAACCCATAGGGAACTTGCGTGTTATAATAATGCAAAATATAACATCCAATCATTCAATATCAGCAATCAAACATCCATCACAATCATCATCCAAATCAACAATTAAGCATCAATAGAAAAATGATTATCATTAACAGGTATAAGATTGACAATAAAATTCAATATCAAATTAAATGATGATTAAATGCAATAAAAGTCAAATTTAACTAAAATGACAACTTAGATATACCAAACATCAACCAGTTAATTCCAAATCACAACATAAATTCAGTTTAACCAAAATAAGATAATTTAGTAGTTGTGAGTGGGTTAAAACACTCACCTTTTGATTTCAAATCGATTTGAAATCCAAATTACGATAAAAAATTCAACGGTCTTAGAATTCGTCTAAACTAGTTTCAAAATATCCGGAATTTCGATGCGATTGCAACAGAACAAACCACGCGTGAATCCAAACTCATATGCAAAAGATATATACGCTTGAACATTGAGATTTAAATTGTATGATAAATAAAATAAAGTAAAAGGAGAACACAATACCTCGCCATGTCACCTCAAGTTTACGCGTGAAACCCTAGCACAAAAAATCACTATACAATTCGAACCCATCCAGACAACAGCGCCGCTACACTCACGTAATTTTTGCCGACCACACGAGCTCCTCCGCCTCGATCGAGCACCTTGGCCGTGCTCGCCATCCAAGGCTAAGCCTCCCCTGATGTCACACAACCACCCAAGCATCCCCGGGCCATATGCCGCCGTCCATGTTCAATAGCCTATCCTAGTGATTTCTGACCACTTCCACCCAAAGTAAACCCCTGGATCACCTTGCCTCAACCTCCTCTACATTCCCATACAACCTGATCGAACCCACGTCGAAGATCCACTGTCCAATCCCAAAAAACTAATATAAACAACCGAAAATGATCGATGAATGTTCGCCAAATGGCGACTCGAATCAAAAAACGAGCGATTGCGCTTGTCGAGAGCTTTCCAACGATATATAATATGATTGGGTTTGGAGGAATTTGATTTTGAAATTGAATTTATGGTTTGGAATTTGACTATGTGCTGTCATTAAGAAGAGAGAAGCAGATAGAATTATAGGTATAGGAATAAGAAAATTACTGTTGGGGTTTTGAGAAATAAGACTATATATGAACAGGGCCCGATAAGAAAATAAACACAATCGAATTGGTACGAACGACAATAGCGACCCAAAAGCCCCGTTCTGCCTCCGAAACGAAAGTAGGTCATTCCATATATCAAAATAGATGTTTTTGATGTTTTTAAACTCATTTCAAGTCCTAGTTCCATTGTATGAAGAAGTTAGCTTTAAAATCAGCTTATTTCAAATTGATTTCAATTAAATTGATTTCTGCGCGTTTTGAGTCTGTACGATCAAACGACAAGTCCGATCGCTACGAAACTTGAAACCTTACAATAATTCACTGTTACGGATCCGATGAAACTATTTTCGTCGAAATCCGAAATAGTTGCCAAAATGACTATTTTCATGTTAATTAAATAAATTATTATTATTAAATTAATGTGACAACCCATTTTTCCTACCGATTTAAACTGACTTTGGACCACACTTGTCAGTCAAATTGCACGGGAAGACAGAAAAATGGGTTGTGACATTGTGGTATCAGAGCACTTTCTTCTTTTAAATTTTGTTCCAGTTTGATTTAATGCTTGCTTAGTTTTAGATAGAGGCCTTTGTTTTCAATTTACACAATCTTGCAGCCAACAGAAAATGGACAAAAATGACAATTTGGTAGCTGAAATGATATTTTCTTTGCTGAGAAAATTTTTGTAAAGAAAATTAAAATGATTATGTTAGATTTTATCAGGTAATTGATGCCAAATGTTTAACATGTTTACCGATTCAAAAATTTATTACAACTAACCCATTGTTTTATATTTTGTTAAAACTGTTTTTGGTTAACCTGTTTTTATTAACAGCAAATGAGTTTGAGGTCTCTTCCTATGATTATATGCATTATATAAACTATAAAATGCTCAAAGTATACGTATGTATGAAGTTAGATAAACTATAGTTATCTTTGCTTTAAACAAAGTTAGTGTTTGCATTTCATATCTTCACACAATTTTAAACATGAAACTTGTTATTTAAAAGTTAATATATAATATAACACTTTATAAAACACTTCTTAGTCAACATGACTTCATATACATTTATTACAAAACAAGAATTGCAAAGTGGTTTTTTTAAACAACTTCAAAGCTTTCATTTATCTCTTATACATTGTGAAATAAAAGTGAGAAAATATTCAAATAACCTTCTTTGTTAATATACTTATATATATGTGTTGCTTTAAACCAAATGAACTAAAATAATATTCTATACTTCCATGTAATTCAAAACCAAATGAAACCTGTTATTTAAATAAAATAACATTATATACTAATTACCTTATGTACATGTATGTTACTTTAAAACAAGGATTACAAAGTGATATTAAACTATTTTTAAGCCTTCATGTATATATGTAACCATATATACACCTTTTAATTTAAAATATAGAAATATATTATTTCTAAATAAATCAAGTCATTTGTTATCTATGTGTATATAGTTTCTCTAATTCAAATTTATGTGATTCTTATACACATCCATTTATTTATAACATTTTTACCACTACGCCATAAATGGCCTTTTGCAACACAAAAAAAATGTTGGCTCAGGGCCGAAAAATGTTGCCATAGGTCTATGGCAACACTTTTAGGGTGATGCAATTTTTGCCGTTGCCTTAGACCTCAAAGGCAACATTTTGACTATCTAAGGCAAAATAAGTAATATTGTTGCAATAGAACCCTATTTGGGTCTATGGCAACACCCATAGGTATCTGTAGCAACATTCCAAAATTTTTGCTATAGATATTAACTTTCTGAAGTTGTGGAGCCCACAATGTAGAGCATATTTGATTTTTAATAGAAATAAATATTTATTTAATAAAATGCTATTGCACAGAATTTGATATTTAAACAGTAATTTATTTAAATAAATATTTTATTTCAACATTTGAAATAGTACAAATTCTTGACTCCACTATTTTACAATTCAATGATATATAACACTGATATTCACATATACAGATATTCCTCACTACATCACTCAGTTCACTCATTACATATGCAGTTTCAATTTATACGTACACCGACGCTGACAAATACAGACACCAACAGCTGCAACATCACATTTTCCATCATGATACGTATCTTTTATGTATTGCACGACTTCGAGAGCTTTTGCTCTTTCTTGTATAGAAGATTTCGAACCATTGAACTGAAATATCTTAGTCTTTGTATCCAAAATATATATGTCGTCATGTCCCAGAGAAGTTCTAGCAAAAGGAACCTAAAAACAACGGCTCTAATGCAATAAGTTTTTGCAATAAAAATAACACAAAGTCTACCAGGGCAACATGATAAAAGTTACCTCCTCGACATGGACCATGAGCTTTCCCCTACAAACAAATAGCCATGTTTCATGCTCATCCTCATTAACTTCAGCATGTTTGAATCCAGAAGCAACACCGCCTGGTTGTGGAATAATGCATGGTTTAAAATACGATAGACAAGAGAAGATGAGGAAAAAAAAGAATCTGGTGCATACCTGAAAGTAACATGCGGAGGAAGTGATTTCAGTTAGTTCGCTGTAGAATCCTGCTATAGAAAAGTCTGCCTACATTTTCTTTTCTTTATAGCACATGGGCGAGTGGGTCAATATCTAAATACCAGAGGCTGACTACCATTCACTTGTACACTGATGTATGGAACACAATCAAAATATGGTTTGTATTCTTAAGAAACCAAACCTGTTAATCAACATCAAATATTTCAAACGACAAATGCCACAACCTGTTAATCAACATTATGGTCATTTCTAATCATTGGTTTCCAGTCAAGAAAGATTTACCACATTTGCCTCATGAATACATTCTATGAAATGCAAACTGCTAGGCTACCAGGTATTTAGAAATTACAATCATCAGTACATCCTATGAAATTCTAAAAATTCTAAAAATGCAAACTGCTAAGCTACCAGTCGAGAATGGAGTAGCATTTTACACTTCGTAATCATACTCAAAAGCTAACCTTAAGATGCTCAGGTACAACATATAATTCATCCACCGGATCATTGTCCTCTTTATTTCCTGACTCAACATTCTTACCTCTCTTTTTTGCCAATTCTTGTTCCACATACTTCAACCTTGTAGATATACAATAGTAGAGGTAAGTAGACGCTGTTTAGGGAAAAAGAATTTTCATTTTCATTCAAATTCGACTGTTTGGCTACATCTGTTGATAAAATAGAGTTCCATCAAAGTACATACAAAATCACCCCAGCTTTTGAAGTTCGACATGTATCTTACATTTCAGTTAAAATTTACTAAATATATCTAACAAACTTAAGGTTAGATATATATCTAACAAACTAAATATATAAGTTGAGCCTGAATACCAAATTTGACTGTACAACAAAACTAGTATCCATCAAGAATCTGAACTCATTTGGATACATATTTTATAAAATGAATTTTTCTCTTAGGAGCTGCAAAACATCCAAATTTAATAAGCTAACATATTCCCAAGCTTCAAAAACTGAAGAAGAAATCATCAAAAAGCACAAATAATATTAAAAAACAAACCAGAAGCCTTCATATGCAAAACAGATTGCTGCTGAGAAGATGCTTGAGTCTGAGATACTGAATTTGAAGATGACGCCCTTGATTTTGCTTCTAGATCTGAAACACAACATTCGTTGTCTGTTGTTAATTTCGCTTCTAGACCGAACGATGACATTGCGAGCCACTATGGATCTGAAACATAGCATCACTGGCCAGTGGCATCGTAATCTCAGTAGTATCCAAGCCTCTATCTCGGCAATCTTCAGCAAACTTTCCAAGCACTGAACGCAACATGAAGCAGCAGGCGACTTCATCAGTCAGACTTGCGGATCCCCAAAGAAGATGAATCGCGAATTGGAACTTGATACTTGATTTATTCTAATCGCCTGAAATCATCTTCCATCTCCACGCGAATTGATTTGGGAATTATGAATTGATTCTAATCGCGAATTGGAAGTATGAATTTGCTGGATTTCGTGAATTTGCTTTTTGATTTGAGAATTATGAATTGAAAACTGAAAGGGGATCTACAACAACATACGCGGGAAAACGAAAATTTGGTAAAAAGTGCAGCGGTGATCCATTTTAACAGTCGGATTAAATATAGATCGTTGGATCGTATTCATGCGGATTGCTAATTTTATTAATTTTTTAATTTGAATACAGCTATAGCTACTGCAACATTTTGCTGATATCTATGCTAACACCTTAAAGCGTGTGTTGCAATAGACAAAAATCAGCATACCTATCGCAACATTTTAGCTGGCAACACCTTGCAAATCTGTTGCAGAAGGCCATCTATGGCGTAGTGTACCTTGTTTAAATATTATAAATTTTCCTTTTTAACCTATCATTACATATATACAACTTTTCTAACTCAATATATATTATTATTTTAGAAGTTTTCAACTTGAAATCTTTTTAGTTTATATAAAAAACATGGATCATATATACCAAAATCAAAAATATCACTTTTACTTTACTATGAATTTCTATCCAATTTTATTCCATATAAATGTATTATTCCTACATGTAAAATATACTTATTTGACTATTTCAATTAATTTAATCCTCTATTATGTTCTATCTTTAGAATAAAATACACATATTTATCTTTAAAACAAAAAACAATATATACATTTTTTCCTTTAAAACAAAATATACATGTAAGAAATTCTATTTAAATCAAATCTGTAATTTAATATAGATTTGAAAATGCAATTTAAATCAATCTGGAAAATTGTGTACAATTATTAATCACTGATAAATGGAATTTTATATATTAAATACAATATTATTGAATATTGTAAATTAATATTCACAACTCGGAATGTCCAAAATCTCGGCTTGTTACATTCCTCCCCCTTAAAAGAATCGTCTCCGAAATTCCATAGCTAAGCTAGTAAAACTATCTACACAAATTAGAACTGATCAATAACAACTCAAACTATATCAGTAAACACATAGATTTATACTGTATATCAAAATATACATTACATTAAGTACCATCCAGAATATTCCTACAAATGTTATCATCATCCATACGAACACACACACAGATATATATATATATATATATATATATATATATATATATATATATATATATATATCCATTTAACATCCATGACGTCTGTGGGTCAAAAAAACATACAAAAAGGCACATACTACCAAGAAAAAGCAACCCAAACTAACTATGGACTCTTACAACCGGAGTCCTCTCCTTCGGGCCCTGACAATTCCCTGGACTCTACATCATTGTCCGGGACCCAAACAACCTTAGGACTAGGCTCTCTAGGAAGGAAATCTACACGAGCAACTGCCTCCTCAAAAACCTCCCCAATCTCCCAAATGACTGCATCGTCATTTTCTGATTCGGGATCCTTCTCCACATCGAACTCCTCCTCTTCGTCAAACTCCTCTTCTTCTCCTTCGACTTCGAATTCCTCTTCACTGTCGAAATTCTCCATGGGATCTTCTTATTGAGGCTGAGGCTGAGGCTGAGGCTGCTCAACAGGCTCTACCGGTACTTCTAGCTCTTCTTCATATAAGGACGGTTTGTTAAGATCCGCCCGAATTCTTTTGACCCGGTCAAAATCACCATCTCTCCTTGCCCTAGCCAGTGCTCCTTCACGACTGATGCTACGGGTTCTCTACAATCAATACCAAAATCCAAAGGTGAGATCCTAAGGTTAAGACTTCTGTAGGCTAAGAGTACATTAAAGTTTACTTTTCAAAATTAATTCCTCCTAAAAATTTCTATACCCAAAATTTTATAAAATCATCTTTCCAAAATAATTTAAGGATATATCTAAAAAGTGATTATAAGTAGACAAAAATATATATAGTAAGTTTATAAACAATTTATTCCTTCAATTTATAAATCCATATATATATATATATATATATATATATATATATATAACAAAGAAATTATTATAAGGTTTTAAATTCTCAATTATTCTTTTTAGAAATCCATAATTGTGAAAATTATCTTAAAGGGTGGAAAATTTTAAGTGTCACAACCCATTTTTCCGTACCGATTTAAACTGAATTTGAACCACACTTGTCAGTCAAATTGCACGGGAAGACAGAAAAATGGGTTGTGACATTGTGGCATCAGAGCACTTTCTTCTTTTAAATTTTGTTTCAATTTGATGTAATGCTTGCTTAGTTTTAGACAGAGGCCTTTGTTTCCAATTTACAGGTTTTAATTTCCAAAACAACTCAGATCTAAGACCATAAATATACATTATCTTGCAGCTAACAGAAAATGGACAGAAATGACAATTTGGTGGCTGAAATGATATTTTCTTCATTGAGAAAATTTTCGAAAAGAAAATTAAAATGGTCATATTAGATTTTATTAGGTAATTGATTCCAAATGTTTAACATGTTTACTGATTCAAAAATTTATTACAACGACCCGGTGTTTTATATTTTGTTAAAACTACTCTTGGTTAACCAGTTTTTATTAACAGCAAATGAGTTTGAGGTCTCTTCCTATGATTATATACATTATATAAACTATAAAATGCTCAAAGTATATGTAAGTATGAAGTTAGATAACCTATAGTTATCTTTGCTTTAAACAAAGTTAGTGTTTGCATTTTATATCTTCACACAATTTTAAACATGAAAGTTGTTATATAAAACTTAAGATATAAAATAACACTTTATAAAACACTTCTTAGTCAACATGACTTCATATACATTTATTACAAAACAAGAATTGCAAAGTGGTTTTTAACACAACTTCAAAGCTTTCATTTATCTCTTATACATTTTGAAATAAAAGTGAGAAACTATTAAAATAACCTTCTTTGTTAATATACTCATATATTTGTGTTACTTTAAACCAAATGAACTAAAATAATATTATATAATTCCATGCAATTCAAAACCAAATGAAACCTGTTATTTAAATAAAATAACATTCTATACTAATTACCTTATATACATATGTTACTTTAAAACAAGGATTACAAAGTGATATTAAACTATTTTTAAAGCCTTTATGTATATATGTAACCATATATACACCTTTTAATTTAAAATATAGAAATATATCATTTTCAAATAAATCAGGTCATTTGTTATCTATGTGTATATAGTTTCTCCAATTTAAATTTATATGATTCTTATACACATCCATTTATTTATAACATTTTTACCTTATTTAAATATTATAATTTTTCCTTTTAACCTATCATTACATATATACAACTTTTCTAACTCAATATATATTATTATTTTAGAAGTTTTCAACTTGAACTCGTTTTATTTTATATAAACAACATTGTTCATATATACAAAAATCAAAAATATCACTTTCACTTTACTATGAATTTCTATTCAATTTTATTCCATATAAACTTATTATTCCTATATGTAAATATATTCATTTGACTATTCCAATTAACTCAATCCTCTATTATGTTCTATCTTTAGAATAAAATACGCATATTTATCTTTAAAACAAAAAAAACAATATATACATATTTTACCTTTAAAACAAAATATACATATAAGAAATTCTATTGAAATCAAATCTGTAATTTAATATAGATTTGAAAATTCAATTTAAATTGTATACAATTATTAATCATTGATAAATGGAAATATTGTATATTAAAATACAATATTATTGAATATTATAAATTATTATTCACAACTCGGAATGTCCAAAATCCTAGGTTGTTACAATTAAATTTATCACTTTTTTCCAATTCCAATTTTATAATTAACAAATTTTACCGTATTTTATTACTAAGACATTTTCAATAATTTAAAACAAATTTACATATCAATTCAGTGTTAAATATTACATTAATTACAACATCCAATTTCAACTGCAATCAAATCCAATTAATTATATTTTTAATTTTAATAAGTTGATTAAATTTGATTTTAATCTTTTTTTGTTCAATCAATCATTACTTTATGGGCATAGTTAACATTGGTTTATATTTTATTACTTTAAAATTCTCCAATTTTATCTTAATTTCCATCAACGTAATACCTAATTACATTTAATTGCAGTTTATTCCCAATGTAATTCAACATATTAATTAAATAGGTAACATATAAAAATTGTTACCCTTTAACTTAATTTAATCACATTTATAAGTTTATTATATACAAAAAATGTTATAACATCTACCGCAACACAAACTTTATACAATTTTAATTAATTACAATTTATTTCACCAATTAATATAATATTCAGTTTATTTACTTATTCATAATTTAATCGATTGTAACCTTTCTTTTGTTTCAAACTTGATCTGTACGAACAGTATTGATTCGAATGACATCCATCGATTCGAAGTATTCCACGTTGATCGATACGAACTGTATCGATGCTAACCATTTCTCTTCAACATTGATCTATTCATAACTCGAGCGTACGACCTCCGATCGACCTGAAATTCAAAATGTGGCCTTTCCTAGCCTTGTTCATCATTCCTAATCGATCCCGTCTCGATTGCAGCTCGGTCAAATTTTGACGAGATTGATGATAGCCTTGTTTCCAATCGACCTCCAATCCTGATATCCATCCTTTCTAGCCAATATGTTGATATCTCGGCCTTGACCAAAAGGCAGGGTAACATTTGCCCTCCAAAACATGCCTTGTGGTAAGAAGGCATGTTTTGAACAACTTCAAATCTGACATCTGATATCCATATTCCATCTAACACCAAGTTATCCTATCGAGTGCCACAGCCATATTCTCATCCTAATCCATGACTGCTCTGAGTTGATTTTCGAATTCAGTAACCAAATCCTTAGCCAATTCCAATTCCATCTGAACCCGATAACCGAGTTCTAATCCATCCATATCCAATCACCGAATCCAAGACCTCTCCAGGCCGATATCCAAATTCATAACCTCTTTGGATTCTTGTCAAGCACCATCCACACTCGATAACCTATATTAAACAACGCCTTGGTGTTCTTGGTTCAGTGTCCCTGAATGCTGAGTAATGCCATGGCAAAGGTTCTAAGCCGAATCTTGGTCTCTCTGGACCCCTGCCGAGTATAGTCCACACTCAACGACCTGAAATAGTAACCGATAATATAGGGCCTAAGTCCTAGGCCAAATCTTGGTCTCTACGAACCCTTGTCGAGTATAGTCCATACTCGATGACTTAAATAAGTCGATTTGCCATGCCCAGACGAAGCGAGTTACCCTTGTCAGGCATAATCCATACCCGACGACCATTTACCAAAAGCCAGACAAAAAATCCAATCGAAATCCAATCCAAAATGCAAATCAAATCGAAAAACCAAAAATCCATACTAGAAATTCAAACCAATATCCAAACCATAAAACAAGCATCCAAACTAAAGAACAAACCAGAAAACAATCACAACCAGGAGTTCAACCAAACTTCGAAACCAAACTAGCAAAAAGCAAATGTCCAAATCCAAAAAAGAAAAAAAAATTTCGTAAACTATAACATCACAGTTCATCGTCATCTCAGAGCATGCCTTGGGGCTATCTCCGTCCCCGTACATGAGTAAGTGACTTGGTCATTTGCCCAGAGTTTTCTACTTATTCCATATCATTCCTATCAGTCGATAACCATTCGACCATCATTCTTGTGCCTTGTGCCATCGTCGTTTAAGGTAGACGGTGGCTGCTTTTGTTCCACTGTCGCATTTCGAGTTCCAATGCATTATCGCAACTGACCAATCCTTACATGCTCCTCGATGATATCCTTTAAATGCTTGCAGCTGTTGGTATCATGCTCGTCCAGGTCATGAAGATAGAGTGCCTTCCGGATGCCCTCTCGTGTTTCGAGGGTTCCCTCCTAGCCGGCTTCCGATAAGGAAGGTGATTTCGAGTCTCCATGAATATCCGTTCTAATGGCTCGTTCAATCCTGTGTAAGTGGATAATTTCGGCTTTCTCCATCGCTTCCTCTCTTTTCTAAATTTGCCATCCAACTTCCTCTTTCCTTTATCTTTATCTTTATCCATGCTTCCGCCGGATGGTTCTTCATCCTCGGCCGCGTTTATTTCCTTCAAATTCACTTTCGAATATGCATCTTCCTGCTGAAGAAATCTTTCGGCCTTATGAAAGAACTCCCTAAGATCCATTAGAGGATCTCATATCGATGAAACTTTGAAATCTGAGCTATCCCTGACTCTTGACACTGCCGCCATCAAAACCATTGGTGGATCCGGTCGATCCACCGAAGTAACTGCTGCATTGAACTGAGTCAAGAATGTACCGAGCCATTCTCTTATCCTTTGCTTCACCGATGTTATCGTCATTACGTTCTTCGGCCTTTTGATATGAACCCGAAATTGCTTAAGAACTTATCAACCAATTCCGTCCATATCCTGATAGATCTCTCTTCCAACTGCCTGAACCACATAGCAGCTATATCCGTTAAGTACATGAGGAAACATTGAGCCATACCTTCCTTCGATGCCCCCAGCACTTCCATATGTCTCGTGTATCTCGTCAGATGATCGGTAGGATTAGCCTTGCCATTGTATACCTCTAAAGTCGGTAGCTTGAACTTTGGTGGATTCTAGGCCATTCGGAATTCACGGGTAAAGGACTCATGTTTACTCCTAGATCTTTGTTTGCTAAACCTCCGCGCATAGTTCGCCTGATAATCTCAGCTAATCCAGTGTTGTCCACCAAAGGTTGCCCCCCGAGTCCCCAAGGGAATTTTTATACGTACTCTCCATTATGTACTCTTGTATTCCTGCCAGCATCTTGTTGTGTGTGTCACCTAGAATTCATTCATGAATCAGTCCATCGTTGCCAGGTGGTGTGCTCTCGAGCCTGGATCCCTCCAAATTAACATTTGTGTGCTGATTAGGGGCTGCGCCCTGTTGGACTGCTCCATCCGATTGTCTGTTGAGTCCTTCCGTTCCAGCTCCGTGGATCTGAAATCCAGTGTCTCCAGCTGTTTCTGCCTGTCCAAACTGTCTGAGAAGGTTTTGCATCATTTCCTCCTGTCATTTCAGAAGCTCTTCATGCATAGCTCCCATCATCAACTCTATTTCATCTTTAGCGATGAAGGCTGAAGTCTGATTAGCTCCTGAAGATGTTTCCTGGCTTCGTTCATGCTGACTTCTCTTTGCTTTTTGTCTCCTTGTTGATTGCTTTGTCATGGTTCCTTTTAGATCTGATCCTTTAGCTCTCCAAATCTGAACTCCAAATCTAGTATAGCGGGTGTCGGTCGTTCTCAGTGAAAGCACAAAGTGTTTGCGCCAAAATTGGTCACAAACCCCAGAAGTAGTGAAAGCACCAATGTTTGTACACAGATTGACAGTATTTCAACAAAGATCTCAAATCCAAACAAAGTAGAGAACAAAAATGAATAAACAGTAAAATTAAAATGGAAGAAAGCAAGAAAAAACACAAGGTTTACACTGGTTTAGAAATCTTTGGCCTATATCCACTTTGAATCAATCCTTTTATTCTTTTTGTACTATAATTACAGTTAAAAGCGTTTGGAAATCAATAGCAAAAGTAGCAGAGTTTCCCCTAGTAGAGCCGAAG
Organism: Allium cepa; assembly: GCA_030765085.1. Classification (NCBI taxonomy): domain Eukaryota; kingdom Viridiplantae; phylum Streptophyta; class Magnoliopsida; order Asparagales; family Amaryllidaceae; genus Allium; species Allium cepa. The sequence goes on from CM060934.1 coordinate 692,900,301, forward strand.
AAGATCCTCTTTTAGTTGCCATAACACTGCTATTTATGGGTGTGGATCTGAAATATCTGCCCCAAAACCTGAAATACCTCTTATCTTGCGCAAGTGGGCACTCCAGATCGATCCAGAGCGATTTGGGATCGATGCGTGTTCAATTCATATTGATGCAAAATTGGTCCAATCGAGCTGAGATCGATCATGGAGGTTCTTGAGTGCATCAGGAAGCTCCTTTGAAAATTTCATAGCACTTGGACCTGTAGATGTTGAGTTATGATCAATGCAAGTTGTAGTTTTTAAGTTGGCTGTCGCGTTCGTATCGATGGATTTCGTATCCATCATTGCTCTTTAGTTTGTATCAATAAGAACTTCACGTGCTCTGATCCATATCTTCCGCTCTACCTCGACCCCTTCTTTAGTATTCATCGATACGAAGTGCATAGCCCTTGCATCCACCACTTCTTCGTATCCATGTTGTCCACATTTATCCATCACATCGATCCAAACATTGCTTTTTCGTACCCATCGGTTGCTCCCTTGTTCGTATCGATCCTAGGAGTAGGATTTCGTATCGATCAAGAATGTGTTCGATACGCACTGTGACTTCCCTTATTCAAGCTCGTATTCATCGATAAGAAACCGTCAATGCTTAGTCCATCCCTAACCGATACGAACTACTATCGGTCCAAATCCATGTGTGCTATCCATATTCGCATCCATCTGCTGACACCCTCGATCGAACCATATCGATACGAACAACATCCATTGGTCCGAAATAATCCATGTTGATTGGTACAAACAGTATCGATTCAAATGACATCCATCGATTTGAAGTATTCCACGTTGATCGACACGAACGGTATCAATGCTAACCATTTCTCTTCAGCATTGATCCATTCATAACTCGAGCGTATGACCTCCGATCGACCTGAAATTCAAAACGTGGCCTTTCCTAGCCTTGTTCATCATTCCCAATCGATCCCGTCTTGATTCGAGCTCGGTCAAATTTTGATGAGATCGATCATAGCCTTGTTTCCAATCGATCTTCAATCCTGATATCTATCCTTTCCAGCCAATATGTTGATATCCTGGCCTTGACCATAAAGCGGGGTAACAGTACCTATTTGTCGGGCAAGCAAATGCTTATTTATGAAACCAAAATCATTAGCAGTTTCTTCCACAACCTGAATTTCACTTATATAATCCAAAGAGGTTAATAATTAGGTAAAAAAGAATATTTATGTTGTTTCAATCAATAATAACAAATCAACACAACACAACAACAATTACTTACAAACAAATCATACAATCTTCACATGCAGTCAAAGAAATCAATTATACATCCATAGCAACCCACAATGGTTTGTTCGGGTTTAGAAACCTTTAATCATATAAAATGATAAATGAACTACTAAGTATATCATACACTCAATAGACTTAGATAAAACTTACTAGATTATTTATATATCTTAAAAAATTTGAAGTATCACCTCCCCAACATCCCATAAACCACACAACAAGAATTCAACACATAATTTAAGTTTACTCTTATTAATTTCCATTCACATCGCTTACTATTCATTTTTTTCTTCATTTATACAATGATTATTTTTATTAATTTACATTCATTACTTACAAAATTAATTTCCTATTTATTTATGCGATGCCATTTTCTCTTTTCATTACTTTACACTCATTTCTTACATAAGTTATTTCCATTTCAATTATTGGATATCCATTATTAGGTAAGTTTCTTTACAATTTAATTCACCATTAATAGATATTCCCCTTTCACATTCATTTCTTTTATATATAGTATTCACTTTTCTATTACATTTAATTAGTAGCACTTTAAACTATTAACTTAAGTTTATAACATTTCAAAGATCAAAATTCTTATTTATTGAAATAATTTTATTGAACACTCTCATTTCCTAAAATTTACCTGTATAATATTCTATTACATATTCTTATTAACATTTCAACTTTTAATAGTTTGGTATGTTATATGTGTGTGCGTATTTTAAGAATGCAATTGAAAGTTAAACAAGTTATCTCATTCACTTTAGTTAACAAAATGTTTAATAATTACATCTTCTAAATTCATTATTCTTAAATCTACAAGTTTCAAATTTCTTATATATTTTATAAATCACTTACATCAAATTTCTTATTTCTGTTTTTAGAAGTTTCCAATTATTGATATAGCCAAGATTTCATTTCATTATAGTAATTGAAATTTTCGATTTGTAGAAAACTTACGAACTAATTACCGGGTTCCTTTGTCAAATCATTTTAAAATAATATATATATATATATTCGTATCTTTTATATGTCAATTCATATTTAGAAATTAAAATTAAGATTCATTTATTTAAACCAATGTGTCGTAAACTACTACAACGGTTTTTCCACTTTAAAACTCGAAAATGAACGTCGATGATGCGTGCACTCATCACCGAAATTATTTTTCAACAACAGAGAGGGGAGTACGGAACTTATTTCCTTCAAAATTCTTTTTTTACTTCCTTTCAAATCACATTGAAATATTTATATCGAAAAATACTTTCAAGTAATACTAATATTATATTCCAAAATCTCTCGAAAGAAATTTTCAAAATCCCGAAACTTAAGTTCTAAATCACCAATTTATATTTACTTTACTTGTAAATCCCATTTAACAATCAATATTTATAAAATTTCACTACTTAACAAACATATATTACATCCAACTTGTAACGACCTGCCTTTTGGACATTTTAAGCAGACACACATGTCGAACTCAAACCATTCAAAATGGCAGATTGTTTGTTATGGGGTAAGTAAGAAAAAGAGAAGAAATAAAAGAAAATACAGAATCTCACAGCTGAATAACAAAATATAATAATCAAAATAAAAGTTCATGAAGATGCTTACAAAACACTGATTATACTTATACAACACAGAATCAGAGTTACACTTATCAGAGTTAAATAAATGACAATGTAGCGGAACAGTATGATGCTGTTGAATAATATAGTATATAATAATAAAATCTTCGTTTTCATCCTCCAGAAAAAATCTTCAAATCCTGAAATGCTCAGGCTGACCAGGACGAATTGAAAAGACAAAACACTCGAGTCAGAACTAATAGATCTTATGTAAATTAAATCAATGGTAAATAAGAGTGCCACGGCGTCAGAGATGCTTATGGGTTTTGACATCTCCTATCCAGTGTCTAACATGAGTGCAATAACTTAAGAGATGTTCGGGATTCACATCTCCTAAGGATCCGTTAAACTATCTACTATGTAGTACAATACGCTATTGTAATAGTGTCTACAATAAAGTAAAGTATTAAAATAGCGTTAAGGCGTTACCCATATCCCCCTTAACACATTTTATATAATGTCGTAGTCTATACAGATACTGTAAACTCCATCCATAGGTGGGCTATCAGGGAACACTCCATAGGTATGAAACAAAACAAACTCATAGAAGGCGCGATAGGGCATGTGAACATGGCACTTGAGGCAATGCCAGGGTAGATATACCAATTGTAGAAACGGGCTGGTGGTAACACATAGCAGCTACTACCGCCCACCTCATAGCACACTCCTAAATTAAAATCAAGGGTGGCCACCAAATCATCACAAATGTCTTAATAAGGTAACGAAGAAGTGTGTCCGATAGGAGGAATGACCTCACTTTGTCTAGGTATAGCTCCTATTTTAGTCACATCTATGTTGACTCAAGGGAGTCAAGGTCACGTCATACCTTATACAGAAATTGTAAACCGAACCATCCTACTTAATTTTGGAATCTTCACCACATACACAGTTGAAGTGGTTTTCGGTATTAGCAGAGGGAACGAAAATATCTGATCTCGGTCTCTTTAACAACCAATCGCTTATTACACACTGGATGGTTCTTATCACATTTGAAATCATATCGTTTTCGAAATCATAATTTCTTTTAAAAAAATCATATTCTCAAAATAGGTTAAACTCTCATTTCAAAATTATCACATTCAATTAAATACAACAATTTAAATCTCAACGTAGGTTATAACATCATTTAACTGTATTCTCTTTCAAATCAATAAATTGAATACAAACACTTCAACTTTACTTAGTCTGGAATTTAGAAAATAGTTTAAATAGTTATAAATAGTTAAAATAGTTATAATTAGTTAAAATACTCTAAAATAGTTTGGTTATAGATTTAAAGATATTGTTAAATTTATTTAACACGGTTAAATAGATTAAATAAAATTAAAAGAAATTAAATAGCTTTAAATTATATTAAAATAAGTTAAAATGGGTTAATTAGTTTAAAAGTTTGAAAATCTTTGTAACGACCCAGAATTTTTGATAATTTAAGTTTGAGTATTTAATTTATTTTAGATATTAATAAGTGAAATTTGGAGTCAAATAAATTTTTATATTGAATATTGGATTTAATTGGTCATTTTAATCGATTAATTAATAGTGAAATTCCACAAATAATTTAATATTGGGTTAAATATGATTGGAAATGACTTGGAAAATTTTATTTAATCATATTGAAGTTATAGAAATGTTTTAGAACTGGTAAAATTGAATTTGGAATTAATTTGTGAAAATTGATTATTTTAATATTTAATTATCGACTGAAAAATAGCCAATTTTTGAACAGTCTCGGAATTGAACGAAACAAGTTCCATTGGATCCGTAATAGTTAATTATTATCGGATTTCAATTTTCGTAGCAATCGGAGTTGTCGTTTGACCGTGGCAGCTCGAAACGCATCAATATCGTTTTAATATAAATTCGGCGAGTAAAAATAGCCATTTTTCAAACGGTCTCGGATTTCGACGAAACCAGTTTCATCGGATCCGTAATGTGATATTATTGTAAGATTTCAAATTTTAAGTCGTTTGGATTTATCGTTTGTCCGGTACAAGCCAAAACGCCTAGAAATCGCTTAAATCGGTTTAAATTTAAATCGACTGTTTATTGCCGTATCTCACACATACTTCCGAATTAGCTTACGAAACCTGTTCCATTGTGTCCGGAATGCGGAAAAACCTTAGGATCGCCTGGCGGCACGCGTCGTTTGGAGTTCGTTTGCAAAAGTGTCAATTTGGGATTTTTATTATTTAAATAATAATTGTATGTGGTTATAAATGCAAATTTTCACCAAAACCCTAGCTCATCATGTTTATGGCCGGCCCTAATTATTCAAAGGCCAGAAATCACCCAACTTCCACCTCAAATCCACACCAATCCGTCGACATTTTCCACGAACTTTCTAAACGGAAATCGAAGAGCACGCTGTGAACTACAACTTCAACGGTCGAGATCGAAATTGGAGCAACGAGGAGTGGGCGAGGGGCCCGCGTTCTCTGGTGGCTGCGCACGCAACCCAAGGAGGAGGAGAGGGCCGAGCTCCACTCCAGGGCAGCCGAGCATGGCTCTCACGTAGGCGGAGGTGGTGGCGCTCCCTGATCGACGAATAGGCGAACGTTGTGGTCGGAAAATCAAGCCCTAGTTCAAGCTTGGTGGGTTCTTTGTGCGTTCACTACCTGGGGGATGAAGTTGCGTTCTACAGGGGAGAAGAAAGTGTGGGGCCGCATGCGTGTGTGAGTGGTGAGGTGGATTCTTTTTTTTTATTTGTTTTGGTTAGTTTAAATTTAAAGATTCAAATCGTGTAACTTTAAACTGCGATAACTTTTGCATGCGAGGTCGGATTCGGACGAGGTTTTTTGCGTTGGAATCGTATCGCCGAGCTCTTCGCAATGCAGCTGATTTGGAGTCGATTGGAGCTCGTTTGAATTTCGGGTAAAATTAAACGTTCGTTTAATTTTATTCGAAACGAACGCCGAAAACGAAAATAAAATCAAGGTGAGAACTCCTCACTCAATCGAAAGGTTTTGTTTAAAATTTTAAATAGTTAATATTGATTGATGATTGTTGATTGATTGTGCTAGTAGATATAGTAGGATATATACTATATATAGCGATATATATATATTGGCATATGTATATATCGGATTTGATTTCCCGCCTCGTATAGCGGATGAGACCCTATTGCGCCGCCTATTAAGCGGATATTTTATAAAATCCCATATACCGCGATATTCCACCTTGAAGTGGAATTGGTATTGTGCTAACGTCTGTGGATGCAGGGTAACAGGTTGGAGGGATCCAACTGGATTCCTCACATATTTATCTGTTTATGAATATTATGTTGATTGTTGATAACCATATTGATATATGACACTTATTCCCGTGATTGACCATCTGATGTTGTTGCATCATCGGATTCAAATTTTTAAAATTAAAAATAACGGTTTTGAATTTAAAAGGGGTTTAAAAGTGATTTCTCAAAGAATATGGTTTATTTAAAAAAAATTTTGAATTGATTAAATTTTAAAATAAATAGATGGATAAAATTTTATGTTTTAAAAATTTATATTTTTATAAAATATAACTTAAAAGAAATTTTTAACAATAATAGGTTTTTATAAAATAGTTAAATTTGGTTTTTGGGAAGTTATTATTATTAATGGTTTATATAAATGATTTTATAAATGGATGTTTTTAAATAAAAAATTATTGAAGTTATAGAATAAATTTATAAAGTGTTAAGTTGATGTATAACATGAATTTCACTAGGATTTATAGATTAATAAATGTGAAATTTATAAAACGAATGGTTATTGGAAAATTTTAAGTTTATAAGTTATTAACTTATAGAAATGGATTTGGGCATTAAAAAGGGGAATTTTATAGAAATTGTTAATAAATGAAGATTTCATTAGTTGAAATTATTATAAACCATAAAGAAATCTTGTAAGTGATAAGATTTTAAATTGGTGAAGTTCAAAGGAACGATTTGGTAAATAAATAATATTATAAGTATTTAACTTACAATATGGCTTTTGGGTATGAAATTGGGTTATGTAAAATTGCATCGGATTAATAAAGGAATTTATAAAATTGGGGTTTATAATAGAAATGGAATTTATAAACTATGTTTATAAATTTGAAATCCATCGAATTTGATAAATTGAAATATGGGAATTTGTTAAGTGGGCTATATTCACTATTTGAATATTGAATAGATTATTAAATAAAATGGGTTTGTTTTTGGGAAAGGAATGTTTTAAATGGAATTTAAAACGAATTAAAGGTGTTTTAAAATGTATTGAGTATTGAAAACATAGATTTCAACATTGATTGTTGAAATAGACGTTTTCGAGAAAACAGAAGGGGATAATTTGTATAGTATTGGATTTATATATCTATTTTTAATTTCAAATCCATATACTAGTGTTTTTGGGTTGTCGTAACGATGTTTTACGCAACATTCGTTTTTAACCCAAATAAATGTGAATAAAAGAATGTTTTCTTAAAGAGAATGGAATAAAATACTTAACGGTAACTTAAGTATATTGAATATTTCCAAATTGTTGAAAATAAGTTAAATTGTGAATTACTTATTATTAAATAAGTATGGGAATGTTTTTTTTTCCAATATAAAAGGAACGTTTTTGAGGATTCACCTTTTAAAGGTAAATCGAAGTGAATAGTTTGAAATTGATTTGAAATCGTGTATGTGTAGATATTTGGGAAATTGGAAATTCACTTTGGAATTTATAAATAGGAAGGGAAATTTGTTTAAAAATAAATGTTGATTTATTTTTAAAATATGGAAATAAAATTTACGAATTTGGAACGTAAGTTAAATTAAATCGGTAAGGATTTATTTGTTGATTTGAAATTTGTTTTCAAAAAAGTATAAAAGATGAATTGTAGTTTGAAATTGGTTTTCAAATGGTTGAGTTGTGTAATTTGAAATTTGTTTTCAAATGGTTGAGGTGTTTAATTTGAAATTGGTTTTTCAATTGGTTAAGTGTGGAAAATTATATCGTGAAGGTGTTTTGGTAAAGCAAATAAATTGGGCAATTATTTGGAAATTGTGTATATATATCTTGTAAAGATATTTTGGGACTTAATAATTTTGGAAAAATTATTTGGAATCTGATGATGTGGCGCATCTTTATTGATAGTTAAATAACCGACTATCAATATTTACCCTTGGATGGTATTGATTGTGTTTGTTTGGAATTGAATGCACACTTATTTTTAAAATAAGCGCTCGCTATTCGGTTTAGCCGGGAGAGGACCTTTGTGTCATATATCCCATTCCGAATATGCGATACGTCGTTTGGATTGCATTTGAAGACCGGTGTGAAGACCGGGTATTTGTGAAAACGATAGGATGACCTATCGATTGTCTCCGCATCGTTAGCTACGATATGGAGATTTCCTTTGTGATGGGAAATTTTATCGGGATTGTGAATACCCGGATTGCAAGGGCTTCTTTGGAAGTGCCTTCGGTTCTGTTCGAACCCGGAACAGACTTGTATGGTTACGTGTCTGACATTACGTTTTGAGAGATAGAGCAGATTTCTTTCAAATACATTTCTGTTGGTGGCGGAGAATTTATTCTCTTAGCTTAACACCCTTCTCTGAGACGTACGAGCTCAGAGGTTATGTAGTTGAAGGTTATCAGCGATATTTCCCAATCTGGTAATGTGGCATGCTGAGTGCTGCTGTGTGATGATCATTGGTTGGTCATTTGTGATATGATCATTTGTTTGATCATTTATCTTTGTGATTATTGCTTTGGTCATCTGTGGACCCGAAGCATGGCTTTGTTACACAAAGCGTAGCTTTGTGGACGAGACTTCGTCAGGACCTCACTCCCCGGAAATGGTCGAAACAGGAATATGCGGCAAGGTTATGAGGGTCGCTCCCTTTAGGGTATGTCATTTCCTTCTGGAAAAGGGTGGTATCATGGTATGGAGCCCAGATATTTACTTATGTTGATACACTATATCTATTACTGTGTGGTGTTGTTGGTATCGAGCGCTCGGATAAAGGTCCCAAAGGACCGGGGGATGACATATTCGTGTAGTAGTTACCTAGTTACAGAGGTAACCCGGCCTTGTGTTGGCAGAGATCTAACCGTAACGTTAGTTTCTCGGGACGTCCCGCCAGAGGCGATCCCATGTGGCAGTAGGAAGTTCCTTAGCCTGACCATTTGTTGGAAATCCAATCAAAACAATACGCGCCCTGTACGGTTTTAGTTGTATAACCTGCCATGGAATGTGGCGGTAACCTGCTATTGAACATGGTAGCTATAGTAGGCATACGACGAAATGTCGTATGCTGGCTAGGATTTATATTCTACTTTCGAAATTGTTTTCTACACTATGCACTAGTAATAATATCAAAAATGATTTGATTTTCGCGTAGTAAGCATCTTTGACTATCATAAGGAGAAATCTCCTCCAATTCTGCGTTTGCATTGTGTGTGTGGCGGGAGGCCTTATGGTAGTTTCATTTTCCAAAAAGCATTGCGGATTTAAAAATTTAAATTTTCTTGTTGCTTGTTTAAAGATAAACTGTTTTTGAGTTCTCACACCAGTCACATGACTGACCTGGAGTTTATTGTTCCTTTCCTAAACTCTGGGTGCCCACTATTTTCCACACGGGCAGTCTAGAGTTAGGTTATCAGGTTATTCTGGATTCGGGAGTTGCTGTGCAGATCTGGAGGCGAGCCAGATAGCGTGGTCTATTATCTATTGTATATAGTATTTCTTTTCCGCTGTTGTTGTCGTACACTCTGATTGATGTAATGTGATGTAATGTATAAAATGTATAGTTTTTCTTGTTTTAATGAATATTCATTTATCTATTATATATTGTTCCGCTGCGACTGTGAGATTCTGTTATTGTTTCCTGTTCTGATTGTTTGTTCTGTTTCTTCTCTCTTTTCTCTCTTCTTCTACCTCTTTCTTTTTCTTAAACCCTAACGGTTCGATTTTTCGGCAACGAAAAATCTCGATCGTTACATTTGGTATCAGAGCTTATGGTTAAGCGACAACCTGCTCTGTTGGGTGTTACTCATTAGAGATAGAGTCAGCAGTACTCTAGAATGAGTGTGAGTGTAATAATAGATATGAGTGCGTATTTGTTAGTGAGTATAAAATTGTTTTATATTGTGATGATTGGTTTGTTGAGTGGTATATGAACCTTCGTCGGCGCAGCCTCGAAAACTGAATCGAAGGGGTTCCTAAACACTTGAATAGAACAATTCGACACAATATTGTTTTAAATTGGGTAAATGAAATAATTTTGCCTCGATTATATTTTATATATAAAGAGAAAATAATTTTTCAAGAATTATTGAAGTGTGTATATAATTGATTGCTTGGTTGTTGTAAATGATATATATATATATAAAATAATTAAAAGTTGTTTGAATAAGCTAATAAAAGCAACTATTGTAAAAGAATAATGGTATAAACCAATGAATCATAAGATGAAATAATACTTAATAATGATTTACAATTGTAAGATAATCATGTATGTATATAAGAAGTAAAAAATTATATAAGTAAAAGAGTTATAAAAGTGATTTATGAATAGAAAGAAAACTTTTTGAAAGAATAATTAGCATTGATTTCACTATTGTCACTGGGAAATAATAAGGGTGATGACTGCAGCATCATCAGTATCATTTTCGAGTTTCTATGTGATGGATTTGCTACAAAAATGAATTAAAAATTTAAGTTTTGTTGTAATAAACCAATTTGAAATTAAAATTCAATTTGAAATTGATAAATATAAGTGAAAAAGGTTTTGAACTTATAATATAAGTTAGAAGTTGAATAATAAGTTTTATAACTTATAGAATGGAAAATGTAAGTGAAACCAGTTATTGAAGTGGTTAAACAATTAAGTTAAGTAAAATGGAATATGAATTTGAATGTTGATATGAATTTGGCTTAAGTAAAAGTTAAATAGGATTTACTTTGGAATTTAAAATCCGAATTGAATTGATAAGTAAAACTTAAGTTTAATTAACAAATGATGTTTAAATGGAATAACTTAAGCAAAGTTGAATAAAAATTGATATTTGTATCAAAGTTAAATAATCAAGTGAATTAAATGAGGTAAATAAAGTTGAAATGGAATGCAAGTTAAGTAATGTTGAAAGAATTGATGTTAATATCAAAATAAATGAATAAAGTGAGTAAATGAAATTGTTAAAGATGTGAACTTAAATTATATAAATGAAATTCAATTTTATTTGTAAAAAGAACTAGCAATTGAGTTAAAGTATGAATTGAATGTTAATCAATAGAATATGAATAAGTTGATATGAAATGATGCATGCAAGTGTAAATTCATTTGAAAATAGTTGAATAGTAGAATGAAAATCAATTGAATGTTAAACCAATTGAAATTAAAACAGTTGAACCAAATTGAATGTAAGTAAAATGGATAAAATTTGGTTGTATGGGATGTGCATTGGTTGTTATTTGCTTGTTGGTTGATTGTATGAAAATTCCTTAAGTGTTAACGAAATTGAATCTGCTAAATTGAAAGCTATGTAATTGAATTCAAATGAAAATTGAAATGCAAAGTTGAATGAAAATGAATATGCAACTTTAATAGTAAACTAAAAAAAAATGTGTAAGAAGCATGTATTGGAAATTTTGAACTTGAATTGGCAAAATAGTTTGAATGTTGGAATTGGATACTACTACTAGCAGGATATACAGGTATATAAAGGAATTGGAATTTTGATTTTGAAGTAAAAAAATTGAATGGCTCGACAAAAAGGTACGTATTTCAGTTTTTATATGAGATTTGATGATTTCCTTCTCCAGCCACTTGGCTTTCTCTTTTCTTTTTTTGATTCTGAGGGGCCGTAGAGCCGTTTTGTAGTCGTACCGATCTAGCCGCGCAAAGGAGACTCTGGCGAAATTTTTCGAAAATTTAGGGAGTTAGTAAAATTTTGAGAAATTTTGAAAGTTTGAAAATTTGAATTTAAATTTAAATTTGAATTGTAAGTAAACAATATTGTTTGAAACTTATAATCGGAGTTGGAAAGTTAATTGAAATAATAGTGAATCTTTAATAAAAAGATTTAGGTTAGAAAGTTAATAAACTAATTAGTTTTGGAAAAATAATAAACGGGTTAGGATCGTTCTCCTTAACTTGTAATTTCGAGGACGAAATTCTTTTAAGGAGGGAAGATTGTAACGACCCAGAATTTTTGATAATTTAAGTTTGAGTATTTAATTTATTTTAGATATTAATAAGTGAAATTTGGAGTCAAATAAATTTTTATATTGAATATTGGATTTAATTGGTCATTTTAATCGATTAATTAATAGTGAAATTCCACAAATAATTTAATATTGGGTTAAATATGATTGGAAATGACTTGGAAAATTTTATTTAATCATATTGAAGTTATAGAAATGTTTTAGAACTGGTAAAATTGAATTTGGAATTAATTTGTGAAAATTGATTATTTTAATATTTAATTATCGACTGAAAAATAGCCAATTTTTGAACAGTCTCGGAATTGAACGAAACAAGTTCCATTGGATCCGTAATAGTTAATTATTATCGGATTTCAATTTTCGTAGCAATCGGAGTTGTCGTTTGACCGTGGCAGCTCGAAACGCATCAATATCGTTTTAATATAAATTCGGCGAGTAAAAATAGCCATTTTTCAAACGGTCTCGGATTTCGACGAAACCAGTTTCATCGGATCCGTAATGTGATATTATTGTAAGATTTCAAATTTTAAGTCGTTTGGATTTATCGTTTGTCCGGTACAAGCCAAAACGCCTAGAAATCGCTTAAATCGGTTTAAATTTAAATCGACTGTTTATTGCCGTATCTCACACATACTTCCGAATTAGCTTACGAAACCTGTTCCATTGTGTCCGGAATGCAGAAAAACCTTAGGATCGCCTGGCGGCACGCGTCGTTTGGAGTTCGTTTGCAAAAGTGTCAATTTGGGATTTTTATTATTTAAATAATAATTGTATGTGGTTATAAATGCAAATTTTCACCAAAACCCTAGCTCATCATGTTTATGGCCGGCCCTAATTATTCAAAGGCCAGAAATCACCCAACTTCCACCTCAAATCCACACCAATCCGTCGACATTTTCCACGAACTTTCTAAACGGAAATCGAAGAGCACGCTGTGAACTACAACTTCAACGGTCGAGATCGAAATTGGAGCAACGAGGAGTGGGCGAGGGGCCCGCGTTCTCTGGTGGCTGCGCACGCAACCCAAGGAGGAGGAGAGGGCCGAGCTCCACTCCAGGGCAGCCGAGCATGGCTCTCACGTAGGCGGAGGTGGTGGCGCTCCCTGATCGACGAATAGGCGAACGTTGTGGTCGGAAAATCAAGCCCTAGTTCAAGCTTGGTGGGTTCTTTGTGCGTTCACTACCTGGGGGATGAAGTTGCGTTCTACAGGGGAGAAGAAAGTGTGGGGCCGCATGCGTGTGTGAGTGGTGAGGTGGATTCTTTTTTTTTATTTGTTTTGGTTAGTTTAAATTTAAAGATTCAAATCGTGTAACTTTAAACTGCGATAACTTTTGCATGCGAGGTCGGATTCGGACGAGGTTTTTTGCGTTGGAATCGTATCGCCGAGCTCTTCGCAATGCAGCTGATTTGGAGTCGATTGGAGCTCGTTTGAATTTCGGGTAAAATTAAACGTTCGTTTAATTTTATTCGAAACGAACGCCGAAAACGAAAATAAAATCAAGGTGAGAACTCCTCACTCAATCGAAAGGTTTTGTTTAAAATTTTAAATAGTTAATATTGATTGATGATTGTTGATTGATTGTGCTAGTAGATATAGTAGGATATATACTATATATAGCGATATATATATATTGGCATATGTATATATCGGATTTGATTTCCCGCCTCGTATAGCGGATGAGACCCTATTGCGCCGCCTATTAAGCGGATATTTTATAAAATCCCATATACCGCGATATTCCACCTTGAAGTGGAATTGGTATTGTGCTAACGTCTGTGGATGCAGGGTAACAGGTTGGAGGGATCCAACTGGATTCCTCACATATTTATCTGTTTATGAATATTATGTTGATTGTTGATAACCATATTGATATATGACACTTATTCCCGTGATTGACCATCTGATGTTGTTGCATCATCGGATTCAAATTTTTAAAATTAAAAATAACGGTTTTGAATTTAAAAGGGGTTTAAAAGTGATTTCTCAAAGAATATGGTTTATTTAAAAAAAATTTTGAATTGATTAAATTTTAAAATAAATAGATGGATAAAATTTTATGTTTTAAAAATTTATATTTTTATAAAATATAACTTAAAAGAAATTTTTAACAATAATAGGTTTTTATAAAATAGTTAAATTTGGTTTTTGGGAAGTTATTATTATTAATGGTTTATATAAATGATTTTATAAATGGATGTTTTTAAATAAAAAATTATTGAAGTTATAGAATAAATTTATAAAGTGTTAAGTTGATGTATAACATGAATTTCACTAGGATTTATAGATTAATAAATGTGAAATTTATAAAACGAATGGTTATTGGAAAATTTTAAGTTTATAAGTTATTAACTTATAGAAATGGATTTGGGCATTAAAAAGGGGAATTTTATAGAAATTGTTAATAAATGAAGATTTCATTAGTTGAAATTATTATAAACCATAAAGAAATCTTGTAAGTGATAAGATTTTAAATTGGTGAAGTTCAAAGGAACGATTTGGTAAATAAATAATATTATAAGTATTTAACTTACAATATGGCTTTTGGGTATGAAATTGGGTTATGTAAAATTGCATCGGATTAATAAAGGAATTTATAAAATTGGGGTTTATAATAGAAATGGAATTTATAAACTATGTTTATAAATTTGAAATCCATCGAATTTGATAAATTGAAATATGGGAATTTGTTAAGTGGGCTATATTCACTATTTGAATATTGAATAGATTATTAAATAAAATGGGTTTGTTTTTGGGAAAGGAATGTTTTAAATGGAATTTAAAACGAATTAAAGGTGTTTTAAAATGTATTGAGTATTGAAAACATAGATTTCAACATTGATTGTTGAAATAGACGTTTTCGAGAAAACAGAAGGGGATAATTTGTATAGTATTGGATTTATATATCTATTTTTAATTTCAAATCCATATACTAGTGTTTTTGGGTTGTCGTAACGATGTTTTACGCAACATTCGTTTTTAACCCAAATAAATGTGAATAAAAGAATGTTTTCTTAAAGAGAATGGAATAAAATACTTAACGGTAACTTAAGTATATTGAATATTTCCAAATTGTTGAAAATAAGTTAAATTGTGAATTACTTATTATTAAATAAGTATGGGAATGTTTTTTTTTCCAATATAAAAGGAACGTTTTTGAGGATTCACCTTTTAAAGGTAAATCGAAGTGAATAGTTTGAAATTGATTTGAAATCGTGTATGTGTAGATATTTGGGAAATTGGAAATTCACTTTGGAATTTATAAATAGGAAGGGAAATTTGTTTAAAAATAAATGTTGATTTATTTTTAAAATATGGAAATAAAATTTACGAATTTGGAACGTAAGTTAAATTAAATCGGTAAGGATTTATTTGTTGATTTGAAATTTGTTTTCAAAAAAGTATAAAAGATGAATTGTAGTTTGAAATTGGTTTTCAAATGGTTGAGTTGTGTAATTTGAAATTTGTTTTCAAATGGTTGAGGTGTTTAATTTGAAATTGGTTTTTCAATTGGTTAAGTGTGGAAAATTATATCGTGAAGGTGTTTTGGTAAAGCAAATAAATTGGGCAATTATTTGGAAATTGTGTATATATATCTTGTAAAGATATTTTGGGACTTAATAATTTTGGAAAAATTATTTGGAATCTGATGATGTGGCGCATCTTTATTGATAGTTAAATAACCGACTATCAATATTTACCCTTGGATGGTATTGATTGTGTTTGTTTGGAATTGAATGCACACTTATTTTTAAAATAAGCGCTCGCTATTCGGTTTAGCCGGGAGAGGACCTTTGTGTCATATATCCCATTCCGAATATGCGATACGTCGTTTGGATTGCATTTGAAGACCGGTGTGAAGACCGGGTATTTGTGAAAACGATAGGATGACCTATCGATTGTCTCCGCATCGTTAGCTACGATATGGAGATTTCCTTTGTGATGGGAAATTTTATCGGGATTGTGAATACCCGGATTGCAAGGGCTTCTTTGGAAGTGCCTTCGGTTCTGTTCGAACCCGGAACAGACTTGTATGGTTACGTGTCTGACATTACGTTTTGAGAGATAGAGCAGATTTCTTTCAAATACATTTCTGTTGGTGGCGGAGAATTTATTCTCTTAGCTTAACACCCTTCTCTGAGACGTACGAGCTCAGAGGTTATGTAGTTGAAGGTTATCAGCGATATTTCCCAATCTGGTAATGTGGCATGCTGAGTGCTGCTGTGTGATGATCATTGGTTGGTCATTTGTGATATGATCATTTGTTTGATCATTTATCTTTGTGATTATTGCTTTGGTCATCTGTGGACCCGAAGCATGGCTTTGTTACACAAAGCGTAGCTTTGTGGACGAGACTTCGTCAGGACCTCACTCCCCGGAAATGGTCGAAACAGGAATATGCGGCAAGGTTATGAGGGTCGCTCCCTTTAGGGTATGTCATTTCCTTCTGGAAAAGGGTGGTATCATGGTATGGAGCCCAGATATTTACTCATGTTGATACACTATATCTATTACTGTGTGGTGTTGTTGGTATCGAGCGCTCGGATAAAGGTCCCAAAGGACCGGGGGATGACATATTCGTGTAGTAGTTACCTAGTTACAGAGGTAACCCGGCCTTGTGTTGGCAGAGATCTAACCGTAACGTTAGTTTCTCGGGACGTCCCGCCAGAGGCGATCCCATGTGGCAGTAGGAAGTTCCTTAGCCTGACCATTTGTTGGAAATCCAATCAAAACAATACGCGCCCTGTACGGTTTTAGTTGTATAACCTGCCATGGAATGTGGCGGTAACCTGCTATTGAACATGGTAGCTATAGTAGGCATACGACGAAATGTCGTATGCTGGCTAGGATTTATATTCTACTTTCGAAATTGTTTTCTACACTATGCACTAGTAATAATATCAAAAATGATTTGATTTTCGCGTAGTAAGCATCTTTGACTATCATAAGGAGAAATCTCCTCCAATTCTGCGTTTGCATTGTGTGTGTGGCGGGAGGCCTTATGGTAGTTTCATTTTCCAAAAAGCATTGCGGATTTAAAAATTTAAATTTTCTTGTTGCTTGTTTAAAGATAAACTGTTTTTGAGTTCTCACACCAGTCACATGACTGACCTGGAGTTTATTGTTCCTTTCCTAAACTCTGGGTGCCCACTATTTTCCACACGGGCAGTCTAGAGTTAGGTTATCAGGTTATTCTGGATTCGGGAGTTGCTGTGCAGATCTGGAGGCGAGCCAGATAGCGTGGTCTATTATCTATTGTATATAGTATTTCTTTTCCGCTGTTGTTGTCGTACACTCTGATTGATGTAATGTGATGTAATGTATAAAATGTATAGTTTTTCTTGTTTTAATGAATATTCATTTATCTATTATATATTGTTCCGCTGCGACTGTGAGATTCTGTTATTGTTTCCTGTTCTGATTGTTTGTTCTGTTTCTTCTCTCTTTTCTCTCTTCTTCTACCTCTTTCTTTTTCTTAAACCCTAACGGTTCGATTTTTCGGCAACGAAAAATCTCGATCGTTACAATCTTAATAATCAAAGTCTTTAAAATAATATATTTATAAAACAGTTTATATTAAAAAATCTGAAATCTGAAATTTATATCAATTTTAAACTATTTATTTCAATCCAACACATTTGGACCATTTCAATATCAAAAACCCAATTTCAAATTTTCCAATTAAAATTCTCAATACAATATTAAATTCAATATCGCTTCCAAAACCCTGTTTGAAATATCAATTTAAATTACTCACATTCTAATATATTTCAAAGTTATATTTCAAATAATTTCGATAACACAATTCCTTTTAATTCCATTTATACTTAAAAATTCAAATTACAATTTAAATCTAATTTCCTTAACAATTCCTTTAACCAATTCAAATTTCAACATAACTTGATTTTCAATGATGATTCAATTTATATAAAACAAGTTTATTTCAAAAATACCATTCAATTAAATTCGAAAATTAATGATTTAAAAATCATTTAATTTAACCAATCCAGAGTCTGTATATAATTCTCTACCCTAGGGTCAAGTGATACAGATATTTATCATTTCAATCTGCAATTTAATAATTTTACAGTTATATATCATTTCGAACCGCAACCTTGAATTAATATAAAAATCCATAAAATCGCTTGAGTCTATCATTTCAATCCATAATGATTTTTCCCTAGTCTATAGATCATTCGGGTATGTATCATTTCAACCCATTGTAAACTTGTAGTTTATAATGATATAAAATACAACATCCATCCATTCAATATCAACAATAAACCATCCATCACAATCAATATCCAAATCAATCAATAAACATCAATAGAGAACTAAAAATCAGTAATAGGTATTTAACCGGCAATTTAAATTCAATAATAAATTAAATAATGATTTAATTCAAATAAATTCAAATTAACTGAGATGATGATTTGAAATATACTGAATAGCCATAAATAAATTTTCAATCACATCATAAATTTAACTTAACAAACATAAGAAATTTAAGAAGTTGTGAGTGGATCAAATCACTTACCATTGAATTTCAATCGAATTTAAATCCAAATTAGGGCCCAAATTAAAACGATCTCAGAATGCGTCCAAACCCTCGTTCAAATGTTCGAAATTTTGATATGATCCCGGCGGAATAAACCGCGTGTGAAACGGACCTCGTATGTAAAAGTTACGCATGACAGAACATTTTAAAACTTGAAACTTAAATAATAAATAAATAAATAAATAAAGCACCTCTCAACAGCCACATCACCCACATCATCCCCAGGCCTCAATTACTGCTCGAAACCAACTGACTTCCGCACGCATCAGACCTAAGCCGCCACGATCGGACCGACCTCCGATCAACTCGATCGGCCCAAGACGCCGCATTTGGCCTCGCCCACCCCTACGCAACAACCTGCGATCACCGATGCTCGCCTAGAGATGCTGGCCACCGCTCGTTATCAAACCCTACCAGAATTAATGTCATCGACCTGGCCGTTGATTCGGCAAACGACCTATGTTGATACACTCCACTGTCACTCTCCACAACACCATAACTTCCAATCGACGATCCGTCGACGTTCATCACAACGCGATGAACGGCCGAGGTTAGCTGAATTTTCGGCAGAATTGAATCCCAAATCGAAAAACGAGCTTCAGATTTGACTTGCATTCGTCGAGAGCTTCAAATTGACATATAATTTGATACAGTTTGAAGAGTTTGATTTTCAATTTGATTTTTGATTTGGATTTGATTTTGAAGTTGAATTGATAAGTTTGTTTGTCTACCATTGAGAAGAAGGAGAAGGTTGAAATGTAGTATAGAAAAATGAAAATGAGGAGTAGCTAGGGTTTATAATGGGCTATTTATAGACAAAGCTGAAAATAGAATGAATGACAAGATTTGATTATAACGTTAAACGATAAATGACCCGAAAAGCCCGTTCTGTCTCCGGAATGAAAATAGGTAATCCCATATATCAAACTAGATGTTTTTGATAATTTTAAACTCAATGGAACAGGTTTCAAGTCCTAATTCCATCGTATGAAGAAGCTATGTAAAAATCAGCTGATTTCAAATTGATTTCCATTAAATTGATTTCTAGATGTTTCGAGTTCGTACGATCAAACGACATGTCTATCGCTACGAAACTTGAAATCTTAAAATAATTCACCATTACAGATCCGATGAAACTAGTTTCATCGAATTCCGAGTCAGTGGCCAAAATGGCTATTTTTCAAGTTAATTAAATAAATTAGTATTAAATTAAATAAATCACCTTTTTATTTCAATATTAGTCACTAACAATTTCCATTATTTTTGATTGCTTGAACATTTATAATAAATTAAAATAAGTTTACCTATCAATTCAGTGTTAATGATTTCAATAATTTCAATGTTCAATTATAATTTAATTACAATAAATTGATTTTATTTGGTTTCACTCCTTTTTACTTAAATCAACTATTATTCTATAACATAGTTAGCAAGGTTTTATACTTCATTATATTAATATCCTCCATTTTTCATCTTTTATTTGTATTAATTACTATATTTCAATTTATATTGAATTTTGTCAGTTTTACTATTAATTAAAATTAAATCTCAATTAATTATTTTATCTTGGTTTCATTCTTTTTATTACATCAATTGTTGCCTTATGAATAAAATTAGCATTTCTATTCATTATGTTATGTTCACAATTTCAGTTATTGCCTTAATCATATTAATGTAACCTTAAAGTTCATTTAATTCTAATTGACTTCCCATTTTAATCTGATAGACCAAATAAACAAGCAACTTATAACAATCGTTACCATAATTTTTAGTTACACATATGAATTCATTATTCACAAACAAATGTTACAATTCTTATATAATACTGATTTTATTCAATTACCATTAACTATCTATTTCATACAATAATTAATATTTACATTTGTTTCTTATATTCAATTTTACAACCAATTATAACATTTACATCATTCTCATTGATTGGATTTTCATTAAAATTGTTAAAAATTAGCTTTAACTAACATTGTTACATTTCATTTTTAGTATTCACTTCATTATTAAATTACAAATTCTTATATTTTTTCCATATTAAATTTTCAAAACATATTAAAATTAACAAATTTAATTGTCGAAAATTATAGGTCGTTACACTCTCCCCCACTAAAAAAATTTGGTCCTCGAAAAGGAAAAAGGAGGGAAAAAGGAATTTAGTAATCAATATATCTTATTCAAAATATTAAATTTATAAACAATTAATTTACAAAATTAAGTAATTTAAATCAAATATATATTAAAAATAGTTGAATCCTTTTGTACTCGAATTAACAAAAGTTTGGAAAACATTTAATTAAATTTTCCAACAAAATTTACAGAAAATTTCGAGAGAGTCTCCTTTGTACGGAGAGGTCTGGGAGAATAATAATATAAATAAAACAACATATATCACAAAAATTTTAAAATAATATATCCCAACAACGGGAAAAACAATATAATATCGCTAGAAAATCGTAATCCGAGAACGTACCTATTTGTTAGGAAAATAATGCTTATTTTATGAAACCAAAAGCAGTAGCAATTGCTTTCATAACCTGTATTCCACTTATATAATCCACATAAGTTAATAATTATATAAGAGAAATGTTTAAAGTCGTTTCAATTACTAACACAATCAATATAACATAACAACAATCATTTACAACCAAAAGCATACAATCATCACAAGGAATCAAAGTAATCAACCATTCATCCATATCAAACAAAACAAATGTTTGTTTGGGTTTAGACACTTTTAATTCGCATAGAATGACAAATAAACCACTAGGTATACCATCTACTCAACAGTCTTAGATAAAACTCAACAAATCATTCATACATCCAAACAAATTAGAAGTATCCTCAACTAAACAATCCATAAGTCAACAAACATCAAATTCCAAACATTATTTAAATTTATTATTATTAATTTCTTTTCACAAGATTTGTTGTTCATTTTTTTTCATTCGTTCAATGATTACTTCCTTTAATTTTACAATTATTTCTTATAAAATTTTATTCCCATTTATTCATTCAGCACTTTCGTTACATAAGTTTTACTTGTAAAATCTTCCATTACATTTTCTTATTAAACATTACAACTTTTAATATTTTGGTAGGTTAGATATACGTTCTTTTAAGAATGCAATTGAAAGTTACACAAGTTTATCTCATTACTTTTATTTAACTTAATGTTCAATAATCATATCCTTTGTTTCATTGGTTACAAATTTCAACTTTCTCGTATATTTCATTTATAACTAGCATTTACTCTCTTATGTTCATTTTAAAAGTTTCAATTATTAAATATTAAAATTTTCATTTTGTAACAATAATTGAAATCTCTAATTTATAGAAATTTAAGAACTAAATGCCAGATTTCATTTTCAATCATTAAAAATAATATATACTCATATCCTTAATCTAATCATATTAAAATTTGAAACTAAAATTTTTGAAACTCGAAAATGAACGCCGATGATGCGTGCACTCATCACTGAAATTATTTCCCAGCGATAGAGGGGGGTACACAACTTATTCCTTTCCAAAAATTCCTTTAACACAATTCTTTCAAATCATATTGAAATATTTACATAAGAAAATACTACTAAATAATATTATTATTATATTCCAAAATCATTCAAAAGAAATTTTCAAAAATCCCGAAATTTAAGTTCAAAAATTTTCCAATTTATATTCATTTATTTTATTTTTCAAATCTTATTTCCAACCAATACTTATAAATTTCGCTACCTAATAACAATTATATTACAAAAAAACACATCATTTATAAATTATAATTTTATATATAGAAATGTACAATACGAAAAATTATTTCATTTACTTATAATTCAAAACAATATTGTGTCAGTCCGTTCTTTAAGTATTTAGAAATCCCTATCGATGTCATAGCGTCATATGCACCAACCAGAATTTATAAATACAAAATGGAACAAATTAACACAATATAAAACCTTTTATAACACTAACAAATACGCTCTCTCATATATATACACTCAATGACCCATCATAGGGCATTACCACCGTATTTAATATGAGTCAGACCCCATAGAGCTATGGTTTTTGCTAAACCTAAGCTCTGATACCAACTGTAACGACATGCCTTTTTAGATGTTTTAAGCAGACACGCATTTCGAACTCAAACCATTCAAAAGGGTAGATTGTTATGGGATAAGTAAGAAAAAGAGAAGAAATAAAAGCAAATACAGAATCTCGTAGCGGGATGACAAAATATAATAATCAAAATAATAATTCTTGAAGCTGTTTACAAAACATTGATTATACTTATACAACACAGAATCAGAGTTACACATACCAGAGATAAATAAATGATAACGCAGCAGAAGAGCATGATGCAGTTGAATAATATAGCAAATGATAATAAAATCTTTGTTCCCGTCCTCCAGAAACAAGTCTTCAAATCCTGAAATGCTTAGGTTGACCCGGGTGAATTGAAAAGACAAAAAGCTCGAGTTAGAACTAAAAGATCTTATGTGAGTTACATCAACATTAAATATGAGTGCAATGGCGTCAGAGATGCTTACAGGGTTTGACATCTCTTATCCGATGTCTAATGTGAGTATAGTAACTTAAGAGATGTTCGGAATTCACATCTCCTAAGGATTCGTTAAACTATCTACTATATAGTACAATACACCATTATAATAGTGTCTGCAATAAAGTAAAGTATTAAAACAGAATTAAGGCGTTACCCATATCCTCCTTAACACATTTTATATAATGTCGTAATCTATATTGGTACTGTAAACTCCACCAACAGGTGGGCTATCAGGGAGCAATCCATAGGTATGATACAAAACAAACTCGTAGAAGGCGCACTAGGGCATGTGAACACGGCACTCAAGGCAATTCCAAGGTAGATATACCAATTGCATAACCGGGCTGGTGGTAACGTACAACAGCTACTATCGCCCACCTCTAACACACTCCCAAATCAAAATCTAGGGTGGCCACCAAATCATCACAAATGTCATAATAAGGTTCGAAGAAGTGTGTCCGATAGGACGAATGACCTCACTTGGCCCAGATGTAGCTCCTGTTTTAGTCACATCTATGCTGACTCACGGGAGTCAGGGTGTAATGACCCGGAATTTTCGAACCCGAAAATTCCAGATAGTTATGAAAAAGAAGAAAGAGATAGAAAAATAAGAAGAACAGAAACACCAACATCTCATATTCGCAGTGGATAAAATATAATAACAAATAATAACAGTTGTACAAAGGAAAACTGTACTTGTCAAATTTCATTTTAATACATCAGAGTTACACATATATGCAGACACTGGATATACACAATCATTAGGTCTTAAATATACAACAACATAATACAGCGGAACACTCCATACGTTCTTGCCATCCAGCTCACCTCATGAGCTATAGAACGTCCTTACCTGAAAATCTGTAATACTCGGTCTGACCCGAGCATTACATCAAAGTAACACTCGGGTCATGCTGGAAATCAACGTGAGTAAATCCATCTAACATGGAATACAAAAGCACACAACTTATAAAAATACCGGGGTAACTTGTATCAATTTACAACTTCACAAGTTGTTATAAACATCACTTATTCCACAAATCAATTTCCATGTACCAAAACTTAGAATAAAAAGTTTAATTCACATAAATCATTCCATTTCAACCTTTTGATTCCACATATCAATTTATAAAGAATCGAAGTGGTTTTGGGTATTTACTAATACCCGACTTCGGTCTCTTCGAATTTAATACCATCTTAGCCCAAGTTATCCAAGCGAAACACAATTCAACTTTAAAACCAAGATGTCACTTTTTAAAAAGAAATTCATCATCATTAAATAACCACTTATAAATGTCCATCCAAACATATCATATCACAAAACATTTCATATTACAGAATATCACGGCATATCTTCCAATAGATGTACTCAAACAATCATTTATAAGCAACCATTGCTAATCCCTATTATAATTTGTCTAATTAACTTAAATTAAATCAATTACTTAAGAATTAATCACCTAACCTTGCTTAATCAACCATTTATTGATTACAACCTTTTAATTAATCAATCATTCTTCAAATATCCATCTTCATTAATCACCTTGAGTAATTATCCTTCAATTAATTTCACAAATTAATTATCCTTAACCATTTACAGTAATTAACCTTTAATTACTCTCATTAATTACATTAATTAATGATCCTTAATTACTTCTTCAATTAATTATTAATTATATTTAATAATAAATCTTAAATTAATTATTCATTAATCAGCCTTGGTTAATCACATTAGTAATTAATTACCCTTAATTAATTACATTACTTAATTATCATCAATTAACTTTAATAATCAATTCTTAAAATTAATTACACTAAGTAATTAATTATTAATTACTTCTAATAAGTAATTACCCTTCTTATTAATTACACAAGGTAATTAAACCCAAATCATTTCCATTAAAATTACCATTCCAATTCAATTAACATCCACTAATTATCCATAAATTACTTTACTAAGTAATTACTCTTTTCCAATTACATTCAGTAGTCATACCTTAACAAACAATCATGTGATTATCTTAAATTAATTAAACCAATTAATTAACTTGACTAATCACATTACTTTAATTAACTACATTAAGTAATTAATCCCTTAATTACTTTCATTGAGTAATTATACTTAAACAATTCCATAAATTGATTATCTTTAATTAATTAATCATCTTAATTGATCAAATGATAATCCATAGTTAATGATCCTTCATTAACTAATAACAATCCTTTAACTACTCTCTAAGTAATTAAACTTTAATTAATCATCTTTTAATCCAAATTAATTAATCCTTACTAACCAGTTAATTAATTTCTAATTACTCAATTATTTAAGTACTTAACTATGATTAATTAAAAAAATAAATTACCCATTTTAATCAACTTAATAATTTAATGAATTGCAAATCATTAAATCTTCATTTAGTTTAAAAAAACATTTTTCTTATAAATGATCAAATTATTATTAATAAAGCATTAAAAATACAATTTGTTTTCAAATTTACTTTTAAATTTCATTTTAAATTTAAGATTTTAAAATGAATACAAATTAACTTTAACAAACTTTAGAAAAAAACAATTCAAAAACCTATAATTTCATATGTTAAAGAAGTATTCATTTTATAAAAGAAGTTTAAAAGAATTTAAAAACCAAATTCATTTTTTAAATTCAAATCAATTTAAAAATACACTTTAACATTCAAGTTGTTTAAATCATGTTAAATTTAAGAACATTCATTTATTTCAAAACTGGAATACACATTAATTTTTTATTCCAGATTTAATTTTGATTTAAAAACTTTACTTACATTTTAAACCCGGTTTTTAAATTCCATTTTAAAATTTTAAATACAAAACTAAACAGGTTTTTGTTAAAACCTGTAACCCATCATTCTACCCGAGCCACCATCATTTGACTTCGAGTCAAAACCCTTGATGCATCGAGCAAATCATCACAACACTTTGAGTAAAACTCGAGACCAAAAACCATTTCTAGACCAAACACAACAGATCTAAAGAAAGTGCATCGTGCACATGCACGGTGCCGCCGACCGTCTCAGATCATCGCCGCTGATCTCCTCACATCAACGACCACCCTAACACCACTCAACGATCCACAGATCGAACATCCAGACTCGAAATCAAATTCGAGTGTCACATTCAAACCTGGAAACTAAAACCGAAGCCACCTTTAAACCTGTAAACGCCTCGACCAAGAAGCTCCGACCATCAGAAGTGCTGCAACTCTGGCCATAATCTCGTCAATGACCACACTTTCATCTCTCCAAACCCCACTGCACTCGATCAATCATAGAAGCCGTGCCGACCAAATCAATTAACCTATTTAAAAACTAGGGTTACAGAAAAGAATTCACCACCGCTGCCTCCTCGATGAATTACATCACAAACAGGTAATTTTCCCGTCAACTACAATCACTCCTCCATCATCACCCAAGATACCGACCCCTCCAATCACTTGGATCATGAGAAAATCCTAGATTACCACTTTCAGTTCAAAAAAGAACTGCTCCTTCCAACTAGCACTAAAAATTATGATTCTTGTTTTAAAAATCATGTTTTATTTTATGAATTCAATTTATAATACTGAATTTATAAATTACACGTTTGAGTTTTCACTTATATTGACCTTGCTCTGTTGTTCTTATTTCCAGAGCAGATTTCATTTTAATTTAACTTAAAAAAAATAAACTTTACTCTATCACCTAACAACCAATTTTTGTTTAGAACCTATGCCTAACAGAAATAGGATCAAGAGGAATTGAAATTTGAATAAATTTGAACCTGGAAGTTAAAACAGCAAACACAAATACATGCATACATTTACATTCACATATATACACAGGAACTTATTTCTATATTCACAACATACACATTTTCCAGATATAAACATACAACTAATCCAGATACTTAAGTTCTAAAGGTGGTGTTACTCACCTGATTTGGAAATGAAGAACAGAGCTCTTCAATTTTGAAAAGCTGTAGACCTTTAAAAATGAGTAACTTCTTTTTATTTAGTTGTGAAATGGTGGTATGGTTTCTGTTTTAACTCGGGTTCGAATGAAATGATGTAAGAAGGAAGGCAGTGACATAGGTACATTATAAGGAGTGGAAGTGTATTTAGTAAGCTACAGGCTGGGACTTTTTTTTTCCAGGCTTTCCATATTTTTTTTATTTCTTATGTCTTGCTTTATAACCTTGACCTGATTTTCATTGATGTTACGTTTCGTAGGCTAGGATGTGATGTTTCATGTGCTTGAGTTGAATGGCATTTATGGCGTGTTCCCTCTTTTGCTTCACCAATCTTCATATGAATTTGTGTGTATATATATGTCTGTATATTCTTATGTATATATGTATTTGCCATCTTATATATACTTATACCTATACATATCCTTCTAAGCAATTCTTATGTATAGTTTGTTATTATGTTCACACTTTTTTTCGAATCAATTTATATATATACATATTCAGATATTTTTAATTATCATAAATTCATTTATTTGATTAGCAAATATTAATATTCCAAAAATAAAATCAGTTAATTCCCCGATTAACAGACGTCCAAGAAATCCGGGTCGTCACACAGGGTCACGTCATACCTTATACAGAAATCGTTCACCAAACCTTCCAACTTCATTTATGGAATCTCCACCACGTACACAGTTGTTAAAATGGTTTTCGGTATTGGCACAGAGTATGACAATATCTGATCCTGGTCTCTTTAAAACCAATCGCTTATTACACACCGAATGGTTCTTTTACATTTTAAATGTCAATTCATATTTTTATATCAAAATATCATATCCTCGAAACCCAAATCACTTTTGAAATTATATTCACTTTTGAATTCTTATCACATTTGAAATCATATAATTTCCGAAATCATAATTTCTTTAAAAAAAATCATATTCCCAAAATAGGTTAAACTCTCATTTCAAAATCATCATATTCAATTAAATACAACAATTTAAATCCTAACTAAGGTTATAACATCATTTAACTGTATTCTCTTTCGAATCACTAAATTGAATATAAATGCTTTTACTTTACTTAGTCTAGAAATTTAGAAAATAGGTTAAATAATTATAAATAGTTAAAATATATATAATAAGTTAAAATACTCTAAAATAGTTTGGTTATAAATTTAAAGGTGCTGTTGAATTGATTTAAGATAGTTAAATAGATTTGAAATAGATTAAATAAAATTAAAGTAGATTAAATAACTTTAAATTAGATTAATTAGATTAGAATAAGTTAAAATGGGTTAATTAGTTTAAAAGTTTGAAAATCTTAATAATTAAAGTCTTTAAAATAATATATTTTTAAAGCAGTTGATATAAAATAATATGAAATCTGAAATTTATATCAATTTTAAACTATTTATTTCAATCCAACACATTTGGACCATTTCAATATCCAAAACCCGATTTCAAATTTTCCAATTCAAATTCTCAATACATTATTAAATTCAATATCGCTTCCAAAACCCTATTCGAAATATCAATTTAAATTACTCACATTCTAATATGTCTCAAAGTTATATTTCAAACAATTTCAATAACTCAATTCCGTTTAATTCCATTTGTACTTAAAAATTCAACTTGCAATTTTAATCTAATTTCCTTAACAATTCCTTTAACCAACTCAAATTTCAACATAACTTGATTTTCAATAATGACTCAATTTATATAAAACAAGTTTATTTTAAAAATATCAATCAATTAAATTCGAAAATTAATGATTTTAAAAATCATTTAATTTAACCAATCCAGTGTCTATATATAATTCTCTACCTTAGGGTCAAGTGATACAGATATTTATCATTTCAATCCGCAATTTAATAATTTTATAGTTATATATCATTTCAAACCGCAATCCCGAATTAATATAAAAATCCATAAAATCGCTCGAGTCTATCATTTCAACCCATAACGATTTTTCCCTAATCTATAGATCATTCGGGTATGTATCATTTCAACCCATAGTGAACTTGCAGTTGATAACGATATAAAATACAACATCCATCCATCCAATATCAACAATCAAACATCCATCACAATCATTATCCAAATCAATCAATAAACATCAATAGAGAACCGAAAATCAGTAAAAGGTATTTAACTGGCAATTTAAATTTAATAATAAATTAAATAACGGTTTAATTCAAATAAATTCAAATTATCTGAGATGACGATTTGAAATGTACCAAACAGCCATAAATAAATTTTAAATCACATCATAAATTTAACTTAAAAAACGTAATAAATTTTAGAAGTTGTGGGTGGGTCAAATCACTCACTGATGTGCACGTAAATATGCATATTTTTACCACCATATTTATTCTATTTAAATTAAATAAATGATCATATTGGGTATTTTAACTTGTTTTAACCAAAATCCATATTGATTCCAAATTTTCACATATTCATCTTCATATAAGGGCAAAATGGTCATTCGTGTGCATATATTAATTTGAGAGAATTTAATTGGAAATTTCTATAATATTTTGTAGGGATTAAGCTCTCATATTTGTTATCAAATCAACAAATGTAGAAAGCAACATGAAAGCAAAAAAGAAAGAAAAAGAGAGCAAAGCAAAGAAACAAAACTAATCTACTTGCATGAAATAAGAGAAACCTACACTACAACATGAAAGTAAATGAACATGAAAAGGAAAGAGCATGTATTAAATTGCATAAAATAAAAAAGGATTATAAGAAATAAAAATTGCCTAAGTAGCCATTAAAAGAGAAAGAAAGCTTCCTTTTATTTGATCTAAACTAAACTAAAGAGAAGGAGGCCTAAGAGAGACTAAGAGAGAAGATTAAGAGATGGAGGCTACATGAAACATATGGGTATTTATACATGTTTAAAACCCTAATTCCTATTTTTGGGGAATGCCCAAAATGCCCATGAGAAAGTGTGGAGGCCAAGTTATCATTAGCATGTTTTAATACCCACTTAAATGTACATGAAGCCATTAAATCCATAAGCATGTGCTTTAGCTTTTAATTTGTACATTAAGGTAGGTGGGTAGGTGGGGTCCTCCATGATCTTCACTTTGAATTATTTCCATCTTCATTCCTTTGTAATTATTTTGTGCATGCATATGTCTTCATGAACCTACCAATATGAGAAGCTAAATTCCTACAAAATATTATAGAAATTTCCAATTAAATTCTCTCATATTAATATATGCACACAAATGACCATTTTGCCCTTATATGAAGATGAATATGTGAAAATTTGGAATCAATATGGATTTTGGTTAAAACAAGTTAAAATACCCAATATGATCATTTATTTAATTTAAATAGAATAAATATGGTGGTAAAAATATGCATATTTACGTGCACATCAAATACCCCCACACTTATCTTTTTATTCGTCCTCGAATAAACTAAAACTAAGATAAATCCGTTTTCGTAGGGAGCACGATTGCATTGAGCGTATGCAATAAGCCGTTAAACCTCTGGGTGTCCCCAGTAGGACGAGTGTTGTCTCGTGAGGGTTTTCAGCGGATACTACCCACAAAATCCAAATGCAGGATGAAAATATTTACAAATACAAGATTTATTTACAAAGAGATGAATGCAAGTTTTTGAAAATATTTACAATGAAGGATTTATTTTTAAATTGACACGAATAAGTTAAATATAGGTTTTGGTTATTATCTTGAAAATTTATGTCATTTACTCGTCAAAATTTCCAACAAAAATCAAGTTATCATAACAAATAGACAATAGTTTAACTTGTTGTTTCGGTTGATAACAAAGTGTAATTATAAAATGGATCCTTAGTTGATTATCAAAGTTTATCAAAGTGGTATTTTCATTTCTTTTCAATAACAAATCAAATCAAATAAGTAAAAATAGTGCTAGGATTTCAATTTCTTGCTCCCTCATTATTTTCAAGAAAAATTACACACCTAGCTCGGGTAAACTGAGGCCAGATATACCACCCATGCACTGCCTTTCGGACTTATGCGAGGGGAGTACAGAGCATGGCGAGTGCACACACTTTCGTGCATACACCTATCGACCGTAGGTGGTTTTTATTATGTTTTTATTTTACATGTGTTCCATACATGCATAACCGTGAGGACTTTTAAATGAGTATGGAAGCACATAATCAAAGATTCCAAGTAATTCACCTAAACCGATAGAATTTCCGTCGACGAACAAGTTTTTGGCGCCGTTGCCGGGGAATTGTCTTGATTTTAATTCTCTATTCTTCGAATTAGTTTTCTTTGATTTTTGTGTGTTTTCTTTATTTT
Source organism: Allium cepa (assembly GCA_030765085.1). Lineage (NCBI taxonomy): Eukaryota > Viridiplantae > Streptophyta > Magnoliopsida > Asparagales > Amaryllidaceae > Allium > Allium cepa. Next base: position 692,931,815 of record CM060934.1, read on the forward strand.
GTGTGTTTGCATTTATAAAAAAAAAAAAATTGTGTGTGTTGTGTGTATTTTTTTTTTTTTTTTTTTTTTTTGTTGTTGTTGTGATTGTGTGCATTTCTAATTTTCTAGTTTCATTTTGCATAGCATTTCTACTAAAAAAAAAAAATTTCTTTTTATTCAATTGCCTTTTCACATTTTATATTTTACATTGTCATTCAGATTTCCATTTGTACATACATCTTCATTTTCTTTTCACTGTTACATTTTTTTTTCTCTTCTCTCTGTTCATAGTTTGTATTTGCATTCTCTGTCACACTTCCACAGCACAACTTGCTCGCTTACATTCAAGACCACAATCAACTCACTTCATCTATTCCAAAATTCATTCCATCTATCTGCCACTACACACTGATCAGTATACTACCTCCTCTACGACATTGCAAATTCTTTCATCAATATACTGACTGCTGTTCAACCACCATTCACTGCTACATCCCCGAACTGCTGCACCAACACATCAGACCCCCTTCACCACCCAAAAAAAAATTGCAAAAACTTCACTGCCTTTCACCACATAATTACAGCAGCACTTCGCCAACCCCAATCTCCTTCTCCAATACCCAGACATCCACTGACCCAAAACATCTGTGCACATACATCTGTGCATCACCACTTCCCTGACCACAAAACTCAACACTACTCCACCCCACTACACACTACATATCTGTCATTCATCCACCACTGACAAATAGCCATACTTCAACACTTCCATACCAGTTCATCAAACAGCAGTTCACCACCACATCATTGCCTTTAATCAACTCCAGTGCACAGCTATTCACAACATCATTTCTTCCATCCCACCATCACCACTTTAATACCAAAAAAAAAAAAAACAAAAACAAAAACAACTACTGTCACTGTGACATTCATAAAACTGCCTCGACATCAAATTGACCAAACCGATCCCTTGCCACGTCCAACTGTGCTGCCACCTCGACTTCATCTACTTCCATCATCCAATTCGCAACACTCAAACCACTGCAGCAGTCTTACACTCATCGAACCACCTTCTTTCCCTCTAACTCACACTTCTATCAACTGCCACAGCACTGCTACAGCCACTCAACAAATTCCCCCTTCAATCTTACATACACTTCATATTAACCACTTATTCATCATACACTGCAATTTCAATTATACACTGCAATTTCAATCTTACAACAGTGCACCGCTGATACAATAGTGCACCACTGTTTGTCCATTCGCCTTATTCACAACCTATTCAACACTCCACGATCACTGCCCATAACTGCTGTCAGTTTACACTCCTGTTCTTCCCACTGACCATACAAACTGCTTTCTAGTGCACAATCTTCCACAATACAACCTCCACAAACAAAAAAAAAAAGGAACACACCCTGAAACATCTCCCCAAATTCCACAGCTTCATACATACCACGCTACGGCAACTAAGCAACTTGAACCGCCTCGCCTGACATATTGCTTGAACGCAAATCCACAAACCCAAACGACCAATCGCCCAAACTCTGCCGGCAATCGAATCTCCACAATAATCAACACGAACAGCAGTGACATTTTCTTCCTTCCACTGCCACCCCCTTCAACTACCGCTCCATTTTCTTCCCACTGACCTTTGGTCATCCCTGCAGCATACATTGCATCACAAAACCAAACAGCAACCAAAGCACTTCCACTGCCGAGAAACTCCAGCGTCAACATCCCTTCCAGTCACTCCAAAGTGAACCAAACTGCCTGAAAACTTCCTCACTTCAACCCATCGCCGACATAGCCTCCTCCTACAACTCAGCAATCGAACACCCATCGCGACCTCCTCCAACCAGCTATCCAATTGAATCAACCCAACTGAATACAGGATTTCGATTTCGCGTGTTGCTTTTGATTTTGATTTCTGCAAATTGAGTAATCTCGGTTGAGCAAATTTTTGATTGCGAGTTACTTGAGTTCAATCACAAGTTGCGGTGGCTTTCAATTTCTGCAATTTTGATTTCTGCAAGCTTCCTCGACCTAGTTTGTGTTAAGAAAAATGAATTGGAATTGGGCGTGATTTTAAACTTTGATGGTCAACTGATTTTGACTTCATGTGGCTTAAGTGAGTAGATTAAATTGTTTCTAGATTGCACCTTTTTGTGGGCTAAGCATGTTAGCTATTTGAACGTTTATCTTTGTGTTCTTTAAAAAAAAAAAAATTTTTTTTTTTTTTTTTTAAGTAAAACCCTACTTTTAAGTTTCCTTTCAAAAAAAAAATATATATAATTATAAAACTTTTTCAAAAAAAATAAAATTAAAAACAAGAAAAAAGAAAACCCAAAAAAAAAAAAAAACCTTGTATATATCTTGTTTTTATTTCAGGGTACCAAAGCAGAATTGCAGAAGGAGGAGACTTACTTGCTAAAATAAATTGTGGGCTTCGAGCTTGCCAAAAAAAAAAGAAAAAAAGAAAAACTGCTTGCTTATTTATAATTTTCTTTTTATTTTCCTTGCATTGTATATATCTATTGTTTCTGTTTGTCTTGCATTGTTAGTTGCTTGCATTAACCAAAAAAAAAAAAAAAATTCGAAATCAAAAGCAAAAACAAAATTTCGTTCTAGTTGGATTATTAATACACGTTTTATTTCAGCTTTGCATTTCATCTTAGAATTTGATTAAATAATGACTCACTTAATTGTATATTGACAGTTGTCTTCTTTGAACAATTTAATTTCTTGGTGTCTAGGCTACGGCAGAGTAATAACCATTTATAAATATTACGGTGATTCGTAAATATTATAGTGGTTGTTCCTCTGAAGGTACTTAAACCTTCGGCTGCATTGCTACGGTGATTCGTGGTGCACCGATAACCCCTGCCCGTTACCTGGCTGAGAAATATTTTTGTTGATTTAAGACAGTGTGTGACTATACAATTTTGGGTTAACTTAGGATAAATCATTTGTAATTAACCCTTGCATTCATTTAGTTGCATTTGTTCATGCATGTTTAAAAAAAAAAACAAAAAAATTTCAAAATCCAAAACTAATTTTTTTTTTTAAATCTTCCTTTTCTTTTTGTTTCTTTGAAATTTTTTAATCCTTTTCCTTTGAAATTTCAAAAATCCAGAAAAATTAGAAAAACAAAAATCCAAAAAAAAATTATAAAATCTTTTCAAAAGCCAAAAAAAAATTGAAAATTCGAAAACAAAACAAAATTCAATTTCCATTTTGAAAAATAAATTCTACTTGTAAATATTTTCTTTATAAAAAAACCAAAAAAAAGAAAAAAAAGAAATCTTGAAAATGTCCGAGTTTCCTTTTACTTACTCACTTGAATTTAACTATGAAAATCAATATAATCCGTATGAGTTTACTCCAAATTCGTATGGATATTTTAACAACAAATTTTGTGTAAATAATTCAAATTTCGAACAACAAAATTTTCAAAACGATGACCAACTTTCGACTCTTGAAAATAGCATTGAAATGATTTCATCGTTACTCGAACTTTCTGCACGACAAAATCAAGAGATAAATGATTTATGTAATTCTGATTTGTGTAATAACTCGAGTCAAGGATTTCAGAATTTGAATTCAATTCAAAATTCAAACGATTACGATTATAACCCATGCCAATTTAATTTTGAACTCCAAAATGAATTCCAAACTCAACATGAAAATGGGAAAAACTTTTCAAACGAATTTGGCAATGGGAATAATCTTAACCATGTTACGAGTGAAAATTTTTGTTCTCAACAAATCCAAATCGAAAATTCTCAATTTAATAACTATAAACTGGATTTTGTTGAACAAATGAATGAAATTTACGATGATCACACGGATTTGTTGTTGGAAACTTATATGAAACAACGTGAACAACAAAATCAAATCTCAACATGTGATGAGTCAAGTGATAATCCACCTTTTACCCAAATCGACGATTTTCAAATAACAACTTTTGAATTTGATAATGACGATCTTAATCAAGTTGTTGAAAATACGGTAATTGAGTTGGATTTCAATTCTTTTGAGGGTGCAAAACTCGATTTAAACTTCGATCTTCCTTTTTCTGAAAATTTGAATACGACAACTTTGAAACTCGATTTACATAATGAAGTTGTTGATAATCCAACAAAGGAAGACGAATTTAATGAACATGAATTTTTTGGACTTTTGGATGATGAGTTGTTAAATTCTGACGGGAAAGATTTAAATCACCACTTTGATTTTGAAATCAATAATTATGAAATTGATGATAAACTTGAATTTGGTGAAAATAAATTTCAAGCAATTGTTTTATCAACCCCGAAAATCATTGAAAATAAAACAACTCGTTCAATTTTTAATAAAACAGAATTCGTTTTTCCAAATCGACAATCAACTTCAAAATCTTCTACGATTTGGTTTTTCGAGCTTAGGCTGTGTCTCGTGTACTCGACGAGACAAATGAATTGGTTTTTGGAAGACCGTTTCATTTACTTTTTGACAATATACTTTCTGATCTCGTGTAAATACCGTTAGTTTTCATGTAAATAATAATAAACATCCCTTTCACTTGGATTGACTGTGGGGACGCAGTCAAAATCAAGTGTGGGGGGAGACTCATCTTCATTCTTTTTTTTCATGGTTTATTTTTACTTTAAAATCACAAAAACAAAAAAAATAAAAAATAAAAATCCCAAAAAAAAATTTCTTTTGATTTATTTTTAAAAGAAACACTATAAGATAAATATATGGCTTTGGTTTATTAAATTGAAATTTTTGGAAATTTATTTGTCTAAACAAAAATAAAATTGAAGTTTGATTACAAATAATAATGGTTTAACTAGTATATAGGAAGATTCATGGTGTTAATTATGAAGTATATCCTAATTGAAAATCTTTGTTTTAAAAAGTGGTTTATTTAAAGTAAAGAATATAACATTTTTTTTGTCTTCTAAGTTAAATGGCGCTAAGATGATTTTGCAAAACTCTCTCTCTCTCTCTCTTAAAAAAATAATAATAAAAATAATAAAAAAATAATAACATCCAAGTATTCACTCTCATTTAAAAGTCCTCACGGTTATGCATGGGTGAATTACTTGGAATCTTTGATTATGTGCTTCCATACTCATTTAAAAGTCCTCACGGTTATGCATGTATGGAACACATGTAAAAAAAAAACATAATAAAAACCACCTACGGTCGATAGGTGTATGCACGAAAGTGTGTGCACTCGCCATGCTCTGTACTCCCCTCGCATAAGTCCGAAAGGCAGTGCATGGGTGGTATATCTGGCCTCAGTTTACCCGAGCTAGGTGTGTAATTTTTCTTGAAAATAATGAGGGAGCAAGCAATTGAAATCCTAGCACTATTTTTACTTATTTGATTTGATTTGTTATTGAAAAGAAATGAAAATACCACTTTGATAAACTTTGATAATCAACTAAGGATCCATTTTATAATTACACTTTGTTATCAACCGAAACAACAAGTTAAACTATTGTCTATTTGTTATGATAACTTGATTTTTGTTGTAAATTTTGACGAGTAAATGACATAAATTTTCAAGATAATAACCAAAACCTATATTTAACTTATTCGTGTCAATTTAAAAATAAATCCTTCATTGTAAATATTTTCAAAAACTTGCATTCATCTCTTTGTAAATAAATCTTGTATTTGTAAATATTTTCATCCTGCATTTGGATTTTGTGGGTAGTATCCGCTGAAAACCCTCACGAGACAACACTCGTCCTACTAGGGACACCCAGAGGTTTAACGGCTTATTGCATACGCTCAATGCAATCGTGCTCCCTACGAAAACGGATTTATCTTAGTTTTAGTTTATTCGAGGACGAATAAAAAGATAAGTGTGGGGGTATTTGATGTGCACGTAAATATGCATATTTTTACCACCATATTTATTCTATTTAAATTAAATAAATGATCATATTGGGTATTTTAACTTGTTTTAACCAAAATCCATATTGATTCCAAATTTTCACATATTCATCTTCATATAAGGGCAAAATGGTCATTTGTGTGCATATATTAATTTGAGAGAATTTAATTGGAAATTTCTATAATATTTTGTAGGAATTTAGCTTCTCATATTGGTGGGTTCATGAAGACATATGCATGCACAAAATAATTACAAAGGAATGAAGATGGAAATAATTCAAAGTGAAGATCATGGAGGACCCCACCTACCCACCTACCTTAATGTACAAATTAAAAGCTAAAGCACATGCTTATGGATTTAATGGCTTCATGTACATTTAAGTGGGGATTAAAACATGCTAATGATAACTTGGCCTCCACACTTTCTCATGGGCATTTTGGGCATTCCCCAAAAATAGGAATTAGGGTTTTAAACATGTATAAATACCCATATGTTTCATGTAGCCTCCATCTCTTAATCTTCTCTCTTAGTCTCTCTTAGGCCTCCTTCTCTTTAGTTTAGTTTAGATCAAATAAAAGGAAGCTTTCTTTCTCTTTTAGTGGCTACTTAGGCAATTTTTATTTCTTATAATCCTTTTTTATTTTATGCAATTTAATACATGCTCTTTCCTTTTCATGTTCATTTACTTTCATGTTGTAGTGTAGGTTTCTCTTATTTCATGCAAGTAGATTAGTTTTGTTTCTTTGCTTTGCTCTCTTTTTCTTTCTTTTTTGCTTTCATGTTGCTTTCTACATTTGTTGATTTGATAACAAATATGAGAGCTTAATCCCTACAATTTAGGGGTAATGAAGCTCTCTAGTATGTAGATGCAACATTTTGATGTTTATACTCTTTTTTTGTGCTTTAATGGAAACATTTGAAGTGGTTTAATGATGTTGTTTAGCTTTGAATTTGATAGTCTATGTTGTTCATAACAAATAGGCTATGATTAAACAAACATAACACAAATTGCCTCTTCATCTAAATATGACTATGGCAAAGAAGTGAATATTGAAATTGAAATTTGATAGCCTATATTTCTAAACAATAGTTAATAGGCTATGCTTAAAATAGATTTCTATTTCAACTTGTTGTCATATTTCATGAGAGTTAAATGTGTATTAGTTGTTGCGTTATAGTTTGATGGTTTATATTGAGCTAATTAATAGCACAAATATACCATACTTATAATAAGCACATCAACTAATTCACTAATGACAAGAAAAGAGAGATCATAACTTCAATTTGTTGATTTATGTGATCTAGAGAGTGGAAATTGCCTCTAAATTGTCTTAACACTCTCATATTTTTATCTAATTTCTTTTCTCATTTTTCTACATTTTTTTTAGTTAATCACTCTTTCAACTTCGGTTAATTTGATTGAATAGAATTTTTAAAATCATCAATTCCCTGTGGATCGACCCGTATTCGCCGCGTGCTACATTCGTACACCGTGCGCTCGCGGTTATTTTTAATTCAAATTCGTTCGACGGTTTTCTAAACCGATAGAATTTCCGTCGACGAACACTCACCTTTGAATTTAAATCGAATTTAAATCCAAATTAGGGCCCAAATTCAAACGAACTCAGAATGCATCCAAACCCTTGTCAAAATGTTCGAAATTTTGATACGATCCCAGCAGAACAAACCGCATGTGAAACAGACCTCGTATGTAAAAGTTACGCATGACAGAACATCTTAAAACTTGAAATTTAAATAAAGAAATAAAAAAAGCGCCTCTCAACAACCACGTCATCCGCATCATCCCCAGGCCTCGATTACTACTCGAAACCAACTGACTTTCGCACACATCAGATCTAAGCCGCCACGATCGCACCGACCTCCGATCAACTCGATCGGCACAAGACGCCGCATCTAGCCTCGCCCACCCCTACGCAACAGCCTGCGATCACCGATGCTCGCCTAGAGAGGCCGGCCGCCGCCCGTTATCAAACCCTACTAGAATTTATGCCGTCGATTTGGTCGTCGATTAGGCGAACGACCGACATAGATACGCTCCACTCGTCACTCTTCACGACACCTTAACTTCCAATCGACGATCCGTCGATGTTCATCACAACGCGATGAATGGCCGAGGTTATTTCGCCGAATTTATACTACCTGAAGCCCAAATCGAAAAACGAGCTTTAGATTTGACCTATGCTCGTCGAGAGCTTCAAATCAACATATAATTTGATATAGTTTGAGGAGTTTGATTTTCAATTTGATCTTTGATTTGTCTTTGGTTTTGAAGTTGAATCGAGAAGTTTGTTTGTCTGCCATTAGGAAGGTGGAGAAGGCTAAAATGTACGTACAGATAAATGAAAGTGAGGAGTGGCTAGGGTTTATAACGGGCTATTTATAGACAAAGCTGAAAATAGAATGGATAGACAAGATTTGATTATAACGTTGAATGATAAATGACCTCCAAATCCCGTTCTATCTCCGGAACGAAAAGGGGTAATCCCATATATCAAAATAGGTGTTTTTGATCATTTTAAACCCAATGGAACAGATTTCAAGTCCTAATTCCATCGTATGAAGAAGTTATGTAAAAATCAGCTAATTTCAAATTGATTTCAATTGATTTCAATTACATTGATTTCTGGGCGTTTCAAGTTCGTACGATCAAATGGAAAATCCGATCGCTACGAAATTTGGAATCTTACAAAAATTCACCGTTACAGATTCGATGAAACTAGTTTCATCGAAATCCGTGTCAGTGGCCAAAGTGGCTATTTTTCATGTTAATTAAATAAATTAATACTAAATTAAATAAATCACCTTTTTATTTCAATGTTAGTCACTAACAATTTCCATCATTTTTGATTGCTTGGACATTTATAATAAATTAAAATAAGTTTACCTATCAATTCAGTGTTAATGATTTCAATAATTTCAGTGTTCAATTTCAACTGCCATTTATCCTGTTAACTATAATTTAATTACAATAAATTGATTTGGTTTCAATCCTTTTTACTTAAATCAACTATTATTCTATAACATAGTTAACAAAGTTTTATACTTCATTACATTAATGTCCTCCAATTTCCATCTTTTTTTGTATTAATTACTATATTTCAATTTATATTGAATTTTGTCAGTTTTACACATTAATTAAAATTAAAATCTCAATTAATTATTTTATCGTGGTTTCATTCTTTTATTACATCAATTGTTACCTTATGAATAAAATTAGCATTTCTATTCATTTTGTTACATTCACAATTTCAGTTATTGTCTTAATCTTATTTGTGTTACCTTAAAGTTCATTTAATTCTAATTGATTTCCTATTTTAATCTAATAGACCAAATAAACAGGCAACTTATAACAATCGTTACCAAAAAATTTAATTGCATTTATGAATTCATTATTCACAAACAAATGTTACAATTTTTATGTAATACTAATTTTATTCAATTACCATTAACTATCTATTTCATACAATAATTAAATATTTACATTTGTTTCTTATATTCAATTTTACGATCAATTATAACATTTACATCATTCCCATTGATTGGAGTTTCATTAAAATTGTTAAAAATTAGCTTTAACTAACATTGTTACATTTCATTTTTAGTATTCATTTCATTATTAAATTACAAATTCTTATATTTTCCATATTAAATTTGTAAAATCTAATAAAAATAACAAATTTAATTATCGAAAATTATAGGTCTTTACACAACTATATCATTTATAAAATTATTCTTTTATATACAAAATATAATACTAGGCCAAATTATTTCATTTACCTACCTTTCAGAACAATATTGTGTCGGTCTACCCTATTAAGTGTTTAGGAATCCCAATTGATGCCAAAGCACAGATCAGAATTTATAAATACTAAATAGAACAAATTAACACAATATAAAAACCTTTTATTACACTAACAAATACGCTCTCTCATATATATACACTCAACGACTCATTCTAGGATATTACTATCTTATTCTATATGAGTCAGTCCCCATAAAGCAAAGGTTATTGCTAAACCAAAGACCCGATACCAAATGTAACAACTTACCTTTTGGACGATTTAAATCGATGATAAACCACACATGTCAGACTCAAAACCATTCAATAGGGCAGATTGTTATGGGTAAATATGAAAAAGGCAAAAAAAAGGAATAAACACAGAATCTCACAGCGGAATGACAAAATATAGCAATCAAATAAACAGTTCATGAAGCTGTTTTATAAATAACATTTGATTACACCTTTACCATACAGAATCAGAATTACATACAACAGAAATAAATAACAATGTAGAGGAATAACATGATGTAGTGGTAAGAATATAATAAATAGTAGTAGTATAAAATCTTCGTCTTCATCCTTCAGAAAAGCAGTCTTCGATACACTGAAAAGCTCAGACTAACCCGAGCAAATTGAAAAGACAAAACACTCGAGTCAAAATTAAAAGATCTTATGTAATTTAAATCAACTATAAATGAATATTAGTGTAACAGCGTCTGAGATGTTTATGGGGTATGACATTTCTTATCCAGTGTCATCGTGAGTGCAATAACTTAAGAGATGTTTGAGATTTCCATCTCCTAAGGATCCGTTAAACTATCTACTATATAGTAAAATATGCTATTATAATAGTGCATAGTAAAGTAAAGTATTAATATAGTGTTAAGGTATTACCCATATCCCCCTTAACACATTTCATACATTTCGATAGTCTATACCATACCGTAAGCTCCTCCATGAGGTTTACTCAGAGGGTACTCCATAGGTATGGTACAAACCAAACTCGTAGAAGGCACGATAGGGCATGTGAACATGACACTCGAGGAAATGCCTGGGTAGGATTCTACCAATTGCGGATCCAGACTAGTGGTGATGCATAATAGCTACTACTGTCACCTTGGAACACACTCTCATAATCAAAATCAAGGGGTGGCCACCAAATCATCACAAAGTCATAATATGGTATCGAAGAAGCATGTTCGTATGAGGAATGACCTCACTTGGTCCGGCATGGCTCCTGTTTTAGTCACATCTAAGCTGACTCACAGAAGTCAGAGTCACGTAAATACCTCATACAGAATCGTTTGCCAAACCATCCTACTTCATTTCTAGAATCTCAACCACGTACACAGTTGTTAAAGTGGTTTTCGGTATTGGTAGAGAGTATGACAATATCCGATCACAGTCTCTTTAACAACCAAACGCTTATTTCACACCGGATGGTTCTTTTAAATTTCTAAAACCGTTTCATAATTGACATAAAAATATCATATTCAATTCAAATCATATTACTTAGAAATTATATTCACTTTGGAAATCATATCAACTAAATAGGTTAAACTCTCATTTCAAAATCATCATTTACTCAAATATGCCATTTCACCGGAAAATATCATTTCAAATCACAACTTATGTTATAACATTATTAAACCTCATTCGCTTTAACATCAAGGCTTTAATTATAAACTTTTCCACTTTACACCATATGAAATTTATAAAATAACTCAGATAGTTATAAATAGTTTAATTAGTTAACATAGTTTAAATAGATATAAATTAGGTTAAATAGGTTTAAAATAGATTAAATAAATTTAAAATAGACCAGATTAAAATAATATAAACAAATTTTTAAAAAAGCTTAAAATAGATTAAATAGGTTATTATGGATTAATCAAATTTATAATAGATTAAATGAATTTAAAATAGATTAATTAGAATTAAATAAGATTAAATAGTTTAAAAAATTAAAATAGTTTAAAATAAATTAAATAGTTTAATATAGTTTAATAAAGTTTAAATGATTTAAAATAGATTAAAATAGATTAAATAGAATTAAAATAGATTAAGATGGATTAAATAGGTTAATTAGTTTAAAATACGTTAAATTAGATTAAAATAAATTAAATAGTTTAAATTGATTAAGTTGGTTTAAAATAGATTATCTTATTTTAATATTTGAAAATCTTAAATTCAAAAATTTAAAAGAATATTTATAGTTTACATTGAGTTAATAAATTTTGAAATTAACATCATATTTAACCATTTCTTCCATTCCAACAAATCTGGACCACAACCAGATTTCAAATCAAAACCCAATTTCAAATCTTGAAATATCACATTTAACGATTCAAATTTTTATAGATTTTCAAAGTTACAGTTTCCAATATTTCAATAACTCAATTTCGATGAATGTCGTTTATACTTCAAATTCAACCTTAAAGTTTCAATTTAAATCCTTTAAATAATTGCTTAAAACAATTCAATTTATTCAGTCAAATTCTATTTCAAATATCGTTTAATTGGATTCAAAGTTTAAAGATTTAAAATCATTAAATTTAATCAAGCTGGTGTATGTATATAATTCTCTATCATATGGTCAAGTGATACAGATATTTATCATTTCAATCCACAAAAATTTTAATTTTTTTGTGGGTATATATTATTTCAACCAGCAATCCCAAAATTTATTTCAATGAAAATCGCTTGGGTTTATCATTTCAACCCATAACGATTTTTCCATATTTTATACGATCGTTCGGTTATGTATCATTTCAAACCCATAGGGAACTTGCAGTGCTATAACAATATAAAATATAACATCCGGTCATCTAATATCAGCAATCAAACATCCATCGCAATCATCATCCAAATCAACCAATAAGCATCAATAGATAACTGATTATCATTAACAGGTATCAAATTGACAATTAAATTCAATATTAAATTAAAAGATGGTTAAATGCAATAAAAGTCAAATTTAAATAGAATGGAAATTTAAATATACCAAACATCAACCAATCAATTCCAAATCACAATGTAAATTCAATTTAACTAACATAAGATAATTTAGTAGTTGTAAATGAGTTAAAACACTTACTTTTGATTTCAAATCGATTTGAAATCTAAAATAAGGCCCATAATTCAACAGTCTTAGAATTCGTCAAAACCTGTTTCAAAATATCCGGAATTTCGATACGATCACCGTAGAACAAACCGCACATGAATCTGAGCTCGTATGCAAATATATATACATTAGAACATTGAGATTTAAATTGTATAGTAAATAAAATAAAATAAAAAGAGACCACAATACCTCGCCATGTCACCTCAAGTTTACCCGTGAAACCCTAGCATAAAAAATCGCGATACAATTCGAACCCGTTCAGACAATAGTGTCGCTACACTCACGTAATTTTTTCTAACCACACAAGCTCCTCCGCCTCGATCGAGTACCTTGGTCATGCTCGCCATCCAAGGCCGAGCCTCCACTGAAGTCGTGCAACCACTAGAGCACCCCCAGGCCGTACGCCACTGCCCACGTTTAATAGCCTATCCTGGTGGATTCTAACCACTTTGACCCAAAGCAAACCCCTGGATCGCCTTGCCTCAATCTCCTCTACATTCCCATACTACCCGATCGAATCCTCATCGAAGATCCACCGTCCAATCCCAAAAACTTAATGCGAACGACCGAAAATGATCGATGAATTTTGGCCAAATTGTAACTCGGATCAAAAAACGAGCAACAGTGGATTGCACTCGTTGAGAGCTTTCCAACAATATATAATATGATAGGGTTTGGAGGAATTTGATTTTTAAATTGAATTTGGAGATTGAATTTAGGGTTTGGAATTTTACTGTATGTTGCCATTAAGAAGAGAGAAGCAGGTAGAATTGTACGTACAATAATAAGAAAATGACTGGTAGGGTTTTGAGAAACAAGACTATTTATGTGAATAAGGCCCCATAAGAAAATAAACACAATCGAATTGGTACGAACGACAGTAGCGACCCTAAAAGCCCATTCTTCCTCCAAAATGAAAGTACGTCATCCCATATATCAAAATAGATGTTTTCGATATTTTTAAACTCAATGGAACAGGTTTCACGTCCTAATTCCATTGTATGAAGTAGTTAGCTTTAAAATCAGCTTATTTCAAATTAATTTAAATTAAATTTATTTCTACGCGTTTCAAGTCTGTACGATCAAATGACAAGTCTGCTCACTATGAAACTTAAAACCTTACAATAATTCACTGTTACAGATCCGATGAAACTTGTTCATCAAAATCCGAGACAGTTGCCAAAATGGCTATTTTTACGTTAATTAAATAAATTATTGTTATTAAATTAAATTTATCACTTTTTTCTATTCTTATTTTATAATTAACAAACTTTATCGTTTTTTGATTACTAAGGCATTTTCACTAATTTAAAAAAAATTAAATATCAATTCAATGTTAAACATTACACTAATTACAACGTTCGATTTCAACTGCAATTAAATCCAAGTAATTATATTTTTAATTCAAATAAATTAATTAAATTTGATTACAGTCTTTTCTTTTTTATTCAATCAATCATTACTCCATGGGCATAATTAACATTGGTTTATATTTTATTACAGTAATATTCTCCAATTTCATCTTAATTTCCATCAACGTAATACCTAATTTCATTTAATTGCAATTTATTCCCAATTTAATTCAACATACTAATTAAATAGGTAACATATAACAATTGTCACCCTTTTACTTAATTTAATCACATTTATAGGTTTATTATATGCAAAAAAATGTTATAACTACTACCGCAGCATAAGCTTTATACAATTTCAATTAATTACAATTTATTTCACCAATTAATTTTATATTCAGTTTATTTCCTTATTCACAATTTAATCAATTATAACCATTCAATTATTTCAATCAATTGGAATCGCATTAAATTAGTTATCAATTACCTTGAATTGCATTACTAACATTACATTCTAGCTATTGTTTTCATTACTGAATCTTGAATTTATAATTTTCCACATAAATAAATCACAAATTTTTATTTCTTCCAATTTTTTAACTTTAAAATCTTACTAAATTCAATAAATAGATTATCGAAAAATTATGGGTTGTTACATTCTTTCTCATTCTCAAAGTAAGTACGTACATTTCAGAAATATTAGAAACTGAGAAGCGAAAACTCCATCTTCCACTTTGATAAACTTCAAAAAAATCCTGTCAAATAAATTGCAATAAATCTCCATAAGTTCGTTTAAATTCAAGATAAGTCTATCATATCTATCTCTAGCCTTGAACTCTCAATTTATGATTTTGATAAAGATAATAATCTTTGTGTGTTGTTTATCAAACTTCTATTTCTAGGGTATGACAAGGATTGAAGAAGGAGATCGCTGTAGTTGTTTGATTGTTTTAGCTAAGATAAAAGGTGAGATTTTTCTCTCACAAGTATCTCGAAAATTTGAACTTCATGTGTTAGTAATTGAATTGAAGCAAATAGGGTTTGTATGTCGTTTAATCTCTGTTGTTTGATGCCTAATTGATTTTATAGTAAACTAAGTAGAAACCCAAAATAAAATGTAAGTTATAACGTTTGATTTCATCACCTATGATTGCATGCTTGTTGCTAGATGTCATATGTTTGAAATGCAGTGAAATAACTGTCTTAGAAGTAGTATAATGTTGCCTGAAATCACTGGAAAGATCATCGGAGACTGGATGTGAAACCTGGAGATGAACTCAAGGATTTCTCGCAGTCACCAGTGAACCGGTTAGGAAGAAAACTGGAGCTCGTCTTAAGGTTTCGACCCAGATTTTTTTGTGTTATGCTCCTAGTGTTTTGTTTGCTTTTCTTGGTTTGAATGATAATATATAAATTGTTTTAAATATGGATAATACCGTGATTTGATAAAAATAGAATTATTATTACACATATTGTTTTATAGAAGTGTTTTATGAATCGATTTCAAAGAAGGAACTTATAAACTATATATATATATATATATATATATATATATATATATTAACTTAGCTCTAAAAACCATTTCTAGCTTATATAGTACCATATTAATACTTTTACTTCAAAAGTATTAGTTTTTGAACAAAAAAATTATTTTATCAAAAAGCAAGAAACAAATTATATCCTAAGTGATTTAATCGATGGATTCATGGAATTTGGCTTTTAAGCTAAATAATTCTTTTGCTATAAAATGGGAATTATATTTAAATAATTTAGTAATAATAAGTGATTATGGGACATTAATTATCGCTTCATCGTTTAATTATAGGACTTGTTTGTGTAATGGAATTTACTAATTAATAGTAAATGCTTTAGAAACAACCAGTGGTTATGGGACACAGGTTTTACTTTAATGATTACTATTAAAAGAGTAAACAACGTTATGGGATTAAAATGGTATTTTAGTAAAAGTGTATTATTTATAATTTGCTATATTCATTGGCACATTTAGTAGCTTGACCTTGAGCAAGTTGTTCACCTAGCGACTTGACTACAGTGGTCGCCCCCTGGGTCGTGGTATTCATTTAATTCTAGCCATATCCCACGGAGCCAACACTCTATACCAAGGGCTATATTTGATGTCATAACAATTGCACCATCCATTAGTAGGCATGGTACTTTACAGTCTGATAAATAAGTTAAACGCCTGTTACGGACATTTAATACATTTTAGACGTAGGAGTTTAGCCAGCTAAACTCCTATAGATTTTCATATCAGCCTTCCCTTGGAAGAAAGCAATTCGCACTAAGAATATTCATTTGGTAAAAAGATAACTATAAAATCCATTTGTGTTTGACTTGCCTTTGTGTAGTTACTTCGTTGACTTGCTTTAATGTAGTCGTTTGATTTTCATGGTTTTTATGGTATTGTTTCATTTGTTAGTGTTCATATTAGTTTATTATTTATGAGATTTATTTCATGTATTTTTAGATGATTGTTATTGTTGGGCGTGAGATGACTTTTTGTGACGCGGTGAATACGTTGTGATAAGAATTGTTGAGATCTTATGTATGTTTTACATTAGTAACCATAAACTATTATAATTGATGTATATTCAATAAACTTGTCATCTAGATCTCACATTTTTTATAATTAGAGATATTCGAATGTGGGTGTTATTTTTAGGCTCAGGTCAGACCGAGACTTATCGGCTACTAGGACTTGAGGACTTTGGACTTATGCTAGCTTTTAGGAGTACAGTATTACGTATATATAGTTAGCCTTGTCATATGTACATTATGTAGTCGACTTTTAACTGAATATTATTTTGTATGAGATAGTGACTCTAGTTATCATGTATATTTTTGAGATGTGGTGTAGTCTATATGTATATTATGTGGGTCCGAATGCTCTTTTGTTGACTCACAGTATATACTCAATGTATTATATTTCCGCTGTGTTATCTGATTCTACGTTCTGTGATATATAGTATGTTTCTCTTAATTTTTTATAGAGCCAACGTATCTATTACTTTGTGCCAAGACTGTTCACATATATTATATTGTTCAGACAAAAAGGTAAAATGTGACAGTGTTAGCCCAAAGAAATAAATACGAATGGTCGCTCCTAATCAGCCTTATTCTTTGCATTAGCAGATAATATTACCTAGTAATATTCTTTGTTAACGTGGGTTTATAGTTAGCGCGTTACCTGACAGTACATGTAAGGTTTCATAGGGCAGTCCAAAACCATCATTTACCGCGTCAGATGGTCCTACTCCAAGGCAAGCTAGAAGATTGAGAGCAGCAGATACTCCTTTTGAATGCACGGCGAGTGCTCCAGTGAATATTATTGATAAACCTACATGGACTGAGATGGTTAACAGACATAAATTGAAGGGTAAGAGAAGTTAAAAAAAAGTAAAGATAAGGAGAATTTGTTCACACTTGAGAGAACCATGCATAGTCGCATAATAGAAAATCAACAAAATCTAAAATCCATTGGTTGAGAAACGGTGACTAATGTACAAAAAGTTTTCATCTTCATATGACATCCGCAAAAATAAAAAGGAGTTGAAGCATTTGATAAACAATCAAGGAAGGCAATAATAGAGGAAACAATGCTCCTAAAAATTACAGTAGAATATTTTAACTCATTGTACAATGTTGACAGATCTAATATTAAATTTAGCGAAATCACATGCAAAAAAATCTTGTCAGAGCAGCCAGGGAAAAACTAAAAACTGAAATTTATGAGGAAGAGTTCAAGAAAGCTACATTTCAGATTGAAATGAAAGTATTCTAGGACTGGATGGCTTCGGTCTTGACTTATCTGAACTATATTGGGATATGCTAAAGAAGGAACTCGTTTTTGCTATTAAAGGAAGTATTTAATAGTGGAAATATAAATTAAGAAATTAATCACACTTTTATTACCTTGGTTCCCAAAAAAGATAACCCATCTCCATATCAGATTTTATACCCATATCGTGCAGCAATGTTATTTACTAAATTATACCAAATATTCATTACAATATAATTAGGGGTTTTTTAGATGAACTGGTTTCCCGCAACCTAAATGCCTTTATTCTAAGGAGGAACGTAAGTTAAAACTTTGTATTAGCCTTTGAGATGGTTAGAACCTTTAACAGGAAGGGTTCTAACAATCTATGTCTTAAGGTGGATCTTCGAAAGGCCTATGATAAAGTTAATGGAGAGTTTTTCTGTCATGTCCTGACCTCTGTGGGATTTCCACATAAATCCACTTTCATAATTATGGAATGTATTCTCATTCCTACCTTCAATATTGATCATTGGGTCACCATGTGGGTTTATAACTATTTATCAAGGGCTGTGATAAGGAGATCCAGAATATCCATATTTATTTGCTTTAGTCATGGAGTTCTTAACTATTATATTGGATATAAAACACATTAACGGTGCATTGGCCCTTATTTATAAAAATGATCTTATTATTAATCACATACTATACGTGGATGGTCTGCTTATTTTCTCTAAAACTACTAGTGATAATGCGTCTTCTATTAAAGGAGTATTAGAAAAATGAGAAAAATATGTTGGTCCTGCCATGGACGATAATAAATCTGAAGTACTTTTCAACAAAGGAGTGAACAACAAAGTAAATTTGGCAAGCATATGGAAAGTAAAATCTCACTCTCTTCCAGTTACTTATTGGTTTACACCTCTTAGCAGTTCCTCTTTAAAGAGAGCGGCTTATAATATGTTAAATGAAAAAATTAAAAATAGACTAAATGGTTGGAGTGGTAGATTATTAAACATATGTGATAGGCTGGAACTAAAAAAACGGTGTACGGTATTATTTTGGTTGCAAATTTGTCAGTTGCCTAAAAATGCGATAAATCGAATAGAAAGCATATGTGCAAATTTTCTATTGCAGGGTTGAAAAAATTTGGTTAAAAGGAACACATTTTGCAAAACGTAGGTATGGGACCGAGGAGTCTGCATGAGATTGTAGACTCTCTTACCATTAAATTATTTTGGAAATATTTGGAATAGAAAAGTCTTCAGGCCAAATAGATGAAACAAAGTTATGTCGGCAAACAAATTTTTTGGATTATTCATGAGGACGTTAACTCTTTATATATACAGAAAGTGCTGTTGAAACCCAGAGACAAATGTATAGAACTTATTGAAAGGAAAATTTCCGATGGTAGTTACAAGTACCTAGTTCGACCCCAGGATTGATGGTGATTCTCTAATCAACATTTTAGCCTGACAACCACTAAGTTTCATGGGAGAGTCTAATAGTGAAGTGCCTGCACTAATCTCAAATGGAGAGTGGTGCCTCAACAACTTTAATTCCCCCCTAATGTATTCAATTGAAGACAAGGATATTAGCATTTACAACTCTTTGGAAACTGATTTATGGTGGTAAAAGCCCACTCATAATGGTTGGTTCAATCTTAAGTCCGCATAGAATTGCATTCGAACACAAGAGCCAGTTCAAGAACAGTTTCATCATATATAGAGTAAGATTAATTGCCTAAAATTACTATATGACTATATTTGGTAGCATTAAATAGACTAAGCACTCTAAATAATGTAAGACAATGGACAAATACTCTAACAACGGAGTGTGAACTGTGCTTTAATTGGGATGAATCCTTTAATCATCTATTTTTTCAATGTCCTTATTCAACTCAAATATGGAATTGTGTGAAATAGAAACTACAAATACAAGATGCAAATACAGACACTTTATCAACTTGTTTGAAATATATATCATGTAAGTTCAAGAATAATAACTTACATACAGATGTAGTGGATATAGCATTAACCTTGATAGTTTGGCATATTTGGTTAGAACGTAATCAACGCATGTTTCAGAATAAACAACGACGGCAAATATTCAATTGGAAGTTATACTAGTAGAATGCAAAATTTGAATTACGAAATCTAAACATATGCAGGATAAACGTAATGAAAGAAGAAAATTTTGCATGGTGTTCAGCCTTATCTGAGTGTGTAGCAATAGACATGGCTCCTATCAAATTGCAAAAGAGGAATCACACCAATTCCTGGTAGAGCTGGAGTTGATTAGAAGAGATACATACGGGATCCAATGATTCAAAGCTTATGGAAAATATTTTCTAATATTAAAGCTTAAAATTGACTTGTGACAATAAAGTGTTAATACCTCAGATAGTGATTCTGATAACAATAACCATATACAACCGTATAAAATATAGATACTAATATTTTTGCTAAGTTATATAGTATATAGTGCAAAATACACAGAGGTGCGAAATCAAAGACTGTATAGTATAAAGACTCAAGATAAAGATATGAAGACTCACGAGTTCAAAGACAAAGAAATAAAGATCTAAAGATTCTAACTTAGTGTATAGAGTCATTAGTATATATTGTTAAAATCCTTGATAGCAATTTCGGATCTTTATCTCCAATTTCTGATCTTTGATATTTTTGAACAAAAATATATTATTTTCATTTCAAATATATTTTATGAAAGTTCTTAAAGTTCCAAAATATTTGAAAATATGTTCAAATTCTTTTTCAAAACATAGGATTTTTGAAACAATGTAAAAGTAAAGTATTTTCAAAAAATAGTAGGGTATGTCGACATATTTGGTACCTATTTGTTGACATATGGACCGTTAGGATGTTTTTAAAATTTTAAATCAAAGTGTCCATTCGACACAATTGTTCACGAATGGACACTTCTGTTCATTTAATATATAAAGAAGGGTGCAAAAAAAAATTTTAGTAACTAATTACTTACTTTCTTCCCACTTCCCACTCTTGAAAATTCTCTTGGAAAATATATTATATTCTCTCCAAAAGTATATAGAATCAATTCATACTTTACAATACAAATTTCTTACTATTTTGGAAAATCTCTCTCTCTCTCTCTCTCTCAATTCAAAGATCAAAGTGCTATCCAAGAGGCTATATGATCCACTATACACAAAGTATAAGAATTTGTCTTCGAGAAAACTATTAACCCTATTTGTGTTTGCTTGGGTGTGCTTATGGCCGTTCAAATCAAGTGGGTATTCGTAGTAGCCCGTTCAAATTTAGTGGGTGTGCTTGTAGCCAGTCAAATCAAGCAAATTTACCAAGGACCCAAAATACAGGTGGGTTTGTCTCGTAGCCTCGAAATTGAGATTATATATGGGTTGCCTTCTATTTGGTTAAAGACTGGATTTGAAAAGAAATCTATTCAACAATTGTACGGGACTGGATGTGGGAGAAGTCTGAACCAATATAAAATCCTAGGTGTCATCTCTATAACTCTTACTTTACGGCTTTGATTTATATTTGTGATTGAATCTGTGACTGGTTTTTAAAATAATTCTATGCTATTAATCTGGAATTTAATATTAACCTTGAAAGAAAATTATAAAGATTTATATATGTTAGAAAAACACTATTTCCCTCCCTTCAGTGGCAAAATAGCCTAAAGATAAATAGTTTTGCAACCCACATTTGGTATCAGGTCACTAGGTTTTCAAAAACTCATAATTTGATTTCTTTTTCTTTTTGAAAATTTAAATGGCTAACAACATTGTTAGTACACTTGTAAATACTTTTGTAGAAGGGCGATCTACTGCTAGACATTCACTTTTTAATGGCAGCAATTACACTTATTGGTAGGATGAAGATTTTTTACAATACAATGGCTTAGATATTTGGAATAATACATAGAACGAGTACACCGAACCTCAGACTGACTTTTCAACTTGGACTATTAACCAAAGTCACAAGCACTTAATAATTCTAAGGTCATAAATAATTTATTTTTCTCATTAGATAAAAATGAATTTAATAGAGTCTCTATTTGTATGTCTGCATATGATACTTGGAGAACTGTGCGAGTTACTCGTGAGGAAACTAGTAAAATCAAAAAAACTAAAATTTTCATGCTAAATAACTAGTTTCAATTATTTAAAATGTACCAGAATGAGTTATTTTAGATACGCATTGCAGGTTTCAAGATATAGTACATTCTTTAGTCTTATGGTTAAAACAATTTCTGAAGAGGATCAAGTTAGAAAAGTCTCGATTCACACTCTTCAAAGTCGGATCAAAGATAACAGCAATTAAAGAGGCTAATGCTATTAGCACTCTAAAAAATGAAGATGTAATAGGTAATTTAATGTCTTATGAAGCACAATTGCAAGGCAGAAGAGAAAGCAAGGCAACAGAAAAGAAATCCATTGCTTTCAATGCAATAACCGATGATCGGAATTCCGACGATGATAACGATGAGGGGATTGCTTTTAGTACCAGAAATTTAAAAAAGTTCCTAAAGTATAGAAAGATGAACAACTTTTAAAGACCTAAAAACAAGACTCTTGGAACTTGAGCTGCGATTAGATGTTTCAACTGCAATGAACCTAGTCATCTGCAAAGAGTTCACATCAGAATAAATCAAAGATCTCAGCAGTTATCCATTCATCCAGAAAAAGAAAAAGTGCTTACACGGCAACATTAGATGATTCAGATACTACCTTAAGTGATAATGAACCGAATGCTGAGGATACAAACATGTGCTTTACAATAATAGTAGATTAACCAAAATAGATCAAAAGAAAGGAGAAAAAAGTGATACTTTCTGCATTTACTTTTTAATTTTTATTGAATTTAGGAATAAAATATAGATTAGTAATAATATTGGATGCATCCAAGTATAGATATATATAAATAGAAATATTTTATCTTAGTTTTAATTTAAACTTTTCGTCCATATGTCGACATACTCATAGCCCATATGTCGACGTACATGCTAGAATTTTGAAATTTCATTTCAAATTCTAATTTGAATTTCCCTCTCTTTTGCATTTATTCCAAAAACTGAAAAAGCATCTTTTCAAAACTGAAATGTCAGTTCTCCCTCTATTAAATCATCTAATCTCCATCCATTCACTCACTTTATTTCAAAATTCAAAATATCTCATCACTCTCTTCTCTCTTCGAAAACTCAATAATGGCCTCCTCAAGCCAACCACCAAAAACCATAAGGCTCTCAAAACAAATCAAAGGCTTTCTTTCCAATGACAAAGAAAACATAGATACTTATATTGAATATGCTACTTTCAAAAAAGTTTTTCTTGGAAGATTTGCAAAGTTTGGTGACTTTTCTTCTTATGGTCTTCAAGATCTTGTTTTCAAAGTGATATTCTTTGCTTGGTTGACCCTTCTCAAAGTGAATACCCTATTTATAAGTCTCGTAAATATTTATAAATAAATAAAAATCATTTACTTTAAACATTATTATAAAATAATAATTAATAATTTCAAAACATTATTAATAAATAATATAATTAATCTTTACCCTTATTATAAATAATAATAATTAATTTCCAAAACATTATTACTAATTTCAAACCATATTATTTACTTAAATGATTAACTTTCCAATGTATTAAAAATTGATAAATAACTTCAAAACAGCATTAAGTATAAATAAATAATCTTCAAAAAAGTGTGATAAAAATAATGTTAAAACAATATTAAATATAAATAATCTTAAAACAACATTAAATATAAATAAATAACGTAGAAAAAGATAGATAAAAAGGTTATAACAAAATAGAAGTCAAATCCTTTACAACAAAATATTATCGAAACCCTATTTTCGGATTTAAAATCATTTCCTGCCTCAAAAACCGATTCCGAATCAAATGGTAATTTGTAGTATTTTTAAAATCCTTTAAAATGCTAATTTCGATACTGATTTTTTAATCACTACAGGCTTTAAGTTTTGAACATATAACAATGTCATAACCCATGGTGTCAAACAATCAGGTTCGATTTTCAAGGATACATATAACAGAAATAATATTTAAAACAATTCAACAATGGAGAGGAATCTCGTTGGATCCCTCCAACCTATCCCTCTGCATCACCAATATATATATATATATATATATATATATATATATAGCGCCTATATATGTAAATAAAATCAACAGTGGTGAGGAATCCTATTGGATCCCTCTGACCTATCCCTATACATCACAAACAATATATAATTATATAACATGGATCATCTTCTACTAGGCGGATATATATAAAGGGTCATCTACTCTAAAGGTGGGAATAAATCCAAACCAACTAATAAAACAGTAAATCATCCAAGCATTCGATCATCAATTCTTATCAACTATATGATATTATTAGTTAACCAAAAAGATGAGTTTAACTTACCTAAATTCATGTTTTCGCCGATGCTTTCCATTCTCGACTCGAACAACGTTCGAATTCAGCATAAAATTCTACAAGCTCCAAATTTAGCCAAACTTATTCCATCGTGTAGCTTTCGTTGTTACGAGAGCATTCAAAAAGCTTCATCTCGATCGGACCTCGTACGGACAAGATATTATATTTTCAAGTAAATGGTTTTTAATTATAGTTAAAATTTGCTAATTACATTTTTTATTACCTAATTACCATACTTAGAATATAATCCTTCCTCCCCTTTAAACTACTCTCGCTCACATATGTACCACCGCACCTTCAACCCATCATTCCGCCGCTACCAACGGCAAGCCCAAGCTCCGCTGCACCTTCTAACTCCGGCCTCACCATCTCCGCCGCCACACGGCACCCAAATGAGCCCAAAACCCAAAATGCCATCAATTTCATTCAACTACCACTATCTCCATTGCCCAACCACCTAGGAGCTCATCGCGACCATCGACGAACTCCTCTAGACCCCTTCTACCTTTCTTTTTCAAAAGCCATCACCCGTAGGTTCACCAAACTACTAGAATCGACAAAAATCGTACCACGTTCATCTTGAAACTGCTACCACCTCGCCATGACTCAGCCCACTCCAACTATTGAATGCACTCATCACCTTGACATAAACAAAACTCTAGTTGAAAACTTCCCACGATATAGTCTCTGGTGGTCCCATCGAACTACGGTAGTTGGATGAGCGGAGTTTGATTTTAATTTTTTTAGCGAACTTGTTTTTCTCTAGCATAAATGCAGTAATATAGTAGGAAGGGTATGGTAAAGACGTGGCCAAAAGCATAGGCTATGGGCAGTGAGGCATGGTGATGGGGTATGGGCTTAATATGTGTGTGTGTGTGTGTGTGCGTGTATATAATTTTAACTTAGAAATATCTAGCTTTAAATCTTCGAAACCCCAAAATCCTATCGAGACATGCTTTCTATACTGAATACCTCTATTCTGAACACAGTGGAACTAGTCTCGAGATCTAATCCAATTATATACAAAAGATAGCTTCTCCAACCTAGTTATATCATATTAATTTCTATAATTAGTTCCTAAGCGTTTCGAACTCGCACGACCAAGTGATACATCCGATCGCCATGAAATTTGATGGCATACAATAATTTGTTATTATGATCCCAATGACACTGGTTTCTTCTAAATCCAAGGCAGTGTCTTAAGAGGCTATTTTCACACTTTAATTAAAATGAATTATTATTAAAACTAGTTTATTTACCTTTATTCAAATTCAAAAGTTTATTATCTTCATTCCTATTCAAATAGAATTTAAATCAACTTTCGGAATCATTTTCATTCACATAAAATTCACAATTCACATTTTCAAATAATTCCTTATATTTGAAATTTAAGTTGTTTGACTCATAAAACTGCATTCTAATATTTAAAATTAATTAAATATTTCAAATTCAATTGACAAAAATCTAGATCGTTACATTCTCCCCCTTAAAAGAATTTCATCCTTAAAATTACCAAGTAAGAAAATGCTACAATCCCATTAACTTTCTAAAACTAATTAGCTGAAATAGATTATAAAAGTTTCTAAATCTTTAAATTCAGTCGTAGATTTCAGCTAATATCATTCCAAGTTATAGCATAAAAATCAAAAGTTATCAAAAAAAATTTCAAAAAATTTCAAACTCCTCAAATTTATGGAAAATTTGGCCAACGTCTCCTTTGTGCGGTTCGATCGAAAAATTTATGGTATATATATATGTGTGTGTGTGTGCGGGTGTGTCTAATCACAAATATACATCTCATCTTTAACAATGAAGCATCCTGTAGGGGAAAAATATAAAAGTATGACATGTAATCCGAGACGTGCACGTTTTATTAGCATTAGCAACCATATACAATCAATACAATGAAAAAGTGAGCTCAAATGCGAAGCATACGCCATCCGCACATGCTAATCACTCAATAACTAATGAGAGCATGTACATAGAAAGTAGTATCAATACATAACATGGACTATACATATAACAACCCAAATTTTAACCCATAATAATTAATTCGATAATTAATTAAATAATAAAATAACTTTATGAAATTATTAGGATTTAGCCATAGAAGTTGCACCATTGTATCCATGGTAATTTTCTAGTCAATTTACATAAATAGAACATCAGAAACCGAGTTAATATGAACGAGATACAAAGTAATCAAAAAAAATAGGCCAGGCTGGCCGGTCGGTCGACCGAGGCATAAGGGACATTGACCGATAGGTCGACCCGCTTGGCGAACAAACGAACATTCATTCGTTCTAACAATGAGCTTGTATTTAGCCGACTTTACACGTGTATTGCATTCTTTAACTCAATCTGGTCCTTCCATTCTTGCATCCGATGGCTCCTATTCAGCCTATGACGTGGTTGCATCCTATTCAATCTCCAAATCCAACGGTCTGAGATCCACTTCTACCCCTATAAATAGAACCCTAGTCAACACGTTTTCTCATTCTAAGATTTTCTCCAATTAGGTTCGCCTATTCAAGAAAGACCCTAAGCGGAATAATTTTCCAAAGAGGAAATTGTTTTATATAAAAATATTTTACTCCAAATGGATCCGTGAAGGCTCAAAGGGAAGACCTAAGGATCAGATGTGAGTGATCGTAATTATTTTAAATCTCTTTAAGTAATTTCAAATAATAGGGTTTCCAATAGTTGTAGTTTTACAATGATTTTTGGAATAACCCTTTTAATAGTTTTATTTACAATTTTTATAATTATTTCCAGTCTATTTCTTTCTAACTATTCTTTTCAGTTAATTTTTGTTACTTCTGTTAATTATATCTTTTCCATTTATTTACCATTTATTTACAGTATTTTAATTTATTTACTGTTATTTACATCTTTTTTCTATGCCTTGGATTTTCTTCTATTTTAAGTTTTCTTTTATTTCTCTTCTTCTTCGCATATGGATTAGAATAGGATTAACATCAAATTGGATTAAATTATAAGAAATCTGGAATAGTGGAATATGAGATGTAAATTCCAAAGACTATAATGTAAATGGGATTGGACTGAAATTAGGCCTAATTTTGATATTAATTGGACTGAATTAAAAAAATTGGCCTATTATAACCTAGAATTATAACTAAAAAGAATAAAAGAAGGAAGAAGCTTATTTTCACACTGATACCTTGGGTTAAGTAATAAGCATGATTATAACGTAAGTTGTAATAAGAAAACAAAGCAGAATGAGGCTTATTTTAAGACTTAGGATAAATTGAGAAGCATAGATAGTAAGAATAATAATAAAGGCATATTTAAAATAGTTTATCTAAGTTAATAAGAAAATATGAAAGTAGGATCTATACCGAAAACATTTCCCTTATGTTGTTTAAGGTAGATAAGTGGTCAATAGTTAAAAAAAAGGATCCTACCGGCAGCATTTCCTTATGCTGTTTAGAGTGGATAATTGGTCAATAGTTAAAACAAAAGATCTGCACCGGTAGCATTTCCCTTATGCTGTTTAGGGTAGATAAGTGGTCAATAGTTAAAAGAGAAGATCTGTACCATAACATTTCCCTTATGCTGTTTAGGGTAGATAAGTGATCAATAGTTAAAAGAAAGATCTGTACCGGTAGCATTTCCCTTGGGACATGCTTATGCTATTTAAGGTAGATAAGAGGTCAATAATTAAAAAGACTAAATCATGGGATTTGGACAAGGGACACAACTAGATTTTGTTTGACAGGGACCAGTACCAAAAGCATTCCCTATTTTCTATGGAAATGGTGTCTCATAATAGCCTAAAGTGAGATGAGGGCACGCTTATGCCGTCTTGGGTAAAGAAAAGGTCAAAAAAGGGAGCAGTAGATAGTGAAAACCAGTGGTGACCGAGCTTGCGGCGTTGATTAGGGGAGATAAGTCGCTATTGAGTTCCAAGTGCTTGCTGTGTGTGTGTCTTTCGTTGACATCATTGCCTTCTGTGTAAGGAGCTATCTAGCGTCTAGTCCACAATAGGTATTATGGAGTAGCAGGCCGATCAAAGGGTAGAATTAGGATTTCAGCCTAATTAAAATAGGATTAGGAATTCAGCCTAATCAAAGAAGCTATAAAGGACAAGTGCGAACAATCAAAGTTGACCTATCTTATTAATTGAGTACTAGTTAATTCG
This sequence comes from Allium cepa, assembly GCA_030765085.1. NCBI lineage: Eukaryota > Viridiplantae > Streptophyta > Magnoliopsida > Asparagales > Amaryllidaceae > Allium > Allium cepa. The sequence continues at coordinate 692,960,351 of CM060934.1, forward strand.
TGTTTAAGCTTTTTCTAATTTCTTTTGTTTCCTTTTATATATACTAGAACTATTGAAGAGTCTATTACTTTTACTTTGCTTAAAGATTGTAGTAGTTACTATCATTCACCAGACTTTTAGTCCGACTCATTCCTCTATTTTTCCCTTTCCCCACATAGAAAATCAAGGGAGAGGACAGTAGATTGCGATTACTTGGAGGATTCTTGGAGAAGGTTTCTACAATTTATTTCCTTTATTCTAGATTTACCTCTTTTTGTGTATTGGCTTGTTATGGGGGATATTTATACTCTAATTTTTTTTGAGACTACGTGTTTTTATTTAATGAGACATATTGAATTTTGAGACATGTATGTTGTATTTGGTATTTGACTTATTTGGTTTATGAAGTAATTATGAAGTTTTTATTTTGAATAAGTTATTATTTTAGTTTCTACTGTTTTTACCTATTTTTATCTTATAAATCTTAGTCTCCGTTAATTTCAGTCATACCTACAACGCACCAAGCCTTTAATGTGTCCTTTTGGGTATATTAAGGGGTGTAGGGAATTTCACTTGGTATCGGAGCCTAAGGTTACAGGATTCCTAAAAATTTATTTTTAAAATAAAGTATTTTTCAAAAACTAGTTTTAAAAAGTATTCTTTTTGAAAATAACTCTTAGAAATAGTTTTGAAGTACAAAAGAGTTTTTATAAAAATCCCCTCCAAGTCCATGCAATCTTCTTTCGATTCTGTCGAGCCTAAATTATCTTTTCTTTGCATAGAATGACTGATTGGTTCCATAGAGCTACGGTACCGTGGTGCAAGGACAAATGCCCAATACAACACTAGTAGGTGGAAATCCCTTTTAATCCACCCACGTCATCCCCCTTTTCTGGGCTATGCAAGGAATTCGCTAGTATAGGAGGCGAAACATTTTCTGGCATGAAGGATTCTGAGGAGATGTGGGTTAGTTTTGAAATTATGGAGCAAAGGTTTAGGCGGTTAGGTTTGGAGGACCGACAGAGTGTTCAACCTATATCTAGGCAGTTAGAAGAAGAGTTTAAGGAGGTTTCTACTAGCTTTAAGGCGCCATGGTAGAAGGGCAAGAAGGATAAGAGGAAAAGGGAAGGCCCTCAGAAGCAAATCAAGAAAAATTGAAGTGCCATAGTTGCAGAATGATTGGTTATTACACAAGAGACTGCAAGAGAGAGGAGATGAGAGGAAAGTGTTATAGTTGCAGGCAACCTAATCATTAGAGTAGGAGTTGCCCCCAATAGACGGGGCAGGGTGCGGGTGTACCAGTAGCACAGATCCAAACTTTGGATGCAGCGCCTTCCAACAGCAGACCAAATCTAGGTAGGAAATTCCGATTTCTATTTTTGATTTTTCCATTGAGACTCTTTTCGATTTTGGAGCATTACACTCTTTTATCTCTAGTTCTCATGTGGATTGTTTGCACTTGGGCATTTCTTAGTAGGAGACCCCATCTTTGTTTCAAACCCTATAGGAGGACCGACACCCTTGTCTATGGTTGGTAAGGGTTTGAAAATTTATACCCTAGGCGTAGAATTCTACTGCGCGCCTGTGTTTTAGGATTCTCGGGGTATAGGATGATCTTGGGTATGGATTGGCTATCTACATATGGAGCTATATTAGACTGCAATAGAAGAGTCATTAAATTAGAGACATGCATCAGTAGGATTCTCGAGATTTCTTATGACCCGCAATTGTCAATTATGTTGAGGTTCCTTTATTCCCTCAATTCATCATCAATAGAGTTAGATTCGGTTCCTATCGTCAGAGATTTTCCAGACATCTTTGAGGAATTTAGGGGACTGCCCCCTCAAGAGAGAGATTGACTTCAGGATTTATTTTTCAAGCCAATGGCATTACCTATAGGGCATATGGCGCCTAGGGAAAGGAAGGGATTGAGCAAGCAGATCCGTGAGCTTTTGAGAAAGGTTTCATAAGAAGAAACATATCGGAATAGGTAGCGCAAGTCGTCTTCGCTACCAAAGCAGGTGGTTCTCTTAAACTTTGCATTGACTATAGAGAATTGAATAAGCTCATAAAGTGGAACCATTATCCACTCTCTAAGATATATGATCCGACCAGTTAGTTGGCCCTTCGGTATTTTCTCAGCTTGGTCTAGTCATTGGATTTCATCAGCTTAGGGTAGTTGATGATAGCATTGATAAGACCGCATTTAGGATCGGACTGTGGAAATCCAAAGAGAGATTGGTAAAGATTGGGGATGTACAATAGGTTCAGTTGATATGAAAATATGTAGATAATTGCAGAAATTATAATTGTTTCATATAAGTGGATTTAGCGGTAGTACCTTAGAATAAATCTAACAAAAGACTATAGTTAGGAAATGGGATTTCCAAGGTTTAAGAGAAGTACTCTTAGGTTAGTAAGGAAAAAATCCACTTTATTCCAAGCCCAATAAAGTGAAAATTTGAAATTTAAAAAAGTGGGAAAAAAATGTAATTGTTAGAATTGAAAATTTTCATTATTAATATTTTCTTTTAAAAAAATAAATATGGGCGTTTTGAAGAATGGTATAAAATTTAATTTGGTTTTTATATAATGAAAAATTGGAATTTTTTTTGAAGAATTTTGGAGTATGTGTATATATATAACTCACTAGTTAATTTGTAAGTAAATAAAGATTCTAAACATAAAAACCTATAGTGTATCAAGTATCGAAAACGTAGATTACAAAATTTATTGTTGTAATAAATGTTTTCCTGAAAAGTAAGTTTTGCATAGGCTATAACACTATTGTTATAGTAAGTGACTCCCAAGCGAATATTTTTACATAGGTATATGAGATTTATTGGTATTTATTTAATTGAATCCATACACTAGTATTTTTTTGGGTTGTAGTAACGGTGTTTTACGCAACATCTGTTTAACCCAAATAAAAATATTTTAAAAGGTAGTTTCTAAGTATAGAAACAAAAGGGTTTGTAAAGTACACTTATTGTTTTTAATAAGTATAAGGAAGTGTTTTTGCAGTTATGGAAATATTAAAACAGTTTTGAAGATGAGTTTTTCTAAAAGGAAAATGTGTAAGTTAGATATTAGAAATATTTATCATGGAAGAATATAAATTATATATACTTTAATCTATTGGAATGAAAAGAATAATGGAATGATTTCTATGAAACCAATAAATATGTTTTGTGCAAGTTATAAGGAATACATGAAAGAGATATACAAGGTATGAAAACACCATATTTTCTATAGCCAATTTCGAAAAATATAAAATAAGTTCCTTGTAATTTCACATAAACATGAAATTCTCTTTTAAAAGGTTCATAAAAGATTTTAGCGTTAATAATTTCTCATTGATAAAGTAGTTCCAATATATTAAGGTATGAGACCGTAAGGTATAATAAGAAGATGTTTTTGGAAAGACATAAAAACAGTTTAAAGATGTTTTAAAAGAAAATGGTTTGGTGAAAAAGTAAATAAGTTTTTGAAAATGAAAAATATAATAAAAGAAAATTCAAATTTTTATTGAAAACAGAAAATGTCTTTAAAAGAAAATGAGGAAAATAAGTTTTGGACACAGAATTTGAATGTTTTCCCCTCTAAGTTGAGAAATAATGTTAAGTAACCAAGTATTTTTGTTGATCGAAACTCAAAAATAACACTTTTTAAAGACAAAGATTTTGGGATTTGATATTTTAAAAATTTAGAAACCTTAATTTTTAAAATGGAACTATAAACACCGAACCAAACTTCTAAATGTGAAGTAGATAGGAATCATTTTCTAGGTGTCATGAAAAAGGGGTAAGGCTACAAATGAGACAATAGTAATTACTTTTGGGAGTAATAATAGAGTTTCCGTAGAGTGTATAGGACCCTAGTGAGAACCTAGGAATGTTTATTCATGTGAGCAAACTAAAGAAGAATAGTAAAATGGAGAAAGTAAAATTGTAAGACAACGCATGGTTGAGAATGGATATTCCTAATTTTGGAAGAACTTGGGTAAAGCATCTTTCTTTTGTGGAATTCGCATAAGATAGTAGTTCTCAAGCTAGCATTAGAGTAGCACCTTCCGAAGCTCTTTATGGAAGACCATGCAAGTCGCTTTCGTGTTGGGTAGGGTCTACAGATGTTAAAAAGACTTCTAAGAATATTAAATTGATTACGAGAAAAATGCGTACTTCTTATCCACATCTCTCTTTGATAGTAAATTTTGAGTTTTCTATTTCCATCTTTAGTTTTGAATTGATTCTTTCCTTTATTATCCTTTGCGAGGGTAGAACTTAGGATTTAACCTATGGATGGTAGGATTCGATGTAAACATGTTAATAGAACATGTTATGAATGATGTATGCTAGTGATTGCAAGTGGTGCTAATGGATGCATATAGGTACACTAGGCACTATTATTCTTTAGGGATCGGCCTAACTAGGACAATAGAGCATATGCATATGGATGTGTGCGCATTTTATTCTATTTTCCTTGGTTGCTATAAATGGATGATTTTCATATGGTTGTTGCATTTGGATGATGTTTGTACCACGCATATAGAACTATTAGTTATTATTAGGGAATTTTGCATTCATTTGGATACATGACACGGACATGATTGCATAAAAAGAGGTTAACTAAATCGGTGGACCGCCTAATCTTTTTCATTAGTTAGAGACATTTACACTACACTCATTGCATAAGTATCATAAATTGCATTAGAAAAAAACTTAAGGACAATGGATGAATGGCTGATTATTGAGTAGTTGGTTGTAGAACATGGATAAAAAAAATTAGTACATTCTTTTACCCTTAGAGACTTCAGGAACAAAATCTCCTAAGGGGTGGAGAATGTAACAACCTGAAATGTTAGCCTATAATAGTTAATTCAATAATTAATTAAATAATAAAATAACTTTGTGAAATTATTAGGATTGAGCCACAGAAGTTGCACCATTGTGTCCGTGGTAATTTCTGGTCAATTTCCGTATATAGAACGTCAGAAACCAAGCTAATAAAAAAGATACAAAATAATCAAATAAATAAATAAATAAGTCAGGTTGACCAACCGGTCGACCTAGGCATAAGGGCAGTCGACCAGCTTGGCAAACGAACGTTCGTTCATTCGAACGGTGAGCATGTATTTAGCCGACTTTACACATTTGCATTCTCTAACTCAATCTGGTCCTACCATTCTTACATCCGATGGATCTTATTTAGTCTATGACGTGGTTGCATCCTATTCAATCCCCAAATCCAATAGTCTAAGATCCACTTCTGCCCCTATAAATAGAACCCTAGGCCTAAACTTTTTCTTATTCAAAGATTTTCTTTAATTGGATTCGCCTATTCAGGAAAGACCCTAAGCGGAATAATTTTCCATGGAGAAAACCGTTATAAATAAAATATTTAACAACACCAAGTGGATCCGTGAGGCCCAAAGGGAAGAGATAAGGACTAGAGGTGAGTGATCGGAATTATTTTAATTTTCTTTAAGTAATTAAAAATAATAGGGTTTCCAATAGTTGTAGTTTTACTACGATTTTGGAATAACCTTTTTAGCAGTTTTATTTATAGTTTTTAGAATTATTTTTAGTCTATTTCTTTTTGGCTATTCTTTTTAGTTAATTTTTGTTATTTCTGTTAATTATAGCTTTTCCATTTATTTACATTATTTTATTTTATTTACTGTTATTTATGCATTATTTACATCTTCTCCCTACGCCTTGAATTTCTTCTATTTTTAGTTTTCTTTTATTTCTCTTTCTTCTTCGTTTGTGGATTAGAATAGGATTAACGTGAAATTGGATTAAATTATAACAAATCTGAAATGATGGAATATGAGATGTAAATTACAAAGACTGTAATATAAATGGGACTGGACTGAAATTAGGCCTAATTATGATATTAATTGGACTGAATTAAGAAAATTGGCCTAGTTATAACCTAGAATTATAACTAAAAAGAATAAAAGAAGAAAGAAGCTTATTTTCACACTAAAAGCAAGATTAATTTGTCACGCAATTTAATTAACACAAAATAAATTAATTACCTTTAAATCCTACTTAATTAAAACTAATTAAACCATTTAATTAATTATTAAAGTTAATTATTCTTTAATCATTTAATCATTAATTAATTAACCTTTAATTACTTATATTAATTAATGATCCTTTAATTAATTAATTATCCTTTAATTAATTACATGAACTAATTACCCTTAATTAATTAATTAACCTTTAATTGCTTAGATTGATTAATTATTCTTTAATTACTACATTTAATTAATTATCTTCTAATGAATTACATTAAGTAATTATCCTTTAATATCTACATTAATTAATTATCTTCCAAATACTAAAGTTCCTTAATTACCTGAGTCCTTAATTAATCTAAGATAAACCATTTATCTTAATTACTCACTTAATTATCATTTAAATCTTATTTAAATGCTTGAAATTGATTTACATGAAATTACTCGAGATCTTTTCATTAATTAAAAGCTTAAAAACATTTATTCCCTAAAAATTAAATCTTTGAAAACTTGTTTGAAAATAACCTAAATAAATACTTTTACTTTTATTTTAAAGCTTTGAAAACTTTGTTTAATGTTTAGGTTTGAAAACTTTGTTTATCAAATTTGCTTTTACACTTGCATTCTTTTTTAAAAAAAACTTGTTCAAATATTTTTTTTTAAACTTGGTAACAGTTTACTTACAAATTTTTAAACCCTGATATCTAAAAACTACCCGAACCCATGACAAAACCCCTAAACACTCACTCGAGCCAAACCCCTATGGTTGATTGAATTATATTGAATGATTGGAGTAATAGCTAGTTTGATACTTCATGATGTACTGTGATATGATATGTTTGGGTTGAACTGTGATAATGAGGATTATCTATTGATGATGAATTGCTGTGTAAATATGACATCCTGTATTTAAAAATTGAATTGTATTTACTTAAAAAAAATGATTTAAAAATGACATTGGATTCGCAGAGATCAGAGCCGGATATCAACAATATCTGGAACCACTTTGATTAGTAACCACTATAATTCTGTATAGATTTGATTTAGAATCAAATAAGCTGGAATGAAATAAATGAAGTAACATGGCCACTTAAACTGAGTAACAGTTCTTACATATTGTTTTTGAGATAAGTGATTGATTTTAGCAAGTTAAGAACTCGTAGTGAGGTACGAGTTACCCAGGATTTCAATTAAGTTTTATAACTTAGTATTTTCAAATTATATGGGTTTACTCACGTTGGTTTCCAGCCTGACCCAGGTGTTACTTTATTGTAATGCTCGGGTCAGACCGAGTATTACATATTTTCAGGTTAGGACGTTTTGGAGCTCAAGAGGCGAGTTGGATGGAAGAAACGTATGAAGTATATTCCGCTATGTATTGGAGTTGTATTGTTTGTTTTCTAAGACAAGTTGTTACAACTGCCCAATTTATACTGTGAATGATTGTACTTTGATGTATTGAATGTAAATTGACAGTTACAACTTTTTTGTAAATGCTATTATTTGGTATTATATTTTGATCCGCTGCGAATGTGAGATTTTGTATTTTGTTTACGTTTCTTCTTCTATCTCTTTTCTTCTTACCCTAACAATCTGGGATTTCCGGCGTTCGATCGCTCAGCACTTCTACAGTGAACGCATTAGTGTCAAATTTTCGAGGTTGAAAATTCCGGGTCGTTACAGTTGGTATTTGAACAACTGACTTCCTTAAATTTATTCTTTTAATTTGAAAGGTCCGAGATCAGATATCGGTGATATCCAGAACCACTTCGATTTAGTAAGCACTACCGATCCCTACGAATTTGACTAGAACCTAATAGTCTGAAATTAAATAAATTAATAAAGATTCGACTATCTTGAATAAGTAACTACACTTAGATATTATTTTAAATTATGGATTTAGCAACAAGTGTTGGTTATAATAAAATAAGAACTCGTAATGTTGTACGAGTTAACTTGGTTTCAAAGAAGTTCATAATTTAAGTATTTCATATTAAATGGGTTTACTCAAGCTGGTTTCCAGCCTGACCCGGGTGTTACTTTATTGTAATGCTCAGTTTAGACCAAGTATTATAGATTTTTAGGTTAGGACGTTCTGGCGTTCAGGAGGCGAGATGGATGGCAGAGACGTATGGAGTATATTCCGCTGTGTAATAGAGTTTGTATTAATAATAGTCAGGGACAAGTTGTTACAACTGTCCAGCTTATTTGTGTATGATTGTACTCTGATATATTGCCTGTAAATTGACAGTTACAGCTTTCTTTATGTAAATGTTGTTATTTGATATTATATTTTAATCCGTTGCGATTGTGAGATTCTATGTTGTTGTTTTCTGTTTCTTCTTCAACCTCTTTTCTTCTTTATCCTAAAAATCTAGAGTTTTCCAACGTTCGATTGCTCGGCACTTCTACAGTGAACGTATTAGTGTCGAATTTTCAGGGTCGAAAATTTTAGGTCGTTACATTTTGGTAGATACAATTCAATATTAAATGTCAGATTTACACAACAATTCATCACAGATAGATAACTTACATCATCACAGTTCAACAAGCATTGCATATCACAGAGTATCACAAATCGCATATCAGGGATATCAACAATCCAAGGTATTAAATTATAGTTTATCACTTATAAACCAGATTAATAGTCATTCAATTCCTAATTAATTTAATTACCAAATAAATTAAATTAATTACCCTTAAATCCTGCTTAATTAACCTTAATTAATTTTAAATCATTTATTATTATTTTAATTAACTAATGAGATTAATTTATCATCCAATAATTATCCACCTTAATTAATTATCCTTAATTACTTACATTAACTAATTATCCTATAATTAATTTCATTAAGTAATTATCCTATAATTGCTTCAGTTAATTAATTAACCCTTAATTACTTAAGTCCTTAATTTTTTTTTGAACAGATTAAGCGAGGTTGAAACTGGACCCCTACCAGCTTTATTAACCAATAGAAAAAAAAGAAAACACTACAAACAGCACACAACAAAGCACACAGCAACAGCGAACAACAAAGCAGACATGAAGTAAACACAAACAACAACAGAAAAGAAAAGGAGCATCAAGAAGACAACGCTAAGGAATCCAAGGCTTGAAGTGGTTTTCATGAAACTTAAAAGGGCTCACTCTCATCCCCAACAGTATGCCATGCTTTGTAACCTTCCACACAGTTTCCTTGCTTCTGCTTATTCCTTCAAAGCATCTGTTATTCCTTTCTTTCCATATATCCACCATTAATTTTTTCACAACAAAAAAAGGAGTTGCCTATTGTCATCCCTCCACGTGATGGCTCCTTCCATCAAGTTCCACAGGTTAATGCTGGCAGGTAAATGAAAAACCTTCAGGATACAATTCAACATTTGAGAACCGATGTAGTGAACATAAGGACAATCAAAATAAATGTGCAGAACACTTTCAGCTTGCTGATGACACAACTCGCACTCAGGAAGAAGAGTCACACCAAAACTCAACATTTTGTCTCTAGTCATCAGAGCATTGGAAATCACCTTCCAGAACATGAGATAGTCACTGCTACTTGATGCCACCACCCAAGTAACCTTCCTCCATTTACTGTCCGGCATTGTGTCAAGACCATTCAAAGCAATGTAAACTTTTTTGATTGAGTGCCCCTGACCATTCCACAAGAGAGTATCATAATCATACGAATCAGATAAGGAAGTGGCATACTTATTCCAAAAATCCCTGACAATCCGACTGCTTGTATAGGGCAACTCAATTCTTCCATTAACAATATGATCAGCAGCAAGGGCATTGGGGCCAATGCCACACTGAAACTTCTGCTGGGCACTGAAAACATGATCCAGAATCACACCCTTACCTAGCCAAGGGTCATGCCAGAAACTACACAAACTAGACTCTGATAGCTTCAGTTGAACAAGAGGCATGAAAATGGACCTTAATTTAAGAATATTCCTTCAAATCCAGCTACATGACTGAGGTATATCCATAAGCCAGAATTTTTTAGTTCCAATATTATATTTGTGTGTCCAGTTCACCCACAAAGTGTCATGCTTGATAAGCAATGCATTGAAATGTTGGTTGTATGCAGCCTTGTTCCAAGCCCTAATATTTTGCAAACCCAGTCCCCCTTTGCTTCTAGGCAATTCAATCACAAGTTTTATGTTCGACGTAGTACTCATACTGGAAATTACGATCAAGGATTACTCTATCAATCACCATCTACTTCAGAAAGTATCTCTGAAGTATTTTTCAAATCCAAAAATTTAGTATCTTCACATGAATTAGTGAATTAGGAAAGGTTAATATTGTAAGAACAAGGGAGGAATTAATCTAAGATGAACCATTATCTTAATTAGTTACTTACTCTTAATTTAAATTTTATTTAAATCTTTGAAACTAATTTACAGAAAATCACTTCTTTGATTAATTATAAGCTTAAACCTTTATTTTTCTTAACCAACCTTAGGAATTAATTTAATTAATCAACCTAATATATCATTATTTCAAATCAACAATTTAAATTCAAAAACATTTGACTTTATAATTTAATTTTATGAAGCTTGTTTGAGAACTTGTTAAATACCCTTGCCTTGAAAACTTGTTTCATTTTCTTTTTTTCTTTCTTTACTTTATTTTTCGTGTCTTCTACTATACTTTTCTTTATTTCACTTATTCCTTCCTTTTCCTTATTTCTTTACTTATCTTTTTTTTATTTCATTCAAGCCCAAACCCCGGCCCATTCCCCTTCTTTCTTCTCTTCTTACTTTAAAAACTTAGTTAAATTTACTGGTGATATAGACCCGAGCTAGACCCGAATGAATCCTTATGCAAGCCCGAGTCCTACCCTCAATCTCCCCGTCTCTCTCTCGCACCAGATCATAACCCCCCACTTCACTGCCACAAAACCAAACGTATCAAAATCTTATTTTTGAAAAGATAAATTTTGCCAATTTAAATAATTATATCAGGATATTATCAAATAGATATTTATCTAGATATAAATATTTATTATCAGAATTATTTATTCAAATTATAAATTAGTGTTTCAATAGTTAAAATCGGTTAATTATCCAATTAACAAATGTCCAAAATCCGGGTTATCACATCAGTTATAAACAGTTTGCACTCTGACCAACTTGAAATTTAGAAAATAGCTTGAAGAGTTTAAACTAAGTAGTTGAAAATAGTTACTAGTTGTAAAATAGCTGTAAATAGTTAAGTAGTTATAAAATAGTTAAATAGTTGTAGAATAGTTAGATAGTTGCAAGATAGTTGTAAAATAGTAATTAGTTTTGTAAAATAGATGTAAAGTAGTAATTAGTTTTCAAAATAATTGTAAAGTAAATATAAAATAGTTTGGATTTTAAAAAGAAAGGTTATATAGTAAATAGCTTTGAAAAATAGATTTAAAACAGTTTACTTTAAAATAATTTAATAGAAAATAGTTTCAAAGTCAAACTGATTTAATTCCAATTCAAGTTGAATTAACTTCAATTCCTACCCCAAATTCAAATCAATTTCCATTTGAATTTTAAACTTATTCAACTTCAATCACAATTCCAATTAATTCAAATTCAATTTGAACTGATTTCAATTTCAATCTCAATTTTAAACCATCTCGAATTATATAAATTCGAGTTAAATTTTTAAATGTTGATTTAATCCTTTAAATAAAATCAACCTTTACTTTTAATTTAACAACCTAATTTTTAAACAATTAATTTTTTGAGTCCAAGTTTCAAAATTCTACTTTAAATTACCTTAACTTATTTCAAGGTTCAAGTAGGGGTTCAATTTTTTTTAACAATTTAATCTTCAGAATCCAATTTATTACCCAATTTTAACTTCGAAATCAATTCTTACCAAATTTTCAGCAGGCTCATTTCTAACATTTAAATCTTAAGTTCAAAGCAATTTCATTTTCATAAGTTCAATCTTATTTCTAAGAATCAAAATCTTTTAAATAGTTTCAAATTAAAGTTTTATTTCCAATTAATTTCAATAATGAATATATATTATCTCAATCTACTTCTTAATTTATTAAAAAATCCAATTCACGGTTCCATAGATTATTAATAATAATAGGATGATATCAGGATAGGCCAAGGTAAATAAACATCCAAATTATCCAAACACCAACCAGTAGCACCCACTACCAATTTCCTGATCTCAGACTTGTTTTGAGATCACATATAAACTCCTATTCAAACCAACTATTTAACTTTCCCTAAGTTAAGTTCAATTTATTTAATCCAGTCAACCTTTTTCAATTTTAGTTCTCTATTTCAAATTTTAAACTTCTTTTCAATATCAATTACATTCAAGCATGTACGATGTACATATATCAACCGTACGCAATATCCAATCTGATCGCTCGTTCGATCACACAATTTTAGTTTCGAACTAGTATCGTCCAGCCGACTTCCTAATGCGGACCACGTTCTAGTTTCTTGATCAGAAACCGTCATTCTCCTTGCATAGCCATAACTATGATAGAGAGTTTGCAGAACCAATCAAAAATCCATATCCAGGGTTCGTCGTCGAAATTCGAGTGAAAAATCCTAACTCGGGTTGATATACTATCTAGAAATTCTGTGCTCGAAATCTGGATCAAATGATTATGCGAATAGAATAATATACGTACATCCTGCGTATTTATCTTCATTGATTATTAGCTAAATCAAATTTCTTTCTATTCACCTTCGTTTTGATTCTATTCATTTATTCACAATTGCTTCCATTTTTATTTAAAAGTATATTTCTTGACACCACTTGCGATGACCGGCCACGCTTCCGCTGCACAACTCTGATTTGGAGTAGATGAGAGTGTCGTCGATGAACACGAGCATAAACTTGTCCATCACATCTCGGAAGACACGGTTCATCAGATCCATAAAAGAAAAAACATAAAGTTCCATGAAATCCAGAGCTACTTCACCAAATCCTCTTTCTAGGAGCCATCCTTTTACTTGGTTGAACCACCGGTATCGCTACTGGAACCAAGTCGACATGAAAACTCAATCTCCTGATGCTAAGGCAAACCTTGACGTCTTCGAAGTCACCCGGAAAATCTCTGATAACTTCGATAGCTCCTACTTCCTCTTGGGATGCTTCAATCCCATGCAAAATATTATCCAAGTGAACTCCTGAACTGAGTGTCTCGAGTGTTGGATCGGGGTTTTTCTCGGGTTGTCGTTCATGTTTTTTTGTTGTTGGCCTGGGGGTCATGCTCGAGAAGTTTTAACCTAGATCTAGTAATAATTGTAAGTTTTAAAAACATAAGCAATTTAATTAACAAGTTTTAAGAGTATAAGTTAATTAACAAGTTTCAAAACAAAATATTTAAATAAGTTTTCAAAGAAAGTGTTTATCAGGTTTTTCAAAAACAAGTTTTATATAAAGTCAAATGTTTTGAAATTTAACTTGTTTTGATTTGAATAATTTAATATTAGGTTATCTCTAAGTGTTACAAATGTAATTAATTAAGGATAGCTATTTATAGTGATTAATTAAGGATAATTACTTAAGGTAATTAATTAGAGGATCATTAATTAATGCAAGTAATTAAAGGTTAATTATTTATTGTGAATGATTATATGATTATATGATTAATTTCAATAATTAATTAAAGGGTTAATTAATGATAATTAAGCAGGATTTAAAGATAATTAATTTATTTTGTGATAATTAAATTAACTAAAAATGGACTAATTAATCTTGCTTATGAATGATAAAATAGAATTGAATGCCTTGGTTTGTTTGATATCTCTGTTATTTGATTTGTAGTGTACTGTAATATTGTATGTTTGGGTTGAACTGTGCTAACGTGGCTAATCTATCGATGATGAATTGTTATGTAAATGTGACAACCTGTGTTTTAAACTAATTGCTTTCACTTAAACAACTTGGATTAAAGATTACATTGGATTCAAAGAGACCAGTGTCGGGTATCAGCAAATACCCGAAACCACTTCGATTTGTAAGCTACAATAATTCTCTAAGTTTAGAATCAAATAGGCTGGACTAAAATAAATTATGTAACTGGACCATTTGAACTAAGTTACGGTACTTAAATATTGATTTTTGAAATAAATGGTTGACTATAACAAGTTAAGAACTCATAGTGATCTGCGAGTTACCCTGGTATTCAATGAAGTTTTATAACTTAATATTTCAATCATATGAGTTTACTCATGTTGGTTTCCATCCTGGCCCGGGTGTTACTTTATTGCAATGCTCGGGTCAGACCGAGTATTACAGATTTTCTAGGTAGGACGTTCTGGAGCTTAGGTGGCGAGCTGGATGGCAGGAACATATGAAGTTTATTCCGCTGTGTATTGGAGTTGTATTGTTTGTATTCAGGGACAAGTTGTTATAACTGTCCAGTTTACGTATGATTGATTGTACTCTTATGTATTGAATGTGAATTGACAATTACAAATTTTTCATTGTATGAATGCTATTATTTGATGTTATATTTTAATCCACTGCAAATGTTAGATTCTGTGCTGTGCTTATTGTTTTCTATCTCTTCTTCTACCTCTTTCTTCTTTACCCTAACAATCTGGAATTTTCGACGTTCGATTGCTCGGCACTTCTATAGTGAACGTATTAGTGTCGAATTTTCAAGGTCAAAAATTTTGGGTCGTTACAGTTGCAGGTCAGACCGAGTATTATAGATTTTTTGGTTAGGATGTTTTGAAGCTCATGAGGCGAGCTAGATGGCAGAAACGTATGGAGTATATTCCACTATGTATTGGAGTTGTATTGTTTGTTTTTTGAGACAAGTTGTTACAACTGTCCAGATTATGTTGTGAATGATTGTAATTTGATGTATCGAATGTAAATTGACAGTTACAGCTTTTCTTGTAAATGCTATTATTTGGTATTATATTTTGATCCGCTACGAATGTGAGATTCTGTGTTTTGTTTCTGTTTCTTCTTCTACCTCTTTTCTTCTTACCCTAACAATCTGGGATTTCCGACATTCGATCACTCGGCACTTCTACAGTGAACGTATTAGTGTCTCGAGGTCGAAAATTCCAGGTCATTACTGTACAAGTTTCCAAGCAGGTTTTCTAACAACACTTTAATGATAAATGTTTACTTTAATATTGGGATTGATTAAAGGATGTATAATAAATTATTTTAACTAAAATAAATTAAGTTGGAATATTTTATTATATGTCCATTATTTAATTTAAATTCCCATGTTTATTTAATGAAATTAAATAGTGTATTAAGAGGTTGATTGAAGGGAAGTAAAATGTTTTTTAACTGTTGATTAATTTAGGGATCTTAATTAATTTATATGTTAATAATAAACTAATTCCAATCATTTAAATTAAATGAAATTTATTGGGTTAACGATTAAGATAAATGGTTATCCTTTTAATTAATTAAGGTCTTAAGTAATAATTACTGAATATAGTTAATTAAAGGATAAAAATTGAATGTAATTAATCAAAAATAATTACTTAATGTAATTAATTAAAGAGTAATTAATTAATGGAAATAATTAGAGGATCATTAATTAATGTAATTAATTATAGTATAATTAATTAATGTTAATAATTAAAGGTTAATTAATGTTAATAATTAAAGGTTGATTAGTTAATTTCGTTAATTAATCAAAGTGATGATAAATGGACTTGTTGAGACATCGAGTTATAAAAAGTATTTTTATAGAGCTATTTTAGACCTTGGGTTAAGTAATAAGCATGATTATAACGTAAGTTATAATAAGAAAACAGAATAGAATGAGGCTTATTTTAAGACTTAGGATAAATTAACAAGCACAGATAGTAAGAATAATAATAAAGGCTTATTTAAAATAATTTATCTAAGTTAATAAGCAAAGATGAAAGTAGGATCCATACCGACATCATTTCCCTTATGCTGTTTAGGGTAGATAAGTGGTCAATAGTTAAAAGAAAAGATGCATACCGGTAGCATTTCCCTATGTTGTTTAGGGTGGATAAGTGGTCAATAGTTAAAAGAAAAGATCCGTATCAGCAATATTTCCCTTATGCTGTTTAGGGTGGATAAATGGTCAATAGTTAAAAGAAAAGATCCGTACCGGCAGCATTTCCCTTGTGCTGTTTAGGGTGGATAAGTGGTCAATAGTTAAAAGAAAAGATCCGTACTGGCAGCATTTCCCTTATGCTGTTTAGGGTAGATAAGCGGTCAATAGTTAAAATAAAGATATGTACTGACAGCATTTCTCTTGGGACACGCTTATGTTGCTTAGGTAGATAAGAGGCCAACAACTAAAAACACTAAATCATGGGATTTGGATAAGGGACGCAACTAGATTTTGTTTGACAGGGACCCGTACCAACAACATTCCCTATTTTCTATGGACATGGTGTCTCACAATAGCCTGAAGTGAGACGAGGGCATGCTTATGCTGTCTATGGTAAATAAAAGATCAAAAGAGGGAGCAATAGATAGTGAGAACTAGCGGTTAGCGAGCGTGTGTCATTGATTAGGGGAGATAAGTCGCTATTGAGTTCCAAACACTTATTGTGTTTCTTTCATAGGCACCATTGCCTTCTGTGTAAGGAGCTATCTAGCGTCTAGTCCACAGTAGGTACTATGGAGTAGTAGGCGGATTATAGTGTATAATTATGATTTCAGCCTAATTAAAATAAGATTAGGAATTCAACCTAATCAAAGCAGCTATCAAGGACAAGTGCAAACAATCAAAGTTATCCTATCTTATTAATTGAGTACTAGTTAATTCGTGTTTATTTCCAGCTTTATCACTTTCCTATTTCCTTTGATTCCTTTTATATATACTACAACTATTGAAGAGTCTATTACTTTTACTTTGCTTAAAGATTCTAGTAGTTACTATCATCCACCACTCTACGATTTTCCCCTTTCCCCACATAGGCAATCAAGGGAGAGAACAGAAGATTGCAGTTACTCAGAGGATTCTTGAAGAAGATTTCTACCAAGTATTTCTTTAATTCTAGCTTTAGCTCTTTCTTTGTACTGGCTTATTATGAGGGATATTTATACTCTGATTTTTATTGAGACTACGAGTTTTTATTTCATGAGACATATTGGGTTTTTAAATATGTATGTTGTATTTGGTATTGACTTATTTGGTTTACGAAGCAATTATGAAGTTTTTATTTTGAATAAGTTATTATTTTAGTTTCTGCTGTTTTTACCTATTTTTGTCTTGAGAATCTTAGATTCTGATAGTTACAATTATACCTACAGCACACCACGTCTTTTAATGTGTCCTTTTGGGTATATTAAGGGTGTGGGGTGTTTCAATACAATACAGATATGCAAATGTAGCTAATGTAATGAGAGAAACCATCAAACAAATAATATCCATCTAACTTATTCATAACCATATCAATTTATATTTTCCAATGTCAACATTTAATTTAATAAGCCCACACGATGTACATATACCATATATACGCAATATCATACTTGATCGCTCACTTGATTACATAATTTTAGTTCCCAACTAGTATCGTTCACACGACCACTCTAGTGCAGACCCAAATTCGGTACCTTGATTAGAAACTATCTTTATCCTTGCATAGCCATATAATAATGATAGAGAACTCCAGAATCAATCAAAAATCCATATCCAGTGTTCGCCGTCGAGAATTGAGTGAAAAATCCTAACTTGGACTGATGTAAATCCGTTCAAAATCGCATATTCGAATCTGGATCAAATAGCTACGTGAATATAATAATATTTGTACAACTTGCATGTTTATTTCAATTGGTTTCTCATTATTCGAAATTTTTCAATTCAGATTTTTTTTATTTACATTCATTATCCATAATCAATATTCACATTACTTTATTCGCATTCATTTATTACTTAGTATATTCCTTTCAATTCTAATGTCACTTAAGAACCATTCCATAATATTTTTTACATAAGTCTATTTTAAACATTTTAAACAACACTTCTCGTGTTTCTTTTCACTTTACAACTTAAGTTCGTCTCTATTTCAAATCAAATTCAATTTCATTTAACTCTTTTCATTATTCAGTTTCATTAATCCATTTCAAATCACAATCAATTTCATTTAACTTAAGTTAAATTTCATTTCAAAATTTATTTTCCTAACTTTTATATTTAATAATTTTAAACTTTGTTTTAACTTATTATTCCTCAATTATGAGTTACAAAAACTGATTTCCTATAATTTCAACAAAACACTAAATAAAAGAATTTCGATGTTTAAAAACCTTGTTTTATTTCAACTCTATTTTTAAATAATACATAATATAATACATATCTCTTTTTGTATAACAAATCATATTTGGGATTTTAATCAAAACTTGTTTTTCCAAATAAATCTCTTATGGTAGCAATTTCCCTCTTGGAAACCCAAAATGAACGTCGATGATGCTGCAGTCATCATCGAAATTATTTTTTCAGCGACCGAAGTAAGTTCAGTTCTTTGTTAACACTTTTAAACTCCATTTTAAAATATTTCCATTCAAAAATATTTTCCAATTATTATTATTATTATTATTATTCAAAATTTTGAAAAACAATTTTCAAAATCAACCTGATTTAAATTCTCAAATTCTTAGCTTTTAAATCATATTTATTTACAAATCATATTTATACACTTCCCTTATATATAATTTCACTTTGGTTATATAAGACCATTCCCTTATTGTTTATCCTTATTTTTATTATAATAATAATAACTTTTATTAGAACACAACCACAAACAACAAATGATAATCATCAAATATTATTATACGCTAACAACTAAACATATCATATATACTATAATAATTTCTAAAATATTATTTCTTTATATACAAAATATAACCAAGGTAAATTTATCTCATTTACCCAATTTCAAAACAATACCATATCGAATTACTTTATTCAAGTTTTTAAAGATCGCTGTCAATAATGTTAATTACTCGTATTGACCAGAATCTATAAGCCACTCAACAAATCAACCAACGCAATATAATTTTTTATATCACTAACAAATACATGCTCATATAATGAGTACCCCACCAAAGCCAAGGTTCTTTCTTAACCTAGTTTTGATACCAAGCATAACAGCCATGATTTTCGACCCTTGAAAATGAACACTAATACATCCACTGTATTGTGTGCCGAGCAATCGAACGTCGGAAAATTCGATTGCCAGGGGAAAAGAAGAACGAAGGAAGAGGCAAACTAAATAATACAGAATCTCACAGTAGAACGAATAATCTATAATATACAACAAATCTTTACATGAAAAGGAAATGTAATATACATAAACCAATCAGAGTACACTAACGTATTTCAACCCGGACAGTTATAACAGATTGTCCTCAAAATTGATGATAAATGCAACCAGCAGACAATGCAGGAGAACACAAAGAAATACGTAGATACATCTTGGACCTCCAGCTAGCCTTCTGAGCTCCAATACATCCAAAGAAATCTATAAATATGCTCGGTCTGAACAGAGAAATATAACAAAATAACACCTAAGACAGTTTATAAAACCAGCATGAGAGATCACACCCAGCTGAATTTTTATGTTTCAAAAATCTAGGCTCTTAAAACCACGCCGCATATAAACACGGATGGGTTTTACCTTATGATAACCAAAACAATTTCTATAGAAATTCTCTAGTCTTATAACAATGTCTAAGGTACAAATAGTTATTAATCATAGCCGAAATTGTTATATTAATTAAATTCCAACACAATAGGTATACAACTAAAACCGTAAAGGCATGTATAGAGAATGAGTTCCATACAATGACTGGGCTATTGGGCTACCACTCATAATGGTGCATTTTTAGATAAAATAACACCGAGGACCTCGCCAGGATCCCCTGCCAACACAAGATAGGTCTACCACTTGACTACACCTCTACATTAATGGCCCCCAAATCATACAAATGAGAGATAATATTGACTCTAGATAGGGATGATCATACCCTGCTTGGGATTGACCTAGTTAGCCCTACTACATCTCCCTTATTCTAATCATTCTCCGTTGATGGGGATTGATGCCAAATTTGATCTTTTATATAGGACTTCCCACTTGGAATACTACATTGCCTTCCAGTCGACGACACAATGTTAGCATTCATCCATACAAGTCGTTCAGGAGATGAATGAACCAAATGCACTACTTCTACTGCATCCATTTCAGAATCATACTCATGACTAATAGTAAGCGGCCCTTGCACTTCAAAAAGCTCCATTTTCAAATGCCATCATCTTCAAGATGTCTTCACTTCAAAACGCTTAAGTGGATCGAAGTGGTTTTCGAATAACATATCTGATCCTGGTCTCTTTGAAATAACTTTCGATAATTTCCAGTAAACTCAACACTGGTTCTTTAGGAAATAATTAGTCAAAGATAAAAGCAAAGATTACCACCTAACCTATAGTGGATGGATTTCCTTATCATTTGTCCTAGGAGAACAAAACTTGATTTATACGCACAGAACAACATCATCGTAGATGACTATGCCATATAACTCACGCGTTTCTACTAGATATTCCCAATGTTATGTCTTAGGTCCATATTTGATAGTCGGTTATTTGATTATCAACAAACACATGTCCAAATTAGGAATTTATTTCAAAAGGAAAAACCAACATTGGTTAAGCACTTAAGTTACCACTAGCCTCCTTTTATTAATATTTCATCAATTAAAATCACTTGTACATTACTTGCATAAAAATACTTTTACAAAGATATATTCACAAATCCCTTTATTTTCAATACTTAAAAAATATCCATATACTTATCTCAATGGTATAAGTATATTTACCAAAACGGAGGAAGATTTCCTTTTTACACAATTCTACACCATTTATAAACTCCTTTATAATTTTCTAAAACCCATTTATAAACTATCTTATAGATCTCAATAACACATTTATAGACGTCTCTAAATCATTTCTCAAATCATTTATCAACTCTTTATAAATCCATGCAACTAATTATTAAACTCCTCTTATAAATCTATAAACCCATTTCTAAAATCGGTTTATAAACATCTACTATTTATAAACTACTTTACCTTGTAAATAATCTTCCTTTGGGTCTTCAAACCCTTTTATAGAACTCCTCTTATAAAACCCAAGTTCATTTACAAAACCCAATTTATAAGTCTCGAAAACATTTATAAATAAATAAAAATCATTTACTTTAAAAACTATTACAAAATAATAATTAATAATTTTAAAACATTATTAATAAACAATAATAATTAACTTTCACCCTTATTATAAATAATAATAATTTAAAATCATTATAGAGTTACAACTCAAATGGCAATTTATAGTATTTTAAAAATACTAGTTTAAGACTAATAGCTACCCAACGTCTAACCAATATCGATATTGAATTTTAAATCACTACCGAGTTTAAGTACTGAACATATAACAATGTCATAACCAATAGTGTCAAACAATCAGGTTTGATTTTCAGTGATTCATATAATAGGGATAATATTTAAAACAATTCAACAATGGCGAGGAATCTCGTTGGATCCCTCCAACCTATCCCCTTGGATCACCGCTCATATATATCAGCACACACACATATATATATATATATATATATATATATATATATATATATATGTGTGTGAATAAAATCAGCGATGGTGAGAAATTCTGTTGGATCCCTCTAACCCATTCCCCTGCATCACAAACAATATATAATAATATATAATATGGGTCATCCGCTACTAGGCGAGTATATATAAAGGGCCATCTGCTCTAGGGGCGGGAATAAATCCAAATCAATTGATAAAATAGTAAATCATCCAAATATCTAATCATCAATTCTTATCAACTATATAATATTATTGGTTAACCAAAAAGGTGAGTTTAACACACCAAAATTCCTGTTGTCACCGAGGCTTTCCATTTTCGACCGAATTCGAACTTGTCGCACCACCACCAGCCACCTTGATGCCATCGGGCCACCACCAACGGCCAGCCCAAGCTCAATTGCACCCTTTGACCTTAGCCTCACCCATTCCACTGCCACATGGCCCCTACATTAGCCCAAAACCTAAAACGCCACCATTTTCGTTCAATTACCACTATCTCCACCATCCAACCACCTAGGGGCTCACCCCGGCCATCGACGAACTTCCCTAGACCACCTCTACCTTTCTTCTTCACAAGCCATCACCCCTAGGTTCACCAAACCACCAGAACCAAGTTCATCTCAAAAATGCTGCCACCTTGCCATGACTTAGCCCAATCCAACCGTTGATTGCACTCACCACCTCGATATGAACAAAACTCTAGTTGACAATTTCCCTCGATATGGCCTCTGGTGGTCCCATCGAACTACGACCGATGGATGAGAAGAGATTGATTTTAAATTTTTCTGGAATAAATGCAATAATATAATGGGAGGGTTCTGCTGAAGAGGTGGCAAAAAGCATAGGCTATGGACAGTGAGGCATGGTGATGGGGTATGGGCTTTATATATTATTTTAATTTAGAAATATTAAACGTCCGAAAACCTCAAACTTGTATCGAGACATGCCATCGGGCGTTCTATACTAGATGCCCCTATTCCAAACACAATGGAACTAGTCTCGAGATCTAATTCAATTATATACAAAAGATAGCTTTTCAAAACCAGTTATATCATATTAATTTCTATAATTAGTTCCTAAGCGTTTCGAACTCGCACGATCAAACGATATGTCCGATCCCCAGGAAATTTGATGACATATAATAATTTATTATTACGGTCCCAATGACGCTAGTTTCGTCAAAATCCGAGACAGTGTCCTAGGAGGCTCTTTTCACACGTAAATTAAACCGAATATTATTAAAACTAGTTTATTCACTTTTATTCAAATTCAAAAATTTAGTATCTTCATTCTTATTCAAATTGAATTTAATCAACTTTTGAAATCATTTTCATTCACTTAAAATTCACAATTAACATTTTCAAATAATTCCTTATATTTGAAATTTAAGTTGTTTGACTCATAAAACTAACATTTCAATATTTGAAACAAATTTATTATTTCAAAATCAATTGACAAAAATATGGGTCGTTAAAAAAGCTCACTTCTCTCTCCAATAAAGTGGATAAATGCTTTGGAAAAATCATTAGGAAGCTTGGTGGAAACTCTTCATCATCATCCTTTTGCATCTCTTTATTCTACCTTTGTACCATTGTAGTGTGTTTATCTAGTTTTATTTCATGTCATATTTATGTATTTTTTCTGGTTTCTCGTTGAAATCATGTATTTCTCTATCTTAAGTATAGAAATCTATTTCTTGTTGTTCTACATTGTTCTATTGGTCTCTGGAAATTATTAAACTATAATGGGATTAAGTAAAAAAAACTGTATCAAAAACTTAAAAATTGCATTTTTCAGGCATATATATCGACATGCATATTTGGTATATGTTGATATGTCCTATCCATTTGGCAAAATTTTTGAATTTTAAAATATTTTTACCAGATGTATTCAAACATTCCAAATAACTTTTCATTCTTATTTAAACCCGTTTCTTCCAGAAAAATTCACTCAAAATTTTCGCTTTCAATCCTCTTTAATTCTTAGATATTTTTTTATTAAAAATGTCTTCTTCGCACCAAACTTTGTGATAGTATTAAAGAGATACCTCAATCATTAAAAGATATTCTCTCTTATATTCTAAGGAATCAATGGCATTTGGAACTAAGTCAATGATAAAAGAACAAGAGAAGCACTTTGATGCTCTTCGATGGTTAATTCTTCCCTTATCAAAGATGATCAAACCAACAACCCAGAATGCTCAAACTCGAAAGATAATGAAGATTGTGATGCTATCAAAGTGAATCCAATATTTGGATCTAAAGTCCCTAGGAATGTCTAGCATTTTACTTGTTTTAATTAATAAGTATATGTATTGATTAAAACTTCGAGGTTTGGATTTATTGAATAAAGTATGGTATAATATGGATTGTAAAACTTATTATTAAGGTTGGTTTTAAACTAATATTTAATTTGATTGTATTGCAGTATGAATTAAATAAATAAATAATATTTGCATTATCCGATTTACTTATTGCTCTTAGTATTTAGTATATAAAGATCTACCATTGTATATATCAGCATATGCATGATTATATCCTATCCAGTTTTTTTATCTCTCTCACATTGCATCTTTATATGTCACATTTAATGTTTTTATTTTATACTTTAATTAATTTATTCCAAATCACAATTACATAGTTAAACCTATTTTGATTAGCATACTACTTGATTCTTGATTCTTGATTTTGACTCTACAATTTATAAGTATTTTATATAGGGGGAGATTTTCAACCATTTTTGTTGATGATAAAGGGGAAGAAAAATATTAAATAATACAAATGCATACATTAGGAGGATTCACGCAACTCAGTGGGAGTTATATCATATTTAAACACAGGAATATTTAATGGTTGCCATCATCAAAAAGGAGGAGATTTTAATACCTCGGTTATTTATTTTGATGACCACAACCATATAAAACATAGATACAAATGTTTTGCTAAGTTATATAATATATAGTGCAAAATATTACACAGGTGCTAAATTGAAGACTATATAAAGACTCAAGATAAATAAACGAAGACTCATGAGTTCAAAGAGGAAGAAATGAAGATCTCAAGATTATAGTTTAGTGTATAGAGTCATAAATATATACTGTTAAATCCTTGATAGCAATTTCTGATCTCTATCTCCAATTTTATCTTTGATTTTTAGACAGAAATATATTTTTAATCTCAATTTTTTTATAAAAGTTCTTTAAGTTCAAAAATATTTGAAAATATGTTCATATTATTTTACAATGTATAGGATTTCCAAAATAAATTAAGAGAAAAGTATTTTCAAAAAACACTAGGACATGTCGAATTCTTGGTTCATTAACTATATAAAAGAGAGCGCAAACGAATTTTTTATAACTAGTTACTTACTTTCTTTCCACTCCTCACTCTTTTGAAAATTCTCTTGAAAAATATACTATATTCTCTTCAAAATTATATAGAACCAATCCATACTCCATTGTATTGATTCAATACTATTTTCTTACTGTTTTGGAAACATCTCTCTCCCAATTCAAAGTGCTATCCATTAGGCTTAGGATCCATTTATCCAAAGTACAAGAATTTGTCTTTGGAAAAACTATCAGCTCTATTTGTGTTTGCTTGGGTGTGCTAGTAGCCCATTCAAATCAAGTGTTGTGCTTAGTAGCCCGTTCAAATCTAGTAGGTGTGCTTATAGCCCGATCAAATTAAATGAGTTTAACTCGGGCTCGGAATACATGTGGGTGTGTCTCTTAGCCTCAAAATAGGGATTGTATTTGGGTTTGCCTTCTACTTAGTTAATGATTAGCATTTGAAAAGAAATATGTAGAAGAAATTATACGAGACTGGATGTAGGAGAAATCCAAACAAGTATAAAATCTCTGGTATCATCTCTCTAACTCTTACTTTACTTCTTTATTTATATCTATGATTGCATCTGTGATCGATTGTTAGTAAAATTCTTTGTTAATCTAGGATTTAATATTAATATTGAAAGAAATCAAAAATATTTACATAAGTTAGAAAACACTACTCTCCCTTCTTTAGTGTTAAATTGGCCTTAAAATCAATAATTCTGCAACCCACATAAAGTTTTGGAGTGATTCTTAGCTTTGACCGTTGTCAGTTTTTGAGTGTGTTTCTGGTCTTTTTTGGTAGTGGAGATTATTGAAGTGGTAGTTAGAAATTAAATGAGAGGAGTTTTATTGAATGAAGGATGTTATAACATGCGAGTAAGAATAGTTAACCTAATCCAACGACTACTTTTAGTTCTTGTCATTTAAGTTGATTGCTTGAACTACTTCTCCCAGTGCGAGTGAATTTTTCGACACAGCCTTCACTTGTTTTAGGTTTTTATTTTTTTTTCTTATTCAAGTTATTTGTGAGTTAATATACAGAAAGAATTTATATTCTTTTCCGTTGCAAGGTACCCATTTAGGCTAGAAGGGTTGTAAGGTTTTGATGAGATAGATTATTGAGGTATATTCCATATTTTAGTTTATTAATAAAGTACCAATTTTCTGAATAAAGAAAGTCTCTACCTTTTTCCCAAAAACTTTATTTAATCTTACCTTTGCTATCCCCACAAAAAATCACAATTTTCACACAACATCATTAAATAATTAATGTAGATTTTAATTGCTAACCTTCTTCCCAAACCTTACGTTTATATGGAAAAGAAATTGGTTGTCAAACCCTTCTTTATTATTATTTTTTAGTATTTTCCATCAACTCATTAAACTTTTCAAAGTTATAATTCTTAAATTCGAAAAAGTCCGCTTGTTTCCCCTTTTTTCAATTCATTGATATGCACTCCATACTCCCACAATCCCTATATATGCTAAGTAATTCATAATATCTTTTAAACTATAAATATTATAGGTTATTTTAATTCACGTTGTTACAAACTTTGTAAATCAACATGGTTTTTATGAATTAAAATGGTTTTTGTTTTAATATTTCTTCATTTCTTTGTTCTTTTAATACCATCATTCTAAGTTTAAAAAAATGTTTAAATTTTATGTTACTCTAGAATTTATGCTTTGACTATTTGTGCATGAATTTGGAAAAATATATGTATGGTTGTAAGTTTTGCCTAATCAATATGAGAGGCTTTATCTGAAAACATTAGTGTTTTTTTTTGCAGATGTTTTTTATATTATAAATTCATACTAATTTTAAGATTCATATCTTTTATTTTTTAGCATTATCTTTACAAGAAATTTTCCTCAAGGACAATTTTTAGGGTATTTTTTGGATGTACGACTGCCCACTAATAATTTTATCTAAAGGAAAAATTATCGTATTTTCCTTCCAGCCCACTTTCACGCGCTTATTCTTTTTCTTCCTTTCAATCAAATTTTTTGCCAGGTTCCAATTTCTCTCTCGCAGTCAAATTATCAATCGACCTCGTTCGGTCATTTCAATTTCGTTCTTCTGAAAATTGTATTTCATCGATCAAATTTTCTTACGCGCATTTGTCGACCTTGTTTTTTCATATTTCTATTGTGATCTTGTTTTTCTTCAAATTGTATTAACTAGGTATGCTTATATTATCCTATTTTTTGTTTTTTACTATTAGAGTTAAAAAAATGATTGTGATTTTATATTTGTGTTCGTTTATACAAATCACGTGTAGTGTTGTTTTTTTGATTGCTTGTTCGTTCTTCTATGGTAACTTTTGAAATTAGCAGCAGGTTTTTTTTTTATTTATTCATTTCTTTATGCAGTGTTGTATTCTAATATGCTTTAAATTTAGTGTATCTTGCATAATCTTGCATTAATGTTGGGATGATTGGAAAAGTATGATTGCATGGGTTGTATATAAAGTTGTGATAGAGTGGAAAGTATCGTAGTTTAGGTTCAGTTTCTGCGTATCATTTTTTATTATTATCAGTAACTAGGTATCAGTTTTGTAGATGATAGGTATCAGTTTTGTGAAATGGAAAAACTGATGTTCTAAACTGAACATATTTGTACTAATGTTTTTATTTTTATTTTTTTGGCAATGGTGATAGCAGTCTTTTTTGTCCGTTTCTATTGAATAATAATACTTTTAGCATTTGATTGTCCAAATATTGCTCTTTATCTGATTTGAGGAATGAGATATGTCGATGTTGGTCTCAATTAACCCCATCTTCCATTCAGATTTCTTATGTACTTGAGGATAAAATTATTATGGTTGATACTGATTCTGATATTCAGAGTATAATTTGTTTTCAATTATACAAGAAAAAGTTCTTTCTTTAGTTTTACTATTAAGGTAATGGATTCTGAATTGGAATATGTTGATGGTGCTTCTATTTCAAGATCATCTAGTGTTCATGCTTCTTCATCTTCTACTGTATATATCTGTACAAATGTTGTTGTTAATGGTAAAAGTTATTTAAAAGATATATTGAGGAGAGGGTCGACATTATGCATTTTTGATCTTGTTGGTTTTTGTTTTGGAGGAGCTGAACATTTTAGAGAATTTTTGATGGCATATTAAATTCAAAAGGTGTATGAATTAGTATTTTTATAGAATTGTGCTGCAAGAGTTACAGTGATTTGCTCTTCATATAAGGATGGTTGTCTTTTCAAAGTCTATGCTTCTTGTGATTCTGGAGAATTAAAGAAGTTTTTTATGAGAAATATGATTGATGATAAATCTTGTGGGGGTGGTGTTAGAAATGTAAATAATTCATATATATCTAGTTCGTTTGTTAAATAGGTGATTATTGACGAGATCCGTGATTATCCTAGTAAAAAGTTAAAGATATTGTAGTTGATTTTAGAAAAGAATACAATGTTCAGTTATCTTATGCTTATGCTTAACATGGAAAACAACTTGCACTAATGGAGTTGCATGGTAATGATGCTTTATTATATAATGATTTGAATTGGTATTTGGAAGTAGTGAAGAAGTCTAATCCAAATAGTTTTGTTGACATAGATGTTGATCCTTTTAGCAATGAATTTGAGAGGGTGGTTATTGCTTTTGGTGCTTGTTTACTTGGATTCAAGCATTGTCGTCCTATGATATTCTTAGATGCTACCCATTGTAAGGGACGTCGTGGTGTTTTGATGGGTGCTACTGCAAAAATGGTAATCAAGATATGTTTTTGTTTTCAGTTTTGATTTATTTGTATTGACATCATAATAGTTGGAATTAGCATTAATATGTATTTATTGTTATAATTTATATTATGTTGGTATCAGTTTTAAGATATGTAGTTTATAGTTAGCAAGTTTCTAGTATCATAATTTACATTGTATTGAATTGTAAATTTGTATTTGGTATCATAATTTCATAATGGTTAGAAGGCAATTAGTACCAGTTTGTGTATAATGTTAGTATCAGGTTCATGTATGTTAATATATGGCATTATATATAGCTGTGTAGTATTGGAATTTCATTTGTATTATATATATGTGAATGTACATTACATTGTTGTGTTAGAATATAGATTAATGTGTGTAATGTCATGGTTATTAATATTTTTATAATGGTCATATCAAGTTTTCGGTATCAGTTTTTTTACTGTTAGTACCAGTTTCATGAATAGTTTCAAATTTATGGTCAAAATTAGTTTTAGTTTTTTTTTACTAATTATTTTTGCATTTGCAGGTTTCTTCCCTTTAGCTGTGAGTATGGTTTCTATAGAAAATGTGGATAATTGGACATGGTTTTTGAATCATTTAAAACAAATGCTTCAAGAATATTATAATTTGGTATTTATGTCAGACCAGCACCAAGGTTTGCTTTCAGGTGTTCGTGAGTTTTTCCTTCAGCTTATCATAGTTATTTCTATTTGCGTACGGAACAAAATTTTCTTTCAGCGGTAAAAGGCAAAAATGAAAATGTATGTATTATTTATCTATTCAACATGTGTTATAGAGCTTCTAATCTATATGAATTTGAAGGAGCACATTCTAAGTTCCGTCAAGTTGGTGGTGTTGCTGGTGTGAATTTTTTTAAAGGATAGGCCTTTTGATAAATGGTTGGATTTATTTTTTCCAAGGAACGTTAAGGTGAATATAGTTCGAATGTTGTAGAAAGTTTTAACAATTGGATTTTAAATGAACGAGCATTGCATATTTTGTGTTTAGATGGTATTCGTGTTAAGATTATGGAACAAATGGCTAGAAGGAGAGAAGAGTGTCGTTTGTGGAAAATAACTCTTTTCCCTTCTATGGAGTTGCGTTTAGGTGAATTGATTGAAGAAGTATTTGGATGGGATGTGTATAAATATTTTGATTTTTCTTTTAAAGTGAAATCTCCAAACTCTCATTGTGTTGATTTGAAGGAACGTTTTGTAGTTGCAACCAATGGAAAATTACAAGATTTCCTTATGCTCACGTTATAAAGTGTATGAACAAGTCTAAGTTATCTATATATGATTTTGTGGAGTGTTATTTCACTGTTGATGCTTATCGATGTTCTTATGCCAATGCTATAAACCCTATTCCAAATTATGATAGGCCTATTGTTGATGGTAGCATTCAACATGTTCGTCACCAAAGAAGAAACGTGGCGTTGGTAAACCATCAATCATGCGCAAAGGAGGATTTTTCATATTTTCAGAACAAGCAAAATAGATGTGGCGTGTGCAAGTAGTTTATTCATAATAAACAGAATTTTCAAGCTTCGAAGAGGATATGATTTGATTTTACATTTTGAATTTGTTCAGATTAATAAGTGGATGTTTGACTTGTTTTGATAGTTTACTATAATTTAACCTTGTTATAAATTTATATTCAGTATAGCATATTATCAAATTGAACTTAATTTCAGCTATTTAGTATAAATGATAGAATCAGTTTTAGTATTAGTTATATGTTTTTACAGTATTAGTTCCGGTGTTTATTTATTTATTTATTTATTTCAAACATTTGTTTTGATATTTGTTGCATACTATTAGTATCAACTGTTTAGTATCGTTTTACGCATTCTGTTGGTACAAAATATGGTATCATTTTTTCGTTGTGTGATATCAGTTTTGTTCAGTTTTGTATATTTTACTTATTTATAACAAAGTTGATAGCATAGTATATGGGATCTGATAATCATTGTGTAATTGATTGAAGAAGATGATTGAATTGATACATTCTTTCTATTGGTTGGAGATAATGTTTTTTGATTGGATATAAAGGACTTTAGTATCAGTTTTGGTTAGTTTTTAGTATCAGTTTCATGTATTATAATTCGTGCTACAACTGAAAAAAGTACAAATAAATAATTATACTGATATCTTGTGTTAGTAAAAACTAACACTGGCACTAATTGTTGTTTCATAAATTATGTTGAGTGTCAGTTTTAGCAAAACTGATAATATTCGTTATTAGAACTGATACCCAGTTACTGTTTTGTATTGATATATGATATGAAATCTTATAATATTATTATATAACTGGTTGTTGCATCATAGAACTAATAATATTATGTAGGATCAATATTTGCATGATAGAACATTCAATATATAATCTTGTTATAATATAAACAATAGGTAAAGAAAAGCACATCAATTACAACAACTCATTCTAGCAGATCATTATTGTTTTTACAAGTAAGATCAGCATTGTTTTAAGAACAGATCATCATTATTTCACAAGTACCAAATTGCAACAGAGCATCATTAGTTCATAAATGTCAGGACCCGATTCTTCGTCTTCCGAAAATTCAACATCGATACTCACTTTATCGACTGCCGAGTAATCGAACGACGGAAAACCGAACACTGAGGATTTAAGAAGAAGAAAAAGACAGAAAAAGAGAGAGGAGAAGATAGAAGATGGAGAGGAAAGAGAATAGAAAATAGAAGATAGAAACTTTTAAAATAGAAGAAAAAGAGAATAGAACGGAACAGAACAGAAAACAACAGAACAACATCAGAATCTCACAATTCGCAGCGGAACAACATATAATAATAAATGAATAATCTTTAAACAAAGAACTATATCAGTTATTACATTACATCACATTTCATTACATCATATCATCAGAGTGTACAACAACAACAACAAATAGTGCAGCGGAAAAGAAATACTATATACTAGTAATACGCCAGGCCATCCAGCTTGCCTCCAGCAACTCCAGAATATCCAGAATATCCTAATAAACCTAACTCTTGACTGCCCGTGTGAAAATTGGTGGGCACCCAGAGTTTAGGAAGGAAAACAATAAACTCCGAGTCAGTCATGTGACTGGTGTGAGAACTCAAAACAGTTTATTTATCTTTGAAATCAAAATAGAGGAATATTTTTAAGTCAATTCGCAATGCTTTTAAAAATGAGACTACCATAAGGCCTCCCGCACACACACACAATGCAAACGCAGAATCGGAGGAGATTTCTCCTTATGATAGTCAAAGATGCTTGATACGCATTAAAAGAACATTTGATATTATTACTAGTGCATAGTGTAGAGAAAAATTCATTTCGAAAGTAGAATATAAATCTTAGCCAACATACGACCATTATCGTATGCCTACTATAGCTACCATCCAAAAAGTGGGGCGCCACCATAAGTGAATGATAGGTTCTACAACTAATACCGTACAAGTCACGTATTGTTTCTTTGGATTTCCAACGAATGATCAGGCCAAGGAACTTCCCATTGCCACATGAGAATGCCTCTGGATGGACATCCCCGAGAACCAAACCGGATCTCTACCAACACAAGGCCGGGTTACCCCTAACTGAGTAACAACTGACCGAATATGCCATCCCCCGGTCCTTTGGGACCTTTTAACCGAGCGCTCGCAATCAATTCACACAATCATAACAAAGTGTTTTCAACATGAGTAAGTATCTGGGCTCCATACCATGATACCACCCTTTTCCAGAAGGAAATGCACACATCGTAAAGGGCGCTACCCCTCATAACCTTGCTGCTTCTTTCCTGTTTTGACCATTCACGGGGTGTGAGGCTCGACGAAGTCACGTTCACAAAAACATACTTTATACAAAATCCATGCTTTGGGTCAACAAATGATCACCAGGATAGACGATCAAATAAACGATCCTATCACAAATAATCAACACAATGATCATTTCACAGCAACACTCAGCATGTCACATTACCAAATTGGGAATATATCGCTGATAACATTCAACTACATAACCTCTGAGCTCGTACGTCTCAGAGAAGGGTGTTAAGCTAAAAGAATAAATTCTCCGCCACCAACAGAAATATATTTGAAAGAAATCGGCTTTATATCTCAACTTGTAATGTCAGGCATACTATCCATACAAGTCTGTTCCGGGCTCGAACAAAACCGAAGGCACTTACAAAGAAGTCCTTGCAATCCGGATATTCACAATCCTGATCGGATTTCCCATCACTTAGGGAGTCTCCATACCGTTGCAACTCAGTGCAGAGACAATCGACAGGTCATCCTATCGCTCTCGCAAATACCGGTTCTTCAACACCGATCTTCAAATGCAATCCACAACGACGTATCACATATTCGGAATGGGTTATACGACCCCATGGTCCTTTCCCGGTTAACCCGAATAGTGAGCGCTTATTCAAAAATAAGTGTGTCATTCCAATTCAAACAAATCACATCAAATACCCATTCAAAGGGAAATATTGATAGTCGGCTATTGAACTATCAATGGATATGCACAACATCACCAGATTCCAAATAATTTTCCAAATTATTTATTTTCCAAAAATATCTTTACAAGATATATAATTTTCACACTTCAAAAATAGATCAATATTTATTTTTAAACAACTTCCCTCTTCATTCATAAATTCCATAATGAATCTATATTTCACAATATCCATGCATATACGATTTCAATTATTCATTTCAATATTCCTTTTCAATTTATCTTCAAAAAGATAAATTCTCAAAATATTCACTTTATATTGGAAAACATTTCCATACTTATTTAATAAGTAATTCACAAATTTTCTTTATTTTCAACACTTGGAAAATATTCAATATACTTAAATCGAGATTAAGTATATATTTCATTCTTTAAGGAAATCATTCTCATAAACATATTTATTTGGGCCAAAACGAATGTTGCGTAAAACATCGTTACAACAACCCAAAATCACTAGTATAGGGATTCGAAATTAAAATAGATATACAAATCCCAATACTATTCAAAACATTTCCTTTCGGAAATCATTTACTATAACAACAGTGTTATAGTCCACTATTCCCTTTTATTTCTCGAAAACGTCTATTTCAACAATAAATGTTGAAATATATGGTTTCGAATCTCAACACATTTTAAAACATCGTTAGATCGTTTTAATTCTATTTAAAACATCACATCTAAACATTTTCTTTAACATATTATTCACTATTCAAAAACGTGAATATACTATGTTAACAAATTTCATCCTTTTATTCATTTTATTTCAAAGGATTATTCACAGTTAAAAACGTGAATATAACTCCATTACTAAGTTTCAACAATTTACTTATCAAAATAAGTCGTTTACGAATTTATAAAACAACGTTTATAAATTCCATTTCTATTTATTTTATAACTACTTCCTTTATAAATTCCTTTATTAACCTATTCGATTTATATCTCAATTATGAACTAAAAGTCCATATTATAAGTTAAATGCTTATAAAATGATTAATTTACAAAATCGTTCTTTTAAACTTCATAATTATAAATCTTATAACTTATAAGATTCAATGATTTATTCAAAACTATTCTTTTAATAACTTCACAAATTTATAAATCTTACTATTTATAAATCTCATTTATAACTTCTCCATTTATAATTCTATAAATTTCATCCATTTATGAAATTCATTTACACTTCATTCAAACACTTATAAAAACTCGTTGTATAATGTCTATATTTCAATTTATAAATATCCATTTATAAATCTCTTAATATAAATCAATTTATATTATTCTTTAAACTTCTTTAATCTCCTTTATTATTTCACCATTTTGATTTATAAAATAATCAAATTTTATAAATCCTATATTTAAACTTTTCACAATAAATTCAAAAATCCCGATTTTTTTCTATTTTATAAAATCATTAGCATCATATTCTCAAAAACCAGTTTTTAACTATATTTCTCAAAAATCATAATTTTTATAACTTTAAAAATTATAACGTTTATTTATTTAAAATGGATCAATTCCAAAAATATTTTATAAACGTATACTCTTAAAAAATCACTTTAAAATCGTTTTAAAATTCCAAAATTTGATCCAATGATGCTACATACAAAATAGTCAATCACGACAACAACGACATCATATATCGATATGATAGTCAATCAAATATCAAAATATCTGAAATCAAATAAATACTGTTGAGGAATCCAGTTGGATCCCTCCAACCTGTTTTCCTGCATCCACAAACATTAGCACAATACCAATTTCGCTCCAGTACGAAATTATCGCGGTATATGGGATTTAAAATATTATCCGCTTAATAACGGCGCAATAGGGTCTCATCCGCTAAACAAATAAATGCGGGAAATCAATAACTGCAATATATACATATGCCAATATATATATATATATATATATATATATATATATTGATATTATATATAATACCAATTTCACTGTTTATGAAATATTCGCGGTATATGTTTTTAATAAATAACATCCGCTTACTAACGGCGCATAATGTCTATTTTAACAATCAATAGATATCAATCATCATTCAAACATGCATTCAAATATTTTAAATCTAACTATTTAAAATAAAATCGAAACTAATTCGATTGAGTGAGAAGTTCTCACCTTGATTTCAATTTCGTTTTAGCGATTTATTTCGAATAAAATTAAACGGACGTTTAATTTTACCCAAAATTCTCACTAACTCCAAACGACTCCAATCCAATTTCATCGCGTAGTGCTCGTCCATACGATTCCAACGCAACTAGTTTCGCGCGTTTTCGACCTCGTATGAAAAAGTTATGCATTTATGAACATTCACGAATTTATATTTATATAATTTACAACTTTTCTTTATAATTTTTACCATTCCCTCATCATAACCGTCCACACCAGATCCAACGCCCCCCCTTCATCTTCTCATGCGCACGAAGGAGCTCCAGTAGCCAAACACGCAATGTCGAACCCATATCCAATACTAGGGTTTCAATTTGCATCCTCCTCGTTCACCTATACTTCGATCAGGCACCTCCATGCGACTCACCTCCATCCCCTCCACGTTCGGCCAGAGCACGGTGGCACTCGGCCCCCACATCTGCACGCAAATCGAAGACAAACGGCCTTCACTCGGCCTCAATTCTGGCCACCACATCGACTCAAACACGATCTCAACCGTTGATTTCCAAGATCTCACTATGCTCTTCGATTTTGCTTCAGGAAGTTTAGCCTAATTGTCGACGGATTTGGAGTAATCGAGGGAGGAAGGTTGCGAATTTCTGGCATTAGAATTCGAAACTGGCGGCTAGGGCAATATTAGGGTTAGGTTTTGATTTTTATTAAATTTGTGAATTTAAGGCCTATTTATAGAGAATTTTCGAACACTATTCATCCCGGAAATTCCGAACTCCGATTTACGCGCCGTAACCAGCGTTTCTAGGGTTTACCCCACGTTCCGGACACAATGGAACAGGTTCCGAAAGCTAATTCGGACATCTGTGCGAGTTATGGCTATAAACGTTCAATTTGAATTAAACTGATTTAAGCGATTTTCTAGGCGTTTTAATTTGTACCGGACAAACGGTAAATCCAATTGACACGAAATTTGAAACCTTACAATAATATCACATTACGGATCCGATGAAACTGGTTTCGTCCAAATCCGAGACTTTTTGAAAAATGGCTATTTTAACTCGCCAAATTAAAATTAAAAATAAATCGATGCGTTTCGAGCTGCCACGCTCAAACGATAACTCCGATTGACACGAAAATTGAAATCCGGTAATAACTAACTATTACGGATCCAATGGAACTAGTTTCGTTCAATTCTGAGACTGTTCAAAAATTGACTATTTTCACTAATCGATTTAAATATTAAAATATTCAATTTTCACAAATTAACTTTTAGTTCGATTTTAAAAGTTCTAAAATATCGTTCTAACTTCCATATGATAAAATAAAATTTTACAAATCATTTTCAATCATATTTAACTCAATTTTCAATTATTTCCATAATTTAACATATTAAATTATCGATTTAATTATTCAATTAAATCCAATAATTCAAATAAAAATTTATCTGACTTATAAATTCACTTCTTAATATTTAAAATTAATTAAATATTCAAATTTTAATTATCAAAAAATTCTGGGTCGTTACAATCTTCCCCACTTAAAAGAATTTCGTCCTTGAAATTAACAAGTAAGGAAAGTTATAGAATTTATTAATTTTCCAAAATCCATAATCAGACTTCTTACAATACTTTACTAAGTTTTCAAACCATACTTAGTTATCCTTTCAAAAACAACTACTAATGTTTAACTTTCAACTTCAAATCAAAGTTAAAGTTTTTCAAAATTTTTTTTCCATTTTCTCAAATTTTTCTAATGCCTTAAATTTTCGGAAAAATTCGCCATAGTCTCCTTTGCGCGGCTCGATCCGAAAAAAAAATGACAGTATATATATCACAAATATACATCTCATCAAGTAATGAGGCATCCCGAAGGGAAAAAGTGTAAAAGTACGATATTTAATCCGAGATATGTACCTTATATTTTATTAGCGAGCATATACGGTTAATATAGCGCGAAAGCGAGCTCCAAATGCGAAGCAAACGCGATCCGCACCTACTAATCACTCAACAAACAACATGAGAATCATGCATATAGACAATAGTACCAATATACAACATATAGCAACATAATAACTATATATGCCAACATATCAATTGAAACAAAAGCAACAAATGCAAACATCAACCAACTATCATTCATAACCAATAAACATTCATTCATATTCTCATTAATATTAAATGAATTGGTTTTTCAATTTAATCACATTTGATTCATTAACAGTGGATGATTTTACTAACATTCATTTTCAATTAGTTTATATTCACTAATTCATATTCAAGTTGGTTCACTTCCAAATCAAATTCAATTCTATTCAAGATTCACTTAACTTCCAATTGAATTTCAATTACTTTAGCTTTCAATTTCATTAACACTTAATGAATTATATACAATCAATCAACTAACAATCATATAACAACCAATGTATATTAATTACAACCAAATTCCTTTGCTTATCAATTGGTTTAATTAATTGATTTTCATTCAATTATTCAACTTCCAATAACATTAAATTTTAATGAATTAACACCTTTTTTATTATTTCATATCAACTTAATTTACATTCAATTGATTTACATTCAATTCATTAATTCAATTCAATTTCAAAGTTGAATTTCCATTTATATAACTTAAATTCACATTTATCACTTCACTTTATTAATTTACTTTGATCTCTTAAGTTACATTCCATTTGACTTTAAATTCACTTTTTATTTACAACTCATATTCATAAATATATCCATATAGTTTCACTTCTTATATATATAAGTTTATTTCACAATTGTAAATCACTTTAATTATAATTCAATTCTTATAATTCATTTGCTTATACAATAATTCTTTTATTTAGATTATTCAAACAACTAAACAATCAACTTATATACACTTTAATAATTCTAAAAAAATTATTTCTTTATATATAAAAATACAATCAAGGTAAATTATTTCATTTACCCAATTTTAAAATCAATATTGTGCCGAATTGTTCTATTCAAGCGTTTAGAAACCCCTTCGATTCAGTTTCGAGGCTGCGCCGACGAAGGTTCATATACCACTCAACAAACCAATCATCACAATATAAAACAATTTTATATATTCACTCACAAATACGCTCTCATAGCTATTATTACACTCAAACTCATTCTAGAGTACTGCTGACTCTATCTCTAACGAGTAATACCCAACAGAACCATGGTTGTCGCTTAACCATACGCTCTGATACCACATTGTCAGGACCCGATTCTTCGTCTTCCGAAAATTCAACATCGATACTCACTTTATCGACTGCCTAGTAATCGAACCACGGAAAACCAAACACTGAGGGTTTAAGAAGAAGAAAAAGACAGAAAAAGAGAGAGGAGAAGATAGAAGATGGAGAGGAAAGAGAATAGAAAATAGAAGATTGAAAATTTTAAAATAGAAGAAAAAGAGAATAGAACGGAACAGAACAGAAAACAACAGAACAACATCAGAATCTCACAATTCGCAGCGGAACAACATATAATAATAAATGAATAATCTTTAAACAAAGAACTATATCAGTTATTACATTACATCACATTTCATTACATCATATCATCAGAGTGTACAACAACAACAACAAATAGTGCAGCGGAAAAGAAATACTATATACTAGTAATACGCCATGCCATCCAGCTTGCCTCCAACAACTCCAGAATATCCAGAATATCCTAATAAACCTAACTCTTGACTGCCCGTGTGAAAATTGGTGGGCACCCAGAGTTTAGGAAGGAAAACAATAAACTCCGAGTCAGTCATGTGACTGGTGTGAGAACTCAAAACAGTTTATTTATCTTTGAAATCAAAATAGAGGAATATTTTTAAGTCAATTCGCAATGCTTTTAAAAATGAGACTACCATAAGGCCTCCCGCACACACATACAATGCAAACGCAGAATCAGAGGAGATTTCTCCTTATGATAGTCAAAGATGCTTGATACGCATTAAAAGAACATTTGATATTATTACTAGTGCATAGTGTAGAGAAAAATTCATTTCGAAAGTAGAATATAAATCTTAGCCAACATAGGACCATTATCGTATGCCTACTATAGCTACCATCCAAACAGTGGGGCACCACCATAAGTGAATGATAGGTTCTACAACTAATACCGTACAAGTCACGTATTGTTTCTTTGGATTTCCAACGAATGATCAGGCCAAGGAACTTCCCATTGCCACATGAGAATGCCTCTGGATGGACATCCCCGAGAACCAAACCGGATCTCTACCAACACAAGGCCGGGTTACCCCTAACTGAGTAACAACTGACCGAATATGCCATCCCCCGGTCCTTTGGGACCTTTTAACCGAGCGCTCGCAATCAATTCACACAATCATAACAAAGTGTTTTCAACATGAGTAAGTATCTGGGCTCCATACCATGATACCACCCTTTTCCAGAAGAAAATGCACACACCCTAAAGGGCGCTACCCCTCATAACCTTGCTGCTTCTTTCCTGTTTTGACCATTCACGGGGTGTGAGGCTCGACGAAGTCACGTCCACAAAAACATACTTTATACAAAAGCCATGCTTTGGGTCAACAAATGATCATAGAAATGATCACCAGGATAGACGATCAAATAAACGATCCTATCACAAATAATCAACACAATGATCATTTCACAGCAACACTCAGCATGTCACATTACCAAATTGGGAATATATCGCTGATAACATTCAACTACATAACCTCTGAGCTCGTACGTCTCAGAGAAGGGTGTTAAGCTAAAAGAATAAATTCTCCGCCACCAACAGAAATATATTTGAAAGAAATCGGCTTTATATCTCAACTTGTAATGTCAGGCATACTATCCATACAAGTCTTTTCCGGGCTCGAACAAAACCGAAGGCACTTACAAAGAAGTCCTTGCAATCCGGATATTCACAATCCTGATCGGATTTCCCATCACTTAGGGAGTCTCTATACCGTTGCAACTCAGTGCAGAGACAATCGACAGATCATCCTATCGCTCTCGCAAATACCGGTTCTTCAACACCGATCTTCAAATGCAATCCACAACGACGTATCACATATTCGGAATGGGTTATACGACCCCATGGTCCTTTCCCGGTTAACCCGAATAGTGAGCGCTTATTCAAAAATAAGTGTGTCATTCCAATTCAAACAAATCACATCAAATACCCATTCAAAGGGAAATATTGATAGTCGGCTATTGAACTATCAATGGATATGCACAACATCACCAGATTCCAAATAATTTTCCAAATTATTTATTTTCCAAAAATATCTTTACAAGATATATAATTTTCACACTTCAAAAATAGATCAATATTTATTTTTAAACAACTTCCCTCTTCATTCATAAATTCCATAATGAATCTATATTTCACAATATCCATGCATATACGATTTCAATTATTCATTTCAATATTCCTTTTCAATTTATCTTCAAAAAGATAAATTCTCAAAATATTCACTTTATATTAGAAAACATTTCCATACTTATTTAATAAGTAATTCACAAATTTTCTTTATTTTCAACACTTGGAAAATATTCAATATACTTAAATCGAGATTAAGTATATATTTCATTCTTTAAGGAAATCATTCTCATAAACATATTTATTTGGGCCAAAACGAATGTTGCGTAAAACATCGTTACAACAACCCAAAATCACTAGTATAGGGATTCGAAATTAAAATAGATATATAAATCCCAATACTATTCAAAACATTTCCTTTCGGAAATCATTTACTATAACAACAGTGTTATAGTCCACTATTCCCTTTTATTTCTCGAAAACGTCTATTTCAACAATAAATGTTGAAATCTATGGTTTCGAATCTCAACACATTTTAAAACATCGTTAGATCGTTTTAATTCTATTTAAAACATCACATCTAAACATTTTCTTTAACATATTATTCACTATTCAAAAACGTGAATATACTATGTTAACAAATTTCATCCTTTTATTCATTTTATTTCAAAGGATTATTCACAGTTAAAAACGTGAATATAACTCCATTACTAAGTTTCAACAATTTACTTATCAAAATAAGTCGTTTACGAATTTATGAAACAACGTTTATAAATTCCATTTCTATTTATTTTATAACTACTTCCTTTATAAATTCCTTTATTAACCTATTCGATTTATATCTCAATTATGAACTAAAAGTCCATATTATAAGTTAAATGCTTATAAAACGATTAATTTACAAAATCGTTCTTTTAAACTTCATAATTATAAATCTTATAACTTATAAGATTCAATGATTTATTCAAAACTATTCTTTTAATAACTTCACAAATTTATAAATCTTACTATTTGTAAATCTCATTTATAACTTCTCCATTTATAATTCTATAAATTTCATCCATTTATGAAATTCATTTACACTTCATTCAAACACTTATAAAAACTCGTTTTATAATGTCTATATTTCAATTTATAAATATCCATTTATAAATCTCTTAATATAAATCAATTTATATTATTCTTTAAACTTCTTTAATCTCCTTTATTATTTCACCATTTTGATTTATAAAATAATCAAATTTTATAAATCCTATATTTAAACTTTTCACAATAAATTCAAAAATCCCGATTTTTTTCTATTTTATAAAATCATTAGCATCATATTCTCAAAAACCAGTTTTTAACTATATTTCTCAAAAATCATAATTTTTATAACTTTAAAAATTATAACGTTTATTTATTTAAAATGGATCAATTCCAAAAATATTTTATAAACGTATACTCTTAAAAAATCACTTTAAAATCATTTTAAAATTCCAAAATTTGATCCAATGATGCTACATACAAAATAGTCAATCACGACAACAACGACATCATATATCGATATGATAGTCAATCAAATATCAAAATATCTGAAATCAAATAAATACTGTTGAGGAATCCAGTTGGATCCCTCCAACCTGTTTTCCTGCATCCACAAACATTAGCACAATACCAATTTCGCTCCAGTACGAAATTATCGCGGTATATGGGATTTAAAATATTATCCGCTTAATAACGGCGCAATAGGGTCTCATCCGCTAAACAAATAAATGCGGGAAATCAATAACTGCAATATATACATATGCCAATATATATATATATATATATTGATATTATATATAATACCAATTTCACTGTTTATGAAATATTCGCGGTATATGTTTTTAATAAATAACATCCGCTTACTAACGGCGCATAATGTCTATTTTAACAATCAATAGATATCAATCATCATTCAAACATGCATTCAAATATTTTAAATCTAACTATTTAAAATAAAATCGAAACTAATTCGATTGAGTGAGAAGTTCTCACCTTGATTTCAATTTCGTTTTAGCGATTTATTTCGAATAAAATTAAACGGACGTTTAATTTTACCCAAAATTCTCACTAACTCCAAACGACTCCAATCTAATTTCATCGCGTAGTGCTCGTCCATACGATTCCAACGCAACTGGTTTCGCGCGTTTTCGACCTCGTATGAAAAAGTTATGCATTTATGAACATTCACGAATTTATATTTATATAATTTACAACTTTTCTTTATAATTTTTACCATTCCCTCATCATAACCGTCCACACCAGATCCAACGCCCCCCCCCCTTTCATCTTCTCATGCGCACGAAGGAGCTCCAGTAGCCAAACACGCAATGTCGAACCCATATCTAATACTAGGGTTTCAATTTGCATCCTCCTCGTTCACCTATACTTCGATCAGGCACCTCCATGCGACTCA
This sequence comes from Allium cepa, assembly GCA_030765085.1. Taxonomy (NCBI): domain Eukaryota; kingdom Viridiplantae; phylum Streptophyta; class Magnoliopsida; order Asparagales; family Amaryllidaceae; genus Allium; species Allium cepa. Next base: position 693,003,408 of record CM060934.1, read on the forward strand.
CCTCCATCCCCTCCACGTTCGGCCAGAGCACGGTGGCACTCGGCCCCCACATCTACACGCAAATCGAAGACAAACGGCCTTCATCTCGGCCTCAATTCTGGCCACCACATCGACTCAAACACGATCTCAACCGTTGATCTCCAAGATCTCACTATGCTCTTCGATTTTGCTTCAGGAAGTTTAGCCTAATTGTCGACGGATTTGGAGTAATCGAGGGAGGAAGGTTGCGAATTTCTGGCCTTAGAATTCGAAACTGGCGGCTAGGGCAATATTAGGGTTAGGTTTTGATTTTTATTAAATTTGTGAATTTAAGGCCTATTTATAGAGAATTTTCGAACACTATTCATCCCGGAAATTCCGAACTCCGATTTACGCGCCGTAACCAGCGTTTCTAGGGTTTACCCCGCGTTCCGGACACAATGGGCAGGTTTCAAAAGCTAATTCGGACATCTGTGCGAGTTATGGCTATAAACGTTCAATTTGAATTAAACCGATTTAAGCGATTTTCTAGGCGTTTTAATTTGTACCGGACAAACGGTAAATCCAATTGACACGAAATTTGAAACCTTACAATAATATCACATTACGGATCCGATGAAACTGGTTTCGTCCAAATCCAAGACTTTTTGAAAAATGACTATTTTAACTCGCCAAATTAAAATTAAAAATAAATCGATGCGTTTCGAGCTGCCACGCTCAAACGATAACTCCGATTGACACGAAAATTGAAATCCGATAATAACTAACTATTACGGATCCAATGGAACTGGTTTTGTTCAATTCTGAGACTGTTCAAAAATTGACTATTTTCACTAGTCGATTTAAATATTAAAATATTCAATTTTCACAAATTAACTTTTAATTCGATTTTAAAAGTTCTAAAATATCGTTCTAACTTTCATATGATAAAATAAAATTTTACAAATCATTTTCAATCATATTTAACTCAATTTTCAATTATTTCCATAATTTAACATATTAAATTATCGATTTAATTATTCAATTAAATCCTATAATTCAAATAAAAATTTATTTGACTTATAAATTCACTTCTTAATATTTAAAATTAATTAAATATTCAAATTTTAATTATCAAAAAATTCTGGGTCGTTACAATAAATATCAACTTTAATTGTGAAACAATACAATGATTTGCTTTAACACACAAAATTCTCATTTCTGCACCTTCTTCTTTGCTTGACTGGTTATCAGTTACTTTCCAACAGTGCTTGCTATCTGTCAATACGTCTATTGCTAGTTTTGCTCTAGTTTGATATCAGTTTGATCTTTTTTGGAATCATATTTCTGTTCAATGATGCAATGTAAATCATGACATATATTTCGCAGTCAATGCTGTTTAAAATAAAATATGTTAATTGTGATATAAGGTAATGAAATCTAATTTTCACATCATCAGAAATATGTTCATAGTTTGTACAAAAAATTGTACTAATATCAAGCATCGATTGTATCAATATTAAAACAGAAATTAAATTCAACTACATATAAGAAAATATATAAAATGCACATCAATTCATGTGAAAATAGTAGCACTTTTTGCTAACTGTTCGATTTATTCATTTATCTTTCTTCTTCCAAACTTGACATGAACTTGGCTAAGTTCCTGCAGTGCTCTTTATCAGTCAATATCTCATGTGCAATTCTTGCTCTAGATTTCAGCATTTGTTCAAGGTCTATTTTGAGTGGTATTTGACTATTGTTCATTGATACGATGAATATCATCACCTATATACCGCAGTCAAGCCTGTTTAAAAGAATATTTGCAGTATCAATTTTGTGTATCTAGGTATTCGTTTTTGTCTATAATTTGCAGTCTTAGATTAGCAGTCACTAAGTATCATTTTCAGTATTTAGGTATTACTTTTTCTGTATTTTTTAGTTTCTAGATATTAGTTTAGCAGTCAGTAGCTTGAGTATCAGTTTTTGTCTGTAATTTTCAGTATCTAGGTATTATTTTAAAAGAAAATTTATAATGTTAGTTTAACGGTCAGTAGGTATCATTCTGAACAACATAAACAACTTACATGTCCGATCATTGTTGTGCACACGGTATCTGATGCATTTCATGTGCCTTCACCTCCTTATCCTATGTGTTTTTCTTTTTCCAAAGTTCTTTCAGCATTTCTTCAATTTTATTTCTCTATTGAAGACAAAACAGTACGAAGTTAGCTAATGTTCGATTTGTTTAATTAAATTATTTTGTTTCATAACAAAAATATATCATACCAATATCATTGCCTGCTTTAGACTGAGGCTATTTCTTTCATTAGAATTCCTTCTAGGACGTCTAGAATCTAGATGACACCGTTGCATTGTTGGGTATGTCAAAGTTACTAGTGTCCAATGGTATTCACAATGCAATGGGAAATATATAGCATATGTGTATTCATCATCCACAATTCGTTCAAGGAAAGGCAGCACTAAAGATTTTATAATTCCATGTAAAATGAAAATGATAGATTGCTGTTAAATAAAAAATAAGTTAGAATTCAATATATATGTAGCATTTATGATATTATTGCATATTAAAGTTTTATTTACCGTCATTATTGTTGTGAATGCATAGTTGTGCTCTTTCAGCCTACATTTAGGTAAATACCAGTCAATTATCTATATTAACAACAAGAAAATGTAATTTTTTGTTATTAGTGAAGCAATATTGAATTATAATTAGTATTTTTGTTTAAATAGTGGTAATATATATTACAAATTACAAGAATAATTAAGTATAAAATATGATGAAACAGCTTCTAAGTATCATTTTTGCACCGACTTAGTATCATTTTTGCACACGCTATTAAATCAATTGCTACTAGAAAACAAAAGTATGAATTTATATCAAGTGCTACTAAGAAATAAGTTTTGTACTATTTTGGTATTTAGTTTGTCATACATGACGGTTAATACATAATTCAACTAATAGACTGTTAAATTTTGGTGACACAAAATCACAAATAGAAGGAAACAAGTATGCAAGAAGGAAAGTAATCACGTTTTTTCATTATGAAAATGCATAAATTATTGGATTGCATTTAACGAGATGGTAAGAAAATATATGCATGCGCATGTTATGGAATAATATGTGTGCAAAAATATATGCATATTATTTCTTTCTTCGTAATCGCATTGCTTTAGGATTTGTTTCTTCCATCTTTGGAAGGAGTGAATTACTTTCTATGTTTGTGCGATTTGTTACCATTGTAATTTGCCTCCATTATCTTCTTACCAATATCTTGGTAATTTAATTGATGACTCGCATGAATTTACATTGGCTATATATTGAGGGTAGACTTCATTGTAAATTCATCCTGGTATTCAGCCAACGATCCCCAAATGGAGTGTCTCTTCTTGTTAACCCTAATTAGGGATTTGGTATGTAAACTCTTATCTTTTAATCTCTTGTAACTCTTTCGTGTGTAATAAAATCTCTCTCCTTTGGACTGGACATACACTATCTTGATGATAGTGGAACTAGTATAAATATTGTGCGCCTCTTTTCCATCTTTATAATTATTTACTATTTATTTGGAGCACTAGAATAACCGTTTCTAGATTGAGTAGTTTCAAAATGGAAAATCTAGATGCTATTAATTGTTTTTTCCGCATTTTGTGCAATTTTTGCATAACTAATTGGTATCGAAGCCGATGGTAATGCCTGGGACAATGGAAAATATGCAAGCGATTTGTAAATTGCAGTGGCTAGCAGTGTAGGCTTTAGTAGTCAAACTTAAGGTGGAGCTAGATCTTGGTATGTTGGATCTGGTAGAATGACATAGGAGCAGAGTCTCAACATGGTGCATGCATTGTTGTTGGCGTATTGGAAGATGCATATATGGATGCGAGCCAAGGTGGAGATCTATTGGGAGCAGATTCCCAATGTGGTGCATGCATCATTGTTGGTATATTGGAAGATGCATATGTGGATGCGAGCCAAGGTGGAGATCTGTTGAGAGTAGAGTCTCAATGTGATGCAGGCATCATTGTTGGCGTCTTGGAAGACGCACATATGGATATGAGCCAAGGTGGATATCTGTTGGGGTGTCTCGCATTGTGTGTGGGTAATGGTCGCATATTAAAAGGAAGAATAGTCCCACGTCGTGAAAAATAATGGATGTGGAGTGGTATATATATGATTTTGGTCGCACGTAACAACAAGGGATTCCTTTTGTTAAAAGGTGTTGGCTATACTCGTTTGTTGCCTCTATGTACGGATGTGCGGACCGGATTTCAACATTGTATCAGAGCAAGGGATTTGTTTAAATTTGTGCATCAATGGCTTCTAGAAAGAGCAGTAGATCCGGAGGTAATTATACTGTTACACATTTGGACGGGAAAAAAGATTTTGTGCAATATTGAATATAAAGATGGAGGAGATTATGTTAAGAGAGGGAGAAGTGTTCCAGTCTTGGGAATTTGGTGATAAGGAGTTTACTGTGTCGAAGGGACATCTGGATTTGGAAACCTGTATTTTCTTTATGGCTCAATGTTAATGTGGGAGTCTTATGTTGATTTCCATGAAAAAAAATTTGTTTGTAAGATAAGGTATGCGGGAGGAGAGAGATTTGTTTTGCATACAGAGATTTAGATTAGCATTGTTATGTCCATTGGCTTTTTTTGGCCCTGTATTTGGATTGGTGATTGAGAGAATTTTTTGGCCTTGGTGGCTTTGAGATTATTTTGGTATCTACCTTCTTTTGATTTTGGATATTTGCATCATTTTGTTGGGAGGTGGAGACATAGTCTGAGCTCGTTAGCAAGGTGTGATGAAGGATGGCCTTGTCGGAACCCATTGGGTAAATATTCATTTTTGGTCTGTATCTCGTTAACAGATTTTGGTTGATCATGGAGTTTGATTTTAAGAGTTTTACGTTCAGAAGAGAACTTGAGTTGACGTGTAGTATCAAATATATGTAATTTTGCATCATGGTGGAGTGTTAAATTTTGGTGATACAAATCACAAATAGAAGGAAATAAATTTGCAAGAAGGTAAGTGATTACGTTTGTTCATTATGGAAATTCATAATTTATTGGATTGCATTTAAATGAGATGGCAAGGAAATATATGCATGCGCACGTTATGGATAATATATATGCAGAAAGATATTCATATTATTTCTTTCTTCGTAATCGCATTGCTTTGGGATTATTTTCTTCCATCTTTGGAACGAGTGAATTACTTGCTATGTTTGTGTGATTTGTTACCATTGTAATTTGCCTCCATTATCTTCTTTCCAATATCTTGGTAATTTGATTGATGATTCAGATGAACTTACATTGGCTATATATCTAGGGTAGACTTCATCGTAAACCCATCCTGGTATTCAGCCAACGATCCCCAAATGGAGTGTCTCTTCTTGTTAACCCTAATTTAGGGCTTTGGTATGTAGACTCTTATCTTGTAATATTTTCTAACTCTGTCAGGTGTAATAAAATCTCTCATCTTTGGAAAGGACATACACTATCTTGATAATAGTGGAACCAGTATAAATATTGTGCGTCTCTTTTCCTTCTTTATAGTTATTTACTATTTATTTAGAGTACTAGAATAATTGTTTCTAGATTGAGTGATGTTCAAATTGGCAAATCCAGATCCTTTTTATTATTTTTTTCCTCATTTTGTGCAATTTTTGCACAACATAGACCACCACTTTATAACAAATAGTAACTAGGTATCATTTTTTGTTATAAATAGGTATCGGTTTTTGTATAAATAGCATTGGAAATAGCTATTAGACATTATTTTTGTAATTACTTTTATTTATAGCAGTATTATTAAGCAAAAAAAGTGTGTACCGATCCATATGTGGCATTTTCTTCAAGAAATTTTTGTGGTACTTTTTTGGTTATTGTACATCCTCCTCTAATTGTGTCTTTTTCTGTCTATGCTATATCTCTGTTTTAAGAAAATAGGGCACATATCAATTATACAATGTTATTTTGACCGAGAAAATTAGTATATATGTTTGTAAACTTACTCTTTTGATGATTTCATAGAAAAGAAAGTTTTGATTGTATTTTGTTGTTCTATATTCAAGTATGCCAAGGTTTTTCTGCAGTGTCCTAGTCCTAAATTTGAAAGTGTTGGCTCTATTACCTGAATTGGCATTGGGATTGACTCTTTTGCTCTTTCTTTTTCCTCATTTTCATTTTCTTCCAGTTTTTCATCATTTTTATTTTCTTCAGGTTTTTTTTAAAAACTGTTTTGTTTCATTCTCTGACCATATTCAAAGCTGGGGCTTTTTTCCTTTCTCTTGTTTTTATTCTTTTCACATAAGAAGACGGCTTATGAACTTTTTGTTTCCTTTTTCGACCAGGAGGTTTTGCTGGTTTGCTTTCTTTGTCCTTCACTGTTATTTCCTCTTGCAACTGTTGTGCGATATTGAGATTGAAAGATGGAGGTGTTAGGTCTAGTACTACATCACTGTATCGTGCAACTTTGCTCTCTTTACTGGTATCTTCTTCCAATTTTTGAGCCTCTTTTATTTCTTTTTGCGTCCTTTTATCTTCATTTGTTCGCAACACTATTTCATTTATTTTGTTCAACACGTCTTCACTTTTTTCTTTTGTGTCCATAGCTTTATCTTCATTTGGTTGGAGCATATTTTCATGCATTTGAGTTGTTGTTTTCGTCTCCATGCATGTGCTTTCTTTTTCAGTTGTTTGGTGGACTTATTCAATATTAGTGTCAGCAGTTGTGTCTTCAACTTCTTCTACATTTTTTTCAGTTGAGAATCTATATTAACAATAAGAAGCTGTCAGTTTTTATTATTGGTGAATGAATATAATATTATTAGTATCAGTAATGTTAATACTGGCAGTTTATGGGTATCATTTTTGCATTGATACCAATTTTTCAAATAGAACGTAAGTATCAGTTTTTCACACATATATGTATCAGTTTTGATTTATTGAAAATTGTTTGTAAAATAACCAACCATGAGTTCAAGTCAAACAACTACTAAAGATATATTCTGCATTATTTTGGTATCAATTTTCTACTAAATGATGGTCAACATAAATAGTTCGATTTACATACCATCAAGTTATAAGAAATGAAATGTAGGTATCATTTTTTAATACATTTAGGTATCAGTTTATTTTAACTTATACTCATAATTATTTATAATATAAGCAAGCATGAATTTGAATCAAACAGTGTTTTTTTCAATAGTAAAAAATCATGTACCTGTCCATTTCTGTTATTTTTGCTTGACAGCTTGTAGGTTCTTGTTGACGCTTTAGATTTTCTTCTTCAATATTTTCAACTATGAATGTTTTTTCTTCATTATGTAGTTCAACTTCTGAATGTTTCTTTTTATTTTCTTCCGGTCTTGATTTGAGTTCTTTTAGTTGTTCTTTCAATTTCAAATTTTCATTTTCTACCTTTATCCTCAACTTCTTTTCTTTTTCTAATTGCTTCTCTGTTTTTTTACCTTCTTCTTCCAAATCTTTAATGTACATTTGCAAAACATTAAGGCTTACAAAATCTTCAAAAGATCAAATACTCTGTTTAGCTTCTTCAATTTTTCTTTTTTTCCATTGGTTTTCTTTTCTTTTGTCGCTTGATTTGTTGATGCTGTTTAGAGTAGCTTGTGTTCATGTGGAAGAATCATGCTTATTTCTTTTACCTATGTAATTGAAATAATTATTTCGTTTCAAAATTTAAATGAAAATGTTTTATGATAGTATGTTGTAGCTTATAAGTTATAACTGACATTAATAAGTGATTAGTTTAATAGAAGAAAAAAAATAGTAATGAAATTGATAATATGTACACTTACTAATTGGTTGTGTGTAGTGTTAAAAATGATACCAAATATTATTGTATATTATAACTGATACTGTGCAAAATGACAAGATGTACTATGCTGAGGAAAAAATGATATTATGGAATCTAAAATTTAAAGCTACACGTTGAAACGGATACTAATCAGAAGCTAATGTGATACTGCAAAGAGGCATATGTGATACTATGTAGAGACAAAAAATTATTCTAAGTGTTGAAACTGATACTACAGACAGAGAGAACATAAAATGTAAACTAATATTGACTAGTATAAGTAAGATTTAAATTTAACTTACATTCCCAACATTTATATCATTCAAAAATTGTTTCACGGCAATGTCTTTAAGTTTTCTGACATCATATCGTGCAAATCTAGGTAAATCTTCAGCAAGTTACCTTCTACGTTGGATGAGGTTCATTTTCTTACAGATGCAATACTATAAACATTTAATGAGACGACCCGACTTCCTATCTCTAGAAAGTCGCATCATCTATGAAGAAAGAAAGGGATAGAAGAAGAAAAGAAAGAGAAAGAAGAAACACAACAACTACAGAGAACTCACAGCGGAACGAATGAAATATAATATATCACATAAAATATTACATAGTATCATATTACATCAGAGTACACAACTTATACACACATATTAGACAGTTATAAACATCTTTCTAACTATACAACTCAAATACAACAGATACAGATACCAAAAAAACACAGCGGAACCATAATATATCTACACGTGGAAGCCTCCTGCTCCATATCTCCTCCAGAATTCATCAAGCAAACCTGAATCACTTGACTACTCACTCAAAATATGAGTACCCAAGAGTTTAATAAAATAGAAAATAAACACTCGGGTCAGACAAGGGTCTGGTGTGAGTAAACGGGTTAAAATTGTTTAACTTTAGAAAAAACTTTGAAAAGGTATCACGTAAAACTTCCCACACATAAACATGGAAATTTTTTTACCTTACGCTAACCAAAACATTTGATAGGAAATCCAATGATATTATAATAGTGTCTAGGGTTTTCAAGTAAATAAGAAATAGCCGAAATTGTTACATTATTAAGTTCCAGCTACTAGCCACAAAAGTGGGTAATACAAACAAAACCGTAGGGTCTCGTAGGAAGAATGGGTTTCCATCAATGGCAGGGCTACTGGGGTACCGCCCGTCACAGTACGTGGCCTAGATCACCATACCGAGGAGTACGCCCGCTCCCCTGCAGCACAAGGCCGGAACCGTTCCTTACTTAACAGTCCCGAACACAGCCAACCCATAATTGGCACGACCAACCACACACTAGGCCGAAATTGAAAGGGACCTCTAGACAGGGGTAAATCTCACTCTCAAGTGGGAGCTACCCATGAAGCCTTGCTGCACCTTACCTGTTTTAGCCATTCCTGGTTGATGAGGCTTGAGGCTGCGATTACCTTTATAGAACACATCCATCTTAGAATGCTCATCGTCCACCTGATGATGTTCTGAAAGCATTCAATCTATACAAGTTCGTTCCGGGTTCGAACGAAACCGAAGGCACTATCTCGTTGCACTCATTTTGGAATCACCCTCAGAGTCAACGATCATAGCCCTTACACTCTAAATCACCATCTCGAACCTATAAGTACTATTCCATCAAACTCATCATGGAATCACCCACAGAGTTATACTGACGTATAGTTCTTACACCTCGAGTCTTCACAAAGCTCCACTTGGATTCATGACCTAACGTTTAATTGGAATCGATGTGGTATTCGGATTATCCAAATATGGAAACCCGATCGCGGTCTCACCGAAACCAAATGCCATTTTAATGTCCAAGTTGTACTTAAGGGTTTGAACAATTTAAACTCATATTCGGGATGATATAAATAGATAGATGAATCACATTATCACAACAGATAATTCATACCAACATTCATCTTACAAACAACATATCACATAACAAAGATATCCAAATCATCCAACATCATTCAACATCCAATATTGATCACCCAATGTCAATCACTCAATATTGATCCTCCAATATCAATCAATCAACCAATATTAATAAATCACCCAAAGCAGAATTGATTAACTCTTAATCAATAGGATTACCTAAATCCTTCTTCATTTATTTATTCCAAATAAATAAATAAATTAATCATCTCTTAATGATCTTCCTTAATCAATATTCCTTGATTAATTATCTTTTAATTACATATAAGTAATTATCCTTAACCATATAAGTAATTAACCTTTAATTACGATCATTAATTACAATAATGAATGATCCTTCATTTACTTCATTTATTAATCAATTATAATTAATTATATTAAATCTTAATTAATTACAATTAACTAATCACACTTAAATTAATTGCTTTTATTAATAAACCTTTATTAATATCATTAATTAACTACTGATCCTTATTAATTAATAATTCCTTAATTAATTAAATAATTAGCGTGTAATTAACCATCTCATTAACCAAAAACAGTAATTAACAATTTGTAATTACTTATCTTAATTAATTAACATCTTATTTAATTACATTAACCCTTGATTAATTAATCCAATTAATTAATCTTTAATTACTTCATTAAGTAATTATTAATGAGTTAAATTAATAAATAAATCCTTAATTAATTACTTCAATAATTAATTGCATTTCAATTAATTGTACTTAGTAATCAATCTTAAATTAAATCACGTTCATTAATTAATTAATCACATTAATTAATTAATTAATCACATTAATTAATTAATTAATCACATTAATTAATTAATTAATCACATTAATTAATTAACTAAAATTAACTAAGTAATTAACCCTTAATTACTAACATAAGTAATTATCTTCAAATTACTTTCATTAATTACTTCAATAATTAATCCCATTATTAAGTGATCATTGATTCTTTCATTAATTAATTACTCCATAATTAATTAACTTTAAACAATTATATTAATCAATTCCTTAATTAATATCATCAAGTGATTAACCAATAATCACTTCCATTAAATTACTCCCATGAGTAATTTCTCTAATTACTTCCATAAGTAATTACCATCCTAATTACATTCAAAAATTAACCATTGATTACTTCATTAAGTAATCACACTAAATTAATCCATAATTAAGTGTAAACAATTAACTAATTATTTAAAATAAATTAAATAATTAATTGACTAACTTCTTATATTTTTAAATCTTTAATTAATTAAGAAAATCATTAATCTTAGTTAAATCTTACTTATCAACAAGTCATATTAAATTAAGTATTCTTAAGTTAATTATCCAAATAATTTAACCTTATTTGTTTTCATAAATAAATTATTTGAATAATTTAAACCTTATCAACTTAAAGACAAATTATTAAACTTGGTTTACAAATCATAATAATAGCCTTATTGGAGATAAAGCATTTATAAATCATTTCCAAATTCTAAAACACTTTAAATTATCAAGTTTGAACTAATTTATTTCAATATAAATTGAAATTTTTGCTGTTAAAATATTACTTCAATATTTAACTTAAAACTTTGATTTAATAATTAAATTCAAAACACTCTTTTAAAAATGAATTTCAAATTTAATTAGATATTATTTTCAAAGACAATCATCTTATACACATTTAATTTTTGAAACTAAATTCATTTATCACTTTTAAATGTTTTATTTACTCCTACATCAAAGAACAAGTTTTAACTTTTATAAATTTATTTTCTTTTATAAACTTGTTTTACAACTTAAACTTGATTTTTATTCAACAAGTATTAACTTAGTATTTTGTTTCCTTTTTTTATAAAACTTGTTTACAATTTAAATGCTTACCTAAAATTATACAAACTCAAGTTTCATTGCAACCTAATATTTACACAGCACTCAACTAAACACAACAACCCTGAAAAGCGTGAGATAAACACAGCAAACAACACAAGTCTTCCCCGATACGCTCCAGCTCCATCTTCTTCGAGACAATCACGAGAATAACGCGAGAACTTCCCGAGACGAAAACTCGTCTTTCCCAGATCACCAATACACATGCACACACCCATTTCTCGTGCACGTGCGCGACCATCTCGGGCCAAGCTTGGTCGTCGCGACCATCGGTAATGGTCGCACTAACACGCGCGAACAAGAATCCAAGCCCTGATCAAACAATTGGTACGTGATCCAAAATTCGAGCATACGCATCGAAACTGCAGAAACAACGACCTCAAATCCAAACCCAATGCCGTTCATCCCATCTCCGATGAACCTCGTCGTTCCCTCCACAGAACCAACACGTCACGAACTCCCTTTCCCCCACGCCGCGATCGCCTCTAGTCAAATCTTCAAGTCGCAATCAACTCGACAGTAAAACCGAAAAATAAGCTAGCTTAAACCATAGTTTAATCAAATTCGATCAAATCACTTATTAAAAAAATCAATTGCATTTTTCCCCTAATCTACAACATACAAGCAAGCTTCGACCAAAGTATCAAATCAAATTATTGAGTATATCATCTGCAGTACAAAAATTCACAAAACGTTCAAACTCAAAATTCTCTTGATTCATCAAACTAAAAATCATGAAACTTGTATTAAAAATCATGATTTTTACCCACTAATTTATTCATGTAACCTAAATCATAAATCAAAATTGTTGATTTATCATGTATAACAGTATTTTACTGTTTTTCTTATTTTAAAACTTATTTGCTAAAGTTAAGATCCTAAAATTATTTTAAAAGCCATCATCTTCCTCAAACAAACAACTTTTATTAAAATTTCGAAATCAAATATTGATTTCATTTATTTGTATTGTATATTTTCTTTTAACGGAACTTTCTCAGTAAATTAACAAAGAAAAATCTTGCGTGTATATGAACAGACAAGCTCACCCATCATAAACATACCAATTCATATAAATTTAAGCTATAGAATTTTAATTCAAGACAATCAACACATGCATGGCAGTAAAATTTAGATCAACTGTTTTTTAAAAGAAATTTACTCACCTGTTTTTAATTGAGAGCAGATTTTTCTTATTTCCAGGCTTTGAACATTTATCTGGATAATGCTTTTAATTGCTGTAGAAATCTGAATCCTTGCATGCTTAAATTGATGATTCAAAAAGGTTGAACTTGATTCCATTTAGTTGTAGGTTGAATTTATATGAAGAACTTCATGAATTGCAGGTTTTAGTTGATATGAAATTGCAGATTTTGAAAAAAAATGCAGTTGATGTTGCTGGTTTTCTTTAATTTGCAGGTTTGTAAATGATTTACTGAATTGCCATTAATTTGAGAAATGAAGAAAGGAAAACAAACTTCTTTATTTCAGCTGAGAGTAGGAGAATAAGTTGAAGATAGGGAGAAGAGATAAAAATGAATTATGTTATGGTTTTTATCAAAATTGAAGAAAGTAATAAATATTTTTTTTAAAGATGAAGACACTTGTCACATAATTAGCTTAATCTTCTAACATGTGTTTTAGAGACGCCTTAAAATAATTACACATGTTACTTATGTTTTTTTAATAAATTTTATTTAATTTAAATGTTAACATAAACTAACATATTTAATTTACTTTATTAATTAATACTTACATATGTAAATATAAGTTTAATACTTTAAAGAAATATTAGAAAACAAATTATAATACAAATATATTCTTATACATATAATTTAAAAAATCTAAAACATTAATAGATACATTAACTATTTTAAATTTAAACACTTTAAAGAAAACAAAAATAAAACCTTGATTTAAACTATCACACTTAAAAATAAATAAATATCTTATATTTTAAAAACAATTGAATTTAAAACAAAGTTTTGAATTGCAACATACATTCATATATAATTATCAATTTATTAAATTAAATTTCAAAACAACATCAAATTATAACATATACAAACATATATATATTACAATTTGAAAATTCATCTTTATTTAAAACAAAAGATATTCTATTCACAATATATATCAAATATATATATATATATATATATATTATAAACAGAATAAAATTTCATTAGCTTTCCCAAATAATTCTTATCATATTTTAAATTGTTAAAAAGATATTGATCAAAATTACCAGATTAAAAATTTATTAACCTTAAAAAGAATTAAATTTACCAATTTAAATTAAAATTATAAAGAAAAATTATCAAATCAATTTAATTATTAATACAGATTATTAAATCGATATTGCCTAAAATTCTGGGTCGTTACAATCCTTCCCCCTTAAAAGAATTTCGTCCCCGAAATTTAAAAGCAAAGGTAATTTAATAACCCAGCAAAGATTTTAGTTTCAATCAGCAAAGCATTCCTATCATCCAGTTACTAACAACCATAGCAACCAATCAAACAAACAAACCTAACTAATTATCCTGACACAAATCAGAATAAATCTTCTAATACTATCTCGAGTTTCCCAAGTATAAATCACCGGGTGACTCGCTCTACAGAAGCTAAACAAACTACACCACTATAATCCAGAGCTCCCCTCATCTCTAGATCCATTAATCTGAACAGAACATCAGTCTATGCTTAAAGTCCAGCTCAACTCCAAATCCAACTGAACTGCAGATTCAACAATTAACGATGAATCATACACGTACTCCCTTCGAGATACGTGAAATACAATGAATTACAGCTATCCAAACTGGCAATTCAATCCTATCCTATCAAAAACATAGATAAGAAATCTCAAATGCCACAACACTAACCAACCAATTACTGTTCTCTTAACCAGAGAAATCTTATCAACAATGAAGTCTCCAACTTCGAATTCCAAATTCCTTATCTCATATCTGTATAACTCAATAGACAATCATGGGCTACCAATCCTCTTCCTGATCAGCTCAACCTATGCTGATACTTCCAGAAACAACTATACCAAAGAAACGGTTTCTGGATCCTATCCAACAGAAAAGTCTTTCAAAATCCGTCGAAATCCAGAACACAAGCTCTACTTCTCAAGAAATAGCGAACAGAACTTGCTTCCTTCCTTGCACAGCTGCTACCTTGCTTCCGCTGCACAACTCTGATTCTGAAATAGATAAGAATACTGTTGATGAACACGAGTACAAACTTATCCAATATATCCGAGAAGCTTTGTTCATCACATCCATAAAATCTTAGTGACCCACCTGACTCGGTCGCACAACCTTACTACAGAAATCCAACTCAAAATTAGATCAGACCAATCCAAATTCCAAAAATTCTAAGCTGCTACACCATCTTCTACTCCAAGAACCATCCTACTACCAGGCTAACTACCAGAATCGCTTCTGGAACCAAAACAATATGGAACTCAACTCCAGATGCAGACAGACTTCTGATTACTTCAGTAGCTCCTACTTCCACATGAGAATCCTCAGCCTCAAACAAAAGATTGCCCAAGAAAAATTCCCAAACTAATCACGAGTCACTTTTGCGATCCAACCTAGTTCGTATTTCAAAGAAACTGTCCTCTCTTTACCAATTAGAACAGCTTTAAGCTTCTCCAAACAAGGTTAACCCTTCAAGAAAACTTCACCAACTGCCCGGGCTGCTGATAGAAGAACCACCAAGATTCCTAAACCATCGGAGAAACATGCACACTAATGTTTCCAAACTCTACCTCGATGATACTGCAAAGCTAAAAGACCTCCTCGTCAGCACACCGAACACTTCAAACTGCACTGCTACCACAGCTAACCAAAGACTTCTAATCCAAAAGTTCCTCCAAACCCAAAACCATCAACAAACCACACAACGGACCTCCGAGATGGCAGACAATCTCTCAAGAAATTCAGGCTCCAAACCAAGCATCAACAACTCGCTTTCCTTGAGGAATGACAAAAGAGATCATGCCAAAATGAAACAATCTTATAGACCTTAGTCTCATATTCCAGAACAGCCAACCTCCTTGCAAAAGATCCAGACAACTTCTACACAGACGAATCTTCCCTGCGGCAGGTAAAGACTGCTCCTCAACTACTACTAAAACTGTTTCAAGAGAAAATATCTTCTGGAATATCCATGGATACTGCATCTCATCACGTAGCTATCAAGATATCATCACTTACTTCTGTACTTCCGACAGATCCAAACTCAACTCATCCAACTTCAAAGATAAACTCCGAATCTTTTAAAAAGATTTCCTTCGGATATCAGAGAAATCCTTACTCCATACTACAAATCTCACTCGAGATGGTATTAGGTCTACAATCTCGACAAATACTTCCAACCTCAAACATATGGATCTCTTCCATCAGTGGTAGTCGTGTTACACACCAACACCACTACTCCATCTACCTCTAAAATTTATGTTGGAAAATCCGAACAGATAACCCAACAAATTAGGTAGATATATAAATATATAGTTATATATAATAAAATACAAGTACGCTCTCTCAAGAAAGACACTACTCCAGAGCCTAGGTATTCACTCAACCTAATGCTCTTATACCAGCTGAGACGACCCGACTTCCTATCTCTAAAAAGTCGCATCATCTATGAAGAAAGAAAGGGATAGAAGAAGAAAAGAAAGAGAAAGAAGAAACACAACAACTATAGAGAACTCACAGCAGAACGAATGAAATATAATATATCACATAAAATATTACGTAGTATCATATTTCAGAGTACACAACTTATACACACATATTAGACAGTTATAAACATCTGTCTAACTATACAACTCAAATACAACAGATACAGATACCAAACAAACACAGCGGAACCATAATATATCTACACGTGGAAGCCTCCTGCTCCATATCTACTCCAGAATTCGTCAAGCAAACCTGAATCACTTGACTGCTCATACAAAATATGAGTACCCAAGAGTTTAATAAAACAGAAAATAAACACTCGGGTCAGACTAGGGTCTGGTGTGAGTAAACAGGTTAAAATTGTTTAACTTCAGAAAAACTTTTGAAAAGAAAAGGTATCACGTAAGACTTCCCTCACATAAACATGGAAAAGTTTTTACCTTACTCTAACCGAAACATTTGATAGGAAATCGAGTGATATTATAATAGTGTCTAGGGTTTTCAAGTAAATAAGAAATAGCCGAAATTGTTACATTATTAAATTCCAGCTACTAGCCACAAAAATGGGTAATACAAACAAAACCGTAGGCTCTCGTAGGAAGAATGGGTTTCCATCAATGGCAGGGCTACTGGGGTACCGTCCGTCACATTACGTGGCCTAGATCACCGTACGAGGAGTACGCCCGCTCCCCTGCAACATAAGGCCGGAACTGTTCCTTACTGAACAGTCCCGAACAAGACCACCCCGTAGTTGGCGCGACCAACCACACACTAGGCCGAAATTGAAAGGGACCTCTAAACAGTGGTAAATCTCACTCTCAAGTGGGAGCTACCCACGAAGCCTTGCCGCACCTCCCCTGTTTTAGCTATTCCTGGTTGATGAGGCTTGAGGCTGCGATTACCTTTATAAGAACACATCTATCTTAGAATGCTCATCGTCCACCTGACGATGTTCTGAAAGCATTCAATCCATACAAGTTCGTTCTGGGTTCGAACGAAACCGAAGGCACTGTCTCGTTGCACTCATTTTGGAATCACCCTTAGAGTCAACGACCGTAGCCCTTGCACTCTAAATCACCATCTCGAACCTATAAGTATTATTCCGTCAAACTCATCACGGAATCACCCACAGAGTTATACTGACGTATAGTTCTTACACCTCGAGTCTTCACAAAGCTCCACTTGGATTCATGACCTAACGTTTAATTGGAATCAATGTGGTTTTCGGATTATCCAAATATGGAAACCCGATCCCGGTCTCACCGAAACCAAACCCCATTTTAATGTCAAAGTTGTACTTAAGGGTTTGAACAATTTAAACTCATATTCAGGATGATATAAACAAATAGATTATCACAACAAATAATTCATACCAACATTCATCTTACAAACAACATATCACATAACAGAGATATCCAAATCATCCAACATCATTCAACATCCAATATTGATCACCCAATGTCAATCACTCAATATTGATCCTCCAATATCAATCAATCAACCAATATTAATAAATCATCCAAAGCAGAATTGATTAACTCTTAATCAATAGGATTACTTAAATCCTTCTTCATTTATTTATTCCAAATAAATTAGTTAATTAATCATCTCTTAATGATCTTCCTTGATTAATTATCTTTTAATTACATTTAAGTAATTATCCTTAACCAAATACAGTAATTAACCTTTAATTACTATCATTAATTACAATAATTAATGATCCTTCATTTACTTCATTTATTAATCAATTATAATTAATTATATTAAATCTTAATTAATTACAATTAATTAATCACACTTAAATTAATTACTTTTATTAATCAACCTTGATTAATATCATTAATTAACTAATGATCCTTATTAAGTAATAATTCCTTAATTAATTTAATAATTAGCTTGTAATTAACCATCTCATTAACCATAAACAGTAATTAACAATTTGTAATTACTTATCTTAATTAATTAACATCTTAGTTAATTACATTAACCCTTGATTAATTAATCCAATTAATTAATCTTTAATTACTTCATTAAGTAATTATTAATGAGTTAAATTAATAAATAAATCCTTAATTAATTACTTCAATAATTAATTGCATTTCAATTAATTGCACTTAGTAATCAATCTTAAATTAAATCACGTTCATTAATTAATTAATCACATTAATTAATTAACTAAAATTAACTAAGTAATTAACCCTTAATTACTAACATAAGTAATAATCTTCAAATTACTTTCATTAATTACTTCAATAATTAATCCCATTATTAAGTGATCATTGATTCTTTCATTAATTAATTACTCCATAATTAATTAACTTTAAACAATTATATTAATCAATTCCTTAATTAATATCATCAAGTGATTAACCAATAATCACTTCCATTAAATTACTCCCATGAGTAATTTCTCTAATTACTTCCATAAGTAATTACCATCCTAATTACATTCAAAAATTAACCATTGATTACTTCATTAAGTAATCGCACTAAATTAATCCATAATTAAGTGATTAAATAAACAATTAACTAATTATTTAAAATAAATTAAATAATTAATTAACTAACTTCTTATATTTTTAAATCTTTAATTAATTAAGAAAATCATTAATCTTAGTTAAATCTTACTTATTAACAAATCATATTAAATTAAGTATTCTTAAGTTAATTATCCAAATAATTTAACCTTATTTATTTTCATAAATAAATTATTTGAATAATTTAAACCTTATCAACTTAAAGACAAATTATTAAACTTGGTTTACAAAATCATAATAATAGCCTTACTTGGAGATAAAGCATTTATAAATCATTTTCAAATTTTAAAACACTTTAAATTATCAAGTTTAAACTAATTTATTTCAATATAAATTGAAATTTTTGTTATTAAAAGATTACTTCAATATTTAACTTAAAACTTTGATTTAATAATTAAATTCAAAACACTCTTTTAAATTTTAATTTCAAATTTAATTAGATAATTATTTTCAAAGACAATCATCTTATGCACATTTAATTTTTGAAAATAAATTTAGTTATCACTTTTAAATGTTTGATTTACTCTTACATCAAAGAACAAGTTTTAACTTTTATAAATTTATTTTCTTTTATAAACTTGTTTTACAACTTAAACTTGATTTTCATTCAACAAGTATTAACTTAGTATTTTGTTTTCTTTTTTATAAAACTTGTTTACAATTTAAATACTTACCTACAATTATACAAACTCAAGTTTCATTGCAACCTAATATTTACACAGCACTCAACTAAACACAGCAATCCTGAAAAGCTCGAGATAAACACAGCAAACAACACGATAAACTTGTTTTACAACTTAAACTTGATTTTCATTCAACAGGTATTAACTTAGTATTTTGTTTTCTTTTTTATAAAACTTGTTTACAATTTAAATACTTACCTACAATTATACAAACTCAAGTTTCATTGCAACCTAATATTTACACAGCACTCAACTAAACACAGCAATCCTGAAAAGCTCGAGATAAACACAGCAAACAACACGAGTCTTCCCCGATATGCTCCAGCTCCATCTTCTTCGAGACAATCACGAGAATAACGCGAGAACTTCCCGAGACGAAAACTCATCTTCCCTAGATCACCAATGCACGTGCACACACCCATATTCGTGCAAGTGCGTGACCATCTCCGGCCAAGCTTGGTCGTCGCGACCATCGGTGACGGTCGCGCTAACGCGCGCGAACAAGAATCCTAGCCCAGATCAAACAATTGGTACGTGATCCAAAATTCGAGCATATGCATCGAAACTGCAGAAACAACGACCTCAAATCCAAACCCAATGTCGTTCATCCCATTTCCGATGAACCTCGTCGTTCCCTCCACAAAACCGCCACGTCACGAACTCCCTTACCCCCACGCCACGATCGCCTCCATTCAACTCTTCAAGTCGCAATCAACTCGACAGTAAAACCGAAAAATAAGCTAGCTTAAGTTTAATCAAATTCAATCAAATCACGTATTAAAAAAATCAATTGCATTTTTCCCCTAATCTACAACATACAAGCAAGCTTCGACCAAAGTATCAAATCAAATTATTGAGTATATCATCTGCAGTACAAAAACTCACAAAACGTTCAAACTCAAAATTCTCTTGATTCATCAAACTAAAATCATGAAACTTGTATTAAAAATCATGATTTTTACCCACTAATTTATTCATGTAACCTAAATCACAAATCAAAATTGTTGATTCATCATGTATAACAGTATTTTACTGTTTTTCTTATTTTAAAACTTATTTGCTAAAGTTAAGATCCTAAAATTATTTTAAAAGCCATCATCTTCCTCAAACAAACAACTTTTATTTAAATTTCGAAATCAAATATTGATTTCATTTGTTTGTATTGAATATTTTCTTTTAACAGAACTTTCTCAGTAAATTAACAAAGAAAACTCTTGCGTGTATATGAACAGACAAGCTCACCCATCATAAACATACCAATTCATATAAATTTAAGCTATAGAATTTTAATTCAAGACAATCAACACATGCATGGCAGTAAAATTTAGATCAACTATTTTTTTAAAAGAAATTTGCTCACTTGTTTTTAATTGCAGAGCAGATTTTTCTTATTTCCAGGCTTTGAACATTTATCTGGATAATGCTTTTAATTGCTGTAGAAATCTGAATCCTTGCATGCTTAAATTGATGATTCAAAAAGGTTGAACTTGATTCCATTTAGTTGCAGGTTGAATTGATATGAAGAACTTCATGAATTGCAGGTTTTAGTTGATATGAAATTGCAGATTTTGAAAAAAAATGCAGTTGATGTTGCAGGTTTTCTTTAATTTGCAGGTTTGTAAATGATTTACTGAATTGCCACTAATTTGAGAAATAAAGAAAGGAAAACAAACTTCTTTGTTTTAGCTGAGAGTAGGAGAATAAGTTGAAGATAGGGAGAAGAGATAAAAATGAATTATGTTATGGTTTTTATCAAAATTGAAGAAAGTAATAATTTTTTTTTTTAAAGATGAAGACACTTGTCGCATAATTAGCTTAATCTTCTAACATGTGTTTTAGAGATGCCTTAAAATAATTACACATGTTACTTATGTATTTTTAATAAATTTTATTTAATTTAAATGTTAACATAAACTAACATATTTAATTTACTTTATTAATTAATACTTACATATGTAAATATAAGTTTAATACTTTAAAGAAATATTAGAAAACAAATTATAATACAAATATATTCTTATACATGTAATTTTAAAAATCTAAAACATTAATAGATACATTAACTATTTTAAATTTAAACACTTTAAAGAAAACAAAAATAAAACCTTGATTTAAACTATCACACTTAAAAATAAATAAATATCTTATATTTTAAAAACAATTGAATTTAAAACAAAGTTTTGAATTGCAACATACATTCATATATAATTATCAATTTATTAAATTAAATTTCAAAACAACATCAAATTATAACATATACAAACATATATATTACAATTTGAAAATTCATCTTTATTTAAAACAAAAGATATTCTATTCACAATATATATCAAATATATATATATATATATATATATATATTAAACAGAATAAAATTTCATTAGCTTTGACAAATAATTCTTATCATATTTTAATTTGTTAAAAAGATATTGATCAAAATTACCAGATTAAAAATTTATTAACCTTAAAAAGAATAAATTTACCAATTTAAATTAAAATTATAAAGAAAATTTATCGAATCAGTTTAATTATTAATACAGAATATTAAATCGATATTGCCTAAAATTCCAGGTCGTTGCATTTAAAGATATAATTAGATAAGAATGTTGAATATAATTTTTTTTTTCAATTAATAATATTTTGCATAACACATCTTACCAATGGAAGCATGGAATTCATACATGTTTCTTTGCTTGGAGATAAACTTTTTGACAAAGTTACTAAAAATTTTCTCTATTGTTTCTGGCCATGAGACAATCTACATTGTTTCACTATCATTCAAATAGGATAGAATTCCCCATCTCAGTTTTTGTTGGTTGTTGGGAAAGAAAGATGTCAATAATATTTGCATTATCATCGGGCAGATCTTCTTCATTTTCTTTTTTCCTTTTTGATATTTCGTTTTCTGTTCTTCTTTCCATAACGTTTCTTGTTATGTAAGTACATGTGCCAAATTTTGTAGTTGCAAATTCTTTGCAGTCTGGTGGAATGGTTTTGCTCGTTAATTTTTTTATTGGTTCTATGTTTATTCCCTTTATTGGCAGACCAAACAACAAGCTTATATCTCTGGCAGTGACCTTCATTTTGTCTTTTTCTAAGACGAAGGTATCAATTTCCATACAGTAGCAGTTGTATAAAGCATTCAAGCGTTTTGCACTCTTTCATTGTTATTTTTTCTTCATAGATGACTTTGAAGAAGTTGTAAAATAGTGTGTTTTTTAAGATGTCAAATTGTTTTTTGGTCAGTCCATTTTTTTCTTTGACCGGTTTTATTATCTTGAAGATAGCTTGTAAGCCGCATCTATAATCAGTTTCTGGCTTAACATGTTCAAGCTTTGCTATACATTTGTTTGATTGTTTTGATGTCGCATGCATGCTTTTAAGACATGGATTGATAAAATCATCATCATCCTATTTCATGAAAATGTGGCATTAAGTTGTTAGTAAAACAAATAGCATTGAAACAAAACAATATATAACATGATATAGTGGTATCAATTTCAATAAACATGAGATAAGACATGATATTTTTATCTAACCAAAATTTGGTATCATTTTTGCTAAATGTAGGTATCAATTTTTTAAAACTTATGGTTGAAATACTAGTAAAATTGTTACATAATAACTTCAAAAGAAACATATTGCATGTATAATTTTTAGCTTATATTTGTGTTATCTTTGTTACAAATTACAATGAAAGTAATTTGTTTAATTAAAAGTATAAAGTTCGAAGAAAGATAAAGTGAGTATCATGTTTATAAAGTGTATGTATCAGTTTGGTTCAAACAAACAGTATATTAATTTTAAGATATGACGTCCATCAATGATAGTGGGTATCATTTTATGAATATAACTATATCGATTTTGTTATAAACTATTGAAAAATTACTTCCAAAATTAAAAAGTTTTGTCTTCAACTAAGCAAACAATAGGTTCATTTTATGAAATTTAGGTATCAATTTGTTATACAGTGATATCATTTTGTGAAATATAGGTATCATTTTATTGAAAAATTACAACACTGGCATATTAACTAAAACATATTATACAGTGGGTACCATTTCGTCAAAATTTAGTATCAGTTTTCCTAGAAAGAAGATGGTGAAATAATTTGTAAACTTCAATGAATCAGCTACACACAATTAGAATATTGGTATCACTATTGCAGGAATCAGTTTTTACGTGTGTGCTGAAATTAATATTTCTACATACAAAGTATCACGTTAATTCTAACAGATGTTTGGTATCATATTTTCAATATATTTGTATCAATTTTGTAACAAATGGCAATGAAATTTATTTTTTAACCAACGAAGCTTTGCTTTCTACCAAACACACTATAGGTATCACTTTTTGAACATGAAAAACTTTATAAGTGATATGGCTTGTAATTTTACCGTGTTGGCTTGTTCATCTTCAGATTCTTCAACTACTATTTCTTTTCCCTTATTTCTTTGATATTTTTCTTGTTAAACATATTAACACTATTAAAATACATCTAATGATTTAATAGTATTAGTTTTATAACTTAATGGTATTAGTTGCCTATTGAAGTTGCTGCTGAATTATTTTATCATTTTTTATCTTCGATCTTTATTCTCTTTTTTGCACTTGTTGTACAGTTGGTTTGTCACCAGCTGTTTTTTCCTGCATGGTTTCTTCATTTTTCTGTAAAATAAGTTCAATAGTATCATAATTAATCTAGAATAGTTTTGTTATGCTTCATTTCATAATATCATTTACCTTTTCTTCTATTTTGTTTTCTTCATGTTTCCTTTTTGTTGTTCTTTCCCTTTTTTGCTCTATATCTTCTTCCATTGGTCTTTTTAATGATCTTAACTTTGTAGATTCCTGCTGTGTCTCTACTGTAGCTAGAATATTTGCTTCATGAAGATTACAGATACAGCTGCTAGGGTATCCAATTCACGTGGTAGGTTTTCAATTTTGGTTCGATTCTCAGATTGAGATTCTTTGTTTCTAGATTCGAGCTGATAATCAAAATGAGGTGCTAGGGTACTAGATTTTTGTCAAATATCAGATTGAGGAGATAAGGTATCAGATTCGTGCCCAAACTCTGTTTGTTTTTTATTGCCTAACGTATGCGATTGAGATGGAGGTGGAGATTTTGTTGTGGTTTCGTTTGCCTTTTTTCTTAATTTTTATTTTGTGTCGTGAAGAAGAGTGTGGATTTGAAAATCGAACAGGAAGATGAATGAAGGAAATTGTGAAATGTTTTAACACACGAATGAGCTTTGGGCTTGTCCTTTGGAGGAAAACTATTCGTGCATGTCCTTTTGAATAAATTTTTTAAATTATTTGTCCTTTAAACAAATTCCCTTATCTTTACATAAATTTATGAGTTGTATTTAATCATTGTTTAATAGATAGTCTTTAATGTAATTGTTAATACTTCATACCCACATTCACTATCTACTGATTCAGTTTCTGTATCAATTAATATAATGTTAAATGTATTTTTAATCATCTTTTTTGTAAACCACTAATAACCCTAAATAGATAATTAATTTGGTAAAAATATATTTAAAATAGAATTACTATCATAATAAATATTTATTTATACTAGAATCAAAGCTTTATTATCATACTTTCAAGAAGTGGAAAGTTTTATTTGGAATAAAGTTAACAAAAAATGCAGAGTTATTTAATATTTTTATATATGGTAGGATCTTTTGACTGTAGACTCGTTTATACTTTTGTATTAGTTGCTATTTAATTTATTTGTTCTAAAATATAAATATGATGTGAGGTATATGCTCTGATTAAGGTTTTGCATTTAACATTTAGTCCATAGTTGTTTTATTAAATGCAACTGTTTGCGCCAAAATTGATCACAAACCCTAAATATCGTGAAAGAACCTATGTATGAAGACAAATCAGCGGTATATAGTCACAGATCATAGATTTAGTCAATGTAGAGAATAAAAATGAAGAATAACAAACTTAAAACAAAAGGAAATAGACAACGACACAGATTTATAGTGATTCGGCTATCTTCGGCCTATGTCCACTTCAAAAGTTAATCTTTTATTGACTTTCCTTGCTGGTTACAGCTGATTACCGTGGATTACAGTGATGAAATTCGAGTACAACAGCAGCCTTGTAGTGCAAAGATGTTTTCGGCAGAGTCTGGACGTCGGATAGCCAAAAGATCCCTTTTCTGTAGGCTTTGAGGTGCTACTTATCGGTGTAGGCTATAAATATCTCGCTCAAATCTCGTGAGACTTCTTCTGGCACATGAGTGGACCCACGCGATCGATCCTAGGTGATTTCGACTCGATCCGTGATTGATACGAACGAATTTCATATCGATCAAGATTTGACCCAGTCGAGTTGAAATTTGGCATGAGCATTCTTTAGGTTGTACACATACTCCTTTGAAAATTTCATAGCATTTGGACTTGTGAATCTTGAGTTATGATCGATACAAATTAAAGTGTTCGTGTGGTATTTGATTCGTATCGGTTCATTTTGTATCGATACTGGTTCGTATCGATACCACGCACATGCTCGTTGATGACATGGCCCTATCCTTGAGGGTCGATCCATTTTCCTTGTCGTGTTGAACGTCTCTTCCTTCGATTCATGCATATTTCTTGTTCGTATCCAGTTCGATGTTTGGCTTCGCATCCACCTGTTCGTATCTGTTACTTCGCATTCACGAAACCAACCTTCTTCGCATCCTTCCTAAGCACCTTCTTCGCATCAATGCACAAGCAATCGATACGAAATTCTAACCAGAGTCCCGAAACCATTGCCGCATCGATTCAACAACGATCGATACGAAGGACGCCTGTGCATCCATCCAAGCGATTTGCACTGCATCAATGTGAAGCCTACCGATTCGAAGTAAGTTGCTACATCCCATCCCGATCGACACGAAATCATCGATTCGAACAAACCATCATGCGCTTGCCTATTCGATCCAAGTCCACAACCATCGAGTTGAAATCCATCTAATCCTTCTCCCTGATCGATACGAACGCCTTGTTCGTATCCATGGGCATCGATACGAAATGTATGGATACGAATAGTATCGATACCAAATCAGCCATATTCAACATTGATCCATCCATATCTCGAGCATACAAACTCTGATTGACATGAAATTTGAAACGTTGCCTCTCGTAGCTTTGATCGTCATTCTCAATCGATCCCGCCTTGATTGGAGCTCGGCCAAATTTTGACAACATCTACCACAGCCTTGTTCGTAACCGATCTCCAATCTCGATATCCATCCTTTACAGCCAATTTATTGATATTCCGACCTTGACTAAAAGGTGGAATAACATTTTCCCCCCAAAACATGCCTTATGGTAAGAAGGTGTGTTTTGAATAGCTCCAAATCCAACATCCGAAGTCCATATTCCGCTTATAGCCATACCATCTGATTCATAATCCAATTCATTACCAAGCCATCCAGTCTAAGTGCATCATTCTTGACTTCTCTGAGTCGATATCTGATTCTAAATCCAATAACCAAAACCTTAGCCAATCCATATCCATTCGAACCCGAAAATCGAGTCTGAATCCGTCCTTATCCAATGACCAATAACCGGGTTTAAGACCTCTCCGGGTCGATATCCAAATCCTTTGCCATTTATAGCCGAGATTCATATCCGTAACCTCTCCGGGTTCTTGCCAAGCGTAATCCACACTCTGCAACCTGTGATAAGAAATGCCTTGGTATCCATGGTCTAGTGTCCCTAGATGCTGAGTAATGCCATAGGACCCTTGTCGAGCATAGTCCATACTCAACGACCTAAAATAATAATTGATAATATAGGTCCGAAGTCCTAGGTCGAATCCTGGTCTCTCCGAACCCTTGCCGAGTGTAGTCTATACTCGACGACCTGAATAAGTCGATTTGCCATGCTCGGACAAAGTAACCTACCCCTTGCCAAGCATAATCCATACTCGACGACCATTTACCAAAAACTTGATAAAAAACCACTCAAAAACTAATTTGAAATCCAGATCAAATCAGAAAACCGAAATCCGCATCAGAAATCCAAACCAATATCCAAACATGAAAACAAGCATCCAAATTAAAGTCCACAACAGAAAGAAAACAAAACTAGGAGTTCAAACCAAATTCCGAAACCAAACCATAAAAAACGAGTGTCCAAACCAAAAAAGAAATGATAGATTTCACAAAACATAGCATCGCGGTTTATCATCATCTCAGAGCATGCCTAAGGGCCATCTCTGTCCCCGTACATGAGTAAGTGATTTGGCTATTTGCCTAGAGTTTGGTACTTATTTCATATCATCCTTGTTAGTTGATAACCAATCGGCCATCATTCCAGGGCCTCGCGCCGTTGTTGTTTGAGGTAGATGGTGGCTGCTCCTGTTCCACCACCGCATTTCGAGCCCCGATGTATTATCGTAATTGGCCATTCCTTACGTGCTCCACGATTATATCCTTTAGCTGTTGGTATTATGATCATCCAAATCATAAAAGAGACAGTGCCTTACTGATGCCCTTTCATGTTCTGAGGGTTCTCTCCTTGCTGGCCTTCGGTAGGGAAGGCGATCCCGAGTCTCCATGAATATCCGTTTTAACGTCTCATTCAATCCTGTGTATGTGGAGAATTTTGGCTCTCTCCACCGCTTCCTAGCTTTTCCTGATTCATCCTCCAACTTCCTCTTTCCTTTTTCTTTATCTTTATCCGAGCTTCCGCTAGATGGCCCTCCATCCTCAGCCACGTTCACCTCCTTTAATTTCATATATGAACATGCATCTTCCTACCGAAGGAATCTCTCAGCTTCGTGAAAGAATTCCCCGAGATCCAATGGAGGGTTCCGTATTAGAGACACTTTGAAATTCAAATTCTCTCTGACTCCTGACATTACTGCCATTAAAACCATCGATGGATCCGACCGATCCACTGAAGCAACCGCTGCATTGAACCGGGTTAAGAAAAAGCTCTGAGCGATTCCTTTATCCTTTGCTTTACCGATGTTAGTTTCATTATGTTCTTCGGCCTTTTGATATGAGCCCCAAACTGCTTCAGAAACCTATCCACCAATTCTGTCCATGTCCTGATAGATCCCTCTTCCAGCTGTCTGAACCACATAGCGGTTATATCCGTCAAGTACAGAGGAAAACATTGGGCCATAACTTGCTCCGATCCCCCCAGCACTTCCATGTGTCGTGTGTACCTCATCAAGTGATCGGTAGCCTTGCCATTATGTACCTCTAGCGTAGGTAGCTTGAATTCTGGTCGAGCCATTCTGATGTCACGAGTAAATGGACTCCTGTTTACTCCTTCCGAATCTCTATTTGCCAATCCTCCATGCATAGTTCGCCTGATAATCTCAGCCAATCCAAAGTTGTCCGTCAAGGGTTGCCCCCGAGCCCCCGACGGAATTCCGACACGTGCTTTTCGTCATGCGCTCCTTTATTCCTGCCAGTATCTTGTTGTGTGGTATCACCTAGAGTTTCTCCACGAATTGGTCTATCGCTGCCGGGTGGTGTGCCTCTACGACTCGATCCATCCTGATTAACAGTCACATGCTGATTATGGGTTGCGCCTTGTTAAGATGCTTCATTCGATTTCCTGTTGGGTTTTTCTACTCCAGCTCCGTGGATCTGAACTCTAGCAATTCTAGTTGTCCCTGCCTGTCCAAACTGTCTGAAGAGGTTCTGCATCATTTCCTCCCGTCTTTTCAAAAACTCTTCATGCATAGCTCCCATCAACAAATCCATCTTGTCTCTGGTGATGAAGGTTGAGGTCTGATTAGCTCCTGAAGATGCTTCCTGGCTTCCCTCATGCTGACTTCTCTCTGCTCGTTGCCTCCTCATTGATTGCTTCGCCATGGTTCCTTCTAGATCTGATCCTTTAGCCTTTAAAATCCAAACTCCAAATCTGGTATAGTGGGTGCCGGTTTTTCTCAATGAAAGCACCAAAGTGTTTGCACCAAAATTGGTCACAGACCCCAAATATCGTGAAAGGACCAGTGTATGAACACAAATCAGTGGTATATAATCACAGATCACAGATCTAGGTAACATAGAGAATAAAAATGAAGAATAACAAACTTAAAACGGAAAGAAATAGACAGAGACACAAGATTTATAGTGGTTCAGCTATCTCCAGCCTACGTTCACTTCAAAAGTTAATCTTTTATTGACTTTCCTTACTGGTTATAACTAACTACAGCGGATTACAGTGATGAAATTCGAGTACAACAGCATCCTTGTAGTGCAAAGATGTTTTAGGCCGAGTCTGGACGTCGGATAGTCAAAAGATCCCTTTTCTATAGGCTTTGAGGTGCTATTTATACGCATAGGCTGCAAATATCTTGCTCAAATCTTGGAAGACTTCCTCTGGCACATGAGTGGGCCCATACGATCGATCCTAGTTGATTTTGACTCGATCCATGATCCATAAGTTTGAATTTTGTATCCATCAAGATTTGACCCAATCGAGTTGAAATTTGGCATGAACATTCTGTAGGTTGTACGCAAGCTCCTGTGAAAATTTCATAGCATTTGGACTTGTGAATCTTGAGTTATGATCGATACGAATTAGAGTGTTCATGTGGTGTTTTATTCGTATCTATTCATTTCATATCGATACTGGCTCGTATCGATACCATGCACATGCTCCTTGATGGCGTGGCCCTATCTTCGAGGCTCGATCCATTTTCCACGCCACGTTGAATGTCACTTCCTTCGATTCACACATATTTCTAGTTCGTATCCAATTCGTTGTTTGGCTTCGCATCCACTTGTTCGTATCTGTTACTTCGCATCCACAAAACTGACCTTCTTTGTGTCCTTCCTAAGCGCCTTCTTCGCATTGATCCACAAGCGATCGATACGAAATTTCCAACCAGAGTCTTGAAACCATTGCTTCGCATCGATCCAGCAACGATCGATACGAAGGACCCCTATGCATCCATCCAATCGATGTGCACTGCAACGATGCAAAGTCTACCGATTTGAAGTAAGTTTCTACGTCCCATCCTGATCGACACGAAATCATCGATTCGATCAAACCATCATGCGCCTGCCTATTCGATCCAAGTCCATAACCATCGAGTCAAAATCCATCTAATCCTTCTCCCTGATCGGTACGAACGCCTTGTTCATATCCATGGGCATCGCTACGAAACGTATGGATACGAACAGTATCGATACCAAATCAGCCTCCTTCAACATTGATCCATCCATATCTCGAGCATACAAACTCCGATTGACCTAAAATTTGAAATGTATCCTCTCTTAGCCTTGATCGTCATTCCCAATCGATCCGCCTTAATTGGAACTCAGCCAAATTTTGACAACATCGGTCGTAGCCTTGTTTCCAATCGATCTCCAATCTTGATATTCATCCTTTCCAGCCAATTTGTTGATATTCCGGCCTTGACCAAAAGGCGGGATAACATTTTTCCCCCAAAACATGTCTTGTGGTAAGAAGCTGTGTTTTGAATAGTTTCGAATCCAACATCCGAAGTCCATATTCCGTCTATAGCCATACCATCTGATTCATAATCCAATTCGTTACCAAGCCATCCCGTCCAAGTGCATCATTCTTCACTGCTCTAAGTCAATGTCTGATTCCAAATCTAGTAACCAAAGCCTTATCCAATTCCATATCCATCCGAACCCAAAAACCGAGTCCAAATCCGTCCTTATCCAATGACCAATAACCAGGTTCAGGACCTCTCCGGGTCGATATCCAAATCCTTTGTCGTTCATAGCCGATATTCATATTCGTAGCGTCTTTGGGTCTTTCCAAGCGTAATCCACGCTCCATGACCTGTGCCAAGCAATTCCTTGGTATCCGTGGTCCAGTGTCCCTGGATGCTGAGTAATGCCATGGCTTAAGTCCTAAGCCGAATCCTGGTCGCTACGGACCCTTACCGAGCATAGTCCATACTCAACGACCTGAAATAATAATCAATAATATAGGGCCTAAGTCCTAGGCTGAATCCTGGTCTCTTTGGACCCTTACCGAGCAAAGTCCATATTCGACGACCTGAATAAGTCGATTCACCGTGCTTGGACAAAGCGACCTACCCCTTGCCAGGTATAACCCATACTCGACGACCATTGTAACAACCCGCATATTTATCGATTGTATATTTAAATATTTTATTTAAATATTTCATCGTTAGTCGGATTATGGTCCAAAAATCTACTTTTTGCAAACAGTCGAATTGGGACTCGAGACCCCTTCCATTGAGTTCAAAATGCCGTTTGCAACCTTTTTGAGTATAAGCTTCGATATGTTTGGAGTAAGTTGATTTTTGCTACTTTTTCTATAGGGCTTTCGGTTTGGGTTCAGCCCATTTGCCCAATTCTGCTTATATCAACCCAACCCCTCTCCACTTCTCTTCATTCATTCCTCATTTCCTAACCTCTCAAGCTCAAGAGAATAATGGAGGAAAAGATTGGAAATTAGAATTCCTAAGCCCTGGTTCCGTTGCAAACTCAAATTCTTGCTCCAAAATCAAAGAGAAGCCATTGGTAAGCCTTCTCTTCATCTTCTCCAACTCTTTATCTCTTTAATTTCAGAAAATTACTAAACCTAATTTGGGAAATGTTTCTCTTTTAAGCTTAGATTCAAGCTTCTTGTGTTGAGATTGAAGTGTGGTTGATCTTCCTTTGCTTTCAAGCTTCTCATTCATTGTTTTTGGGTTCAAAGGTGAGATTTTTATCTCACATCTATGCTTATATCTATCTTTGAATGTTGGGTATGAATTCCTAAAACTTATTCATGTGCATTTGCTTTTGGTTTGGATTGAATTGGTGAATATCCTAATTTTTAGTGTTTTGGGTTCAAATCTTTAAAAATCCTAACTTTGATGTTGGAACATGTTTTTGGTGATGCATCGAGGAGCCAATAGGGTAGGGTTGCCGATTGGCGTAAACCCCTAGCGTCTGTGCTTGCCCGATTGCAAATTGATTGAGTTGAACTTTATCTAAAATGGGATACAAAATGCAGGTTCGGTCGACCGAACTCCCTGAGTCGGCCGACCGATGGTGTAGCCGAAACAATTCTGGCCTATTTTTGATCGACCGACTCAGTGGTTCAGTCGACCGACCTGCTCCTATTTCCCTGTTTGCCTATTTATGCTCGTTTTGCTTTGTTTTTCCAATTGTTAATCGATTCTTCTTCTTCGATTAGTTGTTATCACCTTTGTCAACTTTGATAACTTCTATTTTTGAAATCGTTTCTTAAACCGTTTTCCAAGCTATTAGTATAACAAACCTTTACCTCACTCGTATGAGAAATCTAATTAAACGGCTTAGTAAAACAAGTGGTATGAAATGCTTGTGTTTGCTTCGTCGGTTAATTTTTGGACTTGTTCGATTGAAACTCTTGTGACAATTTTCTAGTGGAGATTTACAATTGGTTCATAAATATTTAAGTTAAGCTAGTGGTTATGGGACATGAAGCTAAACTCATATATTTACTAGCTTAGTGTAATTGACACTTAACCTCGAGTGGAAGTCTACAATTTGTTCGTAAATAATTAAGTTAAGCTAGTGGTTATGGGACATGAAGCTAAACTCATTTATTTACTAGCTAAGTGTAATTTACACTTATCGATCAATGATGATCATTTTGTGATTTAGACTAGCAATGTGCGATGTCTCTTTGTCTGCGAGCGAGACTATACCCGTTTTTATTGGAGCTTCGGCTTGGTGGGGTAGCGACCCATGGTCTTCGGGCCGTTTTACTGGAGCTTCGGCTCATGGTCTTCGGGCCGTTTTAGTGGAGCTTCGGCTCATGGTCTTCGGGCCGTTTTAGTGGAGCCTCGGCTCAAAATTAATGGTTAGCAACCATGGTAGCTTTCCATTTTGTGATACACGTGTTGGTGAGTTTTTATGCTCCAGTTCTAGTGACAGGCCTCTTTCCCCCTTTTTGTGATTTTTGGATTTCCATTGATGATTTCTAGAATTTGTGTTTCACCAATTTTCGTGATTTACAATCGTAAGTTTTATCATTATTTGTGCATTGGTGAATTTGTGTGTCATTAACTTTTGTGATTGGCATTAATATAATTGTCAATATTTATGGTTTGGTGAATAAAAACAAAGAGGATGACATTCTTTTTTATCTTTGAGAAGATTCTTGTGATGTTGATTAATCTCTAGTTGATTTTCGGTTGCATACTTATTACAGTATGGCTTTAGGGTTATCATACGTTTTTGTCATATCTCTTATTCTATCATTTTATCTGATATTTATAGCTAGACTGATCCGTTTATTATTTTCTTATTAAATGATACCTGGGTCAGACCGAGATGTTACAGGTGCTTCTGCTTGAATTCTCATATGGGATTATTATCCTGACTTTTGGCTAACTACTTAGATTAGTAGTTTTTGATTGTATACATTTGAGATATAGACTCATTGATGTATACTTATTCTCTTGTGTTGCAATTGTAACTATTCATTTTTGTGATATTGTGGATCTTGTTTGACCACTACTCTGATGTACACTTCTATGTGTAATATTCATATCTTTTTCCGCCTATGAATTATCTGTGACTGATTTGTGTTATGCTTATTTCTATATTTGTTTTCGAAGATATTATAGCCACTGTGTAGTAGATTTGAGTTTGTGTCGGCATGTCGGATTTCCTCTAGAAATGAAATGCAAGTTATATTTTATCTGGCATATCGATGCTCGCACAAAGCCATTACACGGATGGTCGCTCCTCAACAGCCTTATTCTCCGTGCTAGTTGACGGCATTACACCGTAGTGTCCTTGGCTAGCGTGGGTATAGAGGTGGAGCGTCGCAGCTTGGTATCAGAGCCAAACTTCGAAACAATGTAGAATAATCTAGCAAGGATCGTTGTCCTAAGTCTTTCTTAGGAGTTGTGCCTTAGGATTTAATTCGTGTCTTCGTACCGTTCTATCCTATTTTCCTTTATGATGCCTTATGTTATCAATCAAGTTTGTTTGATATTCATTCTGAGAATAACCTTTTTCTTCTTCTTTCTTTCTTTCTTAAAGAAGAAGAAATGGTTAGTTCTAGCAGTCCTAGCGCTGGTCAATCCAGTTGCCCTTCTCTAGATGGCTCATTCATGTCTGCCCAACAACTTTTGGATCTTGTAAAGAATCAAGAGTTTATTTGTGCTTTGAGTAAGAACCCCAAAATGGTTCTACCTTTGAAATTTGAAGTTCCTTTCAATCAGCTTGTGGATGTTACTCTTCGACATGAAGAGGTTGGTAAAGGAGG
The DNA here is from genome assembly GCA_030765085.1 of Allium cepa. Taxonomy (NCBI): domain Eukaryota; kingdom Viridiplantae; phylum Streptophyta; class Magnoliopsida; order Asparagales; family Amaryllidaceae; genus Allium; species Allium cepa. Next base: position 693,038,177 of record CM060934.1, read on the forward strand.
TGATAGTGATATTGGGATTTCCAAGAAGAGGCATATTAAGTTCAAAAGCCCTTATCCCAATAAGAAGGTGAAGCTAACTACTTCAGTAGCAAAGACTCCAATCCCTAATCGTGGAGAATGCTACAATTGTGGCTCTAGGGACTTATATAAATAAGTGTCCTAGACCTATCTCTTGCCGCTATTGCAAAGGTGCGGACCATTATATGTCTTCATGTCCCAAACTTCAAAGCAAGAGAGAGAGGGAGCTGAACGACTTTTCTCTTGGTCAAGGTACTTCTCATTCAATCCTCGATGGCATTGTTTTATTTTGTGATCTTCCTATTTGAGTTCTTTATGATATGGGACATTCTTATCATTTTATATCAACAGAACTTGTTGAATTATTTTTCTTTAAAACAATTTGGACTTGATGTCTTCTTTGAGAATTGCGAATCCGGATGGTGGATCCGCAACACTCAACTTGTTTCTTTTTATTGATGTCGAAATTATTTTATGTGATTTTTCTTTCCGAGCCAAATTTTTTTTACTTAGGCTTCGGAATTGATTTTTGTAAGGATTGGCTTAATCGTTGTGAAGCCCATATCCTATTTTCCGTGTGGACTATTCATCCTCGACATTTTTAATCTGTTAAGAAGATTTCTATTTTTCGTTTTGATTTTGATTCCAATTTGATGGCATCATTTTATTCTTTAAGCCCTCATGATGAGGAAAGTGTTATTTCTCTTACCTAAATAGTTTGTGAAATTTTCCGGTATTTTTGAATTTGTCTTAGGATTATCTCCTAAGCAATCTTTTGAGTGGTGTTAAGGTCTTTTTAGTTCGACCTTGCCATCGATTTTTATTTGCTACGAGTTGCAGAAGTTAGCATTCCATTTACCGCATTCCGCACTCGTTATGATTATTATGAATGACTTATTATCTCTTTCAGTTTGTCTAGCTTATTTCATCCATTTTATGAATCGAGTATTTTACGAATATCTCGATGACTCCATTCTTGTATTTATTGATTCTGGATGAAAATAGCAATTTAAAATTTTGCAAATCTTTTTCATAAGATTTATTTATAAGTATAGTTAGATTTTGTTCTTGAAACGAACAAAGAATATTCGTAAAGATTTTAAGAGATATTTTTATCATATAGAAGATGATTTTGTGATTGTATTGCCCATTTAGTGTTTTAAGAATTCTGATTGATGCGCTTGATCAATGTTATCGATAGGAATTTCCTAAACGCTTTGATGAGACGGTCAGACACAATAAATTGACTTGTAAAGATGTAAATTTTTCTAGAAAGATGATTACATAAAGTTAATTATAATTTTTGAAAGTTTTAACTTTTCGGGAAAGAAGATTATTTAAACGAAATTCTTTCTTTTCGATACTCTTATTCTTGTGATTGCCGAAGGGAACCAAGACTTTATCTTTTGTACCAATGCTAATCGTATTGGTTTGGATGTCGTTCTCTTGAAAAGAGAACGTGTTACCACTTGTGCTTCTAAACCATTAAAAGCCGATCCAGACTAGGTATGCTACTCATGATCTAGTGCTCGCGGCTATTGTTTTCGCTTTTAGAGTTTGGCATCATCATTTTGGGGAAGAGATTTGTTCTCCATCTCGATCATAAATCTTTGGAATATTTATTTACTCATAAGAAACTTAATTTGCGTCAACCCCGTTGGCTTGAATTCCTTGTATCTTATGATCTTTTTACCAAGTTCATCGGACGTTTCGATGTCCCTTGTTTTATTGAGCTTCATCTCATTTCTTTATGGGCTTGCGTCCGATGTTCTTTTATGGTGTTCGGTTCATTGGACGCACCGTTTTTGTACTGCGTCGGTGTTTCGAATTATTTGAGCTTCGGTTCATTGGACGTACCGTTTTTGTACCGCGTCGGTGTTCCGAATCATTTGAGCTTTGGTTCATCTGGCATACCGTCATTGTACTACACCGTTGTTCAAAATTGTTCGAGTTTCTAGTTTCTCGGGCGTACTGTTATTATACTACGTCGTTGCACCTGCTCAATTTTCTGTTATTCATGATGTTTTCTCACATCTTTCTATTATGGAAATGCCTTAGGGATTCCTATTTTTAAAACCCTTATTTTAAAACTAAAGCCTTATTTAACAAACAAGGCCCCTTTTATAAAACGCGCCGGCCCAATTATTTTCTTTAACCCAATTCTCTTTTATTTTCTTTAAGATAATGTCGGCTTGTTCTTCTTTCTGAAATTAGGGCTTCGGCTGTTGTTCGTTGCTCTTTGTGAATTTAGGGCTTTGTTCTCAATCCAGATTAGGGCTTTCGAATGCCAATTTATTTTGATCGAATCTGTGGTTGTTCGAGAGTTGCCTTGCCTGATCGATTTCTCGTTGCTCCCTCTCTGGTTACTTCGAGTTGATGGAGTTCGACTTCGATTCGGTATATGATTTTCTCCTTTTGTTTTCTGGTTTGATGCTTGCTTGAATTCCGATGCTTTTTAAATTGCCGATGATGACGATTGGGATTTTAGTGCTTGAATTCGATCGATTTTTCCTTTATGCCAATGATGATACTTTGGTACTCGTATTTATATGAATTCGAATTCACTAATTAACTCGATACTTTCCTGAAATTCACTTTCCTGATGCACACGACTTTCCTGATATTTTTTTGCAACTTGTTACTCACAGCCTTGATATTGATGCGTTCGATACTTACTTGATTCATACGGCATAAAAACTTTCCATTTTACTTCCTGACTTTTTCAAAGATGTGCACCTGACTTTTGACTTCGGTTTGATTTGTATTTTTATACTGTGTTGATTTCATGAATCATATCCACTACACGACTCTGCATTAAGTCGATCATCACTGTTCCTCTACACATATGATTCTCTGGTGCATTTGCCTTTGTTAAATTTTGGCCTTTGCTGGTTCATATGTTTTTAACATATTTGTTGTAGTAAGTTGGGCAGGCACATTCACTTGTTCATTTGATTCTGCTTCGGCCTTGACTTTTATGAATTACGTGAATTTTTGGCTTCACTTGTGAACTTTCGAGTTGTACACTGCTTGTTAATTATTGCTTCAACTTGATGAGTTCCTGTAGTTGCTGTTACATCACTTCACATTGCGTTTATGTCCAATGCATAGCTATCTTCATTTTTGCTGTTTGCATGCTTCATTGACTTGAACTACTCTCTGACTTTTGTCTGAGTTCATATATATATGCTCCATTTGTCATGTATTAGTGAAGCAGTGTTGCAGTTTGGCTTTGTCTAACTTGTAGTGTTCATTTGAGTTTGGCATAGTTTATGTTGACTTGATCATGGTTCCTGTGCGTTATCTGTTACATGAAACTGTAAGGTGAATGTTGCATATGAGTCTGGGCATAGGTATTTGCAGTTTTGTTTTTCTGGTCTTGGATTTGTGGTTTCATATGCATTCTGGTCTGACCTGCACACTTGTTTATGCTTGAACACTGCACTTGTATATATTCACTATCACTTGCTCTTAGCTTGGAGTTGCATCACCATGCATATTTGAAACTCTGTTTTGTTGCATCTCTGTCCATTGGGCTGCACACTTGCTCGATTTTACTTGTTGTTCACAGTCATTATATCTTTACTGCCATGTTGTTTGCATTGCATTTGTGTTGACTCTATGTTTGCTGTAGTCTTCAAGCATTGCCGAGTCACTTGAATTTAATGTGGTGTTTATACTACTGCATATCACGGCATTTTCTTTACTGTTGTACCATCACTTGTGTCTGCACTTGCTCGTGAAAAATAGTTGTTCATGTGCTTGTCGAATTTTCATGTACACTGTGTCATTTAAAGTTTGTTGTGGTCTTTGTAATTTCACCACCTATGTGTACTTGTGTCGAGGCTTGTTGGCATCTGATTGCTGTGGCTTCATTTTTATCTGGGTTCGACTTTGACATTAGTTTTTGCAGTTGGTTCCTTACATTTCAATGTTGTTGTTGACGAGATTTTGAATATATTGCACCTGAGTTGAACCTGTCTGTATATTTGGGTTTGACCTTGTGCTGTAGCATTATCAAGTGTATATCGGTGTGCACGGCCTTGTGGCATGTACAGCGATACATTGTGCATGTCACATTGTTCGTGTGTGATGAATTCAAATAAATCATGACGAACAACCCAAATAACTGAGGCAAATAATATTTTCAAAAATCATATTTTATTTTACATTGCAAAAATATTTCTTTTTCAATTTTACTGCGTTAGTGAATATTTTTGCAGATTGCTCAGATGCTGGATTCAAACTGGAAAGAAGTTGAAGATAAAAATACGAGTGTGAGTGATATGTAGTGAGGTTCTGAATGTAGAAAAGAATTATGATGTAATCAGAAATTGTTTTGTAATTTAAAATGTATAGTTATAGTGAGAGCTTGAAATTGTACTATCAAAATTGTAATAAATATTTGTTTGAATAAAATATTCGTTTGAATTCAAATTCCGTGTTATTTATTTTATTCGACAAATATTTATTTAATCTATGAAAAATAAAATAGTATATTAACAAATACATTTAAACGAATGTATATATGTTTATTATCATCAAACAAAAATCATATAAGCGCATATTCAACAATTTTTAGGACTAACAAATCCACTACAAGCATAAGCGATAAATTATTCATGAGTCAAGTGATTAGATATGTCAAACAAACTACTTACTATAATCATTGTTTGCTGAAATTTAACTACTAATATTGCCAAAATAACTTATTAGTATGTTTTCTTTAAAATGGATTATCAAAGCTAAGGCTATAAATTATTCAATGCATTTAATATATGCCATGGCCATTGTATTTTTCATCAACAACTACCACAAATAAGTTTAAGTTGATGAAGTTCTTACCATCTGAGTTTCAATTTTGAGTTTGGTAAGATTAAGAAAGTCATTATTATTTTTATACATGTCATACCTATAGTTGAACTCCTTTGTCAAAATTTCAGTCTATTTCATAAAAAATTATGGAGAAGAAGAGAGAAAGACATCAAAGTGACAAGTAAACGAGAACTTACCAGAAAAGGGGAGTGAAAAATAAACAAGGACGTTTAAGTACGAGGACATTTAATTATGGTTAGCTTTAATCAGTTTAAATTCCTGGATGATATTTATGTATTGTACTCATTATATTGCTCTATTAATTCATATGCACATATACCACTACTGTAAATATGTGGTTTTTGATGCCTTTTTAGCGTCGTTAAATATTTTAGCGACCCAAAGGTTCGACAGAAAAATGTGTATTGCTAAATTCTTCCATAAAATTAGCATCACTATGGAATCGATAAAATATAGCAACGCCATTGTGATGAAAGTTGTGCATTTGAAAATTGGCATCAACAAATTTTAAAAAGGCCATTATGATGCGTAATAACATACATATGCCATTTTAGACTTGAAATTATAAACCATTTTGGACCTAAAAACAACTGATCTACGTCCAGTCCAAACTTACATATTTTAACACATAGATATCTCAGATCAGATTATGCAGGGCATATCCATAACTAGATCATATTCTTCTGACCAAATAACGATTGGAACTATTAAACAAAAAAAACTTGACAATTACTAGGGCAATGAAGACACTCACCAAACATCTACTAAATTAGTTTCGGAAAACATCATAACAATTTCAATAAGATTTACAATTCCGATAACATCAATTTTTTAATCTAATATAAATAAGATATTGTCATGGACACTCCAATTTTAGATATGAAAGAGCCATTTCTTTTTAACGTTTTTTTACTATGAGGGGTACTAATTAAAATAGCTTCCTCATAGAATTACAATTAAATTGACATAATTTCCCTTTCTTTTATTTATCCTAATTTTCCCTTTATTATCATTAGCCTTTAATCTAAAATCATTAATCAAATAATGGAGAATTCCTACTCACATCCATATGGAATTGCAAATGACAAAGATTAAGGTTGATTCATGCTCAAAAAAACATTTAACATGGTAATTTTAAATCTTCACATTTTTAACAAAGTATGGGTATGATTATGAAGATCAAGATGAATTTCTTGTTGTCATCATTATTTTCATTTTTCCAAAACGAAGGAGAAGGGTAGTGTAAATGCAATTTGTTAGGATTTTGATATTTTGACTATGGGCAAAAGAGGTAAAAATATTTTTTTTCTTTAACAAATAGGACGTGTGCCCCATATAACAATTTAATTTTGTATGAATTGCTCATAAATTTAGCTTCCTCGTATCCAAAACTGAAGTATCAATAACAATGCCCTATAAATTTACCATTAAAGAAAGAAAAATAATGGTATCCCATCGCTCACCCAGCGATCCCTTGCCCCTTCCCTTACTCACTTCTCTAGCACACAAACCGCCAACGTGAACGCCTTCTCCACGAAATGCCTCCCTAAAATCCACAAAATTCAACTTTATTCAATATACAGTCACCTCACTTGTGCTTCTAAATTTTCATCAATGATGAAACCACCATATGTTTATTACATGGATCCTTCGATGCTATCATTCGAGAATGCCAGTTTGAAAACTTCCCTTACCGACCTGATAGCATCATCGTAAATTCGAATCATGGACGTGTCGATGTGGAATGTGGCTCTAACCACAAATAGGTTGAGAACGCATGCGACTCGCAGCAGCAGTTCGACCTTTTTTTGGAGAGCGTCGTAGTTGTTGGAGAAGGACTAGATACACCGTTTGATAGGGGTACATTGTGGAGGAGGAGGGAGTAGGTCAGAGGGTCCGTTCATTACTGCAAGCTTAGGATTTGATATTGAATTCAAGGTTTCTATTTTTATTTGGTGAAAATGTGAGAATTGTATGGAAAGGTAATGATAGAGGAGAAATTTAGTTGAACTTTGGATTGCACCAATCACATATGTCAATTGTTGGATTTAAGAAAAACTAACGGTGGTTATTATATTTTCACCTATTTGTAATCTGGATTGTTGTTTTAGACCAATAGCATGCTACAGTCTTTTTTTGGAGTTGGTAAATTAGTGTGACATCATTAATGCATAAGGAATTGCATACACCTTTGTTATACCAAAAAAGGTAAAAAGAATTAAAGATGGCGTCATTAAGGCATTGCAAATTAATGATGCTTTAGTGTTGACCACGTTTTTAGCAACGCCGCGCCAACATCTCGTCAAGCATGGCTAATCAACGTTAGAAATCAACTTCTTATCAAGTAGTGTACATAAATACGAATACATAGATATATATATATACACACACACACATGTATGTATGTATATGTATATATATAAGGTTTGCTTATATATGTATGCTTTTACCATTATTAGCTGGAAAAAAATTTGAAAAAAATAAGGGTTTATGTGGTTTCGTCTTAACAAAATTTATGCTAACAAATAACCTCAACGACATAAAGGTGCAATTCATTTACTACAATATATGTAGGCAATAGCATGAAATAGAAAATAATCTCAAATAAAAGGAAATGGCGAAATATGTATAAATTGTAAGTGTATTTATGATCATTGGTGTATGGGCATGGTTCCTATTAGTTTGTACTAGATAACTTCACATAATTAAACTTGTTATTACTTTCTAAAAACATCATAGAACCCTACCTTTTGATCTTGGATACTTCGATTTGTTATTACTCGGATAAAGGAAATAGTAGGTAAGGATTTCACGGTGAAAGTTATTGAAGTAGCCAAAAATTTTCTATCTAATTCTAATTCTCCAAAAATAATTTTTTGTTTGAAGATGGTCGATTGATTGGCTGAAGTATTTGTTAATTTTATTATTTGAATTTAACATATTTAGATAATTGTATGTAGGAGTAGTGGTAATAACAACATTAACACCAATCTATATTAATAATGCAAATATTTGGTATAAAAGTAAAAGTGAAGCCTTTTCAGTATGTCCAAAACACCCATAGTAAGTAGCTTACCATCGAAGCAAGGTTATTTTTTATTTCAAAAATTAATTAATGGTCCTACGGTCTATCTCATGACCTTATTTATTAACCATTTCTACAAACTTCTATGGATATTCCTCTTTAAGTTTTCAACCATTATCGCACTCATATTCCACATTTAAATTTTTAATCACAAAATAATCAACATTAAAGATGAAAACTCCCATGGATAAACTATTGATAATTAATTACCCTTTACAGTGTCCAACATTTAAGACGGAAGAACTTTCTAACGAGGGTTCTAATGATTTAGAGAAATGGATCATTCTACTCACATGTTGCCAACCAATTCTCAATTCAGCTTATTAATAGTGTGCTCGCTAGCTTATATTGTCATTTTTTTATTCAGATTATCAATTGAATTATAGTCTAATGATCGCATTTTTAATTAATATATCAAGTTTTGTGTTAGAGGCTTTAGCATGGGTTTTTCAATTAGTCAATGAACTTTATTCAGCAACGTGTTACGCATAAAAAAATGACAATGGACAACTCTATTTAATAAACCTTTGTTCAATTGGTACTCCTAGTAGATGGCTGATATGCTTATTGATTTGATTTCAACCTTTCTTTAAATTAAAAGGATGTATTCCACATTTTAAGGCATGTAAACTAAAGTTTTAAGTCTTTGGATTTCAACTTATGATCTTCAGAAAGTTTAATTCTTGGCAATAAATGATTTGTTACTTATCCTTTTCTCTAGACTATTTATTGTTGCAAAATTTTGTTTTCAACTATATTTGTTTTCTAATTGGTTAAAAATTTCTACCAATTGTTCCTTAATGTAACATTAACTATGTTGACTAATGGGCCATGGTAGAAGGTTTTGTTTTAAATTTGATTGATATAATTAGTTAAAGCTAATTGATTCAAACCTGTTTAGAAACTACCATGGCTTCACTGGAAATAGAAATGGCTAACAACAAAAGGCTAGTAGAATGCATGCTACATAAATATAATCATATACTACACATATATGTACCATTATAATCTATTAATCTTAAATTCTAAAAACTCTAAACATAGTAACTCCCCAAGTTATTATGTGGTCGGAGCTTTCTCCACATCTACAATGAATTATTTTAATAGACATTAATGGGTTATTTTAAGGATATGTCTTTGAAGCATATATAAAATCGATAACATTGATTTCTTTAAAAAGTAATGATGTAAAAATCATTATTTGGTGCTTAGTTTGAACTAGTAAAGCATACAATCTCATACACTGTTATCCATTCCCTCTTTTAAATTAGTCATTATCACTCTTGGATAACTTTTTTTAGTTCAATGATTTGAAGTGATTGGGATTTTGTGCTTATGTTATGACAAAATTTGCATACTAATGGTTATATCATTTTTATAGCAAAGAAGAAACAATATTAGTGGTTGCTCTTAAAATTGAGAATAATAATTTAATGAATGAAGAGCAAAGCATAGTAAAGACAGTTTAAACACTTAGTGTACAATGTATCTGAATGGCTGGCGGTATGCCATAGGGGTAATTATGTAATTTGTCATAGATATCTAGCTAGTCAATCATGTTTGTAGTAACGATGTTTGTTTTCCTTTTATATACTTTGTTATATTGTGATACAATCAATTAAGTATTTAATTTAAAGTATATAATAAAGAATCTTTAAATGAAATGTTGTGTGATTATAGTTGCAACCGCGATTATTAACTACAAAATAAAAGAACATTTTATTTTAAATATTCCTGATCAAGGTATTTCAAGAAATGAATATCGATTCACCCATTAAAACCAGAGTACGTAATGCTCTTTAAATGTTGGGATGCGTATTACTCATGGCCGATGCAGGCACCAAGAGGCTATATTGTACCTATAGTTATTGGATCACTATATGGTGACCTATACAAGAGTTTCCTGATGGTTGATAATAATCAGATCAAACGGAAAATCTCAATGTGATAATGTTACACCATGGAACTTCAATGTGAATACCCCACTTTGATTATAGTTAAATTATAGTATGACGATCCAACAAGCGACTCTAGTTGGGTCTGAGTCAAAGTATTAAAAGTGATGCAACATTTAATAGAGAATTCGTCTCCTAAGTTGTATGAGGTTAGTATCATGGTCGGCTATAGTCAATTCAAAGTCAAAATCTCAATAACTACAAATGTATATAATATACTTATCATAATATTATTTTTATATATATTGCCTACTTTAATTTAGAATTTGTAATACAATTTATACAACCTGTTAAATGATATGATCTGTTATAACCTTACAAATTAAACCGAAATTTATATATGTATAAGACTATGTTTTAAGTTATGAATTTATGTTTTAATATTACCTATAATAATATTTTAAATATATTAAAGAATTTAATGATTTATATTTCTGTTTGAATTTTAATCAATCCTAAAATATAGAGATTGTTGATATCTTGTATAATTTGATGTATGAAATTTTGGTTTTGTAATATATTGATTCTTTAAACAAAACATTTTTATTGGCATATATATATATATATATATATATATATATATATATTTGTGTGTATGTGTAATTGCAAATACATCAGAAAGGTTTGATGCAATTTGGATGTTTGTTTTAACTCAATTGGAAATTATTTTTTCTTAATCATTATATGTATGTATGTATGTGTGCGTGTGTGTACATACATTTATGTATGTATGTATGTTATATTGTTAAGGCATGTATTTTAGAAATAATTTTATCAATAAATTTATTTTTCGTTGAACAATTTTAAATTGAGACTATAATATATACACTTAAATAGAGAATACATATATGGTAGATATAAATACCAATATCTACACATGTATATCTTGACTATATTAATGTTTGTTGCTTTTGTCATTTTAAATATATTGTCATCCTTGTATATTGATTAGATGTCATATTAATTAGATGTTTGCAAAAGATGTGTAATTAATCAATGATGCCACATTTCTCTATTTTCTTTTAGATCTTGATGCGACTATATCTATATATAACTTCATACATTCCCATCTTTAAACACCAAACTATTACATTCACTATATGCTTCACATGTTTGTTACGCCTTTTGAAATATGAATATAATTGACGCATTCATATCTTTTCAAATGTCACAGTTAATAAATATAGATTAATTAATTAAGAATAAGACAATATTAACAAAATATGATTTTATTAATAACGACTAGATTGGATCTGGTGAAACTTGTTAAACTTCATAGGCCCACTACGATTCAAATACAGAAATATTTTTTGAAATCTACCCATTTCATCCATTATGAGATAGACCGGGTTCCTTTAATAACATTAGAGCTTAAATGATCTATAAAGTTTAATTAGTCAACATTTAGGGCCAACTAGTAAAAGATACTTATCTGATGGGTGTATAGAATATTAACGTCTAGGCTTGCGGTTGAATAATTAAGTATTCCTCACTCCCTAGCTACCGACCTGACCCAATTTATGGAATAAGTCAAAAAGGTTGGCCTAAATGTAAGGCCTAAAGTTCTTTGGACCTTGCAAAAATTTACAAATTAAGATTTGAAATTAAAAAGTATATTATAAATTTAAAAATTAAGTTTAAAATATAAAAGAATTTTTTAATAAAGGTTATAAAATAAATTTAATCAAACTTATTTTTGAAAAATTAAACAATCAAAATTTTAATATATATCTGATTAATATGATTAATTAAATAAAATAATTAATTAAAAGTTAATTAATACACACACATACATATATGTATGTATGTATATGTATCAATAGCTATTATAGTTGTACATTTATCTTAAATTGTTTACGATAAATAAATTAATGTTTTGTTTGAATTAGCTAAAGTATTTAATTAATTTAATAAAAGGATTTATTGAATAAATAATTAATCAAAGGTCAACCAATTATTATATGCGTATACATATATTGATGTGTGTACGTATAAGCAAAACCATAAATTTATGGTTGGTTCATCAATAAATGGTTTGAGATGAATAACATAAAATTTTAACTAAAATAAATTTTTAATTTACTAAATTAAGAGTTAAATATTAGTTAAATGTGATTTAACTAATTGAATTGAAGGTTTAAAGGTTATTTAACTAATAAGAACCAAAATTAATTTTGGTAAGTTTTTAGTCTCAATTTTGTTTACACACATCATTATGTTAATGTAGATTAGATCTCATATCTTTACTATTAATAATAATAATAATTCAATGAACTATATTCAATCGTGTCTTTTGGGATGTCTGATAATACCCATTTACTCTTATATCATTTCCTACCGTGTGAAATATTTTTGCTCCCTTATTTCTTAGTATTTTTTTTTTGCCACATCGCATATATTTTGCCTTTCAGCTGCAACCCGAATCCCAGCTTTTGCACTCTTATGGCAACAAGCTTTGGAATCTGAAATATATTTGCCTTACAATCCAACCAGATACATTTGAAGTAAATCTAGCCAGAATCGGAGAGTTTCGGACTACCAATTCACCTACCAAAAGCGCCTCATTTACAACATTGTCCATCTTCTCCGTCATTATCTGCTCTCTTTTTTCTTTCCTTTTTTCTATGGTAATTTCACTGTGCACTTTTGCTTTATGGGATTCAAAGTGACGAGGGTAGACGAGAAAGAAGCAGATTTTGAGAAGTAAACTTTGTTGGTTTCGGAATGTTGAAATGACAAATTGCTTGCTTTAATCTTTATCTTTATCTTTACTATTAATAATAGTAATTCAATGAATTATATTCAAATGTGTTTTTTGAAATTTCCGATAATACACTTTTACCCTTATCTCATTTCCTACCGCGTTTCATTTTGTCTCGCACAAATTACTATTCACGATGGGGTAGACTGGTGCATACGAATGCCAGGCAATACTGCATGCAAATGTATTGTGAAAAAATATATACATGCTTACATTTTCACATGCGAATATATATGTGAATATGCAAAGCCAAGCAATACTAACACAAAGGCAAGTATATAAATATTTTCACATGGACACACGTCACTGACGATAAAGTGATGATCAAATACATGCATAAATACACACACACACACCTATAGAAACACTCACGAAATATATATAAAAGGACACATTACATATATATGATTACATGAAAAAAAAATTATAGCCTTAATTAATTATGCAAAGTACAATTGGGCGCGATTAACTGTACGCGTGGCCGTAAAATGAACACGAAATAAAATAGGGCGTGAAGACTATAAAATGTATATAAGCTTTTCAAATGTGAAGGAAAATGTGTACAAGCTTCACACCAAGTTAAATTCGAAAGCCTGGGCGTGAAAGTTATAAAATGTACGTAAAAATTATATATTTATATCTCCAGGCGACAGCTTTGCAAACGTAATAAATTGGCACGATGGTTCCACGCTAAAACGACGTGATACATCTCTACTGTTAATAAAAAGAATTCAATAAATAAGATTTTCACAGTGTCATTTGAAATTCCGAAAAAGATCTACATCAATTAACGGAATTTCACTATCGGTTTGCAACCTCCATCGTCATTCCCTTACCAACCACCAATCAACGAAAATTCAGTGTCAATTTGTTTATAATAAATGTGCTATGGAAAACAAAGTTTTTGCAATTATAAGCACACATCCATCCATAAAAAAATTATTAAATAAAAAGTAAATATTTACAATCATTAGATGCATGTACGTGCAATTTACACTAGTGTTTTATAATGAATTTATATGTACCTATGTTGTCTGATCTAGTACATACATATGTATTCATGTACAAACTGATTTAAACAATTTTATTCCATAATTTTTTTTACAGCATTATGTATGTACAGACATATATTTTATCAAACATGTTTTAAATAGCTTAAAATTGCTTTGTATTTATACATGTGTTTATGGATTATAAAAATTTAACCTAACATGTATATACATTTAATATATGATGTGTGTTTTCTTTTACAATAGTGTTGTTTAGTTTGTAAATGATATACATAAATGTGTGTATGTATATTAAAAAGTGTTGTTCCTTTTCAAATATACATATGTTTTATACTATCTATTTCAAACGTTAAAATCAATATGTTGTTTGAAATTACAAATCTAAGTTTGATTTTCAAAACCAAAATTAAATTCTTAAGATATTTCTTTAGTCTCAAAATATATGTAGTACTGAAATTGGTTTTAAGATATATTTGTTGTTTTATTGCCATTAAAATTGGAAATTAATTGATAATTGGGTGTTTGTGTGTAATTATAATTTGGAATAATAACTGGGGACAACAAAGGCACATATTAAGGGAAATGGGTCGATTGTGTTGTAAATCCCAATGCCTATGAATGTTCACATTAACTATGTACACTATCTATATGTTTCACGTCCACGATACAAACATAAGTATATTTAGTACACTTGTAATATCACAATCTAGTTTAAATTAAATAAAGTCTTTTTGTAAACAAATTAATTAAAATATGGTAAATTATTTCCAATAAATTTACCAGGGTCTTGGAATTAACTTAGATCAGAGACACTGAACTATGAAATGATGAAGGAATGAGTTAAGAAGCTTGGAAGATGTCAAGATTAAAGAGACCAAAGATTTGGCTAAGTTTTGGAAATGCATGATTTTGTTGGTACCAACCATATTTTATTGACCGCATTTTACCGACCATATTACGGTTGATATGACATTCTTGTGATTCATGCACGGTTACCTTTATACATACTGAACTTCGGATCTGGAGAAAAGATGCGTTGAAGTTTGGGATCGCCAAATTTATCCTAGAATTTTCCTATAAGTTAAGGAGACTTCAACTAGAAAAGGGACTGATTTTTAGGCTTAAGAGTAACCTTCTTCTTCCTCTAACTCAAAAAAAAAAAGATTAATCTAAGTCCATGATATCGTAACTTGAACTTGATTATAGTTTGTTGTATTCCGAAGAAATTTCATCAAATGATAGAATTAAGTGGAAGTAAGCCAGAATTTTACCGAACCATTATAAAAACTCTAGGCCATGTTCTCTTTTACTTCGTTTTTATCGTCCTTATATTTGTATGATTAAGAATCTATTGGTATTGGGTGTTGTGTTTATTTTTGATTCAATGTTTTTGGTATTTCACTAGAAAAGACTTGATATTTAATTTGGAGAAGATGAAGAGGCATGCTAATAGATTTATTGCTAAAGGAAGTCGACAAGGACATAGGGGAACCCAAGAGGTGTCCTCAAGTTCAAATCTAACTTCCATCTATGTTACCAAAGAAGTGATGGAAGGGACAACGATAGAGATGCAAACTGGATTACTAGCGAGATAAGAGGAGATGCTGGATGGATTTTTTTGGAAGACAACAAAGGACAACTGAAGCAGTTGGAGCTTGGAATTAGAGGCTGAATAGTGGAGCAATTGCACAGGGTAATAGAGCACAGCAAACTGAAACCAATCCCCTAACACTAGAGTAGGTCAGTGTTGACAACGATCATGCCAATACCAACTATAATGGATAAGGGGCATGGTCGATTTGGGTTTTAAGCGAGCTAGGATATGATGATGGGTGATACTAAAGTTATCAATGAGGATCATAATGCAAATTTGTAGCAATAAGGATTAGGACTAGAAATTTCTCATAAGAATGTTGGTGGGGATAAAGATTTGAATTAAGGGCATGTGAAGCCTCAGAGGTTTCAACTAAATGATAATGATAGAATCGCTAGCATGATAAGGTAGGTGCTTCAAAGTAGAGCTCCAGATCAAAGTTTAGAGGATGTAAACAGAAATCTATTTACCCCAAACATTCGATACGCTAGAAATCCACTAGATTTTAAGCTACTAAGTTTGTAGTCGTTTGATGGAAGGATGGATCCAAAAGTTCATTTGAAGAGATATGTCCAATATGAGTGAGTGTTGGGTGCTTCGAAAGAAGTGATGGGACATTGCTTCTTATTGTCTTTTATTGATCTTGCTGCCTAGTGCTTTTGCCAATTTGGGAATGGTACTGAATTAGTGGAGAAGTTTATGATCGGTTCAAAGTTTATATAGTACGATCAAGAAATGTGATAACACTTTTGAGTGCGAAGCACAAGGTAGGTGAGACCTTATGAAGCTACTTGGCTAGATTCAATGCAGCAGCTACTGCTGTGTAGAAGTTAGACACGTCGATGGTTCTGATAGTGGTGGTTTTCGAAGATGCCAATAAAGCTGATTTTAAGATAGCTTTAGAGAGATATTCGTTGATGGATCTTGTAGGTTTCTACTACCACCCATAGAGATATTTACACCAAGAGGGCACAAAAGCCGAGAATGTTGGGCAGGATGGAGGATCATCTAAGGTAGGATATGGAAAAGATAAAGGAAAGTGAAAAGTTGATGATGACTTCGAAGGATCGAAGCGATACAAGAAGAAACTGAAGTTTTCCTCTTACACCGAATTGGCAAAGCTCCCAAAGAATATCTACCTAGATAATAGCTGGAAGAATCCCGATAGAAAACCCACAAGGAGAAAACCCGCAGATTGGTTGAGATGGTCGGGAAAATACTACCTATTCCATGAGATGGATATGCACGAAACCAATGAATGTAGGCATCTATGTGACTTGATAAAGGATAAGTTTTGAGTAACCGGCTTCAAAAATATGTAAATAATTAAACCGTAGTGGTGCAGTAGCAGCGACCGGCCTTTGTGGTGGATATACTTCGACGGAGCCAAGGATTTAGGCCGAAATTGTTTATTCAACAATCGGGATGGATTAGATTTAGGTTTATTTTGTGCTCTTTACTTAAATGAATAAACTATGAAGGATTTCTATCGGACTACTTACACATTTACGAGATCTTATATGATTCTACAAGAAAGCTTTGAGTTAAAGCATGTGAGTAATTCGTGTTTTGATCATATATTTTGACTCTTTACTTGATGCATTTTGATTTGATTAAGAATACTTGAATGATTTGAGTATGGTTTAGTTGAACATTATATTTGATTTTGATATTTCTAGCAGATGTTAGTGTAACCTAACTATTCTAGAGATTTGATAGACAAACTAATGGATTGTAGACCCCCGATTAGAGAGACGGGGTGAAAAACGATGAAGTATAAGTCCTCTTATCGGAGAGTGAGTGGATGGACCTATACAGGATAGCAAGTCCCCTTATTGGAGAGTGAGTAGACGGATGTGCTTGGATACCGGGTCCCCAAGCAGAAGAGCAAGCAGATTGAGCTTATCCATTTAGTAGGTTGTCTAGAATGGTAGTATCGAAGGTTAGGTTTGAATAATCAAGTACTCTGCCTTACCTGCCTACTGGCTTAGTCCAAAGGATGATGTAAGGCCAAAGGTTATTCGAATATAAAGGCCCGAATTGATTTTGGGCCTGGGGATAATTTTCAAAATTCATTTTGAAAATTTAAAATATATTATAATATAAAATGAAATCTTACAAAAGTTATAAAATAATTTCAAGAAAAAAATTAAAAACAAATTTAATAATTTCAAATTTATTTTACTTAATTGGATTAATTAAATAATAATTGATTAAAAGTTAATTAATTAAAATAGAACGTATATTATGATATATCTACATATACATTTATCATAAATTATTTACAGCAAATAAAAAATTACAAATCTTCATTTATTTTGAATAATTAAAAATGTTTTAATTAAATGAATATTTATCTAATAAATATGTTAATTATTGTTGACTAATGTGTATATATATATATATAAAGGTTGAAGTTAATATCCGCCTTATATTATTTAGCATAAATAAAATAAATTATGTATTTTAAAACTAAAATAATTTAATTAATTTGTAATGTAATTAACATGTTAAAACTAATTAAATGAGACATGACTTATTAATAATGTACATAATAATATAAGTCAATTAAATTATAAAAGGTTATGAATAAATTAAACTTGTATAATATGAATGTATAATATAAGTGGAACTATAAGAAAACCAATTTAGGTTCGAGGAACAAGTACATACAGTATGTATGATCATTTTATATAAGTAGAACTCTAGTCCCAATAGATGTATTGATATCCCATCTCAAAACATGTTGACTAGGAATATTTAAAGTAATATGTCACTTATTGCGATAAATTTATCATGATAACAACAAATTGTAATTACTATAACATAACAAATCATTTAAGGATTATATGTTTAATACATTTTTAATTAATAACTTAATTAATTATATCATAATATAACAAGTATATAATAGAAAGAAACCACATTTTACTTTGAACAATATCGGTCGTCAAGTTTGATATATGTAACAAATTACATAATTTCCCCTTGGTCATATCCCTAACTATATCACGACATACAATATCAGTGAAATATTTGAATTTTATTTAAAGCAATTTATTGCTAAATGGTTTTAGAAAATTTGAAAGTCTTTATAGGCCTTTTCTTGGCTGGCCATGCATGGTAAAAGTAGAGGGATTGATTGAGATTTAATGAAGAATTAAAGAGGGGAAATTTTAAGGAAATAATTAGAAAGTTTCAACTGTTTCTTAAAAAAAATCCTTTTATTAATTCGTTCTATTGAGAATACATTTTCCCAATCTCTCTCTCTCTCTCTCTCTCTCTCTCTCTTTCTCTCTCTTATGGCCAAAATTCCATGGCTTCATGAAAAAAATCCCCAAACAAAATAAATGCAAAAGTGATGATTCAGATCATTATAATTTTGGAGGAGAATCAATCAGATCAAGGAGTTTTCATATATTCAAGGTGCAAATCATGTAATAACCCCGAATTTCGGACAATTCCTATTTAAATATCTAAATTATTTTAATATTTGAATCTTGAATTAAATTCTATTAAAATGATTTAATAAGCCTTTTAACCTCCTTTTAAATCATAAGTAATGATGGTAAAAAAAAATTTGAAAATGTTTACAAAAATATATTCTTTGGAAAAAATATCGATAATATGACCAAAAATCTTTTTATTGATAATGGCTTTTTTCTCAACAAAAGTTATTAGAACTTTTTGAACATGTCTATTTAATCACTAAGGAGATAATTAGCAACTTAAAATATTTTCATTTTTATTGCTAATTAAATAGAAAATGAACAAATAAGGAGAATGAGAAAAAATTGAAATGTTTAACTCTTAAGCTAATGATCAAATAAACATATTACCAACTAATTAAACACTCTCCTCTTCATAAAGCTTGGAAGGTTCTAGAAGCTTCCTATGGATAAGAGATATCATTATGAGGAGGATAATAATGGTGGTTAGTTTAAATAAAAAGTGACATAAAGTAAAAGTAAGCAAAAATGGAAACTCCTTAACCATTAAGTAACTTTGACATAAATTTTGGAAGTGATGTTTGATGTAGGGTTTTTAGGGGTTTTTGGTCTTTTCCCATCGCATTTTTATACCTATATAAGGAGGGTCATACCCTTAGGAAATAATCACAAATAAATTCCTAAGCTTGAGATGAAGTAGAAGGGTTGAAAATGGTAGAAGTGCTTAAGCACTATTCCACTAATTACTTTCTAACTTTTAAAAAGTTAACCAAATCTTCTTTAATTTCTTTAAAGTTTGGTTTTGGGGTTAAGACATCATGAGAAGCATGATTAGCAAGTAAGAAGTGAGAGGAGGTGAAAGAAAGAGGAGGAGCTAGGATGGGCCGTGAGCATGGAGGAGGAAAGTGGCTTGGGTTTGGAAGAGCTAATGGTTTATGGAAATCATAATACTACACTTAACTCTAAAAGCCGACGAAGTAGGTTTATCCATTTCTGGGAGTTAAGATTGATGTTGAGTAGGGATGGAGCAATAGAGCTTTAACATACCAGGCTTCCCTCTTGAATGAGGAATATTTAAGTTGGGAATGTCAAATACAGGTTAAGTATACGAATATTGATTTGTATAAGCAATAGTTTTTGACTAGATAATCGATTAGTCGATTATTGATCTTAACTGTATATGAACTTAGATCTTTAAAACATAGGTTTGTAAAGATAGTAACAAGTAGGAAAATGATTTGGGTTTGTTGTGACAATGCGGTAATCGCATTCGTCTTTAACCCTATTTTTAATTATACATATGAATGTAAATAGACTTTAATAATGTTTTAAAGTTAAGCATAAGCGAAATGGTTTTGGGTTTGTAGTGACAATGTTTAAGTAACATTAGTCTTAAACCTTTTGAATGGATTTGTGAAAGTACTTAGGTCCTTAAAATTGATACTTTGAAGGAAACATTAAAGTAAGAAATCTTGTTAATGATATGTGAATTTACTTATACCATTTGAGATAAGAATATGAATACTTTTCGAAGTATTGAAAAGAGTTCAAACGAATAGTAGAAATTATGATAAACAATGTTTTATTAGGCAAAAGAAGTTTTATTAATAAAAGAGGTTTTAATTAATAAAAGATTAATTAAACCAAAAGGGGATTAGAAGTTGCTTATATGACTTAATCATGATCTGTATGTATTGTTCGTGCTTTGTATGTTTACTCGTTTATGGAAAACATTTAGTCGTATACTTAGCACTAAAAGTCAATGAAATAGGCTTGTCTATCTATTGGAATTAAGACTGATGTTCATGCAGCGATAAGAGCAATAGAGGTTTAACCCACCGGCTACACTCTTGATCGAGGGATAGTGTGAGATAAAAATATCGGAAACATGATAAGTATACGAGACTTGGTTTGTATATGCAATCTCTCTCATTACCATTGAATAACAAAATTCATCGATTCAGTCTTGGAGAGATCGGAATTGGTAAGTTTTTTAGTTACCAAAAACTACTTCAAGGCTAAGATATGTGTTCTATGTATTGGAAGTGGATCCGTTCGAGATATAGAGATCTATGTGGAGATTCGAGATCTGTTTAAGACGCTCGAACACATGCAGCTACTCGTGATCTATTCAAGATGTGAGAATCCATGTGTGATTTTGAGAACTGTTGAGATATGGAAATCCAGGTATGGTTTCGAGATTTATTCAAGATATGAGGACCTAATTTGGGATTCGTGTAATGTTCGAGTGATGAAGACTCTATGGAAGAAGCCGCATGTGATCTCGACATCAAAAATGATAGAAAACATAGTAAGGGCATAGCTTGGGGTCTGGCTGACCCATGATAGAATATTGTCACTCCGTATCTAGAGTATGCTTATCGATGTTGCATGTAGGAGGTGATGGTATTCAAGATCATATATTTAGATGTGGATTGATTATGTATTCTTTAATGGTATATTCTATCTATAGATATACGATGCTCGGAGTTAGTTTCTGATCCTTGTGTATGGAGATTGGATTTCGGCATGACCAAAGGGATCCCTGTGGAAAATCCATTATGCGAATGTTCCTTATCAGGTTTTGATTGTACCCTCTAATATGTTGTTGAATGTATCCAATGTAACCATTCGAGCTTTGTTATAATTATTATATTCTACACCCTAGACATTTCTATTATATCACCTTATGTACCTTTTAGATGGTGGTTTTTTTGAGGTGATAGCCATTATGGCATTTCATGCAGTCTCAAAAGTACTATTTTATATTGGCCGCATGTTTCTTGAGTTTTTCATACCAGACTTATGTCTAACGCTTGGTTTTGTTTTCCCTAAATTCCTCACATGCTCTTTCGAGTAATCTGAGAAAGACATGTTTTCATTGGTGTTCTTTGGAGCTCGAGAAGATAAGCTGGATGTTTCACCTACACTAGTATTCTTATTTTCTCTACATTATTTATTGTACATATGAGCATTTGTGAGGGCGGGTTTTTATAACTGTCCAGGTTGATGATGGTACCTAGGTTTTGTAACTCTAAAATTTTTGTATCGGAGTAACCCCTTTGTACTATTTCTTTGATATTATATAATATTGTTCTGCCGTGAAATTCTGATATTGCGTTATCTTCTTTCTTGTTCAATTTCTTTTTATTTTTATTTTATCCAAAAATTTTGCCTTTTCGAAAATTGGATGCTCGACACAAGGATACCGTACATGTATTAGTGTCGACATTTGGGGGTCGAAAGTGTAGGTCGTTGCACTTGGTATCAGTGCTAAAGGTTAAGCGAGAACCTTGGCTTTGGTGGGTATGACTCATTAAGGATAGGGTGATGGAATGCCCTAGCACGAGTCGAGTGTATTATACATATGAGAGCATAATTATAAAAGTATGCCTTAATGGTAATTATAACTGCGAAAATTAAAAATCTTAAGGTAACTCTTATAAGTAAATTTTCAAAGTATATTCTAACTAATGTAGGGGTTAATAATGTTTATCTATTATCCCTCGTTAATTAGTTTAGTTGTGTTCGGCCAGTTTATGGGAATTAACTATCATTTGTTCATTGTTTATTTGTGCTCGACCGGTTCATGGGCACATTTACCTTTAACTGCCTAGGTTGGGAAAACAATATTGTGGGTGCATTGAAATGAATAACTTATGATTTATTTTTCACAATTTGACCATAGGTGTTCAGTGATAATGTTGGATTAAAAGTTGAATTTAGTAAAAGATGTTTATTTTAATATGAGAAAGATAAGTTATTTATAAATAAACATGTGTGAAAGGATTTTATATAAGAAAATATTTTATATAAATATGGTTTGTAAAACATGATTTATAAATAAGAAGGATTTAGCTGATATTTTGATAACTTAAATCCTGGTGTCTTTGAAAATGTTTTTCAAGATTTTGAATAAAATAAAAGTAGTACTATTTGAAAGTAAGCATTTAGAAAATTAGTTTATGAAGTTGAGATCATGATATTTAGTAATATTTACGAAGTATTTGGTACCATTTTGAAATTGATTTTGGTTAAATCCGAAAGGCATGAAGTGGATGTACTGAATTCGCTCCTATCGCTTGAAAATAATTCTGGTGATGACTTAAAAATCATCGATGTTCATTTTTGGGTTCCTAAGTGAGGGATGCTATAAGGTTGCTTTAGTAGAACATATTTCGATTTAAATTTCAAAAGTATGGTTTATTATACAATATATATATATATATGTGTGTGTGTGTGTGTGTGTGTATTACTATTTCAAAAGCAATTTGAAATAAAACCCGACGATTAGTTTTAAAAGTTTTTCTTTAGAATGAAATTTGGTATAGACATTTTATATATAAAAATTTTATATATAAGATGCCCGTGTTGTAGTGGCATAGCCCCAAAAAAATATTGAAACCTTTTCAAGTTTTCCTTTTTGGGTAAAGGGCGATTAATAAATTATTGAAATTTGTTAAGATATTTTATGGACATATATAGCATATGCATTATGATTGTATGGCATGTGTATCTTATTATGATATATTGTTTGGTAGATTTCAGTTGTTAAAATGAAATGGGATTTTCGACGATTTTGGATAGTCCGAAACTTTTGAATTGTTATAGAATTTGAAACTAAGTGTTTTATGAAAATATAGAGATGATTTTATATAAAGTTTGAATTGATAAGTTAGTAAGTTAAAAAAAGCTTAATTAGTTAAACATACTTGTTAATTAAAACACAAATTAATGTTTTGTATATACTTTTAGGATGTCATGGAGTATAATACAAGTATGAACTTAAGTTATAACTATTTATAACTTGAAGTTATGTTTTTTGAAATGGTTTATTAATGATTTTAGTACTAAATGAAATGTACTATTTGGATATAATGAATATGATAAAAGATATTGGTGTATTTAAGAAACCAATAGAATAAGAACATAAGTTGTACGTAGATCGTTTGATTTGCATAATTGTTCTTGATTCAGTATTCGAGTACGTGATTTCGAGGTGATTTACACTGGTCCGAACAAGGATTTTTCACTAGATTCTTAACGGAGAACACTTGATACAGATTCTTAATATGATTTCAAAGTTTTCTATCATAATATATGGCTATGTAAGGAGAACAAAGTTTTCCAATCAAGGAACCCGATCGATGTCCGCCTAGAGGTCAAGTGATCTATACTAGTTAGAAAGTGAAATTTGTGCGATCAAGCAAGTGATCTGAATTGATATTGCGTATGGATGGTCCATGCGCATCGTATAGGCTTTAGCATATGCATACTTTGTTTTTTTGACTTATGGAGAGTTTGAGCGATGAATCTTCAATTTGTTATGAGGTAGCATGAATAGTCTACAAAGTAATAACCAGAGGTTGTCGAGCCTACAATACGCTTACTAAGTTATTTATCATCCTTGTGTGATGAGAGGATTTGGAGCTTGAACAACTCTTAGTTTTATTTGCTAAGTGATTTTGAATATTGTTTAAGCATTTTTATGTGATTGTTTCATTGATTGCTCGTATTGGAATTTCGAGGATGAAATATTCTAAGTGGAGGAGAATGTAACTATCCGGAATTTCGAACACTTCATATTTAAATATCTGAGTTATTTAAATATCTGAGTTATTCAAATATTTTAGTCCTGGATTAAATGCTATTAAAATGATTTAATAAGCTTTTTAAACTAATTCTAAATCATAAGCAATGATGGTAAACTTGTTTTGGAAAAATGTTTACAAAAATATATTCTTTGAAAAAATATCGATAATATGACCATAAATCATTTTATCGATAAACAGCTTTTTTTCTTAATAAAAGTTGTTCGAACTTTTTGCACATATCCAATTAATCATTAAGGAGATAATTAGCAACTTAAAATATTTAATTTTTATGGGTAACTAAACATGAAATGAGCAAATAAGACAAATGAGCAAACAAGGAAATGTTTGATTCTTAAGATAATGATCAAATGAACACATTAGCAATTAATTAAACACTCTCCTCTTCATAATGCTTTTAAGGTTCTAGAAGGATCCTATAGATAAGAGATATTATTATGAGGAGGATATAATAGTAATTATCTTAAATAGGAAGTGACATAAAGTAAAAGTAAGCAAAAATGGAAAGTCCTTAACCATTAAGCAACTTTGACATAAAGTTGGAAGGGATGTTTGATGTAGGGTTTTGATGGATTTTTGGTCTTTTACCATCACATTTATAGGCCTATATAAGGAAGGGCACTTATTTGGGAAATAATCAAAAATAGATTCCTAAGCTTGAGATGAAGTAGGAAGGTTGAAAATGATGGAAGTGCGTAAACCCTAATCCACTAATTTCTCTCTAACTTTTTCAAAAGTTAAGAAAATCTTCTTTAATCTCTTTTAAACTTTAGCCTTGCACCCAGGACATCATGGGAAGTATGATTAGTGATTAAAAAGTGGGAGGAGGTAAGAGGAAGAGAGGGAGATAGGATGGGACATGAGCATGAGGGAGAAGGAAGATGGCTTTGGTCTGGAAGTGCTAAAGGTTGGACCTTTAGGCTTGTGTTGATGAAAGAAGGTGGTTCCTTGGTTCTTGTAGCCTTGTGCTTGGATTAGGAATGGATCTAATGAGTTATCTCACTATCTTGTTAGTACATATTATGTATGTATATGTTGTGTGCAAAGTATAAAAGTTAAAGTGGCATTAACTAAGTAAACTTATAAACTTTGGACTCCTTTGTCTTTTGAAAGAAAATGATAATTTTCTATGGTACAAACTTACTTCTATTACCCTCTCAAATATGTGGCATGGCCTTGACTTGATATTTAAATGGTTGGTTAATTTTTATGTTAAAATGATGTAAATTTGAAATTCTTTGAAACATGAATAGTCGTTATAAGTGTACTTCGAAATCCCTTGTTTTTGGGATTTTTTATAAATAAATGGAAAGATATCTTTAAGGATTTCTTTCCAATAATTTTTAAGTTATCTAATGATAGTACTTACTTTAAAATTTCAAATCTTAAATAATTTGTTCAAACCGTTAAAACTAGTCGCAAAGATTGCGCTCTTCAATGTTGTTTTAACAAGAACTTGTAACAATACTTATAAATGCTTTAGTAAGTCGACTATTGTTTACGTGTTTAAAATGTAATGTTTTTGCTTGTTTTTCATGATAAATGGCTTCTTAATTCTTTTCTTCATAAAATCTTTCTATTGAAGTTCTTATAAAATGTATTTGAGTATGAAAAGAAGAAGAGAAATTTAAATATATTTTTAATGATGATTTGTGAATTTTGAACGTAAAGTGCTGCAAAATGTAAAACATATTTTTAATCAAACTTCTAATTTTGTTATTTTCAAATAATATTTTACATAGATATTTAGAACCTATTTATATGTATTTCTAAAGTATTATTTATATAGAAAAGTTTTGATAAAGGTGAATGACTAGGCTAAGACTAAAGTCGATGAGTAAACTTGTCTATTTGTGAGATTGAAGAATGGGGTGTCTAGGCAAGGCTTGAAGCAACCAGTGCCTAGAATTACCTGGCTTCACTTTTGAACGTGGAACAGTATAACTTGAAATCTCAAAAACGTGTTAATCTTATTATTTACTTGCTTGTCTAAATAGGTAATATGCTTTTTTTTAACGTTAAAAGCCGACAAAGTAGGCTTCTCTATTTTTGGGAGTTGTGATTAATATCGAGTAGGGACGGATCAATCGAGCTCTAATTTATCGGGCTTTCCTCTTGAATGAGGAACATTTAAGTCAAGAGTGTCTGAAACAGATTAACAAGGTTATTTGTTACTTGTCTATGGAAATCATTAATACTTCACTTAACATTAAAAGCCAAAGAAGTAGGTTTATCAATTTCTGAGAGTTAAGATTGATGTTGAGTAGGGACGGAGCAATAGAGCTCTTACCGACCGGGCTTCCCTCTTGCATGAGGAATAGTTAAGTTGGGAATGTTGGAAATGAGTTAAGTATACGAACATTGATTTGTACAAGCAATGGTTTTTGACTAGATAATCGATTAGTCGGTTATTGATATTAACCGAATATGAACTTAGATCTTTAAAAAAGGTTTGTAAAGACAATAAGAAGTAGCAAAAGTATTTGAGTTTTTTGTGACTTACTCACATCCATCTTTAACCCTTTTTTAATTATAAATATGAATGTAAATAGATCTTTAATAATGTTTTAAAGATAAGCACAAGAGAAATGGTTTTGGATTTGTAGCGACAATGTTTGAGTAACATAGTATTAAACCTTTTGAATGGATTTGTGAAAGGACTTAGATCCTTAAAAATAGATATTTTGAAGGAAATATTAAAGTAAGAAATCTTGCTAATGGTTTGTGAATATAGTTATACCATTTGAGATAAGTATATGAATACTTTTTGAAGTATTAAAAAAAGTACAAATAAATAGTAGGAATCGATGAATAATGTTTTATTAGATAAAAGAAGTTTTATTAATAAAAGAGGTTTTAATTAATAAAAGATTAATCGAACCAAAAGGGGATTAGAAGTCTCTTATATGACTTAATGTGCTTTGTATGACTTGATCATACTTTATATGTTTACTCATTTATGGAAAACATTTAGTTGTATACTTAGCACTGAAAATCGATAAAGTAGGCTTGTCTATCTGTTGGAAGTGTAGGGATATGAGAAATAGAGATCTAACCCACCAGCTTCACTCTTGATCAAGGGATAGTGTGAGATAAAAATACTAGAAACATGATAAGTATATAAGACTTGGTTTCCATATGCTATCGCTCTCAATATCATTGAGTAATCAAATTCATCGATTTAGTCTTGGAGAGACAAGGATTGGTAAATATTTTACTTATCGAAAATCACTTCAAGGTTGAGATTCGCGTTCTATCTATTGGAAGTGGATATGTTCGAGAAACAAGGATCTATTTGGAGATTCGAGATCTATTTAAGATGCTCGAACACATGTAGTTGTTTGTGATCTATTCAGGATGTGGGAATCTATGTGTGATTCCGAGATCTGTTGAGATATGGGAATCCATGTGTGGTTTTGAGATCTATTCGAGATGGGAGAATGTTCGACGTCAGAAATGACCGTAAACAGAGTAGGGGCATAACTTGGTATTTGATTGACCCATGATAAGGTATTATCACTCCATATATAGAGCATGCTTATCAAAATTATGTGCAGGAAGTGATATGTTGAATATGCGCTTATATGATTTTTGTTTGATGATAATAAACATATATACATTCATTTAAATGTATTTGATAATATACTATTTATTTTCACAAATTAAATAAATATTTGCTGAATAAAATAAATAACACGGAATTTGAATTCAAACGAATATTTTATTCAAACAAATATTTATTACAATTTTGAACAGTACAAATTCAAGCTCTCACTATTCACTATACAACTTTGATACAAATTCAATTACATCACTATTTTACACATTCACCTCACTACATATCACTCACACTCGTATAGTTATCTTCAACTTCTTTCCAGTTTGAATCCAGCATCTGA
Source organism: Allium cepa (assembly GCA_030765085.1). NCBI lineage: Eukaryota > Viridiplantae > Streptophyta > Magnoliopsida > Asparagales > Amaryllidaceae > Allium > Allium cepa. The sequence continues at coordinate 693,066,396 of CM060934.1, forward strand.
GCAATCTGCAAAAATATTCACTAACGCAGTTAAATTGAAAAAGAAATATTTTTACAATATAAAATAAAAGATGAATTTTGAAAATAATATTTACCTCAGTTATATGGGTTGTTCGTCATCATTTAAATTTGAATTCATCATACGCGAACAACTTGTGACATACACAGTGTATCACTGTATATGTCACAAGGCCGTGCACACCGATATATACACTTGATAATGCTACAGGGACAGGTGAGCACAGGTCAAACCCAAATGAAAAGCCGGGTTCAACTCACGTACAATATATTTAAAATCACGACTCAAGCACAAGGTCAAACCCGAGTTTTTGAAACTGGATTCAACTCAAGTGAAATTTCAAAAATCAACGTGAAGTGAACCAAGTTCAGGTCAGACCAATCAGTAGCATGCTAATGAATCAACTGCAATGCAACACATGAACCAAGCTACACAAACTGCAGTGGACAGCAAACATGACAGCAGACCAAAGTGCAATAGGATGAACCGCAAAGCCAAGCATGATACAGGAGAACAGAAGTAACAAGTGCAGGTGAACAAATGTGCAAATGCTCAAACTCAGGTGGACAACATATCAAATTAACCAATGAAACAACAGAGCTCAATGCAACTGAAGGCAACATATATATATATATATATATATATATATATATATATATATATATAGTGAACCGTATATCTACCACAAGCATCAACATGTATGCAATCAGAATGAAGCAGACATTGACAATATAGATGCAAGTGAATATGGCAACGAAATTAATAGACAGTGAAACAAAGCACGGTTCAAACCAGGGCACACAGCATACAAATGCACCAATGAAGTCTGTACACATGGAAAATACAAGCAACTCGAGCTCAAGACAATGCAAACCAAATATCAAATAAAACACAAGAGGCCAGAGAATTGAAGAAAACTAGTGCAGTGATGCAAGTTCAAATATAATGAAACAACATGTACAGGAGAGTGAAAAAGCATACTGGAATCGAACCAACAAGCTTCAGCATCAACAACAATGAAGAAACCACAAGTAAATGCAACTACAAGATGAATCATGAAATGCAACATCAAACCAGAGAACATCTACAAATGGTACCGACTACAAGTGAATGCAAACAATACAATACTGAAGTGATGAAATGCATAAAAATCAACTGAAACAAAGAATGCACTACAGTGAATGCAGAGAACACATTACAGTGACAACATACAAATGCTTATATGAATAACCAGGGCAGATAGCGTCGAAACAATGCAGCATGGCCAGAGTGAAGATTATAAGACTGCAATGGATACAACAATGCCCAAGACAACTTGAACAAAGCTACTACAGGAATGCAGACAGTGGCCGAAGCCAATTCACAAAAATATCAAAGTCAAGAAGCCGTGTTCATACATAAAGTCAAAGCCGTGGTCATCACAAAGAAATCAAAATTTCGTTTTTGACCAAATATATCGCAATTTCAAAATCAAAGCCGTGACCATCAAGTAACGAAGAATATTCAAATACGAACAAGTCAGAAAACATCTCAATCATCAAAGGGAAATCAAACGGCCGAAGACGAATTCAAACAATTTTATACGAACGCAAAAATAGGAATTCGAATCCTATATAAACCCTAAGATCATCATCGGCATATGTATCGAATTCCAGAAAGCACAAAATCAGTAAAGCAAAAGGATATAATTACATACCAGAATTCGATCAACGAAGCAGCCGCGGTGAGCAAATCAAAGAGCATCGAAGTCGAACAGTATCAAACGTCGGTGCTTCGATTTGCAAGAACCCTAGTTTGAATCGAAAGGACGAAAAGCCCTAATTTAGCTTCAAAGAGGAACGGCCGCCATCTCCAAATAAACGAACGAAGAAAATAAAAGAGACGGGCTAAAATACAAAAGGGGCCGACATTTTATTAAGGGCTTTTAAATTTATAAATAGGGTTTTATTTTTTTTGAAATTTTTTTTATCTTGTATTTTCTTTTAAACCGTTTAATTTTCTAGTCGTGTGACTAGGGTACAAACTACGTGTCGTAGTTTGGGAATTCGCAACTCGGTGGTTGAGTTGTGGCCAGGGTTTTGAGCATAGAGTTAGGATAGTCAATAGCGGGTATAGCGAGTTTACGTGTGTAAGCGAGGGACTTTCTAATTTCTAGTAGAAACCTTGGGGGCAGCATGTAGGTAGGGTTTTGCCGAAGCTGGGTAAATTCTGTGTTGTTCTGTTCTGCATTTTATTATTCTTTGTGCTGTGTTTATTCTGCTGTGATCTGTGTTAAAATTAATATACACTTCCGCAATAATTTTTATAATTAACACTATCACCCTATTCATCCCCCCTCTATGGTGAAATCGATCCTACAAGTGGTATCAAAGCTAGGAATAGAAGTCAACATTTGTTTTAAAAATTCGATTTTTTGAAAAAATCAATTTTTGTTTTAAAAATTTGAATTTTTAAAATGGCTTCTTTTAATAATGCTTTTGCAGAGTGTCGGTCGATAGTTAAACCACCAATGTTCAATGGTGAATATGCTTTTTGGAAAAATAGGATGAAATTTTTTTTGAAAACCATTGACGCATGGGATATTGTTGAGGCAGGTTATAAAAATCCAACTATAACTGTAGATAATCAGGAAATAGAGAAACCAAAGGAACAATGGACAGAACTAGAAAATAAATTACAGAATACTAATGCTAAAGCTATGAATTCTATTATCTGTTCATTAGATCAATTTGAATTTAATCGTGTCTCACATTGTCTAACTGCGCAGGAAATATGGCACATACTAGAAGTGACTCACGAAGGAACATCTCAAGTCAAAGAATCTCGCCTTGCCATGCTAAGCAGCGAATACGAGAACTTTACAATGGCGAAGGAAGAAAATGTCAAAGAGATGTACGGACGACTTTCCAATATCGTATACAAATCAAAAGCTCTCGGAAAAACATACACCGAATTGGAAATAGTCCGGAAAATCCTTAGAGTCCTTCCACGAAGCTTTGAAGCGAAAGTAACTGCCATTCAAGAATCGAAAGATTTAAAACAACTCAAAGTTGAAGAACTCATCGGAAATCTCACCACATATGAGCTAGAGATAAAATTCAAAGAAGAGCGTGAAGGAGGAGATACTCGAAAGAAATCGATAGCTCTCAAAGGAACAACTAAAAGTGATGACGATGACGATGACGATGGTGCAGAAGAACTAGAGCTGTTAATAAGGAAATTCAAAAAATGGAATCAGAAACATGGAAATTCAGCTCGAATTCAAAAAGCAAAAAGTAGAATAGCCAAAGCATTAGACTACTCAGAAGAACAAAAGATTATTTGTTACAATTGCAACAAACCCGGCCATATCAAGCCCGATTGTCCACAAATTAAATTCAGCCATTGAAAGAGACAGAAAAAGAAAAGTTTTGCAGCCACTTGGGATGAAATAGACGAGAATGATCAAAACACTAGCAGTGAAAGCGAAAAGGCAGAAATGTGTCTTCGAGGTGATACAACTGACAGTGACGATGACGAGCCAAGTGAGGTATCAAAACTTACCCATTCTGAGATGCTTATATATTTTCATGAAATAAATGGCTGTTATGAACGACTTAGGGAAAAATATGCTAAACTTGAATCTCAAAAGGATACTTTGATAGAATGCAATGAACAACTTGACCAATTAGTTAAGAACTATCAACGTAGGATCCCTAAGTATGATAAGTGTCCAACATTCGAAGAAGAAATTAAAAAATCGAAAATCAATATAAAATCACTTGAAAATGAAATTCTGATTTTAAAAGAGAATGAAAATACTAGGAGAGAGAATTCTATTAAAAAGTGCACACAATTGTTAAATGAAAATGAATCTCTCAAATCACAAGTCCAACAACTGTCTACTACTTTAGATAAATTTTCCAAATGTGAAAAATCGTTGAATATGCTACTAGGAAAGCAAACTGTTAATACGGTTAGACAAGGACTTGGATATAATAAATTGAAAATTGTTGAAAGCAATAATAATCAAGTTAATTCTATGTGCACAATTTGTAGAAAATATGGACACAATCACAATAATTGTTGGTATAGACCCAAACATGTGAAAACTATACTGATTTGGGTTCCAAAAGGCACAAATATAAAAAATCTCAAAGTTAAACAAATTTGGGTGCCGAAGGGAACAAATTTGGGTGCCGAAGTTAAGAAAAATGTTCTGCATTTTATTATTCTTTGTGTTGTGTTTATTCTGCTGTGATCTATTTTAAAATTAATATATACTTCCGCAATAATTTTTATAATTAACACTATCACCCTATTCACCCCCCCCCTAGGGTGAAATCGATCCTACATGATAGTATTCCTACATGATAGTATTCGGGATCACGTATTTAGATGTGGATTGGTTATGTTTTCCTTAATGGAATATTCTATCTAGAGATATATGACATCGGTGGTAGTATCCGACCCTTGTGCATGGAGATTGGATTTCGGCTTGATCGAAGGAATCTCCATGGAAAATCCATTATGTGAGCGTTCCTTATCGGGTTTTGATTGTACGCTCTAATATGCTATTGAATGTAACCAATGTAAGCATTTCACCTATGTTATAATATTTATATTCTGCACCCTAGAAATTATCTATTATATCACCATATGTACCTATTGGATGGTGGTTCTTTTGAGGGGTAACTGTTATGGCATTCCATGAAGTCTTAAAAGTACTGTTATATGTTGGATGTATCTATGTCGACATCTGAAGGTCGAAAGGGCGGGTCGTTGTAAATCATGTGCAGTTTCTTTGATAGATTTGCAATTTCAATTTTGTTTACGTACATTATTCTATTATATGGATTAGATCCATATACTTTATAATGAATTTATATGTGTCTATGTTATCAGATCTATTATACACATATTTGTTTATGTTCAAATTGATCTTGGAAAGAAATATTAGAATGTTATTATAATAAGTATATGTATATTAGTCATTATAGGTTATTTAAGTGAATTATAATTTTGATTTTAAACCATTTTGTTACATAATAACTTTACAATATTTATATGTGTATAAACATATATCTATATCAAACATGTTTTAAATAGCTTAAAATTGCTTTGCATCTATACATATGTATATGAATTAAAAAAAATTGGCCTAACATCTATATACCTTTAATATATGATAATGTGTGTTTTATTTTACAACAATGTTGTCTGGTTTATTAATAATATAAATATGTGTGCGTATACTAAAAAGTTCTATTACGTTTGAAATATATATAAGTTTTATAATATCTACTTCAAATTTTAAAATAGATATGTTATTTGAAATTATAAATCTAAGTTTGATTTTCAAAATCAGAATTAGCTTCTACTTTATTACTTTAATTTAAATTTTATGAAATTTTTCAAAATTGGTTTTAAAATAAATTTACTATTTTATTATCATAACAATTGGAAATTTATTTATAATTATATATACTCATACACATATACATATATTTATAATTTTAAGTAATGACTACGAACAACAAATATACATATAAAGGGAAAATGTGTCAATTGCGGTGGAAACCCCAACACCTATCAACGTTTATATTAAATATGCTCACTATCTATTTCTACATGTGCACTATGTACACATAATTGTATTTGATACAATTGTAATGTCATAATCCAGTTTGGATTATATAAAGCCTTTTTTAAACAAATTAACTAAAATATGGTAAAAGTAGTAAGTGTAACTCCTAATTAATTGCACCTTCTTAATATTATGTCATATTAATTTGCCTTTGATAAATAAAATTTTAAGTCTTCACTTACTAAGGTAATAATGTAAAAACAAGTAACTATTACTGACTTACACAGATAATGGTATATTAACTGGTTTACATAAACCTCAAATTGATTAAACTATGCATTAATTAAATATTCTCTCAACGAAGTTAAATAAAATATGATTTTATGTAAAACCATATTAGATTGGATATAATAAACCTTTTAAACTTCATAGACCCAATCAATCCAAAATAGGAATATTTTTGGAATTTACCCATTTCGCCCGCTTTCGATTGGTTGGGTTCCTTTAGATCCATAAAGCGACTATAATTGAGTCTGAGTTGAAGCTTTAGAAATAAAACACTATTAACAGAGAACTTGTATCCTTGGTTGTATGAGGTTAGTATCATGGTCATCTGTGGTCAACTCAAACTTAAAATGTCTTTCTCGAGTAGTATAGTTAATAATAAATGTTATTATTGAACCTAGAACTTTTTCATGTACTAGTTGAGTTGAATAAGGATGATGTTGGAATTTTGACTAAAACCAAATTTCGTAAATTCGAAAGTGATAATACGGCATTGACGAAGAGAATGTTGTAGATAATCATTACTAAACGGTATCCCTTAAGAAAATATGAAATTGGATTTTACTAAAATGATATGTAAGCACTGAATTTAGCCAAACTATCACACCAATGTCTAAGATGACGTGTGAACGTTAATATTTTAGTTGTTCAATATTAATATGAATTCACACCTCTGAGTCTTAACCACATTTGTGAATTCTCCAAATAAAAACCACATGATTTGATTAGTGTATAAAATGTTGTAAATTAACTAAATTAAATAATATTTAAAACATATTAATTATTAACCTATTTGATGATTTGGGTGCTGTTAGTAATTTTTTGGTTACATATATAAAGCTATATATGCGTGTATCAATATACGGTATAAGTATATATTTGAACATGTTTTAAATAGAGACAACTACTTAATAGGCTTCTGAAAATGAATATAGCATGTGATGGTATGATGTGGCAGGTTTTTCTATGGAGAAATAAAGATATATGGATGAGATCTATTTAATGAGAATCAAAGGAGAAAGCCTTAAGTTAGAGGATTGGCAAAAGATTTCTTTATATAAAATAAACCTTCCACGATAATTTCATTTGATTAACTCCATTTTATCCATTAATTTTTCTTTCTCCTCTTTTATTCAAGTTATGGATGAAAATCTTATCATCGTTTTCCATTTGAAAACCAAATCTAATCAAATCAAAACATCAAATAGTATAAAGTGCTGTATGGTTCATCCGTCTTTTGCAAGAATTGGGTGTTGATTTTTAGAAACTCGAGGAGTTATAGATCAAGTGTCGCTTTATTAGCTAGATCCATATGGTAAAACTTCATTTTTATATCTATATTTAGTTGTATCACTTTGTAACGATCATATATATATCATTGCATCATCATGATTTATCTTTGATACCATAATTGAAATAATTAATTGGGTAATTTGATATATTTTAATTCATTTGTTTAAAACTAAAAATGCTTATGTGTGCAAATTTTTAATTTCATCTATAAATATGATTCAATACAAATTAAATGGTTTTATAAGGTAACATATAACTTTAATGAGTTAAATAATAATGATTTGAATCATTTTGAAACATGAAATACATAAACGTCTAGCTCTAAATTTTATGTGTTTGTTTTGATTTTAAAATTACTTTTGATTTTTTAGTTGCATTAATTTGGAGTGATAAAATAAATATTATATATATATATAAAAATATATATATATATATATATATATATATATATATATATATTGTTACATGTTTATATATAAAAGCATTTACAAGTATGTGAATCTTATGTTTAAATTGAAAAAAATTAATATGTATATGTGTGCGTGTGCATGTACTTTAAATAAATGAAATTATTTTAAGCTTCATAATTGTATACATACATACATACAAATATACATACATACATACATATATATATATATATATATATATACGAAAGTGTATAGGACCGTATAATATAGATAAACAGTAATGCAGAGTATAGATAGTAAATAATGCGGAATATAAATGCAGTAAGTAAAATGACACCAGAGATTTTATACTGGTTCGGAGCACCGTCCTACGTCCAGACCCAGACTAACTTCTGGCTTTAACTAACAATACCCTCACTTAATCCGGAGGAATAGGTCTGAGCAGCAGAACAAACACCTGAGCAGCAGAACAGGATTTTTGCCTCAGCAGCAGAAGAGGACTTTCCCTTGCCTGAGCAGCAAAACAGGACTTTAACAAAGTATAAATGTAGTTGACTTAATGTGTTCTTGATAACACTAATTTGTCTATTAAGATTACAAACTTCCTATAATCAATTCCTCAAGAGTATAAAGAGTATGCGAAGCGTTGAAAAGGAAGAATATTGCTATGAATCAAAGTATATAGAGTATAACTTAAAGATTCAAAGCAATGGAGAGTATGAGAGCACTTGAGTAATCACAAGAGAGAATAGAAAGAATTAGAATCAGAAATTAGTGTTTATGAAGTATGAGATAACTCCTATATATGTATCAGAGAGATGCAACTCTTAGTGAAGAGTTTCAGCCAAGAGAGACGACTGTTGATGAATTACAACTCTTCATGGAAGAAGATGTCCATTTAGAAATTTTACAGTTGAAGCCGGTTCAGTAGACTGGTATATTGGGTCAGTCGACTTGTGTTTGAATATTTAAAAATATTTGCCGTTTCAAAAATATAAATAGTGTTCACTGTTGTGTATATGCACAGTCAGTCGACTGGCAAGAACAGTCAGTCGACTGGCTGTGCATATATTGCACAGTGAACTCTGTTTGTATAAAAAATCAAAAATTGAAAACTTGAGGATTGATTTTAACATATGTCTAAGACTAAACATCTATAATAGTTACTTTAAGCCTAGAGATCCTCTGTTGTCTTCTTTTTGTCATGTATGAATGAAAATTCTTCTTTAGCTTCTGAACTGTCTTGTCATGAATCAAAACTAGTAATTCAACATTCTCCCCCTTTTTGATTGATGACAACCTTTATATATGTTGGAGAGAAAATATTTCTCCCCCTGAATGTATAATATCTTTTTCCTGCATCGAATATGTTAGTGCACATACTTTTTCTCCCCCTTTGTCATCGACAAAAAAGGAGATACATCAAACAAAAATATAAAAGAAAAGTGCAGAAATAAATAAATATAAAAGAGAGACTATTTAGTACAAGTCTCAACAAATAAATAAGTTGCAAGATTAAATATATTTAAATTGTCAATAGCGTTATAAATAATTCATATCTAACTTACTCACCAAAAGAACCTACTCATCTCCCTCTGGTGTAGGCTCCTTTCCGGGTCTAGAAGTTCCATGAGCACCACTTCCTATGCCATTAGTATCACTACTAGTATGCTCTTCGGAAGTTGACCATGTAAATCTTGGTTCTGGATGTTTTCCGTGTTCTATTGTAGAAGCAGCTGTGGAAGACGAACATGAAATTGCATCCCATAGGGTAGAAAAGAATCCTTTTACTTTGTCTAATTTTTTGTCTACTTTCTTTAAACAAGATCCTAGTATTTGTTGATTTCTAGAAAGGATCTCGACGGATTCTCGCAATCTAGCTGATTGTGCAAGACGAATATCGTCGTCTTCTTCGGGATGAGACGTTCGTTCTTGTATAATTAGTTCGCCTGATTGACGTTGATGTTGTGATGCCATTCTTCATAGGAGGTAAATGACGGAGGAGCTAACGGTAGTTTCATGAGGCTTATTGTGCGAATGTTGATAACTCCAACGGAAGAAATTTTGGATTCCGGTTGAGGTGTTCCCACATTTAAAAGCAATCACATTATATATTCACTGAAATAAATTGTTCTCATGTTACCGTTGTTGAAGGAGAGAAACTCATCCAATATTCGTCATAGCCAATTTACTTGAATTCCTCCCTATACCGCATATAATGTTTTGAAATTTTCTGGGTAGATAAGTTCATATGACCCTGTTCTTGGAAGTATACTCCGCATTAAAGCTTTGTGAAGAATTCTAGCTTTTGGTCGAAGAAGAATATATTTTTGTTCCGTCATATTATCCCCCATAAACATATGGCTAATCCGATCCCTTTCTTGAATATTACATTCGACATCATCTAGTGGAATGCCATGACTGGGAGTTTGAAGTATGTGTGTCATTCGATCTAAGGAGAAGAATACTCGTTGACCACACACTAAACTCCAAACACAATCATCCCTATTCGATGGACGTTGATGAGGAAGATTTAAATTAGCATAGAATAATTTTACCATGAGGTGGTTGATCATGTGAGAATTGGCATTCAAGTCAAGTAGAGATTCCAATCCGGATCGACGCATAAGTTCTTGTAAACCATAAGCCGCGAAATCGCTGTAGACCATGAATGAACCTTCAAAGATCCTTGAGTTTTTCATTTTACGCCATCTTGTTACAGCTACATCATTGTATAGCCATTGTGCAATTTGGGCATCCGTAGGATCGACGGAAGAAGAGCGTTGCCTTTGACGTTTTGAAGGAGCCATTTGATTGAGTTTTTAGTGAAAAAATTGAGTGTAATTGGGAATTTAGGGTTTGTGGGAGAAATAGATTTGTGTAAAAACTGAGAAGAGTAAAGTGAAATTTGGAAAGAAAAAAAAAGGTAAGCAAATAGGGAAGGAAGAGGCAGTTTTCACACAGCCAGTCGACTGGTAAAAGCATTCAGTCAACTGGTGTACTGAAATTTGCCAAAATTTTGAATAGCCAGTCGACTGATCGTGTTAGGTCAGTCGTCTGACTGGTTTCCCGAGAGTTTTGATCACCCTCATTTAGTCGATTAGCTTGCAATTTCAGTCGACTGACTGGAATTAAAAAATGCAGTGAAGCTGAGAAAACAAAATTTTATAAACAAGCAAATATATAATAGAAATACAAATAATCAGGAACAATAATATACAAGAAATGATAATTATTTTGGAGTTTTTGGAGAGGATTCTTGAGGTTCAACCTTGGTATTCTCAACATAAGGTTGCAAAGGAGACCAATAATTTTGGCGTTCCCATGAGTTTGGAGATGCCGGAGGTTAAGGTGCAGATTGTTCCCAGTTATTCCAGCCAGATGAATTTGCCTGACGGGATGTTGAAGGTTGAACAACATCATGCTTAGATGATTTGCCACAAAATTGAAGTACAATAGATTCTATAAGACTAAGACGATTTGAATTCATCCGTTGTTCGTAAAACATTTCTCTATGTAGATTGACTTGTTCCTGTTGGTAGTGATGGATTTCATCAATTTTTGTTTTTCATTTTGGAGAAAGAAACAACGATCTTCGAGACTTCTTTGGTTTTGGTGAAAATCCGGTGTGATATCTTCCTACTTCATGAATAGGGGTAGGAGTTGGCAATGATGATGTCGAGCTACTGGATGAATTATAGTTACTCGAGGAGGTTGGAGTAGCAAACGATAATTTTGATTTTGAGGAATCATGAGATTTTTGAGAGGCCATTGATGAGAAGATTTAATTGTAAAGATTGTTTAAAAAATTTGTAATGATGATTAATAACTGAGAAGAGTGCAATTTTTATAGTTGAATATGAGCTTAGAATGAATGGTTATAGACCTTCAATAGTTAATAACCAGATATAAATAAAAAAAATAGTGGGTGAGAATTATTCGAAGGATATATGGTTAAGAATGTATGAAACATATGACTCGACAGAAAAAGCAATCATAGCATAATTGGTAAGCTATGGAACTACTAGCTAGGAGACCCAAGTTCGAGTCCCGGTGGCTATGTTATTTTGTTTTTGAACGAAAATATTCAGAATAAATAGAACCAATCTTCTATATGAAACAAGAAACAATCATAGCTCGAATGATAAGAAGTATTTGAAAACATAGGAGTGGTCATGAGTTCAAGTCTTGCTAGAGTCATAAAAATTTTATTTTTGTTTTGATAAAATTTGAGTGAAAGTTATATATATATATGTATGTATGTATGTATGTATGTATGTATGTATATTTTGCCAAGGTGTGTTATTAGAAGCTACAAATATATATATATATATATATATATATATAATTTTATAAATTTTTAAATAAATAATACCAAGCTCTCGTCTTAAATTAATGAAAGTATTTTCGTTTAAAGGTTTTGTAAATATATCTGCCAATTGTTTATCAGAGGAAACAAATTCTAGATTTATCAGATACTTTTTAATATTATCACGAAGAAAATGATGATGAATGTCAATGTGTTTTGTACGTGAGTGATTAATAGGATTTTTAGATAAATTAATAGCACTAGAATTATCACAGTAAATAGTTGATTTAGTTAAATTAAAACCAAAATCTTGTAGTGTTTGTTGCATGTATATAACTTGAGCACATGCCAGAGCAGCAGAAATATATTCTGCTTCACATGTCGATAATGAAACACAGTTTTGTTTCTTACTAAACCAAGATATTAGAGATCGTCTAATAAAATGACAAGTCCCACTTGTACTTTTTCTATCTGTCCGGCTTCCTCCAAAATCAGCATCACTATATGATACCAATTCAAAAGGACATTCCTTTGGATAGAATAGTCCAAAGTCCTTGGTTTTATTAAGATACCGTAATATGTGTTTCATTGCTCGTAAATGTGATTCTTTTGGATCTGCTTGAAATCGTGCACACAAACAAACCCTCATCATTATGTCAGGTCTACTAGCTGTTAAATATAGTAACGATCCAATCGTACTTCGATATAATTTTTGGTCAATACTTTTTCTATTTTCATCTTTATCAAGATGTATGGTTGTACTCATAGGAGTTGGTTTGGTAGAAGTATTTTCCATACCAAAGCGTTTAATTGGATTGTTACAATATTTTTCTTGATTAATAAAAATACCATTTTCTAGTTGTTTTATTTGTAAACCAAGAAAATAATTTAACTCACCCATATGTGACATTTCAAATTCATTTGTCATTATCTTAGAAAATTCTTGAGAAAGCTTTTCATTTGTAGAGCCAAAAATTATATCATCAACATATATTTGGATAATTAAAATATCATGCTTATTTCTTTTAATAAAAAGAGTTTGATCAACCTTTCCAATTTCAAAACCAAAATTTATTAAATAACTTTAAGACGATCGTACCAAGCACGGGGTGCTTGTTTCAAACCGTATAAAGCCTTTTTGAGTTTATAGACATGGTCAGGAAATTGTTCGTGTAAAAATAATGGAGGTTGTTCTACATAAACATTTTCTTTTATAAAACCATTTAAAAAGCACTTTTATCATCCATTTGATATAATTTAAAGATATAAAAACATGCAAAAGCTAGTAAGATTCGTATTGCTTCTATTCTAGCGACTGGAGCAAACGTTTCTTCATAGTCAATTCCTTCCTCTTGATTATAACCTTGAGCAACTAATCTAGCTTTATTTCTTGTAATATTTCCTTGTTCATCTGCTTTATTTTTGAAAACCCATTTTGTACCAATAACTGATTGATCACTAGGTCGTGGAACTAAATCCAAAACGTCATTTCTTTCGAATTGGTTAGTTCTTCTTGCATAGCGATTAACCAGTTTTCATCAGTAGATGCTTCTTTAATATTTTTAGGTTCAATACGAGAAAGAAAAGCTACATGACCCATTTGATTTAATTGACTTCTTGTCCTAACAGATGAATTTAGTTCTCCAATAACATTAATAGAAGGATGATCTCTTAATACTCTAGGTGGAGATCTTAATTCATTGTTATTGTGAGCAATGTTTTCATTAATTTCAAAAGTTGTAGTTTCTGTATTTGTGGTATTATCAGGGAAATCTTCATCATCTATTATACTCGGAGTTGGTTTAAAATTCTCATCAAAAGATACATGAAGAGTTTCTTTGATGATATTTATTCTTTTATTATAAATTCGATAAGCTTTGCTACGATCCGAATATCCTAAAAAGATTCCTTCATCGGATTTTGGATCAAATTTACCAAGCTGATCTTTTGTGTTTAAAATAAAACATTTCGAACCAAAAAATTTAAAATAGGAAATATTTGGTTTTCGTCCATTAAGAAGTTCATAGTGAGTATTCTTTGTTAGTGGTCGAATAGAAACACGATTCAAAACATAACAAGCTGTTGCAACTGCTTCAGCCCAAAAATGTTTTGGTAATGTACTTCCATTTAACAAAGTCCTTGCACATTCTTGTAAGGTTCTATTTTTACGTTCTACAACCCCATTTTGTTGCGGAGTTCTAGGAAACGAAAATTTATGGAATATTCCTTTTTTCTTACAGAAATGTTCAAAGGCTTCGTTTTCGAATTCACCTCCATGATCACTTCTTATGTTTTTAATTTTCAAACCTTTAAAATTTTGAATTCTTTTGAAAAATGATTTGAAATTATCAAAAGTATCACTTTTATTTTTCATAAAAATAGTCCAAGTATATTTAGAAAAATCATCAACAATTACAAACACATATATACTTTGATTAATGGATTGTACTTGTGTTGGTCCAAATAAATCCATATGCAGTAATTCAAGTGGTTGTAAGGTTGAAATAACCCTTTTAGATTTAAAAGATGATTTAGTTCATTTTCCTAACTGACATGCATCACAAATATGATCTATTTTAAAATTCATTTTTGGTAGACCTTTTACTAAATCATTTTTAGAAAGCTTATTTATAGTTTGGAGATTAATATGACAAAATTGTTTGTTTCATAACCAAGGATCATTTTCTTTGGCTATTAAACACATATCTGAATTATGTTTTATTTTCATATTCAGAACATAGATATTTCTGTCTCTATTTACTTCAAAGATAAGATTTTGATTTCGATCAAAAATACTAAATTTGTTTTCAGAAAAAGTATTTTTGAATCCTTTGTCACACAATTGGCTGATACTAAGTAAATTATGTTTTAACTTTTTGACAAGTAAAACATTTGAAATAAGAGGTAAATTTGAAATACCATTATTGCTCACATCTCCTTTGCCGATGATATATCCTTTGGAGTTGTCTCCAAAAGTGACGGAGCCTCCATCTGAGTAAATAATATTTGATAGCATATCTTTATCTCCTGTCTTATGTTTTGAGCAACCATCGAGTATCCATTTTCCTCTTTTCTTGAGTGGGACCTACAAAAAATATAAGATAATATTGGTACCCACTTTTTTAATAGGGTCATAAGAGTTAAATCTTAGGAAACCAAACCCAAGAGGGCTCATTGTCCCATTTAAAAATATAATCTTTATTTTTATGAACAGTTTGTAAAAAGGTGTTTATATATTTCTTTCTAATCAAACTGTTGTTTGTTTTAGGAACCCAAACTTTTATGCTTTTTGAGTAAGAATTCCTTTTTGTCTGAAATGTAGTAGGATTAATATTTCTCCTAATTTTCTTTTTAGATGGAGTTGTTGTTTTCTTAACATATCTTAACCCTTTCTTACTTGACACAGATTGAGAGTTATCAATAATTTTTATAATGTTTCTCTCCCTTTATTAAAGTTCGAAACATTTTTGGTGATGCTTTCTAACTTAGTTTTGAGACTAGTATTATCCAATTCTATCAATTTTACTTTTGTTTTTAGTTCATGATTTTCAGAAACAAGAGCATCATTTTTCTCTTTTTGAGTTTCAATTTCTTGACTCAAAAGAGTGAGTTGAGAATTGATATTAGAGAATGATTCTTATAATTTTTCAAGTTCTTCCTCTAATATTTTCTTCTCATCTTTAAGCATATCTCTTTCGAATTCTGCATTATTCCGATATTCACGAGTCTTCTTATATTTTCTTTTGAGATTTTTTAGAGTGTCAATTAGCTTCGAATTTATCTCAATCATATCATCAAAAGTAAAATCACTAACCTCGTTTTCAGTAGCCATGAAGCTGACATTTGCTTGCTCGTTTTCATAGTCACTGCTGTTCTCTGATGAAGAAGTGTCTGAATCATCCCATGTTACTGAGAATGCTTTCTTTTTCTTGTCTTTTCTGCCTTTGAAATATTTCTTCTTTAATTCTGGGCATTCCTTCTGAATATGACCTTTCTTATGACAATTGAAACATTCTAGAACTGAAGATGATGGCTTGTTTGAAAAATTCCTTTTTCCGTTATTGTTGTTACTTTTTCGGAATTCCAAGAACTTTTTGAAATTTTTGGCAATAAATGCTAGATCTTCTTCATCCGAATCTTCGTATTTTTCTTCTTCAGCATGAAATGCTATGTTCTTTTTATCATGTGCTTGTACTCGTTTTGCCTGTAAATTCACTTCATAGGACATTAGATTTCCTATTAACTCTTCAGGTTTTGTGGTAGAGAGGTCATTAGCTTCTTCAGTAGCCAAGACTTTTCTTTCCCATTCATCCATTAAAGAGTTTAGGATTTTTGATACAATATCAAAATCAGTGTATTTTTCTCCTAATCCTAATAGTGAATGATAGATATCTTGAAATCTAGAGTACATATCATTGATGGATTCATCTTGTTTCATTCTAAAGTTTTGAAACTGATTTTTGAGAATGGATATTTTGCTTTGTTTGACTTTGTTAGTTCCTTCATGAGTGATTTTAAGTATTTCATAAGCAGTTTGACACATGCTAACACGATTAAATTCATTTCTATCTAGAGCACAGAATAACATGTTCATAGCTTTAGCATTGGCAGTAGCATCTAGTTTTTGTGTGTTTGACCAAGTGGAATATTCTACAGTAGGAAGAGTGCATTCATTTTGTGTGATATTCCATGATTCAAAACTGACGTAGCTTATACTTAGGCTTGAACAGTTTAGATACAAACTTTCACAACCTATCCAGGATCTTCCTCACGAAATGATGATTTCGTGTCAAATAAACCGATAGAACGATAAATGCTTAATTCCATTGATTGTAATGATGCCAGAATCTAGCTATCTCCAACCCGTTGATCTCGCAAGATACCATGTTGAAAGATCTACAATTCGATCGTTGATCACTCGTAAGTGTACCGAGAATTGGCTTCAAATTCGTTTATTCGCGTACGAATAACCCGAAGATGGAAAGTAGAAGGAGATCACACTCAACTTCCAACAATGGTGGCCAAAGCTCACACATAAATTTTATTCAAAATCAACTCCCTTTACAAATGACAATACACCCCTATTTATAGGAAATTACAACACACACACATGCGACTCAACCAGCGACTATTCGACCTAACATCACACGACCTAACATCCCACGAGTTACAACACACACGACTTAACACATGCGATATAAGGAAATTACAACATGACTTAACTCAACATTCAATTACAACATACGACTTAACTCAACAACACGACATACGACATAACAACATCACACGACTTAACAACACAATACAAGTTACAACACCATGCGACATAACAGGATGGCACAGCTTCAGGAGCGACTTAGCGACGTAAGGAATCAGCAACTTAAGAAGAATGCGACTTAAGAAATGTGGCTTCAGGGAACGACTTAAGAGATGCGGGCTCGATATATTGAGTCGCTTATCAAGGCAGACGACTTACGACTTAAGGTAGGCGGCGACTTAAGGTCAGCGACTTAAGGAAGAAGGCGACTTATGGCAGTTGGCATAACTCGCTCATCATGGTGCGCTGCATCATCCTCCCCTGGTTGAAAAGAATTTGACCCCGAATTTACACTTTCCTCTTCTTCGATATACTTATTCGCATGATATGGAATCAAGTGTTTGACGTTGAAAACATCAGCAGTATGGATATGTTCCGACAATCTTAACTGATAAGAATTCTCATTAATCATTTTTACGATTTCCAAAGGACCAATCTTTCTAGCAGCTAGTTTGTTGTAAGTACCAATAGGAAATCAATCCTTAGTCAATACTGCATATACAAAATCTCCTTCTTTGAATTCAACATTTCGTCGTTTAATATCTGCAGATTGCTTATATTTCTCATTCACCTTAAGCAATCGTTCCTGCACAACCTTGTGGCACTCTTGCAATTCATTCACAAAATCACTAGCTCGTTTGATCACTCCTTTCTGCTGTGGTACTATAGATAAATCCAATGGTCCCTTAGGAATTTTCGAGTAAACGACCTAGAATGGACTGAACCCAGTGCTACGATTAACTGAATGGTTGTGTGCAAACTCAGCTTGACACAGCTTGGAATCCCAACTCTTCAAATTGCCATTCACGAGGCATCTCAGTAGATTACCTAGGGATCTATTCACAACTTCTGTCTGTCCATCCGTCTGTGGATGATAAGCACTACTAAATTTCAGCTTTGTCCCGACCATTCTCCATAGACTCATCAAAAAATGACTCAGAAAACGAGTGTCTCTATCCGATACAATAAATTCAGGCAACCCGTGAAGTCGATAGATCTCTCTGAAGTATAACTGTGCGACATTAACTGCATCTGTCGTCTTCTTGCATGCGATAAAATGTACCATTTTTGAAAACCGATCAACCACTACGTAGATAGAATCATTGCCACGTTGCGTCCTCGGCAAACCCAATACAAAGTCCATCCTAACATCCACCCATGATTTAGTAGGTATAGGCAACGGCATATATAAACCTGCATCTGTTGCGGTTCCCTTTGAAACTTGACAAATATGGCACCTATGAACGAACTTTCCAACTTCCTTCCTCGTTGACGGCCAAAAATAAGACTTTGAAAAATCAACTGCATAGTACGGTCGTGGCCCACGTGTCCTTCTTCATGTAATTCTTTGATGATTTTCATTCGAAGACTGCAATCTGGAATACACAACTGATTTCCTTTGAATAGAAAACCTTCAACCAGCATATATCCATCCATGCTTCCCTGCTTGACTTTGTCTAGGATTTCAAAAATATGAATCTGAAATAAGAAGTCTGGAAGTAAGTCAAAACCCATCACCTCTACTCGCATGGTTGTTAGTAAATTCTCCCTCCGACTCAATGCATCGGCGACGCGATTAGTTACTCCAGACTTGTGCTTTACAACGAATGTGAATTGTTGCAAATAAGCTATCCACGATGCATGCCTAGCTATAATTTTATTCTGCCCTTGTAAATGTTTCAACGCTTCATGGTCCGTATACAAAACAAATTCTTTGTGGAACAAGTAATGTCTCCAACGCTTCACAGCCTACACAATAGCATAAAACTCCACATCATAAGTATTGTATCTCATCTTTGCTTCAGAAAGTTTTTCACTGAAATAGGCAATTGGACGTCCCTTCTGACTCAACACTCCTCCAATTCCAACTTTCAATGCATCCGTATGTAACTCAAATAGTAACTGAAAATCTGGCAACACTAGAATCGGTGCTGAGGTTCAAAGTTCCTTGATTTTCTCAAAAGCAGATCCTGCCTCTTCCGTCCATGAAAACTGCTTTCCCTTCATACAATCAGTAACAGGAGCCATCACACTACTAAAGTGCGGTATAAATCTTCGATAAAATGAAGCTAACCCATGGAAACTTCTGACTTCTGTTATAGTTTTGGGTTGTGGCCAATTTCTGATTGCGACTACTTTACTCTAGTCCACTTGTATCCCTTCCTTAGACAAGACATATCCCAGAAATAAAACACTTGGCGTCATGAACACGCATTTCTTCATCGCTGCATAGAACCGTTCCTGACGAACAATAGTTAACACCTTTCGCAAGTGTTGTATGTGCTCCTCTGTGCTAGTACTATATATCAAGATATCATCAAAGTAGACTACCACAAACTTCCCAATGTAAGGTCTGAAAATTTGATTCATCAGCCTCATAAATGTACTTGGTGCATTTGCTAGACCAAATGGCATGACCAGCCATTCATATAATCCTTCCCGAGTCTTGAATGCTGTTTTCCATTCATCACCTGGTCTTATGCGAATCTGATGATAACCACTCTTAAGATCGACCTTTGAAAAGATTACAGACCCACTGATTTGATCCAATAGATCATCAAGTCTTGTCATAGGAAATCTGTATCCGACAATTATTTTGTTGAGTACCCTGCTGTCTATACACATTCTCTATGAACCATCTTTCTTCGGTACCAACAGAGCTGGTACAGCACAAGGACTGAGACTCTCTTGAACACGCCCTTGCTCAAGCAACTCCTCAACTTGTCTCCTCAACTCTACATGCTCTTTTGGACTCATACGATAATGTTGCCTATGCGGGAAAACAGCACCTGGCACTAGATCAATTTGATGTTGTATATCCCTCAGTGGCGGTAATTCCGCAGGAAAGACATCTTCAAATTCATTCAACACCGGTCTAACCTCCGCAGGAATTTCAAGATCTTCACTTGTTTCATACCCAATCAACATAAACAATTCAGCACTATCTTCCACTTCTTTAACAAATTCTCTCGTAGATAATCGACTAGTTGATTCCAATTTCTTCTCTGACTTGCTTTCACTTTGTTCACGCTTCTTAGGAACTAAGGTAACTTGAGTTCTTTCGAACATGAAACTGTAGCTGTTGGTGCGACCATTATGTTGTACAGCTCTATCATATTGTCATGGTCTTCCCAACAGTAAATGACACACATCCATGTCGACAACATCACACCATATATCATCTTTGTACTTCTTTAGAAAATGTAACAAATGCTCGTCTTCCCACTGTCACTTCTCCACCTTTCTTTAGCCATGCCAGTTTATAAGGTCTATGGTGTTTTTCAGTCTTCAACCCTAACTTCTTGACAACTTATTCAGAAATAATGTTATCGCAGCTTCCCGCATCAATAACAAATCGACAAACCTTTCCCAAGATAGTACATGTAGACTGAAAGATATTGCTTCTCAGCCAACTAGAATCATTCTCATGCTTTGGCACTAAACAAGACCTCCCGATCATCAAGTTACACCCTTCGTCTCCTGACACAACTTCTTTATCTTCATCAAACTTCGATGGTTGAGAATAATCAACTTCAACTTCCACATCCTCATACTCACATTCCTCTGCAACCAATGCACTCTTCTTTGGCTTTGTACATTCATTACTTTTATGGCCAAACTCCTGACAATTATAGCACCTGATACTGTTATTGACCTTTGCTTTAGCGGTTTCATTGACAATTGGTTTATTGACTGCCTTGGAAACATTAGCACTGCTACTAGCACCCTTATTCTGGTTGTTAGATCCCGCAAACATACCAGTTCCTCGTCTCCCTTGTTTCTCCCAAGCTAGAGCTTTCTGATGTGCTTCAGCAACAGACATTGGATTAAACATATTCACCATGTCTTGAATTTGCATTCGTAACCCTCCAACGTATCTAGCCATTAGTTGTTCCTCTGTTTCCATAATAACATTCCTTGCAATCAATTGATAGAATTCATCTGCATAGTCATTCACTGTCTTCGTCCCTTGTCTCAAATTCTGCAAACGTTGATACATAAGAGATTGATAATTATACGACAAGAAAGTCGCTTTCATCATCTTTCTCATCTTCTCCCAAGTGACAACTTTTGATTTTCCCATTCTCTCCCGAGTTAGTTTAGTTTGTTGCCACCATGCCATAGCTCTTCCCCTTAGTCTTGTAGCAACTAATTGGACTCTGCGATTCTCAGGCACCTCCTTGAATTTCAAAATTTCTTCAACATTCAACAACCAATCAAGAAATTCTTCTGCTTGCATACCACCTTTGAATTCTGGAATTTCCATCCTCATACCTGACTCCCATTTACGATCATTTTCTGAATCCAGATATTGATTTTGCACTTGGCCTCGATTTCGATAATGAATACTACCTTCATCACCATCCTCCTCAAAATCATATGTATTTCGATATCGATCCCGACCATCTTCATCTCTACGACTACGCATGTCCCTTCTACCCTGTCTTTCACCATCACGATATGGTTCATTTTTGAACCTATGTTGAGTTCTTCCCTCTTCATTTCGATACCCATGGTGGTCTCGCATCATTGAAACCGATGATTCTCTCCTATCTCTATAAGACCGGGGTGACATCCTCCTTTCTTCCGAAACCAATGGTGAAACCCTGTTTCCACTCTGGTTCGAAACTGGTGACGTTCTCCTTTGACTTTGATTCAAGTCGTTCATCAATTTCTCCAATTTTTCAATACCCTCATTGAAATTTTCAGTGATATGCTGTTCCATCTGCTCAGCTTCTTGTCTTTTATACAAATCTTCAACATTATGATAGCGATTAGCACGTCTCGGAGGCATGATCATTAAACAATCTCGTTTCCATCTCTGATCTAGCTCTGATACCAATTGACGCGTTTCAATCTCTGATTTGGCTTTGATACCAATTGACGTAGCTTATACTTAGGCTTGAACAGTTTTGATACAAATTTTCACAACCTATCCAGGATCTTCCTCACAAAATGATGATTTCGTGTCAAATAAACCGATAGAACGATAAATGCTTAATTCCGTTGATCGTGATGATGCTGGAATTTAGCTATCTCCAACCCGTTGTTCTCGCAAGATACCGTGTTGAAAGATCTACAATTCGATCGTTGATCACTCGCAAGTGATACCGAGAATTGGCTTCAAATTCGTTGATTCGCGCAACAATAACCTGAAGATGGATAGTAGAAGGAGATCACACTCAACTTCCAACAATGGTGGCCAAAGCTCACACATAAATTTTATTCAAAATCAACTCCCTTTACAAATGACAACACACCCCTATTTATAGGAAATTACAACACACACACGTACGACTCAACCAGCGACTTCACGACCTAACATCACACGACCTAACATCCCACGAGTTACAACACACGTGACTTAACACATGCGACATAAGGAAATTACAACACAACTTAACTCAACATTCAATTACAACATACGAATTAAGTCAACAACACGACATACGACATAACAACATCACATGACTTAACAACACAATACAAGTTACAACACCATGCAACATAACAGGATGGCACAGCTTCAGGAGTGACTTAGCAACATAAGGAATCAGCGACTTAAGAAGAATGCGACTTAAGAAATGCGGCTTCAAGGAACGACTTAAGAGATGCGGGCTCAATATATTGAGTTGCTTATCAAGGCAGACGACTTACGACCTAAGGTAGGTGGCGACTTAAGGTCAGCGACTTAAGGAAGCAGACGACTTACGGCAGTTGGCATAAATCGCTCATCATGGTGCGCTGCATCAAAAACTATTTGATTGCATATAGATTCTCATACGAGTAGACCAATATTATAGTTTAAAGCATTAAAGAATGGGGGTCGTGCAGTGGATTGACCTTCAATAAAACTTGTGTTAGTGACAGTGTTAGTGGTAGTGCTGGTGTTATTTTCCATATTAGCAAGATATCAGATAACTTTGTAACGGTTATAAGAAACCTGATCTGGTACCAAATAAAAGTGTATAGGACCGTAAAATATGAACAAACAGTAATGCAGAGTATAGATAGTAAATAATGTGGAATATAAATACAGTAAGTAAAATGACACCAGAGATTTTATACTGGTTCGGAGCACCGTCCTACGTCTAGTCCCAGACTAACTTCTGGCTTTAACTAACAATACCCTCACTTAACCCAGAGGAATAGGTCTGAGCAGCAGAATAGACACCTGAGCAGCAGAATAGGATTTTTGCCTCAGCAGTAGAAGAGGACTTTCCCTTGCCTGAGCAGCAGAATAGGAATTTAACAAAGTATAAATGTAGTTGATTTAATGTGTTCTTGATAACATTGATTTGTCTATTAAGATTATAAACTTCCTATAATCAATTCCTCAAGAGTATAAAGAGTATGTGAAGCGTTGAAAAGGAAGAATATTGCCATGAATCAAAGTATATAGAGTATAACTAAAAGATTCAAAGCAATGGAGAGTATGAGAGCACTTGAGTAATCACAAGAGAGAATAGAAAGAATTAGAATCAGAAATTAGTGTTTATGAAGTATGAGATAACTCCTATATATAGTTAACAGAGAGATGCAACTCTTAGTGAAGAGTATCAGCCAAGAGAGACGATTGTTGATGAATTGCAACTCTTCATGGAAGAAGATGTCCATTCAGAAATTTTGCAGTTGAAGCCGGTTCAGTCGACTGGTATATTGGGTCAGTCGACTGGTGTTTGAATATTTAAAAATATTTTCCGTTTCAAAAATATAAACAGTGTTCACTGTTGTGCATATGCACAGTCAGTCGACTGGCTGTGCATATATTGCACAGTGAAGTCTGTTTGTAAAAAAAATTAAAAATTATAAACTTGAGGATTGATTTTAACATATGTCTAAGACTCAACATCTATAACAGTTATTTTAAGCCTAGAGATCCTCTGTTGTCTTCTTTTTGTCATGTATGAATGCAAATTCTTCTTTAGCTTCTGAACTGTCTTGCCATGAATCAAAACTAGTAATTCAACAATATATATATATGATTTAATGTCAGTACTCAATTCACTGAAGTAATTTGTATTTGACGAAATGTTATATGGATCTCAATTTTGAATAAAACTCAATCCAAATTTATATTTTTAACTTCAAATTTGGATTTCGAAATTTATATTAGTCAATTTATGTTAAGTTTTGTCTAATCGGTCTTTGTTATTAATATTCAAATTTCATAATATTTTGTTATCAAACATAGACTTTACATTAACTAAATTAAACCAAGGCAATAATACATATATATAAATAACGAATATATGTGTGTGTGTGTGTGTATATATATGGTAGATATAAATCCCAATATCTATACATGAATGCTGACGATGTTACCGTTTGTTTTTTTTTTGTCATTTATATATTATAATCTCTTGTATATTGATTAGGTGTAGTATTAATTAAAGGTTTATAGAAGTGGAAAGGTGCAATCAATCAATGATGCCACCTTTCACTCTTTCCTTTTAGATCTTAATGTGATTATATCTAGAACTAATTTCATGTATCCCATCCTTAAACACCAAACTATTGCACTTACAATGGTACTACTTGTAGCAAAATTTAGCTAGTTGGAGTTAGCATTATGTCAGGCGCATTTGATGTGTCATAGTAGGACCTACAACTTTGAACCGTTTGGTTCAATGGTTCAACGTTTCTAATTGGCGTCAGATGCATCGGACGCATCTAATGCCAATAACAAACCACAACGATCACTCATAAACATTCAAAATTAGCCTTATATATTTCTAGTCTTATCATTTCTTTCTCCTCGCCAACGTCAACCCAGCTTTGACCCAAAAAATCTGCCAAAAATAATCATCTTTTTGAGATAATTTTAAATATGCTCATTTCCATTTACTTTACATATTATTTCTAAAAAAAATTGAGTTTTTTAGCTTGAAAATGGCTGACTGTTTCGAAAAACTTCCACCGAAGTCCTAAGAAATGGTCCGAACAAGCTACGTTATAATTCATGCATTGCACCGTCCAAGCTTAACAAGCTAGTGGAATCAACAACAAAGGAATCCAAAGAAATTTTCAATGGCATTAAATGAGGCCTTAATGACTATTTCGAATGAAATACCAATAATGGACAATAAAGTTTGTACAAATATGATGGACTAAAGAAATAATGGTCAGTATGGCAGAGCTTGTACAACAAAATAGGTTCATGATGGGATTTAGTGAGAGGAACAGTTAGTGGAAGCAAGAAATGGTGGGCTAATTGTGTAAAGGTAAATTTATCCTCTTTTCTGCTATTTACGAGTCAGTGATAAGTTTTGTTCCTCTTTTTTGTCTTTAAGGAGTTTGACACCATAATTCTAAATTATAGACAACGCCCAATAACCTATATGAAGTTACTACAAAAAAAAAATCAAGGTACTATTGCAACGAGAGAGGGCGCATTCACACCTAGTGTTACACAAAAGATCAAGTATATTCTCCTCCTTAAGGATAAACTATCAATACATCGTTCGATGCAACATGGGGAATCGATGGATTTATACTACGTCGGAAGACCTCAGCATGCAACTATCACAATAACCTACACCAACGCGCAGAGGAGGTTCATCTTCCAAAGTTTGTAGTAGGTGAAGGTGAACGAAGAATAATGAGAAGATAAACAACATTATTGATATAATATATCAATTTAAAATCACATTTTGAAACAGATAGCCCCTCCCCTAATCCTAGTCCCTCTCCTTATCTTAGTCCCTCCTCATTTGCTACTCCCTCCCCTAATCCTAGTCCTAGTGTGCCATCTACTTGCCCATATATAGCCTTCAAGGATGACATTGGTCGTGTAAATAAACTTAAGGAAATTCAACTTTCTGAAGTTGTACCATTGCTCAAGATTTAGAAAATAGAGAAGCTTTTTCTTCTTTGGAAGATGACAAGGCCCGGTATTGGCTTTGGCTGGAGATAAAACGTTTGCAACACACAATCAGATACCAACAGTTTATTATGAGCTGTTCATCTACCAACCCACCTTCCACCTTACCCACCACCCAAGTTCTGGTTATATTCCATTGTATTTCTAATTTTATTTGTATTTCTATTTCAATTTCTGGTGATTAATGGCAATTGTCGTGTTTAATTATATTAAAACAAAAATATAGTAACAAAAATAATTCTTATAACAAAGCAATTAAAATGTCCCCTTCAAATGTCGCTTTCATAGCACAAGAACGCTTTCCCTTTTTTGAAAACCACGCCCCTTTCATGCCCCTTTCAAATGCCCCTTTCTTATTGCAAACAAACATAACCAATATGTTTTTCTTGTTTGTAACACCATTCAAAATATGAACATATTTGATGTATTCGTACCTTTTTAAAATTCATTCTTAATTAGTATAAATTTAATTAATCAAGAATAAGACTTTATTAATAAAATAGGATAATATTAATAATAACAAGGTTGGATCCAATGTAACCAATTAGAGTTCATATGCCCATTATGATCCAAACAGGGAATTTTTTCTAAACCTAACTATTTCATCCATTGCAAGGTGGATCAGGTTCCTTTAGTATCATCATTCTAATATTGGAATTGTATTAAGTGATATGGGAAAGAAGAATGGATGTGGCTGATTAAAATTTGTTTGTGTGATATTATACATGTAAAAATAAAATGGATTGGTTAAGTGAATGAAGAATGCGAGATCAAGGAATTCCAAACGCAATATGATTGCTTTTATTAGCATTGTTGTTTTTTGGGATTGTGGTTATATGGCAAGTTTTTTTACAAGTGATGAATCTTGTATGAGTTTTCAAGGTTGCCCATAATACTCATGAAAAAACCAAAAAGAAGGATTTTTGTTTGTCCACCTCAATAGTAATCTTGGTTACAACCCTCATCTCCTAATAAAGTGGAAATTGTTTTTGATATAATAAGCTAAAGAGAAACAGAATGGAGCAAAACTGTATATGCCATTTATTTAGGCAACATTTCCCATTTTTTATTAATTGTTTGATTTGAATCTTTCTCTAGGTATTTGATGTAAATATTTAAGGCTCTACTCTTTTATAGTTCCTTTTTCTTATTAATCACGTGTTTTCTAGCTAATTAGAGCATTAAATGTACAAAATGTATTTATGCATCCTATTTTATCTATTTTCTAAGCATTTTCAAAATATGTATGTAATGTATTAACATCATCGTGTGTGATGTAATTCTAATTAATAAAAGAAAGAAGCATTATCCCAAGAACACTAAGCATATCATCTTGGTATACATCTTTAGGGAATATTTGAACAACATGTAAGTGAGTTGACATTCAAAAATCATGTGAATTCAACAGAATTTTGTTTAAATAAATTTTACAGTAATACCCATTTCAAATTAATGAGAGTTGTATGTCTTTTTGAGACAATGATATATTTTTGTATTGTTTATCTAAAGATCTTAGGATTGAATCCCATTAACGTCAATTAACCGTTAGAAAAAACATTTTGTTATAATAGTTATAACATACTTTCTTATATCCCCATCCTTTTAAGGTTTAGAAAATGTCCATAATTTGAGCTATCAACTTTATGTGAAAATATATATAAATGTTTGTAGGTTTTGACTAAAATATTGCTTATAGTTAAGTAACGTAAAATTATAAAGTTCATTGATAATATATACCAAACTCCGTGTGCGTAGCACTGGTTCTCCCTATTAATCCTAATTTCTTTTTCTTTCTTACTTTCTTCTTCTACACTTTCAAATTTTAAATGGCTATAAAATAAGTCTTTCTTCGAGGTACTTTTTCCAAATCATAGTTCTCATATCATTCATTTTCGTGTATAATAAAAATAAAACACTAAAAAGCTCCAATAGCAATTAAAGTCTGATTAGTTAATCCACACTATCTTCATCCTTCAATATAAGGTAATAACAATGTTTCTATTAATGTCATGAGTTAATATTTGTTTTATAATGTCTTAGTTAGTTTAATTTTTAGTATGGAATATAGAGTTATGTAACAGATTGCACTAATTATGATTTCAGTTTATGATCCAAATCAAAATCATCCTCTGTACAAGGTTCAACTTATTTATAGGTCATCGACTTTTATTACTTTCACTTGAAACTTCACTCTCAACGATGCTTATGTGTTTCTTTAGTACATTTAAACTTGATATCAATCAATAAAATTACCACTATGCTACTTTACTATGTTATTTTCCCTTGATGTTCATATGCCGCAAGGCTTAGGTTCTAAAATAATGATTGATTGAGGAAAACAACAAGGTGATCAACATTAAGGCTGATCCAAAAGAAATTTTGACCTCAACAATGAGTGTAAGCAAATAATTTGTGCCTTAAACTAGAAAATGAACATAGATAGAACTTTAATGTAATTACCGCCCTATAGCTCCGACATCCAATATACTTGTATAATGCGTTGTAATTGATGCACTATAGATTTAGGATGATAGTCAAGAGGTAAAGTAACTTAAACAATCATAGAACCTACCGTATATCTCATAGTGTAAGGATAAAATATAATTATCTTCATAGATATAAAATTGGCAAGGTAGAAAATATAACTATAAGAATTATCACAAATCAAAGCACGGGTTTAATACATTTATACAAAGCAGTAATAGAGTTTATAGAATTGATAAATAAACTCAAGTATTTGTTTCTAAATAAAATAAGCCAAACACTATCACGGCTTCATAGTGTCACATAGTGGGATAAGTAATGTGAAACTCAAAATATAAGTATGAGAAAACATCACCTCCTATTGTACATAACTCCATGTGTCGTCCCGTAACTACCACATAGTCTACTTATTTGAGAGTACCCAATATAATAAGAAGTAAATCATAAAAAATTGAGTCGGACAATAGCTTGATGTGAGTGATAAACAATCTCAAAATATTATGAAAGTCGATATAGTGTATATGACAAAGGGTATGGAGAATCATACCAGATCTGTCCCTTCATCCAAAGAGTTAGCACATAATATATATGTTAATTTATTATCATCATCATGTATGAGTACTACAAGTCTAAGTACAGTGTCAGGTGTCTAGGTATCTGAGTCCATAATACCCATGCCTGTTGACATCCCTAGAATGATAATCAAAAAACAGCAAACATAAAATCTATCAAACAATCCTCATTGATACTTGTGTGCATTAGATATTTGATAACTCATATGGCCAATCGTCTTCCAAAGACTAATGGAAAATCTAAGTTTCGTTGTGCATGAATCCATTCCATGTTGAATGCCTAAAACTAAGCCAATGTATCCTCAAGATCCAGGGTATATAGGTTAATATCAATAATGTAGGATAGCTTATTGTTTGCACTAAAAATGGCATAAACACTCAAGAATAGTATGGTAGAGATTAAATGATGAGTAAATGAAAACAAGCAGAAAAGAAAATGAACACATAGATTTTTATAGTGGTTCGGCAATCTTAGCCAATGTCTACTTTATATTTTTATTGATCTTGCACTTGATTATCATTGCAAGAGTGTTTGGATCGGTTGAGATCCATTAATACAAGGATGAAGAATAATAATGGCGGATCCTGGGCAAAAGAAAAAAGGATCCCACTTGTGGAGAATGGATGATGTATTTATAGGCGAAGACGTGTATGGATTGGGCTGAAATTTCGCAATAAGAGTCTCCAGATCTGTAGGGGCCTAACAGAACGATCGTTGGTCTCAATTACACAAAAATAACAATCCAGGCCGATCGTTAATTTTGGCTCCAATCAAATTGCGATCACTCTTGGCTGGTCCCACATGCCTCTATGCCTTGATCCCAAAATATGATGTCATTTTGAGTTATAGTTTTTAAGGTATCACCCATTCTTTGCAGAATACCGATGGTTATGCTAATCATCTAATAACGACCAGTATCTTTTCATGTGTTTCTTGAGTTTTTTTGTGTTATCCATCATGTAGGCTCTTCATAATGTAAAATACCTTCTTTCCAAATCTCGTGCAATTTTGACTCATCGTTTGTGAGATATCGTCCAACCTTCATTGAATATAGATTATTAATGGTTTGTACAATAGTTTAAAGAACGATCGACCTTTTTTTTCAAGATTTGGGAGTTTTGACTTGCAACCATTTATGTGGACTCCTCTCTTCAATATATTGATGCTTTGAAAGTCCCAAATGCATTGACTTTGTAGATTTTGAGATATTGATCGACCTTTGTTGATTTATGTTATTTTATTGATCATTCCAGATCGACCCATATAAGTTTTACCTTTGTCTATAACTTGAGCGTATAAACTCCAATTGATTTGGAATTTTAAATGTAGCTTCACGGGGCCTTTCTTGTCACTTCATATCGATTATACCACGATCAGGACCTGGTCCAAATCTGCTCGACCATCGTCCATAGTCTTGTATATTACCGATTCTCAAGGCCGGTAATCACTCGTTTTTAGTTAAATCCACGGTATCACGGCCTTGCCAAAGGTGGGATAACATTGGTCCCCTAAAGTAGGTCTTGTTCTAACATGAAATGCTTTGAATTGCCATAAACTTCAATCATCGAAAAGTTATTCCTTCCAGTTTATTGAATAGTCATTATCCTTCCGTTGAATCGCTTTTACTAATAGTTGCATTTCTTTCTATTTGTCATGGTTATAGGTTGATTTCCAATAGCATAAATATAGGATCGCAATTTTTTGATAACTATCTTGTCATATTTCCATTGGTTATCAGGCGTCTATAATTTGGTTTAGATTTTCCTTCGACTGACCCCCGGTCAAGATTGCACGTCCACGAGTCGTTGTCAAGTTCTGAAGTTCTTTTTTATATAAACGATCATGACCGATCGTTATTATTGAAAGGATTTTCATATCTATCCATGTATGATTGTTCATGTGCCATTTATTGTTTTTTCCTCTCGTTTTCTTCTATAATCTTGTCTGATCATTCCTGAGCTTGCAGAATTTAGGATCGTTTAAAACGATCGGCGCAATTTTGTGGGCCATAAAGGATCGGCCTGTCTATTCAAACAAAAGAATTTCACTTAGCAACTTGCATTTCCATTTCTCATTTTCATATCATTTTAGCTTTTAACCAAAAAAGAAAACAAATCGTCCTCCCTTTTCTCCTCCATCATTCAAAACAATGATCCTAACTTTTTGAAACAAGAATTAATCCCCTTCCATACTAACCATTGTTGTACTTGCTCCTTTAGATGTCCCACATATTTGAATCTGAATCGACTCACTTCTTCAACTTTGATTTAGGTAGGTCGATTTCGATTTGTTTTTCCTTAATGGCGAGATTTTTGGTTTCATCGATATCACAACGTTCGTTCGAGCCATGGATTGAGTGGCAGTTGGAGGAGATGGAGTAGCACTTGAACTTTTGGACTTGGTGAGTTTTGAAGTGTTTGGATCGATTAGTAGAATGATCGTATGGATTTATTATATAGATTTAAGGTCGGGCCTTGTATTGGGATGAATCGATCACATCAGAACGATCATATAAGGGCGATATGGACTGTAAAATGATCATACAGCGGTGATTTAGCCCAAATGATCATTCTGATGTTGATAGTATGAATGGTCGGGTAGTGATGGGTTGGATTGAATGATCGAATGGAATGGTTTAAATGAATGATCGAATGGAATGGTTTAAATGAATGATCGGACTATTAGGTGGTGTGAACGATCAGATGAAATAGATAGGTGAACAATAGGCATGTTTGACTATGTTGAACGATCGGTTATTAGCTACCAAAACCGAAAAATGGAATCTGAACAAATGAATTTGAGTTTAAAGGTGAGCTTTGGCCTTGCATATTTAAGTGAACTCGTATAATTCATATAGGACTTGAATTGCATATTCGGTAATATATGATATTTGGACTTTGACATGAACCAATGCCTTTGGCAATTCTCTTGAAGCTCACCTATGATCTAAACATAAAAATTGATCTTCCACTTGCTGATAATCTATCCTGAAGCCCAAGCTGAATCATTCCCTAATGATGTAGAGAAACGGTTGAGATGGTCAGCAATGATGGTCACTCCAGTCAAACCTTAAAGCTTCATCGTCTTTTCCGTCATTAATTTTGTATACCTTATCACACTACATTAGATAACACTCTCACTCTGCACCGAGTGGTATAGGCTACTTTATCTAATGATGATTTTTACTAAGTTCTATAACAATGGGTTCCATTGAGCCAGTAGGCTTTAGTTATCTGATCTGTTTTATACTCTGATAACTCTAGGTGAGAATTCGATTTCTATCAGTTTCACGAAATCAAATTCTTAGGATGCACACATGCACATACATTTACACGTTGTTGTCAATAGCTCTCGGATGCGTTCATATGCTCACGGGTCATTTTTAATTTAGTAGAATGCAATTCAATCATTGCATTTTTATAAATCAATCCTTTTATTATTTCCAAATATAGCATGCCATATACAAGGGGTGGTTGCGATCAGTTTCTAGCATGGTTAGGTTTGGCTATTGATGGTGAGAGGAATGGTGTTTCTTCATAAATTATTTTGGGTGTAGGACTTCCATCAATACTTATTTGAATTCGTCGTGGGTGATACACCGTAGCAGGGTAATGGAGAAACCCTCCTTAGATGGTGTAGCGTGAAGTTTTGTGGACGATCTATCATTTCTCATTCCTTCCTTCGGAAAGGATTCCTCATTGTAGGTAGTCTTTGATAGGAGTCATCTAAGACTCCTTTTGTGGCTCCATCTCCAAGATCAAGTTGATCTCCATCCGGTCAATGCTTAGAGCATTAAGAACTTCAACTGGGAATAAGCCCATTTTCTGTGTATCCCCTAAACTATCTGGTTAGCTAATGAGTCAAATTTCTCATTTTGTTCTCAAGGGATGTAAGTAATGATGTAATACTTGAAGTCGTTAAATAATTCTTGGACTCGTTTGAGATAAGAAGTGAGTCGCTGCCCCTTGGCATAATATTCCCTTAACTTAACGTATTATTAGCTAGGAATCATAAAGGATTTGTAAAAAATTTACTCCCAATCCTCTATAAAGTTTGATCCTGGTAGTCAAGGCTTCGTTGTTGGGTTTGTTATTTGTTGTAGGGAAGACGAGTTTCAGGGTGTAGCAGATTGATTGTTCCTTAGGAGTCGCTAACACGACTTCGACGCCAGAACATCGATCGTTGGATGCTCTATCCATGTACATTTCCATTTGACAGTCGGTGCTTCACTGAACTATACGGAGTCGTATTGTGCAGTGAATTCAGCTATAAAGTCTGCCAATATTTGTCCCTAAATATCTCTCTGAGTAACAATGCGGTACTTATGGAACGTACTGACACAGCTAAATAAATGTATAAACCTTTATGATCCAGCGGCTTGGATAAGATGAGAGGCCTTTCTAAATGGTTCACTAAAGCTTGGAATGTGTCTTAACACTCCTATATCCACTCAAAGTTTTTCTCCCTCCTTTGATCAAGTCGAAGAAGAGAATACACTTGGCGGTGGCCCTGGAGATGAATCGGCTTAAGGTGACAACCTTCACATTTAGGCTTTGTACTTGCTTGATTTTTTGGATGTCACTGATTGCCTGAATCTTCTTAGGAATGGCTTCATATCTATGAGAATTGATGTTGAAACCTAAGAATTTCCCGAACGCAATGCTGAAAGAGAATTTCAAGGGATTGAACTTCATTTCACATTTCTAGACAATACTGAACATCTCCACCAAGTCGTCGATGTGGTCGTTAGATCGTCGTGATTTCATGAATGTATTACCTACACATACTTCCATTGATCGCCCGATTCGATCTTTGAACATTCGGTTGACTGGCCTTTGGTAAGTGGCACCAACGTTCTTAAGTTCAAATGGCATCACAACACAGCAATATAATCCCAAATTGAAAGTAAAATAAGTATGCTCCCAGTAGGTGATGACCATCGGGATCTGACTTTATCTAGAGTGCATATGCATGAATGAAAACAGTTCATGTCCAGCGATTGAGTCTACCAGCTAGTCGATCTTTGGAAGTGGAAAGTTGTCTTTCGAGCATGCCAATTTTGAGTAGAGCGCATCGTGGATCCATTCCGCGTCTGTTTTAGATTGACTAGAACACGCATTGGGTCGATATTAGCATGGCTCATAATGGTTGAAGATCCATCTTAGAAGCACGTCGAATCAGGCGTCAAAGAGAGTTCAACATTGTATTGCAAGTAGCTGCACAACTGTCTTTTGCTTTGAGTTTGAATCTACTTGTGTATTCGAGTAACGCACTTTCCATTCAATGTACCTGCGATCCTACGCTAATTATTCAGGTCGGAATGATAGTCAATCGCCCGTGAGCCTAGGCATCGATCCGATGATTCTACCTTTATGCATTCTTTCAGTCGTACCCTCGAGTTGTTATAAATACTAGGTATGAGTCACAATATTGAGCTTTCGTGGTTTTCTTTTGGATGATCACACTTTTTCCCCTAGTCTCGGTTTGATATATATACTGCGTAAACGACCGAGTCTTGTCCAAATCGTATTTATACTTCCACCTAAGCTTTAAAGACTTAGAGTTGATTAATGAATGGTAGGTTCACATTCATCTCGTTTCTCACTCATTCCACCAAGTTTGGGGTATAATCGATAAGTGGGAAAGCAACTCTTATCCACTTTAGCTTTATATTGTTTGCCGTTGAATTGCAGGATCGAGTCAGTTGATGGAAATCTAAGTCGTGCGTATTCTGGTTAGGATCAAATAATGGATGGTTATGCCACATCCAATTTGTGATTGATGTTCCCCCTGTTGGACCAAGGGAAAGGATCAATGTGTGGATTAGAGTCACGTCTGTATTGTATTGCTCTTCTAGTCAGATCATGGTAAGAGTCATAGCACGAACGATTGCATTGCATTAATTCGAAGCTAGACGGTCTGTCTTATCCATTTTGATTTATAATCTCCCATCGGAACTAGGAATAGAGTTGGCTCAGGTGTAGTCGAGTCATGCTCATCCGGTTTCATACTCCTCCTGACGAATCGAAGGAGGGTATTGGAGAATGAATGGTCAAGTCAACTCATTCATGGTTTATTCTTCTATCCATGATGTGGTGATCGGGTTATTCGATGGAAGTTCGGGTCACCCGCATTTGTGATGGTTATGGATCGATATTGCTTATCGATCTATCGGTGCGATAAAATCGGTCACCGACAACTTTGGATGTCATCTTGATTAATTTTGTATTAAAGCGTCCTTGTAGTCATCACTTTAAGTCATAGAGAACACCAAGCCAGAGCTATAACGATCTATCATATTCAGCTTTGAGTAGTTGGTACTCCCATCTCCATTCTTAGGTTAGCGTAGTTAGTTCATGGATGGTCGAGTTCCATCCATAGTGAGTTATACTCCTGTTGAGTTCAGAGTTGGCGAATGGATGGTTAAATCATATTCATTCATTTGTCCATTCTCGTATCTGCACTCCAAGGTAAGAGTTAATCGATAAGTGGTTAGTCGAACCTATTTGCTGGTTATATTCTAGCCCATGCTTTGGGGACTTAGAGTTATTGTAGAAAATGGTCAAACTGCATTTTCCTTGGTCAGTTCCTTCGCCTTCGGTCAAGGGAAAAAGAAGAAGAGTATTCGGTCGCATCACGACCACTTCAATTTGATGTTTCTCCTAATGAATCATGGGAAGGAATTGATTAGCGGATGGCTATGTCACATCCATCCATGTTGCATACTCAGCCTATCGGATCATAGGCAAGCGTTAGCGAATGAACGGTCAGATCACATATTTTGCAGTTGGATGGGTAGTCACATCCATTCATAACAAGATAGGTAGTTGCACCTATTTCACGAATTTACCTCTTCCTATGAAATCAAGGGAGAAGTATAGTCTTGTATGGTTGGAGTGCATCCACATGAATTTATGCTACGTTCCTGGGTCGAGGACAAGAGTTGATGCATGAATGGTCGTGTCGTGTTCGCTTAATACTAGATGGTTGGGTCGCATCCTATTTTTATTCTTATGTTGCAGTCCACACTTGGGGAATAGATTTTATTGACGAGCAATTGAACTACACTCTTTAAGGTTTATACTCTAGCTCATGCTCTAGGAGCTAGAGTTATTCGATGGATGGTCGAACCGCATCCATCTTTGTTGTGTTTATGCTCCAGTCCATGCTGTGGGGATCAAAGTTGGTCGATGGATGGTCAGTCACACCCATATGGCATTTATACTCCAGTCCACACTCTGGGGAGCAGAGTTGGTTGATGGGTGGTCATTCACACTCATCTAGTGTTTATACTTCATTTCATGCTCTAGGGGTAGGAGTCAGTTGATGGGTGGTATCATTTGGTGTTCATACTCCAGTCCATGCTCAAGGGACCAGAGTCGATAGATAGGTGGTTAGTCACACCTATTTGGTGTTTATACTCCGGTCCACGCTTTGGGGCCAGAGTCAGTTGATGGGTGGTCAGCCACACCCATTTGGTGTTTATACTCCACTCCATGCTCGCAGATCAGAGTCGGTATATGGTTGATCAGTCACACCCATTTGGTGTTTATACTCCAGTCTGTGCTCTAGGGACTAGAGTTGGTTGATGGGTGAACAATCAAACCCATCTGGTGTTTATACTCTAGTCTATGCTCTGGGGACCAGAGTTGGTTAATGGACATCGGTCACAACCATTAGTGTTTATACTCTAGTCCGCGCTCTGGGGACCAGAGTTGATTGATTGTCAGTCGAACCACATCCACTTTGATTCGTGTCTTTGCCCCCTAATTCAAAGGCAGAAGTCGAAGAGCGAACGGTCGAATCACATCCACCTTACGGTTTTTTCTCTTCTAGTCAGGTCGAGAAAGAGAGTTGAAATGATTGCTCTTAATAGTGAGCGAGCATGTGGTCATGCCATGCCCACTTTAAATCGAACTCCAACCTTTATGAGTTCTGATCAAGGCATGATTGTTTTGCCAAACTTTGGATGCAAGCTAGGGAGTGGATGGTCAGATCATGTCCACTTTAAGTATTTTGTTGGCCTTTTGGGTCAAACACGAAGGTGGACGAGTGGATGGTCAAATTGCATCCAACTTCATTATGTAATTTATACACCAATCCATGGTTTAAGGATTAGAAGTCATCGACGGACAATCAAATCATGCCCATCTTTTTATGTATGTACCCCACCAGTCGAGATGAGGTAAGAATTGCCAGGTGGATAGTCAAGTCACATCCATATCAAGCTACAATCGTCCTCCTGTGCTAAGGGTGGTGGCCGATGAGTAGAAAGTTAGTCAGGCCTACTTCAATTCAAGCTCTTAAACTACCCTCTATGTCTATGGCAAGGGTTGATGTCTAGATAGTCAGATCACATTAACTTTAGTTGTTCCTTAGTCTTACTAAGCTTCAAGAGAGGCATAAGTATTTCGGCAAACTTCAAGTATGAGCTGGCGAGTGGATGGTCGAGTCACATCCACTCCGAGTATTTCTGCAGCCTTCAATTCAAGTGCAGAGGTTGATGTATGGAAGGTCGGATCATGTCCACTTTGCATTGGATTCTGACCTAGTCGAGCTTTTCCATTTTGAGTCCTAGCCTTCAAGTTAGGGGCATATGGTAGTTGATGAGCGGTTGGATTACGCTTGTATTGATAACACTTCGAAGGTCCGATCATGGTCCGTGGAGGATGCTTGATGCCCAACTCTAGGTACTTAGTTACTTGCACCGTATGCAAGTAGTTTGATTCAAGTTGGTTGTAGTTCACAACATAGTTGAAATTGAAATTGAAGTAATTAAAAGAAGATCGGAATAAATCTCATTGATAAGTGAAGCTGCATCATATGCTTGCTATTCTGTTTCGCCCTAGCCCTTCTCAACTGGAAGTCGACTGTATGTGGTCTAATTCATAATCAAAGTTCTTTATTAATAGGGGTTGGACGTTCCCCGCCCACCATTCTATGAGGCTTTCTCATATTGTCGAAGCTTTCCTTTTTGGATTAGCTTTCTGATCACATCTCGAAGGTGTCTACAATCGCCTATGCTATGACTATTTGTATTGCGAAGTACGCAATACTTCCTGGACTTCTACTTGGTTTCGATGGGCTCTCTCAGGGATAGTTTCCTGCTACTTCAAGACATGAGTCTCCAAGTAGAGTCGAGTTTTAGGATTCTGGGTCATCTCCTAAAATCCATGTCCTCATCCAGGGCCTCAGTGCTGCACTATCTTTGAATTCCTTCAGGTAATGGGCCTGCACTGTCCTTTCTCCTAGTCTGCTCCACCTTCTCCTTGCTTAGGTTCTAGTTTACTTTGTAATGGAAACGATAAAAGGTTGTAGGAGGCTATCCAGCTAACTATTTTCCAAAATCTATCTCAAGGTTAATTCCCTTTATCAATGCCATCAGTATGATGTGCTAACTAGGATTGCTTACTTCATTGACAAAGGTGCTAAATCTCTACAAGGACTCCTTGAGTGGATCGCCTGCCGCTTGGAACAATTTGGATAATGACATCGCATGCTTGGGCCGATTCATATGCATTCTAAATTGCTTGACAACTTCTTAGCCGAATGATTGAATGATGAGATGGATTTGGGCGATAATCGCATAAATCACATGATTGCTACACCTTCAAGGAATATAGGAAAGTGTCTGCATTCGATGGCATCTATCACTGTGGTTGAAT
Source organism: Allium cepa (assembly GCA_030765085.1). Lineage (NCBI taxonomy): Eukaryota > Viridiplantae > Streptophyta > Magnoliopsida > Asparagales > Amaryllidaceae > Allium > Allium cepa. The sequence continues at coordinate 693,105,200 of CM060934.1, forward strand.
TCATATGCCACTCAAATTTTATGAAATGTAGTTGAGGGTAAGTTATCCTTGAGTAAGCTGGTACATTGAATCTCCTTGGATATTCTGCGTTAAGGAATAGATTTCGACTAGGGGAGATGCTCCAGTCATCGTCTATCTGGTCCATATTCAAGTTACAACTACTTGTAATGCTTGTGAATGATGCATGCATTATTATCCAATGTTTGAATGGTTGAAAATGCCGATCGAATGGCGGATCAATCAGAATGGAGTCACATGTCAATAATGATCCCCAAACTTTCATCCAGATGGAATAAGATTCATATGACGCGGTGAGGAATGCCTCTTGAGGTTGCATACCTTTCGAGTCATTTAGAGTTGATGTGATAAAGATATGGTCATTTAAAGATGATTGATTCAGTGGTGATTCCAAGTGGAATTAGGACCCATCCTAATTCATGCCCCAAATTAGATGAGATTAAGTTACTTTGAGTTCATATGCTCGAGTTATGATCAAAAGAAGATGGTCAGGTGGTGATGGATATGCGATAATTTACTTGGAATCCGACTTGAGAAAATTTGCTATTTGCTTGGAGAAAATCTCGATTTTACCCAAGTCCTACTTCGAGTCAGAACTTCTAGAGCTTGCATCGAACCAAATTGTTGATTACCCGAGTGTGACTTCAAGTTAGATCTTCCAGAGCTTGCTTCGAGTCGAATTTATGATCACCCTAGTACAACTTCAAGTCAACCCTAAAATGAGCTTTTCGATCACCATAGCCGTCAATTCAGACATTTGGAAGCTGGCTAATTATGGGCAGTTGCAATCCACCCTAGAAGCTTGATCCAGTAATCGATCCTAGTTTTTTCATATCAACTTGGTTCTTCTACCTTTAGGAGTACTGCTGGAGTAGCAGTTCCTTATTCATTCCTTAGTGTCAATTCAGCAGCCGCCGCTTGATCCCCTTTGCCCCGGTTAGTCACAGGATGTTAGGGGAGTGGATAGAGTGCACCGTTATTAGCCTCTTTTTTGGAAATTTGGATCGTACCCGAAAAAGTATTTTTTGGAAAAACGATTAGTTGGAATACCAAGGCGAGTCGAACATTCGTTTACAATAATGATCCATTGGAATAACGATCGGTGGAAACCGTCTAGTTGGTACGATCGTATAAAAACGATCGGTGTGGAAACAATCATATAGAAATGATCTGGTGGGAACAATCGTAGAAAAACACATTGCAGCAGAATGGTCGTATGATACTAGAGGGAGGAACGATCGTATGTGATCGATTTGCAGTAATGATCATATGCGATCGATATGAACGATCGGATGAGAATGACATTGGAACGATCTTATAAGAACGACCAGTTGTTGCAATTTTTGGAACGTGAAGTGTGTGGAATGATCAATCGAAGGTGTTATAGAGGGAATGATGGGTCGTTTGTGCAAACGATCAGTTGGATGGATCGATAGGAAACTTACTCATCCATGGCTCCCTATTGCACTCCATCTTCCAAAAGATCGGTCTCTGTATTATCTATTGCTTCATAGCAGCTTGCGAGGAGGTAGTAAAGATCTTCACCTTTATAAGAGGCACTGTAGTTAGTTTCCTTATTGATCTCTTTTGAATCCGAATAGAATAGGAAACTTGTGGAGCTGAATATGGATCTCTTCCTCAGATTTTTGCAATCCTACAATAGCATAGGGATCCAAAGATGATGAGAATAATTTCCCAGTGAATGCACAAAAATTTTGCATAAAAAATAGGCACAAACACTCAATAATAGTATGGTAGAGATTAAATAATGAGCAAATGAAAACTAAGCAGAAAAGTACATTAACGCATAGAATTTTATAGTGGTTCGACAATCTTGGCCTACGTCCACTTTATATTTTTATTAGTCTTGCACTTGATATTTATTAGAGTGTTTGGATCAGTTGGGACTCATTAATACAAGGATGAAGAAATACTAATAGCAGAGCTTGGAGAGCAGAAAAAGGGATCCTGCGAATGGCTGATGTATTTATACGTGAAGACGTGCAAGGATTGGGCTGAAATTTCACAAGAAGAGTCTCCAGATCCGTAGGGTCCCACCAGAACGATTGGTGGTCTCAATTCCATAAAAATACGATCGGTATCGATTATTATTTTTGGCTCCAATCAATTTGTGATCATTCATAGGTGGTCCCATATGCCTCAACACCTTGCTCCTGAAATATGGTGCCATTCTAAGTCACAGTTTTTGAAATATCATAGTTTTTGAGATATCACCCATTCTTTGCAGAACATCAATCGTAATGCTGATTGTCTAATAACGGTCGGTGTCTTTTATGTGTTCCTTGAGTTTTGTTGTGTGATCAATCATGTAGACTCTTCATGATGTAAATAACTTTCTTTCCAAATTTCATGCAATTCCGACTCATTATTTGTGAGATATCGACTAATCTTCATTGAATATGGATCGTTTTGATGGTTTGTACGATCATTCTAAGAACAATAGGCCTCTTTTAACAAGATTTGGGAGTTTTGATTTGCAATCATTTGTGTGGACTCCTCTCTTTAATATATTGATGCTCTGAAAGTTTCGAGTGCATTGACCTTATAGATTTTGAGATATTGATCCATGTTTGTTGATTTATGTTGTTTTATGGATCGATCCATATAAGTTTTTCCTTTGTCCGTAACTTGAAGTGTGACCTTCGATTGACTTGAAATTTGAAATGTAGGCTTGGGCCTTCCTTTTCACTTCATATTGATTGTACCTTGATCTAGACGTGGTCTGAATCTGCGTGATCGTCGTACATAGTCTTGTATATTACCGATTCTTAAGGCTAGTAACCAACCTTTTTAGTCAAATCTTTGGTATCGCGGCCTTGCCAAAAGGCGGGATAACACTTATCCACATTTCCAAGTGAGCATTCTAACATACCCCTTCTTTACGAGCAAACTTAGAAACCCTAAGTATTAATTATCCTTTGCATGCATCATCATAGCCAAACACATCCTCGTTTTCTTCCATTCGTTTCCAAAGTAAAGAACATTCTAATGTTCCACCCATAAGTTCCTATCCTCAATGAACTTTTTCTTATGAATCACCATTACAATTCCACGTCATCATCGAGTCGTCGTCATAGGAACACAACTCTAATATCATCGAATATAGATCCATCGTAAGTCGTAGAGTCATCTCATCAAAATTCTAATGCCATCGCGTCAAAGTGTCGCATACTCGCTTCACTGCCAATACTATTCTTCGTCGTGCTGTAAAATCAAATCCAAATGTCCAACAAACAAAAAAACATGTAGAACACGATTGTCGAAGTCTAAACCATCAACCACCATCATGTTGTCACTAACTTTAATTATGTCGGCATCGACATGATCATGTTGGCACCGATATGATGACATATCCAAATTTTGTTAAGTTGCTTAAATCCTAACCCCATAGGTTCCTACACTCCTCCCCTGGTTCCCTTCTCCTCTTCCCAATGCAGAACGCAACGTTCTTGGAGCAAACATGTCGATGCAAACTTCATAACTTAACCAAATTTCTGTAATGCGACATCTCAGTGGTAATCTTTTAGCTTAAATTCTTTGATCTTGAACCCCGAAGTATTTGGATAAATATCCCGAAGTATATTAGCATGGTCCCAAATTGATTCACCTAGGCCAAAATTTCCTACATCCCAAAAGTAAAGCCTCTTGCCTAAGCTCTTACCCAAAGGTCAAGCTTATACATGCCTGAAGTTCCTGCACCATTTTCCCACAGCAAAGGAACCCCTGCCTGTTCTTTCATCTACTATCGAGATGGTTCTACTTCAACCACTAACATGATTTTACATTGCCAAACTTTATATAAATCTCATGCGACCTATTTTTTAGCTCTCAAACCTCCAAAATCAACATATTTCAAAGGCATCACGATTTGAGCACCTTTGGTGTCAATTTGCACAAAATGACAACGTCTTTCTAAATATACTAAAACAATTTAAAAATACATCAAAAAATATATATAAACATCACTTAGCATCCAAACATCACATACAAGCCATCCAAATATGATTCAACAACATATATTGTTCTAGAACTAACCATGCACAAAACGATGACTTAAGTTACAAAGCGTGAGAAAAAATTAAAATGTGTTTTTATCTTTACGGACCCGATTTAAAGATGTTATTTTTGAGAGAAATGTGTGATCCTCTAATATAGAGAAGAGCACACATGTACATATATATAACACCAATAATAAAGGAGCCGCCAACATGCCTAACAGGTGACAAATCATAATATAGAAACAAAGTAAAACTAAATCGGGGAACTTCTTGAATGAGCTCCGGCAAAGCCACCACCCATTACACCTCAATATCGAGCTCCGGCAAGGTCACCGCCTAATAATGAGGTGTTAGAAAAACCCAAACGAGATCAGCAAAAGAGATACATAAACAGCTCCACCAAAGAAAGGACGCCTCACTGCAAACGCAGGTGAATCAAATAGCAAGCCTTACTGTATATGCGGATGATCCAGAATGAACGCCTCTCTACAAACTTAGATGATCTATGGTGTGACCAATGCACCTAAAAGCATCTCCACCAAAGAAAGATCGTCTCGCTACAAATGCGGAAGAAAGAATGCCTTACTGCAATCCTGACGACAGCAATCCTAAAAACCTACAAATAGAAATCTAGCACCATATCCGACTTAAACCTGTATCTGAAGATGGTATTAAATAAAAATATAAGAATAATACACTTTTTATCCATAGAGATTTCAGGGAAGAAATCCCTTAAGGAGAGGAGAATGTAACAATCCGAAATTTAAACCATAATAAATAATTCTTTACTTAACTAAATAATAAAATAACTTTGTGAAATTATCATAGTTGAGCCACCAGAGTTGCTCCATTGTGTTCGTGATAATTTTCTGGTCAATTTTCATATATAGAACGTCAGAACCCGAGCTAATATGAGCAAGATATGAGACAAACAAGAAAATGAAAAGGAAAGGATATATATACACATACATATATGTATATGGCCAAGTCGACTGGCCGATCGACCTGGTCAAGAGGGCAGTCGACCGCCTGGTCAACCCACCTTAGGTGAAGGAATGAAGAATCATTCCTTCGTTCCAGTATGTTCCAACGAACCTTTTGCACGTCATATGCATCCTTTATTTTAATCTGGTCCTTCCAGTTTTGCATCCGATGGCTCCTATTCAGCCTACCACGTGGTTGCATCATATGCAATCCCCAAATCCAATGGTCCAAGATCCACTTTTACCCCTATAAATAGACCACTAGACCTAATACTTCTTCTCATTCTAGGTTTTCTCCAATTACGTTCACCTTTCTAGGACGGACCCTAAACGGAATAATTTTTCCAAGGAGAGAATGATTTTAATAAAAATATTTTAACAACCCCAAGTGGATCCGTGAAGGCCTAAAGGGAAGAGCTAAGGACCAGTGGTGAGTGATTGTACATTTTTTAAGTAATTTAAAATAATAGGGTTTCCAATAAGTTTCACTACAATTTTTGGAATAACCTTTTCAATAGTTTATTTACGGTTTTCAGAATTATTTTCAGTCTATTTCCTTTCAGCTATTCTTTTCAAAAATTTCAGTTTATTTCTGTTAATTATAGCTTTTTCATTTATTTACAGTAGTTTAATCTATTTACTGCTATCTATGCGTTATTTACATCTTTTTCTTATGCCTTGGATTTTCTTCTATTTTCAGTTTTCTTTTATTTCTCCTTCTTCTTCACGTATGGATTAGAATAGAATTAAAGCGACATTGGATTAGATTGTAAGAATTTTGAAGTAACAAAAGATAAGATATAACTTATAAAGACTGTAATGTAAATGGAATTGGACTGAAATTATGCATAATTAGATTAGAATTGGACTAATTAATTGGCTTAGTCATAATGTAGAATTGTAACTAAAAAATGAAAGAAGCTTATTTTCACACTTAAACTTTGGGTTAAGTAATGAGCATGACTATAACGTAGGTTATAATAAGAAAAAGAATAGAATGAGGATTATTTTAAGACTTGAGATAAATTAATAAGCGTAGAAAGTAAAGATGATAATAAAGGCTTATTTAAAAAATTTATCTAAGTTAATAAGCAAAGATGAAAGTAGGACCTGTACCAAATAGCATTCCCTATTAAACGAAATGGTGGTCTCACATTAGCCTAAAGAGAGACGAGGGCACGCTTACGCTAAGAATGGTAATAATTAGTCAAATAGAAGTCCAAGTCACTGGGGATTTGGATAAGGGGCGCGACTAGATATTGTTTGAATGAAGGGTACCAACAGCATTACCCCTATTTTCTATAGACACACAGTGATCCCATGTTAGCCTGAAGTGGGATGAGGGGCACGCTTATGCTAGATGTCAAGGTAATAAGGAGACCCAATAGGTGGAGCAAAAGATAGCATGGCCATGGTGGCAGTTACACATGCGACTTCCATTCGGTTGCTCAGTAATAGCTGTGATTTTCAAGCACTTAGTATGGGTGTCTTTCGCAGACACCATTACCTTCTATGTAGGGAGCTATATATGTCGTCCGATCCACAGTGGTTGCTCTGTGCATCTTTCGTAGATACCATTGACTGTTGTGTAAGGAGTTATATCGCAGTCGGTCCGTAGTATGATCTATGGAGTAGCAGGCCAATCAAAAAGGGTAGAATTAGGGTTGCATCCTAATTATAGAATTAGGAATTCAGCCTAATCAAAGTAGAAATCAAGGATAAGTGCAAGCAATCAAAGTTAACCTATCTTACGAATTGAGCAATATTTAATCATACTTATTTCCATTTTATCTCTTCCCTGTTTCCTTTGTTTCCTCTTATATACTAGAACTATTGTATAGTCTATTACTTTTATCTTGCTTAAAGACTCTAGTAATTACTATCATTCACCAGATTTTTAGTCTGACCCACACCTCTATTCCCCTTCCCCCCCCCCCCCCAATATGCAATCAAGGGAGAGGGCAGTAGATTGCAGTTGCTTGGCAGTTTCTTGGAGGAGTTCTCAACTATGTATTTCTTTTATTTCAGCTTTTGTTCTTTCTATGTACTGGCTTATTGTGAGGGATATTATGTACTCTAATTTTTTAGACTATGAGTTTATTTTTCATGAGACATATTGGATTTTAGACATGTATGTGGTATTTGGCATTTGTATAAACCAATTATGAAGTTTTGTTTAATTAAGTTCTTATTTTAGTTTCCACTATTTTTTATCTATTATTGTCTTGTGAATCTTAGTCTCTGTTGGCTTTTGTTATACCTACAACGCACCACACCTTTTAGTGTGTCCTTTTGGGTATATTAAAGGGTGTGGGGGTGTTTAGACATGCGCTTCCTCTACATTTTGATTTAAATTCAAACTATATAATTTTTCTGTCAAAATATTTGCTCAATTCCGATTCTTATAGAACGATACTTTCATATCAATTCTTGGATCCTATCCAAAAACCCATAAACCAAGTATCACTCTGACTTACTTTGAGACACTTTGCTGTTGTGTGCAAACAGTCCATTTAAATCATTATTTAGAATTTCTGCTTCAGCATGCCTATACCAAAAAATTAAAATCATATTGAACAATAATTTTACGAGTATATATGAGTTAACTTAAGCTCGTTGAATGGCGAATCTGTCACATTAATTTCAACAATTGAAATTTACTATGTTATTCTATCAACATGGCTCATTATATTCTAACTGTATTGTCCATTTCTCAAAGATGTATTTATGGCTGATGCATCATATCCTTTTGGCAACAATTTCCAAAATAATATTTCAATAAAGTAATTTGAATTCATTCCGAATTTGCATATAATGCCATATGGTAGATTCGATACTCTTAATGGCTTATTGGCAACCGAGGAATTATTATCTTGATGTTAATAACAAACTCATGGTTTCTCTTCAATGTGCAAGAATTATTAATATACATTCTAAGGTGTTGTGTCCTTTTAAGCTTGGCTAATTTCGTTTCATTTTTTATAATCAAATTTATCCCTGGATCATATCTAAATAATTTTACTATTAATAATTTCTAAAGTAAATTCTTCATCATAACGTTGGCATTTCTTGAAACAATAATTGTTTCTCAGTGCAGCGAAATAGGAATTCATAAATATTTTTCAATTCCTTTATATATGTACAAAAATGATTTATTTTTTAGTTTACAAAACTTATATTCATAACATTGTTTGATCAATCAATATTGGACGGTCCCAAATTTTTGTGGGGTGATCTACACAAGATCCCTTACAAACAAATATTACATATGACCTTTTGGTTCACAATACATGTCAACTCCTTGACTTAGGATATATAGAGGCTTCTTATCAACCCTTATCTTGTATGATCTCATAAATTATGCTTAAGACGAAATTAAATTTTAACCTTATATAGTTACTCTTAAATAAACGACCTTATAGGAAGAAGTTAACTCAACTTCACAACTCCATTCAACAACTATCTTAGCCATTAGTAATGTATACAAAATACGAAAATCCATTCAACAGCTTATTTTGGGTTTTATTTCATACTATGTAAATAATAAACAGTCGAGAATTTTTGATCAAATATCTTGTGCTCAAAGAAAAACTTTTATGGAAAAGTATATTCTATATGAACATGCATTTGAAATAGAAATTACATTTCTCATTCCATTCTAAGTATCTTGCAATATTTTATACAATTCTCATTTCCAATGTCCCTTCATGAAGCAGAGGTAATCATTTACTCACTTTATCTTAATTTTTCCAAGTTATATCCACTTAGAACGTTCACTTTCCTTTCTAAACGGTCGAACCACTCAAAGAGAATCCAAATTACAAGACCGTAACAAATTCTTTAAAAAAGGCATTTGGTCTTCCTTAGCATTTAAAATATTAAATAAACTATACTTTATGTAAATCGGTCGAACTAATATTTCAATGGTCGAATTGCTGGGTAAATCTCGTTTCTCTTGGTCTAGTACTACATTTAACACAACAAGATTCTTATTTTAATCAGTCGCGTTGAATATATGATCTCACACTATGGTTTACTTGCTTATTTCAAATGAATTAATTTCGTTGAAGTTTTATACATCATGAATTCTGACTATTCGCGATGCAACATTTATATGTGATCCAATATAGATCAAATATTCCTTTTCTTGTATATTTTCAGAGTTCAAAACTCATATAAGACAACACACAATCTTGGAGAAATATACACCAAAGTGACAAAGATATAAATGTATTCAGTAGTTGTATAATTTGGCTTTTACATGGGTCTGGAATAGACAATATGGCAAAGGATTTATTGGTAAGTATATATTATATTTCTATCTTAATCTAAATTCAATTCATCTGTATATTCTAATTAAAAAACATTTTATCAATTATATTGGTTGCATAAAAATTTATCAAAGTAGATTATTTTAACTTCATATAATATATATTCTTACAATATTAGAAAGGTTAAATATATTCATTTCATTTTTCTAGGCTCCAACTTGATTTTATGTTTTTCAAAATCCTAAGAAAAACATAGAAATCTTTCAATTACTCTAGTGGGTGTTAAGACTCGCTTGCTTGGGATTTCGACCTTGAGGATGATCAACAGATCATAGTCATGCATGCAATGCATAACATCTTATTGGTTGTATCATATGCAACTCCTAACCTCTTGTCTTTGTCCTAATCTCATCTAGACTCCGAGGATGATAATAAAATCGAAAGAGGTTATTCACTCGTACCCACCATTTCATAATAACCTAAGTATAATGCACATATCTTTAGGAAAGTCAACAAATACGTGCATATAACCTACCCTGTCCATTCAATAATTAATAGTACTGCACATAACATCCCTAGCTAGAGGAAGATCAACAATTGAATAATATGATAGTAATCAATTAATTTACAAATGGTACAGGGCAACTAAGTTAAAGATTCATTATCTTTAATCCATATACACACATTGAGTAATATCGATTTAGGGAATAATGTATTCCTTATAAAATACCCACTTGATTCAAGAGTCAGACACATATGAAATCATGATATACATTAAATACATACATACTCATTTCTTAAACCTAAATTGGGTGTCCTACAACAGTTCCACTTATGTTTATACGTATATAGTTATATAAGTTTTAATTTATATTTAACTCTTTGGGCTAACATTTTGGGTTTATTCTATCACTTGGACTAGGCTAGTAGCCAAAGAGTGTCGAATACTTGATTATTCAAACCTAATCCTCATCACTACCGTTTAAGACACTCGTTGGATATATAGACTTAATTAATTGTCCTATATGTTGACTAATCTATTAGGCTCGGATAGCATTGATGGAACCAAGCAAGTTGGTTGCACGTAAATTGTGAAATTTCAAAAAAGGAATTCCTAATTAGATCTTTATTGGCTCGTGAAGTGTAAATCTATTATTAGATCGGATCTAATATGTTAAAATAAAAACTTAATTTATTTGACTTTTCTAATATGTTAAGAGATAGATTTGACCAAATTTTTATTTCATATGTTTGTGAGTATATCTAATATATTCAATTGTATATAACGCAAGTAAAACTTTCTATATTTGTACATTGTTAACATGTATATATATAAGTGCTGGGATTTACACCGTAATGGACACATTTGCCCTTTATATATGCATTTGCTGTCAAAAATACTGTTTGCGAATATAAATGTGTGTGTGTGTCTATGTATGCATGCATGTATGTATAGTTCAAAAGTTTTTTTAATTGAATCGCTTAATAAATCTAAATTTATTTTAATCAAATCAACTAATCTAAAATTCAATTCTTTTCTTGCAAAAAATCAAATTATTTGATTTGGTAAGTCAATAAAATTAGAGTTGGATGCACAAATAAAGATACACATTATATATTAATAATTCAAGACAAAATAAAATAAAGATATTTTGTAACTATAATGTACATACATACATTTTTTTTACAAAAACACAACTTTTCGTTTTCCTTTTGCTTAATTGATATCTTTTATGTTATTACAAAATTATTAAATAAAAGTTAAATGTGAATAATTTTTTTTATTCAATTGGGTATTTAGGTGGTAGTACATAATTGTGCAATAAGTCATAGGTAGTATCGAATGATATAAGTCAATATATGTCTAGTGGTTCAAATCCCATGCTACATAGGTTTTGAATTTGTCACCCTCATGGACCAAAACCAAAGTGCCTAACCACTAGGACAGTGGCGTTGGATGTGAATATAATTGTTAAATTAACACATTGACTTAAAATGAAAGAATATTATTACCATTTTTAATTAAAAAGAAAATTTTATTAAACAAAGCTAAAATGTTAAGTTCTATGGGTATATACACTAAAATAGATCTCGCTTAATAATGCATACATGTACATGTAAACTCACATACACACACATGTATATATACATACACACACATGCATATACTCACATGTAGACACACACACACACACACACACACACATATATATATATATATATAAATAGACGCATACAAACATACATACATATATAGATCTCATTTAGTAATTCTTTGCAACAAAAATTGGCGCACACACCTAATAGAAGTCTTGAAGAGAAATAAATGTAGAATGTAAAATGAAAATAGAGGATAATAGCAAATAAACAGCAAAAAATTGAAAGAATAATATGCACACAATGATTTATAGTGGTTTGGCGTCATTTGTCTATGTCCACTTTAAATAGATTGCTTTATTAATCACTTTATAATATGAGTACATTATGGATTGGCTAAAAACCTTAGTTACAAAAGAATATCAACCAACCAGCAGCTTAACATCCCGAAAATGAACCACCAAGCCGGTATTTATATACGAAGATGGTCAAACATCTCTCTGAAAACTCGACAGAAAGACCCTCGAAGCCATATGGGCCCAAAGAGGGGTCGTATGGCCTAATTCCCAAAGAAGAGGGATCAGTACCGATCCCTTCATTGGTTGAATTTTGGGTGCGACCCCTACGGTGGCTTCCTTATGCTAAAATATGCTTAGCTTCCAAATTTCATGCCAATTGGATCAGTGGAGCTCGAGTTATTGCTTGATCTTTTCTTTAATGTGGTTTGCATGCCGCTTTCTACCAATCCCTTCAAAGGAAAGTATATTTATCCCTCTAACTTTATCCCTTAGAGGTGCGATCCCTAGGGTAGGCTCTCTAGTATCCTTATGGCTCGAACATAAAATTTCTATGCATTGGACTTGTGAATCTTGTGATATTAATTGTTTTCTATAGGAATGCTCTCACACCCTAAAACATGTTGATCCCTATTATTGAAGCCAATTTATGTCGATCCCTCCTAGTGTTGAATATGCGCTTTGCGCTTATATGCTTTTTGTTTGATGATAATAAACATATATACATTCGTTTAAATGTATTTGTTAATGTACTATTTTATTTTTCATAGATTAAATAAATATTTGTTGAATAAAATAAATTACACAGAATTTGAATGGAATTTGAATTCAAACAGAAATTTTATTCAAACAAATATTTATTACATTTTTGAATAGTACAAATTCAAGCTCTCACTATATATATACAATTTTGTTTACAATACATCACAATTTCAATTTACATAAATTTCTAACTACATATCACTCACACTCGTAGTTTATCTTCAACTTCATTCCAGTTAGAATCCAGCATCTGTGCAATCTGCAAAAATATTTACTAACGCGGTAAAATTGAAAAAGAAATATTTTTGCAATATAAAATGAAATATGATTTTTGAAAATATGATTTGCCTCAGTTATTTGGGTTGTTTGTCATCATTCACATTTGAATTCATCATACACGAACAATGTGACATGCACAGTGTATCACTGTACATGCCACAAGGCCGTGCACATCGATATACACTTGATAATGCTACAGGGACAGGTGAGCACAGGTCAAACCCAAATGAAAAGCCAGGTTCAACTCACGTACAATCACGACACGAGCACAAGGTCAAACCCGAGTTTTTGAAACTGGATTCAACGCAAGTAAAATTTCAAAAATCAACATGAATGGATGCAAAGACCAACTGTAATATGGATGTCACAAGCAATACCAAAGACAGTCTCACAAGACAGTAACATGCAGTTTTGCAGTGGTACAAGGAAAGTACAGGGAACAACAACATGGTAAACAATGACACAACAACAATGAAGACCACTATGCAGTGGACATGAGTGCAACTTGACTATCAAGTTCAAGCCAGATTAACATAATGCAAACTACAATCACAGCAATATGCTTGAAGACTACAGCACGATCAAATATGGCAGTGAAACTCAAGCAAGTGCACAACAAACTCAGTGAAGCCAAAGTGATAAAACAATTGTCCAGACAATCAGACAAGTGCATCCAGAAGTACAAGATGACCAAGTGAATCAAGTTCAGGTACACGAGCTAATGAAGACTACATCATGATGCAAGGCCAGAGACTACAATATCAAGTGCAAGTGCAAACTTAAATAAGTATGTGCAACTGTGAAAACTTTAGTGAGCTAGTGCAATTTGTACAAAAGTGCCACCAACATAACAGCACAAATGAATACTGCAACAACCAGAGCCAAAGTTCACAAGTGAAGCCAAATATACACAAGTGCAAACCAAATGAAGACCACAAGTATAAAACAACAAGCAGGAGTGTGCAAGTGCAGATGAACACATATGGCCGAAGTCAATGAAGCCAAAGTATACAGAAGTCAATGCCGTGAAACAATGTATACAAATGATCAGGTCAAAATAAAGCCAACTACTGAATCAAGTGCACCAGAAAAATGAAATGCATGAAAGCTTGAACAAGTCCAAATACAACCCAAAGTGCAACAAGAATGTTGCAGTGATACAAATGCACAACAACATGAATAATGCAACAACCGGATGAAGTCGAAGATAAACTAAGTAATTCACAGTGAAAGCCGAAGTAAATTTGCAAATTCAAGTCAAAGCCAACAGAGAATTCAATACCGTGTTTCGAATCAAAACATGCCGTGATGATCAAGGCAACAACTTGACCAAGTCAGAAATAAACACAGTACAAAAATGGAAATTGCCGAAAATAGGAAAGTCAAGCAAAATAAAACAAGAAAGTCTTTTCCGTTTGACACAAGATAAATCAAACGATTGAAAATCAAAGCCGTGAGTAGCAAGTCGAAGATATATCAGGAAAGTCGTGCGCATCAGGCAATTGAAATTTTGGAAAGTATCGAATTGAAACGAACAAACTCAAGTGTCGAATTCATATAAATACCAAACCTCAAATTCATCATTGGCATCGAGTTCAAGCAAACAATTAAACCAGCAACGAAAGAGAATACATACCATAATCTATCAACTCGATCAAAGAAGCAGATGCGAACGAAGCGCAAGTAAAGCAACCAGAATCGATCATCAGAGAACAAGCGAACAAGAGCAACACAAATCAGATCGAAAGAAGAATCAAAGCCTCAACTTTCACAAGGGAACAGAAGCCCTAATTTAGTGGCAAAGAGGAACGACCGTCATTATTCTCACAAGCCAAAAGAAAAGGAACGGGTCAAAGAATAGAAGTGGATCGGGTTAAAGAATAAAAGGGCCGGCCTTATTTTTATTAAAGGGGTTTTGGGTTTAAATTGTTTTTATTTATTGTTTTTACTTTTCGAATCAAAATCTTGGTAAATCACCACCTAGGTTGTAGGTAGTGTCAGATTGTCTAGTTAGAATTAGTTCAGTGAGCAGGGTGTGCGAGTTTGCAAAACTCTATAGGCGGGGGCAAGGGTTTGCGAGTTTGCAAAACTCTATAGGCGGGAGCAGGGGTTGCGAGTCTATTAGAATGTTTGTAAGCGGGAGCAGGGTTTGCGAGTATGTTAGAGTGTTTGTAAGCGGGAGACTGTTTAATTCTAATAGAAATCTAGGAATGCAGCAGTAGGCAGGGGTTGCCGAAGCTGGGTAAATTTTGTGTGTGATTTACTTCTCAGCATATTTATTTCTACAGTTTGTTTCTGTGTTTAAATCGAGAAAATTTGTTATAACCCTATTCACCCCCCCTCTAGGGTTAATCTAGATCCTACAAGTGGTATCAGAGCACGGTATTTTTCTTTAACTCTAGAGACATGAATTGTAACAACCCGCATATTTTTCGATTTTATATTTTAATATTTTATTTAAATATTTTATCAATACTCGGAATTTAGTCTGAAAAGCTACTTTTTGCATACGGTCGAATTAGGACTCGGAACCACTCCCATTGAGTTTAAAATGCCGTTTGCGACCTTTTTGAGTATAAGCTTCGATATGTTTGGAGAAAGTTGAATTTTGCTACTTTTTACTTAGGGATTTGGTGGGCTGAGCCACTTATGTATTCAGTCCCAACCCCTTCTCCTCTTCATTCCTTCATTCCTCATTTCCTAATACTCAAGCTTTTATATTAATGGAGAGTGGAAGAGGAAATTAAAATTCCAAACCCTAGTTTTCTTTTGCAAATCCAACTTCTAGCTCCAAATTCAAGAGAACCCATTGGTAAGTTTCTCTTCATCTTCTCCAACTCATTCTCTTAATCAATTTCAGAAATTGCTAAACCTAATTTTGGGAATGTTCTTCTTTTAAGCTTAGAATCAAGCTTCGTGAGTTGGATTTGAAGAGTGGTTGATTCTCCTTTGCTTTCAAGCTTCATCTTCATTTGTTTGGGTTCAAAGGTGAGATTTTTATCTCACATCTATGCTTATAATTATCTTCGAATGTTAGGTATGAATTCCTAACACTTATTCGTGTGCATTAGCTTTTGGTTTGGATTGATTTGGTGAATATTCTAATTTTTGGTGTTTTGGGTTCAATTCTTTAAAAATCATGGCTTTGATGTTCAAATGTGTTTTTGGTGATGCAACGAGGAGCTCATAGGGCTGGGTAGTCGATTGGCATAAATCCTTAGTGTCGATGCTCGAGTGGTTGCAAATTGGTCGTGATTGGCCATTGTATTCGATGGGCTAGGAAGGGACTGGGAACAGGTTCGGCCGACCGAGCCCTGTGGCCGGTCGACCGACCTGCTTCCAGAGTGCATAAGCACTCCTCTGTCTCAGGTTCGGTCGGCCAACTACAGGGCTCGGTCGACCGACCTGCTTCCCGAGAAAATTTCTGAAATAGGGTCCGGTCGACCGAGCTCTGTAGCCGGCCGACCGACCTGGTGCAATTTTGCCTATTTCGCCTAGTTGTTTGAATTTCCAACTTTAATCGATTCGTGTTGTTTCCGAGGTGTTGTTATCATTTATTATGACTTTGATGACTCCTTTTTAGGGATTTTTGAATATCCATTTCGGTGGATCCTTTATCGATTTCTTTGGATTTCCATTCACGTCTTCAAATGTGAATTTTAGTGATTGATTGTTGCTACAATCAATTTTTGTGTTTTGTCACTTCAAAATATAAAGGTTTTGAAGACTAGAAGTAAATGTCAAAACTCTTTCATCAAAACGATTTCAACACTGTTTTATTACATAACTCGTTCTCTTAAACCGTTTTACAATCTATTAGTATATATACAAACCTTTACCTCACTCGTATGAGAAATCTAATTAAACGACTTAATAAAACAAGTGGTATGAAACGCTTGCGTTTACTTCGTCGGTTAATTCTTGGACTTGTTCGACTGAATCTCTTGTGACAATTTACTAGTGGAGATCTACAATTTGTTCGTAAATATTTAAGTTAAGCTAGTGGTTATGGGACATGAAGCTAAACTCATATATTTACTAGCTTAGTGTAATTGACACTTCTCGTTGATCATAACGATCATCTTTATGATTTAGACTAGCAATGTGCGATGTCTCTTTGTCTGCGAGGGAGACTAAACCCCGTTTTGTGGAGTTTCGACTCAAATTGGTGGGGTAGCAACCCATGGTCTTCGGGCCGGCTCAATTTGTGATGGTTAGCAACCATGGAATTAGCGTTCCGTTTGTGATACACGTGTTGGTGAGCTTTATGCTCCCTTTTGTGATTGGCCTCCCCCCTTTTTTGTGATTTCTGGATTTCTTGAGATGATTTCTAGAATTTGTGTTTCATCAATTTTCGTGATTTCCATTGATAAGTTTTATCAATATTTTTGCATTGGTGAACTTGTGTGTCATTGACATTTGTGATTGACATTGATATAATCGTCAATATTTATGGTTTGGTGAACGAAATAAGGAGTATGACATTTCTTTGATTCTTGTGTAGATTTTATGATATTGATTAATCTCTTGTTGATTTTCAATTACTTATATATATCACAGCTTGGCATTGTGATTATTATGTGTTTAGTCATATCTCTTACTCTATATCGTTTCATCTGATATTTATAGTTAGACTGATCCGTTTATTATTTTCTTATTAAATAATACTCGGGTCAGACCAAGATGTTACAGGTGCTTCAGCTTGACTTCTCACTTGGGATTGGTTCCTCTGACTTTTGGCTAACTACTTAGATTAGTAGTTTTTTGTTGTATACACTTGAGATATAAACTTATAGTTGTATTCTTTTGTATAGCACGTGTTGCTATTCTTTTGTATTATTATGGATCTTTTTGACCACTACTTTGATATACACTTTCATGTGTTAGTTATATATTCATATCTTCTTCCGCCTTTGTGATATGAATTGTCTGTGACTGATTTATGTTATGTTTATTTCTATATTTGTTTCCGAAGATATTATAGCCACTGTGTAGTAGCTTTGAGTTTGTATCGGTAGGTCGGATTTCCCTCTTGATAAAGAAATGCATGTTATACTATTCGACATATCGATGCTCACGCAAAGCAATTACACGGATGGTCGCTCCTCAACAGCCTTATTCTCCGTGCTAGTTGAAAGCATTCACCGTAATGTTCTTGGCTAGCGTGGGTATAGAGGTGGGGCGTCACAGCTTGGTATCAGAGCCAAAACTTGGAAACAATGTAGAATAATTTAACAAGGATCATAGTCCTAAGTCCTTCTTAGGAGTCGTGCCTTAGGATTTAATTCGAGTCTTCGTACCGATTCATCCTATTTTCTTTATGATTCCTTGTTTTATCTATCAAGATTTCTTGATATTCATTTTGTGAATAACCTTTTTCTTCTTCTTTATTTCTTTCTAAGGGAAGAGAAATGGTTAGACCTGGCCGTCCCAGCGCCGGTCAATCTAGTGCTACTCCCCAAGATGGAGTTTTTATGACTACCCAGCAACTTCTTGACCTTGTTACGAATGCTCAAGCAGCTGGTTCTAATCCGGAACTTACTCACCCAAAATCTGGATTTGCACGCCTGTGCAACGACTACACTAATTTGGGTGGGAAGCCATTTAAAGGTTCTGAAACTATTATTGAAGTCCAGGCTTGGTTAAGGACATGCGATCGAATCTTTTCTCGCATGAACCTCATTGATCTTCACCAAGTTCAGGTGGCTTCTAGTATGCTCCAAGAAAGAGCATTGGACTGGTACGAACTTCTTATTTCTGAGATTAATGAAGCGGATCTCACCTGGGAGAAATTCTGAGAGCGCTTCGAGTTAAAATTCATACCAGAAGCTGAGAAGGTGACTTTGGCTTGCCGTTTTATAGACCTTGTTCAAGGTGAATCTTTCGTGACAGATTATGTCGCGTCTTTTGAATCTCTCTCCAAATACGGGGTTGAATATATCAACACCCCATTGAAGAAAAATCAGAGGTTCGTCTATAGCTTAAACAAAAATCTCAAGAAGCCATTACTTCTAAAATTAGAAGTTTCTTTCGACCAACTCATTGATATCGCTCTTCGTCTTGAAGAGGCGGATAGGGAGAATGATGTTGAAGTGGTGGGTTCCAAACCAAACTTCAACAACAAGAAGAGGCCAAACAAATTCAAAGGCCCTTATCCCAATAAGAAAGGGAAGCAAGCAACCCCTATGGCAAAGACTTCTTACTTTGGTCATGGGGAATGCTATAATTGTGGTTCGAAGGACCACTACGCGAACAAGTGTCCAAAGTCTCTCTCTTGTCGCTACTGCAAAGGTCCCGGTCATGTTATATCTTCATGCCCCAAGATTCAGGGCAAGAAGGAGGGAAAGTTAAATGTTGCTCAACCCCCTGGCAACACATCTCGTGGTCAAGGTATGCCTCATTCTATCCTTGATGGCATTATTATGTTTCGTGATCAACCCATTCGAGTTCTTTTTGATACGGGTGCATCCCACTCCTTAATTTCAAAAGAGCTTGTTGATACTTTTTCTTTGGATGTTTTGTGTTTAATGACTTCTTTGAGAATTGCGAATCCGGTTGGTGGATTCACAACAATCAGTTTATTGTGTAAAAATGTGGAGATTATTTTGTGTGATTTTCCTTTCCTAGCCGATTTGCATGTCATGCGTTATTTAGGCTTTGGAATGATTTTAGGAACGGATTGGCTTAACCGTTATGAAGCTCGTATCCTATGTCCTGAGCGGACTATTCATCTTTGACATCCTCAATCTGTTAATCAGGTTTCTACTATTCTTAAAGATTCGGATTCTGCTTTGGTTGCATCTTTATATTCTTTAAACCCTCGTGATGACGATGATGATGATAAGGGTGATATTGTTTCTCTTATTCACTCGTTCGTGAATTTTCCGACATATTCGAGCCCGTTTTAGGATTACCTCCTAAGCGAGCAATTGAGTTTAGAATTAATCTTATTCCTGGAGCTCAACCTATCACTCGCCGTCCTTATTGTATGTCCAATAAAGAAAATGAGGAGATGCGGAAACAATTATCCGATTTGGAGACGAAGCAATTTATTCGCTCTAGTTCCTCGCCTTGGGGAGCTTCGGCTATTTTCGTGAAGAAATCTAATGGTACACTTAGGCTTTGCGTTGACTACCGCAAGCTGAATGATCTTACTATCAAGAATATACCCTTTACCTCGGATTGATGATCTATTCGATCAACTTAGTGGTGCTAGAGTCTTTTCGCAATTGGACTTGGCTACCGGTTTCACCAGCTTCGTATCGCAGAGGATAGCATTCCTTTGAAATCGTTCTGTATGCGTTATGGATCTTATGAATGGATTGTTATGCCATTTCGTTTAACGAATGCTCCAGCTTATTTCGTTGACCTTATGAATCAAGTTTTCAAAGATTTTCTCGATCGATTTGTTCTCATCTTTATTGATGATATTCTTGTGTATTCAAAAACCGAGAAGGAACATGAGAAGCATCTTCGGATTGTGTTGGAAACTCTTAGGAGTAATCATTTAAAGGCAAAGTTTTCTAAATGCCACTTTGGCAATCTCGTGTGAAGTTTCTCGGTCATATTATTTCCGAATCCGGAATTTCCGTGGATTCTTCAAAGATTGAAGCGATTCAAGATTGGAAGAGACCAGAGAGTGTGACAGAGATTCGGAGTTTCCTTGGATTGGCAGGTTATTACCGTCGTTTTATCAAAGACTTTTCTAAGATTGTCGTGCCTCTCACTAGTTTAACGAAGAAAGGTGTTAAATACATTTGGTCGGACAAATGTGAAACTTCTTTTCAGAAATTGAAGGAACTTTTTTCTGGTGCTCCTATTCTTGTTATTCCCGAGGGGAATCAAGATTTCGTTGTTTATACCGATGCTAGTCGTGTTGGTTTGGGTGCCGTTCTTATGCAAAGAGAACGTGTTATTGCTTATGCTTCTAGGCAATTGAAGCCTGCTGAGACTAGATATGCCACTCATGATTTAGAGCTCGTGGCTATTGTTTTTGCTCTTCGGATTTGGCGTCATTATCTTTTGGGAGAGAAATTTATTCTTTATACCGATCATAAGTCTTTGAAGTATTTATTCTCTCAAAAGGAACTTAATTTGCGTCAACAACGATGGCTCGAGTTCCTTGCTCCTTATGATCTTGATATTCTTTATACCCCCGGTAAGGGTAATCGTGTCGCCGATGCTCTTAGCCGTAAACAACAAGCTGTTGTTTCTACGATGATATCCGAATGGAACGTTCTCGAGATTTTATCCACTTGCGAAATTCGAGACCGTGTTTCCGATTTATGTTCATCTCTTGTTTTATGTAGCCTTGAGGCTCACCCTTCTCTTTTAGACCGCATTCTTGAAGCTCAAAGGCTAGATCCTAAATTGGCTCTTCTTGGCCAAAATATTAAGGATAAAATTGATATTGAAGGTTTGAAAGACTTTGATATTGATTCTCGTGGCGGCATTCGGAAATTTGGTAGACTTATCGTGCCAAATATTAGTGATCTTCGTAAAGATATTTTAGAAAATTCTCATCATTCTAAATTTACCATTCATCCCGGTAGTAGTAAAATGTACGCGGATATGAGGCGACTTTATTATTGGGAGGGAATGAAACTTGATATTGCTAACTTTGTTAAGCGTTGCATGACTTGCCAACTCGTTAAGGCCGAACATCAAAGGCCCGGTGGGTTATTGCAACCTTTGGAAATTCCAATTTGTAAGTGGGACCAAATTTCCATGGATTTTATAGATGGCCTTCCCCGTTCTCGTTCGGGTCATGATAGCTTATGGGTGATTGTTGATAGACTTACTAAATCCGCCCATTTTATTCCCGTTCGGTCTAATTGAACCGTTCCTCTTTTGGCCAAACTCTTTATCAAAGAGATTGTTAAATTACATGGAGTTCCTACTTCTATTGTTAGCGACCGTGATCCGTTGTTTACTAGTGGATTTTGGAAGAGTCTTCAAAAAGCTTTAGGAACGAAGCTTAATTTTAGCACCGCTTATCACCCCCAGTCCGATGGACAAACCGAGCGTGTGAATCAAACTCTTGAAGATCTTCTTCGTGCTTGTGTGCTCGATTTTGGTGGAAGTTGGGAAGATCATATTTCACTTGTTGAGTTTTCCTATAATAATAGCTTCCAGTCTAGTATTGGTATGGCACCTTTTGAGGCACTCTATGGAAGGCCATGCTGATCTCCTTCTTGTTGGCTTGAGGCCGGTGAGAAGCTGGTTTTAGGTCCAGATTTTATTAGTGATTCCACCGAGAAGATTGAACTTATTCGACACAGGATGAAAGAAGCCCAGAGTAGACAAAATTCCTATGCCGATAACCGGAGAAGGAAGTTAGAGTTTTCTGTGGGAGATCTTGTGTTCATTCGTGTGTCACCTATGAAAGGTGTTGTACGTTTCAGCCGATCGGGAAAATTGGTGCCTCGATATATTGGGTCATTTCCTATCACTGAACGTATTGGTTCCATGGCTTATCGCCTTTTATTACCGGCACAATTTTCTGATATCCATGACGTGTTTCACGTTTCTCAACTTCGGAAATGTCTTCGAGATTCCGATTCTATTCTTGAGCCCGGTGTTGTGGAAGAGATTGAAGTTTCGCCTAATTTAACTTATGAGCAACATCCTATTCGTATCATTTCTTCGGAAGTCAAACGACTTCGAAATAAAGATGTTCCGCTTGTTAAAGTTCAATGGTCTTCAAATCCTAAGGATTGTTCTTGGGAATCTAGAGAGTTCATCGAGCGAACACATCAGGACTTACTTTCTCGTGCTCTTTGAGGTGAACTTCTTATTTCAAACTTCTTTTGTATTGAATATGCTTTTATGGTTGTTACTATATATCTTCTTCTTAAATATTGCGAGGACGCAATTTCTTTAAGGAGGGGAGTCTGTAACAACCCGCATATTTGTCGATTTTATATTTAAATATTTTATCAATACTCGAAATTTAGTCCGAAAAGCTACATTTTGCATATGGTCGAATTAGGACTCGGGACCACTCCCATTGAGTTTAAAATGCCGTTTGCGACCTTTTTGAGTATAAGCTTCGATATGTTTGGAGAAAGTTGAATTTTGCTACTTTTTACTTAGGGCTTTGGTGGGCTGAGCCACTTATGTATTCAGTCCCAACCCCTTCTCCTCTTCATTCCTTCATTCCTCATTTCCTAATACTCAAGCTTTTATATTAATGGAGAGTGGAAGAGGAAATTAAAACTCCAAACCCTAGTTTTCTTTTGCAAATCCAACTTCTAGCTCCAAATTCAAGAGAACCCATTGGTAAGTTTCTCTTCATCTTCTCCAACTCATTCTCTTAATCAATTTCAGAAATTCCTAAACCTAATTTTGGGAATGTTCTTCTTTTAAGCTTAGAATCAAGCTTCTTGAGTTGGATTTGAAGAGTGGTTGATTCTCCTTTGCTTTCAAGCTTCATCTTAATTTGTTTGGGTTCAAAGGTGAGATTTTTATCTCACATCTATGCTTATAATTATCTTTGAATGTTAGGTATGAATTCCTAACACGTATTCGTGTGCATTAGCTTTTGGTTTGGATTGATTTGGTGAATATTCTAATTTTTGGTGTTTTGGGTTCAATTCTTTAAAAATCATGGCTTTGATGTTCAAATGTGTTTTTGGTGATGCAACGAGGAGCTCATAGGGCCGGGTAGTCGATTGGCATAAATCCTTAGTCCTGATGCTCGAGTGGTTGCAAATTGGTCGTGATTGGCCATTGTATTCGATGGGCTAGGAAGGGACTGGGAACAGGTTCGGCTGACCGAGCCCTGTGGCCGGTCGACCGACCTGCTTCCAAAGTGCATAAGCACTCCTCTATCTCGGGTTCAGTCGGCCAACTACAGGGCTCGGTCGACCGACCTGCTTTCCAAGAAAATTTCTGAAACAGGGTCCGGTCGACCGAGCTCTGTAGCCAGCCGACCGACCTGGTGCAATTTTGCCTATTTCGCTTAGTTGTTTGAATTTCCAACTTTAGTCGATTCGTGTTGTTTCCTATGTGTTGTTATCATTTATTATGACTTTGATGACTCCTTTTTAGGGATTTTTGAATATCCATTTCGGTGGATCCTTTATCGATTTCTTTGGATTTCCATTCACGTCTTCGAATGTGAATTTTAGTGATTGATTGTTCCTACAATCAATTTTTGTGTTTTGTCACTTCAAAATATAAAGGTTTTGAAGACTAGAAGTAAATATCAAAACTCTTTCATCAAAACGATTTCAACACTATTTTATTACAAAACTCGTTCTCTTAACCCGTTTTCCAATCTATTAGTATATATACAAACCTTTACCTCACTCGTATGAGAAATCTAATTAAACGACTTAATAAAACAAGTGGTATGAAACGCTTGCGTTTACTTCGTCGGTTAATTCTTGGACTTGTTCGATTGAATCTCTTTTGACAATTTACTAGTGGAGATCTACAATTTGTTCGTAAATATTTAAGTTAAGCTAGTGGTTATGGGACATGAAACTAAACTCATATATTTACTAGCTTAGTGTAATTGACACTTCTCGTTGATCATGACGATCATCTTTGTGATTTAGACTAGCAATGTGCGATGTCTCTTTGTCTGCGAGGGAGACTAAACCCCATTTTGTGGAGTTTCGACTCAAATTGGTGGGGTAGCAACCCATGGTTTTCGGGCCGTTTGTGGAGCTTCGGCTCAATTTGTGATGGTTAGCAACAATGGAATTAGCGTTCCGTTTATGATACACGTGTTGGTGAGCTTTATGCTCCCGTTTGTGATTGGCCTCCCCCCTTTTTTGTGATTTCTGGATTTCTTGAGATGATTTCTAGAATTTGTGTTTCATCAATTTTCGTGATTTCCATTGATAAGTTTTATCAATATTTGTGCATTGGTGAACTTGTGTGTCATTGACTTTTGTGATTGACGTTGATATAATCGTCAATATTTATGGTTTGGTGAACGAAATAAGGAGTATGACATTTCTTTGATTCTTGTGTAGATTTTGTGATATTGATTAATCTCTTGTTGATTTTCAATTACTTATATATATCACAGCTTGGCATTGTGATTATTATGTGTTTAGTCATATCTCTTAATCTATATCGTTTCATTTGATATTTATAGTTAGACTGATCCGTTTATTATTTTCTTATTAAATAATACTCGGGTCAGACCGAGATGTTACAGGTGCTTCAGCTTGAATTCTCACTTGGGATTGGTTCCTCTGACTTTTGGCTAACTACTTATATTAGTAGTTTTTTGTTGTATACACTTGAGATATAGACTCATAGTTGTATTCTTTTGTATAGCACGTGTTGCTATTCTTTTGTACTATTGTGGATCTTTTTGACCACTACTCTGATATACACTTTCATGTGTTAGTTATATATTCATATCTTCTTCCGCCTTTGTGATATGAATTGTCTGTGACTGATTTATGTTATGTTTATTTCTATATTTGTTTCCGAAGATATTATAGCCACTGTGTAGTAGCTTTGAGTTTGTGTCGGTAGGTCGGATTTCCCTCTTGATAAATAAATGCATGTTATACTATCCGACATATCGATGCTCGCGCAAAGCAATTACACGGATGGTCGCTCCTCAACAGCCTTATTCTCCGTGCTAGTTGACAGCATTCACCGTAATGTTCTTGGCTAGCGTGGGTATAGAGGTGGGGCGTCACATGAATTCATCAAATAATGCTTTTTCTGAGGGCCAATCTATTGCTAGGCCACCCATGTTTAATGGGAATGATTATGCTTATTGGAAATTTAGGATGGGTATTTATCTTAGTTCTGTTGATTATGATGTTTGGGATATTATTGAAACTGGCTATAAATCTCCCACTATAACCGTTGGTGATACTAAGATTCCTAAACCTAAGGATAGGTGGGATGCTAACGATAAGAGATTAAAAACTACAATGCTAAAGCCATGAATGATTTGATCTGTGCTCTTGATAAGAATGAATTTAATAGAATTTCTCGTTGTAAAACTGCATAGGAAATTTGGCATACCTTGGAGGTGACACATGAAGGAACTTCTCAAGTCAAGGAGTCTCGTCTAGCCCTATTCAGCAATGAATATGAGAACTTTGTGATGGACAAAGGCGAGAGCATAAAGGACATGTTTGGACGCTTTTCAACTTTGGTGTACAACGTTAGAGCGCTTGGGAAGGTATTCACTGAGGTAGAGCTTGTGAGGAAGGTGCTACGAGTCTTACCAATGAACTTGGAGGCAAAAGTCACGGCAATACAAGAATCGAAAGATCTGAGTAAACTAAGTATGGAGGAGTTGATTGGCAACTTGATAACATATGAGCTTGAGCTAAAAGCAAAAGAGGAACGCAACAACTCCGAACCAAAGAAGAAGACGATTGCCTTAAAGAGCAAAGAAGAGATCGATGAAGAAGAAGAAGATCCAATTGAAGAGCTTGCAATGGCTGTCAATAATCTTAGAAAATGGTCAAGATTCAAGCCACGCAAGAAGAAAACAAGTGGTAATAGGTCAAAAGATTATGACAATTCCGATAATGAATTGACGTGTTTTAACTGCAACAAGCCTGGCCACTTCAAACAGCAATGCCCACTTCTCAAAAACAACAAAGGAGAGAAAAAGAAGAAGAAGGCCTTTGCAGCAACTTGGGATGATGAAGAAGGAGAGGAAGTTTCGAACAGTAGCTCAGAGGAGGCTAACTTGTGTCTCGTGGCAAAATCAGATTCAGAAGCAAGCTCAGAGGAATCTAGTGAGGGAGGTGACTATTCTTATAAAGAACTTGTTTTTATGTGTCTTGATCTTACTAAAGAAGTTGATGCTCTTGAATCTAAAATTGAAAAACTGAAATCTGATAGGAGAGAACTTGCTCGTGAAAATTTTAGGTTAGAAACTGAACTTGAAAATATTCAAAACCTAGAATGTAAAAAATGTAAAATTTTAGATTCAGAATTATCAAGACTTAAGAATAGCTTTGAGAATCTTGAAAAAGAAAACTTAAGTCTTAAGGAAACCATTGACACTAGGAAAAAAGATTTTATAAATAGATGCACCTCACTTGTCACTGAAAACACAACACTAAAAACCAAAGTCCAAAATCTTGAGAAATCTTTGAATAACTTTTCAAGAGGAGAAAAATCATTCAACATGCTATTGGGAAATCAAATTTTTGCTAACAACAGAAAAGGACTAGGTTTTGGGAAAACACAAGTTGATGGTAATAGTGTCTTTGATAGATCTGAAATAATTGGGCATCGTGTTAAAAATTGTAGACATAGGAACAAGAACACAAAATTTATACAATTTTGGGTTCCTAAGAATTCTACAAACAAATTTCATGTCTATTGGAACAAGAATGAAAGGACTAAACAAGTTTGGGTTCCAAAAGGTTTGTTTATTCACAATGCTTCAGCTAAACAATCATGGACCTATAAAAACAAATAGGTCACAAAAATCTTTCATCGTGTAGGTATGGTGGCAGGCTAAGGAACAACAATAGTGTTTTCTGGATTTTGGCTGTCCCAGAAACACAACGGGTAACAAAGCAAAAGTTCATTAGCCTAGTACAAAGGTGACAGAATCACAATGAGCAACCACGAAAAATTATCGTAAAGGTAAAACAAGTGAAGGTATATTAAATGTGATAATCTGCATCGTATTCTGAATGAAATTAGCCAATATTGAGATGTTGTAAAGATGATGTTTTTTTGATTCTGACTTGTTCAACATAGTTGGCCAATTACATTTATGCCAAAAACACTACTCTTTGATTTACTTCATATATATTAGTTTGGATATAGTGTTTTGTTGGATGATAATATTTTTGGTTATAATACGGCTAACTCTATATTCACGGTTTTCTGATTATTTACACGGCTTCAATCCAAATTCAAGAGAATGCCATTTAAAATGCTGTTTGAGTTTTTTATACACACTTCATGGTCTCGTCTATCAAATTTAATTAGTGATGTTTTTGAGTGAAAAAGAAATTCAGATGCAGATTACACTGGTAATCTAGTTGATAGAAAAATTACTGGTTGAACGTGATTTATGGTGAGACATTTAGTAACTGCATCGTTTCTCAAAGAAAATATCTGCATATTTTTCATTACAAATAATTTTCAATTAGCAGAAATTTTTTCCTCATATAACCCCTTCAAGAAAATCATTTTTGACCATATTTTCAGATTAGTCATTTTTTATTTGATTTTAAATGACAAATTTTGACTAATCTGACTCCCTACTAATTATTAAAAAGATAAATAGTGATTGTAAAGGTGATAAGTGTTGATATTTAACATACATTACTCAAGAGAGTATATTTGGAAAATTTCTTTAGGAATTCAAACAAGAGTTATAAAACTTTTTGTTGGGTAAAGATTCCATGACCATTTCTATATCTATCATATTTCTATCGACCATTGTTTATCAAATCTTAAATATAGTTTGTCGATATGTGGTACTATAATCAGGAATCATTTGTTTTTCATGTCACTTTTTTTTGTAAAAATAAATAAATATCCAAAGTATTCACTCTCATTTAAAAGTCCTCACGGTTATGCATGGGTGAATTACTTGGATTTTTGATTATGTGCTTCCATGCTCATTTAAAAGTCCTTACGGTTATGCATGTATGGAACACATATCAAAATTAATTGATTAAATAGAGAAGTTGATTCTAATCCCATTTAAAAGTCCTCACGGTCATGCGTGGTTAGAAGATACTTGATTTCATTTTTTAAAATTAAATTGGAATACTACTAATCTCATTTAAAAGTCCTAACGGTTATGCATGATTAGTAGATATTCAAATTCCTGATATAAATGTACCACAAGTTGATACAATTGTATGATTTAATATTAGAACATCATTTCCATTCTTTCTAAAAGTGGAATATGCGCCTAACAAGGGTAGTTATGATTTTTGTTTGATTTTTATTGAAGTTTAATATTTACATTCAATTTGAGTTTAATGTTGGATTAATATTGATCACTTTATCTCTATTTTCTCTAACACTATTATTCTTTTGCTGATAACAAAAGGGGGAGAGAAAAGTTAAGATTTTTTCAAATAAAATCAAGCAAAGGTCAAATAATTTTCGATTTGCATCTAGGCTCATTTGTATATTTCTATTTGTATGCATATATGTAGGGGGAGCATCATGTAGAGAGGAAGCATTTAAATAGGGGGAGCAATTAGAGTATATCATTGATCAAATACATTTAACGCAGTCAAAATCTTAAATATATATTTGTTATCATCAAAAGGGGAGATTGTTGAATATGCGCTTTGCGCTTATATGCTTTTTGTTTGATGATAATAAACATATATACATTCGTTTAAATGTATTTGTTAATGTACTATTTTATTTTTCATAGATTGAATAAATATTTATTGAATAAAATAAATTACACAGAATTTGAATGGAATTTGAATTCAAACAGAAATTGTATTCAAACAAATATTTATTACATTTTTGAATAGTACAAATTCAAGCTCTCACTATACGTATACAATTTTGTTTACAATACATCACAATTTCAATTTACATAAATTTCTCACTACATATCACTCACACTCGTAGTTTATCTTCAACTTCATTCCAGTTAGAATCCAGCATCTGAGCAATCTGCAAAAATATTCACTAACGCGGTAAAATTGAAAAAGAAATATTTTTGCAATATAAAATGAAATATGATTTTTGAAAATATGATTTGCCTCATTTATTTGGGTTGTTCATCATCATTCACATTTGAATTCATCATACACGAACAATGTGACATGCACAGTGTATCACTGTACATGCCACAAGGCCGTGCACATCGATATACACTTGATAATGATACAGGGACAGGTGAACACAGGTCAAACCCAAATGAAAAGCCGGGTTCAACTCACGTGCAATCACGACACGAGCACAAGGTCAAACCCGAGTTTTTGAAACTGGATTCAACGCAAGTAAAATTTCAAAAATCAACATGAATGGATGCAAAGACCAACTGCAACATGGATGTCACAAGCAATACCAAAGACAATCTCACAAGACAGTAACATGCAGTTTTGCAGTGGTACAAGGAAAGTACAGGGAACAACAACATGGTAAACAATGACATAGCAACAATGAAGACCACTATGCAGTGGACATGAGTGCAACTTCACTATCAAGTTCAAGCCAGATTAACATAATGCAAACTACAATCACAGCAATATGCTTGAAGACTACAACACGATCAAATATGGCAGTGAAACTCAAGCAAGTGCACAACAAACTCAGTGAAGCCAAAGTGATAAAACAATTGTCCAGACAATCAGACAAGTGCATCCAGAAGTACAAGATGACCAAGTGAATCAAGTTCAGGTACACGAGCTAATGAAGACTGCATCATGATGCAAGGCCAAAGACTACAATATCAAGTGCAAGTGCAAACTCAAATAAGTATGTGCAACTGTGAAAACTTCAGTGAGCTAGTGCAATTTGTACAAAATTGCCACCAACATAACAGCACAAATGAATACTGCAACAACCAGAGCCAAAGTTCACAAGTGAAGCCAAATATACACAAGTGCAGACCAAATGAAGACCACAAGTATTCAACAACAAGCAGGAGTGTGCAAGTGCAGATGAACACATATGGCCGAAGTCAATGAAGCCCAAGTATATAGAAGTCAATGCCGAGAAACAATGTATACAAATGATCAGGTCAAAATAAAGCCATCTACTGAATCAAGTGCAGCAGAAAAATGCAATGCATGAAAGCTTGAACAAGTCCAAATACAACCCAAAGCGCAACAAGAATGTTGCAGTGATACAAATGCACAACAACATGAATAATGCAACAACCAGATGAAGTCGAAGATAAAATAAGTAATTCACAGTGAAAGCCGAATTAAGTTTGCAAATTCAAGTCAAAACCAACAGAGAATTCAATACCGTGTTTCGAATCAAAACAGTGCCGTGATGATCAAGGCAACAAATTGACCAAGTCAGAAATCAACGCAGTACAAAAATGGAAATTGCCGAAAATAGGAAAGTCAAGCAAAATAAAACAAGAAAGTCTTTGCCGTTTGACACAAGATAAATCAAACGTTTGAAAATCAAAGCCGTGAGTAACAAGTCGAAGATATATCAGGAAAGCCGTGCACATCAGGCACTTGAAATTTTGGAAAGTATCGAATTGAAACGAACAAACTCAAGTGTCGAATTCATATAAATGCCAAACCTCAAATTCATCATTGGCATCGAGTTCAAGCAAACAATTAAACCAGCAACGAAAGGGAATACATACCATAATCTATCAACTCGATCAAAGGAGCAGCTGCGAACGAAGCGCAAGTAAAGCAACCAGAATCGATCATCAGAGAACGAGCGAACAAGAGCAACACAAATCAGATCGAACGAAGAATCAAAGCCTCTGTTTTCACAAGGGAACAGAAGCCCTAATTTAGTGGCAAAGAGGAAAGGCCGTCATTATTCTCACAAGCCAAAAGAAAAGGAACGGGTCAAAGAATAGAAGTGGATCGGGGTAAAGAATAAAAAGGCCGGCCTTATTTTTATTAAAGGGGTTTTGGATTTAAATTGTCTTTATTTGTTGTTTTTACTTTTCGAATCAAAATCTTGGTAAATCACCACCTAGGTTGTAGGTAGTGTCAGATTGTCTAGTTAGAATTAGTTCAGTGAACAGGGTGTGCGAGTTTGCAAAACTCTATAGGCGGGGGCAAGGGTTTGCGAGTTTACAAAACTCTATAGGCGGGAGCAGGGGTTGCGAGTCTATTAGAGTGTTTGTAAGCGGGAGCAGGGTTTGCGAGTCTGTTAGAGTGTTTGTAAGCGGAAGCAGGGTTTGCGAGTCTGTTAGAGTGTTTGTAAGCGGGAGACTGTTTAATTCTAATAGAAATCTGGGAATGCAGCAGTAGGCAGGGGTTGCCGAAGCTGGGTAAATTTTGTGTGCGATTTACTTCTCAGCATATTTATTTCTGCAGTTTGTTTCTGTGTTTAAATCGAGAAAATTTGCTATAACCCTATTCACCCCCCCTCTAGGGTTAATCTAGATCCTACACCTAGGTGTAACATCCCTTACTTGGAGGCCCAAAACTGGTAGCTATGGATACTACAGTCATCCATAGTCATTATTCCTCGGTGACCAAATATGGTAATGTTAGATACATTGATACACTAAAACACATGAATATGGAAAAAAATTAAAACATCAAACAAGTTTCACATTCCATTTCAAAACATTTCAAATTCATTACATAATCCCAATATGAGAACCACGTTTAGAGAAAATATATTTATTACCACATATGCTAAGAGAGACATATGAAGACGCTCCTTGGATGATCAGAGTATATATATATATATATATATATATATATATATATATATATATATATATATATATATATATGCAATTTAACAACTTTTCCTTTACAACAATAACACAGTGGAACCAAATAAAAGAGAACTTTAGATAGCTATCGTGACTCTTGCAAGCCTCCGAAAGCTTATTCATCTAATGAGGTACCTGAAAACCTCAACTCTCAAACTACTCAAGATCAATTGAGTAACCGAGAGCTTAAGGGGAAACGTAAACTTCGAGTCAGACATAAAGCCTGGTATGAATAATAATCTGCCATCTCAAACCAATTAGATATCTAGTGAGACCACACTGCTTAGTGAAACGGGTTTTCCTCTCACTAGTATCCTAAGACCTTTATAAACCATATATTGTGCTCCTGCATCCGTAATGGTTAAAACATCTCAAAATAATATGATGATTTGCAAATAAGTAAATCAATTTTGGATTATCCATCCCCATTCATGATGACTAACCATCTTATTTATAGTTTCTAGGGTCATTATTAACCTATTAGTTTTCATGGGCTTATTGATAACCTTTTTAATGTTTAAGGACTCCTTGTCCATTTACATAGTTTTCATGGGATCACTAAGAAACTACTGACCTCTGTCAGTATCTTTACTGTTTCATGGGTTCTCCCCGAACCTATTGATAACTCCAATATCTTTCCTCTTATCTAGTTTCATGGGTTGACAAGTAACCTATTGACATTTATCAATGTCTTAATCCGAATATAGTTTTCATGGGTTCACTATAAACCTATTGGCTCCTGCCAATATCAAATCATAGTTTTCACGGGCTAATTATGAACTTATCTTCCCGACATCTTCCTTTATACATAATTCTCATGGGCTTACTATGAACCTACTGGCCCTTGCCAATATCTTTTCCTATACACAGTTTTCATGGGTTTACTGTGAACCTATTGGCCCCTGCCAATATCTTTAGTAAATTTAATTTATATTCACTATTGGGTCAACCTAGCTGGTTATTATGCCCTTCCCCAAATTATTGTTATAGTTTCATTACAATGTGAATATATATATATATATGAAGAAGCAAACATAATAACACAACAATACCACTCCTGTGGGTTTAATATCCTTGAAATTATTTTGAATATGGATCATCGTTATTCCCTTTAACCTAATATTTATCAAGGAAAGCTTCTTATTAAGACCAATTCGAAACTCCTTTATTTAGCCATGGGTTTTTCCTTTAAATAAGATTGGGTTATTTGTTTTGAAAAACTAAGGCTTTCAAAACCTTTAAAACTTTGCTTTTGACCTCATTGGATAACCTCCTTCGAAAGTATACAAATCTCTTTCCAAAACATTAGGTCCCTACCATTTGAAACACTTTAAAACCTCTCTTTTGAAACCTTTCGAATGTAATAAAATATTTCTTATTAATTCTTGGAAGCACAATATTTGAAACCATTAAACGTACCCCTTTTGAAACCAGTGAAGGTCACTTTTTCGAAACCATTGGGTTTATATTTAAAAATATCATTTGCGTCAAATTGAATGTCAATGAAAGTATCTCTTTTGTAACCATTCTTTATTATATAAAGGTACTGGGTAAAACTTGATGGCTTCGATACTATCCTTTCAAAAGCATAAATCATTTGGGTGTAACACTTGAAGGTTGGCTCTAAAACCCTTTTCAAAGCCATTTCCTTCGAAACCATTAAGCCCCTTTCGAAAGCATTTAGGAAGTAGTTAAACATAAGTTTAAAACAAAGACAACCCTTCGAAAGCATTGATGGCTACAACACACTCTAAAGGAAAAGAACAGCGGTTGGGTTTCCACTACGTCGGAACCACTACTTTCGAAAGCATCATTTTATAAACAAAGAAACCCATTTGAAAGCCTATAATAAAAAAGGCATGCACTTTTTCATTTGAAAGTAAAACTATGGTTTCGACCCCATCAAAAACTATGCTTTTGACACTATGCCTTTCGCCTTCCTCCAATCCACTACGTACCATCTAAATGATACCTTATGAATTGGTTTTGGCCTTGTAGGGTTTCGCCTTAATTAAAGAAGGAAGCTATGGGTCGAAAGGTACTTCTAATAGAGGTGGAACCCACTTTTCGAGGTAAATCTGATTTAATGCCAATCAAATCAATCACTTTCTAACTAACCTGCCCACATGTAAGCTTGTGATTGGTTGCCTCAACTTTTCAAATTCTTGACCAAAATAACTGTGCTTAATTTTAGATCTAAACCAGGTTAATTTAACAAATAAGCCCTTCCATTAAGCAAAACTAAAATTTCACTTAATTCCTTCTTCTAAAATAATTCATTTTCCAAAGTAAATCTCTTAGGAAAAATTCCCAAAAATTACATAAATTTACTTTTAGTATGTTATCCAACATATCAAACTTTCAGACCCAAATTCTCAATATAATTTGTAAATTAAATTTCTAAACCCAATTAACTATATTTTCTAAAAATTCATAATAATCTCTTCATAGCTTAGAAAATTATCAGAATTAAAACCTAACTACGAAATCATGTTTTACATAATATATAATTTTTTCATGGCATTCAGACATCAGTTTCAATCGGTTTTGCCTTTAAACCGTACAAAACCCTATTTAAACATATTTTTTAAATCAAAAAAAATCATAATTCAAGCATATCATCATCCAAATCATCATAAAAATGAATTTAATCTTAAATCCGAAAACATATGATCATAAAAAAAATAGAGATGGTATAAATTATTATTCACCTTCATTAGGATAAGAAAATTGGATTTAGATTAAGATATATTCCCTTTGCTTTAATCCTTAGCTTGATTTGAATTTTCTCTTCTTTTTCTTTCTAGTATTGGTCGGCTCCTCTTCTTATGTTCACGTTTTACTTTTGTAAAAATGAGAAATGAATGTGAATGGCATAAGGAACGAAAATATACAAGGGTTATGGTAATAGAATGCGACTATTTTCCATTATGTCCTTGTGTAGTTTAATTAGCTTACAAACCATTCTTCAGCCCATTTAATTTATTAAGCACTGACTTTATGTATTTATTCAAATCTCAATCTCTTTATCACTTAATATTTACATTATTCTATTTAATTTATCTAATTTAATCTCCTGAATAATGTTATCAAAAATTAGGGGTGTTGCACTGGGTGTTGAACCATATTTCATATTTCAAACAGTCTGCCTTGCATATCCATCAAGTCTATTCAACATTGAATTCATATTACCATCTGTACTTAACTTTTGGCCCCTACAATCATCACATAGGAGTCATCGGCCTTGATGGCAATCGAATCTGACTTGTGCAATCAGTTCATTATAGCCGGGTTAAAATGCCGAATAACACTTGCCCCCCAAAGGACGTCTTGTGATAAACATGACGTGCTTTGAATCAAAGCAAGTTAGAGTCATCAAAAAGAAATCCATCATGTTTCCTGAATAGTTGCTGCCCATCTGTCGAATTATTTTTCCAAGGTGATGTATTTCCCATTGCCCGTCATGACGCTTGGTCGGTTTCCAATAGTAGAAATCCAGGGTTATACTCCATTAGTTGATATATATATATATATATATATATATATATATATAAGTCCGGTTCCATATGGCTAACAAGCTTTGGTTATCTAGTCAAGCCTCGAACTTGAAGGTTTTAGGTTTGATTTTAATTTCTGTCAGTTTCAATAATTGAACTTTTGGGTCATGTATGTGCACGTTCATATACACGTTCTTTGTTGTTGGCTCCCGAGCATGTTCGTACGTTCATGGGTTGTCGCTAGTTTTCATTGCATTTTGTATATAGGTGCTTTTAACAATTCCCATGCTCATACTAGTTTGCATACATGCTCATAGCCAATCCCTCATTTTTTTTCTTCCTTTTTTTGATTGTTTGTAGACATCAGCATATGCTTAGCCGATCCCTCCTTTCCATTCCTTATGTTCAAAGAGATCAGCATATTGCTAGTATATTCGTCCCTCTTTCTTTACGTTTGCAGGGATCGGTACCTTTCATGCCAATCCCTTCTCCCCATGCTTCGAATAGGAACCTTGGGCCGAACCCTTGTCCCATATATAAGTTAATACCTTTTATTCCTATCCCTCTTCTCCTTCTTCTTACTTATTTGTATGGCCATAGGGATCGGTATCTTTCATGCTGATCCCTTCTGTCCATGTTTCGTGTCGAAAATATAGGCTGTTCCCCTAGTCCCCATACATAAACTAACATTCCCCCTTCAATCATCAGTTGCTTCATTTTCCTACCATCATTCACGTTACGAAACCCTATTATTTCTCTATCGAAACCGAACTCTCCTATCTTTACTTAGCTTCAAAATGAAATCTTCTTGTGTTTTAATTTTTTCTTACAAATCAACTTCCCCTTGCTTTCCATCTCGATCATCTCCAAGTCATTCACCAATCCTCTAACACACACACACATACATACATATATATATATGCATAGGTAAATTTTCTAGTCCTTATCTCGGATTTCATGATAAGATAATGGGTTCCATGCCATCGGTGATTAGGATGGAGTTTGAGGCAGCGATGGAACAATGGCTGAAGTTGTTTGGAGGTGATGAAATGTTGGGTATGGAGGGGTTCAAAGAGGAAAAAAAGGAGGAGAAAGGAGGAAGTTTACGGCATAGGGTTTGCTCAAGTGAGTTGAAGAATAGTATATTGGGTGAAGAAGGGTTCAGTTATTTGGTTGAATGGGAGAGATTGATAGTGGAAGTTTAGTGAGAGGTTAAAATTAACAAAGTAGAGGGATCGGGAGGATCAGCTAAGTGGGAGAGGGGATTTGTAAAGTTGGATAATGTAAAGGGATCGAAAAAATTTGTTATAGGTAAGCAATCGGCATCATTCGTCTGAAGAGAGGGATCGGTATCATTGCCTTGGGATAGAGATCGACTTATATGGGTCGGCATATGGGGGTCAACATTTATGTACTTGGCTAATCCTTAGGCTTTGAATTGAACTCAAAATCTAATCCATAATTTCTTGTTTGAGCAATTACGACCAATCCCATTTCAATGAACTTGAATATATGACGACAATGAATAGCGGGACTTTCATATCCATTATTATACTCGAAATTAAACGATCAAATCCAGGGGACTTAGAACATGAACTAAAACTTAGTGTGAGGACTTGAATAATAGGTTTCACACTCTAATATGCCGATAGTCGAACCCAAATCTTACACAACCGATAAATCTCTTCACTAGTTAAGACGATCAGCGATGACAGTCACTCTGGTCGAAATCTAAAATCTCGTCATTTCACTTTGCTTTCTTATTTTAAGCTGCTTATTTTTGAAATACATCATACCTCACCACACTGGCTCACACTTAGCACGAGGGACATGTAAACTTTTCTAATCTTGATTATCTACCGAGTATAGTTGAAACGGACTTCAAACCTTTAGAGAGTCTAGTTGTAATGTTTTCTGGATCAGCCTCGCAATATAGCAATCCCAATGCTGAGCAGAGTTTCACAACGATATCTGATAGGCTTTCCCATGGTCATCAAACTGAACAAATTGAAGTTTCTGACCTATCGGCCAACCTTTTTTCAGATGTTCTCGTCCTCCCGGCAGAAGATGTAAGTCCTAGGCCCGACATTGTAGAAGGCGTTGTACTCTTAAACAACCCGATAAATTCTCAAGCCTCCAGAATTAGTGAGGCCGCCCTTCGTAGATTATGTTCTACACATGGAATTCCATTCAAATACGTCCTGGCTCCTTCGATAAATTTTAGGGCTCACTTACTCCCGGATAGTCACATAGGATGCAACAAATTCATGTGTTGGGCCGGATGCGTGCCGCCCTTTAATCCTTTTATTTGAGAGATGTTAAGATATCTTAGAATAGCACCCATTCAACTTTACTTGAATAGCTACGCCTTTCTCCATGGATCTTTTTTACTATTCATGAGCGTTCTATTCTGCCCACCGACTCCTGGGGATATAAGGTTCATTTATAACTTTAAATGATAGTCAGGAAGTACTTCCTATGTTTCGCTCGACCCTTCACCAACTGTAAAGTTTAAAAGGGTGCTTGGAACAAACTTACCCTTTTCAAACATGAATGGTTCTACATTCAATGTCTGCCTGACTTTGCAAGGCGATGGTCGGAAGGACGTAACTGTCATCTTCGATTTATTTTAAAATTCTTTAATCCGAGTCATATTCAGGATCAACTAACATTTTGAATATCTAAATATGTCTACCCACGTCTAGAGGGAAATAGTTTTTCAAGAGCGATCTCCACAATTCATGCTGCTCCTGTCGAAGACAGGAACATCAGACTCCTCGTAACCGACGAGTTGTTATCTCTATTTAGGCTACTGGAAGAAGGCCGCTGCATTAGGCTTCTTATAAGTGCTGCATTACTAAGAAACATTGTAGAACAAGAAGGGGATATCAATAAAACTATCGTGCCCTCGGTCGAGGGGAATCTCGATGATGTTGAAAAAGGCGAAATCAGGGATACCAAGATCAATGAGCCTAGCGACGCTGATGCATCCCAGGCAAGGAGCCTATGGTCTAACCATCACAAGGCATGCAACCCCACATGCTAGCTAAGAGAAGAAAGAAGCTTGCATATAAGCTTTGCAGGAGAAAAACTGCTAAAGATCCAGAGTTTGTTATCACTTCTATTGATGAGGAGTCATCCTCCCAACTTTTAGAAAGCTCGATGAAAGGGTTTTCGAATCTTCAAATCCCTAATGATATCATTACTTATGATTTTCTCAACATCGGTATAGGGGGCACGACTCTCCCCACAGAAGTGGTGATGGCGTTCTTCCCACCGATCAAGTAGAGAAAATGCCTATAAGTAAGGCTACAACAACTGGTCCATCTGGGGACACTAGGACACTCAAAATCACATGCACTTCATCGCACGCTCTTCATCTACCTTTTATAAAATGGTTACACATACAATTTTTTTAGTTTTTGTAGGTGCAATGTCTCAATCTTGAGCTTTTGATCGCTTAAGGGACTCCTCGACATAATATGGATCCAAAGTAATTAAGAATTAGGTAGTCATAGAGTGGGATGACGACTGGGAAAGAACTTGTCGCTTGAGGTGGAACATAAATCCCAATCTCGGTCGTCCAATCAGGAAATGCAACCTAATCTTACTGTGCATAGTGGCGATCTGACCTCTTTCAACGGTCCTCCAGCTGCCGTACCGCCTAAGTAATATTCTGGTTCATCTAGCTCCAAGCATTCCTATGACCATAGGTTGAGTAAACATCCAATCATTGCTTCTGATCCACCTTTGCCGACCGCTGCTCCTGAAGCTTCCATAGAAGAGAAGTTGACCAAACTTAAGGCCATTTTCTTAAAGATTTATTTGACGGTCTTAAGTTCCTCCCCCCATTCATACAATCCTAGGAAATGTTAAGGCAAGTTATCTTGCATGCATTAACGACATTTTTGTTCAACATGAATCGTTCCAGCACTTGGTAGAAAAAATCTCTAAGAAGTCTACTGAGCACGGCAAGAAATCGATTGGCTAAAGCTGGAGGCAATTCACGATAAAGATATATCAAACACTAAGACACCGAAATCTCGAACTTAAAGGTAAAACTGACTGAGGTGGAAAAAAAATGCCAAGGAAACATCTAAGGCAGTGAATCGTCTAGAGGCTACCCACAAAAAGGAGCTTGATGTTGCTCTCAACCGCAGTATTGCACTTACCTTGGAAAAAGATACTCTATAAAGGAGAAAAATATTTTGGCCTGCTGGTTTGATGTGCTCGAAGAACTTCTTAAGAAGCAGAGGGAAGAGAAGATTGAAGCTTAGAAAGAATTGGAGAGATATTACAAAGAAGCCATTGAGGCCTAGACTTTGAAGATTAAACTTGATGAGTAACATGCTTAGACTGAAGTCCTCAAAGAAGAGGCGAAGGAAGTGGGTTGCAATAAGATGAGAGAATGGCTCGTGGCCTAGGTAGAGGATTCCAAGGAAGCCAGTTGGAATGAAATCCAGGACATGTTCGATCCCCTGATCATTGAATATAATGCTAAAGTTCTTCTCCACAAAGATTTGAGCTTTCTTGGTGAAGGTTATCTTGAGTAACTTGCCGAGGCCTAGGAATATATTATTGAAATGAAAAAGAAAACCTTTGGTGAAGCTGATCTGGATGAAGTAAAACTAGTGTGAAGATCCTTCGCAGAAATGAAACCTTAGACCTTGCCACAGCGAGACTCCGATACTTCGATATTCCAACATCTTAATAAACAAAGGGAAAAATATCGCTAAGTCTTCGGAGTCTGATCCCAAAGGCCCCTCTTCTTTTCAAGCAGTCAGAGCATCAGTTTCTTTTGGCTTGGAATAAGATCTAAGCTATGATTCGAACAAACCGAGTTATCAATCTAAAGTGCTGACCCCTATTCTGGAAGGAGGGACCCCGGCGACAACTGAAAGTCAGCCGGACGCAGATATTCCACTCTATTTCTTCCCTTTTCGCTCGATTTCTCTCTTCATGTCCAAATTTCATGGGCTTATCTTATTGCTGTCACGAATCTATAGGTCTTTCGAGTACTAGACAAACTCTAAAAATTGGTGCCGCCATGGAATAACAATCGAAATCAACTGAGG
Source organism: Allium cepa (assembly GCA_030765085.1). Classification (NCBI taxonomy): domain Eukaryota; kingdom Viridiplantae; phylum Streptophyta; class Magnoliopsida; order Asparagales; family Amaryllidaceae; genus Allium; species Allium cepa. The sequence continues at coordinate 693,145,866 of CM060934.1, forward strand.
TTCCAATGACGACCAATGCTTCAATAACCGACGCTCAATTTATTAGAGCACCTAATGAAGAAAAAGCTAAATAACCACTGCAACTGGATGAATTTGATGATGCTGTGGTCACCGGTGCTACTAAACACATCGATGAGCTCAATTTAAAGGAAGGCATCGATAGGGAGAAATTGTTAAAGGAACAAGCCAAGACTGAACCCATTGATGTGGATATTGATGATCCAAATATCATCACATTATAAATCTTCTAACCTGGTGGTCGAATTCTGAAAAACTCCCTCCTACTTTTGAAAGCTTTCCTACCAAATGCGGTAAAGGATCGAGGAAATGGATAGGTGGAAGCTCGGGAGGTGCCACTCTTGAAAAATCCAAAAAGGAGAGAAGACAAAAGAAATAGCCATCGCTTCGGCCCTATTTTGTACATAACTCACATAACTGTTTTTCTCTGTTGTTGGCCATGATTTTACGGGATCGGCCCTCTTTTTCGCATAAACTCGTATCATAATTTTGAAACTTATTATGCAATTAAAAGTTTTTTTGTTTTCTATTGAACTCTCATGTGAATTGTTACTTAAGTAGTTGAGTTTTCACTTTCCATTCAATATATTTGTAATTTGTTGCTCATTGACTCGGATAACAATTTGTTCATTCTATCCCAAACACAGGTTTGTAATTTGTTCCCCATGGTCGTGGCCCTGAGTCGAACCAAACACAGGTTTCATGCTCTAGTGTTGTATTGTCGGATTCGGTGATTTAAGTCATTATACTCTTGCCTCCAGTCTTGCGTTAGTGGAGTTAGATGGAGGATGGTCGAACTACACTCATCTACACTCGTCTATCTATTTCAGGTTGGAGTTCATGGAATAGAGAATGGTCGAACTACACTAGTTTATCTGTTTATACTCATATCCTTACTTTAGGGATAAAATTTAGTTAGCGGGTGGTCGAACTACGCCCACGTTGTGTTTATACTCCAGTCCGCACTCTGGAGACATAGAGTTATTCTGGAAAATAGTCGAATTATACTTTCCTTAATTAGTTGATTTGCCCTTAAGTCCGGGGGTTAACTTAGTGAGTGATCGGTCGTTTCATGATCGCTTTTGATTCATATTTATCCCTTCGTTTGATAGGATTAAGTTGGTCATTGGATGGTTGAATCACATCCATCCCTCATTGGGCATTCCGTCCATCGGGTTGTGAATATGGATCTCAAATAAATGTTTGGACCATTCTCATTTCATTTAGTTCAATCATGAACTTATGCACTCGGCTTGCTCTAAACTCTAGAAATATGCTCGAACATGTCAATATTAGTTAGTCCAGTATCATAACTAATATGTACTGCTACAGCAAACATAAACGTAAAGGAAATTCTAAACTTTTTTGCCAAATGGAAAGAAATGACATAATTTATATTATTACATATTTGAAAAATGAAATGCTAAAGCAAATATTGAAAACTAAATACGACTAATTGGAAAAGAAATAAACTAAGTGAAATAGCATCGTAAATGCTCACTGTTCCACACCCTTGGGAGTGTGATACCATCAATAGTCGCTAGCTTGAAAGTTCTCTCACCAAGCCTCTGTTCAATGACATATGGTCCTTTCCAAGTAGGATTCATATGCGATGGGGCAGGAAAACCCGTTTCAAGACGAGATCGTCGATTTCAAAGGTTCTAGGTTGGACTTTGGTGTTGTAGTATTGGACGACTCGGTACCGGTGTGTAGCTGCTCTCAAACAAGCTTCTTCACGCTTCTCATATACAAAGTCTAGAGATTCCAAGAGGAGATCTTTATTCGCTCCAGGCTCATAGTAGGTTACTTGATGAGAAGGAACTTCAAGCTCAATAGGAATAACGGTTTCGGAACTATAAGCAAGGGTTAATGGAGTATGACTAGTCTTGAACTTGTGGGTGGTCCATAAGCCTATAGTGCTGTCGGGAGTTCATCCACCCACTTTTCTCTAGCCTTTTTCAGACGCTTCTTCAGATGAATTTTATGATTTTGTTTACAGCTTCAACTTTCCCATTCACTTGAGGGTGAGCGACTGTTTCGAATCTCTTTTCAATATGATGCCGACGGCATAAGTCTTTGAATTCATCACTGTCGAATTGAGTCCCATAATCTGTTATAATAGTTTGTGGAAGACCAAAATGACATATGATGTTTCGAACAATGAAGTTGATTACTTTCTTCGTTGTAAACATAGCTAATGGTTCTATTTTGACCCATTTGGTGAAGTAATCAGCTACGACGATGGCGTACTTTGCAACAACTTTAGAGATCGGTAAAGAACCAATAATATCTACGCCCTATATGGAAAATGGTCATGGACTGACCATTTGTGTTATTTCTTTCGGCGGAGCTCTTGGGACTTTTTCATATATGTGGCATTTGTCACATCGGCTTACATAATAGTAGCGTCTTGGTTGATGGTTGGCCAATAATACCCATAATGGAGTACTTTCTTTGCTAGAGTTTTCCCTTCCCCCTAGTGTGATCGCCACATTCTCCCTCATGAACTTCTTTTAGGACTCATTTTATCTCATCATGAGCGATACATCGGAGTAGGAGGATGGAAAAACCCTTTATGTTTATAACTTCTTCCTGCATGATATGTTGTGAAGCTTTACAGAGGACTTGTCGCTTTTCAATCCTTTGTTCAAGAAGAAATCCCCGTAGCAAATAGTTTTTAATTGGATTCATCCACGATTCCTTCTCAGGCTCGTGACTAATACCTAGTCGATTTCCATCAGGTTTATACTCGGGGCATTTAATACTTCGATTGGAACCAAGCCCATCTGTTTTGCGTCCTCCGTGTTAGCAAACTTTGCCAATGAATCCGCCTCTCTGTTTTGATCCAAAGGAATATGCATAATGTCGTAGTATTAAAAATCAGTCAACAACACTGGGACTTGGGTAAGGTATGGAGCAAGCCATTGTCCTTTAGCTTGGTAATCTCCCCTGACTTGGCATACTACCAATTGTGAGTCACAAAAAATTTCATGAGACTTTATTCCCAGTTCTCTGATGAGTTTAAGTCTAGCAATCAAAGCCTCATACTCAGCTTTGTTGTTTGTTGCAGGGAAATCAAGCTTTAAGGCATAGCAAATTGATCGATCTTCAGAGTTATAAGCACGATCCCAGCTGCAGAACAACGACCACTAGATGCTCCACCAATATATAAATTCCACTGTATAGGGTTTCAATACACTTTGGGAAATCGTCTTGTATAGTAAATTCTGCTATAAAATCTACCAATGCCTGACCCTGGATAGCCTCCAGGGAATGTAAGTGATGTCGAATTGGTTAAGCTCAATATTCCATTTGAGCAACCTTTCAGATGTCTTAGGTCACTACAGGACCTGTCGTAATGGCTGGTCGGTGCAAACATTGATAGGATGTGCCTGGAAGTAAGGGCGGAGCTTTCGTGATGCAACCAATAAATAGTATGCGGGTTTCTCTATCTTCAAATAGTTTCTTTCAGCTCCCGTCAATTGCTTGCTGTCATAATAGTCCGGTCTCTGGATTCGATTCTCTTTATGAAGCAATGTTGCACTAATAGCGTGTACCGACATGGCTGAGTAGATATGTAAATCTTTATGATCCAATGACTTTGATAAGATGGAAGGTATCTCTAAGTGGTTAACCAAATCTTGGAATGCATATTTACAATCCTATGTCCATTCGAAATTCCTTTTTCCTCTCATAATCTAGTCAAAAAAAGGAATGCATTTATCGATAGCTCTAGAAATGAATCAGCTTAGAGCAGTGACCTTCCCTTTCAGGCTTTGTACTTGTTTGATAATATTTGGCACTTGGATATTGTGAATAGCTTGAATTTTCTTGAGATTAGCTTCAATTTTGTGGGCATTATTGATGAACCTAAGAAATTTCCTGATACAATGCCAAAGGAACATTTCAGAGACTTAATCTTCATTTTATAATGTGGGAGGACATGAAACATTTCTGCCAATTCTCTAATGTGGCCGCTAGACATTAATGACTTTACAAGCATATCATCTACATATACCTCCATTGTTTTTTGATCTGATCTTTAAATATTCTGTTTACTAGGCGCTATTAGGTCGCTTCTACATTCTTTATTCCAAATGGCATCACCACATAGCAATATAATCCAACATCGGTAATGAAGCGGGTGTCTCTTGATCAGGAATGTGCATCGTAATTTGGTTATATCCTGAGTACGCATCCTGAAAGATAGCAATTCATGTCTCACGGTCGATTCTACCAGCTAGTCGATCCTCGGAAGGGGATTTTTTTTTCAAGCATGCCTTATTAAAGTCCCAGTAATCAATGCACATCAACCATTTCCCATTGGCCTTTCTTACAAGGATTAGATACCTACTTAGGGTAGAAGGCATCGTGAATAAACCCATTGTCTTTGAGTCTATCCACCTCCTCTTTAAGTGTGGCATATCTCTTCGAATCCATGCAACGTCTTTTTTGTTTCACCAAGACATGCCTCGGGTCGATATTCAATGCATGGCTCGCAATGGCAATCGAGATCCTATACATGTCAAAGTAAGTCCAAGCGAACACGTCAAGATTCGCTCGAAGAAATCTGGCAAGTTCTTTGATCATCGTGGAGCAGAGCTTCGATCCGATCTTTAAGACCCATGATGGGTCATCTCAGATGACCATGATATCAATTGTCATCTCAGCTGGTGTCGTCTTGGTTCCTTGGGCTACTCCTCATCATCTCTCGGATCTATCTCTCTATAGAGTCGACTGTGGTGCTCGAGCCAAGGCTCAGACGCTAGTTGTCAATCTTCAATGGCTTGGATGCGGACTGACTTGTCCATACCTTTACCTTTCTCCTTCCGTTGAGCATCCCTCAACTCAGCAACATAACAGGCACGTCCAGTTGCCTGATCACCATGAACAACTCCGACACCATTATCTATTAGGAACTTCAAAGTTAAGCACCATAGGGCAAGAGCTTCATGGAACTCAACTAGGATCGGCCAGTTTAGAAAAGGATTGTATGGAGAGTCGACATCCAAAATAACAAAGGGCAGAATATGCACTCTCCTACAGCCACCTTCACCCAACTCTACAGGTAATTCAACATAACCAACAACTTCAATTGCAGCACCATTAAAGCCATGAATGCAGGCTTTGGATGGTTTCAAGTATTTGGCTTCCATCCTCATTGGTTATAAGCTTTTTTGAAAGCTATATTACAGAACTTCCATGGTCAATTAATATCCTTCTCATTAAAGCAGGGCCGATCATGGCAAAAATAACCATTTGGTCGATCGTTGGAGCCTCCACCTTGTCTACATATCTGTTTTTAAACATGATATCATCTGCTATTGTACATTGCTATTTTGCCATAGCTCCATCTTCCATATTTGAATAGCATTCAAAATCCACATGCTTAATCACACTACCATAGCGCGCCATCTCATGTAAACTTTTATCAGCCGGATATGGTCCCCTAACTATTGTATTAATTACCAATCTTCCACCAGTCCACGCAGGCTCCTCAGCCCTGTGCAGTGCTTGCCTTCGGTTCTAGTTAGATGTCCCATGTCCGCCATCCTATGGGGTTTTTACAAACTTCTTTAACTTCCTTTCTTGAATTAGCTTCTTGATAATATCTTAGCGATGCCTACATTCATTTGTGTAATGCCCATAGTATTCGTGAAACCAGCAATATTTTCTAGTTTGTTTCTGCTTCTCTGTCAATTCTTTTAGAGGCAGCTTCCTGTACTACATGGTATTACAAGTAGACAAATAAATATTCTCCGGGTATGTATTCAGTGGCATATAAGTATTGTACATCGAAATTCTAGGCTTCCCTCTTCCAGAAACCCTCTTTCACTCTCGGCTTCTATTTCCGCCTTTCTTTTATTGATTCTATTTGTTCTAGACATTTACTTGAACTTTTCAAAATTATCATCAGACTACTTTACAGCAATATTATTCTATACTCCCTCTCTGCTCGATTCCACAACATTGTTCTTCTTGGAGAATCTGGCTTCCTCCTTCCTAAAATACTGAGCCGCCTTTGCATAAAAGCGTTGCAACGTTGCGGGTGGCTTGCCAGCTAACCAATTGCCAAAATTGGATTCTAGGTAAATCCCTCTTGTTATGGCCATCAATATTATATGGTCATTCAGATTACTGATTTCTGTAATAGCTGTATGGAACCTCTCCAAATAATCATTCAACGATTCTTCCAGAGCTTGGATCACACTGGACGGGGACATTACATCTTTAGGGTGAGTTCTGTGTCTTCGAAACTGCTCCACACACCTTATTACCTGATCATCAAATCTAGAGATCGATCATGGGGATATTCTTGTAAACCACATCATTGCTATTCCATAGAGAGTTATAGGAAAACATCTGCCCTTGGTTGCATCATCTGCTCGCGCGAAATCCATTATCCATTTATATCTCATGATGTGCTGCATCGGTTGGTTTTTCCTCGTAAGTAGGCATCGACGACATGTTGAACCTCCTTGCATACTTTATAAGTAGGACATTATCAGTGAACATGATATGGCTTCTCAAGATTCCCCAATCATCATTGGTCAAGCCATGGCTCTCTCTCACTGACTTTCTAACCATAGCCGACAAGTCCGATATTTGGATAGTTGGTTCCAAGCGATGGTCGTGTTCCACCTCACATGAATGGTCCGATCGATGTCTACGGGCCGTTCCACGCCTTCTTGGTTCAACATATTCCTGATGTATATCTTGTAAATTCACTTCATCGTCATTCTAGGGAATCATTTGTTCAAAATTTAACTGACTCCATCATTCAAATCGGCCGCAACAGCTCCAGCTTGAATCCCAGTATGCATAAGTAAGTTCCCTCCTCTAGAGGAGGGATCGGCATCGATCAGTTCTGGTAGACCATGATGGTCTTCCTATTGACGCCCTAAAGTTTCTATGCGATATCCATCTGTTTTGCAATGCTTAAGCCTATGAGACTCATTTGATGAGTAAGAACTCTCTGATGCCGAGTAAAGGGTAGGGTGCCTCCTAGCTTTTCCTCAATGTTGCTGACTGAGTTGGTTCATTAGGTTGATATTGGTTAAAGTCTGCTGATTTAATTGTCGAAGGCTATCTATTAGCTCTTTCATTAGATTCTAGAGTTCAGCTCTTGTGACGACCCGGAATTTTCGAGCATTTAAAATTGGAATATTTAATTGATTTTAAGTATTCAATAGAGTAATTTTAACTTGAATAACGAATATTACAATTTATTTGATAATTGAATAATTGAATTATTAAATTTAAATAAGTGAAGTTGAGTAAAATGTTGAATCTGGAATTTTAAGCCTGTTGAAAATAATTCAAAGGCTTGTAAAATTTATATTGATAACACTGAAAATAATAGAAGTTGTAAAATTTAAATTAACAGTGTTTTAATTCAGTTTTGAAAATTTGATTGCTTAAATTGAATTTAAAAATAGCCTTCCGATGCACAATCTCAGAATTCGACGAAACCAGTTCCATTGGATCCGTAATATTGTATTATTATCGGATTTCAAATTTCGTAGCGTTTGGAGTTGTTGTGTGAGCGTACGTTATATTAACGCGCTGGAATCTATATCGAATTCAATTTAATAACTAGGTACCGAAACGAGATATTTTTTTCTGAATATAAAAATATAAATTTTTAATCAGCAGCCAACCTATCTCTGTTGAAGCCGACATGATGAAACAATTGTACACGCGAACATCTTTTCCTGTTCCCTCTATTCTTTCTTTAAACGCAGGCTCGTTCAATAACTTCTTGTTCAAGCTTTTCAAAGAAAAATTTAATTAGTGGCCGAAGCCTTAATCTCTAAAATTGAAAACCCAGTTAAAAGAAATAGGGGGTCGAGCTTTTCAATTCAATTTCGCAACTTCTAAAAAAAAGGGGGTAACGATATCGGATTCGATTTCGAATCGGAATCGCGAGCTCGTTTCCGAGCAGCGTCGCATCGTGGCCGCAGCTAGGGTCTGAGGTATCGGGAAGGTCTTCGCGAGTATGTTGAGGTAGGGCAGCACGCCGAGCGAGAGCAAGGTAGCGTGATGTTGTTTTGAGGGTTTGGATGTCGCGAGTTAACTCGCGATGGACGCTCGGTGATGTCTTCAGGCTTGGGGGTTTGAGATTCATACGCGCGATGGCGAAGTCGGCAAGCTTCGGTTGGGTTCGCGAGTAAGAGTGAAGGCGATGGGTTGTTGAGCAAAGCGACGGGGCATTTCTTCTGGGTTCAGCGATCGTTTGTTCAAGGTGGGTGATGCCATCGAGGTGAGGTTTAGCAATAAGTATTCGTTTTCTCGATTTGGCTTGTTTTGATAAAAATTATATACATATATATATATATATATATATATATATATATATATATATAGTATATATAAACCAGTGATTGAAATTTACAGAAGAGATTAAACAGCCTGAAAATGGTAAACAAAATATATATATATATATATATATATATATAATAAATATGCTTTATGAAGATTAGAGTATCTAATAAACTTGTTTAAATTTTTAGTCACTAAAAATATTGATAAAGGAGAGATTACTTTAAAATTTAATAATTTGTCTATCTGGCTTAATTAACTTATTTAAATTTTGGGTTGCTAAAAAGAATTTGTTAAGGGAATAAAATAAATATACCCAAACATATTTCAATTTAATAGATTATTCTAAAATAATTTATTTAGGTGGTTTATTTTGTTCAATTAACCTATTTAAAATATTTTTAGTTACTAACAGATCTTAAAGAAACAAAATAATTAGTAAATTAAATTTACTGAATGGTAGTTGATTTTTTTCAATTGGTTTAAATGTTAATAAATCATATAAAAATTGCTTATTCAAGGTCAAATCGGGAAACCCAAGGCAACATGGATTGGATTAAGTTGCAAATTTAAAGGGGCAAAGTGAGTTAATCTCACTCAGTTAATTTTAATTTTAATTTAAATTATTAAATTTAAATAATTGTTGAATGGTTGAAATTGATTGATGTGCTATAGGGTGGTATATTTTGGGAATTGGCATATTATATTGTGCTAACATCTGTGGATGCAGGGAAAATAGGTTGGAGGGATCCAACTGGACCCCTCAATATTTATTATTTAATATCCTCTGATGTGATTACTTGATATTCTATGTTGAATATATTAGGATAATGAATGATATGATTGGATTGGATATATTGGTTATAATGAATTACCAAAAAATATAAATTGGATTTCGGAAAGAAAATAAAGGAAATAAAGTTTTAAACGAAATAATCTTAGAAAATTTAATAAAATTAGAATGAATTGAAAAGAAATGGAAGTATGTTAAATACTAATAAATAACTTCGAGTATTAAAAGAAAGGGGTTTGAATAAACAATAATTATTGAATTGTAAAATCACATGATGTTATTTTAAAGGAATAAAGAATCATTTCAAAACTTAAAGTTTTAAGTTTATGTAAAGGAATAAGAAGTAAATTGAGAAAATCTAAATTGGTATTTCAATTAAAAGTATTTTAAATCATAATTAAGGAATAAAATATGAAATTAAAAGATTTTTGAATAAATGAAGTAAATTGGAAATTAGTTTGGAGATTGATTTAAGTGTTTGAAATTGGATATTTGAAAGAATAAATTCAAGGTGGGAATTTATTAAGAGGAAATGAGAAAGTTTGTTTAAAAATAAATAGTGATTTTTTTTAAAAAGGATGTGAAGAGAAGTATATTTCCCTGGATAGCCAAGTACGTTTTCAAAGTAAATTTTTAAATATAAGATAAAAGTTTAATGTTGTTTTAAAAAGCATATTTTAGAAAATTTATTATTGCTGAATGTGTAAAATTCTAAGGTAAATATTTTTCAAATCTATTATTGTAATAATTATTTAAAAGTGTCTTAGTGTTTTGTTTTAAAAGTGAAAACCTAGTTTTATATCTATAAAGTAATCTTATTTTCAAATATTCGTATAGTTTGTGTTCTTAATAAAGTATTTTAAGTAGTTTTTAACTTAAATTTTTTAAAGTATATTTTAAAGTAAAGCGTTTAAATTATTTTAAATCTAAAGTTTTATGCTTGGTGATTCCAGTGGAAATAAAAATACTTGGAATTTATTCTGAGAAAGGCAGATAGTTTTGAAAACTGTTTTCAAAGGAATTTGAAAAGTGAAAATATATCTTGTGAAGATATTTTTGAGATAAATAAATAATTTGAAAAATTATTTATTGTTTGATGGATGGTTGTGAATATAAATTGATAGTTAAATAACCGACTATCAATATTGGACAAATGCGTTGATCTTTTCGAAGAGACCGGGATCGAGATTTATTTCTCGAAAACCACTTCGATCCGGTTTGTACGTTTCGTGGAAACGTGTTTGGATTCGAAGATGGAGCCATGAAGTGCAAGGGCTAGTCGCTACTAATCCTGAGGATATTTCCAAAATGGATGTAGTAGGAATAGTGCCTTCGGTTTCGTTCGAACACGGAACGGACTTGTATGGATGAATGCTTGCGAAACATTGTCAGGTGGACGATGGGCATTCTAAGGGATATGTTCTTAAAAAGGTAACGCTTAGCCTCACGCCTCATCAAATGGGAAGGGGTTATGCAGTAAGGCTTCGTGGGTAGCCCCCACTGGAGGGTGAGGTCATCCCTGTCTAGATGTCCCTTTTTTTCGGCTTAGTGGGCGGTTGCTGATCCCAACTGCGGGGTGATCTTGCTCAGGACTTTTCAGTAAGGGATGATTCCGGTCTTGTGTTGCAGGGGAGTTAGGGTGGCTCCTCGGTACGCTGATCTGGACCAGGTACTGTGACAGGTGGTACCCCACTGCCTAGCCATTAGTTGGAATCCATTTTCCCTACGCGCCCGTACGGTTTTGATTGTGCCCAACTATTGCTGAAACGTGAGATGCAAGCATTTCAGCTAGATTCTATTTTACTTTCTATAGACAAGTTTATAATATCAAAGGATTTTAATAAAAATGTTTTAGCTATCGTAAGGTAATAACCCAACATGTTTATTTGTGGCGTGGTCTTACGAGATGCTTTTTGTTTTCAAAGGATATTTGAAACTTTAATAATCAATTGAGTGTGATTTTCTCACGTTGGTATTCCAGACTGACTCGGGTATTATTTAACTGTAATGCTCGGGTCAGACCGAGTATTATAGAATACATGATACGATGCTGTGGAGCTCAGGAGACGAGTTGGATGACGATATGTATCTCTGTACTTGTTTATGTATATTCCGTTGTGTTGAGTTGCTGTGTATCCATTTGTATGTTATTGATGTTGAACTGTAATTGATGTACTCTGATGATGTATATATAAAAACAGAGATATTTGATTTTGAGTAAAGATTATTTATTGTCTATTATATTTTATTTCGCTGCGATGGTTAGATTTTGTTGTTGATTTCTATTTTCTTCTACTACCTCTTCTTCTTGAACTCAAATGGTTCGTATTTCTGTACGACTTGAGTTGATTTAGTTAGAATAGTGATTGACTCAAGGGGTACGGATTTGCAGGTCGTTTCACTTGGTATCAGAGCTTAGGTTGGTGATAACCTTGGCTCTGGTGGGAAATTACTCATTTAAAATAGAGTCTATGGCACTCTAGAATGAGATTGAGCGTATTAATAGATATGAGCGTGTATTTGTTAGTGAATATAAAATGATTTTATATTGTGTTGATTGGTTTATTGAGTAGTTTATGGATTCTGGTCAATACGAGTAATTAACGTTATTGATAGGGATCTCTAAATACTTGAATAGAACAATTCGACACAGTATTGTTTTAAAGTAGGGTCAATGAAATAATTTTACCCAAATTATTTTTGTATATGAAAGAAATAATTTTTAGAAATTATTATAGAATTTGGATGCTTGGTTGTTAAGGGATGATAATATTAAATTATTAACACTATTGTGTAGAAATTGAATAAGAAATTGAAATCTTATAACCAAAGTTGAAGAATAAATTTATATAACAAATGGAATTTGAAATATAGATTATAAATGTAATTTATAAATTGAAATAAACTTCATACAAAAATGAGATTTGTTAATGTAAACTGTAAAGGTGATTATAATTTTGGAATAGAAATCCAGAGAAACATTTGAGATTAAAATGAGATGAAATTCCAGGGTATGTTTGAATATAGACTTAAAGGAATTGCAATTTGGAATTTTTGGGAAAAGTTCAAATTCCTTTGGATTTGAAAGTGGTTTTCAAAGGTTTGGAGAAATAATAGTGGTATTATTTCAGAAATATTTCTGAATTGGAATTGAATATGGGGAGATTTGGATTTAAAAATATCAGAAAGGGATTTTAAAGGGATAAAAGCATTTAGTTCTCTTTCGATCGCTGAAAAATAATTTCGGTGATGACTGCAGCACCATCGAAGTTCATTTTCGAGTTCTAAACGAGAAATTGCTACCAAGTTGTTTTAAACTGAAATTGTTTGTGAACTGGGTTTGGTTTTGAAATTAAGGAATAAATGAATTTGCCAAAGAATTTTGGATATAGTTGAATTCTAAGGTGATGTTGAAATTTTGGGAAATTGTTTAAACTCTAGAATCTTATTTTAAATGCTTTTGGAATAATAAAAATTTATTGGCTAAACAAAAGGTATAATTCCGAGTTAAAAAAGTAAAATGTGAATGAGATTGATTATAAATAAATGAAATATGGATATAAATAAGTTGTGACTTTTAAAGTTTGGAAGTAAAATGAATAGGCCAAATAAAATTGTTTGTAATGATAATGAATAGAATCCAAAATTTAAAATATAAAATAAATTGAACTCAAGTAAAAGGTTAGAGTGATTTTTGTGATGAAAATCAAATATTGGGTAAAATTTTAAATTGACTACTTGATTGATTAATAGAATATGGGAAATGGAACTCAAATTGGTTAATAAAAACTTGAGTTGTGAATAAATGATAGAATCTGAAGGTGAAGTTTGAGTTATTAATAGAAATTCAACTTAAGATTGTAAGTGAATTAAATTTTAGCTGAAGTTGAATGGAATTGAATAAACATAAAAATGAGTTATTTTGCAAATAAAAATCTAAGTAGAGATAAATTGGAAATGGCCTCGTTATAAAATGAGAGGAATTCAGAAATAAACTATTGAATGTGAATTAGAATTCATATAGATTCAACGAAATATACTAATTTAATTTAAACGAATGGAGCTGGCAATGAACTCAAGTTAAACAAAATAGGGTTGAAATAGTGATGGTTTGAGTGGTAAATAAAATTCAAGCGAATAAAAAAATATAATTTGAAATGATTACAAATGAATTAGAATGGGAGAAATTGACTATTAATTGAGTTGAAATCAAATTAAAGTGGTTACAAGCTTACGTAGTTATTTATTTAATTTGCATATGGTCAAATTTCGTAGAAGTAAATTGTCATTTGACGGAAACGAGATTAAATAAATTCTATGAATTGATAGAAGTGAAATAAAACTGATTTTTGAAATCAATTGAGTTGAATATGAGCTTGTTTGGATTAAAAATAAGCTGAATGTAAGAAACTGAATTGTAAACCATGGGGATTGGATGAAATGGCATCAAAATTGATTGGTAATTGAAATCAATTAAGGATTTAGAATGGGAAGTGCTTATAATATATATATATATATATATAACTTGAGTTTTAAAGTTGAAATAACTTGATGGAAAGAATAAAATAACTTAAGTAATATTTGAATAAAAGTTTGATTTAAGTAAAATTGTGAAATGATTGTGTCGAGTTTTGTGAAATGATTTTAAATAATACTTGTTTGGCAAATGAAATTAGTAATTGAATTAATTAACGTAAGTTATATTAATGAGAATTTGACTTTGGAATAAAATGGAAGTTAGATTGCTTTTGAAATTAAATCAATTTAAATGAGTTTGCTTGGACTTAAAATGAATTTAAGTTTAGTAAGAGAGTTGTGAAATCATTTGAATTGAATAAGATTGTTTGAATATTGTTTGAAAGCATTATAAATAAGTGTCGTAATATTTCATATGTGCTTATGGACATATATAATATGCACTGTTTATAGAATCCGTGTTTTAGTTATTTATAATAAAGTGAAATGTTAATAAACTTTGTATATTTGACACTGACATGTTTAAATTGAGTAAGTACAGGTTTTTGGAAGCCGTTTGACTGGTTTTGACTGCGCTAATTGCTTAAATAAATAGTTGTTTGCTTAAAAATGCTAAATAAGGTACGCCTACGCAATACAAATAGGAAATATGAACTGTTTTTTTGTTTTCCGACCGAGTGGGTCGATGTATATATATTTATACCTCTTGTAAAATTGCAAAAGCTCCTCCGTATAAAGGAGACTCTACCCAAAAAAATTCGAAAATTTTGGGAGTTAGAAAATTTTTGAAAATTTTCATTAACGACAAATGATTTAAGCTAAGCAAATAGAATTTGACACTGAATATTGAAATCTATTTTAACTGTGAATGTAAAGTAAGTGGAATCGAAAGGACTAAAGAAAGTAAAGTTTGCAAATAAACATTTAGTGTGAGATTTAAATTAATTAGTAAGTGAAACTAATTTGATATTCAAAGTGGAAGTCAAATTGAATTTAAATGGAATTGTAAGGGCAAAGTGAATGGTAATGAATATAAACTTCAATGGTAAGGTGAAAATAAATGTAAGAAGTATGTAAAATATTTATATTGAACTTAAAGAAGAGAATAATGAATTCTTAAGTAAATTGGTATTGAGGACAATTATTCCAAGTGAATAATTGAATGAAAATTTAACTGAAGTTGGGAAATGTTAGTAAGATTGGTAATGGGTCTTTATGAAAGATAGTGGATAGGATGTTGAATAGTTTGGTTTTGGGAAAAAAATAGTGACGGGTATTGGACCATTCCTCTTAACTAGTAATTTCGGGGATGAAATTCTTTTAAGGGGGGAGGAATGTGACGACCCGGAATTTTCGAGCATTTAAAATCGGAATATTTAATTGATTTTAAGTATTCAATAGAGTAATTTTAACTTTAATAACGAATATTACAATTTATTTGATAATTAAATAATTGAATTATTAAATTTAAATAAGTGAAGTTGAGTAAAATGTTGAATCTGGAATTTTAAGCCTGTTGAAAATAATTCGAAGGCTTGTAAAATTTATATTGATAACACTGAAAATAATAGAAGTTGTAAAATTTAAATTAACAGTGTTTTAATTCAGTTTTGAAAATTTGATCGCTTAAATTGAATTTAAAAATAGCCTTCCGAGGCACAGTCTCGAAATTCGACGAAACCAATTCCATTGGATCCATAATATTGTATTATTATCGGATTTCAAATTTCGTAGCGTTTGGAGTTATAGTGTGAGCGTACGTTATATTAACGCGCTGGAATCTATATCGAATTCAATTTAATAACTAGGTACCGAAACAAGATATATTTTTTCTTGAACATAAAAATATAAATTTTTAATCAGCAGCCAACCTATCTCTGTTGAAGCCGACATGATGAAAAAATTGTACATGCGAACATCTTTTCTTGTTCCCTCTATTCTTTCTTTAAACGCAGGCTCGTTCAATAACTTCTTGTTCAAGCTTTTCAAAGAAAAATTTAATTAATGGCCAAAGCCTTAATCTCTAAAATCGAAAACTCAGTTAAAAGAAATAGGGGACCGAGCGTTTCAATTCAATTTCGCATCTTCTTAAAAAAAAGGGTAATGAAATCAGATTCGATTTTGAATCGGAATCGCGAGCTCGTTTCCGAGCAGCGTCGCATCATGGCCCCGGCTAGGGTCTGAGGTATCGGGAAGGTCTTCGCGAGTATGTTGAGATAGGGCAGCACGTCGAGCGAGAGAAAGACAGCGTGATGTTGATTTGAGGGTTTGGATGTCGCGAGTCAACTCGTGATGGAGGCTCGGTGACGTCTTCAGGCTTGGGGTTTTGAGATTCGTACACGCTATGGCGAAGTCGGCAAGCTTCGGTTGGGTTCGCGAGTGGGAATGAAGGCGATGGGTTGTTGAGCAAAGCGGTGGGGCATTTCTTCTGGGTTCAGGCGATCGTCTGTTCAAGGTAGGTGATACCATCGAGGTGAGGTTTAGCAGTAAGTATTCGTTTTCTCGATTTGGCTTGTTTTGATAAAATATTATATACATATATATATAGAGTATATATAAACCAGTGATTGAAATTTACAGAAGAGATTAAACAGCCTGAAAATGGTAAATAATATATATATGTGTATATATATATATAATAAATATGCTTTATGAAGATTAGAGTATCTAATAAACTTGTTTAAATTTTTAGTCGCTAAAAATATTGATAAAGGAGAGATTACTTTAAAATTTAATGATTTGTCTATCCGGTTTAATTAACTTATTTAAATTTTGAGTTGCTAAAAAGAAATTGTTAAGGGAATAAAATAAATATACCCAAACATATTTCAATTTACTATATTATTCCAAAATAATTTATTTAGGTGGTTTATTTTGTTCAATTAACCTATTTAAAATATTTTTAGTTACTAACAGATCTTAAAGAGGGAATTTAGTTTAAACAAAATAATTAGTAAATTAAATTTACTGAATGGTAGTTGATTTTTTTCAATTGGTTTAAATGTTAATAAATCATATAAAATTGCTTATTCAAGGTCAAATCGTGAAACCCAAGGCAACATGGATTGGATTAAGTTGCAAATTTAAAGGGCCAAAGGTGAGTTAATCTCACTCAGTTAATTTTAATTTTAATTTAAATGATTAAATTTAAATAATTGTTGAATGGTTGAAATTGATTGATGTGCTATAGGGTGGTATATTTTGGGAATTGGCATATTATATTGTGCTAATGTCTGTTGATGCAGGGAAAACAGGTTGGAGGGATCCAACTGGACCCCTCAATATTTATTATTTAATATTCTCTGATGTGATTACTTGGTATTCTATGTTGAATATATTGGGATAATGAATGATATGATTGGATTGGATATATTGGTTATAATGAATTACCAAAAATATATAAATTGGATTTCGGAAAGAAAATAAAGGAAATAAGGTTGTAAACAAAATAATCTTAGAAAATTTAATAAAATTAGAATGAATTGAAAAGAAATGGAAGTATGTTAAATACTAATAAATAACTTCGAGTATTAAAAGAAAGGGGTTTGAATAAACAGTAATTATTGAATTGTAAAATCAAGTGATATTATTTTAAAGGAATAAAGAATCATTTCAAAACTTAAAGTTTTAAGTTTATTTAAAGGAATAAGAAGTAAATTGAGAAAATCTAAATTGGTATTTCAATTAAAAGTATTTTAAATCATAATTAAGCAATAAAATATGAAATTAAAATATTTTTGAATAAATGAAGTAAATTGGAAATTAGTTTGGAGATTGATTTAAGTGTTTGAAATTGGATATTTGGAAGAATAAATTCAAGGTGGGAATTTATTAAGAGGAAATGAGAAAGTTTGTTTAAAAATAAATAGTGATTTTTTTTTAAAAGGATGTGAAGAGAAGTATATTTCACTGGATAGCCAAGTACGTTTTCAAAGTAAAATTTTAAATATAAGATAAAAGTTTAATGTTGTTTTAAAAAGCATATTTTAGAAAATTTATTATTTCTGAATGTGTAAAATTATAAGGTGAATATTTTTCAAATCTATTATTGTAATAATTATTTAAAAGTGACTTAGTGTTTTGTTTTAAAAGTGAAAACCTAGTTTTATATTTATAAAGTAGTCTTATTTTCAAATATTCGTATAGTTTGTATTTTTAATAAAGTATTTGAAGTAGTTTTTAACTTAAATGTTTTAAAGTATATTTTTAAGTAAAGCATTTAAATTATTTTAAATCTAAAGTTTTATGCTTGGTGATTCCAGTGGAAATAAAAATACTTGGAATTTATTCTGAGAAAGACAAATAGTTTTGAAAACTGTTTTCAAAGGAATTTGAAAAGTGAAAATATATCTTGTGAAGATATTTTTGAGATAAATAAATAATTTGGAAAATTATTTATTGTTTGATGGATGGTTGTGAATATAAATTGATAGTTAAATAACCGACTATCAATATTGGACAAATGCGTTGATCGTTTCGAAGAGACCGGGATCGAGATTTATTTCTCGAAAACCACTTCGATCTGGTTTGTACGTTTCATGGAAACGAGTTTGGATTCGAAGATGGAGCCATGAAGTGCAAGGGCTAGTCGCTACTAATCCTGAGTATATTTCCAAAATGGGTGTAGTAGGAATAGTGCCTTCGGTTCCGTTCGAACCCGGAACGAACTTGTATGGATGAATGCTTGCGAAACATCGTCAGGTGGACGATGGTCATTCTAAGGGATATGTTCTTAAAAAAGTAACGCTTAGCCTTAAGCCTCATCAAATGGGAATGGCTGAAAATCAGGAGTTATGCAGCAAGGCTTCGTGGGTAGCCCCCACTGGAGGGTGAGGTCATCCCTGTCTAGATGTCCCTTTTTTTCCGGCTTAGTGGCCGGTTGCTGATCCCAACCACAGGGTGATCTTGCTCGGGACTGTCCAGTAAGGGATGGTCTGGTATTGTGTCGCAGGGGAGTTAGGGTGGCTCCTCGGTACGCTAATCTATACCAGGTACCGTGACAGGTGGTACCCCAGTGCCTAGCCATTAGTTGGAATCCATTTTCCCTTCGCGCCCGTACGATTTTGATTGTGCCCAACTATTGCTGAAACGTGAGATGCAAGCATTTCAGCTAGATTCTATTTTACTTTCTATAGACACTATTATAATATCAGAGGATTTTAATAAAAATGTTTTAGCTATCGTAAGGTAAAAACCTGACATGTTTATTTGTGGCGTGGTCTTACGAGATGCTTTTTGTTTTCAAAGGATATTTGAAACTTTAATAATCAATTGAGTGTGATTTTCTCACGCTGGTATTCCAGACTGACTCGGGTGTTATTTAACTATAATGCTCGGGTCAGACCGATTATTATAGAATACAGGATACGATGCTGTGGAGCTCAGGAGACGAGTTGGATGGAGATATGTATCTCCGTACTTGTTTATGTATATTCGGTTGTGTTGAGTTGCTGTGTATCCAGTTGTATGTTATTGATGTTGAACTGTAATTGATGTACTCTGATGATGTATATATAAAAACAGAGATATTTGATTTTGAGTAAAGATTATTTATTGTCTATTATATTTTATTTCGCTGCGATGGTTAGATTATGTTGTTGATTTCTATTTTCTTCTTCTACCTCTTCTTCTTTAACTCAAATGGTTCGTATTTCTGTATGACTTGAGTTGATTTAGTTAGAATAGTGATTGACTCAAGGGGTATGGATTTGCGGGTCATTTCAGCTCTTGTAATAGAATCAGTTGGATTCTGGACATCAACCGGTAAGACACTCACATTCATTGGTTGACTGCTCGAGCCTCCTTGTTGGGTACTAGCATTCTCTTTTCCTTCCACGTTCTGAGAAGTAGATCTAATGTTCTTCACCATTGTTGATAGCTTTGCTTAGATTTTTGCAAATCTGAGTAGAACGAGCAAACTTCATGAAGATAACTATGGATCTTCTTAGGGGATTTATGCAATCCAGTAGCAACAAAGGGATCCTAATAAGCTGAGAATCAAGATTCTCAGTGAAAGCACCAAAATATTTACACCAAAAATTGGCACAAACACCCAATAAAATCCTTGAAGAGAAATAATTGTAGAATGTAAATTAAAACAGAGGATGATAATAAATAAATAGCAATAAACTGAAAGAATAACGCGCACACAATGATTTATAGTGGTTCGGCGTCATTTGCCTACGTCTACTTTGAATAGATTGTTTTATTAATCACTTTATAATTTGAGTACAATAAGGATCAACTAAAAATCCATAGTTACAAAATAATATCAAGCAACCAGAAGTGTAAAGTCCCAAAAATGAACAATTAAACCGGTATTTATAGATGAATATGGCCAAATATCTCTTTGAAAACTCGGTAGAAAGACCCTCAAAACCATATGGCCTACAAGAGGTGTTCCATAGCCCAATTCCCAAAGAAGAGGGCTTGGTGGAGATTCATTCTTTGATTAAATTTGGGGTGCAACCCCTATGATGACTTACTCATGAAAAAATATGCTTAGCCTCCAAATTTAATGCCAATTGGATCATTGGAGCTCGAGTTATTGCTTGATCTTTGCTTCAATATGGTTTGCGTGCTGCTTTCTACCGATCCTTTCCAAGGGAAGTATACCAATCCCTCCAATTTTGTGCCCTGGAGATACGATCTCTAAGGTAGGTTTCTTGGGATACCCATGTCTTCCCCACAAAATTCATATGCATTGGACTTGTGAATCTTAAGATATTAATTATTTTCTATAGGAATGCTCTCATACTCTAAAACATGTCGATCCCTATTATTGAAGCCAATTTATGTCGATCCCTCCTGGGTGTTGAACGATATTTCATATTTTGAACACTCTTCCTTGCATATTCATCAAGTCCATTCAACATTGACTTCATGTTATCATCTGCACTTGACTTCTAGGACCCACAATCATCACTCTGGACTCATCGGTCTTGATGGCAGTCGAATCTGACTTGTGCAATCAGTTCACTATAGCTAAATTATAATTCTGGACAACAATAGTATACACATACACATAATCTTATATACAAACAATCATATATGCGTGTGTATGAATATTTTGTTTCTCTATTGAACCATTTATTTTATTTCAAATTAATTTTATCACACAAGCATGTATATGTGTTTTGAAATAGAAAACTAATCATAAATATATGAAAATTAAAATTGATATTTAACAAAAAAAAGTATAAAATAATAAATTAGCTGTTAAAGCTCATATATAAGTTAAAGTTGGACAACAAACGTGTATGCAAATTCGTTAAATCAATTAAATAGCTAGATCTACAACATCATGATGAAAATATATAAAATAGAATCAGTTAAACCTTATTAAAGTTTCCCTTGAATGCACCGTGATTGAAAGAGTTGCTCTAAGTTCCAAAATCCTAGCTTCTAGCATTGCAAGAGAAGGAGAGCCACCTTTTATTTATTTGAATCAATTGGATGTCGTTACTTTTTTTGCTTTGAGATTTTGACACGAAATAATGCAAAAGGAAGATGTAGGCTGAGGTTTGAGAGAGTGTGATTAAGAGAGGAAATGAGGAGTTAAGTATGGTATTTATAGAGGAAATCAATATTAATTGTCCCCTTTGATTCCATAAATTTCTTTCATATTCTGGATCTGACCTTTGGACTTTCAAACCCTTTTTCTCATTCCATGGCCGATCATGACAAGGTTAGATGGACCCTTCAAATGTTTTAAAAAATTTAGTAACCAATCATTTTCAAATTGAATCCAAAAGTTTATCAGTATCATATATTGATTAGTACGTATATAACTTATAAATACGCACTCAATTACTTAATAATGGCTCCAAAAAATACTAATGGCACCCAATATACAAAATAAATAATTAATGAAAATTTCATAAATATTATTTGGTTACTTAATTTATGAAAATTTAGAAATTAATTAAATTGTGTGATATTTCAAAGAATCTATCAATGCAGTTATGCGACTCGCAGATGTAAATTCAGCTAGCGATTAATTTCTAACAATTAGAATATTAATGTTCACACTTCTTATTAGCTAGTTGTGTGACAGTTTGGCTGAATTTATTGCTTATACATTTTTTTATAAAATCTAATTCTACCGTTTAAGCATACTTTTTAGCAATGATTATTTACACAAATTTACTTTGACGACATTATATCACTTTAGGACTCATAGAATTTAGTTTTGGTCAAAATTCCAATATCCTCCACATTCAACTGTTAATACAGTAGTTACTGATTTTGATGACAACAACCGTATAAAATATAGTTACTAATGTTTTTCCATTTTATACTGTATATAGTGCAAAATATTACACAGGTGTTGAATTGAAGACTATACAGTATAAAGACCAAAGATAAAGATACGAAGACTCATGAGTTCAAAGAAAAGAAATGAAGATCTTAATATTATAATTTATTATATAGATTCATTAGTGTATATTGTTAAGGTCCTTTGTAGCAATTTCTGATCTTTAATATTTTAAATAAAAATAATTATTTAAATATAAAAATATATTTTAAAATATTTTATAAAAAAATTCTAGAGTTCAAAATGTTTATAAGACATGTTCGAATTATTTTACAAAGTATTGGATTTTGAAAACAATTTAAAATAAAGTATTTTCAAAATTCACTAAGGCTACACGATCCCAATATGTCAATATATGGACCGTAGGGTCGTTTTTTAAATTTTGAATAGAAGTGTCTATTCGACACAACTCTTCATGAATGGACATTTCTATTAATTTACTATATAAAGGGGATTGTAAAAAAATCTTTAACTAACTAATAACTTGTTTTCTTCCCACTCCTTGCTCTCTTGAAAATTTTCTTGAAAAATAAACTCTATTCTCTTCAAAATTATATAGAATCAATTCATACTTCATTTTATTGATTCTATACTAATTTCTTACTATTTTGGAAATATATCTCTCTCAATTCAAATATCAAAGTGCTATCTAAGAGGCTATAGGATCCATTTGTTTACGAAGTATAAGAATTTGTCTTTGGAAAAACTATCAAGTCAATTTGCATTTGCTTAGGTATGCTTACAGCCAGTTCAAATCAAGTGGGTGTGCTTACTAGCCCATTCAAATCTAGTAGGTATGCTTGTAGCCCAGTCAAATCAAGTGAGTTTACCTCAGACTCAAAATACAAGTGGGTGTGTCTCGTAGCCTTGAAATGGAGATTAATTTGGAGTTTGCCTTCTCCCGATTAAAGATTGGCATTTAAAAAGAAATATGTACAATCAATTGTACGGAACTTGATGTAGGAGAAATCCGAACTAGTATAAACTCCCTGGTGTTATCTCTCTAACTCTTACTTTACTTTATTGCTTTTATTTATATCTATGATTGCATTTGTGACCGGTAATTCTACGTTGTTAATATATGATTTAATATTGATCTTGAAAAAATTAAAAATATTTGTATAAGTTAGAAACCATCATTCACTCCTCCTCTGGTGCTAAATTATCATTAAGATCCATAATTCCGTAACCCACATTTAGTATAAAAGCGCTAGATTTTCAAAAACTCGTAATTTGATTTTTGAAAAGTTTAAATGGCTAGCAACATTATTGGTCCACTTATTAACACTTTTATCGAAGAACAATCTACTGCTAGGCCCCCACCTTTTAATGGCAGTAATTACACTAATTGTCATATAGGATGAAGATTTATTTATAGTCTAATGGCTTAATATTTGAAACATTACATAGAATGAGTACATTGAACCTCGGACTAACTTTCTAGCATGGACTGTTGACCATAAGACGTAAACACTTAATAATTTTAAGGCTACGAATATCTTATTTTGCTCTTTGGATAAAACTTAATTTAATAGAGTCATTATCTATAAGTTTGCAAAGGATATTTGGAGAACATTACAAATTAATCATGAGAGCACTAGTAAGGCCCAAAAAACTAAAAATTTCCAAGCCAACTAATCAGTTTCAATTATTTAAAATGAGTCGGAATGCTATTTTAGATATGTATTGTAGATTTCAAGATATAATACATTCTTTAGTATCATTGGGTAAAAACTTCCTGAAGAGGACCAAGTTAAAAAAATCCTCAATTCACACTCTTCAAAGTGGGATCAAAAGACGCTAGAAATTAAAGAGGCTAATGAAATTAGCACTCTAAAATTGAAGAGTTGATAAGTAAATCAATGTCCTATAAAGCATATTACAAGGGAGAAGAGAAAGCAAGGCAACAGAAAAGAATCCACTGCTTTCAGCGCGATAGCCGATAATCAGGATTTGGACGATGATAATGATGAGTAGATTGCTTTCATGGCCAGAAATTTCAAAAAAATTAATCAAGTATAGAAAAATGAACAACTTTCGAAGGCCTAAAAACAAGACTCTTGGAATTGGAACTGCGATTAGATTTTCAGCTGCGATGAATCTAGGCATTTTCAAAGAGATTATCCGCATCAGAATAAATCAAGGATCCTGCCAGTTATCTATTCAACCAATAAAAGAAAAAGGGCTTACACAGCAATATTAGATGGTTCAGATACCATTTCAAGTAATAACGAATTGGACACTGAAGATGCAAACATGCGTTTCACGACAATTGTAGATTTGTTAGAACTGATCAAAGGAAAGGAGAAAAAAGTAGTATGTTATATATTTAATTTTTACTTCAATTTTTTAGGAATATATATTGATTGATAATAATATTGGATGCATACAAGTATATATGTGTGTGTGTATATATAGGAATATTTTACCTTAGTTTTAATTTTGAACTTTTCTGTCCATATGCCGACATACTTGCCAGAATTTTGAAATTTCATTTCAAATTTAAAATATGAATTTCCCCCTCTTTTTTAACTCCAATAACTAAAAAGGCATTTGTAAAATGTTGGTTCTCTCTTTATTAAATCATACTATCCCTATCCATTCATTCACACATTTTATTTAAAATTCAAAATATCTCTTCACTTTTTTATACTCTTCAACAACTCAACAATGGCCTCCTCAAGCCAACCACCAAAAATCACAGGGTTCTCAAAAAGTATCAAAATCTTTCTTTTCAATAATAAAAAAGCCATAGATACTTATAATTAACATGCTACTTCTCGAAAAGTTTTTCCAGGAAGATTTGCAAAGTTTGATGATTTATGTTCTTATGGTTTTCAAGATCTTTGTTTACAAAATAATATTCTGGATTTAATCGACTCTTCTCAAAATGATTTTGTATGTTATCTGGATTTAGCTATAATTCTTTATGCAAATTTCAGTGGAAAATTTTTATAAGGAGAAGAGGGACAAGTTTGGAGTAGTATGAATGGTACACTATTCATTTAGAATATTGTGAAATTTTGGGTCAAGTACTTGGTTACAAATTTAGTGGAATTGACCTCTCCACCTTTAAAATTGAGAACAAAATCATTAAATTTTCATGAAATTTTTGAAACTAACATAGAATTTTATTTGAAACACATAAAACTTGGACCAAAATCGAGACTTATGATTCTCAATTTATAACAACTCATTACTCTAAGGACGGGAAATTACAATAACCTGACTCGGTTTTAAAGGCTCTTTTTGCCATCAATGGAAACTACATCAATTGGGCACAAGTTTTTTAGATGATTTGATTCAAAATTATATTTGTAGACTTGAGAATATGCTTTACCCTTGTGTGTATCTTACTAGAATTTTTGAATATTTTGGTGTTGATTTAAGAGGAGAATCCACTTTGCCTCGAAAAGCTTTCGATAAGACCAACATTTCACTCATCCATATTCATTTATATTTTGAACCTTATGAAACTCTTATTGAAAAAGAAGAATGAATGGTGTGGGAAGAGGAGCAAGAAATTCAACAAGAATACGGAGGCGATGAAATGTAAATTGAAGAAAAAGGTAATCAGGAAGAGGAAGAGGAGGAAACGGATACTACCTTAGAATGTTTCGACAAACCTTTCACACTTCCAATAAAGAGATTTTGAAGAACCAAGAGAATCTTCTAAAAAACCAAAAGAAGATTAAAAGTTTCTTTAGTAAAAGGTTCACTTCTCCCTCCACAAAGTGGACTTTACTTTGAGAAAATCATTAGGAACTTAGCAAAAACTCTTCATCTTCATCATTATCATTTTAAATCTAGTTATTCTATCTTTGTACCTTATTGTGTGTTTATCTAGTTTAATTTCATGTCATTTTTATGTTTTTTTTGTTTTTCTTTGAAATTACATATTCCACTATCTTAAATAATGAAATCTATTTCTTGTGGTTCTATATTGTTCTATTAGTCTCTGGAAGTCATTAAACTATAATGGCATTAAGTAAAAACAAAAACTGTATCAAAACCTGAAAATTGCATTTTCAGGCATATATATGTTGACATACATATATGGTATATATCGACATATCCAAAATTTTGAATTTTAAAATTTAATAATTACTATCTATTCAAACATTCCAAATGAATTTTTACTCCCATTTAAGCCTATCTCTTTTAGAAAAGTTTACTTATCATTTTCATTTTTAATCCTCTTTCATTCTCAAACATTTTTTAATAAAAATATCTTCTCCACAATAAAAGCTCTGTGAAAATTTTGAAGAAACACTCCAATCATTCAAAGATATTCTCTCTTTTATATTATGAAATCAAATGCATTTGGAACTAAGCCAAATGCAAATGATAAAAGAACAAGAGAACCACTTTGATGCTTTTCGATGGTTAATTTATTTCTTGATCAAATATGATTAAACCAACAACCCAGAATGCTCAAACACCAAGGATAATGAAAGGATGCCATTAAAGAAAATATAATCTTTTACTCAAAAAATTCACCTTCCGCTTAAGTCAGAAGATCTCAAATAAAGGACAGAAGAAAAGGAATCCATATTAAAACTTCCGAAGAGGTCAAAGGGATGTGATCAATAATATGAAGCGGCTCAAGACCTTTTGGAGAAGACGGAGGGTATTGTTCCACAATATCCAAGAATCTCCTACCCTCCAAAGAAGGCAAAGAAGTTAAGACAAGGGCATGGGACACTATAAATACCTTTCTAAAATCATAATAAGCCTTGCGAGCCGATTAGAATGCCTATTGAATACCTTTCGATGGTGTCGGAGGGTCTATGATGAAAGCAACATTCATAAGTCATCAGAAACGTAAGGCAACTTTCCAACAACATTCAAGGAAATCTTGGCTCTCGGCAACATCCAAGTAAAAAAGCAACCTCGGGTGAGTCGAAGGGTTCATAATAGCCAGGAACCATTCGGCACCTCCGAAGAGTTCACATACTGTATAGATGACAAACCTTCTGACAAGGGAAAAAGGTTCCTAAAAACAAATGAAAGAAAACGTAGGTCGTTTCAAGGATCCACGATGACACGTGAAAGGAAAACCTTTCGTTGAAGCCGAAAGATTAGCAATTGTATATAAGAAGGGAACCCTTCGATCCAACCAAAAGCACAGGGACGGTAGCATGGCCACCAGAATCTATAAATGAGACCCAAGGGGTCCTGTTTCGGGGTTGGATTTTTCCTCATTCTAACCTTGTAACTTCTAATATCAAAGCTCTGTAACCCTAATTGGGTAGTGAATTGGGGAATCTAACAAAAGTGAAGGCTTTTCTTGGATAAAGAGGGAAGTCTTAAGCTTTGTAAATTTACTTTACAATCTACCATGATTTTTGCTGGCTTAATCTTAATTTTCAAGTGCAGTTCTTCCGAAAGGCTCTTGTCAACAAAGATAATAATATTCCTTCTAGACAATCTTTATAAGCCTTCGAAAACCTCTATCATGCAACTTAAACCCTTCAACTATAAGGGAAGCTTGCTTGAATCAACATTCGTAAAACCTTTCGAAGCCATAAAATCTATGGATCAAACCTTTTGATAAGGGTCATAACCTGTCATATCTTGAGAACTTTTGCAACCCTCTGAATCTCAAATAGCTATTTTCTTAACCTTTTGGTAAAGATCCAGGACAACCCTCTTTGTAAGGAAAATTAAGGAAATCCTATCTTGACCAAGGAAATAGCTTTCGAAAGAAATCTTATAAAGGTTCAATTAAATCAGTGATCATTCTACATTAACTTAGAAAAGCCGAAAGGTTTTATCAAATCTTGCCCCTAAGCTTTCTTGACATTACTAGAAGGTCAACCCTTCGGTATATTCGGCTTAACCATATTACTTGAAGTAACTTGGAACTATTAACAAGGAATTTACGAATCTTTTGGGAGTTTCACTTTCTACCATTTCCCAGTAACTTTGTCAACTGGATTCTTTAGGCTGTTACCATAAATTTGGTTGACATTTTTTGCGTTAGAAGAAGGGCTCAAACCTCCGACCTAATTTATTTCCTGATAATACAATTCTTTGATTCTCATTAAACCAGTTCCACCATCAAATTCTATTATTTTTGTTTGATCATGGCTAAAAGATTTAAGAGGTCGGAACAAGGATCTTCCGAATCACACCTAACAAAGCTTCCCTATGTAAATATCAAAGACTCCAATCAGGATAAGGAACAAAGATTAAGGCTTGAGGCCTTGAAAATTATAAACAAAAAGAAGGTAGATTCTTGTGAACCTGAGAAATGGAACTTAAACCCTTTCCAAGTGGGACCAACCTAATTTTTGCACTTGGAAGAAGAATAAATGGAAGTGACGACATTTTTAATCAAATGAGGAGAACTATTTAGTCGTATTCCCAGGCGACTATCTTTGAAAAAGAGATAATAATAGACCATGATAATTTCACGTACAAATGGAGTAAGATTATAAATGAGGTTTGTTATTCAAGGGAGAACTACAGACACATGTAAACAACCCCAGTTGAGGAAAAAAATATAATTGAAGAACTACCCAGTGGAAGTATAAAAATTACCAAAGAATTTCCAACCGAAACCTTGGAACTGAAAGAAATTCCCTTGAAAGAAGGTCAACGGGAGTGAAAAGGAAATCTACTCCTCAAAGAGAATGTACTTGAACCAAACTACAAAAGAATTAGATGCAGTCAAAGATGGCTCAGAAGTCAGTACTTCTTAAAGAATATAATCTTACAATGTCAATTACTTCTTAAAGAACATAATTTTTCAATGTCAATTGAAGACATCTATATTAGAACCAAAGAGGAACTGAATTATTGGCCTTCTCAAAAGAAAAGGCCATGGTTTGAAAGGAAATCTAAAGGACCATATTGCAACTTCCATCTCATAAACGGACACAATACCAATCAATGTAAAATACTTGGAAAAATGGTCCTATACTTTCTAAGATAAGGAAGGCTAAAGCAATTTGTAAAGGATTGATCAAGTCATGAAATAAAGACTCTATTCTCGAAATAAGAAAAGTCAACATGATAGGGAGCAAAATTCTCCTTAAACTTGGACTAGCTAAAATGGTAGGCTACCAATAATGGTAGAAAGCCCTAGGTCGCGCCAAGATGACGAGGTCAAAGCACCTCTTGGAGGAAGGGCATAAGCCTTTATCCACACCAAAACTAGAAATGGCCAGGTTAAAGCAGCACAAGCCCTTAACTGTGTCATGCTAGGCCAGGATAAGGCATCTCTTAGAGGGAGGACGGGTAATCTCTTGGTCCCGCCATGCTTTGGCTTGGCCAAGGTATCGAACAAGCCTTTAAACACATCACGCTATGGCCAGATTAAGGCGCCTTATAGAGAGAGGTCGGGTAAGTCCTCGGGCCTTGCTTTAGAATAAACTAGCCGAGCGCATCGGAAACCTGGATGAAATGTATGGCGGACTAAGAAAAATCCATGCCTGAAATAGGCACCACCAGAAATCGACATCGCTTAAAATAACAACCACAAAAAGGTCGGTAATGTCTAAAATGACAAACAGCATGAAATGGGCTATGCTTAAATAAGTACAAAATTGGACAAAAGAGTCCCCGCCTGAAATAGGCCAAAACAAATAACAAATATATAAAGAAAACTTAGGCCCGAGAAAGTGAAAGCATACAAGACATCCTCAAAGCTTGAAGGTGGTGCATTCAACAAATAGAATCAGAAAAGAGTTCTCTAACTTTTCTTCAGAAATATCTGCCAAATGGGTATTTTGGTCTTCTCTTATTAATTACTGGAAAGGATATTCTGGTCTTCTATTATTAATTACCGAAAAGGATATTCTGGTCTTTTATTATTTAATTACCAAAAATGGTATTCTGGTCTTCTATTATTCATTTACCAAAAATAGTATTATGGGGCTTCTGTTATTAATTATCAGAAAATGATGTCCTGAAAGTGGCATTCTGAACTTCAATCATTAGATATCTAAAACGATTTTCTAGATTTACATTATCAACAACAAACTGGATTTTTGATCTTATATTACTTATTGTTAGAAATAGTATTTTGGACTCCCACCGCTAATGGTACCCTAAAATTCTATTACTAGAAAATAGATTCTGAAAATGGCACTCTGGTCTTTCAACATTAATTGCCGAGAATGGTATTCCGATCTTCTGTTGCTCATTGCCAGATTAAATCCCTGATCCTTTATTATTAACTACTAAATGTCGTATTCCAAACTTCTATTACCCAAATTTCAAGGTTGGTTTTTTGGGCTTCTAATACTAAATACCAAGTTGGATAGCTGGTCTTCTACTAACTATCAAGTGCCAGATCGAGTATTCCGAACCCTTTTACTTAATTACCACATACAGTTTTCTAGACTTTAACCATTAACTCCATATTAGAGATCCTGGTATCTTATCAGCAAATATAAATTTATTTCCTTATGACGTCCATCATCGAAAATGGTACAGAGGGTTTCTATTGCTTATTACCGAAGAAAGGCATTTCGATATTCCAACATTCCTTTGTTACTGAAGCCGGCATTCTAACATTCCATCATTTATTATCAAAATATACCAAAAAGTGACTTCGAATTATCTTAATATTTTCTAATACCCGAATTTGGCCCAAAGAAATCTTGTAAAACTCCATCTTTAATACTAAAATTTGGATGCTAAGGCTACCAATTATCGATAACCCTAATCTAGGTACAAAATATTTGGACTTCTACTCATCTTCGGTGATCTGACCCGAGTCAAAGAATATTATTGGAAGAAGACTGCTGCCAAAAGAATCTCCTAATGGGAACTTCGGACCTTTTTATTCTCAGATTCCCTTGATAATGAGGAATGAATCCAAAAACTACCATGTCAATATCTCAGGCATAAATGTCCCGTTAGGGTCTTTATTGAGTAAATGTTAAACTTCAATAATTATGTACAACTTAATATTAGCTATTTTCAGGAATGTCGAGCAAGTGGAAGGAGCTAAATCTACGAACATCCCACATTATGGATAAAGATAGGACCTTGACATTTTAAATGAATTACTTTTCATAATTGCCATATAAAACTACTAATCTAGGCAAATGATGCCATTTAGATTAGTTTGTCGGTAACAACCCAGAATTTCAGTCATTCGATATTCGGATATTTAATTGATTTTAAACATTCACAAGTTAATTTTATAAATTAAATAACTTATATTTCGAATATGGAGATTTAATTGTATAATTAAATTATTAATTTAATATTTGAAATTGCAAAAATAATTGGAATTTCGATTTAATGTGAATAAATGATTTATAAGGTTGAATTAAATTCTATTTGAATTAGAATGATGTTAGAGAACTTTTAATACTGAATTAAAAGTAAATTTATAGAAATTGAATATTTTAA
Organism: Allium cepa; assembly: GCA_030765085.1. Lineage (NCBI taxonomy): Eukaryota > Viridiplantae > Streptophyta > Magnoliopsida > Asparagales > Amaryllidaceae > Allium > Allium cepa. The sequence goes on from CM060934.1 coordinate 693,177,164, forward strand.
TATTTAATTAACATGTAAAAATAGTCATTTTTCACATAGTCTCGGATTTTGACGAAACTAGTTTCAATAGATCTATAATGTTATATTATTGTGGGATTTCAAATTTCATGTCAATCGGATTTACGTTTTGTCCATGGCAAGCTAAAACGAGTAGAAATTCGTTTAAGTGAATTTTAAATTTAAATAGTCGATACAAAAACCTATTTTCCAGATACGATCGAATTGGCTCTCGATATATATTCCATTGTGTTCGAAATAGGGGTAAACATTATAAACACCAGGCGGCATGCTTCATTTGGAGTTCGAAAATTTTTCGGGTGAATGGTGTCGCGAAATTTTCTATATAAGGCCAAAACTATTTTCATTTTTCACAAAACTCTGATAGAGCTAGGGCAAGCCACCACTTCTATTTCGATGGCCATATATTCATTTCCTTTCCCCTTTGATCTCTACAAATCCATTAACTTTCGTCAAAAACATTCAACTATAAAAACGAAGATCATATCGAGATCTATAACCTCAACGGCTATGATCTGATATGGCGTGGTGGATCTTCGAAAAAGTAGCCACGTTTGGCCAGCATTCATGCATGATTTTCAAGAGGATAGCGCAATCGAGTTCGTCGGGATTCTAGTCATGGGTGGTGCATGTGTATGCGGAGGCGGGGGAGGTCTCTGATCGTCGTCAATTCGAGTATAGTGGTCGCGATAATCGATGGGAAGATGGCAGCCAAATGGATTCTTCAACCGGAAACATCGCATGGAAGAAGAAAAAAGACTCATGGCCTAGATTGGATTAAGCACAGTGAACGACCGGGATTAAAGGTTTAAAATATATAAAAAGAAATTGTAAATTGATTTATATAATAATTCATACGAACTTTAAAATTGCATAACTTCTTCATATGAGATCCGTTTTTGACGAAACAAGTTGCATTGGGTCCATATTGACGAGAACTATGTTATAGAGCAGGTTTGGAGTTGATTGAAGCTAGTGTAAATTTTGGATAAAATAAAATGCCTGATTAATTTTATTCGGAATAAAACACTACAACTGCTATTGGAACCAAAGTGAGTATATCTCACTCTTTTTGACTCACTGATATTTTTATATAAGTGAGAATAAATTTATTTTATGATGATTGATGGTTGTTTGGATGATATATGATATATTATAATATAAAAGGATTTGATATGAAATGTTTTAGTTATCGTAAGGTAAAAACATATTCGTGTTTATGTGTGGGCGTGTCTTACGAGATAATTTTGTTTTGATAAAGGAAAAGTGGCAATTTAATAAATTCAGTTGAGTGTGTTTCTCATGCTGGTTTACCAAACTGATCTGGGAGTTCTTCTCTTTTAATGCTCAGGTCAGACCGAGTATATTTACAGGTTTAGTTTTGGTGCTTTTGGGGCTTCAGTAGGAAAGCTGGAGATCTTAATTTCGTACACACGTATCTGTTTTGATTATCCATTGCTTACTTCTTGTACATTATCGGCAATTGTAGGCACATGATATTATATCTGTCAAGGCTGATGATTTGTGATTGATTGTTGAACTTTGATTGATGTATGTATATACAGTTTCTATTTTGTAAAGATCATTGATATGATATTATATGTTATTGCGCTGCGATGTGAGATTCTGTATTGTTCCGTTTGGTTCTATCTTCTCTCTTTCTTCTCTTCTTCTCTCTTCTTTTCTTTCTCATGACCTTCCATTAGTTTGTGCTTTTTGGGTCGGACATGTGTAGTTTATTGTCGATTCAAAGGGTACGAATTTGCGGGTCGTCACATTTGGTATCAGAACTTAATTTTGTATATTCCTAGGCTTTGATGTGTACTCAGTATAGATAGGGACAATAACACCCTAGATTGAGTCTTAGTGTATTATACATATAAGGGCGTATTTTTCAGTGATTATAAAATGTTTTATATTGCATTTGCTTATCTATTGAGTTGTTTGTGAATTCTTGTCGGTATGTGGGACGTCATGTTATCGATAGGGATTTCTAAACACTTAAACGAGGCAAGTCATCATAGTATTATTTTAAATTGGGTAAATGAAATAATTTTACCTTTATTATATTTTACATATAAAAGAATAATTTTTCAGAAATTATTATAGTGTATATAAATGAATTGTTTGGTTATTTGAAAATGTAAATATATGTAAGTTAATAAAAGCTGTTTGAATAATCTAAATAGAAGCAACAATTGCAAAAGAAGAATAAATTGTATAAGATAATGAATTATAAAGTATGAATTAAATTAATGTGATATACAATTGTGAAATAATCTTATATATAAGAAATGAAATTAAATGAGTACATTTATAAATATGAGTTATAAAAAATGATAAATTTAAATTAAGATTTTGAGAAATTTGAATCCTGTTGATTTTGAAAGGTAATTTTCAAAGTTAAAGATGTTATATTATTATAAATCTATTATACGTCTAGTATACCAAAACAGAGACTATGCAATAATAAACTTGTCTCACAAATTTAAAAATCAGATTTCCACTACTTTGGAATTCTGTATTAGTTATTTTAACAATAAGTATGTTGTAACAAATTACAAAAACAAACTACCAACTATAGCAATAACAACTATAGTGATAATCAAACGTTATACTATTTAAAGAAATAGTACAACGTATAAACGAAAATGATATATATATATATATATATATAAATATATATATATATATAAATCAACTAGAAATCTAACCGATTGAAGAAGGAAATTTCATCTGAAGCTTGTCGTAACATTTTCTTAAGACTTTATTCAAAGTCTCCTAAGATACAACATAAGTAATTTGCCCGAGAGTGTCATGTGTATGGTCTTCTATGTGATATGCAAAAGCGCACGGATTGTAGAGATTAAGAAATGAAGAGGAAGAAGAGCAAATTTGGAGTTAAAAATTGTGTGAGGAAAGTGATCAGGTTTCCTCTTTTATTTATAGCCGAATTCCCAGTGGCTACACCCGTTGTGAAAAGTAGCATCCCTTCATTTGCAATGCCAAAAAGTGTTATTGTTCGCAACAGTCGCGCATCTTCGTTTGCAACAGCCAAAAACTATTATGATTCGCAATAGTCGCGCCTCTTCATTTGCAACGGCCGAAAACTGTTGCGGTTCGCAACGGTCACGCATCTTCGTTTGCAATGGCCGAAAACTGCTGTGGTTCACAACAGTCACACCTCTTTGTTTGCCACAGCCGAAAACTATTGCGGTTTGCAACAGTCGCATCCAATCCACTAGTCTCTTTTATTTGAATTTAAACAGTAGAAAACAGTTCACTTCTGTACAGCAAATATATAACACGGTCCACTCTTATTAGACCCGCATCAGCAACCGACCTGGCCCGGTTCGGTCTGTCAGATGGGGGAAAGGTGGCGTGCGCGAATGTGTTAGTCCATGGCTATATAGGTCCTCCCTCTCGCACAAAATTACCTGATCCTAAGGGCCAATATAGGTATTGTGAGTATACTATATAAACCAGAAAATGGACTTATTTTTGGTGATGTGGGATATATCTCATTCACTATTTTTTTGAGAATTCTAACAATCCCCCACATGAATGACGATATATGTTTCCCCCACAAAAAGTGTAATATCATAGTTCATATGAAAATAATGCTACATCGAGGATAAATAGATATTTCACTTTGAACTTTCCTTAGTTAAAACTTATCGGATATACTTGGCTAACGGGTGAATTCTTTCATCTTGAATCGTCGATCATTATTGTATAACCAAACAATAAGCTTTACAAAGCATTATTTCCCTTCACATCCAATTTCTTGGTTGTGTTCATTTTGGTCCTGAAATTTTTTTGGTTCTTCGAGTGTTTTTAGAGATAAAAGCCCTTAATATTCTCATAGAGCCGACCCAGCTCACACTAACATAGGTGATCACAACTATTAAGAGTATCCTCCATATACCCCACTTGTTATTTTCAAGATATGGTCATCATTAAAAAACATAGTCTTATCCTTTTAATACTTCTATAGGCATGCATTTATATTGTGCACCATAGGAATGAAGTAGGACTAAGTTCAAACAAATGCATTATGTCTTGAGTTATTCAGAATTGGTTTGCCTATGGATCCTAGTCCGTGGGATCTCCTGTCGCTAGGATAGGTTTCCGTATAAGATAATTTTTGTTGGTTTAGGCTTTTAAATCCATTCCTCTCGATGCGCAGCAAATTTTCTCTCTTGATAAACTTTTAGTAAATGGATCGGCTAGGTTATCATTTGTTTGCACATAATCTATGGAAATAGTTCCATTTGAGAGTAACAGCCTAACTGTATTATGGCATTGACGAATGTGTCATGACTTTCCATTATACACAAAGTTTTACGCTCTGCTTAATGCTACTTTATTATCACAGTGTATGCATATGGCCAGTACAGGTTTAGGACAAAATAGAATATCTTCTAAAAAATTACGAAGCCATTCTGCTTCTTCGCTTGCTTTATCTAAAGCAAACACTGTTGCCCCTGCTAAGGTAAAGACATAACCACTCGTTGATTTTGATTCCTCTGAATCAGCAATCCAGTTTGCATCGCTATATCATTCTAAGACGGCATGATATTTTCCATAATGTAGGGAATACTTTGTGGTATTTTTTAAACATCCAAGCACTCTCATTAGTGCTTTTCGGTGTTCCTTTCTTGGATTGCTTGTATACCTGCTTAGTCGACTTACTGCATAAGATATATTTGGTCTTGTGCAATTCATGAGATACATGAGACATCCTATTACATGAGAGTATTCCAGTTGCATTACACTCTCATTAGTGTTTTTTTGCAGTACTTCTGATGGATTAAAATGTGTTCTTACTCCTTTAATTCCAAAATTTTGAAAATTTTCAATCACTTTGTCTACATAGTGTGACTGAGATAATTCAATTCCATTAGGTGTTCTTATTATTTTGATTCCCAAAATAACGTCTGCAACTCCTAAGTCTTTCATATCGAAAATGCTAATTAACATCTTCTTTATGGTCTCTATTATTAGTCCGTGAGATGATGGTTTTAATGACAACAACCTTAAAATAGATTATAAAATATAAATACTAATATTATAAGTTTAGATATATATGTATATGCAGGATTTAACCATCCAGGTACTAAGAATAAAGACTGTATAATATAGAGATTCAAGACATCAAGATAAAATATCAAGATAGAAGACTCGCGAGTATCAAGACTATCAAGAGTTCAAGATTTCAAGGATAAGTATTTTTTATTATTATTAGGATTTTTTGTTAAAACTCGTAGAAAAGCACTGGCATCTTAAAATCCAATTTATTCGTGGAATGGAATCCACTTCGAGCCCGTTAAACGGATGGAACCCTAAGTAGGATGGAACCTACGAAAAATCTAGTGGAAAATTGTTTTGTATCCGCTATCTTTTATTCAAAATGATTTTTCAAAATTATATCCTGTTTTCAAAATGTTTTCAAAACTTTCCTTTTAAAAGATTCAAAATCCTCGATCCTGGTTTTAAATAATTTAGCCTCAAAAACATCTTTATTTTCAAAGTCAAATTACTCCTGATTTTAAACTATCTTTTTAAAATAATACATTTAATTTTTAAATATTTATACTTAGATTTAAATATAAAATTATAGTTAAAATCTATATATATTATTCTTTATATTTACTTATGAATTTTAACTATAGTCAAGTATATTTATAAAGTTTAAAATAGTTTTTATATAGGATAAAGGTTACTTTCAAAGAAAATCAAAAACACCAAAAAATCCTTTGGGATGTCGACATGTCTAGCATGACCATGTCGACATGGTGACAGTTTGATTCAAAAATTAAATTTTCAAAAGAAGTATCTATTCGCCATAACTCTTCATGAATGGTCATGGCTGTTGTTCTTCTCTAAATAGGGGTCAGTTTCAACGAATTTTCAATTATAATTTTATGGTTTTCAATCCTCTTCTTCTTCCTCATTTCTTAATACATATTCTTATCACTACTCTGCCGAAATCAACTTTGAATCATACTCGATTACTTCTAGTTTGATTCTCTATCACTATCTCTACAAGATTCTCAGTGCTATTCAGAGTTATAGACTTTTTTGTAATCTATTAAGCGAGAAAAGGTGTGATTGTAGCCTTGGTAAATCAATTGGGTAAACTTGTGGCCCGGAAATCAAGTATCTCTACCCAGAGGATCGAAATTCTAGAGGGTGTACCTCGTAGCCTTGAAACCGAGGGTGTAACTGTACAATTGCGTTTGAAAGGAAATCTGTACTTGTGTTGTGGGACTGGATGTAGGATAACTCCGAACCAGTATAAAATCCATTGTGTTCTTTCCTTTACTGCTTTTATTTTATTTCTGCATCTTTGATTGTTTCTGTGATCATATCTGTGTCTGTATATTGCATACTTTTGTGTCTAAATTAACATAAATTAAAAAGATTTAGTAATTCTTGATTAACACTATTCACTCGCTTCCCTCTAGTGTTAATCTTAGCCTTAAGATCCGTAATCCGCATTTCTCACAATTGGTATCAGAGCAAGGTTTTCAAAGTTTCATAATCTGATTTTTGAAAAGTTTTTAAATGGCTATATTCGTTAATACTAATTTAGAAGTATTCAAATCATCATTGTTTCATAAGTCTGCATATAATCAATATTCAAATTCAAGTTATCTACCAAAATTGTTTGATGTGCAGGAATCATGTTTTATGGGTGTTGAGGAATCAATCCACAACGGACAAATTGTGCAGATCAGAAAGAACAAATGGATACTTGATAGTGCATGTTCTAGACACATGACTGGCAATCCAGATATACTGAATGATATAATATACTGAATGATTGGTTAACTTTGGAGACAATTCAAAAGGATATGTGATTGGCATCGGCAAAGTCGGTAATTCTGAAACTCCTACTATTACTAATGTTTTGCTGGTTAAGAATCTGAAACATAATCTGCTAAGTATAAGTCAAATTTGTGATAAAGGTTATAAAATTAAATTTGAAAAAGATAAATGTCACATTGAAGATAATAATTCAACCATTATATTCGAGGGAGTCAGGAAAAAGAACATATATATTCTTATATGAAGTTTTAAATGATAACTTGTGTCTGTTGGCAAATACAAGTGACCCTTGGATTTGGCACAAGAGATTTGGGCAATTGAATTTCAAACTCCTATCTAGACTGTCAAAACATGATCTAGTAAGAGGTCTCCCTAAAATGAATTTTAAAGTAAATAGTTTATGTGATGCTTGTCAATTAGGAAAACTTAGAAAAAAATCATTTAAGTTAAAAGATATGATTTCAACTTCAAAACCTCTTGAATTACTTCATCTTGATTTATTTGGTCCATCTCAAATTTTATCAATAAATCATAGTAGATATGTCTTTGTAATTGTAGATGATTATTCTAGATTTACATGGACAATATTTTTGAAACATAAAAGTGATACTTTTGAATGTTTTAAGACATTCTTAAAAAGAATTCAAAATCAATTTTCTCTAAAAATTATAACTATTCGAAGTGATCACGGTGGTGAATTTGAAAATGAAAGGTTTGAGGAATTCTGCAATAAAAAGGGAATAACTCATAATTTTTTATTTCCAAGAATTCCACAACAAAACGGAGTAGTAGAATGTAAAAATAGGACGGTTCAAAAGTGTGCGAGAACTATGCTTATAGATAGTAATTTGCCAAAGAATTTTTGGGCAGAAGCAGTTACTACCGCCTGTTATATTTTGAATAGAACTTTAATTAGACCTCTAACTGATAAGACATCTTATGAACTTCTTTATTCAAAGAAACCTAAGGTATCTTATTTCAGTATTTTTGGAAGTAAATGCTTTATTTTAAATACAAAAGATAAATTAGATAAATTTGATCCTAAATCCAACAAAGGTATCTTTATCGGATATTCTAATAGAAGTAAAGCGTACAGAGTATTTAATTTAAAAACTAATACCATTGAAGAAACGATGCATGTTTCATTTGATGAAAATTTCAAAAATTTTGAAGATACAAATGATGAAGAGGATTTAATCACTCAAAATCAAGAACCTATTGAAACTAATAATGAAATTGATCATCCTAATAAAAGGACAAAACTTTTAAAAGATCGCCCTACAGAAAATATACTGGGAGATATGCTATATGTTGTTAAAACTAGAAATCAACTAAGTCAAATGAGTAATGTAGCTTTATTATCAACTATTTAACCCAAAATCCAATAGAAGCATCAACTGATGATTCATGGATTTTGGTTAAGCAAGAAGAATTAAATCAATTTACTAGAAATGACGTTTGGGAACTTGTTCGTAGACCAGAAAATAAAACTATAATTGGAACTAAATGTGTTTATAAAAACAAAATGAATGAACAAGGAGAGGTAGTTAGAAATAAAGCTCGTTTAGTCGCTCAAGGTTATTGTCAAGAAGAAGATATAGATTTTGATGAAATCTTTGCTCCCGTAGCAAGATTAGAAGCCATTAGGATTCTACTTGCTTACGCAAATCATAATAATTTCAAATTATTTCAAATGAATGTTAAAAGCGCCTTTTTAAATGGATTTGTAAAGGAAGAAGTATATGTCGAACAACCACCACTTTTTGAAAATGATAAATTACCAAATCATGTTTACAAACTTAAAAAAGCACTATATTGTCTAAAACAAGCTCCTAGAGCCTGGTATAATAGACTAAGATCTTATTTATTGCAATCTAATTTTGAAATTTGTAAAGTAGATAATACTCTTTTTATTAAAAGAAATAAAAATGATATTTAACTAGTACAAGTTTACGTAGATGATATCATTTTTGGTTCAACTAATTTTGAAATGAATAAAGAATTTTCTGAAATAATGAAAAAAGAATTTAAGATGAGTCATAAGGGTGAATTAAATTTCTTTTTAGGATTACAAATAAAACAAATGGTATCTTTATTAGTCAAGAAAAATATGCTAAAGACCTAATTAGTAAATTTGGTTTGACCACTGCGAGTGGAAAACACACTCCCATGGCAACCAATGAGTACCTTAGTAAAGAAGATCTCTCGAAAGATATAGATAAAAAATTATATAGAGGAATGATTGGCTCATTACTCTATATTACTGCTAATAGACCTGATATCACGCATAGTATCTGTCTCTGTGCCAGATATCAATCCCAACCTGAAGAGACTCACTTAAAAGTCGTGAAACAAATCATAAGATATGTTAAACACACATCTGATTATGGTTTATTCTACCCTAAAAATGATTCTTTTGACTTAATATCTTACTGTGATGCTGACTATGCTGGTTGTAAATCAGACCGAAAAAGTACAAGTGGGACTTGTCACTTTTTGGGGCATTCTCTGATTTCTTGGCTTAGTAAAAAGCAAAACATAGTTTCTTTACCAAGAACTGAAGCAGAGTATATTTCTGCTGCTTTGGCTTGTTCTCAAGTACTATATATGCAACAAACCTTAAAAGATTTTGGTTTAAATTTCTCAAAATCTCCAATTTATTGTGCCAATACAAGTGCGATAAATTTATCCAAAAACACTACTCAACATGCTCGAACTAAACATATCGATAGCAGACATCATTTTCTCAGAGATAATATAAGCAAGGAAGTAGTTACTCTCGATTATATCAATTCTGAAAATCAAATTGCTGATATCTTAACCAAACCTTTAAATGAATCAATATTTACTAAATTAAGAAGAGAATTAGGAATTTGTTCTATAACTGAAATATAAAATATAAATAACAAGTATAATTAACAATTAGTATCAAAATAAAACAAAGAGTTAAATTTTAAGAAGATCATGTCGACATATAACGTTTTTGATTTTTTTCAAAAAATTCCCACCAAAATTCAAAAATTTAGTTATATATTCTTCTCAATTTCGACTTTTCATTCATTCTCTCTGTTTTCTCTTCATTCTCTCTTCTGAAATAAATAAAATCATGGCTTCATCCTCAAAATCAAACATAAAATCAACTTTCTCATTTCCCTCTCCTACTTCTGGACCATTCCAATGCACTACTCTTGCTCGTGTAACGAAAATAGAGGAGTCTATGATTGATGTACTTCAGATGTTAACTGAAATTTAAGTAACTCAACTTCGTATGGCAAAGGAACAGGAAAGGCAAGGAAAGATAATTAGGAATTTGCAACAATTCCTAATGAACAACCAGGCCAACCATATCTTGATCGATGAAGACTCTTCACTCAATCAATAACAAGAGGCCAGCGACGAAGAAGAAGAAGAAGAAGAACCCATAGAAGAAGCACAAGAGGAGGATGATGACCAAGTAGTGTGTGTTGGAGAAGTGTGTTTCGACAAAAATTGGAATCTTGTCGAACAACGTGGAAATTTCCGTTTCCACTATCCAAACTGTTCGATTCATAGATCTCCAATGTTCAGAAACAAACATTAGTTTCTTCTCTTTCCTTCCGTTGTTGTTTGTGTTTTTATGTTTTCCAAACGCAAATGTAAATACAACCATATACGTAATAAATAACCCGTGTTCTTATATGTGTTTTTATTATAAATTTTATTGTGAATTCTTAGTTAGGATAGTTAATAGTTTAGGACTATGTTTTAGTATTAGAGTTAAGTGTTGATTACTTATGATAACACTATCATTATAATCACATGTCATAGAGTAATAGTTTTAGGAGGAGTTATATAGTTTGGAGTTATCTAGTTTAGATAAAGTTTTTGTTGATGACAAAGGGGGAGAAATATAAAATAGAATAGTTAGGTATAGATTAAGGGGGAGTTGTTAGTTTTAGGGGAGTTATTAGGATAGAAATAATATTTTATAAACAAAGCCTGTCATCATCAAAAAGGGGGAGATTGTTAGTCCGTGAGATGATGGTTTTGATGACAACAACCTTAGAATAGATTATAAAATATAAATACTAACATTATAAGTTTAGATATATATGTATATGCAGGATTTAACCATGCAGGTACTAATAATGAAGACTGTACAGTATAGAGATTCAAGATATCAAGATAAAATATAAGATAAAATATCAAGATAGAAGACTCATGAGTATCGAGACTATCAAGAGTTCAAGATTTCAAGGATAAGTATTTTTTATTATTATTAGGAATTTTTGTTAAAACTCGTAAAAAAGCACTTTCATCTTAAAATCCAATTTATTTATGGAATGGAATCCACTTCGAGCCCGTTAAAGGGATGGAACCTACGAAAAATCTAGTGGAACATTGTTTTGTATCCGCTAACTTTTATTCAAAATGATTTTTCAAAATCATATCACGTTTTCAAAATGTTTTCAAAAGTTTCCTTTTAAAAGATTTAAAACCCTCGATCCTAATTTTAAATAATTTTAGCCTCAAAAACATCTTTATTTTCAAAGTCAAATTACTCCTGATTTTAAACTATCTTTTTAAAATAATACATTTAACTTTTAAATATTTATACTTAGATTTAAATATAAAATTATAGTGAAAATCTATATATATTATTCTTTATATTTACTTATGAATTTTAACTATAGTCAAGTATATTTATAAAGTTTAAAATAGTTTTTATATAAGATAAAGGTTATTTTCAAAGAAAATCAAAAACACCAAAAAATCCTTTGGATGTCGACATGCCTAGCATGACCATGTCGACACGGTGACAGTTTGATTCAAAAATTCAAATTTCAAAAGAAGTGTCTATTCGCCATAACTCTTCATGAATGGTCATGGCTATTGTTCTTCTATAAATAGGGGTCAGTTTCAACGAATTTTCAATTATAATTTTCTGGTTTTCACTCCTCTTCTTCTTCCTCATTTCTTAATACATATTCTTATCATTACTCTTCCGAAATCAATATTGAATCATACTCGATTACTTCTAGTTTGATTATCTATCACTATCTCTACAAGATTCTCAGTGCTATTCAGAGTTTAGACTTCTTTGTAATCTATTAAGTGAGAAAAGGTGTGATTGTAGCCTTGGAAATCAATCAAAAGGGAAAAGGTGTGATTGTAGCCTTGGTAAATCAATTGGGTAAACTTGTGGCTCAGAAATCAAGTATCTCTACCCAGAGGATCGAAATTCTGGAGGGTGTACCTCGTAGCCTTGAAATCGAGGGTGTAATTGTACAATTGCTTTTGAAAGGAAATCTGTACTTGTGTTGCGCGACTGGATGTAGGGTAACTCCGAACCAGTATAAAATCTGGTGTGTTCTTTCCTTTACTGCTTTTATTTTATTTATGCATCTGTGATGGTTTCTGTGATCATATCTGTGTCTGTATATTGCATACTTTTGTGTCTAAATTAACATATATTAAGAAGATATAGTAATTCTTGATTAACACTATTCACCCCTCCTCTAGTGTTAATCTTAACCTTAAGATCCGTAATCCGCATTTCTCACATCTATTACCTGAGTATTTGGACCAAATATTAACATATAGTCTACAAATCAAAAAATCATCACATATGATTGTCCAATTTGTTTATAATAAACGCACTTATCACATTCATTTATACGAAATCCATTTCTCATCATAACACTATCAAATTTTGCATGCTATTATTTTGGAGCTTGTTTTAGTCCGTATAATGATTTTACTAATCTACAGACTTTGTTTTCATTTCGTTTAGAAACAAAACCTTCAGGTTGCTCCATGTAGATTTCCACATCGAGATCTCCATTTAAGAATGTTGTCTTTACATCCATTTGATGAATTTATAGATTATAGATCGATGCAATTGCTATTAGCATTCTTATAGAGGTTATTCGTGTTACCGCGAATATGTATCAAAGAAGTCTACTTCTTTTTGATAATATCCTTTGGCTACTAATCTGGCTTTATACTTGTCGATAGAGCCATATGCTTTCATTTTCTTCTTGAAAATCCATTTAAAGCCAATAAGTTTTATTCCAGGTGGAATATCAACAATTTTCCAAGTTTTATTACTTAGAATTTAATCAATCTCACTTTGGATTTCTTCTTTCCAACATGAAGATTCAGAAGATGGCATTGCCTCCTTGTATGTTTGAGGTTCATGCTCTTACACATATATAAAAAAATCAAAACCAAATGTCTTGGAGGTCCTAGCCCTTACGCTTCTTCTTGGTTCAACTTCCTCAATCTCATGATAAGTTCATATGGATAGCTTGATTGTTCTCTTGTCCTTTTAGGGACATTATTCCCTTCATTCCTTTTGTGCGGAAACACGTCTTTAAAGAATTAGACATCTCTAGATTCCATGATTTTATTTACATGAATATCAGCTATATCAGACTTGAATACCAAAAATCTACTATTTTAGGCTGGCCTTAAATAGTAACAATCTATTATTTTTGGTCCAAGTTTGACTTTCATGGAAGGCGGAATTAGAACTTTTATCAAGCAGCCCCACACTTTAAGGTTTTTAAAACTTGGTTTATGTCCTTTCCATAACTCATATGGAATTGTTCTTGTTTTATTGCGAGGAACCTTGTTTAATATGTGATTAGACATATTTAAGGTCTCCCCTCACAAGTTCGTCGGTAGGCCAAAAGTTAAAAGCATTGCATTAATCATATCTTTTAATGTTCTATTCTTTCTCTTGGCTACACCATTTTGTTGTGGTGAATATGGTGCTGTTGTTTGATGAATTATACCATTTTAGGCATAGAATTGTTCAAATGGTGATTCATATTCTCCACCTCAATCAAATCTCAATATCTTGATCTTTTTATTTAACTGATTTTCTACCTTAGCTTTGTACGTCATAAATGATGTAATTGCTTTATCCTTGCTATTTAAAAGATATACATAGCAATATCGTGTATATCATCAATAAAGGTAATAAAATACCTTTTCCTACCTCTTGTAGGTAATGATTTGAAATTACATAAATTAGTATGAACCAAACCTAGTGGTTCGATGCTTCTATCAACTTATGAAATGGTTTTTTGACCATTTTTTCTTCTACGCATGTCTCACATTTGTACTTTTTATCTACTTGGAATTTTGGAATAAATCCTAAGTTTGATAGTTTTTTCATTTTTCAGAAATTTATGTGTCATAATCTATCATGCCATAGTAAAGTTTTGTGCTCAAGCAAATAAGAAACTTCAATTTTATTAATGGTATAATTAGAATACATAGTTTCATTGCCGACAACGGCTACATTTGCCTCAAATAGGCCATCACATAAATATCCCCTTCACATATACATTCCTGCTTTTGACAGAACCATCTTGTCTGACTCGAAGACCATTTTGAATCCTTTCTTTGATAGCACTGGACAAGAGATGAGATTCTTGCGTATGTCTGGAATGTGGAGCACGTCATTCAATTTGATAATTTTTCCAGAAGTAAACTTGAGAATTACTGTGCCACTGCCTTCGGTCATGGAAACTGCAGAATTACCCATATAGAGTTTTTCTTCCTGATTGAATTTCTGGTATGTAGAAAACATGGATTTGTCAGAACAAACGTGACGTGTAGCGCCTATGTCCACCCACCATTGGTGAAGGTTCTGAACCAAATTGCATTCAGATATAACTGCTGAAACATTAGACTCATCGACTTCCATGATATCCACCATATTTGCCTCTGAGTTGCATTCCTTCATGTGTCTGCAATCTCTAGCGGTGTGTCCTGCTTTTCCACAAACCCAACACTCGCCATTAAACTTCTTGGTTCATTTGTTGTCTTTGGGTTTTCTTTCAGGTGCTTTTCTCTTCTGCGGAAATTTCCTCTTTTTTTCTGGAAATGCCCTTTGTTCTTTGACTCTTCTGCCACAAATGCCTATTCGCTTTGTTTTGTCGCTCCTCGGTTATCAGCCTCAATTTTTAGTCTGACAATAAGATTTCTACGGAAAACTCCTTTTTCTTACGTTTCATATAATTGCGGTAGTCTTTCCAGGATGGTGGTAATTTCCCGATTATTGCTTAAACAAGGAAGGATTCTCCAACTTTATGTCCTTCTGCTTCAAGTTCATGAATTATCAATTGGAGTTCTTGCAGTTGACTAGTTACGGATTTGGAGTCAACCATTTTGTATTCCATAAACTTATCTACGATGAACTTCTTCAAACTAACATTCTGCGTTTTGTATTTATTTGCAAGTGTTGTCCATAAGGATTTTGCTGTCTGGTGTGGCTGATATACTTTATATAGTTTTTTATCCAGACAATTTAGAATATAGTTTCGACATAGGAAGTCTGAATGCTTCCATGAGTCAATTTCGAGAAAAGCGGCTGCATCTTTTTCTCTAGTTTGTCCGTCTTTAGGCTTTGGTTCATCCTCCTTGATGCACTTCTACAGCCTTAGCACGGTGAGATAAAACAGCATTTGATTTTGCCATATTATGAAGCCATCACCATCTTCTTTGAACGGATCAGGCCTATTGTGAGTAGTAGCCTTTGTTGATAGTTCAACTATTGCCATCTCTGTTTTAGTAAAAACAATAAAGTCTTAAGATGTTATACGTCTAGTATAACAAAACAATGACTAATCAATAATAGTCTTATAAGTTTACAAATCAGATTTCCACTACCTTGGAATTCTGTATTAGTTATTTTAACAACAAGTATGTTGTAATTAATTACAACAACAAACTACCAACTATAGCAATAATAACTATAGAGATAAATCAAATGTTATACTATTTAAAGAAATAGTACAAAGTATAAAAAATGATATATATATATATATATAAATCAACTAGAAATCTAACCGGTTGAAGAAGAAAATTTCATCTAAGGCTTGTCGTAACAATTTCCTTAAGACTTTATTCAAAGTCTTACAAGACACAACAGACATAATCTGCTCGAGATAGTGATATGCATGATCTTCTGTGTGATATGCAAAAGCACAAGGATTGTAGAGATTAAGAAATGAAGAGGAATAAGAGAAAATTAGAGTTAAAAATTGAGTGAGGAAAGTGATCAGGTTTCCTCCTTATTTATAGTCGAATTCCCAATGGCTGTACCCGTTGAGAAAAGAGCATCCCTTCATTTGCAATGCCAAAAAGTGTTACTGTTCGCAACAGTCACGCCTCTTCTTTTGCAATCGCCGAAAACTATTAGGTTCGCAACAGTCACACCTCTTCATTTGCAACGGCCGAAAACTATTGTTGTTCGCAACTGTAGCGTCTCTTTGTTTACAATGGCCAATCATGTCCAATCCACTAGTCACTTTTATTTGAATTTAAACAGTAGAAAACCATTCATTTCTGTACAGAAAAAATATAACACGGTCCACTCATATTGGACCCGCACCCGACCCGACCCGGTTTGGTCGGTCGGACGGGTGGGCGGGCGGTGACGCGTGTGCATTTGTTAGTCCTTGGCCATATAGGTCCTTCCACTTGCATAAAATTACCTGACCCTATGGGACATTATATGGATTGAGAGTATACTATAAAAAAACAAAAAATGGACTTATTTTAGGCAATGTGGGATATATCTCATTCACTGTTTTTTGAGAATTCTAACAAAATCTACATAAGATAAAACAAATTTGGAATGAATCTTATATAAGTAAAGTGAAATAGTGAAATTATATAAGTAAAAGAGTTTTAAAATGCGATTTATATATAATAAAAGGATTTTTTAAAAGAATATAAAGCACTGAATTCACTACTGTTGCTGGAAAATAATAAGCGATGACTGCAGCATCATCAGTATCATTTTTGAGTTTCTATTTGATGGATTTGTAACCAACAATAAATTGAAATTTAAGTTTTGTAGCGTTAAACAAATTTGATTTAAAATCCAAGTTGAAATTGATAAATATATGTGAAATGAGTTTTGAATTTATAATATGAAATGAAAATTTTAATTTTGGTAAAGTTAAATAAATTGAACCAGATTAGATAAATTATTGAATGGAAATTAAACTTAAGTGGTAAGTAATTATATAATATGAATTTTAAAGTTTAAATAATTAAGTTGTATAACTTATGAAATGAGAAATGTAATTAAAACCCATTGTTAAAAGGGTTAAACAATTTTGGTTAAGCAAAACAAAATCTAAATTTGAGTAGTGATATAAAATTTAACCTAAGTGATCTTGAATGAAATTGGATTTGATATCAAAATGAATTAATAAAGTGAATTAATGAAATGAAATAGTTAAATGAATATGAATTTTAGTTATATAATAAAATTCAACTTTAGTTAAAAGAATGAATTAGTGAATAAATATGGATTGAATGTTAATCAAGCGAATGTAAATGAATTGATATAAAATAATGGATGTAAGTGTTAATCTATTAAAAGCTAATGAAATTGGAAATTAAATAATTTAATAAAAGTTGATTAGATATTAAACCAATTGGAAGTTAAACGTGTTAAACCAAATTGAATGTAACGAAGTAAATATAAATGTTGAGTGTAAATTAAATAAAATTGGTTATGTTGGATATGCGTTGGTTGTTAGATGAATGTTAGTTGATTGTACAGAAATTCATATGAAATTGAATTAATGAAATTGAAAGCTAAGTAATTGAATTCAAATTAGAAGTAAGTAAATCTAAGTAGCATAGAATTTGATTTGATTTGAATTGAAAATGAACTAACTTGAATGTAAATTAGTGAATGTAAACTAATTGAATATGAATAAATGAATATTAGTAAAATCCAATGTTAATGAATCAAAGGTGATTCAAATTGAAATCAATTCTTTGAATATTAATGAGAAGTGAATTTACATTGATTTGGTTATGGATTGATTGGATAGATATTGATTTGTTGGATGATAGTTGGATGATAATTGTTTGATGGTTGGATTTGTTCCTTTTGATTGCATTTGCTATATTGGCATATATAGTTGTATACTGATATTACTTTCATATATACATTTTTCTCATTTGTTGTTGAGTGTTAGTAGGTGCGGATGGCGCTTGCTTCGCATTGGAGCTCGCTTTCGTGCTATATTAGCGTATATGCTCGCTAATAATATACAAGATACATATCTCGGATCACATATCGTACTTTTATACACCTCATCCTCAAAGATGAAATGTATATTTGTAATATATATATATATATATATATATATATATATATATATATATATATATATTATGATCCTACTACGATCGAATTGCGCAAAGGAGGCTATGGCAAAAAAATTGAAAATTTAAGGCGTTAGAAAAAAATTTGCGAATTTTGGAAAAAAAAATTGTAACCAAAAATTTTGATTTTGAGTTATACTTTGAAATGATGTTAGTTGGTTTTGAAAAGATAACTATGAATGAATTTGAAAACTTAGAAAAGGCTTTATAAGAAGTTTAACTAATGGATTTTGGGAAAAGTTAAAAATGTTTAAATGAATTTGATATATAATTTGAACGAGTTGTTTTGAAGTCAATGGATTTTGTGACTTTTTCTTACTCGGTAATTTCGAGGACGAAATTCTTTTAAGTAACGGAGAATGTAACGACTCAGAATTTCAGTCATTCGATATTCGGATATTCAATTGATTTTAAATATTCACAAGTTAATTTTATAAATTGAATACTTATATTTCGAATCTAGGGATTTAATTGGATAATTAAATTGTTAGTTTAATATTTGAAATTGCAGAAATAATAGGAATTTGGATTTAATGTGAATAAAAAGGATTTATAAAGTTGAAGTAAATTGTATTTGAATTAGAATGATGTTAGAGAACTTTTAAAATTGAATTAATAGTAAATTTATAGAAATTGAATATTTTGATATTTAATTAACGTGTAAAAATAGTTATTTTGACATAGTCTCGGATTTCAACGAGTTCATTGGATCCGTATTATTATATTATTGTAGGATTTCAAATTTTGTGTCAATCGGATTTACGGTTTGTCCGTGGCAAACTAAAACGTGTAGAAATTTGTTTAAGTGAATTTTAAATTTAAATAGTCGATTCGGAAACCTATCTTCCAAATACGATTGAATTGGCTCTCGATTAATATTTCATTGTGTTTGGAATATGGGTAAAACATTATAAACGCCAGGCGGCACGCTTCGTTTGGAGTTCAAATATTTTTCGGGTGAATAGTGCCACGAAATTTTCTATTCAAGGTCAAAACTAGTTTCATTTTTCACAAAACCCTAATAGAGCTAGGGCAAGCCACCACTTCTATTTTGATGGGTAGAAATTCATTTCCTTTCCCCTTTGATCTCTCCAAATCCGTTAACTTTCATAAAAAAATTCAACTACAAAAACGAAGATCATATCGAGATCTATAACTTTAACTGCTACGATCTGATATGGCACGGTGGATCGCCGAAAAAGTAGCCGCATTTGGCCGGCATTCGTGCATGATTTTCGAGAGGATAGCACGACCGAATTCGTCGGGATTTTAGCCGTGGGTGGCGCACGTTTATGCGGAGGTGGGGGAGGTCTCTGATCATTGTGATTCGAGTATTGTGGTCGCGATAATCGATGGGAAGATGGCGGCCAAATGGTTTCTTCAACCTGAAACATCGCATGGAAGAAGAAAAAAGATGCATAGCCTAGATTAGATTAAGCAAAGTGAACTGCCATGATTAAAGGTTTATAATAAAAAAAAGAAATTGTAAATTGATTTATATAATAATTCGTATGAACGTTAAAATTGTATAACTTCTTCATACGATGTCCATTTTTGACGAAACAAGTTGCGTTGGGTCCGTATTGACAAGCACTATGTTTTAGAGCTTGTTTTGAGTTGATTGGAGCTATTATAAATTTTGGATAAAATTAAACGTCTCTTTAATTTTATTCGGAATAAAACACTACAACTACTATTGGAATCAATGTGAGTACATCTCACTCTTTCTGACTCACTGATATTTTTATATAAGTGAGAATAAATTTATTTTATGATGATTGATGATTGTTTGGATGATATATGGTATATTATAATATAAGAGGATTTGATATGAAGTATTTTATTCAACGTAAGATAAAAACATGTCTGTGTCTATGTGTGGGCATGTC
This sequence comes from Allium cepa, assembly GCA_030765085.1. Taxonomy (NCBI): domain Eukaryota; kingdom Viridiplantae; phylum Streptophyta; class Magnoliopsida; order Asparagales; family Amaryllidaceae; genus Allium; species Allium cepa. Next base: position 693,197,092 of record CM060934.1, read on the forward strand.
TTATGAGATACTTTTGTTTTGATAAAGAAAAAGTTTAGTAATTTAATAAATTCAGTCAAGTGTGTTTCTCACGCTGGTTTACCAGACTGATCTGGACGTTCTTCCCTTTCAATGCTCGGGTCAGATCAAGTATATTTACAGGTTTAGTTTTGGTGCTTTTAGAGCTTAAGTAAGAGAGCTGGAGATCTTCATTTCTTATACACATATCTGTTTTGATTATCCGCTGCTCAGTTGTTGTATATTATCAGCAATTGTAAGGATAGGATATTATAACCGTCCAGGCTGATGATTTGTGATTGATTGTTGAACTCTGCTTGATGTATGTGTATACAGTTTTTGTTTTGTAAAGATCAGTGATTGGTTATTATAACTGTTCAGGCTGATAACTGTTGATTGATTGTTGACTCTAATTGATGTGTATATATATATACAGTTTCTGTTTTATAAAGATCATTGTTATGATATTATATATTTTCCGCTGCGATGTGAGATTCTGTATTGTTCTGTTTGGTTCTATCTACTCTCTTTCTTCTCTTCTCTTCTTCTCTCTTCTTTTCTTTCTCATGACCTTCCATCAGTCTGTGCTTTTTGGGTCATACATGTGTGGTTTATTGTCGATTCAAAGGGTACAGATTTGTGGGTCGTCACATTATCAATTTCGAGCTAATAATTAAGAGTATGATGTGCCACATGTTTTGCAGAAAGATCAGAATGACAACGAATCTAGATTCACTTAATCAAGAGAGGAGTCATGGGTCAAAAAGGAAATCTAGGAAAAACATCAATCTCCAAGAGGCATATCCGAATCAGAGATAAACAAGGTGCAAACAAAAGCAATAAAACATGTAATATTTACAATATTATGAATATCACGTTGCATTATGCTACATGGCATTGTCAAGGTATGGAAAATATATCTTATATATATATTGAAATGTTTGTGATTTGGTCAGACGTTCGTATAAAACCTATAGATATTATAGGACTGGCACCCGAAACCGAGTTCCCAATTATGGATTCTAAAGATTTGTAGTGCCAGACTAACTTTTAAATTTTTGATTTTCGAGACATTTATCCTCTCATAAAACTCACTCCGAGTCGAGATTGATACAAATATCTCCAAAAATGAGATATTTTTGGAATTTCAATATCTCAGTTCCTTTTACTTATAGTTTTAACTTTAAAACCTCAGTTTCCTTGAAATTTTTTTTAATAGTGTAACATGTGGGCTTAGAAATTGGAAGAATCTTTCTGCAAAAATAGACTTCGTTTACACTCTACTCTTAACATATCCTAGTTCATTGGAAACTCCAAAGAAAGGGCTTCAAAATCAAAATTAGTCTTGCTCAAGTCTCACATATCAATAAACAAGGCAGAAACCAAATTTCTTTATTTCAACAATAAAAATACATATTAGAGTATGTTTATTGTCAGGATCCATTGTTAATAATGAGATATAATAACCTCGTTCAGAATGATAATTAGTGTATGTTTACTATCATTACATCTCTCGGCTAGAAGGGCATCATAGCAAAACAATCGATCAACATTGAATAAAATATTCTAATTTCTTTTAGAAGAAATTTCCCTTCTACTTTCTGAGGAATGAGGGTTTTTTATGAATGAAAGTCGTTTACTCCAAGATCCTCAATATTAAGTCATTTTTGAAGAAGGCCTTCCCTACTATAGCATATTGGCTAGTTGCGTCTCTTAGGGCGACATGATTTAAGGAACAGATAATCTAGAATAACATAGCACAGGCAAGCTAGAAGTAAAATATGTAACAAGAGACGTACATTCACTGGGCAATTACTTATCGCCTATTTGTGATCACTTCCTCAATTCATACAAAATGAAATTAGAGAGGAATTCGAAAATAAATTTATACTTATAACACTTGAACCATTTAAAGAAGATTTTTGGAATATTAATCTGATTTGGAGTAAATTATAACATGCACTAGGATTTAGACTAAGTCCTAATTTACGTGAAAATAGAAACACTTAAGTAAACTCCTATAGAAGTTTACCCGAATATAAAGCTTCATGGATGAGTGTCAAAAATACACTTTACATAGAATTAGCCAAAATATCTCTTTCTACCTATCGTCTAGCGTCGTATAAAGGCCGTCATTTGCAGAACTTCATCAGATAGTTCTTAACCAACATTTTCTTTTAAGTCAAAAATGGAACGGTAATTATACAAAAAGACAAAAAATTAATGACGATCTCTAAAAACAAGAGAGAATGTCTCATTTTTCGCACCAAAGTTGCTGTCAAAATCTCTTCATCTTCCACCTACTCTCTTCTAATCTTTTATTATATAAACATTTATTTCTAAAAAATCTAAACAAAAAAGAAACATCCATGGCTGCCTACAATATCCACCAAATTCATCCTAATTTTATCAACGTGGAAGCACTGCATTGTTGATGATGCTTTGCGTTAGGCTTATTGAACCAACCGCAAGAGGCAGAGGAGGTCAATACTACACAATCTAGCAACATGAACCATCTATAGCCTAATTTCATTAATCCACACATAAAAGCAACATACTCCTTACTTTTGAATCTAGCTACAAAAACATTCTAGATGGATTTAGCCATTTGGGATGCTTCTAGAGAAAACCCTATGCTGATAACCTACTCACCTTATCAGCCAATTTAGGTTGAAACCATCGTCATCGACCCCATCAATTTGGCTCCAGACCTTCCCCCTGAGCTGTAGGAAAGGGCGAACCATCTTGCTACTTTCGATCGCCTTCGATGTTTAATTCTAGGATGTTAGTGACATTTTGAACATGTACATATTGACAAATTATTTTGGAAAATCTAACAAGAAGTAATATATATGTGTGTGTGTGTGTGTGTGAATATTTTAATATTTTAGTTGAATTTCTGAAGTTATGCTGTGCAGCTAAAAATATGTTTATGTGTTTGTTACCTTGTTATATGATGTTATGCTATACAGAAAAGAATCGAAAGGTTTAGAACTCTTATATCTCGACGAGAGCTTGTTGTCGAAAGGTTTAACCATTAAGTTATTTAGATATTCTGACAATAAAGGGGAGTTGAGATTGGAGTACCTTCTGATCCTTTCAGAAGGTTCAAGAAAGTGCAAATTCATCACTACAACCCTGATTCCCTTTAGAGGGACAAAAAAGGACATTCAAAGTTACCAAAATGATACATAAATGGATCACAGGTTACCCTATTAACTTGATATTAATGCAATTTTAAATCCTGCCTGGAAAGTAAGTGTGAAGGAAGGATAGTCTAAAAAAATTAAATCGATTTTAGAAAGTGACCTCTTTATTTTGAAAGAGACCAAGTTGTTTAAAAGAACTCTTTACTTGTACTGGGTAATTACGTTTATTGGAAAATGAAGCTGAGAAATTTATAACTCTTAGAGAAAATGACTTGGAAAGTCAAGATCATCCCTTCACATCGGGGGAAAATGTTACTCAAAAAATTCACCTTCCACTTAAGTTAGAATATCTCAAACAAAGGATAGAAGAAAAGGAATCCAGATTAGACCTTCCAAAGAGGTCAAAGGGATGCAGTCAACAATATGAAGCAGATCAAGACCTTTCGGAGAAGACGGAGGGTATTATTCCACAATATCCAAGAAGCTCTTACCCTCCAAAGAAGGAAAAGAAGTCAAGACAAGGGCATGCAACCCTATAACAACCTTTCTGAAAGCATAATAAGCCTTTCGGGCCGGTTGGAATGCCTACTGAATTCCTTTCAAGGATATCGGAGGGTCTGTGATGAAAGCAACATTCATAAGTCAGCAGAGAACGTATGTAACACACTAGATTTTTGATAACATTATTTAGAAGATTTAGGTGGATAAACTAAATAAAATAATGGATTGATAAGGGATAGAGATTTGATTTAATTAAGATAGTCGTGCCTTTTCAAACTAATAAACTTAATAAAGGGTTAAAATGAATTAAAGGAGGGGTATTATGGAAAAGAGTCCATTCCTATGTGTTGAATATGCGCTTATACGATTTTTGTTTGATGATAATAAACATATATATATTCATTTAAATGTATTTGTTAATGTACTATTTTATTCTTTCATAGATTAAATAAATATTTGTTGAATAAAATAAATTACACAAGAATTTGAATTCAAACAGAATAAGTTACACAGAATTTGAATTCAAACAGAAATTTTATTCATACAAATATTTGTTACATTTTTGAATAGTACAAATTCAAGCTCTCACTATACAAATACAATTTTGTTTACAATACATAACAATTTCATATTTACATAAATTCCTCACTACATATCACTCACACTCGTAGTTTATCTTCAACTTCATTCCAGTTAGAATACAGCATCTGAGAAATCTGCAAAAATATTTACTAACGCAGTAAAATTGAAAAAGAAATATTTTTGCAATATAAAATAAAATATGGATTTTTGAAAATATTATTTGCCTCAGTTATTTGGGTTGTTCGTCATCATTTACATTTGAATTCATCATACACGAACAATGTGACATGCACAGTGTATCACTGTACATGCCACAAGGCCGTGCACATCGATATACACTTGATAATGCTACAGGGACAGGTGAGCACAGGTCAAACCCAAATGAAAAGCCGGGTTCAACTCACGTGCAATATATTTAAAATCACGACACAAGCACAAGGTCAAACCCGAGTTTTGAAACTGGATTCAACTCAAGTGAAATTTCAAAAATCAACATGAAATACATGGAGACAAAGTCCAGCTACAAGTTAGACACAGTGAATATATGGAGTACACAAGTACAATATCAAACAGCAGGTCGAAAAGTACTCAGGGATGAACACATGACCAGACACACATGAATATGAAGATCACAAGTGTACAACAACTCCAGCAGTGACAGTGAAATATGCAAGCTCGACTAACAGGACTGCAACAAACAATTGAACAACAATCGACAGTACAATATCAAGTTCAAGCCAGACCAACATAATGCAACAGTAACATACATATCAACCAAAGTCAAGGCCGCAAATGAAGACTACAGGTCTCAATATCAATGAAATGCAAACTGTCTCGAAGAATAGAGCCAAGACTACAAGTACAAGGCACAGTGTACTACTGACCATGAAGCAAAACCAAGTTCAGATTAATTCAAGAAATATAACATGCAGTTTTGCAGTGATACAAGGAAAGACTTAGTACACAATAAGGCAAACTACACAAAAGCTCAAGTAATCAAGTAAACAATACAGCAATGACCACAAATGGAACACAAGTCAGTGGCAAGCTACAAACACCGAGTGCACAACTAAACCAACATGAATGCAACACAGTGAAGATACTAAATGAAACAATGAACAGGATACACAATGAAACACAGTGCATATATGACAACAACATGTAAACATGGGGAAGTGCATTTATCAAGTACATCATGAAGCAAAACCAAGAAGACAAGTTCGAAGTCAAAACAGATTTTAAATTGCAAACAAACTCAAATAAGCAAGTGTCCAGACAACAACATGAATGCAATAACAAGTGCATGTATGAAGTGCATTAGTATGCAAAGAGCTCGAGGCAATATGAGTGCAGACATACACATATATGCATACATGAATGTATGTATACAAATGATCAGAACTTCAACCAGACAGTACAGTGAAAAAGTGAAGATTACAAGATGAACCAGATCAGTATACATGAATAAGGCTCAGTGGTGAAACAACAACCTCGGCAAACAACAATAGCAGACAACAAGACTGAAGCAACTCAAAGATCAAGTTGAAGTCACACTGTTCTTAACAGTTCTAAGTAACCGAGATCAAAATGATAAACAACTCGAAGTCAAGTAATAAAATTCATCATCATGGAACAGATGGGACAGTTCGAAACAGTGGATGAACGAAATTCAACAGTGCAGAGATGACCAAGTAAGAAATCAAGTGTGTGTAAATTGAAAAAGTCAAAATTCAAATCCAAGTAAAAGAGGAAAGTTTCTGCCGTATGACTCAAGGTAAATCGAACGTTTCAAAATCGAGACCGTGTGTATCAAGTCACAAATATTAGGCAATAGAGAATTAGGAAAGTGACGAATTCATATAAATACATCACCCAAGTTCATCATCATAGGCAAGCGATCAGAAAATCGAACTCAAGCAATCAATTGAGAAATCAAAAAGTACGAACAACATATCAAGAAATTTTCTCAGACGATCGCCAGAGAAGCAAAGATCATCAACCAGAGATAAATCAGATCGAAAAATTTCTGAAGCCCTAAAACTTCGTAAACCCTAGTCGCAAGCAAAGAGAAGGTCGATAACGATCAATATCTTCTTCAGAGACAATCAAGAGCCTCGATCAAAACCCCAATTTGACAAAGAAATCCAAGAATTCAACGTCGCCATTTTTTGTCAAAGAAAATAGAAAAGGATCAGGTGAAAGAATAAAAGGGCCGGCCTTGTTAAAGGGGATTTTTTTAAGAATTTATTCTTTATTTTTATTAAGGGTGTTTTTTTGTTTAGTTTTATTTCTTTTTGAATCAATTCTTGGTAAATCACCACCTAGGTTTTAGGTAGTGTCAGATTGTCTAGTTAGGATTAGTTCAGTGAGCAGGGTGTGCGAGTTTGCAAAACTCTATAGGCGGTAGCAGGGTGTGCGCGTCTGTTAGAGTTTTTGTAAGCGGGAGACTGTTTAATCCTAATAGAAATCTGGGAATGCAGCAGTAGGCAGGGGTTGTCGAAGCTGGGTAAATTTTGTGTGTGATTTACTTTTCAGCATATTTATTTCTCTGCAGTTTGTTTTTGTGTTTAACTCGAGAAAATTTGCTATAACCCTATTCACCCCCCTCTTGGGTTAATCTAGATCCTACAAGTGGTATCAGAGCACGGTATTTTTCTTTAACTCTAGAGTCATGAATCCACCAAATAATGCTTTTTCTGAGGGGCAATCTATTGTTAGACCACCCATGTTTAATGGGAATGATTATGCTTATTGGAAAGTTAGGATGGGCATTTATCTTAGTTCTGTTGATTATGATGTTTGGGATATTATTGAAACTGGCTATAAATCTCCCACTATAACTGTTGGTGATACTGATATTCCTAAACCTAAGGATAGGTGGGATGCTAACGATAAGAAATTAAAAACTACAAATGCTAAAGCCATAAATGCTCTGATCTGTGCTCTTGATAAGTCTGAATTTAATAGAATTTCTCATTGTAAAATTGCACGGGAAATTTGGCATACCTTGGAGGTGACACATGAAGGAACTTCTCAAGTCAAGGAGTCTCGTCTAGCCCTATTCAGCAATGAATACGAGAACTTTATGATGGACAAAGGCGAGAGCATAAAAGACATGTTTGGACGCTTTTCAACTTTGATGTACAACGCTAGAGCACTTGGGAAGGTATTCACTGAGGTAGAGCTTGTGAGGAAGGTGCTACGAGTCTTACCGATGAGCTTTGAGCCAAAAGTCACGGCAATACAAGAATCGAAAGATCTGAGTAAACTAAGCATGGAGGAGTTGATTGGCAACTTGATGACATATGAGCTTGAGCTAAAAGCAAAGGAAGAACGCAACAACTCCGAATCAAAGAAGAAGACGATTGCCTTAAAGAGCAAAGAAGGAGAGGAAGTTTCGAATAATAGCTCAGATGAGACTAACTTGTGTCTTGTGGCAAAATCAGATTCAGAAGCAAACTCAGAGGAATCTAGTGAGGGAGATGACTATTCTTATAAAGAACTTGTTTTTATGTGTCTTGATCTTACTAAAGAAGTTGATACTCTTGAATCTAAAATTGAAAAACTGAAATCTGATAGGAGAGAATTTGCTCGTGAAAATTTTAGGTTAGAAACTGAACTTGAAAATATTCAAAACCTAGACTGTAAAAAATGTAAAATTTTAGATTCAGAATTATCAAGACTTAAGAATAGCTCTGAGAATCTTGAAAAAGAAAACTTGAGTCTTAAGGAAATCATTGACACTAGGAAAAAGGATTTTATAAATAGATGCACCTCACTTGTAACTGAAAACACAACACTAAAAACCAAAGTCCAAAATCTTGAGAAATCTCTGAATAACTTTTCAAGAGGTGAAAAATCTTTCAACATGCTATTGGGAAATCAAATTTTGCTAACAACAGAAAAGGACTAGGTTTTGGGAAAACACAAGTTGATGGTAATGCAAAGGGTAAGAGTGTCTTTGATAGATGTGAAATAATTGGACATCGTGTTGAAAATTGTAGTCATAGGAACAAGAACACAAAATTTATACAAGTTTGGGTTCCTAAGAATTCTACAAACAAATTTCATGTCTATTGGAACAAGAATGAAATGACAAAACAAGTTTGGGTTCCAAAGGGTTTGTTTATTCACAATGCTTCAGCCACTAACAATCATGGACCTATAAAAACAAATAGGTCACAAAAATCTTTCATCGTGTAGGTATGGTGGCGGGCTAAGGAACAACAACAGTGTTCGCTGGATTTTGGCTGTTTCAGAAACACAACGGGCAACAAAGCAAAGTTCCTTAGCCTAGTACAAAGGTGACAGAATCACAATGGGCAACCACGAAAAATTATCGTAAAGGTAAAACAGGTGAAGGTATATTTATTTGATCGATATATTAAATGTGATAATCTGCACCGTATTCTGAATGAAATCAGCCAATATTGAGATGTTGTAGAGATGATGATTTTTTGATTCTGACTTGTTCAACATAGTTGGCCAATTATATTTATGCCAAGAACACTATTCTTTGAATTACTTCATACATATACGTTTGGATTAAACATAGTGTTTTGTTGGATGATAATAATTTTTTCGGCAAACTCTGTACTCACGGTTTTCTGATTATTTACACGACTTCAATTCAAATTCAAGAATGCTGTAAAAAGTTGAGTTTGAGTTTTTGTGCACACTTCATGGTCTGGTCTATCAAATTTAGTTAGTGATATTTTAGAGTGAAAGAGAAACTCAGATGCAGATCATACTGGTAATCTAGTTGACAGAAACTTACTAATTGAACGTGATTTATAGTGAGACATTTAGTAATTACATCGTTTTTCAAAAGAAAATATCTGCATTTTTTTCATTACAAATAATTTCAAATAGCAGAAATTTTTTTCTCATATAACCCCTTCAAGAAAATCGTTTTTTGACCATGTTTTCAGATTAGTCATTTTTATTTGATTTTAAATGACAAATTTTGACTAATCCGACTCCCTACTAATTATCAAAAAGATAAATAGTGATTGAAAAGGTGATAAGTGTTGATATTTTTCATACATTACTCAAGAGAATATATTTTAGAAAAATTTCTTTAGAAATTCAAACAAGGGTTATAAAACTTTTTGTTGGGTAAAGATTCCATGACCATTTCTATATCTATCATATTTCTATCGACCATTGTTTATCAAATCTTAAATATAGTTTTTCGATATGTGGTACTATAATCAGGGATCATTTTGTTTTTCATTTCACATTTTTTTGTAAAAAAAATAAATATCAAAGTAATCACTCTCATTTAAAAGTCCTCACGGTTATGCATGGGTGAATTACTTGGATTTTTGATTATGTGCTTCCATGCTCATTTAAAAGTCCTCACGGTTATGCATGTATGGAAGGCATATCAAGTTTGATTGATTAAATAGACAAAATGATTCTAATCCCATTTAAAAGTCCTCACGGTCATGCGTGGTTAGAAGATACTTGAATTCATTTTTAAAAATTAAATTGGAATACTACTAATCTCATTTAAAAGTCCTAACGGTTATGCATGATTAGTAGATATTCAAATTCCTGATATAAATGTACCACAAGTAGATACAACTGTATGATTTTATTAGAACATCATTTCCATTCATTCTAAAAGTGGAATATGCGCCTAACAAGGGTAGTTATGATTTTTGTTTTATTTTTTTTATTGAAGTTTAATATTTATATTCAAATTGAGTTTTAATGTTGGATTAATATTGATCCCTTTATCTCTATTTTCTCTAACACTATTATTCTTTTCTGATAACAAAAGGGGGAGAGAAAAGTTAAGATTTTGTCAAATGAAATCAAGCAAAGGTCAAATAATTTTCCATTTGCATCTAGGCTCATTTGTATATTTCTATTTGTATGCATATGTGTAGGGGGAGCATCGTGTAGAGAGGAAGCATTTAAATAGGGGGAGCAATTAGAACTTTATATCATTGATCAAATACATTTAACACAATCAAAATCTTAAATATATGTTTGTTATCATCAAAAGGGGGAGATTGTTGAATATGCGCTTATATGATTTTTGTTCGATGATAATAAACATATATATATATATATATTCATTTAAATGTATTTGTTAATGTACTATTTTATTCTTTCATAGATTAAATAAATATTTGTTGAATAAAATAAATTACACAAGAATTTGAATTCAAACAGAATAAGTTACACAGAATTTGAATTCAAACAGAAATTTTATTCAAACAATTATTTATTACATTTTTGAATAGTACAAATTCAAGCTCTCACTATACATATACAATTTTGTTTACAATACATCGCAATTTCATATCTACATAAATTCCTCACTACATATCACTCACACTCGTAGTTTATCTTCAACTTCATTCCAGTTAGAATACAGCATCTGAGAAATCTGCAAAAAAATTCACTAATGCAGTAAAATTAAAAAAGAAATATTTTTGCAATATAAAATAAAATATGGATTTTTGAAAATATTATTTGCCTCGGTTATTTGGGTTGTTCGTCATCATTTACATTTGAATTCATCATACACGAACAATGTGACATGCACGGTGTATCACTGTACATGCCACAAGGCCGTGCACATCGATATACACTTGATAATGCTACAAAGACAGGTGAGCATAGGTCAAACCTAAATTAAAAGCCGTGTTCAACTCACGTGCAATATGTTTAAAATCACGACACGAGCACAAGGTCAAACCCGAGTTTTGAAACTGGATTCAACTCAAGTGAAATTTCAAAAATCAACATGAAATACATGGAGACAAAGTCCAGCTACAAGTTAGACACAGTGCATATATGGAGTACACAAGTACAATATCAAACAGCAGGTCGAAAAGTACTCAGGGATGAACACATGACCAGACACACATGAATATGAAGATCACAAGTGTACAACAACTCCAGCATTGACAGTGAAATATTCAAGCTCGACTAACAGGACTGCAACAAACAATTGAACAACAATCGACGGTACAATATCAAGTTCAAGCCAGACCAACATAATGCAACAGTGACATACACATCAACCAAAGTCAAGGCCGCAAATGAAGACTACAGGTCTCAATATCAATGAAATGCAAACTGTCTCGAAGAATAGAGCCAAGACTACAAGTACAAGGCACGGTGCACTACTGACCATGAAGAAAAACCAAGTTCAGATTAATTCAAGAAATATAACATGTAGTTTTGCAGTGATACAAGGCAAGACTTAGTACACAACAAGGCAAACTACATAAAAGCTCAAGTAATCAAGTAAACAATACAGCAATGACCACAAATGGAACACAAGTCAGTGGCAAGCTACAAACACCGAGTGCACAACTAAACCAACATGAATGCAACACAGTGAAGATACCAAATGAAACAATGAACAGGATACACAATGAAACACAAAGCATATATGACAGCAACATGTACACATGGGGAAGTGCATTTATCAAGTACATCATGAAGCAAAACCAAGAAGACAAGTTCGAAGTCAAAACAGATTTTAAATTGCAAACAAACTCAAATAAGCAAGTGTCCAGACAACAACATGAATGCAATAACAAGTGCATGTATGAAGTGCATCAGTATGCAAAGAGCTCGAGGCAATATGAGTGCAGACATACACATATATACATACATGAATGTATGTATACAAATGATCAGAACTTCAACCAGACAGTACAGTGAAAAAGTGAAGATTACAAGATGAACCAGATCAGTATACATGAATAAGGCTCAGTGGTGAAACAACAACCTCGGCAAACAACAACAGCAGACAACAAGACTGAAGCAACTCAAAGACCAAGTTGAAGTCGCACTGTTCTTAATAGTTCTAAGTAACCGAGATCAAAATGATAAACAACTCGAAGTCAAGTAATAAAATTCATCATCATGGAACAGATGGTACAGTTCGAAACAGTGGATGAACGAAATTCAACAGTGCAGAGATGACCAAGTAAGAAATCAAGTGTGTATAAATTGAAAAAGTCAAAATTCAAATCCAAGTAAAAGAGGAAAGTTTCTGCCGTATGACTCAAGGTAAATCGAACGTTTCAAAATCGAGACCGTGTGTATCAAGTCACAAATATCAGGCAATAGAGAATTAGGAAAGTGACGAATTCATATAAATACATCACCCAAGTTCATCATCATAGGCAAGCGATCAGAAAATCGAACTCAAGCAATCAATTGAGAAATCAAAAAGTACGAACAACATACCAAGAAATTTTCTCAGACGATCGCCAGAGAAGCATAGATCATTAACCAGAGATAAATCAGATCGAAAAATTCCTGAAGCCCTAAAACTTCGTAAACCCTAGTCGCAAGCAAAGAGAAGGTCGAGAACAATCAATATCTTCTTCAGAGACAATCAAGAGCCTCGATCAAAACCCCAATTTGACAAAGAAATCCAAGAATTCAACGTCGCCATTTTTTGTCAAAGAAAATAGAAAAGGATCGGTTGAAAGAATAAAAGGGCCGGCCTTGTTAAAGGGGATTTTTTTAAGAATTTATTCTTTATTTTTATTAAGGGTGTTTTTTTGTTTAGTTTTATTTCTTTTCGAATCAATTCTTGGTAAATCACCACCTAGGTTTTAGGTAGTGTCAGATTGTCTAGTTAGGATTAGTTCAGTGAGCAGGGTGTGCGAGTTTGCAAAACTCTACAGGCGGTAGCAGGGTGTGCGAGTCTGTTAGAGTGTTTGTAAGCGGGAGACTGTTTAATCCTAATAGAAATCTAGGAATGCAGCAGTAGGCAGGGGTTGCCGAAGCTGGGTAAATTTTGTGTGTGAATTACTTTTCAGCATATTTATTTCTCTGCAGTTTGTTTTTGTGTTTAACTCGAGAAAATTTTCTATAACCCTATTCACCCCCTCCCTCTAGGGTTAATCTAGATCCTACAAAGCTTGGCCGGCCGCCATTAACGAAGGAAGAAGAAGAGGAAATAAAAGAGAAGCTTAAGGAAAGAAAATTCAAATAAAACTCATTCAAATCTCAAGCTCCTTGATCATTAAGGCAAAAGGTGAATAACTTTTACATCTCTGAATATTTTGGTTTTGGTTTTAAGGTCAATTCTGAATGATTTTGTAAATGTTTGCCATGTCTTCGAATGATGAAAGATTATATATACATGTTGGTGATTTTTGTATACTTCGTATACATTTTATGACATGTTTTAAGATGAAAACCCTATTAAATGACATCCGTTAGCCTTGCGAATTTTTCGGATGATCTATAAAGTTATTTAAGAGATGGATTTTTGTTTTTAGAATTTTCTGAATTTTCGTGGATTTGTTATAATTTTCTAAAGAAGAAAAGGTTAATTTGGATTATAAAAATTATCTATGGGTAAATAATTATCATTTGGATCCAAAAATTTTAAATGTTGAAGAGAATATATTAGTTTACTTTCTAGAATTTTCCAAAAATTTTCAAGGTGTTTTGATGATTATAAAAAAATTATTTAACGTATGAGACTTAAATGTTTTATATAATTATAAAAGAGAAAGGGGCTTTTTAAAAAATTATTCAAATTTCCAAATAAGGAAATCAGCAACAATTTTGAATATAAAATTATGGAAACCAATCAAATTTAGACAAATAAGGCAGGTGGGGTACAAAAGAACTATTTCAAATAGTATTTTCACCGTTTCAACCCTTTTGGCAAGAGCTTCCACCTTCATTCTAGGCCTTCCGACAAGGTCTAAGGGTATCAAACCTTCCAATTAGATTAAATACCAATGCACATGGTAGCAGAAAACTGGTATGAAGTGAATTAGAGGAAGTCGAAAGGTTGGGGACGAAGGGTTATAACTTTTGAAAGAGATGAAGTTTTGTTTTGGTTTTAAAGAAAAATACACTTGCTAGCTGTTATCCCGCTTTTTGGCAAAGCCGCGATACCAAAAGATTGATCGAAAGCAAAGGACAGTTCGCCTCAGAGGTTGACCGTACTTCCTTTCGCCATGGATATCACTGAATTTTATCCGAGTCCAGATTGAGCTACAGTTGATAGGACACGGCAAGAAAGACCACAGGAGTCAGCATTTCAAATTTCAAGTCAATCCGAGTTCGCATGCTCAAGCTATGATCGGTTCAACTTGGAGGGAACATGCTGGTTTCGAACCCATCATGATGGGCGTCTTCGAACCCATCGTCATGCGCCATTCGAAACCATCACCTTCGAACCGAAGGACATCGAACCCATCGGTTTCGAAACCATCAAAGCGCCTCACCTTCGACTCCATTACCTTCGACTCCCTCGTGTTCGAATCCATATGCCTTGTATCCATGGAGGGTTTGCAAAGCTCATGTGCATCCAAGGAACACACGTTCGAACCCAACACAGAAGCCATGTTTCGAACCCATCACAGAGGCCTTCTTCGAACCCATCCTGAGTAACTTCGTTCGAACCCACTGGGTCAACCAACCACGATGACGTGTCTTCCATCGGTTCGAATGCGCCGAGATACATGGAGTCGAAGCGGTCAACACAGAGTGAAGTCCGGATCGATTCGAAGTCTGCGCTCCACGTCACTACGAAGCCGCGTGCCATAATGGATTCGAAATCATCGTTTCGAGTACGTGGGTTCGAACCAGACAGCTATGCCAAAAACCCAATTTCGAATCCATCATATCTCCTAACCTATTGATCCAAATGCCACGAAATTTTCACTGAAGCTTGTGTACATGTTGAAGAATGTCCACGCCAAATTTCACCTTGATTGGACGAATTCTTGATCGGTTCGAATGGAGTTCGAACCGATGCCAAAGTGGGCCCAAACTTCCTGAGACCGTGCGTGTGGGCCCCCTCACGTGCAAGAAGTGGTCTACCGAGTTTTCAGCAGAATATCAGCAGCCTACGCCTATAAATAGAGCCCCAGGGCCAACAGAAAAGGGATCTTCTGACTCTGAGACGCCGAGACTCTGCCGGATCAAGATCTCCATCATCCTATATCATAACTTGATTGTTGATTTCGAATTTCCAGTTGTAACTTGCTGTTGATCACTGTAACAACTTGTAATCATTGAAAGAGAATCAATAAAACATCAAAAAACTTCACAGTGGACGTAGGCAACACGCCGAACCACTATAAATCGCTTGTCTACGCATTTATTTTACTGTTGATTGGAGTTTTTGTTAGATAATATCTGTTTTGAACTTGCATTCTTGACTATTATCTCTTCAACGACTCCCGAAGAGTGTTGTGCCCAATTTTGACACAAACACTTTGGTGCTTTCACTGAGAAAACCCAGATTTTCTCCTGCTCGTTGGATCTGTCATCGATACCGGATTGAATAAATCTAAGAGAGAGATCCAGATCGTTAAATCCAACTTCCTTCCCTTCTATTCAGATTTGCATAAAGTCTAGGAAAGGAAGTCAACTCTAAAGATGGTTAGCACAAGAACCACCTCAAACGCCGTCAATCAAGAAGAACAGGATAGACAGAATCCTGCCCCTCTACCTCCATCTAATCAAGATGCCGTTGGGCACCCAGAGCCGTCGGGTCCGGTTACCCGACAAGAATTGCAGTTGTTACTCCAAGAGCTGACCCAGAGTCGGCGATAACTAGAAGAACAGCTACGCGCTAACGCTGAGCTAATCAACAAGCTGTATTGCCAAAAACGAAAAAGATCCATGAGAGATCGTGCTTCTCGCTCTTCCAGCGAAAGTTCTTCATCTTCTGATTATCATAACCGACCTCCACGACCCCGGTTAGATGAGGGTCGTATGCCACCCGCTGGAAACCAACCAACATTGACCGTTGGACAAATAAGAGTTGGTCCGTCGGCCTGCTTCCAAACCGGACCCTCCTCCCAAGGAGGCGCCGTCCCTCATCACGCCACAGAATACCGCACCACTAGCATCGCAACTGAACCGGGGGTCGACGCTCAAGACCAGTCGGACCTAGACCGTCGTCGTAGCGGCCGTACTCCTGAACCGTACGTCCCAGAGGACTATGAGCCGAGAAGGAAAGATGTGAACCGTCAACGATATCCGGTTCAAACCCGAAGTATGGAACGTGACCATACTCCGGCTCAAATGCCGGATCTTTCCACTATGATACGTCAGATGATCCGTGAGAGTCAGGGATTCACAAACGACGATTGGGGAGTTTTCCGAAGTCACACTCCCTTTACGGACGACATTCTTAATGCTGAACCCCCACGGCGATTCTGAATGCCAACTCTGCCCATGTATGAGGGAAACTCCGATCCCAATCAACATATTCTAAAATATGAATGGTCGATGACAGCTGCCAGAGCCGACGACGCTGTGAAATGTCGTAGTTTCCCCATATCCCTGGGGGGCATCGCCACCATGTGGTTCACCCGATTGCCTCCTCGATCCGTCTCCTCATTCGACCAGCTGGCCACAAAATTCGTTGAGCAATTCCGCATGCACGTCGCGAGGCCGAAAGATGTCAACACTCTATCTAGTGTCACACAAGCTCCCGGAGAGACACTCAGACACTACTTAGAAAGATTCCATACTGCATGTGCGGAGATTAGTAATCCAAATGATAACTCCATCCTTATGGCGTTAACTAAGGGGATCGACCCCGATTCTGAATTTGGCAATTGGCTAGCTGGGAAACCACCTGCGTCATTGGACCGTTTCCATGCCAAAGCAGCTCAATTCCTGAGACGGGAAGACGCGAAACAGTCTAGGAAGCAAACTGACGCAGGACCAAATGCGGGAGGAACCCAAAGCAATGTTGCAATAAAACAATCCGGTGAGAGCTCCGGAAAAGTTCAGTTGAACATTAAAAATAAACAAGCTCGGCGAAGAGAGAGCGTGAATCTACTTAAAAAACAAGATCAAAATCGCGGTCCGCAACGCAAAAATCCGAAGTTCGACAGTTATACTCCTTTGAATATTTCATTGGAGGACTTGTATTTGCGGACCCGTAATGCGATTCAATATGAAAAACCTGCTCCAAGACCGTCGTCGGAGAGGCAAATCCAGACGGGAAAATTTTGCAGGTTCCATGAAGGCTATGGGCACGATACGAACGAGTGTCGTCACCTACAGGATCTTGTTGAAAAACTGGTCAGGGAAGGGAAACTGGAACAGTTTGTGCGGACACCGCAGCCCAGAGATGCGGGCCCATCCAATCCAATCAATGAACCCAATCGACCGAGGCAGGAGGACTCGACTTGTCCCCGTGGGAGATTGGTGATAAACGCCATCAGTGGCGGGCCTACTCATTTAGAAGCCTGGAACGACGAAGAACCTCGTCGCTGTCACACATGACAGGCTCCTTCAATCCATGAATACTTTACAATTTCTTTTATGTTCTGAATTTTGAATTTGTAATAAGGCACTGACTTTGCCACATTTTCTCATTTCAGCAAATAAAATGCTATCTCTTCAAGCTAAAGCTGTGATTCACCGAATACAACATTCAACAATCACGACACAAGAAGAGCTAAGTTCCATCGAACAATGGAATTTATTCAAATAGCGATTGACTACGTTACAACCGGCCACTCACTAAGTGAAACCCCAGCTCGGGGGCAAGCCAACACATCGAAGGCTGAACTGGACCAACACACGACAGTCCATTCAATAATTCGTTCCCAGAGTGCGAACGGACTCCAAATTCCCGGAGCGCGAATTGGAGTATAAACACTTAACAATTCGTTCCCGGAGTGCGAACGGACTCCAACTTCCCACAGCGCGAATTGGAGTATAAACACTTAACAATTCGTTCCCGGAGTGCGAACGGACTCCAAATTCCCAAAGCGCGAATTGGAGTATAAACACTTAACAATTCGTTCCCAGAGCGCGAACGGACTCCAACTTCCCACAGCGCGAATTGGAGTATAAACATTTAACAATTCGTTCCCAGAGTGCGAACGGACTCCAACTTCCCACAGCGCGAATTGGAGTATAAACATTCAATAATTCGTTCCCAGAGTGCGAACGGACTCCAACTTCCCACAGCGCGAATTGGAGTATAAACATTCAATAATTCGTTCCCGGAGTGCGAACGGACTCCAACTTCCCACAGCGCGAATTGGAGTATAAACATTCAATAATTCATTCCCGGAGTGCGAACGGACTCCAAATTCCCACAGCGCGAATTGGAGTATAAACACTTAACAATTCGTTCCCGGAGTGCGAACGGACTCCAAATTCCCAGAGCGCGAATTGGAGTATAAACACTTAACAATTCGTTCCCAGAGCGCGAACGGGCTCCAAATTCCCACAGCGCGAATTGGAGTATAAACATTTAATAATTCGTTCCCACTGCGCGAACCAACCCATCAATGTGGACTCCAAATTCCCAGAGTGTGAATTGGAGTATAAACATCAATTCAAAGTTCCCGGAGTGCGAACCGAAGTATCAACACCAACTCCATGATCCCCAAAACATGAATTGGGGTATGAACATAAGTTACGGGTTCCCGGAGCGCGAACCGAAGCATCCGTGCAAACTCCAGATTCCCGAAGTGCGAGTTGGAGTATAAATGTCAATTCCGGGTTCTTGAAGTACGAACCCAAACATACATGTTTTATCCAAGTTCCCGGCGTGTGAATTGGAGCACCAACACCAAGTCAAAGTTCCCGTAGTGCGAACTAAAGTGTTAATACTAACTTCGAGTTAGTAGAATGCAAGTTGGAATGTGAACGTCATTCCCAAGTTCCCGGAGCGCGAACCACGTTACAAGCATCAATAACACTCGAACTCCTGGAATGCAAACCAAGTTATCGATCTCAAATTGTTCTAAGTCCCCGGAAGGCGGACGTGTGCTCAAGACTTGCAACAAGTGCGATCAACCATCATAAATACAAGTGTTGTTCCCCAAAACTGGGGGGCACGAAAGCTAAATATTACTCGCTAACCAAAGTGATACAACGTCCGAAGTTCAACTCATTCATCAATCACAACGTGTGACCAAGATCTTCAGATTTGGAAAATGAGACGAACTCTACTTAAACGGTAAAAACACCACAAGTACACCGGACCGAAAACAAGGCATTGCAAGTACTTAAGCACAAATAAAACAAGAGTTGAAACAAAGAAATAAAATTTTATTTCAACTAACTTAAAACAAGGACTTACACGCAGATAAGTTCTTCCAAAAAAGAATGCCTACTAGCAGGGGCCGAACCTGCATCTATACACGACCTACTAACAAAAAACGAAGACAAGTACCTATCTACCAAAACGTCTGCTTGAGAAGCCGATTTATTTCTTCTTTTTTGTCCTTCTTACTAGTGGTACATCATCAGTGTCACTAGGGACAGAAATTCTTCGTTTTGAATGTCTCCTCTCCGGCGGCGGCTCTTCGGCTGGAGGCATGATGTCAATATCCTCCTCGGAGCTTGAATCTGCATGGAGGCTACCTGCCGGAGGAGCAGGGGGGACTGGATCCGTAACGGAAGTTGAGACCGTGCCACCCGATGGTGCTACCGTAGCAGGTGCTGGACTCTGCGCCGCCGTGCTGCCACCGACGGTACCGCTATGCCCCGCAGCCTCTATTTCGGCGTTAATCTCAGCCAAAATTTCCTCATCACGAGTCGCATGGGCTTGGCTGGGGGCATCTACGGCCTGCATCGAAGAACTTGAGGACGGCGGGAGGCTACTAACGATGATAAATAGCAAGTCAGAGAAAGAACCACCCTGCTCGCCGAGCAGTTCGCTCACCATTTGTTCGTCAGCAGATAAGGATCCCCCCTGCACCGCCTCAGCAGATACCGCGGTTACAACAGTAGTCTCGGTAGCGATGGCCTTATCTCCTCTGCTTGATTCTTCAGCCACAACAGTCGGCGCAACTCCAGTCACTAGGCAAAAGATAAGAAGTTATTAAAAAACTGCTACAAAACAAACACTCTATTCAGAAAACGCTTGAGATAACTTCGGAATACCTTCCCCAGTTTGGCTCACAAACGGCTGAACGGCCTCGGAAGTACGCTCATGAATAGGAGATAAGCGTGGTTGTTCCGGGTCGTAAGCAGGAACAGGTTGCAAACTGACCACAGATACAGGCACCGACGAAGATGGTGTGCTGACTTCAGTGACAGCAGAATGGTGCTCAACGCCTGACCCCTCTCCGACTTCCAGGGAATGACCACCGATCATTTCCTTCTCATGAGCGATGATAGCGTCATGAAGAACCTTCTTCTCATCGTCTGTGAGCAGCCGATTCTCCAGTTCGAATCGATCGACCGCTTCACCTGGGTGCGCTTCCTCTTCCTCCTCAACCAATCGGTCCCAGGCGCTACGAAGGTGAACTGAGTAATCTTGAAGCCAGGCTAAGTTTCTGTGCTTCAGCACATTGGCGTTGTAAGTTATGAGCAAATCTTCGATATCGGCCTCTAGCCTAGCCTCTACATGTTGAACCTTCTCCTCCACCTCTGCTTCGACCGCCTGAACTTTGGCCACGGCCACATCTCTTTCAGTGCGAAGCACTACGGCTTGCTCGCAGGCCTCTTGCGCCGTATTATGCGCGTCATCTCTATCTTTAATAATCTCGGCAAATTTAGCCTTGAGCTCATTAAGTTCTTTTAACGCCGCATCCCGCTCAGTAGTGACGACAGTATTCCGGTGGCCCATGTCTTCCACCGTAACATAGTGCTCTTTTTTCATTCTATCCATGGCTGCTTGAGCTTCGTCGACCTTTGTAAGAGCCTCCATCTCCGACTTTCGAGACGATTCAGCCTCAGTATTCAGCACTTGTATGATGCGGTCTCTTTGAGCCAGCTCGGTTTGAAGCTTTTCAATGGTAGCAGCTCGTTCGAAGGCCAACGCCGATGCCTTATCGGCCGCCCTATACCACGCCTTGTATTGGGAGTAGAAGTCATGCACATAGTCGAGCGCTAACCGCTCGGCCTCTGGCGGGATTCTTTTCAGGTTCGGAGGAAAGACGTAGTTATCGAAACAAATATTCGGGAACTCCCTCTTTAATTGCGCGAGTCTAATTGCCCCTTCTCCCGAGATCTCTGTGGGAGGCTGCTCTGCGACTATCGGGGTCATCGCCTCGGATCGGGAAGGTTGAGAAACCGACGTATATCGAGAAGACTCGGAAGGATGAGGGACGTGAGCAGGAGGTTGTACGGGATCTCTGGAAGGAGGAGGAGTACGCGACCGCGATCGACGCTTATAGCCCCTGTCCGTGTCATATCTCTCGTGACTAGAATACCCAGAACGTCCCTGGTCATAATGCCCAGAATGCCCCTGATCATAACCTCTATCCCCTTCTCGTCTGCGCGAGTCGTAATATGAAGGCTTGCGGGCATGACGAAGACTCCCAAGCATTGAACCGCGCTTAGACATGATATCTGCGAAGCAAGATAAAATAGAATTAATCACCTTTCAAACAGATAGTTTTCAGTCAAAGGTTATGCAGTGTCGTGAAATGTGTATGAATATGCATTCCCCCCGACCAACCGGAAGTGTCGACCTCGCTAGTAATAAGAGGCTCGTTCAATTCTAAGGTGCGATGGAATTCCTCCAACCCGGCATCATGTTGAAAAGACACATCGTTCGGGATTGGAAGATCGGCAAGCCCTTCAAAAAGATTTTCAGTTCTCGGAGGAGACGTCTCCGAGATTCTAACCCCGGGAGCAGAACGGGCCGTGACGACCGATTTCCATCTCCCCTTCTTACTTGACTTAACCATGGCAGCCTTGCCTTTTCTCTGCTCCGCGACATCCGGAACTGCGTCAGTAGGCCCGGTCAGCGGCTTATCATCGGTGTGGGTTCTTTCAGAGTCCGCTTCCTCAGCTGTGGTAACTCTGGATTTCTTGTGCTTGACTCGATTCTTCGAGACGACCCGTAGTGCCACTTCAAAGCTTATGCTCTTCCCTTGTTCGATCAAACCGCAGGCCCGGAGATTCCTATCCGTCAATAACACATCGATATCCCTATCTCCATCCGGGACTTCTCGAAGCACTCGCACCATCTCCCTAAAGTGCTCGCCTTCAGGTCGCTGAATCACCGCTGCAAAAAAGGATAAAACATAAGTTCCACTTCGGCTGCGATTGCCATAGTAATTATTTACAAACTCAACTATACTCACGTCTGAATAGCCATCGTCGGGCGAATCCAGGAGGACATCTGACATAAAACCATTCTGTCCTATAATAGCTCAACCTGGTCCAAGACCCAGTAACCACTTGGCAGTTTCTCACCGCTTCCAGGAATGTGAAGGAGGGATAATCACCCCGAGTTTTGAAATTGAACAAGTATCTGATCTCAATTGGGAGCGGTGGTTGATGGAGATATTCCATAAATGCGATGAACACGCTATTGATCGACGCATATCCGTTCGGGTGCAGCTGAGATGGGGCGATCCTCAAGAACGACAATACTTCCCTTATGTACTCGTTGAATGGAGGAAGTGTCCCGGCCGCGCACGCGTGGCGGTTAAATGCCGTATATCCCTCCGGTGGATTATGCGGTCTATCATTCGGCCCCGGCAGTAGCACATCATCCAGCGACAGGCCGTGTCTCAAACATATTCTCCCCAACATGTCTTCAGAGATATTGAACGGAACGGAATCTGATGGATTGGCAATGAACGACGCATCGGGAAGTTCATCCGGAGCTGGACCAATAATCTCAGGATCAATATCCGGAATCTCTAGCCTCGGAGAGACTGCAATTTGAGTCTCCTGCTGCTGTGAACTTGACGGTTCCATAACTAGCTAACTCACGAGAAACCATCGTTAGACGACAAAAACTCGTGCGTTCCCCAGTGTAACGTGTATGAGTGTGTGTTGTGCAGTGACATGCATTACTTGAATAAATGTTGCAGAGTTAAAGAAATATGCAAACGACAAGGTTACGGAGTCCAGCTATAATGACCGTCATCGCTGACCGTCATCACCAGTCCGTTTCCATGATGGAAGTTGGTTCGGGTAGAAGTTGTTATAGTTCCATCGACGAGCTTCAAAAGGTAGTCATGTATGCAGTTTAATATTCAAGTCCAAATATGCAGGAATGAAGCTCGTCGGAGTTATGCTTGGAGAATATCAAATTTTGGTATCCATCATGTAGGGTTCGAAACCATCACCAGGACTTCTTTCGAACCCATCCCGACGTCGCTTCGAACCCATGCGTTCGAACCCATCCTGACGTCGCTTCGAACCCATGCGTTCGAACCCATCCTGGCGCGCTCGAACCGATAAACAGATGACTAGTTCGAACCGATGAGAAAACCTCAACTCCGCATCACTCACATTCGAACCGATCCACTTCGTATCGATACGAAGTTGTGGACTTCGAAACGATAGCCTATGGGTTCGAACCCATCGGTTCGAATGGACCCCTCGAATCCCTCGATCGGTGCGAACTACACATCCCAGCAGGGACATTCCAAGGATCGATTCGAAATCCAGTAAGAAGACGCCACCGTCATCGATTCGAACTCGAGCCTACATATCGGTTCGAATCCCTCCCAAACCAGATCTGGTTTTGCCAATCTCAAAACTACGCCATCGATAAAAAGAAACGGTTTCGAAATGACTTCGCCGTTTGAATCCGAGACTAATTACCTAGTTTGGATGATGAATTCAAGGAATTGAAGATTCAGATCTTGAATGGTTCGAAAGAGCGACACTGTGTTTTCTCTTTTGGAGCTCTGAAACGATGAAGAGCACAGTAAAAAGCAGGCAACAGTAAAAGTAAAAAGTGAAAAAATGCCGAGGTCTTTGCTATTTATATGGGGAGTTGGAGATGACTGGGTCGATTCGCGTGCCGGTGGACTTGACCGATTACAACAGGTCAGAATGCAGAACCGGTTCGAAACCCACTTTCGAACCCATACGTTTGAGGCTCCATCGTGTGAAGCGCACGGACCACTGCCACGAACAGAAGTGACACAACCATCCCTTCACATCGGTTCGAATGTCAACTTCGAACCCATCACTACACAAGTGTACTCCATCCTTTCAGACCGGTTCGAATGTCAATTTCGAATCCATCATAGCAGCAAGCGTACCGCGTCCATACAAACGTGGGTTTCAAACCCATCAATGCTCGAATGCATCGGTTCGAAACATCACGCTCGCGCAATATAAATTCGATTCCTTTAACCTTCTACATCGGTTCAGGAGAGGATCGATACGAAGGAACCTTTCAAGACAACCACCAAGCGTTGTCTCAATTCAAATTTCAAAATTGGTTCAGGAGAGAATCAATACGAAATTCTATAGCAAACCAAACTGACAACAACTCGTGGACGCACGACGTTGACAAGGGTCAAATTAACATATGCGCATACATGTTGGACTAACGTTCGATTTTGAATATTCACAGGGATCAAACACTCATCCTG
Organism: Allium cepa; assembly: GCA_030765085.1. Taxonomy (NCBI): domain Eukaryota; kingdom Viridiplantae; phylum Streptophyta; class Magnoliopsida; order Asparagales; family Amaryllidaceae; genus Allium; species Allium cepa. Next base: position 693,221,612 of record CM060934.1, read on the forward strand.
TTACAAATGCGACAGCCAACGGCTAAGCACTATTATACAGCAATCAATCATATCAACGCAAGGTTACAGCAGTACAACATACGAGTTACGACAAAAAAGAGAGCAATGATTGTTCAGAGACAGATTGCAGCTATTCAAAGCACGTCATGTTCCCACAAGACGTACTTTGGGGGGCAAAATGTTATCCCGCTTTTTGGCAAAGCCGCGATACCAAAAGATTGATCGAAAGCGAAGGACAGTTCGCCTCAGAGGTTGATCGTACTTCCTTTCGCCATGGATATCACTGAATTTTATCCGAGTCCAGATTGAGCTACAGTTGATAGGACACGGCAAGAAAGACCACAGGAGTCGGCATTTCAAATTTCAAGTCAATCCGAGTTCGCATGCTCAAGCTATGATCGGTTCAACTTGGAGGGAACATGCTGGTTTCGAACCCATCATGATGGGCGTCTTCGAACCCATCGTCATGCGCCATTCGAAACCATCACCTTCGAACCGAAGGACATCGAACCCATCGGTTTCGAAACCATCGAAGCGCCTCACCTTCGACTCCATTACCTTCGACTCCCTCGTGTTCGAATCCATATGCCTTGTATCCATGGAGGGTTTGCAGAGCTCATGTGCATCCAAGGAACACACGTTCGAACCCATCACAGAAGCCATGTTTCGAACCCATCACAGAGGCCTTCTTCGAACCCATCTGTGATACCATCTTCGAACCCATCTTGAGTAACTTCGTTCGAACCCACTGGGTCAACCAACCACGATGACGTGTCTTCCATCGGTTCGAATGCGCCGAGATACATGGAGTCGAAGCGGTCAACACGGAGTGAAGTCCGGATCGATTCGAAGTCTGCGCTCCACGTCACTACGAAGCCGCGTGCCATGATGGATTCGAAATCATCGTTTCGAGTACGTGGGTTCGAACCAGACAGCTATGCCAAAAACCCAATTTCGAATCCATCATATCTCCTAACCTATTGATCCAAATGCCACGAAATTTTCACTGAAGCTTGTGTACATGTTGAAGAATGTCCACGCCAAATTTCACCTTGATTGGACGAATTCTTGATCGGTTCGAATGGAGTTCGAACCGATGCCAAAGTGGGCCCAAACTTCCTGAGACCGTGCGTGTGGGCCCCCTCACGTGCAAGAAGTGGTCTACCGAGTTTTCAACAGAATATCAGCAGCCTACGCCTATAAATAGAGCCCCAGGGCCAACAGAAAAGGGATCTTCTGACTCTGAGACGCCGAGACTCTGCCGGATCAAGATCTCCATCATCCTATATCATAACTTGATTGTTGATTTCGAATTTCCAGTTGTAACTTGCTGTTCATCGCTGTAACAACTTGTAATCATTGAAAGAGAATCAATAAAACATCAAAAAAACTTCACAGTGGACGTAGGCAACACGCCGAACCACTATAAATCGCTTGTCTACGCATTTATTTTACTGTTGATTGGAGTTTTTGTTAGATAATATCTGTTTTGAACTTGCATTCTTGACTATTATCTCTTCAACGACTCCCGAAGAGTGTTGTGCCCAATTTTGACACAAACACTAGCTTTCGAAAAAAGCTTTCGAAATCGTCAAAAGGATTAAAAGGAAAAGGTTTCAATTGGTTTGCTTTCTTGTTTTAAATAAAACCTTTCGGAAAAGTCGAGAGGTATAACTTTCAGCTAGGTCGAAAGCATATTTTCCGCTTTCTAACCTTTCGACACAGATGGAGTCAAAGGTTATCTTTTATTTTCTAAAACTTGTTGCCTCTCTCCAATGATTTCGAAAAGTTTTACTTTTTAATGTTTAATTTTGAAAGGTTGTGATTTCAAAAGGTTTTGACTTCGAAAGGCTTGATTTCAAAAGGTTTTGATTTCAAAAGGTTTGATTTCAAAAGGTTTCATGAAGGTTTCAAAGCAGTAGCTTTCGACTCCAATGTTTTTCTGATCCCTTTGCATAATCCAAATGTTTTAAGTCGAAACATTTTAAAGGTTTCAAAGTAGTTAACTTTGATTAGTTCCAAAAGGTTTTCCACCTGTTTTAAATTGAACCTAATGTCTTCGAAAAGTTTTGAGGTACATTGATTTCAAAAGGTATAGTTTAGCTATGTTTTCGAAAGGCTAAGGTTTAAAAGATTTAAAGCCGGTGTCATATGTTTTAAAACTTATGAAAAGAAAGCTTTTGAAAAGGTTTAGAAGGAGTTACCTTCAATGATTTCGAAAGGTTTATTAAAGGATATGAAGGAGTTACCTTCAGTACTTGCGAAGGGTCTTGTTAAAAAGGTTTTAAAGGAGTACCTTCAATGTTTTTAAAAGGTTGTTTAAAGATTTAAACAAAGGATTCGAATATAAGGACCAGGCAGATAGCCTAAGTGTTTTAAGTTATAAAGGACTAACTTATTTTAAAAAAGATAGTTAATCCTTATTGAACATCACCAACGTTATTTTGAGCAAAGTATTTATAGCATGGAAAAAATTGCTTAGAGTAAAGCTAAAGATATATTTTCCTTGTATATTTATGATTTGACGGACTAAATCATTTTGAAAAGTTTTCAAGGAAAAATTTGAAGGGCAGTTAGCTTAAATAATATATAAAGCAGTTGGCTCAGTTATTTTGAAGGGTAGAAGAACCAGTTAGGTTAACCCAATAGTGAATATAAATTGAATATACTCCCCAATGAGAAAAATATAAAGAAAAGATATTGGCAGGGGCTGATAGGTTCCCAGTTAGCATATGAAAACTGTATGATATTGGCTTAGGCCAATAGGTTCATAGTTAGGCTATGAAAACTATGTGTAAATAAAGATGTCAGATTGACATGTTTATAATTAGCCCATGAAACCTATGTGTAAATTGGAAACGCCAGATAAACAGGTTCATAGTTAGCCCATGAAAACTATGTGTAAGTTGGAAATCCAGATAGACAGGTTCATGGTTAGCCCATGAAAACTATGTGTAAATTGGAAATATCATATAGACAGATTCATAGTAAGTCCATAAAACTATGCAATTGGACAGGGAGTCCTTAAATGTTTAACTGGTTATTAGTTAGCCCATGAAAACTATTAGTAGAAACTATAATTGAGATAGATAGTCTATTTTATTTCATGCTTAGCATAATGGATATTGCTATGTTATTACTATAATCAGTTGATTAAGCAGTTTGGTTGCAGGAAAGGATTTGGAAAACATATGTTTGAAAAGAGATATTAGTGAGAGGAAACCTGTTCCGCTAAGCGGCGTTGTCTAACTAGTTATCAGTAAACTGAGATGTAACAGATATTATTCACAACAGGCTTTAAGTCTGACTCGAAGTTTTTGTTTCCTCTAATACTCTCGGGTGCTCAAAATTTGATTTGAGTAGACTGAGGGTTTAGGTTTTCAGGTTTTAGTAGAATTTGGTGGATAAAACATCTGAAGACGAGTAGGTGGCTGACGGATAACTAATTTAGGGATTCTGTTTTAAAATGGTTTCCGCTGTGGATTAATACAATTATGTCCATATTACTTTGATCATCCAAGGAGGCATCTTCATATGTCGCTCTTGGCGTATTGTTGTAAATTATATTTGATCAATGCTTGGGAATGTGTTTGGAATTTTTGTAACTTGGACATGATTTGTTGAAATGTAATCACTGGAAAAATGTTGTTTTTGAAAATATGTGATTTTGCTCATATTCAAGTGTTTCTGATATTATGGATACCATTAACATTACCATATTTCGTCAACAGAAGTTAACGCTGTGGGTGACTACAGCATCCATAGCACTTAGTTTTTGGCCTCCAGATACGGGATGTTACAACTTGGTATCATAGCATAGGTTTATGATAAAACATAAAATAAACCAAACATTTTCAAACATAATCCTAATGAATTACAAAATAAGATTAGGGTTTGGGTTAATATTATAGTAACATACTTATATTTTCTATATATATATATATATATAAGTATATGGTCCCCTCTCTCTTAGACCGTTCTTTTGTATCTTACTAAGGCTTGTATGTAGGTTTATGAGAAAGAAGGTGTGGAAACAAGAAACGGAAGAGGAAATCTAGATGGAGGAAGCACCCAACAAATGGTAATGCTTGACCTAATACCAGGAGGAACCAAGGTCAACGAGCTAATGCTAATCCAAATGCACCGGCCAATGTTGGTGTTGGAACCCCGCCAGTAAGTATGGGGATGATGTATCAGTTCTTCATTAAATTGATGCAAGCTAGAGCGGCTGTAGGGGTAGTTGGAGGTAATGCTATTAATATTGGAGGAGCCAATCATGTGGCCCTAGTTGGCAATAACTATGCCAAGCTGAGCAGGGATTATACCAGTTTGAAAGGAAAGCCTTTTTATGGAACAGAGGATGCTGTTGAGGTTGAGAACTGGATATTGAACCGTGAAAGAATCTTTACGGATCTAGGCTTGGATGATGGAGCGAAGAGAGGTTAGCCTCTTGACAAATGCAAGCATTAGCGCTTCACTGGTGGAACAGTGTGATAGTTGGAGTTCTGGAGGAAGAGCTGGCATGGGATGATTTTAGAAGGTTTGAGCATAGGTTCTTGTCTGAGATTGCTAAGTCGGCATTGATGAGGAAATTCCTGGATCTTGTGTAAGGAAGGATGTCCGTGATCGAGTATGTTGCTAAGTTTGATGAGCTGTCTCGATATGGTCATGCTTTGGTTGGCACTGATGCTAGAAGAAATGAAAGATTTATTGAGGATTGAGGCTACAGCTTGGTAGAATGGCTATGACTCATACTAGGGAGCCTAGTCAGGTAGTGGTAGAGTTGGCTATTCGCCATAAGGAGATGCTTATTGTGTATGTTAGAGAATGATGTGCGCATAAATGTTCATAGATTTACATCCATATTTTATTTATTTTGTTTAAATAAATGTCATATTTGGACATTTTAACATGTTTAAAACCAAAATTCAGTTATATTCAAATCATCGTATATTCATCTTCATTCATGGATAAAATGGTCATTTTTGTGCATGTGTCAATTTGAGAATTTTCTTGGATATTTTTTATGATTTATAGGAAATTTTGATGCATATGAAAGAGGGTTTAATGAAGATATATGCATGCACAATGGAATATAAAGGAATGAAGAGCAAATAATTTAAGCTCATGATCATGAGGACCCCACCCACTTACCTAAATCTACACTTAAAAGCTAAATGACAACTAAGTGGAGGTTAAAGCTTCATGCACTTTTAATGATGGATTAATTAGTGTCTAATGGTTACTTGGTGGCCGCATTTCCTAAAGCGCATTTGGAAAAACGCCTTAAAATTGAATTAGGGTTTTATGCATGTATAAATAACTCTCTTATGTACATGTAAATTTCTTCTACTCTTTCACATTAGTTAGGGAATTAAAATGCAAGTTGTAAGCTCTATATTTCATGAAATAAAAATGGCTTCCTAGCCTCTTTTTCTTCTCTTTTCTACTTGTTTTTATTTACTTTTATGCTCATTTATATTCTTATGCTCTCTTTTATTTCATGTTCATAGTTTAGATTTACATTTATGCACTAGTTTAGTTCATTTTCTTCTAGTAGTTAATCTTCTTTTTCTTCATTTATTTTCTATTTTATTTTATTTTCAATGTTGAAATCTCTTTATGTTGAAATGATAACACAAATGAGAGGCTAAATCCCTACAATTTAGGGGTAATGAAGCTTTCTTTTATCATGTAGATTCAACATAATTTTCTATGTATGATCTCTTTAGCGCTTCATGAGAAATGAATGTTTATGTTTGTTTGTGCTTTATGTTGAACTCGATAGCCTATTTCGTTCATAACAAATGGGCTATGCTTATCTCATTAATCATAAATTGTCTCTTCATCTAAAAATATGATCATGGCAATGAAGTGAAGTTTTAATCAAAATTTGATGATCTATGTCACTAATTAATAGTAAATTGATCATGCTTCATTTTCTATGCCTTGTTTCATGAGAATTAAAAAAGTAGGACTAGATTTGTATTATAGTTTGATGGTTTGATTTGTATTAATTAATAACTCAAATATGCATGCTTATGATAAATACATAACTAATCCTGCTTAGAAAGTAAAAAATCATCACTTGATTTTATGTTGATTTATGTGAAAAATATAAGAAAGTGGATTTGCCTCTAAATTGAATTTTAATCACATAGTTTTTAATCTAAACATTTGCTTAGCTTTCTAGATTTCAAAACAATTTCCACTCTTGGTTTAATTTGATTGATTAGAAAATTTTAAAATCTTAAAAATTCCTACGGATCGACCCGTACTCGCCACATACTAACTTTTGTACATCGTATGCTTGCGGTAAATTTTAATTTGAAATTTATCAACGGCTTTCTAACTCGATAGAAATTCCACCGTTAAACATGTTTTTGGTGACGTTGCCGGGGAATTGCTTTGATTTTAGTTTTTTTATCCTTCGAATTATTTGTTGATTAATTTTTGCATGTTTTAATTTTGTGTTATGAGTTCATTTAAAAAAAAAACAAAAAAAGGAAGAAAAAAAAACTCATTCGTGCACTAGTCACATTTTGGTTTTTGGTTCTCTGCATTGCTATCACTTCACTGCATTGTTATCACTTGTCCATTGTGTTTGTTTGTGTTATTGTGTTCATCACTGTTTTCTGTTTTCCCTCTCTTTTATACGATTTTGTCTCTGTTTTCAACAATACACTCTACCACCTGATACAGTACACTCTACCACCTGAAACTCTTGTTCAAGGCAACATACATTTCTATTTTCATTATTGTGCTTTGGTTCTGTTTTGTTCTTTTTCTTGGTTTGTAGGCCTTCTGTTGCTTTGGTTCTGTTTTGTTTTGTTCTAGCATTTTTTTGATTTGTTTCATGCAAAAAAAATTACAAACTGTGCACAGAGATACTGTGCATCTATGTTGATTCCATCCATTTCTGTGTGCATTTTTGTGTACTCTTGTTCTTGTACATTTTCTTAAGTTTTCAGCTCCCAAACTCCACTTTCCTCTGTCATACTCCCAGTCACATTATCACTCATCTCTACAATTTCAACAAACAGCCATTGTAACCAAATTTCAACACCCCCTTCCACTGCTTCCTCGCCAACCTGCAGTAGCCTCTCATCCTTCAACCTGTACACCCCCCAAATCAAATCATCTGCTTCAAGCTTCGTCGAACTACAGTCATTGTTTGCCGCCCCTCTTCATCACCTCAAAATCCTCTGTCAGTTCTTTTGCCTTTTATAACCAACTGCTCCACCATATACAACTTCCTCTTAACCACTGCCATCAATACAATAGTACACTTCCTCCACCATCTAATTTCCTTCCCTTAACTTCTACATGCAATTCCACCGTCCCTCGCAGTAACACCACTTCATAACTACTCACTCATTCGTACAAGTGCCAACTACCCCTGCCTTTACCATCCCTTCCTACTTCAAACCATCATCAACAGCCCCATACTCCACTTACATACCACTACTTCAAACCATCAACATCCCCATACACTTCAAACTTCATCACTTCAAACACATAGTGCTTGCCATTGGTGCTTGCTTTTCAATACAATTGACAACACAACCTTGCCAGACTTCAAATCTTCCCTCTATAATTCAACTGCATTTCCCATCACCTCCTCCTTCACTTTAGACCATCACCAGCATTACCATAACCATTTAACACCAATACTGTTTGTCATTGCCTAACTTCCAACAGCAGAGTACAGCTGCTCCCTCCACAAACAACACGCTGCTGTCATCGCCACTTACACCTCACAACATCAACTATCGGCTACCTGCAACAATCCATCTTCAAACCTAGAGTTAAACAGCCGCAAACCAAAGTCGAGCTCAAAGTTGATAGAATTTTGAACAAGCTTACATGACCGAAACCACCTCCACCTTCGAACTGCCCAATCCTAATCGACTCGAACTCGAGCATCAGCCTGAACTCCTGACAGCAACCCCAATCACCGCCCTAAAATATCGCTCCAGAACCCCCAACTCGCGACTACCAGACAACGAACCACCTTCCTCTCCTAATTCGATGACGAACCAACCATCGCCTCACATCACTTCGCCTACAGCCAAAACCCAAATCGAACAACCTCCTCTTGCTCGAGACCGTGACGCCTGAAACCACAAACTATTGCATCAATTTTCGATTTTGACATTTCAATTTTCGATTGCGATTTTCGATTTTACAGAGTTTGGGATTTTGAATTCTACTGCATACTTTCTCCTTGTTTAGAAAAAAAGAAGTTGTGGGCCGGGTTGAGATTGTGTGATTTGTATTGAGTTTTATCATCTTTTCCTCTTATTTAAAAAAAAAATTCTCTTTTAAATTGCTTTGTTTAGTTTCTTTTGTTTACCATTTTTTAAGAATTTTTTTAAAATAATATAAATTTTAAAATTTAAAATTTGTTTTGTTTTGTTTTAAAAAAAATTATTTTTTTAAAAGAAAAAGGAAAAAAACTTGTGTATATATTGTTTTTTCGTTTCAGGCTGTCAAAGCAGAAAATCAAGAGGAATTTCTTTGCATTGCTTTGCTTGCTTAAAAAAAATCGCCGCTTAAAAAAAATTGCTAATAATTCTGCACGCCCTGGTATCGTGCGCTTTTCCCTTTGTTTTTATTTGAATTGCATTGTTGGTTGCTTGCATTCGCATTTATATATAAAAAAAATTCAAAATTCAAAAATGAAAACAAACTTCATTTTAGTTGCATTGTAAATTCACATTTAATTTTTGCTTTACATTCACCCATCTTATTTTATTTTCTAAGAGAAATACCACAATTTACAAAAGGTGGGGGATTTCATCGCCCTTCCTTTAGTTTACAAATCGCATTTCATCGTAGAATTTGACTAATAATAAAGGTTAGACATTCGACTTAAGGGTGTAACGACCCGTAAATTTCAACAATTAAATTTGTTAATTTAATAGGATTTTGTAGTTTAAAGTTTAGTAGAAATAATAAAAGGTGATAAATTTATATTGCAATGAACGCTAAATTAAAATGTAGCAATGGTAATTAAAAAACCTATTTATTGTAATTTAATAAATTTATTCAATATAGGACTTAGTTATAAGCGTGGATTTATGGGTATGATAACAAATTAGTATAAATTGCCTAATTAAGCGGTCAATAAATTTATTTGTAAATCAAACTCATTAAATGGTAAGTAATTATAATGTGCTATTGATATAAACGTTACTAATTATTTATATAGTAGCGGAAATGTAAATGAAATGCAACCGTAGAAATTTAAGCTAAGTATTAACGATTGAAATGAATTGTCGTTTTAATGGAGTACTATATATTGTCATACTAAGCTAAGAATTTAATATAAGGAAACAAAGGCAAATTGAAATCAATCAATGCATGTATATAGATTGTAAAGTTATAATAATAAATGGAAATTTGATTGGTTATATTAATTGAATGGAATTCAAATTTGTTGGAAAAGATAAATAGGTAATTGGAAATAAAACATAAAAGGGACTTAAATATTGAATTTATTTAATTAGTATATATAAAATAAATAATGATTAAATGAAAACCAATACTCTGTAAATATCTATAATATTTGAGTGGAAATAATATTTATAAATGTGGGATTAAGAGTTTACAACAATTATTGTGAGTTATACTTAGTTCATTCAATTAGATTTGGAAAACATTGCAATAGATGTAAATTAGGTGTTACGTTAAATAAATTAAAGTAATAAATGGGGAATAACGTAAGTGTCTTCATAATATGATGATTTGTGAATAGAAAGATGGAAATAAAGTTTATTAATTTATCGGAATTTAATTATGACAAAAGGTTAATTGCAATCAAATGAGTTGAATATTTAAACGGGAATCAAGCTTTATTATTTATTTGGTTTTAAAATATGATAATTTGGATTTATTGCAATTAACTGAAATCAAATATAAAATTTTACGTTAATTGGAAACTAAGTTGAAATTGTAAAATATTTATGTAATAGCTTTGAACCAATGTTGATTTCAACCATTAGACTGAAATGGATTGAATAAAAAGGACTGAATAGTGAATTCAATGAAATTATAAAAAGGTAAATTTATAATTGATAATATAATGAAATTTGAGTTTACGCTAAAATTTATGGTTGAATCAACAATTAATTAACATCTAAATTGGTTTAAATCACTGAGATTGTTTTAGAAAACAAAACTGATAAAATTTGTAAATTTTGAAAGTGAAAAGAAAAAAAAGTAATTTAATTAATTTATTGAATTTATTTAATTAATATAAAACATAGTCATTTTGGTCACGGACTCGGATTTCGACGGTTTCATCGGATCCGTAATGGTGAGTTATTGTAGGATTTCAAGTTTCGTAGCGATGGGACTTGTCGTTTGATCGTACGAACGCGAAACGCCTTGAAATCGATTTAAGTGAAATCAATTTGAAATCAATTTGAAAATATTGTTTTCAGCATAACTTCTTCATACGATGGAATTTGGACGTGAAATTTTTTCCATCGTGTTCAGAATATTTTTAAACACCTATTTTGATATATGAGTTTCACAAATTTCGTTCCGGGGTGTGAACGGGCTTTTTGGGCCACGTTAGCATTAGCACGTATATCCAATCTGATCCATCTACTCTATTTCTAACCTACCTATATAAACCCAGTTATAAACCCTAGCCTCCATCTATTCTCATTTGTTTATGCGTTCATTTCCTCAGCTCCTCCTCTTCCCAATGGCTGAAAACCCTAGATTCACATACAATTCAAAAATCAAATTCAAAGTCAAAAATTTAAAGTCCTCAGAAAATTCCAAAAAAAATATATGTTGATGCTGTCGACGAGGAAAATTTAATTGTGTAATTCGTTTTTCGATTCGGGCTGTGGTTTGACCAGAATTTGGGCGTTTAATTTCGACCGTTCGTTGATCGTCAATGGATAGTGACGGATCGACAAATCGTTGGTACTGTCGTGTGGAGAGTCGAATGGGGAGTTCATCGGAGGGGTTAGCTGGGCAAATCAACGGTTAGATCGGTGTAATTTTTGCAATTAGGGTTTCGGTAGGGTGGCGGCCGGTGGCATTTTGGTCGACCGGAGTGGAAGTGGAGGCCATAGGGGGTTGCGGCTCGTCGAGCTGGAGCCGATGGGGGTGGTGACGCGTTCAACGGTGGCCGGTAGGGCGAGAGATCGGTGGTCAAAGGTGGTTAAAGGGCACGGTATTTGGGTTGTCGTGCGCGTTAGAAACCTGGGAAGGGGAGAACGTCTTGATGACGTGGCAACATGGAAGGTGATTGTGTTTTTCTTTTTTTTCTTTTTCTTTTTTTATTTTCAACTCGCAATTTTCGCTATAACTTCTACGTACGAACTCCGTTTCACACGCGATTTTTTTTCTTAGGATCGTAATAAAATTATGGACTTGATGACGCTGGTTTGGACGAATTCTGAGACAGTCAAATTTTTGGGTTTAAATTGGATTTAAATTCAATTTATATTCAAAAGGTGAGTGTTTTAACCCACTCACAACTTCTAAAATTTCTTATGTTTGTTAATTTGACTTAAGATATGAGTAGAAATTTATTTATGATTGTTTGACATGTTTTATTCATCATCTCAGTTAAATCGCATTTATTTAATTTAACTGTTAATAAATTTTATTATTGCATATAAATTGACAGTTAGAATTTATTTATTTGCATATAAACTGCTAGTTAAACAGTTATTAAATTTATTACCGAATATAAACTGTTAGTTAATACATGTTATTTATTCCCTGTTATATTTTATATGTTCTATATTGATGTTGTTTAAATTGGATGATGATTATAATTAATGGTTGATGATTGATGTTGGTGAATGGATGATGTGAACTATATTTTAAAATCTGCAAGTTATCATGCATTCCATTTTATTCGGGATTGCGGTTTGAAATGATATACTACCGCAAATTTTTTGTTTATTTTTAAATTGCGGGTTGAAATGATAAATACCCATATCACTTGACCATAGAATAGAAAATGATATACAGGCACCGCGGTATATATATAAAATTTATTTTGAAATGATTTTTATGGTTTGGATATGATACGGTTTAATAAATATTAAATTTGGATATTTTATAAATATTATTATATATATATATAGTTAAATTTAGAATTTAAGCTACGTATAAATCTGTTGAATATAAATAAATAAGTTGAATAATGAAGTTTGATAATTTATATTTTACGATTTAGTACAAGTTTAAGATATTTCATATATAGAGTTTAACGATTCCAAAAAAATTAAGATTGGAAGATAAATTGGAAATTTATTTGGAATTGGGTTTATTTAAAAATTTAACTCCGTAAGTTGATGTAAACTTATTAAAATTGGAAATTTTAAAGGTATGATATTTATAACAGGATTTTTATTCAGGATAAATTAAATGGATATTTTCTAGTATAAATAAAGTGAAGGAAATAATTAATTGTTAGAAATTGGAGTTTTATTTATGGATTTATTATGTGAATGTTTCAAACTAAATAATAGGACATAAATTGTTAAATAGGATTTCCAACCTTAGTTTGAAAATTTTAAATACTCGAAGTTTGGATATATTGAAATCGAAGTGTTTTATTGAAACTAAAAGTGAATCTAAATTTAATGGGTTTAGACCTAAAATTTTAAATGAATAAAATTATGAAGTCGCGGAAATTATTTTATAAAGTAATTTTAAATTCAATCTATTTTATTCTATATACTGTTTGAATATCCAAACCATTCAAGTTTTAGAAGTATGGTCTTAAAGCTATGAATTTCGAAGTATTATGTTTTGAAAGTTATAATTCAAATGTTTGGTTTCCAGATATTATAAATTTTAAAGCAGTATGATTTTGGAAAAGAAATATATTTGAAAGAAATGATATTATTGATTTGGGTTTTATAAAAATAATATCAAATGACTTGTTTTGGAAATGGAAATGATATCGTATTTATGGGTTTTGAAATGGACAATATTATTCTGGTTTTATAGTATAAACTATTTCTAAAGGCCGCGGTGTTATAATAATGTTTGGTTGTTGAAGAGACCGGGATCGGAAGTTGTCTACTCTCTGCCAACTCCGAAAACCACTTTAACAACCGTGTATGCGGTGGAGATTTCAGAATGAAGTAGGTTGGTGGCGGCGTTTCCTTTGAGGTAAATACGTGGACCCGACTCCCGTGAGTTGGCATAAGGTGGCTAAAATAGGAGCGATTCTCGGGCCAAGGGGGTTAGCGCCCTTTATCAGACACTCCTCTTCGATGCTATACTCTGACTTTGGATTGATTCAGTGGCCACTTTTACTTTTGATTTTTGGGGGAGTTTGTTCGAGGTGGGCGGTAGCTGCGGCTATGCGTTACCACCAGCCCGGATAGCAATTGGTATATCTACCCTGGCATTGCCTAGTTGTGCCGTGTCACCTACCCTAGCGCGCCTTATACGATTTTCGTTATGAAGTGCCCTCTGACGACGCCCATTACGGGGGAGATTACGGCACTGTATAGACTATGGGAATATATTATGTGTTAAGGGGAATATTGGGTCACTCCTTAACGCTATTAAAAAGTAAGTTTATTTTACAATTAGACACTATTGTAATAGCGAAATATACTACATAGTAAATAGTTTAACGGATCCTCAGGAGATGAAAATCCCGAGCATCTCTTAAGTTACTGCACTCATATTTATTCCTGTTGATTTAACTCACATAATATCTTTTAGTTCCGACTCGAGTGTTTTGTCTTTTCAATTCGCTCGGGTCAGTCCGAGCATTTCAGGATTGGAAGACTTTATTTCTGGAGGAAGAAGACGAAGATTTTATTATTATTATTATTATATATTATATGGTTCCACTACACTGTATTCCGCTGCATTGAGATTTATTGGTATGTGAACTCTGATATTTATTCTATAAAGAAGAATCAAATGTTTGTAAACAGTTTTATGAACTGTATATTTATTATTATATTTTATCCTTCCGTTGTGAGATTATGTTTTGTTTTGTTCTTTCTCGTTTTTCTTATTTACCCCATAACAATCCGCCCTTCCGTATGGTTTGAATTGGCATGTGTGTCGATTTAAAGCGTGCGAAAAGGCGGGACGTTATATCTGGTATCGGAGCTTTGGTTTAGCGATAAACCTTAGCTTTGTGGGGTTTGACTCTTTACTAATAGGGTAATAATACCCTATGGGAGTCACTGAGTGTATATATATGAGAGAGCGTATTTGTTAGTGTTATAAAAAGGTTTTAATATTGTGTTAATATGTTCCGTTTTGTATTTATAAATTCTGGTTGATGCATGGGATGCTATGACATCATTAGGGATTTCTAAACACTTAATAGGACAGACCGACATAATATTTGCTTTTAATATAGGTGAATGAAATAATTTTGCCTATTATATTTTCTATATAAAATAAAAAAATTTCAAATGATATCTATATTTGGCTGCAATAGATTGGTTGTAGGTATTAAAGTGTATAAATAATAATAGAAATAAGATTGAAAATAAATAACTGAAATTTAGAAATTTAGAACTTAAGTTCCGGGGTTTTGAGATTTTCTCGAATAAATTTTGGAACATAATAATATTGTTATAAGTATTTTCTGATATAAATATTTGATATAATTTCAAAAAATTGTTTTAAAGAGGATTTTGGAGAAAATAGGTTTTGTACTTTCCTCTCTGTCGCTGGAAAATAATTTCGATGATGGCGGCTGCATCATCGACTTTCATTTTCGAGTTTCGAAGGGGAAAGGCCACTGTGGTAGTTCTACTGCAGATTCATTTTTGAATATATATAAATTTTAAATTTTTTTCAATATAATTAGGGATATATAAGTTGTATCTATTGTTTTAAAATAAATTGAAAATTTAACCTGGTATTAAATTCTTAAATTTCCATTAATTAATTTGTTTCGAATTAGTGTAGTGAAATGAAAAGTAAGTAATTAATAATTGAAACTCTAATATAGGTATGAGATTTAATGCCAAGTTATAAAGGAAATAAAAAGGAAGTTGAAATTGTAACTTATAAGGAAAAAGGGTAAAAATTTATTGAACAATGAATTAATTAAAAGAAATGAGAAAACTTGTATAACCTTCAATTTCATTCTCTAAAAACATATGTATAACTTACCAAATATTAGAAGTTGAAATGTTTAATAAGAAATGTAATGTAAATTGTGCAGTAAAAATATGTAATGAAAGGGTTCAATAAATTGCTTTTATTTATTAGAATTGGTCGTATAGAGTTATAAACTTGAGTTTAAAATGAAAAGACTACAAATTAAAATTAAAAAGTAAGTATTGTGAATGGAATTTAGAAAAGAAATATGAAATGAATGATAATGAACTTAAGTAAACAGTTGAAGCTATTTATAAATAAAATTAGTAGGAAAATGAATACTGTAATAAATGAAATTTAGTAATAAACAAATGAGGACATGCAATAATGAATGAATGAATAATTATAACGAAATAAAAGGAACTGGCATGACCTGAGTTAATGGGATTGAATAATTGTAAGTAACAAGTAAAAATAAATGAAGCAAACATTTAATGAGTAAATGTAAATTAAAAAGATAAATCACTGTATAAATAAAAAGAAAATCAAACAACAAAGGTATGAATTGAAATTAATAATAAGTTAAGTTGATTGTTGTTGGATTTGTTGTTGTTTAGTGATGGTTTTTTGGGTAAGGATACTTTAAAAATTGGATTTGGGGTGAATGGATAATCTATTTAGTTTTATCTAAGACTGTTGAGTAAATGATACGCTAGTAGTTTATTCTTCATTCCGTACAATTTAAAGGTTATGAACCCGAACAACTATTTGTTTATATGATGGATTGGTTGTTTTGTATTTGTTGTGTATGCTGAGTTGATGGTTGTTGTATTGATTTGTTGTTAGGGATTGAAACCACTTATATATTTCACTTTACATAAATTGTTAACCCTTTGGATTTTATAAGTGAAATGCAGGTTATGGAAGCAATTGCTACTGCTTTTGGTTCCATAAATTAAGCATAAATTGCCCGACAAATAGGTACGCTTCGGATTACGGTTTATAGCGTTATTTTATATATTTCGCGTGTTGGGATATTATATTTTGGATAATATATGTAATATAATTGTTATATTTTAATATTTTATTTTCTCCCGAGCATCCCCGTACAAAGGAGACTCTGCCAAAATTTTCCGCAATTTTGGACTTAGAAATTATTTTGAAATGTTTTCCAAATTTTATAAATTTTAATATAAAAGATTTAATGGTTAGAAAGTGGTATATTTTATCTAAATTTATTTATTTTACAAATTTAATTGGTTATAAAGTTTTAAATGAGATATATTGATTCCTAATTCTTTTTCCCCTTCTTTTTCCTTTTCGGGGACGAAAAGTTTTGAGTGGAGGAGAGTGTAACGACCCATAAATTTCGACAATTAAATTTGTTAATTTAATAGGATTTTGTAGTTTAAAGTTTAGTAGAAATAATAAAAGGTGATAAATTTATATTGGAATGAACGCTAAATTAAAATGTAGCAATTGTGACGCCCCACCTCTATACCCACGTTAGCAAAGAGTATTGTATAGATAATACCGTCTGCTAACACGGAGAATAAGGCTGGATAGGAGCGACCATCTGTAATCTTACCTTAACTATTCACGAAACACGTCGAAAAGTAGAATCACAAACAGTTCGACGTATTCAATAAATATTTAAAGCAAGACTACAATGGCTATAGGATCTATCAGAACAGAATATAACAACTCAAATGTAATATACATCACAGAACAGTAAATCATCACATACACATATATAGATACATAACAGAGTATACAAAATGATACATATCAAGTGGTATAGAAAACCACAATATACAGAAGTTCACAAGAATACATATCAGAGTTACAACATATAAGGACTACAAGAAAGCTAAGACAAAAAGAAACTAGCGGAATAGTCCATGCGGAAGCAAAAGAGAGGCTAAGTCCAAAGCACCTAACCTGAAACATCTCGGTCTGACCCGAGTATAAAATACACGGGTCAGTCTAGATAACAAATCAGTTAAATAAACTGAACAATCATAAACCTGCAAGGTTACAAAGTATAACAAATATCTCTAGAGGAGATAACACGATCATCAACAAAAGATGAATCATATAGCACAAGCCTCATATCATCGGCAACTCAAATAAACAAAGGATATAACTATCCCAAAGCAAGCCAAAAAGGCAAATAATAAATACCCATAAGGTATACAAGTTCCACAAGGTAGTCGCTACACTTCATGCGGCTCAAAAAGACCAACACCGAAGGGCAACACCAAGGGAATATACATATCAATGAAATATCAGAAAATTGCACGAGCTCAGTACTGTATAAACAAGGATCCATGAGCCCGAAGACTCCAAACCTAAATATCACCCATGAGGCACATAAGGCCAACATCAGAGCGATACTATATAGGGCAACAAACCCGAAGGCACACACCCGAAGGTACAAACCCGAAGGCCACATACCCAAAGGCAACATACCCAAAGGCAACAAACCCAATACCACTCATGCGGCACATAAGGCCAACATCGGAGCGATACTTTATAGGGCAACAAACCGTAGTGGTGAAGGTCAGAGACCCAGTACTGGACACCACTAACTGGCGGAATGTGTCACAACTCTCGAAGAGGAATCCGAAAAGTGTTAACGTATGTCCCATAACCACTCATTCGCACTAAACGGTTTACTATCTATTAGCCATTTTCACACTCAAAGCATTACAAAGTTCACCTCATCTCATCGGCAAACCAGACACAAGGGTCAAAACGATCAATCGAATAGGTCGGGGACTAATCGGAAAGATAAACGCAGGGATTCATGGTCCGTGTTTTACCTAACCATTTAATCACCTTTCCACTTCGTTCGAAGTGCAAAATTGTGTGTGTTTAAATAGAAATTTATAAAGCGGAGAAGGGAGCTTTTAATACGATTTAGAGGGATTATTTATTAAAATCGTGAATGAAGTCAAAAGCAAGTTATCAAAGCCAAAGATGCAATAACAACCATTAAAAACCAACTTGAATCGATAAGGTTTGGAAAATCTATCAAAACGATCAAAAACAGGCAAAACAGCAGCAGGTCGGTCGGCCGCCTACAGGGCTCGGTCGACCGGACACTGTTCATAAAAACTCTCGGGAAGCAGGTCGGTCGACCGGACTTCCTGGGTCGGTCAGCCGAAGCCGATTTCCTGCACCCAAAACAGAAGCAAAGAAGTGGTCTGGAAGCAGGTCGGTCGACCGGAGCTTGCGCTCGGTCGGCCGAAGGCTGTTTTCCAGCACTTCTTGCCCTTATCAAATGAATTCCAAATCTTTTTCAAATCAAAGCAATAGCACATGAATATTTGTTAGGAAATCATACCCAACATCAATGATAGCAAGAGAGGTAGATGTGAGTTAAAAACTCACCTTTTTACACAAAAACAAAGGAGAAGAAGCACAATTGCAAAGAGAAGATCAACCAATCTCCACTTCAACTCAACAAGCTTCAATCTAAGATCGAAACAAGTATTTCCTAAATTTAGGTTTAGGAATTTCTGAGATTGTAGAGAGAAAGAGATAGAGAAGATGAAGAGGAGGCTTACCAATGGCTTCTACTTGATTTTGGAGCAAGGATTCAAGCTTTGCAAAGGAAACTAGGGCTTGGAGATTCTAATCTCCTTTCTCTTCCATCATTTTCAGTTGGAGCTTGAGTTTGAGGAGTGGAAATGAATGAATGGAAGGAGATGGGCTGAGCTAGGGTATTAGTTGAGCTAGTGGGCTGAACCCAAACCCAAAGCCCAATAGAAAAAAAAGTAGCGAAATTCGACTTACTCCAAACATATCAAAGATTATACTCAAAAAGACCGCAAACGACATTTTGGACTCAATGGAAATGGTTTCGAGCTCCAATTCGGCCGTTTGCAAAAAGTGACATTTCGGACCCCAAAATCCGAATAACGACGCCATATTTAAATCAAACATTTAAATATGTAATCGTTAAATAGGCGGGTTGTTACAGATCTCCCCTCCTTAAAGAAATTGCGTCCTCGCAATACTTAAGGAGAAAATAAATAGTAACAACCAAAAGGCATATCAACACAAAAGAATATCCGAAGAAGAAGCTCACAATAAAGAGCACGAAAAGATAAGCCCAAACTTGCTTGCTTAGAGAATTCTCTAGATTCCTAAGTTCAAATATTCGAAACACCAACGTAACGCAAACAATACGTCAATGAACCGAAGCCCAACAAAAAGAAGCACAATAGAACGTCCGATGAACTTGGTAAAAAGATCATTCCATTCGAACATCAACAAAGAAACAATCACTTGTTGCTTACAACAAAGTGCATTGGCAACACGATCCCCCTTCCGGGAGTATACAAAAAATATCAAGGTCATAAGATGCAAGGAACTCAAGCCATCATTAAGCTCCTTATGAGAAAATAAATATTCCAAAGATTTATGATCGAGGTGGAGAACAAATTTCTCCGCCATAAATAAACGATGATGCCAAACTCTAAAAGCGAAAACGATAGCCGCGAGCACTAAATCATGAGTGGCATATCTAGTCTCGATAGGCTATAACTATTTAGAAGAATAAATGATAGCACGTTCTCTTTTGCAAGTGAACGGCATCCAAACCAATACGATTAGCATTGGTACAAAAGATAAAGCATTGGTTCCCTACGGGAATAACAAGAATAGGGATATCGAAAAGAAAGAGTTCTTTTAAATTAATTTTCTTTCCCAAAAAGCTAAGACTTTCAAAATTACAATTATCTTTATGTAATAATCTTTCAAGAAAAATTTACTTATTCCAAATCAATTTATTGTGCCTGATTGTCTCATCAAAGCATTTAGGAAATTCCTATCGATAACGTTGATCAAGCGCATCGACCAGAATTCTTAAAGCACTCAATGGACAATACAATCACAAAATCATCTTCTATATGATAAACATGTTTCTAAAAACTTTTAAAAATATTCTTTGTTCGTTTAAAGACCAAAAATCCAATTATACTTATAAATAAATCTTATGAAAAAGATTTGCAAAATTCTTTAAATTGCTATTTTCCATCCAAAATCAATAAATACCAAAATGGAATCATCGAGATATTCACAGAATACTCGATTCATAAAATGGATGAAATGAGCTAGACAAACTGAATGACATAGCAAATCATTTATAAGAATTACAACGAGTGCGGAATGCGGTAAGTGGAGTGCTAACTTCCGCAACTCGTAGCCAAATGAAAACCAGTGGTAAGGTCGAGCTAAAAAGACCTTAACACTACAACAAAAGATTGCTTAGGTGATAATCCTAAGACAAGACTAGAAATACTAGAAAATTCTCAAACTACAAGAATGAGAGAAACAACACTTTCCTCGTCATGAGGGATTAAAGAATAAAATGATACCATCAAATTGGAATCGAAATCACAAAGAAAATAGAGACCTACCAAAATAGATGGAGACATACCTTATGCTCGAGAAGAACCTCTAGGAGCATCTGCTATATTTATTTTTCCTGACAGAAGGTTACTCGGAGCAATAGGACAAGTGGAACTACGATGGCCTTCCTTCTTGCAGTAGCGACAGAAGAGAGGCTTAGGACAAGCTCGAATCATATGATCAGGGGAACCACAATTGAAACACTTTCGAATGGAAGGTGTTCCAGCAGACCGAGACGGAGAATCAGATTCAACGGACTTTTTCTTCTTGGAAGAGAAAAATTCCGGCTCATCCAATGGAGACTGCTTTTTGTTGGGGTTCTTGTAAACCTCAACATCATCACTACTATCACACTCCCCCTCGATGGCTTCGAGATGAAGTGCAGAATCAACTAACTCCTCAAAGGAAAGCTTAAGCTCAAGCAATAAAGACTTCTTCAGATATTTTCTAAGACCAGATACAAACTTCAGATTCTTCCTATAAGAAGTGCTAATGAATTCAAGACCATACATAGATAAGGCCTCGAAAGATGCAACATATTCAAAAATGGAAGACTCCCCTTGCTTCAACTCAAGAAAGCGCTGGGACAACAAAGCTTTCTCAGATTCAGGAACGAACTTGAGTTCGAATCGTTCCCGAAACTGAGTCCAAGAAAGAGCAAACTCATCAATTTCGGCTACAAGAAGCTCGTACCAATCAAGGGCACGCTGTCGCAATAAGCTTGAAGTTACAAGAACTCTATCATGATTAGAAATATCCATTCTAGAGAAGATACGTTCGCACGTGCGAAACCAAGCTTGGGTCTCAAGAACAGACTCGGAGCCTTTAAACGGCTTTCCTCCAAGATGAGTAAAATCACTGCACAAGCGTGCAAAGGTAGACTTGCGAGGTGGAGACACTCGAGCATGAAATGGAGTCTGAGTGCTCCTAAACAACTCCATAAACTGATCGGCAGACATATAAACGCCGTCCGGACGCGAGCCACTGGATTGCCCAACACCCGAACGTCGTCCTATGCCTCTTCCAGCCATAAGCTGAAAGTTGAAGAAGATAAAGATTAACTACAAGGTAGATATTTCAATACGGAATACTACGGAGTAAAATATATTCCTAGACGTATTCCCCAAATCCTATCTACCCCAAAAACACGGAGGGAATAAAAGCACAATGATTCAAAGATCTGTAACACTTGTTACACTTTGATGTACCGTAATATGTGCTTCTGTTCTATGTTTATCGTATTTTGTTCTGAACGCAGCTCTGATACCACGCTGTGACGCCCCACCTCTATACCCACGTTAGCAAAGAGTATTGTATAGATAATACCGTCTGCTAACACGGAGAATAAGGTTGGAGAGGAGCGACCATCTGTAATCTTACCTTAACTATTCACGAAACACATCGAAAAGTAGAATCACAAACAGTTCGACGTATTCAATAAATATTTAAAGCAAGACTACAATGGCTATAGGATCTATCAGAACAGAATATAACAACTCAAATGTAATATACATCACAGAACAGTAAATCATCACATACACATATATAGATACATAACAGAGTATATAAAATGATACATATCAAGTGGTATAGCAAACCACAATATACAGACGAGTTCACAAGAATACATATCAGAGTTACAACATATAAGGACTACAAGAAAGCTAAGACAAAAAGAAACTAGCGGAATAGTCCATGCGGAAGCAAAAGAGGCTAAGTCCAAAGCACCTAACCTGAAACATCTCGGTCTGACCCGAGTATAAAATACACGGGTCAGTCTAGATAACAAATCAGTTAAATAAACTGAACAATCATAAACCTGCAAGGTTACAAAGTATAACAAATATCTCTAGAGGAGATAACACAATCATCAACAAAAGATGAATCATATAGCACAAGCATCATATCATCGGCAACTCAAATAAACAAAGGATATAACTATCCCAAAGCAAGGCAAAAAGGCAAATAATAAATACCCATAAGGTATACAAGTTCCACAAGGTAGTCGCTACACTTCATGCGGCTCAAAAAGACCAACACCGAAGGGCAACACCAAGGGAATATACATATCAATGAAATATCAGAAAATTGCTCGAGCTCAGTACTGTATAAACAAGGATCCATGAGCCCGAAGACTCCAAACCCAAATATCACCCATGAGGCACATAAGGCCAACATCAGAGCGGTACTATATAGGGCAACAAACCCGAAGGCACACACCCGAAGGTACAAACCCGAAGGCCACATACCCGAAGGCAACATACCCAAAGGCAACAAACCCAATATCACTCATGCGGCACATAAGGCCAACATCGGAGCGATACTTTATAGGGCAACAAACCGTAGTGGTGAAGGTCAGAGACCCAGTACTGGACACCACTAACTGGCGGAATGTGTCACAACTCTCGAAGAGGAATCCGAAAAGTGTTAACGTATGTCCTATAACCACTCGTTCGCACTAAACGGTTTACTATCCGTTAGCCATTTTCACACTCAAAGCATTACAAGGTTCACCTCATCCCATCGGTAAACCAGACACAAGGGTCAAAACGATCAATCGAATAGGTCGGGGACTAATCGGAAAGATAAACGCAGGGATTCATGGTCCGTGTTTTACCTAACCATTTAATCACCTTTCCACTTCGTTCGAAGTGCAAAATTGTGTGTGTTTAAATAGAAATTTATAAAGCGGAGAAGGGAGCTTTTAATACGATTTAGAGGGATTATTTATTAAAATCGTGAATGAAGTCAAAAGCAAGTTATCAAAGCCAAAGATGCAATAACAACCATTAAAAACCAACTTGAATCGATAAGGTTTGGAAAATCTATCAAAACGATCAAAAACAGGCAAAACAGGCAAAATAGCAGCAGGTCGGTCGGCCGCCTACATGGCTCGGTCGACCGGACACTGTTCATAAAAACTCTCAGGAAGCAGGTCGGTCGACCGGACTTCCTGGGTCGGTCAGCCGAAGCCAATTTCCTGCACCCAAAACAGAAGCAAAGAAGTGGTCTGGAAGCAGGTCGGTCGACCGGAGCTTGCGCTCGGTCGGCCGAAGGCTGTTTTCCAGCACTTCTTGCCCTTATCAAATGAATTCCAAATCTTTTTCAAATCAAAGCAATAGCACATGAATATTTGTTAGGAAATCATACCCAACATCAATGATAGCAAGAGAGGTAGATGTGAGTTAAAAACTCACCTTTTTACACAAAAACAAAGGAGAAGAAGCACAATTGCAAGGAGAAGATCAACCAATCTCCACTTCAACTCAACAAGCTTCAATCTAAGATCAAAACAAGTATTTCCTAAATTTAGGTTTAGGAATTTCTGAGATTGAAGAGAGAAAGAGATAGAGAAGATGAAGAGGAGGCTTACCAATGGCTTCTACTTGATTTTGGAGCAAGGATTCAAGCTTTGCAAAGGAAACTAGGGCTTGGAGTTTCTAATCTCCTTTCTCTTCCACCATTTTCAGTTGGAGCTTGAGTTTGAGGAGTGGAAATGAATGAATGGAAGGAGATGGGATGAGCTAGGGTATTAGTTGAGCTAATGGGCTGAACCCAAACCCAAAGCCCAATAGAAAAAAAAGTAGCTAAATTCGACTTACTCCAAACATATCAAAGATTATACTCAAAAAGATCGCAAACGACATTTTGGACTCAATGGAAATGGTTTCGAGCTCCAATTCGGCCGTTTGCAAAAAGTGACATTTCGGACCCCAAAATCCGAATAACGACGCCATATTTAAATCAAACATTTAAATATGTAATCGTTAAATAGGCGGGTTGTTACAGATCTCCCCTCCTTAAAGAAATTGCGTCCTCGCAATACTTAAGGAGAAAATAAATAGTAACAACCAAAAGGCATATCAACACAAAAGAATATCCGAAGAAGAAGCTCACAATAAAGAGCACGAAAAGATAAGCCCAAACTTGCTTGCTTAGAGAATTCTCTAGATTCCTAAGTTCAACTATTCGAAACACCAACGTAATGCAAACAATACGTCAATGAACCGAAGCCCAACAAAAAGAAGCACAATAGAATGTCCGATGAACTTGGTAAAAAGATCATTCCATTCGAACATCAACAAAGAAACAATAACTTGTTGCTTACAACAAAGTGCATTGGCAACACGATCCCCCTTCTGGGAGTATACAAAAAATATCAAGGTCATAAGATGCAAGGAACTCAAGCCATCATTAAGCTCCTTATGAGAAAATAAATATTCCAAAGATTTATGATCGAGGTGGAGAACAAATTTCTCCGCCATAAATAAACGATGATGCCAAACTCTAAAAGCGAAAACGATAGCCGCGAGCACTAAATCATGAGTGGCATATCTAGTCTCGATAGGCTATAACTATTTAGAAGAATAAATGATAGCACGTTCTCTTTTGCAAGTGAACGGCATCCAAACCAATACGATTAGCATTGGTACAAAAGATAAAGCATTGGTTCCCTACGGGAATAACAAGAATAGGGATATCGAAAAGAAAGAGTTCTTGTAAATTAATTTTCTTTCCCAAAAAGCTAAGACTTTCAAAATTACAATTATCTTTATGTAATAATCTTTCAAGAAAAATTTACTTATTCCAAATCAATTTATTGTGCCTGATTGTCTCATCAAAGCGTTTAGGAAATTCCTATCGATAACGTTGATCAAGCGCATCGACCAGAATTCTTAAAGCACTCAATGGACAATACAATCACAAAATCATCTTCTATATGATAAACATGTTTCTAAAAACTTTTAAAAATATTCTTTGTTCGTTTAAAGACCAAAAATCCAATTATACTTATAAATAAATCTTATGAAAAAGATTTGCAAAATTCTTTAAATTGCTATTTTCCATCCAAAATCAATAAATACCAAAATGGAATCATCGAGATATTCACAGAATACTCGATTCATAAAATGGATGAAATGAGCTAGACAAACTGAATGACATAACAAATCATTTATAAGAATTACAACGAGTGCGGAATGCGGTAAGTGGAGTGCTAACTTCCGCAACTCGTAGCCAAATGAAAACCAGTGGTAAGGTCGAGCTAAAAAGACCTTAACACTACAACAAAAGATTGCTTAGGTGATAATCCTAAGACAAGACTAGAAATACCAGAAAATTCTCAAACTACAAGAATGAGAGAAACAACACTTTCCTCGTCATGAGGGATTAAAGAATAAAATGATAACATCAAATTGGAATCGAAATCACAAAGAAAATAGAGACCTACCAAAATAGATGGAGACATACCTTATGCTCGAGAAGAACCTCCACGAGCATCTGCTATATTTAGTTTTCCTGACAGAAGGTTACTCGAAGCAATAGGACAAGTGGAACTACGATGGCCTTCCTTCTTGCAGTAGCGACAGAAGAGAGGCTTAGGACAAGCTCGAATCATATGATCAGGGGAACCACAATTGAAACACTTTCGAATGGAAGGTGTTCCAGCAGACCGAGACGGAGAATCAGATTCAACGGACTTTTTCTTCTTGGAAGAGAAAAATTCCGGCTCATCCAATGGAGACTGATTTTTGTTGGGGTTCTTGCAAACCTCAACATCATCACTACTATCACACTCCCCCTCGATGGCTTCGAGATGAAGTGCAGAATCAACTAACTCCTCAAAGGAAAGCTTAAGCTCAAGCAATAAAGACTTCTTCAGATATTTCCTAAGACCAGATACAAACTTCAGATTCTTCCTATAAGAAGTGCTAATGAATTCAAGACCATACATAGATAAGGCCTCGAAAGATGCAACATATTCAAAAATGGAAGACTCCCCTTGCTTCAACTCAAGAAAGCGCTGGGACAACAAAGCTTTCTCAGATTCAGGAACGAACTTGAGTTCGAATCGATCCCGAAACTGAGTCCAAGAAAGAGCAGACTCATCAATTTCGGCTACAAGAAGCTCGTACCAATCAAGGGCACGCTGTCGCAATAAGCTTGAATTTACAAGAACTCTATCATGATTAGAAATATCCATTCTAGTGAAGATACGTTCGCACGTGCGAAACCAACACGTGCGAAACCAAGCTTGGGTCTCAAGAACAGACTCGGAGCCTTTAAACGGCTTTCCTCCATGATGAGTAAAATCACTACACAAGCGTGCAAAGGTAGACTTGCGAGGTGGAGACACTCGAGCATGAACTGGAGGCTGAGTGCTCCTAAACAACTCCATAAACTGATCGGCAGACATATAAACGCCGTCCGGACGCGAGCCACTGGATTGCCCAACACCCGAACGTCGTCCTATGCCTCTTCCAGCCATAAGATGAAAGTTGAAGAAGATAAAGATTAACTATAAGGTAGATATTTCAATACGGAATACTACGGAGTAAAATATATTCCTAGACGTATTCCTCAAATCCTATCTACCCCAAAAACACGGAGGGAATAAAAGCACAATGATTCAAAGATCTGTAACACTTGTTACACTTTGATGTACCGTAATATGTGCTTCTGTTCTATGTTTATCGTATTTTGTTCTGAACGCAGCTCTGATACAACGCTGTGACGCCCCACCTCTATACCCACGTTAGCAAAGAGTATTGTATAGATAATACCGTCTGCTAACACGGAGAATAAGGCTGGAGAGGAGCGACCATCTGTAATCTTACCTTAACTATTCACGAAACACGTCGAAAAGTAGAATCACAAACAGTTCGACGTATTCAATAAATATTTAAAGCAAGACTACAATGGCTATAGGATCTATCAGAACAGAATATAACAACTCAAATGTAATATACATCACAGAACAGTAAATCATCACATACACATATATAGATACATAACAGAGTATACAAAATGATACATATCAAGTGGTATAGCAAACCACAATATACAGACGAGTTCACAAGAATACATATCAGAGTTACAACATATAAGGACTACAAGAAAGCTAAGACAAAAAGAAACTAGCGGAATAGTCCATGCGGAAGCAAAAGAGGCTAAGTCCAAAGCACCTAACCTGAAACATCTCGGTCTGACCCGAGTATAAAATACACGGGTCAGTCTAGATAACAAATCAGTTAAATAAACTGAACAATCATAAACCTGCAAGGTTACAAAGTATAACAAATATCTCTAGAGGAGATAACACAATCATCAACAAAAGATGAATCATATAGCACAAGCATCATATCATCGGCAACTCAAATAAACAAAGGATATAACTATCCCAAAGCAAGCCAAAAAGGCAAATAATAAATACCCATAAGGTATACAAGTTCCACAAGGTAGTCGCTACACTTCATGCGGCTCAAAAAGACCAACACCGAAGGGCAACACCAAGGGAATATACATATCAATGAAATATCAAAAAATTGCTCGAGCTCAGTACTGTATAAACAAGGATCCATGAGCCCGAAGACTCCAAACCCAAATATCACCCATGAGGCACATAAGGCCAACATCAGAGCGGTACTATATAGGGCAACAAACCCGAAGGCACACACCCGAAGGTACAAACCCGAAGGCCACATACCCGAAGGCAACATACCCAAAGGCAACAAACCCAATATCACTCATGCGGCACATAAGGCCAACATCGGAGCGATACTTTATAGGGCAACAAACCGTAGTGGTGAAGGTCAGAGACCCAGTACTTGACACCACTAACTGGCGGAATGTGTCACAACTCTCGAAGAGGAATCCAAAAAGTGTTAACGTATGTCCCATAACCACTCGTTCGCACTAAACGGTTTACTATCCGTTAGCCATTTTCACACTCAAAGCATTACAAGGTTCACCTCATCTCATCGGTAAACCAGACACAAGGGTCAAAACGATCAATCGAATAGGTCGGGGACTAATCGGAAAGATAAACGCAGGGATTCATGGTCCGTGTTTTACCTAACCATTTAATCACCTTTCCACTTCGTTCGAAGTGCAAAATTGTGTGTGTTTAAATAGAAATTTATAAAGCGGAGAAGGGAGCTTTTAATACGATTTAGAGGGATTATTTATTAAAATCGTGAATGAAGTCAAAAGCAAGTTATCAAAGCCAAAGATGCAATAACAACCATTAAAAACCAACTTGAATCGATAAGGTTTGGAAAATCTATCAAAACGATCAAAAACAGGCAAAACAGGCAAAATAGCAGCAGGTCGGTCGGCCGCCTACATGGCTCGGTCGACCGGACACTGTTCATAAAAACTCTCAGGAAGCAGGTCGGTCGACCGGACTTCCTGGGTCGGTCAGCCGAAGCCAATTTCCTGCACCCAAAACAGAAGCAAAGAAGTGGTCTGGAAGCAGGTCGGTCGACCGGAGCTTGCGCTCGGTCGGCCGAAGGCTGTTTTCCAGCACTTCTTGCCCTTATCAAATGAATTCCAAATCTTTTTCAAATCAAAGCAATAGCACATGAATATTTGTTAGGAAATCATACCCAACATCAATGATAGCAAGAGAGGTAGATGTGAGTTAAAAACTCACCTTTTTACACAAAAACA
The DNA here is from genome assembly GCA_030765085.1 of Allium cepa. Taxonomy (NCBI): domain Eukaryota; kingdom Viridiplantae; phylum Streptophyta; class Magnoliopsida; order Asparagales; family Amaryllidaceae; genus Allium; species Allium cepa. The sequence continues at coordinate 693,250,553 of CM060934.1, forward strand.
AAGGAGAAGAAGCACAATTGCAAGGAGAAGATCAACCAATCTCCACTTCAACTCAACAAGCTTCAATCTAAGATCAAAACAAGTATTTCCTAAATTTAGGTTTAGGAATTTCTGAGATTGAAGAGAGAAAGAGATAGAGAAGATGAAGAGGAGGCTTACCAATGGCTTCTACTTGATTTTGGAGCAAGGATTCAAGCTTTGCAAAGGAAACTAGGGCTTGGAGTTTCTAATCTCCTTTCTCTTCCACCATTTTCAGTTGGAGCTTGAGTTTGAGGAGTGGAAATGAATGAATGGAAGGAGATGGGCTGAGCTAGGGTATTAGTTGAGCTAGTGGGCTGAACCCAAACCCAAAGCCCAATAGAAAAAAAAAGTAGCGAAATTCGACTTACTCCAAACATATCAAAGATTATACTCAAAAAGATCGCAAACGACATTTTCGACTCAATGGAAATGGTTTCGAGCTCCAATTCGGCCGTTTGCAAAAAGTGACATTTCGGACCCCAAAATCCGAATAACGACGCCATATTTAAATCAAACATTTAAATATGTAATCGTTAAATAGGCGGGTTGTTACAGCAATGGTAATTAAAAAACCTATTTATTTTAATTTAATAAATTTATTCAATATAGGACCTAGTTATAAGCGTGGATTTATGGGTCTGATAACAAATTAGTATAAATTGCCTAATTAAGCGGTCGATAAATTCATTTGTAAATCAAACTCATTAAATGGTAAGTAATTATAATGTGTTATTGATATAAACGTTACTAATTATTTATATAGTAGCAGAAATGTAAATGAAATGCAACCGTAGAAATTTAAGCTAAGTATTAACGACTGAAATGAATTGTCGTTTTAATGGAGTACTATATATTGTCATACTAAGCTAAGAATTTAATATAAGGAAACAAAGGCAAATTGAAATCAATCAATGGATGTATATAGATTGTAAAGTTATAATAATAAATGAAAATTTGATTGGTTATATTAATTGAATGGAATTCAAATTTGTTGGAAAAGATAAACATGTAATTGGAAATAAAACTTAAAACGGACTTAAATATTGAATTTATTTAATTAGTATATATAAAATAAATAATGATTAAATGAAAACCAATACTCTGTAAATATCTATAATATTTGAGTGGAAATAATATTTATAAATGTGGGATTAAGAGTTTACAACAATTATTGTGAGTTATATACTTAGTTCATTCAATTAGATTTGGAAAACATTGCAATAGATGTAAATTAGGTGTTACGTTAAATAAATTAAAGTAGTAAATGGGGAATAACGTAAGTGTCTTCATAATATGATGATTTGTGAATAGAAAGATGGAAATAAAGTTTATTAATTTCTCGGAATTTAATTTATGACAAAAGGTTAATTGCAATCAAATGAGTTGAATATTTAAACAGGAATCAAGCTTTATTATTTATTTGGTTTTAAAATATGATAATTTGGATTTATTGCAATTAAGTGAAATTAAATATAAAATTTTACGTTAATTGGAAACTAAGTTGAAATTGTAAATTATTTATGTAATAGCTTTGAACCAATGTTGATTTCAACCATTAGACTGAAATGGATTGAATAAAAAGGACTGAATAGTGAATTCAATGAAATTATAAAAAGGTAAATTTATAATTGATAATGTAATGAAATTTGAGTTTACGCTAAAATTTATGGTTGAATCAACAATTAATTAACATCTAAATTGGTTTAAATCACTGAGATTGTTTTAGAAAACAAAACTGATAAAATTTGTAAATTTTGAAAGTGAAAAGAAAAAAAAGTAATTTAATTAATTTAATTAATTTATTTAATTTATTTAATTAATATAAAAAATAGTCATTTTGGTCACGGACTCGGATTTCGACGAAACCAGTTTCATCGGATCCATAACGGTGAGTTATTGTAGGATTTCAAGTTTTGTAGCGATCGGACTTGTCGTTTGATCGTACGAACGCGAAACGCCTTCAAATCAATTTAAGTGAAATCAATTTGAAATCAATTTGAAAATATTGTTTTCAGCATAACTTCTTCATACGTTGGAATTTGAATGTGAAATTTTTTCCATCGCGTTCAGAATATTTTTAAACACCTATTTTGATATATGAGTTTCCCAAATTTCGTTCCGGGGTGTGAACGGGCTTTTTGGGCCACGTTAGCATTAGCACGTATATCCAATCTGATCCATCTACTCTATTTCTAACCTACCTATATAAACCCAGTTATAAACCCTAGCCTCCATCTATTCTCATTTGTTTATGCGTTCATTTCCTCAGCTCCTTCTCTTCCTAATGGCTGAAAACCCTAGATTCAGATACAATTCAAAAATCAAATCCAAAGTCAAAATTTTAAAGTCCTCAGAAAATTCCAAAAAAATATATGTTGATGCTCTCGACGAGGAAAATTTAATGGTGTAATTCGTCTTTCGATTCGGGCTGTGGTTTGACCAGAATTTGGGCGTTTAATTTCGACCGTTCGTTGATCGTCGATGGATAGTGACGGATCGACAAATCGTTGGTACTGTCGTGTGGAGAGTCGAATGGGGAGTTCATCGGAGGGGTTAGCTGGGAAAATCAACGGTTAGATCGGCGTAATTTTTGCAATTAGGGTTTCGGTAGGGTGGCGGCCGGTGGCATTTTGGTCGACCGGAGTGGAAGTGGAGGCCATAAGGTGTCGCGGCTCGTCGAGCTGGAGCCGATGGGGGTGGTGACGCGTTCAACGGTGGCCGGTGGGGCGAGAGATCGGTAGTCAAAGGTGGTTAAAGGGCACGGTATTTGGGTTGTCGTGCGCGTTAGAAACCTGGGAAGGGGAGAACGTCTTGATGACGTGGCAACATGGAAGGTGATTGTGTTTTTCTGTTTTTTTTATTTTTTTATTTTCAACTCGCAATTTTCGCTATAACTTCTACGTACGAACTCCATTTCACACGCGATTTTTTTTCTTATGATCGTAATAGAATTATGGACTTGATGACGCTGGTTTGGACGAATTCTAAGACGGTCAAATTTTTGGGTTTAAATTGGATTTAAATTCAATTTAGATTCAAAAGGTGAGTGTTTTAACTCACTCACAACTTATAAAATTTCTTATGTTTGTTAATTTGACTTAAGATATGAGTAGAAATTTATTTATGATTGTTTGACATGTTTTATTCATCATCTCAGTTAAATCGCATTTATTTAATTTAACTGTTAATAAATTTTATTATTGCATATAAATTGACAGTTAGAATTTATTTATTTGCGTATAAACTGCTAGTTAAACAGCTATTAAATTTATTACCGAATATAAACTGTTAGTTAATACATGTTATTTATTCCCTGTTATATTTTATATGTTCTATATTGATGTTGTTTAAATTGGATGATGATTATAATTAATGGTTGATGATTGATGTTGGTGAATGGATGATGTGAACTATATTTCAAAATCTGCAAGTTATCATGCATTCCATTTTATTCGGGATTGCGGTTTGAAATGATATACTACCGCAAATTTTTTATTTATTTTTAAATTGCGGTTGAAATGATAAATATCCATATCACTTGACCATAGGATAGAAAATGATATACAGGCACCGCGGTATATATATATAATTTATTTTGAAATGATTTTTATGGTTTGGATATGATACGGTTTAATAAATATTAAATTTGGATATTTTATAAATATTATTTTATATATATATATATATATAGTTAAATTTAGAATTTAAGCTACGTATAAATCTGTTGAATATAAATAAATAAGTTGAATAATGAAGTTTGATCATTTATATTTTACGATTTAGTACAAGTTTAATATATTTCATATATAGAGTTTAACAATTCCAAAAAAATTAAGATTGGAAGATAAATTGGAAATTTATTTGGAATTGGGTTTATTTAAAAATTTAACTCCGTAAGTTGATGTAAACTTATTAAAATTGGGAATTTTAAAGGTATGATATTTATAACTGGATTTTTATTTAGGATAAATTAAATGGATATTTTCTAGTATAAATATAGTGAAGGAAATAATTAATTGTTAGAAATTGGAGTTTTATTTATGGATTTATTATGTGAATGTTTCAAACTAAATAATAGGACATAAGTTGTTAAATAGGGTTTCCAACCTTAGTTTGAAAATTTTAAATACTCGAAGTTTGGATATATTGAAATCGAAGTGTTTTATTGAAACTTAAAGTGAATCTAAATTTAATGGGTCTAGACCTAAAATTTTAAATGAATAAAATTATGAAGTCGCGGAAATTATTTTATAAAGTAATTTTAAATTCAATCTATTTTATTCTATATACTGTTTGAATATCCAAACCATTCAAGTTTTAGAAGTATGGTCTTAAAGCTATGAATTTCGAAGTATTATGTTTTGAAAGTTATAGTTCAAATGTTTGGTTTCCAGATATTATAAATTTTAAAGCAATATGATTTTGGAAAAGAAATATATTTGAAAGAAATGATATTATTGATTTGGGTTTTATAAAAATAATATCAAATGAGTTGTTTTGGAAATGGAAATGATATCGTATTTATGGGTTTTGAAATGGACAATTTTATTCTGGTTTTATAGTATAAACTATTTTTAAAGGCCGCGGTGTTATAATAACGTTTGGTTGTTGAAGAGACCGGGATCGGAAGTTGTCTACTCTCTGCCAACTCCGAAAACCACTTTAACAACCGTGTATACGGTGGAGATTTCAGAATGAAGTAGGTTGGTGGCGGCGTTTCCTTTGAGGTAAATACGTGGACCCGACTCCAGTGAGTTGGCATAAGGTGGCTAAAACAGGAGCGATTCTCGGGCCAAGGGGGTTAGCGCCCTTTATCAGACACTCCTCTTCGATGCTATACTCTGACTTTGGATTGATTCGGTGGCCACTTTTACTTTTGATTTTAGGGGGAGTTTGTTCGAGGTGGGCGGTAGCTGCGGCTATGCGTTACCACCAGCCCGGATAGCAATTGGTATATCTACCCTGGCATTGCCTAGTTGTGATGTGTCACCTACCCTAGCGCCTTATACGATTTTGGTTTTGTACCATACCTATGAAGTGCCCTCTGACGACGCCCATTACGGGGGAGAGTACGGTACTGTATAGACTGTGGGAATATATTATGTTTTAAGGGGAATATTGGGTCACTCCTTAACGCTATTAAAAAGTAAGTTTATTTTACAATTAGACACTATTGTAATAGCGAAATATACTACATAGTAAATAGTTTAACAGATCCTTAGGAGATGAAAATCCCGAGCATCTCTTAAGTTACTGCACTCATATTTATTCATGTTGATTTAACTTACATAAGATCTTTTAGTTCCGACTCGAGTGTTTTGTCTTTTCAATTCGCTCGGGTCAGTCCGAGCATTTCAGGATTGGAAGACTTTATTTCTGGAGGAAGAAGATGAAGATTTTATTATTATTATTATATATTATATGGTTCCACTACACTGTATTCCGCTGCATTGAGATTTATTGGTATGTGAACTCTGATATTTATTCTATAAAGAAGAATCAAATGTTTGTAAACAGTTTTATGAACTGTATATTTATTATTATATTTTATCCTTCCGCTGTGAGATTCTGTTTTGTTTTGTTCTTTCTCGTTTTTCTTATTTACCCCATAACAATCCACCCTTCCGTATGGTTTGAATTGGCACGTGTGTCGATTTAAAGCGTGCGAAAAGGCGGGACGTTATATCTGGTATCAGAGCTTTGGTTTAGCGATAAACCTTAGCTTTGTGGGGTTTGACTCTTTACTAATAGAGTAATAATACCCTATGGGAGTCACTGAGTGTATATATATGAGAGAGCGTATTTGTTAGTGATATAAAAAGGTTTTAATATTGTGTTAATCTGTTCCGTTTTGTATTTATAAATTCTGGCTGATGCATGGGACGCTATGACATCAATAGGGATTTGTAAACACTTAATAGGACAGACCGACATAATATTTGCTTTTAATATAGGTGAATGAAATAATTTTGCCTATTATATTTTCTATATAAAATAAAAAAATTTCAAATGATATCTATATTTGGCTGCAATAGATTGGTAGTAGGTATTAAAGCGTATAAATAATAATAGAAATAAGATTGAAAATAAATAACTGAAATTTGGAAATTTAGAACTTAAGTTCTGGGGTTTTGAGATTTTCTTGAATAAATTTTGGAACATAATAATATTGTTATAAGTATTTTATGATATAAATATTTGATATAATTTGAAAAAATTGTTTTAAAGAGGATTTTGGAGAAAATAGGTTTTGTACTTTCCTCTCTGTCGCTGGAAAATAATTTCGGTGATGGCGGCTGCATCATCGACTTTCATTTTCGAGTTACGAAGGGGAAAGGCCACTGTGGTAGTTCTACTGCAGATTCATTTTTGAATATATATAGATTTTAAATTGTTTTAAATATAATTAGGGATATATAAGTTGTAAGAACATATTTATCTATTGTTTTAAAATAAATTGAAAATTTAACCCGGTATTAAATTCTTAAATTTCCATTAATTAATTTTTTTTGAATTAGTGTAGTGAAATGAAAAGTAAGTAATTAATAATTGAAACCTCTAATTTAGGTATGAGATTTAATGCCAAGTTATAAAGGAAATAAAAAGGAAGTTGAAATTGTAACTTCTAAGGAAAAAGGGTAAAAATTTATTGAATAATGAATTAATTAAAAGAAATGAGAAAACTTGTATAACCTTCAATTTCATTCTCTAAAAACATATGTATAACTTACCAAATATTAGAAGTTGAAATGTTTAATGAGAAATGTAATGTAAATTGTGCAGTAAAAATATGTAATGAAAGGGTTCAATAAATTGCTTATATTTATTAGAATTGGTGGTATAGAGTTATAAACTTGAGTTTAAAATGAAAAGACTACAAATTAAAATTAAAAAGTAAGTATTGTAAATGGAATTTAGAAAAAATATATGAAATGAATGATAATGAACTTAAGTAAACAGTTGAAGCTATTTATAAATAAAATTAGTAGGAAAATGAATAATGCAATAAATGAAATTTAGTAATAAACAAATGAGGACATGCAATAATGAATGAATGAATAATTATAACGAAATAAAAGGAACTGGCATGACCTGAGTTAATGGGATTGAATAATTGTAAGTAATAAGTAATAATAAATGAAGCAAACATTTAATGAGTAAATGTAAATTAGAAAGATAAATCACTGTATAAATAAAAAGAAAATCAAACAACAAAGATATGAAATGAAATTAATAATAAGTTAAGTTGATTGTTGTTGGATTTGTTGTTGTTTTGTGATGGTTGTTTGGGTAAGGAAACTTTAAAAATTGGATTTGGGGTGAATGGATAATCTATTTAGTTTTATCTAAGACTGTTGAGTAAATGATACGCTAGTAGTTTATTCTTCATTCCATACAATTTAAAGGTTATGAACCCGAACAACTATTTGTTTATATGATGGATTGGTTGTTTTGTATTTGTTGTGTATGCTGAATTGATGGTTGTTGTATTTATTTGTTGTTAGGGATTGAAACCACTTATATATTTCACTTTACATAAATTGTTAACCCTTTGGATTTTATAAGTGAAATGCAGGTTATGGAAGCAATTGCTACTGCTTTTGGTTCCATAAATTAAGCATAAATTGCCCGACAAATAGGTACGCTTCGAATTACGGTTTGTAGCGTTATTTTATATATTTCGCGTGCTGGGATATTATATTTTGGATAATATATGTAATATAATTGTTATATTTTGATATTTTATTTTCTCCCGAGCATCCCCGTACAAAGGAGATTCTGCCAAAATTTTCCGTAAATTTTGGACTTAGAAATTATTTTGAAATGTTTTCCAAATTTTATAAATTTTAATATAAAAGATTTAATGGTTATAAAGTGGTATATTTTATCTAAATTAATTTATTGTATAAATTTAATTAGTTATAAAGTTTTAAATGGGATATATTGATTCCTAATTCTTTTTCCTTTTCGAGGACGAAAAGTTTTGAGTGGAGGAGAGTGTAACGACCCATAAATTTCGACAATTAAATTTGTTAATTTAATAGGATTTTGTAGTTTAAAGTTTAGTAGAAATAATAAAAGGTGATAAATTTATATTGGAATGAACGCTAAATTAAAATGTAGCAATGGTAATTAAAAAACCTATTTATTGTAATTTAATAAATTTAATCAATATAGGACTTAGTTATAAGCGTGGATTTATGGGTATGATAACAAATTAGTATAAATTGCCTAATTAAGCGGTCGATAAATTCATTTGTAAATCAAACTCATTAAATGGTAAGTAATTATAATGTGTTATTGATATAAACGTTACTAATTATTTATATAGTAGCAGAAATGTAAATGAAATGCAACCGTAGAAATTTAAGCTAAGTATTAACGACTGAAATGAATTGTCGTTTTAATGGAGTACTATATATTGTCATACTAAGCTAAGAATTTAATATAAGGAAACAAAGGCAAATTGAAATCAATCAATGGATGTATATAGATTGTAAAGTTATAATAATAAATGAAAATTTGATTGGTTATATTAATTGAATGGAATTCAAATTTGTTGGAAAAGATAAACATGTAATTGGAAATAAAACTTAAAACGGACTTAAATATTGAATTTATTTAAGTAGTATATATAAAATAAATAATGATTAAATGAAAACCAATACTCTGTAAATATCTATAATATTTGAGTGGAAATAATATTTATAAATGTGGGATTAAGAGTTTACAACAATTATTGTGAGTTATATACTTAGTTCATTCAATTAGATTTGGAAAACATTGCAATAGATGTAAGTTAGGTGTTACGTTAAATAAATTAAAGTAGTAAATGGGGAATAACGTAAGTGTCTTCATAATATGATGATTTGTGAATAGAAAGATGGAAATAAAGTTTATTAATTTCTCGGAATTTAATTTATGACAAAAGGTTAATTGCAATCAAATGAGTTGAATATTTAAACAGGAATCAAGCTTTATTTATTTATTTGGTTTTAAAATATGATAATTTGGATTTATTGCAATTAATTTAAATTAAATATAAAATTTTACGTTAATTGGAAACTAAGTTGAAATTGTAAATTATTTATGTAATAGCTTTGAACCAATGTTGATTTCAACCATTAGACTGAAATGGATTGAATAAAAAGGACTGAATAGTGAATTCAATGAAATTATAAAAAGGTAAATTTATAATTGATAATGTAATGAAATTTGAGTTTACGCTAAAATTTATGGTTGAATCAACAATTAATTAACATCTAAATTGGTTTAAATCACTGAGATTGTTTTGGAAAACAAAACTGATAAAATTTGTAAATTTTGAAAGTGAAAAGAAAAAAAGTAATTTAATTAATTTATTTAATTTATTTAATTAATATAAAAAATAGTCATTTTGGTCACGGACTCGGATTTCGACGAAACCAGTTTCATCGGATCGATAACGGTGAGTTATTGTAGGATTTCAAGTTTCGTAGTGATCGGACTTGTCGTTTGATCGTACGAACGCGAAACGCCTTGAAATCGATTTAAGTGAAATCAATTTGAAATCAATTTGAAAATATTGTTTTCAGCATAACTTCTTCATACGATGGAATTTGGACGTGAAATTTTTTCCATCGCGTTCAGCATATTTTTAAACACCTATTTTGATATATGGGTTTCCCAAATTTCGTTCCGGATTCTGAACTGGCTTTTTGGACCACGTTAGCATTAGCACGTATATCCAATCTAATCCATCTACTCTATTTCTAACCTACCTTTATAAACCCAGTTATAAACCCTAGCCTCCATCTATTCTCATTTGTTTGTGCGTTCATTTCCTCATCTCCTCCTCTTCCCAATGGCTGAAAACCCTAGATTCAGATACAATTCAAAAATCAAATCCAAAGTCAAAAATTTAAAGTCCTCAGAAAATTCCGAAAAAAATATATGTTGATGCTCTCGACGAGGAAAATTTAATGGTGTAATTCATTTTTCGATTCGGGTTGTGGTTTGACCAGAATTTGGGCGTTTAATTTCGACCGTTCGTTGATCGTCGATGGATAGTGACGGATCGACAAATCGTTGGTACTGTCGTGTGGAGAGTCGAATGGGGAGTTCATCGGAGGGGTTAGCTGGGAAAATCAACGGTTAGATCGGCGTAATTTTTGCAATTAGGGTTTCGGTAGGGTGGCGGCCGGTGGCATTTTGGTCGACCGGAGTGGAAGTGGAGGCCATAGTGGGTTGCGGCTCGTCAAGCTGGAGCCGATGGGGGTGGTGACGCGTTCAACGGTGGCCGGTGGGGCGAGAGATCGGTAGTCAAAGGTGGTTAAAGGGCACGGTATTTTGGTTGTCGTGCGCGTTAGAAACCTGGGAAGGGGAGAACGTCTTGATGACGTGGCAACATGGAAGGTGATTGTGTTTTTCTGTTTTTTTTATTTTTTTATTTTCAACTCGCAATTTTCGCTATAACTTCTACGTACGAACTCCATTTCACACGCGATTTTTTTTCTTATGATCGTAATAGAATTATGGACTTGATGACGCTGGTTTGGACGAATTCTAAGACGGTCAAATTTTTGGGTTTAAATTGGATTTAAATTCAATTTAGATTCAAAAGGTGAGTGTTTTAACTCACTCACAACTTATAAAATTTCTTATGTTTGTTAATTTGACTTAAGATATGAGTAGAAATTTATTTATGATTGTTTGACATGTTTTATTCATCATCTCAGTTAAATCGCATTTATTTAATTTAACTGTTAATAAATTTTATTATTGCATATAAATTGACAGTTAGAATTTATTTATTTGCGTATAAACTGCTAGTTAAACAGCTATTAAATTTATTACCGAATATAAACTGTTAGTTAATACATGTTATTTATTCCCTGTTATATTTTATATGTTCTATATTGATGTTGTTTAAATTGGATGATGATTATAATTAATGGTTGATGATTGATGTTGGTGAATGGATGATGTGAACTATATTTCAAAATCTGCAAGTTATCATGCATTCCATTTTATTCGGGATTGCGGTTTGAAATGATATACTACCGCAAATTTTTTATTTATTTTTAAATTGCGGTTGAAATGATAAATATCCATATCACTTGACCATAGGATAGAAAATGATATACAGGCACCGCGGTATATATATATAATTTATTTTGAAATGATTTTTATGGTTTGGATATGATACGGTTTAATAAATATTAAATTTGGATATTTTATAAATATTATTTTATATATATATATATATATAGTTAAATTTAGAATTTAAGCTACGTATAAATCTGTTGAATATAAATAAATAAGTTGAATAATGAAGTTTGATCATTTATATTTTACGATTTAGTACAAGTTTAATATATTTCATATATAGAGTTTAACAATTCCAAAAAAATTAAGATTGGAAGATAAATTGGAAATTTATTTGGAATTGGGTTTATTTAAAAATTTAACTCCGTAAGTTGATGTAAACTTATTAAAATTGGGAATTTTAAAGGTATGATATTTATAACTGGATTTTTATTTAGGATAAATTAAATGGATATTTTCTAGTATAAATATAGTGAAGGAAATAATTAATTGTTAGAAATTGGAGTTTTATTTATGGATTTATTATGTGAATGTTTCAAACTAAATAATAGGACATAAGTTGTTAAATAGGGTTTCCAACCTTAGTTTGAAAATTTTAAATACTCGAAGTTTGGATATATTGAAATCGAAGTGTTTTATTGAAACTTAAAGTGAATCTAAATTTAATGGGTCTAGACCTAAAATTTTAAATGAATAAAATTATGAAGTCGCGGAAATTATTTTATAAAGTAATTTTAAATTCAATCTATTTTATTCTATATACTGTTTGAATATCCAAACCATTCAAGTTTTAGAAGTATGGTCTTAAAGCTATGAATTTCGAAGTATTATGTTTTGAAAGTTATAGTTCAAATGTTTGGTTTCCAGATATTATAAATTTTAAAGCAATATGATTTTGGAAAAGAAATATATTTGAAAGAAATGATATTATTGATTTGGGTTTTATAAAAATAATATCAAATGAGTTGTTTTGGAAATGGAAATGATATCGTATTTATGGGTTTTGAAATGGACAATTTTATTCTGGTTTTATAGTATAAACTATTTTTAAAGGCCGCGGTGTTATAATAACGTTTGGTTGTTGAAGAGACCGGGATCGGAAGTTGTCTACTCTCTGCCAACTCCGAAAACCACTTTAACAACCGTGTATACGGTGGAGATTTCAGAATGAAGTAGGTTGGTGGCGGCGTTTCCTTTGAGGTAAATACGTGGACCCGACTCCAGTGAGTTGGCATAAGGTGGCTAAAACAGGAGCGATTCTCGGGCCAAGGGGGTTAGCGCCCTTTATCAGACACTCCTCTTCGATGCTATACTCTGACTTTGGATTGATTCGGTGGCCACTTTTACTTTTGATTTTAGGGGGAGTTTGTTCGAGGTGGGCGGTAGCTGCGGCTATGCGTTACCACCAGCCCGGATAGCAATTGGTATATCTACCCTGGCATTGCCTAGTTGTGATGTGTCACCTACCCTAGCGCCTTATACGATTTTGGTTTTGTACCATACCTATGAAGTGCCCTCTGACGACGCCCATTACGGGGGAGAGTACGGTACTGTATAGACTGTGGGAATATATTATGTTTTAAGGGGAATATTGGGTCACTCCTTAACGCTATTAAAAAGTAAGTTTATTTTACAATTAGACACTATTGTAATAGCGAAATATACTACATAGTAAATAGTTTAACAGATCCTTAGGAGATGAAAATCCCGAGCATCTCTTAAGTTACTGCACTCATATTTATTCATGTTGATTTAACTTACATAAGATCTTTTAGTTCCGACTCGAGTGTTTTGTCTTTTCAATTCGCTCGGGTCAGTCCGAGCATTTCAGGATTGGAAGACTTTATTTCTGGAGGAAGAAGATGAAGATTTTATTATTATTATTATATATTATATGGTTCCACTACACTGTATTCCGCTGCATTGAGATTTATTGGTATGTGAACTCTGATATTTATTCTATAAAGAAGAATCAAATGTTTGTAAACAGTTTTATGAACTGTATATTTATTATTATATTTTATCCTTCCGCTGTGAGATTCTGTTTTGTTTTGTTCTTTCTCGTTTTTCTTATTTACCCCATAACAATCCACCCTTCCGTATGGTTTGAATTGGCACGTGTGTCGATTTAAAGCGTGCGAAAAGGCGGGACGTTATATCTGGTATCAGAGCTTTGGTTTAGCGATAAACCTTAGCTTTGTGGGGTTTGACTCTTTACTAATAGAGTAATAATACCCTATGGGAGTCACTGAGTGTATATATATGAGAGAGCGTATTTGTTAGTGATATAAAAAGGTTTTAATATTGTGTTAATCTGTTCCGTTTTGTATTTATAAATTCTGGCTGATGCATGGGACGCTATGACATCAATAGGGATTTGTAAACACTTAATAGGACAGACCGACATAATATTTGCTTTTAATATAGGTGAATGAAATAATTTTGCCTATTATATTTTCTATATAAAATAAAAAAATTTCAAATGATATCTATATTTGGCTGCAATAGATTGGTAGTAGGTATTAAAGCGTATAAATAATAATAGAAATAAGATTGAAAATAAATAACTGAAATTTGGAAATTTAGAACTTAAGTTCTGGGGTTTTGAGATTTTCTTGAATAAATTTTGGAACATAATAATATTGTTATAAGTATTTTATGATATAAATATTTGATATAATTTGAAAAAATTGTTTTAAAGAGGATTTTGGAGAAAATAGGTTTTGTACTTTCCTCTCTGTCGCTGGAAAATAATTTCGGTGATGGCGGCTGCATCATCGACTTTCATTTTCGAGTTACGAAGGGGAAAGGCCACTGTGGTAGTTCTACTGCAGATTCATTTTTGAATATATATAGATTTTAAATTGTTTTAAATATAATTAGGGATATATAAGTTGTAAGAACATATTTATCTATTGTTTTAAAATAAATTGAAAATTTAACCCGGTATTAAATTCTTAAATTTCCATTAATTAATTTTTTTTGAATTAGTGTAGTGAAATGAAAAGTAAGTAATTAATAATTGAAACCTCTAATTTAGGTATGAGATTTAATGCCAAGTTATAAAGGAAATAAAAAGGAAGTTGAAATTGTAACTTCTAAGGAAAAAGGGTAAAAATTTATTGAATAATGAATTAATTAAAAGAAATGAGAAAACTTGTATAACCTTCAATTTCATTCTCTAAAAACATATGTATAACTTACCAAATATTAGAAGTTGAAATGTTTAATGAGAAATGTAATGTAAATTGTGCAGTAAAAATATGTAATGAAAGGGTTCAATAAATTGCTTATATTTATTAGAATTGGTGGTATAGAGTTATAAACTTGAGTTTAAAATGAAAAGACTACAAATTAAAATTAAAAAGTAAGTATTGTAAATGGAATTTAGAAAAAATATATGAAATGAATGATAATGAACTTAAGTAAACAGTTGAAGCTATTTATAAATAAAATTAGTAGGAAAATGAATAATGCAATAAATGAAATTTAGTAATAAACAAATGAGGACATGCAATAATGAATGAATGAATAATTATAACGAAATAAAAGGAACTGGCATGACCTGAGTTAATGGGATTGAATAATTGTAAGTAATAAGTAATAATAAATGAAGCAAACATTTAATGAGTAAATGTAAATTAGAAAGATAAATCACTGTATAAATAAAAAGAAAATCAAACAACAAAGATATGAAATGAAATTAATAATAAGTTAAGTTGATTGTTGTTGGATTTGTTGTTGTTTTGTGATGGTTGTTTGGGTAAGGAAACTTTAAAAATTGGATTTGGGGTGAATGGATAATCTATTTAGTTTTATCTAAGACTGTTGAGTAAATGATACGCTAGTAGTTTATTCTTCATTCCATACAATTTAAAGGTTATGAACCCGAACAACTATTTGTTTATATGATGGATTGGTTGTTTTGTATTTGTTGTGTATGCTGAATTGATGGTTGTTGTATTTATTTGTTGTTAGGGATTGAAACCACTTATATATTTCACTTTACATAAATTGTTAACCCTTTGGATTTTATAAGTGAAATGCAGGTTATGGAAGCAATTGCTACTGCTTTTGGTTCCATAAATTAAGCATAAATTGCCCGACAAATAGGTACGCTTCGAATTACGGTTTGTAGCGTTATTTTATATATTTCGCGTGCTGGGATATTATATTTTGGATAATATATGTAATATAATTGTTATATTTTGATATTTTATTTTCTCCCGAGCATCCCCGTACAAAGGAGATTCTGCCAAAATTTTCCGTAAATTTTGGACTTAGAAATTATTTTGAAATGTTTTCCAAATTTTATAAATTTTAATATAAAAGATTTAATGGTTATAAAGTGGTATATTTTATCTAAATTAATTTATTGTATAAATTTAATTAGTTATAAAGTTTTAAATGGGATATATTGATTCCTAATTCTTTTTCCTTTTCGAGGACGAAAAGTTTTGAGTGGAGGAGAGTGTAACGACCCATAAATTTCGACAATTAAATTTGTTAATTTAATAGGATTTTGTAGTTTAAAGTTTAGTAGAAATAATAAAAGGTGATAAATTTATATTGGAATGAACGCTAAATTAAAATGTAGCAATGGTAATTAAAAAACCTATTTATTGTAATTTAATAAATTTAATCAATATAGGACTTAGTTATAAGCGTGGATTTATGGGTATGATAACAAATTAGTATAAATTGCCTAATTAAGCGGTCGATAAATTCATTTGTAAATCAAACTCATTAAATGGTAAGTAATTATAATGTGTTATTGATATAAACGTTACTAATTATTTATATAGTAGCAGAAATGTAAATGAAATGCAACCGTAGAAATTTAAGCTAAGTATTAACGACTGAAATGAATTGTCGTTTTAATGGAGTACTATATATTGTCATACTAAGCTAAGAATTTAATATAAGGAAACAAAGGCAAATTGAAATCAATCAATGGATGTATATAGATTGTAAAGTTATAATAATAAATGAAAATTTGATTGGTTATATTAATTGAATGGAATTCAAATTTGTTGGAAAAGATAAACATGTAATTGGAAATAAAACTTAAAACGGACTTAAATATTGAATTTATTTAAGTAGTATATATAAAATAAATAATGATTAAATGAAAACCAATACTCTGTAAATATCTATAATATTTGAGTGGAAATAATATTTATAAATGTGGGATTAAGAGTTTACAACAATTATTGTGAGTTATATACTTAGTTCATTCAATTAGATTTGGAAAACATTGCAATAGATGTAAGTTAGGTGTTACGTTAAATAAATTAAAGTAGTAAATGGGGAATAACGTAAGTGTCTTCATAATATGATGATTTGTGAATAGAAAGATGGAAATAAAGTTTATTAATTTCTCGGAATTTAATTTATGACAAAAGGTTAATTGCAATCAAATGAGTTGAATATTTAAACAGGAATCAAGCTTTATTTATTTATTTGGTTTTAAAATATGATAATTTGGATTTATTGCAATTAATTTAAATTAAATATAAAATTTTACGTTAATTGGAAACTAAGTTGAAATTGTAAAATATTTATGTAATAGCTTTGAACCAATGTTGATTTCAACCATTAGACTGAAATGGATTGAATAAAAAGGACTGAATAGTGAATTCAATGAAATTATAAAAAGGTAAATTTATAATTGATAATGTAATGAAATTTGAGTTTACGCTAAAATTTATGGTTGAATCAACAATTAATTAACATCTAAATTGGTTTAAATCACTGAGATTGTTTTAGAAAACAAAACTGATAAAATTTGTAAATTTTGAAAGTGAAAAGAAAAAAAGTAATTTAATTAATTTATTTAATTTATTTAATTAATATAAAAAATAGTCATTTTGGTCACGGACTCGGATTTCGACGAAACCAGTTTCATCGGATCGATAACGGTGAGTTATTGTAGGATTTCAAGTTTCGTAGTGATCGGACTTGTCGTTTGATCGTACGAACGCGAAACGCCTTGAAATCGATTTAAGTGAAATCAATTTGAAATCAATTTGAAAATATTGTTTTCAGCATAACTTCTTCATACGATGGAATTTGGACGTGAAATTTTTTCCATCGCGTTCAGCATATTTTTAAACACCTATTTTGATATATGGGTTTCCCAAATTTCGTTCCGGATTCTGAACTGGCTTTTTGGACCACGTTAGCATTAGCACGTATATCCAATCTAATCCATCTACTCTATTTCTAACCTACCTTTATAAACCCAGTTATAAACCCTAGCCTCCATCTATTCTCATTTGTTTGTGCGTTCATTTCCTCATCTCCTCCTCTTCCCAATGGCTGAAAACCCTAGATTCAGATACAATTCAAAAATCAAATCCAAAGTCAAAAATTTAAAGTCCTCAGAAAATTCCGAAAAAAATATATGTTGATGCTCTCGACGAGGAAAATTTAATGGTGTAATTCATTTTTCGATTCGGGTTGTGGTTTGACCAGAATTTGGGCGTTTAATTTCGACCGTTCGTTGATCGTCGATGGATAGTGACGGATCGACAAATCGTTGGTACTGTCGTGTGGAGAGTCGAATGGGGAGTTCATCGGAGGGGTTAGCTGGGAAAATCAACGGTTAGATCGGCGTAATTTTTGCAATTAGGGTTTCGGTAGGGTGGCGGCCGGTGGCATTTTGGTCGACCGGAGTGGAAGTGGAGGCCATAGTGGGTTGCGGCTCGTCAAGCTGGAGCCGATGGGGGTGGTGACGCATTCAACGGTGGCCGGTAGGGCGTGAGATCGGCGGTCAAAGGTGGTTAAAGGGAACGGTATTTGGGTTGTCGTGCGCGTTAGAAACCTGGGAAGGGGAGAACGTCTTGATGACGTGGCAACATGGAAGGTGATTGTATTTTTCTGTTTTTTTTATTTGATTTTCAACGCGCAATTTTCGCTATAACTTCTACGTATGAACTCCGTTTCACATGCGACTTTTTTTCTTAGGATCGTAATAAAATTCTGGACTTGATGACGCTGGTATGGACGAATTCTGAGATGGTCAAATTTTTGGGTTTAAATTGAATTTAAATTCAATTTAGATTCAAAAGTTGAGTGTTTTAACCCACTCACAACTTCTAAAATTTCTTATGTCTGTTAATTTGACTTAAGATATGAGTAGAAATTTAATTATGATTGTTTGGCATGTTTTATTCATCATCTCAGTTAAGTCGCATTTATTTAATTTAACTGTTAATAAATTTTATTATTGCATATAAATTGACAGTTAGAATTTATGTATTTGCATATAAACTGCTAGTTAAACAGTTATTAAATTTATTACCGAATATAAATTGTTAGTTAATACCTGTTATTTATTCCCTGTTATATTTTATATGTTCTATATTGATGTTGTTTAAATTGGATGATGATTATAATTAATGGTTGATGATTGATGTTGGTGAATGGATGATGTGAACTATATTTTAAAATCTGCAAGTTATCATGCATTCCATTTTATTCGGGATTGCGGTTTGAAATTATAGACAACCGCAATTTTTTTTTAAATTGCGGGTTGAAATGATAAATATCTGTATCACTTGACCATAGGATAGAAAATGATACACAGGCACCGCGGTATATATATAAAATTTATTTTGAAATGATTTTTATGGTTTGGATATGATACGGTTTAATAAATATTAAATTTGGATATTATATAAATATTATTATATATATAGTTAAATTTAGAATTTAAGCTACGTATAAATCTGTTGAATATAAATAAATAAGTTGAATAATGAAGTTTGATAATTTATATTTTACGATTTAGTACAAGTTTAAGATATTTCATATATAGAGTTTAAGGATTCCAGAAAATTAAGATTGGAAGATAAATTGGAAATTTATTTGTAATTGGGTTTATTTAAAAATTTAACTCCGTAAGTTGATGTAAACTTATTAAAATTGGAAATTTTAAAGGTATGATATTTATAACTGGATTTTTATTCAGGATAAATTAAATGGATATTTTCTAGCATAAATAAAGTGAAGGAAATAATTAATTGTTAGAAATTGGAGTTTTATTTATGGATTTATTATGTGAATGTTTCAAACTAAATTGTGATGACTCGGAATTTTAAAGCAATATCAATTTAATAATCTGTAATAAAAATTAAATTGATTTTATAATCTTTGTAACAAGATTTGAATTAATTTAATAATTCAATAAAATAAATAGTTAATTGATAGGTTATATCTTTTAAAATTAAATAAATTATTTTATATTTATAATATATATAGAATATTGTATATATTGTATATAGATCTTGTTTTAATTTGATTAATAAATAAATCTTGTTTTCTATAAAATATGTATCTTTAGAAAATTGTAAATTATAATTTTATTTAATAGTTAAACTTTTAAAAGGTTATTCCATAAATAAATATGGTTTTAAATACATAAGAAAAATATTGAAATGATTTAAAATATGTGTAACTCAAGTATAAAATTTAAATAAATAACAATGAGATTTTTTTGAGTTTCTTTTAAATATAACATGATGATAAATAATTTATTAATAAGAAGACAATTTCTTTTAATAGTTGTTTATAGTTATTAAATATTGTTATTTCTAAAAATATAATAATACTTTGTTTTAGTGAATAATTTTTTTTAAATAAAAATAATTGTTTTTCAAAAAATTCAAATTTGTAGTGTATTTGTAAATAAACTGGATTTCAAAAAAATTCTATTTGAACACGAATTCAAAGTTTTAAATCTAAAGTATAATTGTTTTAATTTATTTTGATTTTGAATCATTTGTATAAGTGTAATATTTATTCATTTTAAAATTTATGTACATGTAAATAAATACATGATTAACTAATTAATTAATACAAGCTTACATTAATCCTATATTAACATCTAACAAAATACTAATTAACATTTAATGAATGATAATTACTTAAAAAGACAAGTGGATGCATATTATGTTATTTTAAACAAGTGTAAATAAATAAGCAAGAGTTTTGACAAATGTCATGTTTAAATTTTATTTTATTTTTCTTTCTTTGATATTTTTTATTAAACCATAAGATAAGTTTTATAAACAAACATCTCTCATTTTTTTCTTTTCCCAATCTCATTTGTAAACAAAGAAAATCTGAAATTCAATTCATCTTCCTCAAATTAAATCCTGCAAACATCCTCCTAAACCAAATTATAAATCTGCAATCATCTTCAACCAGAGATCAAATTAACTGTAACACTTTCTTTAGCCTGCATTTATTTCAAAATCTGAAAATCCTGTAGTAGCTGCATGCAAAGCAAACCTGGATCTAAGCAAAACATTCCAGTTTCTAATCAAAGCAAGCAACTTCATTTTTCAAGTACAAAGTTTTTATTCAAGCAAATGGATTTCATTTTTTAGAGATTCAAAGTTTTCTGAAGCTTTTCATCAACCTGTTTTTCAAATCTGCAAAGTTCTCTGCCTTCATTTTAAATCTGGCGAGTAACATTCTAATTAATGAAGTTAAGTATTTTAGGAAGTTGCTTGTCTATTTGCATGTTTTAGTGTGAATAATT
This sequence comes from Allium cepa, assembly GCA_030765085.1. Lineage (NCBI taxonomy): Eukaryota > Viridiplantae > Streptophyta > Magnoliopsida > Asparagales > Amaryllidaceae > Allium > Allium cepa. The sequence continues at coordinate 693,271,212 of CM060934.1, forward strand.
TATGCATTTGTATCAGTTATTTTTCTGTAGGAGTGTATGAATAATTTGATAATGCTGTGCTCTGCATTTTAATTTCAGATGCAAGGATCTGTTCAAACACCAACATTACATAATGCACTATGTGTTATTGTTTATAGGATTCATTCAAATGTGTTTATTAAGTTTAGAATCAAAGTTTAAATTTTGTTCAGGTTTAGAAAAAATATAATAAGTAACAGTAGTGATCAATTTACAAAGTAAAAAAAAATCAAACTCTGTAAATCCATGAATTCAGTATTATAAAGTGAATTCATAATCCAAACCATGATTTATAACACTAAAATCCCAATTTTAAAATTAGGATTGAAGGTGCAATTCTGATTTGCACTATTTTTGGGTTTTTGGGAAATTCTGTTGATCTATGTGTCTGGAAGGGTAGGGATCTTGGGTGTTGATAGAGAAGTGATCGGTGATGTGTGGAAAAATGGAGAGTGGTGTTGAACTTCGTCGAGGAGGCTGCGGGAGCAATTTATCTCCGGTGACCCTAGTTTTAACTGGGTAAATTGATTTGGTTGGCTCGACCTATTGAGGCGATCGAGTTCAACAAGAATTTGGGGATTGATGGCATGGTGGATGATAAAGTTGTGGTCGGAGTTGCAAGGCTTATGATGGTCGGAGGATGGTGATTTTAGTGTTGACAGGTTTTGGGTGTGTATCGTTCTGTTATTTCCAGGTTTTGGAATTTAACTCGAACGTCATTTTAAGCTCTGGATGAAAGAATCAATAGTCGTGTTGGGTCGTGGAGTTTGTCGGCGGCGTAGGGAAGCCACCGGAGGTGGCTGGTGATTGCCGGAGGCACGGTGCATGTGCACCGTGCACTTTGGACATTATGATGCTGTTGTTTTGTTTTCTGGATTTGGCAGTGTTTTGACTCGAGTTTTACTCGAGATTTTCGGATGTTTTCTCGAAGAAATGGCCTGACAGACTCGAAGCATTTTGAGTTTTGCTCGGGTAATTGCAAAAATACAGTTTCTGGAAAAACTGTCTGCAGGTTAAATTTTAAATCAAAATTTAAATAAATTTCAGTAAGATTTGAATAAGTTTAAATCTGCAGAAGAGTTTGGTTTTAAGGAAGTTTGAAATCCTATAAGTTTTTAAAAAATTAAAAGGGGTTTCAGATTTTTTTTAAAATAAAGAATAAAAATATTTAAAACCTGCAGTTTTCTGTAAAATTTAATTCTGTTTTGAATTTGAATCATGATTCAAAACAGCAGATGAATCTAAATCTAAGTTCAGTGTTCTTAAGGTTTTTGAATCTTCAGGTTTTAAGAAAATAAATTGTATTTTTAAGACAAAGGATTTTGAAATCAAGGTTTAATTCAAAAAGGTTTAATTCAAGCTTTAATTCAAATGATTAAATAAGGAATTGTTCAAATGTATTGAATTCAAATCTAGATATTTGAATAAATTTTTGAATTTGAATATTTTCAAACAAGTTCAAATTTAAATTATTTATTAGAAATAAATTGTTTCCAATCAAATATTTAAATTTGATTTTTCCTTATGAATGAAGTCTTGATAAAGAGTTTATAAAAGAAAGTTAAGTGATTTTTTAACTTAAATTTAAAAGGGTAATGTACTATAAACTAAATTTCAAATGAATTAAGCAGATTAGTTAAAGACTTATCTTATATAAGTTTTAATTACAAGTAATAAATGTTGTTCACATTTATTTTAGAAAGAATATAAATGGAATTTAATTTGGTTTATGCTTAAATAAATTTCATTTTGAATTTTAGATTCAAAATAGAATTTGATTTTAATTTTAATATTGAAATGTTCTAAGTACACAACATTAATAAAATTAATAATAAGAAATGGATTATCTTAGAAATTATTAAGATATTAAATATAATTAAATAAATTGGATAATTAAGGAATAACTTATTTATTTAATCTATTTAATTAATAATTTGGATTAATTTAAATTAGAATAAATTAAGAAGTAATTAAAGAATAAATAATAGTTAATGATGGTCATTAAAGGTTTATTTAGTAATTAATTAATATGATTAATTTTTCAATAATTAATTAAATTAATTAATTAATGTTAATAAATTGTGAAATTTATTTAAGTTTAATTACTTAAATAAAAGTAATTAAGACACTAATTACTTAATGTAATTAATGGAGCTTATTAAGGTTGGTTTAAATTAATTATTTAAGTTTAATTAATTTTAAACATTTGATAATAATTACTTTATGTAATTAATGGGGTTACTCAGTAAAATAATTAGAGATAATTACTGTATGTAATTAGCGAATAATGATGGAATTATGAAAATAATTTAGATTAAATTATTTTTTATAATTAATCAAGTGATTAATTAAAGAAATTAATTAAGGAATAATTATTTTGATAAGTAATTAAGGGTAGTTAATTACAGAATGAGATTAATCGAAGGTGATTAATAATTGTGGATTAAGTGAGATTAATTACTGAAAGTAATTAATTTAATGAAGTAGTTAATTAAGAGTCATTAATTAATATAATTAATAATGTAATTAAGATTGATTAATTAATATTAATTAATCAATAATAAGTAATTAAGGATAATTGATTAATTGTAATTAATTAAGGTTAAATGTAATTAATTATAGTTAATTAATTAATGAAGTAATTAGAGGTTAATTACTGTATTTGGTTTAGGGTAATTAATTTTGTGAAATTAATTAAAGTATAATTAATCAGGATTGATTAATTAAGATAATAAATTAGAGGTTAGTTAATTAATTAATTTGTAATTAATTAATGATAATGTAAGCAATATTTATATTGTGTAAGTAATTAATTTAATTCATTTTAAATTAATTAAAGATGATGTAATTAATTTAATTCATTTTAAATTAATTATAGATAGTATGATTATAAATCATTGCTTATGAATGGTTGTTATTAGTTGCTTTGAATGGTTTTGAATCTCAGCTATGAGATTAATAATGTTGAGTGATATGGATGTATTGGTTGCATTGTGATGGTGATATGGGTTATCTTTGATAGTGATAAATGTGGATTACCTGTGGTTATGATAATAATAATTATCTGTTGTGAATCTATGAGTTATCTATCTGTGTGTATATAGATAATTAGATTGAATAGTTTTAAACTTTAAAAACAACTTGGACCTAAAAGACACGCTTTGGATTTCGATGAGACCGGGATCGGGTTTCCATATTTGGAAATCCGAAAACCACATCGATTCCAATTAAACGATAGGTCGTTAATCCAAGTGGAGAGAGTGAAGACTCGAGGTGTAAGGGCTATACGTCAGTATAACTCCGTGGGTGATTCCGTAATGAGTTTGACGGAATAGTAATTATAGATTCGAGATGGAGATTTAGAGTGCAAGGGTTATCGTCATTAACTCTGTGGGTGATTCCGTAATGAGTGTAACGAGATAATGCCTTCGGTTTCGTTCGAACCCGGAACGAACTTGTATGGATTGAATGCTTTCAGAACATCGTCAGGTGGACGGTGAGCATTCTAAGATAATGTGTCCTTTAAAGGTAATCATAGCCTCAATGCTCATCAACCGGGAATGGCTAAAACAGGGGAGGTGCAGCAAGGCTTCATGGGTAGCACCCACTGGAGAGCAAGATTGATCCCTGTCTAGAGGTCCCTTTTTATTCGGCTTAGTGGGCAGTTGGATATGCGCACCAACTGCGGGGTTGTCTTGTTCGGAACTATTCAGTAAGGAATGGGTCCGGCCTTGTGTTGCAGGGGAGTGGGAGTACTCCTCGGTACGTTGATCTAGGCCACGTACTGTGACAGGCGGTACCCCAGTAGCCCTGCCATTGTATGGAATCCAAAATCCAATAAGTGCCAACGGTTTTGATTGTATTACCCACTTTTGTGGCTAGTAGCTGGAATTTAATAGATGTAACAATTTCGGCTATTTCATATTTACTTGAAAACCCTAGACCTATTATAATATCACTGGATTTCCTATCAAATGTTTTGGTTAGCGTAAGGTAAAAACTTTTCCATGTTTATGTTTGGGAAGTCTTACGTGATACCTTTCTTTTCAAAAGGTTTTTGAAAGTTAAGCAACTATAACCTGTTACTCACACCAGACCCATGTCTGACCCGGAGTTTATTTTTGTTTTTCATAAACTCTTGGGTACTTAAATTTTTACGAGTAGCCAAGGGATTCAGGTTAGCTTTAACGAATATTGGAGGAGCAATGGAGCAGGAGGCTTCTGCGTTAGATATAGTATTCCGCTGTGTATTCTGTGTTGTCTCTGGATTGTATTATGTTGTAAATACTAGATAGGTGTTTATAACTGTCTAGTATGTGTTGTATTATCTGTGTACTCTGATAGTGGTTGTAAACTATGTAATATTTTATGTTATTAATAATATTTATTCTTTCCGCTGTTTAGATTCTGATGTGTTGTTTCTTCTTCTTCTCTTTCTTTCTCTTTTCTATCCCTTTCTTTTCTTATTAGCGATGCCACTTTCTAGTGTTAGGAAGTTGGGTCGTTACATAAATAACAGGACATAAATTGTTAAATAAGATTTCCAACCGTAGTTTGAAAATTTTAAATACTCGAAGTTTGAATATATTGAAATCGAAGTGTTTTATTGAAACTAAAAGTGAATCTAAATTTAATGGGTTTAGACCTAAAATTTTATATGAATAAAATTATGAAGTCGCGGAAATTATTTTATAAAGTAATTTTAAATTCAATCTATTTTATTCTATATACTGTTTGAATATCCAAACCATTCAATTTTTAGAAGTATGGTCTTGAAGCTATGAATATCGAAGTATTATGTTTTGAAAGTTATAATTCAAATGTTTGGTTTTCAGATATTATAAATTTTAAAGCAGTATGATTTTGGAAAAGAAATATATTTGAAAGAAATGATATTATTGATTTGGGTTTTATAAAAATAATATCAAATGAGTTGTTTTGGAAATGGAAATGATATCGTATTTATGGGTTTTGAAATGGACAATTTTATTCTGGTTTTATAGTATAAACTACTCTTAAAGGCCGCGGTGTTATAATAACGCTTGGTTGTTGAAGAGACCGGGATCGGAAGTTGTCATACTCTTTGCCAACTCCGAAAACCACTTTAACAACCGTGTACGCGGTGGAGATTCCAGAATGAAGCAGGTGGTGGCATTTCCTTTGAGGTAAATACGTGGACCCGACTCCCGTGAGTTGGCATAAGTGGCTAAAACAGGAGCGATTCTCGGGCCAAGGGGGTTAGCGCCCTTTATCGGACACTCCTCTTCGATGCTATACTCCGACTTTGGATTGATTCGGTGGCCACTTTTACTTTTGATTTTAGGGGGAGTTTGTTCGAGGTGGGCGGTAGCTGCGGCTATGCGTTACCACCAGCCTGGATAGCAATTGGTATATCTACCCTGGCATTGCCTAGTTGTGTCGTGCACCTACCGTAGCGCGCCTTATACGATTTTGGTTTTGTACTATACCTATGGAGTGCCCTCTGACGATGCCCATTACGGGGGAGATTACGGTACTGTATAGACTATGGGAATATATTATGTGTTAAGGGGAATATTGGGTCACTCCTTAACGCTATTAAAAAGTAAGTTTATTTTACAATTAGACACTATTGTAATAGCGAAATATACTACATAGTAAATAGTTTAACGGATCCTTAGGAGATGAAAATCCCGAGCATCTCTTAAGTTACTGCACTCATATTTATTCCTGTTGATTTAACTTACATAAGATCTTTTAGTTCTGACTCGAGTGTTTTGTCTTTTCAATTCGCTCGGGTCAGTCCGAGCATTTCAGGATTGGAAGACTTTATTTCTGGAGGAAGAAGACGAAGATTTTATTATTATTATTACATATTATATGGTTCCACTACACTGTATTCCGCTGCATTGAGATTTATTGGTATGTGAACTTTGGTATTTATTCTATAAAGAAGAATCAAATGTTTGTAAACAGTTTTATGAACTGTATATTTATTATTATATTTTATCCTTCCGCTGTGAGATTCTGTTTTGTTTTGTTCTTTCTTGTTTTTCTTAGTTACCCCATAACAATCCGCCCTTCCGTATGGTTTGAATTGGCACGTGTGTCGATTCAAAGCGTGCGAAAAGGCGGGACATTACAAAGGGTGTCGCGAGCTCATCTAGGGCTTAATTGTAACTTCACAATTATTTTCTTTTAACAATTTTATTTCTTGGTGTCTAGGCTACGGCAAAGTAATAATCACTTATAAATATTACGGTGATTCGTAAATATTATAGTGGTTGTTCCTCTGAAGGTACTTAAACCTCTGGTTGCATTGCTACGGTGATTCGTGATGCACCGATAACCCCTGCCCATTACCTGGCTGAGAAATATTTTGTTAATTTAAGACAAAGTGTGATTATACAATTTTGGGTTAGGAGCTACTAAGGACAGAAAATTGTAATTAAGTCTTTTGCATTCATTTAGTTGGATTACTTCATACATAACTAAAAAAAATCCAAAATCCAAAAAAAAAAATTGGAAATTTTATTTTACTTAGTTTTTGACCAAAAAAATGTTTCTTTTTTCTTTCCTTTGAAAATTTTCAATCAAAAACAAAATTCCAATATATATATATATATAATCTTTTGAAGAACGAACAAAAAATTTCCATTTGTAAAAACAAAAACAAAACAAAAATTCCTTTTGGTAAATATTTGAAAATTAATAAAACAAAAACATATAAAAAATTTGAAAAGCCAAAAACAAAACAAAAATCAAACTTCTCTTTTGAAAATAAATTTCACTTGATAAATAGTTTTCTTCCTTGTAAAAAAAACAAATAATTTTTTTACTTCGTTTTTCAAATCTTCTTTCATTCTCTAAACTCGTTTCTAACTTCTTTCTCTTCTCGACTTTCACTTGTACATGAGAACTTGGACTCGTGACACACCAACAAATCGTTGGATCGCGACTCAATAAATAATCGTTTAACTCGAACAGACGATCCTCCTGAAATAGCAATGAGAACTCCCCTCGAACTCTTATGGATAGAATCTTTCCCGACAGAGTTTTTATTCCATCTTGCATCACATTACCCGCCCCTATGGGTAACCATTTCAAAATTCACTCGAACCATATTACCACATTTCTGAAATTTGACAATTTTAAACACGATGACCCATACATTTTCTTGACTAAATTTGAACAAGTTTGTGCAACCACTAAACTCCAACAACTTTCTAACGACGAAATCAAACTTTGCTTAATTTCCATCGCTCTTACGGATTACGCTGAAAAATGGTTGTATAGCTTACCATCGAACTCGATTAAAACCTGGAGAAGAATTCGTAAATGCTTTCTCAAACAAGTTTTACCCGTTGGAAAAAACGAGTAGAATCCGAAACGAGATTGTAAATTTTCATCAATTCAAGGGAGAACCATTCAGAAATTATTTTGAAAGATTCAAAGATCTTTTGATAAAATGTCCATACCATAACTTCGAAAAATGGGCGATTTGCCAAATCTTATACAATGGACTCGAAAATAGCTCACGAATTTTTCTCGAACCAATGTGCCAAGGCAACGTTTTTGCCCAACATCAAGACGATGCTCGGCAATTTCTTGAAAACCTCATTGAAAAGTCGTCCCAATGGGAACGTTTGGACAAAAATCAATTTACTCACGATCGAATGCACACTTGATAGGATCTTCTTTTTCTTTGGAAGCTAAGATCGATGCAATGATTAAAAAATTCGATAACGTTTTCTCATCGAATCAAATGAACCAAGCTTAATCGATGTGTTATAAATGCAACGATCCTAATCATATAGCCGATCAGTGTCTCAATTCTATCGAACAAATCAATCCTTTCTATAAAGCCAAAAATGACCCATTTGTCCAACATACAACCCTAATTGGAGAAATCATCTGAATTTTGCTTGGAACCAAATAATCCCAACACGAATACGGTTCGCCTAACTTTCAAACATTCCCGAATAATGCTTTGAATCCTCCCTTTCAGCCCAACCATTTTCAACCAAACTTTACGGGTCCATCTCACAATCAACTGCAACGATCAAATTTTCAACCAAATACTGCTTATCCACCCCAAGACGATAAAAGTTTAGGTCCACTTAAGAAAACTCTTGAAATGTTTGCAAAAGCAACTACTCAAAGCCTTCAATTAAACAATAATTTTCAAAATTTATTGACGTCGTATATGCAAAACACAAACCAATCGATTGCAAAACTCGAAATGCAAATGAGTCAATTAGCAACGTTTGTAAGTGAACGCGAATGAGGAACATTCCCAAGCTAGCCCATTCCAAATCCTAGAAATCAAAATGCAAATTCGAATCAAGCCCATGTTGTTCAAGATAGCAACGTCGTCCAATTGAATGTTATCACAACTCTACGTTTCGATGAACAAATTGATATTCAAGTCGTTAACCCAAACGATTTAATGGAAACCTCTCTCGATGCTTCAAACAAATCAGAATAGAAAGTTGAACCAAACGTTAAATCGAATGCCAATCAAATTCTTCTTCTACTCGAGTAGACCCGCCTACCGAGTATCGTGTTCCATTTCCACATCGTCTTCGACCCAAGAAATACTCAGACCAAATAGAAAAGATGTTGGAAATTTTTAAACAAGTCGAAGTTAACATTCCGCTTCTTGACATCGTTTAGCAAGTCCCAATGTATGCAAAATTTCTCAAGGACTTGTGTACCCAAAAGTGACACGTTCAAGTGCCCAAAAAAGTCTTCTTAGCCGCCAGTTTGAGTGAAGTTTTGTCTCAGTCCATGCCCATCAAATACAAAGATCTTGGCTGCCCTACGATTTTGTGTACAATTGGAGACAAGACGATTAACAAATGTTTGATAGACTTAGGCGTGAGTGTCAACTTAATTCTGTACTCCGTGTACGAACAATTAGGCTTAGGTGAGCTAAAAACCATAAAAGTTACGCTTTAATTCGTCGATCGTTTCATTAAGAAGCCCATGGGAGAAATCGAGGACGTGCTCATTCGAGAAGGGCAATTCATATTCCCCGCTGATTTTATCGTTCTCAAAACACAACCCAAGATAAATCCCGCGAGTCAAATTCCATTGATTTTAAGCCGACCATTCTTAGCCACCTCAAATGCCTTAATCGATTGTCATAACGGATCGATGAAAATCTCTTTTGGAAACATGACTTTGGATCTTAATATTTTCAACCTTGAAGGCCAATCAAATGAACCTCGCGATCAAACGTTGGAAGTTAGTGCCATTCGTGAAAACTTTAAAAAGGAGACGATTGACCTTAATGTTGAATGCGAGGCTGAGTACGAAAAATTGTTTCATGAAATACCCAATGAGATTGAATACACTCTTCCTTTTGAATCGCTTCCAGTTGAGTCCGAATCTCAACCCAATTCTTTGATCGAGAAACTCCCGAAGTTGAACCTCAAACCGCTTCCTGGTCACCTTAAGTACGCATACTTAGGTGATAACGAAACATTTTCCATCATAATTTTTGCGACTCTATCTCTCAATCAAGAAACTTCTTTACTTTCAATCCTATCCATAAACAAGGAAGCAATTAGATGGTCGATCTCCGATACAAAGTGAACTAGTCTCACACTTGTTCAACATCGCATCCAATTAAGCGACGATGCCAAGCTTGTTCATGACACGCAACGAAGGCTTAATCCAAAAATGAAAGATACAGTGTGTGATGAAATTCTTAAACTTCTCGACAATGGAATCATTCACCCAATCTCTAATAGTTCATATGTTAGCCCAATTCCTATTGTATCGAAAAAGTTTGGGCTAACGGTTGTCAAGAACGATACAAATGAACTTATTTCAACTTGTACTCAAATGGGTTGACATGTTTGCATTGACTATCGAAAAATAAATGCCACAACACATAAAGATCACTTCACTCTTTCTTTCATTGACCAAATGCTCGAACATTTAGCTGGCCACGAATTCTACTGCTTCCTCGATGGATATTCCGGCTATAACCAAATTTCAATCTCTCTCGAAGATCCAAAGAAAACGACTTTCACGTGTCCATTCGGTACCTTTGCTTATCGACGTATGCCAGTCAGACATTGTGATGGTCCTGCTACTTTCCAACAATCCATGGTTGGCATCTTTTCCGACATGATTGAACACTTTCTAGAAGTTTTTATAGACGATTTCTCTATCTTTGGTGATTCTTTTTTCGAATTTTACACCATCTCAAGTTGGTTCTAAATCGATGTAAAAAAAATCTGACTTTAAATTGGAAAAAAAGGCCACTGTATGATCAAATAAGACATAGTCCTTGGACATATCATCTCAAATAAAGGCATTGAGGTAGACAAAGAGAAAATCGATGTGATTGCAAATATACCCATTCTCAAATCTGTTAAGGACATTCGATCTTTTCTAGGGCACGTTGAGTTTTACCGACGTTTTGTGAAAGACTTTAGCAAAATCACTCATCCTTTGATGACTCTCCTCAAAAAAGACGTTCCATTTGATTTCTACTACGAGTGTATCTCTTCTTTTAAACGTCTAAAAAAAGAACTAATTTCAGCTCCAATCATTTGCGCATCCAATTGGGATCTCCCATTTGAAATAATGTGTGACGCTTCGAACTTTGCAATTGGTGCCGTCTTAGGACAATGCATCAACAAGATCCTTCACGTCATTTACTACGCGAATGTGGCTTTGAACGACGCTCAACTCAACTACACAAAAACCGAAAAAGAGCTTCCAGTTATGGTTTTTGCACTCGAAAATTTTTGACCTTGATCGGGTCACACATTACTATGTACATGGACCATTCTGCACTTCGATATATCTTTACGAAAAAGGATGCTAAATCTCACTTAATTCGTTGGATCCTTTTACTTCAAGAATTTGACATTACAATCAAGGAAAAAAGGATCTGATAATGTCATAGTTGATCACTTGTCTCGTCTCCCAAACACAACATCTTTTTTGCCAATCAACGAAAACTTCCCCGATGAATAACTTCTTTCAATTTCTATCGATCCATGGTATGCTGATATAGTGAATTACTTGGTCACCGAGAAACTCCTTCGTCTTGATCCAAACAGGACAAATGCAAATTCATGTTCCAAGTGAATTATTTCTATTGGGATAATCCATAATTGTTCAAATATTGTCCCGACCAAATCATCCGACGTTGCATTTTGGATAATGAGATCAGGAGTGTTCTTTCATTTTGTCGTGATCAAGCGTGCGGTGGACATTTCAGTTCTCGAAAAACTACGTAAAAGCTGCTTCAGTTTAGTTTCTATTGGCCTTCTCTTTTCAAAGACTCATTTGAATTTTGTAAAACTTGCGATCGATGTCAAATGCTTGGATAAATTTGTCGATGAGACATGATGCCTCTAAACCCCATTCTTACGAGCAAAATTTTTGATGTTTGGGGTATTGACTTTATGTGACATTTTCCCAATTCTTTTAGAAACTTGTATATCCTTCTCGCTGTCGATTACGCCTCAAAATGGGTCGAAGCCGTTTCGTACAAAACCAATAACCATAAAATTATTGTGAAATTTCTCGAAGAAAACGTTTTTTCGAGGTTTGGCACACCTCGCACAATAATCAGCGATAACGGAATCCATTTTTGCAATCGATCCTTTGAAGCATTAATGAAGAAATACTCATAACCCACAAGTTATCCACTCCATATCATCCTTAAACTTGTGAGCAAGTTGAAGTTTCAAATCGATAAATAAAGCAAATCTTGGAGAAAACTGTCAACAAAAATTGAAAAGATTGGTTTCAGAAATTAACCGACACACTTTAGGCTTACCGTGCTACAATTGAAACTAACCTTGGGATATCCCCATTTCATTTAGTTTATGGTAAAGCTTGTCATTTACCCATTGAAATCGAACACAAAGCGTTGTGGGCAATAAAGAACTTAAACTTTGATCTCGATAAAGCTAGCGAAAACTGAAAACTATAGCTCAACGAACTAGAAGAACTTAGGAACGACGCATATGAAGACGAGAAAATTTACAAAGAAAGAAAAAAAGTTTTTCATGACAAATCAGTCCTAAGGAAAATGTTTTCGCCTAACCAGAAAGTTCTTTTATATGACTCAAGACTTCATTTATTCCCTGGGAAACGTAAATCGAGATGGACCGGACTGGTTGTAGTACAAACTATTTTTCCACATGGTGCCGTAGAAATAGAAAACCTTAGGGATTGATCGATTTTCAAAGTCAACGTTCATCGTTTGAAACCTTTCTTGGAATTATCCAGTAACCAAGAGGAGGAGCACATGATTCTTCATAAGCCAAGCTACGTCTATGTAACATTCCTGATTTTTTTTTAACTTAAGTAATTTGGAAATTTATATAAAAATTTTGGTTTAATTTGGTTAAATTATGAATTTATAGAAAATGAATTGGAATATTTGAGGATCAAATAAAATAAAAATTGTATTTGGAATATGATTTAATAAATAAATTAGATTTAAAAAGCTTTATTAATTAAGGATTATATATGTATGATTATTTATAAATTGTTTCAATTCATTTTCCTTTATAAATTATATAAATTTAAATGAAGGCTTTCAAACTTACATATATAGGTATATATATCTTTTGAAAATTAATAAGTACATGAATTAGAATTAGGTTATAAAATATAAACAAGATTTAAAATGCTTTTGTCTTATATACTTGAAAATAAATATAGTTGATAAATAAATACTCAAGCTTTGATACAAAGATATCTTTTTAAAAGAATAAGATTTAAAAACTACAAATTAAATATGTGTATAAACATTTGTAAACTTAAATTAATAAGAAAATATATTGAATAATTTATAATAGTCTAAAGGACTTAAACACAAAGATACATTATTATGACATTTGTAAAAAATTTAATGTAAACAATTAACAAGTGTAACCATTTTAAAATCTATTAAGACAAGTGTTAGCGAATAATTACAAGTATCATATGTAATATGTCATTTTGGTTCAAAACCCTTTCATCTTTAAAACAATTTTTTCTCAAATACAAAACTGAGAAGTAAAATCAAAAAGAAAAACAATGATCAAACCAGAACAAAACAAGTTTCAGGAAGTCAAACTGCATTTGATCTGAAAAACTTGGAAAGCAAATCTTTAGTCTGGATTCAGAAAGAAAATCAACATCTATTTCAAATCTTCAAAACCTGAGCAACTACTTCAAGATCAGATTCAAACTCAAGTGAATCAGAGTAAAGTTCAGTTTCAACTCAAGTACAAATCAACAACGGTTCAAATTCAAGTTTTAGTTTTCTCTGCTCCTCTGTCTTCATCAATATAAGGTGAGCAAACCTTATTTCTTTTTAAGCCTAATCTTCTTGATTTATATGCCTGTGATGATGATGTTTTGGGAATATTTTTGTCAGATGAAAACGTATTGTATGTATGTAAAGATATAGGCATGCATGTTTGAGTACATGTATATATATACACTTGTAAACCTCTGTTAAAACATATAGGCTTTACACAAATTTAAAATTTAATTTCTCTTCTTCCAATCCTTTATAGGATTTGATCTCTAAATAAAATATGTAAAGCATTACCCAGAATTCATTTTAAAGAAAGAAAAACTCAAGTAATGATATTAAGCAAATATAATATCACAGTAAAATCAATTTTAGTCAGAAAATCAAACAACTTAAATTTACGTTTTGATTCCAAAATCTGATTTGTGCTCGTAAATGTTGAATTTTAACAATAAAATTGTGATTTTAAGTTTTGAATTGAAGTGCAATTTTGGGTTTAAACCGAAAACACAAAATGGTCAAATTTCGTCGAATGGCGTGGTCGGGATCCTCGTGTTTTGGTCAGAAGGGGGTTTGAGTATCGATGATTATCAGAAAAATGTTAAGTGAATTTATTATTCACCATAGCGACGATAAGGTGGTGATCTAGGGTTTAACACCTAACTTGGTTGATTTGGTTTCGTGAAGCTTGTTTGCCGATGTGAGTGAATTAGAGCCTATCGGTGGTGGGGGTATTGGAAGAGGAGTATCTGGCGTAGCTTTGGGCGAGAGCACGTGGGTTTAGGTGGAGTGGTTGGTCGGTGACTGGTGATTTTTCTGATCTCGTACGTCTTCCAGTCTAGTGCGATAGGTCGTTTTAGTGTTTGCCGATCTGCTTCGCTGAGGTGTTTGTCGAGGTCGTGGATGAGTTATCGAAGGCCAGAAAGTTGAACGACGGTGAGATTCTCGGTCGTGCATGTAGGCATTGGTGTATCTGGTGGTTATAACGTTTGGGAAGATGAAGTGCTCACAGGGGAATAACTCGAGTAACTTCAATATTGGCTCGAGTGTGTTATCAAGTTGGAAGAATGAGAGTGTTTTGAATAAGGTTTTAAAGATTTTTATCAAAACAAGTTTTTGGGAAAAAAGACATAAGGTGGCTCGGGAAAATCACGTAGTGGACTTGAAGCAGATGTTAGTTTGGCTCAAGTGAAATTGTGATGGGGTCGGATTTGTAAAGATTAAATTTCCAGGTTTTTAAATTTTAAAAGGAATATGTTTTTCGGTTTTAAATTTGTTTTAAAATAAATATTGACCAAGTTTTGAATCGAAATTATAAACCAGTTTTAAAACAAGTGCCAAAGATTTGAAAGTTTGAAATGTTTTCAAAATTGTTTTAGTAATTAATAATTTTATATTAGTTAACTAATTAAATTTAAATAACAGGTATTTTCAAAAATTTAATGTTGTGATGGGAAAAGTGATTAAGGAAGTGTTTTATTCCTTAATTAATCAAGAAGGTTTTATATGATTTTGTATGATAACAATTTCAAGTATTTATCTTGATTTAAAGGATGTAATTAAGTGATTAAGTAAGTATGAATTACTATGTGAAATTGATTTAAGAAGCTAATTACTTTATGTAATTTAATTAAAGATAATTAATTACTTAAAGGATAATCTTAATGATGGTAATTAAAGAATAATTAATTAAATTCTTAATTGATGATTAAAGGTAATTAATTGCTTAAAAATAGTTACTTAATTAAAAATAATTGATTATGATTAATCAAGTAATTAAAAGAATAATTACTCAGTTTAATTATTTTATGATATAAGTGATTAAGGATAATCACTTAGTTTAATTTTAATTAATTTAATGATAATTGATTAAGGGTTAATTAATTAATGTAATTAAGGATAAATTAATTAAGATAATTAATTAAGAAATGATTTAATTAATGATGGTGATTAAGACTTAATCAATTGTAATTAATGATAATTAATTTATTGATTAAAGATAATTATTGAAGGTAATTATGTGGTTAATTAATTTAAACCACACGATTTATTCATCTTAATTGAAGATGTTTGATTTTTTTATTGAATGATGTTTATTGGATTGATATCTCTATTATGTGATTGTGATGCTATGTAATATGAATTGCTTTGTGCTGAGCTGTGATATCTGTGATGGATATACTGATGTGCGAATATGGAAATCCCTTGGCACGTAAAACGGCATTTGAATTTCGATGTGACAAGGAGTCAGATTTCAAATGGTTATCCGAAACACACATCGAATCGTAATGGTGAATCTTTGTGATTGATAAATTTATTTTATTTATGAATCTGTGAATGAAGATAAGCGTTATAGATTATATCGCTTATCGATGTTGATATGATTGAATCTGTGATGATTGATGTTGTTGCACTATTGTGTGTAAAACCCCTGGACTACACCATACACATACAAATATGGATTTCATGAGGAAATCGGTTATGTCATAGTTATTTGAATTTTTGAAATAGTTTTAAAAGTTAAATGTTAAAACCAAACGTTTTTGGAAATGGAATTGGGTTAAATATGAAAAGCTTTTGAAAAGGGGTTTTTAGGATAAAAGTTATTTTGAATAACTTGATAAAGCTTTGGAATTTAAATAATTTGATTTAAATTTGAATTCAAGATTTGAAATTGGAATCTGCGTTTGGAAACTATGGTTTAAAATGGTTTTACAAGTTATATAATATGTTTATATGGGTTTTAAACCATTTTAAAGTATTGTTTTGGGAATTTAAATTTAACCCAAGATTTAAGGGCTTTAACTAGTGCAAATGTAATCAGATTTTTATGAGATGAAAACTATTTGTTTTCAATTAATAATAGCTTCCATATAAGGAAAGGGTTTTCAATTTGTGTTGAAAGATTTCAAATCGAATGGAAATAGTTTTGAAAACTGTTAACTAATCTTTGTGAAAGATATTCAAACCTTGATTTGAAATTGTAGAGCATTTAAATGGTGTATCTTTTATATAAAAGATTTGGAATGGAATTGTTTTGTGCAAATGATTTTGAAAGCTATAAAATGAGTCTTTAATTTAAAGACCGAATGAGTTAATCCAACTTGAAATGGAATTGTTTTGAAAGGCTATGAACAAATCTTTGTTAAAGATTGGTGAACCTTGTTTTTAAATTAAAAAGAGGTATTAAAAGTGAATCTTTTGCTTAAAAGATTAAAGTGTGGAAATTGTTTAAACCATTGAAAAGTTTATGGAAGTAAATCTTTTTGTTTAAAAGATTTGTAAATGGTAATTTATTTAAACCATTTGAAAGAAAAGTTTTGGGTTTTTAAGTTGTGACTTAACTGAAATCCCATTATCCATATGCTTTTAAATATTGCGCTCATTATTCAGTTTAGCTGGGAGAGGACCTTGTGTCATATAACCCATTCCGAATAATGATATGACAATATGGATAGCATTTGAAGACCGGTGGTGATGAGCGGATACTTTCGAAAGCGAAAGAATGACATGTCGAATGTCTTTGCACCGACTGGCCCCGGTATAGAGATTTGAGCACCCATTGTGATGAGGAATCTGGACGTGATTAGAAATCATCCGGATTGCAAGGGCTTATTTGGAAGTGCCTTTGGTTCTGTTCGAACCCGAAACAGACTTGTATGGATGTGTGTCTGACATTACGCTTTGAGATGTAAAGATTTTTTCTATCAAATACATTTCTGTTTGGTGGTGGAGATTTATTCTCTTAGCTTAACATCCTTCTCTGAGATGTACGAGCTCAGAGGTTATGTAGTTGATGGTTACTAGTGATACATTCCCAATTTGGTAATGTGGCATACGAAGCGTTGTTGATCATTTGTTGATCAAAGTAAGGCTTTGTGAAAAGCGTAGCTTTGTGGACGAGACTGCATCAGGACCTTACACCGCGGAAATGATCGAAACAGGAAAGATGCAGCAAGGTTTCGGGGGTCGCACCCCTAGGGTATGTCCATTTCTTCTGGATAGAGGTGATATCATGGTATGGAGCCCAGATATTTAACCTATATGGTTACTGCAAATACATTACTTTGTGGTTGGTGGTATCGAGCGCTCAGATAAAGGTTGGTTACGACCGGGGATGGAATATCTTAGGTGATACTCCCTGGAAGGGGGTACACCGGCCTTGTGTTGGCAGAGAACTGAGGGATGGTTCTCGAGGCGTCCCTCCAGAGTCGTACCTATGTGGCAATGGGAAGTTCCTTGGCCTGACTATTTATTGGAAAATCCAAAGAAATAATATGCGCCCAGTACGGTTTTAGTTGTATAGCCTGCCATGGAATGTGGTGGTAACCTGCTATTGAACATGGTGGCTATAGTAGGCATACGACGAAATGTTGTATGCTGGCTAAGATTAATATTATACTTTCGAAATGTTTCCTACACTATGCACTAATAATAATATCAAAATGGTTTTCACGCATCAAGCATTTTTGACTATCATAAGGAGAAATCTCCTCCAATTCTGCGTTTGCATGGTGTGTGAGGCGGGAGGCCTTATGGTAGTTTCATTTTCAAAAAGCATTACGGATTTCAATTTTAAAATCTTTTGTTTGTTTTAAAGATAAATTGTTTTATTTGCTCATACCAGTCTCATGACTGACCCGGAGTTTATTGTTCCTTTCCTAAACTCTAGGTACCCATAATTTTCCACACGGGCAGTCTAGAGTTGGATTTTTCAGATAATCCAATAGTAGGTGTAGATTCGATAGCATCCACCTTTGGATATTGGCAATCGCTTTTGGATCGAGTTGCTTCATTCAGCATGATAGCTTCTGGGTTTGAGCTTAAACTTTTGGAGATCTTTGGAGCATTGGAATGGTGATGCATTCTATTGGATCCTCGCTTTCTCACTTGGAAATTCTTTTGGAGTTATTTCTTCCGCTGTTATTCATTGTATCTCTGATATTGATATCATTGTTGTATCGTTGGATATTGTATTCATTGGAGTTGTATATGATATTCATTTCTTTCTTCCGCTGTGTTGTTATACTTAATGTGTTATAAGCTCCGGCGAGCCAGATTCGGCGTTTGAATCTGTGGCATCGAGTACAAGGGAAGTACGGGTGCCGATTTTCGAAGGTCGAGTCAGGATCGCTGCATTTGGTATCAGAGCTGAAGGTTAAAACTTTAGCTCAAGAGTATAACGCATTATGTGACTCATTAGAGATAGGGTGAAGTATACCCTAGAATGAATATATCCCTAAGATATCCGTCTGATTGCCTCATTAAATTCTCTTACTATCCACTGGTAGTGAGTATGAGTGCAAAAATAGGATAAGATAGGGAACAGGGAAATACCACTACAAATGGTCAATGCCCTATAACAACAACAGAAACAATCTTTTCCTATCAATCTCTTTTGTTCATCATCGGTACTCAATTCTTTAATGATTCCTGGCAGCTCCAGGAAGAAGCTTTGATATATTTGCATGGGACATAAACTCTAGATGGGTCAGAATTGTTTGTTTGGATGAATTGTTTGCTTTGGGTGCTATGGTTGATAGGTATATTTTGGTTGTTTAAACTAAAATTTTTGGATTTCATCCATAGATCTGTTTATTCTGTTGGGTCCAAGTATATTCTACGAGTGGTTAATTATCTTTCGAACTAACCAATACCCCTGTATATTTCATAGTTCTGGTGACCCGCGTGTCTTGATTTGTTCTTGTATCCATTATTGATATTCTGATTTGGGAAGCCAAATGCAGAATAGATATTCAGTTTGATCTGGTGATTCATCTTTCTATCTCTCTATATTCTTTTGTGGTCTCCGTGCTTTCAAATTTCGAGGACGAAATTTTCTTAAGGGGGGAATCTGTAACATTCCTGATTTTTTTTAACTTAATTAATTTGGAAATTTATATAAAAAATTTGGTTTAATTTGGTTAAATTATGAATTTATAGAAAATGAATTGGAATATTTGGGGATCAAATAAAATAAAAATTGTATTTGGAATATGATTTAATAAATAAATTAGATTTAAAAAGCTTTATTAATTAAGGATTATATATGTATGATTATTTATAAATTGTTTTCAATTCATTTTCCTTTATAAATTATATAAATTTAAATGAAGGCTTTAAAACTTACATATATAGGTATATATATCTTTTGAAAATTAATAAGTACACGAATTAGAATTGGGTTGTAAAATATAAACAAGATTTAAAATGCTTTTGTCTTATATACTTGAAAATAAATATAGTTGATAAATAAATACTCAAGCTTTGATATGAAGATATCTTTTTAAAAGAATAAGATTTAAAAACTACAAATTAAATATGTATATAAACATTTGTAAACTCAAATTAATAAGAAAATATATTGCATAATTTATAATAGTCTAAAGGACGTAAACACAAAGATACATTATTATGACATTTGTAAAAAAATTAATGTAAACAAATAACAAGTGTAACCATTTTAAAATCTATTAAGACAAGTGTTAGCAAATAATTACAAGTAGCATATGTAATATGTCATTTTGGTTCAAAACCCTTTCATCTTTAAAATAACTTTTTCTCAAAAACAAAACTGAGAAGTAAAATCATAAAGAAAAACAATGATCAAACCAGAACAAAACAAGTTTCAGGAAGTCAAACTGCATTTGATCTAAAAAACCTGGAAAGCAAATCTTTAGTTTGGATTCAAAAGAAAATCAACATCTGTTTCAAGTCTTCAAAACCTGAGCAACTACTTCAAGATTAGATTCAAACTCAAGTGAATCAGAGTCAAGTTCAGTTTCAACTCAAGTATAAATCAACAACGGTTCAAATTCAAGTTTCAGTTTTCTCTGTTCCTCCGTCTTCATCAATATAAGATGAGCAAACCTTATTTCTTTTTAAGCCCGATCTTCTTGATTTATATGCCTGTGATAATGATGTTTTGGGAATATTTTTGTCAGATGAAAACGTATTGTATGTATGTAAAGTTATAGGCATGCATGTTTGAGTATAGGTATATATATACCTGTAAACGTCTGTTAAAACATACATGCTTTACACGAATTTAAAATTTAATTTCTCTTCTTCCAATCCTTTATAGGATTTGATCTCTAAATAAAATATGTAAAGCATTACCCAGAATTCATTTTAAAGAAATAAAACTCAAGTAATGATATTAAGCAAATATAATATCACAGTAAAATCAATTTTAGTCAGAAAATCAAACAACTTAAATTTACGTTTTTATTCCAAAATCTGATTTGTGCTCGTAAATGTTGAATTTTAATAATAAAATTATGATTTTAAGTTTTGAATTGAAGTGGAATTTTGGGTTTGAACCGAAAACACAAAATGGTCAAATTCCGTCGAACGGCGTGGTCGAGATCTTCATGTTTTGGTCAGAAGGGGTTTGAGTATCGATGATTATCAGAAAAATGTTAAGTGAATTTATTATTCACCATGGCAACGATAAGGTGGTGATCTAGGGTTTAACACCTAACTTGGTTGATTTGGTTTCGTGAAGCTTGTTTGCCGATGTGGGTGAATCAAAGCCTATCGGTGGTGGGGGTATTAGAAGAGGAGTATCTGGCGTAGCTTTGGGCGAGAGCACGTGGGTTTAGGTGAGTGGTTGGTCGGCGACCGGTGATTTTTCTGATCTCATACGTCTTCTAGTTTAGTGCGATAGGTCGTTTTAGTGTTTGCTTTCGTGTTTGCTGATCTGCTTCGCTGAGGTGTTTGTCGAGGTCGTGGATGAGTTGCCGAAGGCCAGAAAGTTGAACGGCGGTGAGATTCTTGGTCGTGCACCTGCACGTGGGCATTGGTGTATCTAGTGGTTATAACGTTGGGGAAGATGAAGTGCTCTCAGGGGAATAACTCGAGTAACTTCAATATTGGCTCGAGTGTGTTATCAAGTTGGAAGAACGAGAGTGTTTTGAATAGGGTTTTAAAGATTTTTATCAAAACAAGTTTTTGGGAAAAAAACATAAGGTGGCTCGGGAAAATCACGTAGTGGACTCGAAGCAGATGTTAGTTTGGCTCGAGTGAAATTGTGATGGGCTTGGGTTTTTAAAGATTAAATTTCCAGGTTTTTAAATTTTAAAAGGAATATGTTTTTCGGTTTTAAATTTGTTTTAAAATAAATATTGACCAAGTTTTGAATCGAAATTATAAACCAGTTTTAAAACAAGTGTCAAAGATTTGTAAGTTTGAAATGTTTTCAAAATTGTTTTGGTAATTAATAATTTTATATTAGTTAACTAATTAAATTTAAATAACAGGTATTTTCAAAAATTTAATGTTGTGATGGGAAAAGTGATTAAGGAAGTGTTTTATTCCTTAATTAATCAAGAAGATTTTATATGATTTTGTATGATAACAATTTCGAGTATTTATCTTGATGTAAAGGATGTAATTAAGTGATTAAGTAAGTATGAATTACTTTATGAAATTGATTTAAGAAGCTAATTACTTTGTGTAATTTAATTAAAGATAATTAATTACTTAAAGGATAATCTTAATGATGGTAATTAAAGAATAATTAATTAAATTCTTAATTGATGATTAAAGGTAATTAATTACTTAAAAATAATTACTTAATTAAAAATAATTGATTTATGATTAATCAAGTAATTAAAAGAATAATTACTTAGTGTAATTAATTTATGATATAAGTGATTAAGGATAATCACTTAGTTTAATTTTAATTAATTTAATGATAATTGATTAGGGTTAATTAATTAATGTAATTAAGGATAAATTAATTAAGATAATTAATTAAGAAATGATTTAATTAATGATGGTGATTAAGACTTAATCAATAGTAATTAATGATAATTAATTTATTGATTAAAGATAATTAATGAAGGTAATTATGTGGTTAATTAATTTAAACCTCACGATTTATTCATCTTAATTGAAGATGTTTGATTTTTTATTGAATTCTGTGTATTGGATTGATATCTCTATTATGTGATTGTGATGCTATGTAATATAAATTGCTTTGTGCGGAGCTGTGATATCTGTGATGAATATACTGCTGTGTGAATATGGAAACCCCTTGGCCCGTAAAACGGCATTTGAATTTCGATGCGACAGGGAGTCGGATTCCAATTGGTTATCCGAAACCCACATCGAATCGTAATGGTGAATCTTTGTGATTGATAAATTTATTTTATTTATGAATCTGTGAATGAAGATAAGAGTTATAGATTATACCGCTTATCGATGTTGATATGGTTGAATCTGTGATGATTGATGTTGTTGCACTATTGTGTGTAAAACCCCTGGACTACACCATACACACACAAATATGGATTTCATAAAGAAATCGGTTAAGTCACAGTTATTTGAATTTTTGAAATAGTTTTAAAAGTTGAATTTTAAAACCAAATGGTTTTGGAAATGGAACTGGGTTATATATGAAAAGCTTTTGAAAAGGGGTTTTTAGGATAAAAGTCATTTCGAATAACTTGACAAAGTTTTGGAATTTAAATAATTTGATTTAAATTTGAATTCAAGATTTGAAATTGAAATCTATGTTTGGAAACTATGGTTTAAATTGGTTTTACAAGTTATATAATATGTTTATATGGGTTTTAAACCATTTTAAAAGTACAGTTTTGGGAATTTAAATTTAACCCAAGATTTAAGGGCTTTAACTCGTGCAAATGTAATCGGATTTTTCCGAGACGAAAACTATTTGTTTTCAATTAATAATAGCTTTCATATAAGGAAAGGGTTTTCAATTTGTGTTGAAAGATTTCAAATCGAATGGAAATAGTTTTGAAAACTGTTAACTAATCTTTGTGAAAGATAGTCAAACCTTAATTTGAAATTGAAGAGCACTTAAATGGTGTATCTTTTATATAAAAGATTTGGAATGGAATTGTTTTGTGGAAATGATTTTGAAAGCTATAAAATGAGTCTTTAATTTAAAGACCGGATGAGTTAATCTAACTTGAAATGGAATTGTTTTGAAAGGCTATAAATGAATCTTTGTTAAAGATTGGTGAACCTTGTTTTTAAATTAAAAAGAGGTTTTAAAAGTGAATCTTTTGTTTAAAAGATTAAAGTTTGGAAATTTTTTAATGATTGAAAGGTTTTCGGAAGTAAATCTTTTTGTTTAAAAGATTTGTAAATGGTAATTTGTTTAAACCATTTGAAAGAAAAGTTTCGAGTTTTAAAGTTGTGAATTAACTGAAATCTCATTATCCATGTGTTTATTCGGTTTAGCCGGAGAGGACCTTGTGTCATATAACCCATTTCGAATAATGATACGACGATATGGATTGCATTTGAAGACCGGTGGTGAAGACCTGATACTTTCGAAAGCGAAAGGATGACCTGTCGAATGTCTCTACACCTACTAGCACCGGTATAGAGATTTGAGCACCCATTGTGATAGGGGGCCCGAACGTGATTAGAAATTATCTGGATTGCAAGGGCTTCTTTGGAAGTGCCTTCATTTCTGTTCGAACCCGGAACGGACTTGTATGGATGTGTGTCTGACATTACACTTTGAGATGTAAAGCTTGTTTCTATCAAATAGATTTTTGTTTTGTGGTGGAGATTTATTCTCTTAGCTTAACACCCTTCTCTGAGACGTACGAGCTCAGAGGTTATGCATTTGATGGTTACTAGTGATACATTCCCAATTTGGTAATGTGGCATACGAAGTGATGCTGATCATTTGTTGATCAAAGCAAGGCTTTGTGAAAAGCATAGATTTGTGGACGAGACTGCATCAGGACCTCACACCCCGGAAATGGTCGAAACAGGAAAGATGCAGCAAGGTTTCAAGGGTCGTGCCCCTAGGGTATGTCCATTTCTTCTGGATAAATGTGATATCATGGCATGGAGCCCAGATATTTAACCTATGTGGTTACTGCAAATACATTACTTTAGGGTTGATGGTATCGAGCGCTCGGATAAAGGTTGGTTACGACCGGGGATGGAATATCTTAGGTGATACTCCCGGGAAGGGGGTACACCGGCCTTGTCTTGGCAGAGAACTGAGGTATAGTTCTTGGGGCTTCCCTCCAGAGGCGTACCCATATGGCAATGGGAAGTTCCTTGGCCTGACCATTTGTTGGAAAATCCAAAGAAACTATACGCGCCCAATACGGTTTTAGTTGTATAATCTGCCATGGAATATGGTGGTAACCTGCTATTGAACATGGTAGCTATAGTAGGCGTATGACAAAATGTTGTATGATGGCTAAGATTAATATTATACTTTCGAAATGTTTCCTACACTATGCACTAATAATAATATCAAAATGGTTTTCACGTATCAAGCATTTTTGACTATCGTAAGGAGAAATCTCCTCCAATTCTGCATTTTCATGGTGTGTGAGGCGGGATGCCTTATGGTAGTTTCATTTTTCAAAAAGCATTGTGGATTTCAATTTTAAAATCTTTTGTTTGTTTTAAAGATAAACTGTTTTTTTTGCTCATACCAGTCCCATGACTGACCCGGAGTTTGTTTTTCCTTTCCTAAACTCTAGGTGCCCACAATTTTCCACACAGGCAGTCTAGAGTTGAGTTTCTCAGATAATCCAATAGTAGGTGTAGATTCGATAGCATCCACCTTTGGATATTGGCAATCGCACTTGGATCGAGTTGCTTCATTCAGCATGATAGCTTTTGGGTTTGAGCTTAAACTTTTGGAGGTCTTTGGAGCATTGGAATGGTGATGCATTCTATTGGATTCTCGCTTTCTCGCTTAGAAATTCTTTTGGAGTTATTTCTTCCGCTGTTATTCATTGTATCTCTGATATTGATATCATTGTTGTATCATTGGATATTGTATTCATTGGAGTTGTATATGATATTCATTTCTTTCTTCTGCTGTGTTGTTATACTTAATGTGTTATAAGCTCCGGCGAGCCACATTCGACGTTTGAATCTGCGGCATTCGAGTATAAGGGAAGTACGGGTGCCGATTTTTGAAGGTCGAGTCAGGATCGCTACTGTCTAGTAAGAATATTAACCTTCTTTTGTAGATATGTACATAGTTTTCCCCGTTATACTCATTATATCATGATTGAATGTGGGGACACGGTCAGAATTAAGTGTGGAGGGAGTCTCATTTTCATTTTTTTTTAAGTTTCATGGCATTTTTGAATTTTCATTTTCTTTTAATTTAAAAAACTCAAAATTTCTAAATCTCAAAAACATTTTCTTTTTAACATTTTGATTTATTTTTGAAGAAACATTGTGGGTAAGTATAAGTTTTGGTCAATAAATTGAAATTTTTGACAATTTATTTGTCTTATCAAAAATAAAAATGAAGTTTAATTACAAATAACAATGGTTTAACTGGTATATAGGAAGGTTCATATGTGTTAATTATGAAGTATGTTCTAATTGAAAATCCTTGTTTTAGAAAGTGGTAAATTTAAAGTGAAGGATATAACATTTTTATCTTCTAAGTTAAATGGTGCTAAGATAATTTCGCAAAACTCTCTCTTTCTAAAAAAAAACACAAAAAAATATATAAGTAAAAAGACAAAAAAAAAACATTTGTATATATGTATATATATTTTTAACACCTAGAGTCATGTGTTCACACTCATATGTTCATTCGCCATGCTCTGTACCCTTCTCACGTTAGCCCGAAAGGCAGTGCACGATCGGTATATCCGACCTCAGTTTATTTGAATTAGGTGTATATATATATAAAAATTCTTTTTAATAACGCCTACAATCGATAAGTGTTCACACATGTGCGTTCACTCGCCTCACTCTTTATTTCCCTCACATCAGCACGCATGGCAGTGCACCGGTAATATATCTGGCCTCAGTTTACCTGAGTTAGGCATATGTAAATATTATTAATATCAATAAACTTATCAAATAAGAGAGAGTAAGCAACTGAAATTCAAGTAATATTTTGACTTGTTTGATTTAACTTGTTATTGAAAAGAGATGAAAATTCCACTTTGACAAACTTTGACAAGCAACTAAGGATCCATTTCATAATTACATTGTGTTATCAACCAAAACAACTAGCCAAACTATATAGTCTATCTGTTATGATAGCTTAATTTTTCTTGAAAATTTTGACAAGTAAAAAGACTTAAATTTCTTGATAATGACCAAAACTTATATTTAACTTATTAGTGTCGATTTAAAAGTAAATCCTTTATTTGTAAATATTTTTAAAAACTTGCATTCATCTCATTGTAAATAAATCTTGCATTTTGTAAATATTTTCACTCTGTATTCAGATTTTGTGGGTAGTAACCGCTCAAAACCATCTTGAGACAACACTCAGCCTACTGGGGACACCCAGAGGTTTGACGGCTTGTTGCATACGCTCAATGCAATCGTGCTCCCTACGAAAAAGGATTTATCTTAGTTTTCCTTTATTCGAGGACGAATAAAAAGATAAGTGGAGGGGTATTTGAGGTGCACGTAGATGTGCATATATTTATATCCATATTTTATCTATTTTTATTTAAATAAATGTCATATTTGGGCATTTTAACATGTTTAAAAGCAAAATTCAATTATTTTCAAATCATCATATATTCGTCTTCATCCAGGGGCAAACTAGTCATTTTGTGTATGTGTCAATTTGAGAATTTTTACTTGGACATTTTTTATGATTTTTATAGAAAATTTTGATGCATAGGGAATAGGATTTCATGAATATATATGCATGCACAAATGAATAAAAAGGAACGAAGAGGAGATAATTCAAGCTCATGATCATGGAGGACCCCACCCACTTAACTAAATCTATAATTAGAAGCTAATGACAACTAAGTGGAGGTTAAAGCTTCATGCACTTTCAATGATGGATTAATTAGTGGCTATTGGTTACTTAGTGGCCACACTTCCTAATGAGCATTTTGGGAAGCACCCTAAAAATTGAATTAGGGTTTTATGCATGTATAAATAACCCTCTTATGTACATGTAAATATCTTCTACTCTTTCACATTAGCTAGAAAATTAAGATGCAAGTTGTAAGCTTTATGTTTCATGAAATAAAATAGCTTCCTAGCCTCTTTCTCTTCTCTTTTGTACTTGTTTTTATTTACTTTTATGTTATTTTTATTCTTATGATCTCTTTTATTTCGTTTTCATAGTTTAGATTAACATTTATACACTAGTTTAGTTCATTTCCTTCTAGTAATTAATCTTCTTTTTCTTTGTTTATTCTTTATTTTATTTTATTTTCAATGTTGAAATCTCTATGTTTTGAAATGATAACACAAATGAGAGGCTAAATCCCTACAATTTAGGGGTAATGAGGCTTTTTTTTTATCATGTAGATTCAACATAATTTTCTATTTATGGTCTCTTTTCTGTTTCATAAGAAACGGATGTTTAAGTTTGTTTGTGTTTTATGTTGAATTTGATAGCTTACTTTGTTCATAACAAATAGGCTATGCTTATCTCATTAATCATAAATTTCCTCTTCATCTAAAAATATGATCATGGCATTGAAATGAAGTTTTAATCAAAATTTGATGATCTATGTTACTAATTAATAGTAAATAGATCATGCTTAAACTAGATTTCGGTTTCATTTTCTATGCACTGTTTCATGAGAATTGAAAAGGTAGGACTAGATTTATATTATAGTTTAATGGTTTGATTTGCGTTAATTAATAACTCAAATAGGCCATGCTTATGATAAATACATAACTAATCCTTTAGGAAAAAACAGAGACCATCACCTGATTTTATGTTGATTTGTGTGAAAAATATAAGAAACTGGATTTGCCTCTAAATTGAATTTCGATCACATAGTTTTTAATCTCAACGTTTGCTTAGCTTTCTAGTTTTCAAAACAATTCCACTCTTCGTTTAATTTGATTGATTAGAAAATTTTAAAATTTTAAAATCTTAAAAAGTCCCTGCGGATCGACCTGTACTCGCCACGTACTAACCTTTGTATGTTGTGCGCTTGCGTTAAATTTTAATTTGAAATTTATCAATGGTTTTCTAACTCGATAAAAATTCTGTCGTTAAATGGAGAGAAACCAGTTGAGTTCTAGGGCCTTCAAGGAAAGAAAAGGAAGTTCTTTAAGAAGAAGGGAGCCTAGAAACGAGATGCAGCTAAGAAGGCAAGGGCTGATTTAGTGTGTTATAAGTGTGAGAAGAAGGGACGGTTATGTGTTATGATTATATTTTGCTGAATGTGGTAACGTTTTGGGTTATGTAAAGAACATGCAATGTTTTGATTTGATGTGGAAATATGCTTTTGAATTTTAAAATTTTCCATATTCTTATGATTTGTTTATCAATATATCTAGCATCTGTAGCCATTAGTTTTGGGCCTCCAAATAGAAGAATGTTACAATGTAAGGCAACCTTCCGACCACATTCAAGGAAAGCTCGGCTCTCGAAAACATCCGAGTAAAAAAGCAACCTTCCGTCCAAGTCGAAGGGGTCACAATAGCCTGGAATCCTCTGGTACCTCCGAAGGGTTTACATACTGCACAGATGAAAAACCTTCCGATAAGGGCAAATGCTTCCTAAAAACAAATGAAAGAAAAGACACTTCAGCAATATTCATGGATCCACGATGACATGTGAAAGGAAAACCTTTCGTTGAAGCCGAAAGGTTTGCAATTGCATATAAGAAGGGAACCCTTCGATCCAACCGAAAGCACAGGGATGAAAGCATGGCCACCAGCATCTACGAATAAGACCCGAGGGGTCCTATTTCGGGGGCGGATTTTTCCTCATTCTAATCTTGTAACTTCTAAAATCAAACTCTATAATCCTAATTGGTAGTGATTTAGGAAATTTAGTAAAAGTGAAGACTTTTCTTGAATAAAGAGGGAAGTCTTAAGCTTCGTGAATTTACTTTACAATCGACCTTAATTTTTGCTGGCTTAATCTTAATTTTCAGGTGTAGTTCTTTCGAAAGGCTCTTGTCAACCAAGATAATAATATTCCTTCTAGACAATCTTATAACCCGTCAGAAACCTCTATCCTGCAACTTAAACCCTTTGACTACAAGGGAAGCTTGCTTGAATCGACATTCATAAAACCTTTTGGAACCATAAAATCTATGGATCAAACCTTTCGACAAGGGTCATAACCTGTCATATCCCGACAAACTTTACAACCCTTTGAATCTCAAATAGCTATTTTCACAGCCTTCCAATAAGGATCCAAGACAACCCTCTGTATAAGGCAAATTAAGGAAATTCTATCTTGATCTAGGAAATAGTTTTCGGGATAAATCTTATAAAGGTTCAATTAAATTGGTAATCACTCTACATTAACTCAGCAAAGCCGAAAGGTCTTACCAAATCTTGTTCCTAAGCTTTCTTGACATAACCAGAAGGTCAGAATCAAAGTCTAATTCCAAGCAAAGATATATAGATAATTCTATGGATCATCAACCCTTCTGTATATTTCGGCTTAATCTTGTTACTTGAGGTAACTTGGAAATATTAACAAGACATTTATGGATCTTCTTAGGGATTCCACTTTCTATTATTTCCCAATAACGTTTTCTACTGGGATTCTTTGGGGTGTTGACCAAATTTGGTTAACATAATCTTTGAATCTAAAGGTTGGGTTAAAGTCCTTAACAAAGTCTAAGTTTTTACTTGTTTTAATTCGTAAGTGTGTGTATTTATTAAAACTCTTAAGTTTAGATTTATTTGACTTTGTGTGATATAGTACAGATTGTAAAAAAATATTATTAAGATTGGTATTAAATTAAGATTTGATTTGATCGTATTACAGTATTTCATAAATAAATTTTTGCATTATCCTGTTTACTTATTTCTCTTAGTATTTAATTTATAAAGATTTATCATTGTATATATTAATATATTCCATGGTTATATCTTATCTAGAATGCCTCTCATATTGCATCTTTATATCTTAATGTAATGCTGAAGTCCTTAATAGCAATTTCTAGTCTCCATCTTAAATTTCCTATCTTTGATATTTTAAGTAAAAATAAATTATTTTAATTTCAAAATATATTGTAAAAAAATTTGTAACTGTCCTTGAAGGCAATTTCTAATATCTATTTCAAATTTTTGATCTTTGATATTTTAAATAAAAACAAATTATATAAATTTCAAAATATATTTTAAAATATTAGATAAAAGTTTTCCAGAGTCCAAAATATTTATAAAACATGTTCTAATTATTTTATGAAGTATAGGATTTTTAAAACAGTTTAAAAGAAAGATATAATCAGAATTCACTAAGGTATGTCGACATACATGGTCCCTGTATGTCGACATATGGACCATTGGGTCATTTTTTTAAAATTTTGAATAGTAATGTATATTCGACACAACTCTTCACGAATAAACACATCTGTTAATTTACTATATAAAGGTGACTCCAAAGGAATTTTTAACTAACTAATTACTTACTTTCTTCCCACTCCCTACTCTCTCAAAAATTCTCTTGAAAAACATACTCCATTCTCTTTAAAATTATATAGAATCATTTCATACTTCATTATATTGATTCAAACTACTTTCTTACTATTTTGGAAACATCTCTCTTTCAAAGATCAATATGCGGTCTAAGAGGCTATATGATCCATTGTATCCAAAGTACGAGAATTTGTCTTTGGAAAAATTATCAACTCTATTTATGTTTTCTTGGATGTGCTTGTAGCCTGTTCAAGTCAAGTGGGCGTGCTTAGTGGCCCATTTAAATCGAGTACGTGTGCTTGTAGCTCGGTATATTCAAGTGAGTTTACCCTGGACTTAGAATACATGAGGGTGTATCTTGTAGCTTCAAATCAAAGTGTATTTGGGTTTGCCTTCTACTCGGTTAAAGATTGGCATTTAACAATAAAATCTATACAAGAAATTGTGCGGACTGGACGTAGGAGAAATCCGAACCAATATAAAATCCTTAGTGTCATCTCCCTAACTTTTACTTTACTTTACTAATTTTATTCATATCTATGATTGCATTCGTGGTTGATAATTCGGTGTTATTAATCTGTGATTTAATATTAGTCTTGAAAGAATAATAAAAAGATCTCATAAGTTAGAAAATACTATTCACCCCCTCCAGTATTAAATTGGCATCAAGATCCATAATTCCACAACCCATGTCAACTTAGATAGTCCATAAACAAAATGCTTGGTTTAATAATAATACTTATTATTAATTGTACTACTCTGGCCAAAGATTTGACTTTAAGTTGACTGGTTGATCATGATACTAACCTCATATATCTATGGAGACAAATTCTCTATTACATAGTTTTCACATCCAATTCTTCAATCTAAACCCAACCATAGTCTTTTAATGGATGTTATGCCATAATTTAATAATAATCAAAGTGCGATATCCATACTGAAGTTTAATAGTATTCTCTAGTCAAGAGAATCATGTAATATCTTCACTTCGATTGTTTGAACTTAGTCATTATTAACCAACATGTAACCCTTGAGTGAGATGTTGTATGATTATTGAGAAACTATCAAGTATGTAACTCCTTTGTGCCCTCAACAACCATGAATAATGCACCGCCTAACATTTGGAGAGCATTATGTACTATAGTCTCAATTGATGTATCGATACCCTTTATCGAAACATCTTGACTGAGAATATTTAAAATAATATGTTATTTAATATTATAGCAATTTTGTCATGATTACAAGCCACCATGATTATTATTACATAACGTATCATTTAAGGATTTTCTATTTAATATATTTTAAATTAATTATTTGATTAATTACATCACTATATAACAAAGTATATAATAGAAAACAAATATCTTTATTATGAACAAGATCGATCACATATTTGGATATATGTAACAAATTACATAATTGTCTCTAGAATATACCTCTAACTCACTCATTGAATAGCGCCGCAATGAAAATAGTATAAATATAAATTCACTATTTATAATCGATGGGTGATTCTGAATATTGAGAGTCTCGTGACATTATTTTATGAAAATAATGTTGCAATGCGGGTTGTAAAATAAACTAGGGATTTCATATCTAGGTACATGCTATGAAAGTTCTACATGATAAAGGAATTTTATCGGAGAGGTGCTGGTTGATAGAGAAGATAATAATACAATATAGCAAATCCCTTTACTAAAGGACTAGCTTAATCATTTCTGAACCATTCAAAGGAATGAGATTATGATTTCACAATTGACCCCAAGTGGAAGTGAGATATTGAAGGAGTAAGTGCTATGACCTAGGGGCAATTATGTAATTGCTATACACATCGAACTTCATAGTCAATCTTTTTTGTAATAGAGGTGTTTGTTTTCTTTTATACTTTGTTATATTGTGCCATAAATAATTAAGTAATTAATTTAAAGTATATAATAAGAAAATAATTAAATAAAATATTATGTGATTTTAGTTGCAAGGAGTTGCAATAGTGAGTAGTTAATCACAATATGAAATAGTATTTTGTTTTAAATATTCCTGGATAAGATGTTTCAAGTAATGATATTGATACATCCATTAAAACCAAAGTGAATAACACATTTCAAATGTTGTGCAATGTATTACCCATGGCCGGTTTGCCCCAAGGGTTATGTACTCATAGTTATTGGATAACCATCGAATGACTCATATGATTGTTTCTTGTTAGTTAATAACAACTAGGTCAAACAGGAAATCTTAGGGTGGCGATGTTACATAGTCCCTTGACTTGAGAATACTATGGAACTACAATGTGAATACTTCACTTTGATTACAATTAAATCATGGTATGATGACCCATTGAGAGACTGTAGTTGGGGTTGAGTTGAAGCATCCGAAGTGAAGAATTCACTTCTTAGCTGTATGGAGTTAGTATCACCGTCAAATTTAGTCAACTAAAAGTTAAATCCCTAGCCAGAGTGGAACGGTTAATAATAAACATTATTATTAAACAAAGGACTTTGTTTATGGACTAATCGAGTTGAATGTGGATAATATTGGAGTTTTGACTAATACATAACACTATATATCCTACCGTGATATAGTGTCGGTAAAACATGTGTTAATCCAAAAATTGGATCAACATCCTGGAGCATGATATAAAAGAACTACCCTGTTAGAACAGAGCAATTGTAATAAAAAAAATAGAAAAGTAAATGAAACACAGAGATTTTATAGTGGTTCGGCTGTTTACTAAGCCTACATACACTTTATAAATTTTCTTATTGATTTGATCTTGTTCGTATGAGATTACAAGGGGTTTGAGTGTAAAAGAGTCACAAGTACAAGTGTTAGATAGATTCTAAGTCCTAGAATTGCCTAGAGGAACTAATTGGTGAATATAGAGTAGAGATAAGTTAAAGAAGAGACAGGGCTTCCACATAGTGATGATTGAAACTAGATCATTTCTTAGTTGCTTTATGGATTTTATTTATAGAGGTAGCAGTCATAGTGGATCAGAAGCTTACTACCAAAGAAGTCTAGGGACTAGCCTAAGATAGGACAACAAATATCGTGACGACCCGAGTTAAGGTTTTGACTCTGTATCGAGTCAAGCCCTTGACTAAGGGATGAGTCTAATTCTTAGCCAAATCTTGGCTAAAGCATTTTGTTCCGAGCTCCTTACTTCATCTAGATGCCTTAAATGTAATTCGGTAAGTTATTGATGAATTTTGATTATCCTTCTTCCATGACTTGGATTATCCTGCCGTTTGGACTGTCGGTCCTTAATTCTTGATGATTGGCTCTCTAGAACTCTATGAAATTTCATGATAATGCATAGAAAGACTAGGGGATCACTTGTTAAAAGTATGAAGAAGCTATGATATGGCATCTAAACTCAGTGTCGAGTCTAGGATTAACTCGGGCCGAGTTAAGCACTCTGCCTTTTTGGTTCTATATTTTCTTGAGTCTTTTCCATTGTCCTTCTTAGTGTCTTTGCCAAGTTTCAAGTCGTTCTGTTCTCATTTTTATGTTCTAACTTCTATTGAATTTATCTTGGATATAAACTCAATTAACATTTATCCCTAGAGTATGCTTTCATTATAAACAATATGTGCTCTTGAACAAGGTAAGTTTTGAACTGTTATCCTATGAGTTCAGCTAATTGCTGGATTCCGTCTAGAGACATTGCCTTCAATTGGTTAGCTTTCAACTAACTATTCATTTCGATCATAATTTGAATTTCAAGTCATTGTATTGATGATGCAATTTTCATTCCAAAATTACGTAATGTTTTAACTCGTTATGTAGGTTTATTGTAATAAGTTAGAGCCACCCGAGTTGAAACTATAAACTTGGTATCGTCTTTAACCTTAACTCATCTCGAGTTAAGGATTTAAGCAAATTTTTTGGTGGGATCCTCCTTCACTTATACAATTCTTGCCTTGCCTACTCCTCCCTTGCTTTATTCCCAACGTTATCCTTCATATCTCCTCAGCTGACTCGAGTTGATTTAAATGCTAGCCATCTATGTCAAAGCTTTACCATTCTCATCTACGGTCGTCGCTTCCTAGGCCATGACACCGCTTGGTGAACACACGCCACTCAATACGCTATCCTATAAAGAGTCAGACCTGACTTAGAGCTCAAACCCTTAGCTGATTCATCTCATAGCCCAACTTGAAGGTTGGCAATGGTGAATTCACACTTTGATGGCAATGGAAATTAATATTGGACCTTGGTTGAATTCAATTTGACATGGAATTGGTTGATTTAGGGTTTGTTGAGTTGGTGATAAACCCCGGTTTTGCCCTAACTGAACATGCATGATCCAGGAGTCATGTCATGCTCCTTAATTTCAATCACTTCCTTTCATGATATTGACCAAGGCCTTATCATAGAACTGATCCCTATACGGTGTCTCGCATTGGGTTTTAGCGCATTGGACGTTTCCTTTGCTTACATTCTTTCAACTTTGCACTATCCATGGTCCTGAAAGGAATAGCTTTCTGTGTCGCTTCAAACTACGGGTCTGTTATCGATTCTCGATCGATAACGGGTAATTATCAAGAAAAGGAAAATGATTTCAAAAGATGATACATACTGCTTTTCCAATATTAGTGAGCTATCTATACAGGATGGCTCGTTTGTAATGTTCAACATACTGGACTCGCTCCATATAGATAACACCCTACACTTGCCCTAGTCAACACTTGGAATCCGATATGTCAACCTAAGCCGACTTCCTTTGGATTTCAAGCTTTAATCACATGGGAATTTTTATTACAAAATATACATACTATGATCAACGAGTTTTATTATCTAGAATGAGGCGCTAATTGACATGCCGCAAATCTGTTGATGGAGCGTCCACATCATCAGAAGCTGAGTCAACAACTGCCCAGTCTCTCCTAATATTCCCATGGGGCCAAGTCAAACCGTGACTTCTGATTTCTATGGTCTGCTAGTTCCGGTAGGACCTGTATATGATCAGTTGTCTCCCAGGCTGAGAATTCTAGTCGACTCGCCAGAGTAAGCTCCTTCAATTCTAACAGCTCAAATGCTTGGAAATATATGCATACAACACAGCATTCCTAAGGGTAACATTCGTCTGCCTACTCGAGCTGAATTTGCACATAGTCCTCCAAAAGGTAGGGCTGTCAATAGATATCCGAAAAATCTGAAATCCTCCGCATCCATATCCGAAAAGCGGATAATATCTGATATCCGGAAAAACAGATGTGGATACGAAGACATCCGCATCCGGAAATTATCCATCCGATCTTTGTTAAGATTATAGTACAAATTATGTGTATTTTTGTATAATGAAAGATATTTATTTATTGTTTTATTAAGTTAGTAATTTATAATATATGTACTTAATGCTTATTAACTGCTCAAAACTGTTTATTATCGTCATATTTTTTTATATTTAACACTTTTATAATCAACTGGATTGAAAAAATGTATGTTAAAATTAAAATTAAAATTTATATTTCTTGATTTATCAATCGTTGGCGGATAGGATAATTATCTGATATCCGTCCGTATCCACGGATGCGGATATCCGATATCTGAAAATCATTTTGGATGCGGATGCGGATGCGGATATGCAACTATCTACATCCGAAAGTATCCATTGACAGGCGTACCAAAAGGCTTTATTGCTTGTAATTGATACATTTGCCTTAGTGGTGCTGTGCCACCATTTAATCCATTTTTATTTACAGTGCTTTAAGTTTTGGGATTAGCATTGTTCCAAATTCACCCCAATGGTTATGTGCTTCCAAACTCCCTGTATATCATTTTCATGACTAGGCTTGGGCGGCCCCTATGATTAAATGAGCTCATATATCTCCTACACTCCAAGAAGAGCATGATTGTCCATCCTTTATAATTATAGAAGCCTAGAGGAGATGTAAGTTGATAAAAAGATCTCCATAACAAATTTTCGGCTTTCAAAAATGAGTTTTTCTTTGTTTGACATCCATAGCGCTTCAATCAGTTCTGGCTATCTAGGGGTACGTCCTGATTCATTACCTCTTGCTACTCCAAACGATTCTCAAAGATCATAGACCTCCATATATTTTATTATTGTCATCCCGAAGAGGGAAAGCAACGACGAGCATGACGAACTACTTTAAACCCTTAAAGCCGTGAGAGCTTCTGAATGCAGAGTAGCATTCCTTTAGGCAAATGAGAAACTTTGACGGTTCAACTCGCTTCATCCTAATAGATTTGATGTAGATAATGAGCCATCAACATTGAGCAGCCCTAGGAGCCACACTCATTCTCTTATCCATGCTCATAACTCTAACGAGGAGGGTTAAGAAGACATAGCTAATCCGTCAAAGGAAGCACAGCCAGAAGGGATTTCTAGAGCTAACGCAAACTTACCCTCCAACGAAGATGCTATACGGGATAGGGATGAGATCCATGGGATGCCTCCAATTCTCGATAAAGATGGTGAGTCATTTGAAGGGAGAGAAAGGAAGCGACTAATGGTTGAGGAAGCAGAGGAAGAGGGTTCAGGCGATGATGACAGCGACTTTCACATCTACGAGGAAAAAGATGAATCTTTTGGCGAGTCATCATAAATGAGCTCTGATCTTTCCAAGCTGACTTCTCAGGATTTGTTAACTACTGAGGCATTGAGCTTCGAGCTCCCAATTTCTCCTCCTCAAGAATAACCCACCAATATGACCCCACGGTTTATTGAAGATCAAGCGACTGGAACGCCGTTGGAGACACATCCAATTTTGATTTTATAAGAGATGTTGCCATCTATGTAAATGAACACGTGGATTTCTCCATTAGCAAAATGATAATCGAGATCGGCTTGGGAATTAACATTTCCTCTGGTGCATTTGTGAGCAACGGTGAAAAGATTTTGGCCCTTAAACCCTATTGATACAGTTAGTAGAGTAGATAAGGGGTCATTGGCACTACATATCTAACTTTAAGATCATGAACACGCCTCTCTGCTTCAAGTCAAGTTCCTAGGCTTGAATACTAAATCCGTTCTTCTTTTCATTTCAGGTATCATGGGACATAGCTTAAATCATCAATTGCGCTAGGATGCCAGCTCCTATAAAGGCAAGCCCTTGGATCCGGCTTACCACCCTCCTCGTAAACAAAGGAGAAGGAAGAGAAAAGAGGACGAGGCTCACCACTTGGAGCGAGAGCGCGAGAAGGGAGAGAAAAGAAAATGAGATGATGAGAGTGGTGCCCCCGGTGATGCAAACAAACACTAAAGAGACTTTCGCGACTGCCACGGTCCCTCATTATCGATTACTCCTCCTTACACTGATGCTTGGACTGTTGAAATGCTAATGATTCCATCTTCTCAAGCAACAACCATTGCAATGGCCCTTAGTTCTTCTAAACGAACTGAGAAGTTCATGCTTTCACCGGGTCCACCCATGCTTTAAGATACATTTCCAAATCTATTCTAGAAGGGAGTCAAGTTCGATAAGAAGATAAAACCCCTCAACAAGGCCACTTCCCCTAGCAATCTCAAGACAATCCACAAGGACTTAGAGGCTGGGTATGATTTGCAACATTCAGTAAAGGCCCTTTCGGATATAAATTGCATTAACTACTAGGAGATCCTCTTGGTTGAGGCTGAATGGGAGGATTATGCTAGGGCGATCAAAGATCGTGATGATGAGACAGTCAAGTTGAAGACTGAGAGAGACGCAGCCCTAAAAGGAAAGGCTGTTAGCGACAAGTTGTTTAGTGAGAAAACTGGGCTCATGATAGAGCCAATATTACAATAAAAGATCTACTCAAATATGCTCATATTGAATCCGAGAAACTGAAAGAGCATCTTACCGAAGTAAAAAGCACCATTAAATCTCGGAACCAAACTATCGCTGATCATAATGTTGTCATTGCTAAGCAGGCCA
This sequence comes from Allium cepa, assembly GCA_030765085.1. NCBI lineage: Eukaryota > Viridiplantae > Streptophyta > Magnoliopsida > Asparagales > Amaryllidaceae > Allium > Allium cepa. The sequence continues at coordinate 693,309,732 of CM060934.1, forward strand.
TCGAGCTCACCTGTCTTCATAAAGAGAATGCATAGCTGGTGAAAGAGAAGGAACATGCTGCCTCCGCTAAGCTAGCCAAATAGATCGACCATATGGTCACAAAATCTAAGCTTACAGAGCTTTGGTAAGAGTATGACGATGCAATAAGCAGAATGGATGCCAATGTGCTCACCTCTACACTAACTGCGTAATGAACAAGGGCAGCTTGAAATGGTTAGGTAATAATTATCCTCGGACTCTTGCAGTGGTTTGGGAAGAGGTATTGGTCACATATGAGGAGGCCAAGGATATGCGCTCTAAGGAGGAACTAGAGGCCAGTTACCATAGTCCTGAGGACATAGACTTCAAAGAAGATAGGGAAACACCTGCAGCGGACAACATCCATTGCCTTAGCTCTATCCATATGCCAGCTGTACTTATATAGATGTAGTTTGGGGTCCGTCGTCCCATTGTAAGATGGCATAATGGGCATTTTAAACTTCTTGGGGTATTCTTCCCTTAGAATGTTTTCAGTAAACGGAGGTCAGCTTGGTGCAGAATTCCAATCGTCTTCCTTCCTGCCTTTACTTTCTTCCATTAAGCACTTAACCATATCCGCAATGAATGTCACTAGTTCGATAGTCGATAGGTTAACTGCCAGGGGCTACGCCAAAAATTTGACTCTATAAATGGCCTTGGTTTGCCAACTGAAGTCTAGGTTCTCCATTATTTTGGACAATCACTCATATGGAATTTCGTTGGCGCTTGGTTGGCCTTATAGTTGTAGTTTGAAATTCCTTTATGACATTTTTCTTGTTTATGTTAGCATTCAATTCTAGTCCATTAGCATCAAATTGCATATCGTCTTCAAAATCGGAGAGAAGCATTACAATATTCCCTTGTGAATCCTTCACTCCAAAGTAAGGATCTACAATAGGTTGTCCTTCGACATGAGGGGTATTTCCATTACCTTCATTAACCATTACAGTAGTTCCACCAACTATCTCCTTTTGATTTTGCTTTTGCTTTCCATCCCTCCTATTCAAGCCTGAGATGGAGGAATTCTCCTGTTCCACGGCCCTTGCAGTTTCCGACCTAGTCCTTGGGATAGATGGTGGTTGTAGCACTAGCAAAGTATCGACCTTGTCCATTAGAGCCTTCTGACTATCAGCCATCTTCTGGTTAAGTTGATTAACCATATGATTAAACTTTTCCTTGGTTAGAATCTCCTATTAGCGCTGGTGCTCGGTTTCCAGCATTAACCTCTTTTCGATGATTGTTAGCGTTGTTTACGAAAACTTTCCTGATCTAACATCTATATCTATCCAATTCAAAGTTGACAGCTAGATTTAAGCCTGGGTTCGACGTTTTCAATGAAAGTACCAAACAAAAAATGGATCAACACCCTGGAGTATTATATGAAAGCACCAGCCCTGTTAGAACAGAGTGAATGTAATAGAAAATAGCAGAAAATCAAATGAGACACAAAGATTTTATAACGATTCAGCTGTTATCTAAGCCTACATCCACTTTATAACTTTTCTTGTTCATTTGATCTTATTTATATGAGATTACAAGGTGTTTGAGAGAGAATGAATTATACGTACAAGTGTTAGACATATTCTAAGTCCCTAGAATTTCCTAGAGGAACTAACATGGTGACTATGGAGAAGAGATAAGAGTTGAAGAAGAGACATGGCTTCCACATAATGATGGCAGAGACCGGAGCTTTTCTTCGTTACTCTATGGTTTATATTTATAGAGGTAGCAGTCATAGTGGGTCAGATGCCCACTACCGGAGAGGCCCAGGGACTAGCCCAAGATAGCATAACAAATATCATGATGACTCGAGTTAAAGTATTGATTCGGTACCGAGTCAAGCACTTGACTCAGAGCCGAGTCTAATTCTTAGCCAAATCATGGCCAAATCCTTTTGTTTTGAGCTCCTTACTTTGTCTAGATGTCTTCCATGTAATTTGGTAGGTTATTGATGAGTTTCAATTATCGTTATTCCATGACTTGGATTATCCTACCATTTGGACCGTCGCACCTCCATTCTTGATGATAGGCACTCTAGAACTCTACGAAACTTCATGAATATGCATAAGAAGACTAGGGGATACTTGTCAAAAGTATGAAGATGCCATCATGTGGCATCTAAACTCGATGCCGAGTCTAGGCTTAACTAGGGCTGAGTTAAGTACTATGCCTGTTTTGGATTCTATATTTTCTTGGGTCCTTTCCATTGTCCTTTTGAGTGTCTTTGCAAAGTTTCAAGTCGTTCTATTCTCATTTTGACATTCTAACTCTTATTGACTTTTTCTTGGATAAAAACCCAGTTAACAACATGTGTAAATAATTGTCATCATTAGTAACACTCAAGCTAATATAAAATATGATTTTACCAAAAAAGCCAATAACAGATGAATTGGGCCAGTTTATCACACAACAAGCTAAGGTGACGTATGAACATTAATATTTGAATTTTAAAAAATTAATGCTGACTGAATTCACACCTTTGAGTCCCACAACTATATCTGTAAACTCTCCAATACATCATGCGATTTGATTATAAAATGTTGCAGATTAATCAAACTAATATTTATGAAACTAATTATTATCAATTTATTTTATTTTTTGGAGTTGTTTATAATTATTTCAATACATGTATAAAAGTTATATTTGTGTAAATCGATATACGATATCGATATATTCTGCAATGAGTTTAAATAAGAGGTAATTACTTAAAGGACTTTTGGAAACTGTGCACCATATAGGTGGCAAATAATGGCTGATTAGGGAGAAGGGTGGAGTGAGAAAATTGAGGTATTAACTAAAGAAGTTTTATTTAAAAAAATATGAAAAATTTTATTCATTTTACTAAACATTTTATGATCACATGCCATTTTGTATAATGATTAGGTGTAATTTAGTAAACTGTTTGCAAAAGAGAAAGATGTAATCACTTGTTGATATCACATTTTTTATTTCGTTCCTTTTAGATCTTGATGCGATACATCCAGATCTAATACTATGTTCATTCCTTTTTAAACACCTTTTGGAAACATGAATATATTTGATATATTCATACTTATTCAAACTTTATATTTAGTAACAATATCTTTAATAAATTAAATCAGAAAGTAAAATAAAATTTTATTTTATTTAAATTAACTAGCTTGGATCCAATCAAAATCATCAGACTTCATAGGCCCATTATGATCCAAATATGGAATTTCTTTTCTTCAAATCTACCCATTTCACCCGCTATGAAAATAGATCGTGTTCCTTCAACGCATACACGTTATTTAACTTTAATTAAATGTGCTAAAAACCAAAATGTTAAGTCCTAAATATATGTACATAAATATTATCTATAAATAAATTTAAAAAACGTAACACTTTAAACTAATTAATAACACCAATATTCATTTATTTGTGTGATGACCCGGAATTTTGGGCAATATAATTTAATAATATGTATTAAAAATTTAATTTATTTGATAATCTTTGTTAATAAAATTTGAATTGATTTAATAATCTTATTTTAATAAATATTTAATTGGTGAATTTTATCTTGTAAAAGCTAATAAAATATCTTCTATTTATAATGTATATATAATTGTATATATTGTAAGAAGAAAAGCTTTGGTTTGAAATTTAATAAACAAATAAAATCTTATTTTCAAATTCTAAAATATAATTGGAAATTTGGAAATTATGATTTAATTTAATATTAAGTCTTTAAAGATTATTTAAATAAATAACTATATAGTTTAAAATACTCAAGATAAATGTTTATAAGGTTTGTTTTATTTTCATTTTAAATATTTCTTGATAAATATGATTTGAAAATAAATAATAAGATAATCACTTTTATAAATTATTTAAAATTGTCAAATTCGTTATTTTCAAACAATATTAATAATGTATTATTTTAAATAGATAGATTCGTTATTTTCAAAATTTAATGTATAGTTATATATGTATATGTATAACTTGATTTTAAAATTGGATTTTAAAATTTAATTGAATTGGAATTTGGAATTCATTTTGAAATTCAAAATAATAAATACTTAAAGATATTTGGATAAGCTTTTATCTATAATTTGTTTTTATTACATTGTCTTTAAAAAGAAATTTATATATACAATTACATAAGAATGAATTAATTAAGTAAAAAGAGCTTTTTATTAACTTTAAAATAATTACTTAAATTACAAGTGTTAATGCATTAAATTTTAAAATAACATGTGTAAACTAATAAGCAACTCAAATGACAAATGTCAAGATTTTGTTTTTCTTTTAATTTTTAAATTATCATTTTAGCCATTATAAATATATATGTTTTCCCCTCTTCATTTCTTTTCTTCTGTAATCAAAACTAAAGAAAATCTTCAACCTGTAATTTTCTAAACTATATCTGGTAATCATCCTTCGCAAAAACCAGAAATTAATTTCAAAACCCCTGTGCAGATTCTTCAAAATCAATCTGTAAATCAACTCCTCAAAACCAGAAACTTGTTCATTTCCGAATCCTGTGCATTTCCAAATCAAAGCTTGTTCATCCATTTTCTAAAAGAAAATCTAAAACTCACATTCCTCAAACCATTACTCCAAAACAACCTGTAATTTCATTTCCAAACCAAAATTAACCCTGCATTTTTTTTATAAAAAAACCTAAAATGAAATCAAAGCCTGCTTCTTCTTTAACCTGAGATTTGCCTGAAGAAAGCAAACTAAAAGCAAGATTTTAGTCATCTCTAAGAAGATCCAGTAGCTAAGGCATTTAAGTTTCCAAAAGCATCTTTTCAGCAACTCAAAGTTTTAAAGTGTCAAAAGCTGTTTACAAAAACAAAGTGGCTCTGTTCATGTTCATGTCAGGTGAGTAACATCACTTTTTAAAAAAGCTTAAGTATGGATATTTGGTTGCATGATTTATGTCTGGAACAAGTATGTCATGTGCAATTATATTTGGTAAATTCTCTGCAGATATATAGATGTGTGGATATGTGTATATGTCTATTGCATGTGTCATCTCTGTTACCAGTTTTTCAAGCTCAAGACTTATTCAAAAATCATTATCTCACGATCCAAATCTATGTTAGGACTTAAGTTTTAAATAAATTTTGTTTGCTTAATCAGAGAAAAGGATTTAAAAATTTATTTAAGTTAAAATAAATTTAAATTCGCTCTGAAAAACCAAAAGAATAGTCAAGCTTATGTTTTGTCAAAATTTCAAATATCTTAATTTCTAAATTGGATTACAGAATCTGATTTGTATTAATAAATTATCAAAAAATTTAGATTGTTAATTCTAGAGATAATCGGGTTTGGGGTTTTTTGGGATTATTTCCAATTCACGGCGATCGGCGAGATGATCAGAGTCGAGATTCTGGTCGGAGTTAGCTTGTAGGAGGATGGTTCCAGGAAAAATGTTGGTGAATTTTTCTGTTGAACGTAGTGGCCAGGGGATGGTGATTCAGGGTTTGAGGGGTATTTGGGTTGCCCCTGTTCTCGAGGTAATAGCGACGTCTTAGATGGATCGGAGGCGTTCGCTTGAGGGGGGAAATAAAGATTGGAGATCGAAGCATCTATGGTGAGGACGACGATGTTCATCATCGTCGAGATCAACGTTGATGGATGATTTACCGATGATGGTTGTTTCCAACACTAGGGGTTCGACTGTTCGATTTTATTTGGCCATCATTTTCGAAGCTTTGGAGGATCGTGAGGACTGGGGTAGGTGGCGACGACTTGCTGGAGGTTTTGGTGATGACCGTAGGTGGTCGGAGCCACCGTGCATGTGCACGGTGCAAGTCTGGGTGTTAGGCCTTGTTTGCTTTAGGGAAGATGATTTGAACTCGGGTTTGGTTCGAGTTGTATGCTGGTTTGTCTCGTGTAGCCTAGGGGTTTTCTCGAAGTAGTTGTTCGATATGACTCAAGTGACTCGTGAGTGAGTTTGATTATAGGTTTTAACCTGTCTTGTTTTTAAATTTAAAATAAATTTAAAAATGTAAAGTAAAATTTAAACAAAATGTTAAATCAAATTTTAAAGTATGGATTCAAATTGAATTTGCATTCTAGTTTTGAAAAATAAGTTTCTAAAATTTTAAATTGTTTAAAACAACTTTGAATGTTAAAAGTATATTTTAAAATGATTTTGAATTTAAATGAAGTTGATTTAAAACTCTCATAAATTTCTTTTATAAGATGAGTGGTTCTTTATCATGTGATTTAAAAGGTTTTTAAATTGTTTTAATTTTTGTTCTTAAATTTGAAGTTGTTTAAATCTTTAATTTGAAATGAATTTAAAGGAAGATTTGAAAGTAAATTGTTTTCAAAGGCTTTTGCTAATGATAATTAAAGTAATTTTAAAAGGCTTATACTTTATTTTAAAGATTAATTAAGGTTTACTGATTTAGGATAAATTAAATTAATAAGTTAATTAAAGAAGGATTAATTATTTTAATTAATTATTAATTATGGATTAATAAATAAGTAATTAAGGGTTATAAGTTGAATAATTAGGGTTAAGTAATTTTAAAATAAAGATCATTAATTAAATAAGTTAAGATTTTAAAATAATGATTAGAAATTTATTAATCAAGTGATTAAAGATTAATTAAGTTATAGTTAAGCACTTAATTAATTAAATAATTAGAGATTAATTAATGGGTAATTAAAGATTAATTAATTTGTAATTAATAATGATCAATATAAGTTTAATTACTTAAGAAAAGTAATTAAAGAATGGTTAATAGTTAATGAAGATCATTAACTAAGGATTATTAAATAATTAATTAAAGTGATTAATTTTAATAATTAATTAGATTAATTAATTAAGAATAATCATTTGAGGAATTATTTAGGTATAATTACTTAATGGAAGTAATTAGAGGAATTAATTACTCAAGGTAATTAATTAAATAGATATGATTAGTTTAAGTTAATTAATTGGTTTAATTAATTTAAATAATCACTTGATGGCGGGATTAAATATAATTACTTAATGAGATTTATAAAGTGCAATTACTTAGTGAAGTAATTAGTGATGGTAATTATAGGATGTAATTAATTGAAGATTTGAAAATAGTTTTGGGTATAATTACCGTGTGTAATTAATAAGAAGGGTAATTACTTAGTAGAAAGTAAATAATGACTAATTACTTAGTGTAATTAATTTAAGAATTGGTTAATAAAGTTATTTGAAGATGATTAAGAGATGTAATTAATTAAGGGTAATTGATTACAGAATGAGATTAATCTAGGGTGATTAATAAATGTAATTAATTAAAGATTAATTATGAATGTAACTAATTAAGGAGTAATTAATTTATTTATTGAAGTAATTAATTAAAGATAATTAATTACTCAAAAGTGATTAATCAAGGTTGATTAATGAATAAAGATTAATTAAAGATTAATTATTAAATATGATTAATAAGTAATTAAGAAGTAACTAAGGGATCATTAATCAAAGTAATTAATGATGTAATTAAGGATTTATTAATTAAAATTAATTAATCAATAATAAGTGATTATGAAGCAATTAATTAATGTATTAATTAAGGATTAATGTAATTAATTAAGGATTAATGTATTATTGAAGCAATTAAAGATTAATTACTGTAAATGGTAAAGAATAATTAATTTGTGAAATTAATTAAAGGCTAATTACTTGAATGTGATTAAATGACAATTAATCAAAGATGATTAATTAAGATGGAAATTAGAGAATGATTAATTAATTGATTTATAATTAATTAATGGTTAAGAAGCAGGATTTATATTGATAAGTAATTAATTTAATTCATTTTAAATTAATTAGAGATGAAGTAATTAATTTAATTCACTTTAAATTAATTAGAGGTGGTATAGATCATTGCTTATGGATGTTGAATGATATTGATTTCCTTGAATGGTTTGAGATCTCAGATATGAGATAAGTAATGATGTGTGACATGGATGCTTTGGTTGAATTGATAATGTGAATTATCTATTGGTGATGATAATGTGGATTATCTATTTGTGATGATAATGTAAATTATATATTTGTGATGATAATGTAGATTATCTATTGTGATATTATGAATTATCTATCTGTGTGTAAATAGATAATGAATTGAATTGTTTTAACTTTAAAGCAACTTGGACCTAAAAGATGGCGTTTTGGATTTCGATGAGATCGGGATCGGGTTTCCAGATTTGGATATTCGAAAACCACATCGATCCAAATTAACGATAGGTCGTGAACCTCAAGTGAAGATGAAGATTCAGAGTGTAAGGGTTATCGTCGTTAACTATGAGGGTGATTCCAAAATGAGTGTAACGAGATAATGCCTTCGGTTTCGTTCGAACCCAGAACGAACTTGTATGGATTGAATGCTTTTAGAACATCGTTAGGTGGATGATGAGCATTCTAAGAGATGTGTTCTCTAAAGGTAATCGTAGACTCAAACCTCATCAACCGAGAATGGCTAAAACAGGGGAGGTGCAGCAAGGCTAAGCGGGTCATGCCCAAATAGGACGAGATTTACCCCTGTCTAGAAGTCCTTTTATGTTCGGCTATGTAGGGCAGTTGATTGCAACAAATGTCGGGGTTGTCTTGTTCGGGACTATCCAGTAAGGGATGGTTCCGGCCTTGTGTTGCATGGGATTTAGGGTGGATCCTCGGTACGGTGATCTCGGCCATATACTGTGACGGGAGGTACCCCAGAAGCCCTCCCATTGATGGAAACCCATTCTTCCTACGTGCCCTTATGGTTTTGATTGTATTACCCACTTTGTGGCAAGTATGCTGGAATTTAATCATGTAAAAATTTTAGCTATTTCTTATTTATTTAAAAACCCAAGACCCTATTATAATATCAATGGATTTCCTATTAAATGTTTTGGTTAGCTTAAGGTAAAAACTTACCCATGTTTATGTGTGGGAAGTCTTACGTGATACCTTTTCTTTCGAAGATTTTTAAAGTTAAGCAACTTTAACCTGTTACTCACACCAGACCCATGTCTGACCCGGAGTTTATCTTCTGTTTTCCTAAACTCTTGGGTACTCAAATTTTTACGAGTAGCCAAGGGATTCAGGTTTGTTTTGACGAGTTATGAAGAAGCAATGGAGCAGGAGGCTTCAGCGTTTGTAGATATATATAGTGATCCGCCGTGTGTTTTTCTTAGTCGTTTTGTTGAGTTTTATTTGAGTTGTATAACTAGACAGGTGTTTATAACTGTCTAATATGTGATGTATAATCTGTGTAACTCTGGTAGATGTTGTATATTATGTAATACCTATGTGATTAATATAATTTATTCGTTCTGCTGTTGATATTTTGATGTTGTTTCTTTCTTTCTTCCCTATCTTTCCCTTTTCTATCCCTTTCTTTCTTAAAGATGATGCGTCTTTCTATGGAGAAAAAGACCGGTCGCCACAGTTAGTATTAGAGCGCTAGTTTGAGTGAATACCTAGGCTTTGGAGTGATTTCTTTCTTGAGAAAGTGTATTTGTAATATATTTAATTAATTATTTATTTATTTCTACCTATTTATTGGATGACCTATTCGGGTTTTCCAATATAAGTTCCAGAAATAGATAGGGTAGTAGTGTGTGTGGCACGACTACTGTGGTAGGAGTCTGATTGTTGAGGTCGGAAGCGTGTCTGTCGAGACTGTAGACCCAATACCGTCTCGAGTGAGCTTTGGCTGTGGTGTAAGGATTTCATCAATCTCTGAAGGAAACCTGTTAAGGTTCGGAGTTTTATTTTTGAAGTGCAGTTGGTTGAGTAGAGTTTGGATCTGTCAGTTGAGCAGAAGCAAGTGATGGTATCTTGGCACTTCAGGAGGTGTGTTTACATCAGTGTTGAGGCTCAGTTCAGCAGGGTGCTTGTGTATGGTTTTGAGGTCCGAGTTTCTCGAGGAGCTTCTGGTTTAGGAAGTCTTTGGCATCCGTGGCAACATTATAGCTTGGATTTTTCTGTGTGCCTACAAGAAGGTCTTCGGCTAGTTGTTTACTGGAGGTGGACTTCTGAAGCAGCTGAGTAGATCCATTTCTTCATTGGATTGGCCAGATAAGCATAAGATGTTCTGATTGGTAAAGAGAGAACATTATCCTTGGATATTAGGCTGGGTTGATCGCAAAAGTGACTTGCGATAGTACAGTATTCTCTTGGGTTATCTTTGCATAGGATCGAGGCATCTCTAGAGGGTGATACCAATGGTTCAGCTTAGTAGAAGGATGGTTCCTTAAGATAGAATTTGGCAAAGTAGCTCAAGATATCGTGGAACTTCAGAGTTTTCTTTTATGGATCCGTTGAACCATATTTCTATGATATGTGGTCCAGCTTATGCTCGTGTTCATCATCAGCATTCTCATCTACTCCAGATCAGAGTTGTGCAGCGAAAGCAGTTTGGGAGTGCATCTGTTCTGTCTTTTCCTGATAGGAGAAGTTTGTAGTCTACTGATGATAGTATAGTTTGTTCTTGATTTTGGTTGATCTTGAGTGGATCCTTTTGTTGGGTTGTTTCTGGTCCAGTTTGTGTTGAGAGGCATCGGCGAAGGTTGAGCTGATCAGGGAAAAATGAAGGCGGCCCAGGATCGTCAGAAGATTTTTGTGAATAAGAGACGGAGGGATTTGGATTTCAAAGACGGAGATTTGATTTTGAATAAGTTTTCTCTGATCAAAGGAAGCTATAAGTTTTGGTAAGTTTGGGAGGCCAGCTCCAAGGTATTTTGGATCTCTTTTATGTTCTGTTTTGGATAAGTGCTTGGGTCTTCTGGGTTGAATTGCCAGTTTGGAAGACTGGGATTCCATGTGTTTCACGTATCTCTGAGGGAGTACGTGTATGATCCATCTCTGGTTGTGGAACTAGCAGTTCTGGAGGATTTGGTTATTGAGCAGGACTTGAGTTTGGTCTGATATCCTGTTCAGTTTTGGAGATCTAGATGAGGAGTAGCTCTGTAGCTTAGTAGTATAGATTATTTGGATTCTATAGAGCGAGTATTCTGGTATTCATACCTGGGAAACTCTAGGAAGTTCTATCCAGAATTTATATGGATAGTTAAGATTTGTTTGATTGAGTGAGTTAATGGCTATGGTTGTTAGCATATGGTTGATAATATATGATTGTGATTTAAATATTAAATCTTTAAGGAGATTATTAAATTACCTTTGATTTTAAATTTCAAGGATGAAATTCTTTTAAGTGGGAAGGAATGTGATGACTCCGAATTTTGGGGAATATAAATTTAATAATTTGTATTAAAAATTTAATTGATTTGATAATCTTTGTTAATAAAATTTGAATTGATTTAATAATATTCTTTTAATAAATATTTAATTGGTGAATTTTATCTTTCAAAAGCTAATAAAATATTTTCTATTTATAATGTATATATAATTGTATATCTTGTAAGAAGAAAAGCTTTGGTTTGAAATTTAATAAACAAATAAAATCTTATTTTCAAATTCTAAAATATAATTGGCAATTTGGAAATTATGAATTAATTTAATATTAAGTCTTTAAAGATTATTTAAATAAATAACTATATAGTTTTAAAATACTTAAGATAAATGTTTATAAGGTTTTTTTTATTTTCATTTTAAATATTTCTTGATAAATAAGATTTGAAAATAAATAATAAAATAATCTCTTTTATAAATTATTTAAAATTGTCAAATTTGTTATTTTCAAACAATATTAATAATGTATTATTTTAAATAGATAGATTAGTTATTTTCAAAATTTAATGTATAGTTATATATATATATGTGTGTGTGTGTGTGTGTATAACTAGATTTTAAAATTTAATTTGAATTTGAATTTGGAATTTATTTTGAAATTCAAAAGAATAAATACTTAAAGATATTTGGATAAGCTTTTATTTATAATTTGTTTTCATTTTCTTTAAAAAGAAATTTATATATACAATTACATAAGAATGAATTAATTAAGTAAAATGGGTTTTTTATTAACTTTAAAGTTGAGACGTATTACTTAAATTACAAGTCTTAATACATTAAAGCTTAAAATAACATGTGTAAACTAATAAGCAACTCAAATGACAAATGCCAAGATTTCCTTTTTCTTTTAATTTTTAAATTAATCATTTTAGCCACTATAAATACATATGTTTTTCCCCCCTTCATTTCTTTTCTTCTCTAATCAAAACTAAAGAAAATCTTCAACCTTGTAATTTTCTAAACTAAATCTGGTAATCATCCTCCTCAAAAACAAAAAATTTATTTCAAAACCACTGTGCAAATTCTACAAAATCAATCTATAAATCAACTCCTCCAAACCAGAATCTTGTTCATTTCCAAATCCTGTGCATTTCCAAATCAAAGCCTGTTCATCCATTTTCTAAAAGAAAATCTGAAACTCACATTCCTCAAACCATTACTCCAAAACTACCTGTAATTTCATTTCCAAATCAAAATTAAGCCTGCATTTTTAAAAAAAAAACCTGAAATGAAATCAAAGCCTGCTTCTTCTTCAACCCGAGATTTGTTTGAAGCAAGCAAAATTAAAGCAAGATTTAGTCATCTCTAAGAAGATCCAGTAGCTAAGGCATTTAATTTTCCAAAAGCATCTTTTCAGCAACTCAAAGTTTTAAAGTGTCAATAGCTATTTTCAAAAACAAAGTGGCTTTGTTCATCTTCATGTCAGGTGAGTAACATCACTTTTTAAAAAAGCTTAAGTATGGATATCTGGTTGCATGATTTATGTCTGGAATAAGTACGTTGTGTGAAATTATATTTGGTAAATTTTCTGCAGATATATGGATGTGTGGATGTGTGTATATGTCTGTTGCGTGTATCATCTCCGTTACCAGTTTTTCAAGCTCAAGACTTATTCAAAAATCATTATCTCTTGATCCAAATCTATGTTAGGACTTAAGTTTTAAACAAATTTTGTTTGCTTAATCATAGAAAAGGTTTTAAAATTTTACTTAAGTTAAAATAAATTTAAATTGGCTCTGAAAAACCAAAAGAACAATAATAGCATATATTTTGTCAAAATTTCAAACATCTTAATTTCTAAATTGGATTACAGAATCCGATTTGTATTAATAAATTATGAATTTAGGTGGTAATATCAAAAAATTTAGATTGTTAACTCCAGAGACAATCGGGTTTGGGGGGTTTTTGGGATTATTGCCAATTCACGGCGATCGGCGAGATGATCAGAGTCGAGATTCTGGTCGGAGTTAGCTTATAGGAGGATGGTTCCAGGAAAAATGTTGGTGAATTTTTCTGTTGAACGTAGTGGCCAGGGGATGGCGATTTAGGGTTTGAGGGGTGTTTGTGTTGTCGATGTTCTCGAGGTAATGGCGAAGTCTTGGATGGATCGGAGGCGTTTGCTTGAGGGGGAAAATAAAGATTGGAGATCAAAGCATCTATGGAGATGTTCATCATGGTTGAGATCGACATTGATGGATGATTTACCGATGATGGTTGTTTCCAGCACTAGGGGTTCGACTGTTCGATTTTATTTCGCCATCGTTTTCGAAGTTCTGGAGGATCGTGAGGACCGGGGTAAGTGGCGACTTGCTGGAGGTTTTGGTAACGACCGTAGGTGGTTGGAGCAACCGTGCATGTGCACGGTGTAAGTCTGGGTGTCAGGCTTTGTTTGCTTTGGGGAAGATGATTTGAACTCGAGTTTGGTTCGAGTTGTATGCGGGCTTGTCTCTGTAGCCTGGGGGTTTTCTCGAAGCAGTTGTTCGATATGACTCAAGTGACTCGTGAGTGAGTTTGGTCACAGGTTTTAACCTGTCTGGTTTATAAATTTAAAATAAATTTAAAAATGTAAAGTAAAATTTAAACAAAATGTTAAATCAAATTTTAAAGTGTGGATTCAAATTGAATTTGTATTCTAGTTTTGAAATATATAAGTTTCCAAATTTTAAAATGTTTGAAACAACTTTGAATGTTAAAAGTTTATTTTAAAATGATTTTGAATTTAAATGAAGTCGGTTTAAAACTCTTATAAATTTATTTTATAAGATGAGTGTTTCTTTATCAAGTGATTTAAAAGGTCTTTAAATTGTTTTAATTTTTGTTAAAGTTAAATTTGATATTGTTTAAATCTTTAATTTGAAATGAATTTAAAGGAAGATTTAAAAGTAAATTGTTTTCAAAGGCTTTGGTTAATGATAATTAAAGTAATTTTAAAAGGCTTATACTTTATTTTAAAGATCAATTAAGGTTTAGTGATTTAGAATAAATTAAATTAATAAGTTAATTAAAGAGGGATTAATTATTTTAATTACTTATTAATTATGGATTAATAAATAAGAAACTAAGGGTTATAAGTTGAATAATTAGGGTTAATTAATTTGAAAATAAAGAACATTAATTAGATAAGTTAAGATTTTAAATTAATGATTAGAAATTAATTAATCAAGTGATAAAAGATTAATTAAGTTATAGTTAAGCACTTAATTAATTAAATAATTAGAAATTAATTAATGGGTAATTAAAGATTAATTAATTTGTAATTAATAATGATTAATATAAGTTTAATTACTTAAGAAAAGTAATTAAAGAATGGTTAATAGTTAATGGAGATCATTTACTAAGGATTGTTAAATAATTAATTAATGTGATTAATTTTAATAATTAATTAGATTAATTAATTAAGAATAATCATTTGAGGAATTGTTTAAGTACAGTTACTTAATGGAAGTAATTAGAGGAATTAATTACTCAAGGTAATTAATAAATTGATATGATTAGTTTAAGTTAATTAATTGGTTTAATTAATTTAAATAATCACTTAATGACGGGATTAGGAATAATTACTTAATGAGATTTATAAAGTGTAATTACTTAGTGAAGTAATTAGTTATGGTAATTACAGGATGTAATTAATTGAAGATTTGAAAATAGTTTTGGGTTTAATTACCTTGTGTAATTAATAAGAAGGGTAATTATTTAGTAGAAAGTAATTAATTACTTAGTGTAATTAATATAAGAATTGGTTAATAAAGTTATTTGAAGATGATTGAGAGATGTAATTAATTAAGGGTAATTGATTACTGAATGAGATTAATCTAGGGTGATTAATAAATATAATTAATTAAAGATTAATTATTAATGTAATTAATTAAGGAGTAATTAATTAATTTAATGAAGTAATTAATTAAAGATAATTAATTACTCAAAAGTGATTAATCAAGGTTGATTAATGAATAAAGATTAACTAAGGATTAATTATTAAATATGATTAATAATTAATTAAGATGTAATTAAGAGACCATTAATCAAAGTAATTAACGATGTAATTAAGGATTGATTAATTAAAATTAATTAATCAATGATTAGTGATTATGAAGCAATTAATTAATGTAATTAATTATAGTTAATTAATTAATAAAGTAATTAAAGGTTAATTACTGTAAATGTTCAAGAACAATTAATTTGTGAAATTAATTAAAGGCTAATTACTTGAATGTGATTAAAGGATAATTAATCAAGGATGATTAATTAAGATGGAAATTAGAGAATGATTAATTAGTTGATTTATAATTAATTAATGGTTAAGAAGCATGATTTATATTGATATGTAATTAATTTAATTCATTTTAAATTAATTAGAGATGAAGTAATTAATTTAATTCACTTTAAATTAATTATAGGTGGTATATTCATTGCTTATGGATGTTGAATGGTATTGATTGCCTTGAATGGTTTGAGATCTCAGATATTAGATAACTAATGCTGTGTGATATGGATGCTTTGGTTGAATTGATAATGTGAATTATATATTGGTGATGATAATGTGGATTATCTATTTGTGATGATAATGTGAATTATCTATTTGTGATGATAATGTAGATTATTTATTGTGATATAATGAATTATCTATCTGTGTGTAAATAGATAAAAAATTGAATTGTTTTAACTTTAAAACAAATTGGACCTAAAAGATGGCGTTTTCGATTTCGATGAGACCGGGATCGGGTTTCCAGATTTGGATGTCCAAAAACCCCCATCGATCCAAATTAACGATAGGTCGTGAATCTCAAGTGAAGATGAAGACTCAGAGTGCAAGGGTTATCGTCGTTAACTCTAAGGGTGATTCCAAAATGAGTGTAACGAGATAATGCCTTCGATTTCGTTCGAACCCGGAACGAACTTGTATGGATTGAATGCTTTTAGAACATCGTCAGGTGGGCGATGAGCATTCTAAGAGATGTGTTCTCTAAAGGTAATCGTAGCCTCAAGCCTCATCAACCGAGAATGGCTAAAACAGGGGAGGTGCAGCAAGTCTAAGTGAGTCATGCCCAAGTAGGATGAGATTTACCCCTGTCTAGAAGTCCCTTTATATTCGGCTGTGTGGGGCAGTTGATTGCAACAACACCCGGGGTTGTCTTGTTCGGGACTATCCAGTAAGGGATGGTTCCGGCCTTGTGTTGCAGGGGATTTAGTGTGGATCCTCGGTACGGTGATCTAGGCAACATAATATGACAGGCGGTATCCCAGTAGCCCTGCCATTGATGGAAAACCATTCTTCCTATGTGCCCTTACGGTTTTGATTGTATTACCCACTTTGTGGCTAGTATGCTGGAATTCAATCATGTAACAATTTCAGCTATTTCTTATTTATTTGAAAACCCTGGACCCTATTATAATATCATTGGATTTCCTATCAAATGTTTTGGTTAGCGTAAGGTAAAAACTTACCCATGTTTATGTGTGGGAAGTCTTACGTGATACCTTTTCTTTCGAAGATTTTTAACGTTAAGCAACCTTAACCTGTTACTCACACCAGACCCATGTCTGACCCAAAGTTTATCTTCTGTTTTCCTAAACTCTTGGGTACTCAAATTTTAACGAGTAGCCAAGGGATTCAGGTTTGCTTTGACGAATTATGGAGGAGCAATGGAGCAGGAGGCTTCAGCGTTTGTAGATATATATAGTGATCCGCCGTGTGTTTTTCTTAGTCGTTTTGTTGAGTTTTATTTGAGTTGTATAACTAGACAGGTGTTTATAACTGTCTAATATGTGATGTATAATCTGTGTAACTCTGGTAGATGTTGTATATTATGTAATACTTATGTGATTAATATAATTTATTTGTTCCGCTGTTGATATTCTGATGTGGTTTCTTTCTTTCTTCCCTATCTTTGTCTTTTTTATCCCTTTCTTTCTTAAAGATGATGCGCCTTTCTGTGGAGAAAAAGACTGGTCATCACAGTTGGTATTAGAGCGCTAGGTTGAGTGAATACCTAGGCTTTGGAGTGATTTCTTTCTGGAGAGAGCTTATTTGTAATATATATATATATATGTATGTATGTATGTATGTATGTATGTATGTGTGTGTGTGCGTACATATATATTTCTACCTATTTACTGGATTACCTGTTCGGGATTTTCAATATAAGTTCTAGAGGTAGATAGGGTAGTAGTGTGTGTGGCACGACGACCAGTGGTAGGAGTCTGATTGTTGAGGTTGGAAGTGTGTCTGCCGAGACTGTAGACCCAATACCGTCTCGAGTGAGCTTTGGCTGTGGTGTAAGGATTTCATCAATCTCTGAAGGAAACCTGTTAAGGTTCAGAGTTTTATTTTTGAAGTGCGGTTAGTTGAGTAGAGTTTGGATCTATCAGTTGAGCAGAAGCAAGTGATGGTATCTTGGAAACTTTAGGAGGTGTGTTTGCATCGGTGTTGAGGCTCAGTACAGCAGGGTGCTTGTGTATGACTTTGAGGTCCGAGTTTCTCGAGGAGCTTCTGGTTTAGGAAGTATTTGGCATATGTGGCAGTGTTGCAGCTTGGATTGTTCTGTGTGTCTACAAGAAGGTCTTCTGACTAGTATTTTTATGGAGGTGAAGTTCTGAAGCAGTTGAGTAGATCCATTTCTTTGATGGATTGGCCCGATAAGCATAAGCTGTTTTGATTGGTAAAGAGAGAACAGTATCCTTGGATATTAGGCTGGGTTGATCGCAAAAGTGACTTGAGACAGTTGAGTATTCTCTTGGGTTATCTTTGCATGGGATCGAGGCATCTCTAGGGAGTGATACAGATGGTTCAGCTTCGTAGAAGGATGGTTCCTTGAGATAGAATTTGGTGAAGCAACTCAGGATATCATGGAACTTTTGAGGTTTCTTTTATGGATCTGTTGAACCATATTTCTGGGATGTGTAGTCCAGCTTGTGCTCGTGTTCATCATCAGCATTCTCATCTACTCCAGATCATAGTTGTGCAGCGGAAGCAGTTTGGGAGTGCATATGCTCTGTCTTTTCCGGATAGGAGAAGTTTGTAGTCTATTGATGATAGTATAGTTTGTTCTTGATTTTGGTTGATCTTGAGAAGATTCTTTTGTTGGGTTGTTTCTGGTCCAGTTTGTGTTGAGAGGCATCAGCGAAGGTTGAGCTGATCAGGGAAAAATGAAGGCGGCCCAGGATCGTCAGAAGAGTTTTGTGGATAAGAGACGGAGGGATTTGGATTTCAAAGACGGAGATTTGATTTTGAATAAGTTTTCTCCGATCAAAGGAAGTTATAAGTTTTGGTAAGTTTGGGAGGCCAGCTCCAAGGTATTTTAGATCTCTTCTGTGTTCTATTTTGGATAAGTGCTGGGGTCTTCTGGGTTGAATTTCCAGTTTGGAAGACTGGGATTCCATGTGTTTCACGTATCTCTGAGGGAGTACGTGTATGATCCGTCTCTAGTTGTGGAACCAGCAATTCTGGAGGATTTGGTTGTTAAGCAGGACTTGAGTTTGGTCTGATATCCTGTTCAGTTTTGGAGATCTAGATGAGTAGTAGCTCTGTAGCTTAGTAGTATAGATTGTTTGGATTGTATAGAGCGAGTATCCCGGTATTTGTACCTGGGAAACTCTAGGAAGTTCTATCTAGAATTTTATCTGGATCATTAAGATTTGTTTGATTGAGTGAGTTGATTGCTATGGTTGTTAGCATATGGTTGTTAGCATATGGTTGATAATATATGATTGTGATTAAAAATTAAAATCTTTAATGAGATTATTAAATTACCTTTGCTTTTAAATTTCGGGGACGAAATTCTTTTAAAGGGGAAGGAATGTGATGACCCAGAATTTTGGGCAATATCAATTTAATAATCTGTATTAAAAATTTAATTGATTTGATAATCTTTGTTAATAAAATTTGAATTGATTTAATAATCTTCTTTTAATAAATATTTAATTGGTGAATTTTATCTTTTAAAAGCTAATAAAAAGATTTCTATTTATAATGTATATATAATTGTATATATTGTAAGAAGAAAAGCTTTGGTTTGAAATTTAATAAACAAATAAAATCTTATTTTCAAATTCTAAAATATAATTGGCAATTTGGAAATTATGATTTAATTTAATATTAAGTCTTTAAAGATTATTTAAATAAATAACTATATAGTTTTAAAATACTTAAGATAAATGTTTATAAGGTTTGTTTTATTTTCATTTTAAATATTTCTTGATAAATATGATTTGAAAATAAATAATAAGATAATCACTTTTATAAATTACTTAAAATTGTCAAATTTTTTATTTTCAAAAGATATTAATAATGTATTATTTTAAAAAGATAGATTTGTTATTTTTAAAATTTAATGTATAGTTATATATGTATATGTATAACTTGATTTTAACATTGGATTTTAAAATTTAATTTGAATTTGAATTTGGAATTTATTTTGAAATTCAAAAGAATAAAACTTCAAGATATTTGGCTAAGCTTTTATCATAATTTGTTTTTATTATGTTTTCTTTAAAAAGAAATATATATGTATAATTACACAAGAATGAATTAATTAAGTAAAAAAGGCTTTTTATTAACTGTAAAATAAATAAGCATTACTTAAATTACAAGTGTTAATACATTAAAGCTTAAAATAACATGTGTAAACTAATAAGCAACTCAAATGACAAATGTCAAGATTTGTTTTTCTTTTAATTTTTAAAATAATCATTTTAGCCATTATAAATACATATGTTTTTCCCCTCTTCATTTCTTTTCTTCTCTAATCAAAACTAAAGAAAATCTTCAACCTGCAATTTTCTAAACTAAATCTGGTAATCATCCTCCTCAAAAACCAGAAATTAATTTCAAAACCCCTGCGCAAATTCTTCAAAATCAATCTGTAAATCAACTCCTTAAAACCAGAAGCTTGTTCATTTCGAAATCCTGTGCATTTCCAGATCAAAGCCTGTTCATACATTTTCTAAAAGCAAATCTGAAACTCACATTCCTCGAACCATTACTCCAAAACAACCTGTAATTTCATTTCCAAATCAAACTTAAGCCTGCATTTTGTTTAAAAAAAACCTGAAATGAAATCAAAGCTTGCTTCTTCTTCAACCTGAGATTTGTCTGAAGCAAGAAAATTTAAAAGAAAATTTTTAGTCGTCTCTAAGAAGATCCAGTAGCTAAGGCATTTAAGTTTCAAAAGCATCTTTTTAGCAACTCAAAGTTTTAAAGTGTCAAATGCTGTTTTCAAAAACAAAGTGGCTCTATTCATCTTCATGTCAGGTGAGTGACATCACTTTTTAAAAAAGCTTAAGTATGGATATCTGGTTGCATGATTTATGTCTGGAACAAGTATGTTGTGTGAAATTATATTTGGTAAATTTTCTGCTGATATATGGCTGTGTGGATATGTGTATATGTCTGTTGCATGTATCATCTCTATTACCAGTTTTTCAAGCTCAAGACTTATTCAAAAATCATTATCTCTTGATCCAAATCTATGTTAAGACTTAAGTTCTGAACAAATTTTGTTTGCTTAATCATTGAAAAGGTTTTAAAATTTTATTTAAGTTAAAATAAATTTAAATTGGCTCTGAAAAACCAAAAGAACAGTAAAGCTTATGTTTTGTCAAAATTTCAAATATCTTGATTTCTAAATTGGATTACAGAATCTGATTTGTATTAATAAATTATGAATTTAGGTGGTAATATCAAAAATTTTATATTTTTAATTCCATAGATAATCGGGTTTGGGGGTTTTTGGGATAATTGCCAATTCACGATGATCGGCGAGATGATCAGAGTCGAGATTCT
The DNA here is from genome assembly GCA_030765085.1 of Allium cepa. Lineage (NCBI taxonomy): Eukaryota > Viridiplantae > Streptophyta > Magnoliopsida > Asparagales > Amaryllidaceae > Allium > Allium cepa. Next base: position 693,330,731 of record CM060934.1, read on the forward strand.
GGTCGAAGTTAGTTTGTAGGAGGATGGTTCTAGGAAAAATGTTGGTGAATTTTTCTGTTGAACGTAGTGGCCAGGGTATGGCGATTTAGGGTTTGAGGGGTGTTTGGGTTTCCGATGTTCTCGGGGTAATGGCGAAGCCTTAGAGGGATCGGAGGCATTCGCTTGGGGGGGAAAATAAAGATTGGAGATCGAAGCATCTATGATGAGGACGGTGACGTTCATTGTGGTCGAGATCGACGTTGATGGATGATTTACCAATGATGGTTGTTTCCAGCACTAGGGGTTCGACTGTTTGATTTTGTTTAGCCATCGTTTCCAAAGTTCTGTAGGATCGTGAGGACCGGAGTAGGTGGCGACGACTTGCTGGAGGTTTTTGTGATGACCGTAGGTGGTCGGAGCCACCGTGCATATGCACGGTGCAAGTCTGGGTGTCAGGCCTTGTTTGCTTTGGGGAAGATGATTTAAACTCGGGTTTCGTTCGAGTTGTATGCGGGTTTGTCTCGTGTAGCCTGGGGGTTTTCTTGAAGCAGTTGTTCGATATGACTCAAGTGACTCGTGAGTGAATTTGGTTACAGGTTTTAACCTGTCTGGTTTTTAAATTTAAAATAAATTTAAAAATGTAAAGTAAAATTGAAACAAAATGGTAAATCAAATTTTAAAGTACGGATTCAAATTGAATTTGTATTCTAGTTTTGAAATAAATAAGTTTTTAAAATATTAAAATGTTTAAAACAACTTTGAATGTTAAAAGTATATTTTAAAATAATTTTGAATTTAAATGAAGTCGGTTTAAAACTCTTATAAATTTCTTTTATAAGATGAGTGTTTCTTTATCAAAAGATTTAAAAGGTTTTTAATTTGTTTTAATTTTTGTTAAAGTTAAATTTGAAGTTGTTTAAATCTTTAATTTGAAATGAATTTAAAGGAAGATTTAAAAGTAAATTGTTTTCAAAGGCTTTTGTTAATGATAATTAAAGTAATTTTAAAAGGCTTATACTTTATTTTAAAGATTAATTAAGGTTTAGTAATTTAGAATAAATTAAATTAATAATTTAATTAAAAAGGGATTAACTATTTTAATTAATTATTAATTATGGATTAATAAATAAGTAATTAAGGGTTATAAGTTTAATAATTAGGGTTTATTAATTTGAAAATAAAGATCATTAATTAGATAAGTTAAGATTTTAAATTAATGATTAGAAATTAATTAATCAAGTGATTAAAGATTAATTAAGTTATAGTTAAGCACTTAATTAATTAAATAATTTGAGATTAATTAATGGGTAATTAAAGATTAATTAATTTGTAATTAATAATGATTAATATAAGTCTAATTACTTAAGAAAAGTAATTAAAGAATGGTTAATAATTAATGAAGATCATTAACTAAGGATTATTAAATAATTAATTAATGTGATTAATTTTAATAATTAATTAGATTAATTAATTAAGAATAATCATTTGAGGAATTGTTTAAGTATAATTACTTAATGGAAGTAATTAGAGGAATTAATTACTCAAGGTAATTAATTAAATTGATATGATTAGTTTAATTTAATTAATTGGTTTTAATTTAAATAATCACTTGATGATGGGATTAAGTATAATTACTTAATGAGATTTATAAAGTGTAATTACTTAGTGAAGTAATTAGTGATGGTAATTACAGGATGTAATTAATTGAAGATTTGAAAATAGTTTTGGGTTTAATTACCTTGTATAATTAATAAGAAGGGTAATTACTTAGTAGAAAGTAATTAATAATTAATTACTTAGTGTAATTAATTTAAGAATTGGTTAATAAAGTTATTTGAAGATGATTAAAAAATGTAATTAATTAAGGGTAATTGATTACTGAATGAGATTAATCTAGGGTGATTAATAAATATAATTAATTACAGATTAATTATTAATGTGATTAATTATGGAGTAATTAATTTATTTAATGAAGTAATTAATTAATGATAATTAAGTACTCAAAAGTGATTGATCAAGGTTGATTAATGAATAAATATTAATTAAAGATTAATTATTAAATATTAATAATTAATTAAGAAGTAATTAAGGGATCATTAATCAAATTAATTAATGATGTAATTAAGGATTGATTAATTAAAATTAATTAATCAATGATAAGTGATTATGAAGTAATTAATTAATGTAATTAAGTAAGGATTAATGTAATTAATTATAGTTAATTAATTAATAAAGTAATTAAAGGTTAATTACTGTAAATGGTTAAGAATAATTAATTTGTGAAATTAATTAAAGGCTAATTACTTGAATGTGATTAAAGGATAATTAATCAAAGATGATTAATTAAGATGGAAATTAAAGAATGATTAATTAATTGATTTATAGTTAATTAATGATTAAGAAGCAGGATTTATATTGATAAGTAATTAATTTAATTCATTTTAAATTAATTAGAGATGAAGTAATTAATTTAGCTTACTTTAAATTAATTAGAGGTGGTATAGATCATTGCTTATGGATGTTGAATGAAATTGATTGCCTTGAATGGTTTGAGATCTCAGATATGAGATAAGCAATGTTGTGTGATATGGATGCTTTGGTTGAATTGATAATGTGAATTATCTATTGGTGATGATAATGTGGATTTTCTATTTGTGATGATAATGTGAATTATCTATTTGTGATGATAATGTAGATTATCTATTGTGATATTATGAATTATCTATCTGTATGTAAATAGATAATGAATTGAACTGTTTTAACTTTAAAACAACTTGGACCTAAAAGATGGCGTTTTGGATTTCGATGAGACCGGGATAGGGTTTCCAGATTTGGATATCTGAAAACCACATCGATCCAAATAAACGATTGGTCGTGAATCTCAAGTAAAGATGAAGATTCAGAGTGCAAGGGTTATCGTTGTTAACTCTGAGGGTGATTCCAAAATGACTGTAACGAGATTATGCCTTCGGTTTCGTTCGAACCTAGAACGAACTTGTATGGATTGAATGCCTTCGGAACATCGTCAGGTGGACGATGAGCATTCTAAGAGATGTGTTCTCTAAAGGTAATTGTAGCCTCAAGCCTCATCAATAAAGAATGGCTAAAACATGGGAGGTGCAGCAAGGCTAAGTGGGTCATGCCCAAGTAGGACGAGATTTACCCCTCTCTAGATGTCCCTTTATATTCGGCTGTGTGGGGGCAGTTGATTGCAACAACTGCCGGGTTTGTCTTGTTCGGGACTATCTAGTAAGGGATGGTTCCGGCCTTGTGTTACAGGGGATTTAGGGTGGATCCTCGGTACGGTGATCTAGGCCACGTAGGGCTGTATCCCAGTAGTCCTGCCATTAATGGAAACTCATTCTTCCTACGTGCCCTTACGGTTTTGATTGTATTACCCACTTGGTGGCTAGTATGTTGGAATTTAATCATGTAACAATTTCAACTATTTCTTATTTATTTGAAAACCCTAGACCCTATTATAATATCATTGGATTTCCTATCAAATGTTTTGGTTAGCTTAGGGTAAAAACTTACCCATGTTTATGTGTAGGAAGTCTTACGTGATACCTTTTCTTTCGAAGATTTTTAAAGTTAAGAAACTTTAACCTGTTACTCACACCAGACCCATGTCTGACCCATAGTTTATCTTCTGTTTTCTTAAACTCTTGGGTACTCAAATTTTTACAAGTGGCCAAGGGATTCAGGCTTGCTTTGACGAATTCTGGAGGAGCAATGAAGCAGGAGGTTTCAGAGTTTGTAGATATATATAGTGATCCGCTGTGTGTTTTTCTGAGTCGTTTTGTTGAGTTGTATAACTAGACGGATGTTTATAACTATCTAGTATGTGATGTATAATCTGTGTAACTCTGATAGATGTTGTATATTATATAATACTTATGTGATTAATATAATTTATTCGTTCTGTTGTTGAGATTCTGATGTTGTTTCTTTCTTTCTTCCCTATCTTTCTCTTTTCTATCCCTTTCTTTCTTAAAGATGATGCGTCTTTCTGTAGAGAAAAAGACTGGTCTTCACAATTTTAACGAAAATTATACAAAATACTTAATACACTCATTTTTACCAATAAAATTGAAATTTTTTTATTCAAATATATAATTTTATAAGTTACATAAGAATAATTATATACGTAGAAAAATAATAGGTTCAATTTATAACCGATTATCTTAACAAATTCATCCTATATTGCATAATAAATTCTATTATTTATAAATAGTAAATTATATTCTTTGGAAATATCAGTATATCAGGCATGTTTGTTGAACGTGTGGGAAAACAACCGGAAGCAAATTTATTTATTGTGAAATATTGATTATATGCATAAATAGTGTGGCACCCCACCTCTATACCCATATTACCCAAAGGTATGACTGAGTAATACTGTCGAGTAACAAGTAGAATGAGGCGATATAGGTGTTTGAAGGATAGAACAATGCAAAAATAACAGCATCACATAAAAATAAACTCATCGTACCCTAAAGGAAGAAAATTATGCATATTATACAATTTAATATTCCATATAATATCTGAATTTATTTTATATATTTCAAGCCATATAATTAAAATATACAACCATATCAATTTATAATATACGTGTAAATATAAATAAGTTAACTCGGTCCATCCATCACCTTGTACCCAAAAGTATGTCAATGGAAACCTGCAAATAATCCTTGGTTTGCCTCGAGGATTTTCGAATAAAAACAAACCCCGAGTCAGTCAATTTCTAGCACTGAGTTCATAGACCTCAATAAAACTTTATAATATTCACCATAATACATGAAATCACAAAGTAAACCAAAAATGTATTTCTAAGATTAAAATGAATTTGAGCATTGGTAAAGAACAGAAATACTCATGTTGAAAGCAAGTTCAATCATTAAACCTTGCAAACAATTCGCAACTAGGACATAACCTATGTAAATTCACTTTTTTGGGGATCAAACCATAATATTTTAAATGAAATTTTTATATGTTGTTCAAAATTATGTTGGTAATAACATATCCAAATATCAAAATTTATGAATTTTATACAATTATTATGAATTTCAAACCAATAGGCTTTTTTCGCCCGGATTTTCCAAAAAAGCTTACGGAAATTACCACATTTAGCACATCAAAACTCAATGAAAATTCATGAAATTTGTTATAGAGGTACTAGAACATGTTAGGAGCAAAGTGTCAAAAATTAGGAATTTTTAAACTTCATATGAATTAAAGATGAATTTTATAGTGATGTAGGTTTAAAATCATAGAATTTCTCAAACATAAGCACATTAGCCAATATCATCACCAATGAAGTTTGCAACCATATAAATACAAGATATTCACCATTAAAAAAAATTAAGAGTCTACTCACAAGAAAAATAGTAAGCCATAATAATTTGATTTGATAATCGAAATTACTCTTTGAACAAACGACTTCTCCATTGTTTATATACCAGAAAATTAACCTTAATCTATCAATTCTTTAACCATCCAAACTTGATCAAAATTGGACTTTGACAACTTCTATGAGTCAGCAGAATATGGATCTTAAGGCTAAATTAACATTAGAGAGGGGTGAATAGTATTTAATGGATTATATGAATATTTTTCAATTTCTTTCAGATTCTACTTGGAATAATGTAATTAACAATAACAAAAACAATCACAGAATCGAAGTGTATATAAAAGTTAATGCAGTAAAAGTAAAAGAAAAGAACACACAAGGAATTTATACTGGTTTGGAGTTACTCTATATCCAGTCCCGCACAATTCCCTATATGGATTTTTTTCAACTAATGCAAATACAATCTCGATTTCAAGGCTATGAGACAAACCTTCCAAAATCCCGACCTCCGGGCAGTGTCACTTGATTTTCGAGCTAGAAGCACACCCACTAGATTTACGGGCTATTATGCACACCTAATTGATTTTACAGGCCATAATCACACCCACAAGTATAGTAGTATGATTTGATAGAGTCTTACATACTCAGATCTTCGATCTTGATGACAACTGATCCTATAACTCTTAAATAGGACTTTGATCTTAGTTTGAATAAAAGAGATGAAAGAGTAAATAAAGGAGGATCAAACGATTGATGATTGAATCTGATTTTGGTTGAATTTCGGTTGAATTTGGGTAGAAATTGATTTAGAAATCAGGAGAGTGAAAAGAGGAGAGAAGAATAAGAAAGTAGATGTTAAAATTTCGTTTGAAAGTCTGGTATATATAGGGAAATAACGGTCATGTCCAATCGTGAAGAGATACAACGAAAATATACTTCCATTCAAATTTGAATTTTGAAAATTACGGCCACTATGTCGACATACCGATATAATATGTCGACATGCCCGTCATAAAATTGAGAAATACTTTAAAAATATTATTTTGAAAATCCGTTGCTTTTTCGAATAATTTGATACTTCATAGAATCATTTAAACATAGTTTATACACATTTTGATCAAAATATAACTTAATGAAACTATATAAAGCAATTTTGAAAGATTTAATAAGAGTATTTAATATAATGTAAATAATATGCATAAAATCAATATAGTTATAAATTATTAAAGTATAAACAAAAATTCAATATATATATAAACTTAAAACACTAAAATAATATCTTTATAAGTATAAGAGATTGAAAATCATTATGAGAAATATTTTGAAAAGATTATTTTCCAAATAGAATGTTTGAAAAATAATTTAAAACAAAATTAGAGAAGGAGAGAGATCGGGAAAGTGCTATCAAGGTTTTAACACAAATTTTACGACTCTATAACCTATCTGGAAGATCTTGAAATTTGGAATTCTTCAATATTCATGAGTCTTCAGTTATCATCGTCTTGAATCTATTCTTGATATCAGAATCTTGAATCTACTCCTGATACTATACAGTCTTCTTAATCAAGACCTGTCTAATATCCTGCACTATATACTATATATATCTAGATAAAACATTAGTATCTATATTTTATATAATGTCCTATAAGTGTTATCATTAAAACCAAAACCTATGGTACTAACAATCTCCCTCCTTTTGATGATGACACCTTTGTATATAAAATATAATATAACTCCCCCGAGTTATAAATCCATCCAATCTATGCCTAGATTATATATATATATTTCTCTCCTTTTGTCATCAAAAAAAATAACCACCTAAAACTATAACTCTAACTCTAATTCTAAATCTAAATCCCCGTAAATAAAATACTAAATGATATATATAGAAGAATAATATATAATGATGATGAGAATGATTGTACAAAAACACTAAGTGATATGTAGAATTAGATAATCATGAAGTAATCGTAATCAGTCTAATATTTATCCAATTTAACAAAGTTAATGTCACACACCATTCAAGCAAATCCATACAAAAATCAAATTCAAACCAAATTAAGAATTATTATTTATATATAATCAATCCTATTTAAACTAGACATTGTGAGGAACGTCAACCCATTCATCAGTGCCAAAGATTGGATCCGCTTTAATAGCATCCCAATCTTCATCGTCTTTGTTGATGGTACAATTTGGATTGGTGGTTGGTTCTTCTTTATTCAAGGCAAAAATCATCCACTAAATTACATCGAAATGCCTTTCTTGCTCCTTGATCATCTGTATTTGACTCAATTCTAAGTGCCTTTGGTTTCATAGGACGAAAGAAAGAATGTTCTTGAATGATTCAAGAGTTTGTTCGAGGTTTTCGCAATGTTTTTGATGTGAGGAAGCCATTATTGGAGAGATAAGTTTATATATGAAAAAGAGTGAAAGTAACGATTTTCTGGAGTGAATAGGTATATATAGGGGTACGAAGTCATTTGAAATGAATTGGGATTTGGTAGCTATTATTTTTTTTTAATTTTTTAAATTTGAAAACTGGTCGTGATATGTCGACTGCATGATTTACATATGTTGACATATGCACGATATCGTCCAAAACTTCTTTATTTTACAATTATATTGTTTTGGCCTGTACTATTATTTTTATGACATTCCAAAGTTAATTGACTATGTATAACAGCAAGAAATAGAATGTTCATCGATAATAAGGATGAGTACAAGGAATAAAAGGAAATACATGAGATTCTACATAAACTTAAAACCAGAATATTCAAATACAAAGATAGCTTAAACAAATAACTAGAAAGATGTGGATGAAGACAAAGAAGAACCACCAAGCTTGCGGATGGTCTTCCCAAAGAGTTTATCCATTTTGTTGGAAGTCGAGGTAAGTCTCTTTAAGAAAAATTTCTTAAGCTTTCTTTGGTTGTGAATGTTCTCTTGATTTTTAAGAAGATCTTTGTTGGAAGGATTAAGTGGCATATTGATACTTTCCAAGAGAGTGTCCTCCTCCTCTTCTTGTTCTTCCTCCTCGACTTCTGTTTCCTCTCATTCCTCTTCCTCCTCTTCACTTATTTTGTGCTCCTCTTCCTAAGCCAACCTTTGTTCCTTTTCTACAAGTGTTTTATAAGGCTCGAAAAAGGGTGAAATATGCATAAGTGAAATATTGGCCTTGTCAAATATTTTTGGAGGAATTATTTCCTCTCCTTTAAGGCCAATACCAAAATAGTTGAAAACACGAGTAAGATACACACCGTGAAATGGTGTGTTTTCAGATTAATTTTTTTTAGGAAAAAGTTCATCCAAAATGACTTGAGACCAATTTATGATATATTGGCCATAAATGGCAAAAGGAGCTTTGAAAACTTTTTGTATCTGGTTATTACAAATACCCGTTCTAGGAGTGTACTTTGTTGCAAAAGAAGGCTTAAAATTCTTGCTTTTGGATGCAAGTTTTTGTTTTTAAATTCAAAACATCATCGCTTTCGAAAATGTCATGAATTACTTCATGATTTTGAAAATCATTTTGAAAAGTTGGAAAGTCCATTCCACTAGATTTACATCCAAGAATGTGATCCAAAAGTTCACAATTTAAAACAATATGTGTCTTCTCCAAACTTCTCCTTCTCTTCCATCATAAAACTTTCCTTTTAAATTTGCATAAAACATCTCCACCAATTTTGGATAACAAACCGAATCAGTTTGAGAAACATTGATTAAAACAAAATTTTCATTTTGCAAACAAAGATTAAAAAGATTGTAAGCAAGAAAAACTTAAAAGCAGCAAATCGTTCGAGAAAGACTTTTCCAAAAGATATATACTCAATATAGGCTTGCATGGCTTCTCGATCATTAAAAAGATATTCTTTTACTTTCTTAGAAAGCCTTATGGTTGCCTTAGTATTGCTTGAGGATGCCATTGAAGAGTAATTTGAAGAGATAAGAGAGTTTATGATTTTTGAATTTGAAAGTGAAAGTGAAAAATGAATGGATGGAGATAGAGTAAATAAATAGAAAATCAAAGGGCATGTTCTCCGGTCTAGAGATATCTTTTTAGAACTTTGGAGTTGGTGAAAAGATGGAGAGTAATTTAAAATTTGAATTTGAAATTCAACATCTGCCTACACATCTCGACATATGTATGTGAGTTATGTCGACATATATATCGAAATTTCCAGAAATGATTATTATTTAATTATATCCTATTTTATTATATATATATATATATATATATTTATGGTTATTTTATTTTCATAAAAATAATTTTAAATATTTTTTATTATATTATTAAAATTTATAAATGATTTAAATTTAAAATATAATCACACAAAATTCAACCAATATTATTATTAATCTATAGGATATTCTAAAAAACCTATAGAGCAACTAAAAAAAATTCATTCAAGAAATTAGGAATTTTGATATATTGAAAGCGTACCCTTTTCAGATCCATTTTATCGTTTTGTTCTGAATTATGTATTGCTGTGAAGTACATATTAGCAATTTCTGTATCTGATTCATTATAACTTGTGGATGTGTCTGAGTCGTCTAATATTGCAGTACAGGCTCTTATCTGTTTTCTGGATGAATCAGTGTTTGGTGTATTTTTTAGTTTATCGGGATGTGGGCAGTCTCATTTTAAATAGCTAGGTTCAACATAGTTATAACATTTAATGCCATTTCTGCTTTCACTTCCGTTTCCTGATTTTTGTTGTCATTTCTTTTGAAATTGTTCATCTGCCTGTATTTTAGAAATTTACTGAAATTCCTTGCCATGAAAGCAATTTCTTCATCATCATCGCTGTCTAAATCCAGATTATCCATAATTGCATTAGAAGCTATAGGTTTCTTCTCTGTTGCTTTGCTTTCTATTCTGCCCTGCATTTGTGCTTAAAAAGACATTAAACTGTTGGTTAACTCTTCAATTTTTAGAGTGCTAATGTGCATTAGCCTCTTCGATTGTAAGAGTCTTTGATCCCATTTTGGAGTAAGTTAATTGAGGATTTTTCTAACTTGATCCTCCTTAGAAAAACTTTTTCCCAGTGCAATAAGCAAGTGTACTATATCTTAGAATCTACTATACATATCAGATGTGGACTCATTTTGAATAAATGAAACTGGTTTGTCAACATGGAAATTTTGGTCTGTTTAACCTTACTTGTTCCTTCATGGGTAACTTTCAAACTTCTCCAAATTTCTAATGCAGACTTACATATAGATACTCTATTAAATTCACTTTTGTCTAATAAACAAAATAATATATTCATAGCCATAGAGTTACTTTATGCAACTGCTTTTTGGTCAGTAATCCATCGTGCAAAATTAGTCACTGGGTCAGTGTACTCGGCTTGTATGATACTCCAAGTGTCTAAACCAATTAAATGTAAATAAAGTTTCATTCTACATGTCCAATATGAAATTACAGCCATAAAAAAGTGGAGGTCTAGCAGTAGATTGTCCTTCGACAAATGAGTTACCAACAAGTGTACTAACAGTGTTACTAATAGTACCACTACCTATGTTGGTAGTCATTTAAACTTTTTCAAAATTAGACGGTGAATACTTTGAAAACCAATGCTCTTAAACCAAATGTGAGTCGGTAGAATATGGATCTTAAGGATAAATTAACACTAGAGGTGGGGTGAATAGTGCTTAATGGATTATATGAATACTTTTAAAATTCTTTAAGATTCTACTTGGAATAATGCAATTAACAATCACAGAAACAATCACAGAATCAAAGTGTAGACATAAATAAATGCATTAAAAGTAGAAAGGAACGAACACATCAGGATTTTATACTGGTTCAAAGTTATCCTACATCCAGTCCCCACGTAATTCCTTATATGGATTTCTTTTCAACTAGTAAATGCAAAAACAATTTCAATTTCAACGATATGAGACACACCCTCTAGAATCCCAACCTTTGGGTAGAGTCACTTGATTTATGGGCTACAAGCACACCCACTAGATTTACGGGCTACTAAGCACACCCAGTTGAATTTACGGGCCACAATCACGCCCACAAGTATAGCAGTATGACTTGATAGAATTTTAATGACCCGAACCTTCCATGTTGATTAAGTAGATCCTATAATTCTTGAATAACACTTTGATATTAGTTTGAGTGAGGGAGATGAGAGAGATCAGAGGGTAAGTAACGGAGAATCAAACTAGTGATGGTTGAATTTGATTATGGTTGAATTTCGGTAGAGTTTGGACATAAATTGATTTAGAAATTAAGAGAGGGAAAAGAGGAGAGAAGAATAAGAAAGTAGATGTTAAAATTTGTTTGGAAATCTAGTATATATAGGGAAACAACGGTCATTGCCATTCACGAAGAGATACGACGAAAAGTCACTTCCATTCAAATTTGAATTTTGAAAATTACGGCCATTATGTCGACATACATAGATAGAGTATGTCGACATACTCTTCTCAAAATTGAAAAATACTTTAAAAATATTATTTTGAAAATCATTGCTTTTTAAAATAATTTGATACTTTGTAGAATCATTTAAATATAGATTACACATATTTTAATCAAAATATACCTTAATAAAACTTTATAAAGTAATTTTGAAATATTTAATAAGAGTATTCGATATAATGTAAATAATACATATAAATAAATATGGTTATAAATTATAAAAGAATAAACAAAAATTCAATACATATATAAACTTAAAAACATTATAATAATATTTTTATTAGTTTAAGTGATAGAAAGACATTTTGAGAAATATTTTGAAAAGATTATTTTAAAACTAGGATATCTGAAAAACAATTTTAAACAAAATTAGAGAAGGAGAGAGATATCAAAAAAGTGCTATTAGGGTTTTAACATAAATTCAATGACTATATAACTTATCTGGAATATCTTGAAATTTTGAACTCTTCAATACTCATGTCTTCAATTATCATCATCTTGAATCTACTCTTGATATCAGCATCTTGAATCTACTTTTGATATTGTATCATCTTCTTAATAAATACCTACTTAATATCCTACACTGTATACTATATATATCTTGATAAAACATTAGTATCTATATTTTATATAATGTCTTATGTTTGTCATCATTAAATCAAAAACCTAAGGTACTAACGTCGTGTAAATATATGTTAAGAAGCTCCATTTTAAGTTTCATGACTTTGGATATTTATTTGGTTTTTCAAGAATTTGGGAAGAGAGGTCACTATTGGGTTTAAAGTTGAAAACGGAAATAGAGCATTATGGGGTTTAAAGTTGAAAAAGAAAACATAGAGTGAAGATGATTGGTGGATGATATGGAATGAAGTAAACTACTAGAATAATGAAAGAACAAACAAAAATGAGCTTGGGCCTAGGGTTTGTATTACCCATTTCAATTTGATTTATTTCTTGATTACTTCTTAATCACTTTACTAATCATCTTTTCCTTATTTAAACCACATTAAAAATTACTATACTTTACCCATTTATTTTACCACTCTATTGCTTCTTACTAAAACCATAAAACATATTTTTAGGAGTTAGTTCATCATATTTTTGTTAATCAAGTTCAACTATCAATTGATTACACATTCAAATTTAAAATTTATTGCCTCTCAAAATTTTGAGTTGTTACATAAAGGTCTTCTTGCTTACGTATATGTATCGTCGTACTTCAATAGCTTAGATCGTTATCTATTTCCTTGATGGGGAAATTTAATTTCATTGTGGTTAAAAACGAACCACGAAGAGAAAAATCAAAAGTAAGAATTTCAATGGATTTCATATTTTTCCATCGATTGATTACTGAAACCTTTCTTCAATAATTATTGATTTATTCTTTAATAAATTATCGAGAAATGCATAGAATTTGAAAACAGAATAAAATTTGTTATATGGTAGAAAATGATATGGTAGGATCGTGCAAATTACAAAAGTATTATGATTTTATTTAATTATTAAGGGTTAAAGGTGCAAGGGCATTTTTGTAATTTTAAAAGTGTTATGTATGCTATTATATATAATATGGATATATAATATTAATTTTTTATAGTGTATTGTGTCGGTTATACATTGATTTTATTAGTACAATCGTATAACAGTAGAAAACTGACCGCTCAACTACATAATTTTAAAAAATAATCAGTGTGCTTTTTAATTAATATTGTTAAACATTAAATGATAATATGCTTAAAATTTTTTAAATGAAAGATGTTAGAACCTCATACTTTGATGTTTTGATGATGACAACTATACAAGTTAATTTTTAAAATTAATCGATATATGGACAGTTCTCCCCCTAAGTCTATACTCCCCCTATCGATATGGTCGTATTTATTCTCCTCCTTTATCATCACTAAAAAGGAAACAGATATCAGCAGGAGTAATATAAATATTTATAGGGGAGGAATCCTCTTATTTCAATGCTTTCCCAAAACAACAAAGTATATATGTTAAGAGAATTTATAACATAATCATGTTTTTTTTAAAAGTCACACAAATGATGGCACAAGAACATTACTTATCATAACACGATGAATCATATTGTCATAAAATAAACAATGTTTATCACGAACAGAAACAACACAAACACAAACAGCAGTTGTCACAAACTTAACAACTACCAAACACAACATAAGTTTTGAAAGAAACATAAATTGTCTCACAACATAACACTCAAGTAAAACTAAAAATGCATAAGCTAAGATAGATGAAACAAGAGCCATCTTACCAAACTTTAATAATCATGACTTCCACTTGTCTTTCCATGCTCAACCGAATGTTCTCCCTCTTCCTCCTTTGACGACGTCCATGTTAGATCTTCAGGATTTGGAAGATATTCTTTTGAAAGTATATGAGATGAAGTAGTTGAAGCACACGAAAATTTATCCTAAATCTTATTCAAGGAGCCTTTGATTTTATCAAGCTTGTTATCCATTTTGGTGACGGTATGCTCAACTCGTGACAATCAAGCTTGCTTTGGTTTCAGGATAAAGTGGCATAGGATCATCTAACTTGGGTTTCCATGGTTATTTCCTATGTCATTTTCATCATGTTCGGCTTGAGGTGCTTGAGAAGAGGAGGCTGCAGTAGGATTGGTAGGTTAGGGTTGATCGACATCTCTATTTGCTTTCCATTGTTCAAAAGATATAATATTATAATGCGTTACTCTATGAGGAAGACCCATGAGACTAAGAGTTTTGCAATTGAGAGAGCCAATGGTGGTGAACTTGAAGTTTGTAAGAGCACTCCAGAGTTCAACAAGATATGCGTTATATAAGCCCCATAATGAATTGTTTTCATCCTACTTTGGTTGAAAGTTATAAATTCCTCCAAAATAACTTTTTCCCAATTTAAATAATGTTGATTCCATAAGATGTAAAGGGCTTAAAAGTCATGTTTTTAAATTTTCTCATAACTCCCGATTCTAAGTTGAATGGAGTGAGTGAGAGCCCTATGCATTATTCTTGCCTTAGGACAAAGAGATTTTGCTTTTAGTTCAACCAAATCGTTGGCAAGAAAATAATGACTTACTTCATCCTGGACATGCATGTTAACTACAGTGTCATCTAAACCTTTACCTTCCGAAGAACATTTAAAAATATGACCTATCCGTTGTAATGGAAGATAAATTTTTTTCCTGCAAACAATGATCCAAATGTAATCTTCTTTGTTGTGTGGATTCATATGATCTAAATTAAGATTGGCATAAAAGAGTTTTACTAATAAAGGATATATTTTGACATTATTGACATCGAAGTTTAGTAGAGAATCGATATGATTAGCCTCAACAAGTTCCTGAATTGCATAACTTCCAAAATTATTGAATTTGATGTGGGATCCTTCGTAGCTTCTAGCACTCTTCATGTTGTTAAAACGTTGTATGGCAGCATCATTGTAGAGCCAGTCTTTGACTTGAGTTGTGGAAGGACCGGTTGATGTAGCAGATGCTCTCGACTCTGTGGTACCATTGAAGAATTGAATTTTGAGAGATTGTAGTTTTGGATTTAGGTTTTTAGAAGATGATATCGTGGATAAGAATTTGGTATTCAAAAATATAAAGCAATGAATAGGTGGGTAGGGATTGAATAGGTAGGTTTATGAAAAGATGTACCCATTTGACCATTCTTACCCTTAAAAAAACTTAAAAAGACCTAGGTAGTCGACAGAAGGAGGGATGAAGTCGACTGAATTTGATATAATTGAAGGTTAAATGGAATTAAGAAAATTTGGATCGATTCAGTCGATTGGATTTTAGGTTCAGTCGACTGAACCTGTGTAATATAATTTTAAGCACTTGCGACTAGTCGACTGAATTATGTATTGGTTAGGAAAATTTTGAAATTGCTTATGGTCAGTCAACTGGATTCTTATTTTAGTCGACTTAGTTTGTGTTGATGTTATTTCTAGCTCTCGTCCAATCGACTGAACTTGGGTGTTTAGTCGACTGAACCTGTTGTTTCTTATAAAAGTGCAAGTTTTTCAAAATTTTGAGTTGGAATTTCTATTAGGTTTGATTATTTCATGTTTGTTTATGATATAATTTATTTAACCCAATAAAAATGTAAACAAATACAAAGTTTATCTATATATGAATTAAATATGAAACCAATATTCGTATTTATTTATTTTTCTTCATTCGGATCAAACTCTTCTGTAGGTACCTATTCACATGAGTTCGGTTCAATTTTAGTTTGCTCATTTGAAGGAATAAGTGGAGACCACCTATTTGTATGAACGGAAGTGTGATTTTGATCTTCATTCGATAGCCCTGGTTCTCAAGAGTTTCTTGAAGTTTAGTCGTAATTATTGACTGGAGCTTCTGTTAGATGAGGATAGTTTTTACGTATGTTATTCTTGGTTGGTGAATGTCCACAAATTGCCAAAATACATCTTTCAAGAAAATTAAGACGTGCTCCTTGTCCGCACTATCTGTAGTGCATTTCTTTTTGAACTTTCACCATTTTCTTGTCGATAGTGATGAATTTCATCAATTTGGTTATCAGTGGATGATGATGCAAAGTTAATCGACCATTTGATTTTCTTTCCTTTGGGAGAGTAACCGACGTGGTATGTAAGTGATGGAATGATCTTTAGAGAAGATGATTTATTCGAAGGAGGAGTTGTTTTTGATGGAGATAAATATAAGCTTTTAAAAGAAGGTGAGCTATAATCATTGAAGAATAAATTGAATCGTTGTTAGAAGACATTTTGAGAGCTTTTAAGAAGGGTTTTAAAAAAAATTGCATTTTATTTATAAAAGCTTGGTTCATATATAAACTAGAATACTATTTTTAGTAAATTAAATCTTACGGCCTAAATTAGTTTAACCGTATAAATTTAACTAGGAAAATTCTATTTCAACCCGAGTATTTACTTACCAGCCTCCCAAAAATTAAAAAAGTCTGTAACCCGAAAAATAACTTAGTCCCTACCATTTTCAGAACTACCCTTCCCATCACGCAAAACGTGAAAAACTGAATTTTTTTCTTCACTGATTTAGAAACTAGGGTTAAAAAATTTTCTTTACTAATTTAGAAACTTAGCAGTGAAAAATTGAATTTTTTCTTAGTAAAAGTTGAATTTTTACTTCACCGATTTAGAAACTCAATTCATATTTTCTTCAGAACTACAATTAAAAAAGTCTATAAACCTGAAAAATAACTTAGTAGCGAAAAATTGAATTTTTTCTTCATTGATTTAGAAACTAGGGTTTTGAAGAAGCGGTGGTTTATGCAGTAAGAAACTGACGTAAGAAGATAATGGAATTGAGAAGAAAGAAAATACGCAACTTTCTAAGGGTATTTTAGTCTTTAAATTTCTATTTATTTTAAGGGAGGCTATTAAGTAATTATCTGTCTTAAAATAGAATTTGCCCTTTAACTATTTATTTGGGGTAGTGAATTGTAATATTGTTTTATTTTAACAAATAATTTTCTAAGAATAGCTTATCCATTATTCTGAGAAGAAGTGTAAAAAAATTTAACAGCAAACATGTACATTGTTTTATTAACTTAAATCTTGTAGAGATTGTTATACCGCCTTTTGGCAAGGCCGAGATACCAAGGAACTGACTGGAAAAAACAGGATCACACATCCTCAGCATTGAATGATTGTTGGACAACTAAAAATATCAATGAATTTTGCCCGAGTCCGGATCGGGCTACAACTGATAAGGCAAGTCAAGCAAAGCTGTGGAAACCAACGTATTTCGAGACAATCCGGGTTCGTACGCTCAAGTTATCGCCAGTGGAAAGTGGAAGGAATAACCTTGGTTCGAACCCAACGGAACCAAGCCTTAGGTTCGAATCCATCATCCTTGCATTAGTTCGAACCCATGAGATGTAGCCGTGCCTCGAATCCATCAAGATAGCAATAGTTCGAATCCACCCTCGTATGCTTTAGTTCGAATCCATCAGACATGTATTGCTCCGAATCCATGAGGAGTACCTTTACTTCGACTCATCGAGCAAGTCCTCAGATAGCCATGCGTCGAATCCATACTCGTATGCCCTAGTTCGAATCCATGAAACCTTCTTCTAATTCGAATCCATCGGGGTAGAATCCGTCGAATCCATGCAAGTGAAGAGGCTTCGACTCCGTTCCATGGTTGTCTTCGAATCCACTAAGTCCAAGCGGCTAAAACCTCGGATTCAACCCAATAAACTCGGAGAAACAACCCGGGAAATTCGCCCCACGTCATCATTCTCACGCGCAGGAGCATGGATTCGACCCTATGGATTCGAACCATATCGATTCGAACGAATCCATAGGACGAAAAACACCATCTTGAATCGATCATAACTTGAGATCTACAAGTCCAAATGCTATGAAATTTTCACAGGAGCTTGCGTATACATAGAAGAATGTCCACGCCAAGTTTCATCACAATTGGACACTTTCTTGATGGATTCGAACCAAGGGTCGAATCGATCCCAAAATAGGCCTGGATCTCCAGAATTCGGCCGTATGGGCCCCCTCACGTGCAAGAAGCATTCTCCCCGGATTTTAGGCGAAATATCCGCCTCCTACACCTATAAATAGAGCCCCTGGTCATTCAGAAAGGGGATCGGAGAATTTCTAGAGAAAAAGCACGCCCGGACGCTGCCAGAATCACTCCATATCGTCTCCACTGTTGCTGATTTCGAATTTAAGCCTATTATCTGCTGTACATCGCTCTAAAACATTTGTAATCTTCAAGTATTAAGCAATAAAGTGATAAAACTTCATAGTGGACGTAGGCAAACGCCGAACCACTCTAAATTTTTGTCTTCCGTGCAATTTACTTTTCTGTAACTTGAAGTTTTTGTTAGATAATCCTCATTTTCAATTTAATTTCTTCATTTATTATCTCTTCAAAAACTTCCGAAGGGTGTTGCCCGATTTTGGTGCAAACACTTTGGTGTTATCACCGAGAAAATCAGATTTTCTCCTGCTCTTTGGATTTGTCATCGATACCGGATTGGATAAATCTAAGAGAGAGATCCAGATTAACAAATCTAAGTTCCTTCCCATCTATTCAGATTTGCATAAAGTCTAGGAAAGGAATTCGACTTTCAAGATGGTTAGTACGAGAACCACCTCTAACGCCATCGATCAAGAAAGACAGGATAGACAGGATCCTGCTCCACTACCTCCATCTAATCAAGATGCTACTGGACACTCGGAACCGTCGGGTCCGGTTACCGGACAAGAGTTACAGTTGCTACTCCAAGAGCTGACCTAGAGTCGGCAACAATTAACAAAACAGCTACGCGCTACCGCCGAGCTGATCAACCAACTGGATCATCAGAAGCGAAAGAGATCCAAGAGAGACTATGCTTCTCACTCATCCAGCGAAAGTTCTTCATCTTCTGATTATCACAATTGATCTCCACGACCCCGACTAGATGGGAGTCGCATGCCAGCTGCCGGAGATCAACCCACGCTGACCGTTGGACAACTGAGAGTTGGTCCATCGGCCAGTTTTCAAACCGGACCTTCCTCCCGAGAAGGTGCCATCCCTCACCACACTACAGAAATACCGCACTGCTAACGTTGGGGCTGAACCGGGGGTCGACGTCCAAGATCAGTCGGACCTGGACCGTCGTCATAGCGGACGTACTCCTGAACCATACGTCCCAGAGGACTATGAGCCAAGAAGGCAAGACTTGGACCATCGACGACATCCGGTTCAACTCCAAAGTATGGAACGTAATCATACTCCGGCGCTGCCGGATCTTTCAGCTATGATACGTCAGATGATCCGTGAGAGCCAAGGATTCACAAATGACGATTGGAGAGTTTCCCGAAGTCACACTCCTTTTACAGACGATATCCTTACTGCTGAACCTCCACGGTGATTCAGAATGCCAGCTCTACCCATGTACGAAGGAAACTCCGACCCCAATCAACACATTCTGAAATACGAATGATCAATGACCGCTGCCAGAGCTGATGATGCAGTGAAATGTCGTAGTTTCCCCATATCCTTGGGGGGCATCGCTACCATGTGGTTCACTCGACTGCCACCTCGATCCATCTCTTCATTCAACCAGTTGGCCACAAAATTCGTTGAACAATTCTGCATGCACGTCGCAAGGCCCAAAGATGTCAACACTCTGTCTAGCGTCACTCAAGCTCATGGGGAAACGCTCAGACGCTACTTAGAGAGATTCCATACTGCATGCGTGGAGATTAGTAATCCAAACGATAACTCCATCCTTATGGCGTTGACTAAGGGGATCGACCCCGATTCTGAATTTGGCAACTGGCTAGCTGGAAAACCACCTGCATCATTGGACCGTTTCCACGCCAAGGCGGCTCAATTCCTAAGACGGGAAGATGCGAAACAGTCTAGGAAGCAAACTGATGCAGGACCAAGTACGGAAGGGATCCAAAGCAATGTTGCAATCAAACAGTCCGGCGAGAGCTCCGAAAAAGTTCAGTTGAACGTTAAAAACAAACAAGCTCGGCGAAGAGAGAGCGTGAATCAAACCAGAAAACGAGATCAAAATCCTGGCCCGCAGCGCAAGAATCCAATGTTTGACAGTTACACCCCTCTGAATACATCACTAGAGGACTTGTACTTACAAACCTGTGATACAATTCGGTACCAAAAACCTGCACCAAGGCCGTCGTCAGAGAGACAAATCCAAACGGGAAAGTTTTGCAGGTTCCATGAAAGCTACAGGCACAATACGAACGAATGTCGTCACTTACAGGATCTCGTTGAAAAACTGATCAGAGAAAGGAAGCTGGAACAGTTTGTGCGGACACCGCAGCCCAGAGAAGCGGGCCCATCAAATCAGAACAATGAACCCAATCGACCGACACAGGAGGACTCGACTTGTCCCCGCGGAAGATTGGTGATCAACGCCATCAGTAGCGGACCAACTTTCTCAGGAGCTTGGAACGACGAAGATCTTCGTCACTGTCACACATGACAGGCTCACTCAATCTATAAATACTTTGAAGTTTCTTTTACATTCTGAAATTTGAATTTGTAATAAGGCACTGACTTTGCCGTATTTTCGTATTTCACCAATAAAGTACTATCTCTTCAAGCTAAAGCTGTGATTCGCCGAATGCAATGTTCAACAATCACGACACGCGAAGAGCTAGATTCCATCAAACAATGGAATTTATTCAAACAGCGAGTGACTGTGATACGACCGGCCACTCACTAAGTGAAACCCCGGCTCGCGGACAAGCCAACACATCAAAGGCTGAACTGGACCAACACACGACAGTCCATTCAACAACTCGTTCCCAGAGCGCGAACGGACTCCAACTTCCCAGAGCGTGAATTGGAGTATAAACATTCAATAACTCGTTCCCAGAGCGCGAACGGACTCCAACTTCCCAGAGCGTGAATTGGAGTATAAACATTCAATAACTCGTTCCCAGAGCGCGAACGGACTCCAACTTCCCAGAGCGTGAATTGGAGTATAAACATTCAATAGCTCGTTCCCAGAGCGTGAATGGACTCCAACTTCCCAGAGCGTGAATTGGAGTATAAACATGCAATAGCTCGTTCCCAGAGCGCGAACGGACTCCAACTTCCCAGAGCATGAATTGGAGTATAAACATTCAATACCTCGTTCCCAGAGCGCGAATGGACTCCAACTTCCCAGAGCGTGAATTGGAGTATAAACATTCAATAACTCGTTCCCGGAGCGCGAACGGACTCCAACTTCCCAGAGCGTGAATTGGAGTATACACATTCAATAACTCGTTCCCGGAGCGCGAACGGACTCCAACTTCCCAGAGCGTGAATTGGAGTATACACATTCAATAATTCGTTCCCAGAGCGCGAACGGACTCCAACTTCCCAGAGCGTGAATTGGAGTATAAACATTCAATAACTCGTTCCCAGAGCGCGAATGGACTCCAACTTCCCAGAGCGTGAATTGGAGTATAAACATTCAATAATTCGTTCCCAGAGCGCGAACGGACTCCAACTTCCCAGAGTGTGAATTGGAGTATAAACATTCAACAATCCGTTCCCGGAGTGCGAACAGACTCCAACTTCCCAGAGTGTGAATTGGAGTATAAACATTCACAATCCGTTCCCGGAGTGCGAACGGACTCCAACTTCCCAGAGTGTGAATTGGAGTATAAACATTCAGCAATTCGTTCCCGGAGTGCGGACGGACTCCAACTTCCCAAAGTGTGAATTGGAGTATAAACGTCCAGCAACTCGTTCCCAGAGCATGAACGAACTCCAAATTCCCAAAGCATAAATTGGAAGTATAAACATCAAATCCACCGTTCCCGGAGTGCGATCCGAAACATCAATACTAACTCCAAGTTCCCAGAGCGTGAAGCGGAGTATAAACATCAATTCCAGGTTCCCGGGGTGCGAACCGTGTTACGAATATCGGTAACCCTCAAATTCCCGGAGTGCGAACCGGATTATCAATCTCAAATTATCCTAAGTCCCCAGAACGTGGACATATGCTTAAGATTTGCAATAAATGCGATCAGCCACAAAAATACAAATGTTACTCCCCGAGACTAGGGGAAGAAAAGCTAAGTATTAATCACTAACCAAAGTGATACTATGTCCGGAGTTCAACTCATTCATCAACTCATGACACGAAATTATGTTTTCATACTTGGCATATAAAAAAAACAAACAAACACTGCAAAACACTTAAGTGAAAGAAAAGAGCAACTTCCCATTCTGTCAACCAACAAAAACAGGTTCGATTACATGGCAAGTCAAAAAGTTTCAATTAAGTGGAGGCCGAATCCACATATATACACGGCTCTAAAAGAACAAAAGAAAAGTAAAAGAATTGCTATTCACAACCACATGATAAAACAAGAAGCTCACTCCTTCTTCTTCCGGGGCTTCTTCTTCGGAGTCGAGCCGCTGGACCCACTACCCGGCTTCCTACGGGATTTCTTGTCCTTCTTTGGAACATCCTCCGGATCTGGCATAATATCAATATCTTCCTCAGAGCTGGAAGGGATAGAGATCCTTTTGTGAGGACGAACTGAAGGCATGGGAGCGGTGACAGGTGTTTGTTCAGCAACGCTCAAGACAGTTACCGTGCCACCGGGAGAGATCACCATTAAAGAAGATAAGCTTGAAGGAGCAGTGTCGCTACCAGGACCACCAACCGTCACCATCATGGCCATTTCAGCGCTTATCTCAGCTAAAATCTCTTCTTCTCGAGTCAATTGAGCTGCGCTGGATACGCTGGTGTTTGTCGCGACATAACTAAAAACCGGAGCAGCTCCACTCATCGCAAATGAAGGATCAGGAATAGGGTCAAGAGGGTGACCAAGTAACTCTTCAATCATTTGAGCATCGAATGACATTGAGCTCCCCTCTCCCATATCAGCGGCCATGACAGCAGTTGAAATCGCCTCGGTGACAATAACTCTTGCGTAGGATATAGGACCGGAGGAACTGGGGGAACGAATGCGGCACTCTCAGTCATTGAACAAAGGAGGACAAAAGTACTCAGTCCATAAAATTCTCTCGAAAATCGATACTTTAAGACATGAGGGAAATTATCAAAGTACCTTCTTTACCTTGCCTTGGAGCTTGAACAGGCTCGGAGACGGCAGTCTTGCCAGAAGACAACTCCGGTTGGTCCGGGTTGTAAGCAGGAATAACTTGTGGATCAACCGCGGCGATAGCTTCGGATGAAGTCGGGATAGGGACTTCGATATTCTCACTGTGATGCGCGACACCCGAACCTTCTCCAATCTCCACTTGATGAATGCCAAGTCTTTCTTTCTCAACAGAAATTATCGCCTCGTGAAGAGTTCTTCTCTCATCCTCGCTAAGCAGACGTGACCCGAGCTCAAACTCATCTAATACTCCATCCGGGCAAGACATCCTCTTATTCTCCAATAGTTTCTTCCAAGCATTGTAGAGAAGCATCGAGTAATCTCCTAGCCAGGAGAGATTTCTATGCTCTAACACATTGGCATTATATGTGTCCAAGAGTTCGTCAAATTCGGCCTCCATCTTGAACCTCTCTGCCTAGACTCTCTCCTCCACCTCCGTTTCAACCTCCTTAGCCCTTGCGACTGCCGCATCACGTTCAGCTCGAAGAGACACAGCTTTCTCACACGCTTCTTGCGCGGCCGTATTAGCATCGTCTTTTTCCTTGTTTATATCGGCAAACTCAGCCTTTAATTCCTCTCGTTCTTTGACTGCCGCGTCCCGCTCGGCCTCAACATTTTTGTATCGGTGGCCCAAGTCTTCAACTAAAGTACAATGTGCATGTTACATCTTCGCCATCTCAGCTAATGTCTCATCAACCTTTTTTAGCGACTCGATTTCGGCCTTACGGGAAGATTCCGCCTCGGATTGGAGTATATCAACAATACGATTCTTCTGAGCCAAGTCGGCTTCCAGTTTCTCGATAATTTTGGCCCGATCGAAGGCCGCTTTTGAAGCTTTAACAGCCGCTTTATACCATTCTTTATACTGAGCATAGAAATCGTGGGTATAGCTAAGTGCTGTGGTCACGGCGTCTTCGGGAATTCTTTTAAGATTAGGAGGAAAAATACAAGCGTCGAAGCAGATTTCCGGGAAGTCCCTCTTTAATTGAGCAAGTCTGATAGCCCTTTCACCGGATGGTTCAATAGGGGCCTCCTCCGCAGCCGTGGTCGTAACGACCTCAGTTCTAGAACGATGTGGCTCAAGCCTCGAAACCTGCGAAGACGGCTGATGTCGTAGAGGCTCAGACACCTGAATATGGCTTCGGGGTGGCGGAGGAGAACGAGAAGGGGAGCGGTATCTCCGATCTCTATCTGATCGCTCCTGACTGGAGTAACTACGATGATGATCCCTTGCATAATATTCATGGCCATGATGCCTCCGTTCACGATCACGATCAAAGTCTCCACGTCAAGGTTCATAATAAGACGAAGGGTGATGCACTCTTCGGAGTTTGTCTAGTATAGATTGACGGCCAGACATAGCACCTGAAAAAGAGAAGCAATTCAGTTTAATACCAGGCGAAAGCAATACGATTTGTGCGGAAGTCGTGTAGTGCTATGAAAGTGTATACAAATGTGCAAAACCCCCGACCAACCAGAAGTGTCGACTGCACTAACAGGTAAAGGCTCGCTTATTTCTAACGCTTCCCGGAGTTCATCCAACCCGGACTCGTGGTGGAGAGATACGTATTCCGGGATGGGAATGTCATCCAGTCCTATAAAAATGTTTCTTGATTGACAAGGAGCAGCGTCAGAGGTAGTAGTTCCGAGGATCAAACGAGACACGACTACAGACTTCCGTCTCTTAAGTTTAGGGACAACAGCCTTGCCTTTCCGCTTTTCTTCCATTCGGGAAAGATCAGCCGCTAACTCAGTATCAATGGGCGTCCTCTCGTCATCGCTCATTTCTCTTATCACTATGCCGGGTTTTCTTTTCACCGCCTTCTTCTTTGTCTTCGAAGCCGGTTTCGCCAACCCCTCGATGACAATACTTTGGTTCATCTCAATTAAACCCAGCGTCCTTAAGTTATCATCAGTCAACACCGAGTCGATGTGCCGCAAATCACTCGGGACCTCTTGTAAACTTCGGACAACGCCTTTGTAGTGTCCACCGTCAGGCCTTGAGATGATAGCTGCAAGAAAAACGCCCGATATTAGTTCAAGTGTTAATAACGACTGTTAAAGAAGGCTTGTGCGATTTACAACACTTACGTCTAGACAGCCATCGCCTAGCGAACCCTGGGGGGCATCGAACAAAAAACCATTCATTCTTAAAATAACTAAGTCTAGTCCAGGCTCCTGTCATGATCTGGCAATTCCTAACTGCTTCCAAAAAGGTGAAAGATGGACTATCGCCCCTGCTCTTGAAGTTAAATATGTGTCTAATCTCGGTCGGCCTTGGCGGGCGAAAGAGATGGTCCATAAATAGGACAAAAACACTGTTCAACAATGCATGTCCGTTGGGATGAAGTTGTGAGGGGGCAATTCCAATGAATGATAACATCTTCCTAATATACTGGTTAAATGGAGGAAGAGTTCCAGCTGCACAGGCGTGACGATAAAAAGCGGTATATCCTTCGGGCGGATTGTGAGGTCTATCGTCAACACCCGGTAGCAAAACATCGTTCAGAGATATGTTATGTTTCAAACATATCCGACCCAATAATGCTTCGGAGATATTGGACTGGACGAAATCAACGGGGTCCTCGATAAATAAAGCCTCTGGCAATTCGTCCGGAGCCGGATCTATTACTTCAGGAGGGATTTCTGGAATCTCAAGCACTGGAGGAGGCGAGCTTTGTACCTCTTGTCGTTGAGAACTTGAAGACTCCATAATTAACTAGCTCACCAGAAAGCAGCGTTAAGTACAAAAGAAGCCCGTGTATTCCCCGGTGTGAAGTATATGAATATGTCGTGCAGTGCAAGTGTTGTGCATTACTTAAGCAGATTTTATGGGTTGAAACAAGATGTCCGAATGACAAAACTTTGGAAATTGAGAATGGAAATGACCGTCATCGCTGACCATCACTTCCACGCCATCCAAACACTGCTGACCAATTCAAGCATAAATCTGTTATGTTTTGGTTAAGTCACAGTTCCATCGACGAGCTTCAAAAAGGAAGTCAAGTCTTACCGTCAAGTTCGATTGTGCAAGGCCGAAGCTCGTCGGAGTCAAGTATGCTAAAGTTCATTAAGTTCATCAAAATTCAACTTGAAATTGGTTGTAGTTCAGATGTTGGAACAAATCAGAAGAGTAGCAGTCTCCGGAGCGAAGACATTCGAATCGATCGACTCGAATCGATACGAGTCGAATCGATGCAAATCGAATCGATGTGATTCGAATCCATGTGGTTCGACTCGATGTAACTTTGGGATGGAGAAGCACTTTGAATCCATCAGCGCTGAGTAACTTCGAATCGATTAATATTGAATACCTTCGAATAGATCGGGGTATCATTACTTCGAATCGACCGACACAAGGCCTTTTCTTTCATCGATTCGAAGCCATGCACTCGAGATCGATTCGAATCGCTCATTCCTGGATCGATGTGAAGCAATGCAGGACAACATCCATCAATAGCTATGTTTCTCCAAGACAACACTCTAGATCGATACGATCCGAATGGTTTCGCTCCTCGGGATCATCGAATCGATCCATTTCATTCAGATCTCACCACTCTTCAAGATTTTCAAAAGAAAGGATTGAATCAATGCCAAAAAATTCCAGTTTTATCATTCTCAACTCGAATCGATCCCTTGGTTACCTGATTTGATTCGATTACAAATGGAAGCTTGAAGGAATTTGGTTGATTCATGGAAAAGCACGTTTGATTTGGCTCTGAGAGATCGATTCGAAGAAGCAGCGAAAGCAATAGTAAAAGGTAAAAAGTGAAAATGAAATCGGCCTCGTGTATTTATATAGATTCCAGGATGGATTAGTGGCGCTTCGTCTCCCGGTCATATTGACCGCTTGCCACAGGTCACAACCCCATCGATTCGAACAACTACTTTCGAAACCACAAAGCTTCGAATCCATCACAACGTTGAATCCTTCAAAGACTTCGAATCCATCATGGCTCCGACTCCTTCGTAAACTTCGAATCCGGCAAGGCAGCATCGATGCGAGGCATCATCGATTCGAAGAAGCACTTGAACAAGGGCTGGATCGAAGATCCAATCGACTCGAAGTGTTAATTCTATCGAACCATCGACTCGAAAGCTACCGATTCGAACAGACATGCTTCGAATCCACCATGAACTGTCGATGAGAATGAACGCATCGCTTCGATTCGATAAATTACTTGTCTACCTTTTATACCGATTCAGGAGATGATCAATACAAGAGGATGATCATAGACAATCATAAAAACAATGTTTTGACTCGAATCTCATATCGGTTCAGGAGAGGATCGATGCAGAATTCGATAACAAACCGAACTGACGACGACTTGCAATCACGCAATGATAACTAAGTTCAAGGTAACACGTGTATGCACATATGTCTAACTAATATTTGATCTTTAACGTTCACAGGGATCAAACGTTCATCTCGTCATGATTTCAACGACGAACAGCCGATCACAATCATACGACGGTAAATTACAGCAATAAAGATACAACTTTCAGCAGAGCATGTCCTAATTGTCCAGCGTTTGACTGCATCTTTTCAAAGCACGTCATGTTTACACAAGACATACTTTGGGGGGCAAATGTTATCCCGCTTTTTGGCAAGGCCGAGATACCAAGGAACTGACTGGAAAAAACAGGATCACACATCCTCAGCATTGAATGATTGTTGGACAACTAAAAATATCAATGAATTTTTCCCGAGTCCGGATCGGGCTACAACTGATAAGGAAAGTCAAGCAAAGCTGTGGAAACCAACGTTCCAAATTTCGAGACAATCCGGGTTCGTACGCTCAAGTTATCGCCAGTGGAAAGTGGAAGGAATAGCCTTGGTTCGAACCCAACAGAACCAAGCCTTAGGTTCGAATCCATCATCCTTGCATTAGTTCGAACCCATGAGATGTAGCCATGCCTCGAATCCATCAAGATAGCAATAGTTCGAATCCACCCTCATATGCTTTAGTTCGAATCCATCAGACATGTATTGCTCCGAATCCATGAGGAGTACCTTTACTTCGACTCCATCGAGCAAGCCCTCAGATAGCCATTCGTCGAATCCATACTCGTATGCCCTAGTTCGAATCCATGAAACCTTCTTCTACTTCGAATCCATCGAGGTAGAATCCGTCGAATCCATGCAAGTGAAGAGGCTTCGACTCCGTTCCATGGTTGTCTTCGAATCCACCAAGTCCAAGCGGCTAAAACCTCGGATTCAACCCAATAAACTCGGAGAAACAAGTGGATCAACCCGGGAAATTCGCACCACGTCATCATTCTCACGCGCAGGAGCATGGATTCGACCCTATGGATTCGAACCATATCGATTCGAACGAATCCATAGGACGAAAAACACCATCTTGAATCGATCATAACTTGAGATCTACAAGTCCAAATGCTATGAAATTTTCACAGAAGCTTGCGTATACATAGAAGAATGTCCACGCCAAGTTTCATCACGATTGGACACTTTCTTGATGGATTCGAACCAAGGGTCGAATCGATCCCAAAATGGGCCCGGATCTCCAGAATTCGGCCGTATGGGCCCCCTCACGTGCAAGAATCGTTCTCCCCGGATTTTAGGCGAAATATCCACCTCCTACACCTATAAATAGAGCCCCTGGTCATCCAGAAAGGGGATCGGAGAATTTCTAGAGAAAAAGCACGCCCGGACGCTGCCAGAATCGCTCCATATCGTCTCCACTATTGCTGATTTCGAATTTAAGCCTAGTATCTGCTGTACATCGCTCTAAAACATTTGTAATCTTCAAGTATTAAGCAATAAAGTGATAAAACTTCATAGTGGACGTAGGCAAACGCCGAACCACTCTAAATTTTTGTCTTCCGTGCAATTTACTTTTCTGTAACTTGAAGTTTTTGTTAGATAATTCTCATTTTCAATTTAATTTCTTCATTTATTGTCTCTTCAAAAACTTTCGAAGGGTGTTGCCCGATTTTGGTGCAAACAGAGATATAATACCAAGTTTGTGACATAACTTGATGAAACTGTTTTCATTGAGAAGTTTAGTAAATATGTCTGCTATTTGATTTTTAGAGGATACGAAATTGAGAGATATCACATCTTTTTCTATGTTGTCACGTTGAAATTGATGACGAATATCAATGTGTTTGTTATGAGAATGGTTTATTGGATTGTTTGATAGGTTTATGGCACTTGTATTATCACAATAAATCTAAGATTTTTGAAGAAGAATTCCGTAGTCTCAAAGAGTACGCTGCATGTAGATAACTTATGCACATACCAAAGCAGCAAAGATATATTTTGCTTCACACGTCGAGAGTGAAACACAATGTTGCTTTCTACTAAACCAAGTCAAGAGAATGTTAAAACCTCATACTTTGATTTTTTGATAGTGACAACGAAACAAGGGTATCTCGTGTATACTAACCACTTGCGCAGGAAAAGATATCGATTAATGAAGAGACGTACTTGATAAAAAGAAGACCATGATGATGCAATAATGTAATATCAGTCATAATGTCTTAGTCAAAGTTATAAAAATCGTTAAAATCTCATCTAAGTGGTATACACACACGTATTTGATCATAAAATCAATTTCAAAATTTCAAAGTTTAAAAACAAAAATTCACATCAGATAGTCGACTGAATAAACCCTCCCAGTCGACTGAATCTGTGTACATACACACTTTTATACACTGACAGTGATAAGTCGACTAAAATTCCAATTCAGTCGACTAACTACTAGTTCAGTCGACTGAGTTGAGAATTTCAGTCGACTAAAACTGCTTGTTTTTACACTATTTCTTCTCTGTTTTGAAACGATTGATTTTGCTCAAATCCAGTTGGCTAGTTGATTTTATTCAGTCAACTGAACGTCGTAACAGCTATTTTTAAATTCAAAATTCTGAATAATCTCTTTTCCATGAAGAAACACTTCTCAACAATGGCTACAACTCTTTTCTTGATCGATTCTCTTCATTAACCGTTACATTCTTTGCTTATCTACATGAAGCAATCAATTTTCAAATTCAAGGAATCAATTCTTTATATCTTTCTCTCTCTATCTTAATTTGAATTTCTAAGCAATTCATAAGAGTTTATATTACTTTTTGATCACACGCTCATTTAAGAATACAATTCTTGTGATCGAAACTTTTATATTTCTTCACGAGCACTCAATATACCACTCATAAGAAGATTATATGAATATTGTACTTATTGGCTAATCCATGCTATACAAGAGCATATGCAGTCACAAACAACTCAATATACCACTCATAAGAAGATTATAGGAATATTGTACTTATTGGCTAATCCATGCTATACAAGAGCATATGCAGTTATTTGTAGACGAAGCCCTGTTAGAGATCTTCGGGCACGAAGTCCTGTTCGGTAGTTCAAGTGTTTGTATCACCTATTCATTCGAGTTAAGTGAGGATATCGGTTTAAATACAGAAGGAGCTTGATAAAACGGGAAGTTCGAACCGGTATAAAAATCTCCGG
Source organism: Allium cepa (assembly GCA_030765085.1). Classification (NCBI taxonomy): domain Eukaryota; kingdom Viridiplantae; phylum Streptophyta; class Magnoliopsida; order Asparagales; family Amaryllidaceae; genus Allium; species Allium cepa. The sequence continues at coordinate 693,361,601 of CM060934.1, forward strand.
TGTTATATACTTTTACATTGTTATTCTGCATAAGTTAAACACGTAGTCAAATATTCACATTACTCCATCCATAGCGATTTTTTTAAAAAGAAAAGGAGATATTAACGAGTGAGAAAAATAAATATGGTTGGAGAAATTTAATAGGATATGTTATACATGTTTGTTTTATTTTTTCAAACAATCTGGTTTTCCTAAACAATTTACAATTTAAGCCCATTGGGCAATAAAAGTACATTTATACTGTTTGCTAACTTTTGTGCTACGAGCAGTTGGAAACGATTTTGTACTTACCACATTGTTCCGGAAACTTCTCAAACCAGAACCCTCTTTTGAACTGATTCGAAATCCTTTCTTTTAGGTTTCACCATTTAAACAGATTCTTTTTCAGAATCGAATTTCGAGTTTATCTTCCGACCATTTGATTGATTGATCAAATTCAATTCCAAAATTCATATTTACTACCGAATTTAGCTTATATTTCATCCATTCAAAATTATATAAAATGTCGACGACAAGTACCACATATTTTCCTGTCCCTTTCCACCTACAAACTGCCGCGACCGTGCCAACTGTCAGTTTGCCAGCAGTGAATGTGCCGGCTGTGAGCATACCAGCACTGAACGCACCGGTGATGGCGCCATCGTACACTATGGCTTATACGAGCGCCTGTACGATGCCTCAATATCAGCAGGTCAATACCCTCCAATTCTTTATTGTCCATGTTGGCTATAAGTTAATTGTGTAACAGTTCTAATTTACTTTTAAGGTATTTCTGGTTTGAATGCATAGACGAACGTTTCTTATCCGACGAACATGATTTATTTATTTATTTCGGAAGTTAATATCACAATTCCTGATACAAAATCTTCATCAAAACCTTGTTGCCGTAGCTGTTGCTGTAGCTATATGCTATATTGATGAATTTGAGACACTGTATTAGTTTGCAAACATGTATTGAATCTACTTAGAATTTCATTGATGCATTATGTGCGACTTTTCAATTATCGTCAGGCAAATTCTGTTGAGGCCGCAAATTTTATTTTCCATATGCCAATTTTAACCTCTCCCTTATGCCAAGCTTGGTTGCCATAGCTATACAGTATTCGTACTATCTTATAACTGCAAAAGACCATCCTCAGTACCATAGTGGTTACTGCTGAAGGTGAAAATATATGAGTATTTGTCCGTGGAAATGTTGTATTTTTTAAATATTCTGCACAATTGTTCTGCGCCTCAATACATATAAAAAGACCTGCATAAAATAGGTTTTTTTTTTTTTTTTTTTTTTTTTTGAGTTTATAATATATGAGTATATATTAGGAAGAGGGCCATTTTATACCATGAACTTGGATTTTAAGCAAGAAGGGGAACGCAATATGTGGGTTTTGTGGGGTTTCAGTTCAATGGAATGTCTTATTATTACTTCTGCTGCTACATTATATTTTCATTACATTTACCATGTATTCTTGCGGAAGTTTCCAAGGGTTTTTCCTTATTAATGGATTGTTTGCTAATTACTTTAAAAAATGATATATTTTTTGGCCCTTTTCAATTACTTCAAGTTTAAATGGACCGTTTCTTAGAACAAACCTAAAAAAAAAAAAAAAAAAAAAATCTAACATTGGATGATAAATTGTTTATATATAAAAAAAAGTGTAGTGCTATCCTAGTAGTCAAGTCCAAATAAAATTCATCATCAAAATGTTCGCACTGATATGTCCAAGTTCATCTATATGCATATGTAAAGAATGGGTTAAAATTTTAGTTTCGCATGTGATATTTGGGTACTTCACATTAGATATCACTTTCACAGTTTCACGGATAATCATACTTGCAATGCACAAGCTTTGTAATCTGGAAATGTGTTTTCAATGGAGCATTAAACAAATTTATGTTGCTGAAAAATGTGATGCAAAACTTTTAAAAATGGATACTTAACTCATGCAATTTTTGAGTAAAATCGTATGTGTACTTTGCATAAAATTATATGCAATGTAACTTCAGTTGTGTACTTGTATTAAAAAAACTTGTGCTTTTTAGAAAACTTGTTCACTAATTTCATACCCTTCGATAAAATTGTAGATAAATGTTTATATATTAACATCGAAGGATCTATTGAGTAACAAGACATAAATTAGATTACAATTAGTAAAAACATAAGTAAAGTTCTTTCACAAAAAATAGAAGCAGGGTTAGCCATTTTCCATAAGCATCAACAAACATGTTACATAAATATGATGATAGACTTAAGTGAAAAATATAAGAGTGTAATAATACTGATATGCTAAACCTTGTTCTCCTTCCCTTATAAGTTATAGTTATCCTTTGTCAGTCGCAATTCTCCTTCCTGTATCAGTGGTAATTCTCCTTCCTATCAGTTGTAATTCTCCTTATCAACAGTACCCAAATATGAAATGCCGGAGGAAAAAAAATCACTCATTGCTATTAATGTTTCTTTGGGATTTCAGAAAAAACATTTGCCCCTCCTTAAGCTAATGTTGGTATGCGTATGAGCATCCTTATGCAATAAAAGCTACAATGTTAGATCATACGTGGATCCATGTGATTTTTCCATAGAAGAAAAAAGGTAAATTATCACACGGGATCTGTTTGGGCGTGATCGTTTGAAGTGATGTTGGTATCTTCCTTATCTTCTATCTTCTAAAATTACACACACACAGAGGGAGGGATGGAACTGGAAGTTAAAAGTTCTAAAATTTTGTTCAAATATAATAGCATTAAATATTAATTGTTTACATTACTTAATGCAGACATAAGAGGGAAAACATATCCATTGTCCTAATAGGAAGAAAGCCTGTATACAAAAAAAAAAAAGTACGTACACGCGTAAGCACCAACTATTGGAATGTTTAGGCAAAAAAAAGCCAGTAGTAATCCGTGTGACTCACCTTTAGAGATTCAAACATTTTTGTTTTATTATCCGTTATATATGGAAGTATTGCAGAAAAATAATAATTTGGCTTCGTATGTGCTACATATGTACAATATTTATACAGTATAACCTATATAAGTTTGTACTTTCCCCCCTTTTTTCTGAAAATTGGCAAGTGATGTTTGAGGGATTTGAATGCAAGAACTCTAGATTCTAGAATTGCATTATAGAAAGTTAGAAACCTTACCGCTAGGCTAATTTTCCTTGGCTTGTAGAGGTGTTCTTGAAGGTGAATGTTTGGAGTTTGGATTGTTTGAAAGTAGTTCTTACATAAAAATCGGCAATCCCAACTCGAACCAGAACTTGCTGCTGTGAAAGCTTAGTTTTGTAGGAATGACCGAATGAGTATGTACAATTGGTTTTGATACAACTAAATGTACTATCACCTACTACTTAAAGTAAGCCCGTAGCGACATTTGCACATGTTGTTTTTGCTTGTTAGTTGTTTGTTCTGTCAGTTACATGTGGTCTCTCCTTACCATATTATCGATTCTCTTTTAGGTGAAGTTATAAAATATTCATTAGCATCATCATCATCATAACTCATTGGTTTCTCAATGATATGTTTTTGTTTTTAAACAAAATTTATACCTTGTTGTTCATCCGAAAATTTGTTAGATTTGAAAGGAAGCAAGCTTGTTATTTACACTTACCGATATTTGTATCATTTTATATTTTTTTTATTAAATATATTTGTGATATGGCAATTATACATCCCTGACACTTGCTGCTGGCACATCTAGGCTAAATGCACAAGATGCTACCATCACTTATCACCTACACATGAAATAAAGGCTAATGCATCATTTTACTTTTTGATCGTGATATTTCTATGTAACCGATATACTTTATTAGCAGAATCATTTCGGTTAAAATATATTGGCTATCATAGTGCCACTTGTCAAAATTTGTTACAAAGGGAATTGTGTAATTTGCTATAAATTGGCTGGTAATGCATGAGAATTGATGCAGCGCATAATGAGATAAGTCATCCCAACTTCTTAAGTCGCTTGGACGATAGCTCAGTGGGTTTAGGTCGCTCGGGTTCTTTGAGTCGCGAATGACCTAACGGGTTACGACTTAGTAGTGAGTCGCGACCTAACATGCAACGCACAGTGGCAATAGTTGATACCTTAAGTCGCTCAGGACCTATTAACGAGTTACAACCTAACTCTAACGTGCTACGACCTAGGCGAGATATGCCGCATTCTCACATGCCATTTCCTTTAAGTCGCGAAGAAGTTAAGTCGCGAAGCCTAAGTCGCGGATTCCTATAGGTCACTCAAGTTATACCGTATGCTTAAGTTGCTACATTTCTTAAGCCGTATCTTGTTAAGTCGCTGAAGCTCTTATGACGCAAGACCTTGAAGATGTGCTATCTCTTATGTCGTTGCCGTTAAGTCGCTCAAGTGTTAGGTCGCGTGATACTGTAACTTGTATTCTTAGGTCGTTATGATGTAATTAGTTGGATAGCATATATGTTGTATATATTGTTATGTCGTGTATTGTTAACTCGTTTGTTTTTAGGTCGTTATGTTGTTATATGTTAGGTCGGCCGTGTATGTGGTGTTGTAATTTTCCTATAAATAGCAGGTGAGTTGTATCATTTGAGGTTGATTGATTTTGAATAAACTTTTGTTTGAGTGCTTTGTGCCTCTTTAAAATTGGAAGTTGAGTGTTAGCTCTTTTCTCCATTTTCGGTTATTCGAGTGCGCTCGAATCAACGGACTTAAAGCCGATTCATGGAATCTCGTGTGCTAGATCAACGTAGAAGAATCGTAGATCTTTTAACACGGTTTCGTGCGCGATCAACGTGTTAAAGATAGCTAGAATCCGGTATCTCGCGAGATCAACGGATTTGGGTATTTATCCTTCGGTAGTTACAATTCATCGATTCAATTTTTCACCGTTTCATCCATTTTGGTATATCCGCTGCGTCAATTTGGTATCAGAGCTAGACTTAGCCAATCATAGCTAACCGAGCCTATTGGGAGAAGATTTGAAGTGTTGAAGTATTGGAGATTGGTTTGTTCAAAGTTAGATCAAGGCCGAGCCTAGTATAAAGATAATCATGCCGCCGAGAAGAGCTAATAGATTTCAAAATGTTGAAGATGTGTATCGAAGACAAGAAGCTGAGCAAATGGAATAACGTATTAATGAAAAGTTCGATGAAGGTAGTGGAAAGTTGGAGAAATTGATGAATGACTTGAATCAAAGTCAAAGGAGAAGGTCATCAGTCTCGAACCATGGAGGAAACAGAGTTTCACCATCGGTTGCGGAAGCGAGGAGGGTGTCACCACAATCTTGTCGAGAAAGAAGAGAATCATCAGTTTCAGTGAGACGGGAATACCATGAGTACAGAAATGAAGAGAGAAGAACTCCACGTGAGTTTGGAGATGATCCATATCGTGATGCTGAAAGACATTGTAGAAGAGATATGCGTGATCATGGAAATGTTGATGGTCGAGATCGATACCGAAGTACATTTGATTATGATGAAGATGGTGATAGAGGCAGTATTTATTATCGAGATCGAGGGCAAGTGCGAAATCAATATGTGGATGTAGAAGATGATCGTCGATGGGAGTCGGGAATGAAAACAGAGATTCCAGAATTCAAAGGGGGATGATAGTGGAAGAATTTTTGGATTGGTTATCAAATGTTGAAGAAATTTTTGACTTCAAGGAAGTACCCGAGCATCGTAGAGTTAAGTTGGTTGTTACACGATTGAGGGGGAGCTATGACATGGTGGCAACAAACTAAACTTACACAGGAAAGGATGAGAAAGTCGAAGATTGTTTCATTGGAGAAGATGAAGTTGATGAAGGCTACTTTCTTGCCTTATAATTATCAGTCTCTTATGTGTCAACGCTTACAGAGTTTGAGATAAGGGATAAAATCGGTAGATGAGTTTATCAATTGATTGCTAGAAACGATAACATCGAGACGGAGGAACAATTGACAGCTAGATTTGTTGGGAGGACTGAGAATGCAAATTCAGGATATGATGAATATGTTTGATCCAAGATCCGTTGCTGAAGCGCACCAGAAGGCTCTAGATTGGGAGAGGCAAGGTAGAAGAGGAGGTGGTGTGTTTACAAATTTCAACAATCAAGTGAAAGGGGATAGTAGCAATACTAATGTTTCCAAGGCTGTTAGTAAACCGGTTGTTATTGCTAAGACCAAGGTCAACAACAATTTCAAGTGTTATAACTATCAGGAGTTTGGTCATAAGAGCAATGAATGTCCGAAGCCTAAGAAGCGAGTGATGGTTGCTGAGGTTGAGGATGAGGATGCAGAATTAGAATGTTCCAATTCACCACAAGTTGAGGAGGAAGAAGACTTATTATTGGGAGACGAAGGATGCAATTTGATGATGAGGAGATCTTGCTTGACGCCAAAACAGGAAGAAGAGACTAGCTGGTTGAGGAGTAACATTTTTTAGTCAACATGCACTATTTTGAAAAGGGTTTGCAAGTTTGTTATCGATGCAGGAAGCTGTGATAATATCATCTCTTCAGAAGCTGTAAGGAAGTTAGCATTAAAGACAGAGAAACATTCCAAACCTTACAAATTAGCGTGGTTGAGGAAAGGTGGGGATGTGAAAGTTAGTCGAAGAGCTTGTGTAATTTTTACCATCGGAAAGAAGTATAAGGATGAAATTTGGTGTGACGTGGTAGATATGGATGTATGTCATTTGTTGTTGGGGAGACCGTGACAATATGATAGAGCTGTGCAACATGATGGGAGGACTAACTGCTATAGTTTCATGTTCGAAGGCACCAAAATCACTTTAGTTTCTAAAAAGCGACAACAAGATGAAAGCAAGTTGGAGGAGATTGAGGAACTGAAGACTTTGCCATCTTTGAAGGAGTTTGTTAAAGAAGTAGAAGATGAGCTTGAAATATTTTTGTTGATTGGACGTGAAAGTAGTGAAGCAGCTGAAATTCCTGAAGAAGTTAAACCAATGTTGAAAGAATTTGATGATGTATTTCCTGATGAATTGCCTAAAGAATTACCACCGTTGAGAGACATACAACGTCAGATTGATCTTGTTCCGAGAGCTGTGTTACCACATAGACCAACATTATAGAATGAGTCCAAAGGAGCACGAGGAGTTGAGAAGGCAGGTGGAAGAATTGTTTGAACAAGGATGTGTACAAGAAAGTTTAAGTCCTTGTGCAGTACCAGCTTTGTTAGTGCCGAAGAAGGATGGAACTTAGAGAATGTGTACAGATAGTCGAGCACTGAACAAGATTACAGCGAGGTACAGATTTCCGATGCCGAGATTGGATGATTTGTTAGATCAGTTGAATGGAGCTGCTATTTTTTGAAAGATTGATCTGAAGAGTGGGTATCATCAGATTCGAATTCGACCAGGTGATGAATGGAAGACAACATTCAAGACACGGGAAGGATTGTATGAGTGGCTGGTCATGCCGTTTGGTCTTTCGAATGCACCAAGTACTTTTATGCAAGTGATGAATCAGATCTTTCGACAGTTTATTGGAAAGTTCGTGGTGGTATAGTTTGATGATATATTGATATACAGTGGAAGCGCGGAAGAGCATCTACAGCACTTGCGGGAAGTGTTGATGATACTTCATCAAGAGCAATTTTACGCGGCAACAAAGAAGTGCATATTTATGACACACAGTGTTTTGTTTTTGGGACATGTGTTGTCCAAGGAAGGTATCCAGGTGCATCAAGGTAAAGTCGAAACAATCAAGGATTGGCCACAACCCAGGACTGTAACTGAAGTGAAAAGTTTCCATGGGTTAGCATCATTCCACATTTCAGTAGCGTGATGACACCAGTGACAGATTGTATGAAAGCGAAGCAGTTTGTGTGGATTGAAGAGACTGATTCTGCTTTCCAACAGATCAAGACACTTTTGACTACAACACCGATTTTTAGATATCCGGATTTTCAGTTGTTGTTTGAATTACATACTGATGCATCGAAGGTTGGAATTGGAGGAGTATTAAGTCAAAGGAGTCATCCAATTGCTTATTTTAGTGAGAAACTTTCTGAAGTCAAGACAAGATACAACACCTATGACTTGGAATTCTATGCTATTGTCCAAGCCATAAAATATTGGAGACATTATTTGTTTCATAAAGAGTTTGTGTTGTATACTGATCATGAAGCATTTGCAGGGACATGATAAGATTGCAGCCAGACATGCTTCATGGATTGCATACTTGCAACAGTTTACATTTGTTGTGAAGCATAAGTCGGGAGTCACAAATCGAGTGACAGATGCATTGAGTAGAAGAAATCATTTGTTGACTACAATGAGAGTTGAAATGACGAGGTTTGAAGTATTTATACAATTTTTTGTTGAGGATCCTTACTTTGTTAAGATTGTAGATGAAGTCGAGAAAGGAAAGACGGATGATCATTTGTTGGTGGATGGTTTTCTTTTCAAAGGAAATCGATTGTGTATACCAGAGTGCAGTTTACGAATGAAGATTGTGAAAGAATTACACGAAGAAGGATATGTGGGAAGAGATCGTACTTTGCAGTTGATTTCTCAGTCATATTTTTGGCCTTCCATGAGGAAAGAAGTTGAAAGATTTGTGCAGAGATGTCATATATGTCAAGTTTTCAAAGGAACGGCTACGAATGTAGGATTGTATATGCCATTGCCTGTGCCTACTAGACCATGAGTTGATGTTAGCATAGATTTTGTTTTGGGTTTGCCAAGAATCTAACGAGGAAACGATTCTATATATGTTGTGGTGGATTGATTTTCGAAGATGACACATTTCATATCTTGTAAAAAGACCGCCGATGCAGTCCGTGTTGCTCAATTGTTCTTTAAAGAAGTTTATCGACTACATGGGCTACCTGAGACCATTGTTTCTGACCGGGATACTCGATTTCTAAGTCATTTTTGGTTGAGTTTGTGGAAGATGGTTGGAACTAAGCTAAATTTTAGTAGCGTATATTATCCACAAACTGATGGGCAAACGGAAGTAGTGAACGGATCTTTGGGAAACTTGTTGAGATGTCTTGTGAAAGATAATTTGAAGAGCTGGGATATGAAGTTGTGTCAGGCAGAATTCACACATAATCATGCCGTTAATCGAAGCATTGAATTCAGTCCATTTCAAGTGGTATATTCAGCAATTCCGAAGGGACCGTTGGAGTTTTCGACAGTGCCACTTTAGAAAGAGGTTGTTAAACGAGCTTGTGATTTCGTGAATGAGTTGCAGGAGTGCCATAGAATTGTTCATGAACGATTGCTTAAGTCAAATGAGAAGTATAAGCAACTGGTAGATAAGAAGCGAAAAACTGTGGACTTCAAAGAAGGTGATTTTGTATACGCAGTATTGACGAAAGATCGTTTTCCAGTTGGAACTTACAGCAAATTGAAAGCTCGAAAGATTGGTCCAGTAGAAATCTTGAAGAAGATCAATGATAATGCTTATCAGTTGAGATTGTCGGATCATATCCATATTGCCGATGTTTTTAACGTTAGACACTTGATTCCGTATCATGAGGATAAACGTCTTGAAGAAGAGGAAAGTGTGAATTCGAGGTCGAATTCTTGTCAAGCGGGGGAGGATGATGCAGCGCATAATGAGATAAGTCGTCCCGACTTCTTAAGTCGCTTGGACGATAGCTCAGTGGGTTTAGGTCGCTCGGGTTCTTTGAGTCGCGAACGTCCTAACGGGTTACGATTTAGTAGTGAGTCGCGACCTAACATGCAACGCACAGTGGCAATAGTTGATACCTTAAGTCGCTCAGGACTTATTAACGAGTTACGACCTAACTCTAACGTGCTACGACCTAGGCGAGATATGCCGCATTCTCACATGCCATTTCCTTTAAATCGCGAAGAAGTTAAGTCGCGAAGCCTAAGTCGCGGATTCCTATAGGTCGCTCAAGTTATACCGTATGCTTAAGTTGCTACATTTTTTAAGCCGTATCTTGTTAAGTCGTTGCAGCTCTTATGACGCAAGACCTTGAAGATGTGCTATCTCTTATGTCGCTGCCGTTAAGTCGCTCAAGTGTTAGGTCGCGTGATACTGTAACTTGTATTCTTAGGTCGTTATGATGTAATTAGTTGGATCGCATATATGTTGTATATATTGTTATGTTATGTATTGTTAATTCGTTTGTTTTTAGATTGTTATGTTGTTATATGTTAGGTCGGCCGTGTATGTGGTGGTGTAATTTTCCTATAAATAGCGGGTGAGTTGTATCATTTGAGGTTGGTTGATTTTGAATAAACTTTTGTTTGAGTGCTTTGTGCCTCTTTAAAATTGGAAGTTGAGTGTTAGCTCTTTTCTCCATTTTCGGTTATTCGAGTGCGCTCGAATCAACGGATTTGAAGCCGATTCACGGAATCTCGTGCGCGAGATCAACGTAGAAGAATCGTAGATCTTCTAACACGGTATCGTGCGCGATCAACGTGTTAAAGATAACTAAAATCCGGTATCTCGCGAGATCAACGGATTTGGGCATTTATCCTTTGGTATTTACAATTCATCGATTCAACTTTTCACCGTTTCATCCATTTTGGTATATCCGCTGCGTCAAGAATGCAGGCTGATAAATGAATGCTTATATTTCTTCTTCACCTTTTCTTCTTCCCCTTAAAGTCTTCTCTTTTATCTCAAGTTTTCTAGCTCTCATCTCTTTCTCTTTCTCTCTATGCAATAGTCCTACCGTTTAGTGCTTTCACCATTTGAATTCCCCGGTCGACATATCAATCCAACATCTTCGTGATAATTCGATTTAAAAACAAATCGCCATCCCCTCCCTACAAACCATTCAAAACACCATTGCCTCACAAGAAACCATGCTCCAATCAAGACATGCCGCTCTCAACGAAATTAAATCCATTTTCCACACACTTGTTGAGATCTTCGCCAAAGTTGCCCAAAAATTTTCATTTCCACAAACATCCTCCATATGGCCTCCACCACCACCTCCCTTTTCCCTGATCCAAGACAACTACCCTACGTCGCAACCTAGACGACTAGTCCCCATTCCATGGCCATTGACCGATCATATTACTCTCTCCCCTCTCTCGGATCCACCACCTCAAACAACCACCGAACACAACCACCCCTTCAACTTCTCCTAGTCCACTCTCCTCCAACTTCCCTCACCACATCCTTACCAAACTCCTCCATCAACAGTCCCTCGCCTGTCGACATCAACTACTGCCAAGTCGCTAACACCTCAAATGCTCCCCATCGCCTCACCTCTTCTCCCAAAATTCTCCTTCACCAAACATTGCTTCCCTCACAACTTCATCAGCAAACTCCTGTACGAAAACCCTAACAAGCAAGCCGTCGATGCATGCCAAGGACCACCGCAACCATGGCCCCGCCCTCTACTTCCACCTCGACAACCTCGATGCCATAGTTTGCCGCTCCTTCAAAATCGTGAAATTCACATCCCAATCCTAACGATGAACCCTCCTTCATCGTCTCCTACGGTCATCTGAACTACCATAGGACCCTTAGACCTTTCCTCTAGCTATTGAAATCGAATCCCAGACCTCACTCAAACCCGCATTTGAACACACGATTCCTGTGCTTGAAACTGAACTACTCAAAATCTCGTACTTAGTTTGAACTAGGGGCAATTTTATTGGCGAAATTTTACTTTGGGTTTCTACTACTGCTGATGCGATATTTGGAATAGAATATGTTTGCAAATTCTACAGCCTATTACCCTCAAAAACACGGAATTATCATTTTTCTATGATAAGGCTGTCATTTTAATGGGCTTTAAAACTCAACAAAGCCCATTCGAAATTTCTATTAATCAGCTGGAAAAGATGAACGATGATTCAGTGCATGCTTCTAATTTAGATGATGAAATCAAGATGCAATTCCATTGTCAAACCCGCTTTGCAATGATCAAACAGTATGATCATAAACTGTTTGATATAATGCTTGAAAGGAATGCCAAGGAGAATTTTGATAGAAAAGTTATTCGTTTTTGACCTTGGCAATGGCATATTTGATGCTAAAGGTCTTTACGATATGGTCTAACTACGTCGGCATCCCCGACACCATGTATACCGTGTCTTGAATATAACAACTTGAAGTCACATCGGATTTCTTTTATGAATACAAGTTTGTTAGTACGCATATTCCTTCTGGATGTGGGGCTGCATTCGGGAACAAATATAGAAAGGATGAGACCTCACCGAGCATAAAAATGTTAAGCGAAAATGCAATTTTCATCTTTGATTCCGGTTGTATGTGTTGATGCATTTTCGACCTTGAGGACAAGCTTGTTTTTGAGGGGTTGGTAATGATATGGCAATTATACATCCCATACATTTGCTGCTGCCATATCCAAACTCAATGCATAGGATTCTACCATTGCTTATCACCTGCACATGAAATAAACTCTAATGCATCATTTTAACAACTTTTTGGTAGTGATATTTCTACGTAACCAACTCACTGTTATTAGTAGGATCTTTTCAGTTAAAATGTATTGGCTATCATAGTGCCACTTGTCAAAATTTGCTACAAAGGAAATCATGTAATTTGCTATAAATTGGCTAGTAATGAATGAGAATGCGGGCTGAAAAATGAAAACTTATATTTCTTCTTCACCGTGCCACTTTCTCTCCTTTAAATCTTCTCCCCGTCTCAAGTTTTCCATCTCGCATCTCCTCTTTCTCCTTCTCTCTATACGGTATTCCCATCGGTTTGTCGTGTCTTACAAGTGTAAACTTACATACTAAGTTTCAAGTGCTGCACATAGATTAATGTCACGGATCCAAAATATTAACACATGGGCATGTCGCTAGGAGTGAGCGTTCATCGGTTTGGTTGGTTTTGAGGTAAAAATGTCAAACCGAACTGAAACTGAAAAAGTAGAAGCGAACCGAACCAAATTGATTCGGTTAATTCGGTCGATAACCGATTTAACCGAACTAAAAAGGTAAATAAGATAAATTACCATATGTTATTATTTAAATGATCGATTTACTTAAAAGAAAACATAAATTTATGGTTAGAGAAACTATTACGAGTACTTTTTTAAGTTTATAAGAAAAATTAACATATTTTCAATAGACAATGTTTGGTTTTTATTAGTAAACAAATTAGTAAGAGCATTACAATGCCATGAATTAGGGTATTGTAATAAAAGTTCGGTTAATTCGGTTAAATCAATAACAAAAATAAAATTATTTTACAAACAGAATTCAAACCGATACAATTTCATAAACCGAACCGAAATGAACCGGTTTGGTTGGTTAATTCGGTTCGAGCCGAATATTGCTCACCCCTACCTGTCACGTCTTTGGGCAGGACCGGATAATTAATTGAAGGAACATATAATTAATTGAGCGAGACCAATTAAACAAAAATGATATATATATATATATATATATATATATATATATATATATATATATATATATATGCCATTAACTTTCTCCGCCTGCTGTTAATATGTATCTTATATTTAAATTTAATTTCATCCAACAATAGTTCTGTTGCTTATACAAAATAGCGAGCAACTGTAACTCTATTTGTCCTATCCAAATTAGGCACAAGCGGCGCAACAATTGTTCCAGAAAGATGCTCAAGTTGTTAATCCTGTGGCTATAGAGAACGTAAAAGCTGCAATTGCAAGCAATGAAGTTCAGCAAAACGCACAGATGAAGAAAAGAGCCATACCACGTAAAGCAGCTGGACAAACATGGGAGGATCCTATGCTTGCTGATTGGCCTGAGAGTAAGTTATTTGTATTAAATCATTCATCGGTACATTTTCATGCTACCCTAGACAGATGTTTATTCGTGCAGTCTTAGTTTAGTACCTTTACATTTACAATGTCCTCTCTACTTACCCTGCCACCTAGAAAAATTTCTCTTGACATACTGGTAGTCCTTTGTTTAGTAACCTAAATATATTAAGTGTGACATCAAAAGCTCTTAATCGAGTCATTACTAGAAGGCTGCAAGAACATGTTGTGCACGATTTTCTTGCCCGCAGTTCAGTGCATGATATCAGCATCTCTAAATTGATTCATTACTAATACGCTGCATTAATATTCTATGCTCCATTTTCTTGTCAGTTGGCTATGAGGATGTTTAACCACTCTTGTTTTTCTTGCCAAAACGAAGTTGTAAGCATACTTTCTAATGTCTGAACTATACACGGTGAACATACTTAACTAATATACTTGAAAATTTATAAACTTTGTGTAGACATGTATATTAACATATGACAATGAAGTAACTATGAACTCTTTTTTTCTGCCTCTTTCTCAAAAAGGTGCATGCCTCCTCAAAACCTCACCAGTCCCCACATGGGTCTCTGGCAAGGAGAAACCGTGAACTCATATTAGAGACCAACTAATAATCTAAATTGCAGATATTTTGTAATTATGCAGAGTCTTATATGCATGGTGCTATTTTTCCTAAAGTGCGGCCTATCATGAGTCGAATGTGTTGGTATCTAATATCGAATGCCATGTAGTATATGTGATTGTCGAGCTTTACACATGCACTGATTTTGTGATAATACCATATAATACAAGATTAATTGTTACCTCAAGTTGATGTGAAATGTAGCTTTATTGATATGGATCTAATATGATTTCCCCCTCAATTTGGGACTATTCTCAACTGCTCAAAAAATGAATGAAGACCATGAACGTAAGCGCATTGAGTAATGCTAGTTTAGTGGTTTTAGTAATGAAGTGAAGCCACAAAAGAAATAATCATCATTCTATTCACATAAAGTTAATTTTCTATGTAAGATTCATGTTTATATTATTACAGCAAGTAGTTTAAATGGGTATATAACAGACAACTTTATTTAATGGAAAAAAATACATCACATATTCAGGAGAACAGTCGTATAAGGGTACTATCTTTGTTGAATCTATCTTTATCTTTATTGAATAATGAATGGCAAGTGCTAAAGTAATTATCTCTTTTTATTTGTATGTTGGAAGATGGTGGAAGGGTCTAAGTGATCTCAACATGCATATTGTAAGTTTTTATTAAGTTCTTATTAAATGAATTCACTTGGTGATTGAATGTGGCAGTAGCTTGTGTTCTACTGTTTTGTTTATATTGTCTTGTATGTACGCTAGTCAGCTTTTTGGTTGATTGATGTTTAATTTATCACATACTCCACACAACTATATAGTTTAAAACATTCTATATCGATTTGCGTAATTTGCTTAAGTCGTTATACAGTACAGTATCCTAGAGTATTTTAACATAGGAAATGCTTTTTATTCATTTTTGTTTATGGTGCTACATAATTTCTGAGATGGTTAATATGAAGGTATAAATTGCTGTTATGTTAAGTATTGCAAACCAAGGGTGAGCAGTAATTGGTTTGAACTGAATAAATCTAAGGGTGAGCAATTGGTTTGAGCTGGATAAATCTAAGGGGGAGCAGTAAATCTGCCAACCCTATTCAGTCAATATATTTGGTTACAACGGTTTATGAACATTTTGTAAAATAATTTTATATGGGTTACTGGTTTAATTGAACTATTCAAGATATGAATGCCGTTTAAAATTAGTAATATTGAGATGACTATCTAGATTACTTTCGAAGTCAAATAATATTCACATCTCTTGAATAAATCAACTTTCATTAAAATTGCAACAATTTTAACAAAAGCGTACTTTATGACTAAAGTATGTTTTTTATTAAGTGCATTGAACATTGTAATCATAGTATATGTGATTGACATTTTTGTCGTGGACACTTATGTTGTGTGATTTAGAAAAAAAACCGCTGAAGCAATCCGTCCATACCTTTTAGTTTTGCCTAGGCCTGTAAACGGATACTTTCGGATACATATAGCGTCATATCCGTATCCAAAATTATTTTCGAATATTCATCTCCGTGGATGCGGACGGATATCGAAAATTCTTCAACCAGTTCACTACCATTAAATGTAAACAAATAATAGAAAATTTTGATTTACTGTAAATCCATTTTAGTACTAAATATATAGAAAATAATCAACACACTAAGAAAAATAATTTTAAGCAGCACAAATTGATTTTTATACACATTAATTTTTTTTACCTAGGTCAAATAGTAAATAACCATCATTTATGTATTAAAATGCATAAAAAATAACTATAATCTTGATAAAAACCGAACGGATAATTATCGGATATGGATATGGTCATATCCGCATTCGTATCCGTTTTATGGATATCGGATAATTTTTCATATTTCGGATACGATATGGACATGGATGGATTTTGGATTTTTCAGGTATTCATTGATAGTCCTAGTTTTGCCTTTCAATTTTTATTTATTTTATTTTCTGTTTCAATCTGGTTTGATATATCTTTATATCTGATATACGATTGAACTAATTGAATGCTTATCCACAATTATAAATAATGCCTCACTACGAGGTTCATGTATAATGGTATTGTAGCACATATTCGTCTGTGCTTGTTTATACTAATGATAAATGGTACTTGTGTAATTTGACTATGTTTTCATTAGTTATTGGAAATACTGTTCCATTTGAAAGAATGTGTGTGCAATTTTTTTTTTTTGAAAATCCAGGAGAACCCGGCGGGTCGGTAAACTCCTGAGGAGGGTATGGTGAAGTCGTCCACTGATCCAAGGCATGTGCAAGTTTTGAGTGAGAGAATGAAATGGAAGGGGATTGAATGGAAAGACTAAAGAGAGAATTTAGGAAGCCATGTGTTATTACTTTGTTAGTCTATATTCTGATGAGCGTAAAACACTTTGTAGAATTTAGGCCCGTAAACTATCGGATACGGGTTCGGATAATAACATATCCGTATTTGAAATCATTTTTGAATATCGGATATCCGTATCCGCGGATGCGGTTGAATATCATATATTTATTGGATATTCTTCGACTGATTCGTCACTAATATATTTAAACAAATAAGTAGAAATTTTGGACATTATAAATTCATTTCAGTACTAAAAGTATAAAAAATAATATATATGCTAAGAAAAATTTGAAGCAGTAAAGATTGACGTTAATACACATTAAATATTTTTTTACATAGATAAAATAGTAAATGACAATCATCTAATGTACTAAAATATACAGAAAGAAACTATAATCTTGATATAAACCGAATTGATAATTACTAGATGCGGCTGTTGCCATATCTGCAATTTTATGCATATTTGGGATATCGGATAATTTTTTATATTTGGATAAGGATGAGATTTTGGAATTTTCGGGTAGTCGTTGACAGCCCAGTTACAATCTGAATAACAGTTCATCTTTCATTTATTATAAAAAGGTTGAATTGCCAAAATAACATATTCATTTATCATCTTTATACGACTGTCAAAGAATTAAACGTTCAGAGCTTTTTGGATCTGAGCTTACTACCTTGGAAAAAGTTATTATACCTTTTGATATAATAACTCTTTGATCTATCTATCTATTTTATAAAGAAAATAGTTTCCAATAATGAACCATTTTTGCAATATTTAAGCTGTCCTTGTAATTTCTCTTTCTTTCCGTTTTCTTTAAAAAAAATGTCTCTGTCTATTATTATTATATTATATATGTCTATTATATGTGTGTGTGTGTGTGTGTGTGTGTGTGTGTGTGTGTGTGTGTGTGTATATATTATAAAGAAAATAGTTTCAAGTGGTATGATTTTCTCCAGTATATAGACTACCCTTGTAGTTTATTTATTTAATTTATAATGTTAAACATATGAAATCAGTGGGTGGTTTGTGAGTGTACTGTGGACATGCAAGTGTATTGGTTATGTAAATAGCTGTGCTTGACTTCTAAAACTATAAATTAATTCCATATTAGAAATATTAGAAATATGTCCATGGTTCAATATTGGAATCATTTTAGATGTCATGATGGTATGGTTTTCCCCCCTTAGCCTGTGGCAGAATACAGTTCAAAATCCTCAGTGTTATCACAACTGTTCGTATGTATGACTTGATATTACCTAGATGACCATTGTGCTGCATGCTAAATACTCTTTGGGCTTATCACTAACTAACTGTGTTTGATGCTATTGTGTTTTTGGGACTTAATTGAGTTAGAATGTGCCAAATGCTAGTTTACACCTTTGAACATTTGTATATCCTTTAACTCTTTATTCTGTTTTGTTTTGTGTACTATTTATAAAATAATTTTCTATCTTCATCATGTTTGTATTAAAGTTTTTCCTCTCTGCAGATGATTACAGATTGTTTTGTGGAGATCTTGGCAATGAAGTTAGTGATGATGTTCTTACTAAAGCTTTCTCCAGGTTTCCATCTTTCAACAAGGCCAGGGTAAGCACTTTTGAAGTTTCTTCATGTATTTCACCCAAGCACCTAATATAATAATGTGATTGAAATGCTTGAGAAATATTTGTAATGTTTTCAGAAATATTTAAACTGTTCTCTGTTTTCTTTCTTTCTTTCTTTCTTCTTGTTCTCCTTCTCTTTTTTCTTTCAGAAATATTGTTTTGTGTCTTGGGTTTTTGAACCTATAGTATGACAGTCCTCTAGAAAGCAATTTGTGAACAGCTAGATATTGGGGCCTCCAAAATATGTTACAATTATAATGTGATGTTCCCATGCATTCTCGAGAGAACAAATTTTTGATATAGACTTGCTAACCAATTGTAAGAATGTGCTTGGGTAAAAACTAATTGCAGAAATAAGCCTACTTTTATATAACTTATGCGTTTATGGAATGCACAAACTGTATTAAAAAAAAATTATGCTTGCGCATGTGCAAACTAATATTTTGTAATTGCGCAATTATGGAATGCGCAAATACAATTTCGGGGCTGAAAAGTGGAAGAAAAGAGGGATGCTGGTTATTTCAACTCCGAAATTGTATTTGCGCATTCCATAAATGCGCAAATACAAAATAATAGCTTGCACATTTATGGAATGCGCAAGCTATATTTAAAATAAAAAAATTATATAGCTTGTGCATTTTCAAAATGCGCAAGCTTTAAATTTTATTGTTAAAAAAATTTGCGCATTCCGCAAATGCTTAAGCTATATAAAAATAGGTCTATTTCTGCAATTAGTTTTTACCCAGCCTATTCTTAACATTGGTTGTTTTAGCATGCCTGCATTGAATTTGTCCTTCTCGATATTACCATTAAATTTAAACTGCAATTAGTTTTTACCCAGCCTATTCTTAACATTGGTTGTGTTTTAACAAGCCTGCATTGAATTTGTCCTTCTCGATATTACCACTAAATTTAAAGTCATGTGACTGTCATTGATTGACTAGTGGAATAACTGTAAGAGCTTCTTAACATTAGATTAAGAAGACCTTGATGCATGGGCTGATGTATGATTTGATCCCCCACATTTTGTGATGCTTTATTATTATTTTTGAGCTTCTCCCAAAACTTTAGTGGAATAAGTTGACTTTGAAAACAACTAATCTCAAGCGACTTGGTCCTCTAGAGCTTTTATCATGTTCTCATTGCTAATTTTCATTTACAACTCCACATTAACCGCATTATTATACAACCTGTTGCCATACCTTTTTTTAACAATTTTATTTCAATGTTTTTACTGTCTGATTCTGTTATTATTTTGTAGAGCCTACTTGATAAAAATGGTAGCAACACTGCTTCTATTGAAATAGGACAAGGTGTATGTGTAAATAAATTACCAAATGTTAGGAAATGTAATATCATTAAATTGATAATTGTCATGTACATGTCTGTGATCTGAAGGAACATGCAATTCTCCCCCTCCCTCTAATGCGCGTATAAAATTAGTTGACTCTCTACTTTCAGTTGATTCTTTTCAGAGCTTGCCATTTGTTTGTTACCATGACAGTTCTGTTGTGCTGTTTAATTCATATGTAAATGTGCAAAAAGTGTGTGTTGTTAATTGTTTTACTTTGTTCAGGTGGTAAGAGATAAGCACACAGGGAAAACGAAGGGCTATGGTTTTGTCAGTTTTGCAAATGCAGCAGATCTTGCTTTAGCACTGAAGGAAATGAATGGTTGGTACTTAATTTGTAAATTATATGAGAGGTATCCGAAGAAAAGTTTGGAATAGTAAGCTCACATACATACTCAAATTTGCCAGGTAAATACGTTGGTAACCGTCCCATAAAATTAAGGAAAAGCACTTGGAAAAACAGAGTAGATTTTGAAGCTTTAGAAAAGCAGAAGGTAAAATATCTTAAGCTCTTGCAACCACTTTGGATTTCACAATAAAGCATGTTCTGAAATATATTTACCATAATTTGATCAGAGTCGGCCCCAGAAAAATCCAAAATTGCCGAAAAAGAGTGTCCTGCACAAATGAGTATTAAGCGGCTTCAATTATCAAATTGGCACCTTCCAGGTTAGTATGAGCATCTGTTGTGTTGGCTTTCATCAGCGTGAATGTGAATTGAGAGTTAAGTAATATTAACATTTTATTGTAATTGGAACAGTGTGTTTCTTCTAGTTTTCAAGTTATTGTAGTGTGGTTTTCTGTTATTTCGCTGGGTGACTATCTTTTTTTTGTGTCATATGTTTCAGGAATTTGAGACATGGGCCGCAAAAGATTGGAGCAGCAAATTTAACTGTAGATGATAGTTGCATTTCATTGCTATTTTTTTAGTTCTTAGTTGTATCAGAACAAATTTGTCAATAAAAGTGATGTTTGACGTTATAAGCCTTAAGTTCTTGTTATTGGAATATTATACTGGTATGGAAACCTACAACAATTGTTGACGCTATGGATGAAACATTTTGTGGTCATGGTTGTCTATAAATAATTGTGATGGCTATTCTGTCACGGTCAATTCGTTTCTTGGTGTTAATAAATTTACGTTAATCAAATCAACGATTATTTCGATGAGCATGTAAAGGTAATTGAAAGCAAGTAGATCCTAGACGTACATATCGCTAATAATGCTTAGCGTACTGAATCCGTTTTACTTTCACATTCGAAAGAAATACAGGTACAGTATGTATTTCAGAAGTTGGTCACTGTGTACGATACAAAACAAGGAAAGCATGAACGGGTGTAAAAGTGGCAGCAGTAGAAAGAGAATCCGTGACAAGGCAAAATATAACATACTAGAGGAGGAGAGGCATTGATATCGTTACGTGAAAATTCATTTACAGACTGTCCAATAACCATGACTAGATAGAGTGCAGCAATTCGGTTAATAACAGTGTGCTGCTGTAGGTATTCCAATTTAGTTTTGGCCACCATTATTGCTTTAATAGAAATGAATTTTTTGTGTAATTTTGGCCCCCAATATCATATTTCTTCATTCAGTTATAAACAACCGTTTGTATCAACAGTTCTTCGGTGATTTAACGTCGTACGGCCATTAGCAACCGAAACTTATTTAAACAGCCGAAAATTGATCGAACAGTATTTCAGTCCTTTGCAGCTGATCGGGGTACCATTTTATTTGAAAAGAAAAAAATAAAGGGTTAAAAAGATGAGCGCACGTTATCTTGAAGTGGCATTCAATGTAGGCGGTCAAAAGAGCAATCAATGCACTAATAATACATGATTTCATTCGATTTATAAGTACGACTACTTTTACACTGTTAAATCCACATGTTTTAAAGTGGGTAGATTGTAATCTGCATTCACTAATTTTTATAATTGTTAGATGATCACAATTATTGATACAAGCTTTCAGAATCTGCAAACTCAATTCTTTACCTGTATTGGTATTTACAATTATTGATATTTACAGAGATATAAACGTCGTCTTGCGCCTTGTTTTTCGGTTGTTATTTTGATAAGGTGTCGTCCTTTATTGGTCGAGTGGGCATGCTTTTTATAAGCAAACGTGTCAACGATGGGTTAATTGGGTTAATTACGCGAGCTGCAAGTGACTTTGAAACAATTCGATACTTCAATAGTGTTATCAATTTTAGCATGTGATCCATTAATTCCTCCTGTTGAGGTAGGGACCACACATTTGGTTTGTTGGAACAAACCATTAGATCTGTACCGAATTTCCAACCTCCTCTTTTCTTCCTCACCATCAACAAACCAAAAAAATATGAGAGGGGAAAAAAAAAAAAAAATAACAATGAAGTATTGATAAATTTTTTGTTACGTTCTTCTCTATCTTATTTTCATCTTTTTTCCTTCGGGTTTTTTAGTTAGAAAATTATTAAAACAAGTCTTAAAGAGTCCTATTCGATTGAATTTTACGTTGTATCGTTGATGCTTACTAAACATGGAGAAACAACAAAAAAGATGTTTCTAAAATAATTACAATAAAATGGGTCCAGGAGGGTATCCAATGAAGGGAACGGTTGGCGGAAGCGAGCAATGACGGACCGATCCTATGAGGTAAATTATGTATCATATTTTTGTTTTTTTATTTAGTGTTTTAGTAGTAATTTTTGTTCTTTTTTCCTTTTGTTTTCACATAGTACGACACTACAATTTCGAAGAATATAAAAGAACCAATAATTCAAATGGAGCCGCTACAACAGATATTCTACGGTAGTATTGCAACTAGAGAGGGTGCTTTCACATACCAGAAAAGAACAAATCTAGACTCAACGTTCTCCTTCTCTAGAACAAATCTGTCTTTCCATAGGGTACGATGGATTTTAAAGACATCAACACGCAACATCACAACATGCTCCATCTGTATAGTTTCAGTGTACTTTCACTTGGACAGTGTAGGCAGAGTGTGATGGAGGTTTTTCTTTCAAAGTCGTAATAGAAGATATCGAAAGTGATTGATGGGAAGATAAAAGAGATTGTAGATATGGTTTGTCAAATGAACTTGAAGAAATCTCGTTTTAAAACAGACAATATCCATATTCCAAGTCCAAATCCAAAGGAAGCCAGATTCTCTTTCACGTATTTGAACTTCAATGATGTAACTACTTGTGTGAAGAAGTTTGAAAAAATTCAACTTTCTAAAGCAATCTTACTACTAAGAATAAAAGGGAATAGAAAAATATTCATTTCTTTAGACGATGGCGACATCTGTACTTGGTTACAGTTGTAGATAGAATGTTCCCAATGCACAATAAAATATATGATGGCCATCCACCATTTTACCCACCTGTCTACTCACCACCCTACACATATATTTCAATGCATTCCGTTGTATTAATAATTTTATTTCAATTTCTAGTGTTTAGTGAAAATTATCTTTTTTTATTGCAAGTTTTCTAACATTTCATAATTCATTTAACTATATTATTTACAAATAATTAAAGCAAAATAAAATAATAGCAAAAATACATATTCATAACTACACAATTAAAAACATCTTCTGCAACATAAGAACCTATTCTTCTTTCACATCTCTTTCAAACGTTGCTTACATAATTTCGTGGTGTAACAACACTTACTTAAGGTTATCCTCTATAAGCACTACGTAAATTGTGAAAAAAAAGATACGTTGGTTTCACTCCCTTGGTACCACGTGATGCAATTCTACCATGTAGTAGATGTACATTTCACGAGCATCCTTTTTTATAGTCCCTTTCTATTCCTGCAACCAGATTATCGTTAATGACTTTCTTTCCATTTTCCCATGTAGCTAAGAGAGTGCGTTCTTCTATGACATGAAAGGGGCATAAGAAAGTGGCACGAAAGGGTAACGATTCGCGAAATTTTTTGTGTACGGAAGAGGCACACGAAAGAAACATTGGAAAAAAGTACGGAATGGGTGGAAAAGATGGTGGCATCAGACACGTTTGAAGCCAATCGTTGAATTTTCAATGGCTGGTTCAAACGACGTAGTTGGCGGGCCATACGTCAGACGCAGCCAACCGTATGCAAACATGAGCTGTTTGAAAATTACTGGGGAGTGCACTAAACATATTTCAAATTTTCTTTTTGATTTTTTCCTTTCCAATCTCCTTAGCAATTTTTACGCTGTTCCACTATTTTTTGTTTCCCCTTCATATTTCAACATCCACTTTAATTCGCTGTAACTAAGTACATTATGTTTTTTATAATGACATGTAGTTCCATGATTTGTTGAATTATTTGATTTTCCTGTTATTTTTCAATTTCTTTGTCGCTTTTGGATTGTTTTCACTATTTGATTATGATGCTTGATTACAATTTATGTGCTATACAACACTTCGACGATTCAAGGCCATATGCGATGTTCTTTGATTATTGACACATCATTCGGTCCAAGCGTTAGGTATCCCATTCCTCGCTAATAGGGGTGTGTGTAACACACACACTTATTACATACGTACGTACGATAAGTCATAATGTTGCATTTGTAAATACCAACCGTTTCTTTTCCATTTGTTTTTTGTATTATTGTTTTACAATTATATTTACACTTACTTGTGAACTCCAACAATTAATTTAATTTTGTTTTGTAGGACATGAAGTGATGGATCTCTCAAGCAATTCAGCTTGCCAATAAATGCTTCTCAAAAGAAGTGCATATATGCATTGATTAGTGAAGGAAATTTATGAAAGAAACCATCATGCTCATTTATGTCGAATCGACCTTGAACTTGGTTTCTGATATGCTTGAATGCAATCCTAACCTCGAGGGTAGCAACTTTGACTTTTTGAAAGACCCAAAGGACACATACTTGGAAAGGTGGAGGGAGAGGAAGGATGTGGTGCTAGCCCTTCCAATGTTGATGGTTTTTGCGGGCTCTAAGACATTGATGAAGAAAATTCTTCCTTGCAATATCAAATGAAGTTGAAATACTGGGTCCTATTCTAATATTGATATCGAAAACATGACCGAAACTGATACTCAACTTCTTCATGGACCATCAAGTGGTGTGCTAGAAATGATTCAGAGGAAGTGAACCAAAATTCATAATGGAAGAACTCCGAAAAAAAGATATATCCTACCTGAACTTTATAGTTTAATGACAGTGCTCTAGCCTCTATTACTTAGGCAATATGACTTTTTATGTTTAGCAACCACCATTTTGCCTTATTTGGTAGACACATGTAAATTTATGGGAGATCAACTGGGTCAAATTCTATCTTTGGATGGAAAAACTTCTAATTAATGTATTTTTGTTAGTTTGGATAGGGGAAGGTGAAGTTAAAAGGTAGGCAATCTTTGGTTCAACCAAATAAATCGACCAAACTAATTTATTTCAGTTAGTTTGATTTGATTTTGAAATTGGATTGATTTATCAATCCACTAAAACTTTAGTTTGGTTATTGGTTTAACCAAACTAACCAACCTTTTATATTTTAAAAATTACCAATTTTATAATAATTTTTTTAATTTAATGATCTAAATACATTTTATTTATTAGATATATGTGTCAAAATTAATATTAGAAAGCATAAGAATGCTAAATAAGAATAATTAGATCATATATTTAGGTTTTATTTCAAATTAGAATAAATATTTTAAACATAAAATGTGAATTGTTTTTAGTTCGGTTAAATCGGATAACCAACCTAACCAACCAAAATTAATTTGGTCGGTTTGGTTGGTTTTTATTTTTATTGGTTTTCCTTTGGTTTAGCAAATTTCATCATCGAATAAACCAAACCAACCAAACGCTCACCCTTAGATGAAGTTACCGACTTAAGTGGCGACGTCGGTGGCACCTCCATTGCTTTATGTACGACTTATTTATTTGAATTTTCATTTGTTAATTTTTTTTGTTTTTATTTTTTTTAGCTTGCTTGCTGTTTTCTTTCATTTACAAAGCTTGTTTGCATTGTTACAAAGAGATCATTGAAGCTTTGATACTCTGCTTATTGGGAAGCCAACTTTGCTTATACATACATATTTAAAGTTTGAGGTTATTTGTTTTCCTATTTTTAATTTTGTCCAAAACCGTACAAATTAGGATCTTTGGATAGCCTAAAGTAAGTTGCTTCTAAAAAAAAGCAAAAGTCAAAAGGTCCGTATGATTGATAAAAATTAAACAACTTTAAAAATTGCTTTTTAAATTAATTGAAAAGTAATAACTCAAGGGTCTTAATTACCCTACAAGGAAATATGACGTAATCAAGCACATCAACAAACTTAATCCTACAACGGGTTCAATTTCTTTATTTCTAAGCTATGTGTCCCCATGTGCCTATTATATCACAGCCATTCATTATTTGTTTAAAAAAAGTGTGGTCCATACTCAAAACAAATGGTTGGATTCGACAGAGGACATGAGGCATATAAGTTTTGAGGACAGAGGAATTGGTCTCCTTTACAACAATGGCACTTTTAAAGCAAAAGCTTCATAACAATAATATAATGTTTTTAATCAAAAGCTTTAGACCCGATCAGGGGTACATTTTCGATGAAATTGAGGAAAGCAAAAGTAGAATTTTAGTCCACTGGGATCCCAATGTTGTAACAACTCCTCTTTAATGGCATTGGTCACCAACTACAGATCCCAAAAAATTCTATTTTTTGCCAAGTTCGTCAGAGTCTGATCATTGGGTCATCGGAGGAGATTGCTGAAAGTGTCAAAGGTGGAGCAAGTTCGAAAGTTAGGACAGATTGGGCCATACAAAGGAGATAACGAAATGTGTCACTGTATGAATGTGTGTGCGCACATTTATGCACATGCATGGCATTCTTGTGCAAAACTGTTGCTTATTTGCCAAGCTTTATATTAAGTTTGGGTTGTGTTGGGCAAGTGTGTACAATATAAATGAGTTAGCCTACTAGCTAGGCTAGGGTTATGTTATTGTGCAAATTTTATGCATGAGCATGTGTGTGTTATGTATATCATGTATAGAATTTATAAAGACAATGAATAACAAAGATCGATTTTTCATTTTCTTCTTGTTATGCATTCCCTCTCTTTACTAGTTCTTGCTTACTTCTTGCCTACAACTCTCCCTCTATGAACATCTTTCTAACCGTTCTTCCTCACCACTAATCAACTACCCCACCCTTTTCTATTTGTTCACTTCCTAAGCCCCTCTATACCTATTCTTATCCCAATAATCCCCTCATACTTCTTTATATTCTCCTTTTAAACCAACTCCACTATCATTAGCAAAGATAACTCAAACTTTTGATGACTACATTGCTAACAATATGGTAGTAGAGAACTCCTCCTGGCATGCGTTAGACCCCCAATATATCTCCTCTAATAACCTAATTCCGGTACACCATAATTAGGATGAAGAAGAGGCTTGGAAAAGTAAAGATGAGATTAACAATCAAACTTCATACTCCTTGAGGAATCTAGAACATGTCACTCAGGGTTTAAGCATCAAATTTGAGGGCATGCACAACATCTTGACTACACTTGCTTGTGATAAGCAGCAAATCAAGATCCAAACTACCCCAGTTCTTTCAAATTTGCCTCTAAATCATTAGGAACCCTTCCTTCCCAATCCCTATACTACTGCTTCTATAGCTAACCTTCCACCAATACTCCCCAATAATTCAAGAAATATTTTCCCATTCCTAAAAAATAATGTCAATAATACATGTAAGCATCCTTGAGCCTAAGAATGTTCCAAACTAAGTAGACACTCACCCTTGCATTCCCTAAAACTCGACTTTCCAATATTTATAGGGGAGGATATGGTATCTGATTGGGTTAGACATGTGGAGAAATTCTTTAAGTTTCACTAAACTTAGGAGCAATATTAGGTAGAAGCACATTCTGTCTACCTCAAGAAAGAAGTTCCACACCAGTATCATTGGTGTACTTGTAACACATCAAACTATGAGTCATGGCAAGTCTTTAAGGAAGAGATATTAGTCAGATTTAACCTCAAGGATATGGAGAGACCATATGAAACCCTTGCAAAACTCTAACAACAAACAATAGTGTTATCCTATTTCAACAAGTTTAAACAACTACATGCAACCATAGAAACCCTACCACCTAAATTCCTTCTTGATAGATTTATTGGTGGATTCAAGGAAGAAATTAGATATGATGTATTAACATCTAGCCTATTGATTTTAGAAAGGCAGTGTCTCGGGCTTAAATGTTTGAAAGCAAGTGAATCATACTAAGCTACAAAACTTCTTATGCCTCTTTACGCTCTTCAACAAACAACAATACCCAAATTGTCCCATATTCTAAGAACCCTATCAATATCACTACAAATTCAAAACCTAAGAAATAGGGTAGTACTGCCTTAGAGAATTTTGCAAAAAGCAGTGGCTTAACTCCTAGTTAATTAATAGAGATGAGAAGACATAATTTATGGTTGCAAAGAAAAATGGCACAAGGATCACAAGTGTAAAAAAGCACTAGTCTATGTGTAACGACTCGTAATCTTAACACCTTGAAAATGAGATATTTAATTATTTTAAATATTCAAATGTAGAATTTTAGAACTTAAACAATCATGTTTTATATGATAAATAAGAATGGTAAACTTATTTTTGATATTGAATAAAGATTTTGGTTTTCCATTGTAAAATTGGCAAAAGTCGGATTCCAATAAAGTTGGATAAATATTCGAGAATTTTTTTAAAGGGTGAATACTTCCTTTTAAATATATATAATCGATGTCAAACTCATTTGATGATAATGGTAATTTAATTTATAATGGTTTGATAAATATATAAAACTTGTTTTATAAAATTGTCAAATTTCGTCGCATATCGATAAATCGATGTCGTATTTTTATAAGAAGATTTGGATATTGTTTTATATTAATTTATAAGTCAAATATGCTTGCTTTAATTATTTAAAGATAATAAGAAATTTATTTTGAAGTTTGGTTTTACATGAATAAACAGTTCAACAAAAACGTCAAATTGTGACCGGAAAACATTTTGTTGAAAATCAACATTTTATTCAAAATAAGTTGCCGCAACGTTACCACACCTTTGTTAATGTGTTTTAACATATATATTACACACTATAATAACTAAATATGTTTACTTTTACTAAATATGTAACGCCCCGAAAATTTTCGACTTTCGAAAATTCAACATCGATGCTCACTTTATCGACTGCCGAGAAATCGAAGGCCGGAAACACGGAATGTTATGGTTTTAAAAAAAGAATTTAAGAAAAGAAAAAGAGAGAAGAAGAGATAAGAAAGATAGGAAATAGAGAAATAGACAATAGAAAATTTTAAAATAGAACAGAACAGAAAACAACATCAGAATCTCACAATTCACAGCGGAACAACATATAACAATAAATGAATAATCTTTAAACAAAGAACTATATCAGTTATTACATTACATTACATTATATTACATTACATCAAATCATCAGAGTGTACAACAACAACAACAACAACAACAACAAACAGCGGAAAAAGAAATACTATATTAAGTAATACGCCATGCCATCCAGCTTGCCTCCAGCAACTCCTGAATATCCAGAATATCCGATAAACCTTAACTCTTGACTGCCCGTGTGGAAATTGGTGGGCACCCAGAGTTTAGGAAGGAAAACAATAAACTCCGAGTCAGTCATGTGACTGGTGCGAGAACTAAAACAGTTTATTTTTCTTTAAAATCAAAATAGAGGAATATTTTTAAATTCAATTCGCAATGCTTTTTAAAAATGAGACTACCATAAGGCCTCCCGCACACACACACATGCAAACGCAGAATCGGAGGAGATTTCTCCTTATGATAGTCAAAGATGCTTGATACGCATTAAAAAGAATTCTTTGATATTATTACTAGTGCATAGTGAAGGAAATCATTTCGAAAATAGAATATTAATCTTAGCCAACATACGACCATTATCGTATGCCTACTATAGCTACCATCTAAACAGTGGTGACCACCATAAGTAAATGGCAGGTTCTACAACTAAAACCCTACAGGGTTTCGTATTTGGAATTGGATTTCCAACAATGGTCAGGCCAAGGAACTTTCCATTGCCACATGAGAATGCCTCTGGATGGACATCCCCGAGAACCAAACCGGATCTCTACCAACACAAGGCCGGGTTACCCCTAACTGAGTAACAACTGACCGAATATGCCATCCCCCGGTCCTTTGGGACCTTTATCACCGAGCGCTCGTAATCAATTCACACAATCATAAAGTGTTTTCAACATGAGTAAGTATCTGGGCTCCATACCATGATACCACCCTTTTCCAGAAGGAAATGCACATATCCTAAAGGGCGCTACCCCTCATAACCTTGCTGCTTCTTTCCTGTTTTGACCATTTCCGGGATGTGAGGCTCGACGAAGTCTCGTCCACAAAAACATACTTTATACAAAAGCCATGCTTTGGGTCAACAAATGATCATAGAAATGATCACCAAGATAGACGATCACCTATCACAAATAATCAACACAATGATCATTTCACAGCAACACTCAGTATGTCACATTACCAAATTGAGAATATATTGCTGATAACTTCAACTATATAACCTCTGAGCTCGTACGTCTCAGAGAAGGGTGTTAAGCTAAAAGAATAAATTCTCCGCCACCAACAGAAATATATTTGAAAGAAATCGGCTTTATATCTCAATTTGTAATGTCAGGCATACTATCCATACAAGTCTGTCCCGGGCTCGAACAGAACCGAAGGCACTTACAACGAAGTCCTTGCAATCCGAATAATTTCTAATCACGTTCGGATTTCCCATCACTTATGGAGATCTCTATACCGGGGATCAGCCAGTGTAGAGACAATCAACAAGAAACCCTTTCGTTTTCGAAAATATCTGGTCTTCAACACCGGTCTTCGAATGCAATTCATAACGACGTATCACATATTCGGAATGGGTTATACGACCCCATGGTCCTTTCCCGGTTAACCCGAATAGTGAGCGCTTATTTAAAAAAAAATAAGTGTGGCATTCAATTTTCAAGCAATCACAACAAATACCATTCAAAGGTATATATCGATAGTCGGTTATTGAACTATCCATGGATATGCCAACATCACCAGATTCCAAATAATTTTCCAAATTATTTATTTTCCAAAAATATCTTTAGAAGATATAAACTTTATTTCCATACTTTAAAAATAAATTAATATTTATTTTTAAACCCATATTCCAAATTTCATTTATAAATTCTATATTGAATTTACATTCCAGAATATTTATGAATATACGATTTCCATTCGTTTTAAAATATTCATTTTCAATTTATCTTCAAAAAGATAAATTCAAAATATTCACTTAATATTGGAAAAACATTTCCATACTTACTTATTTATAAGTAATTCACAAGCCTTTTTATTTTCTACGCTTAGAAAATATTTAATATACTCTAATCGAAATTAAGTATATATTTCATTCTTTAAGGAAATCCTTCACTTAACCATATTTATTTGGGCCAAAACGAATGTTGCGTAAAACATCGTTACGACAACCCAAAATCACTAGTATAGGGATTCGAAATTAAAATAGATATATAAATCCCAATACTATACAAAAACATTTCATTTCGGGAATCATCTATTTTAACAACAGTGTTATAATCAACTATTTCCTTTTATTTCTTGAAAACATCTATTTCAACAATAAATGTTGAAATCTATGGTTTCGAATCTCAACATATTTTAAAACATCTTTAGATCGTTTTAATTCTATTTAAAACATCACATTCTAAATACTTTCTTTAACATATTATTCACTATTCAAAAACGTGAATATACTACGTTAACAAATTTCATCACTTCTATTCATTTTATTTTAAGGAATTATTCATTGTCTAAAACATGAATATAACTCCATAAATAAATTAGAACAATTTACTTATCAAAATAAGTCGTTGCAGATTTATAAAGCAATGTTTATAAATTCTATTTCTATTTATTTTATATCAACTCCTTTTATAAATTCCTTTATTAATCTATCTCAATTCATATCACAATGATATATTAAAAATTCATATTATAAGTCAAATACTTATAATTTATTTATTTATAAAATCGTCCCTTTAAACTTCGTAAATTTTATAAATCTTATAACTTATAAGATTCATTCATTTATCCAAACCCATTTCTTTAAATAACTTTACAAATTTTATAAACCTACTGTTTATAAAATTCTATTTATAACTTCACCGTTATAATTCTATAATTTCAATTTATGAAATTCATTTACAATTCTTTCTAACACTTAGAAAAGTTCGTTTTACACTTCTAATATTTTTAATTTATGAATATCAATTTATAAATCTTTTAATATAAAACAATTTACATTACTATTTTTAAAACGTCTTTAAACTCCTTTATAATTTCATTATTTGATTTATAAAATAATCCAATTTTATAAATCCTATTTTTTTAGACTTTTTATAATGAATTCAAAAATCCCAGTTTAAACTATTATATAAAATCATAAATCTCATATCTTCAAAAATCAACTTTTAACTGTATTTCTCAAAAATCATAATTTTCATAACATTAAAAATTATAACGTTTATTTATTTAAGATGAATCAATTCTAAAAATATTTTATAAACGTATACTTTCAAAAATTATTTTAGAATCCCTTAAAAACAAAAATCGTTATTTTTAAACTTTCAAAATTGGATCCGATGATGCAACACATCATATAGTCAATCACGATTTTCAAACATCATATATCATCCATGATAAACAATCAAATATCACAATATATGAAATCAAATAAATATTTGTGAGGAATCCAGTTGGATCCCTCCAACCTGTTTCCCTGCATCCACAGACATTAGCATAATACCAATTCCGTTTCAAGACGGAATATCGCGGTATATGGGATTTTATAAAATATATCCGCTTACTAACGGCGTATAGGGTCTCATCCGCTAAAAGAAAATGCGGGAAATCAATCAACTGCAATATATACATATGCCAATATATATATATTGCTATATATATAATATAATACCAATTCCACTTCAAGGTGGAATATCGCGGTATATGTGTGTAATAAATAACCTCCGCTTACTAACGGCGTATAGGGTCTATTCACATCCAATATATATAACAATCATCATTTAATCATTCAATCATTCAATCAACAAATTTTAAATCTAACTATTTAAAATTTAAATAAACAACAAAATTCCTTTTGAGTGAGAAGTTCTCACATTTGCTTTTATTAGCAATCCATTTCCATCTTGACTTGATTTTCTTGATTTATACCTTGTATAAATATTTACAAAATTTATTAATATTCGAAATAATCGAATAATAAATTTTCATTAGATAACTTCTATTCATCGGCGATTTCATTTTTATAGTTAAATTAACTGATAGTTTTGTTTAAACCAATTTCTCGTTTAATAAATTTATTTAAACTAATTTTTCTTCTTTAATAAATTTATTTCAACTAATTATTTTACTTTTAAAATAATTTTAACTAGAAATTTTCAATTGAACAAAATTTCTTTTAATAAATCATTTTACTTAATAAATTAAATTTTCTTTTACTTACCAAAATTATATTTTTAACCAATTTCTTCTTTAAAATTTTATTTAACTAAAATTTAAATTTCTTTTAATAAACTTTATTAACTAACTCCTTTTAATTTCAAACATGTTACTCTTAATAATTTGTCTAATTCAAATTTAATTTCAACTAAACTTACTTAAATAAATTAAGTTAACAAATTTTCCTTTTTAAAATAATTCTAACTAGAAATTTCAAATTTAAATTAAATTTCCTTTTCATAAATTAAATCAACCAATAGATTTTGGTTTTAACTATTAATTTTGTTATAAATAAATTTTTTCTTTTAAATAGAATATTCGAACTAAGTGGAAAAAAATCACTTACCCTTTAATAGCTTAATTTATTTATTTCTTTATTTAACTTAAAAATCAAATTTCCTTAAATAAATTATTTTATCAATTGATTTGAATTCTTAACAAATTTTTCTTTTACAAAAATATTTTTCATTTGAAACTAAACTTATATTTAACTGATAATTTTGTTTTAACAAATAAATTTAATTTTAAACATATCTTCTATTTGATATTTAAATTAACCAACTATTTTATTAATATTCGAAAAATTCAAATCACCAATTATCGTTTAATAGATTCAATTAACTAATTATTTTAATTTTAACAAATCTTCCTTAACACTTTCTAAAAACTTAAATAAGTTAATTAAATGAATCAAACACCCTAACTAAAATATTTTTATCAACCTAGTAAAGCAAATCTTATATATATATATATTTTTTTTCAACTGCATATAGGTAAAAATCAAGTTTTCATATAAACTTAAACATTTAAACTTTGCATTTTTTTTTATCTTACTGACTTTATTTTTTTCTTTTCACTGTCAAAAGCTTTTTCTTTGTGCATACATAAACATTTAAAATTTTAGCAAAAATAAATTTTGAAAATACCTGAACAGGAGGCAAATGGCGAGTCCCCATCCCCTTTCTCACTCGTCCAGTCATCGCGCATTGCCATAACGTGCCTCCACCTAGCCCTAGCCCATGGCCATCACCTCGCACGCGCTCGATCGCCACTGTCCACCGACGTCGCCACCTTCTCCACGCCTCGCGCTCGCGTGCTCGCACGAGAACCCATGTCGCCGTCCCTAGCGCCGCCGCTTTCAACTGCTACCCCTCCCTATCGCGCGCGCCTCCAACGTCGCCTTCGCCGCCTTGCCTGAAGTGAACTCGCGATTTGGATCGCGAATTTCTGCTCGCGATTTCATTCTAGGGCTTCGGCCATTTTTCTTTTTTTTCTTTTTTTTTTGATGTTAATTGAGAGACAAAGGGAAGAGGGGAACGGAGGAAATAGGAGATGAAGTCGCGATTGAAATTCAAGAATTTTGCTCCACCATTTTTATTTCTTCTGTGTTTTAATTTTTAAAACTGAAGAGGGATATTTAAAACATGAAGGAAGAAGGCTTGCACGATTTTCATCAGTGATCGTAGGCATGATTTTAGGCGTGATAAATGGAAGAACGTGCTGTGTTTGACTAAAATTTAAATTTAAATTTAAATTGAATTTGATTTAAATTTTCGACGCGTTTACTCAACGTACGCTCACATATAAACTCCAAAAAATACGAAATTTGAAATCCTAGAATAATTCAATATTCCGGACCCAATGGAACTGGTTTCGTCGAATTCCGAGACTGTGCCTCGGACGGCTATTTTTAAATATCGATTCGAACGATTAAATTTCAAAACTGAACGATTCACTTTCAAATTCAATTCTGAAGCTTCTATAATCTTCAGTATTATCAATATGAATTTTATAAGCCTTTGAAATATTTTTAATTGGCTTAAATTTGAAGATTCAAATTTTTATTCAACTCTCAATAGATTAAATCCTATAATTTAATCGCCAAATTCAAAGTTATATTGAAAATTCAATCCAAACCATCATTCAAATATTTGAAATTAATTAAATATTTTCAATTTAAATTATTCAAAATTCAGGATCGTTACAATCTTTCCCCCTTAAAAGAATTTCGTCCCGAAATTACAAGTTAAGAAGAATGCCCTTATCCCGTTTATTATTTTTCACACTTCAAATAGTTTTATCAACTTTCTAGCCTAAATCTTTTTACTAGAGATTCATTATCATTTCAACTAGCTTTCCAACTTCAATTATAGGTTTCAAACAATATTGTTTTCCTAACAATTCAAATTTAAATTCAAATTCAAATTTCAAAATTTCTCAAAATTTTTCTAACACCCTAAATTTTCGAAAAATTTCGCCAGCGTTTCCTTTGCGCGGCTCGATCGGTACGACTACAAAATGGCACCACGGCCCCTCAGAATCAAAAAGAAAAGAGAAAAGCCAAGTGGCTGGAGAAGAAAATCATCAAATTTCATACTGAAATTGAAATACGTACCTTTTGTCGAGCAATTCAATTTTATCTTTGAAATTAAAATCTCAATTCCTTTTCTATACCTGTATAACCTGCTAGTAGTATCCAAATCCAACATTCAAACCAATTTGCAAATTTCTATTACAAAATTTCCAACATATGTTTCTTATACATTTTTACTTCACTATTGAAGTTACATATCCATTCTCATTCAATTCTATTTTTCAATTTTTTTTTTTTTTTTTTTTTGGAATTCAATTCACAGTTTTTAAATTTTATTCGAATTCAATTCTCAATACTAAATATTGAATTCTAACGATTAGCTTTTATTTAGTAATTCACATTACTATTTTAAATTAGTTTTATTCATTTCAATTTTTCCATATTCAATTCATTCCATTTGAAATTATTTCACAAATGAATAAATTATCAAGTTAATTTACTTGAATCCAATCCATTTTATTTAATTCCATATACCAATGATAATAATTCTATATTATCACTTCCTAACAATTATGCAACCATATACTATAATAATTCATAGAAAATCATTTCTTTTTTTTTTCTATACAAAAATAGTTTTGGGTAAAATATCTTATTTACCCGATTCAAAAACAATTTTATATTCACTAACAAATACGCGCTCATATCTATTTTTACACTCAAACTCATTCTAGAGTACTGCTGACTCTATCTCTAATGAGTAATACCCAACAGAACCATGGTTGTCGCTTAACCATAAGCTTTGATACCAAATGTAACGCCCCGAAAATTTTAGACTTTCGAAAATTCAACATCGATACTCACTTTATCGACTGCCGAGAAATCGAAGGCCGGAAACACAGAATGTTAT
This sequence comes from Allium cepa, assembly GCA_030765085.1. Lineage (NCBI taxonomy): Eukaryota > Viridiplantae > Streptophyta > Magnoliopsida > Asparagales > Amaryllidaceae > Allium > Allium cepa. Next base: position 693,398,015 of record CM060934.1, read on the forward strand.
GGTTTTAAAAAAAGAATTTAAGAAAAGTAAAAGAGAGAAGAAGAGATAAGAAAGATAGGAAATAGAGAAATAGACAATAGAAAATTTTAAAATAGAACGGAACAGAAAACAACATCAGAATCTCACAATTCGCAGCGGAACAACATATAATAATAAATGAATAATCTTTAAACAAAGAACTATATCAGTTATTACATTACATTATATTACATTACATTATATTACATTACATCAAATCATCAGAGTGTACAACAACAACAACAACAACAACAACAAACAGCGGAAAAAGAAATACTATATTAAGTAATACGCCATGCCATCCAGCTTGCCTCCAGCAACTCCTGAATATCCAGAATATCCTGATAAACCTTAACTCTTGACTGCCCGTGTGGAAATTGGTGGGCACCCAGAGTTTAGGAAGGAAAACAATAAACTCCGAGTCAGTCATGTGACTGGTGCGAGAACTAAAACAGTTTATTTTTCTTTAAAATCAAAATAGAGGAATATTTTTAAATTCAATTCGCAATGCTTTTTAAAAATGAGACTACCATAAGGCCTCCCGCACACACACACATGCAAACGCAGAATCGGAGGAGATTTCTCCTTATGATAGTCAAAGATGCTTGATACGCATTAAAAAGAATTCTTTGATATTATTACTAGTGCATAGTGAAGGAAATCATTTCGAAAATAGAATATTAATCTTAGCCAACATACGACCATTATCGTATGCCTACTATAGCTACCATCTAAACAGTGGTGACCACCATAAGTAAATGGCAGGTTCTACAACTAAAACCCTACAGGGTTTCGTATTTGGAATTGGATTTCCAACAATGGTCAGGCCAAGGAACTTTCCATTGCCACATGAGAATGCCTCTGGATGGACATCCCCGAGAACCAAACCGGATCTCTACCAACACAAGGCCGGGTTACCCCTAACTGAGTAACAACTGACCGAATATGCCATCCCCCGGTCCTTTGGGACCTTTATCACCGAGCGCTCGTAATCAATTCACACAATCATAAAGTGTTTTCAACATGAGTAAGTATCTGGGCTCCATACCATGATACCACCCTTTTCCAGAAGGAAATGCACATATCCTAAAGGGCGCTACCCCTCATAACCTTGCTGCTTCTTTCCTGTTTTGACCATTTCCGGGATGTGAGGCTCGACGAAGTCTCGTCCACAAAAACATACTTTATACAAAAGCCATGCTTTGGGTCAACAAATGATCATAGAAATGATCACCAAGATAGACGATCACCTATCACAAATAATCAACACAATGATCATTTCACAGCAACACTCAGTATGTCACATTACCAAATTGGGAATATATTGCTGATAACTTCAACTATATAACCTCTGAGCTCGTACGTCTCAGAGAAGGGTGTTAAGCTAAAAGAATAAATTCTCCGCCACCAACAGAAATATATTTGAAAGAAATAGGCTTTATATCTCAATTTGTAATGTCAGGCATACTATCCATACAAGTCTGTCCCGGTTTCGAACAGAACCGAAGGCACTTACAACGAAGTCCTTGCAATCCGAATAATTTCTAATCACGTTCGGATTTCCCATCACTTATGGAGATCTCTATACCGGGGATCAGCCAGTGTAGAGACAATCAACAAGAAACCCTTTCGTTTTCGAAAATATCCGGTCTTCAACACCGGTCTTCGAATGCAATTCATAACGACGTATCACATATTCGGAATGGGTTATACGACCCCATGGTCCTTTCCCGGTTAACCCGAATAGTGAGCGCTTATTTTAAAAAAAATAAGTGTGGCATTCAATTTTCAAGCAATTACAACAAATACCATTCAAAGGTATATATCGATAGTCGGTTATTGAACTATCCATGGATATGCCAACATCACCAGATTCCAAATAATTTTCCAAATTATTTATTTTCCAAAAATATCTTTAGAAGATATAAACTTTATTTCCATACTTTAAAAATAAATTAATATTTATTTTTAAACCCATATTCCAAATTTCATTTATAAATTCTATATTGAATTTACATTCCAGAATATTTATGAATATACGATTTCCATTCGTTTTCAAATATTCATTTTCAATTTATCTTCAAAAAGATAAATTCAAAATATTCACTTAATATTGGAAAAACATTTCCATACTTACTTATTTATAAGTAATTCACAAGCCTTTTTATTTTCTACGCTTAGAAAATATTTAATATACTCTAATCGAAATTAAGTATATATTTCATTCTTTAAGGAAATCCTTCACTTAACCATATTTATTTGGGCCAAAACGAATGTTGCGTAAAACATCGTTACGACAACCCAAAATCACTAGTATAGGGATTCGAAATTAAAATAGATATATAAATCCCAATACTATACAAAAACATTTCATTTCGGGAATCATCTATTTTAACAACAGTGTTATAATCAACTATTTCCTTTTATTTCTTGAAAACATCTATTTCAACAATAAATGTTGAAATCTATGGTTTCGAATCTCAACATATTTTAAAACATCTTTAGACCGTTTTAATTCTATTTAAAACATCACATTCTAAATACTTTCTTTAACATATTATTCACTATTCAAAAACGTGAATATACTACGTTAACAAATTTCATCACTTCTATTCATTCTATTTTAAGGAATTATTCATTGTCTAAAACATGAATATAACTCCATAAATAAATTAGAACAATTTACTTATCAAAATAAGTCGTTGCAGATTTATAAAGCAATGTTTATAAATTCTATTTCTATTTATTTTATATCAACTCCTTTTATAAATTCCTTTATTAATCTATCTCAATTCATATCACAATGATATATTAAAAATTCATATTATAAGTCAAATACTTATAATTTATTTATTTATAAAATCGTTCCTTTAAACTTCGTAAATTTTATAAATCTTATAACTTATAAGATTCATTCATTTATCCAAACCCATTTCTTTAAATAACTTTACAAATTTTATAAACCTACTGTTTATAAAATTCTATTTATAACTTCACCGTTATAATTCTATAATTTCAATTTATGAAATTCATTTACAATTCTTTCTAACACTTAGAAAAGTTCGTTTTACACTTCTAATATTTTTAATTTATGAATATCAATTTATAAATCTTTTAATATAAAACAATTTACATTACTATTTTTAAAACGTCTTTAAACTCCTTTATAATTTCATTATTTGATTTATAAAATAATCCAATTTTATAAATCCTATTTTTTTTAGACTTTTTATAATGAATTCAAAAATCCCAGTTTAAACTATTATATAAAATCATAAATCTCATATCTTCAAAAATCAACTTTTAACTGTATTTCTCAAAAATCATAATTTTCATAACATTAAAAATTATAACGTTTATTTATTTAAGATGAATCAATTCTAAAAATATTTTATAAACGTATACTTTCAAAAATTATTTTAGAATCCCTTAAAAACAAAAATCGTTATTTTTAAACTTTCAAAATTGGATCCGATGATGCAACACATCATATAGTCAATCACGATTTTCAAACATCATATATCATCCATGATAAACAATCAAATATCACAATATATGAAATCAAATAAATATTTGTGAGGAATCCAGTGGGATCCCTCCAACCTGTTTCCCTGCATTCACAGACATTAGCACAATACCAATTCCGTTTCAAGATGGAATATCGCGGTATATGGGATTTTATAAAATATATCCGCTTACTAACGGCGTATAGGGTCTCATCCGCTAAAAGAAAATGCGGGAAATCAACCAACTGCAATATATACATATGCCAATATATATATATTGCTATATATATAATATAATACCAATTCCACTTCAAGGTGGAATATCACGGTATATGTGTGTAATAAATAACCTCCGCTTACTAACGGCGTATAGGGTCTATTCACATCCAATATATATAACAATCATCATTTAATCATTCAATCATTCAATCAACAAATTTTAAATCTAACTATTTAAAATTTAAATAAACAACAAAATTCCTTTTGAGTGAGAAGTTCTCACCTTTGCTTTTATTAGCAATCCATTTCCATCTTGACTTGATTTTCTTGATTTATACCTTGTATAAATATTTACAAAATTTATTAATATTCGAAATAATCGAATAATAAATTTTCATTAGATAACTTCTATTCATCGGCGATTTCATTTCTATAGTTAAATTAACTGATAGTTTTATTTAAACCAATTTCTCGTTTAATAAATTTATTTAAACTAATTTTTCTTCTTTAATAAATTTATTTCAACTAATTATTTTACTTTTAAAATAATTTTAACTAGAAATTTTCAATTGAACAAAATTTCTTTTAATAAATCATTTTACTTAATAAATTAAATTTTCTTTTACTTACCAAAATTATATTTTTAACCAATTTCTTCTTTAAAATTTTATTTAACTAAAATTTAAATTTCTTTTAATAAACTTTATTAACTAACTCCTTTTAATTTCAAACATGTTACTCTTAACAATTTGTCTAATTCAAATTTAATTTCAACTAAACTTACTTAAATAAATTAAGTTAACAAATTTTCCTTTTTAAAATAATTCTAACTAGAAATTTCAAATTTAAATTAAATTTCCTTTTCATAAATTAAATCAACCAATAGATTTTGGTTTTAACTATTAATTTTGTTATAAATAAATTTTTTCTTTTAAATAGAATATTCGAACTAAGTGGAAAAAAATCACTTACCCTTTAATAGCTTAATTTATTTATTTCTTTATTTAACTTAAAAATCAAATTTCCTTAAATAAATTATTTTATCAATTGATTTGAATTCTTAACAAATTTTTCTTTTACAAAAATATTTTTCATTTGAAACTAAACTTATATTTAACTGATAATTTTGTTTTAACAAATAAATTTAATTTTAAACATATCTTATATTTGATATTTAAATTAACCAACTATTTTATTAATATTCGAAAAATTCAAATCACCAATTATCGTTTAATAGATTCAATTAACTAATTATTTTAATTTTAACAAATCTTCCTTAACACTTTCTAAAAAATTAAATAAGTTAATTAAATGAATCAAACACCCTAACTAAAATATTTTTATCAACCTAGTAAAGCAAATCTTATATATATATATATTTTTTTTCAACTGCATATAGGTAAAAATCAAGTTTTCATATAAACTTAAACATTTAAACTTTGCATTTTTTTTTATCTTACTGACTTTATTTTTTTCTTTTCACTGTCAAAAACTTTTTCTTTGTGCATACATAAACATTTAAAATTTTAGCAAAAATAAATTTTGAAAATACCTGAACAGGAGGCAAATGGCGAGTCCCCCCCCTTTCTCACTCGTCCAGTCATCGCGCATTGCCATAACGTGCCTCCACCTAGCCCTAGCCCATGGCCATCACCTCGCACGCGCTCGATCGCCACTGTCCACCGACGTCGCCACCTTCTCCACGCCTCGCGCTCGCGTGCTCGCACGAGAACCCATGTCGCCCTCCCTAGCGCCGCCGCTTTCAACTGCTACCCCTCCCTATCGCGCGCGCCTCCAACGTCGCCTTCGCCGCCTTGCCTGAAGTGAACTCGCGATTTGGATCGCGAATTTCTGCTCGCGATTTCATTCTAGGGCTTCGGCCATTTTTCTTTTTTTTTTGATGTTAATTGAGAGACAAAGGGAAGAGGGGAACGGAGGAAATAGGAGATGAAGTCGCGATTGAAATTCAAGAATTTTGCTCCACCATTTTTATTTCTTATGTGTTTTAATTTTTAAAACTGAAGAGGGATATTTAAAACATGAAGGAAGAAGGCTTGCACGATTTTCATCAGTGATCGTAGGCATGATTTTAGGCGTGATAAATGGAAGAACGTGCTGTGTTTGACTAAAATTTAAATTTAAATTGAATTTGATTTAAATTTTCGACGCGTTTACTCAACGTACGCTCACATATAAACTCCAAAAAATACGAAATTTGAAATCCTAGAATAATTCAATATTCCGGACCCAATGGAACTGGTTTCGTCGAATTCCGAGACTGTGCCTCGGACGGCTATTTTTAAATATCGATTCGAACGATTAAATTTCAAAACTGAACGATTCACTTTCAAATTCAATTCTGAAGCTTCTATAATCTTCAGTATTATCAATATGAATTTTATAAGCCTTTGAAATATTTTTAATTGGCTTAAATTTGAAGATTCAAATTTTTATTCAACTCTCAATAGATTAAATCCTATAATTTAATCGCCAAATTCAAAGTTATATTGAAAATTCAATCCAAACCATCATTCAAATATTTGAAATTAATTAAATATTTTCAATTTAAATTATTCAAAATTCAGGATCGTTACAATCTTTCCCCCTTAAAAGAATTTCGTCCCGAAATTACAAGTTAAGAAGAATGCCCTTATCCCGTTTATTATTTTTCACACTTCAAATAGTTTTATCAACTTTCTAGCCTAAATCTTTTTACTAGAGATTCATTATCATTTCAACTAGCTTTCCAACTTCAATTATAGGTTTCAAACAATATTGTTTTCCTAACAATTCAAATTTAAATTCAAATTCAAATTTCAAACTTTCAAAATTTCTCAAAATTTTTCTAACACCCTAAATTTTCGAAAAATTTCGCCAGCGTTTCCTTTGCGCGGCTCGATCGGTACGACTACAAAATGGCACCACGGCCCCTCAGAATCAAAAAGAAAAGAGAAAAGCCAAGTGGCTGGAGAAGAAAATCATCAAATTTCATACTGAAATTGAAATACGTACCTTTTGTCGAGCAATTCAATTTTATCTTTGAAATTAAAATCTCAATTCCTTTTCTATACCTGTATAACCTGCTAGTAGTATCCAAATCCAACATTCAAACCAATTTGCAAATTTCTATTACAAAATTTCCAACATATGTTTCTTATACATTTTTACTTCACTATTGAAGTTACATATCCATTCTCATTCAATTCTATTTTTCAATTTTTTTTTTTTTTTTTTTTTTGGAATTCAATTCACAGTTTTTAAATTTTATTCGAATTCAATTCTCAATACTAAATATTGAATTCTAACGATTAGCTTTTATTTAGTAATTCACATTACTATTTTAAATTAGTTTTATTCATTTCAATTTTTCCATATTCAATTCATTCCATTTGAAATTATTTCACAAATGAATAAATTATCAAGTTAATTTACTTGAATCCAATCCATTTTATTTAATTCCATATACCAATGATAATAATTCTATATTATCACTTCCTAACAATTATGCAACCATATACTATAATAATTCATAGAAAATCATTTCTTTTTTTTTTCTATACAAAAATAGTTTTGGGTAAAATATCTTATTTACCCGATTCAAAAACAATTTTATATTCACTAACAAATACGCGCTCATATCTATTTTTACACTCAAACTCATTCTAGAGTACTGCTGACTCTATCTCTAATGAGTAATACCCAACAGAACCATGGTTGTCGCTTAACCATAAGCTTTGATACCAAATGTAACGCCCCGAAAATTTTAGACTTTCGAAAATTCAACATCGATACTCACTTTATCGACTGCCGAGAAATCGAAGGCCGGAAACACAGAATGTTATGGTTTTAAAAAAAGAATTTAAGAAAAGTAAAAGAGAGAAGAAGAGATAAGAAAGATAGGAAATAGAGAAATAGACAATAGAAAATTTTAAAATAGAACGGAACAGAAAACAACATCAGAATCTCACAATTCGCAGCGGAACAACATATAATAATAAATGAATAATCTTTAAACAAAGAACTATATCAGTTATTACATTACATTATATTACATTACATTATATTACATTACATCAAATCATCAGAGTGTACAACAACAACAACAACAACAACAACAAACAGCGGAAAAAGAAATACTATATTAAGTAATACGCCATGCCATCCAGCTTGCCTCCAGCAACTCCTGAATATCCAGAATATCCTGATAAACCTTAACTCTTGACTGCCCGTGTGGAAATTGGTGGGCACCCAGAGTTTAGGAAGGAAAACAATAAACTCCGAGTCAGTCATGTGACTGGTGCGAGAACTAAAACAGTTTATTTTTCTTTAAAATCAAAATAGAGGAATATTTTTAAATTCAATTCGCAATGCTTTTTAAAAATGAGACTACCATAAGGCCTCCCGCACACACACACATGCAAACGCAGAATCGGAGGAGATTTCTCCTTATGATAGTCAAAGATGCTTGATACGCATTAAAAAGAATTCTTTGATATTATTACTAGTGCATAGTGAAGGAAATCATTTCGAAAATAGAATATTAATCTTAGCCAACATACGACCATTATCGTATGCCTACTATAGCTACCATCTAAACAGTGGTGACCACCATAAGTAAATGGCAGGTTCTACAACTAAAACCCTACAGGGTTTCGTATTTGGAATTGGATTTCCAACAATGGTCAGGCCAAGGAACTTTCCATTGCCACATGAGAATGCCTCTGGATGGACATCCCCGAGAACCAAACCGGATCTCTACCAACACAAGGCCGGGTTACCCCTAACTGAGTAACAACTGACCGAATATGCCATCCCCCGGTCCTTTGGGACCTTTATCACCGAGCGCTCGTAATCAATTCACACAATCATAAAGTGTTTTCAACATGAGTAAGTATCTGGGCTCCATACCATGATACCACCCTTTTCCAGAAGGAAATGCACATATCCTAAAGGGCGCTACCCCTCATAACCTTGCTGCTTCTTTCCTGTTTTGACCATTTCCGGGATGTGAGGCTCGACGAAGTCTCGTCCACAAAAACATACTTTATACAAAAGCCATGCTTTGGGTCAACAAATGATCATAGAAATGATCACCAAGATAGACGATCACCTATCACAAATAATCAACACAATGATCATTTCACAGCAACACTCAGTATGTCACATTACCAAATTGGGAATATATTGCTGATAACTTCAACTATATAACCTCTGAGCTCGTACGTCTCAGAGAAGGGTGTTAAGCTAAAAGAATAAGTTCTCCGCCACCAACAGAAATATATTTGAAAGAAATAGGCTTTATATCTCAATTTGTAATGTCAGGCATACTATCCATACAAGTCTGTCCCGGTTTCGAACAGAACCGAAGGCACTTACAACGAAGTCCTTGCAATCCGAATAATTTCTAATCACGTTCGGATTTCCCATCACTTATGGAGATCTCTATACCGGGGATCAGCCAGTGTAGAGACAATCAACAAGAAACCCTTTCGTTTTCGAAAATATCCGGTCTTCAACACCGGTCTTCGAATGCAATTCATAACGACGTATCACATATTCGGAATGGGTTATACGACCCCATGGTCCTTTCCCGGTTAACCCGAATAGTGAGCGCTTATTTTAAAAAAAATAAGTGTCGCATTCAATTTTCAAGCAATTACAACAAATACCATTCAAAGGTATATATCGATAGTCGGTTATTGAACTATCCATGGATATGCCAACATCACCAGATTCCAAATAATTTTCCAAATTATTTATTTTCCAAAAATATCTTTAGAAGATATAAACTTTATTTCCATACTTTAAAAATAAATTAATATTTATTTTTAAACCCATATTCCAAATTTCATTTATAAATTCTATATTGAATTTACATTCCAGAATATTTATGAATATACGATTTCCATTCGTTTTCAAATATTCATTTTCAATTTATCTTCAAAAAGATAAATTCAAAATATTCACTTAATATTGGAAAAACATTTCCATACTTACTTATTTATAAGTAATTCACAAGCCTTTTTATTTTCTACGCTTAGAAAATATTTAATATACTCTAATCGAAATTAAGTATATATTTCATTCTTTAAGGAAATCCTTCACTTAACCATATTTATTTGGGCCAAAACGAATGTTGCGTAAAACATCGTTACGACAACCCAAAATCACTAGTATAGGGATTCGAAATTAAAATAGATATATAAATCCCAATACTATACAAAAACATTTCATTTCGGGAATCATCTATTTTAACAACAGTGTTATAATCAACTATTTCCTTTTATTTCTTGAAAACATCTATTTCAACAATAAATGTTGAAATCTATGGTTTCGAATCTCAACATATTTTAAAACATCTTTAGACCGTTTTAATTCTATTTAAAACATCACATTCTAAATACTTTCTTTAACATATTATTCACTATTCAAAAACGTGAATATACTACGTTAACAAATTTCATCACTTCTATTCATTCTATTTTAAGGAATTATTCATTGTCTAAAACATGAATATAACTCCATAAATAAATTAGAACAATTTACTTATCAAAATAAGTCGTTGCAGATTTATAAAGCAATGTTTATAAATTCTATTTCTATTTATTTTATATCAACTCCTTTTATAAATTCCTTTATTAATCTATCTCAATTCATATCACAATGATATATTAAAAATTCATATTATAAGTCAAATACTTATAATTTATTTATTTATAAAATCGTTCCTTTAAACTTCGTAAATTTTATAAATCTTATAACTTATAAGATTCATTCATTTATCCAAACCCATTTCTTTAAATAACTTTACAAATTTTATAAACCTACTGTTTATAAAATTCTATTTATAACTTCACCGTTATAATTCTATAATTTCAATTTATGAAATTCATTTACAATTCTTTCTAACACTTAGAAAAGTTCGTTTTACACTTCTAATATTTTTAATTTATGAATATCAATTTATAAATCTTTTAATATAAAACAATTTACATTACTATTTTTAAAACGTCTTTAAACTCCTTTATAATTTCATTATTTGATTTATAAAATAATCCAATTTTATAAATCCTATTTTTTTTAGACTTTTTATAATGAATTCAAAAATCCCAGTTTAAACTATTATATAAAATCATAAATCTCATATCTTCAAAAATCAACTTTTAACTGTATTTCTCAAAAATCATAATTTTCATAACATTAAAAATTATAACGTTTATTTATTTAAGATGAATCAATTCTAAAAATATTTTATAAACGTATACTTTCAAAAATTATTTTAGAATCCCTTAAAAACAAAAATCGTTATTTTTAAACTTTCAAAATTGGATCCGATGATGCAACACATCATATAGTCAATCACGATTTTCAAACATCATATATCATCCATGATAAACAATCAAATATCACAATATATGAAATCAAATAAATATTTGTGAGGAATCCAGTGGGATCCCTCCAACCTGTTTCCCTGCATTCACAGACATTAGCACAATACCAATTCCGTTTCAAGATGGAATATCGCGGTATATGGGATTTTATAAAATATATCCGCTTACTAACGGCGTATAGGGTCTCATCCGCTAAAAGAAAATGCGGGAAATCAACCAACTGCAATATATACATATGCCAATATATATATATTGCTATATATATAATATAATACCAATTCCACTTCAAGGTGGAATATCACGGTATATGTGTGTAATAAATAACCTCCGCTTACTAACGGCGTATAGGGTCTATTCACATCCAATATATATAACAATCATCATTTAATCATTCAATCATTCAATCAACAAATTTTAAATCTAACTATTTAAAATTTAAATAAACAACAAAATTCCTTTTGAGTGAGAAGTTCTCACCTTTGCTTTTATTAGCAATCCATTTCCATCTTGACTTGATTTTCTTGATTTATACCTTGTATAAATATTTACAAAATTTATTAATATTCGAAATAATCGAATAATAAATTTTCATTAGATAACTTCTATTCATCGGCGATTTCATTTCTATAGTTAAATTAACTGATAGTTTTATTTAAACCAATTTCTCGTTTAATAAATTTATTTAAACTAATTTTTCTTCTTTAATAAATTTATTTCAACTAATTATTTTACTTTTAAAATAATTTTAACTAGAAATTTTCAATTGAACAAAATTTCTTTTAATAAATCATTTTACTTAATAAATTAAATTTTCTTTTACTTACCAAAATTATATTTTTAACCAATTTCTTCTTTAAAATTTTATTTAACTAAAATTTAAATTTCTTTTAATAAACTTTATTAACTAACTCCTTTTAATTTCAAACATGTTACTCTTAACAATTTGTCTAATTCAAATTTAATTTCAACTAAACTTACTTAAATAAATTAAGTTAACAAATTTTCCTTTTTAAAATAATTCTAACTAGAAATTTCAAATTTAAATTAAATTTCCTTTTCATAAATTAAATCAACCAATAGATTTTGGTTTTAACTATTAATTTTGTTATAAATAAATTTTTTCTTTTAAATAGAATATTCGAACTAAGTGGAAAAAAATCACTTACCCTTTAATAGCTTAATTTATTTATTTCTTTATTTAACTTAAAAATCAAATTTCCTTAAATAAATTATTTTATCAATTGATTTGAATTCTTAACAAATTTTTCTTTTACAAAAATATTTTTCATTTGAAACTAAACTTATATTTAACTGATAATTTTGTTTTAACAAATAAATTTAATTTTAAACATATCTTATATTTGATATTTAAATTAACCAACTATTTTATTAATATTCGAAAAATTCAAATCACCAATTATCGTTTAATAGATTCAATTAACTAATTATTTTAATTTTAACAAATCTTCCTTAACACTTTCTAAAAAATTAAATAAGTTAATTAAATGAATCAAACACCCTAACTAAAATATTTTTATCAACCTAGTAAAGCAAATCTTATATATATATATATTTTTTTTCAACTGCATATAGGTAAAAATCAAGTTTTCATATAAACTTAAACATTTAAACTTTGCATTTTTTTTTATCTTACTGACTTTATTTTTTTCTTTTCACTGTCAAAAACTTTTTCTTTGTGCATACATAAACATTTAAAATTTTAGCAAAAATAAATTTTGAAAATACCTGAACAGGAGGCAAATGGCGAGTCCCCCCCCCTTTCTCACTCGTCCAGTCATCGCGCATTGCCATAACGTGCCTCCACCTAGCCCTAGCCCATGGCCATCACCTCGCACGCGCTCGATCGCCACTGTCCACCGACGTCGCCACCTTCTCCACGCCTCGCGCTCGCGTGCTCGCACGAGAACCCATGTCGCCCTCCCTAGCGCCGCCGCTTTCAACTGCTACCCCTCCCTATCGCGCGCGCCTCCAACGTCGCCTTCGCCGCCTTGCCTGAAGTGAACTCGCGATTTGGATCGCGAATTTCTGCTCGCGATTTCATTCTAGGGCTTCGGCCATTTTTCTTTTTTTTTTGATGTTAATTGAGAGACAAAGGGAAGAGGGGAACGGAGGAAATAGGAGATGAAGTCGCGATTGAAATTCAAGAATTTTGCTCCACCATTTTTATTTCTTATGTGTTTTAATTTTTAAAACTGAAGAGGGATATTTAAAACATGAAGGAAGAAGGCTTGCACGATTTTCATCAGTGATCGTAGGCATGATTTTAGGCGTGATAAATGGAAGAACGTGCTGTGTTTGACTAAAATTTAAATTTAAATTGAATTTGATTTAAATTTTCGACGCGTTTACTCAACGTACGCTCACATATAAACTCCAAAAAATACGAAATTTGAAATCCTAGAATAATTCAATATTCCGGACCCAATGGAACTGGTTTCGTCGAATTCCGAGACTGTGCCTCGGACGGCTATTTTTAAATATCGATTCGAACGATTAAATTTCAAAACTGAACGATTCACTTTCAAATTCAATTCTGAAGCTTCTATAATCTTCAGTATTATCAATATGAATTTTATAAGCCTTTGAAATATTTTTAATTGGCTTAAATTTGAAGATTCAAATTTTTATTCAACTCTCAATAGATTAAATCCTATAATTTAATCGCCAAATTCAAAGTTATATTGAAAATTCAATCCAAACCATCATTCAAATATTTGAAATTAATTAAATATTTTCAATTTAAATTATTCAAAATTCAGGATCGTTACAATCTTTCCCCCTTAAAAGAATTTCGTCCCGAAATTACAAGTTAAGAAGAATGCCCTTATCCCGTTTATTATTTTTCACACTTCAAATAGTTTTATCAACTTTCTAGCCTAAATCTTTTTACTAGAGATTCATTATCATTTCAACTAGCTTTCCAACTTCAATTATAGGTTTCAAACAATATTGTTTTCCTAACAATTCAAATTTAAATTCAAATTCAAATTTCAAACTTTCAAAATTTCTCAAAATTTTTCTAACACCCTAAATTTTCGAAAAATTTCGCCAGCGTTTCCTTTGCGCGGCTCGATCGGTACGACTACAAAATGGCACCACGGCCCCTCAGAATCAAAAAGAAAAGAGAAAAGCCAAGTGGCTGGAGAAGAAAATCATCAAATTTCATACTGAAATTGAAATACGTACCTTTTGTCGAGCAATTCAATTTTATCTTTGAAATTAAAATCTCAATTCCTTTTCTATACCTGTATAACCTGCTAGTAGTATCCAAATCCAACATTCAAACCAATTTGCAAATTTCTATTACAAAATTTCCAACATATGTTTCTTATACATTTTTACTTCACTATTGAAGTTACATATCCATTCTCATTCAATTCTATTTTTCAATTTTTTTTTTTTTTTTTTTTGGAATTCAATTCACAGTTTTTAAATTTTATTCGAATTCAATTCTCAATACTAAATATTGAATTCTAACGATTAGCTTTTATTTAGTAATTCACATTACTATTTTAAATTAGTTTTATTCATTTCAATTTTTCCATATTCAATTCATTCCATTTGAAATTATTTCACAAATGAATAAATTATCAAGTTAATTTACTTGAATCCAATCCATTTTATTTAATTCCATATACCAATGATAATAATTCTATATTATCACTTCCTAACAATTATGCAACCATATACTATAATAATTCATAGAAAATCATTTCTTTTTTTTTCTATACAAAAATAGTTTTGGGTAAAATATCTTATTTACCCGATTCAAAAACAATTTTATATTCACTAACAAATACGCGCTCATATCTATTTTTACACTCAAACTCATTCTAGAGTACTGCTGACTCTATCTCTAATGAGTAATACCCAACAGAACCATGGTTGTCGCTTAACCATAAGCTTTGATACCAAATGTAACGCCCCGAAAATTTTAGACTTTCGAAAATTCAACATCGATACTCACTTTATCGACTGCCGAGAAATCGAAGGCCGGAAACACAGAATGTTATGGTTTTAAAAAAAGAATTTAAGAAAAGTAAAAGAGAGAAGAAGGGATAAGAAAGATAGGAAATAGAGAAATAGACAATAGAAAATTTTAAAATAGAACGGAACAGAAAACAACATCAGAATCTCACAATTCGCAGCGGAACAACATATAATAATAAATGAATAATCTTTAAACAAAGAACTATATCAGTTATTACATTACATTATATTACATTACATTATATTACATTACATCAAATCATCAGAGTGTACAACAACAACAACAACAACAACAACAACAAACAGCGGAAAAAGAAATACTATATTAAGTAATACGCCATGCCATCCAGCTTGCCTCCAGCAACTCCTGAATATCCAGAATATCCTGATAAACCTTAACTCTTGACTGCCCGTGTGGAAATTGGTGGGCACCCAGAGTTTAGGAAGGAAAACAATAAACTCCGAGTCAGTCATGTGACTGGTGCGAGAACTAAAACAGTTTATTTTTCTTTAAAATCAAAATAGAGGAATATTTTTAAATTCAATTCGCAATGCTTTTTAAAAATGAGACTACCATAAGGCCTCCCGCACACACACACATGCAAACGCAGAATCGGAGGAGATTTCTCCTTATGATAGTCAAAGATGCTTGATACGCATTAAAAAGAATTCTTTGATATTATTACTAGTGCATAGTGAAGGAAATCATTTCGAAAATAGAATATTAATCTTAGCCAACATACGACCATTATCGTATGCCTACTATAGCTACCATCTAAACAGTGGTGACCACCATAAGTAAATGGCAGGTTCTACAACTAAAACCCTACAGGGTTTCGTATTTGGAATTGGATTTCCAACAATGGTCAGGCCAAGGAACTTTCCATTGCCACATGAGAATGCCTCTGGAAGGACATCCCCGAGAACCAAACCGGATCTCTACCAACACAAGGCCGGGTTACCCCTAACTGAGTAACAACTGACCGAATATGCCATCCCCCGGTCCTTTGGGACCTTTATCACCGAGCGCTCGTAATCAATTCACACAATCATAAAGTGTTTTCAACATGAGTAAGTATCTGGGCTCCATACCATGATACCACCCTTTTCCAGAAGGAAATGCACATATCCTAAAGGGCGCTACCCCTCATAACCTTGCTGCTTCTTTCCTGTTTTGACCATTTCCGGGATGTGAGGCTCGACGAAGTCTCGTCCACAAAAACATACTTTATACAAAAGCCATGCTTTGGGTCAACAAATGATCATAGAAATGATCACCAAGATAGACGATCACCTATCACAAATAATCAACACAATGATCATTTCACAGCAACACTCAGTATGTCACATTACCAAATTGGGAATATATTGCTGATAACTTCAACTATATAACCTCTGAGCTCGTACGTCTCAGAGAAGGGTGTTAAGCTAAAAGAATAAATTCTCCGCCACCAACAGAAATATATTTGAAAGAAATAGGCTTTATATCTCAATTTGTAATGTCAGGCATACTATCCATACAAGTCTGTCCCGGTTTCGAACAGAACCGAAGGCACTTACAACGAAGTCCTTGCAATCCGAATAATTTCTAATCACGTTCGGATTTCCCATCACTTATGGAGATCTCTATACCGGGGATCAGCCAGTGTAGAGACAATCAACAAGAAACCCTTTCGTTTTCGAAAATATCCGGTCTTCAACACCGGTCTTCGAATGCAATTCATAACGACGTATCACATATTCGGAATGGGTTATACGACCCCATGGTCCTTTCCCGGTTAACCCGAATAGTGAGCGCTTATTTTAAAAAAAATAAGTGTGGCATTCAATTTTCAAGCAATTACAACAAATACCATTCAAAGGTATATATCGATAGTCGGTTATTGAACTATCCATGGATATGCCAACATCACCAGATTCCAAATAATTTTCCGAATTATTTATTTTCCAAAAATATCTTTAGAAGATATAAACTTTATTTCCATACTTTAAAAATAAATTAATATTTATTTTTAAACCCATATTCCAAATTTCATTTATAAATTCTATATTGAATTTACATTCCAGAATATTTATGAATATACGATTTCCATTCGTTTTCAAATATTCATTTTCAATTTATCTTCAAAAAGATAAATTCAAAATATTCACTTAATATTGGAAAAACATTTCCATACTTACTTATTTATAAGTAATTCACAAGCCTTTTTATTTTCTACGCTTAGAAAATATTTAATATACTCTAATCGAAATTAAGTATATATTTCATTCTTTAAGGAAATCCTTCACTTAACCATATTTATTTGGGCCAAAACGAATGTTGCGTAAAACATCGTTACGACAACCCAAAATCACTAGTATAGGGATTCGAAATTAAAATAGATATATAAATCCCAATACTATACAAAAACATTTCATTTCGGGAATCATCTATTTTAACAACAGTGTTATAATCAACTATTTCCTTTTATTTCTTGAAAACATCTATTTCAACAATAAATGTTGAAATCTATGGTTTCGAATCTCAACATATTTTAAAACATCTTTAGACCGTTTTAATTCTATTTAAAACATCACATTCTAAATACTTTCTTTAACATATTATTCACTATTCAAAAACGTGAATATACTACGTTAACAAATTTCATCACTTCTATTCATTCTATTTTAAGGAATTATTCATTGTCTAAAACATGAATATAACTCCATAAATAAATTAGAACAATTTACTTATCAAAATAAGTCGTTGCAGATTTATAAAGCAATGTTTATAAATTCTATTTCTATTTATTTTATATCAACTCCTTTTATAAATTCCTTTATTAATCTATCTCAATTCATATCACAATGATATATTAAAAATTCATATTATAAGTCAAATACTTATAATTTATTTATTTATAAAATCGTTCCTTTAAACTTCGTAAATTTTATAAATCTTATAACTTATAAGATTCATTCATTTACCCAAACCCATTTCTTTAAATAACTTTACAAATTTTATAAACCTACTGTTTATAAAATTCTATTTATAACTTCACCGTTATAATTCTATAATTTCAATTTATGAAATTCATTTACAATTCTTTCTAACACTTAGAAAAGTTCGTTTTACACTTCTAATATTTTTAATTTATGAATATCAATTTATAAATCTTTTAATATAAAACAATTTACATTACTATTTTTAAAACGTCTTTAAACTCCTTTATAATTTCATTATTTGATTTATAAAATAATCCAATTTTATAAATCCTATTTTTTTTAGACTTTTTATAATGAATTCAAAAATCCCAGTTTAAACTATTATATAAAATCATAAATCTCATATCTTCAAAAATCAACTTTTAACTGTATTTCTCAAAAATCATAATTTTCATAACATTAAAAATTATAACGTTTATTTATTTAAGATGAATCAATTCTAAAAATATTTTATAAACGTATACTTTCAAAAATTATTTTAGAATCCCTTAAAAACAAAAATCGTTATTTTTAAACTTTCAAAATTGGATCCGATGATGCAACACATCATATAGTCAATCACGATTTTCAAACATCATATATCATCCATGATAAACAATCAAATATCACAATATATGAAATCAAATAAATATTTGTGAGGAATCCAGTGGGATCCCTCCAACCTGTTTCCCTGCATTCACAGACATTAGCACAATACCAATTCCGTTTCAAGACGGAATATCGCGGTATATGGGATTTTATAAAATATATCCGCTTACTAACGGCGTATAGGGTCTCATCCGCTAAAAGAAAATGCGGGAAATCAATCAACTGCAATATATACATATGCCAATATATATATATTGCTATATATATATAATATAATACCAATTCCACTTCAAGGTGGAATATCGCGGTATATGTGTGTAATAAATAACCTCCGCTTACTAACGGCGTATAGGGTCTATTCACATCCAATATATATAACAATCATCATTTAATCATTCAATCATTCAATCAACAAATTTTAAATCTAACTATTTAAAATTTAAATAAACAACAAAATTCCTTTTGAGTGAGAAGTTCTCACCTTTGCTTTTATTAGCAATCCATTTCCATCTTGACTTGATTTTCTTGATTTATACCTTGTATAAATATTTACAAAATTTATTAATATTCGAAATAATCGAATAATAAATTTTCATTAGATAACTTCTATTCATCGGCGATTTCATTTCTATAGTTAAATTAACTGATAGTTTTATTTAAACCAATTTATCGTTTAATAAATTTATTTAAACTAATTTTTCTTCTTTAATAAATTTATTTCAACTAATTATTTTACTTTTAAAATAATTTTAACTAGAAATTTTCAATTGAACAAAATTTCTTTTAATAAATCATTTTACTTAATAAATTAAATTTTCTTTTACTTACCAAAATTATATTTTTAACCAATTTCTTCTTTAAAATTTTATTTAACTAAAATTTAAATTTCTTTTAATAAACTTTATTAACTAACTCCTTTTAATTTCAAACATGTTACTCTTAACAATTTGTCTAATTCAAATTTAATTTCAACTAAACTTACTTAAATAAATTAAGTTAACAAATTTTCCTTTTTAAAATAATTCTAACTAGAAATTTCAAATTTAAATTAAATTTCCTTTTCATAAATTAAATCAACCAATAGATTTTGGTTTTAACTATTAATTTTGTTATAAATAAATTTTTTCTTTTAAATAGAATATTCGAACTAAGTGGAAAAAAATCACTTACCCTTTAATAGCTTAATTTATTTATTTCTTTATTTAACTTAAAAATCAAATTTCCTTAAATAAATTATTTTATCAATTGATTTGAATTCTTAACAAATTTTTCTTTTACAAAAATATTTTTCATTTGAAACTAAACTTATATTTAACTGATAATTTTGTTTTAACAAATAAATTTAATTTTAAACATATCTTATATTTGATATTTAAATTAACCAACTATTTTATTAATATTCGAAAAATTCAAATCACCAATTATCGTTTAATAGATTCAATTAACTAATTATTTTAATTTTAACAAATCTTCCTTAACACTTTCTAAAAAATTAAATAAGTTAATTAAATGAATCAAACACCCTAACTAAAATATTTTTATCAACCTAGTAAAGCAAATCTTATATATATATATATATTTTTTTTCAACTGCATATAGGTAAAAATCAAGTTTTCATATAAACTTAAACATTTAAACTTTGCATTTTTTTTTATCTTACTGACTTTATTTTTTTCTTTTCACTGTCAAAAACTTTTTCTTTGTGCATACATAAACATTTAAAATTTTAGCAAAAATAAATTTTGAAAATACCTGAACAGGAGGCAAATGGCGAGTCCCCCCCCTTTCTCACTCGTCCAGTCATCGCGCATTGCCATAACGTGCCTCCACCTAGCCCTAGCCCATGGCCATCACCTCGCACGCGCTCGATCGCCACTGTCCACCGACGTCGCCACCTTCTCCACGCCTCGCGCTCGCGTGCTCGCACGAGAACCCATGTCGCCGTCCCTAGCGCCGCCGCTTTCAACTGCTACCCCTCCCTATCGCGCGCGCCTCCAACGTCGCCTTCGCCGCCTTGCCTGAAGTGAACTCGCGATTTGGATCGCGAATTTCTGCTCGCGATTTCATTCTAGGGCTTCGGCCATTTTTCTTTTTTTTCTTTTTTTTTTGATGTTAATTGAGAGACAAAGGGAAGAGGGGAACGGAGGAAATAGGAGATGAAGTCGCGATTGAAATTCAAGAATTTTGCTCCACCATTTTTATTTCTTCTGTGTTTTAATTTTTAAAACTGAAGAGGGATATTTAAAACATGAAGGAAGAAGGCTTGCACGATTTTCTTCAGTGATCGTAGGCATGATTTTAGGCGTGATAAATGGAAGAACGCGCTGTGTTTGACTAAAATTTAAATTTAAATTTAAATTGAATTTGATTTAAATTTTCGACGCGTTTACTCAACGTACGCTCACATATAAACTCCAAAAAATACGAAATTTGAAATCCTAGAATAATTCAATATTCCGGACCCAATGGAACTGGTTTCGTCGAATTCCGAGACTGTGCCTCGGACGGCTATTTTTAAATATCGATTCGAACGATTAAATTTCAAAACTGAACGATTCACTTTCAAATTCAATTCTGAAGCTTCTATAATCTTCAGTATTATCAATATGAATTTTATAAGCCTTTGAAATATTTTTAATTGGCTTAAATTTGAAGATTCAAATTTTTATTCAACTCTCAATAGATTAAATCCTATAATTTAATCGCCAAATTCAAAGTTATATTGAAAATTCAATCCAAACCATCATTCAAATATTTGAAATTAATTAAATATTTTCAATTTAAATTATTCAAAATACAGGATCGTTACAAAATATAATTAGAAAACTTCTAGAACATCATTAAGTAAAGTAAGTTTAAGAAAAGTCAAAAGTAAACATCAAATTCAAATCACATCAAAATCCAACAAAAAATTACTTTTATTTACTTAATCTTTAAATGACTAAGGCTTAAAGTAAGGATGTAAAAGATGATGTTAATTATTGAAAAAGTGGATATTTCTTTAGGTAGAAGTAAGGTTAGTTTGGTAAAAGGTTATTTTGGTAAATTTACCACTTATTTCTTTTCTATAAATACACACCTCCTTCTTCACTTTCATTCACATTTCTTCTTCTTCTTTTCACAACTTTTTCATCTTCTTCTTTTTAATGTATTACAAGCCATAGAATTTCTTTTATAAAGAAATAATGTCAAATTTTTTAAAAATATTCAAAAGAAATCAATGTTCATTCTCTTCAAATCAAAATCCTCTTTTCTTCATATTTTACATCTTCTTCTCTGGGCCATAACTTCTTCAAACCAGAATCAAAATGTAATATTATTTAATTCAAATCATGTATTTTTTCGGTGGCTACAACTTTCATGTTGAGTACTTTGTCTCAATCAAAATTTAACAATGTCGAAAACATACTTCTTTCAGGTGCATTTTCTGGCCCAGTTTTTAAGCCAGAGAATATACCATTTTGTTTTGATCATAACTTGATTATAACAGATTGTAATAAAGAAATTATTTTTTTCAAATCATATGAAATTACAGCGGTTACAACTTTTTCGTTGAGCAGTTTTTCCAGTTTTGGGTTTACTATACCTGAAACTCAATTCTTTGAAGTACATTTTCGGGCTTTATTTTTGTGAATCCAAGAATATCTCCTTTTCTTTTGACCATATCTTCCTCAATATTAATCAAAGTCAAGTGATTCATTTTTATTAAATTCAAGAGAAAATAATTTCCAACAACTTTTTAGTTAACAAGTTTTTCAAATTTTGAGAGTAAGAGAGTCGAAAATAAGAGAGAAGGTGACCTACATTCCGGGTCTAATTTTGAGAATTCAAGTTCAAAGCTCTTCACACTTCTTCTCTATACTTTTGGTCAATCTCCATTTCAAGCCTTGGACAAGCATTAGGAAGGAGGAATTCAGACTTATTTTCATTTGGTTTGTAAAGCATGATAGGAAGTATGCATTTTCTTGCCTTAAAGTTTGACGGAGTGGAATCCAAAGTGAGTACAGCTCATCCTTTCTGACTCATTGATATTTTTATATAAGTGAGAATAAATATTATTTATGATGATTATTTGGATGATATATGTTATATTATCTATATATTGATTGGTATTTGGATATATTCCTGCCTATTGGAGCGGATGCGACCCTATACGTTCTCGTGTATGAGCGGATGACCCATTGTAAGCACGTTTGCCTCGAAGCAGACATTGTACACATATTCTAATATGTATATTTGTTGCAAGTGACAGTTGGAGGGATACAACTAGATTCCTCATCCGTATTGGTTTTATTTATAGATATTGTGATATATGCTGTTACCATGTGATATATGATGATTCGGATGACGTGATTGATGTATTTAGTGCTGTTGCAGCATTGGGTCATATTTTGGAAATTTAAAATTGTTAAAGTGATGATTTCCAAATTAAAAAGGATTTTAAAAGTGTTTTTGAATTTGTACGTTTTGTTAATTTTGAATGGTTAAGGGAATGAATTTATTTTTAAACAAATAAACAATATAATTTTATGTTATAATAAATCATGATTTTCGTGAAATGGAATTGAAATGTGATTTTTGAAATATTGAATTAACTATTTTGTAAATAGTTTAAATTGAGATTTTTGAATTATTACGAATGGTTTATATATAAGATTTATAAAATTGAATTTTTATAAATCAAAATAGTGGAATTATAAAGGAGTTTTGTAACTGTTTAAAATGAAGTTATAAATGAATTTTATAAGTGAATAAAATTTATAATTTATGAGATTATAAAAAAGAATGAATTTGTAATAAGAGATTTATAAGTAAGTAACTTATAATTTTGGATTTTGGCATATAAATGAGATAAACGGAATTTTTTAATAAATGGATTTTATATATGAAGTTTTATAAAATAGAAATGTGAATTTATAAACATTGTCTTATAAATGTGAAATCAATTTAAATTGATAAACTAGATATGGATCTTTATTAAAGGAATTTCATCCACGATTTTGGACAGTGGATAATCCTTTAAATTAAAGGTGTAAAAGCAATGTATTTGGTTGGAATTATATCCACAATTTTGGACAGTGGATAATCCTAAAATAAATGCGTAGAAACATTGAATTTGGTAAACGAATTATATTCACGATTTTGGACAGTGAATAATAATTTAAATTAAACAGATATTTTTGGGAAATGATTTTGTAATTGAAGTTAAAATGATTTGAAGATTTAAAAACGTGTTAACTATCGAATACATAGATTTCAACATTCATCGTTGAAATATACCTTTTCGAGAAGTAAGGAAATGATGGACTGTAATGTTGTTTTTATAGTAAATGATTTTCGAACAGAATCTTTTTGTATATTATATGGGATTTATATATCTATCTAATTTTCGAATCCCTATACTAATGATTGTGGGTTGTCTGAATGATGTTTTACGCAACATTCCTTTTGACCCAAATAAATGTGTTTAAGGAGAATGTTTTCGTTAAAAGAATAAAGTATATATACTTAACCTTGATTTAACTATATGTAATATTTTCTAAGTGTTGAAAATAAATTGATTGTGAATTAATTTTTTTAAATAAGTATATGGAAATGTTTTCCAATATTTAAATATTGAAATAGTTTTGAGAATATATCTTTTTAAAAGATAATTTGAAGTGAATATTTGGCAAGTGATTTAATCAATAAAAGATTAATTAAAAGGGCCTACTGATTTCTTATGGTGCTAGATATTTGTCTGTTTGCTTTGATAGTTAAATAACCGACTATCAAATTTGGCCATTTTAGTTTCTCGACTTGATGTGGGAACTATTTAGTAGTATATTTAGCACATAGCCTTATGTGTAGGCATGATTATCGTTTGTGTTGAGGATTTTGATTCGTATATTGTGGAGTATTACTCCAATCCATCGAGCTTCCTTCTTCGCCCGAATGATAGCAAATTGAAAGTTGGAGACGTGATAAGTCTATGAGACTTAGTTCCTATGTGAGGTTGAGAAACACTTTTGTATTGTTGGTGCGAAGAGACCGAGATCAAATTTATCTGAAAACCACTTCGGACTAACATATATACGACGATTGTGCAGGTTGTGATGATATTGATATTTTGGATTTTCATAGTGGAGGGCTTGTTGATCGTTTAGGGTTAAAATCCCAATATACATATAGTAGCGGTGGTCTCTTCATTATGAAATATCCAATGCAAGGACTATTCGCTACTAATCCTAGGGATTTCCCGACAGGATATAGTAGGAAAGTACCTTCAGTTTGTCCAATTCCTGGACAACTTGTATGGATGTTTGTCTGACATTTCATTTCTAAAGATTACGTACATTAGTTTTTACAAACGTACATCAGTGGTGGCGGAGAAGGCAACTTCTCTTAGCTTAACACCCTCCTTGAGACGTATGAGCTTGAGGGTTGTGTTTTTGTGTAAGGCAATTAGTAGTCAACAGAAATGGCCGTGTGGCATTAAAATTGATATAATGTGATATGTGAAAGGTAATCGTTACCTCAGGCCCCATCAATAGGAAATGACCAAAGCAGGGTTAGATGCAGCAAGGCTAAGTGGGTCGCTTCCAAGTAGGATATGATCATCCTCTTCTCGATACATCTTTACACGCTATGACGTCGTGTATCTGATTATTGTGGTTTGTATGCTATGAGGGCCCTTGGAAAATGTCGATAACGACTGGAGGATGACAGTGGTACTATCTAGTTATAGAGGTGGGACGGTCTTGTGTTTGTAGAGGGTAGATGGTCTGTGCATCGGGACATCCGTCTAGAGGTGTACCCATCGGAATGTAGTCCCTTCACCTGGTCATTTGTATGGAAATTCAAACTCCACTACATACCTGCCATTTTGATTGTATTACCCATTTTGGGCTATATGATAGAATTTAATCAATATAACAATTTCGGCTATGATTAATATTATTTGTATACTAGACACTATCATAATATAAGAGGATTTGATATGAAATGTTTTAATTATCGTAAGGTAAAAATATTCCGTGTTTATGTGTGGGCTTGTCTTACGAGATACTTTTGTTTTGATAAAGTAAAAGTTTGGTAATTTAATAAATTCAGTTGAGTGTATTTCTCACACTGGTTTACCAGATTGATCCAGGCGTTCTTCCCTTTCAATGCTCAGGTCAGACCGAGTATATTTATGTGTTCAGTTTTGGTGCTTTTGGAGCTTCAACAGGAGAGCTGGAGATCTTCATTCTTTTATACACGTATCTATTTTGATTATCCACTGGGCATAGTTGTTGTATATTATCGGCAATTGTGAGGAATATTATTATAACTGTCCAGGCTGATAACTAGTGATTGATTGTTGAACTCTTATTGATGTATGTATATACAGTTTCTACTTTGAAAAGATCATTGATATGATATTATATGTTTTCTGCTGCGATGTGAGATTCTGTATTGTTCTGTTTGGTTCTATCTTCCCTCTTTCTTCTCTTCTCTTCTTCTCCCTTCTTTTCTTTCTCTTAACTTTCTGTTGGTCTGCGCTTTTCAAAGTTAAAGAGATTATATTGTTATAAATCTCAATAAGATAAATAAATTTTAAACAAATCTTATATAAGAAAAGTAAAATAATGAAATTATATAAGTAAAAAAGATTAGTAAATGTGATTTATAAATAATAAAAAGAATTTTTAAAAGATTATAAAGCGCTGAATTCACTACTGTTGCTGGGAAATAATAAGGGTGATGACTGCAGCGTCATCAATATCATTTTCGAGTTTCTATGTGATGGATTTGCAACCGATAATAAATTGAAATTGAAATTTTTTTGTGATAAACAAATTTGAATTTAAAACTCAAGCTGAAATTGATAAATATAAGTGAAATGAGTTTTGGGCTTATAATATAAAATAAAAGAAAATTTAACTTTGGTAAAGTTGAAATAAATTTGGGTTAGCGAAATCAAATATATGATTTGAAATTTAACTAAAGGAAAGTTAAATAATTTGAACCGGATTAGATAAGTTATTGAAACGAAAATTAAACTGGTTAGTGGTTGTATAATATGAATTTGAATGTTTAAATAAGTTGTATAACTTAGAAAATGGGAAAATATAAGTAAAACCAATTGTTAAAATGGTTAAACAATTTTGTTAAGCAAAACAAAATCTGAATTTGAATAAGTGATATGAAATTTGACTTAATTAAAATTAAATAAAATAGAATTTGAAAGAGTATTTGAAAAACTCCCTCCGCGATGGTCATCTTCCCGCTTTTGAATTTTTAATGGCGTCTTCTTCTTTTTCTTCTTCTTCGTTCTCTTTTGACTCCGTTTCTTTTCCTCATCTTTCTTCATCTTTATCATCTTCTTCGGCAACCCTTTCTTCCTCCTCTTCTTCTGTTCTTTCTTCTTCTTCTCTTCTTGCTTCTGCTGGTCCAAATTCTGTGGTTTCTTCCTCTATCAATGATTCTTGTATTCCGAAATCAAATTGGTCGAATCTTTTCAAATCTTTGCCTCGTAATGCTGGGTCTTATAAGCCTATTCATTTTGATATTTCGCGAGATAAGCCATCTTTGGATCTGCCAGATCTTGTTAAAGTAGAAGGACTGAATTACTGGAACAATCATTTAGTCGGTTTCTTTCTTGATGGTACGCTTTCTTTTCTGACTGTTGTGAATTTTCTTAAAAGGTTTTGGAAACTTAAGGGTGAGGTTGATTTTAAATCGGATGGGTATAATTTTTACTTCAACTTTTCCAATCAAGAAGATAAAGATAATATCCTGAATTCGGACCCTATCTTTATTAGAGGTAGGATGTTCATCATTACAAAATGGGATCCTTCAGTTGGATTATCTCAGGCTCAAGTAAAGAAAGTACCGATTTGGATTCATTTTCATAGGATTCCAATCATCTTGTGGACTTTGGTTGGTATTAATTGGTTGGCATGTCACATTGGGAGATTAATATGCTTTGACAGTAGCACTGAAAAGTTACAAAGGTTTAAGTATGCTAAAGCTTTGGTGGAAATTTCGCCTGATCAAGAATTACCTGAATCTATCCATATTCCTCAACTTGGTAATAATTGTCCAGATGTTCAATTATCCTATGTTTGGAAGCCTAAAATTTGTACTCACTGTAGAATTTTTGGACATGATACTGCAACATGTGAATTTGTTAATTCTGCCAGTGATGATAAGGATAATAATATACATTCTTTGGAGAAGAATGAAGTTAGGACTAATACTGCTAATTCTATTGATCAAAGTTGGAAGGTTGTGAATAAAAAAAATAAAGGGATTTGGAGGAAAAAAGTCACTTTGAACAATGAAAATATTCAGTTAAATGTTGATGATAAGAGAAGTAAGGAAACTCCTACAGAAGTAATTCACATTAGTTCTTGCTCAGATGCAAATGACTTGAGGTGTGAGATATCTTCAATTTTTTCCAATCCTTCCTTGACTAAAGTTAGTGTATCTGAATCACCATGTGATGTAAATCTTCTTTCTTCATCTTTATCAATTGAAAATCCTTTTAATGCTTTATCTGATTCGGTTCCAAAGGGTGACTCAACTGTTGTTTCAAACTCTGGTGATTTGGTTGGGGTTGTATCTGATTCAATTTGTGATGCTAATCTTTCTTCTTCATCTATATCACTTGAAAATCCATCCAATATTCTGTCTAATTCTGTCACAAGGGTTGTTTCTACTGTTCCCTCTAACTCTGTATCAACTTCATGTTGTTCTCAATTCAGTTCTAAATCTCCTTCCATGAATATCATAAATCCTTCTCCATATTTGCATCTATCTCCTCCTAGCAATGTTTTACTTCCACCTCCTTCTAGTTCATCTGATAATGCAGTGGTAATGAAGAAGTCTAGTGGAGTAAATAATTTGGATTCTGTTGATCTTAATAAAGGTAAGGAATACAAGCCTTCTGATGTTCAACCTTTATCTTCTTCAAAGAATAATTCACATCAAAGACACACTAGGAAGAATCCTTCCTCATTGTTCCCTCCCCTTCCTAATAAATGAATAAAATTGCTTTTTGGAATATTAGAGGGGCCAATCTACCCTCTAAACAATTAGAGATTAAGTATTTTATTGAGAGTAATAACATTCATCTAATGTGCATTTCTGAATCTAAACTTGACATTACTTCTACAATTAAGGCTGTTCGTTTGATTGCCCCATCTTGGCTGCATGATAACAATTTCATTGAATCCAATTATGGCAGGTTGCTCACTATGTGGAATCCACTTTTCTTTAAACTTTCCAGAATTAGTGCCTCTGACCAGTTTATCCATTATAACTGTATTCATTTACCTTCCAACATCAATTTTCATCTTACTTCTGTGTATGCTCAAAATTCCCCAGCTCTGAGACAGGTTTTCTTAGATTACCTTCCATCCTTATCTTCAACTGTTCCTTGGATTATTGGTGGGGATTTTAATTGTATGTTTGCTAGTAATCAAAAGAGTGGTGGCTGTCCATTATCTCTTAAGGATATATCTCCTCTTAATAGTGCTTTAATTCAATCCAATCTTTTTCCTGCTAAACATTTTGGTCCTGATTTCACTTGGTCTAATTGTAATAGGAGTGGTAATCCTACATTATGCAAGATTGATCATATTTTCATTAATCTATCTTTTATTCAGCATTGGTCAAAATCTTTCTATAACATTTGTCAACCTTCTTTATCTGATCATAGACCATTAATTTTTCTTTGGGGTCTTGATGATTTTTGTGGAGGGAAACACTCTTTTAAATTTTTTAATTTTTGGACTAAGCAGGTGGAATATTATGATATCTTAAAGCAGGTCTGGAGTATGCAATTTGGAAAGGATCCTCTCACAAACATTATACTTAAGATGAAAGCTTTGAAATTTCAACTGAGAAATTGGTCTTCAGCAAGATTTGGTAAGGATTCTAAACTATCATCTCAAATTAGGAATCAGTTGATTATGGTACAAGAAAAACTCAGTGCTAGACCTTATGATAATATTTTACTTCAATCTGAAATGCAATTAAAGAATGCTCTGGAGCAAATTATCCAAAAAGAAGTATCAGCTCTCAGGCAAAAAATTCACTTGAGATTGGATAAAGAGGCTGATAGGAACACTAAATATTTTCATGATTACTTGAAAGTTAAAAGGAATAGAGAAAGCATTTTTTTGATAAAGGACATGAGTGGAAATTTGGTAGATAATTTTGATGGTATTAATGAAGCCTTTGTGAAGTATTTTACATCCATTTTAGCTCCAGATAATCAATTCATTCCTGACATTAAACCAATCTTTGATATCTCTCTTCCAACATTAAGTACTCTTCAATCTAACTTTCTGATAAGTGCTATTTCAAATAATGAAATTGAAGTTGCAGTTTTTAGTTTAGACAGTGATAGTTGTGGAGGTCCAGATGGTTATAATGCTCATTTTATTCAGCATAGTTGGAAGATAATTGGATATGATATTATCAAGGCTATTCAATATTTTTTTCTAAATAATAGATTACCTAATGGACTTGTTGCCACTGCTATTTCACTTATTCCTAAGACAGTTAATCCATCCTCTGTTAGTGATTTTAGACCAATTTCATGTTGTAATATCATTTATAAAATAATTTCAAAGGTTTTAGCTAATAGATTACAACTAGTTTTGCCATCTATCATCTCAAACAATCAGGCTGCATATGTTAAGGGCAGATCAATAAGTGACAATATTCTCTTAACCCAAGAACTTTTGTATGGGTATGAAAGGAAAAATATTTCTCCAAGGTGCATGTTAAAGCTTGATATTAAAAAGGCATTTGATTCCATTGCTTGGAATTCAATTATAGCAATCATGTCCAGAATGAACTTCCCTAAGCCATTTTTAGCATGGATTTACACTTGTATATCATCACCTATGTTTTCAATTTCTAGAGAGGGAGGTCTATTTGGTTATTTTAAAAATAAACAAGGTGTTAGGCAAGGTGATCCAATTTCTCCATACTTGTTCATAATTGTCATGGAGCTTCTCAATCCCATTTTGATGAATCTGGTTGCTAATGGAAACTTTCAACTTCATCCTAAATGTAAAAGACCTATTATTACCCACCTTCTCTTTGCTGATGACCTTATCATTTTTACTAAACCATCTTACCACAATATTCAGTGTATACTGTCAGCTCTTGAGCTTTTCTACTCTATTACTGGCCTTCTGATTAATCTTCAAAAGTCCAATATATTAGTTGCTGGGTTAGATTCTGGTAAGAAGAATGACATTATTAACTATTCTGGCCTTAAGGAATTACCCAAAAATTCTTTCTATTTGGGCTTGCCTATTTTTCTCTCTAGAGTTACTAAACAAAATTGCTTACCACTTTTTGAGAAGATAATTGAAAGGCTTCAATTATGGCCAAGAGATAAACTGTCTCAAGCTGGAAGATTAACAATCATTCAATCAATTGCAATGGCTATCACAACATATTGGACTAGACATTACATACTTCCTGTCAAGCTTATTAATATGATCTCTAGTGCATTTAATAAGTTTCTTTGGCATGGTGACCCTTTTTCTAGAAAGTTGATTCCTATCTCTTTCTACAAATTATTTGAATCCAAAAGGAAAGGTGGTCTTGGTATTACTAATATTTTTCTTTGGAATAAGGCAGCCATATCAGTATATTTCAACAAAATCTTTGAATATGATGGGAACTTATGGTCTCAATGGGTCAATAATAATCTTATTGGTAAAAAACATTTCTGGATTATGCCTATTCCACTAAGTTGCAGTTGGAGTTGGAGATGTATTCTCAAACTTAGAGAGACTTTCATTCCTCTTATTCAGTGTAACTATGTTTTGATTAAAGATTTATCATTCTGGCACTCACCATGGGCTAAACAAGGTATGATTTTAAGTTTAGTTGTGAATTATGACTTGAGAAGAAGTTCTGGAATTTCTGAACAAGCTAAGGTAGAGGAGTTTATGCATGATGGTAGTATTGTTTTACCATATTCTAGTTCCTTCCAACTTAGGAACTTATGGAATGCTATCACTGATCAGACTTTCATCAATAATGGCAATGCTTTAATTTGGTCAGACAAAGGTAAACAACATTCCATTAAACTGGTGTATAATACTCTCTGTCAAAATGGTCTGCAATTCCCTTGGCATTCAAGAATATGGAATACTGGTAGTAGTGCAAAGGATAATTTACTGTTATGGAAGGTGATGGCTAATGCATTAAATACTAAAGACAAACTTTGTAGAATGGGTATCATATCAGATGACTTATGTGTTCTTTGTAAATCAGAGTCAGAAAGTAACACGCATTTGTTTTTTGATTGTACTTTTGTATTTCAGATATGGTATAGGTTACTTGCTAATGGAGATTATTATAAACCATCACCTGTTAGCTCAGTGGAATGGTTCAATATATTTAAAGCTACAAGGTGGAAAACTCAGAAGACAAGACTGTTGCTTAAATTGCTTAAGAAACTGATACATGCTGTTTGGTCAGAAAGGAATAATAGAATTTTTGGTGTGGGATGCAAGAATGTGGCACAACTTTATAATCAGATACATGGCAAAATTCTCAGAGACTTGAAAGCAAATCTTATTTGATGTTCTTGGTAATTCATAACTGGTAGAGGGCTTATTTCTGGATTGAACTGCAGTAGTGGGTTTCTTCATCTTTCAGTTAGTTTGTATTATTTTTCTATGTGTATATGTTTTGTTTTTAATCAATGTAATGTCTTGTGAGGTTGTTAATGAGTGGTTCTGTCTTGATAGGTATTGGCACTGAGGGGTTATTGTCTTGTGATTGTAATTGAGTGATTTCTGAGTGATTTGTGATCTGTTTTTGATCTTGTAATCTGATATAAGTCAATAAAATGAGTTTTACTCTTGCTTTTCAAAAAAAAAAAAAAAATAGAATTTGAATTGAATTAGTAGTGAACTTAAGTTGTATAGTGGAATAAATGCAAGTGAGAGCGAAATGAAGTTTAACTTAAGTAATGTTGAATCAAGTCGATTTTGATAAATAAAATGAATATGCAAAGTAGAGTTGAATAATAAGCAGTTAATAAAGTGAAATGATGAATATGAATTTGAGTTATATAATGAAATTCAACTTTTGTTGAAAAATGAATTAACAATCGAATTAATGAATGGATTTGAAAACTTAGAGAAACTATTATAAGAAGTTTGACTAAATGATTTTGGGAAAGTTAAACATTCAAGTAATTTTGGTAATCTAGTCTGAACGAGTTGTTTTGAAAAGTTAATGGTTTTTTACTTGGTAATTTCGAGGACGAAATTCTTTTAAATAGGGAAGAATGTAACGACCCGTAATTTTAACATCTTAAAAATGAGATATTTAATTATTTTAAATATTCAAATATAGAATTTTTAAAATTAAACAATCATGTTTTACATAATAAATAAGAATGGTAAACTTATTTTTGATATTGAATAAAGATTTTGGTTTCCTATTGTAAAATTGACAAAAGTCGGATTCTGATAAAGTATGATGAATATTCAAGAAATTTGTTCAAAAGATAAATAATTCCTTTTAAATATATATAACCAATATCAAACTCATTTGATAATAATGGTAATTTAATTTATAATGGTTGATTAATATATAAAACTTGTTTTATAAAATTGACCAATTTCGTCGCATATCGATAAATCGATGTCGTATTTTTATACAAAGATTTGGATATTGTTTTATATTATTTTATAAGTCAAATATGCTTGTTTTAATTATTTAAAGATAATAAGAAATTTATTTTGAAGTTTGGTTTACATGAATAAATAGTTTAACGAAAACGTCAAAATATGACCGGAAAACGTTTTGTCGAAAATCAACGTTTTATTCTAAATAAGTTGTCGCCACGTTATCGCACCTTTGTTATTATGTTTTATCATATATATTACATATTCTAATGGCTAAACATATTACTTTTACTAAATATAATTAGAAAACTTTTAGAATATCATTAAGAAAAGTAAGTAAGTTTAAGAAAATTCAAAAGTAAACATCAAATCCAAATCACATCAAAATCCAACAAAATAATTACTTTTATTTACTTAATCTTTAAGTGACTAAGACATAAAGTAAGGACGTGAAAAATGATGTTAAGTATTGAAAAATTAGAGACTGCTTTATGTTGATGTAAGGTTTGTGAGAAATGCAAATTATGGATCTTAAGGCCAGAATAAACACTAGAGCGGGGTGAATAGGGTTTAAGGAATTACTAAATCATTTTGAGTTTATGTTAATTTAAACACAAATGTATACGATATTCAGACACAGATATGATCACATAATCAAACACAGATGCAGAAATAAAGTAAAAGCAATAAAGGAAAGAACACACCGGATTTTATACTGGTTTGGAGTTAACCTACATCCAACCCCGCACACAAGTACGAATTTCCTTTCAAAAGCAATTGTACAATCACAACCCTCGATTTCAAGGCCACGAAGTACACCACTCCAGATTCACAATCATGTGGTAGAGATACTTGATTTTACGGGCAACAAGTTCACCTAATTGATTTCACAGGCTACAATCAGACCTTTTCTTGCTTGATTGATTTCACAGGCTACAATCACACCTTTTCTCGTTTAGTTTATTACAAAGAATCTTATAACTCTGAATATCACAGAGATCTTGTTGAGATAGTGATAGAGAATAAAACCAAAGATGATCTAGTTAGATTCAATGGTGATTTCGACAGAGTAATGGTAAAAATATATGTAAAGAAATGTGGAAGAAGAAAAGGAGTGAAATCAGAGAAAATATGAATATAAATTCGTTTAAAACTGCCTCTATTTATAGTAGAACAACAACCATGTCCATTCGTGAAAGGATATGACGAATAGACACTTCTTTTGAAATTCAAATTTTTAAAACAAACTGCCACCTTATCGACAATGGGTACTTGAGGTTGTCGACATGCCTAAGGTATTTTTGGTGATTTGTTTTTCTTCGAAAATAGCTTTCATCTTGTATTAAAACTATTATTTAAACTTTATAAATATACCTAACTATAGTTAAAATACATAAGTAAGTATAAAGAATAATATTTTGAATATATAAAATTTTACTATAATTTTATATTTAAATCTAAGTATAAATATTAAAAGTTAAAGATAGTTTAAAACCAAGGATAATTTGATTTTGAAAATAAAGATTATTTTGAGGCTAAAAATATTTAAAACCAGGATAGATGTTTTTGATTCTTTTAAAAGGGAGGTTTTGAAATCATTTTGAAAACAAGATATAATTTTGTAAAAATATTTTGAATAAAAGTTAGTGGATACAAAACAATGTTCCACTAGATTTTTCGTAGGTTCCATCCTACTTAGGGTTCCATCCCTTTAACGGGCTCGAAGTGGATTCCAATCCATGAATAAATTGGATTTTAAAATGCCAGTGCTTTTCTAGGTGTTTTAACAAAATTCCTAACTAAATTACTTATTATTGAAATCTTGAACTCTTGAAATCTTGATACTCATGAGTCTTCAATCTTGATATCTTGAATCTCTATACTGTACAGTCTTTATTCTTGGTACCTGCATGGTTAAATCCTGCATATACATATATATCTAAACTATAATGTTAGTATTTATATTTTATAATCTTATTCTAAGGTTGTTATCATCAAAACCATCTCCTCAAGGACTAACAATCTCCCCCTTTTTGATGATGACAACCTTTGGTTATAAAATATCACTTCTATCCTAATAACCCCCCCTTAATCTATGCCTAATTATCCTATTTTATACTTCTCCCACTTTGTCATCAACAAAAAAACTAACTCCAAACTATATCACTCCCCCTAAATCTGGTACTATATGACATGTGATTATAATGATAGTGTTATCATAGATAATCATCACTTAACTCTAAAACTAAAACTTAGTCCTTAATAACTAACTATCCTAACTAAGAATCCATATATGATAATACTTATGATAGTGATAATTCAAATAAAAGAACACAAATCATTTATTAATTATTTATTGTTATATTTACATTTACATAGAAGACGAATGAAAGAACATATAACAATAGGAACGAGAGAAAGAAACTAATGTGTGTCCTTGAAGATGGGGGATCTATGAACCGAACAAATTGGGTAGTGGAAACAGAAATTTCCACGTTGTTCGACTAGATTTCCATCCTTGTCAAAGCACACTTCGCCAACGCAAATGACTTTGTCGTCATCTTCAGCGTGCTCTTCTTCCATGAAGGCTTCTTCTTCTTCCTCGTTGTCCTCTTGCACTTGTTCTCCTGAAGATTCTTAATCAATCAAGATTGGACTAGCGTGATTGTCCATTAGAAACTTTTGCAAATTTCTAAGGATTTTGCCTTGCCGTTCTTGTTCTTTGGCCATTCTAAGTTGCACTACTTGAATTTCAGTCATTAGTTGCAGTGCATCCTTGAAAGAATCCCCCATTTTGATTACTCGTGCGAGCGTAGTTCGTTGAAATGGTCCAGTAGAAGGAGAAGGGAACGAAAAGGTTAAATTTTTGTTTGATTTGGAAGAGGAGGCCATTGTTTAATTGTTTTCAGAAATTAGAATAGAGAGAGAACAGAAAGAATGATCAAAATTTCGAAATAAGAAGAATATATGACCACTTATTTGAATTTTGGTGGGAAAATTTCAAAAATAAAAAAATAGTTATATGTCGACGTGGTACTTGATATTTTTGTTATTTGAATTTTAATTTAATCATACTTTGTTATTTATATTCTATATTTCAGTTATAGAACAAATACCTAATTCTCTTCTTAAGTTAGCAAATATAGATTCATTTAAGGGTTTTGTTAAGATATCAGCAATTTGGTTCTCGTAATTGATATAATCGAGAGTAATTACTTCCTTACTTATATTATCTCTAAGAAAATGGTGTCTGATATCAATATGTTTAGTTCGAGCATGTTAAGTAGTATTTTTGGATAAATTTATTGCACTAGTATTATCACAATAAATTGGTGATTTCGAGATATTTAAAACAAAATCTTTTAAAGTTTGTTACATATATATTACTTGAGAACAAGCCAAAGCAGCAGAAATATACTCTGCTTCGGTTGTTGATAAAGAAACCATGTTTTACTTACTAAACCAGGAAATCAGAGAATGCCTCAAAAAGTGACTAGTTCCACTTGTACTTTTTCGGTCTGATTTATAACCAGCATAATCAGCATCACAGTAAGATATTAATTCAAAAGAATCATTTTTAGGATAAAATAAGCCATAATCAAAGGTATGTTTAACATATCTTATGATCGTTTTACAGCTTTTAAGTGGGTCTCTTTAGGTTGGGATTGATATCATGCATAGAAACAAACACTATGCATGATATCCAGTCTACTAGTAGTGATATAGAGTAGTGATCCAATCATTCCTCTATATAATTTTGATCTACATCTTTTGAGGGATCTTCTTTGCTTAGGTACTCATTGGTTGCCCTTGGAGTGGGTTTTCCACTTATAGTAGTCAAACCAAATTTACTAACTAGCTCTTTAGCATATTTTTCTTGACTAATAAAGATACCATTATCTAATTATTTTATTTGTAATCCTAGAAGAAGTTTAATTCACCCATATGACCCATCTTAAACTCTTTTGTCATTATTTCAGAAAATTCTCTATTCATTTAAAAATTAGTTGATCCGAAAATGATATCATCTACGTAAACTTGTACTAGTTGAATATCATTTTTATTTCTTTTAATAAAAAGAGTATTATCTACTTTACCAATTTCAAAGTTTGATTATAATAAATAAGATCTTAGTTATCATACCAGGCTTTAGGAGCTTGTTTTAGACTATATAGAGCTTTCTTAAGTTTGTAAACATGATTTGGTAATTTTTCATTTTCAAAAAGTGGTGGTTGTTCAACATATACTTCTTCTTTTGCAAAACCATTTAAAAAGGCACTTTTAACATCCGTTTGATACAATTTGAAATTATTATGATTTGCGAAAGCAAGTAGAATCCTAATGGCTTCTGATCTTGCTACGGGAGCAAAGGTTTCATCAAAATCTATTACTTCTTCTTGACAGTTACCTTGAGCGACTAACAATGATTTATTTCTAACAACCTCTCCTTGTTCATTCATTTTATTTTTATAAACCCATTTAGTTTCAATTATAGTTTTATTTTCAAGTCTAGGGACAAGTTCCCAAACATAATTTCTAGTGAATTGATTTAGTTCTTCTTGCATAGCCAAAATCCATGAATCATTAGTTGATGCTTCTTTTGGATTTTTGGGTTCAATAGTTGATATAAAGGCTACATTGCTCATTTTACTTAATTGATTTCTAGTTTTAACAATAGATTGCATATCTCCAAGTATATTTTCTATAGGATGATGTTTTAAAAGTTTAATCTTTTTATTAGAATGATTAGTTACATTATTAGTTATAGTTGACTCTTGATTTTGAGTGATTAAATCCTCTTCATCATTTGTATATACAAATTTTTTAAGATTTTCATCGAATGAAACATGCGTTGTTTCTTCGATGGTGTTAGTTCTTAAATTAAACACTCATATGCTTTACTTCTATTAGAATACCCAATAAAGATACCTTTGTCGGATTTAGGTTCAAATTTACCTAAATTATCTTTTGTATTTAAATAAAACATTTGCTTCCAAAAATTCTAAAATAAAATACCTTAGGTTTCTTTGGGTGAAGAAGTTTATAAGATGTCTTATCAGTTAAAGGTTTAATTAAAATTCTATTTGAAATATAACAGGCGGTAGCAACTACTTCTGCCCAAAAATACTTTGGTAATTTTACTATCTAAAAGCATAGTTCTCGAACACTATTGAATCGTCCTATTTTTATGTTCTACTACTCCGTTTTGTTGTGGAGTTCTTGGAAATGAAAAATTATGAGTTATTCCCTTTTTATTGCAGAATTCCTCAAACTTTTCGTTTTCAAATTCACCACCGTGATCATTACGGATGGTTATAATTTTTTAGAGAAAGTTGTTTTTGAATCCTTTTTGTAAAGTTCTTAAAACATTCAAAAGTATCACTTTTATATTTCAATAATATTGTCCATGTAAATCTAGAATAATCATCTACAATTACAGAAACATATTTACTATGATTTATCGACAGAATTTGAGATGGACCAAATAAATCTAGATGAAGTAATTCAAGAGGTTTTAAGGTTGAAATCATATCTTTTAATTTAAAGGAATTTTTTCTAAGTTTTCCTAATTGACATGCATCACATAAATTATCTACTTTAAAATTCATTTTAGGGAGGCCTCTTACTAGATCATGTTTTGAAAGTCTAGATAAGAGTTTGAAATTCAAATTCCCAAATCTCTTATGCCAAATCCAAGGATCACTTGTATTTGCCAAAAGACACAGGTTATCATTTGAAATTTTCATACTAAGAATATAAATATTATTTTTCCTAATTCCCTCAAATATTATGGTTGAATCATTATCTTCAATGTGACATTTATCTTTTTCAAATTTAATTTTACATCCTTTATCGCAAAGTCGACTAATACTTAGCAGATTATGTTTCAGATTCTTAACGAGCAAAACATTAGTAATAATAGGAGTTTCAGAATTACTTACTTTACCGATGTCAATCACATACCTTTTGAGTTGTCTCCAAAGTTAACCAGTCCTTCATCTTTGTATATTATGTCATTCAGCATATCTGGATTACCAGTCATGTGTCTAGAGCATCCACTATCAAGTATCCATTTATTCTTTTTGATTTGCACAATGTCCATTATGGATTGATTCCTCAACACCCATAAAGCATGTTTCCTGCACATCATACAATTTTGGTAGACAACTTGAATTTGAATATTGATTATATGCAGACTTAAGAGACAATGACGATCTTAATATTTCTAAACTAGTACTAACAAGTTTCTAAACATAGCCATTTTAAAAACTTTTTCAAAAATAATATTTTGAAACTTTGAAAACCTTGCTTTGATACCAAATGTGAGAAATGAGGATTATGGATCTTAAGGCTAGAATTAACACTAGAAGGGAGGGGGTGAATAGTGTTTTGAGGAATTACTAAATCTTTTTGAGGTTATGTTAATTTGAACACAAATGTATGCAATATTCAGACACATATATGATCACAGAATCAAACACAGATGCAAAAATAAAGTAAAAGCAATAAAGGAAAGAACACATCAGATTTTATACTAGTTCGGAGTTACCCTACATCCAATCCCACACACAAGTATGAATTTCCTTTCAAAAGAAATTGTACAATCACAACCCTCAATTTCATGGCCACGAAATACACCACTCCAGATTCACAATCCTCTGGGTAGAGATACTTGATTTTACAAGCAACAAGTTCACCCACTTGATTTCACAGGCTACAATCACACATTTTCTCGCTCGACCGATTTCACAGGCTACAATCACACCTTTTCTCGTTTAGTTTATTACAAAGAAGCCTATAACTTTGAATAGCACTGAGACCTTGTTGAGATAGTGATAGAGAATCAAATCAGAGATGATCTAGTTAGATTCAGTGGTGATTTCGGCAGAGTAAGGGTAAAAATATATGTAAAGAAATATGGAAGAAGAAGAGGAGTGAAATCAAAGAAAATATGAATACAAATTCGTTTAAAAGTTCCCCTATTTACAGTAGAACAACAGCCATGTCTATTCGTGAAAGGATATGACGAATAGACACTTCTTTTGAAATTCAAAATTTTGAAACAATCTGCCACCTTTTCGACAAGGGGTACTTGAGGTTTTTGACATGCCTAAGGTATTTTTGGTGATTTGTTTTTCTTTTAAAATAGCTTTCATCTTGTATTAAAACTGTTATTTAAACTTTATAAATATACTTGACTATAGTTGAAATACATAAATAAATATAAAGAATAATATTTTGATATATATAAAATTTTACTATAATTTTATATTTAAATCTAAGTATAAAAATTAAAAGTTAAAGATAGTTTAAAATCAAGGATAATTTGGTTTTGAAAATAAAAATTATTTTGAGGCTAAAAATATTTAAAACCGGGATAGATGTTTTTGATTCTTTTAAAAGTAAGGTTTTGAAATCATTTTGAAAACAAGATATAATTTTTAAAAAATATTTTGAATAAAAATTAGTGGATACAAAACAATGTTCCACTAGATTTTTTGTAGGTTCCATCCTACTTAGGGTTCCATCCCTTTAACAGGCTCGAAGTGGATTTCATTTCAGGAATAAATTGGATTTTAAGTGTCAGTGCTTTCCTAAGAGTTTTAACAAAATTCCTAACTAAATTACTAATTATTGAAATCTTGAACCCTTGATAATCTTGATATTCATGAGCCTTCAATCTTGATATCTTGAATCTCTATACTGTACAGTCTTCATTCTTGGTACCTACGTGGTTAAATCCTGCATATACATATATATATATATATATATATATCTAAACTATAATGTTAGTATTTATATTTTATAATCTTATTCTGAGGTTGTTGTTATCAAAACCATCTCCTCAGGGACTAACAAGGTTAGTTTGGTAAAAGGTTATTTTGGTAAATTTACCACTTCTTTCTTTTTCTATAAATACCCACCTCCTTCTTCAAAACCATTCACATTTCTTCTTCTTCTTTTCACAAGCTTCTTCATCTTCTTCCTCTTCTCTTTAACGGCTTCCAAGCCATAGAAAAAAAATTATAAATAAATAATATCAAAATATTTAATAATATTCAAAAGAAATCAATGTTTATTCTCTTCAAATCAAACTCCTCTTTTCTTTATATTTTACATCTTTTTCTCTCGGCCATAACTTCTTCAAAACAGAACCAAAATGCAATATTCTTTTATTCTTATCATATTTTTCCAGTGGCTACGACTTTCATGTTTACCACTTTGTCTCAATCAAAATTTAAATGTCAAAAATACACTTCTTTCACGTACATTTTCTGTCACAGTTTTTAAGCCAGAGAATAGGTCAATTTTTTTTATCATAACTTGATTATAACATATCCAAATTAAGAAATTATTCTTTTCAAATCGTATGAACTCAAATTAAGAAATTACAACTTTTATGTTTCCAATTTTTAAGTTTACTATACCTGAACTCAATTCTTTAAAGTACATTTTCGGGCTTTATTTTTGTTAATTCGAGAATAGCTCTTTTTCTTTTGACCATATCATCCTCAATATTTATCAAAATCAAGTGATTCTTTTATTTTAATTCAAGAGAAAAGAATTTTCAACAACTTTTCAGTTAGAAAGTTTTTCAAATTTTGAGACTAAGAGAGTCAAAAATAAGAGAGAAAATGACCTATTTTCCGGGTCTAATTTTGAGAATTCAAGTTCAAAGCCCTACCACTTCTTCTCTATACTTTCGATCAATATCCATTTCAAGCCTTGGACAAGCATTAGGAAGGAATATTTGGGCTTATTTTCATTTGGTTTCCAAAGCATGATAGGAAGCATGCGTTTCCTTGCCTTAAAGTTTGATGGAGTGGAATCCAAAGTGAGTACAACTCACTCTTTCTGACTCACTGATTTTTTATATAAGTGAGAATAAATATTATTTATGATGATTGATGATTTTTTGGATGATATATGATATATTATCTATATATTGATTGGTTTTTGGATATATTTCTGCCTATTGGAGCAGATGAGACCCTATACGTTCCCATGTATGAGCGGATGAACGCACGTTTGCCTCGAAGCAGACATTGTACACATATTCTAATATGTATATTTGTTGTAGGTGATAGGTTGGAGGGATCCAACTAGATTCCTTACCCGTATTGGTTTTATTTATAGATCTTGTGACATATGCTGTGATCATGTGATATATGATGATTTGGATGCCGTGATTGATGTATTTAGTGCTGTTGCAGCATTGGGCCATATTTTGGAAATTTAAAATTGTTGAAGTGATGATTTCTAATATAAAAAGGATTTTAAAAGTGATTTTGAATTTGTACGTTTTGTTAATTTTGAATGGTTAAGGGAATGAATTTATTTTTAAACAAATAAAAGATATAATTTTTATGATATAAACAATCATGATTTTCATGAAATGGAATTGAAATGTGATTTTTGAAATATGGAGTTAACTATTTTGTAAATAGTTTAAATTGATATTTTTGAATTATTATAAATGGTTTATATATAAGATTTATAAAATTAAATTTTTATAACTCAGAAATGGAATTATAAAAGAGCTTTGTAAATGTTTAAAATGAAGTTATAAATGGATTTTTAAGTGAATAAGATTTATAATTTATGAAATTATAAAAAAGAATGAA
Organism: Allium cepa; assembly: GCA_030765085.1. Taxonomy (NCBI): domain Eukaryota; kingdom Viridiplantae; phylum Streptophyta; class Magnoliopsida; order Asparagales; family Amaryllidaceae; genus Allium; species Allium cepa. The sequence goes on from CM060934.1 coordinate 693,440,998, forward strand.
TTTCTAATAAAAGATTTATAAGTAAGTAACTTATAATTTTGATTTTGGCATACAAATGAGATAAATGGAATTTGTTAATAAAGGGATCTTATATATGGAAGTTTTATAAAATTGAAATGTGAATTTATAAACATTGTTTTATAAATGTGAAATCAATTTAAACTTATAAACTAGACATAGATCTTTATTAAAGAAATTTTATCCACGATTTTGGACAGTGGATAATCCTTTAAATTAAAGGTGTAAAAGCAATGTATTTGGTTGGAATTATATTCGCAATTTTGGATAGTGGATAATCCCTAAAATAAATGTGTAGAAACACTGAATTTGGTAAACGAATTATATTCACGATTTAGGAGAGTGAATAATAATTTAAATTAAATGGATATTTTTAGGATGTGATTTTGTAATTGAAGTTAAAACGATTTGAAGATGTTTAAAAATATGTTAACTATCAAATGCATAGATTTCAACATTCATTGTTGAATTGACGTTTTCGAGAAGTAAGAAAATGATGGACTGTAATACTGTTGTTATAGTAAATGATTTTCGAACGGAATTGTTTTGCATAGCATATGGGATTTATATATCTATCTAATTTTCGAATCCCTATACTACTGTTTTTGGGTTGTCGTAACGATGTTTTACGCAACATTCGTTTTGATCCAAATAAAAGTGTTTAAAGAGAATGTTTTCCTTAAAACAAGAAAATATATATACTTTTTCTTGATTTAAGTATATGTAATATTTTCTAAGTGTTGAAAATAAATTGATTGTGAATTACTTATTTTTAAATAAGTATATGGAAATATTTTTCAATATTGGACAAATAAAAGATATAATTTTTATGTTATAAAAAATCATGATTTTCATGAAATCGAATTGAAATGTGATTTTTGAAATATGGAGTTAACTATTTTGTAAATAGTTTAAATTGATATTTTTGAATTACTATAAATGGTTTATATATAAGATTTATAAAATTAAATTTTTATAACTCAGAAATGGAATTATAAAAGAGCTTTGTAAATGTTTAAAATGAAGTTAGAAATGGATTTTTAAGTGAATAAGATTTATAATTTATGAAATTATAAAAAAGAATGAATTTGTAATAAAAGATTTATAAGTAAGTAACTTATAATTTGGATTTTGGCATATAAATGAGATAAATGGAATTTGTTAATAAAGGGATCTTATATATGTAAGTTTTATAAAATTGAAATGTGAATTTATAAACATTGTTTTATAAATGTGAAATCAATTTAAATTTATAAACTAGACATAGATCTTCATTAAAGAAATTTTATCCATGATTTTGGACCGTGGATAATCCTTTAAATTAAACGTGTAAAAGCAATGTATTTGGTTGAAATTATATCCATAATTTTGGATAGTGGATAATCCCTAAAATAAATGTGTAGAAACACTGAATTTGGTAAACGAATTATATTCACGATTTAGGACAGTGAATAATAATTTAAATTAAATGGATATTTTTAGGATATGATTTTGTAATTGAAGTTAAAACGATTTGAAGATGTTTAAAAATATGTTAACTATCAAATACATAGATTTCAACATTCATTGTTGAAATTGACGTTTTCGAGAAGTAAGAAAATGATGGACCGTAATACCGTTGTTATAGTAAATGATTTTTGAACGGAATTGTTTTGCATAGCATATGGGATTTATATATCTATCTAATTTTCGAATCCCTATACTACTAATTTTGGGTTGCCGTAACGATGTTTTACGCAACATTCGTTTTGATCCAAATAAAAGTGTTTAAAGAGAATGTTTTCCTTGAAACAAGAAAATATATACACTTAATATTGATTTAAGTATATGTAATATTTTCTAAGTGTTGAAAATAAATTGATTGTGAATTACTTATTTTAAAATAAGTATATGGAAATATTTTTCAATATTGAACTATTGAAATGGTTTTGAGAATATATCCTTTTAAAAGATAATTTGAAGTGAATATTTGCAAGTGATTTAATCAATAAAAGATTAATTAAATGGGTCTAGTGATTGCTTATGGTGCAAGATATTTGTTTGTTTGCTTTGATAGTTAAATAACCGGCTATCAAATTTAGCCAGTTTAGTTCCTCGACTTGATGCGGGAACTATTTAGTCATATACTTAGTATGTAGCCTTCTGTATAGGGTTGATTATTATTTGTATTGAGGATGTTGATTCGTGTAGTGTGGAGTATTGCTCCAATCTATTGAGCTTCCTTTTTGGCGCGAAGGATAGCAAGTTGAAAGTTGGAGACATGATAAGTCTATGAGACTTAGTTTCTATGTGAGGTTGAGAAGCGCTTTTGCGTTGTTGGTGCGAAGAGATCGAGATCAGATTTGTCTGAAAACCACTTCGGACCAACGTAAATGCGACGATTGTGCAGGTTGTGATGATATTGATATTTTGGATTTTCATAGTGGGGGACTGCTTGTTGATCTTTTGGGGTTAAAATCCTAATATACATATAGTAGCACTGGTCTCTTCATCATGAAATATCCAATGCAAGGACTATCCGCTACTAATCCTAGGGATTTCCCGACAGGATGTGGTAGGAAAGTACCTTCGGTTTGTCATATTCCTGGACAAATTGTATGGATATCTGTCTGACATTGCATTTCTAAAGATTGCGTACGTTGGTTTTTACAAACGTACATCATTGTTGGCATAGAAGGCAACTTCTCTTAGCTTAACACCCTCTTGAGGCACATCAGGTTAAGTGTTGTATTTTTATGGAAGGCAATTAGTAGTCAGCGGGAATGGCCGTGTGGCACTCAAAGTGATGTGATGTGATATGTGAAAGGTATTCGTTACCTCAGGTCTCATCAACCGAAAATGACCAAAACAGGGTTAGATGCAGCAAGGCTAAGTGGGTCGCTCCTAAGTAGGATATGATCATCCTCTTCTAAATATATCTTTACACGCTATGACGTTGTGTATCTAATTATTGTGGTTTGTATGCTATGAGGGCCCTTGGAAAATGTCGGTAACGACCGAAGGATGGCATATTAGGTACTATCTAGTTATAGAGGTAGGCCGGTCTTGTGTTGGTAGAGGGCAGATGTTCTGTGCCTCGGGACATCCATCTAGATGTGTACCCATTGGAAGGTAGTCCCCTCACCTGGTCGTTTGTATGAAAATACAAACTCCACTACGTACCTGCCATTTTGATTGTATTACCTATTTTGGGCTATATGCTGGAATTTAATCAATGTAACAATTTCGGCTATGATTAGTATTATTTGTATACTAGACACTATTATTATATAAGAGGATTTGATATGAAATGTTTTAATTATCGTAAGTTAAAAACATGTTCACGTTTATGCGTGGGCTTGTCTTACGAGATACTTTTGTTTTGATAAAGAAAAAGTTTGGTAATTTAATAAATTTAGTTGAGTGTGTTTCTCACGCTGGTTTATCAGACTGATCCGGGCGTTCTTACCTTTCAATGCTCGAGTCAGACCGAGTATATTTACAGGTTCAATTTTGGTGCTTTTGGAGCTTCAAAAGGAGAGCTAGAGATCTTCATTCTCGTATACATATATCTGTTTGATATCCGCTGTGCTTTGTTGTTGTATATTATCGGCAATTGTGAGGACTTGTTATTATAATTTCCAGGCTGATAACTAGTGATTGATTATTGAACTCTTATTGATGGATGTATATATAGTTTCTACTTTGAAAAGGTCATTGGTATGATATTATATATTTTCCGCTGTGATGTGAGATTCTGTATTGTTCTGTTTGGTTCTATCTTCTCTCTTTCTTCTCTTCTCTTCTTCTCTCTTCTTTTTTTCTCTTGACTTTCTGTCGGTCTGTGCTTTTTGGGTTGGACATGTGTGGTTTATTATCGATTCAAAGGGTACGAATTTACGGGTTATCACACTATGTTTTGGAAGGAATTATAACATTTGATGACCTTGAAGGTTTTGAAAAATTTGCTATGGATGAAGAAAATGAGGCAAGTAGTAAGGAACCTAAGGAAGAGACTCTCTCTATAACCCTGCAAGCTATGCTTGGCAAGCCAGTGCAAATTCTTATTAACTTAAGGTCCGCCCATAGTTTCATTAATGATTAATTGGCCCATAAGCTGAAACTTGAAGTAGACAAATCCAAAATCTATGAGGTTATGGTGGAAAATGGAGAAAAGTTGAAGGGTTTTAGGTGTCTATAATAATGTAATTCTCAAATGTCAAGGTTGCAATCTGCTAGTGGTCTTGTTGTTACTCCCATTAGAAGATTGCCAGATAATAAAGGAGCTACTTGAATATGGAATTATTAGACACAACAATTGCTCATATTCATCTCCAGTTATGATGGTGAAAAAGAAAGATGGAACATGATGGTTATTCATAGATTACAGAAGCCTCGGTTCTCTAATAATGAAAGATAAATTTTCCATTTTCTTGATTAATGATCTTTTTAATGAATTATATGGATTTTGATATTTTTCTAAGTTGGATTGTAAATCGAGTTATTATCAAATTAGAATGCATGAATAAGTTAAGGCACATAATGGATATTATGAGTTTACAGTGATGCCTATTAGGTTACTAAATTCCCTAACTACTTTTCAATCCCTTATGAATGATTTATTTATGAAACACTCAATAAAATCAACCATAGGAAAATAAATCGAACAAATTCAAATTAAATAAGTAAATTAGATTGAATTAGAAATCTGCAAATTGGAATTTGGCCACGAAATTTTACCGTTGTGTTCGTGTTGAAATTTTGATCTTTTTTATATATAATATGCTGAAAAAGAAGCTCAAACGAAAAGGTTATAAGCATTTGAAGTTTTTGGATTTGACCAATTTAAATTGAATTCAAAGTCAAATAAATAATCAAATTCAAAATTTGAAATTGAGTGAGATTAGACTTGGGGGTTAAGAAACTATTGATGTTAATAATTAACGTCAAAATTAAGGAATATAATAAATAAGAAATCAACGGTAAAAATTCTTCTCAAATATACACCTACCGGCCGAGCTCTTCATTATGATCGGTTGACCACTAGTGGTTGACCAGTCATTAACTGCGGTAGGTAGGGTTTTATTAATATAAACGCTCTGGATTAATCCGTTTTTTACCTAACTTCATCCTATGGTTCTGGTACATTTTAATCCCCATGAATAGAACACTATCCTCTCTACCTTTTTTCACAAAAATATTTGGAAATTCAGCAAACCCCTGCCATTTTCTCTCCTCGGTTACATTCTGAAATTCATTTTGGAATTCAGGTAAGGATCTACTTTGTTTCTAAACATTCTTTTAATCTATTCTTTTTTTTTCCAGTCTCTCCGAATCTAACAAAATTTTATATACCAATCCCTTGTTGTGTGTATATATATAAAAAGATCTGGAATGAGTGCTTTAGCTTTGCAATTCCATACAAGAAAGGTGTAAGTGGAAATGTTAATATTTTTATTTCAATAATTGTTTAGTATATTATAGATTTGAATATGCCTTAGGGGTTTTGGGTTTACGAAAATAAAACAAAATAAAACCCCAAAAAACTCATATAATTTGAAATGTCAATTCTTGTTGGAATTCTCAATTGTTTACATTAAATTGTTGGAATATATAATTTTTGAAGTTTTTGGTGATTTCAATTTCTATTCCACTCCTTTTTAATTCCACTTTGGTTACGAAGTTTCAATTAAGGAATAAGGTGTAAAGTATGAATTTATTTATAGCTTACACCATTTATACCATACGAGAACAAAAGATAAATTTAATTATTCAATTCAATGTAAAAGAGAGGTTGAATAGAAGTTGAAATTAGAATCGCAATTTCTATTTTTGAGATTATTCCGTTGATTTGGTTGATAGATTGAGTTGAAAATTTTATCATGTAAAAGTCTATTTATTGAATTTTTGGATACAAATATTAACTCCTTTGTTAAGGATTTTGAAATCCCTTGTAATGGATATTCAAAATATGACACCATTAATAATGTGAAAAAATGATTTGTATTATTGTTGTTAAAAAGAAATTGACATTTAACGTCAGTTAGGGCAATATTCTCCGCATGCATAGGAAATAATAACTGTGTATTTATTTATATATTAATTACCATAAATAACATACAACTATAATGTATAATTGCGTATTTAATTAGATAATAATTGCCATTAAGTCCTCCCTAGGAAGGTAATTAATTTGTTAAGAAAAAATAAGGTGGAATTCTTATACATCCTAATTAATAGACACTTTGAGGTGTGTGCTAATATATTAAGAGTGTTATAAATATGAGTAAGTCATAGTGATGCGAGGTCCGTCAAAAGACACAAGGAAGTCTGTCTGGCTAATCTGGCCCCCAATAGTGTGGCTTTGGAGCTACTTTGGAGCTGATGTGAGACATCACCCATGATAAATAACTATGATGACATGAGGTTAGTTCCAAATATTATAGAGTAAATCTGCCTAGCTACTCTATCTACCAGAACCTACGAGTAGCCGGGCTAATGTGAGATGTCACCGTCGGTACGGATCATAAGATGAAGGACTTACTTCGGGGTATCAAAGGTTTTAAGTAGTTATTTGAGGACTCGCATCTTTCCCCTAAATAAATTATTAAATGGTCGGGATTGGGTTTAGGCATAGTCAAAGATATCTCGAAAAGATCCACTTTAATAAGAAGTATCAAGTGCCCGAAGAGATTTCAATGCAATGTTAGTTAGAAAAATACCTATGAAGAGTCCGCCTAGGGATATGTATTAAATGATAGGAGCCTACCTTATTTGAGGTCTTAAATGGTCAGAGTCTGCCTATTTTCCATTAAAAGGTATTAAGTGGCGTGGTTTCTATCTCTTTCATTATTAGATATTTATGATGTTGGTTATGGGTTATGGGATATAGAAACCTACTTCAACAATGGAAGGTATTAAATGGTTTTTTGAGGGTCTTCTTCCTTTCCTTATACGAAGTATTAGATGATTTTGAAGCACCTAAGACATATTCCTATTTTGAAATATGCTGCCCAAGTAATAAAATAATAAGGCTCGAGGTTTTTATTCACTAGACACTTGTTGTTCTATCTCCCTCCTCTTTACAACCCTAGTTATGGAAGGAGTGATAACGGTGATGATGCTTGAAGATGACATGAGCAAAGCTTGTGGCATTATTGTTATTTATTTATGGTACTTTTTATTGTACCCATGAAATAATACTATTGAACAAATGATGTAAGGTTATCATGGAGACTATTTTTATTCTATATTATGACATTTGAATTTATTTTGAAATAAATGGGTATGGTTTACTATTATACTCTATTCCTTATGTTGTGAGTTCTGAAATAATAGTTATAAATCTATGTTGATATTACTTTTACCAAGTAAGAGCCAGCGTTAAAATGGGTCTAAGTTTCGATGGGCCTTTTTGTGGGACGGAATTTAGGCCTATTTTGGGGTGGGTTGTTACATTTGGTATGAGAGCTTAGCTTACCCGATCAACGAGTAAATTATACGTATACGTGACGTATTTTTAATTTTTTAAAAGTTTTTCAATTTTTTTACTATATATATTTATTTATACCCATATTTCTTTGAGCGTACGTGCACACACTAGGCAACCCTTTTCTTTCAACATATAATACTATCTTGGAAAATCGTCACTAAATATTTAACCTACTGATAGTTGATATGGTTTATAATCAACCTTCTTCCAAAAATGGGATCCCTGCCCAAGGAAGACCTAGCATTCGTAGGATGCCTAAATGGTTTAAAAGTACCTAAATCAAGTTGAGTAAGTTCTCCAGCTGCACTGGTGGTACCGGCTCCCCTGCTTCTGATGCAGCACCCTATCCTATTGACTTCCCTTAGATATGTAAGGACTTTGCTAATATGGAAGGAAAAACATACTCTTGAACTAAGGGATATGTGGAAGCTCAAGCATGGATTAATGACTGCAAGAGAAAATTTTGAGAACTTGGATAGGAAGATCAGCTAAAGAGGAGGATAGCAGCTTGGCACCTTAAACCGGAAGCTTTAGATTGGTGGAACTTGGTAACTGAAGAAAATGTTGATAGAGTTTGCACTTGGGATGAATTTAAAAATTGATTTGAGTTGAGGTTTATGTCAAGAGAAGAAGCGAGTCTATAACTGGAGAAATTAATTCAGCTTAGGTAAGGTGACCTCATCTTGAAGGAGTACATTGGAAAATCTATGAAGTTGGCTAAGTGCAGAATGAACTTGATAAATACACCAATGAAAAAGTCCATGAAGTTCGTGAAGGGCCTTAACTCCCCGCTGAGAGAAATATTGTTGACCTAAGTTCCTACGAGTGCTACATATGAAATGTTGGTTGAGATGGCTTTATTGCAGACGACAAGTGCAGAAGAAAAGGAGGGGGAGAAGAAGCACGGGCTTACTAAATACAAGTAGGGTCCAAAAATGGAGGCTTTTGAGCAAACAAGAAGTCGAAGGGAAATTTAAGAAGGATTGTAAAGTATGAAAGAGATACCAAAAAAGGATCTTGAGGTTAAAGATTGTAGGGCGAGTCTAATGAAAGAAGCTTTTAAAGGGAAGTGCTATAATTGCTATGAAGAAGGGCACCTCAAGAACCAAATGCCCTAAGTTGGCAAAGCCAGGTTCAAGTGGACAAGTCTATGTTATCGAGGTTGTCCCTATTTCAGGTAGACCACCTCGAGATCAGGGGAAGGCAACTTTAGAAGGTATAACTTTTATTCTCGAGGTTACTATTTGCACCCTATTTGATTCTGGAGCATCATATCTTTATAGCTAGGAATGTAGTTAATTTGATAAACCTTCAAACCCAAATTGTTACCAGCCCAATAATGGTCTCCAATCCTATTGGGGGGTCGATGCATCTCACTTTAATTTGCAAAGACCTATTTGTGGATATATGTTATGTTGATTTCATATGTAATGCGTACATTCTAAATTTTGAGGGGTATGGACTTATCTTGGGTATGGATTGGTTAACATACATGGAGCGATTTTTGATTGCGATAGTAGGATTGTACGATTAAAATTTTTTAGTGGCCATGACCTAGAAGTTCTTTATACACCCTAAGACTCAGTTGAGTCAAGCTATTTATAATCGCTAAGTCTACTTTATTGTAAGCTATCACCGTACCCATAACTTGTGAATTTCCTAATGTCTTTAGGGTAGTCGAGTCTCCTTCCTCATATGGAGATTGACTTTAGAATAGATTTGGAGAAGGACACAGCCCAGTCACTCTGCCTTTAAAGCACATGGCCTCCAAAGAAAGAAGAGATTTGGACAAGCAGATCTCTAAGCTATTGTAGAAAGGATTCATCTGACAGAGTACCTTGGAGTAGGGAGCCCATGTTGTCTTTGCCACTAAGGCAGACGACTCATTAAGACTTTATGTCGATTGTAAAGAGCTGAACAAATTCATAAGAATGAATAGGTGTCCTCTACCTACTATAGATGACTTATTCAACCAACTTATGGGAGCCAAAGTCTTTTCCGAACTAGACTTGGGAACCAGATCCCATTAGTTGAGGATTGCAAAAGAAAACAAGTTAAAGACCACATTTCGCACACTAGATGGACTCTATGTGTAGAAAGTAATGCCTTTTGGGTTGATGAACGCCCTCTCATACTTTATAGATTTGATGAGTATAGTATTTAGGAGGAACTCGGTAAATTCATCATTGTATGCGTGGATGATATCTTGGTATTCTCCAAAAGCAAAGAGACACATAAGGACCACTTAAGAGAGGTTCTAGGAACTTTAAGAAGGCACCGACTTAAGGCTAAATTTGCTAAGTTCCACTTTTGAAAGAAGGAAGTAAGATTTCTTGGGAATATTGTTTCTGGACAAGGACTGGCGGTGGACCCCGCCAAAGTGAAGGCTGTTCAAGGATGGAGAATTCTTAGGAATGCACCTAAAATTAGAAGTTTTCTATGGTTGGCTAGCTACTATAGGAAGTTCATAAATAAATTTGCAAGAACAACCCTTAAACCCACTTGACTAAGAAGATCCTAGTCTTTTCTTTGAATGATAAATGCACCGAGGCATTCGATAAGCTTAAGGAGTTATCGACAAGTGCACTTGTGCTTACCATTCCCGACGGGACCAAACCATTCATGGTTTTCATAGATGCTTGTGGTTCCAATGCAATAAGGGAAGGTAGTTGCTTATGCTAGTAGGCAACTTAAGGACCATGAAAAAAGATATATAGTTCAAAACTTGGAGTTGACAGCTATTGTCTTTGCTTTAAAGATATAGAGGAATTATGTTTTGGAAGAAAGGTTTGAACTATTCATTGACCATAAATCACTCAAATTCTTATTTTCCTAAAATAATTTAAATCTTAGGCAGCATAGATGGATGGAATATATATCGTCATTTGATTTTGGTATACAATATACCTATGAAAAAGGGAACGTAATCGCCGACGCCCTTAATATGAGGCATGCTACCCTAAGCATTATATATGAATGGAAGCAGTTGGAGTATCTTTCAAATTTTAACTTCGAACCGCCAACAGATTCCATCCAAGACTTTTTTAGCCTTAATGGAAGTTAAACCATCTTTAATGGATTGTATCGGACTTGAGCTAGGAAGGATGAGATGTTATTAGAGATTTTAGAGAAGTTGAGTAAAGGAGCGTATTTTCCACATGCCAGTAGATACTCAGTTGATGAGAAGGGATGGTTGAGAAGGGATGGACGCCTTTGTGCCCTAATAATTGATGGCATATTAAAAAAGTTCTTAAGGAAAGTCACCACTCTAAGATGACTATTCATCCCGGAGGAAGTAACATGTATAAGGATATGAAGAGGATCTTCTTTTGGCCTGGAATGAAGAGAAGAGTAACCGAGTTTGTTGCCAAGTGCTTGACATGTCATAAGATAAAGGCTGAGCAAGGAAAGCCTGGAGGCTTACTGTTACCTTTGGAGATTCCAACTTTGAAATGGAAACACATTTCGATGAACTTCGTGCAATGATTGACTAGGAGTCAAAGGGGTAATGAAGCCATTTGAGTCGTTATAGATAGACTAACTAAGAGTGCCTATTTTATTCGTATTAGGAACAATAGGACTACCGTGTCTCTCGCACACATTTACATTAAGGAGGTAGTTCGGTTACTTAGTATTCCAATGAGCATTGTTAGTGAAAGGGACCCCATATTCACTAGTGAGTTTTGGAGGAGCTTGGAAGCAGCTTTAGGAAGTTCGTTGAATCTCAGCATGGCTTATGACCCATAGACAGATGATCAGACAAAAAGGGTAAACAGGATTTTGGAGGACTTGTGAGAGCTTGCATCTTGGACTTTGGAGGGCATTTGGAGCAGCACCTACCACTAGTTGAATTTGCATCTAACAATAGCTAGCAAGCGACGATTGGTATGGCCTTTCTTGAAGCACTTTATGGAAGGCCATGCAAATCGCCAAGTTGTTGATGGAAAATGACAAAGTTTTGCTTGGATCCAATTTGATCCATGATACCATGGAAAAATTAGAATTGATCAAGCAATGAATGAAGGCAGTACGTGACCGCTAAATTTTTTATGTAGATAAGAGAAAGAAAGAGCTAGAACATAAGGTAGGAGATATGGTATTTTTCAAGGTCTCTCACATACAGTCACATTAATGAGGTAGGAGATGTGGTATTTGTCAAGGTCTCTTTTGTTTTCATACGGAAAGGTTGTTAGATTTTTATGCAGATAAGAGAAATAAACAACTAGAACATGAGTCATGGAATCCACGATATTATTCATGTTTCTCACCTTAGGAAATTCCTTCATGATGCCCGCGTTGTAGCAAAGCCTGATAGTTGGGGGATATAAAGGCAGAGCCAATTACATCTCATACCACTGCACACGTTGGGAGCACGGAGCTAGGAGGCTCCACAATAAAGAAATTAGGTTGGTTCGAGTGCAATGGGGAGATAACCCAGTGAAAAGCACATGGAAAACTAAAGAAAAGGTGAAGATATCTCATTCAGAGCTTTTCATTGGTAAATTTTCTCTCCAAAATTAGGATTTTGGTTGCATCCTTATTGTTAGATTGGATAGTAGGAGATGATTGCTATGCTTTTTCACTATCGCTTTACACTCATGTAAAAAAAATTATGCATGGTTAGGATATTTACATACATACTTGCATGACACGATTACATAATCTCATCGCACTTTGCTTGAGTGGATGGATTAGCAGATTACTTGGTTGTATAACATGGATGTTATTGCACGTTACGCTGTTCGTCCCTTGAAAAGATTTCAGGATGAAATCCTTCTAAGGAAGGAGAATATAACACCCCTTAAAATCAACCATGGGTAAATAAATCAAATAAATGAAAATTAAACAAGTAGAAATTTGGATATGGAACTATTTCCGTTGTGTTCATGGTGAAATTCTAATATGTTTTTACTGAAAATAGAGCTTAAACAAAGAATTTATGAGCATTTAAAATTTTGGATTTAAATAATTCAAATTCAAATTCAAATAAACAATTAAATTCAAAATTTGAAAATCAACGGAGATTAGACTTACAGTTAAGAAACTGTTAACATTAATGCTTAATGTTAAAATTATTTAAGAAGTACAATAAATAAGAAATCAACGGTAGAAATTCTTCCCAAATATACACGTACTGATCGACCCCTTCATTGGGACCGGTCGACCGGTTGAAGGAGGCAGTCGACGATCGTTAACTGTGGCAGCTAAGGTTTTATTAACACAAACACTCCATATTTATCCGTCTTCACCTAACGCCATCATATGGTTCTGCTGTGTTTCAACCGGTATAATAGAACCCTACTCTCTTTACTTTTGTTCACAAAAATATTTAGGATTTCAGCGAACCTTTGCCATTTTCTCTCTTCAGTTAGATTCAGAAATTCAATTTGGAATTCAGGTAAGGATTCTATTTCATTTCTAATTATTCTTTTAATCTATTCTCTTCTCTTCTAATCTCTCTGAGCCTACCAAAATTATATGTACAAATCATTTGCTGTGTGTATATATCAAAAGAAGAGATCTAATAAATTGTGCTTCGGCGTTGCATTCCATATAAGAATGGCTAAGGATAATCTATGAATGGAAACCTTAGTATTTTTATTCCAGCAATTGTTTAGTATATTATGGATTTGAATATTCCTTAGGGGTTTTGTGGTTTATGAAAATAAAAACCCCCTAAACTCTTATAATTCGAAATGTTAATTCTTGGTGGAATTCTCAATTGTTTACATTAAAATTGTTGGAATAGATTTTGCAGTTTTTGATGATTTCACTTTCTCTTCCACTCCTCTTTAATTCCAATTTGGTTATGAAGTTTTAATTAAGGAATAGGATGCAAAGTTTGAATTTATTTGTAGTTTACACCCTTTATTCCATAAATATATAAAAAAAATTCATCGTTTAATTCATTGTAAAAGTGGGGTTGAATGGATGCTGAAAATGAAATTGCAATTTCTATTTTTGAGATTATTCTATTAATTTGATGTGATAGATTAAGTTGAAAATTTTATTATGTACAAATCTGTTTGTTGCGATTTTGGATATGGAAATTAAATTCTTTGTTAAGGATATTGAAATCCCTTATTATGGATAATGGAAATATGGCACCATTGATAATATGGAAAAAGAACTTGTAGTACTATTGTTAAAAGGGAATTGACATTTAACGTTAGTTAGGGAAAAATTTCCGCACGTGTAGAAAACAATAAGTGCGTATTTATCTATATATTAATTACCGTAAATATCGTACAAATATGATGTATAATTGTAAAGTAAATTAAGTAATAATTGTCATCAACTCCTGCTTTAAAAGGTAATTGATTTATTAAGACAAAATAATAAGGAATTCTTATACAACCTAATCAATGGAAACAGTGAGGTGTGTGATAATATATTAGGAGTGTTATAAATATGACTAAGTTGTAGTGATGCGGGATTAGTCAAAAGACACACGGAAGTCTGCCCAGCTAATCTGGCTACCAGCAGTTTGTCTTTAGGGCTAATGTGAGACATCACCTATGATAATTAACTATGACGACATGAGGTTAGTCCTAAATTTTGTAGGGTAAATCTGCCCAGCTAATCTAGCTACTAGTACCTACGAATAGCCAAGCTAATGTGAGATGTCAACGTTGGTATGAATCATAGACGAAGGACTTGCTTCAGGGTTTTGGAGGTATTAAGTGGTTGTCAGAGGACCCGCCACTTAATCCCAAATGAAGTATTAAATGGTCGGGATTGGGTTTAGGTACAGTTAAGGATATCTCAAAAAGGTCTGCTACAATAATAAGTATCAATTATCCGAAGAGATTTCTGTGCAATATCAGTTGATAGATACCTATGTGGAGTTCGCCTTGGGATAGGTATTAAATGATCGAACCCAAACTCAATTAAGGTCTTAAATGGCCAGAGTCTTCCTATTTTCCATTTAAAGGTATTAAGAGGTTTGGGTTATATTTCTTACATTGCTAGTTATAACGTTGGTTATGGGTTATGGGATTTGGAAATCTACTTCGGGAATGAAGGTATGAAATGGTTGTTTGAGAGCCTACCTCCTTTCCTTATATGAAGTATTAAATGATTTTAAAGCAAGTAAGACATAGTCCTATTTTGACATATACTGCCTTAGTACTAAAATAATAAGGCTCAAGGTTTTTGTTCTCCAAACACTTATTATTTTGACTTCCTCCTCTTTACAACATGGGTTAAGGAAGGAGTGATGATGATGATGCTTAAAGATGGTTTAAGCAAAGCTTATGGCAGTTATTGTTATTAATTTATGACATTTTTTATTGTACCTGTAACGGCCCAGAATTTCAGTCATTTGAAATTCGTATATTTAATTTATTTTAAATATTCACAAGTAAAATTTTATAAGCTGAGTAAATTTTATTTCGAATATAGGATTTAATTGGATAATTAAGTTGTTAATTTAATATTTGAAATTGTGTGAATAATTGGAATTTGAATTTAATGTGAACGAAAAAGATTTATAAAGTTGAATTAAATCATATTTGAACTAGAATGATGTTAGAGAACTTTTAAAATCGAATTAAAAGTTAATTTGATGAAACTGAATATTTTAATATTTAATTGACGAGTAAAAATTGTCATTTTTCATACAATCTTGGATTTCGACGAAACCAGCTTCATTGGATCTGTAATGTTAAATTATTGTAAGATTTCAAATTTCGTGTCAATCGGACTTACGGTTTGTCCGGGGCAAGCTAAAGCGCGTAGAAATCGGTTTAAGAGAATTTTAAATTTAAATAAGTTGATTCGAAAACCTATCATCCAAATACGATCGAATTGGCTTCCGATATATATTCCATCGCGTTCGGAATAAGGGTAAAACATTGTAAATGCCAGGCGGCACGCTTCGTTTGGAGTCCGGGAAAAAATCAGATGAATAGTGCACGAATATTTTCTATAAAAGGCCATAACTTTTCACCATTTTCATCAAACCCTCATTACTTAGGTCTAGCTGCCACCATCATTTCAATGGCCAGAAATTGACAAACTTCTCGCCTTAATCTCTTCCAATCCATTAATCAATTCAAGAAACTCTCAACTATAAAAACAAAGATCTTTCGATCCATACGAGTATGATCGTGATCGACGCAACGTTGAAGGAGAAAAATGGCCGCGTTCGTCTAGGCTATGGGTTCGGTTTTCTCGGTCTATGTGCAACCGAGGTCAACGTCATCATGGTCGATGGTGGCTCTCGAATTGGGCTTCGAAACCCTTGTCTCCGATCGTCTTCAAGTGGCTCGAGGTGGTGGTGAAATTTTTTTGAAAATGGCGGCTTCAATGGGTTATTTGCGTTCGAATAACTTGGAAGAGGAAAGAAGATATCACGCACTTCCCTGATGATGTAGCCCGAGATCGAACGTCTGAGAATGAAAGAAGGTTTTAAAAATAAATAGATATGTAAATTCATTATCTTTTAATTCGTATTAACTTTAAAATGCAATATCTTTTTGATACAAGGTCCGTTTCGCACGAAATGACTTGCGTTGGGTTCATGTTGACGACATTAAAGTATGGAGCTGGATTTGGATTCATTTGAGCTAGTGAAAATTTTGGATAAAATTAAATGCGCATTTAATTTTATTCGGAATAAAACACTGAAACTGCGATTGGAATCAATGTGAGTACAACTCATTCTTTCTGACTCACTGATATTTTTATATAAGTGAGAATAAATATTATTTATAATGATTGATGATTGTTTGGATGATATATGATATATTGGTTGATATTTGGATATATACCTGCCTAGTGGAGCAGATGACCCTATACGTTCCCGTGTATGAACGGATGACCCTTTGTACGCGCATCTGCCTTGAAGCGCACACTGTATACGTATTCTAATATATATATATATATATATATATATATATATATTTGTTGCAGGTGACAAGTTGGAGGGATCCAACTGGATTCCTCATCCGTATTGATTTATTTACAAATATTGTTATATGTTCTATTATCATATGATATATGACGTTTTGCATGCCGTGATTGTTATATTTAGTGCCGTTGCAGCATTGGGCCTATGTTTTGGAATTTAAAAATGTTAAAGCGATGATTTCCAAATTTAAAAGGATTTTAAAGTGATTTTTGGAAGTATGAATTTTGGAATTGATTCATTTTAAATAAATAAACGTTATAATTTTTATGTTATAAAAATTATGGTTTTTGTGAACTAAAATCAGAATATGGTTTTTGGAATGTGAAGTTAACTATTTTGTAAAATGGTTTAAATTGAGATTTTAGATTTATTATAAATGGTTTATATAGAAGATTTATAAAATTGGTATTTTATAAATTAAAATATTTGAATTATAAAACGTGTTTTATAAGTGATCAAAATGGAGTTCTTAATGGATGTTATAAGTAAATAAGATTTATAGATTTATAAATTGATGAAGTTATAAAAGAAAGGATTTTGTAAATAAGAGATTTATAAGTAATTAGCTTATAATTTGGATTTTGGCATATAAATAAAATGTAAATGATATTTGTTAGTAAAGGGATTCATAAGTTGAAGTTTTTACAAAATATAAATGGAATTTATAAACATTGTTTTATAAATTCGAAATCAACTATATTTTGATAAGAGAATATAGAAGTTTATTAAAGGAACTGTACTAACAATTTTGGACAGTGGGTAATCCTTTAATTTAAATATGCAATAGCAATGGATTTGGTAAAGGGGCATATTCACGATTGTGGACAGTGAATTATCTTTTGAAACAAATGTGCAGAAGTATTGGAATTTGTTAGAGAATTTATATTCATGATTTTGGACAGTGAATAATATTTTAAAATTAAATAAACATTTTGGGAAGTGGTATTTAAATTGAATTTAAACGATTTAAAGATGTTTTAAAATGTGTTAAGTATCGAAACCATAAATTTCAACATTCATTGTTGAAATAGAAGTTTTCGAGAAATAAGGAAATGATGGACTATAACAACTGTTGTTATAGTAAATGATTTTTGAAAGGAAATGTTTTTGTATAGTATTGGGATTTATATATCTATCTAATTTTAGATCCCTATACTAGTGATTTTGGGTTGTCTTAATGATGTTTTACGCAACATTCATTTTGACCCAAATAAATGTGTTTAAAGAGAATATTTTCCTTAAAGAATAAAATATATACTCAATCCTGATTTAAGTATACGTAATATTTTCTAAGTGTTGAAAATAAATTGATTTGTGAATTATTTATTATTAAATAAGTATATGGAAATGTTTTTCAATATAGAAATTGAAATGGTTTGAGATTATATCTTTCTAAAGATAAATTGAAGTGAATATTTAGCAAGTGAATTAATTAATAAAGATTAATTAAAAGGGCCCAGTGATTGTTATGGTGCCGAACATTTGTTTGTTTGTTTTGATAGTTAAATAACCGACTATCAAATTTGGCCAAATTTTAGTTCCTCGACTTAATGTGGGAACTATTTAGTTGTACACTTAGTACATAGCCTTCTGTGTATGCTTGATTTTCATTTGTGTTGAGGATGTTGATTCTTATAATGTGGAGTATTACTCCAATCTATCGAGCTTCCTTCTTGGCCCGAAGGATAGCAAGTTGAAAGTTGGAGACGTGATAAGTCTATGAGACTTAGTTTCTGTGGTAGGTTGAGAAACGCTTTTGCCTTGTTGGTGCGAAGAGACAGGGATCAGATTTGCTTAGTGATGTTCGTACATGATAGGGGGTTCTCGCTTCTTATTAGGTAGCAAATGGATGACTCTTACTCCTACATGTCTCTAAGATCGAGCATCGAGGGGTTGGTTTGGTAGTTTGCCTTACAAGCGAGAGGTTAGCCGTAAAAGTAAATCGTGAGGTACTCATGTGAGCTATGGTGGAGTTTATCCACTGTCGATGGTTGAAAAGCCTAGATCGTCACATGTGGTATCAGAGCTTAGATTTTGTATTCCTATGTTTTGATGTGCACTCATTATAGATAGGGACAGTAGTACCCTAGATTGAGTTTAAGTGTATTATATATATGAGTGCGTAGTTGTTAGTGAATATAAAATGTTTTATATTGTGTTTACTTATCCGTTGTGCTATATGTGAATTCTGGTCGGTATGTGAGACGCCATGTTATCGAGGGATTTCCAAACACTTAAACGAGGCAAATTGACATAGTATCATTTTAAATTGGGTAAATGAAATAATTTAACCTCGATTATATTTTATATATAAATGAATAATTTTTCAGAATTATTAAAGTGTATATAAATTAATTGTTTGGTTGTTTGAAATTGTAAATATATATATAAGTTAATAAAGGTTGTTTGAATAATCTTAGTGGAAACAACAATGGTTAAAGATTAAATTATATAGGCAAGTGAATAATAAAGTATGGAATTATAATTAATATGATTTACAATTGTTAAATAATCTTATATATAAGAAATGAAACTATTTGAGTTGTAAATGTAAATGGATTTAAACTAAGGATTTGAAAATTTGAATCCCGTTGATTTTGAAAGTTGTTTTTCAAAATTAAAGAGATTAATTATTATAAATCTAAATAAGATAAATGAAGTTGAAATGATCTTATATAAGTAAAGAAAAATAGTGAAATTATATAAGTAAAAGATTTGTAAATGTGATTTATAAATAGAAAGAACTTTCAAAAGAATATAAAGCACTGAATTCACTACGTTGCTGGGAAATAATAAGGTTGGTAACTGCAGCGTCATCAGTATCATTTTTGAGTTTCCGTGTGATGGATTTGCTACTAATAGTAAATTGAAGAAGTTTTATTATGATAAACAAATTTGATTTAAAATCGAAGTTGAAATTGATAAATCTAAGTGAAATGAGTTTTGGACTTATAATATATGAGATAGTAAAATTTTTGCTTTGGTAAAGTTGAAATAAATGCGAGTTAGCATAATAAATATATGATTTGAAATTTAACTAAAGAAAAGTTAAATAAAAGGAATTGGATTTGAACCAGATTAGCTAAGTTATTGAAATGGAAATTAGACCTAAGTTGTAAAGTGATTATATAGCTATGATTTGAAATTTAAAAAAAAAGTCGAGTTTAGTGAATGGAAGTGAACTTAGGTAAAAGTTCATGGAAGTGTAATTAATAAATAAGTTACATAACATAAAATGAGATAAGGTAAGTAAAACCGATTGTTAAAATGGTCAAACACTTTTGGTTAGGCAAATTTTTTTTGAGTTTGAATGGTGATATGATTTTGACTTAAGTTAAATAAAATTGACTTAGAATTAAAATCTGGCTAAGATTTATAAGTTGAAATTTAAGTTAAGTGAAACCAAGTGATGTTTATAAAATGAAATATAGCTTAAATAATGTTGATTGAGGTTGATTTTGGTATCGAAGTAAAACTAATAAAGTGAATTAAATGAATGTGAATTTGAGTTATATAAAGAAATTCAACTTTATTTGTAGATTGAATTAGCAATTGAAATAATGAAATATGAATTGAATGTTAATCATTGAATGTAAATTAATTGATATGGAATAGTGGATGTAGGTGTTAATTCATTAAAAGCTAATGAAATTGAGTAATTGAATAAAAGTCAATTGAATGTTAAAGCAATTGGAATTAAAAGTGTTGAACCAAATTGAATGAATGTAAAGTAAATTAATTTGGTTATGTAGGATATACATTGGTTGTTAGTTGATTGTATAGAAATTCATATGAAGTTGAATTAATGAAACTGAAAGCTAAGTAATTGAATCCAAATTGGAATGGGAAGTAAAGTGAATCTAAACAAAATTGAATTTATTTGAATTGGAAGTAAACGAACTTGAATGTAAATTAGTGAATGTAAACTAACTTGAATTTGAATAATGAACGATTAGTAAAATCCAATGTTAATGAATCAATTGTGATTAAATTGAAAATCAATTCAATGAATACTAATAAGAAGTGAATGTATATTGATTTGGTTATGGAGTTGTTGGAAGATAGTTGTTTGATGCTTGGATCTGTTATTTTTGTTGCATTTGCTATATTGACATATGCAGTTATTGGTATATGTTGTATAATAATATTACTTTCACATATACATGTTTCTCATTTGTTTGTTAAGTGTTTAGTAGGTGCGGATGACGCTTGCTTTGTATTTGGAGCTCGCTTTCGCGCTATATTAGCCGTATATGCTCGCTAATAATATATGAGGTACATATCTCGAATTACATATCGTACTATTACACTTTTTTCCTTTCGGGATGCCTCATCCCCGTAGATGAGATGCATATTTGTGATATATAGATTGCTATTTTCTTTTCGGATCGAACAGCGCAAAGAAGATGCTGGCGAAATTTATGAAAATTTAAGGAGTTAGAAAATTTTAGGAAAAATGGGAAAATTTTTTGATAAATTTTTGATTTTGGAGTTGAAAGTTAAATGATATTAGTTGGTTTTAAAAGATAACTAAGTAGATTTGAAATACTTAGAAATTTATTTGTAAGTTTAGCTATTGGATTTTGAGAAAGTTAAATATTTAAGTGATTTTGGTAAATCTAGTTTTAATGAATTGTTTTGAAAAGTTAATTGATTTTCTGACTTTTTCTTACTTGGTAATTTCAAGGACGAAATTCTTTTATGTAGGGGAGAATGTAATGACCCAGAATTTCAGTCATTTGAAATTCATATATTTAATTGATTTTAAATATTCACAAGTAAAATTTTATAAGCTGAATAAATTTTATTTCGAATATAGGATTTAATTGGATAATTAAATTGTTAATTTAATATTTGAAATTATGAAAACAATTGGAATTTGAATTTAATGTGAATGAAAAAGATTTATAAAGTTGAATTAAATCTTATTTGAGCTAGAATGATGTTAGAGAACTTTTAAAATCGAATTAAAAGTTAATTTGAAGAAATTAAATATTTTAATATTTAATTGACGAGTAAAAATAGTTATTTTTCATACAATCTTGGATTTGGACAAAACCAGCTTCATTGGATCCGTAATGTTAAATTATTGTAAGGTTTCAAATTTCGTGTCAATCAGACTTACAGTTTGTCCGGGCAAGCTAAAACGCGTAGAAATCGGTTTAAGTGAATTTTAAATTTAAATGAGTTGATTCGAAAACCTATCTTCCAAATATGATCGAATTGGCTTCCGATATATATTCCATTGCGTTCGGAATAAGCGTAAAAAATTATAACTGCCAGGCGGCATGCTTCTTTTGGAGTCCGGAAAAAAAATCGGATGAATAGTGCACGAATAATTTCTATAAAAGGCCATAACTTTTCACCATTTTCATCAAACCCTAATTATAGGTCTAGCCGCCACCATCATTTCAATGGCTAGAAATTTTGAAACTTCTAACCTTAATCTCTTCCAATCCATTAATCAATTCAAGAAACTCTCAACTACAAAAACGAAGAGAATCACGAGATCTTTCGATCCATACGAGTATGATTGTGATTGACGCAACGATGAAGGAGAAAAATGGTCGCGTTCATCTAGGCTATGGGTTCGGTTTTATCGGCCTACGTGCAACTGAACTCAATGTCATCACGGCCGATGGTGGCTCTCGCGTTGGGCTTCGAAACCCTTGTCTCCGATCGTCTTCAAGTGGCTCGAGGAGGTGGTGAAAATTTGTTGAAAATGGTGGCTTCAATGGGTTATTTGCGTTCGAATAACCTAGAAGAGGAAGAAGATATCACGCATGGCCCTGATGATGTAGCCTGAGATCGAACGGTTGAGAATGAAAGAAGGTTTTAAAAATAAATAGATTTGTAACTTAATTATCTTTTAATTCGTATTAGCTTTAAAATGCAATATCTTTTTGATACGAGGTCCGTTTCACACGAAACAACTTGCATTGGGTTCGTATTGACGAGCACTACAGTGTGGAAGTGGATTGGGATTCATTTGAGCTAGTGAAAATTTTGTGTAAAATTAAACTCGCGTTTAATTTTATTCGGAGTAAAGCACTGAAACTGCGATTGGAATCAATGTGAGTACAACTCACTCTTTTTGACTCACTGATATTTTATATAAGTGAGAATAAATATTATTTATAATGATTGATGATTGTTTGGATGATATATTGGTTGATATTTGGATATATACCAGCCTAGTGTAGCAGATGACCCTATACGTTCTCGTGTATGAGCGGATGACCCTTTGTACGCACGTCTGCCTTGAAGCGGACATTGTACACATATTCTAATGTGTATATTTGTTGCCGGTGACAGGTTGGAGGGATCCAACTGGATTCTTTACCCGTATTGATTTATTTACAGATATTATTATATATTCTGTTATCATATGATATATGATGTTTTGGATGCAGTGATTGTTATATTTAGTGCTGTTGCAGCATTGGGCCTATGTTTTGGAATTTAAAAATGTTAAAGTGATGATTTTCAAATTTAAAAGGATTTTAAAGTGATTTTTGAAAGTATACGTTTTATTGAATTTTGGAATTGATTTATTTTAAATATATAAACATTATAATTTTTATGTCATAAAAATTATGTTTTTTGTGTAATAAAACCAGGATATGATTTTTGGAATGTGAAGTTAACTATTTTGTAAAATGGTTTAAATTGATATTTTTGATTTATTATAAATAGTTTATATAGAAGATTTATAAAATTGGTGTTTTATAAATTAAAATATTGGAATTACAAAACGTGTTTTATAAGTGTTCAAAATGGAGTTCTTAATGTGTGACGACCCGAAATTTCTAACCATTTAAAATTTGAAAAATTAATTGATATTAAATATTTAAAAGTAAATTTTAAACTTGAATTCCAAATATTAATATTTACTTGATAATTAAATTATTGAATTATATAGTTCGAAATTTTAAGTAGCAAGCGATGAGGCATTTTGGGAGTTTTATATAAGATAATAAAAAAAGTTAAATATAAATTAGCAAAGATATTTTTTTTAACAATACAAGATATCTATATAAGTCCACAAGCATACGCAGGAAGCTATTCCCCAATCGATATTTAGTCTTCGTCCCTCTCTATTTCTGAGTAGAAATCGAACTCATTTGTATAAAAAAAGACGCTAGATCTATCTGAAGCAAATTGAAAAGAGGGGATTTCAAATTAATCGTGGCTTCCTCTAGCTTGAAGAGTCGAACGAACGAATTCGTTCGTGCTCGCTTAAAATCAAATCGATTCTATAACTTCGCCTCCGTAACTCTAGGACTGTTCGCTCTAAATCGAAGCATGTCGCGAGCTAGGGTTTGGGCCGCACAGTGAATTGGAAGACGCGAGGCAGGGTTTTGCGATGGGAAGTTGGGTTTCGTCATCGACTTCAATTAGGGTAGAGGCGACGATGGTCGGCGATTAGGGGTTCGGCAGCAGCAGGTAGCGGTGCGAATGGGTCGCGAGGATATAGCTGTGTGGCGTATTCGATTAATGGTGAGTTGCGTTGTCGACTGGAAGTGAATCGTGGTGGCGGGTCGAGTGGCACTGGGGTTCGCGAGTTGAAATCAGTGGCATACGAGCTCGACTCGAACTCGTGGAGGAGGAGGGTCACGTGAAGCTCAATAGGGTGTCGTGCTTGGTAGCTGGAGGAGGAGAGCAGTGAGGTATAACTTTGATAATTTTAATCACCTCTGTGTTTAATCAGAATTTTTTTTATAAATTCATCTACAGTAAAGTATATGTAAAGGCAATTTTAATATGTATATTTATGAATACGATCTTTGAATATAAGAGAATTTATAAAAGTAAGATTTTGAAATCTATAAATTATTTTTATAGATGTATAAGTAGTTTTAAGAGGAAAATTCCTAGTTTAAAGTTAAATCATTAATCTAATTAATAAATGGAAATTTAAATAATTGGTTGATTGAATGTGTGCTGAAGATCTGGTGACTTTGGTTTTGGTTGGTTCTCGAATTGATTGTTGTTTGACTCGAAGCATTTGGGTTTAAAATGGTTTTAAACTTAAATCGTAAATAATAAAATGGTTCAGTTTAAAATCAATAAAGGTTTAATCAATTGGTGACTCATTAAATAGGTAGAATAACTTAAATGGATAATTAATTAATTAAATTAATTAATGATTTGGGTTAATTAATTTTAGTTTAAATTAATTAGAAGGATCATTGGGTGGTTTAATGAATAATTACTTAATGCAATTAATAAAATATAATTACTTTTTGTAATTAATCGAGAGATAAATTAAGATAATTAATTAAGGAAAATTAATTTATTTAATGAAGCAATGATTAATATTGTGGTTTAATTAATATAATTAATTTAAATTAAGGTAAATTGAAATATAATTGGAAATCAATAATTTATATAATTAATGACGTAATTAAAGATTTGATTAATTAAGGTTAATAAATCCATAATATGCGACTTATGAGAAATTAAGTAATATAAGAAATTAAGGATTAATGTAATTAATATAGTAAATTAAATTATGAAATAATTAAAACTACGGTATTGATTTTGGGTTAAGAATAATTAATATCGTGAAATTAATTAAAAATAATTACTTGAATGTAATTGAAAGATAATTAATCTAGGGTGATTAATTAAGATGAATGGATAGGGAAGGGTTGATTAATTAATTGTTTTGGAATTAATTAATGAAGGAATCTAAGTGATTGATGTTTGAAATTCAATTAGAATCAATTGATTTGATTTGTATGTGACTAAGCTTTGCTTCTGAATAATTAAATGGTATTGGATGATTTGAAGGAGTTGATAACTCTGATATGAAATGTTGTGCATTTCATTTGGATAACTTGGGATAGGATGATATGAGGTTCGAAGAGACCGGGGTTGGGTATTGGGTAAATACCCGAAACCACTTTGAATGTTTATAGATTGATATGTAAAAATCTATATGCTGGAGTAAGTGAATTGTGGAATTGGACTATTTTAAAATCTAAATCTTTGGTATTTAGAAACTTATATGTGGAATAAGTGTTGTCTATAATAAAATATGGCTTTGTGAATAGATATAAGTTACCCGGGTTTTATTTGAGTTGTATACTTTGTATTCCATGTTATTTGGGTTTACTCACGCTGGTTTCCAGCCCGACCCGGGTGTTACTTTGGTGTAATGCTCCAGTCAGACTGAGTATAACAAATTTTCAGGTAGGTACAATCTGGAGCTCAAGAGGCGAGCTGGATGGCAAAAACGTATGGAGTGCTTCCGCTGTATTATATTATTGTTGTGTATCTGTGGCATGATAATTGTATATGTTCAGTGACTGTATATATGTGAAACTCTGACGTATTAAAATGTAACCGACAGATAAAATATTCTTTTATAAACTGTTATTATTTATTATTATATTTTATCCGCTGCGAATGTGAGTTGTTGATGTTTCTGTTCTTCTTCTTCTTCTTCTATCTCTTTATTCTTTTTCATAACTATCTGGAATTTCCGGGTTTCGAAATTTCGGGTCGTTACATTTGGTATCAGAGCAGAAAGGTTAAGCGAGAACCTTGGTTCTAGTGGGGCTTAAGTATTAAATAGAGTCCGTAGTACTCTAAAATGAGTTGAGTATATGTATATGAGAGAGCGTACTTGTTATTTTCTTATATAAAGGTTTTAAATGATTTTATATAAAAGTATATTTTGATATATAAAGAAATATTTCATTCAAATAAATATTAAGGCGATTGGTTGTTAAATTATGGAAATTAGAATTAAGCAATAATATTATACAACCAAATTAAAATTTAATTAATTGAAAATGAAATTCTAAAATTAGAATTTAGAAATTGAACTGTTTAAAAGCTTTAAATAAAGGCAAGTTTGAAATGGATTCAAACTGAAATTTAATCTTGAGTTTATTGAAGTAAGAATAATATGAAAAGAAATTGGTATCCAGGTATGATAACCTTGGGTATTATCATAAATAGTTATTGTGATTAATGATGATATATTTGTTATTAAGTAAGCCAAATAAAGTAAATTTATAAGATGAGTATAACTTCTAAATTAAAGTAGGTTTAAAATTTTGAAAGTTTTAAAACCTAAGTCTATAAAACAATCAATTATTTCAAAGAGTTAAAGAAAATAACAAATAATATAATTCAGACTATTTCGAATATAGTCAGATTTTAAAACAAGAAATGTTTGGAAGATTTTTAGGGGATTTGTTTTGAATTTAAAACCAAGGGTGGTTTAAAAATTTAAAAGTAGTCTGGTGTGTAAAGGAAATAAATATGAAATTAACTCTAAGATTGAGTTTTGAATTTTCTTTGGAGTGTGGTATGATGTGAAACCCAAAGTAAAGCAATTTTAAACTTAAGTGGAAAGGTTATTAATCTGAAGGTTTAAAATTTGAATGGGAATTGGGATTTAATTCAAGCAGGAATTGAAATGATTTGAAATTGAAGCGGATTCAATTTGAAATTAGTCCAAATTTATTTGAATAATTTGGAACTGTAAATAAAGTTGAATAGGTAAGAATCAAATGGAATTTGATTTGAAGTTGGAAAGAAATTGAGAATTAATTCAACTTGAAGTGGGAATAAATCAAGTCCAATGGAAATTGGAGTTATTTAAATTGGAATTGGGTCAATTTAAATGGAATAGTAGGGGAAGTGAACAGTTTTGACCCTGGACTACTTTCAATATAAATTGTTTTAATATAAACTCATTTTTTTCCAAGCTATTAAATATATACAACCTTTCTTTCTTAAAGCCAAATTATTTTATACTTGTTTTACAATTATTTTGAAGCTATTTAACCATTTTTCAATTGTTTTCTAAACTAATTACTATTTTTCAACTACGTTACACATTAATTACTATTTTACAACTATTTTGCAATTATCTAAAAATTTTGAAACTATTTAGCTAATTTTCAATTATTTTACAATTACGTAACTATTTTATAAACTAATAATTTTTTTTTTCAACTACTTATCTATTTTTAAAATTTTCAAGCTATTTCTAAATATAAACTGGTCGGAGTTCAAACTGTTATTAATTAAATACCCAACCGACATAAGAATTGAAGTGAAAATTCAATGGGATTGAAGCGATAGTAAATAAGTGAATGGAAATTAAAGGAAAGGTGAATAGGAAGAGAAATTGATTTGGCTAAAATCAATAAGATTAAATACGTTGGATGTATGTATATTATTCTATTCGCATAAAGATTTGATCCAGATTCGAGCATAGAATTTCGAGATAGTTTATCGATCCGAGTTGGGATTTTTTCGCTCGATTTTCGACAGTGAACCTGGATATGGATTGTTGATTGGTTCTGGATATTCTCTATCTTAGTTATAGCTATGCGAGGAGAATGACGGTTTCTAATCAAGAAACCAGATCTGTGTCTGCACTAGGAAGTCGGGTGGACGATACTAGTTCGGAAGTGAAATTGTGTAATCGAGTGAGCGATCAGATTGGTATAGCGCACGGATGATAAGTGTACATCGTACAGATTTGAATGAAATTGGCATTGGAAGGAGTATTCAAATTTGAATGTTTGATTTTGAATAAATAAAGTTATATATCTTTGTTATATAAGATAAATCTCCCCTTGTTAAATCTATTGTCAGAAGAAAAGGATTTTTGACGGTATTTGAAGTATAAAATGAGTTTTATACAAGTTTGAAAGGATCTAAAGTTTTTAATATATATATATATATATATATATATATATATATATCTGAATATATATATAAAGGATCTTATGAGGATTTTGGAAAAGGGTTTTGGAAACCTTTGGATTTGGAAAGGCTTTTGATTTTTGGGTAAGATCAATATTAAAATTTGGAAAGCCTAGTTTGAGAATTATCGATTTTGGGATAATCGATTTTGTGTAAAGAAGCTTTGTATGAGATCATACTAGGTGTATGATTTGAAAGATACTATATGTGTATAGTATAAAGTGTTTTGATGATGGTTCTGGGGAAAAAGGTGCTCCCTTGAAATGAACTTCTCAGGAGTGCCACCGGGTGGTGCTGCCTTGAGCCCCAAGGAGGGGTTCTAAAGTTGATCCTATGAGGAGTCCGGAAAAAACTAGTTCCTGGGGATTATGAGTAATGTATACCATAGCGAAAGTCGTATGTGCCGCTGAGAGCCAACAGTCTACGTTTGATTTTATATCGGTAGACTGCGACCTACGGTAACATAGCGAAAGTCATGTGTGCTGTTGAGAGCCAACAGTCTGCGTTTGATTTTATATCGGTAGACTGCAACCTATGTAGGAGTGGAGAAGTTTCATTTTGATAGCGAAAATCAGAGGTCGTAGAGAGCCTGCGGTTACATGGACTTTTACTGCGATGGCAACGTAACCCTAGAATGTAATTGCGATTTGTCGTGGGTTTCATGGCGTAATCGAAGGGCCGCGGAGAGCCTACAGTTACATGGACTTTTCCTATGATAGCAACGTAACCCTGAAATGTAACTGCGATCATGAATTTGAGTGATGATTTCCATAGCACTCTCACCAAAGATATTTCTTCTAGTTTCAAAAACTGTTTTCTATATTTTCAATAAAATTATTTTTCAAGTATTTTCACTGGGTGTTGAAAACGGGTTTACTAAGTACTTATAGATTTTCAGTCCTACGCCTGACCAATGTATGACTGAATTTCTGTGAGAACAAGGACAGACTAGTTGAGACATCGAGTTATAAGAAGTATTTTTATAAAAAGCTATTTTAATAGTATTATGTGAATTTAAAAGGTATTTCTAAATTTTAAAATAAAGGTGTTGGAATTTTGGGAAAATAAAAGAAGATTCAAACCGGAATTATGAAAATTTTTGAATTCAGGAAAAATTTAATAAGGTATTTTTGTAATAAAATCGAATATTGATATAAAATTTGGAGGTAAGCTAATTTGATAGATAATTATTTGATAAAGTATGTTAATGAAATTTAACTCGGTTTAATAAAATGGGTTGTAAGTTAAAAATGGAGTTTGGAAATGAATTCAAATTGTAAATAGAATTCGACTTGGATTTGATAATGAATTAAATAAGTGGAGGTGCTGTAAAAATAAAAATAAATTAGAGTTGGATCAAAATAGTGATAGTCGGAACTATGAATAAATTCAAATGTGTTATAAATAATATCAAATGTAAATTGCAAGTAAATTAGATATAATAGGAGTGTTGTCGAATGAAATGAAAGTGAATTATAATAGAAATGGTTTGAGTTGCAAATAAAACCCAAGTGAATAGAAATAAATTGGTTAATTGAATTAAATAATAAACGGATGAAGTCTGATTGAATGGAAATTAAATAAAGGTTTTAATTGGAATTGGATTATCAGAATGGACTTAAGTTATGAGACGAATAAATATGAAGTAAAATTTCCTAAATCAATGAAAGCTTGGATTGAGTGAGAATAGTAAACCATTAAATAAGGACTTGGGTTAAATTTATTTGGGAAAAATGGATATTAATAATAAGCATTGAATGTTGTCAAGCTGATTGAAATAGTTTTAAAATGGAAACGACGCGGAGATGAAATGGAATGCATATGTTTGGTTGGTGAATAAACTTGAAATGAAATGGAATTAAATACAAGATGAGCTGAAATTAAATTGAAGTAGTTATAAACTTAAATGGATACTCTATTAAGCAAATATCGCCAAAATTTTCATAAAAATAGTTGTCGTTGTTGTAAAAAAGGTAATTAAAATCATATGGGTTGAGAGAAGTTAAATAATATTGATTTTGAATCATTTGAAGTGAATATGAGCTTGTTGGATTAAAAATCAATTGAATGTAAGAAATTGAGTTGTAAACCATTAAAATTGAAGGAAATGGTATATAAATTGGTTGAAAGCAATTGTATTAGTTTTGAAAACATTTAAATTGCCCGTGGAAGTAATTTTGAGTACATTTCTTTTAGAATTTGAAGTGTTATAGTTGTTTAAGTAAGAGAAATATTATAAACTTCATCTATATAGTGCTTATATGTGTAAATTGAGTAAGTACAGGTACCTGAAGGCCGTTTGAATGGATTTGGACGCGATAAATGCTAAAATAAATAAGCTGCTTGCTTAAAATGCTAAATAGAGGTACGCCCATGCAATAAAAATAGGAAATATGAACTGTTTTTGCTTTTTCCGACCGTGTGGGTCGATGTATATATATTTATATCTCTTGTCAAATTGCAAAAGCTCCTCCGTGCAGAGGAGACTCTGCCAAAATTTTTCGAAAATTTTGAGAGTTAGAAAATTTTAGGGGAAAATTTTGTAACGAAAAAATGATTTCAAATTGGAAATTTAAGTAAATTAGTAGATGAAACTGATATGAATCACTTATAAACGGAAGATAAAATTTAATATTCAGAATTGTAGACAAATTGAAATCATATGGAAGTGGGAAAAACTAATTTGAATAGAAGTGGGTATGAAACTTATGTAGGAAAATGTATACAATGATTTGAAAGGTTACGATTGGATATTATTGCTAAGCAGGAGATGCAGGTATTATAAGGAAAAAGGAAAATTGACTGTGATTCCAAAGGATAAATTTGAATTGCCCGATAAAAAGGTATGTATTTAAGTTTCTGTATGAAATTGGATTGGGTTTTTGATCTAGCCACTTGGCTTTTGTTTTCTTTGGAATTTGGGAGCCCGTAGACGCCTTTTGTAGTTGTACCGAGCAGCCCCGCAAAGGAGACGCTGGCAATTTTTTTGGAAATTTAGGTAGTTAGAATTTTTTTGAGAAAGTTGTGATAATTTAAGTTTGAATTTTAAATTAGATTTAAATCAGTGAAGTAAATAATGTTATTGGAAACTATAGAAGGTTTTGGAAAACTGGCTGAAGTGACAGTAGGTCTTTAATAAAAGATAGTTGGTAGGATGTTGAGTTGTGGGTGGAAAAAAGTAAACGGGTATTGGACCATTCTTCCTAATTAGTAATTTTGGGGACAAAATTCTTTTAAGGGGGGAGGAATGTGACGACCCAGAATTTCTAACTATTTAAAATTTGAAAAATTAATTGATTTTAAATATTTAAAAGTAAATTTTAAACTTGAATTCCAAATATTAATATTTACTTGATAATTAAATTATTGAATTATATAGTTCGAAATTTTAAGTAGCAAGCGATGAGGCATTTTGGAAGTTTTATATAAGATAACAAAAAAAGTGAAATATAAATTAGCAAAGATTTTTTTTAACACTACAAGATATTTTTATAAGTCAACAAGCGTACGCAGGAAGCTATTCCCCAATCGATATTTAGTCTTCGTCCCTCTCTATTTCTGAGTAGAAATCAAACTCATTTGTATAAAAGAAAAGGGGGCCGCTAGATCTATCTGAAGCAAATTGAAAAGAGGGGATTTCAAATTAATCGCGGCTTTCTCCATCTTGAAGAGTCGAACGAACGAATTCGTTCGTGCTCGCTTAAAATCAAATCGATTCTATAACTTCGCCTCCGTAATTCTAGGACTGCTCGCTCCAAATCGAAGCATGTCGCGAGCTAGGATTTGGCCGCACAGTGAATTGGAAGACGCGAGGCAGGGTTTTGCGATGGGAAGTTGGGTTTCGTCATCGACTTCAATTAGGGCAGAGGCGACGATGGTCGACGATTAGGGGTTCGGCAGCAGCAGGCAGCGGTGCGAGTGGGTCGCGGGGATGTTGCTGTGTGGCATATTCGATTAATGGTGAGTTTCTTTGTCGACTGGAAGTGAATGTGGCGGCGGGTCGAGTGGCACTGGGGTTCGCGAGTTGAAATCAGTGGCGTACAAGCTCGACTCGAACTCGTGGAGGAGGAGGGTCACGTGAAGCTCAGTAGGGTGTCGTGCTTGGTAGCTGGAGGAGGAGAGTAGTGAGGTATAACTTTGATAATTTTAATCATCTCTGTGTTTAATCAGAAAAAAAATTTATAAATTCATTTACAGTAAAGTATATGTAAAGGCAGTTTTTATATTTATATTTATGAATACGATCTTTGAATATAAGAGAATTTATAAAAGTTAGATTTTGAAATCTATAAATTATTTTTGTAGATGTCTAAGTAGTTTTAAAAGGAAAATTTCTAGTTTAAAGTTAAATCGTTAATCTAATTAATAAGTGGAAATTTACTGTCCGCTAGTTTCAAATACTAATAAATTATATAATGTTATTCGAGGTTAAAACCATGGAAACAAGCCAGTTTGGAATGGATTGCAAACAACAAAACAAAGGTGAGTAAATCTCACTCTGTTGGATTTCTATTTAGATTTAAATGGTTAAATTTAAATAATTGGTTGATTGATTGAGTTGATTGAATGTGTGCTGAAGATCTGGTGACTTTGGTTATGGTTGGTTCTTGAGTTGATTATTGTTTGACTCGAAGCATTTGGGTTTAAAATGGTTCTAAACTTAAATCGTAAATAAGAAAATGGTTCAGTTTAAAATCAATAAAGGTTTAATGAATTGGTGACTCATTAAATAGGTAGAATAACTTAAATGGATAATTAATTAATTTAATTAATTTTAGTTTAAATTAATTAGAAAGATCATTGGGTGGTTTAATGAATAATTACTTAATGCAATTGATAAAATATAATTACTTTGTGTAATTAATCGAGAGATAAATTAAGATAATTAATTAAGGAGAATTAATTTATTTAATGAAGTAATGATTAATATTGTGGTTTAATTAATATAATTAATTTAGATTAAGGTAAATTGAAATATAATTGGAAATCAATAATTTATATAATTAATGATGTAATTAAAGATTTGACTAATTAAGGTTAATAAATCCATAATATGCGACTTATGAGAAATTAAGTAATATAAGAAATTAAGGATTAATGTAATTAATATAGTTAATTAAATTATGAAATAATTAAAATTACGGTATTGATTTTGGGTTAAGAATAATTAATATCGTGAAATTAATTAAAAATAATTACTTGAATGTAATTGAAAGATAATTAATCCAGGGTGATTAATTAAGATGAATGGATAGGGAATGATTGATTAATTAATCGTTTTGGAATTAATTAATGAAGGAATCTAAGTGATTGAGGTTTGAAATTCAATTAGAATCAATTGATTTGATTTGTATGTGACTAAGCTTTGCTTCTGAATGATTGAATGGTATTGGATGATTTGAAGGAGTTGATAACTCCGATATGAAATGTTGTGTATTTCATTTGGATAACTTGTGATAGGATGATATGAGGTTCGAAGAGATCGGGGTCGGGTATTGAGTAAATACCCGAAACCACTTTGAATGTTTATAGATTGATATGTAAAAATCTATATGCTGGAGTAAGTGAATTGGAGGAATTGGACTATTTTAAAATCTAAATCTTTGGTATTTAAAAATTTATATGTGGAATAAGTGTTGTCTATAATAAAATGTGGCTTTGTGAATTGATATAAGTTACCCGGGTTTTATTTGAGTTGTATACTTTGTATTCCATGTTATTTGGGTTTACTCACGCTGGTTTCCAGCCTGACCCGGGTGTTACTTTGGTGTAATGCTCGGGTCAGACCGAGTATTACAGATTTTCAGGTAGGTACGATCTGGAGCTCAAGAGGCAAGCTGGATGGCAAAAACGTATGGAGTGCTTCCGCTGTATTATATTATTGTTGTGTATCTGTGGCATGATAATTGTATATGTTCAGTGACTGTATATATGTGAAACTCTGACGTATTAAAATGTAACCGACAGATGTAATATTTTTTTGTAAACTGTTATTATTTATTATTATATTTTCTCCGCTGCGATTGTGAGTTGTTGATGTTTCTGTTCTTCTTCTTCTTCTATCTCTTTCTTCTTTTTCGTAACTATCTGGAATTTTCGGGTTCGGAAATTTCGGGTCGTTACATAATGGATGTTATAAGTAAATAAGATTTATAAATTGATGAAGTTATAAAAGGAAAGATTTTGTAAATAAGAGATTTATAAGAAATTAACTTATAATTTGGATTTTTGCATATAAATAAAATGTAAATGGGATTTGTTAATAAAGGGATTTTATAAGTTGAAGTTTTTATAAAATATAAATGGAATTTATAAACATTGTTTTATAAATTCGAAATCAACTATATTTTGATAAGAGAATATAGAAGTTTATTAAAGGAACTATACCAACGATTTTGGACAGTGGGTAATCCTTTAATTTAAATATGCAATAGTAATGGATTTGGTAAAGGGGTATGTTCACGATTTTGGAAAGTGAATTATCTTTTGAAATAAATGTGTAGAAGTGTTGGAATTTGTTAGAGAATTTATATTCACGATTTTGGACAGTGAATAATATTTTAAAATTAAATAAACGTTTTGGGAAGTGGTATTTAAATTGAATTTAAATGATTTAAAGATGTTTTAAAATGTGTTAAGTATCGAAACCATAGATTTCAACATTCATTGTTGAAATAGATGTTTTCGAGAAATAAGGAAATGATAGACTATAACACTATTGTTATAGTAAATGATTTTCGAAAGGAAATGTTTTTGTATATTGTTGAGATTTATATATCTATCTAATTTTCGAATCCCTATACTAGTGATTTTGGGTTGTCGTAACGATGTTTTACACAACATTCGTTTTGACCCAAATAAATGTGTTTAAAGAGAATGTTTTCCTTAAAGAATAAAATATATACTTAATCCAGATTTAAGTGTATGTAATATTTTCTAAGTGTTGAAAATAAATTGATTTGTGAATTACTTATTATTAAATAGGTATCTAGAAATGTTTTCCAATATAGAAATTGAAATGGTTTGAGACTATATCTTTTTAAAGATAAATTGAAGTGAATATTTGGCAAGTGAATTAATTAATAAAGATTAATTAAAAGTGCCTAGTGATTGTTATGGTGCTGGATATTTGTTTGTTTGTTTTGACAGTTAAATAACCGACTATCAAATTTGGCTAATTTTAGTTCCTCGACTTGGTGTGGGAACTATTTAGTCGTAAACTTAGTACGTAGCCTTCTGTGTAGGTTTGATTTTCATTTTTGTTGAGGACGTTGATTCATATAGTGCGGGGTATTACTCCAATCTATCGAGCTTCCTCTTGGCCCGAAGGATAGCAAGTTGAAAGTTGGAGACGTGATAAGTCTATTATACTTAGTTTCTATGTGGGGTTGAGAAACGCTTTTGCGTTGTTGGTGCAAAGAGACCAGGATCAGATTTATTTGAAAACCACTTCGGACCAACGTATATGCGACGATTGTGCAAGTTGCTTGTGATGATATTGATATTCCAGAGTTTCATAGTTGGGGACTACTTGTTGATCATTTGGGGTTAAATCTCAATATACATCCACTAACAGTGGTCTCTTCATTATGAAATATCAAATGCGAGGACTATTCGCTACTAATCCTTGGGATTTTCCGATAGGATGTGGTAGGAAAGTACCTTCGGTTTGTCCTGTTACTGGACAACTTGTATGGATGTTTGTCTGACATTGCATTTCTAAAGATTACGTACATTGGTTTTTACAAATGTACATCAATGGTGGTGGAGAAGGCAACTTCTCTTAGCTTAACACCCTCCTTGAGACGTATGAGCTTAGGGGTTATATTTTTGTGGAAAGCAATTAGTAGTCAACGGAAATGGCTGTGTAGCATTCTACATGATGTGATTATGATTGTGAAAGTTAATCGTTACCTTTAGCCTCATCAACCAGAAATGACCAAAACATGGTTAGATGCAGCAAGGCTAAGTGGGTCATTCCCAAGTAGGATATGATCATCCTCTTCTAGATATATCTTTGCACGCTATGACGTAGTATATCTGATTATGTGGTCTGTATGCTTAGAGGGTCCTCGGTAAAGGTCGGTAACGACCGGAGGATGACATATTCAGTACCAACTTGTTATAGAGGTGGACCGATCTTGTGTTGGTAGAGAAACTTTGTGATGGTTTCTCGGTACATTCTTCTAGAGATGTACCGCTAGAAGGTAGTCCCTTCACCTGGTCATTTGTATGGAAATCCAAACTGCACTATGTGTTTGCCATTTTGATTGTATTACCCAATTGGGCTATATGCTGGAATTTAATCAATGTAACAATTTCGACTATGATTAATATTATTTGTATATAGTAGACATTACTATAATATAAGAGGATTTGATATGATATGTTTTAGTTAACGTAAGGTAAAAACTCCATGTTTATGTGTGGACTTGTCTAACGAGATACTTTTATTTTGATAAAGAAAAAGTTTTGGTAATTTAATAAATTCAGTTGAGTGTGTTACTCACGCTAGTTTACCATACTGATCCGGACGTTCTTCCCTTTCAATGCTCGAGTCAGATCGAGTATATTTACAGGTCTAGATTTGATGCTTTTGGAGCTTCAACAGGAGAGCTGGAGATCTTCATTTTTGTGCATCCGTATTTGCTTGATTATCTGCTGCATTGCTTTGTTTGTTGTGGTATATTATCGGCAATTGTGAGGACAAGTTATTATAACTTTTCAGGCTGATAACTCTGGTTGATTGTTGAACTCTGATTGATGTGTATATATACAGTTTCTATTTTGTAAAGATCATTGATATGATATTATATATTTTCTGCTGCGATGTGAGATTCTGTATTGTTCTTTTTGGTTCTATCTTCTCTTCTCTTCTTCTCTCTTCTTTTCTTTCTCTTGACTTTCCATCAGTCTGTGCTTTTTGGGTCGGACATGTGTGGATTATTGTCGATTCAAAGGGTACGAATTTGCGGGTCATCATAGTACCCATGAAAGGATACTTCTGAGCAAATGATGTGGTGGTTATCATGGAGACTATTGTATTATGACATTTAACAAATGATGTGACGGTTATCGTGGAGACTATTGTACTATGACGTTTGAATTTATTTTGAAATAAATGGGTACGATTTCCTATTATACTTTGTTCCTTTGGCAGTGAGTTCTGAAAGAATAGTTACATCGTTATGTGGTTATAACTTTACGAAGTAAGAGCCGACTTTAAAATGGGTTTAAATTTCGGTGGGCTATTTTTGGGTCCGTATTTAGGTCCATTTCGGCAGGTTATTGTGATTTGGTCCATATTTGAGAAGGTTTGTACTTGCATTTGTTGATAATGTACTAATATATAGTCAGGCTTAGTCTAAGCATATAGATCACCTCAGATTAAGTTTTAAGGTGTTGAAACAAAACTAATTAGTAATCAAGCTTTCTAAATGTTGCTTTGCAAAAAATACTTTTGAATATCTAGGCCATTTCATCTCTATTCAAGGAATATCAGCGGACCCCAATTACATATAGGCTGTGATGGAATGGCCATTACAAAAAAATTTAAAGGCACTGAGAGGATTATTAGGGTTAACTGGTTATTAAAGAAGTTTATAAGGAGTTATGGACTTATTGCTAAACCACTGACAGAAATGTTAAAAAAGATTGCTTTTGCACGGACTAAAGAAATAAGGAAAGCATTTGAACAGTTAAAAATGTTTAATTCATCCACCTATGTAAGCAATGCAAGATTTTTATCAGCCGTTTATTCTAGAATGTGATGTAAGTGGTTTAGGCATTAGAGCAGTGTTAATACAATATGGGAAACCTCTAGCTTATCTCAGTAAAGCATTGCATGTAAGAAACCTTATTGTCTCTATTTATGAAAATGAATTAACGGCCATTATCATAGCTACTAGAAAATGGTCTCAATATTTAATAGGTAGGCAATTCATTATCAAGGCTGACCATTAAAGTCTCAAGTACCTACTTTCTCAAAAGCTATGCAATGGAATGCAAAATAAATGGTTGGCTAAATTACATGGTTTGATTATAGAATGGAATAAAAAGGGAAATAAATAACATTATGGAAGATTCGTTATCAAGGAAGGAAGGAGACTTCGTAGAAAATCATCGGGTATAAGCAATCTTGATAGGGCAGACACCATGGTTACAAGAGTTGAAGAATATGCTATTAGCCTCATCCTGGTATCAACAACAGATTTCAAACATTCAGATCAAGGAACTAGCCGAGAACAAATAAAAGCTAGTAGATAATTTAATATTTTATAAAAGTGAAATTTTGACTGATCATCACATGGGTACCTTGCTGCAAACAATAATTTTAGAGCATCATTCAACTCTCTTGGGGGATCACTTTGGGATTAAAAGTACAATTATAAAATTAAAACAAGTCTTCTACTAGAAACATACGAAAAGAAGTGTTGAATACTCAATCAAATCATATAATACTTATCAAAGGAATAAAGGGATAAGTATACTTTTTATGGGCTATCACATACTTTTCCTATACTAGATAAGGTATGGGTAGACATCTCTATGGATTTTATCACATATTTAACCAAGTGCCACAAATATACAGTGATATATGTAGTGGTTGATAGATTAAGTAAATATGTATAGTTCTTTCCTCTCATTCAACCTTACACAACCAAAGGTGTAGTAAATGTATTTTATAATGGGATCTCTAACCTACATGGAATGCCTAAGTCAATTGTGAGTGATAGAGATGCTCTTTTTACTAGAAATTTTTGGCAAGAATTATTTAAATTGTAAGGACGCAGACAGAAAATGAGCTTAGCATATCACCCTTGGAGTGATAGGCAAACCGAAGTAATTAACAAGATTACTAAAGGTTACTTAAGATGATTTGTATGTCAGAAGCCTCGAGAATGGTTTAAGTCATTATCTCTAGCTGAATATTGATACAATACTACAGGAAGACCATAACAAATACTACACCTTATAAGGCAGTGTATGGTATATATCCTCTTAACTTACTCTCATATGTATCACACACGACTAAAGTAGAACATGTAGAGGAAGTTTTGTTCATTGGAGATATCATATTATAGTTTTTAAAGGATAATATGAAATTAGCTCAAGAAAGAATGAAGAAATATGCAAATTTAAGGAGGACTAAAAGGGAGTTTCAAGTAGGAGATTAAGTGGTTTTAAAACTTCAGACATATAGGCGAGTCACAGATAAAAATCAAAGGACCCATAAATTATCTCCTAAGTATTTTGGTCCCTATCAAATAGAAGAAAAAATTAGCACGGTGGCTTATAAATTGAAGTTGCCCAACCATGTTAAGATTCACCTAGTATTCCATGTGTCTCGGCTTAAAGAAAGGATATAGGACGAAGTTGATTGTTCAAGATGATGTCCCCATCATGAAGAAGAGGTGGTAGCACAACAAGATAGGATATTGGATATAGAATTATGCCTAGGAATAATGATGTTGTTGAGCACATTTTAGTGAAGTGGAAGGAAAAGCCTGAAGAAGAAGCAATATGGAAAGATTACTAGCCTATGATTTAAAGATTTCGTACTCTAGATGTTAGGACAAGGTCTATTCTTTAAGAATTAAAAGGGGGTGTAACACCTTCTCTTTAGTGGAATTGGTCACCAACACAGATTTCTCGAAAATCTTATTTCTGACCAAGTTCGTCGATATCTGATCATCAGGTCATCGGAGGAAATTGCTGGAAGGTGTCAAAGGTGAAGTAGGTTAAGGACTCGAGGTAGATGGGGCTAAAAGAAGGATATGAGGAAATGTATCATATGTGCACGTGTGTGCATTTGTGCACGCGCATGGCATTCTTATGCATATCTGTTGCTTATTTGGCTGGCTTTGTATTAGGTTGGGTTATACTGGGCAAGTGTGTACAATGTACATGGGTTAGCCTACTAACTAGGCTAGGGTTATATTATGGTTTAATTTTGATGCATAAGCATGCCTATAAATATCATGCATAGAATTTGTGAATAACAAATATCAGTTTTCCATTTTCTTCTTATTGCGAGTTCTCTCTCTTCACCAGTTCTTGCTTACTTCTTACCTACAACTCTTCCTCTCCAATCATCTTATTAATCATTCTTCCTCACCTCTGATCAACTGCCCCATCTTTCTCTAATTTTTCACTTCCTAAACCCCTTAATGTGATTGTTTTTATCCCAGTAGTCCCCTCACACTTCTTCGTATTCTCCTTTTAGACCATCTCACTATTATTAGCAAACATGACTCAAACTTCTGATGACCAAGTTGCTAATAAGTGTATGGATTTAATTACAATCTCAACGATAGTCAAGCAATAACATATTTATTTTAGAATAATGATAGTTTAAATTTAGTTTTAATAATTGTGTATGGGTACAGAAAGAGGCATGCTTTGGGAACAAATCAAAAAAATTGTAAACACTATATATATTCTGTGGTTAGTTATTGGGGTTTTTAACTATGTTTTATATGACACTGATATAATTAGGCTATGAAATGACTCAAAAAATGCAGATAAAGATTTTCTCGACACCACTTATTTTCTCGACACTGCTCAATTTTTTGGATTACAAGAAATGCATTACTTTGTTAGTAAATTTACTTTGAGAGGGGAAACTATGCATGTCATAAAAAAATGATACATCCTTTATAAATTATGAGTTTGTTTTAAAGCTCTATGATTCATACATAGAAATTCTTAATCATTCATCAAGTGATCATAGCCCAACTTTGATCTAACTTGTTAAAAATGATTCTCAGTCCAAAATATTCCTTTAGATTCAATAATGCTTTGTGCAACTCTCAAAGTACCATCTTCCAATTTCATGTTGCAACGTTATCTATGAAATTCTCCTAAATGTAATTTGCAACCGATTCAAGAAATATTTCAGTGACCTCATTTCCTTTAACCAAAATGCCTATATCCCTGGTAGAATAATGAGTGAAAATTCCTTCTTAACTCATCAGATGGTAAGAGCTTTTAATAACAAAGGATCAAACAACATGTGATTAATAATAGACATACAGAGAGCATTTTTATAGAATAAACAAGGAGTTATCAAGGACCACTAGTTTAAGTAGTAAGATCTCTAGATTGTAGTTCTAGAGATTTTTTGCTTGATCCCTCGAGACATCAAAATGAGTGCTTTATGAAAAATTAAGCACCACTCTTATTGTCAAAAATATATAGAGAGTTTATTTATCAAATGCTTTTACTCATGGGGTTTCCACATAATTTAAGTGAAGAAATAGGAAAGAAACAATGAAATAAAAAAATATGAGGCACGTGAAACTAATTCTTTATTGACATATTTATGGTGATGATTATAATTTGAAAGGACTAAATTATTGGAAAAAGAAGCAATGTCCAATCAAATTAATGGGCATTAAATGTGGAAATTAATTTTAAATAATGACAAGCATTATTTTTTGCTTAAATTAGTCGATATGAATTATGGATATTAATTATTCCATCATATGTATTTATTGGTGACTACCTAATGTGTTGGAAAGTATTATTCCACTATTTCTATTTATTATTGATTACCCAATGTAACACCTATAATTTTTGATAACATTATTTAAGAGATTTAATTAGATAAATTAAATAGAACAATGTAATAATTAGAATGATAAGGAGATAGAGATTCGAATAAATAACAAAGAGGTCGTGCTTAACAAATTAAATGTGATTAAGAATGGTTTTTAAGTTAATTAATTTACACAGGGGCATATTGGGAATTAGCTGCACCTTGACACCATCACCCTTATATATATATTTATGTTCCTTATACCATTCACGTTCTCTTTTCTCATTTTCACAAAATATCAAAACGTAAACTATTAGGGGAGCCGGCCATTAACAAAGAAAGAAAAGAGGAACTCAATCAAAAGCTAAGGATTTAAGCTTAGGGGAAATTAATCTTAATCCAATCTCCTTATCCTAATCAAGGTGAATAATAATTTATACCATTTGTATTTTTTATGATCATATGTTTTCAGATTTAAGATTAAATTCGTTTTTATAATGATGTGGATGATGATATACTTGGATCATAATATGTTAGATTTAAACAAGATCGTTTACATACGATTTTCACGTTTTACGGGTAAAACTGATTATAATTGATTTCGAATGCCATGAGGAATTTATATGTTATGTAAAACATAATTGTGGAGTTGGTTTTTAATTTTGATAATTTTCCAAGCTATGGAAAGATTATTATGAATTTTTAAAGGAAAATTGGATCAAGTTGGGTAAAAAAATTATTTCTATTAGTTTAGGAAGAATTTGGGTATGAAATTTTGATATGTTTGATAACATGATAAAAGTGAATTTTTGGGGATTTTTCATAAGAGATTTACTTTGGAAAATAATTAGTTTCAGAAGAAACTAAGTGAAATTTTGTTTTTTCTTAATGGAAGGGATTAATTGTTAAATTTTTCTTAATTTAGATCTGATAATAGGCGACAGCTATTTTGTAACGAATTTGAAAATTTGAGTCAGCCAATCACATGTTTACACATGGGCAAATTAGTTAGAAAGTATTTTCTTTAATTAGCATTAATCAGCTTTTACCCAGAAAAGTGAGTTCCGTGACTATTAGATGTGCCTTTCGGCTCCAATGCTTCTGCTTCAATCAAGTCGAAACCCCACAAAGCCGAAACCAACACATAAAGTATCACTTAGAAGGTATGTAGTGGATTTGAGGAAGGCGTAAGGCATAGTGTCGAAAGCATATCTTCTGATGGGGTTGAAACCTTAGTTTTACTTTCAAATGAAAAAGCGCCTGCCTTGTTTTATTATAGCTTTCGAAGGGGTCGAAACATGTGATTTTAAAAGAGGTTTTTAGTATTTTTCGAAGGGGCTACCATTTTACGGTTTAAAAGTATAGGCTTTCGAATGGGTTCCTTTATTTATAAATTGATGCTTTCAAAAGTATTGATTCCGACTTAGTCAAAACCCAGCCATGGTTCTTTTGCCTTTCGAGAGTATTGAAGTCATCAATGCTTCCAAAGGGTAGCTTTTAT
The DNA here is from genome assembly GCA_030765085.1 of Allium cepa. Classification (NCBI taxonomy): domain Eukaryota; kingdom Viridiplantae; phylum Streptophyta; class Magnoliopsida; order Asparagales; family Amaryllidaceae; genus Allium; species Allium cepa. The sequence goes on from CM060934.1 coordinate 693,484,178, forward strand.
TTTAACGTTGTACAAGCCACTTCCTAAATGCTTTCAAACGGGCTAAGGGTTTCGAAGGCAATGGCTTCAAAAGGGGGTTTCGATGCTAACCTTTAATGTTTTACTTAAAGGCTTTGAAGCTTTCAAAAGGGAGGTGCCGACGCCATCAAATTTTCCCCAAACCCCCCAAACTATTTTATACGATGATTAAAGGTTTTGAAAGGGACAATTTTGTATATACTCACTTTGAACCAAAAGATGTTTTTAAAGAAGAACCTAATGATTTTGAAAGGGGTACTTTCATTGGTTTCGAAGCTAAGTTTCGAAGAATTACCAAGTAATGTTTTGATACTTTTGAAAGGTATATTCTTGTTTCGAAAGAGATGATTTAAAGATCTTCAAAAAATTTATGTGCAATGTTTTGAAAAGAAGTTTTCTATGCTTTCGAATGAGGTTATCCAGGGGTTCAAAATTAATGTGATATGGTTTCGAAAGCCTTATTTTCCAAAACAAATAACCCAATCACATTTTAAAGGAAAACCATGGCATAAATAAAGTATTTTGAAATGGAGTTTTGATTAAGTTTTCCTTGATTAATAGGTTAAAGTGATTAACCCGGTTATTATGTTTGCCTCTTCATATATGTATATATTTACATTGTAATTGACCCATAACTTAATTTGGGAAAGGGTAGAATAACCAGTTCGGTTGACCTAGTAGTGAACATAAATTTAATTCACTCTTGAATGAGTAAAATTGCATATAGAAGGTCAGGAAGACCAGAGTATAGGATACTAAAAGATTAATTGAAGATATTAGCAAGAGCCAATTTGTTCATAGTAAGCCCATGAAAACTATGGTTAAATGAAGATGTCAGAAAGACAGGTTCACAGTTAGTCCGTGAAAACTACGATTTGATATTGGCAGGGGCCAATAAGTTTGTAGTTAACCTATGAAAACTATATATGGATTTAGATATTGACAGAAGTCTATAGGTTCCTAGTCAACCCATGAAAACTAGGATAAAGGGAAGATATTGGAGTTACCAATAGGTTCAGGGAGAACCCGTAAAGCAACGATGATATTGACAGGGGCCAATATGTTCCTATTGTTCCCATGAAAAATATGAAATGGGACAAAGAGTCCAAAAATATTTATCCGGTTATTAGTCAGCCCATGAAAACTATTAGGTTAATAGTAACGCTAAAAACTATAACCGAGACAGATAATCAAAATGAATGGGGATAGAAAATCCAGAATTGATTTACTTATTTGCATATGATCATATTATTTTGAGATATTTTAACCATTGTGGATGTAGGAGCATAGTATATGGTTTTATATAGGTTTAGGATAGTATTAAGGGGAAAACCCGTTCCACTAAGCGGCGTGGTCTCACTAGATATCTAAATGGTTTGAGATGGTAGATTATTATTCATACCAGGCTTTATGTCTGACTCGAAGTTTATGTTTTCCCCTTAAACTCTTGGGTACTCAACTGATTTTGAGTAGTTTGAGAGTTGAGGTTTTTAGGTACCTCTATAGACGAATAAGCTTTTAGAGACGTGTAGGAGGCATGACAACTACTTAGAGTTCTCTTTTACTTCGATTCCGCTGTGTTTTTTTATGTAAAGGCAAGGTTGTTTAATTTCCTATATATACTCTGATCATCTAAGGGAGCATCTAAATATGCTACTCTTGGTGTATGTTGTAATAAGTATATTTTTTCTAAACGTGGTTCTCGTATTGGGATTATGTAATGAATTTGAAATGTCTTGGAATGGAATATGGAACTTTTTTGATGTTTTAATTTTTTTCCATATTCATGTGTTTCTGTTATATCAATGTATCTAACATTGCCGTAGTTGGTTACCAAGGATTAATATTTATGGATAACTACAACATCCATAGCCGTTAGTCTTTGGCCACCATGTGGGGGATGTTACAAGTTGGTATCAGAGCATAGGTTTATGAAATAAATGAAACTAAACCTAAAATTTTTTCAAACCTAATCCAATGAATCTGAAAATAAGATCGGGGTTTGGGTTAACGCTATAGTAACATACTTGTATTTGATATATATATAAGTACGTATTGCTCTCTCTCTCTTAGACCATTCTTCTGTATCATACTAAGGCTCATATGCCGATTTAAGAGAATGAATATATGGAATCAAGAAATGAAAGAGGAAATCTCGGTGGAGGAAGCACCACAACTAATGGAAATGTTCGACCTAATACTAGGAGGAGCCATGGTTGACAAGCTAATGCTAACCAAAATGCCGATGCCAATGTGGGTGCTGCAAATCCACAAGTAGATATAAGGGCGATGTATTAGTTCTTCATTAATATGATGAAAGTGAGAGGTGCTAGTAGAGTTGCTGGAAATGTTGGAGGAGCTAACCGTGTGGCTCCTGTTATTATGCTAAGTTAAGCTGAGATTATACCAGTCTTCGTGAAAAACCATTTATCAGTACGGAGGATGCCATAGAAGTTGAGGATTGGCTGTTACATTATGGGAGAATCTTTGTTGATTTGGGATTGGATGATGCAATGAGGAGTAGGATGGCCTCCAGACAGTTTCAAGTGGCAGCACTTCATTGGTGAAATAGTGTTACTGTCGGGATTCCGGAGGAGGAGTTAACTCGGGTAGATTTTAGAGGGAGATTTGAACAAATTTTTTATCTGGAGTTGCTAAGTTAGCATTTCTAGGAAAGTTTATGGATTTGGTGTAGGGAGAGATGTTGGTAACAATTATGCTACTAAGTTTGATGAGCTGTCCTAATATAGACATGCTACTATATACACTGACATCAAGGGAAATGAGAGGTTCATTTGAGGATTGAGATCTGAGCTTGCTAGGGTGACCCTGACACATATCCATGATACTTATAATGTGGTTGTGGTGATGGCAATCCGCCATGAGGTGATGCTTGCTATTGGTGCTAGAGAGAAGCTAGTTGAAACCCAAGGTTCTCAAGGAAAGAAGATGAAGTTCTTTAAGAAGAAGGGAGCCCAGAAAGAAGAAGCTGCCAAGAAGGCAAAGGCTGATTTAGTTTGCTTTAAGTGTGACAAGAAGGGTCATTATGCAAACGAGTAGTGTGGCACGTGCGATGCATGTGCACAAGAGGAACTGGTATTCCAAAATGCTAGTTGTGAAAGCACACTGTAAGTAATAAGTATAGTTTTCGTAATCAATAAGATTTTAACTTCAATTTTTTTGTATATGTGATCATATAAAAAATCCCTTACTTAAAAAGAGTAATACAACATTTGTGAAGAGCATATGTGTATTCATGGCGAAGAATAATATTTAGTGTAAAAGTACTGCATTTGAAGTGTTAAAAAATTAAGTATAGTTAACTAAGTTCATGATTACATGTTAATAACACATCCTTATATATAACATTTCTAGCATGTCCATACAAAAATTGCACACGACGCATTTATATTGTCGAAAATGGCCAATTTAAAAAATGAAGTTAACATACGAAATTAAAAAAAAAATCTACGTTTTAAGAAATAACCCAAGCACCTGAAACAATCCATTATTCCGTCATCCCTCTATCCCCTTCATCCTTCCATACTTCTCATATTTGAGATACATATCAAAAACCAAAAACACAAAATTCATTTTAAACCAAACACTACCTAAACTTTTTACTGCTCAAACAAACTTCATTCATTTTATTTCTTCAAGTAACATTATGGAACCATAGGGATGCGGTTTGATTTATTTAATATTGTGTCATTTGTATTTATTAAAAGACACAATAGTGATGCCAAACCTATCCCTGCATCAAAAATGATATTCTTAGTTAACGTTGATGTTGAAAAATTCCATTAACAAAATAGGCTTGATGACCATGCTAGAGCTAACAACTGCATAACTATTAACCTGTTGCAAATCAAGCCGAACAACAACAATAATAAAATTAAAACTATCCAAAAGTCAAAAGAAATGAGATATCAACAAAACTTAATAGGTTATGAGTGCATAACCCATTAATTTCCAATAGCATAAATTTGTTCCTCGACCACTTTAGGCTACAAAAATATGAAATAACTTCTAAAATCTAAATATAGAACAATAAACTATAATTGTAAATGTTTTATTGAAATCATGAGGTACATATCAAGTCGTGCATGAAAAAATGTTATTTGGGCTCTAAAAGTGGTTTCCAATTCCAATGCTAATACTGTTGTCGTTGCCTATTCCAATGCCCAGTGTCAAGATGCGGCCAATCATTTCAGTTTTGAGGTCGTAATGTCTGAGTTTGCGCAGCCTTGTTTTGTCTTTGCTAATCTGACATGTGCAGCACATGCATATACTCTTGATGTGCTTAGTGAGCTACCTACTCATGCAAATGCCTCCCATGCAAATAATTACCAATCGTTAGTGTAATCAAATAGTGCAACTAACACAATCAAAACCAACAATTAAATGCGATCAGATCCTAAACTAATGAAGCATCAATAAATATTAAAGTACAGTCGTAGACATAAAAAACAACTTGTATGCATTGTGAATTGCATTCTACATTATAGGGTTTCATCCTACTGTCCAGATTCGTAATTTATGAACCAACAAAACATGGAAAAATTAAAAAAGAAGAAGTTAAAATCAATAGCAAAAGAAAAAATTAACAAATTTAGTATAAACTTGAAGTCGAAATCGTTAATTAGAGAACAATTACCTCCGTCAATGCATGGAACTGTTTGCACCAAAATTGGACAATACCCTTCGGAAGTTTTTGAAGAGATAATCAATGAAGAAACTAAATTGAAAATGAGGATTATCTAACAAAAACTCCAAGTCACAGAAAAGTAAATTGCACGGAAGACAGTAATTTAGAGTGGTTCGGCGTTTTCGCCTACGTCCACCGTGAAGTTTTATCACTTTATTGCTTAATACTTGAAGATTACAATGTTTTAGAGCGATGTACAGTAGATAATAGACTTAAACTCGAAATCAGCAACAGTGAAGACGATATGGAGTGATTCTGGCAGCGTCTGGGCATACTTTTTCTCTAGAAATTCTCCCATCCCTTTTCTGAATGTCTAGGGGCTCTATTTATAGGTGCAGGAGGCTGATATTTCGCCTAAAATCCGGGGAGACTGCTTCTGGCACGTGATGGGGGCCCACATGCCCGGTCTCAGGAAACCTGGGCCCACTTTAGGATCGATTCGAACTCTAGTTCGAGTCGATCAAAAAAGTGTCAAATTGAGGTGAAATTTGGTGTGGACATTCTTCAACATGTATGCAAGCTCCTGTGAAAATTTCATAGCATTTGGACTTGTAGATCTCGAGTTATGATCGATTCAAGATTGCGTTTTCGGTTAATGTGCTCCGTTCGAATCGACCCCCTTCGAATCGATAGGGTCGAATCGATGGCTTTGTGTGTGGTGTTGTTGACGTGGCGCGCTTTCTTCGGAATGAACCACCTTTCACTCCGAGTTGACTGGGTCGAATCCATGATTTTCGTCTTGACCTAATGGACTCGAAGGCTCCATTCACTCATGGATTCGAACGGAGGCATGTTCGTATCGATCGTGATGTGTATTAGTTGATCGATACGAAGTTGCTACAGCTGGATGGATTCGAACACGTGCTCTTTCATGGGCTCGAAGCAGAGGAGACTTGATGGACTCGAACATGTGGCTTTGGGCGATGGATACAAAGCTTGACCACCTGATGGGTTCGAACAAGGAGGTGGCGATCGATTCGGAGCAAACATATGTTGATGGATTCGATCTTATATGCTCTGATGGAGGCGAAGTAATGTACGCCGATGGATTCGATCTTATATGCTCTGATGGAGGCGAAGTAATGTACGCCGATGGATACGAACTTACATGCTCTGATGGAGGCGAAGTGGAGCGACATCATGGACTCGAAGGACTTCAACCTGATGGATACGAAGTGGAGTGATCCCATGGATTCGAAGTAAGAGGAACCCGATGGATTCGAACTCATGCTCTTCTGATGGATTCGAACTTAGGGTTATTTCCTCCAACTTGCATCGATGATAGCTTAAGCATATGAACTCGGATTGACTTGAAATTTGAGATACTGACTTCTATGATCTTTCTTGTCATATCCTATCAATTGTAGCTCAATCTGGACTCGAACAGAATTCATCGATATCCATAGTGAAGCGAAGCATGACCAATCTCTGAGAGGAACTGTCCTTCTTTGTCGATCGATCTTTTGGTATCTCGGCTTTGCCAAGAAGCGGGATAACATTTGCCCCCAAAGTACGTCTTGTGAAAACATGGCGTGCTTTGAAAAGCTGTAGTTTCTCTCTGAACAATCATTGTTCCTTTGTCGAAGGCTGTAACCTTGCGTTGATATGATTTATTGCTGCATAACATTGCTTAGCTGTTGATTGTTGTGATCATAACAAGATGAATGTTTGATCCCTGTAAATGTTTAAAACCGAGTATTAGTTTGACATATATGCACATACGTTAATTTGACTCTCATTAACATTGTGTGTTCACGAGCCGTTGTCGGTTTTGTTTGTTATTGAATTTCGTATCGATTCTCTCCTGAACCGATTTGGAAATTTGAGTTCGAAATAATGTTTTGACAATTGTTTTTGATTATCCTCTTGTATCGATCCTCTCCTGAATCGATGTAAAAGGTTGACAAGTAGTTTTTCACGTTGGTGCGAGTTGGATTGATGGATACGAAGTGTTCACCCCCATCGATGGTTTTTGATGGATTCGTAGTGATCATTCGTATCGATAGTCTTCGAATTGTTGTGAGCCGATGGTCGTGAAACTCATGCTTCGAATCAATAAGGTTTTGGCGATTTCAAGTCAGCCCTCGTTAATCGCTTCGTATCGATGAAGCCTTGTGGTCACGTCGCTTTGATGGATTCGAAGTGCAGTGGATCGAACACGATCGTTCGAATCCATCTTGTGTTTTGACCGGTAGTGATCGGTTGAAGTGACCAGAAGTTGAATCGCCTCGTTTCCTTTCTAGGATCCATATAATAACCTGGGACTTGGCTCACTTTCACTTTTTACTTTTTATCTTCGTCTTCCTGTGTCTTCGAATCCATCTCGGTTCTTCAAGAACAAGGCTGAACTACTCCTCCTTCCTTCGAGTCGAGGCAATATCCAACTCTTTCGGATCGATTCATACATTCAGGTAGTTGAAGCTTTATGGATTTGAAGATTCAAGAACAAACCTTTCCATCGTATTTTTCCCGTTTCAATCTTGGATAAGTCCAAGTCGAAATCGAGTTGGCTGGTTGGAGAAGAAACAGGGTCGAGCCCTTCATATCGATCTGGAGTTATATCGATGGAGAAATGATAATCTGCCCCTAGTGTTCGTATCGATTGACGCTCCATCTGTGGGGATTCCGAGTCGAATCGATCGCATGAGTGGGGTCATCGTATCGATCCTTTGCGATCGATACGATGGAACTATCTGCCTACGATCGATGTTTATGCAATTGATACGAACCTTGAGTCGATACCCCTACTGGCGATGGATGCGAAGCTTGAGTTACTGATCGTTACGAAGGGTTCCAGTTACCATTGATTCGAATCATATCGATTCGAACGGAGTCGATTCGAAGCTTCGTCTCTTCGGTCGATTCGAACAATTGAAACCTGGCCCTGATCGATTCGAAGGATTATCTTTTCGGTCGATTCGAAGTGACTTATATGGATACATAACTTTCGCATATTTAGCGGCATAATTCCGACGAGCTTTATCTCTGCATATTTGCACTAAACTTTTATTGTGCATACTTGATTGCCCTTCGAAGCTCGTCGATGGGACTATAACTTATCACTGTGACAACAAACTTTAACTTGAATCAACTATCAACATCGGGATGGTTCAGTGATGGCGGTCAGCGACGACGGTCATCTCGACCGGATCTCTGATGTCTTCGTTGTCTGCAAATTTTCACTAACTTTGTTGAATTTTTCCAAGTAATGCACAACACTGCACTGCACCACACACACTTTACACTGGGAATGAACGGGTTTTTTACATACTTAATGTTGCTTTCTGATGAGTTAGTTAGTTATGGAATCTTCGAGCTCTCAATAGCAACAAGTACAGAGTTCGCCTCCTCTAGAAATACTTGAAATCCCTAACATTCCTCTCGAAGTAGTTGGTCGGCTCCGGATGAAGTGCCGGAAGCCATATTTATCGATGATCCTATCGACTCCGTTTCGTCCAGTATTTCTGAAGCCTTACTGGGCCAGATCCTCTTGAAACATAACTTATCCCCGGACGACGTTTTGCTATCGGGCGTTTATGACAGACCTCACAATCCGCCTGAGGGGTATACTGCTTTCTATCGTCATGCCTGTGCGGCTGGAACTCTCCCTCCATTTAACCAATATATCAGGGAGATGTTATCGTTCATTGGAATCGCCCCCTCACAACTTCATCCTAATGGACACGCATTGCTGAACAGTGTTTTCGTCCTATTTATGGATCATCTCTTTCGTCCGCTAAGGCCAACCGAGATTAGACACATATTCAACTTCAAGAGCAGGGGCGATAGCCCATCTTTCACCTTTTTGGAAGCAGTTAGAAACTGCCAGATTGTGACAGGAGCCTGGACCATACTCAGTTATTTTAAGAATGAATGGTTTTTTGTTCGATGCCCCCTAGGGTTCGCTAGGCGATGGCCGTCTAGACGTAAGTGTCGTAAATCGCACAAGCCTTCTTTAACAGTCGTTATTAACACTTGAACTAATATCAGGCGTTTTTCTTGCAGCTATCAACTCAAGGCCTGACGGTGGACACTACAAAGGCATTGTCCGAAGTTTACAAGAGGTCCCGATTGATTTGCGGCACATCGACTCGGTGTTAACTGATGATAACTTAAGGACGCTGGGTTTAATTGAGATGAACCGGAGTATTGTCATCGAGGGGTTGGAGAAACCGGCTTCGAAGACAAAGAAGAAGACGGTGAAAAGAAAACCCGGCATAGTGATAAGAGAAATGAGCGATGACGAGAGGATGCCCACCGATACCGAGTTAGGGGCTGATCTTTCCCAAATAGAAGAAAAGCGGAAAGGCTAGGCTGTTGTCCCTAACTTAAGAGACGGAAGTTTGTAGTTGTGCCTCGTTTGATCCCCAGAATTACTACCTCTGACGCTGTTCCTTGTCAATCGGGAAACATTTTTATAGGACTGGATGACATTCCCATCCCAGAATACGTATCTCTCCACCACGAGTCCGGATTGGATGAACTCCGGGAAGTGTTAGAAATAAGCGAGCGTTTACCTGTTAGTGCAGTCGACACTTCTAGTTGGTCGGGGTTTTTGCACATTTGCATACACTCTCATAACACTACACGACTTCCGCACAAATTGTATTGCTTTCGCCTGGTATTTAACTGAATTGCTTATCGTTTTCAGGTGCTATGTCTGGCCGTCAATCTACAGTAGACAAACTCCGAAGAGTGCATCACCCTTCGTCTTATTACGAATCTCGACGTGGAGACTCCGATCGCGATCGTGAACGGAGGCATCATGGCCAGGAATATTATGCCAGGGATCATCATCGTAGTTACTCTAGTCAGGAGCGATCGGACAGAGATCGAAGATATCGCTCCCCTTCTCATTCTCCTCCGCCACCCCGAAGCCATATTCAGGTATCTGAGCCTCTGCGTCATCAACCGTCTTCACAGGTTTCGAGGCTCGAGCCACATCGTTCTAGAACTGAGGTTGCTACGACCACGACTGCGAAGGAGGCCCCTATTGAACAATCTGGTGAAGGGGCCATCAGACTTGCTCAATTGAAGAGGGACTTCCCGGAGATTTGCTTCGACGCTTGTATTTTCCCTCCTAATCTTAAAAGAATTCCCGAAGACGCCGTGACCACAGCACTTAATTATACCCGCGATTTCTATGTTCAGTACAAAGAATGGTATAAGGCGGCTGTTAAAGCTTCAAAAGTAGCCTTCGATCGGGCGAAAATTATCGAGAAACTGGAAGCCGACTTGGCTCAAAAGAATCGTATTGTTGATATACTCCAATCTGAGGCGGAATCTTCCCGTAAGGCCGAAGTTGAGTCGCCAAAAAAGGTTGATGAGACATTAGTTGAGATGGCAAAGATGCAACAGGCACATTGCACTTTAGTTGAAGACTTGGGCTATTGATAAAAAAATGTTGAGGCCGAGCGGGATGCGGTAGTCAAAGAACTAGAGGAATTAAAGGCTAAATTTTCCGATATAAACAAGGAAAAAAACGATGCTAATACGGCCGCGCAAGAAGCGTGTGAGCAAGCCATGTCTCTCCTAGCTGAGCGTGATGCGGCAGTCGCAAGGGTTAAGGAGGTTGAAATGGAGGTGGAGGAGAGAGTCCAGGCAGAGAGGTTCAAGATGGAGGTCGAATTTGATGAACTCTTGGACACATATAATGCCAACTTGTTAGAGCATAGAAATCACTCCTGGCTAGGAGATTACTCGATGCTTCTCTACAATGCCCGGAAGAAATTAGTGGAGAACAAGAGGATGTCTTGCCCGGATGGAGTATTAGATGAGTTTGAGCTCGAGTCACGTCTGCTTAGCGAGGACGAGAGGAGAACTCTTCACGAGGCGATAATTTCTGTTGAGAAAGAAAAACTTGGCTTCCATCAAACGGAGATCGACGAAGGTTCGGGTGTCGCGCATCATAGTGAGAATATCGAAGTCCCTATCCCAACTTCGTCCGAAGTTATCGCCGCGGTTGACCCACAAGTTATTCCTGCTTACAATCCGGACCAACTGGGGTTATCTTCTGGAAAGGCTGTCGTCTCCAAGCCTATTCAAGCTCCAAGGCAAGGTAAGGGAGGTACTTTGATTATTTCCCTCACGTCTTAAAGTAACGATTTTTTGAGAGAGTTTATTGGACTGATTATTTTTGTTCTCCTTTGTTCAGTGACTGAGAGTGCTGCATTCGTGCCCTCAGTTCCTCCGGTTTTATATCCTACGCATGGAGTTATTATGCAACGAGCGATTTCAACTGCTGCCATGGCCGGTGATATTGGAGAGGGGAGCTCGATGTCATTCGATGCTCAAATGATTGAAGAGCTACTTGGTCACTCTCTTGACCCTATTCCTGATCCTTCATTCACGATGAGTGGAGCTGCTCCAGTTTTCAGTTCTGTCGTGACGACCACCAGCATATCCAGCGCAGCTCAGTTGTCTCGAGAAGAAGAGATTTTAGCTGAGATAAGTGCTGAGATAGCCACGATGGTAACGGTTGGTGGTCCTGGTAGCGACACTGCCCCTTCAAGCTTATCTTCTTTAATGGTGATCTCTCCCGGTGGTATGGTAACTGCCTCGAGCGTTGCTGAACAAACACCTGTCACCGCTCCTATGCCTTCAGTTCGTCCTCACAAAAGGATCTCTGTCCCTTCCAGCTCTGAGGAAGACATTGATATTATGCCAGATCCGGAGGATGTTCCAAAGAAGGGCAAAAAGTCTCGTAGGAAGCCGGGTAGTGGGTCCAGCGACTCGACTCCGAAGAAGAAGCCCCGGAAGAAGAAGGAGTGAGCTTCTTGTTTTATCATGTAGTTGTGAATAGCAATTCTTTTACCTCTTCTTTTGTTCTTGTAGAGCCGTGTATATGTGTGGATTCGGCCTCCACTTAATTGAAACCTTTTGACTTGCCATGTAATCAAACTTGTTTTTGTTAGTTGATAGAATGGGAAGTTGCTCTTTTCTTTTACTTAAGTGTTTTGCAGTGTTTATGTTTTTTTTACATGCCAAGTATGAAAACATAATTTCGTGTCATGATTTGATGAATGAGTTGAACTCCGGATATAGTATCACTTTGGTTAGTGATTTACACTTAGCTTTTCTGCCCCCTAGTCTCGGGGAACAACATTTGTATTTTGGTGGTTGATCGCATTTATTGCAAATCTTAAGCACATGTCCACATTCTGGGGACTTAGGATAATTTGAGATTGATAATTCGGTTCGCACTCCGGGAATTTGAGAGTTACCGATATTTATAACATGGTTGCGCTCCAGGAACCTGGAATTGATGTTTATACTCCGCTTCACGCTCTGGGAACTTGGAGTTAGTATTGATATTTCGGTTCACACTCCGGGAACTTTGACATAGTGTTTGTGCTTTAATTCACACTCTGGGAATTTGGAGGTAGCATGTATGCTTTGGTCCGCACTCCGGGAACGATAGATTTGATGTTTATACTCCAATTCACGCTCTGGGAATTTGGAGTCTGTTCGCGCTCTGGGAACGAGTTGCTGAATGTTTATACTCCAATTCACACTCTGAGAAGTTGGAGTCCGTTCGCACTCCGGGAATGAATTGTTGAATGTTTATACTCCAATTCACACTCTGGGAAGTTGGATTCCGTTCGCACTTCGGGAACGAATTGTTGAATGTTTATACTCCAATTCGCACTCTGGGAAGTTGGAGTCCGTTCGCACTCCGGGAACGAATTGCTGAATGTTTATACTACAATTCACACTCTGGGAAGTTGGAGTCCGTTCGCACTCCGGGAACGAATTGTTGAATGTTTATACTCTAATTCACACTCTGGGAAGTTGGAGTCCGTTCGCACTCTGGGAACGAATTGCTAAATGTTTATACTCCAATTCGCACTCTGGGAATTTGGAGTTAGTAAAAGGATTGTCGTGTATCAATCCTTGTAAATGCTGGTGTAGTGTTCTGTTCCCAAGCTCGGGTTTCACTTAGTGAGTGACCGGTCGTATCACAGTCACTCCCTATTTGAATAAATCCCACCGCGTGATGGAATTTAGCTCTTCGTGCATCGTGATATTATGCGTCATTTTCAGTGAATCACAACTTTTGGCTCGAAGGGATGGCATTTTATTACTGAAATAAAAGAAATATGGCAAAATCAGTTGCCTTATTACAAGTTCAAACTTCAAAAAATAAAATGCTAAGCAGAAATTGACTAAAAATAGATAAATAAAGTCTGTCATGTGTAGTAGCGACGGAGACTTTCGCTATTCCTAGCTCTTGGTAAAGTAAGACCGTCAATGGTTGACAACTTGAACGTGCCATCTCCGAGCTTTTGTGAAATCACATACGGCCCTTCCCAATTTGGCTTCATGTGCAAAGGGACCGGATAAATTCTCTTGAGTACGAGATCGCCGGGTTCAAAGGTTCACAGGCGGACGTTGGCATAGTATATTCGAGCGACTCGACCCCGATATGCGGCTGATCACAAATCAGCTTCTTCATGCTTCTCATCAAGTAGATCTAGAGATTCAGCAAGTAATATGGCATTCGTTTTCGGATCATAATATGTCACACGATGAGAGTGAACTTCAAATTCGACTGGAATAACGGCTTCAGAGCCATAGGATAGAGAAAATGGAGTGTGTCCGGTTGTAGTCTTGTGAGTCGTTCGGTAAGCCCATAGAGCCATAGGCAGTTCATCAACCCACTTGCCCCCGACTTTTTCCAGACGTTTCTTCAAAATAGACTTGATAACCTTATTAACGGCTTCAACTTGACCATTTGCTTGAGGGTGTGCTACTGCAGAGAATTTCTTATGGATGTGAAATCGTTGGCAGAAGTTCGTGAATTCAACACTGTCGAATTAGGCTCCATTATCGGTGATAATAGTATGCGGGAGACCAAATCGGCAGATGTTGTTGCGTACCACGAAGTTGATCACTTCCTCTGTCGTAATTGTTGCAAGAGGTTCAGCTTCAGCCCATTTGGTGAAGTAATCAACTGCGACGATGGCGTACTTCGCTCCACCTTTAGCTAAAGGCAATGCACCAATTATATCAACTCCCCATATTGCAAATGGCCATGGGCTGACCATTTGGGTTATCTCAGTAGGCGGAGCTCTGGGAATTCGAGCGTGTTTTTGGCATTTATCACACCTTTTGGCATAGTCCGTAGCATTGCGATTTACGGTAGGCCAATAATATCCATATCGGAGTATTTTCTTGGCAAGTGCTTGCCCCCCAGTGTGATCGCCACATTCTCCTTCGTGCACATCGTGTAACACTCGTTTGACTTCGTCGCGTGCGATACACCGGAGAAGAGGAACAGAATATCCCCTTCGATACATAACTCCATTCTGAATGACAAATCGTGAAGCTTTTCGAAGAATTTGTCTTTTCTCACTTCGTCGTTCGGGCAATATGCCACGCTCAATGTAGTCTCGGTAGGGGGTCATCCACGATTCCTTGTTGGAAGTAGCTTCAAATGTGAATTCAATCTCTGCTCGATCAATGCTTGGAGAGGATAAAGTCTCGACAGGAACGAGTCCTAAGTGTTGAGCTTTGCCTCCACTTGCCAACTTTGCCAACGAATTGGCTTTCTGATTGTGCTCTCGGGGTACGTAGAAAATGGTATAATAATCGAACTTATCAAGTATTTCCCGGACCCGGGCTAGATAAGCGGCTAATCTTCGATCTTTGGCCTGGTATTCACCCCGAACTTGGCATACTACCAACTGGGAATCACAGTAGATTTCCACAACAATAATTCTTTGGTCACGGGCCAACTTCAACCTAGTAAGCAAAGCTTCATATTCGGATTCATTGTTGGTTGCACGGAAATCAAACTTTAAAGCGTAGCATATGGATCGGCCCTCGGGAGTTTCAAGCACTATCCCTGCGCCCGAGCACCGATCGTTGGATGCACCATCAGTATATAGCTTCCATATGTATTCAGGGGATTTACTAGTTTCAGGTAAGTCTTCAGGAGTAGTGAATTCGGCAATGAAATCTGCAAGGACTTGACCGTGTATGGCTCGTCTCGGAGTATAGGTGATGTCGAATTGACTCAGTTCAATGTTTCATTTTAGTAACCTGCCAGACGTCTCAGGTCGTGTGAGGACTTGTCGCAACGGCTGATCGGTGTACACAGTGATGGGATGAGCCTGAAAATATGGACGGAGCTTCCTCGAGGCGATGACTAGGCAGTATGCAAATTTTTCTAACCTTGGATAATTTCTCTCGGCTCCGGTTAACCGTTTGCTAACATAATAGACTGGTTTCTGTACTCGGTCTTCCTCCCGAACTAACGCATCACTGATTGCGTTTTCAGATACGGCCAGATAGAGGTATAACTGTTCATGATCAACGGGTTTCGAAAGAATCGGTGGTGTGGAAAGATGCTGAATCAGTGATTGAAATGCGCCCTCACATTCCGTAGCCCATTCGAAGTTTCGTTTTCCTTTTCGGATCAGGTCGAAGAAGGGTATGCATTTGTCAGTTGATTTCGAGATGAACCTGCTCAGTGCTGTAACCTTTCCATTAAGGCTCTGAACCTGTTTTAAGGTCCTTGGAGTTTGAAGATTCCTGATCGTCCAAATCTTTTCGGGGTTGGCCTCTATTCATCAGGCGTTGACGATGAACCCAAGAAATTTTCTGGATGCGACTCCAAAATGACATTTTAGCGGATTAAGCTTCATCCCATATCTCCGGAGGACATTGAACATTGACTCTAAGTTTGACGTGATCAGTAGAGTATCGCGATTTTACCAACATATCATCTACATAAACTTCCATAGTTTTTCCGATCTGGTCGACAAACATTCGATTGACTAAGCGCTGGTAAGTTGCTCCGGCATTCTTTAATCCAAAAGGCATGACCTTGTAGCAGTATAGTCCCAGGTCAGTTACAAAGCTCGTATGTTCTTGGTCGGGCACATGCATGGGTATCTGATTGTAACCAGAATAAGCGTCCATGAAAGATAATAATTCATGCCCGGCCGTTGAGTCCACAAGTTGATCGATTCGGGGAAGTGGAAAGTTGTCTTTCGGACAAGTCTTATTTAAGTCAGAGTAATCGATACAGGTTCTCCATTTCCCATTCGGTTTTCGGACAAGTACACGGTTGGATACCCACTCCGGGTACAAAGCATCCTGGATAAACCCATTCGCTCTTAGCTTATCAACTTCTTCTTTGAGGGCGGCAGATCTCTTTGGATCCATACCGCATCTTTTTTTTGACCGGGATATACCATGGGTCAATATTCAGGGTGTGGCTCACGATATCCGGCGAGATTCCACACATATCAGAGTGCGTCCAAGCGAATACGTCTAGATTTGCTTGGAGAAATTCGACCAATTCCCATTACGCTTGTGGGTTTAGTTGAGACCCAATTTTCAACATTTTTGAATCATCATCATTAACTGGAATGTCAATTGTCAGCTCGGCGGGGGAAGCTTGACTTTCTTTAGATTCATTATTACCTTCAGTGTCTCTGGGGTCTAGATCTTTCTCGGCAACATAGCAGGATCTCCCAGCAGCCTGATCTCCTTGAATGACCCCAATCCCGTGATCAGTGGGGAATTTCAATGTTAAGCACCGTGAGGCAATTGCTACCCTGAATTCGGCAAGGGCCGGTCGGCCCAGAAAAGCATTGTATGGAGAGTGGATATCTAAGAAAACAAATTGTAACATTCGGACTCTTCGGCGTTCTCCAACTCCCAAATCCATTAGGAACTCCACCACTCCAGTGGGTATATTAGCACTTCCATCAAAGCCAGGGATTCTAGATTGACATGGCTTTAGATCTTTGGCTTCCATCTTCATTTGATCATATGCTCTCTTAAACAAGATATTTACTGAACTCCCACTGTCCACCAGGACCCTCTTCATCCAAGCAGGACCAACCTGGGCAGATATGACTAGTGGGTCTATAGTTGGGGCTTCGACCTTATCAGCATCTCGGTTTCTAAATACGATGTCATCTGCCACCGTCCTCTGTTTTTTGGCCGGAGCCCCTTCGTCAAGTGTACTGCAACTTTCGAAACTCACATGCCTGATCGAATAGGCGTATGATTCCATTTTCCTCCAGCTTCGGTCCGCTGGATGAGGACCAACACTAACTATATTTATGACCAACCTCCCGCCTGTACGAGCGGGCTCCTCCTGTCTCTCTTAGTTTTGTGCACGATTTTGGTTTGACGCGCCCACACCACCAGCCTGCGGTGCCCGCACGAATTGATCTAACTTCCTTTCCCTGATCAATTTTTCAATAAGATCTTGCAAATGCCTGCAATCATTGGTATTGTGTCCATAACTTTCTTGGAATCTATAGAACTTCCCCGTTTGAATCTGTCTCTTCGACGATGGCTTCGGAGTTGGCTTCTTATACTACATCGCATTACAAGTTTGTAGATACACGTTTTCCAGTGACGTATTCAGTGGTGTATAGCTTTCAAACATTTGCGCCCTACGCCGCGGGCCACGATTCTGATCCTGCTTCTTATTTCTACTATCGCCGTTCCTCTGCTGGGTTTGCTTATTTTGAATATTCAACTGTACTTTTCCTGAGCTCTCCCCTGACTGTTTAACCGCCACATTGCTTTGAATTCCTTCATTGCTGGTTCTCGCATCGTCCTGCTTCCTAGTTTGTTTCGCATCCTCACGCCTTAAGAATTGGGCGGCTTTGGAGTAGAAACGATCCAACGATGCGGGAGGTTTCCCCGCTAGCTAATTTTCAAATTCAGAGTCGGGGTCAATCCCCTTAGTCAAGGCCATCAAGATTGAATTATCATTGGGGTTAGTGATCTCTGCACAAACGGCATTGAATCTTTTCAAATATGTCTGAGTGTCTCTCCTGGAGCTTGAGTGACACTAGACAAAGTATTTACGTCTTTAGGCCTGACAATGTGCATACGGAACTGTTCCACAAATTTAGTAGCCAATTCGTCAAATGAAGAGATAGATCGTGGTGGTAATCATGTAAACCACATCGTCGCAATTCCCCCTAAAGAAATGAGAAAACTACGACATTTTACTGCATCATCAGCTCTTGCAGCAGTCATCGACCATTCGTATTTCAGAATATGTTGGTTAGGGTCGGAATTTCCTTCATACATGGGGAGAGTCGGCATCCTGAATCGCCGAGGAGGTTCAGCATATAATATGTCATCAGTGAACGGAGTATGACTTTGGGAGATTCCCCAATCGTCATTTGTTAAGCCCTGACTTTCGCGGATAATTTGGCGTACCATAGTTGAGAGGTCAGGTGTTGCTATATTCGGAGGGTGGTGAGCCAAAGTGTGGTCGGGTTCCACAGTGCGAGGTAGGATCGGGCGTTGTCGACGATCCATGTCTCGCCTCCTTGGCTCGGTGTCTTCTGGGGCATATGGCCCTGGAGTATGTTCCTGCTGGTGGTAGTTCTGATTGGAGTGATTTCGGGTATCAACTCCTATGTCAACTGCAGTGGCGGTGGCTTGGTTATCCATAGTATGTTGTGGAACAGTGCCTCCTCGTGAGGAGGGTCTTGTATGAAAACTGGCAGAAGGGCCAACTCTTATCTGTCCAACAGTTAATGCTTGTTGGTGACCGGCAGTATGCGCATGGTTTCCGTCTAGCTTGGGATGGGTAGATCTGCCGCTGTAATCAGACGAGGCAGAGCTTTCAGTGGAGGAATGAGGGGCGTGGTCCCTTCTGGATCTTCTACGCCTTTGGCGATTTAGTTCATTAGTCAACTCAACATTGGCACGTAGTTGTTCGGTCAGCTGTTGCCGACTTTGGGTTAGTTCCTGGAGTAATGTCTGGAACTCTTGTCGAGTGACCAGACCTGATGGATCTGAGTGCCCGGTATCATCTTGATTGGGTGGAGGGAGTTGCGGGGGATTTTGTCTATCACGGCCTTCTTGGCCGGCGGCAGTAGAAGTGGTTCTCGTGCTAACCATCTTGAGGTGTAGAATCCTTTCCTAGATTTTGGTAAATCTGAATAGATGGAAGGAGTCTGAAATTGAAGTCTGGATCTCTCTCTTAGATTTATGCAATCCGATATCGACGACAGATCCAATGAGCAGAAGAAAACCTGGGCTCTCTCAGTGAAAGCACCAAAGTGTTTGCACCAAAATTGGGCAACACCCTTCGGAAGTTTTTGAAGAGATAATAAATGAAGAAACTAAATTGAAAATGAGGATTATCTAACAAAAACTCCAAGTCACAGAAAAGTAAATTGCACGGAAGACAGTAATTTAGAGTAGTTCGGCGTTTTCGCCTACGTCCACTATGAAATTTTATCACTTTATTGCTTAATACTTGAAGATTACAAATGTTTTAGAGCGATGTACAGCAGATAATAGACTTAAATTCGAAATCAGCAACAGTGAAGGCGATATGGAGTGATTCTGGCAGCGTCCGGGCGTGCTTTTTCTCTAGAAATTCTCCCATCCCTTTTCTGAATGTCCAGGGGCTCTATTTATAGGTGTAGGAGGCTGATATTTCGCCTAAAATCCAGGGAGACCACTTCAGGCACGTGAGGGGGGCCTACATGCCCGGCCTCAGGAAATCTGGGCCCACTTTAGGATCGATTCGAACTCTAGTTCGAGTCGATCAAAAAAGTGTCAAATTGAGGTGAAATTTGGTATGGACATTCTTCAACATGTATGCAAGCTCCTATGAAAATTTCATAGCATTTGGACTTGTATATCTCGAGTTATGATCGATTCAAGATTGCATTTCCGGTTAATGTGCTCCGCTCGAATCGACCCCTTTCGAATCGATAGGGTCGAATCGATGGCTTTGTGCGTGGTGTTGTTGACATGGCGCGCTTTCTTCGGAACGATCCACCTTTCACTCCGACTTGACTGGGTCGAATCCATGATTTTCGTCTTGACCTAATGGACTCGAAGGCTCCATTCACTCATGGATTCGAACGGAGGCATGTTCGTATCGATCGTGATGTGTATTAGTTGATCGATACGAAGTTGCTACAGCTGGATGGATTCGAACACGTGCTCTTTCATGGGCTCGAAGCAGAGGAGACTTGATGGACTCGAACATGTGGCTTTTGGGCGATGGATACAAAGCTTGACCACCTGATGGGTTCGAACAAGGAGGTGGCGATCGATTCGGAGCAAACATATGTTGATGGATTCGATCTTATATGCTCTGATGGAGGCGAAGTAATGAACGCCGATGGATACGAACTTATGTCCTTTGATGGAGGCGAAGTAACGTACGCTGATGGATACGAACTTACATGCTCTGATGGAGGCGAAGTGGAGCGACATCATGGACTCGAAGGACTTCAACCTGATGGATATGAAGTGGAGTGATCCCATGGATTCGAAGTAAGAGGAACCCGATGGATTCGAACTCATGCTCTTCTGATGGATTCGAACTTAGGGTTATTTCCTCCAACTTGCATATACGAACTCGGATTAACTTGAAATTTGAGATACTGACTTCTACGATCTTTCTTGTCATATCCTATCAATTGTAGCTCAATCTAGACTCAAACAGAATTCATCGATATCCATAGTGAAGCGAAGCATGACCAATCTCTGAGACGAACCGTCCTTCTTTATCGATCGATCTTTTGGTATCATGGCTTTGCCAATAAGTGGGATAACAGGAACAATTTGGTATTTATGAAATATACGTTTTTCAATAAAAAAAATCCATAATTTTGAATACATCAACCACTTGTGAACATCGGGTTCTTTGGTTCAAAAACATAAAAACATGAGAAGAATATAATCATAAACCACTAATCTAATAGTAAAGTTAGACAAATTGAAAAACAAAAACAAAGTATACATGTTATAAATCTACCCCAAAGAAGTTCTCATCTAGCCATATCCTTCCAAAATAGTCTAAAAGTGTAGTGTTATATTTTGATAATGAACATCATGGTGGACAAAAAAATCACTTTTATATAATTAAAGGAAGATTTAGAACTCTTAAAGTAAAGTCAACCACATTTTATTCATATATTACGATAGAGGTGAGCATTTTTTGGTCAAAACCAAATAAACCAATAAAAGTAAATAAGTTTGATTGATTTAGTTTGGTTTTGTTCACTAACTGGTTGAGTTTGGTTTTGATTTTCATATTTATTTGCTTTTCTGTTTTGTTTGGTGTTCGATGTTTAAAAACCAAACCATTCAATAAAACTAAATATAAATCGTAAATCAACTAAAAAAATACAATTACCAACGTCAAACTTATTTTTTATATCATTATGTTAACGATATTGTTTGCCTTTTGGTTCGTATTAACGCTTTTTGAGGAGGAGTTTGTTCCTAAAATTTAAGCATCATCGAACCTTTGTGGAACCAATCAACTGTTTTTGTCTCCTATTATGTTAACAACTCAATCCAGCTCTGTTAATGGCAAACTGACTAAACCAACCAACCAAAATCTATTATTTCTATCCCGATTGAACCAGTTTCAATTTTGAGAAATATTCAATTTAGTGTGATTCAGTTTTTTGTTTTACAAAACCAAACCATTTGAACCAAACTAACTAAACCAAATCATACCATTTGCTTACGGTTATTTTACTATGAAGTGGTAAAACAATTGGCATTGCTTATGCACCAAAATTTTTGGCAATATTGGGTTCTAACAGTAATCAACAAAACAAACATATTTGAACCAAACAGTACACAACAGTGGAACGAACCGTTTAAGACTGAAAAAAAGATTTAATATAGAAAATAATCCGACAAAATAGGTCAAAATTAGATTTAATTCAAGCATTATACACGATTGAGCAAATCATGCTATGCACAAAATTCACTACAACAAAATCCTAGGATAAATATCGAGTAACCAAAGTTAAATTTATGACTATTTGATCATTTTCGGAATAGCAAATATTAATCAAATGGAAGAAAAGTAAACAACATGAGAATGAAAGCTTACCATTCATATTCATGGCAAAGATAATTTCATTTCTATTAACATAAACCAAAGTTGGAAGATGACACATCTCCTTCTAAAGTAAACATTGTTTTCGTGTTTCTCCCAAAAGTGCCAATTTCCAACATTGTTTATTCTGTAATAGGGCATCTTAAAAACGATATTCTATTGTGCATATATTCAATATTTTCTTCTTCATTCTGTAAACTATAAATGACATCATTTTTGCATAGATTTCTAATGTAACCACAAACAGAGAACTTTGAATTATGATAATAAGAAAAAAAATACTATAGAAACCAAATAAGTGGACAACTGAAGCATAAACATGAAGAAAAATCTAACAACCATACATATACATAAGCATAAACGTAATCTGCTTGGGCTCTAGGAATAAGAATGGCTGCAGATATCTTTTAGAAAGGGCACCGAGTTACATATCATAATTCCTAACTAACTGTCATACATATAAATTCGAAGTTGAGGTCATAACAGGAAAGGATTAAATTATTGAGTTTAAAATAGCAAAAACTAACAAACAACACAAACCTTAAAAAACCCTGAATCCAAAGCCGAGTGTCAAAAGTATGAGGGAACCGCAATCACTTTTGATTAAGAGTTGGGGGTGAGATTCCTTCAAGACGTTGAATCAAACAAATTGGAAATGATTCGTTTTTAATAGAAATAATGGAGGTAAACCAATTGGATAAAGGAGGAAATGGATTTAAGACAGATGCAGATATTAATGAATAAACAATGAATCTGCTTGGGCTCTAGGTATAAGAATAGCCGCAGATATCCTTTAGAAAGGGCATCGATTTGCATATCATAAATCCTATTTGTCAACCATATATATAAATTCAGAGTTGAATTCATATCAGGAAAAGGACTAATTTATTGAGTTTAAAATAGCAAAAACTAGCAAACAACGCAAACCTTAAAAAAACCTGATCTAAAGACGAGTGTTAAAGGTATAAATAGCATCTCCCTCATTTCATCTGCTATGAAAATGGACCGACACCTAAAAAAAACTTGGGAAGAAACCTCAAAGCATAATTACATTCAGAAATTAATTTTTTACAAAACTGAATCATATCGTATCCAATTGTTTCATACCTTCTCTCTTTCTTTTTTGGACTCTAATACTTCGAATATCTTCATCAGAGTGCCGAATATCGTTGGAGAATAAAAATCGTGTGGAACTGGCATTTTGAATTGCTAATTAGGTATATCAATATGTTGGTTAGTTTGATTTTTGCTGCCATGGAGGTTAGGGCTGTGGAAGTGATGTATGACAAAGAGACGAATAGAGTTGAGAACCGACTTAGAAAAGAAATGGGGTAGGGAAAGTGGGGCAAGGAAAGTGGAATGTGGTGTAATATATGAATAAAAGACAAACACGGACAGACTCAGTGTGAATATAAAAAAAAATTTGGCCCAGCGAACGAAGGTCAATTTCGGCAATTCAAAAAAGGCTTCACTAAGGGAAGTATTTGCATTATATATAAGATAAGTGCCTGTCAGGCAAGGGGAAGAAGGCTGCAGATAAGAAGAATGTGAAGTGCATCAACTGTGACTAAATTGGGCATTATAAGAATCATTGTCTGGAACCGGTTAGGGTGGATAAGGGAAAGGTTTTTGCAGTTGGACCATCATCTGTTAAGCCAACTAAAACTGAAATAGGGAAGACTGTGATGGAAGGTATGTTTTTGATTCAGAGTATACTAGTTAGGATACTATTTGAAACCGGTGCATCACATTCATTTATATCTCAGAATCTAGTTGATAGATTATGCTTAGTACCCATATACCTTGTTACTTCCTTAAGGGTTGTGAATCCAATAGGAGGGTATTTAACTCTGGGGATGAGATGTGACTAGTTAGAACTTGATTTGTTAGATCATAAGTTTGCATGCAGGCTGCATGTTTTTGATTTCGTAGATTCCGGAATCATTTTGGGTATGGATTGGTTGAGAAGGTATGAGGCTAGGATATTTTTCCAAGATGGGAAGATACCACAAAGACACCCTGATAGTTATAATCGAATTATATTCTCAGTGGAGAATTTTGACCGGAGTAGTTGTGCTTTGTTAAGTGCAATAGAGGTGGGAGAAGAGTTATGTCAAGTTCGAGTAGCAAGAGAGTTTTTAAGATGTCTTTGAGCCAGTCACTGGATTACCACCGAAACGAGCTGTCGAGTTTCAAATAGATTTGTGCCAAGAGTTAAACCTATGAGTAGACCACGTAGTAGGATGACACCAACTGAAATGAAGGAATTAAATGTGTAGCTAGTGGATCTAGAAGGAAGGAATTTTATTAGACCAAGCAGTTCACCTTGGGGAGCATCTGTGGTGTTCTTGAAGAAACTAGATGGGTCATTGAGGATGTGTATCGACTATCGCAAGTTGAACGAAAGGACAATAAAGAATGAGTATCCTTTGTCGAGAATTGATGATCTATTTGATCAGTTATTTGGAGCCAGAGTGTTTTCCCAGTTGGATTTGACGACAGGTTTCCATCAATTAAGAGTGATAGACAGTATTCCTTTTGACAGCATTTTGGACTAGATAGGGTTAGTATGAGTGGTTAGTAATGCCATTCGGGTTAACGAATGTACCTACTTTCTTAGTGGATCTGATGAATCGAGTTTTCCGGTAGTATTTGGATAGGTTCGTGTTGGTGCTTATAGATGACATTTTGATATACTCTAAGGATAAAAGAGAGCATAAAGATCATCTTTGATTTATGCTTGAGACCTGAGGCAGTATCAGCTAAAAGAGAAGTTCTCCAAGTGTTATTTTTGGAAGAAAGAGGTTAAGTTTCTTGGTCACATGGTTTTAGAGAAAGGGTTGTCATTCGATCGAGATAAGATCGAAGCTGTTAATAATTAGAAGAGACCAGAGGCGATGACTGAGATTAGAAGTTTTCTTGGTCTTGCTGGCTATTACTGGAGACTCATTAAGGATTTCTCATGGATAGCAGCATCTTTGATTAAGCTAACCAGGAAGGATGTGAAGTATGGCTGGTCTGAAAAATGTGAGGAAGCATAGGCATACTTTTAATCTCAGGCGATGATTTGGAGTATGCCAAAAATCATGAGGAAGGATGTGAAGGATTTGGAGTTGGCAGCGGTGACCTTCACATTGAAGATTTGGAGGCATTATCTCTTAGGGGAGAGATTTGAGCTATACACAAATCATAAGTCTTTAAGAAACTTATTCTCTTAGAAATAGCTGCATATGAGACAGCGGAGATGGATGGAATTTTTGGCTGCTTATGATTTTGGTATAGAATATATTCTTGGGAAAGGAAACAAGGTAGCGGATGCTCTTAGCAGAAGACATCAGAATGTGGTGTTAGCTATGTTGGTAGAATGGAAGGATTTAGAAGCTTTGACTACTTGTAGTGTGCAGTTAAGATCGACTGCTAGTTCTAGTGAAAACACTGCTATATTGTCCCGTTTGGAAGTCCGACCAGTATTGATTGAATGGATAGCTTCTAAGCAGAAAGAGGATGCAGTATTAGCTGAGAAGATCAGAAGGCTTGAGGTTGGAACTGATATTGTTCATCTAAAAGGATTTTAGTCTTAACCAGAGAGGATGGTTGAGAAAAAAGGGACAGTTGTATATTCCAAAGGTCGAGGACTTGAGAAGAGAAGTTCTTGGAGAATGTTATCAGTCCAAGTTTACGATTCATCCTGAAGGGTCCAAAATGTATCAAGGTATGTAGAGGAGCTTCTATTGGGAAGGTGTGAAGAGGGATGTTGTCCTGTGAGTTAGGCAGTGTGCAAACTATCAACAAGTGAAAGTCGAACATCAGAAGCCGAGTGGATTGCTTCAGCCTTTAGATATTCTAGTTTGGAAATGAGATTCGATATCCGTAGATTTTACAGATGGGTTACCAAGGGCAAATAGAGGAAATGAAAATATATCGGTTATAGTGGACAGTTTGACCAAGAGTGCCTATTTCATTCTAGTTAAGTCAACCAGGACGGCACCTGTTTTAGCTAAGTTGTTCATGAAGTACAAAGTTAGACTTTATGTAGTTCCTAGTAGCATAGTTAGTGACAGAGATGCTTCGTTCACTAGTGAATTCCTGAAGAGTCTACAGGATGTGTTAGGTACTAAGCTCAAGATGAGTAATGCATAGCACCCTTAGACGGATGGGAAGACAGAGAGAGTCAATAAGGTACTTGAGTATTTATTAAGAGCTTGTATATTGGACTTTGGTGGATCTTGGGAGGATCGCCTACATTTGGTTGAATTTTCATAAATCGTTGAATATGCCAGTATATGATTTTTGTTTGATGATAATAAACATATATATATACACACACATTTAAATGTATCTGTTAATGTACTATTTTATTTTTCACATGATTAAATAAATATTTGTTGAATAAACTAAATAACACAAAATTTAATTTCAACACAGAATTTAATTTCAAGCAGATATTTAATTCAAACAAATATTTATTACAAATTTTGAATAATCCAAATTTGAGCTCTCACTATATATATACAATTACAGTTAAAATACAAATTCGATTACATCATAATTTATCATTTACATTAGCACCTCACTACATTTCACTCATACACTTGTATTTGTTCTTCAACTCCATTCCAGACTGAATCCAGCATCTGAGTAATCTGCAAAATAAACACTAATGCAGTAAAATTGAATAGAAAATATTTTGCAGTGTAAAATAAAATGTGATTTTGAAAATATCATTTGCCTCAGTTATTTGGGTTGTGCTTCATCATACACGAACAACTTGTGACATGTACAGTGTATCACTTTACATGCCACAAGGCCGTGCACACCAATAAACGCTTGATAAAATTACAAGGACATGTGAGCACAAGGTCAAAGCCAATCAAAAGCCGGGTTCAACTCAAGTGAAATACAAATAACATCATGATATTAGCACAAGGTCAAACCCGAGCTATTAGCTGGATTCAACTCAGGTGCAATACAAAACTATGGGTCAAGATGCATACAACATAGCCTCGACAAAAGATTCGAATGTACAATCGAAACCAAAATGAATCAAAGGACCAGAGCACAGATGACATGAGCATGCAACAAAAACAAGCCCCAAGAAGACTAAACTATACAGCATGCACTTATATACATATGAGATAGCAGTTCAAAAAAAGACTCAAGTATACAATTCAAATGCAAACCGACTCGTAGGAACAAACCAATGTGACAACAATGCAGACCTAACTACAAGTGCAAAGCAACGATGAATCAACAACATGAATAACATATCATACATACATATGCAAGTACATAAGTGAATGTACAACTTCAAGTTCACATATATGGCAACAATGCAAACACAGTTCAAATGAACAGACTCATGAAGGTATGGAAGTGAGACTACAAACCAGAATGAAACCAGACTCCACAAAGCTACATGTAAGCAAGTGTACAGCTACAACATGAACCAATGGCCACAAGTGCTCCAGACTAGACAAACAGGAAATGTGCAACAAAATAAAGATCCTAACATTCGTTTTCATCAATCAACCAAGTAGATCAAATCTCAAGTACAAAGCACAGCCAAGTCCAAGCATATGTAATCAAGTGCACATATGAGATGGTGCACCATAAAGTTCAAGTTCAATAGTCTAGTGGACGAAATAATACAGTAATTCAGAACAGCATGCAACTGAATACAAGACTCAAAGCCATACGCAGTGAAATCAGAGGCAATAGACAAGGAAGTATGGACTAACTTAAACAATGCAAGCAAGGCTACAAACATGCATCATGAAACCAGAGGCAACAACAAGTGAATGACCAGACAAATATGCAAACATATGCAATGCACAGCAACTATCAAAGCATAAGCAAGTGACAATGAACAAGTTAGAGTCAAGCCAGAAATTCACATAGCAATATCAAGTGGTCGATGTCAATAGAGTAAATTCAGGAAGGCAGCATCAGGTTTTACAATTCAAAATCAAAGTGGCCGAAGTCAAAGGCCAGCAAATCGTGAAAGTCAGAAAAATCAAAATGTCCAAATCATCACAGTATGAAAGTCAGAGCCGTGGTGGCCAAGGAGTCGAACAAATTCAAAGCCGTGAGTATCAAGTAAACAAGAAAACATAAAATATACGTATTGAAAAGGTCAAGATCAATCTCAAGCATTCAAGCAACATCGAACGGCCAAGTCAAATTAAATGACAAATTCAAATGAACGAAATCATTTGAATTCGATTCCTATTTAACACATTCATCATCGGCTTTCAGAAACCATTCGAGTTCAAGCAACAAAGAATAATCATTCAACTTGAATCAAAGTCGAGTGTAATTGAAATCAAAAGAAACATCACGTACCAATTTTATACAAACCATACGCGCTCGACAAATTGGAGCTGTCGTAAGAACCAATCAGCAAGGCAAATCAAAGAGCATACAACTCTACAATCGAACGATATCAAGCGATGTTTCAATTTAGAGAAACCCTAAATCATAGAGGAACGAATGAGTAACCAAAAGGAAGCAGCCATACTCGCAAAGACATAAGGCCGAAGGAATATACAGAGGAAATAAAAGAAAAAGGGAAATGAATTAATTTCTCAAAGCCTGAATTTTTTTGCCAACTTCTTTCAATTTCTACTTGGGATTTAATATTTTAAATCAGGGTTTAATTGTTTTTAAATTTGTATTTTCTCTTTTAAACTTTTGTAATTACTAGTCGTGTGACTAGAGGATGAACTACGGTGATGTAGTTCAAGATTTCACAACTCAGTGGCTGAGTTGTGGCTGGGCTTTGAGCGTAGAGTTAGGTTTTGCCGATAGCGGGTGCCGCGTATTTACATGTGTATGTGTCTGACTACTTAATTTCTAGTAAAAACCTTTGAGGCAGTATGTAGGCAGGGTTTTGCTGAAGCTGGGTAAATCTGTGTGTTCTATTTTCTATTCTGCTATTATCGGTGCTGCTATAACTTTGCTATATCTGTGTTGCAATTATCTTATATAAACTTCTGCGATAATTTTTGTGATTAATATTATCACCTTATTCACCCCCCTTCTAGGGTGAAATCGATCCTACAAGTGGTATCAGAGCTAGGAACAAAAGCCATTTTTGTTTTTAAAAGTTTGATTTTTCAAAGACTGGTTTTTTTACAAATTTGAATTTTTTAAAATGGCTTCTTTTAATAATGCCTTTGCTGAGGGTCGGTCAAGTATTATCCCTCCAATTTTTGATGGAACATGTTTTTTGAATTGGAAATTAAAAATGGAATTTTATTTAAAATATGCTAATGTTAAATGTTGGGATATCATTGAAAATGGGTGTGATAGAATAAATAAGAAAAATACTTCGATTTTTTCACAATTTGTTGCCACTAACACCATGGACCTATAAAAACAAATAGGTCACAAAAATCTTTTATCGTGTAGGTGTGGTTGCAGGCTTAGGAACAACAACAGTATTACTTGGATTCTGACTGTTCTAGACACACAACGGGCGACTAATAAAAGTTACTTAGCCTAGTACAAAGGTGGCAGAGTCACAGTGGACAACTTCGAAAAATTATCATAAAGGTAAAACATGTCACGATATATTTATTTTGAACGATTTATTAAATGTGACAATCCGCACCGTAATTTGATTTAAATCAGCCAGTTATGTGATAATGAATGTTGATTTTGATTCTGACTTATTCAAAATTGTTGGCCAACTATTTTTTTATGCTGAGAACACTATAAGCACCTCAACTTCATATAGATTTGTATAATGATGGTGTTTTATTGACTGATAATTATTCATGATACATTTGGATATATTTGTTTTTGGATCTGACTATGTTCACTATTTGTTTGTTTGCATGGTTTCAATTCAATTTCATTTAAAAGCTGTTTTAAGATATTTGTTGCACACTTCATGGTCTGGTCTATCAAATCCAAATAATGATAATTTTTAGTCAACAAGAAAATTCAGATGCAGAGTACTCTAGTAATCTAGTTGATAGAAAAATTACTAGTGGAACGTGATTTATTTTTGAGATATTCATTAGCTGCGTCATATTTTTTCAAAGAAAATATATGCATATTTTTCATTTCAAATAATTTTCAATTTGCGGACATTTTTTTAAAAACCCCTTTCAGAAAATATTTTTTGTTGACCTTATTTCAGATTAGTTATTTTAGAAAATTTGATTTTATAATTATTTTTTTGGATATGATCTTAAATGACTAGATTAACTAATCAGACTCCCTACTGGTTATCGAAAAGATAAATATTGATTGAAAAAGTGAAGAGTGTTGATATTAATCATATATTATAACTTTAGAAAGTATATTTAGAATTCTTTAGAATTTAAACAAGAGTTATAAAACTTTTTGTTGGTAAATATTCCATGACCATTTCTATTTATATAATATTTCTATCGATCATAAGTCATCGAAATCCAACATAGTACGTCAATATGTGGTATTTTAAACGAGAAATTATGCGCTTTCATTTTATTATATTTTTAGCAATAAGAAACATCCAAAGTATTCACTCTCGTTTAAAAGTCCTCCTGGTTATGCTGGGTGAATTACTTGGAATTTTTTAATGTGCTTCCATGCTTATTTAAAAAAACCTCACGGTTATGTATGCATCAAATGCATATCAAAATTGATTGATTTAATAGACAAATTGATTCTAATCCCATTTTAAAGTTCTCACGGTTTTGCGTAGTTAGAAGACACTTGAATTCATTTTTTAATAAAAATGTTGAATATTACTAATATCATTTAAAAGTCCTAACGGTTATGCACGGTTAGTAGTTATTCAAATTCTTGAAATAAATATACCACAAATAGACACAACTATATGGTTTTATGTGATGACATCATCCTATCACTCTAAAGTGGAATATGCATCAAAAAGAGTATTTATGATTTTTGTTTGATTTTTTATTAAAATTTCATATTTATACCCGATTGAGTATTAATGTTGTATTAATGTCTATAACTTTATCTCTATTTTTCTAACACTATTACTCTTTTGCTGATAATAAAAGGAGGAAATAAAAGTTTATATTTTGACAAATAAATGTCAGACATTTCATTTTGTATTTTCTATTTGCATTTTGGCTCATTTGCATATTTTTATTCATGCATATATGAAGGGGGAGCTTGGCGTAGAGAGGGAGCATTCAAATTAGGGGAGCAAATAAGCAAATAGAATCTATCAATAATCAAATACAATTAATATAATCAAAATCTTAAATATATGTTTGTTTTCATCAAAAGGGGAAGATTGTTGAATATGCTAGTGTATGATTTTTATTTGATAATAATAAACATATATATATATATATATATATATTCATTTAAATATATTTGTTAATGTACTATTTTATTTTTCACATGATTAAATAAATATTTGCTGAATAGAATAAATAACACAGAATTTAATGTCAGCACAAAATTTAATTTCAAACAGATATTTTACTCAAAGAAATATTTATTACAGAATTTGAATAGTACAAATTTGAGCCCTCACTATATATGTACAATTTCAATTAAAATACAAATTCGATTAAATCACAGTTTATCATTTACATTAGCACCTCATTACATTTCACACGTACACTCGTATTTGTTCTTCAACTCTATTCCAGACTAAATCCAGCATCTGAGCAATCTGCAAAATAAACATAACGCAGTAAAATTGAAAACAAAATATTTTGCAGTGTAATATAAAATGTGATTTTGAAAATATTATTTGCCGCAGTTATTTGGGTTGTTCGTCATCATTTAAATTTGAATTCATCATACACGAACAGCTTGTGACGTGCACAACATATCATTGTACAGGCCACAAGGCCGTGCACACCGATATGCACTTGATAAAATTATAAGGACATGTGAGCACAAAGTCAAAGCCAATCAAAAGCCGGGTTCAACTCAAGTGAAATGCAAATAACATCATGATATTAGCACAAGGTCAAACCCGAGCTATTAGCTGGATTCAACTCACGTGCAATACAAAACTATGGGTCAAGATACATACAACATAGCCTCGACCAAAGGTTGGAATGTACACTTAAACCCAGAATGAATCAAAGGACTAGAGCACAGATGACATGTGCATGCAATAAAAACAAGCTCGAAGCAGGCTAAACTATGCAGCATGCACTTATATACATGTGATATAGCAATTCAAAAAAAGACTCAAGTATACAATTCAAATGCAAACCGACTCGAAGGAGCAAGCAAATGTGACAGCAATGCAGACCCGACTACAAGTGCAAAGCAACAATGAAGCAACAACATGAATAACACATCATATATAGATATGCAAGTACATAAGTGAATGTACAACTTCAAGTTCACATATATGGAAATAATGCAAACACAGTTCAAATGAACAGACTCATGAAGGTATGGAAGTGAGACTACAAACCAGAATGCAACTAGACTCCACAAAGCTACATGTAAGCAAGTGTACAGCTACAACATGAACCAATGGCCATAAATGCTCCATACTAAACAGACATGAATGTGCAACAAAATAAAGATCCTAAAAATTGTTTTCATCAATCAACCAAGCAGATCAACATCTCAAGTACATAGCACAGTCAAGTCCAAGCATATGTAATCAAGTGCACATATGAAGTGGTGCACCAGACAGTTTAAGTTCAGCTGCTCAATGCAGTGGACGAAATAATATAGTAGTTCAAAACAGCATGCAAGTGAATACAGGACTCAAAGCCATATGTAGTGAAACCGGAGGTAGTAGACAAGGAAGTACAGACTAACTTAAACAATGCAAGCAAGGCTACAAACATATATCATGAAACCAGAGGCAACAATAAGCGAATGACCAGACAAATATGCAAACATATGCAATGCACATCAACCATCAGAGCATAAGCAAGTGACTATGAACAAGTTAGATTCAAACCAAAAATTCGCATAGCAGTGTCAATTGGTCGATGTCAACAGAGTAAAGTCAGGAAGGTCAGCAGCAGGTTTACAATTTAAAATCAAAGTGGCCGAAGTAAAAGGCCAGCAAATCATGAAAGTCAGAAAAATCAAAACATACAGATTACCACAGTACGAAAGCAAAAGCCATGGTGGTCAAGGAATCGAACAAATTCAAAGCCGTGAGCATCAAGTAAACAAACAATCAGAAAATATATGTATTGAAAAGGCCAGGATCAATCTCAAGCATTCAAGAAACATCGAACGGCCAAGTCAAATTAAATGACAAATTCAAATGAATGTAGGAATTCGATTCCTATTTAACCCATTCATCATCGGCTTTCAAAAACCATTCGAGTTCAAGCAACAAAGAATAATCATTCAACTCGAATCAAAGTCGAGCGTAATTGAAATCAAAAGAAACATCACGTACCAATTTTATACAAAGCACACGCGCTTGACAAATTGGAGCTGCCGCAAGCAACAATCAGCAAGCCAAATCAAAGAGCAACCAACTCTACAATTGAACGATATCAAGAGGTACTTGAATTTAGCGAAACCCTAAATCAGAGATGAACGAACGAGTAACCAAAAGGAAGCAGCCATAATCGCAAAGACATCGGGCCGAAGGAATATACAGAAGAAGAAAAAGAAAAAGGGAAATGAACTAATTTCTTAAAGCCTGAATTTTTTAAGCCAACTGCTTTCGACTTCTACTTGGGCTTTAATATTTTAAATTAGGGATTAATTGTTTTTAAATTGTTTTAAAATTTGTATTTTTATCTTTTAAAATTTTGTAATTACTAGTCGTGTGACTAGGGGACGAACTACGGTGGTGTAGTTCGAGAATTCGCAACTCAATGGCTGAGTTGTTGCAGGGTTTTGAGCATAATGTTAGGTTAGTCGATAGCGGGTGTCACGACTTTACGTGTGTAAGCGTCTGACTACTTAATTTCTAGTAGAAATCTTGGGGGCAGCACGTAGGTAGGGTTTTGCCAAAGCTGGGTTAATCTATGTATTCTATTTTCTATTCTGCTATTATTTGTGCTGCTATAACTCTGCTATATCTGTTTTGCAATTATCTTATATAAACTTCCACAATAATTTTTATAATTAATAGTACACACTATCCACTCCCCTTCTAGGGTGAAATCGATCCTACAATAATAATAGCTATCAAACTAGTATAGGAATGGCGCCTTTTCAAGGTTTGTATGGAAAGCCATGCAAATCACCATCATGTTAGTTAGAAATTGAAGACAGGTTAATCTTAGGTCTAGATTTGGTTAGGAAGGCATCAGAAAAGATTGAGTTAATTCGAGAAAGGATGATGGAAGCTCAGTACAAACAAAAGAGTTACGTAGATAAGAGACGTAAAGACCTAGAGTTCTCAGTTGGAGATAAGGTTTTCATTACAGTATCACCGATGAAGGGTGTGGTACGGTTCGGGAAGTCGAAGAAACTGACATCGAGATATTTTGGTTCATTCCATATTATAGGGAGGACTGGAAAGCTCTCATACAGAGTAGAGTTGCCGAGTAGTATGGCAGATGTCCATAATGTATTTCATGTGTCTCATCTTTGCAAGTATGTGCATGATCTAGAGTCTACTATTCCTCCAAAAGGGTTGGAAGATTTGATAGTAAAGACTAATTTAACTTTTGTTAGACAACCAGCTCTGGTTGTAGTAGGAGACGAGTAAAGATTGAGGAACAAGATGTTAGTCCATGAGATGATGGTTTTGATGACAACAACCTTAGAATAGATTATAAAATATAAATACTAACATTATAAGTTTAGATATATGTATATGCAGGTTTTAACCATGCAGGTACCAAGAATGAAGACTGTATAGTATAGAGATTCAAGATATCAAGATTGAAAACTCATGAGTATTAAGAATATCAAGAGTTCTAGAATTGAAGTAATTTATTCTTTAGTTAGAAATTTTGTTAAAACTCATAGAAAAGAGCCGGCATCTTAAAATCCAATTTATTCGTGGAATGGAATTCACTTCGAGCCTGTTAAAGGGATGGAACCCTAAGTAGGATGGAACCTACAAAAAATCTAGTGGAACATTGTTTTGTATCCGCTAACTTTTTATTCAAAATGATTTTTCAAATTTATATCTTGTTTTCAAAATGTTTTCAAAACCTTCCTTTTAAAAGCATCAAAAACCTCTATCCTGATTTTAAATAATCTTAGCCTCAAAATTATCTTTAATTTCAAAGTCAAAATTACTCCTGATTTTAAACTATCTTTTAAAGTAATATATTTAACTTTTAAATATTTATACTTAAGATTTAAATATAAAATTATAGTTAAATTATATATATATATTATTATCTATATTTACTTATGAATTTTAACTACAGTCAAGTATATTAGAAAAGTTTAAAATAGTTTTAATATAAGATAAAGGTTATTTCAAATAAAATCAAATCATCAAAAATTGCTTTGGGATGTCGACATGCCTATGGTGACCACGTCGACATGGTGTCAGTTGAGTTCAAAATTTAAATTTCAAAAGAAGTGTCAATTCGCCATAACTCTTCATGAATGGACATAGCTGTTGTTCTTCAATAAATAGGGGTTAGTTTCAACGAATTTTATATCAGATTTTCTGGTTTTTCACCCTTCTTCTTCCACATTTCTTAACACATACTTTTACCATTACTCTGCCGAAATCAATATTGAATCATACTCGATTACTTCTAGTTTGATTCTCTATCACTATCTCAACAAGGTTTTCAGTGCTATTCGGAGTTATAGACTTCTTTGTAATCTATTAAGCGAGAAAAGGTGTGATTGTGGCCTTGAAAATCAATTAAGCGGAGAAAAGGTGCGATTGTAGCCTTGGTAAATAAATTGGGTAAACTTGTGGCCCGGAAATCAAGTATCTCTGCCCACAGGATTGAAATTCTGGAGGGTGTACCTCGTAGCCTTGAAATCGAGGGTGTAATTGTACAATTGCTTTTGAAAGGAAATCCGTACTTGTGTTGCGGGACTGGATGTAGGGTAACTTCGAACCAGTATAAAATCCGGTGTGTTCTCTCCTTTACTGCTTTTATTTTATTTCTGCATCTATGTTTGTTTCTGTGATTATCCCTGTATCTGTAGATTGCATACATCTGTGTCTAAATTAACATAAACTCAAAAAGATTTAGTGATTTTTTATAAACACTATTAACCCCCCTCTAGTGTTAATCCTGGCCTTAAGATCCGTAATCTGCATTTCTTTCACAGGACAATCAAGTTATTGAAAGTTCAGTGGAGTGACAATGAAAAGGACTGCACTTAGAAGACACAGGACATGTTTCGAGATACTTATCCGGATCTTCTTTGAGGGTATGTCTATATTAGATTTATATAGATAATTTCTAGTCAGGTAGGTAATATGGTTGTTAGGAGTGGTTACAGACGATTGCTATGTTTAGTATTTAGTCCTTACTGAATTTCGGGGATGAAATTCTTTAAGGAGGGGAGCTTATAACACCCCTAATTTTTTATTGCATTATTCGGAAGATTTAATTAGATAAATAAAATAAAATAATGTAATAATAAGAATGATAAGGAGATTGAGATTTGGATAAATAATAAGGAGGTCGTGCTTAACAAATTAAATGGGATTAAGAATGGTTTTTAACTTAATTAATTTACATAAGGGCATATTGGAAATTAGCCGCACCTTGTTACCACAACCCTTATATATATTTTCGTTCCTTATACCATTCATGTTCACTTTTCTCATTTTCACAAAAACAATGAAAACGCAAACTAATAGGAGAGTCGACCATCAACAAAGAAAGAAAAGAGGAATTCAATCAAAAGCTAGGGATTCAAGCTTAGGGGAATTTATCTCGATCCAATCTTCTTATCCTAATCAAGATGAATTATAATTTATACCATCTCTATTTTGTTTTATGATTATAGGTTTTCAGATTTAAGATTAAAATTATTTTTATGATGATTTGGATGATGATATGCTTGGACCATAATATGCTAGATTTGAACATGATTGTTTAAATACGATTTTTCATGGTTTAAGGGAAAAACTGATTATTATTGATTTCGAATGCCATGAGGAATTTATATGTTATGCAAAACAGGATTTTGGAGTTAGGTTTTAATTTTGATAATTTTCAAAGCGATGAAAAGATTATTATGTATTTTCAAAAGAAAATAAGAACAAATTGGGTAAAAAAATTTATTTTGATTAATTTAGGAAGAATTTGGGTCTGAAATTTTGATATGTTTGATAAAATGAAAAAAGCGAATTTTTATAATTTTGGGGATATTTCCTAAGAGATTTGCTTTGGAAAATAAATTATTTTTGAAGAAGGATTGAAGTGCAATTTTAGTTTTGCTTAATGGAAAGGTTTAATTATTAAATTTTTCTTGATTTAGATCTAATAATAAGCAGTAGTTATTTTGTAAAGAATTTGAAAAGTTGAGGCCAATCACATGTTTACATGTGGGCAAGTTAGTCAGATAGTATTTGCTTTAATTGGCATTAATCAGCTTTTACCCAGAAAAGTTTCCTTAAACAATTTTATACGATAATTAAAGGTTTCGAAAGGGATACTTTCGTATATTTATTCATTTTGACCCAAAAGATGTTTTTAAAGCAGAACCTAATGATTTCGAGAGAGTGCTTTCTTTGGTTACGAAGCTATGTTTCTAAGAATTACTGAGTAATGGTTTGATACTTTTGAAGGTATGTTCTTGTTTCAAAAGAGATGATTGAAAGAGCTTCGAAAGGTTTATATGCAATGTTTTGAAAAGAAGTTTTCTATGCTTTTGAATGGAGGTTATCCACAAGTTTCGAAAGTAATATTTATAAGGTTACGTAACCCTTAGTTTTCAAAACAAATAACCCAATCTCATTTTAAAGGAAAATCATGGCATAAATAAAGTATTTTGAAATGGAGTTTTGAAGAAGTTTTCCTTGATTAATAGATCAAAGGGATAACCCAGTTATTATGTTTGCTTCTTCATATAGGTATATATTCACATTGTAATGGACCCATAACTTTAATTTGGGGAAGGACAGAATGACCAGTTAGGTTGACCCAGTAGTGAATATAAATTTAATTAAATTTTGAATGAGTAGAATTGCATCCTGGAGGTCAGGAAGACCAGAGTAAATGATGCTAAAATATTAATTAAAGATATTGGCAGGGGCCAATAGGTTCATAGTAAGCCCATGAAAACTATGTTTAAATGAAGATGTCAGGAAGACAGATTCGTAGTTAGCCCATGAAGACTATGATTTGATATTGGTAGAGGCCAATAGGTTTGTAGTGACCCCATGAAAACTATATTCAGACTAAGATATTGACAGAAGTCAATAGATTCCTCGTCAACCCGTGAAAACTAGGATAAGAGGAAAGATAATTGGAGTTACCAATAGGTTCAGGAAAACCATAAGACAATGATGATATTGGTTGGGGCCAATAGGTTCTTAGTGATCCCATAAAAACTATGAAATAGGACAGAGAGTCGAAAAACATTTATCAGGTTATTAGTCAGCCCATGAAAACTATTAGGTTAATAGTAACCCTAGAAACTATAACTGAGATAGACAGTCAAAACGAATGGGGATGGAAAATCCAGAATTGATTTACTTGTTTGCATATCATCATATTATTTTCAGTTGTTTTAACCATTGTGGATGCAGGAGCAGAGTATATTGTTTTATAAAAATTTAGGATACTAGTGAGGGAAAAACCCATTCGACTAAGCGGCATGGTCTCACTAGATATCTAAATGGTTTGAGCTGATAGATTATTATTCATATCAGCCTTTATATCTAACTCGAAGTTTATGTTTTCCCCTTAAACTCTCGGGTACTCAATTGATTTTGAGTAGTTTGAGAGTTGAGGTTTTCTGGTATCTCTTTAGACGAATAAGCTTCCAGAGACATGCGGGAGGCATGATAGCTACTTAGAGTTCTCTTTTATTTCGATTCTGCCATGTTGTTTTGATGTAAAGGCAAAGCTGTTTAATTGCCTATATATACTCTGATCATCCAATGGGGCGTCTTCATATGTCGCTCTTGGCATATGTTGTAATAAGTATATTTTCTCTAAACGTGGTTCCCATATTGGGATTATGTAATGAATTTGATATGTTTTGGAATGGAATATTAAACTTGTTTGATATTTTAATTTTTTTCTATATTCATGAGTTTCTGTTATATTAATGTACCTAACATTACCGTATTTGGTCATCAAGAATTAATATCTATGGATGACTACAACATCCATAGTCGTTAGTTTTGGGCCTGCAAGTGGGAGATGTTACATCCGTTGTATTATTAATCCACCCCCATAAGATAAGCGATCTATCGAAGACACTTATCTTGGATTTAAGAGAGAGAAAATGATGTTTTAGAAGAGGCTTAGTAAAAGAATCGGCTAGTTGCTTATTAATTGAAACATGAAGAACCATCAGATGCATAGAAGTTACCTTCTCTTGCATAAAATGATAGTCCATTGAAACATGTTTCAGTTTGTTATGAAAATCTTGGTTTGCATATATATATATATGTATGTATGTATGTATGTATGTATGTATACACACACATACATATCCATATATATATATATATATATATATATATATATATATATGTCGTGCTTATGTTGTCTTAAAAAATTAGATGGTGTAGAAGGTATCTTAACTCCATATAATAAGTTTTGAACCCATGTAATTTCATATGCAACCGATGCTTCAACTTGATATTCAACTTCTGTTGAAGATCTTTCCATTGTTTTTTGCTTATTAGAGGACCATGAGTTTTGATTGCCTCTAAGGTACACAGTATATGCTAAAGTTGATCGTCGATCATCACAATCACCAGTCCAATCTACATCACTAAAAGCATACAAATTTGGATCATCAAAACATTTTAGATGCAGTCCAAAATACAATATATGTTTAAGATAGTGGAGAAGTCATTTTGTAAGTCGCCAATGTAGTTCAAATGGGTTGCGTGTAAATTGTTACAGTTTATTTATGAAAAATGTAATACCAGGTTTTGTGATGGAAAGTTATCGGAGAGCGCTAATTATTTTTCTATAGTTAGTGACATTGGTTTGTTAGGATCCATCAACAAGAAAAAGTTTTGTTAGGATCCACCAACAAGAAAAAGTTTTTTAGTGGTTGACAATGGTATGTTGACTTCATTGACCCCCAACATACTTGTTTGAGCTAACGACCTTGAATATGTTTATGATGATATAAAGAAGTCCATGAGAAGTTGGTAGAACTTCAATACCTAAAAAATTGCCTAAATCTCTGTCTTTTAGCGAGAAATTATTTGAAAGTTCTTTAACAAAGTTTTGGAAAAATGATTTATCATTCTCAATAAGCAGTAAATTATCAACATAAATAAGAAAATATGCAATGATTTCGTTTTAAGATTAAGTGCAAAGTAAAGAATCAAGCTTGGATTATTGAACCTGAATTGTATCACAAAGTTACTAAGGGGCTAATACCAAGCTCTTGGAGCTTGTTTCATACCATAAATAAAAAATTTCAAACGATAAACATACGAAGGAAATGATGTATTGATAAAACTTGGAGGTTTTCGCATATACACTTCTTCTGATATTGTACAAAGTAGAAATGCATAACTAACATCTCATATGTAATGCGATGCAAAGAACATCTCAAATGGTTGTTACCTTAAGGTTATTAGCTTAATAATAGGATTGAATGTCTCATGATAAGTAATACCGGACCTTTGGTGAAAATCTTTTGCAACTATTCGAGTTTTATATCATGAAACGCCACCGACATGAATTTTTTATATGTGAAATACCTATCTACACCTAACAATATTTTGAATTGATGTAGGAAGAAAAAGTTCCGAAGTTCCATTTTTTAAATGAGCATTAAATTCATCAGACATAACCTCAAGCCTCTTAGGATCTCTCATAGCTTGAGATACACATGTTGTTATAAAGTGGAGAATAGGATGCTTTATTGTAGCATATGCTTTTTTGGGTTTAAATATATTATTTAAGATCTAGTGGTCGTGGAATGTGTGTGCAACAGATCATTTTTCAAAGTTTGGGTTGTATTTAGGTTTGATAATTCAATTTAGGAGAGGTTAACGTTCCTTGTGATTGATCAAGCGATGAATCCATGTCAGTTGGTTGAATTCATTAAGGATTAATAGTTTCAACTACAAATTGTATGTGTGAGCTTGTTTCAACCTCTTTAATTGAAGAAGTGTCTATACTAAAATTAGGTGGACCAAGAATAGACGATGAATGATGTAACCAAGTGGATCTAGAAGTGCGACCTTGCAGTTGAGATAAAGATAAGGAATGAGAAGGATACTTTTCGTCATTGAATACGGAATGACTGGTGGAATAAATTTTTCTTGCTCTTGGCTCATAACATAAGTAAGCACTTTGATTTTTGATTAATGAAGAAAGATGCAAAGTTTAGACTTCGCATCCAACTTGTATTGGCGTAAAGGTTTGAGCCAAGGATAACATAAACATCCAAATACTAGAAGTTTTTCATAGTTTGACTATTTTATTTTGGGAAGAGCTTCATAAGCTAATCGGTAAAAACATTCGTTGGGTAAATGACTGATTAAGTATACAACAGTTTGAAATGTAAAGGACCAAAATATGTTAAGAAGAAAGGAATTATGCAACATGGTCAAACCAATTTCCACTATATGTCAATGACGCCTTTTAGAAACACTATTATCTTGTGGTATTTTCGGTGGAGTTTGCAAATGTGTGACATTCACAGATAAAGAATAATTTTTTAATTTTGTGTACTTCTCATCCACAAAAATAAAAGTTATTTTTGCATTAACGTTCAAAATTGCGGAAATATGGCTGGTACATCAGATTTACATTTCAAAGGATAAAATCAAATGTATTTGTATAACGATCGATAAAAATAACATAATATGCATAACCATTAATGAATTGTACATGAGTTGGACCATATACATCATAATGAATGAGTTAATGTGGACGGGTAGGAGACAAACTTGATGAATCAAAAGGAAGTAGATGGTTTTTATTACATTGTAAAGAAATTCAAAGAACATTAAGTGAATATTTAAATTACAAAGATAACGATCAAAAAATAGTTTTCAGATTATGAGAAGAAGGATGACCAAGGTGTCTGTGCCAGTCCGAATAAGATTTATGAGTAGTTGCAAAAGCTTGAGGTTAAGCGCAAGCTTAATTTGTAGTGTATGCCATTTCATAGACATCACTTTTGTTTAGTCTTTCGTGAGAACCGCCCCTATGTGTAGAACCTTCACCAAAAAATAATCATCAAAAATTTCAGCAGAAACATTATTATTTTTGCAATAATTGGAAACTAAAACTAAATTTTTATTCATAGAAGGAACACATAGAATGTCTGATAAATAGAATGATGATTTATGGTAAAAAAGGGTGTTTTTAAACAACCATGATTGATTTTCAAAACTTGCCCATCACCAATAATCATCTCACTAGATCCATTGAAATAAGAACAAAGGGAAATATTTTTAATGTCAGAGGTGACATGATAAGAAGCTATAGAGCCCATTAGTTAACCTTGGTCGGAAATAGAAGTTGATTGTGAAATACAGTCAAAGAAATTTCTCACATATTAAGTAGTTGGTATCGTATCGAATGTGTTTGACATATCTCTTGTTGAGAGAATGCGCAAACTCCACAAGTTTGGCATGAATCTCTTCAAATGTTATAGGAGATTTATGAATTTGAATTATTGTAGAAATTTCTTTGAATTTAGGCCCTAGATCATTCAAATATATAGCACCAAGTCATCGTCGTCGATAGGAGAACTAATAGTGCAAATTCGTTAAAAATAGTTTTCATCAATTGAGCATGTATCTCATTTGGTTAGAGAAATATGCTCTTTAGACTCATGAATCGAGGTTGGGTTTTATTTGCATACAATTGACAAATTCTATGCCATGCTTCATCGAAATTTTTTGAAGAAGTAATTTATGGTATGATAGTTTCAGAGGTTTAAGAAATATTGGCATGCAAAATTAGTTGATCTTAGCAATACCAACGAATGTATGATTGATTAGTTTGTAGTGGTGGTTTTATCATGCCAATGAGAAGAGAAGTTAGTTAAGCTCTCCATGAAAGAAAATTAGAGGAAGTAAGCTTATAAAGTATTTGAGAAGCATTGCAGATTGATATAACATTATTACTTGACAAATTTTAGGTGGATAGAGTGTTAGAAGAATCAGTAATTTGTTTACCCATGAATGTGGATAATGAAGAAAAAAGGAAAAGAAAATTACTGGTTAACGAGGAAACTATGATACCTTGAAGAAATAGAAAAAAAAAAGAAATAGAAATATATTTGAGGCACAAAAAACTAATTTCTTATTTCCATATTTATAGTGATGATTTTAATTTGAAAAGACTAAATTATTGAAATACAAGAAGGAATATCTAATCAAATTGATGTAAACAAAATGTGCACATTAATTTTAATAATGTCAAGCATTATTTGTTGCTTAAATTAATATTCACTAATTATAGACACGAATTACTTCATCATCCACATTATTTTATGATTGCTTAATGTGTTGGAAAGTTTTGTTTGATTATCTTTGTTATTGTTTATTGCCCAATGTATTGTCAATGTTAAGCTAACTGATTTACAAATGCATCACCTCTCTAACTTTTTCCATTTTGATGGAAGGTTATCCAAATATTTTCATCAGCAACAACAAGGGTCTAAGGCAGGGAGACCCTCTCTCCCTACCATTCACAATTGTCATGGATTTCCTTTCAATTAGGTTTGAATAGAACGTGAAAGTGGAAATTATTGCCAATTTATAAATACCAACCAGTCATTAATCACCTTTTATATGTAAATGATCTCTCAGTTTTTGCTAGTATGAAAGAAAAAAGTGCACACTCAGTAAGGAAAACTATGGAAAAGTTGAAGAAATACACTAGAATTGCTATAAACGAAAAGAAATCAACGCTTTACTTCTACAAAGTCACAATCAAAAAGCAAATAATTTCAAATATCATGGGAGTACTTATTGACACCCCTCTACTCATTTATTTAGATATTCTATTTAGAAGCATTAAATTGAAAAGAGAAAATTTCTGCAGATTAATTGATAAAATCAAAAACAAGCTTGTTGGGTGGATTTGTAGGCTTCGGACCCTCAGTGGTCAACCTAAACTCATCATAATAGTTATATACTCTACAATTAACTTTTTGATGCAAGTCCCTCAACTGCCGAAAATGTGTTAAATAAAATTCAAAGTTTATGTTCAAGCTTTTTATGGGATGGAAAACAACGTGAAATAATTTGGGAAATGTAAACAAAAATAAAGGGTGATCTGGGCTTGAGAAATCTTATTGACATGAACAACGCTCTATCTTTAAATTTGATATGGTAGTATATGGTAGAGTTAAGGGTATGTTCTAAGGACAATTATGTAATTTGTTACATATATCTAACTCGATAATCAATCTTGTTCAAAATAAAAAGTATTTTCTTTCTATTATATACTTGCTATAACGTGTTATATTAATTAATTAATTAATTTAATTTAAATT
The DNA here is from genome assembly GCA_030765085.1 of Allium cepa. Classification (NCBI taxonomy): domain Eukaryota; kingdom Viridiplantae; phylum Streptophyta; class Magnoliopsida; order Asparagales; family Amaryllidaceae; genus Allium; species Allium cepa. The sequence goes on from CM060934.1 coordinate 693,528,292, forward strand.
ATATTTAATAGAAAATCCATAAATTGTATGTCTTGTGATAGTAGTTACAAAGTATTGTAACCATGAGTTTTTTATCACAATAAAAAATAAATATACCATTTTAAATGTTTCTAGTCAAGATGCATCGAGATAGGATATCAGTATATTCATTGAGAATAAAGTACATAACGGTCCCTAAATGTTGGACAGTGTATTACTCATGGCTGCTGGGGGCACTAAGGGGTTATGTACTAATAGTTATTAGATAACTATGAAATGACACACTCGATAGTTTTATGTTGGTTAGTATAACTAAGGTCAAACAGAAAATACCGATATGATTGATTTACACAGTTCTCTCGACTTGAGAATACCATCGATCTTTAATATGAAAGCTACATTTTGATTATAGTCAAATCATGGCACAACTTCCATCGAGTGACTGTAGTTGGATCGAGTGGAAGTATTAGAAGTGAAGCACTATTCAAGAGAGGATTCGTCTCCTCAATTATATGAGTTTAGTATCATGGTCAACTGAAGTCAACTCAAAGTCTAAGTATCTAACTTGAGCATTTTGGCTAAAAATAATTGTTATTGTTGAACCAAAGACTTTGTTTTTGGACAATAGAGCTAAAAGTGGACGATATTTGAATTTTAACTGTTATCAAATTCCATAAGTCCAAAGTGATATAGCTTTGATAAAAAGAACTGGTGTAAATAACAGTCACAATCGGGTAACACTTAACAAAGTAAAATTGGATTTCCACCGAGACTAAGTAAGTGATAAATTTTGGTCAAAATGTCACACTACCTATTAAATGATGTGTGAACGTTAATATTCAAATAGTTCGATATTAATCACTGACCATATTTATGCCTGACGAGTCACGCAACCAAAAATGATGAATTCTCCTTTGATCAAATGGTTTAATTGTTTATAATAGTTTTTTATAAATTTTATTTTGGTTTGATAAATGAATATTAATTGTATTTATAAAGGTTATAAACACATCAATCGATATATGATATCGATACGCATTTTAAATTAGATTTATAATGCACAATATTCATTTTTGCTCAAACGAGTTTAAGGCCCATCATGAGGCCGATAGGATTGGTTGAAACAAAGTGCTAGAGGCAGCTAGGATATGGATTAGAGGGCTTAATAATGGATGTACAAGATTAAAGAAGAAAGAGTAAAAGTTGAGATCTTAAATTCTCTATTTCCATCCTTTATTTAAGCAACTCTTTCTTCATTTGACTAAGAACTTTTGGAGCCTCTACTTCTAGTCATTGCTTCTCAAAAATTCCATATGGTCTCTCTATTTTATTAAGCCTAAATCAAGTCGATTTGATTGCTATTCGACAGCCGATGGTTGAAGGTTATAGGACTTGCACTTTGTTGGATCGGAAATCGTTTCTAAGAGCTTACATCATCGTTTCAAGGTGTAATGACCCTAATTTTTAGTAATACTATTTAGGATATTTAATCATCTACATAAAATAAAATAATATGGTGATTAGGGGATTTATATATGTGATTAATAGGGGTAGCCATGCCATGTTCGTGAATAAACCAAAATGAGATAACATGAATTTAAACAGAAAAGGGGTAAAATGGGAAAAAAAAAGGTATGCATATACCCTAAAACTTAGGAATTCATTTCATATGTTCACTTTGTAATCTAAATAAAAAGACGCCGGTCACTATTAGTAAGAATGAGGAAGATAGACAAGAAAAGCTAAGGAAGAAGAGTAATCAAATCAAATACATTCAAATCTCATACTCCTTAATCTCAAAGCTAAGGTGAATAATGACTACATCTTGTGTTTTCTTAATTGTTTTTGGTTTTAAGGTTACATCCGATTTATTTTGCAATGTAATGCCATGATTTTGAAGGATAAAATGTTTATATATGCTTTGTTGATGATTTATGCTCATTCATATAGGTTTTATGACATGTTTTAATGTGAAAAACCTATTTGAATATATCCAAATGCCTTGCGATTTTAGATTTAAATTAGAAATGATATTTTAGAGATGGGTTTAAACTTTCATAATATTTTGAGTTAATGCGGATTTTATATTAATTTTTAGTGAGGAAAATGATTATTGGATTTAAAATTATTTACGGCTAAATAGTATAAGTTTTGGGTCTGAGATTAATACACGTTTGAAAATATATTAAAAATGATTTTTTGGAATTTTTGTAGAATTGTCCTTAGTGTTTTAATTGATATATAAAATTATTTAAGGTATGGGACTTAAATGTTTTATATATTTATAAAAGGAGTAGGGGTATTTTATAAATAAATTAAATTGTCTATTTCTGAAATATTGGCAGCAATTTTATAAAAGAAATTAGCAACCAACGATATTTTGACAAAAAAGGCAAGTTAGTTGAAAAGATTACTTTAAAAAGATAAAAATCAGTTTAAACATGCTTTATACATGTTTCGCCATTTTTGGCACTAGGGATTCCGACCTAGTAGTACTGCCTCTATTGCCATCGAAACCAATGCACATAGTGCCAATAACTTGGTACATAGTGAATTGACAAAGGCGGAAGGAACTGGGTCGAGACCATTGGTTCCGATGGGGTCGAAGCATAACTTTATTTTAAATTGGAAATGCGTCTGCTTTTCTTTTGGAAGTAATGCTTTCGACTTGGTTGGCTTCCAAATGTGTCATGAACCGTTTCTCCGTACCATTTGAATCGACAATAAACCACATATGTCCAACTAATATTGCACAAAAAGATGAAACATGAAGGGTAATAAAGAAGAATAGAAAGAACAGAATCCTATACGAATGGAGTAACATATAATATTGAACAAATATCTTTACAGCGGAAAACTTTTAAATTCATATATCAGAGTCTAACCTAAATTCAGCTTGAGCAGTTATAAACATTTATCCTTACAATTGCTGACAGACATCAAATAAAACAAACTAAGTAGCGGATAATAGAATATGTCCATACATAGATGAATATCTCCAGCTCTCCTCTGGAAACTCCAACCGTATGCGACAAAATCTGAAACTACTCGGATCTGACCCGAGTGTTGAATATACTCGGATCAGGCTTGATAAACCAGCGTGAGAAAAACATAATAATATATGACAGTGTCATAGATCAGCTTTTGGATAAAATCCTTTGAAAATAAAGAGTATCTCATAAGACCACGCCCACACATAAACACGGACGGTTTTTTACCTTATGATAACTAAAATACTTTTATATCAAAATATTTGATATTATTTTTAATGACATCTCTTTGAAAACATTCGCAAACAAACTTACTAATCTTAGCCGAAATTGTTACCACTATTAACTTCTAACATACTAGGTTCTATAAACAAAACTGTAGGTTTTTATTGGAGAATGGATTTCCATACAAATGACTAGGTGAAGGATCTACCTTCCGAACTGGATACACTTCTAGATGGATGCCCCGAGGAACATCACAAAGGAACCTCTACCAACATAAGACCGACCTACCTCTGTAACTAGATAGTACCGAATATGTCATCCCCTGGTCGTTACGACCTTTATCCGAGGGCCCTCATTGCATACAAACCACATTATTTACATCCCGAACATCATAGCGGGAAGAAATATATCTAGAAGGGGATGCCCATACCCTACTTGGGAATGACCCACTTAGCCTTGCTGCATCTAATCCTGTTTTGGTCATTTCCGGTTTGATGAGGCTTGAGATAACGATTACCTTTTCACATAGCACATATCATATCTTTGAATGCCACATTGCCATTTCCGTTTACTACTAATTGCCTTCCATAAAAATACAACTCTTGAGCTCGTACGTCTCAAGGAGGGTGTTAATCTAAGAGAAGTTGCCTTCTCTACCACCACTGATGTACATTTGTAAAAACCAATCTACGTAATCATTAGAAATGCAATGTCAGACAAATGTCCATACAAGTTTTTCAGAAACAGGACAAACGGAATGCACTCTCCTACTACCACTAGAAGCGAGTAGTCCTTGCAACCAGTAAAATCTCTATCACGAAGAGACCATTGCTATTAATAACTCTATAATGGAAGCTACCCAGAGCATGTTCAACAAGCAGTCTTTACGCTATGAAGATCCACGGTTTTCAATAATCATCATCTTCAACATGTCTTCATATTCGAACATATACATTGGTTCGAAGTGGTTTTCGGGTAGGAATTATCCAAATCCGACCCCGGTTCCTACGATGCCAATTATCGATTTAAAAGATGTTAAGTTCATATGTGGATATCAATCATCAATCATCAATCAATTGCTTCATCTTTTATAAAATATCTTTGTTAGATATTATTTTTTTCAATTTATTCCATTTTCTTTTCAAGAGTATAAGGAATCGTTAAGCCTCATTTATCAAATCATTTGGTTTATTTAAACTTTTGAAAAGCTTTCCAAATCATTCATTAAGTCTTGATCAAAGATTTTCTTTCTTAAATTTTAACTTAGGGAAAATATTCCCCTTTTATAATATCACAATATTCCCCTTTTATAATATCACTTTCTAAAACATCCATTTAATTTAAAGGATTATTCACTTTCCAAAATCGCGAATATAATTCCTTTAATAAACTTTCACATTTAACTTATCAATTTAAATTGATTTCAGATTTACAAAATGGTATTTATAAATTCCATTTGTATTTTATAAACTTCCATAAACAAAATTTCTTTACTAACAAATTCCATTTGTATCTCACTTATAAGTCAAAATTAAATTATAATTTAATTACTTATAAAACTCTTATTTACAAATTCATTCCTTTCAAATCTTCTTATTTATAAAATCCATTATAAATTCTTTTGTAAATTTCAATTGTAAACCCATATATAAATTTGATTAGAATCCCATTTAATATTTATAAAACACTTTCATAATTCCATAACTTTTATTTATAAAATATAAATTTTATAAATATTATATAAAGAAAATTTATAATAAATTCAAAGAATTTATTTCTTTTCTTTTATCTTAGAAAAAACTTAATTATGACCTTTTAGAGCATCCAGACTTTCCTTTCGATATGTTTCACCCATCGCCTAAGAAGAGAAAATATAGGTCAGGTAAATTCAGCGCAATGGTTGCTCCATTCCTAACCTTAATTAAACACCTTAATTATCTTTCCAGATCTCACAGGCATGACATATGTACTAGTCATTTCCGCATTACTCAGTTTGTTAATATATTCAATCTTCTTCACTTATCGTTTAAGTAGTATAAACAATTCTTCTTTCTCATTTATTCAAACTCTCATTAAAACTTCCAAATCATCTTTAAATGACTTAATTATTATTTTAAAATCATTCACAAAATATATAGGAAAAAATTGTTAATTTTAAAACCGCATTTCAAAAGTTATTTCAAACTGCTGCGAAAATTGTTACGAATAGCATTTTAAAAGCTGTATTTTTCAAAACGACTTTTATATCATTTAGAAATCCATATTTTCAACTTATATATCTTTTAAAATATTTTAAAATATTTTTACAATTTATTTCATTCTTCTAAAACGTTTAAAATATCAGTTTTCAACTTTGCTGCAAAAGCGCGATTTTTTTGGAAAATTGTTTTGGACATATTTCAAAATCGACTTAATAAAATCTTGATTTTCTCTCTTTGTTTATTTAAATGTATTAAATATTTATAAAAAAATACTAACTCATTTTAAAAATATTTTCAAAAGTATAAGCATTCCATATACACTATTTTATTTTCAAATGGAAAGTAATTTCTTTTGTGCTTATTGACGTGTATTAACGTGACTTGGTAAAACAATTTAACAATCATATCAAACAATCAATACTTGATGATCAAAGCATATGTAAGCATCCATAGCAATCATAACACAATATCAAACATGTGTGTTTGTGTGTATAGATGCTAAATAGAGTTTCTCACAATAAACCAAAGCGATTAACTTCCTACCAACATTCTATTCAACCAACACTTCACTAATTATTTCCTACTCCATTAAATACTAGCAAAAATTGCCCTCTTCATTCCAATAGCTTGGCCGAGACTTGAGATGGAGGTTGGCCGAAAATATAGAGAAGAAGCGGTAGAGCTTTGAACTTGTCTTCTCAAAATTAAACCCAAAAATAGGCCATCTTCTCTCTTGTTTTTGACTCTTTTACTCTAAAAATTTCAAAAACTTGTTAACTGAAAAGTTTTTAAAAATTCATTTCTCTTGAAATTATTAAAAAGAATCACTGGATTTTGATTAATATTGAGGAAGATATGGTCAAAAGAAAAGAAGCTACTCTCGGATTCACAAAAATAAAGCCGGAAAACATACTTCAAAGAATTGAGTTTCAGGTGTAGCAAACTTCAAAACTGGATAAAGTCATCAACATAAAACTTATAGCCACAGGATTTTTATATGATTTGGAAAAAATATTTTCTTAATTTGGATCTGTTATAATCAAGTTATGATCAAAACAAAATGGAATATTCTCTGGATTAAAAACTGGGCCATAAAATGCATTGGAAAGAAGTGGAGTTTTGACATGATTAGCTTTATATTGAGACAAAGTAGTCAACATGAAAGTTGTAGCCACTGGAAAAATACTTGACTTAAAAAAATAATGTTGTATTTTGGTTTTATTTTGAAGAACTTATGGTCGAGAGAAAAAGAGGTAAAATATGGACAAAAGAGGAGTTTGATTTGAAGAGAATAAACATTGATTTCTTTTAAATATTTTGTAAATATTTTGACATTGTCTCTTTCTAATTTTTTTCTATGGCTTGGAAGCTATTAGGGAGAAGTGGAAGAAGATGAAGAAGGTTGAGAAAATAAGAAGAAGAAATATGAATGAAAGTGAAGAAGAAGATGGGTATTTATAGAAAAAGAAAAAAGTGCTAATTTACCAAAATAACCTCTTACCAAACTACCAAACTAACCTTTGAACCAAAATAAAACTCCACTTTTTTAAAACTTAACATCATCCTTTCACTTCTTATTTTATGTCTTAATCACTTAAGAACTAAGCTAAGTAAAATAATAATTACGTTGGTTTTGATGTGATATTGATTTGATGTTTATTTTTTCTTACTTTTGTTAATTCTTACTTACTTCTACTAATTACTTCTAGAAGTTTTATAATCTTATTTAGTAAAATTAAATATGTTTAGTGAATTAATTAATACTTACACTATTTGAATATATGTTCGCATATAAGCAAATAAATGTGCGACGACGTTGCGATAACTTTTAATCAACAAAACGTTGATTTTCGGAAAAATATTTTACGGTCACATTTTGACATTTTAGTTAACTATTTATTTTTTTAACCAAATTCAAAAATAAATTTGTATAATTCTATTTAAAAATATAAACACTCATAAATAAATTAAAATAATTTATTTAACCATTGAAACTTACTTTTCTAAAATCAGCATTTTGTCACTTTTGTCGATATAGGCAAATGTTACTATTTTTGTGTATACTTCTCTTTCAAAATCCTATCTAATTTTGTTTGAATCATATAACCTTAATTATTTTACATTTAAAATCAATTCAAATATTATAGTATAAAGTGGTCAAATTCTGATTCGTTACAGAATGGGTCAAATTGATTTAAGTGTTTTCGAATGGGTTGCACCTTTTGTTCTAAGTAAATGCTTTCGAAGGGGTCAAACCCCTTGCTGTCGCTTTCTTACCTTTAGAAGTCAATGGTTTCAAAAGAAATGCTTTGTTTTAAAACCTAATCCATTTCTCCAATTCTTTCGAAAGTTGGTTTCGAGACCATCACTTCTTTACTTAGGAATAGCTTTTGAAAGAATGCTTTCGACTTAAACGTTTTATGACGCTTTTGTTCTGCTGAAGGTAGAACTCAAATGGTTCGAAGTAGTTAATTTTAAATGGTTTCGAAAGGTGTTTCCACATGTTTTAAATTGAACCCAAATGCTTTCGAAAGGTTGTTGTTTGTAAAGGTTTTGGTGCTTTTGAAAGGTTTTGAAGAATGGTTTCGAAGGGGTGGTTCCCCAATGGTTTTGAAAGATTGAAAGGAAAGGTTTTCCAATGTTTTCGAAAGGCAATGTTAAAATATTTTAAGTATAGGATGTCTATGGTTTTTAAAGCTTTCGAAGGAAAGGTTTTTCAATGGTTTCAAAAGGAAGGTTGAATGGTTTCGAAAGGAATGTTTTGGTTTTTGGGCCTAGGTTATAAAAGGGTTTTACTTGGTTTCGAAAGGGATATTTTCAATGAGATTGGAAAGGGGTACTTTCAAAGGGTTAAATGTTTTTCATCATCAAAGATTTGTGTAAAGTATATATATAACATGGCAAGTTGATTTTGAGTAAAGTGTAGAGTATATATTTTCCTATTTTGAAGTATGATTTAAAGGTTTTAAACTAATTTGAGAAGAAAAGGTTTTCAAGGAAAATTTAAGGGAAGATTACCCTAAGTAAAAAACCACTTAGATATTTGTATACTAGATGGCACTGGTATAAGGTCGCATCCTATTTATTAGCTATTAGCCCCTAGTTAATTTAGTCCAAAATTCTAGTGTGTGGGGCTTTGTCACAGGTAAGACTAAAATGATGTTACACATAGAAAGGAATATATTTGTACGATGGTAGGTTATTGGTGAGCCTGCAAATCCTTTATGATTATTTGACCTGGAGAAAGTAAGTTAAAGATAGCCCATCCAAAAGCGGAGTATCTAATGATGTTAGATTATTTGTTTATATTGTCTAGAAGGCCCGAGTCAGCCAAAGATTAGTTGTTAGCCAAATAAAACTATAACGTTCGGACAGATAGTCCACTTATTGTCTGATATGTATGTTTACATGATAATTCTTTACAGTTTAACCAGTTTTGGTTGTAGGATTATGATTTGCAAATGATATGTTTTAAAGGGACAGTAGTGAGGAGAAAGCCATTCTGCTAAGCAGCGTGGTCTCACTTAATATCGAACAACTGAGATGTATAGTATTATTCACACAGGCTTTATGTCTAACTTGAAGTTTATGTTTTTCTCTTAAACTCTCGGGTGCTCAAAATTGATTTGAGTAGACCGAGGGTTGAGGATTTACAAGTTTTTTGTAGGTGGACGAATAAAGCTTCCAGAGATAAGAAGATGGCTGACGAATAGCTATTTGGATGTTGTTGTTTTATTTTATTTAATTCTGCTGTGTTGTATTGATTCAGTTTTGACTATTTAGTACTCTGGTCATCCAAGGGGGCATCTTCATATGTCGCTCTTGGCATATTTTGTAATAATTATATTTAAAATGAACCTGGAAAACGGTAGGGATTATGTAACTTGTATATGAAGTATGTTTTGTGAAATGTAATCAGAAAAGTTGTTTTTGTGCAATCGGTGATTTTGTTTTATATTCATGTGTTTTGATATTATGGACACCATTAACATTATCACATTTGGTGAACAAAAGTTAATACTATGGATGACTGCAGCATTTATAGCGCTTAGCTTCAAGCCTCCAAATAGGGATGATACAACTTGGTATTAGAGCACAGGTTTATAAAAAACTTTAAACTAAAATGATTTTTGAAAACGTAATCTTAAAGAATTAGAGATAGGATTGGGGTATGGGATAACGCTATAGTAACGTACTTGTATTGTTATATATACGTATATGCTATATCTCTATTCTTCTATCTTTCTCAAGCTATTCTTCTGTATCCCACGAGGCCTGAATACAGATATGAACGACAGAAGTGGAAGGGTGAACCTAGGATGTGGAAGCACCACAACAAATGGAAATGCCAGAACAAATACAGGAAGAAACCCATGTTAGGAACAAGTAGGAAATGTGAGCAGAGGAGTCCCGCAAGTTGATATAGGATCTATGTATCTATTTTTCATGAATATGATGCAGGCGGGTGTTGCTACTGGAGTAGTTAGGGAAGGAGTTCAGGAAGCTTCAATGGTCAACAATTATGCTATCTTGTGCAGAGATTATGTTAGGTTTGGAGGGAAGATATTTATCAGAACTGAAGATGCTAATGAGGTGGAAAACTGGTTGCTACATTATGAGAAGATCTTTGTAAACTTGGGGCTCAATGATGAGTAGAAAAGGAGGCTTGCTTCGAGACAACTTCAAAGAGCAGCTTTATTCTAGTGGAATAGTGTGTTAGTTGGAGTGGATGAAGAAACGATGACATGGGCTAAGTTTAAAAGGGGGTTCGAGGGGAGATTCATGTCTGTGATGGTGAAGTCCACTTTGATCAGAAAGTTTGCTAAGTTGGAGTGGAGAAGATGTCTGTGTTAGAATATTCTAGAAGGTTCGAGGAGTTGGAAAGGTATGGACATGCCATTGTGGATACCGTGATGAAGAGGAATGAGAATTTCATCAGGGGATTGAAGGCTGAGTTGGCCAGGGCTACATTACCGCATATTAGGTATCCCTGTGATGTTGTAGTAGAGATAGGCATTGAGACATGAGGAAATACTTGCTTCTTTAGAGAAGAATAAGGCGAAGGAGGTCTAGGTAGGGCAGAGTCAGAAAAGGAAATTCTTTTATAAGAACTATGCTCAGAAAGGTCGAGCCGCAAAGAAAGGGAAGTCTGAGGTTGTTTGCTTTAAGTGTGATAAGAAGGGGCATTTCGTTAATGAGTGTCGTACTGGAAAGGCGAAGGAAATGATCGGGAAGACGAATACTAGATGCCTCAACTGCGATCAGATCGGTCATTATAAGAATCGATGCAAAGAGTCTGCTAGGGATGGAAGGGGCAAAGTATTTGCATTGGAGCCAGTTATATCAGGGCGAACAGTGATGAAGAAAGGAAAGGCAGTGTTGGGAGGTCCGCTTCAAATCCATAGTATGTCTATTTGCGTTCTGTTTGGTAATGGTGCATCGCATTCCTTTTTAGCTCGTTCTTTGATAGATAAACTTAACCTAGAACCTTATACCTAGTTACTTCCTTAAGGGTTGCAAATCCGATAGGAGGGTATGCAACACTAGGGATGAAGTGCGACCACGTAGAGTTTGATTTGTTAGGTCGTACCTTTGTTTGCGGTTTGCATGTGTTCGAATTTGTAGGGTTCAGAATTATTTTGGGTTTGGATTGGTTAAGTAAGTATGATTGGAGGATGATTTTCCATGATAGGAAAATATCACTTAGACACCCTGACAATAGTGATCGGATTATATATATACTATAAAATACCCTAGTTGTGAATTGAATACTTTGTTGAGAGTTGTGGAGGCAGAAGATGAGTTGAATCGAGTTTTCATGGTTAGAGAATTCGTAGATGTTTTTGAGCCGGTAGTAGGATTGCCACCAAAACAAGCCATTGAGTTTCAGATAGATTTGATGCTTGGAGTAGAACCAGTGAGTAGGCCACCAAGCAGGATGACACCTACCGAGATGAGAGAGTTGAAGGTGCAGTTGGTGGACTTAGAAAGCAAGAATTTTAATAGACCAAGTAGCTCACCTTGAGGAGCAGCCACAGTGTTTTCTAAGAAGCCGGATAGATCGTTGTGGTTGTGTATCGATTATCATAAGTTGAATGAGAAGACGATACAGAATCGATATATGTTGCTTAGATTTGACGATTTGTTCGATCAGTTGAGTGAAGCTAAGGTATTTTCTTGGTTGGATTCAGCAACAGGTTTCCAACAGCTTAGTGTAGCGGAGGGTAGTATTCCTCTAATGACATTTAGAACTAGATATGGGTCGTACAAATGGTTAGTGATGCCGTTCGGACTGACTAATCCATCGGAGTTCTTTGTGGATTTGATGAACCAAATCTTTCAAGAGCACTTGGTCAGGTTCGTGTTGGTTTTCATAGACGATATTTTGATATACTCTAAGGATGAAAAGGAACATGACGTTCATCTTAGAATTATGCTTAAGACGCTGAGGCAGAATCAACTAATGGCGAAGTTTTCAAAGTATCATTTCTGAAGGAAGGAAGTGAAGTTTCTTAGTCATGTAGTCTCAGAGAAAGGTTTATTTGTAGATCTGACTTAGATTGAAGCGGTGAATAATTGGAAAATACCTAATACAGTGACCGAGATAAAGAGTATTTTGGGATTGGCTCAATATTGTAGGAGGTTCATTAAGGATTTTTCATGGGTAGCAGCACCGATGACCAAGCTAATGTGAAAGGATGTGAAATTTGTATGGACCGATAAGCATGAGGAAGCATTCTAGAACTTGAAACACTTATCGATCTATGCACCTGCATTAGTTGTTCCAAAAGGGAATTGGGATTTGGTAGTATATACAGATGCGTGTGGAACTGGGTTAGGAGCTGTGTTTATGCAGAGAGGTAAATTGATTGCTTATGCTTCTCGATAGCTTAGACTACCTGAGGTTAGATATCCAATGCATGATTTGGAAATAGCTGTGGTGATTTTTTCATTGAAGGTGTGGAGACATTATCTTTTGGGAGAGCAATTTGAGTTATATTCGGATCATAAGTCGTTTCTGTCAAAAGGTGCTGAACACGAGACAACAGAGATAGTTAGAGTCTATTGCTTCTTATGATTGTGAAATTGAGTACACACCAAGGAAAGGTAATAAGGTTGCAGATGCGCTTAGTAAAAAGCATTAGAATGAAGTGTTGGCAACGATTGCAGAGTGGAAAGATTTGGAAATTTGTCGACATGCATAGTGAAGTGGAGATCTGAAGTAGGGTCTAATGAAGGAACTGTTGTGCTGTCTTATTTAGAAGTTCGACCGATGATGATCAAAAAGATTGCTTTTAAACAGGAGAAGGATCCAATGTTGGTTTAACGGATAAAAAAGTTAAGGGAAGGAATGAAGAGCGATGACTTAAATGATTTTTTGTCTTGACTAGAATGGGTGGTTGAGAAATAAAGGTAGGTTATGTGTTCCAAATGTGGGAGACATAAGGAGGAAGTTTTGGAGGAATGTCATCGTTCGAAGTTCACTGTCATCTGAGAGGAACTAAGATGTATCAAGACATGAAGCAGAGTTTCTTCTAGGAAGGTGTAAAGAGAGAAGTAGGCTAATGGGTGAAGCAGTGTCAGAACTTCCAAACTATAAAAGTCAAATATCAGAAGCCACGTGGGTTGCTTCTGCCATTAGATATTCCAGTATGGAAGTGGGATTCTATTTCTATGGATTTCATAGATAGATTCCAAGGTTAAATAGAGGAAATGAAAGTATATGGATCATAGTGGACAGACTGACCAAGAGTGCCTATTTCATTCTAGTTAGGTCAACTAGGAGGACTCCTGTTTTGGCTAAGTTGTTTATGAACAATGTAGTTAGACATCATGGAATTCACTAGCTAGTTCTGGAAGAGTCTATAATACATTTTAGGAACCAAGCTCAAGATGAGTACCGTTTACCACCCACAGACTGATGGGCAAATAGAAAGAGTTAACAAAGTCTTGGAGGATTTGTTAAGAGCTTGTGTGTCAGATTTTGGAGGATCATGGGAAGTCCATCTACACTTAGTTAAGTTTTCGTATAAAAACAATTATCAGACTAGTATAGGGACGACACTGTTTGAAGCTTTTTATGGAAGGCCATAATAAGCTCCTGTTTGTTGGTTAGAGACCGAGGATAGGTTGGTTCTTGGTCTAGATTTGATTAGAGAAGCTGCAGAGAAGATAGAGTTGATTTGAGCTAGGATGGAGGAAGCTCAGTCTAGGCAAAAAAGTTACGTAGATAGAAGAATGAATGATTGAGAGTTCTCCATTGGAGATCATGTTTTCATTAAAGTTTCACCAATGAAAGGTGTGATTAGATTTGGGAAATCAGGAAAGTTAGCATCGAGAATCGTAGGATCATTTTCAATTGTAGAGAGGAACGGAAAATTTGCGTGTAGAATAGAGTTACCAAATAGTTTGGCAGGAATCCATGATGTTTTCCATATTTCTCATCTAAGGAAGTGTGTTAGAGATCCGAAGACAACTATAGCACCGACTATGTTAGATGATTTAGTGGTAGAATCGGATTTGACTATAGTTAGAAAGCTGATACGTATAGTTGTGAGAGATGAGAAGTGGCTAGGGAACAAGATAGTCAGATTAGTGAAAGTCTAGTGGAGCAACGATGTGAGAGACTGTAGTTGGGAGACTAAGAGCAGAACTAGAGATACTTATCCTAATTTATTTGATGGTATGTTTTACCTTTTTTTTATTGATTTGTCGTGTATCTTATTGTAATTTCGAGGATGAAATTCTTTAAGGAGGGGAGTCTGTAATGACCCTAATGTTTAGTAACATTATTTGGGATATTTAATTAGCTAAATAAAGTAAAATAATGTGATGAGTAGGGGATTGAGATTTGTGATTAATAAGGGTAGCCGTGCCATGTTAATAAATAGTCTAAAATGAGCTGAAATGAATTAAAATAGAAAAAAGATAAATAGGAAAAAGAGTATTCTTATACCCTAAACCCTTAGGAATTCATTTCATACGTTCATTTTATAATCTAAACAAGTGGTCAGTCACCATTAGCAAGAAAGAGGAAGATAAACAAGAAAACCTAAGGAAGAAGAGTAATCAAATCAAATACATTCAAATCTCAAACTCCTTAATCTCAAAGCTAAGGTGAATAATGACTACATCTCTTCTTTTCTTAATTGTTTTTAGTTTTATAGTTAAATTCGATTTATTTTTCAATGCCATGCCATGATTTTGAAGGATAAAATGTCTATATATGTTTGTTGATGATTTATGCTCATTCATATAGGTTTTATGATATGTTTTAATGTGACAACCATATTTGATGACATCCAAATGCCTTGCGATTTTAGATTGAGATTAAAAATAATATTTCGGAGACGGTTTTCAATTTTCATAATTTTCTGAATTAATATTGATTTTATATTATTTTTCTAGCGAGGAAAATGATTATTGGGTTTAAAATTATTTACGCCTAAATAATATAAGTTTTGGGTCTAAGATTAATATTTGTTTGAAAACATACTAAAAATGATTTTTTGGAATTTTGTAGAATTTTCCTAAGTATTTTAATAGATATATAAAATTATTTAAGGTACGAGACTTAAATGTTTTATATATTTATAAAAGGAGAAGGAGTATTTTATAAATAAATTAAATTGTCTATTTCTGAAATATTGGCAGTACTTTTAGAAAATAAATTAGCAACCAATGATATTTTGACAAACAAGGCAGGTTAGTTGAAAAGATCACTTTAAAAAGAGAAAAATCAGTTTAAACATACTTCATACATGTTTCGCCACTTTCAGCACATGGGGTTCCAACCTAGTAGTTCTTCCTCTATTTCCATCGCAACCAATGTACATAATATCAATAACTTGGTACATAGTGAATTGGACAAAGGAGGAAGGAACTGCGTCGAGACCATAGGTTTCGACACGGTCGAAGCATGACTTCGTTTTAAATTGAAAATGCCCCAGCTTTACTTTCGAAAGTAATGTTTTTGACTTGGTTGGCTTCCGACTGGGTCAAATTGATTTAAGGAATGTTTTTGAATGTGTTTCGCCTTTTGTTTTAAGTAAACGCTTTCGAAGTGGTCGAAACCCCTTGCTACTGCCTTCTCATCTTTTGAAGTCAATGGTTTTAAAAGGAATACTTTATTTTAAAAACCAAGCCACTTCTCCAATGCTTTCGGAAGGGTTGGTTTTGACACCATCGCTTCTTTACATAGGAATAGCTTTCGAAAGAATGCTTTCGACTTAAATGTTTTATGACTCTTTTGCTCTGTCGAAGGTAGAACCCAAAGGTTTCGAAGGAGTTAATTTTAAATATTTTTGAAAAGCGTTTCCACATGTTTTAAATTGAACCCAAATGCTTTTGAAAGGTTTGTATTTGTAAAGATTTTGATGTTTTCGAAAGGTTTTGAAGAATGGTTTCGAAGAGGTGGTTCCCCAATGGTTTTGAAAGGTTGAGAGGAAAGATTTTCCAATGTCATCGAAAGGCAATGTTCAAATGTTTTGAGTGTAGGATATCTAAGGTTTTTAAAGCTTTCGAAGGGAAGGTTTTTCAATGGTTTTGAAAAGAAGTTTGAATGGTTTCAAAAGGAATGTTTTGGCATTTCGGCCTGGGTTATAAAAAGGGGTTTATTTAGTTTAGAAAGGGATACTTTCAATGGGATCTAAAGGGGTATTTTAAAGGGTTAAATGTTTTTCATCAACAAAGATTTGTGTAAAGTATATACATAACATGATAAGGTGATTTTGAGTAAAGAATAAAGTAATATTCTCCTTGTTTGAAGTATGATTAGAGGTTTTAAATCAATTTGAGAAGAAAATGTTTTCAAGGAAAATTTGAGGGAAGATTACCCTAAGTAAAATGACTTAGATATTTGTGTACCAGATGGAACTGGTATAGAGTCGCGCCCTATATACATTAGCTATTAGCCCCTAGTTAATTTAGTACAAAATTCCAGTGTGTGGGGGTTTGTCACAGGTAAGACTAAAATGATGTTACACACAAAAAGGAACATATTTGTATGGAGGTGGGTTATTGGTGAGCCCACAAAACCACTATGATTAGTTGACTTGGAGAAATTATGTTAGGGACAGACCTTCCAAAATAAGAGTATCTAGTAGATGTTAGATTATTTGTTTGTATTGTCTGATAGGCTAGACTCAGCCATAGGTAGTAGTTAGCCAAACAAAACTATAATGTTTGGATAAATAGTCCATTTATTGTCTGATATGTATGTCTACACGTTAATGCTTTACAGTTTTAACCAGTTTTGGTTGTAGGATTATGATTTGCAAAAGATATGTTTTAAAAAGATATTAGTGAGGGGAAACCCATCCGCTATTTAGCGTGGTCTCACTCAATATCAAATAGCCGAGATGTACAGTCTTATTCACACTAGGCTTTATGTCTGACTCGAAGTTTATGTTTTCCCCGTAAACTCTTGGGTGCTCAAAATTAATTTGAGTAAACCGAGGGTTGATGATTTTCAGGTTTTTAGTAGGTGGATGAATAAAGCTTCCGAAGATGGGCAGGTGGCTGACGGATAACTATTTAAGAGTTGCTGTTTTATTTTGTTTAATTCCGCTAGTTGTATTAAGTCAGTTATGACTATTTAGTATTCTGGTCATCCAAGGAGCATCTTCATATGTCACTCTTGGCGTATTTTGTAAAGTTATATTTGATCTGAACTTGAAAAACGATTGGGATTATAATTTTAATATGGAACATGTTTTGTGAAATGTAATCAGAAAAGTTATTTTTGTGAAATTTGTGATTTTGTTTCACATTCATGTGCTTCTGATATTATGGATACCATTAACATTACCGTATTTGGTCACCGAAGGTTAACATTATGAATGACTACAGCATCTGTAGCGCTTAGCTTCGAGCCTCCAAATAGGGGATGTTACAACTTGGTATCAGAGCATTTGTTTATGACAAACTTTAAACTAAAATGATTTTTGAAAACATATCCTAAGGAACTAGAGATAAGATGTGGGTATGGGATAACGCTATAGTAACGTACTTGTATTTGCTATATTATAAATATGTAAAATATGAAAATAAAATTTTATATACGATGTTTAATAAGTATATTATTTTGGGCAGAATAATTTTTTTGTTTTCATATTTTTTTAATTAATATTTAAATCAATTTGTAATATAAATAAGTGTATAAATTCATACGTATACTATAAAATATATTTTACATTTTTTAAAATCATAGTAATACATACTAAAATCAAGGAAGAAATTAAAAAAATATTTTTTATTATTTTTTAAATATTTAAATTAAAATTGGAAACTTAAAAAACTGGATTTCTTAAATATTTAAATTGTAAAATTGTATACTAAAATTTTAACATTCATCCAAAATTTGTTGGAGTTTAAAATTTAAATTTAGATTCAAATAAAATATTTTTCCTAACTTTTAAATAATTATTTTTGGTTTTAGTAGTATACATATATACACACGCACACATAGATATTCAAAATCTAAAAACTAAAATAAATATTGATATATGTACAAGATCAAATTAATAAATATATTTAAATAAAAATTATTTTATAATTTTATTATATTAATACGCACACACACATATTATTATGCATACATACATACATATATATAAGTATTTAACATATTCGTTTATATTCTTAACCCACTTTAAAAAAAATTCATATATATATATATATATATAAATTGTATAAATTCCATTTTCGACATTATAGTAAAATATATATATATATATATATATTATATTTTAAATGATATAAATATATTTATATAGTTTTTAATACATATTCATTTTGTTAATATTACATACATACATACATGTATATATATATATATGTCTATATATATTCATATATAGATATTTATATGTTTATACAAAATTATATATAATAAAATTTTAATACATATATATTAAAATATTTTATTACAAAAACAAAAGTATACACACACATACAATTGATTAATAAATTTACATATTAGATAGGCTAACGTGTCTGTTGCCATGTAAATCCCAACATTTATATACAGACATGTTATACATTGCATAGGTTAATATGTTCCACATGCACACACATATATATGTATAGATACACGTATATGCATGTGCATATTATGTCATAAAATTAAATAATCTGTATCATTTTATAAATTTAAATAAAATAAAATATTTATTTAAATAAAATTTAGATTCTAAGTAAATTAGACTACGTAGGCCTAATAAAGATCCAATAAGGGATTTATTTTTTGAAATTCACATATAACTTCCACAGCGGACTAGCCCAGTTCTAATAACAATATCAGAGCCCAATAGCCTATGCAGTCTAAATTAGTATTGTAGGGTTAAATATTAAAGCCTACCCATATGGTAGGGTGTCTAGAAAAGTAGCTTCTATAGTTGGGTTTGATAATCAAGTACTTCCCTACCTGGCTACTAGCCTAGTCCTAAATGATGAGGAAATCCCAAAAGGTTAACCTTAATGGAAAAGACACAATTTGGATCAAGCCTTGGGATAATTTCAAAATTGTTTCAAAACTAAAAATAATTGTTTTAAATTTAAAATTAGAAAAAACATTATAAATGTTATAATAACATTTTCAAACTATTTTGAAAATTAAAATAAAAGTTTTAAATTTTAAACTTAAATTTAAAGTAAAATACGTATTATAAAGGTAATAATATAGATTTTCAAAATATTTGAAAACTTTATTGTTATCCACATATTTTGTGACTCTATGTTAGGGAATAATCAAGAGGAAAAAGTATAATTAAGTCAGTGAGATGATATAGGAGCAATGAAAAATATTACTACTACAAATATGCAAGCATCTAACATAAAGGTAGATGTCGAGCTCTTACTCAAAGATATTAAGCCATAAGAGTTATCGAATGTTATCAGGGTTTTCGACCCAATAGAATTCAAAGGAATTCAGAACATCTACGTTAAGTCGGAGCAACTCAAGAGGCAACCAAAAGGACTTGAAGAATGAACCAAGAAGGTTAGAGAAAAAGTAGACAAAAATATGCTATGGTATGGATTGCCATCGATCCATCTCCTGTAGTTCACTAGCGGTCCTCCAATCCTCTTGCACTATGATTCAATAGGTATTCTAGGATTGATTGCTAAGTTTGATGGAATTCAAAGCTAGTTAGATCAAGTGAGCATTTGTTTGATTAATCAGCAGTTCAATGCAACTAGTGAATGAACCATCATCAAAACAAGACGAATAGCTACGAAATTACATGGAGAGCACCTACATAATGCAAGGAGTGCAAACCAAAACAAGAAATCCAAAAATCCCCTAAGTACATGGATTGCCAGTGATCCATGCCCTATGGATTTCTAGCGATCCATAGGATCATGTTAGATTGCTATGAAATTTTTGAAAAGAATGAAGGAGAAGTATCCCAAGTAATTGGATCATAAGCAATCCAGAACCTATAGATCGCTAGTGATACATCAACTATGGATCCCTAGTGAACCATCAGGTTAGCTCAAGTCGTAATGAAATTCTTTGAACTTCTTCGTGGCATCATGTGGAGGCTTCTGGCAAAAGTAGCCCAATAGTTCATCAGCCCCTATAAATACAATCCTACCTGCAACATAAATAGAATCTTTTGGACTGGCTGCTGAAACTTTGCAGAAACTACTCTTCACTCTTCTCCTTCCCCACCACAGTTATCTATAAGGTTCACTATGACTCTCCAGTGAACTCTAATACTAGTGACTTGTTCTAACTTTCAAGATTCTGTCACATTATAATCAGATTCAACTTGTAATTGTAGTCAATCAATAATAAAATTTATAAAGTGGACGTAGGAATAGCCGAACCACTATAAAAATCTATTGTTCATTTACTTTATCTGCGATTTACTATTAATTTTTCTATTTTATTTTCCTTGATAGACAAAGCTGGTGCTTATACTCAATCCAGGGTGTTGATCCATTTTTTAGGTTAACATTTTGGTGCTTTGATTGAGAGTTCAACTCAGGCAAAGATCTAGCTATCTACTTTGGATTAGATAGGTTCAGAAGTTAGATCCATAATCTTTATTCAAAAGATCTGCTGCTAAGAATCAATGGCTCCAAGAAAAAAGAGAACGACTTCCGAAAGATCCATAGGAGCTATCATTGCTGGAGAAGAAACAAATATTTAGCAAATTCAAGTCAATAATCCCAACAATCTTTAGTTAGGGTTAGCTCCAGTGATCAGATTCTCGGATCCTCCATTTAGCGTGAAGTTGTCACTAGAGACGAATTGAATAAGATGGTTGATGGAATCAATGAGAAAATGGAAAACAACCAAATGGCTCTAATGGACAAGCTGAATGCCCTATTGACTTTCCAGACTCATGCTGCTCCAAGAACTATGACAGAGCTCGCGACTACCATTGAGCAAGAAAATTCTTCCATTTTTGACGGAAGGAACGGGAAGCAGCCGCAGAAAGGAGTAATAGGTGGAATCATGGGAATCAATATAGGAGGAAGCATAAGAACTCTATCATCCGTGAGCCAACCGGCTACAAACTTAAATCTAGGGTCAAGGACCCCATAGGAGGATATAGTCATGGACCTCTCCGATTCAGAATATGGTGAGAAACTTGACGACGACAAGTTAGAAGGAAATATCAATGAATTTGATAATGCCAGGAGGATCCACACTGCCTCAATCAGGCCAACCACAAGCCAACAGAATCCCGCGGAAGTGGTTTTCCCGAAGATAGGAGAGCCTAGGCTTCAACCCACTCACCAAGATCATTTGCAAAGCCAAACATTCGATTACTAACAGCCGACCCTTGGATTACCGGACATCTAAGGCATATATCGTGGACATGGTCAAGCGACTGATGGATGAGAGAAAGAATAGAAGGGATGATGAATGGGGTTCCGCTCCAAGTCGGACTCCTTTCACTGATCTTATTTGAATGAGCGGTATCTCAAAAAGTTCACTATGCCAACTACTCCTTATAACGGAATGAGAGACACAAAACCCCACCTATATAAGTATAGTTGTTACATGGATGAAGCGAATGCTTCAGATGTCGTTCAGTGCAGATGTTTCTCGATTTTTCTAAAGAGAATTACTTCCATGTGGTTCACTAGACTTACATCGAGATTCATCTCCACGTTTGATCTACTAGCAACAAGATTCTTTGATCAATTCAGACTTTATACGGTATAGCCAAAAGATGTGATGTCCTTATCTGGCGTATTCTAGGGATGGAATGAATCCCTAAACTTCTTTATGAACCGATTTCACACTATAGTAACTGAAGTAAGCAATCCAAATGAAGATATATTTTCAAGGCTCTAGTCCGCGCCATCCATCCCGACACTGAATTTGGAAAGTGTATCAAAATTAAACAACCCACTATTAGGAAGGATTTCAACCGATAGGTGAGCTAGTACTTGAGATTAAAAGATGCACAAGAACTAGAAAGGAAATCTGCTAACTTACCACAAGCCAACGTTGGACAGAGTGGTGTGGCAGTGAACCTAGATATAAACACCTTTGGGACCACTGAAGGAAACAGAGGAAAAGATGGAATTCAAAAAAGGAAAAATCAAAATTCCAACAAGAAAAACAAAAGTTTAAGCGGCTTAAAGGCTTCAGGCTCGAAGAATACACCCCGCTCAATGATACTTCAAAAAAAATCTATCTTGCGAAGCAAGGGACAGAGGAGTATAAGAAACCTCCTAAAAAGGAAGCAACCGAACAACAAAAGCATTCTGGAAAGTACCATCTTTCCACGAAACGAATGGCCACAACATGAATGAGTTTCATCACCTAAAGAACTTGATTGAGGAGTTGATTTGGGAAAACAAGCTTCGGTAATATGTGAGAAAATCAAAAAATCCTGACCAACCCATGACTCCCCATGCTCCTAGAGATCGAAGAAACCAACTTGGAACCAGCGAAGAAAGATTTAGACAAACTGGCCAGAAACTCATAATTGTAACAATATCCGAAGGACCTCCTCCCGTGCGTAAAAGTTAGGGAGAAATTGAGCACTATTCGAGCTCATTATGGCATGCTTCGAAAGATGCATGCCTTGTAATCGAAAAGGCAACCTCCTCTAAGTAGCAGAGAACTCTAGATGACGACATAATATTTAGAAATTGAGACATCGAGGGAGTAGAAGTTCCAACTCTCGATCCCTTGGTCGTGACAATAGGAAATGGACTCACCGTGGTTCTTTGAGTATTGGTAAACAACGGTAGTTCTATGAATATCATTTTCAAATGCAACTTTTATCAGATTAAGATCAGTGTAACACCCCTAATTTATGATAACATTATTCAGGAGATTTTAATTAGATAAATTAAATAGAATAATGTAAATGTTAAGTGATAAGGGGATTGAGATTTGAATAAATATAATTAGGGCCATGCTCGATTAACTAATTGAATGGGCTGAAGAATGGTTTTTAAGTTAACTAATTTACATAAGGGTATAATAGGAATTTGCAGCACATAATGCCTTACCCTTATATATATTCTCATTCCTTACCATTTCATTTTCCATTCACATCATTTTGAAAACAAAAACAAAAACGTGAAAGAAGAGGAGCCGGCCATAATGAAAGAGAAATGAGAAGAGAATTCAAATCAAGCTAGGAATTAAAGTAAGGGGAATAAATCTCAATCTCCATCCAATCTTCTTATCATAATCAAGGTGAATAATGGTTTATACAATCTCTATTTTGTTTTATGATCATATGTTTATGAATTTAAGATTAAATTCGTTTGGATGATGATATGGATGATGATATGCTTGAATTATAATTTGTTTAATTTAAACAAGATTGCTTAAATGAAGTTTTAAGTGATTTTAGGGAAAACTGATTGAAATTGATTCTTGAATGCCATGGAAAAAATTTATGTTACGTAAAACATGATTTTGGAGTTGGGTTTTAATTTTGACAATTTTCCAAGCTATGGAAAGACTACTATGAATTTTCAAAGGAAATTATGGTCAACTGCATTTATAAATTTATTTTAAAAATTATATTGAGAATTTAGGTTTGAAATTTTGATATGTTAGATAACATGATTGAAGTGAATTTCTAGAATTTCTAGAGATTTTTCCTAAGTGATTTGATATGCAAATTGAATTGTTATAGATAAAGGACTTATTTGCAATATTGGTTTTGTTTAATGAAAGGGCTTATTTGCTAAATTAACCTTGATTTAGATCAGAGATTTAGCGGCAGTTATTTTAGTAAAGAATTTGAAAAGTTGAGGCAACCAATTACACTCGTGGTGGGTTAGTTAGATAAAATTTGCTTTAAGTGGCACTAATCAGCTTTTACTCAGAAAAAGTTTCACCTCTAGTAGAAGTATCTTTCGACTCAGAGCTTTTGCCTTCAATCAAGTCAAAACCCACTAAGCCGAAACCAATACACAAGGTATCACTTAGATGTTATGTAGTGGATTGGTGGAAAGGTGGAAGGCATGGTGTCGAAAGCATTGTTTCCGATGGGGTCAATACCTTTGTTTGTTTTAAAAAGAGAAGTGCTTGCCATTGTTTCATTAAAGCCTTCGAAGGAGTCGAAGCATATGTTTTTGAAAATGGTTTTTTAAAGGCTTTTGATGGGGCTATCATCTTATGTTTTGAAGAGTACGCTTTCGAATTTTTTTCTTTGCTTATAAAAATAATGCTTTAGAAAGAAGGGATTCTGACCTAGTCGAAGCCCTGCTACCGTTCTTTTGCCGTCGAGGGTCGTCAATGCCTTCGAAGCGTAGTTTTTTTTAAAGATTTTTAAGCGACTTCCTAAATGCTTTTGAAAGGGTCCAAGGGTTTCGAAGGAAATGGCTTCGAAGGGGGGTTTCGATGCTATTATTCAATGTTTTGTTTAAATGATTTGAAGCTTTTGAATGGGATGGTGCCAACACGATTAAGTTTTCCCCAAAACTTTTATATGATATAGAATGGTTTCGAAAGAGATACTTTCATTTTGATTCACTCTGACCCAAATGATATTTTTATATAAACCTAATGGTTTCGAAAGGGGGACTTTCAATGATTTCGGAAGCGATACTTCCAATGGTTTCCAAAAGGAGGACTTTCAATGGTTTTGGAAGGGATACTTCCAAAGGTTTCGAAAAGGGTACTTTCAGTGCTTTCGAAACTATGCTTCTAAGAGTTAATAAGTAATACTTTATTGTATTCGAAAGGTTTCGAAAGAGAATTTTTAAAGTGTTTCGAAAGGCAGGGGCCTAATGTTGGAAAAGAGATTTATACGCTTTCGAAGGAGGTTATTCAGTAGGGTCGAAAGCAAGGTTTTGAAGGTTTCGAAAGCCTTAGTTTTCAAACAAATATCCCAATCTCATTTTTTAAAAGAGCACCATCGCATAATTAAATAAAGTATTTTGAAAAGGAGTTTGAAGAAGTTTTCTTTGATTAAAAGGTTAAAGGGATTAACCAAGTTATTTTTTTTGCTTCTTCATATGTATATATTCACCTTATGATGGACACATAACTGTATTTTTGGAAATGGCAGAATAACCAGCTTGGTTGACCAAGTAGTGAATATAAATTAAGTTAACGTCTGAATGAGTGGAATTGCATCTAGAAGGTCAGGAAGATAAGAATATATGATGCTAAAATATTAAAGGAAGATATTGGCAGGGGCCAATAGGTTCTTCGTAATCCCATGACAACCGTGTATTGGAAAAGATATTAGCAGGGGCCAATAGGTTCATAGTAAGCCCATGAAAACTATGTATAATTGAATATGTCAGAAAAACAGGTTCATACTTTACCCATGAAAACTATTATTTGATATTGGCAGAGGCCAATAGTTTTATAGTAAGCCCATGAAAACTATATCCGGATTGAGATATTGATAGATGTCAATAAGTTCCTTGTCTGCACATGAAAACTAGTATAAGAATAAAAGATATTGGAGTTACCAATAAGTTCCTAGTCAACCCATAAAAACTAGGATAAGGGTAAAGATATTGGAGTTACTAATAGGTTCATAGCGTTCCTTTGAAAACTATGTAATTGGACAGGGAGTCCTTGAAATATTTTACTGGTTATTAGTCAGCCCATGAAAACTATTAGGTTAGTAGTAATCCTAGAAACTATAATTGAGACAGATAGTCAAAATAAATGGGGATAGGTAATCCAGAAT
Organism: Allium cepa; assembly: GCA_030765085.1. Lineage (NCBI taxonomy): Eukaryota > Viridiplantae > Streptophyta > Magnoliopsida > Asparagales > Amaryllidaceae > Allium > Allium cepa. The sequence continues at coordinate 693,553,828 of CM060934.1, forward strand.
TAATTCACTTGTTTTGCATATCATTATATCATATTATTTTGAGACGTTTTAACCATTGTGGATGCAGGAGCATAATATATGATTTTATAAAGGTTTCGAGATACTAGTGAGGGGAAAACCCATTCTGCTAAGTGGCATGGTCTCACTAGATGCTTAAATTTTGAGATGATTGATTATTAATCCCACTAAGCTTTATGTCTGGCTCGATGTTTATGTTTGCCCCTTAAACTGTCGGGACTCAAATGATTTTGAGTGGTTTGAGAGTTGAGTTTTTTCGATATAGATGTATAAAGCTTTTGGAGACGTGAGGCATGATAACTATCTAATGTTTTCTTTTATTTCGAATATGTTGTGTTGATGTAAAGGCAAAGTTGTTAAATTGCGTGTATATACTCTGAGCATCCAAAGGTGCATCTTCATATGTCGCTCTTGGAGTATGTTGTAATAAATATATTTTCTTTGAATGTAGTTAACAATTGTGGGATTACGTATTGAATTGGAAATGCTTTGAAATGGAATGTGATCTTAATTGATGTTTTAAAACTTTTTTCATATTCACGTGTTCCTGTGTATCAATATATCTGACATTGCCGTATTTGGTCGTCGATGATTAATAACTATTGATGACTGTGGCACCATAGCCATTAGTTTTGGACCTCCAAATAGGGGGTTTTTACAAGTTGGTATCGGAGCATAGATTTATGAAAACTTAAAAAGAAAAGTTAAACCTAAAAGCTCTTTGAAACATAATCCAGTGATCAAAAATAGGATCAGGGTTAGGTTAACGCTATAGTAATGTATTTATATTTGAAATATATATATATACACATAAGTATGTGTTTTCCTCTCTCTTAGATCATTCTTCTGTATCTTACTAAGTCTTGCGTGTGGATTCACGAGAAAGAAGATATGGAAGTTGGAAATGGAAGAGGAAGTCTCGGTGGAGGAGGCACCACAACGAACGGAAATGCTCGACCTAATTGTAGGAGGAACCAAGGTCGATAGGCTAATGCCAACCAAAAGGCTGAAGCCAATGTGAGTGCTAAAAATCCACCAGTACATATGAGGGCGATATATCAGTTTTTCGTCAATGTGATGTAAGTGGGCGTTGTTGCTGAGTTGCTGTGAATGTTGGAAGAGCTAATCCTGTGGCTCCAGTTGCGAATGACTATGCTAAGTTGAGCAAAGACTACACCAGTCTTGGTGGAAAACTGTTTATAGGAACAAAGGATGCCATAGAAGTTGAGAATTGGCTATTGCATTATGAGCGTATCTTTGTTGATTTAGGTTTAGACGACAACCAGAAAAGAAGGTTGGCCTCTAGATAATTGCAAGGGTCAGCACTTCATTGGTGGAATAGTATTACTGCCGGAGTTCTAGAGGAAGAGTTAACATGGGCTGAATTCAGAAGAAGAATTGAACAGAGGTTTCTATCCGAGGTTGCTAAGTCAGTATTGATGAGAAAGTTTATGGATCTAGTTTAAGGAGAGATTTCGGTTATCGAGTATGCCACTAAGTTTGATGAGCTGTCTTGATATGGGTTTGCTACCATGGACACTAACATCAGAAAGAATGAGAGGTTTATTCAAGGTTTGAGGCCTGAAATCTCTAGGGTGACCCAGACACATATCTGTGATCCTTGTAATGTGGCTGTGGAGATGATAATTGGCCATGAAGAGATGCTTGCTGTTTGTGCTAGGGTGAAGCCATCAACCCAGGATTCTCAGTGAAAGAAAAGAAAGTACTTTGAGAAAAAGGGAGCCCAGAAGGGAGATGTTGCCAAGAAGGTAAAGGCTGATTTAGTTTGCTACAAGTGTGACAAGAAGGACCATTATGCTAGTGAGTGTTGGTCAAGCAAGGGGAAGAAGGCTGTAGAGAAGAAGAATTTGAAGTTCCCTAACTGTGATCAGGTTGGGCATTATAAGAATCAATGTCCAGAATTGGTCAAGGAGGACAAGGGAAAGGTTTTTGCTATTGGATCATCTTCTAAGCCAACTGCAGCTGATAAAGGGAAGAATGTGATTGATGGTATGTTTTTGATTCAGAGTATACCGGTTAGGATACTATTTGATACCGGGGCATCACATTCATTTATAATACGGTGTTTGGTTGATAGGTTATGCTTAGAACCCACGTACCTTATTACTTCCTTAAGGTTTGCGGATCCAATAGGAGGGTATGCAACTCTAGGGATGAGATGTGACCAGTTATAACTTGATTTGTTAGGTTATAAGTTTGCATGCAATCTGTATGTTTTCAATCTCGTAGATTTCATAATCATTTTGGGTATGGAATGGTAAAGGAGGTATAGGACCAGGATATTTTTCCAGGATGGGGAGATATCACTAAAACATCCTGATAGTCATAACCGAATTGTATTTTCAGTGGAGAATTCTGATCGGAGTAGTTGTGCTTCGTTAAGTGCAATGTAAGTGGTAGAAGAACTAAGTCAAGTTTAGATAGCAAGAGAGTTGGCAGATGTCTTTGAGCAGGTCATAGGACTACCAACGAAATGAGCTATTGTGTTTCAGATAGATATTATGCCAGGAGCTGAACCTGTGATTAGACCACCTAGCAGGATGATACCTACTGAGATGAAGGAATTGAAGGTGCAGCTAGTGGATCTTGAAAGAAGGAATTTTATTTGACCAAGCAGTTCACCTTGGGGAGCGGTCGTGGTATTCATGAACAAATCGGTTGGGTCGTTAAGGATGTGTATTGACTATCGTAAGCTGAACAAGAGGACAATAAAGAATAAGTATGCTTTGCCGAGAATAGATGATCTATTAAGAGTGGCAGATGACAGTATTCCTTTGACAGCGTTTCAAACTAGGTACGATTCGTATGAGTGGTTAGTAATGCCGTTCGGGCTAATGAGTGCACCTATTATCTTTATGGATTTGATGAACCGAGTCTTTCGAGAGTATTTGGATAGATTCTTGTTGGTGTTTATAGCTGATATTTTGGTGTACTCTAATTATAAAAGAGAGCATGAAGATCATCCTAGAGTTGTGCTTGAGATGTTGAGGCAGCATCAGCTAAATGCAAAGTTCTCTGAGTGTCATTTTTGAAAGAAAGAGGTTAAGTTTCTTGGTCACATGGTTTCAGAGAAGGGTTTGTCAGTCAATCTAGATAAGATCAAAGCTGTTAATAATTGGAAGAGACTAGAGATGGTGTCTGAGACTAGAACTTTACTTGGACTTACTGGCTATTACCGGAGACTCATCAAGGATTTCTTGCGGATAGCGGCACCTTTGACTATGCTAACCAGGAAGGAGGTGTAGTTTGTCTGGTACGACAAATGTGAGGAAGCATTCCTTAAGTTAAAACATTTGTTGACCAATGTACCAGTGTTAGTAGTTCCAGATGTAAACCAAGGGTTGGTGGTGTATATTGATGCATGTGGACCTAGTTTGGGAGTTATGTTGATGTAGAAAGGTAAAGTGATTGCATACACTTCAAGACAACTTAGATCGCATGAAGTGAGATATGCTACTCATGATTTGGAGTTGGCCACCGTGATCTTCATATTGAAGATTTGGAGGCATTATCTGTAACGACCCGAAAATTTTCGATCCCGAAAATTCAAGATATTTATGAAAAAGAAGAAGAGATAGAAGAAAAAGAAGAAACAGAAACACCAAAACACATAAACCTCACATTCGCAGCGGATCAAAATATAATATCACATAAATAACAGTTTTACAAAGAAGAACTGTATCAGTACACTTATATTTTTATACATCTGAGTTACAACCATTACCAATCACTGGACAGTTTAAAACAACATGTCCTAGTTAGACAATAACATATCACAGCGGGAAACACACCATACGTTCCGACCCTTCAGCTTGCCTCCTGAGCTCCAAAACGTCCTTACCGAAAATATGTAATACTCGGTCTGACCCGAGCATTACATCAAAGTAACACCCGGGTCAAGCTGGAAACCAGTGTGAGTAAACCCATCTAACATGGAATACAAAAGCATACAACTTATATAAACCCAGGGTAACTTGTTTCAATTTACAAATTCACAATTTGTTATAGACATCACTTATTTCACACATCAATTTCTATGCACCAAAACTTAGATTAAATGGTCTGATTGACTTAAATCATTCCATACCAGCATATTGATTTCACATATCAATCTATGAAGAATCGAAGTGGTTTCAGATATTAACTAATATCAGACTCCGGTCTCTTCGAATTCAATGACATCTTAACCCACACTATTCAAGGGAGTCACAATTCAACCTTTAATCACAAAATGTCACTTTTTTACACAACAATTCATCATCGACAGATAACCACATAATCACTCTTCAACACAAACATATCATGTCTCAAAACATTTCATATCAGAAATATCAACCAATCATTTATATGCAAGATTAATTAGTCACCCATTCCTAATTAAATCAAATCAATTTCTTTAATCGCTTTTAAATCTTGCTTATTTAACAATAATTAATCTCAAACCAATTAATTAATCATCATCTTAATTAATCAAGCTAGATTAAATACCCTTTAATTACACTAAGTAATTAACCCACAATTAACTACACAAATTAATTATTCTTAACCATTCACAATACTAACCTTTAATTACCAAATTGATCGAGTATTCTTCTAATTACATTCAATAATTAACCTTTAACTTTAATTATATTCATTACTCAACCTTGATTTATCACCTTAGTAATTAACTCCCTTTAATTACTTATATTAATGAAATCAACCCCTTAATTAATTTCATTAATTAATCCTTTAATTAATATCCATCAAGTAATTTTCCTTAATTAATTATATCGAGTAATTAATCATTAATTACTTCACTAAGTAATTACACTCCATTAATTGCATTAAGTAATTAGACTTAATCTCATCATCAAGTAATCCTCTTTAATTAATTTAACTTATTTAATTAATTAAAATTAATCACATTAACTTAATTAATTACACCAAGTAATAATCCCTTAAATTACTTCATTAAGTAATTACTCTTAATTCATAAGTGATTATCTTTAATTAATCACTAATTAATTACTTAGTTAATTATTAACTCATCATTTAAAATCAATTAAATAATTTCTTAATTACTTATACTTAAAAGAATCTTAATTAAGAAAAATTGTTTGTCTTAAATTAATCAAAACTCTTAATCACTTAAAGTTAAACTCTTTATTATAATTGATTTACTAAATTCTTATCTTTAAACTTTGTTAAAAAAAAATAAACATTTTAGAAATCAATTATAATTTTAAACAATATAACATCTAATTTAACCTTTAAAATCTTTGAAACTTCCAAATTTATTAAATAGATTTTAATACAAAGTCATTTAGAAATCCAATTTCCTATTCTTTAAAAACTTCTCTATTTAAATATTTAAAACTTATTTAAACAATTATTCTTGGAACAATTTAGTTTAATAGGTAAGAACTTGTTTACTTTTATCTTGAAACTTAGAAGCATTTCAAAAATCAAATTTCTTTATTCATAAAACCTGTACAATCATAAGCCTGAAACATCTTTAAAACCGCCCTCACCAAAACTCGAGCAAACCCCTAACTTCCCTGATCAATACATGGGACCACTACACTCTTCCTGCTTCGAGTAAAACTCAAACATCTTCGAAGAAAACCCTCTACAAATATAGTTCCAAATTCAAAGCCTGATATCCTAATCCAGAATTGACAAACGAACACAAGCTTCACCTACAAACAACCCCGACAAAAACTCGAGTATTTCCTCAACTTTCCCGTGCTCCCCTTTTTTTTTACTTAGTTTATATTTAAAACTGTTATACTTAAAATACTCATGCGTGCTCTTGAAACAACTCGAGTATAATTGAGTAAATCACGCTTCTTCCTCGAGTTCGAACACGTTCACCAACCCACGGCAGCGCTTTGGCCACCCCTCCCACCTCCGGCAAGTCGCCATTGATCACCCCGTTCCACCTAGGTACCCAGATCACTCGAACTACCCAGAAATCAAAATTTGATAGGACCGGTCATTACTAGGAAAAACCCAGTCGCAAGAATTCCCTGCTCCGCCCTCTTCCGACCACCGGAGGATCCATACTTTCTTCCAGACCTTCCCATTTCTTACCACAAACTTTCCCCCAGCTTCGATAGTCCCTAGTTCATTTACGACGTCGCGAATTGCCCAACCTTGCCGTCGATCAATTGGGCTCCTAAAACCCTACTTTCACATCAACCCGCCTCCATGGCCTTGGTAAATATTCTAAGTATTTTTCCATCGATCGCCATTACACCCATCTTCATCAGCCAGAATTTCGATAATTAATTCCACGCCGTTCGTCGTGACTTGACAAAAAACCCAATTCCTGATCATCCACGATTCCTTCTTCATCCCTAACTGAAAAACTAAAAATTTCCACCAAAAATCATCGAATTCGAAGATGAATTCAATCACAACTGGAAACAAAGAATTTAATGGATAAATTTTCTGGCTCGGTTTTTTTTTTATATATATATATATATATATATTACTGTAAGTTCATTCTACCAGTAAAGTATTAAATAATCCATCTTGAATTCATTTTTAAAAATAATCTTTCATCATTACAAACAACTTCTCTTTAGACATCATACCTCAGAAATGATTTTGTGGATAGGTTTTAACTTTTCAATGTTATTTGGGTCTGTTTAATCAAACAGAGACATGCACAATCATTCATACAGGAAAATCAAACGAAACATCAGGCAAAATATTCATTCCTTCCATATTAGGCATATCTAAGCCATTTCCAACATTACTTGTTACTTGCATAAGCTTAACAGATGATTTAACCTATAAAAGTTGAGTGTTACTCACCTGTAAATTGTAAACAGAGAAGCTGGATGTTGAAAAAGTTGAAACACTGAACTGTTTAGGGTTGATCCTTATCTTGCTTGATGTTTGATTTGGATCTGATATTTATGATCTGCTTACTTGATGTTTTGAATTTATTTAAGCTGATCTTGAATTTTTGTTTTGATCTTCTTTTTTTTAGTTACAGAAGAAATTGATTGAGGAGAAAATATGTGAAGAGTTTTTATTCAAACTAAAACAACCTCTTCTCACAAATTATTTTATATATACTTAAGTTTTGAGGAGAAAACAAGCATACCACATGTTTATTTACATGTTAACTCAAGTTACGCTCGTTAATTCCATGAATTATAATGCTTACAAATGTTTAAAACTTTAATTTATATATTTCTTATACTTTATAAATTATGAACTATGTTTTCACTAAAATACCTTATATCTTTGTAATATTTTTTTTCTAGTTTGCAAAATCATATAAAGAAGATCATTAAACAAATATTATCAAATTTCAATAATTAAAATAGGATATTTTCAAATAAATATCTATCCAAGTATTAAAAATTCAGTATTATTATAGTTCTGATTCTTTTATATATATATATATATATCCAGATATATAATTCAGATTTTATTTGTTCCATTTACAATTTCAATTTTGTTAATTACCAATTAACAGATGCACAAAAATTCGGGTTATCACATTCCTTCCCCTTTAAATCATTTCGTCCTCGAAAAGGAACGAAACTAGAATTAATTAAAATGATTATTATCAGAAAAATTACTCTTTGATAAATTTTACTATAAACTCTTTTTATTAAGAAATTTTAAAACATTTTTTTAAACACTTTAAATCTATATAATAGTTTCAAAATAGTTTTATAAAAATATCATTTTATAACTTGATGTTTCATCAGGTTTGTCCTCGTTCTCGTAGAAATTCAGTCATACGTTGATCAAGCGTAGGACTGAAAATCTATAAGTACTTAGCAAACCCATTTCAACACCCAGCAAAAATACATGGAAAATAATTTCATTGAAATTATTGAAAACATTTTTGAAAATAGAGGAAATATCTTTGGTGAGAATACTCTGGAAATCATCACCCCCATCCATGGAAGTTAATCCGATGGTCACGTTGTCATCCCGACAAAATCCATAGATAACTATAGGCCTCCGCGCCCATCGATTACGCCATGGAACCCGCTACAGATCGCAGCTACAACCGGGGTCACGTTGTTGTCACAGCAAATACCCATATAACTGTAGGCCTCAGCGCCCTCGAATTCCGCTACCAAAAGAATGAAACTTCTCCACTCCACTCGACCAAAGAACGTAGTCTACCGATGTTACGTTGCCTTCCCGGCAAAATCAAGCGTAGACCGTTGACACTCACCTCCACACGATTTCCGCTATAGTCCACAAAGTAGATCACAGCGACATTGAGTTACACTGTCGTCATAGCACAACCCAAATGCCTCTGTAGGCATCAGCGCCCTCGACTTTTGCTACCCAATAATCCTCAGGAAGTAGTTTGTCTGGACTCCTCACAGGATCAACTTTAGAGCCTCCCCTACTTTGAGACTCAAGGCAGTACCAACCTATGGTACTCCTGAGAAGTTCATTTCAAGGGAGCGCCTTTTTCTCCAGATTCATTTTCAAAACACTTTATACTATACACATATAGTATCTTCCAAATCATACACCTAGTATGAATCCATATAAATCTCTTTTCTCATAATCAATTATCCCGAAATCGATAATTCTCAATAAGGCTTTCCAAATTCCAAAATTGATTTTTCTCCAAAAATCAAAAGCCTTTCCAAATCCATAGGTTCCGAAAACTTTTTCTCAAAATCATTCTCATAAGATCCTTTACATATATATATAATAGATGTATATATAACTTTAAAAATCTTTGGGTCACTTCAAACTTGTATAAATTCTCTTTTTATACTTCAAAAACTTTCAAAACCCTTTTCTTCTTGCAAAAGATTCAATAAGGGAAGCTTTATCTTATATAATAAAGATATATAACTTTGTTTATTCCAAATCAAATATTCAAATTTGATTACTCTATAAAGTCACTTACTTACTTTCATAAAGTAAATTTCTACCATAGAAATATCCAATTTCCACTTTTACTTCATCATATATTTCACAAAATATACCTTTCATTTCAAAAACCATTTCACATTTCTTATCCACAAATTCCTAGTATCAATTTCATTCAAATCCGTATGATGTACACATATCATCCGTACGTTATACCAATCTAATCGCTCACTCGATCACACAATTTCAATTCCGAATTAGTATCGTCAACCCGACTTCCTAGTGCGGACTCAGATCTATTTTCTTAATTAGGAACCGTCATTCTCCTTGCATAGCCTAACTATGATAGAGAATATCCAAAACCAATCAACAATCCATATCCAGGTTCACAGTCGACAATCGAGTGGAAAATCCCATCTTGGATCGATATAATTATATCAAATTTCCGTGCTCGAATCTGGATCAAATCACTATGCGAATAAAATAATATACGTACATCCTACATATTTATCTTTATTGATTTATTAATCAAATGAATTCCCTTTCTATTCACATTCACTTTAATTTCATTCACTTATTCACAATTGCTTCAATCCCATTTGCATTATCACTTCAATTCTTATCTCAAGTGAAAACAAATCATAAACAGTTTAAACTCTGTCCAGCTTAAATTTAGAAAATAGCTTGAAAAGTTTAAAATAGATAAATAGCAGGAAAATAATTATTAGTTTGTAAAATAGCTATAAAAATAGTTAAGTAATTGCAAAATAGTTGGAAAATAGTCAAATAATTATAGAAAATTTAAATAATTGCAAAATAATTGTAAAATAGTAATTAGTTATAAAATAGTTGTAAAATAGTTAAATAATTCCAAAAGTAGTTATAAAATAAGTATAGGATTGTTTTGGGTTCAATAAGAAAGGTTGTATATATAATAAATAGCTTGGAAAAATAGATTTGTACTAAAACAATTTATTTTGAAAATAGTGCAGAGTCAAACTGTCCAATTCCCAACCTCCATTTCCAATCAATTCCATTTAAATTTCCACTTCCATTTAAATTGACTCAATTCCAAATTAAATAAATTCAAATTCCATTGAAATTGACTTAACCCCAAATTCAAGTTGAATTAATACTCAATTCCTTTTCTAAATTCAAATCAAATTCCATTTGAATTTACTCATTCAACTTTAATCACAATTTCAATTAATTCAAATAAATTTCAAATTGAACCAATCTCAATTCATATCAATTTTTGTTTGAATTAATCCCAATTCCCATTTGAATTTGAACTTATTCAACTTCAATTTCATTTCAAATCAATCCAATTCAAATTTTCCATTTTAATTTTTAAACTTATCCATCTTCAATAATAATTCTAATTAATTCAAATCAAATTTAGTTTGAACTAATTCAATTCAAATTTCAAATTAAAACCATCCCGAATTACATAAATTCGAGTTAAATTTTTAAATGTTGATTTAATCCTTTCAATCAAATCAACTTATATTTTTAAACCATTTAATTCTGAATCCAAATTCCATTTTTATCCTATTTCAAAGTTCAAATAATAATTCAAATCCCTTTTAAACAACTAAATCTTTGAAATTCAATTTATCGTTAAATTTCAATTTTTTTTTTTTTTTTTGGAGAAGACAGCGGGGTTGACTGGACCCCTACCAGATTTTTATAAATAAGAAAAAAGAAGATAACAAACACACACACACAACAGAAGAAGGAAAACAAAATTGGAAGAGAAGAACAACAGAAAGCAAAGACCTACAAAAAAAAAAAAGAAACCACACAGAACAAAACCCCACAAATGCAAGACATAAACCCAAGCACAAGAAGAAGCATCAGGCTATCCCCACAAGTCATTTTGATGGGGGGAGAAACAATGACCAGAATCACGTAACCCACACTTTATCTCATTCATCAATTTAATCCAAAAGCTCGAAGCTGACATTGCCACATTTTTGAAGCAACGCGTATTCCTCTCCAACCATACATTGCGTATATAAACTTTTAGCACGTAGAACACTATATCCCATCTACTAGGTCGCCACCTAGTAGCTTTACGTAGGACATTCCAGTCAGCAGAGGAGATACCTTGAATATCAACGACTCCAGCTTTATTCATGACAGTCATCCACATGTTAACAAGAAAGCTGCATTCAAAAAGAATGTGATCAACCGATTCAGGTGATGCATTGCAAAAGACACAGAGGTCATCCACGTTCATGCCTAGAGCAATAAGCTTATCCCTTGTCTTCATAGCTTTGTTAATAGCTCTCCAAAGAATCACATTATCAGAGGAAGTCGAATACGCAGTCCAAACAACTTTGACCCAAATGCAAGCAGGCAACTCGTCTACGTTAGCAATGTGATTGTAAACTAATCTGATGCTATGCGGTTTCCCACACCAGGAAAGAGCATGTTCATTTTCTATTATTACTTTGCGGTTAGCCAAGCTTCTCCACAGGGTGTTAACAGAATGATTACTAGTATTCGGAGCACACAACTTCTCATCAATTATATAATTAATTGCCTTTGCATTAGTACCAATACCGGATTGCTGCAAATCTTGAGCAGTCAACAGATTGGCTAAGATGCAGCCATTTTTAACCCAAGGATCTTTCCAAAAGCTCACATTACTGTTAAGGGTTAAACTGAATTTAAGAATGGGAAGTAAAAGAGGCCTTATGCACATAATTTTCCGCCAAATCCAGCTACTACCCTGAGCAACCACCATAGACCAGAAGTCATTTTCCTTTATATGATATCTCCATGTCCACCTCACCCATTGATTGTCCTTCTTCACTAATATGGCATTTACATGAGTGCTAATAGCAGCAATATTCCACTGTTTGATGTTAATGATACCAAGGCCACCTCTTCTTATCGGCTTTTCCAAGATTGTATATGAAACAGGTATAATTTTCCTATTGTGAATGGAACCAGTCCATAGGAATCTCATCATTGCAGCTCTGATCATGTGGAGAAGCTTGGATGGAAGAATGTAACTTCTTGCCCAAAAAACAGTCATAGAAAAACAAACAGCTTTAATCAACACAAGACGTCCAGCGAAGGATAGAAGTTTAGTTGTCCAATACGACAACCGTCTTGTGATTCTCTCAAAAAGAGGAAGGCAAGCAGATTTGGAGATTCTCGACGTACACAAAGGAAGACCCAGATAAGTCATGCTATTAGACATTGGTTGCAAACCAGAAAGATCCTCAATTCTGTTCCTCTCATTGCTGCATAAACCAGCAATCAGAATATGGGATTTGGAAGTGTTTTGAAACCAAACCTTTGACGTTTTATCTTAAACATTCAAAATTCAAGTCCAAAATGATTAATTTTATCTTAATAATGGACATATTACCACACCCCATTTCTTCATTCATTTGAACAAATCCAATTTCAGCTTAAAGATTATTAATAACAACAGGATGGTATTATTCAAATTATTTTAAAACATTCATCCATTTCCAATTTCTAGATCTCAAACCCATTTTGAGATTACACAAACTCCCCATTCAAATCAACCATTTTAACTTCCCAAGTTAAATCCCAATTTCATCTTGAAATTTCCAATTCAGGTTGTTCATTCGAACTTATTTAACTTCTTCTATGTTAAATTCAATTTACTTAATCCAGTCAACCCTACTCAAATTTGAATTCCCGCTTCAAATTTCAAAATACTTTCCCACCTATAAGTTCAAAAACTTATCACTTTGGGTTTTCACATCTCATTCCAAATTTAAAACTCAACATTTAGAGTTTATTTCAAACCATCTTTGATATTATGTATATTCCTCACATATATACATATTTTATTCTTGGCCCACCAAGCCGAATTTTAAAATTTAAACCACCCTTGGTTTTAATTCAAAACAAATTCTTTTAAAGTTTACAAACAACTTCTTATTCTAAAATAGGATTATATTCAAAATACTATGAATAATATTATTTCCTTTACACACCAAGTTATCCTTAAATTTTAGACACCTTTGATTTTTAATTCAAAACAAACTTCATTAAATTTCCAAACAACTCTTGTTTGAAATAGGACACTTTCATTCAAATATATTAAATAACATTTCTTTATCACTTTGAAACAATTTCTAAATTCTGGACCCATATTTAAAACTTCACAATTTAGATCACCTTCCGTTCCAATTTGTAAGTCATACTTGCCTAAATGTTTACTTCTCTAAAACATTTCATTTTTCTTACTCATTTATGAACATTATATTATTAAACACAACCATGATAATAACCAAGGAAACCAATCCATTATATCTTTTTCTGAAATTCTTTTCCAAATTCAAGGTTTTTATTTCAGTTTGAATCCATTTCAAACTTATCTTTATTTTATTTCAATTTGGTTGTATTTCTATTACCGCTTAATTTAATTCTAATAATTTAACAACCAATTACCTTAATTTTTATTAGAAAGAAATATTGCTTTATATATCCAAATATAATCTTATATAAAATCATTTAAAATCTTTATATAAGAAAATAACAAGTACGCTCTCATATATATATTCACTCAACTAATTCCAGGGTACCATTGACCCTATCCTTAATTAGTAATCCCACCAGTGCCAAGGTTCTCGCTTTACCTTCAACTCTGATACCAAATGTAACGACCCAAAAATTTTCGATCCCGAAAATTCCAGATAGTTATGAAAAAGAAGAAATAGAAACACCAAAACACAGAAACCTCACATTCGCAGCGGATCAAAATATAATATCACATAAATAACAGTTTTACAAAGAAGAACTGTATCAGTACACTTATATTTTTATACATCAAAGTTACAACCATTACCAATCACTGGACAGTTTAAAACAACATGTCCTAGTTATACAATAACATACAGAGCGAGAAACACTCCATACGTTCCTGCCATCCAGCTCTCCTCCTGAGCTCCAGAACGTCCTTCCCTGAAAATCTGTAATACTCGGTCTGACCCGAGCATTACATCAAAGTAACACCCGGGTCAGGCTGGAAACCAGCGTGAGTAAACCCATCTAACATGGAATACAAAAGCATACAACTTATATAAACCCGAGGTAACTTGTTTCAATTTACAAATTCACAATTTGTTATAGACATCACTTATTTCACACATCAATTTCTATGCACCAAACTTAGGTTAAATGGTCCGATTCACTTAAATCATTCCATACCAGCCTGTTGATTTCACATATCAATCTATGAAGAATCGAAGTGGTTTCGGGTATTAACTAATATCCGACTCCGGTCTCTTCGAATTCAATGACATATTAACCCACACTATTCAAGGGAGTCACAATTCAACCTTTAATCGCAAGATGTCACTTTTCCACACAACAATTCATCATCGACAGATAACCACATAATCATAATTCAAGACAAACATATCATGTCTCAAAAAAATTCATATCAGAAATATCAACCAATCATTTATATACAAGATTAATTAGTCACCCATTCCTAATTAAATCAAATCAATTTCTTTAATCACTTTTAAATCTTGCTTATTTAACAATAATTAATCTCAAACCAATTAATTAATCATCATCTTAATTAATCAACCTAGATTAATTATCCTTTAATTACACTTAGTAATTAACCCTTAATTAATTAGACAAATTAATTATTCTTAACCATTCACAGTAATTAACCTTTAATTACCATCATTGATTGAGCATTCTTCTAATTACATTCAATAATTTACCTTTAACTTTAATTACATTCATTACTCAACCTTGATTTATCACCTTAGTAATTAACTCCCTTTAATTACTTATATTAATTAAATTAACCCCTTAATTAATTTCATTATTTAATTAATATCCATCAAGAAATTTCCCTTAATTAATCATATCGAGTAATTATTCATTAATTACTTCACTAAGTAATTACACTCCATTGATTGCATTAAGTAATTATACTTAATCTCATCATCAAGTAATCCTCTTTAATTAATTTAACTTAATTAATTAATTAAAATTAATCACATTAACTTAATTAGTTACACCAAGTAATAATCCCTTAAATTACTTCATTAAGTAATTACTCTTACTTAATTCATAAGTGATTATCTTTAATTAATCACTAATTAATAACTTAGTTAATTATTAACTCATCATTTAAAATCAATTAAATAATTTCTTAATTACTTATACTTAAAAGATTCTTAATTAAGAAAAATTGTTTATCTTAAATTAATCAAAACTCTTAATCACTTAAAGTTAAACTCTTTATTATAATTGATTTACTAAATTCTTATCTTTAAAATTTATTAAAAAATAATAAAACATTTTAGAAATCAATTATAATTTTAAACAATATAAACATTTAATTTAAACCTTTAAAATCTTTGAAACTTCCAAAGTTATTGAATAGATTTTAATACGAAGTCATTTAGAAATCCATTTTCCTGTTCTTTAAAAACTTCTCTATTTAAATATTTAAAACTTATTTAAACAATTATTCTTGAAACAATTTAGTTTAATAGGTAAGAACTTGTTTACTTTTGTCTTGAAACTTAGAAACATTTCAAAAATCAAATTTCTTTATTCATAAAACCTGTACAATCATAAGCCTGAAACATCTTTAAAACTGCCCTCACCAAAACTCGAGCAAACCCCTAACTTCCCTGATCAATACACAGGACCACTACACTCTTCCTGCTTCGAGTAAAACTCGAACATCTTCGAAGAAAAACCCCCTAAAAATATATTTCCAAATTCAAAGCCTGATGTCCTAATCCAGAATTGACAAACGAACACAAGCTTCACCTACAAACAACCCCGACAAAAACTCGAGTATTTCCTTAAATTTCCCGTGCTTCCCTCTTTTTTTTACTTAGTTTAAATTCAAAACTGTTATACTTAAAATACTTGTGTGTGCTCTTGAAACAACTCGAGTATAATCTCGAGTAAATCACGCTTCTTCCTCGAGTTGGAACAACCTAGCATCATCAGTTACGCAAATGGCACCTGTGCACGTGCACCAATCCACGGCAGCGCTTGGCCACCCTTCCCACCTCCGGCAAGTCACTGTTGATCACTCCGATCCACCCAGTGATTGTTATTAAAAGGGCCCAGTGATTGTTATTAAAAGGGCCCAGTGATTGTTAATTGAAGTGAATATTTAGCAAGTGAATTAATTAATAAAGATTAATTAAAAGGGCCCAGTGATTGTTATGGTGCCGAACATTTGTTTGTTTGTTTTGATAGTTAAATAACCGACTATCAAATTTGGCCAAATTTTAGTTCCTCGACTTAATGTGGGAACTATTTAGTTGTACACTTAGTACATAGCCTTCTGTGTATGCTTGATTTTCATTTGTGTTGAGGATGTTGATTCTTATAATGTGGAGTATTACTCCAATCTATCGAGCTTCCTTCTTGGCCCGAAGGATAGCAAGTTGAAAGTTGGAGACGTGATAAGTCTATGAGACTTAGTTTCTGTGGTAGGTTGAGAAACGCTTTTGCCTTGTTGGTGCGAAGAGACAGGGATCAGATTTGCTTAGTGATGTTCGTACATGATAGGGGGTTCTCGCTTCTTATTAGGTAGCAAATGGATGACTCTTACTCCTACATGTCTCTAAGATCGAGCATCGAGGGGTTGGTTTGGTAGTTTGCCTTACAAGCGAGAGGTTAGCCGTAAAAGTAAATCGTGAGGTACTCATGTGAGCTATGGTGGAGTTTATCCACTGTCGATGGTTGAAAAGCCTAGATCGTCACATGTGGTATCAGAGCTTAGATTTTGTATTCCTATGTTTTGATGTGCACTCATTATAGATAGGGACAGTAGTACCCTAGATTGAGTTTAAGTGTATTATATATATGAGTGCGTAGTTGTTAGTGAATATAAAATGTTTTATATTGTGTTTACTTATCCGTTGTGCTATATGTGAATTCTGGTCGGTATGTGAGACGCCATGTTATCGAGGGATTTCCAAACACTTAAACGAGGCAAATTGACATAGTATCATTTTAAATTGGGTAAATGAAATAATTTAACCTCGATTATATTTTATATATAAATGAATAATTTTTCAGAATTATTAAAGTGTATATAAATTAATTGTTTGGTTGTTTGAAATTGTAAATATATATATAAGTTAATAAAGGTTGTTTGAATAATCTTAGTGGAAACAACAATGGTTAAAGATTAAATTATATAGGCAAGTGAATAATAAAGTATGGAATTATAATTAATATGATTTACAATTGTTAAATAATCTTATATATAAGAAATGAAACTATTTGAGTTGTAAATGTAAATGGATTTAAACTAAGGATTTGAAAATTTGAATCCCGTTGATTTTGAAAGTTGTTTTTCAAAATTAAAGAGATTAATTATTATAAATCTAAATAAGATAAATGAAGTTGAAATGATCTTATATAAGTAAAGAAAAATAGTGAAATTATATAAGTAAAAGATTTGTAAATGTGATTTATAAATAGAAAGAACTTTCAAAAGAATATAAAGCACTGAATTCACTACGTTGCTGGGAAATAATAAGGTTGGTAACTGCAGCGTCATCAGTATCATTTTTGAGTTTCCGTGTGATGGATTTGCTACTAATAGTAAATTGAAGAAGTTTTATTATGATAAACAAATTTGATTTAAAATCGAAGTTGAAATTGATAAATCTAAGTGAAATGAGTTTTGGACTTATAATATATGAGATAGTAAAATTTTTGCTTTGGTAAAGTTGAAATAAATGCGAGTTAGCATAATAAATATATGATTTGAAATTTAACTAAAGAAAAGTTAAATAAAAGGAATTGGATTTGAACCAGATTAGCTAAGTTATTGAAATGGAAATTAGACCTAAGTTGTAAAGTGATTATATAGCTATGATTTGAAATTTAAAAAAAAAGTCGAGTTTAGTGAATGGAAGTGAACTTAGGTAAAAGTTCATGGAAGTGTAATTAATAAATAAGTTACATAACATAAAATGAGATAAGGTAAGTAAAACCGATTGTTAAAATGGTCAAACACTTTTGGTTAGGCAAATTTTTTTTGAGTTTGAATGGTGATATGATTTTGACTTAAGTTAAATAAAATTGACTTAGAATTAAAATCTGGCTAAGATTTATAAGTTGAAATTTAAGTTAAGTGAAACCAAGTGATGTTTATAAAATGAAATATAGCTTAAATAATGTTGATTGAGGTTGATTTTGGTATCGAAGTAAAACTAATAAAGTGAATTAAATGAATGTGAATTTGAGTTATATAAAGAAATTCAACTTTATTTGTAGATTGAATTAGCAATTGAAATAATGAAATATGAATTGAATGTTAATCATTGAATGTAAATTAATTGATATGGAATAGTGGATGTAGGTGTTAATTCATTAAAAGCTAATGAAATTGAGTAATTGAATAAAAGTCAATTGAATGTTAAAGCAATTGGAATTAAAAGTGTTGAACCAAATTGAATGAATGTAAAGTAAATTAATTTGGTTATGTAGGATATACATTGGTTGTTAGTTGATTGTATAGAAATTCATATGAAGTTGAATTAATGAAACTGAAAGCTAAGTAATTGAATCCAAATTGGAATGGGAAGTAAAGTGAATCTAAACAAAATTGAATTTATTTGAATTGGAAGTAAACGAACTTGAATGTAAATTAGTGAATGTAAACTAACTTGAATTTGAATAATGAACGATTAGTAAAATCCAATGTTAATGAATCAATTGTGATTAAATTGAAAATCAATTCAATGAATACTAATAAGAAGTGAATGTATATTGATTTGGTTATGGAGTTGTTGGAAGATAGTTGTTTGATGCTTGGATCTGTTATTTTTGTTGCATTTGCTATATTGACATATGCAGTTATTGGTATATGTTGTATAATAATATTACTTTCACATATACATGTTTCTCATTTGTTTGTTAAGTGTTTAGTAGGTGCGGATGACGCTTGCTTTGTATTTGGAGCTCGCTTTCGCGCTATATTAGCCGTATATGCTCGCTAATAATATATGAGGTACATATCTCGAATTACATATCGTACTATTACACTTTTTTCCTTTCGGGATGCCTCATCCCCGTAGATGAGATGCATATTTGTGATATATAGATTGCTATTTTCTTTTCGGATCGAACAGCGCAAAGAAGATGCTGGCGAAATTTATGAAAATTTAAGGAGTTAGAAAATTTTAGGAAAAATGGGAAAATTTTTTGATAAATTTTTGATTTTGGAGTTGAAAGTTAAATGATATTAGTTGGTTTTAAAAGATAACTAAGTAGATTTGAAATACTTAGAAATTTATTTGTAAGTTTAGCTATTGGATTTTGAGAAAGTTAAATATTTAAGTGATTTTGGTAAATCTAGTTTTAATGAATTGTTTTGAAAAGTTAATTGATTTTCTGACTTTTTCTTACTTGGTAATTTCAAGGACGAAATTCTTTTATGTAGGGGAGAATGTAATGACCCAGAATTTCAGTCATTTGAAATTCATATATTTAATTGATTTTAAATATTCACAAGTAAAATTTTATAAGCTGAATAAATTTTATTTCGAATATAGGATTTAATTGGATAATTAAATTGTTAATTTAATATTTGAAATTATGAAAACAATTGGAATTTGAATTTAATGTGAATGAAAAAGATTTATAAAGTTGAATTAAATCTTATTTGAGCTAGAATGATGTTAGAGAACTTTTAAAATCGAATTAAAAGTTAATTTGAAGAAATTAAATATTTTAATATTTAATTGACGAGTAAAAATAGTTATTTTTCATACAATCTTGGATTTGGACAAAACCAGCTTCATTGGATCCGTAATGTTAAATTATTGTAAGGTTTCAAATTTCGTGTCAATCAGACTTACAGTTTGTCCGGGCAAGCTAAAACGCGTAGAAATCGGTTTAAGTGAATTTTAAATTTAAATGAGTTGATTCGAAAACCTATCTTCCAAATATGATCGAATTGGCTTCCGATATATATTCCATTGCGTTCGGAATAAGCGTAAAAAATTATAACTGCCAGGCGGCATGCTTCTTTTGGAGTCCGGAAAAAAAATCGGATGAATAGTGCACGAATAATTTCTATAAAAGGCCATAACTTTTCACCATTTTCATCAAACCCTAATTATAGGTCTAGCCGCCACCATCATTTCAATGGCTAGAAATTTTGAAACTTCTAACCTTAATCTCTTCCAATCCATTAATCAATTCAAGAAACTCTCAACTACAAAAACGAAGAGAATCACGAGATCTTTCGATCCATACGAGTATGATTGTGATTGACGCAACGATGAAGGAGAAAAATGGTCGCGTTCATCTAGGCTATGGGTTCGGTTTTATCGGCCTACGTGCAACTGAACTCAATGTCATCACGGCCGATGGTGGCTCTCGCGTTGGGCTTCGAAACCCTTGTCTCCGATCGTCTTCAAGTGGCTCGAGGAGGTGGTGAAAATTTGTTGAAAATGGTGGCTTCAATGGGTTATTTGCGTTCGAATAACCTAGAAGAGGAAGAAGATATCACGCATGGCCCTGATGATGTAGCCTGAGATCGAACGGTTGAGAATGAAAGAAGGTTTTAAAAATAAATAGATTTGTAACTTAATTATCTTTTAATTCGTATTAGCTTTAAAATGCAATATCTTTTTGATACGAGGTCCGTTTCACACGAAACAACTTGCATTGGGTTCGTATTGACGAGCACTACAGTGTGGAAGTGGATTGGGATTCATTTGAGCTAGTGAAAATTTTGTGTAAAATTAAACTCGCGTTTAATTTTATTCGGAGTAAAGCACTGAAACTGCGATTGGAATCAATGTGAGTACAACTCACTCTTTTTGACTCACTGATATTTTATATAAGTGAGAATAAATATTATTTATAATGATTGATGATTGTTTGGATGATATATTGGTTGATATTTGGATATATACCAGCCTAGTGTAGCAGATGACCCTATACGTTCTCGTGTATGAGCGGATGACCCTTTGTACGCACGTCTGCCTTGAAGCGGACATTGTACACATATTCTAATGTGTATATTTGTTGCCGGTGACAGGTTGGAGGGATCCAACTGGATTCTTTACCCGTATTGATTTATTTACAGATATTATTATATATTCTGTTATCATATGATATATGATGTTTTGGATGCAGTGATTGTTATATTTAGTGCTGTTGCAGCATTGGGCCTATGTTTTGGAATTTAAAAATGTTAAAGTGATGATTTTCAAATTTAAAAGGATTTTAAAGTGATTTTTGAAAGTATACGTTTTATTGAATTTTGGAATTGATTTATTTTAAATATATAAACATTATAATTTTTATGTCATAAAAATTATGTTTTTTGTGTAATAAAACCAGGATATGATTTTTGGAATGTGAAGTTAACTATTTTGTAAAATGGTTTAAATTGATATTTTTGATTTATTATAAATAGTTTATATAGAAGATTTATAAAATTGGTGTTTTATAAATTAAAATATTGGAATTACAAAACGTGTTTTATAAGTGTTCAAAATGGAGTTCTTAATGTGTGACGACCCGAAATTTCTAACCATTTAAAATTTGAAAAATTAATTGATATTAAATATTTAAAAGTAAATTTTAAACTTGAATTCCAAATATTAATATTTACTTGATAATTAAATTATTGAATTATATAGTTCGAAATTTTAAGTAGCAAGCGATGAGGCATTTTGGGAGTTTTATATAAGATAATAAAAAAAGTTAAATATAAATTAGCAAAGATATTTTTTTTAACAATACAAGATATCTATATAAGTCCACAAGCATACGCAGGAAGCTATTCCCCAATCGATATTTAGTCTTCGTCCCTCTCTATTTCTGAGTAGAAATCGAACTCATTTGTATAAAAAAAGACGCTAGATCTATCTGAAGCAAATTGAAAAGAGGGGATTTCAAATTAATCGTGGCTTCCTCTAGCTTGAAGAGTCGAACGAACGAATTCGTTCGTGCTCGCTTAAAATCAAATCGATTCTATAACTTCGCCTCCGTAACTCTAGGACTGTTCGCTCTAAATCGAAGCATGTCGCGAGCTAGGGTTTGGGCCGCACAGTGAATTGGAAGACGCGAGGCAGGGTTTTGCGATGGGAAGTTGGGTTTCGTCATCGACTTCAATTAGGGTAGAGGCGACGATGGTCGGCGATTAGGGGTTCGGCAGCAGCAGGTAGCGGTGCGAATGGGTCGCGAGGATATAGCTGTGTGGCGTATTCGATTAATGGTGAGTTGCGTTGTCGACTGGAAGTGAATCGTGGTGGCGGGTCGAGTGGCACTGGGGTTCGCGAGTTGAAATCAGTGGCATACGAGCTCGACTCGAACTCGTGGAGGAGGAGGATCACGTGAAGCTCAATAGGGTGTCGTGCTTGGTAGCTGGAGGAGGAGAGCAGTGAGGTATAACTTTGATAATTTTAATCACCTCTGTGTTTAATCAGAATTTTTTTTATAAATTCATCTACAGTAAAGTATATGTAAAGGCAATTTTAATATGTATATTTATGAATACGATCTTTGAATATAAGAGAATTTATAAAAGTAAGATTTTGAAATCTATAAATTATTTTTATAGATGTATAAGTAGTTTTAAGAGGAAAATTCCTAGTTTAAAGTTAAATCATTAATCTAATTAATAAATGGAAATTTAAATAATTGGTTGATTGAATGTGTGCTGAAGATCTGGTGACTTTGGTTTTGGTTGGTTCTCGAATTGATTGTTGTTTGACTCGAAGCATTTGGGTTTAAAATGGTTTTAAACTTAAATCGTAAATAATAAAATGGTTCAGTTTAAAATCAATAAAGGTTTAATCAATTGGTGACTCATTAAATAGGTAGAATAACTTAAATGGATAATTAATTAATTAAATTAATTAATGATTTGGGTTAATTAATTTTAGTTTAAATTAATTAGAAGGATCATTGGGTGGTTTAATGAATAATTACTTAATGCAATTAATAAAATATAATTACTTTTTGTAATTAATCGAGAGATAAATTAAGATAATTAATTAAGGAAAATTAATTTATTTAATGAAGCAATGATTAATATTGTGGTTTAATTAATATAATTAATTTAAATTAAGGTAAATTGAAATATAATTGGAAATCAATAATTTATATAATTAATGACGTAATTAAAGATTTGATTAATTAAGGTTAATAAATCCATAATATGCGACTTATGAGAAATTAAGTAATATAAGAAATTAAGGATTAATGTAATTAATATAGTAAATTAAATTATGAAATAATTAAAACTACGGTATTGATTTTGGGTTAAGAATAATTAATATCGTGAAATTAATTAAAAATAATTACTTGAATGTAATTGAAAGATAATTAATCTAGGGTGATTAATTAAGATGAATGGATAGGGAAGGGTTGATTAATTAATTGTTTTGGAATTAATTAATGAAGGAATCTAAGTGATTGATGTTTGAAATTCAATTAGAATCAATTGATTTGATTTGTATGTGACTAAGCTTTGCTTCTGAATAATTAAATGGTATTGGATGATTTGAAGGAGTTGATAACTCTGATATGAAATGTTGTGCATTTCATTTGGATAACTTGGGATAGGATGATATGAGGTTCGAAGAGACCGGGGTTGGGTATTGGGTAAATACCCGAAACCACTTTGAATGTTTATAGATTGATATGTAAAAATCTATATGCTGGAGTAAGTGAATTGTGGAATTGGACTATTTTAAAATCTAAATCTTTGGTATTTAGAAACTTATATGTGGAATAAGTGTTGTCTATAATAAAATATGGCTTTGTGAATAGATATAAGTTACCCGGGTTTTATTTGAGTTGTATACTTTGTATTCCATGTTATTTGGGTTTACTCACGCTGGTTTCCAGCCCGACCCGGGTGTTACTTTGGTGTAATGCTCCAGTCAGACTGAGTATAACAAATTTTCAGGTAGGTACAATCTGGAGCTCAAGAGGCGAGCTGGATGGCAAAAACGTATGGAGTGCTTCCGCTGTATTATATTATTGTTGTGTATCTGTGGCATGATAATTGTATATGTTCAGTGACTGTATATATGTGAAACTCTGACGTATTAAAATGTAACCGACAGATAAAATATTCTTTTATAAACTGTTATTATTTATTATTATATTTTATCCGCTGCGAATGTGAGTTGTTGATGTTTCTGTTCTTCTTCTTCTTCTTCTATCTCTTTATTCTTTTTCATAACTATCTGGAATTTCCGGGTTTCGAAATTTCGGGTCGTTACATTTGGTATCAGAGCAGAAAGGTTAAGCGAGAACCTTGGTTCTAGTGGGGCTTAAGTATTAAATAGAGTCCGTAGTACTCTAAAATGAGTTGAGTATATGTATATGAGAGAGCGTACTTGTTATTTTCTTATATAAAGGTTTTAAATGATTTTATATAAAAGTATATTTTGATATATAAAGAAATATTTCATTCAAATAAATATTAAGGCGATTGGTTGTTAAATTATGGAAATTAGAATTAAGCAATAATATTATACAACCAAATTAAAATTTAATTAATTGAAAATGAAATTCTAAAATTAGAATTTAGAAATTGAACTGTTTAAAAGCTTTAAATAAAGGCAAGTTTGAAATGGATTCAAACTGAAATTTAATCTTGAGTTTATTGAAGTAAGAATAATATGAAAAGAAATTGGTATCCAGGTATGATAACCTTGGGTATTATCATAAATAGTTATTGTGATTAATGATGATATATTTGTTATTAAGTAAGCCAAATAAAGTAAATTTATAAGATGAGTATAACTTCTAAATTAAAGTAGGTTTAAAATTTTGAAAGTTTTAAAACCTAAGTCTATAAAACAATCAATTATTTCAAAGAGTTAAAGAAAATAACAAATAATATAATTCAGACTATTTCGAATATAGTCAGATTTTAAAACAAGAAATGTTTGGAAGATTTTTAGGGGATTTGTTTTGAATTTAAAACCAAGGGTGGTTTAAAAATTTAAAAGTAGTCTGGTGTGTAAAGGAAATAAATATGAAATTAACTCTAAGATTGAGTTTTGAATTTTCTTTGGAGTGTGGTATGATGTGAAACCCAAAGTAAAGCAATTTTAAACTTAAGTGGAAAGGTTATTAATCTGAAGGTTTAAAATTTGAATGGGAATTGGGATTTAATTCAAGCAGGAATTGAAATGATTTGAAATTGAAGCGGATTCAATTTGAAATTAGTCCAAATTTATTTGAATAATTTGGAACTGTAAATAAAGTTGAATAGGTAAGAATCAAATGGAATTTGATTTGAAGTTGGAAAGAAATTGAGAATTAATTCAACTTGAAGTGGGAATAAATCAAGTCCAATGGAAATTGGAGTTATTTAAATTGGAATTGGGTCAATTTAAATGGAATAGTAGGGGAAGTGAACAGTTTTGACCCTGGACTACTTTCAATATAAATTGTTTTAATATAAACTCATTTTTTTCCAAGCTATTAAATATATACAACCTTTCTTTCTTAAAGCCAAATTATTTTATACTTGTTTTACAATTATTTTGAAGCTATTTAACCATTTTTCAATTGTTTTCTAAACTAATTACTATTTTTCAACTACGTTACACATTAATTACTATTTTACAACTATTTTGCAATTATCTAAAAATTTTGAAACTATTTAGCTAATTTTCAATTATTTTACAATTACGTAACTATTTTATAAACTAATAATTTTTTTTTTCAACTACTTATCTATTTTTAAAATTTTCAAGCTATTTCTAAATATAAACTGGTCGGAGTTCAAACTGTTATTAATTAAATACCCAACCGACATAAGAATCGAAGTGAAAATTCAATGGGATTGAAGCGATAGTAAATAAGTGAATGGAAATTAAAGGAAAGGTGAATAGGAAGAGAAATTGATTTGGCTAAAATCAATAAGATTAAATACGTTGGATGTATGTATATTATTCTATTCGCATAAAGATTTGATCCAGATTCGAGCATAGAATTTCGAGATAGTTTATCGATCCGAGTTGGGATTTTTTCGCTCGATTTTCGACAGTGAACCTGGATATGGATTGTTGATTGGTTCTGGATATTCTCTATCTTAGTTATAGCTATGCGAGGAGAATGACGGTTTCTAATCAAGAAACCAGATCTGTGTCTGCACTAGGAAGTCGGGTGGACGATACTAGTTCGGAAGTGAAATTGTGTAATCGAGTGAGCGATCAGATTGGTATAGCGCACGGATGATAAGTGTACATCGTACAGATTTGAATGAAATTGGCATTGGAAGGAGTATTCAAATTTGAATGTTTGATTTTGAATAAATAAAGTTATATATCTTTGTTATATAAGATAAATCTCCCCTTGTTAAATCTATTGTCAGAAGAAAAGGATTTTTGACGGTATTTGAAGTATAAAATGAGTTTTATACAAGTTTGAAAGGATCTAAAGTTTTTAATATATATATATATATATATATCTGAATATATATATAAAGGATCTTATGAGGATTTTGGAAAAGGGTTTTGGAAACCTTTGGATTTGGAAAGGCTTTTGATTTTTGGGTAAGATCAATATTAAAATTTGGAAAGCCTAGTTTGAGAATTATCGATTTTGGGATAATCGATTTTGTGTAAAGAAGCTTTGTATGAGATCATACTAGGTGTATGATTTGAAAGATACTATATGTGTATAGTATAAAGTGTTTTGATGATGGTTCTGGGGAAAAAGGTGCTCCCTTGAAATGAACTTCTCAGGAGTGCCACCGGGTGGTGCTGCCTTGAGCCCCAAGGAGGGGTTCTAAAGTTGATCCTATGAGGAGTCCGGAAAAAACTAGTTCCTGGGGATTATGAGTAATGTATACCATAGCGAAAGTCGTATGTGCCGCTGAGAGCCAACAGTCTACGTTTGATTTTATATCGGTAGACTGCGACCTACGGTAACATAGCGAAAGTCATGTGTGCTGTTGAGAGCCAACAGTCTGCGTTTGATTTTATATCGGTAGACTGCAACCTATGTAGGAGTGGAGAAGTTTCATTTTGATAGCGAAAATCAGAGGTCGTAGAGAGCCTGCGGTTACATGGACTTTTACTGCGATGGCAACGTAACCCTAGAATGTAATTGCGATTTGTCGTGGGTTTCATGGCGTAATCGAAGGGCCGCGGAGAGCCTACAGTTACATGGACTTTTCCTATGATAGCAACGTAACCCTGAAATGTAACTGCGATCATGAATTTGAGTGATGATTTCCATAGCACTCTCACCAAAGATATTTCTTCTAGTTTCAAAAACTGTTTTCTATATTTTCAATAAAATTATTTTTCAAGTATTTTCACTGGGTGTTGAAAACGGGTTTACTAAGTACTTATAGATTTTCAGTCCTACGCCTGACCAATGTATGACTGAATTTCTGTGAGAACAAGGACAGACTAGTTGAGACATCGAGTTATAAGAAGTATTTTTATAAAAAGCTATTTTAATAGTATTATGTGAATTTAAAAGGTATTTCTAAATTTTAAAATAAAGGTGTTGGAATTTTGGGAAAATAAAAGAAGATTCAAACCGGAATTATGAAAATTTTTGAATTCAGGAAAAATTTAATAAGGTATTTTTGTAATAAAATCGAATATTGATATAAAATTTGGAGGTAAGCTAATTTGATAGATAATTATTTGATAAAGTATGTTAATGAAATTTAACTCGGTTTAATAAAATGGGTTGTAAGTTAAAAATGGAGTTTGGAAATGAATTCAGATTGTAAATAGAATTCGACTTGGATTTGATAATGAATTAAATAAGTGGAGGTGCTGTAAAAATAAAAATAAATTAGAGTTGGATCAAAATAGTGATAGTCGGAACTATGAATAAATTCAAATGTGTTATAAATAATATCAAATGTAAATTGCAAGTAAATTAGATATAATAGGAGTGTTGTCGAATGAAATGAAAGTGAATTATAATAGAAATGGTTTGAGTTGCAAATAAAACCCAAGTGAATAGAAATAAATTGGTTAATTGAATTAAATAATAAACGGATGAAGTCTGATTGAATGGAAATTAAATAAAGGTTTTAATTGGAATTGGATTATCAGAATGGACTTAAGTTATGAGACGAATAAATATGAAGTAAAATTTCCTAAATCAATGAAAGCTTGGATTGAGTGAGAATAGTAAACCATTAAATAAGGACTTGGGTTAAATTTATTTGGGAAAAATGGATATTAATAATAAGCATTGAATGTTGTCAAGCTGATTGAAATAGTTTTAAAATGGAAACGACGCGGAGATGAAATGGAATGCATATGTTTGGTTGGTGAATAAACTTGAAATGAAATGGAATTAAATACAAGATGAGCTGAAATTAAATTGAAGTAGTTATAAACTTAAATGGATACTCTATTAAGCAAATATCGCCAAAATTTTCATAAAAATAGTTGTCGTTGTTGTAAAAAAGGTAATTAAAATCATATGGGTTGAGAGAAGTTAAATAATATTGATTTTGAATCATTTGAAGTGAATATGAGCTTGTTGGATTAAAAATCAATTGAATGTAAGAAATTGAGTTGTAAACCATTAAAATTGAAGGAAATGGTATATAAATTGGTTGAAAGCAATTGTATTAGTTTTGAAAACATTTAAATTGCCCGTGGAAGTAATTTTGAGTACATTTCTTTTAGAATTTGAAGTGTTATAGTTGTTTAAGTAAGAGAAATATTATAAACTTCATCTATATAGTGCTTATATGTGTAAATTGAGTAAGTACAGGTACCTGAAGGCCGTTTGAATGGATTTGGACGCGATAAATGCTAAAATAAATAAGCTGCTTGCTTAAAATGCTAAATAGAGGTACGCCCATGCAATAAAAATAGGAAATATGAACTGTTTTTGCTTTTTCCGACCGTGTGGGTCGATGTATATATATTTATATCTCTTGTCAAATTGCAAAAGCTCCTCCGTGCAGAGGAGACTCTGCCAAAATTTTTCGAAAATTTTGAGAGTTAGAAAATTTTAGGGGAAAATTTTGTAACGAAAAAATGATTTCAAATTGGAAATTTAAGTAAATTAGTAGATGAAACTGATATGAATCACTTATAAACGGAAGATAAAATTTAATATTCAGAATTGTAGACAAATTGAAATCATATGGAAGTGGGAAAAACTAATTTGAATAGAAGTGGGTATGAAACTTATGTAGGAAAATGTATACAATGATTTGAAAGGTTACGATTGGATATTATTGCTAAGCAGGAGATGCAGGTATTATAAGGAAAAAGGAAAATTGACTGTGATTCCAAAGGATAAATTTGAATTGCCCGATAAAAAGGTATGTATTTAAGTTTCTGTATGAAATTGGATTGGGTTTTTGATCTAGCCACTTGGCTTTTGTTTTCTTTGGAATTTGGGAGCCCGTAGACGCCTTTTGTAGTTGTACCGAGCAGCCCCGCAAAGGAGACGCTGGCAATTTTTTTGGAAATTTAGGTAGTTAGAATTTTTTTGAGAAAGTTGTGATAATTTAAGTTTGAATTTTAAATTAGATTTAAATCAGTGAAGTAAATAATGTTATTGGAAACTATAGAAGGTTTTGGAAAACTGGCTGAAGTGACAGTAGGTCTTTAATAAAAGATAGTTGGTAGGATGTTGAGTTGTGGGTGGAAAAAAGTAAACGGGTATTGGACCATTCTTCCTAATTAGTAATTTTGGGGACAAAATTCTTTTAAGGGGGGAGGAATGTGACGACCCAGAATTTCTAACTATTTAAAATTTGAAAAATTAATTGATTTTAAATATTTAAAAGTAAATTTTAAACTTGAATTCCAAATATTAATATTTACTTGATAATTAAATTATTGAATTATATAGTTCGAAATTTTAAGTAGCAAGCGATGAGGCATTTTGGAAGTTTTATATAAGATAACAAAAAAAGTGAAATATAAATTAGCAAAGATTTTTTTTAACACTACAAGATATTTTTATAAGTCAACAAGCGTACGCAGGAAGCTATTCCCCAATCGATATTTAGTCTTCGTCCCTCTCTATTTCTGAGTAGAAATCAAACTCATTTGTATAAAAGAAAAGGGGGCCGCTAGATCTATCTGAAGCAAATTGAAAAGAGGGGATTTCAAATTAATCGCGGCTTTCTCCATCTTGAAGAGTCGAACGAACGAATTCGTTCGTGCTCGCTTAAAATCAAATCGATTCTATAACTTCGCCTCCGTAATTCTAGGACTGCTCGCTCCAAATCGAAGCATGTCGCGAGCTAGGATTTGGCCGCACAGTGAATTGGAAGACGCGAGGCAGGGTTTTGCGATGGGAAGTTGGGTTTCGTCATCGACTTCAATTAGGGCAGAGGCGACGATGGTCGACGATTAGGGGTTCGGCAGCAGCAGGCAGCGGTGCGAGTGGGTCGCGGGGATGTTGCTGTGTGGCATATTCGATTAATGGTGAGTTTCTTTGTCGACTGGAAGTGAATGTGGCGGCGGGTCGAGTGGCACTGGGGTTCGCGAGTTGAAATCAGTGGCGTACAAGCTCGACTCGAACTCGTGGAGGAGGAGGGTCACGTGAAGCTCAGTAGGGTGTCGTGCTTGGTAGCTGGAGGAGGAGAGTAGTGAGGTATAACTTTGATAATTTTAATCATCTCTGTGTTTAATCAGAAAAAAAATTTATAAATTCATTTACAGTAAAGTATATGTAAAGGCAGTTTTTATATTTATATTTATGAATACGATCTTTGAATATAAGAGAATTTATAAAAGTTAGATTTTGAAATCTATAAATTATTTTTGTAGATGTCTAAGTAGTTTTAAAAGGAAAATTTCTAGTTTAAAGTTAAATCGTTAACCTAATTAATAAGTGGAAATTTACTGTCCGCTAGTTTCAAATACTAATAAATTATATAATGTTATTCGAGGTTAAAACCATGGAAACAAGCCAGTTTGGAATGGATTGCAAACAACAAAACAAAGGTGAGTAAATCTCACTCTGTTGGATTTCTATTTAGATTTAAATGGTTAAATTTAAATAATTGGTTGATTGATTGAGTTGATTGAATGTGTGCTGAAGATCTGGTGACTTTGGTTATGGTTGGTTCTTGAGTTGATTATTGTTTGACTCGAAGCATTTGGGTTTAAAATGGTTCTAAACTTAAATCGTAAATAAGAAAATGGTTCAGTTTAAAATCAATAAAGGTTTAATGAATTGGTGACTCATTAAATAGGTAGAATAACTTAAATGGATAATTAATTAATTTAATTAATTTTAGTTTAAATTAATTAGAAAGATCATTGGGTGGTTTAATGAATAATTACTTAATGCAATTGATAAAATATAATTACTTTGTGTAATTAATCGAGAGATAAATTAAGATAATTAATTAAGGAGAATTAATTTATTTAATGAAGTAATGATTAATATTGTGGTTTAATTAATATAATTAATTTAGATTAAGGTAAATTGAAATATAATTGGAAATCAATAATTTATATAATTAATGATGTAATTAAAGATTTGACTAATTAAGGTTAATAAATCCATAATATGCGACTTATGAGAAATTAAGTAATATAAGAAATTAAGGATTAATGTAATTAATATAGTTAATTAAATTATGAAATAATTAAAATTACGGTATTGATTTTGGGTTAAGAATAATTAATATCGTGAAATTAATTAAAAATAATTACTTGAATGTAATTGAAAGATAATTAATCCAGGGTGATTAATTAAGATGAATGGATAGGGAATGATTGATTAATTAATCGTTTTGGAATTAATTAATGAAGGAATCTAAGTGATTGAGGTTTGAAATTCAATTAGAATCAATTGATTTGATTTGTATGTGACTAAGCTTTGCTTCTGAATGATTGAATGGTATTGGATGATTTGAAGGAGTTGATAACTCCGATATGAAATGTTGTGTATTTCATTTGGATAACTTGTGATAGGATGATATGAGGTTCGAAGAGATCGGGGTCGGGTATTGAGTAAATACCCGAAACCACTTTGAATGTTTATAGATTGATATGTAAAAATCTATATGCTGGAGTAAGTGAATTGGAGGAATTGGACTATTTTAAAATCTAAATCTTTGGTATTTAAAAATTTATATGTGGAATAAGTGTTGTCTATAATAAAATGTGGCTTTGTGAATTGATATAAGTTACCCGGGTTTTATTTGAGTTGTATACTTTGTATTCCATGTTATTTGGGTTTACTCACGCTGGTTTCCAGCCTGACCCGGGTGTTACTTTGGTGTAATGCTCGGGTCAGACCGAGTATTACAGATTTTCAGGTAGGTACGATCTGGAGCTCAAGAGGCAAGCTGGATGGCAAAAACGTATGGAGTGCTTCCGCTGTATTATATTATTGTTGTGTATCTGTGGCATGATAATTGTATATGTTCAGTGACTGTATATATGTGAAACTCTGACGTATTAAAATGTAACCGACAGATGTAATATTTTTTTGTAAACTGTTATTATTTATTATTATATTTTCTCCGCTGCGATTGTGAGTTGTTGATGTTTCTGTTCTTCTTCTTCTTCTATCTCTTTCTTCTTTTTCGTAACTATCTGGAATTTTCGGGTTCGGAAATTTCGGGTCGTTACATAATGGATGTTATAAGTAAATAAGATTTATAAATTGATGAAGTTATAAAAGGAAAGATTTTGTAAATAAGAGATTTATAAGAAATTAACTTATAATTTGGATTTTTGCATATAAATAAAATGTAAATGGGATTTGTTAATAAAGGGATTTTATAAGTTGAAGTTTTTATAAAATATAAATGGAATTTATAAACATTGTTTTATAAATTCGAAATCAACTATATTTTGATAAGAGAATATAGAAGTTTATTAAAGGAACTATACCAACGATTTTGGACAGTGGGTAATCCTTTAATTTAAATATGCAATAGTAATGGATTTGGTAAAGGGGTATATTCACGATTTTGGAAAGTGAATTATCTTTTGAAATAAATGTGTAGAAGTGTTGGAATTTGTTAGAGAATTTATATTCACGATTTTGGACAGTGAATAATATTTTAAAATTAAATAAACGTTTTGGGAAGTGGTATTTAAATTGAATTTAAATGATTTAAAGATGTTTTAAAATGTGTTAAGTATCGAAACCATAGATTTCAACATTCATTGTTGAAATAGATGTTTTCGAGAAATAAGGAAATGATAGACTATAACACTATTGTTATAGTAAATGATTTTCGAAAGGAAATGTTTTTGTATATTGTTGAGATTTATATATCTATCTAATTTTCGAATCCCTATACTAGTGATTTTGGGTTGTCGTAACGATGTTTTACACAACATTCGTTTTGACCCAAATAAATGTGTTTAAAGAGAATGTTTTCCTTAAAGAATAAAATATATACTTAATCCAGATTTAAGTGTATGTAATATTTTCTAAGTGTTGAAAATAAATTGATTTGTGAATTACTTATTATTAAATAGGTATCTAGAAATGTTTTCCAATATAGAAATTGAAATGGTTTGAGACTATATCTTTTTAAAGATAAATTGAAGTGAATATTTGGCAAGTGAATTAATTAATAAAGATTAATTAAAAGTGCCTAGTGATTGTTATGGTGCTGGATATTTGTTTGTTTGTTTTGACAGTTAAATAACCGACTATCAAATTTGGCTAATTTTAGTTCCTCGACTTGGTGTGGGAACTATTTAGTCGTAAACTTAGTACGTAGCCTTCTGTGTAGGTTTGATTTTCATTTTTGTTGAGGACGTTGATTCATATAGTGCGGGGTATTACTCCAATCTATCGAGCTTCCTCTTGGCCCGAAGGATAGCAAGTTGAAAGTTGGAGACGTGATAAGTCTATTATACTTAGTTTCTATGTGGGGTTGAGAAACGCTTTTGCGTTGTTGGTGCAAAGAGACCAGGATCAGATTTATTTGAAAACCACTTCGGACCAACGTATATGCGACGATTGTGCAAGTTGCTTGTGATGATATTGATATTCCAGAGTTTCATAGTTGGGGACTACTTGTTGATCATTTGGGGTTAAATCTCAATATACATCCACTAACAGTGGTCTCTTCATTATGAAATATCAAATGCGAGGACTATTCGCTACTAATCCTTGGGATTTTCCGATAGGATGTGGTAGGAAAGTACCTTCGGTTTGTCCTGTTACTGGACAACTTGTATGGATGTTTGTCTGACATTGCATTTCTAAAGATTACGTACATTGGTTTTTACAAATGTACATCAATGGTGGTGGAGAAGGCAACTTCTCTTAGCTTAACACCCTCCTTGAGACGTATGAGCTTAGGGGTTATATTTTTGTGGAAAGCAATTAGTAGTCAACGGAAATGGCTGTGTAGCATTCTACATGATGTGATTATGATTGTGAAAGTTAATCGTTACCTTTAGCCTCATCAACCAGAAATGACCAAAACATGGTTAGATGCAGCAAGGCTAAGTGGGTCATTCCCAAGTAGGATATGATCATCCTCTTCTAGATATATCTTTGCACGCTATGACGTAGTATATCTGATTATGTGGTCTGTATGCTTAGAGGGTCCTCGGTAAAGGTCGGTAACGACCGGAGGATGACATATTCAGTACCAACTTGTTATAGAGGTGGACCGATCTTGTGTTGGTAGAGAAACTTTGTGATGGTTTCTCGGTACATTCTTCTAGAGATGTACCGCTAGAAGGTAGTCCCTTCACCTGGTCATTTGTATGGAAATCCAAACTGCACTATGTGTTTGCCATTTTGATTGTATTACCCAATTGGGCTATATGCTGGAATTTAATCAATGTAACAATTTCGACTATGATTAATATTATTTGTATATAGTAGACATTACTATAATATAAGAGGATTTGATATGATATGTTTTAGTTAACGTAAGGTAAAAACTCCATGTTTATGTGTGGACTTGTCTAACGAGATACTTTTATTTTGATAAAGAAAAAGTTTTGGTAATTTAATAAATTCAGTTGAGTGTGTTACTCACGCTAGTTTACCATACTGATCCGGACGTTCTTCCCTTTCAATGCTCGAGTCAGATCGAGTATATTTACAGGTCTAGATTTGATGCTTTTGGAGCTTCAACAGGAGAGCTGGAGATCTTCATTTTTGTGCATCCGTATTTGCTTGATTATCTGCTGCATTGCTTTGTTTGTTGTGGTATATTATCGGCAATTGTGAGGACAAGTTATTATAACTTTTCAGGCTGATAACTCTGGTTGATTGTTGAACTCTGATTGATGTGTATATATACAGTTTCTATTTTGTAAAGATCATTGATATGATATTATATATTTTCTGCTGCGATGTGAGATTCTGTATTGTTCTTTTTGGTTCTATCTTCTCTTCTCTTCTTCTCTCTTCTTTTCTTTCTCTTGACTTTCCATCAGTCTGTGCTTTTTGGGTCGGACATGTGTGGATTATTGTCGATTCAAAGGGTACGAATTTGCGGGTCATCATAGTACCCATGAAAGGATACTTCTGAGCAAATGATGTGGTGGTTATCATGGAGACTATTGTATTATGACATTTAACAAATGATGTGACGGTTATCGTGGAGACTATTGTACTATGACGTTTGAATTTATTTTGAAATAAATGGGTACGATTTCCTATTATACTTTGTTCCTTTGGCAGTGAGTTCTGAAAGAATAGTTACATCGTTATGTGGTTATAACTTTACGAAGTAAGAGCCGACTTTAAAATGGGTTTAAATTTCGGTGGGCTATTTTTGGGTCCGTATTTAGGTCCATTTCGGCAGGTTATTGTGATTTGGTCCATATTTGAGAAGGTTTGTACTTGCATTTGTTGATAATGTACTAATATATAGTCAGGCTTAGTCTAAGCATATAGATCACCTCAGATTAAGTTTTAAGGTGTTGAAACAAAACTAATTAGTAATCAAGCTTTCTAAATGTTGCTTTGCAAAAAATACTTTTGAATATCTAGGCCATTTCATCTCTATTCAAGGAATATCAGCGGACCCCAATTACATATAGGCTGTGATGGAATGGCCATTACAAAAAAATTTAAAGGCACTGAGAGGATTATTAGGGTTTACTGGTTATTAAAGAAGTTTATAAGGAGTTATGGACTTATTGCTAAACCACTGACAGAAATGTTAAAAAAGATTGCTTTTGCACGGACTAAAGAAATAAGGAAAGCATTTGAACAGTTAAAAATGTTTAATTCATCCACCTATGTAAGCAATGCAAGATTTTTATCAGCCGTTTATTCTAGAATGTGATGTAAGTGGTTTAGGCATTAGAGCAGTGTTAATACAATATGGGAAACCTCTAGCTTATCTCAGTAAAGCATTGCATGTAAGAAACCTTATTGTCTCTATTTATGAAAATGAATTAACGGCCATTATCATAGCTACTAGAAAATGGTCTCAATATTTAATAGGTAGGCAATTCATTATCAAGGCTGACCATTAAAGTCTCAAGTACCTACTTTCTCAAAAGCTATGCAATGGAATGCAAAATAAATGGTTGGCTAAATTACATGGTTTGATTATAGAATGGAATAAAAAGGGAAATAAATAACATTATGGAAGATTCGTTATCAAGGAAGGAAGGAGACTTCGTAGAAAATCATCGGGTATAAGCAATCTTGATAGGGCAGACACCATGGTTACAAGAGTTGAAGAATATGCTATTAGCCTCATCCTGGTATCAACAACAGATTTCAAACATTCAGATCAAGGAACTAGCCGAGAACAAATAAAAGCTAGTAGATAATTTAATATTTTATAAAAGTGAAATTTTGACTGATCATCACATGGGTACCTTGCTGCAAACAATAATTTTAGAGCATCATTCAACTCTCTTGGGGGATCACTTTGGGATTAAAAGTACAATTATAAAATTAAAACAAGTCTTCTACTAGAAACATACGAAAAGAAGTGTTGAATACTCAATCAAATCATATAATACTTATCAAAGGAATAAAGGGATAAGTATACTTTTTATGGGCTATCACATACTTTTCCTATACTAGATAAGGTATGGGTAGACATCTCTATGGATTTTATCACATATTTAACCAAGTGCCACAAATATACAGTGATATATGTAGTGGTTGATAGATTAAGTAAATATGTATAGTTCTTTCCTCTCATTCAACCTTACACAACCAAAGGTGTAGTAAATGTATTTTATAATGGGATCTCTAACCTACATGGAATGCCTAAGTCAATTGTGAGTGATAGAGATGCTCTTTTTACTAGAAATTTTTGGCAAGAATTATTTAAATTGTAAGGACGCAGACAGAAAATGAGCTTAGCATATCACCCTTGGAGTGATAGGCAAACCGAAGTAATTAACAAGATTACTAAAGGTTACTTAAGATGATTTGTATGTCAGAAGCCTCGAGAATGGTTTAAGTCATTATCTCTAGCTGAATATTGATACAATACTACAGGAAGACCATAACAAATACTACACCTTATAAGGCAGTGTATGGTATATATCCTCTTAACTTACTCTCATATGTATCACACACGACTAAAGTAGAACATGTAGAGGAAGTTTTGTTCATTGGAGATATCATATTATAGTTTTTAAAGGATAATATGAAATTAGCTCAAGAAAGAATGAAGAAATATGCAAATTTAAGGAGGACTAAAAGGGAGTTTCAAGTAGGAGATTAAGTGGTTTTAAAACTTCAGACATATAGGCGAGTCACAGATAAAAATCAAAGGACCCATAAATTATCTCCTAAGTATTTTGGTCCCTATCAAATAGAAGAAAAAATTAGCACGGTGGCTTATAAATTGCAGTTGCCCAACCATGTTAAGATTCACCTAGTATTCCATGTGTCTCGGCTTAAAGAAAGGATATAGGACGAAGTTGATTGTTCAAGATGATGTCCCCATCATGAAGAAGAGGTGGTAGCACAACAAGATAGGATATTGGATATAGAATTATGCCTAGGAATAATGATGTTGTTGAGCACATTTTAGTGAAGTGGAAGGAAAAGCCTGAAGAAGAAGCAATATGGAAAGATTACTAGCCTATGATTTAAAGATTTCGTACTCTAGATGTTAGGACAAGGTCTATTCTTTAAGAATTAAAAGGGGGTGTAACACCTTCTCTTTAGTGGAATTGGTCACCAACACAGATTTCTCGAAAATCTTATTTCTGACCAAGTTCGTCGATATCTGATCATCAGGTCATCGGAGGAAATTGCTGGAAGGTGTCAAAGGTGAAGTAGGTTAAGGACTCGAGGTAGATGGGGCTAAAAGAAGGATATGAGGAAATGTATCATATGTGCACGTGTGTGCATTTGTGCACGCGCATGGCATTCTTATGCATATCTGTTGCTTATTTGGCTGGCTTTGTATTAGGTTGGGTTATACTGGGCAAGTGTGTACAATGTACATGGGTTAGCCTACTAACTAGGCTAGGGTTATATTATGGTTTAATTTTGATGCATAAGCATGCCTATAAATATCATGCATAGAATTTGTGAATAACAAATATCAGTTTTCCATTTTCTTCTTATTGCGAGTTCTCTCTCTTCACCAGTTCTTGCTTACTTCTTACCTACAACTCTTCCTCTCCAATCATCTTATTAATCATTCTTCCTCACCTCTGATCAACTGCCCCATCTTTCTCTAATTTTTCACTTCCTAAACCCCTTAATGTGATTGTTTTTATCCCAGTAGTCCCCTCACACTTCTTCGTATTCTCCTTTTAGACCATCTCACTATTATTAGCAAACATGACTCAAACTTCTGATGACCAAGTTGCTAATAAGTGTATGGATTTAATTACAATCTCAACGATAGTCAAGCAATAACATATTTATTTTAGAATAATGATAGTTTAAATTTAGTTTTAATAATTGTGTATGGGTACAGAAAGAGGCATGCTTTGGGAACAAATCAAAAAAATTGTAAACACTATATATATTCTGTGGTTAGTTATTGGGGTTTTTAACTATGTTTTATATGACACTGATATAATTAGGCTATGAAATGACTCAAAAAATGCAGATAAAGATTTTCTCGACACCACTTATTTTCTCGACACTGCTCAATTTTTTGGATTACAAGAAATGCATTACTTTGTTAGTAAATTTACTTTGAGAGGGGAAACTATGCATGTCATAAAAAAATGATACATCCTTTATAAATTATGAGTTTGTTTTAAAGCTCTATGATTCATACATAGAAATTCTTAATCATTCATCAAGTGATCATAGCCCAACTTTGATCTAACTTGTTAAAAATGATTCTCAGTCCAAAATATTCCTTTAGATTCAATAATGCTTTGTGCAACTCTCAAAGTACCATCTTCCAATTTCATGTTGCAACGTTATCTATGAAATTCTCCTAAATGTAATTTGCAACCGATTCAAGAAATATTTCAGTGACCTCATTTCCTTTAACCAAAATGCCTATATCCCTGGTAGAATAATGAGTGAAAATTCCTTCTTAACTCATCAGATGGTAAGAGCTTTTAATAACAAAGGATCAAACAACATGTGATTAATAATAGACATACAGAGAGCATTTTTATAGAATAAACAAGGAGTTATCAAGGACCACTAGTTTAAGTAGTAAGATCTCTAGATTGTAGTTCTAGAGATTTTTTGCTTGATCCCTCGAGACATCAAAATGAGTGCTTTATGAAAAATTAAGCACCACTCTTATTGTCAAAAATATATAGAGAGTTTATTTATCAAATGCTTTTACTCATGGGGTTTCCACATAATTTAAGTGAAGAAATAGGAAAGAAACAATGAAATAAAAAAATATGAGGCACGTGAAACTAATTCTTTATTGACATATTTATGGTGATGATTATAATTTGAAAGGACTAAATTATTGGAAAAAGAAGCAATGTCCAATCAAATTAATGGGCATTAAATGTGGAAATTAATTTTAAATAATGACAAGCATTATTTTTTGCTTAAATTAGTCGATATGAATTATGGATATTAATTATTCCATCATATGTATTTATTGGTGACTACCTAATGTGTTGGAAAGTATTATTCCACTATTTCTATTTATTATTGATTACCCAATGTAACACCTATAATTTTTGATAACATTATTTAAGAGATTTAATTAGATAAATTAAATAGAACAATGTAATAATTAGAATGATAAGGAGATAGAGATTCGAATAAATAACAAAGAGGTCGTGCTTAACAAATTAAATGTGATTAAGAATGGTTTTTAAGTTAATTAATTTACACAGGGGCATATTGGGAATTAGCTGCACCTTGACACCATCACCCTTATATATATATTTATGTTCCTTATACCATTCACGTTCTCTTTTCTCATTTTCACAAAATATCAAAACGTAAACTATTAGGGGAGCCGGCCATTAACAAAGAAAGAAAAGAGGAACTCAATCAAAAGCTAAGGATTTAAGCTTAGGGGAAATTAATCTTAATCCAATCTCCTTATCCTAATCAAGGTGAATAATAATTTATACCATTTGTATTTTTTATGATCATATGTTTTCAGATTTAAGATTAAATTCGTTTTTATAATGATGTGGATGATGATATACTTGGATCATAATATGTTAGATTTAAACAAGATCGTTTACATACGATTTTCACGTTTTACGGGTAAAACTGATTATAATTGATTTCGAATGCCATGAGGAATTTATATGTTATGTAAAACATAATTGTGGAGTTGGTTTTTAATTTTGATAATTTTCCAAGCTATGGAAAGATTATTATGAATTTTTAAAGGAAAATTGGATCAAGTTGGGTAAAAAAATTATTTCTATTAGTTTAGGAAGAATTTGGGTATGAAATTTTGATATGTTTGATAACATGATAAAAGTGAATTTTTGGGGATTTTTCATAAGAGATTTACTTTGGAAAATAATTAGTTTCAGAAGAAACTAAGTGAAATTTTGTTTTTTCTTAATGGAAGGGATTAATTGTTAAATTTTTCTTAATTTAGATCTGATAATAGGCGACAGCTATTTTGTAACGAATTTGAAAATTTGAGTCAGCCAATCACATGTTTACACATGGGCAAATTAGTTAGAAAGTATTTTCTTTAATTAGCATTAATCAGCTTTTACCCAGAAAAGTGAGTTCCGTGACTATTAGATGTGCCTTTCGGCTCCAATGCTTCTGCTTCAATCAAGTCGAAACCCCACAAAGCCGAAACCAACACATAAAGTATCACTTAGAAGGTATGTAGTGGATTTGAGGAAGGCGTAAGGCATAGTGTCGAAAGCATATCTTCTGATGGGGTTGAAACCTTAGTTTTACTTTCAAATGAAAAAGCGCCTGCCTTGTTTTATTATAGCTTTCGAAGGGGTCGAAACATGTGATTTTAAAAGAGGTTTTTAGTATTTTTCGAAGGGGCTACCATTTTACGGTTTAAAAGTATAGGCTTTCGAATGGGTTCCTTTATTTATAAATTGATGCTTTCAAAAGTATTGATTCCGACTTAGTCAAAACCCAGCCATGGTTCTTTTGCCTTTCGAGAGTATTGAAGTCATCAATGCTTCCAAAGGGTAGCTTTTATTTTAACGTTGTACAAGCCACTTCCTAAATGCTTTCAAACGGGCTAAGGGTTTCGAAGGCAATGGCTTCAAAAGGGGGTTTCGATGCTAACCTTTAATGTTTTACTTAAAGGCTTTGAAGCTTTCAAAAGGGAGGTGCCGACGCCATCAAATTTTCCCCAAACCCCCCAAACTATTTTATACGATGATTAAAGGTTTTGAAAGGGACAATTTTGTATATACTCACTTTGAACCAAAAGATGTTTTTAAAGAAGAACCTAATGATTTTGAAAGGGGTACTTTCATTGGTTTCGAAGCTAAGTTTCGAAGAATTACCAAGTAATGTTTTGATACTTTTGAAAGGTATATTCTTGTTTCGAAAGAGATGATTTAAAGATCTTCAAAAAATTTATGTGCAATGTTTTGAAAAGAAGTTTTCTATGCTTTCGAATGAGGTTATCCAGGGGTTCAAAATTAATGTGATATGGTTTCGAAAGCCTTATTTTCCAAAACAAATAACCCAATCACATTTTAAAGGAAAACCATGGCATAAATAAAGTATTTTGAAATGGAGTTTTGATTAAGTTTTCCTTGATTAATAGGTTAAAGTGATTAACCCGGTTATTATGTTTGCCTCTTCATATATGTATATATTTACATTGTAATTGACCCATAACTTAATTTGGGAAAGGGTAGAATAACCAGTTCGGTTGACCTAGTAGTGAACATAAATTTAATTCACTCTTGAATGAGTAAAATTGCATATAGAAGGTCAGGAAGACCAGAGTATAGGATACTAAAAGATTAATTGAAGATATTAGCAAGAGCCAATTTGTTCATAGTAAGCCCATGAAAACTATGGTTAAATGAAGATGTCAGAAAGACAGGTTCACAGTTAGTCCGTGAAAACTACGATTTGATATTGGCAGGGGCCAATAAGTTTGTAGTTAACCTATGAAAACTATATATGGATTTAGATATTGACAGAAGTCTATAGGTTCCTAGTCAACCCATGAAAACTAGGATAAAGGGAAGATATTGGAGTTACCAATAGGTTCAGGGAGAACCCGTAAAGCAACGATGATATTGACAGGGGCCAATATGTTCCTATTGTTCCCATGAAAAATATGAAATGGGACAAAGAGTCCAAAAATATTTATCCGGTTATTAGTCAGCCCATGAAAACTATTAGGTTAATAGTAACGCTAAAAACTATAACCGAGACAGATAATCAAAATGAATGGGGATAGAAAATCCAGAATTGATTTACTTATTTGCATATGATCATATTATTTTGAGATATTTTAACCATTGTGGATGTAGGAGCATAGTATATGGTTTTATATAGGTTTAGGATAGTATTAAGGGGAAAACCCGTTCCACTAAGCGGCGTGGTCTCACTAGATATCTAAATGGTTTGAGATGGTAGATTATTATTCATACCAGGCTTTATGTCTGACTCGAAGTTTATGTTTTCCCCTTAAACTCTTGGGTACTCAACTGATTTTGAGTAGTTTGAGAGTTGAGGTTTTTAGGTACCTCTATAGACGAATAAGCTTTTAGAGACGTGTAGGAGGCATGACAACTACTTAGAGTTCTCTTTTACTTCGATTCCGCTGTGTTTTTTTATGTAAAGGCAAGGTTGTTTAATTTCCTATATATACTCTGATCATCTAAGGGAGCATCTAAATATGCTACTCTTGGTGTATGTTGTAATAAGTATATTTTTTCTAAACGTGGTTCTCGTATTGGGATTATGTAATGAATTTGAAATGTCTTGGAATGGAATATGGAACTTTTTTGATGTTTTAATTTTTTTCCATATTCATGTGTTTCTGTTATATCAATGTATCTAACATTGCCGTAGTTGGTTACCAAGGATTAATATTTATGGATAACTACAACATCCATAGCCGTTAGTCTTTGGCCACCATGTGGGGGATGTTACAAGTTGGTATCAGAGCATAGGTTTATGAAATAAATGAAACTAAACCTAAAATTTTTTCAAACCTAATCCAATGAATCTGAAAATAAGATCGGGGTTTGGGTTAACGCTATAGTAACATACTTGTATTTGATATATATATAAGTACGTATTGCTCTCTCTCTCTTAGACCATTCTTCTGTATCATACTAAGGCTCATATGCCGATTTAAGAGAATGAATATATGGAATCAAGAAATGAAAGAGGAAATCTCGGTGGAGGAAGCACCACAACTAATGGAAATGTTCGACCTAATACTAGGAGGAGCCATGGTTGACAAGCTAATGCTAACCAAAATGCCGATGCCAATGTGGGTGCTGCAAATCCACAAGTAGATATAAGGGCGATGTATTAGTTCTTCATTAATATGATGAAAGTGAGAGGTGCTAGTAGAGTTGCTGGAAATGTTGGAGGAGCTAACCGTGTGGCTCCTGTTATTATGCTAAGTTAAGCTGAGATTATACCAGTCTTCGTGAAAAACCATTTATCAGTACGGAGGATGCCATAGAAGTTGAGGATTGGCTGTTACATTATGGGAGAATCTTTGTTGATTTGGGATTGGATGATGCAATGAGGAGTAGGATGGCCTCCAGACAGTTTCAAGTGGCAGCACTTCATTGGTGAAATAGTGTTACTGTCGGGATTCCGGAGGAGGAGTTAACTCGGGTAGATTTTAGAGGGAGATTTGAACAAATTTTTTATCTGGAGTTGCTAAGTTAGCATTTCTAGGAAAGTTTATGGATTTGGTGTAGGGAGAGATGTTGGTAACAATTATGCTACTAAGTTTGATGAGCTGTCCTAATATAGACATGCTACTATATACACTGACATCAAGGGAAATGAGAGGTTCATTTGAGGATTGAGATCTGAGCTTGCTAGGGTGACCCTGACACATATCCATGATACTTATAATGTGGTTGTGGTGATGGCAATCCGCCATGAGGTGATGCTTGCTATTGGTGCTAGAGAGAAGCTAGTTGAAACCCAAGGTTCTCAAGGAAAGAAGATGAAGTTCTTTAAGAAGAAGGGAGCCCAGAAAGAAGAAGCTGCCAAGAAGGCAAAGGCTGATTTAGTTTGCTTTAAGTGTGACAAGAAGGGTCATTATGCAAACGAGTAGTGTGGCACGTGCGATGCATGTGCACAAGAGGAACTGGTATTCCAAAATGCTAGTTGTGAAAGCACACTGTAAGTAATAAGTATAGTTTTCGTAATCAATAAGATTTTAACTTCAATTTTTTTGTATATGTGATCATATAAAAAATCCCTTACTTAAAAAGAGTAATACAACATTTGTGAAGAGCATATGTGTATTCATGGCGAAGAATAATATTTAGTGTAAAAGTACTGCATTTGAAGTGTTAAAAAATTAAGTATAGTTAACTAAGTTCATGATTACATGTTAATAACACATCCTTATATATAACATTTCTAGCATGTCCATACAAAAATTGCACACGACGCATTTATATTGTCGAAAATGGCCAATTTAAAAAATGAAGTTAACATACGAAATTAAAAAAAAAATCTACGTTTTAAGAAATAACCCAAGC
Source organism: Allium cepa (assembly GCA_030765085.1). Lineage (NCBI taxonomy): Eukaryota > Viridiplantae > Streptophyta > Magnoliopsida > Asparagales > Amaryllidaceae > Allium > Allium cepa. Next base: position 693,598,731 of record CM060934.1, read on the forward strand.
ACCTGAAACAATCCATTATTCCGTCATCCCTCTATCCCCTTCATCCTTCCATACTTCTCATATTTGAGATACATATCAAAAACCAAAAACACAAAATTCATTTTAAACCAAACACTACCTAAACTTTTTACTGCTCAAACAAACTTCATTCATTTTATTTCTTCAAGTAACATTATGGAACCATAGGGATGCGGTTTGATTTATTTAATATTGTGTCATTTGTATTTATTAAAAGACACAATAGTGATGCCAAACCTATCCCTGCATCAAAAATGATATTCTTAGTTAACGTTGATGTTGAAAAATTCCATTAACAAAATAGGCTTGATGACCATGCTAGAGCTAACAACTGCATAACTATTAACCTGTTGCAAATCAAGCCGAACAACAACAATAATAAAATTAAAACTATCCAAAAGTCAAAAGAAATGAGATATCAACAAAACTTAATAGGTTATGAGTGCATAACCCATTAATTTCCAATAGCATAAATTTGTTCCTCGACCACTTTAGGCTACAAAAATATGAAATAACTTCTAAAATCTAAATATAGAACAATAAACTATAATTGTAAATGTTTTATTGAAATCATGAGGTACATATCAAGTCGTGCATGAAAAAATGTTATTTGGGCTCTAAAAGTGGTTTCCAATTCCAATGCTAATACTGTTGTCGTTGCCTATTCCAATGCCCAGTGTCAAGATGCGGCCAATCATTTCAGTTTTGAGGTCGTAATGTCTGAGTTTGCGCAGCCTTGTTTTGTCTTTGCTAATCTGACATGTGCAGCACATGCATATACTCTTGATGTGCTTAGTGAGCTACCTACTCATGCAAATGCCTCCCATGCAAATAATTACCAATCGTTAGTGTAATCAAATAGTGCAACTAACACAATCAAAACCAACAATTAAATGCGATCAGATCCTAAACTAATGAAGCATCAATAAATATTAAAGTACAGTCGTAGACATAAAAAACAACTTGTATGCATTGTGAATTGCATTCTACATTATAGGGTTTCATCCTACTGTCCAGATTCGTAATTTATGAACCAACAAAACATGGAAAAATTAAAAAAGAAGAAGTTAAAATCAATAGCAAAAGAAAAAATTAACAAATTTAGTATAAACTTGAAGTCGAAATCGTTAATTAGAGAACAATTACCTCCGTCAATGCATGGAACTGTTTGCACCAAAATTGGACAATACCCTTCGGAAGTTTTTGAAGAGATAATCAATGAAGAAACTAAATTGAAAATGAGGATTATCTAACAAAAACTCCAAGTCACAGAAAAGTAAATTGCACGGAAGACAGTAATTTAGAGTGGTTCGGCGTTTTCGCCTACGTCCACCGTGAAGTTTTATCACTTTATTGCTTAATACTTGAAGATTACAATGTTTTAGAGCGATGTACAGTAGATAATAGACTTAAACTCGAAATCAGCAACAGTGAAGACGATATGGAGTGATTCTGGCAGCGTCTGGGCATACTTTTTCTCTAGAAATTCTCCCATCCCTTTTCTGAATGTCTAGGGGCTCTATTTATAGGTGCAGGAGGCTGATATTTCGCCTAAAATCCGGGGAGACTGCTTCTGGCACGTGATGGGGGCCCACATGCCCGGTCTCAGGAAACCTGGGCCCACTTTAGGATCGATTCGAACTCTAGTTCGAGTCGATCAAAAAAGTGTCAAATTGAGGTGAAATTTGGTGTGGACATTCTTCAACATGTATGCAAGCTCCTGTGAAAATTTCATAGCATTTGGACTTGTAGATCTCGAGTTATGATCGATTCAAGATTGCGTTTTCGGTTAATGTGCTCCGTTCGAATCGACCCCCTTCGAATCGATAGGGTCGAATCGATGGCTTTGTGTGTGGTGTTGTTGACGTGGCGCGCTTTCTTCGGAATGAACCACCTTTCACTCCGAGTTGACTGGGTCGAATCCATGATTTTCGTCTTGACCTAATGGACTCGAAGGCTCCATTCACTCATGGATTCGAACGGAGGCATGTTCGTATCGATCGTGATGTGTATTAGTTGATCGATACGAAGTTGCTACAGCTGGATGGATTCGAACACGTGCTCTTTCATGGGCTCGAAGCAGAGGAGACTTGATGGACTCGAACATGTGGCTTTGGGCGATGGATACAAAGCTTGACCACCTGATGGGTTCGAACAAGGAGGTGGCGATCGATTCGGAGCAAACATATGTTGATGGATTCGATCTTATATGCTCTGATGGAGGCGAAGTAATGTACGCCGATGGATTCGATCTTATATGCTCTGATGGAGGCGAAGTAATGTACGCCGATGGATACGAACTTACATGCTCTGATGGAGGCGAAGTGGAGCGACATCATGGACTCGAAGGACTTCAACCTGATGGATACGAAGTGGAGTGATCCCATGGATTCGAAGTAAGAGGAACCCGATGGATTCGAACTCATGCTCTTCTGATGGATTCGAACTTAGGGTTATTTCCTCCAACTTGCATCGATGATAGCTTAAGCATATGAACTCGGATTGACTTGAAATTTGAGATACTGACTTCTATGATCTTTCTTGTCATATCCTATCAATTGTAGCTCAATCTGGACTCGAACAGAATTCATCGATATCCATAGTGAAGCGAAGCATGACCAATCTCTGAGAGGAACTGTCCTTCTTTGTCGATCGATCTTTTGGTATCTCGGCTTTGCCAAGAAGCGGGATAACATTTGCCCCCAAAGTACGTCTTGTGAAAACATGGCGTGCTTTGAAAAGCTGTAGTTTCTCTCTGAACAATCATTGTTCCTTTGTCGAAGGCTGTAACCTTGCGTTGATATGATTTATTGCTGCATAACATTGCTTAGCTGTTGATTGTTGTGATCATAACAAGATGAATGTTTGATCCCTGTAAATGTTTAAAACCGAGTATTAGTTTGACATATATGCACATACGTTAATTTGACTCTCATTAACATTGTGTGTTCACGAGCCGTTGTCGGTTTTGTTTGTTATTGAATTTCGTATCGATTCTCTCCTGAACCGATTTGGAAATTTGAGTTCGAAATAATGTTTTGACAATTGTTTTTGATTATCCTCTTGTATCGATCCTCTCCTGAATCGATGTAAAAGGTTGACAAGTAGTTTTTCACGTTGGTGCGAGTTGGATTGATGGATACGAAGTGTTCACCCCCATCGATGGTTTTTGATGGATTCGTAGTGATCATTCGTATCGATAGTCTTCGAATTGTTGTGAGCCGATGGTCGTGAAACTCATGCTTCGAATCAATAAGGTTTTGGCGATTTCAAGTCAGCCCTCGTTAATCGCTTCGTATCGATGAAGCCTTGTGGTCACGTCGCTTTGATGGATTCGAAGTGCAGTGGATCGAACACGATCGTTCGAATCCATCTTGTGTTTTGACCGGTAGTGATCGGTTGAAGTGACCAGAAGTTGAATCGCCTCGTTTCCTTTCTAGGATCCATATAATAACCTGGGACTTGGCTCACTTTCACTTTTTACTTTTTATCTTCGTCTTCCTGTGTCTTCGAATCCATCTCGGTTCTTCAAGAACAAGGCTGAACTACTCTTCCTTCCTTCGAGTCGAGGCAATATCCAACTCTTTCGGATCGATTCATACATTCAGGTAGTTGAAGCTTTATGGATTTGAAGATTCAAGAACAAACCTTTCCATCGTATTTTTCCCGTTTCAATCTTGGATAAGTCCAAGTCGAAATCGAGTTGGCTGGTTGGAGAAGAAACAGGGTCGAGCCCTTCATATCGATCTGGAGTTATATCGATGGAGAAATGATAATCTGCCCCTAGTGTTCGTATCGATTGACGCTCCATCTGTGGGGATTCCGAGTCGAATCGATCGCATGAGTGGGGTCATCGTATCGATCCTTTGCGATCGATACGATGGAACTATCTGCCTACGATCGATGTTTATGCAATTGATACGAACCTTGAGTCGATACCCCTACTGGCGATGGATGCGAAGCTTGAGTTACTGATCGTTACGAAGGGTTCCAGTTACCATTGATTCGAATCATATCGATTCGAACGGAGTCGATTCGAAGCTTCGTCTCTTCGGTCGATTCGAACAATTGAAACCTGGCCCTGATCGATTCGAAGGATTATCTTTTCGGTCGATTCGAAGTGACTTATATGGATACATAACTTTCGCATATTTAGCGGCATAATTCCGACGAGCTTTATCTCTGCATATTTGCACTAAACTTTTATTGTGCATACTTGATTGCCCTTCGAAGCTCGTCGATGGGACTATAACTTATCACTGTGACAACAAACTTTAACTTGAATCAACTATCAACATCGGGATGGTTCAGTGATGGCGGTCAGCGACGACGGTCATCTCGACCGGATCTCTGATGTCTTCGTTGTCTGCAAATTTTCACTAACTTTGTTGAATTTTTCCAAGTAATGCACAACACTGCACTGCACCACACACACTTTACACTGGGAATGAACGGGTTTTTTACATACTTAATGTTGCTTTCTGATGAGTTAGTTAGTTATGGAATCTTCGAGCTCTCAATAGCAACAAGTACAGAGTTCGCCTCCTCTAGAAATACTTGAAATCCCTAACATTCCTCTCGAAGTAGTTGGTCGGCTCCGGATGAAGTGCCGGAAGCCATATTTATCGATGATCCTATCGACTCCGTTTCGTCCAGTATTTCTGAAGCCTTACTGGGCCAGATCCTCTTGAAACATAACTTATCCCCGGACGACGTTTTGCTATCGGGCGTTTATGACAGACCTCACAATCCGCCTGAGGGGTATACTGCTTTCTATCGTCATGCCTGTGCGGCTGGAACTCTCCCTCCATTTAACCAATATATCAGGGAGATGTTATCGTTCATTGGAATCGCCCCCTCACAACTTCATCCTAATGGACACGCATTGCTGAACAGTGTTTTCGTCCTATTTATGGATCATCTCTTTCGTCCGCTAAGGCCAACCGAGATTAGACACATATTCAACTTCAAGAGCAGGGGCGATAGCCCATCTTTCACCTTTTTGGAAGCAGTTAGAAACTGCCAGATTGTGACAGGAGCCTGGACCATACTCAGTTATTTTAAGAATGAATGGTTTTTTGTTCGATGCCCCCTAGGGTTCGCTAGGCGATGGCCGTCTAGACGTAAGTGTCGTAAATCGCACAAGCCTTCTTTAACAGTCGTTATTAACACTTGAACTAATATCAGGCGTTTTTCTTGCAGCTATCAACTCAAGGCCTGACGGTGGACACTACAAAGGCATTGTCCGAAGTTTACAAGAGGTCCCGATTGATTTGCGGCACATCGACTCGGTGTTAACTGATGATAACTTAAGGACGCTGGGTTTAATTGAGATGAACCGGAGTATTGTCATCGAGGGGTTGGAGAAACCGGCTTCGAAGACAAAGAAGAAGACGGTGAAAAGAAAACCCGGCATAGTGATAAGAGAAATGAGCGATGACGAGAGGATGCCCACCGATACCGAGTTAGGGGCTGATCTTTCCCAAATAGAAGAAAAGCGGAAAGGCTAGGCTGTTGTCCCTAACTTAAGAGACGGAAGTTTGTAGTTGTGCCTCGTTTGATCCCCAGAATTACTACCTCTGACGCTGTTCCTTGTCAATCGGGAAACATTTTTATAGGACTGGATGACATTCCCATCCCAGAATACGTATCTCTCCACCACGAGTCCGGATTGGATGAACTCCGGGAAGTGTTAGAAATAAGCGAGCGTTTACCTGTTAGTGCAGTCGACACTTCTAGTTGGTCGGGGTTTTTGCACATTTGCATACACTCTCATAACACTACACGACTTCCGCACAAATTGTATTGCTTTCGCCTGGTATTTAACTGAATTGCTTATCGTTTTCAGGTGCTATGTCTGGCCGTCAATCTACAGTAGACAAACTCCGAAGAGTGCATCACCCTTCGTCTTATTACGAATCTCGACGTGGAGACTCCGATCGCGATCGTGAACGGAGGCATCATGGCCAGGAATATTATGCCAGGGATCATCATCGTAGTTACTCTAGTCAGGAGCGATCGGACAGAGATCGAAGATATCGCTCCCCTTCTCATTCTCCTCCGCCACCCCGAAGCCATATTCAGGTATCTGAGCCTCTGCGTCATCAACCGTCTTCACAGGTTTCGAGGCTCGAGCCACATCGTTCTAGAACTGAGGTTGCTACGACCACGACTGCGAAGGAGGCCCCTATTGAACAATCTGGTGAAGGGGCCATCAGACTTGCTCAATTGAAGAGGGACTTCCCGGAGATTTGCTTCGACGCTTGTATTTTCCCTCCTAATCTTAAAAGAATTCCCGAAGACGCCGTGACCACAGCACTTAATTATACCCGCGATTTCTATGTTCAGTACAAAGAATGGTATAAGGCGGCTGTTAAAGCTTCAAAAGTAGCCTTCGATCGGGCGAAAATTATCGAGAAACTGGAAGCCGACTTGGCTCAAAAGAATCGTATTGTTGATATACTCCAATCTGAGGCGGAATCTTCCCGTAAGGCCGAAGTTGAGTCGCCAAAAAAGGTTGATGAGACATTAGTTGAGATGGCAAAGATGCAACAGGCACATTGCACTTTAGTTGAAGACTTGGGCTATTGATAAAAAAATGTTGAGGCCGAGCGGGATGCGGTAGTCAAAGAACTAGAGGAATTAAAGGCTAAATTTTCCGATATAAACAAGGAAAAAAACGATGCTAATACGGCCGCGCAAGAAGCGTGTGAGCAAGCCATGTCTCTCCTAGCTGAGCGTGATGCGGCAGTCGCAAGGGTTAAGGAGGTTGAAATGGAGGTGGAGGAGAGAGTCCAGGCAGAGAGGTTCAAGATGGAGGTCGAATTTGATGAACTCTTGGACACATATAATGCCAACTTGTTAGAGCATAGAAATCACTCCTGGCTAGGAGATTACTCGATGCTTCTCTACAATGCCCGGAAGAAATTAGTGGAGAACAAGAGGATGTCTTGCCCGGATGGAGTATTAGATGAGTTTGAGCTCGAGTCACGTCTGCTTAGCGAGGACGAGAGGAGAACTCTTCACGAGGCGATAATTTCTGTTGAGAAAGAAAAACTTGGCTTCCATCAAACGGAGATCGACGAAGGTTCGGGTGTCGCGCATCATAGTGAGAATATCGAAGTCCCTATCCCAACTTCGTCCGAAGTTATCGCCGCGGTTGACCCACAAGTTATTCCTGCTTACAATCCGGACCAACTGGGGTTATCTTCTGGTAAGGCTGTCGTCTCCAAGCCTATTCAAGCTCCAAGGCAAGGTAAGGGAGGTACTTTGATTATTTCCCTCACGTCTTAAAGTAACGATTTTTTGAGAGAGTTTATTGGACTGATTATTTTTGTTCTCCTTTGTTCAGTGACTGAGAGTGCTGCATTCGTGCCCTCAGTTCCTCCGGTTTTATATCCTACGCATGGAGTTATTATGCAACGAGCGATTTCAACTGCTGCCATGGCCGGTGATATTGGAGAGGGGAGCTCGATGTCATTCGATGCTCAAATGATTGAAGAGCTACTTGGTCACTCTCTTGACCCTATTCCTGATCCTTCATTCACGATGAGTGGAGCTGCTCCAGTTTTCAGTTCTGTCGTGACGACCACCAGCATATCCAGCGCAGCTCAGTTGTCTCGAGAAGAAGAGATTTTAGCTGAGATAAGTGCTGAGATAGCCACGATGGTAACGGTTGGTGGTCCTGGTAGCGACACTGCCCCTTCAAGCTTATCTTCTTTAATGGTGATCTCTCCCGGTGGTATGGTAACTGCCTCGAGCGTTGCTGAACAAACACCTGTCACCGCTCCTATGCCTTCAGTTCGTCCTCACAAAAGGATCTCTGTCCCTTCCAGCTCTGAGGAAGACATTGATATTATGCCAGATCCGGAGGATGTTCCAAAGAAGGGCAAAAAGTCTCGTAGGAAGCCGGGTAGTGGGTCCAGCGACTCGACTCCGAAGAAGAAGCCCCGGAAGAAGAAGGAGTGAGCTTCTTGTTTTATCATGTAGTTGTGAATAGCAATTCTTTTACCTCTTCTTTTGTTCTTGTAGAGCCGTGTATATGTGTGGATTCGGCCTCCACTTAATTGAAACCTTTTGACTTGCCATGTAATCAAACTTGTTTTTGTTAGTTGATAGAATGGGAAGTTGCTCTTTTCTTTTACTTAAGTGTTTTGCAGTGTTTATGTTTTTTTTACATGCCAAGTATGAAAACATAATTTCGTGTCATGATTTGATGAATGAGTTGAACTCCGGATATAGTATCACTTTGGTTAGTGATTTACACTTAGCTTTTCTGCCCCCTAGTCTCGGGGAACAACATTTGTATTTTGGTGGTTGATCGCATTTATTGCAAATCTTAAGCACATGTCCACATTCTGGGGACTTAGGATAATTTGAGATTGATAATTCGGTTCGCACTCCGGGAATTTGAGAGTTACCGATATTTATAACATGGTTGCGCTCCAGGAACCTGGAATTGATGTTTATACTCCGCTTCACGCTCTGGGAACTTGGAGTTAGTATTGATATTTCGGTTCACACTCCGGGAACTTTGACATAGTGTTTGTGCTTTAATTCACACTCTGGGAATTTGGAGGTAGCATGTATGCTTTGGTCCGCACTCCGGGAACGATAGATTTGATGTTTATACTCCAATTCACGCTCTGGGAATTTGGAGTCTGTTCGCGCTCTGGGAACGAGTTGCTGAATGTTTATACTCCAATTCACACTCTGAGAAGTTGGAGTCCGTTCGCACTCCGGGAATGAATTGTTGAATGTTTATACTCCAATTCACACTCTGGGAAGTTGGATTCCGTTCGCACTTCGGGAACGAATTGTTGAATGTTTATACTCCAATTCGCACTCTGGGAAGTTGGAGTCCGTTCGCACTCCGGGAACGAATTGCTGAATGTTTATACTACAATTCACACTCTGGGAAGTTGGAGTCCGTTCGCACTCCGGGAACGAATTGTTGAATGTTTATACTCTAATTCACACTCTGGGAAGTTGGAGTCCGTTCGCACTCTGGGAACGAATTGCTAAATGTTTATACTCCAATTCGCACTCTGGGAATTTGGAGTTAGTAAAAGGATTGTCGTGTATCAATCCTTGTAAATGCTGGTGTAGTGTTCTGTTCCCAAGCTCGGGTTTCACTTAGTGAGTGACCGGTCGTATCACAGTCACTCCCTATTTGAATAAATCCCACCGCGTGATGGAATTTAGCTCTTCGTGCATCGTGATATTATGCGTCATTTTCAGTGAATCACAACTTTTGGCTCGAAGGGATGGCATTTTATTACTGAAATAAAAGGAATATGGCAAAATCAGTTGCCTTATTACAAGTTCAAACTTCAAAAAATAAAATGCTAAGCAGAAATTGACTAAAAATAGATAAATAAAGTCTGTCATGTGTAGTAGCGACGGAGACTTTCGCTATTCCTAGCTCTTGGTAAAGTAAGACCGTCAATGGTTGACAACTTGAACGTGCCATCTCCGAGCTTTTGTGAAATCACATACGGCCCTTCCCAATTTGGCTTCATGTGCAAAGGGACCGGATAAATTCTCTTGAGTACGAGATCGCCGGGTTCAAAGGTTCACAGGCGGACGTTGGCATAGTATATTCGAGCGACTCGACCCCGATATGCGGCTGATCACAAATCAGCTTCTTCATGCTTCTCATCAAGTAGATCTAGAGATTCAGCAAGTAATATGGCATTCGTTTTCGGATCATAATATGTCACACGATGAGAGTGAACTTCAAATTCGACTGGAATAACGGCTTCAGAGCCATAGGATAGAGAAAATGGAGTGTGTCCGGTTGTAGTCTTGTGAGTCGTTCGGTAAGCCCATAGAGCCATAGGCAGTTCATCAACCCACTTGCCCCCGACTTTTTCCAGACGTTTCTTCAAAATAGACTTGATAACCTTATTAACGGCTTCAACTTGACCATTTGCTTGAGGGTGTGCTACTGCAGAGAATTTCTTATGGATGTGAAATCGTTGGCAGAAGTTCGTGAATTCAACACTGTCGAATTAGGCTCCATTATCGGTGATAATAGTATGCGGGAGACCAAATCGGCAGATGTTGTTGCGTACCACGAAGTTGATCACTTCCTCTGTCGTAATTGTTGCAAGAGGTTCAGCTTCAGCCCATTTGGTGAAGTAATCAACTGCGACGATGGCGTACTTCGCTCCACCTTTAGCTAAAGGCAATGCACCAATTATATCAACTCCCCATATTGCAAATGGCCATGGGCTGACCATTTGGGTTATCTCAGTAGGCGGAGCTCTGGGAATTCGAGCGTGTTTTTGGCATTTATCACACCTTTTGGCATAGTCCGTAGCATTGCGATTTACGGTAGGCCAATAATATCCATATCGGAGTATTTTCTTGGCAAGTGCTTGCCCCCCAGTGTGATCGCCACATTCTCCTTCGTGCACATCGTGTAACACTCGTTTGACTTCGTCGCGTGCGATACACCGGAGAAGAGGAACAGAATATCCCCTTCGATACATAACTCCATTCTGAATGACAAATCGTGAAGCTTTTCGAAGAATTTGTCTTTTCTCACTTCGTCGTTCGGGCAATATGCCACGCTCAATGTAGTCTCGGTAGGGGGTCATCCACGATTCCTTGTTGGAAGTAGCTTCAAATGTGAATTCAATCTCTGCTCGATCAATGCTTGGAGAGGATAAAGTCTCGACAGGAACGAGTCCTAAGTGTTGAGCTTTGCCTCCACTTGCCAACTTTGCCAACGAATTGGCTTTCTGATTGTGCTCTCGGGGTACGTAGAAAATGGTATAATAATCGAACTTATCAAGTATTTCCCGGACCCGGGCTAGATAAGCGGCTAATCTTCGATCTTTGGCCTGGTATTCACCCCGAACTTGGCATACTACCAACTGGGAATCACAGTAGATTTCCACAACAATAATTCTTTGGTCACGGGCCAACTTCAACCTAGTAAGCAAAGCTTCATATTCGGATTCATTGTTGGTTGCACGGAAATCAAACTTTAAAGCGTAGCATATGGATCGGCCCTCGGGAGTTTCAAGCACTATCCCTGCGCCCGAGCACCGATCGTTGGATGCACCATCAGTATATAGCTTCCATATGTATTCGGGGGATTTACTAGTTTCAGGTAAGTCTTCAGGAGTAGTGAATTCGGCAATGAAATCTGCAAGGACTTGACCGTGTATGGCTCGTCTCGGAGTATAGGTGATGTCGAATTGACTCAGTTCAATGTTTCATTTTAGTAACCTGCCAGACGTCTCAGGTCGTGTGAGGACTTGTCGCAACGGCTGATCGGTGTACACAGTGATGGGATGAGCCTGAAAATATGGACGGAGCTTCCTCGAGGCGATGACTAGGCAGTATGCAAATTTTTCTAACCTTGGATAATTTCTCTCGGCTCCGGTTAACCGTTTGCTAACATAATAGACTGGTTTCTGTACTCGGTCTTCCTCCCGAACTAACGCATCACTGATTGCGTTTTCAGATACGGCCAGATAGAGGTATAACTGTTCATGATCAACGGGTTTCGAAAGAATCGGTGGTGTGGAAAGATGCTGAATCAGTGATTGAAATGCGCCCTCACATTCCGTAGCCCATTCGAAGTTTCGTTTTCCTTTTCGGATCAGGTCGAAGAAGGGTATGCATTTGTCAGTTGATTTCGAGATGAACCTGCTCAGTGCTGTAACCTTTCCATTAAGGCTCTGAACCTGTTTTAAGGTCCTTGGAGTTTGAAGATTCCTGATCGTCCAAATCTTTTCGGGGTTGGCCTCTATTCATCAGGCGTTGACGATGAACCCAAGAAATTTTCTGGATGCGACTCCAAAATGACATTTTAGCGGATTAAGCTTCATCCCATATCTCCGGAGGACATTGAACATTGACTCTAAGTTTGACGTGATCAGTAGAGTATCGCGATTTTACCAACATATCATCTACATAAACTTCCATAGTTTTTCCGATCTGGTCGACAAACATTCGATTGACTAAGCGCTGGTAAGTTGCTCCGGCATTCTTTAATCCAAAAGGCATGACCTTGTAGCAGTATAGTCCCAGGTCAGTTACAAAGCTCGTATGTTCTTGGTCGGGCACATGCATGGGTATCTGATTGTAACCAGAATAAGCGTCCATGAAAGATAATAATTCATGCCCGGCCGTTGAGTCCACAAGTTGATCGATTCGGGGAAGTGGAAAGTTGTCTTTCGGACAAGTCTTATTTAAGTCAGAGTAATCGATACAGGTTCTCCATTTCCCATTCGGTTTTCGGACAAGTACACGGTTGGATACCCACTCCGGGTACAAAGCATCCTGGATAAACCCATTCGCTCTTAGCTTATCAACTTCTTCTTTGAGGGCGGCAGATCTCTTTGGATCCATACCGCATCTTTTTTTTGACCGGGATATACCATGGGTCAATATTCAGGGTGTGGCTCACGATATCCGGCGAGATTCCACACATATCAGAGTGCGTCCAAGCGAATACGTCTAGATTTGCTTGGAGAAATTCGACCAATTCCCATTACGCTTGTGGGTTTAGTTGAGACCCAATTTTCAACATTTTTGAATCATCATCATTAACTGGAATGTCAATTGTCAGCTCGGCGGGGGAAGCTTGACTTTCTTTAGATTCATTATTACCTTCAGTGTCTCTGGGGTCTAGATCTTTCTCGGCAACATAGCAGGATCTCCCAGCAGCCTGATCTCCTTGAATGACCCCAATCCCGTGATCAGTGGGGAATTTCAATGTTAAGCACCGTGAGGCAATTGCTACCCTGAATTCGGCAAGGGCCGGTCGGCCCAGAAAAGCATTGTATGGAGAGTGGATATCTAAGAAAACAAATTGTAACATTCGGACTCTTCGGCGTTCTCCAACTCCCAAATCCATTAGGAACTCCACCACTCCAGTGGGTATATTAGCACTTCCATCAAAGCCAGGGATTCTAGATTGACATGGCTTTAGATCTTTGGCTTCCATCTTCATTTGATCATATGCTCTCTTAAACAAGATATTTACTGAACTCCCACTGTCCACCAGGACCCTCTTCATCCAAGCAGGACCAACCTGGGCAGATATGACTAGTGGGTCTATAGTTGGGGCTTCGACCTTATCAGCATCTCGGTTTCTAAATACGATGTCATCTGCCACCGTCCTCTGTTTTTTGGCCGGAGCCCCTTCGTCAAGTGTACTGCAACTTTCGAAACTCACATGCCTGATCGAATAGGCGTATGATTCCATTTTCCTCCAGCTTCGGTCCGCTGGATGAGGACCAACACTAACTATATTTATGACCAACCTCCCGCCTGTACGAGCGGGCTCCTCCTGTCTCTCTTAGTTTTGTGCACGATTTTGGTTTGACGCGCCCACACCACCAGCCTGCGGTGCCCGCACGAATTGATCTAACTTCCTTTCCCTGATCAATTTTTCAATAAGATCTTGCAAATGCCTGCAATCATTGGTATTGTGTCCATAACTTTCTTGGAATCTATAGAACTTCCCCGTTTGAATCTGTCTCTTCGACGATGGCTTCGGAGTTGGCTTCTTATACTACATCGCATTACAAGTTTGTAGATACACGTTTTCCAGTGACGTATTCAGTGGTGTATAGCTTTCAAACATTTGCGCCCTACGCCGCGGGCCACGATTCTGATCCTGCTTCTTATTTCTACTATCGCCGTTCCTCTGCTGGGTTTGCTTATTTTGAATATTCAACTGTACTTTTCCTGAGCTCTCCCCTGACTGTTTAACCGCCACATTGCTTTGAATTCCTTCATTGCTGGTTCTCGCATCGTCCTGCTTCCTAGTTTGTTTCGCATCCTCACGCCTTAAGAATTGGGCGGCTTTGGAGTAGAAACGATCCAACGATGCGGGAGGTTTCCCCGCTAGCTAATTTTCAAATTCAGAGTCGGGGTCAATCCCCTTAGTCAAGGCCATCAAGATTGAATTATCATTGGGGTTAGTGATCTCTGCACAAACGGCATTGAATCTTTTCAAATATGTCTGAGTGTCTCTCCTGGAGCTTGAGTGACACTAGACAAAGTATTTACGTCTTTAGGCCTGACAATGTGCATACGGAACTGTTCCACAAATTTAGTAGCCAATTCGTCAAATGAAGAGATAGATCGTGGTGGTAATCATGTAAACCACATCGTCGCAATTCCCCCTAAAGAAATGAGAAAACTACGACATTTTACTGCATCATCAGCTCTTGCAGCAGTCATCGACCATTCGTATTTCAGAATATGTTGGTTAGGGTCGGAATTTCCTTCATACATGGGGAGAGTCGGCATCCTGAATCGCCGAGGAGGTTCAGCATATAATATGTCATCAGTGAACGGAGTATGACTTTGGGAGATTCCCCAATCGTCATTTGTTAAGCCCTGACTTTCGCGGATAATTTGGCGTACCATAGTTGAGAGGTCAGGTGTTGCTATATTCGGAGGGTGGTGAGCCAAAGTGTGGTCGGGTTCCACAGTGCGAGGTAGGATCGGGCGTTGTCGACGATCCATGTCTCGCCTCCTTGGCTCGGTGTCTTCTGGGGCATATGGCCCTGGAGTATGTTCCTGCTGGTGGTAGTTCTGATTGGAGTGATTTCGGGTATCAACTCCTATGTCAACTGCAGTGGCGGTGGCTTGGTTATCCATAGTATGTTGTGGAACAGTGCCTCCTCGTGAGGAGGGTCTTGTATGAAAACTGGCAGAAGGGCCAACTCTTATCTGTCCAACAGTTAATGCTTGTTGGTGACCGGCAGTATGCGCATGGTTTCCGTCTAGCTTGGGATGGGTAGATCTGCCGCTGTAATCAGACGAGGCAGAGCTTTCAGTGGAGGAATGAGGGGCGTGGTCCCTTCTGGATCTTCTACGCCTTTGGCGATTTAGTTCATTAGTCAACTCAACATTGGCACGTAGTTGTTCGGTCAGCTGTTGCCGACTTTGGGTTAGTTCCTGGAGTAATGTCTGGAACTCTTGTCGAGTGACCAGACCTGATGGATCTGAGTGCCCGGTATCATCTTGATTGGGTGGAGGGAGTTGCGGGGGATTTTGTCTATCACGGCCTTCTTGGCCGGCGGCAGTAGAAGTGGTTCTCGTGCTAACCATCTTGAGGTGTAGAATCCTTTCCTAGATTTTGGTAAATCTGAATAGATGGAAGGAGTCTGAAATTGAAGTCTGGATCTCTCTCTTAGATTTATGCAATCCGATATCGACGACAGATCCAATGAGCAGAAGAAAACCTGGGCTCTCTCAGTGAAAGCACCAAAGTGTTTGCACCAAAATTGGGCAACACCCTTCGGAAGTTTTTGAAGAGATAATAAATGAAGAAACTAAATTGAAAATGAGGATTATCTAACAAAAACTCCAAGTCACAGAAAAGTAAATTGCACGGAAGACAGTAATTTAGAGTAGTTCGGCGTTTTCGCCTACGTCCACTATGAAATTTTATCACTTTATTGCTTAATACTTGAAGATTACAAATGTTTTAGAGCGATGTACAGCAGATAATAGACTTAAATTCGAAATCAGCAACAGTGAAGGCGATATGGAGTGATTCTGGCAGCGTCCGGGCGTGCTTTTTCTCTAGAAATTCTCCCATCCCTTTTCTGAATGTCCAGGGGCTCTATTTATAGGTGTAGGAGGCTGATATTTCGCCTAAAATCCAGGGAGACCACTTCAGGCACGTGAGGGGGGCCTACATGCCCGGCCTCAGGAAATCTGGGCCCACTTTAGGATCGATTCGAACTCTAGTTCGAGTCGATCAAAAAAGTGTCAAATTGAGGTGAAATTTGGTATGGACATTCTTCAACATGTATGCAAGCTCCTATGAAAATTTCATAGCATTTGGACTTGTATATCTCGAGTTATGATCGATTCAAGATTGCATTTCCGGTTAATGTGCTCCGCTCGAATCGACCCCTTTCGAATCGATAGGGTCGAATCGATGGCTTTGTGCGTGGTGTTGTTGACATGGCGCGCTTTCTTCGGAACGATCCACCTTTCACTCCGACTTGACTGGGTCGAATCCATGATTTTCGTCTTGACCTAATGGACTCGAAGGCTCCATTCACTCATGGATTCGAACGGAGGCATGTTCGTATCGATCGTGATGTGTATTAGTTGATCGATACGAAGTTGCTACAGCTGGATGGATTCGAACACGTGCTCTTTCATGGGCTCGAAGCAGAGGAGACTTGATGGACTCGAACATGTGGCTTTTGGGCGATGGATACAAAGCTTGACCACCTGATGGGTTCGAACAAGGAGGTGGCGATCGATTCGGAGCAAACATATGTTGATGGATTCGATCTTATATGCTCTGATGGAGGCGAAGTAATGAACGCCGATGGATACGAACTTATGTCCTTTGATGGAGGCGAAGTAACGTACGCCGATGGATACGAACTTACATGCTCTGATGGAGGCGAAGTGGAGCGACATCATGGACTCGAAGGACTTCAACCTGATGGATATGAAGTGGAGTGATCCCATGGATTCGAAGTAAGAGGAACCCGATGGATTCGAACTCATGCTCTTCTGATGGATTCGAACTTAGGGTTATTTCCTCCAACTTGCATATACGAACTCGGATTAACTTGAAATTTGAGATACTGACTTCTACGATCTTTCTTGTCATATCCTATCAATTGTAGCTCAATCTAGACTCAAACAGAATTCATCGATATCCATAGTGAAGCGAAGCATGACCAATCTCTGAGACGAACCGTCCTTCTTTATCGATCGATCTTTTGGTATCATGGCTTTGCCAATAAGTGGGATAACAGGAACAATTTGGTATTTATGAAATATACGTTTTTCAATAAAAAAAATCCATAATTTTGAATACATCAACCACTTGTGAACATCGGGTTCTTTGGTTCAAAAACATAAAAACATGAGAAGAATATAATCATAAACCACTAATCTAATAGTAAAGTTAGACAAATTGAAAAACAAAAACAAAGTATACATGTTATAAATCTACCCCAAAGAAGTTCTCATCTAGCCATATCCTTCCAAAATAGTCTAAAAGTGTAGTGTTATATTTTGATAATGAACATCATGGTGGACAAAAAAATCACTTTTATATAATTAAAGGAAGATTTAGAACTCTTAAAGTAAAGTCAACCACATTTTATTCATATATTACGATAGAGGTGAGCATTTTTTGGTCAAAACCAAATAAACCAATAAAAGTAAATAAGTTTGATTGATTTAGTTTGGTTTTGTTCACTAACTGGTTGAGTTTGGTTTTGATTTTCATATTTATTTGCTTTTCTGTTTTGTTTGGTGTTCGATGTTTAAAAACCAAACCATTCAATAAAACTAAATATAAATCGTAAATCAACTAAAAAAATACAATTACCAACGTCAAACTTATTTTTTATATCATTATGTTAACGATATTGTTTGCCTTTTGGTTCGTATTAACGCTTTTTGAGGAGGAGTTTGTTCCTAAAATTTAAGCATCATCGAACCTTTGTGGAACCAATCAACTGTTTTTGTCTCCTATTATGTTAACAACTCAATCCAGCTCTGTTAATGGCAAACTGACTAAACCAACCAACCAAAATCTATTATTTCTATCCCGATTGAACCAGTTTCAATTTTGAGAAATATTCAATTTAGTGTGATTCAGTTTTTTGTTTTACAAAACCAAACCATTTGAACCAAACTAACTAAACCAAATCATACCATTTGCTTACGGTTATTTTACTATGAAGTGGTAAAACAATTGGCATTGCTTATGCACCAAAATTTTTGGCAATATTGGGTTCTAACAGTAATCAACAAAACAAACATATTTGAACCAAACAGTACACAACAGTGGAACGAACCGTTTAAGACTGAAAAAAAGATTTAATATAGAAAATAATCCGACAAAATAGGTCAAAATTAGATTTAATTCAAGCATTATACACGATTGAGCAAATCATGCTATGCACAAAATTCACTACAACAAAATCCTAGGATAAATATCGAGTAACCAAAGTTAAATTTATGACTATTTGATCATTTTCGGAATAGCAAATATTAATCAAATGGAAGAAAAGTAAACAACATGAGAATGAAAGCTTACCATTCATATTCATGGCAAAGATAATTTCATTTCTATTAACATAAACCAAAGTTGGAAGATGACACATCTCCTTCTAAAGTAAACATTGTTTTCGTGTTTCTCCCAAAAGTGCCAATTTCCAACATTGTTTATTCTGTAATAGGGCATCTTAAAAACGATATTCTATTGTGCATATATTCAATATTTTCTTCTTCATTCTGTAAACTATAAATGACATCATTTTTGCATAGATTTCTAATGTAACCACAAACAGAGAACTTTGAATTATGATAATAAGAAAAAAAATACTATAGAAACCAAATAAGTGGACAACTGAAGCATAAACATGAAGAAAAATCTAACAACCATACATATACATAAGCATAAACGTAATCTGCTTGGGCTCTAGGAATAAGAATGGCTGCAGATATCTTTTAGAAAGGGCACCGAGTTACATATCATAATTCCTAACTAACTGTCATACATATAAATTCGAAGTTGAGGTCATAACAGGAAAGGATTAAATTATTGAGTTTAAAATAGCAAAAACTAACAAACAACACAAACCTTAAAAAACCCTGAATCCAAAGCCGAGTGTCAAAAGTATGAGGGAACCGCAATCACTTTTGATTAAGAGTTGGGGGTGAGATTCCTTCAAGACGTTGAATCAAACAAATTGGAAATGATTCGTTTTTAATAGAAATAATGGAGGTAAACCAATTGGATAAAGGAGGAAATGGATTTAAGACAGATGCAGATATTAATGAATAAACAATGAATCTGCTTGGGCTCTAGGTATAAGAATAGCCGCAGATATCCTTTAGAAAGGGCATCGATTTGCATATCATAAATCCTATTTGTCAACCATATATATAAATTCAGAGTTGAATTCATATCAGGAAAAGGACTAATTTATTGAGTTTAAAATAGCAAAAACTAGCAAACAACGCAAACCTTAAAAAAACCTGATCTAAAGACGAGTGTTAAAGGTATAAATAGCATCTCCCTCATTTCATCTGCTATGAAAATGGACCGACACCTAAAAAAAACTTGGGAAGAAACCTCAAAGCATAATTACATTCAGAAATTAATTTTTTACAAAACTGAATCATATCGTATCCAATTGTTTCATACCTTCTCTCTTTCTTTTTTGGACTCTAATACTTCGAATATCTTCATCAGAGTGCCGAATATCGTTGGAGAATAAAAATCGTGTGGAACTGGCATTTTGAATTGCTAATTAGGTATATCAATATGTTGGTTAGTTTGATTTTTGCTGCCATGGAGGTTAGGGCTGTGGAAGTGATGTATGACAAAGAGACGAATAGAGTTGAGAACCGACTTAGAAAAGAAATGGGGTAGGGAAAGTGGGGCAAGGAAAGTGGAATGTGGTGTAATATATGAATAAAAGACAAACACGGACAGACTCAGTGTGAATATAAAAAAAAATTTGGCCCAGCGAACGAAGGTCAATTTCGGCAATTCAAAAAAGGCTTCACTAAGGGAAGTATTTGCATTATATATAAGATAAGTGCCTGTCAGGCAAGGGGAAGAAGGCTGCAGATAAGAAGAATGTGAAGTGCATCAACTGTGACTAAATTGGGCATTATAAGAATCATTGTCTGGAACCGGTTAGGGTGGATAAGGGAAAGGTTTTTGCAGTTGGACCATCATCTGTTAAGCCAACTAAAACTGAAATAGGGAAGACTGTGATGGAAGGTATGTTTTTGATTCAGAGTATACTAGTTAGGATACTATTTGAAACCGGTGCATCACATTCATTTATATCTCAGAATCTAGTTGATAGATTATGCTTAGTACCCATATACCTTGTTACTTCCTTAAGGGTTGTGAATCCAATAGGAGGGTATTTAACTCTGGGGATGAGATGTGACTAGTTAGAACTTGATTTGTTAGATCATAAGTTTGCATGCAGGCTGCATGTTTTTGATTTCGTAGATTCCGGAATCATTTTGGGTATGGATTGGTTGAGAAGGTATGAGGCTAGGATATTTTTCCAAGATGGGAAGATACCACAAAGACACCCTGATAGTTATAATCGAATTATATTCTCAGTGGAGAATTTTGACCGGAGTAGTTGTGCTTTGTTAAGTGCAATAGAGGTGGGAGAAGAGTTATGTCAAGTTCGAGTAGCAAGAGAGTTTTTAAGATGTCTTTGAGCCAGTCACTGGATTACCACCGAAACGAGCTGTCGAGTTTCAAATAGATTTGTGCCAAGAGTTAAACCTATGAGTAGACCACGTAGTAGGATGACACCAACTGAAATGAAGGAATTAAATGTGTAGCTAGTGGATCTAGAAGGAAGGAATTTTATTAGACCAAGCAGTTCACCTTGGGGAGCATCTGTGGTGTTCTTGAAGAAACTAGATGGGTCATTGAGGATGTGTATCGACTATCGCAAGTTGAACGAAAGGACAATAAAGAATGAGTATCCTTTGTCGAGAATTGATGATCTATTTGATCAGTTATTTGGAGCCAGAGTGTTTTCCCAGTTGGATTTGACGACAGGTTTCCATCAATTAAGAGTGATAGACAGTATTCCTTTTGACAGCATTTTGGACTAGATAGGGTTAGTATGAGTGGTTAGTAATGCCATTCGGGTTAACGAATGTACCTACTTTCTTAGTGGATCTGATGAATCGAGTTTTCCGGTAGTATTTGGATAGGTTCGTGTTGGTGCTTATAGATGACATTTTGATATACTCTAAGGATAAAAGAGAGCATAAAGATCATCTTTGATTTATGCTTGAGACCTGAGGCAGTATCAGCTAAAAGAGAAGTTCTCCAAGTGTTATTTTTGGAAGAAAGAGGTTAAGTTTCTTGGTCACATGGTTTTAGAGAAAGGGTTGTCATTCGATCGAGATAAGATCGAAGCTGTTAATAATTAGAAGAGACCAGAGGCGATGACTGAGATTAGAAGTTTTCTTGGTCTTGCTGGCTATTACTGGAGACTCATTAAGGATTTCTCATGGATAGCAGCATCTTTGATTAAGCTAACCAGGAAGGATGTGAAGTATGGCTGGTCTGAAAAATGTGAGGAAGCATAGGCATACTTTTAATCTCAGGCGATGATTTGGAGTATGCCAAAAATCATGAGGAAGGATGTGAAGGATTTGGAGTTGGCAGCGGTGACCTTCACATTGAAGATTTGGAGGCATTATCTCTTAGGGGAGAGATTTGAGCTATACACAAATCATAAGTCTTTAAGAAACTTATTCTCTTAGAAATAGCTGCATATGAGACAGCGGAGATGGATGGAATTTTTGGCTGCTTATGATTTTGGTATAGAATATATTCTTGGGAAAGGAAACAAGGTAGCGGATGCTCTTAGCAGAAGACATCAGAATGTGGTGTTAGCTATGTTGGTAGAATGGAAGGATTTAGAAGCTTTGACTACTTGTAGTGTGCAGTTAAGATCGACTGCTAGTTCTAGTGAAAACACTGCTATATTGTCCCGTTTGGAAGTCCGACCAGTATTGATTGAATGGATAGCTTCTAAGCAGAAAGAGGATGCAGTATTAGCTGAGAAGATCAGAAGGCTTGAGGTTGGAACTGATATTGTTCATCTAAAAGGATTTTAGTCTTAACCAGAGAGGATGGTTGAGAAAAAAGGGACAGTTGTATATTCCAAAGGTCGAGGACTTGAGAAGAGAAGTTCTTGGAGAATGTTATCAGTCCAAGTTTACGATTCATCCTGAAGGGTCCAAAATGTATCAAGGTATGTAGAGGAGCTTCTATTGGGAAGGTGTGAAGAGGGATGTTGTCCTGTGAGTTAGGCAGTGTGCAAACTATCAACAAGTGAAAGTCGAACATCAGAAGCCGAGTGGATTGCTTCAGCCTTTAGATATTCTAGTTTGGAAATGAGATTCGATATCCGTAGATTTTACAGATGGGTTACCAAGGGCAAATAGAGGAAATGAAAATATATCGGTTATAGTGGACAGTTTGACCAAGAGTGCCTATTTCATTCTAGTTAAGTCAACCAGGACGGCACCTGTTTTAGCTAAGTTGTTCATGAAGTACAAAGTTAGACTTTATGTAGTTCCTAGTAGCATAGTTAGTGACAGAGATGCTTCGTTCACTAGTGAATTCCTGAAGAGTCTACAGGATGTGTTAGGTACTAAGCTCAAGATGAGTAATGCATAGCACCCTTAGACGGATGGGAAGACAGAGAGAGTCAATAAGGTACTTGAGTATTTATTAAGAGCTTGTATATTGGACTTTGGTGGATCTTGGGAGGATCGCCTACATTTGGTTGAATTTTCATAAATCGTTGAATATGCCAGTATATGATTTTTGTTTGATGATAATAAACATATATATATACACACACATTTAAATGTATCTGTTAATGTACTATTTTATTTTTCACATGATTAAATAAATATTTGTTGAATAAACTAAATAACACAAAATTTAATTTCAACACAGAATTTAATTTCAAGCAGATATTTAATTCAAACAAATATTTATTACAAATTTTGAATAATCCAAATTTGAGCTCTCACTATATATATACAATTACAGTTAAAATACAAATTCGATTACATCATAATTTATCATTTACATTAGCACCTCACTACATTTCACTCATACACTTGTATTTGTTCTTCAACTCCATTCCAGACTGAATCCAGCATCTGAGTAATCTGCAAAATAAACACTAATGCAGTAAAATTGAATAGAAAATATTTTGCAGTGTAAAATAAAATGTGATTTTGAAAATATCATTTGCCTCAGTTATTTGGGTTGTGCTTCATCATACACGAACAACTTGTGACATGTACAGTGTATCACTTTACATGCCACAAGGCCGTGCACACCAATAAACGCTTGATAAAATTACAAGGACATGTGAGCACAAGGTCAAAGCCAATCAAAAGCCGGGTTCAACTCAAGTGAAATACAAATAACATCATGATATTAGCACAAGGTCAAACCCGAGCTATTAGCTGGATTCAACTCAGGTGCAATACAAAACTATGGGTCAAGATGCATACAACATAGCCTCGACAAAAGATTCGAATGTACAATCGAAACCAAAATGAATCAAAGGACCAGAGCACAGATGACATGAGCATGCAACAAAAACAAGCCCCAAGAAGACTAAACTATACAGCATGCACTTATATACATATGAGATAGCAGTTCAAAAAAAGACTCAAGTATACAATTCAAATGCAAACCGACTCGTAGGAACAAACCAATGTGACAACAATGCAGACCTAACTACAAGTGCAAAGCAACGATGAATCAACAACATGAATAACATATCATACATACATATGCAAGTACATAAGTGAATGTACAACTTCAAGTTCACATATATGGCAACAATGCAAACACAGTTCAAATGAACAGACTCATGAAGGTATGGAAGTGAGACTACAAACCAGAATGAAACCAGACTCCACAAAGCTACATGTAAGCAAGTGTACAGCTACAACATGAACCAATGGCCACAAGTGCTCCAGACTAGACAAACAGGAAATGTGCAACAAAATAAAGATCCTAACATTCGTTTTCATCAATCAACCAAGTAGATCAAATCTCAAGTACAAAGCACAGCCAAGTCCAAGCATATGTAATCAAGTGCACATATGAGATGGTGCACCATAAAGTTCAAGTTCAATAGTCTAGTGGACGAAATAATACAGTAATTCAGAACAGCATGCAACTGAATACAAGACTCAAAGCCATACGCAGTGAAATCAGAGGCAATAGACAAGGAAGTATGGACTAACTTAAACAATGCAAGCAAGGCTACAAACATGCATCATGAAACCAGAGGCAACAACAAGTGAATGACCAGACAAATATGCAAACATATGCAATGCACAGCAACTATCAAAGCATAAGCAAGTGACAATGAACAAGTTAGAGTCAAGCCAGAAATTCACATAGCAATATCAAGTGGTCGATGTCAATAGAGTAAATTCAGGAAGGCAGCATCAGGTTTTACAATTCAAAATCAAAGTGGCCGAAGTCAAAGGCCAGCAAATCGTGAAAGTCAGAAAAATCAAAATGTCCAAATCATCACAGTATGAAAGTCAGAGCCGTGGTGGCCAAGGAGTCGAACAAATTCAAAGCCGTGAGTATCAAGTAAACAAGAAAACATAAAATATACGTATTGAAAAGGTCAAGATCAATCTCAAGCATTCAAGCAACATCGAACGGCCAAGTCAAATTAAATGACAAATTCAAATGAACGAAATCATTTGAATTCGATTCCTATTTAACACATTCATCATCGGCTTTCAGAAACCATTCGAGTTCAAGCAACAAAGAATAATCATTCAACTTGAATCAAAGTCGAGTGTAATTGAAATCAAAAGAAACATCACGTACCAATTTTATACAAACCATACGCGCTCGACAAATTGGAGCTGTCGTAAGAACCAATCAGCAAGGCAAATCAAAGAGCATACAACTCTACAATCGAACGATATCAAGCGATGTTTCAATTTAGAGAAACCCTAAATCATAGAGGAACGAATGAGTAACCAAAAGGAAGCAGCCATACTCGCAAAGACATAAGGCCGAAGGAATATACAGAGGAAATAAAAGAAAAAGGGAAATGAATTAATTTCTCAAAGCCTGAATTTTTTTGCCAACTTCTTTCAATTTCTACTTGGGATTTAATATTTTAAATCAGGGTTTAATTGTTTTTAAATTTGTATTTTCTCTTTTAAACTTTTGTAATTACTAGTCGTGTGACTAGAGGATGAACTACGGTGATGTAGTTCAAGATTTCACAACTCAGTGGCTGAGTTGTGGCTGGGCTTTGAGCGTAGAGTTAGGTTTTGCCGATAGCGGGTGCCGCGTATTTACATGTGTATGTGTCTGACTACTTAATTTCTAGTAAAAACCTTTGAGGCAGTATGTAGGCAGGGTTTTGCTGAAGCTGGGTAAATCTGTGTGTTCTATTTTCTATTCTGCTATTATCGGTGCTGCTATAACTTTGCTATATCTGTGTTGCAATTATCTTATATAAACTTCTGCGATAATTTTTGTGATTAATATTATCACCTTATTCACCCCCCTTCTAGGGTGAAATCGATCCTACAAGTGGTATCAGAGCTAGGAACAAAAGCCATTTTTGTTTTTAAAAGTTTGATTTTTCAAAGACTGGTTTTTTTACAAATTTGAATTTTTTAAAATGGCTTCTTTTAATAATGCCTTTGCTGAGGGTCGGTCAAGTATTATCCCTCCAATTTTTGATGGAACATGTTTTTTGAATTGGAAATTAAAAATGGAATTTTATTTAAAATATGCTAATGTTAAATGTTGGGATATCATTGAAAAATGGGTGTGATAGAATAAATAAGAAAAATACTTCGATTTTTTCACAATTTGTTGCCACTAACACCATGGACCTATAAAAACAAATAGGTCACAAAAATCTTTTATCGTGTAGGTGTGGTTGCAGGCTTAGGAACAACAACAGTATTACTTGGATTCTGACTGTTCTAGACACACAACGGGCGACTAATAAAAGTTACTTAGCCTAGTACAAAGGTGGCAGAGTCACAGTGGACAACTTCGAAAAATTATCATAAAGGTAAAACATGTCACGATATATTTATTTTGAACGATTTATTAAATGTGACAATCCGCACCGTAATTTGATTTAAATCAGCCAGTTATGTGATAATGAATGTTGATTTTGATTCTGACTTATTCAAAATTGTTGGCCAACTATTTTTTTATGCTGAGAACACTATAAGCACCTCAACTTCATATAGATTTGTATAATGATGGTGTTTTATTGACTGATAATTATTCATGATACATTTGGATATATTTGTTTTTGGATCTGACTATGTTCACTATTTGTTTGTTTGCATGGTTTCAATTCAATTTCATTTAAAAGCTGTTTTAAGATATTTGTTGCACACTTCATGGTCTGGTCTATCAAATCCAAATAATGATAATTTTTAGTCAACAAGAAAATTCAGATGCAGAGTACTCTAGTAATCTAGTTGATAGAAAAATTACTAGTGGAACGTGATTTATTTTTGAGATATTCATTAGCTGCGTCATATTTTTTCAAAGAAAATATATGCATATTTTTCATTTCAAATAATTTTCAATTTGCGGACATTTTTTTAAAAACCCCTTTCAGAAAATATTTTTTGTTGACCTTATTTCAGATTAGTTATTTTAGAAAATTTGATTTTATAATTATTTTTTTGGATATGATCTTAAATGACTAGATTAACTAATCAGACTCCCTACTGGTTATCGAAAAGATAAATATTGATTGAAAAAGTGAAGAGTGTTGATATTAATCATATATTATAACTTTAGAAAGTATATTTAGAATTCTTTAGAATTTAAACAAGAGTTATAAAACTTTTTGTTGGTAAATATTCCATGACCATTTCTATTTATATAATATTTCTATCGATCATAAGTCATCAAAATCCAACATAGTACGTCAATATGTGGTATTTTAAACGAGAAATTATGCGCTTTCATTTTATTATATTTTTAGCAATAAGAAACATCCAAAGTATTCACTCTCGTTTAAAAGTCCTCCTGGTTATGCTGGGTGAATTACTTGGAATTTTTTAATGTGCTTCCATGCTTATTTAAAAAAACCTCACGGTTATGTATGCATCAAATGCATATCAAAATTGATTGATTTAATAGACAAATTGATTCTAATCCCATTTTAAAGTTCTCACGGTTTTGCGTAGTTAGAAGACACTTGAATTCATTTTTTAATAAAAATGTTGAATATTACTAATATCATTTAAAAGTCCTAACGGTTATGCACGGTTAGTAGTTATTCAAATTCTTGAAATAAATATACCACAAATAGACACAACTATATGGTTTTATGTGATGACATCATCCTATCACTCTAAAGTGGAATATGCATCAAAAAGAGTATTTATGATTTTTGTTTGATTTTTTATTAAAATTTCATATTTATACCCGATTGAGTATTAATGTTGTATTAATGTCTATAACTTTATCTCTATTTTTCTAACACTATTACTCTTTTGCTGATAATAAAAGGAGGAAATAAAAGTTTATATTTTGACAAATAAATGTCAGACATTTCATTTTGTATTTTCTATTTGCATTTTGGCTCATTTGCATATTTTTATTCATGCATATATGAAGGGGGAGCTTGGCGTAGAGAGGGAGCATTCAAATTAGGGGAGCAAATAAGCAAATAGAATCTATCAATAATCAAATACAATTAATATAATCAAAATCTTAAATATATGTTTGTTTTCATCAAAAGGGGAAGATTGTTGAATATGCTAGTGTATGATTTTTATTTGATAATAATAAACATATATATATATATATATATTCATTTAAATATATTTGTTAATGTACTATTTTATTTTTCACATGATTAAATAAATATTTGCTGAATAGAATAAATAACACAGAATTTAATGTCAGCACAAAATTTAATTTCAAACAGATATTTTACTCAAAGAAATATTTATTACAGAATTTGAATAGTACAAATTTGAGCCCTCACTATATATGTACAATTTCAATTAAAATACAAATTCGATTAAATCACAGTTTATCATTTACATTAGCACCTCATTACATTTCACACGTACACTCGTATTTGTTCTTCAACTCTATTCCAGACTAAATCCAGCATCTGAGCAATCTGCAAAATAAACATAACGCAGTAAAATTGAAAACAAAATATTTTGCAGTGTAATATAAAATGTGATTTTGAAAATATTATTTGCCGCAGTTATTTGGGTTGTTCGTCATCATTTAAATTTGAATTCATCATACACGAACAGCTTGTGACGTGCACAACATATCATTGTACAGGCCACAAGGCCGTGCACACCGATATGCACTTGATAAAATTATAAGGACATGTGAGCACAAAGTCAAAGCCAATCAAAAGCCGGGTTCAACTCAAGTGAAATGCAAATAACATCATGATATTAGCACAAGGTCAAACCCGAGCTATTAGCTGGATTCAACTCACGTGCAATACAAAACTATGGGTCAAGATACATACAACATAGCCTCGACCAAAGGTTGGAATGTACACTTAAACCCAGAATGAATCAAAGGACTAGAGCACAGATGACATGTGCATGCAATAAAAACAAGCTCGAAGCAGGCTAAACTATGCAGCATGCACTTATATACATGTGATATAGCAATTCAAAAAAAGACTCAAGTATACAATTCAAATGCAAACCGACTCGAAGGAGCAAGCAAATGTGACAGCAATGCAGACCCGACTACAAGTGCAAAGCAACAATGAAGCAACAACATGAATAACACATCATATATAGATATGCAAGTACATAAGTGAATGTACAACTTCAAGTTCACATATATGGAAATAATGCAAACACAGTTCAAATGAACAGACTCATGAAGGTATGGAAGTGAGACTACAAACCAGAATGCAACTAGACTCCACAAAGCTACATGTAAGCAAGTGTACAGCTACAACATGAACCAATGGCCATAAATGCTCCATACTAAACAGACATGAATGTGCAACAAAATAAAGATCCTAAAAATTGTTTTCATCAATCAACCAAGCAGATCAACATCTCAAGTACATAGCACAGTCAAGTCCAAGCATATGTAATCAAGTGCACATATGAAGTGGTGCACCAGACAGTTTAAGTTCAGCTGCTCAATGCAGTGGACGAAATAATATAGTAGTTCAAAATAGCATGCAAGTGAATACAGGACTCAAAGCCATATGTAGTGAAACCGGAGGTAGTAGACAAGGAAGTACAGACTAACTTAAACAATGCAAGCAAGGCTACAAACATATATCATGAAACCAGAGGCAACAATAAGCGAATGACCAGACAAATATGCAAACATATGCAATGCACATCAACCATCAGAGCATAAGCAAGTGACTATGAACAAGTTAGATTCAAACCAAAAATTCGCATAGCAGTGTCAATTGGTCGATGTCAACAGAGTAAAGTCAGGAAGGTCAGCAGCAGGTTTACAATTTAAAATCAAAGTGGCCGAAGTAAAAGGCCAGCAAATCATGAAAGTCAGAAAAATCAAAACATACAGATTACCACAGTACGAAAGCAAAAGCCATGGTGGTCAAGGAATCGAACAAATTCAAAGCCGTGAGCATCAAGTAAACAAACAATCAGAAAATATATGTATTGAAAAGGCCAGGATCAATCTCAAGCATTCAAGAAACATCGAACGGCCAAGTCAAATTAAATGACAAATTCAAATGAATGTAGGAATTCGATTCCTATTTAACCCATTCATCATCGGCTTTCAAAAACCATTCGAGTTCAAGCAACAAAGAATAATCATTCAACTCGAATCAAAGTCGAGCGTAATTGAAATCAAAAGAAACATCACGTACCAATTTTATACAAAGCACACGCGCTTGACAAATTGGAGCTGCCGCAAGCAACAATCAGCAAGCCAAATCAAAGAGCAACCAACTCTACAATTGAACGATATCAAGAGGTACTTGAATTTAGCGAAACCCTAAATCAGAGATGAACGAACGAGTAACCAAAAGGAAGCAGCCATAATCGCAAAGACATCGGGCCGAAGGAATATACAGAAGAAGAAAAAGAAAAAGGGAAATGAACTAATTTCTTAAAGCCTGAATTTTTTAAGCCAACTGCTTTCGACTTCTACTTGGGCTTTAATATTTTAAATTAGGGATTAATTGTTTTTAAATTGTTTTAAAATTTGTATTTTTATCTTTTAAAATTTTGTAATTACTAGTCGTGTGACTAGGGGACGAACTACGGTGGTGTAGTTCGAGAATTCGCAACTCAATGGCTGAGTTGTTGCAGGGTTTTGAGCATAATGTTAGGTTAGTCGATAGCGGGTGTCACGACTTTACGTGTGTAAGCGTCTGACTACTTAATTTCTAGTAGAAATCTTGGGGGCAGCACGTAGGTAGGGTTTTGCCAAAGCTGGGTTAATCTATGTATTCTATTTTCTATTCTGCTATTATTTGTGCTGCTATAACTCTGCTATATCTGTTTTGCAATTATCTTATATAAACTTCCACAATAATTTTTATAATTAATAGTACACACTATCCACTCCCCTTCTAGGGTGAAATCGATCCTACAATAATAATAGCTATCAAACTAGTATAGGAATGGCGCCTTTTCAAGGTTTGTATGGAAAGCCATGCAAATCACCATCATGTTAGTTAGAAATTGAAGACAGGTTAATCTTAGGTCTAGATTTGGTTAGGAAGGCATCAGAAAAGATTGAGTTAATTCGAGAAAGGATGATGGAAGCTCAGTACAAACAGAAGAGTTACGTAGATAAGAGACGTAAAGACCTAGAGTTCTCAGTTGGAGATAAGGTTTTCATTACAGTATCACCGATGAAGGGTGTGGTACGGTTCGGGAAGTCGAAGAAACTGACATCGAGATATTTTGGTTCATTCCATATTATAGGGAGGACTGGAAAGCTCTCATACAGAGTAGAGTTGCCGAGTAGTATGGCAGATGTCCATAATGTATTTCATGTGTCTCATCTTTGCAAGTATGTGCATGATCTAGAGTCTACTATTCCTCCAAAAGGGTTGGAAGATTTGATAGTAAAGACTAATTTAACTTTTGTTAGACAACCAGCTCTGGTTGTAGTAGGAGACGAGTAAAGATTGAGGAACAAGATGTTAGTCCATGAGATGATGGTTTTGATGACAACAACCTTAGAATAGATTATAAAATATAAATACTAACATTATAAGTTTAGATATATGTATATGCAGGTTTTAACCATGCAGGTACCAAGAATGAAGACTGTATAGTATAGAGATTCAAGATATCAAGATTGAAAACTCATGAGTATTAAGAATATCAAGAGTTCTAGAATTGAAGTAATTTATTCTTTAGTTAGAAATTTTGTTAAAACTCATAGAAAAGAGCCGGCATCTTAAAATCCAATTTATTCGTGGAATGGAATTCACTTCGAGCCTGTTAAAGGGATGGAACCCTAAGTAGGATGGAACCTACAAAAAATCTAGTGGAACATTGTTTTGTATCCGCTAACTTTTTATTCAAAATGATTTTTCAAATTTATATCTTGTTTTCAAAATGTTTTCAAAACCTTCCTTTTAAAAGCATCAAAAACCTCTATCCTGATTTTAAATAATCTTAGCCTCAAAATTATCTTTAATTTCAAAGTCAAAATTACTCCTGATTTTAAACTATCTTTTAAAGTAATATATTTAACTTTTAAATATTTATACTTAAGATTTAAATATAAAATTATAGTTAAATTATATATATATATTATTATCTATATTTACTTATGAATTTTAACTACAGTCAAGTATATTAGAAAAGTTTAAAATAGTTTTAATATAAGATAAAGGTTATTTCAAATAAAATCAAATCATCAAAAATTGCTTTGGGATGTCGACATGCCTATGGTGACCACGTCGACATGGTGTCAGTTGAGTTCAAAATTTAAATTTCAAAAGAAGTGTCAATTCGCCATAACTCTTCATGAATGGACATAGCTGTTGTTCTTCTATAAATAGGGGTTAGTTTCAACGAATTTTATATCAGATTTTCTGGTTTTTCACCCTTCTTCTTCCACATTTCTTAACACATACTTTTACCATTACTCTGCCGAAATCAATATTGAATCATACTCGATTACTTCTAGTTTGATTCTCTATCACTATCTCAACAAGGTTTTCAGTGCTATTCGGAGTTATAGACTTCTTTGTAATCTATTAAGCGAGAAAAGGTGTGATTGTGGCCTTGAAAATCAATTAAGCGGAGAAAAGGTGCGATTGTAGCCTTGGTAAATAAATTGGGTAAACTTGTGGCCCGGAAATCAAGTATCTCTGCCCACAGGATTGAAATTCTGGAGGGTGTACCTCGTAGCCTTGAAATCGAGGGTGTAATTGTACAATTGCTTTTGAAAGGAAATCCGTACTTGTGTTGCGGGACTGGATGTAGGGTAACTTCGAACCAGTATAAAATCCGGTGTGTTCTCTCCTTTACTGCTTTTATTTTATTTCTGCATCTATGTTTGTTTCTGTGATTATCCCTGTATCTGTAGATTGCATACATCTGTGTCTAAATTAACATAAACTCAAAAAGATTTAGTGATTTTTTATAAACACTATTAACCCCCCTCTAGTGTTAATCCTGGCCTTAAGATCCGTAATCTGCATTTCTTTCACAGGACAATCAAGTTATTGAAAGTTCAGTGGAGTGACAATGAAAAGGACTGCACTTAGAAGACACAGGACATGTTTCGAGATACTTATCCGGATCTTCTTTGAGGGTATGTCTATATTAGATTTATATAGATAATTTCTAGTCAGGTAGGTAATATGGTTGTTAGGAGTGGTTACAGACGATTGCTATGTTTAGTATTTAGTCCTTACTGAATTTCGGGGATGAAATTCTTTAAGGAGGGGAGCTTATAACACCCCTAATTTTTTATTGCATTATTCGGAAGATTTAATTAGATAAATAAAATAAAATAATGTAATAATAAGAATGATAAGGAGATTGAGATTTGGATAAATAATAAGGAGGTCGTGCTTAACAAATTAAATGGGATTAAGAATGGTTTTTAACTTAATTAATTTACATAAGGGCATATTGGAAATTAGCCGCACCTTGTTACCACAACCCTTATATATATTTTCGTTCCTTATACCATTCATGTTCACTTTTCTCATTTTCACAAAAACAATGAAAACGCAAACTAATAGGAGAGTCGACCATCAACAAAGAAAGAAAAGAGGAATTCAATCAAAAGCTAGGGATTCAAGCTTAGGGGAATTTATCTCGATCCAATCTTCTTATCCTAATCAAGATGAATTATAATTTATACCATCTCTATTTTGTTTTATGATTATAGGTTTTCAGATTTAAGATTAAAATTATTTTTATGATGATTTGGATGATGATATGCTTGGACCATAATATGCTAGATTTGAACATGATTGTTTAAATACGATTTTTCATGGTTTAAGGGAAAAACTGATTATTATTGATTTCGAATGCCATGAGGAATTTATATGTTATGCAAAACAGGATTTTGGAGTTAGGTTTTAATTTTGATAATTTTCAAAGCGATGAAAAGATTATTATGTATTTTCAAAAGAAAATAAGAACAAATTGGGTAAAAAAATTTATTTTGATTAATTTAGGAAGAATTTGGGTCTGAAATTTTGATATGTTTGATAAAATGAAAAAAGCGAATTTTTATAATTTTGGGGATATTTCCTAAGAGATTTGCTTTGGAAAATAAATTATTTTTGAAGAAGGATTGAAGTGCAATTTTAGTTTTGCTTAATGGAAAGGTTTAATTATTAAATTTTTCTTGATTTAGATCTAATAATAAGCAGTAGTTATTTTGTAAAGAATTTGAAAAGTTGAGGCCAATCACATGTTTACATGTGGGCAAGTTAGTCAGATAGTATTTGCTTTAATTGGCATTAATCAGCTTTTACCCAGAAAAGTTTCCTTAAACAATTTTATACGATAATTAAAGGTTTCGAAAGGGATACTTTCGTATATTTATTCATTTTGACCCAAAAGATGTTTTTAAAGCAGAACCTAATGATTTCGAGAGAGTGCTTTCTTTGGTTACGAAGCTATGTTTCTAAGAATTACTGAGTAATGGTTTGATACTTTTGAAGGTATGTTCTTGTTTCAAAAGAGATGATTGAAAGAGCTTCGAAAGGTTTATATGCAATGTTTTGAAAAGAAGTTTTCTATGCTTTTGAATGGAGGTTATCCACAAGTTTCGAAAGTAATATTTATAAGGTTACGTAACCCTTAGTTTTCAAAACAAATAACCCAATCTCATTTTAAAGGAAAATCATGGCATAAATAAAGTATTTTGAAATGGAGTTTTGAAGAAGTTTTCCTTGATTAATAGATCAAAGGGATAACCCAGTTATTATGTTTGCTTCTTCATATAGGTATATATTCACATTGTAATGGACCCATAACTTTAATTTGGGGAAGGACAGAATGACCAGTTAGGTTGACCCAGTAGTGAATATAAATTTAATTAAATTTTGAATGAGTAGAATTGCATCCTGGAGGTCAGGAAGACCAGAGTAAATGATGCTAAAATATTAATTAAAGATATTGGCAGGGGCCAATAGGTTCATAGTAAGCCCATGAAAACTATGTTTAAATGAAGATGTCAGGAAGACAGATTCGTAGTTAGCCCATGAAGACTATGATTTGATATTGGTAGAGGCCAATAGGTTTGTAGTGACCCCATGAAAACTATATTCAGACTAAGATATTGACAGAAGTCAATAGATTCCTCGTCAACCCGTGAAAACTAGGATAAGAGGAAAGATAATTGGAGTTACCAATAGGTTCAGGAAAACCATAAGACAATGATGATATTGGTTGGGGCCAATAGGTTCTTAGTGATCCCATAAAAACTATGAAATAGGACAGAGAGTCGAAAAACATTTATCAGGTTATTAGTCAGCCCATGAAAACTATTAGGTTAATAGTAACCCTAGAAACTATAACTGAGATAGACAGTCAAAACGAATGGGGATGGAAAATCCAGAATTGATTTACTTGTTTGCATATCATCATATTATTTTCAGTTGTTTTAACCATTGTGGATGCAGGAGCAGAGTATATTGTTTTATAAAAATTTAGGATACTAGTGAGGGAAAAACCCATTCGACTAAGCGGCATGGTCTCACTAGATATCTAAATGGTTTGAGCTGATAGATTATTATTCATATCAGCCTTTATATCTAACTCGAAGTTTATGTTTTCCCCTTAAACTCTCGGGTACTCAATTGATTTTGAGTAGTTTGAGAGTTGAGGTTTTCTGGTATCTCTTTAGACGAATAAGCTTCCAGAGACATGCGGGAGGCATGATAGCTACTTAGAGTTCTCTTTTATTTCGATTCTGCCATGTTGTTTTGATGTAAAGGCAAAGCTGTTTAATTGCCTATATATACTCTGATCATCCAATGGGGCGTCTTCATATGTCGCTCTTGGCATATGTTGTAATAAGTATATTTTCTCTAAACGTGGTTCCCATATTGGGATTATGTAATGAATTTGATATGTTTTGGAATGGAATATTAAACTTGTTTGATATTTTAATTTTTTTCTATATTCATGAGTTTCTGTTATATTAATGTACCTAACATTACCGTATTTGGTCATCAAGAATTAATATCTATGGATGACTACAACATCCATAGTCGTTAGTTTTGGGCCTGCAAGTGGGAGATGTTACATCCGTTGTATTATTAATCCACCCCCATAAGATAAGGGATCTATCGAAGACACTTATCTTGGATTTAAGAGAGAGAAAATGATGTTTTAGAAGAGGCTTAGTAAAAGAATCGGCTAGTTGCTTATTAATTGAAACATGAAGAACCATCAGATGCATAGAAGTTACCTTCTCTTGCATAAAATGATAGTCCATTGAAACATGTTTCAGTTTGTTATGAAAATCTTGGTTTGCATATATATATATATGTATGTATGTATGTATGTATGTATGTATACACACACATACATATCCATATATATATATATATATATATATATATGTCGTGCTTATGTTGTCTTAAAAAATTAGATGGTGTAGAAGGTATCTTAACTCCATATAATAAGTTTTGAACCCATGTAATTTCATATGCAACCGATGCTTCAACTTGATATTCAACTTCTGTTGAAGATCTTTCCATTGTTTTTTGCTTATTAGAGGACCATGAGTTTTGATTGCCTCTAAGGTACACAGTATATGCTAAAGTTGATCGTCGATCATCACAATCACCAGTCCAATCTACATCACTAAAAGCATACAAATTTGGATCATCAAAACATTTTAGATGCAGTCCAAAATACAATATATGTTTAAGATAGTGGAGAAGTCATTTTGTAAGTCGCCAATGTAGTTCAAATGGGTTGCGTGTAAATTGTTACAGTTTATTTATGAAAAATGTAATACCAGGTTTTGTGATGGAAAGTTATCGGAGAGCGCTAATTATTTTTCTATAGTTAGTGACATTGGTTTGTTAGGATCCATCAACAAGAAAAAGTTTTGTTAGGATCCACCAACAAGAAAAAGTTTTTTAGTGGTTGACAATGGTATGTTGACTTCATTGACCCCCAACATACTTGTTTGAGCTAACGACCTTGAATATGTTTATGATGATATAAAGAAGTCCATGAGAAGTTGGTAGAACTTCAATACCTAAAAAATTGCCTAAATCTCTGTCTTTTAGCGAGAAATTATTTGAAAGTTCTTTAACAAAGTTTTGGAAAAATGATTTATCATTCTCAATAAGCAGTAAATTATCAACATAAATAAGAAAATATGCAATGATTTCGTTTTAAGATTAAGTGCAAAGTAAAGAATCAAGCTTGGATTATTGAACCTGAATTGTATCACAAAGTTACTAAGGGGCTAATACCAAGCTCTTGGAGCTTGTTTCATACCATAAATAAAAAATTTCAAACGATAAACATACGAAGGAAATGATGTATTGATAAAACTTGGAGGTTTTCGCATATACACTTCTTCTGATATTGTACAAAGTAGAAATGCATAACTAACATCTCATATGTAATGCGATGCAAAGAACATCTCAAATGGTTGTTACCTTAAGGTTATTAGCTTAATAATAGGATTGAATGTCTCATGATAAGTAATACCGGACCTTTGGTGAAAATCTTTTGCAACTATTCGAGTTTTATATCATGAAACGCCACCGACATGAATTTTTTATATGTGAAATACCTATCTACACCTAACAATATTTTGAATTGATGTAGGAAGAAAAAGTTCCGAAGTTCCATTTTTTAAATGAGCATTAAATTCATCAGACATAACCTCAAGCCTCTTAGGATCTCTCATAGCTTGAGATACACATGTTGTTATAAAGTGGAGAATAGGATGCTTTATTGTAGCATATGCTTTTTTGGGTTTAAATATATTATTTAAGATCTAGTGGTCGTGGAATGTGTGTGCAACAGATCATTTTTCAAAGTTTGGGTTGTATTTAGGTTTGATAATTCAATTTAGGAGAGGTTAACGTTCCTTGTGATTGATCAAGCGATGAATCCATGTCAGTTGGTTGAATTCATTAAGGATTAATAGTTTCAACTACAAATTGTATGTGTGAGCTTGTTTCAACCTCTTTAATTGAAGAAGTGTCTATACTAAAATTAGGTGGACCAAGAATAGACGATGAATGATGTAACCAAGTGGATCTAGAAGTGCGACCTTGCAGTTGAGATAAAGATAAGGAATGAGAAGGATACTTTTCGTCATTGAATACGGAATGACTGGTGGAATAAATTTTTCTTGCTCTTGGCTCATAACATAAGTAAGCACTTTGATTTTTGATTAATGAAGAAAGATGCAAAGTTTAGACTTCGCATCCAACTTGTATTGGCGTAAAGGTTTGAGCCAAGGATAACATAAACATCCAAATACTAGAAGTTTTTCATAGTTTGACTATTTTATTTTGGGAAGAGCTTCATAAGCTAATCGGTAAAAACATTCGTTGGGTAAATGACTGATTAAGTATACAACAGTTTGAAATGTAAAGGACCAAAATATGTTAAGAAGAAAGGAATTATGCAACATGGTCAAACCAATTTCCACTATATGTCAATGACGCCTTTTAGAAACACTATTATCTTGTGGTATTTTCGGTGGAGTTTGCAAATGTGTGACATTCACAGATAAAGAATAATTTTTTAATTTTGTGTACTTCTCATCCACAAAAATAAAAGTTATTTTTGCATTAACGTTCAAAATTGCGGAAATATGGCTGGTACATCAGATTTACATTTCAAAGGATAAAATCAAATGTATTTGTATAACGATCGATAAAAATAACATAATATGCATAACCATTAATGAATTGTACATGAGTTGGACCATATACATCATAATGAATGAGTTAATGTGGACGGGTAGGAGACAAACTTGATGAATCAAAAGGAAGTAGATGGTTTTTATTACATTGTAAAGAAATTCAAAGAACATTAAGTGAATATTTAAATTACAAAGATAACGATCAAAAAATAGTTTTCAGATTATGAGAAGAAGGATGACCAAGGTGTCTGTGCCAGTCCGAATAAGATTTATGAGTAGTTGCAAAAGCTTGAGGTTAAGCGCAAGCTTAATTTGTAGTGTATGCCATTTCATAGACATCACTTTTGTTTAGTCTTTCGTGAGAACCGCCCCTATGTGTAGAACCTTCACCAAAAAATAATCATCAAAAATTTCAGCAGAAACATTATTATTTTTGCAATAATTGGAAACTAAAACTAAATTTTTATTCATAGAAGGAACACATAGAATGTCTGATAAATAGAATGATGATTTATGGTAAAAAAGGGTGTTTTTAAACAACCATGATTGATTTTCAAAACTTGCCCATCACCAATAATCATCTCACTAGATCCATTGAAATAAGAACAAAGGGAAATATTTTTAATGTCAGAGGTGACATGATAAGAAGCTATAGAGCCCATTAGTTAACCTTGGTCGGAAATAGAAGTTGATTGTGAAATACAGTCAAAGAAATTTCTCACATATTAAGTAGTTGGTATCGTATCGAATGTGTTTGACATATCTCTTGTTGAGAGAATGCGCAAACTCCACAAGTTTGGCATGAATCTCTTCAAATGTTATAGGAGATTTATGAATTTGAATTATTGTAGAAATTTCTTTGAATTTAGGCCCTAGATCATTCAAATATATAGCACCAAGTCATCGTCGTCGATAGGAGAACTAATAGTGCAAATTCGTTAAAAATAGTTTTCATCAATTGAGCATGTATCTCATTTGGTTAGAGAAATATGCTCTTTAGACTCATGAATCGAGGTTGGGTTTTATTTGCATACAATTGACAAATTCTATGCCATGCTTCATCGAAATTTTTTGAAGAAGTAATTTATGGTATGATAGTTTCAGAGGTTTAAGAAATATTGGCATGCAAAATTAGTTGATCTTAGCAATACCAACGAATGTATGATTGATTAGTTTGTAGTGGTGGTTTTATCATGCCAATGAGAAGAGAAGTTAGTTAAGCTCTCCATGAAAGAAAATTAGAGGAAGTAAGCTTATAAAGTATTTGAGAAGCATTGCAGATTGATATAACATTATTACTTGACAAATTTTAGGTGGATAGAGTGTTAGAAGAATCAGTAATTTGTTTACCCATGAATGTGGATAATGAAGAAAAAAGGAAAAGAAAATTACTGGTTAACGAGGAAACTATGATACCTTGAAGAAATAGAAAAAAAAAAGAAATAGAAATATATTTGAGGCACAAAAAACTAATTTCTTATTTCCATATTTATAGTGATGATTTTAATTTGAAAAGACTAAATTATTGAAATACAAGAAGGAATATCTAATCAAATTGATGTAAACAAAATGTGCACATTAATTTTAATAATGTCAAGCATTATTTGTTGCTTAAATTAATATTCACTAATTATAGACACGAATTACTTCATCATCCACATTATTTTATGATTGCTTAATGTGTTGGAAAGTTTTGTTTGATTATCTTTGTTATTGTTTATTGCCCAATGTATTGTCAATGTTAAGCTAACTGATTTACAAATGCATCACCTCTCTAACTTTTTCCATTTTGATGGAAGGTTATCCAAATATTTTCATCAGCAACAACAAGGGTCTAAGGCAGGGAGACCCTCTCTCCCTACCATTCACAATTGTCATGGATTTCCTTTCAATTAGGTTTGAATAGAACGTGAAAGTGGAAATTATTGCCAATTTATAAATACCAACCAGTCATTAATCACCTTTTATATGTAAATGATCTCTCAGTTTTTGCTAGTATGAAAGAAAAAAGTGCACACTCAGTAAGGAAAACTATGGAAAAGTTGAAGAAATACACTAGAATTGCTATAAACGAAAAGAAATCAACGCTTTACTTCTACAAAGTCACAATCAAAAAGCAAATAATTTCAAATATCATGGGAGTACTTATTGACACCCCTCTACTCATTTATTTAGATATTCTATTTAGAAGCATTAAATTGAAAAGAGAAAATTTCTGCAGATTAATTGATAAAATCAAAAACAAGCTTGTTGGGTGGATTTGTAGGCTTCGGACCCTCAGTGGTCAACCTAAACTCATCATAATAGTTATATACTCTACAATTAACTTTTTGATGCAAGTCCCTCAACTGCCGAAAATGTGTTAAATAAAATTCAAAGTTTATGTTCAAGCTTTTTATGGGATGGAAAACAACGTGAAATAATTTGGGAAATGTAAACAAAAATAAAGGGTGATCTGGGCTTGAGAAATCTTATTGACATGAACAACGCTCTATCTTTAAATTTGATATGGTAGTATATGGTAGAGTTAAGGGTATGTTCTAAGGACAATTATGTAATTTGTTACATATATCTAACTCGATAATCAATCTTGTTCAAAATAAAAAGTATTTTCTTTCTATTATATACTTGCTATAACGTGTTATATTAATTAATTAATTAATTTAATTTAAATTATATTTAATAGAAAATCCATAAATTGTATGTCTTGTGATAGTAGTTACAAAGTATTGTAACCATGAGTTTTTTATCACAATAAAAAATAAATATACCATTTTAAATGTTTCTAGTCAAGATGCATCGAGATAGGATATCAGTATATTCATTGAGAATAAAGTACATAACGGTCCCTAAATGTTGGACAGTGTATTACTCATGGCTGCTGGGGGCACTAAGGGGTTATGTACTAATAGTTATTAGATAACTATGAAATGACACACTCGATAGTTTTATGTTGGTTAGTATAACTAAGGTCAAACAGAAAATACCGATATGATTGATTTACACAGTTCTCTCGACTTGAGAATACCATCGATCTTTAATATGAAAGCTACATTTTGATTATAGTCAAATCATGGCACAACTTCCATCGAGTGACTGTAGTTGGATCGAGTGGAAGTATTAGAAGTGAAGCACTATTCAAGAGAGGATTCGTCTCCTCAATTATATGAGTTTAGTATCATGGTCAACTGAAGTCAACTCAAAGTCTAAGTATCTAACTTGAGCATTTTGGCTAAAAATAATTGTTATTGTTGAACCAAAGACTTTGTTTTTGGACAATAGAGCTAAAAGTGGACGATATTTGAATTTTAACTGTTATCAAATTCCATAAGTCCAAAGTGATATAGCTTTGATAAAAAGAACTGGTGTAAATAACAGTCACAATCGGGTAACACTTAACAAAGTAAAATTGGATTTCCACCGAGACTAAGTAAGTGATAAATTTTGGTCAAAATGTCACACTACCTATTAAATGATGTGTGAACGTTAATATTCAAATAGTTCGATATTAATCACTGACCATATTTATGCCTGACGAGTCACGCAACCAAAAATGATGAATTCTCCTTTGATCAAATGGTTTAATTGTTTATAATAGTTTTTTATAAATTTTATTTTGGTTTGATAAATGAATATTAATTGTATTTATAAAGGTTATAAACACATCAATCGATATATGATATCGATACGCATTTTAAATTAGATTTATAATGCACAATATTCATTTTTGCTCAAACGAGTTTAAGGCCCATCATGAGGCCGATAGGATTGGTTGAAACAAAGTGCTAGAGGCAGCTAGGATATGGATTAGAGGGCTTAATAATGGATGTACAAGATTAAAGAAGAAAGAGTAAAAGTTGAGATCTTAAATTCTCTATTTCCATCCTTTATTTAAGCAACTCTTTCTTCATTTGACTAAGAACTTTTGGAGCCTCTACTTCTAGTCATTGCTTCTCAAAAATTCCATATGGTCTCTCTATTTTATTAAGCCTAAATCAAGTCGATTTGATTGCTATTCGACAGCCGATGGTTGAAGGTTATAGGACTTGCACTTTGTTGGATCGGAAATCGTTTCTAAGAGCTTACATCATCGTTTCAAGGTGTAATGACCCTAATTTTTAGTAATACTATTTAGGATATTTAATCATCTACATAAAATAAAATAATATGGTGATTAGGGGATTTATATATGTGATTAATAGGGGTAGCCATGCCATGTTCGTGAATAAACCAAAATGAGATAACATGAATTTAAACAGAAAAGGGGTAAAATGGGAAAAAAAAAGGTATGCATATACCCTAAAACTTAGGAATTCATTTCATATGTTCACTTTGTAATCTAAATAAAAAGACGCCGGTCACTATTAGTAAGAATGAGGAAGATAGACAAGAAAAGCTAAGGAAGAAGAGTAATCAAATCAAATACATTCAAATCTCATACTCCTTAATCTCAAAGCTAAGGTGAATAATGACTACATCTTGTGTTTTCTTAATTGTTTTTGGTTTTAAGGTTACATCCGATTTATTTTGCAATGTAATGCCATGATTTTGAAGGATAAAATGTTTATATATGCTTTGTTGATGATTTATGCTCATTCATATAGGTTTTATGACATGTTTTAATGTGAAAAACCTATTTGAATATATCCAAATGCCTTGCGATTTTAGATTTAAATTAGAAATGATATTTTAGAGATGGGTTTAAACTTTCATAATATTTTGAGTTAATGCGGATTTTATATTAATTTTTAGTGAGGAAAATGATTATTGG
Organism: Allium cepa; assembly: GCA_030765085.1. Lineage (NCBI taxonomy): Eukaryota > Viridiplantae > Streptophyta > Magnoliopsida > Asparagales > Amaryllidaceae > Allium > Allium cepa. The sequence continues at coordinate 693,641,417 of CM060934.1, forward strand.
ATTTAAAATTATTTACGGCTAAATAGTATAAGTTTTGGGTCTGAGATTAATACACGTTTGAAAATATATTAAAAATGATTTTTTGGAATTTTTGTAGAATTGTCCTTAGTGTTTTAATTGATATATAAAATTATTTAAGGTATGGGACTTAAATGTTTTATATATTTATAAAAGGAGTAGGGGTATTTTATAAATAAATTAAATTGTCTATTTCTGAAATATTGGCAGCAATTTTATAAAAGAAATTAGCAACCAACGATATTTTGACAAAAAAGGCAAGTTAGTTGAAAAGATTACTTTAAAAAGATAAAAATCAGTTTAAACATGCTTTATACATGTTTCGCCATTTTTGGCACTAGGGATTCCGACCTAGTAGTACTGCCTCTATTGCCATCGAAACCAATGCACATAGTGCCAATAACTTGGTACATAGTGAATTGACAAAGGCGGAAGGAACTGGGTCGAGACCATTGGTTCCGATGGGGTCGAAGCATAACTTTATTTTAAATTGGAAATGCGTCTGCTTTTCTTTTGGAAGTAATGCTTTCGACTTGGTTGGCTTCCAAATGTGTCATGAACCGTTTCTCCGTACCATTTGAATCGACAATAAACCACATATGTCCAACTAATATTGCACAAAAAGATGAAACATGAAGGGTAATAAAGAAGAATAGAAAGAACAGAATCCTATACGAATGGAGTAACATATAATATTGAACAAATATCTTTACAGCGGAAAACTTTTAAATTCATATATCAGAGTCTAACCTAAATTCAGCTTGAGCAGTTATAAACATTTATCCTTACAATTGCTGACAGACATCAAATAAAACAAACTAAGTAGCGGATAATAGAATATGTCCATACATAGATGAATATCTCCAGCTCTCCTCTGGAAACTCCAACCGTATGCGACAAAATCTGAAACTACTCGGATCTGACCCGAGTGTTGAATATACTCGGATCAGGCTTGATAAACCAGCGTGAGAAAAACATAATAATATATGACAGTGTCATAGATCAGCTTTTGGATAAAATCCTTTGAAAATAAAGAGTATCTCATAAGACCACGCCCACACATAAACACGGACGGTTTTTTACCTTATGATAACTAAAATACTTTTATATCAAAATATTTGATATTATTTTTAATGACATCTCTTTGAAAACATTCGCAAACAAACTTACTAATCTTAGCCGAAATTGTTACCACTATTAACTTCTAACATACTAGGTTCTATAAACAAAACTGTAGGTTTTTATTGGAGAATGGATTTCCATACAAATGACTAGGTGAAGGATCTACCTTCCGAACTGGATACACTTCTAGATGGATGCCCCGAGGAACATCACAAAGGAACCTCTACCAACATAACACCGACCTACCTCTGTAACTAGATAGTACCGAATATGTCATCCCCTGGTCGTTACGACCTTTATCCGAGGGCCCTCATTGCATACAAACCACATTATTTACATCCCGAACATCATAGCGGGAAGAAATATATCTAGAAGGGGATGCCCATACCCTACTTGGGAATGACCCACTTAGCCTTGCTGCATCTAATCCTGTTTTGGTCATTTCCGGTTTGATGAGGCTTGAGATAACGATTACCTTTTCACATAGCACATATCATATCTTTGAATGCCACATTGCCATTTCCGTTTACTACTAATTGCCTTCCATAAAAATACAACTCTTGAGCTCGTACGTCTCAAGGAGGGTGTTAATCTAAGAGAAGTTGCCTTCTCTACCACCACTGATGTACATTTGTAAAAACCAATCTACGTAATCATTAGAAATGCAATGTCAGACAAATGTCCATACAAGTTTTTCAGAAACAGGACAAACGGAATGCACTCTCCTACTACCACTAGAAGCGAGTAGTCCTTGCAACCAGTAAAATCTCTATCACGAAGAGACCATTGCTATTAATAACTCTATAATGGAAGCTACCCAGAGCATGTTCAACAAGCAGTCTTTACGCTATGAAGATCCACGGTTTTCAATAATCATCATCTTCAACATGTCTTCATATTCGAACATATACATTGGTTCGAAGTGGTTTTCGGGTAGGAATTATCCAAATCCGACCCCGGTTCCTACGATGCCAATTATCGATTTAAAAGATGTTAAGTTCATATGTGGATATCAATCATCAATCATCAATCAATTGCTTCATCTTTTATAAAATATCTTTGTTAGATATTATTTTTTTCAATTTATTCCATTTTCTTTTCAAGAGTATAAGGAATCGTTAAGCCTCATTTATCAAATCATTTGGTTTATTTAAACTTTTGAAAAGCTTTCCAAATCATTCATTAAGTCTTGATCAAAGATTTTCTTTCTTAAATTTTAACTTAGGGAAAATATTCCCCTTTTATAATATCACAATATTCCCCTTTTATAATATCACTTTCTAAAACATCCATTTAATTTAAAGGATTATTCACTTTCCAAAATCGCGAATATAATTCCTTTAATAAACTTTCACATTTAACTTATCAATTTAAATTGATTTCAGATTTACAAAATGGTATTTATAAATTCCATTTGTATTTTATAAACTTCCATAAACAAAATTTCTTTACTAACAAATTCCATTTGTATCTCACTTATAAGTCAAAATTAAATTATAATTTAATTACTTATAAAACTCTTATTTACAAATTCATTCCTTTCAAATCTTCTTATTTATAAAATCCATTATAAATTCTTTTGTAAATTTCAATTGTAAACCCATATATAAATTTGATTAGAATCCCATTTAATATTTATAAAACACTTTCATAATTCCATAACTTTTATTTATAAAATATAAATTTTATAAATATTATATAAAGAAAATTTATAATAAATTCAAAGAATTTATTTCTTTTCTTTTATCTTAGAAAAAACTTAATTATGACCTTTTAGAGCATCCAGACTTTCCTTTCGATATGTTTCACCCATCGCCTAAGAAGAGAAAATATAGGTCAGGTAAATTCAGCGCAATGGTTGCTCCATTCCTAACCTTAATTAAACACCTTAATTATCTTTCCAGATCTCACAGGCATGACATATGTACTAGTCATTTCCGCATTACTCAGTTTGTTAATATATTCAATCTTCTTCACTTATCGTTTAAGTAGTATAAACAATTCTTCTTTCTCATTTATTCAAACTCTCATTAAAACTTCCAAATCATCTTTAAATGACTTAATTATTATTTTAAAATCATTCACAAAATATATAGGAAAAAATTGTTAATTTTAAAACCGCATTTCAAAAGTTATTTCAAACTGCTGCGAAAATTGTTACGAATAGCATTTTAAAAGCTGTATTTTTCAAAACGACTTTTATATCATTTAGAAATCCATATTTTCAACTTATATATCTTTTAAAATATTTTAAAATATTTTTACAATTTATTTCATTCTTCTAAAACGTTTAAAATATCAGTTTTCAACTTTGGTCACTTTGCTGCAAAAGCGCGATTTTTTTGGAAAATTGTTTTGGACATATTTCAAAATCGACTTAATAAAATCTTGATTTTCTCTCTTTGTTTATTTAAATGTATTAAATATTTATAAAAAAATACTAACTCATTTTAAAAATATTTTCAAAAGTATAAGCATTCCATATACACTATTTTATTTTCAAATGGAAAGTAATTTCTTTTGTGCTTATTGACGTGTATTAACGTGACTTGGTAAAACAATTTAACAATCATATCAAACAATCAATACTTGATGATCAAAGCATATGTAAGCATCCATAGCAATCATAACACAATATCAAACATGTGTGTTTGTGTGTATAGATGCTAAATAGAGTTTCTCACAATAAACCAAAGCGATTAACTTCCTACCAACATTCTATTCAACCAACACTTCACTAATTATTTCCTACTCCATTAAATACTAGCAAAAATTGCCCTCTTCATTCCAATAGCTTGGCCGAGACTTGAGATGGAGGTTGGCCGAAAATATAGAGAAGAAGCGGTAGAGCTTTGAACTTGTCTTCTCAAAATTAAACCCAAAAATAGGCCATCTTCTCTCTTGTTTTTGACTCTTTTACTCTAAAAATTTCAAAAACTTGTTAACTGAAAAGTTTTTAAAAATTCATTTCTCTTGAAATTATTAAAAAGAATCACTGGATTTTGATTAATATTGAGGAAGATATGGTCAAAAGAAAAGAAGCTACTCTCGGATTCACAAAAATAAAGCCGGAAAACATACTTCAAAGAATTGAGTTTCAGGTGTAGCAAACTTCAAAACTGGATAAAGTCATCAACATAAAACTTATAGCCACAGGATTTTTATATGATTTGGAAAAAATATTTTCTTAATTTGGATCTGTTATAATCAAGTTATGATCAAAACAAAATGGAATATTCTCTGGATTAAAAACTGGGCCATAAAATGCATTGGAAAGAAGTGGAGTTTTGACATGATTAGCTTTATATTGAGACAAAGTAGTCAACATGAAAGTTGTAGCCACTGGAAAAATACTTGACTTAAAAAAATAATGTTGTATTTTGGTTTTATTTTGAAGAACTTATGGTCGAGAGAAAAAGAGGTAAAATATGGACAAAAGAGGAGTTTGATTTGAAGAGAATAAACATTGATTTCTTTTAAATATTTTGTAAATATTTTGACATTGTCTCTTTCTAATTTTTTTCTATGGCTTGGAAGCTATTAGGGAGAAGTGGAAGAAGATGAAGAAGGTTGAGAAAATAAGAAGAAGAAATATGAATGAAAGTGAAGAAGAAGATGGGTATTTATAGAAAAAGAAAAAAGTGCTAATTTACCAAAATAACCTCTTACCAAACTACCAAACTAACCTTTGAACCAAAATAAAACTCCACTTTTTTAAAACTTAACATCATCCTTTCACTTCTTATTTTATGTCTTAATCACTTAAGAACTAAGCTAAGTAAAATAATAATTACGTTGGTTTTGATGTGATATTGATTTGATGTTTATTTTTTCTTACTTTTGTTAATTCTTACTTACTTCTACTAATTACTTCTAGAAGTTTTATAATCTTATTTAGTAAAATTAAATATGTTTAGTGAATTAATTAATACTTACACTATTTGAATATATGTTCGCATATAAGCAAATAAATGTGCGACGACGTTGCGATAACTTTTAATCAACAAAACGTTGATTTTCGGAAAAATATTTTACGGTCACATTTTGACATTTTAGTTAACTATTTATTTTTTTAACCAAATTTAAAAATAAATTTGTATAATTCTATTTAAAAATATAAACACTCATAAATAAATTAAAATAATTTATTTAACCATTGAAACTTACTTTTCTAAAATCAGCATTTTGTCACTTTTGTCGATATAGGCAAATGTTACTATTTTTGTGTATACTTCTCTTTCAAAATCCTATCTAATTTTGTTTGAATCATATAACCTTAATTATTTTACATTTAAAATCAATTCAAATATTATAGTATAAAGTGGTCAAATTCTGATTCGTTACAGAATGGGTCAAATTGATTTAAGTGTTTTCGAATGGGTTGCACCTTTTGTTCTAAGTAAATGCTTTCGAAGGGGTCAAACCCCTTGCTGTCGCTTTCTTACCTTTAGAAGTCAATGGTTTCAAAAGAAATGCTTTGTTTTAAAACCTAATCCATTTCTCCAATTCTTTCGAAAGTTGGTTTCGAGACCATCACTTCTTTACTTAGGAATAGCTTTTGAAAGAATGCTTTCGACTTAAACGTTTTATGACGCTTTTGTTCTGCTGAAGGTAGAACTCAAATGGTTCGAAGTAGTTAATTTTAAATGGTTTCGAAAGGTGTTTCCACATGTTTTAAATTGAACCCAAATGCTTTCGAAAGGTTGTTGTTTGTAAAGGTTTTGGTGCTTTTGAAAGGTTTTGAAGAATGGTTTCGAAGGGGTGGTTCCCCAATGGTTTTGAAAGATTGAAAGGAAAGGTTTTCCAATGTTTTCGAAAGGCAATGTTAAAATATTTTAAGTATAGGATGTCTATGGTTTTTAAAGCTTTCGAAGGAAAGGTTTTTCAATGGTTTCAAAAGGAAGGTTGAATGGTTTCGAAAGGAATGTTTTGGTTTTTGGGCCTAGGTTATAAAAGGGTTTTACTTGGTTTCGAAAGGGATATTTTCAATGAGATTGGAAAGGGGTACTTTCAAAGGGTTAAATGTTTTTCATCATCAAAGATTTGTGTAAAGTATATATATAACATGGCAAGTTGATTTTGAGTAAAGTGTAGAGTATATATTTTCCTATTTTGAAGTATGATTTAAAGGTTTTAAACTAATTTGAGAAGAAAAGGTTTTCAAGGAAAATTTAAGGGAAGATTACCCTAAGTAAAAAACCACTTAGATATTTGTATACTAGATGGCACTGGTATAAGGTCGCATCCTATTTATTAGCTATTAGCCCCTAGTTAATTTAGTCCAAAATTCTAGTGTGTGGGGCTTTGTCACAGGTAAGACTAAAATGATGTTACACATAGAAAGGAATATATTTGTACGATGGTAGGTTATTGGTGAGCCTGCAAATCCTTTATGATTATTTGACCTGGAGAAAGTAAGTTAAAGATAGCCCATCCAAAAGCGGAGTATCTAATGATGTTAGATTATTTGTTTATATTGTCTAGAAGGCCCGAGTCAGCCAAAGATTAGTTGTTAGCCAAATAAAACTATAACGTTCGGACAGATAGTCCACTTATTGTCTGATATGTATGTTTACATGATAATTCTTTACAGTTTAACCAGTTTTGGTTGTAGGATTATGATTTGCAAATGATATGTTTTAAAGGGACAGTAGTGAGGAGAAAGCCATTCTGCTAAGCAGCGTGGTCTCACTTAATATCGAACAACTGAGATGTATAGTATTATTCACACAGGCTTTATGTCTAACTTGAAGTTTATGTTTTTCTCTTAAACTCTCGGGTGCTCAAAATTGATTTGAGTAGACCGAGGGTTGAGGATTTACAAGTTTTTTGTAGGTGGACGAATAAAGCTTCCAGAGATAAGAAGATGGCTGACGAATAGCTATTTGGATGTTGTTGTTTTATTTTATTTAATTCTGCTGTGTTGTATTGATTCAGTTTTGACTATTTAGTACTCTGGTCATCCAAGGGGGCATCTTCATATGTCGCTCTTGGCATATTTTGTAATAATTATATTTAAAATGAACCTGGAAAACGGTAGGGATTATGTAACTTGTATATGAAGTATGTTTTGTGAAATGTAATCAGAAAAGTTGTTTTTGTGCAATCGGTGATTTTGTTTTATATTCATGTGTTTTGATATTATGGACACCATTAACATTATCACATTTGGTGAACAAAAGTTAATACTATGGATGACTGCAGCATTTATAGCGCTTAGCTTCAAGCCTCCAAATAGGGATGATACAACTTGGTATTAGAGCACAGGTTTATAAAAAACTTTAAACTAAAATGATTTTTGAAAACGTAATCTTAAAGAATTAGAGATAGGATTGGGGTATGGGATAACGCTATAGTAACGTACTTGTATTGTTATATATACGTATATGCTATATCTCTATTCTTCTATCTTTCTCAAGCTATTCTTCTGTATCCCACGAGGCCTGAATACAGATATGAACGACAGAAGTGGAAGGGTGAACCTAGGATGTGGAAGCACCACAACAAATGGAAATGCCAGAACAAATACAGGAAGAAACCCATGTTAGGAACAAGTAGGAAATGTGAGCAGAGGAGTCCCGCAAGTTGATATAGGATCTATGTATCTATTTTTCATGAATATGATGCAGGCGGGTGTTGCTACTGGAGTAGTTAGGGAAGGAGTTCAGGAAGCTTCAATGGTCAACAATTATGCTATCTTGTGCAGAGATTATGTTAGGTTTGGAGGGAAGATATTTATCAGAACTGAAGATGCTAATGAGGTGGAAAACTGGTTGCTACATTATGAGAAGATCTTTGTAAACTTGGGGCTCAATGATGAGTAGAAAAGGAGGCTTGCTTCGAGACAACTTCAAAGAGCAGCTTTATTCTAGTGGAATAGTGTGTTAGTTGGAGTGGATGAAGAAACGATGACATGGGCTAAGTTTAAAAGGGGGTTCGAGGGGAGATTCATGTCTGTGATGGTGAAGTCCACTTTGATCAGAAAGTTTGCTAAGTTGGAGTGGAGAAGATGTCTGTGTTAGAATATTCTAGAAGGTTCGAGGAGTTGGAAAGGTATGGACATGCCATTGTGGATACCGTGATGAAGAGGAATGAGAATTTCATCAGGGGATTGAAGGCTGAGTTGGCCAGGGCTACATTACCGCATATTAGGTATCCCTGTGATGTTGTAGTAGAGATAGGCATTGAGACATGAGGAAATACTTGCTTCTTTAGAGAAGAATAAGGCGAAGGAGGTCTAGGTAGGGCAGAGTCAGAAAAGGAAATTCTTTTATAAGAACTATGCTCAGAAAGGTCGAGCCGCAAAGAAAGGGAAGTCTGAGGTTGTTTGCTTTAAGTGTGATAAGAAGGGGCATTTCGTTAATGAGTGTCGTACTGGAAAGGCGAAGGAAATGATCGGGAAGACGAATACTAGATGCCTCAACTGCGATCAGATCGGTCATTATAAGAATCGATGCAAAGAGTCTGCTAGGGATGGAAGGGGCAAAGTATTTGCATTGGAGCCAGTTATATCAGGGCGAATAGTGATGAAGAAAGGAAAGGCAGTGTTGGGAGGTCCGCTTCAAATCCATAGTATGTCTATTTGCGTTCTGTTTGGTAATGGTGCATCGCATTCCTTTTTAGCTCGTTCTTTGATAGATAAACTTAACCTAGAACCTTATACCTAGTTACTTCCTTAAGGGTTGCAAATCCGATAGGAGGGTATGCAACACTAGGGATGAAGTGCGACCACGTAGAGTTTGATTTGTTAGGTCGTACCTTTGTTTGCGGTTTGCATGTGTTCGAATTTGTAGGGTTCAGAATTATTTTGGGTTTGGATTGGTTAAGTAAGTATGATTGGAGGATGATTTTCCATGATAGGAAAATATCACTTAGACACCCTGACAATAGTGATCGGATTATATATATACTATAAAATACCCTAGTTGTGAATTGAATACTTTGTTGAGAGTTGTGGAGGCAGAAGATGAGTTGAATCGAGTTTTCATGGTTAGAGAATTCGTAGATGTTTTTGAGCCGGTAGTAGGATTGCCACCAAAACAAGCCATTGAGTTTCAGATAGATTTGATGCTTGGAGTAGAACCAGTGAGTAGGCCACCAAGCAGGATGACACCTACCGAGATGAGAGAGTTGAAGGTGCAGTTGGTGGACTTAGAAAGCAAGAATTTTAATAGACCAAGTAGCTCACCTTGAGGAGCAGCCACAGTGTTTTCTAAGAAGCCGGATAGATCGTTGTGGTTGTGTATCGATTATCATAAGTTGAATGAGAAGACGATACAGAATCGATATATGTTGCTTAGATTTGACGATTTGTTCGATCAGTTGAGTGAAGCTAAGGTATTTTCTTGGTTGGATTCAGCAACAGGTTTCCAACAGCTTAGTGTAGCGGAGGGTAGTATTCCTCTAATGACATTTAGAACTAGATATGGGTCGTACAAATGGTTAGTGATGCCGTTCGGACTGACTAATCCATCGGAGTTCTTTGTGGATTTGATGAACCAAATCTTTCGAGAGCACTTGGTCAGGTTCGTGTTGGTTTTCATAGACGATATTTTGATATACTCTAAGGATGAAAAGGAACATGACGTTCATCTTAGAATTATGCTTAAGACGCTGAGGCAGAATCAACTAATGGCGAAGTTTTCAAAGTATCATTTCTGAAGGAAGGAAGTGAAGTTTCTTAGTCATGTAGTCTCAGAGAAAGGTTTATTTGTAGATCTGACTTAGATTGAAGCGGTGAATAATTGGAAAATACCTAATACAGTGACCGAGATAAAGAGTATTTTGGGATTGGCTCAATATTGTAGGAGGTTCATTAAGGATTTTTCATGGGTAGCAGCACCGATGACCAAGCTAATGTGAAAGGATGTGAAATTTGTATGGACCGATAAGCATGAGGAAGCATTCTAGAACTTGAAACACTTATCGATCTATGCACCTGCATTAGTTGTTCCAAAAGGGAATTGGGATTTGGTAGTATATACAGATGCGTGTGGAACTGGGTTAGGAGCTGTGTTTATGCAGAGAGGTAAATTGATTGCTTATGCTTCTCGATAGCTTAGACTACCTGAGGTTAGATATCCAATGCATGATTTGGAAATAGCTGTGGTGATTTTTTCATTGAAGGTGTGGAGACATTATCTTTTGGGAGAGCAATTTGAGTTATATTCGGATCATAAGTCGTTTCTGTCAAAAGGTGCTGAACACGAGACAACAGAGATAGTTAGAGTCTATTGCTTCTTATGATTGTGAAATTGAGTACACACCAAGGAAAGGTAATAAGGTTGCAGATGCGCTTAGTAAAAAGCATTAGAATGAAGTGTTGGCAACGATTGCAGAGTGGAAAGATTTGGAAATTTGTCGACATGCATAGTGAAGTGGAGATCTGAAGTAGGGTCTAATGAAGGAACTGTTGTGCTGTCTTATTTAGAAGTTCGACCGATGATGATCAAAAAGATTGCTTTTAAACAGGAGAAGGATCCAATGTTGGTTTAACGGATAAAAAAGTTAAGGGAAGGAATGAAGAGCGATGACTTAAATGATTTTTTGTCTTGACTAGAATGGGTGGTTGAGAAATAAAGGTAGGTTATGTGTTCCAAATGTGGGAGACATAAGGAGGAAGTTTTGGAGGAATGTCATCGTTCGAAGTTCACTGTCATCTGAGAGGAACTAAGATGTATCAAGACATGAAGCAGAGTTTCTTCTAGGAAGGTGTAAAGAGAGAAGTAGGCTAATGGGTGAAGCAGTGTCAGAACTTCCAAACTATAAAAGTCAAATATCAGAAGCCACGTGGGTTGCTTCTGCCATTAGATATTCCAGTATGGAAGTGGGATTCTATTTCTATGGATTTCATAGATAGATTCCAAGGTTAAATAGAGGAAATGAAAGTATATGGATCATAGTGGACAGACTGACCAAGAGTGCCTATTTCATTCTAGTTAGGTCAACTAGGAGGACTCCTGTTTTGGCTAAGTTGTTTATGAACAATGTAGTTAGACATCATGGAATTCACTAGCTAGTTCTGGAAGAGTCTATAATACATTTTAGGAACCAAGCTCAAGATGAGTACCGTTTACCACCCACAGACTGATGGGCAAATAGAAAGAGTTAACAAAGTCTTGGAGGATTTGTTAAGAGCTTGTGTGTCAGATTTTGGAGGATCATGGGAAGTCCATCTACACTTAGTTAAGTTTTCGTATAAAAACAATTATCAGACTAGTATAGGGACGACACTGTTTGAAGCTTTTTATGGAAGGCCATAATAAGCTCCTGTTTGTTGGTTAGAGACCGAGGATAGGTTGGTTCTTGGTCTAGATTTGATTAGAGAAGCTGCAGAGAAGATAGAGTTGATTTGAGCTAGGATGGAGGAAGCTCAGTCTAGGCAAAAAAGTTACGTAGATAGAAGAATGAATGATTGAGAGTTCTCCATTGGAGATCATGTTTTCATTAAAGTTTCACCAATGAAAGGTGTGATTAGATTTGGGAAATCAGGAAAGTTAGCATCGAGAATCGTAGGATCATTTTCAATTGTAGAGAGGAACGGAAAATTTGCGTGTAGAATAGAGTTACCAAATAGTTTGGCAGGAATCCATGATGTTTTCCATATTTCTCATCTAAGGAAGTGTGTTAGAGATCCGAAGACAACTATAGCACCGACTATGTTAGATGATTTAGTGGTAGAATCGGATTTGACTATAGTTAGAAAGCTGATACGTATAGTTGTGAGAGATGAGAAGTGGCTAGGGAACAAGATAGTCAGATTAGTGAAAGTCTAGTGGAGCAACGATGTGAGAGACTGTAGTTGGGAGACTAAGAGCAGAACTAGAGATACTTATCCTAATTTATTTGATGGTATGTTTTACCTTTTTTTTATTGATTTGTCGTGTATCTTATTGTAATTTCGAGGATGAAATTCTTTAAGGAGGGGAGTCTGTAATGACCCTAATGTTTAGTAACATTATTTGGGATATTTAATTAGCTAAATAAAGTAAAATAATGTGATGAGTAGGGGATTGAGATTTGTGATTAATAAGGGTAGCCGTGCCATGTTAATAAATAGTCTAAAATGAGCTGAAATGAATTAAAATAGAAAAAAGATAAATAGGAAAAAGAGTATTCTTATACCCTAAACCCTTAGGAATTCATTTCATACGTTCATTTTATAATCTAAACAAGTGGTCAGTCACCATTAGCAAGAAAGAGGAAGATAAACAAGAAAACCTAAGGAAGAAGAGTAATCAAATCAAATACATTCAAATCTCAAACTCCTTAATCTCAAAGCTAAGGTGAATAATGACTACATCTCTTCTTTTCTTAATTGTTTTTAGTTTTATAGTTAAATTCGATTTATTTTTCAATGCCATGCCATGATTTTGAAGGATAAAATGTCTATATATGTTTGTTGATGATTTATGCTCATTCATATAGGTTTTATGATATGTTTTAATGTGACAACCATATTTGATGACATCCAAATGCCTTGCGATTTTAGATTGAGATTAAAAATAATATTTCGGAGACGGTTTTCAATTTTCATAATTTTCTGAATTAATATTGATTTTATATTATTTTTCTAGCGAGGAAAATGATTATTGGGTTTAAAATTATTTACGCCTAAATAATATAAGTTTTGGGTCTAAGATTAATATTTGTTTGAAAACATACTAAAAATGATTTTTTGGAATTTTGTAGAATTTTCCTAAGTATTTTAATAGATATATAAAATTATTTAAGGTACGAGACTTAAATGTTTTATATATTTATAAAAGGAGAAGGAGTATTTTATAAATAAATTAAATTGTCTATTTCTGAAATATTGGCAGTACTTTTAGAAAATAAATTAGCAACCAATGATATTTTGACAAACAAGGCAGGTTAGTTGAAAAGATCACTTTAAAAAGAGAAAAATCAGTTTAAACATACTTCATACATGTTTCGCCACTTTCAGCACATGGGGTTCCAACCTAGTAGTTCTTCCTCTATTTCCATCGCAACCAATGTACATAATATCAATAACTTGGTACATAGTGAATTGGACAAAGGAGGAAGGAACTGCGTCGAGACCATAGGTTTCGACACGGTCGAAGCATGACTTCGTTTTAAATTGAAAATGCCCCAGCTTTACTTTCGAAAGTAATGTTTTTGACTTGGTTGGCTTCCGACTGGGTCAAATTGATTTAAGGAATGTTTTTGAATGTGTTTCGCCTTTTGTTTTAAGTAAACGCTTTCGAAGTGGTCGAAACCCCTTGCTACTGCCTTCTCATCTTTTGAAGTCAATGGTTTTAAAAGGAATACTTTATTTTAAAAACCAAGCCACTTCTCCAATGCTTTCGGAAGGGTTGGTTTTGACACCATCGCTTCTTTACATAGGAATAGCTTTCGAAAGAATGCTTTCGACTTAAATGTTTTATGACTCTTTTGCTCTGTCGAAGGTAGAACCCAAAGGTTTCGAAGGAGTTAATTTTAAATATTTTTGAAAAGCGTTTCCACATGTTTTAAATTGAACCCAAATGCTTTTGAAAGGTTTGTATTTGTAAAGATTTTGATGTTTTCGAAAGGTTTTGAAGAATGGTTTCGAAGAGGTGGTTCCCCAATGGTTTTGAAAGGTTGAGAGGAAAGATTTTCCAATGTCATCGAAAGGCAATGTTCAAATGTTTTGAGTGTAGGATATCTAAGGTTTTTAAAGCTTTCGAAGGGAAGGTTTTTCAATGGTTTTGAAAAGAAGTTTGAATGGTTTCAAAAGGAATGTTTTGGCATTTCGGCCTGGGTTATAAAAAGGGGTTTATTTAGTTTAGAAAGGGATACTTTCAATGGGATCTAAAGGGGTATTTTAAAGGGTTAAATGTTTTTCATCAACAAAGATTTGTGTAAAGTATATACATAACATGATAAGGTGATTTTGAGTAAAGAATAAAGTAATATTCTCCTTGTTTGAAGTATGATTAGAGGTTTTAAATCAATTTGAGAAGAAAATGTTTTCAAGGAAAATTTGAGGGAAGATTACCCTAAGTAAAATGACTTAGATATTTGTGTACCAGATGGAACTGGTATAGAGTCGCGCCCTATATACATTAGCTATTAGCCCCTAGTTAATTTAGTACAAAATTCCAGTGTGTGGGGGTTTGTCACAGGTAAGACTAAAATGATGTTACACACAAAAAGGAACATATTTGTATGGAGGTGGGTTATTGGTGAGCCCACAAAACCACTATGATTAGTTGACTTGGAGAAATTATGTTAGGGACAGACCTTCCAAAATAAGAGTATCTAGTAGATGTTAGATTATTTGTTTGTATTGTCTGATAGGCTAGACTCAGCCATAGGTAGTAGTTAGCCAAACAAAACTATAATGTTTGGATAAATAGTCCATTTATTGTCTGATATGTATGTCTACACGTTAATGCTTTACAGTTTTAACCAGTTTTGGTTGTAGGATTATGATTTGCAAAAGATATGTTTTAAAAAGATATTAGTGAGGGGAAACCCATCCGCTATTTAGCGTGGTCTCACTCAATATCAAATAGCCGAGATGTACAGTCTTATTCACACTAGGCTTTATGTCTGACTCGAAGTTTATGTTTTCCCCGTAAACTCTTGGGTGCTCAAAATTAATTTGAGTAAACCGAGGGTTGATGATTTTCAGGTTTTTAGTAGGTGGATGAATAAAGCTTCCGAAGATGGGCAGGTGGCTGACGGATAACTATTTAAGAGTTTCTGTTTTATTTTGTTTAATTCCGCTAGTTGTATTAAGTCAGTTATGACTATTTAGTATTCTGGTCATCCAAGGAGCATCTTCATATGTCACTCTTGGCGTATTTTGTAAAGTTATATTTGATCTGAACTTGAAAAACGATTGGGATTATAATTTTAATATGGAACATGTTTTGTGAAATGTAATCAGAAAAGTTATTTTTGTGAAATTTGTGATTTTGTTTCACATTCATGTGCTTCTGATATTATGGATACCATTCACATTACCGTATTTGGTCACCGAAGGTTAACATTATGAATGACTACAGCATCTGTAGCGCTTAGCTTCGAGCCTCCAAATAGGGGATGTTACAACTTGGTATCAGAGCATTTGTTTATGACAAACTTTAAACTAAAATGATTTTTGAAAACATATCCTAAGGAACTAGAGATAAGATGTGGGTATGGGATAACGCTATAGTAACGTACTTGTATTTGCTATATTATAAATATGTAAAATATGAAAATAAAATTTTATATACGATGTTTAATAAGTATATTATTTTGGGCAGAATAATTTTTTTGTTTTCATATTTTTTTAATTAATATTTAAATCAATTTGTAATATAAATAAGTGTATAAATTCATACGTATACTATAAAATATATTTTACATTTTTTAAAATCATAGTAATACATACTAAAATCAAGGAAGAAATTAAAAAAATATTTTTTATTATTTTTTAAATATTTAAACTAAAATTGGAAACTTAAAAAACTGGATTTCTTAAATATTTAAATTGTAAAATTGTATACTAAAATTTTAACATTCATCCAAAATTTGTTGGAGTTTAAAATTTAAATTTAGATTCAAATAAAATATTTTTCCTAACTTTTAAATAATTATTTTTGGTTTTAGTAGTATACATATATACACACGCACACATAGATATTCAAAATCTAAAAACTAAAATAAATATTGATATATGTACAAGATCAAATTAATAAATATATTTAAATAAAAATTATTTTATAATTTTATTATATTAATACGCACACACACATATTATTATGCATACATACATACATATATATAAGTATTTAACATATTCGTTTATATTCTTAACCCACTTTAAAAAAAATTCATATATATATATATATATATATAAATTGTATAAATTCCATTTTCGACATTATAGTAAAATATATATATATATATATATTATATTTTAAATGATATAAATATATTTATATAGTTTTTAATACATATTCATTTTGTTAATATTACATACATACATACATGTATATATATATATATGTCTATATATATTCATATATAGATATTTATATTTTTATACAAAATTATATATAATAAAATTTTAATACATATATATTAAAATATTTTATTACAAAAACAAAAGTATACACACACATACAATTGATTAATAAATTTACATATTAGATAGGCTAACGTGTCTGTTGCCATGTAAATCCCAACATTTATATACAGACATGTTATACATTGCATAGGTTAATATGTTCCACATGCACACACATATATATGTATAGATACACGTATATGCATGTGCATATTATGTCATAAAATTAAATAATCTGTATCATTTTATAAATTTAAATAAAATAAAATATTTATTTAAATAAAATTTAGATTCTAAGTAAATTAGACTACGTAGGCCTAATAAAGATCCAATAAGGGATTTATTTTTTGAAATTCACATATAACTTCCACAGCGGACTAGCCCAGTTCTAATAACAATATCAGAGCCCAATAGCCTATGCAGTCTAAATTAGTATTGTAGGGTTAAATATTAAAGCCTACCCATATGGTAGGGTGTCTAGAAAAGTAGCTTCTATAGTTGGGTTTGATAATCAAGTACTTCCCTACCTGGCTACTAGCCTAGTCCTAAATGATGAGGAAATCCCAA
Source organism: Allium cepa (assembly GCA_030765085.1). Lineage (NCBI taxonomy): Eukaryota > Viridiplantae > Streptophyta > Magnoliopsida > Asparagales > Amaryllidaceae > Allium > Allium cepa. The sequence continues at coordinate 693,658,191 of CM060934.1, forward strand.
AAGGTTAACCTTAATGGAAAAGACACAATTTGGATCAAGCCTTGGGATAATTTCAAAATTGTTTCAAAACTAAAAATAATTGTTTTAAATTTAAAATTAGAAAAAACATTATAAATGTTATAATAACATTTTCAAACTATTTTGAAAATTAAAATAAAAGTTTTAAATTTTAAACTTAAATTTAAAGTAAAATACGTATTATAAAGGTAATAATATAGATTTTCAAAATATTTGAAAACTTTATTGTTATCCACATATTTTGTGACTCTATGTTAGGGAATAATCAAGAGGAAAAAGTATAATTAAGTCAGTGAGATGATATAGGAGCAATGAAAAATATTACTACTACAAATATGCAAGCATCTAACATAAAGGTAGATGTCGAGCTCTTACTCAAAGATATTAAGCCATAAGAGTTATCGAATGTTATCAGGGTTTTCGACCCAATAGAATTCAAAGGAATTCAGAACATCTACGTTAAGTCGGAGCAACTCAAGAGGCAACCAAAAGGACTTGAAGAATGAACCAAGAAGGTTAGAGAAAAAGTAGACAAAAATATGCTATGGTATGGATTGCCATCGATCCATCTCCTGTAGTTCACTAGCGGTCCTCCAATCCTCTTGCACTATGATTCAATAGGTATTCTAGGATTGATTGCTAAGTTTGATGGAATTCAAAGCTAGTTAGATCAAGTGAGCATTTGTTTGATTAATCAGCAGTTCAATGCAACTAGTGAATGAACCATCATCAAAACAAGACGAATAGCTACGAAATTACATGGAGAGCACCTACATAATGCAAGGAGTGCAAACCAAAACAAGAAATCCAAAAATCCCCTAAGTACATGGATTGCCAGTGATCCATGCCCTATGGATTTCTAGCGATCCATAGGATCATGTTAGATTGCTATGAAATTTTTGAAAAGAATGAAGGAGAAGTATCCCAAGTAATTGGATCATAAGCAATCCAGAACCTATAGATCGCTAGTGATACATCAACTATGGATCCCTAGTGAACCATCAGGTTAGCTCAAGTCGTAATGAAATTCTTTGAACTTCTTCGTGGCATCATGTGGAGGCTTCTGGCAAAAGTAGCCCAATAGTTCATCAGCCCCTATAAATACAATCCTACCTGCAACATAAATAGAATCTTTTGGACTGGCTGCTGAAACTTTGCAGAAACTACTCTTCACTCTTCTCCTTCCCCACCACAGTTATCTATAAGGTTCACTATGACTCTCCAGTGAACTCTAATACTAGTGACTTGTTCTAACTTTCAAGATTCTGTCACATTATAATCAGATTCAACTTGTAATTGTAGTCAATCAATAATAAAATTTATAAAGTGGACGTAGGAATAGCCGAACCACTATAAAAATCTATTGTTCATTTACTTTATCTGCGATTTACTATTAATTTTTCTATTTTATTTTCCTTGATAGACAAAGCTGGTGCTTATACTCAATCCAGGGTGTTGATCCATTTTTTAGGTTAACATTTTGGTGCTTTGATTGAGAGTTCAACTCAGGCAAAGATCTAGCTATCTACTTTGGATTAGATAGGTTCATAAGTTAGATCCATAATCTTTATTCAAAAGATCTGCTGCTAAGAATCAATGGCTCCAAGAAAAAAGAGAACGACTTCCGAAAGATCCATAGGAGCTATCATTGCTGGAGAAGAAACAAATATTTAGCAAATTCAAGTCAATAATCCCAACAATCTTTAGTTAGGGTTAGCTCCAGTGATCAGATTCTCGGATCCTCCATTTAGCGTGAAGTTGTCACTAGAGACGAATTGAATAAGATGGTTGATGGAATCAATGAGAAAATGGAAAACAACCAAATGGCTCTAATGGACAAGCTGAATGCCCTATTGACTTTCCAGACTCATGCTGCTCCAAGAACTATGACAGAGCTCGCGACTACCATTGAGCAAGAAAATTCTTCCATTTTTGACGGAAGGAACGGGAAGCAGCCGCAGAAAGGAGTAATAGGTGGAATCATGGGAATCAATATAGGAGGAAGCATAAGAACTCTATCATCCGTGAGCCAACCGGCTACAAACTTAAATCTAGGGTCAAGGACCCCATAGGAGGATATAGTCATGGACCTCTCCGATTCAGAATATGGTGAGAAACTTGACGACGACAAGTTAGAAGGAAATATCAATGAATTTGATAATGCCAGGAGGATCCACACTGCCTCAATCAGGCCAACCACAAGCCAACAGAATCCCGCGGAAGTGGTTTTCCCGAAGATAGGAGAGCCTAGGCTTCAACCCACTCACCAAGATCATTTGCAAAGCCAAACATTCGATTACTAACAGCCGACCCTTGGATTACCGGACATCTAAGGCATATATCGTGGACATGGTCAAGCGACTGATGGATGAGAGAAAGAATAGAAGGGATGATGAATGGGGTTCCGCTCCAAGTCGGACTCCTTTCACTGATCTTATTTGAATGAGCGGTATCTCAAAAAGTTCACTATGCCAACTACTCCTTATAACGGAATGAGAGACACAAAACCCCACCTATATAAGTATAGTTGTTACATGGATGAAGCGAATGCTTCAGATGTCGTTCAGTGCAGATGTTTCTCGATTTTTCTAAAGAGAATTACTTCCATGTGGTTCACTAGACTTACATCGAGATTCATCTCCACGTTTGATCTACTAGCAACAAGATTCTTTGATCAATTCAGACTTTATACGGTATAGCCAAAAGATGTGATGTCCTTATCTGGCGTATTCTAGGGATGGAATGAATCCCTAAACTTCTTTATGAACCGATTTCACACTATAGTAACTGAAGTAAGCAATCCAAATGAAGATATATTTTCAAGGCTCTAGTCCGCGCCATCCATCCCGACACTGAATTTGGAAAGTGTATCAAAATTAAACAACCCACTATTAGGAAGGATTTCAACCGATAGGTGAGCTAGTACTTGAGATTAAAAGATGCACAAGAACTAGAAAGGAAATCTGCTAACTTACCACAAGCCAACGTTGGACAGAGTGGTGTGGCAGTGAACCTAGATATAAACACCTTTGGGACCACTGAAGGAAACAGAGGAAAAGATGGAATTCAAAAAAGGAAAAATCAAAATTCCAACAAGAAAAACAAAAGTTTAAGCGGCTTAAAGGCTTCAGGCTCGAAGAATACACCCCGCTCAATGATACTTCAAAAAAAATCTATCTTGCGAAGCAAGGGACAGAGGAGTATAAGAAACCTCCTAAAAAGGAAGCAACCGAACAACAAAAGCATTCTGGAAAGTACCATCTTTCCACGAAACGAATGGCCACAACATGAATGAGTTTCATCACCTAAAGAACTTGATTGAGGAGTTGATTTGGGAAAACAAGCTTCGGTAATATGTGAGAAAATCAAAAAATCCTGACCAACCCATGACTCCCCATGCTCCTAGAGATCGAAGAAACCAACTTGGAACCAGCGAAGAAAGATTTAGACAAACTGGCCAGAAACTCATAATTGTAACAATATCCGAAGGACCTCCTCCCGTGCGTAAAAGTTAGGGAGAAATTGAGCACTATTCGAGCTCATTATGGCATGCTTCGAAAGATGCATGCCTTGTAATCGAAAAGGCAACCTCCTCTAAGTAGCAGAGAACTCTAGATGACGACATAATATTTAGAAATTGAGACATCGAGGGAGTAGAAGTTCCAACTCTCGATCCCTTGGTCGTGACAATAGGAAATGGACTCACCGTGGTTCTTTGAGTATTGGTAAACAACGGTAGTTCTATGAATATCATTTTCAAATGCAACTTTTATCAGATTAAGATCAGTGTAACACCCCTAATTTATGATAACATTATTCAGGAGATTTTAATTAGATAAATTAAATAGAATAATGTAAATGTTAAGTGATAAGGGGATTGAGATTTGAATAAATATAATTAGGGCCATGCTCGATTAACTAATTGAATGGGCTGAAGAATGGTTTTTAAGTTAACTAATTTACATAAGGGTATAATAGGAATTTGCAGCACATAATGCCTTACCCTTATATATATTCTCATTCCTTACCATTTCATTTTCCATTCACATCATTTTGAAAACAAAAACAAAAACGTGAAAGAAGAGGAGCCGGCCATAATGAAAGAGAAATGAGAAGAGAATTCAAATCAAGCTAGGAATTAAAGTAAGGGGAATAAATCTCAATCTCCATCCAATCTTCTTATCATAATCAAGGTGAATAATGGTTTATACAATCTCTATTTTGTTTTATGATCATATGTTTATGAATTTAAGATTAAATTCGTTTGGATGATGATATGGATGATGATATGCTTGAATTATAATTTGTTTAATTTAAACAAGATTGCTTAAATGAAGTTTTAAGTGATTTTAGGGAAAACTGATTGAAATTGATTCTTGAATGCCATGGAAAAAATTTATGTTACGTAAAACATGATTTTGGAGTTGGGTTTTAATTTTGACAATTTTCCAAGCTATGGAAAGACTACTATGAATTTTCAAAGGAAATTATGGTCAACTGCATTTATAAATTTATTTTAAAAATTATATTGAGAATTTAGGTTTGAAATTTTGATATGTTAGATAACATGATTGAAGTGAATTTCTAGAATTTCTAGAGATTTTTCCTAAGTGATTTGATATGCAAATTGAATTGTTATAGATAAAGGACTTATTTGCAATATTGGTTTTGTTTAATGAAAGGGCTTATTTGCTAAATTAACCTTGATTTAGATCAGAGATTTAGCGGCAGTTATTTTAGTAAAGAATTTGAAAAGTTGAGGCAACCAATTACACTCGTGGTGGGTTAGTTAGATAAAATTTGCTTTAAGTGGCACTAATCAGCTTTTACTCAGAAAAAGTTTCACCTCTAGTAGAAGTACCTTTCGACTCAGAGCTTTTGCCTTCAATCAAGTCAAAACCCACTAAGCCGAAACCAATACACAAGGTATCACTTAGATGTTATGTAGTGGATTGGTGGAAAGGTGGAAGGCATGGTGTCGAAAGCATTGTTTCCGATGGGGTCAATACCTTTGTTTGTTTTAAAAAGAGAAGTGCTTGCCATTGTTTCATTAAAGCCTTCGAAGGAGTCGAAGCATATGTTTTTGAAAATGGTTTTTTAAAGGCTTTTGATGGGGCTATCATCTTATGTTTTGAAGAGTACGCTTTCGAATTTTTTTCTTTGCTTATAAAAATAATGCTTTAGAAAGAAGGGATTCTGACCTAGTCGAAGCCCTGCTACCGTTCTTTTGCCGTCGAGGGTCGTCAATGCCTTCGAAGCGTAGTTTTTTTTAAAGATTTTTAAGCGACTTCCTAAATGCTTTTGAAAGGGTCCAAGGGTTTCGAAGGAAATGGCTTCGAAGGGGGGTTTCGATGCTATTATTCAATGTTTTGTTTAAATGATTTGAAGCTTTTGAATGGGATGGTGCCAACACGATTAAGTTTTCCCCAAAACTTTTATATGATATAGAATGGTTTCGAAAGAGATACTTTCATTTTGATTCACTCTGACCCAAATGATATTTTTATATAAACCTAATGGTTTCGAAAGGGGGACTTTCAATGATTTCGGAAGCGATACTTCCAATGGTTTCCAAAAGGAGGACTTTCAATGGTTTTGGAAGGGATACTTCCAAAGGTTTCGAAAAGGGTACTTTCAGTGCTTTCGAAACTATGCTTCTAAGAGTTAATAAGTAATACTTTATTGTATTCGAAAGGTTTCGAAAGAGAATTTTTAAAGTGTTTCGAAAGGCAGGGGCCTAATGTTGGAAAAGAGATTTATACGCTTTCGAAGGAGGTTATTCAGTAGGGTCGAAAGCAAGGTTTTGAAGGTTTCGAAAGCCTTAGTTTTCAAACAAATATCCCAATCTCATTTTTTAAAAGAGCACCATCGCATAATTAAATAAAGTATTTTGAAAAGGAGTTTGAAGAAGTTTTCTTTGATTAAAAGGTTAAAGGGATTAACCAAGTTATTTTTTTTGCTTCTTCATATGTATATATTCACCTTATGATGGACACATAACTGTATTTTTGGAAATGGCAGAATAACCAGCTTGGTTGACCAAGTAGTGAATATAAATTAAGTTAACGTCTGAATGAGTGGAATTGCATCTAGAAGGTCAGGAAGATAAGAATATATGATGCTAAAATATTAAAGGAAGATATTGGCAGGGGCCAATAGGTTCTTCGTAATCCCATGACAACCGTGTATTGGAAAAGATATTAGCAGGGGCCAATAGGTTCATAGTAAGCCCATGAAAACTATGTATAATTGAATATGTCAGAAAAACAGGTTCATACTTTACCCATGAAAACTATTATTTGATATTGGCAGAGGCCAATAGTTTTATAGTAAGCCCATGAAAACTATATCCGGATTGAGATATTGATAGATGTCAATAAGTTCCTTGTCTGCACATGAAAACTAGTATAAGAATAAAAGATATTGGAGTTACCAATAAGTTCCTAGTCAACCCATAAAAACTAGGATAAGGGTAAAGATATTGGAGTTACTAATAGGTTCATAGCGTTCCTTTGAAAACTATGTAATTGGACAGGGAGTCCTTGAAATATTTTACTGGTTATTAGTCAGCCCATGAAAACTATTAGGTTAGTAGTAATCCTAGAAACTATAATTGAGACAGATAGTCAAAATAAATGGGGATAGGTAATCCAGAATTAATTCACTTGTTTTGCATATCATTATATCATATTATTTTGAGACGTTTTAACCATTGTGGATGCAGGAGCATAATATATGATTTTATAAAGGTTTCGAGATACTAGTGAGGGGAAAACCCATTCTGCTAAGTGGCATGGTCTCACTAGATGCTTAAATTTTGAGATGATTGATTATTAATCCCACTAAGCTTTATGTCTGGCTCGATGTTTATGTTTGCCCCTTAAACTGTCGGGACTCAAATGATTTTGAGTGGTTTGAGAGTTGAGTTTTTTCGATATAGATGTATAAAGCTTTTGGAGACGTGAGGCATGATAACTATCTAATGTTTTCTTTTATTTCGAATATGTTGTGTTGATGTAAAGGCAAAGTTGTTAAATTGCGTGTATATACTCTGAGCATCCAAAGGTGCATCTTCATATGTCGCTCTTGGAGTATGTTGTAATAAATATATTTTCTTTGAATGTAGTTAACAATTGTGGGATTACGTATTGAATTGGAAATGCTTTGAAATGGAATGTGATCTTAATTGATGTTTTAAAACTTTTTTCATATTCACGTGTTCCTGTGTATCAATATATCTGACATTGCCGTATTTGGTCGTCGATGATTAATAACTATTGATGACTGTGGCACCATAGCCATTAGTTTTGGACCTCCAAATAGGGGGTTTTTACAAGTTGGTATCGGAGCATAGATTTATGAAAACTTAAAAAGAAAAGTTAAACCTAAAAGCTCTTTGAAACATAATCCAGTGATCAAAAATAGGATCAGGGTTAGGTTAACGCTATAGTAATGTATTTATATTTGAAATATATATATATATACACATAAGTATGTGTTTTCCTCTCTCTTAGATCATTCTTCTGTATCTTACTAAGTCTTGCGTGTGGATTCACGAGAAAGAAGATATGGAAGTTGGAAATGGAAGAGGAAGTCTCGGTGGAGGAGGCACCACAACGAACGGAAATGCTCGACCTAATTGTAGGAGGAACCAAGGTCGATAGGCTAATGCCAACCAAAAGGCTGAAGCCAATGTGAGTGCTAAAAATCCACCAGTACATATGAGGGCGATATATCAGTTTTTCGTCAATGTGATGTAAGTGGGCGTTGTTGCTGAGTTGCTGTGAATGTTGGAAGAGCTAATCCTGTGGCTCCAGTTGCGAATGACTATGCTAAGTTGAGCAAAGACTACACCAGTCTTGGTGGAAAACTGTTTATAGGAACAAAGGATGCCATAGAAGTTGAGAATTGGCTATTGCATTATGAGCGTATCTTTGTTGATTTAGGTTTAGACGACAACCAGAAAAGAAGGTTGGCCTCTAGATAATTGCAAGGGTCAGCACTTCATTGGTGGAATAGTATTACTGCCGGAGTTCTAGAGGAAGAGTTAACATGGGCTGAATTCAGAAGAAGAATTGAACAGAGGTTTCTATCCGAGGTTGCTAAGTCAGTATTGATGAGAAAGTTTATGGATCTAGTTTAAGGAGAGATTTCGGTTATCGAGTATGCCACTAAGTTTGATGAGCTGTCTTGATATGGGTTTGCTACCATGGACACTAACATCAGAAAGAATGAGAGGTTTATTCAAGGTTTGAGGCCTGAAATCTCTAGGGTGACCCAGACACATATCTGTGATCCTTGTAATGTGGCTGTGGAGATGATAATTGGCCATGAAGAGATGCTTGCTGTTTGTGCTAGGGTGAAGCCATCAACCCAGGATTCTCAGTGAAAGAAAAGAAAGTACTTTGAGAAAAAGGGAGCCCAGAAGGGAGATGTTGCCAAGAAGGTAAAGGCTGATTTAGTTTGCTACAAGTGTGACAAGAAGGACCATTATGCTAGTGAGTGTTGGTCAAGCAAGGGGAAGAAGGCTGTAGAGAAGAAGAATTTGAAGTTCCCTAACTGTGATCAGGTTGGGCATTATAAGAATCAATGTCCAGAATTGGTCAAGGAGGACAAGGGAAAGGTTTTTGCTATTGGATCATCTTCTAAGCCAACTGCAGCTGATAAAGGGAAGAATGTGATTGATGGTATGTTTTTGATTCAGAGTATACCGGTTAGGATACTATTTGATACCGGTGCATCACATTCATTTATAATACGGTGTTTGGTTGATAGGTTATGCTTAGAACCCACGTACCTTATTACTTCCTTAAGGTTTGCGGATCCAATAGGAGGGTATGCAACTCTAGGGATGAGATGTGACCAGTTATAACTTGATTTGTTAGGTTATAAGTTTGCATGCAATCTGTATGTTTTCAATCTCGTAGATTTCATAATCATTTTGGGTATGGAATGGTAAAGGAGGTATAGGACCAGGATATTTTTCCAGGATGGGGAGATATCACTAAAACATCCTGATAGTCATAACCGAATTGTATTTTCAGTGGAGAATTCTGATCGGAGTAGTTGTGCTTCGTTAAGTGCAATGTAAGTGGTAGAAGAACTAAGTCAAGTTTAGATAGCAAGAGAGTTGGCAGATGTCTTTGAGCAGGTCATAGGACTACCAACGAAATGAGCTATTGTGTTTCAGATAGATATTATGCCAGGAGCTGAACCTGTGAGTAGACCACCTAGCAGGATGATACCTACTGAGATGAAGGAATTGAAGGTGCAGCTAGTGGATCTTGAAAGAAGGAATTTTATTTGACCAAGCAGTTCACCTTGGGGAGCGGTCGTGGTATTCATGAACAAATCGGTTGGGTCGTTAAGGATGTGTATTGACTATCGTAAGCTGAACAAGAGGACAATAAAGAATAAGTATGCTTTGCCGAGAATAGATGATCTATTAAGAGTGGCAGATGACAGTATTCCTTTGACAGCGTTTCAAACTAGGTACGATTCGTATGAGTGGTTAGTAATGCCGTTCGGGCTAATGAGTGCACCTATTATCTTTATGGATTTGATGAACCGAGTCTTTCGAGAGTATTTGGATAGATTCTTGTTGGTGTTTATAGCTGATATTTTGGTGTACTCTAATTATAAAAGAGAGCATGAAGATCATCCTAGAGTTGTGCTTGAGATGTTGAGGCAGCATCAGCTAAATGCAAAGTTCTCTGAGTGTCATTTTTGAAAGAAAGAGGTTAAGTTTCTTGGTCACATGGTTTCAGAGAAGGGTTTGTCAGTCAATCTAGATAAGATCAAAGCTGTTAATAATTGGAAGAGACTAGAGATGGTGTCTGAGACTAGAACTTTACTTGGACTTACTGGCTATTACCGGAGACTCATCAAGGATTTCTTGCGGATAGCGGCACCTTTGACTATGCTAACCAGGAAGGAGGTGTAGTTTGTCTGGTACGACAAATGTGAGGAAGCATTCCTTAAGTTAAAACATTTGTTGACCAATGTACCAGTGTTAGTAGTTCCAGATGTAAACCAAGGGTTGGTGGTGTATATTGATGCATGTGGACCTAGTTTGGGAGTTATGTTGATGTAGAAAGGTAAAGTGATTGCATACACTTCAAGACAACTTAGATCGCATGAAGTGAGATATGCTACTCATGATTTGGAGTTGGCCACCGTGATCTTCATATTGAAGATTTGGAGGCATTATCTGTAACGACCCGAAAATTTTCGATCCCGAAAATTCAAGATATTTATGAAAAAGAAGAAGAGATAGAAGAAAAAGAAGAAACAGAAACACCAAAACACATAAACCTCACATTCGCAGCGGATCAAAATATAATATCACATAAATAACAGTTTTACAAAGAAGAACTGTATCAGTACACTTATATTTTTATACATCTGAGTTACAACCATTACCAATCACTGGACAGTTTAAAACAACATGTCCTAGTTAGACAATAACATATCACAGCGGGAAACACACCATACGTTCCGACCCTTCAGCTTGCCTCCTGAGCTCCAAAACGTCCTTACCGAAAATATGTAATACTCGGTCTGACCCGAGCATTACATCAAAGTAACACCCGGGTCAAGCTGGAAACCAGTGTGAGTAAACCCATCTAACATGGAATACAAAAGCATACAACTTATATAAACCCAGGGTAACTTGTTTCAATTTACAAATTCACAATTTGTTATAGACATCACTTATTTCACACATCAATTTCTATGCACCAAAACTTAGATTAAATGGTCTGATTGACTTAAATCATTCCATACCAGCATATTGATTTCACATATCAATCTATGAAGAATCGAAGTGGTTTCAGATATTAACTAATATCAGACTCCGGTCTCTTCGAATTCAATGACATCTTAACCCACACTATTCAAGGGAGTCACAATTCAACCTTTAATCACAAAATGTCACTTTTTTACACAACAATTCATCATCGACAGATAACCACATAATCACTCTTCAACACAAACATATCATGTCTCAAAACATTTCATATCAGAAATATCAACCAATCATTTATATGCAAGATTAATTAGTCACCCATTCCTAATTAAATCAAATCAATTTCTTTAATCGCTTTTAAATCTTGCTTATTTAACAATAATTAATCTCAAACCAATTAATTAATCATCATCTTAATTAATCAAGCTAGATTAAATACCCTTTAATTACACTAAGTAATTAACCCACAATTAACTACACAAATTAATTATTCTTAACCATTCACAATACTAACCTTTAATTACCAAATTGATCGAGTATTCTTCTAATTACATTCAATAATTAACCTTTAACTTTAATTATATTCATTACTCAACCTTGATTTATCACCTTAGTAATTAACTCCCTTTAATTACTTATATTAATGAAATCAACCCCTTAATTAATTTCATTAATTAATCCTTTAATTAATATCCATCAAGTAATTTTCCTTAATTAATTATATCGAGTAATTAATCATTAATTACTTCACTAAGTAATTACACTCCATTAATTGCATTAAGTAATTAGACTTAATCTCATCATCAAGTAATCCTCTTTAATTAATTTAACTTATTTAATTAATTAAAATTAATCACATTAACTTAATTAATTACACCAAGTAATAATCCCTTAAATTACTTCATTAAGTAATTACTCTTAATTCATAAGTGATTATCTTTAATTAATCACTAATTAATTACTTAGTTAATTATTAACTCATCATTTAAAATCAATTAAATAATTTCTTAATTACTTATACTTAAAAGAATCTTAATTAAGAAAAATTGTTTGTCTTAAATTAATCAAAACTCTTAATCACTTAAAGTTAAACTCTTTATTATAATTGATTTACTAAATTCTTATCTTTAAACTTTGTTAAAAAAAAATAAACATTTTAGAAATCAATTATAATTTTAAACAATATAACATCTAATTTAACCTTTAAAATCTTTGAAACTTCCAAATTTATTAAATAGATTTTAATACAAAGTCATTTAGAAATCCAATTTCCTATTCTTTAAAAACTTCTCTATTTAAATATTTAAAACTTATTTAAACAATTATTCTTGGAACAATTTAGTTTAATAGGTAAGAACTTGTTTACTTTTATCTTGAAACTTAGAAACATTTCAAAAATCAAATTTCTTTATTCATAAAACCTGTACAATCATAAGCCTGAAACATCTTTAAAACCGCCCTCACCAAAACTCGAGCAAACCCCTAACTTCCCTGATCAATACATGGGACCACTACACTCTTCCTGCTTCGAGTAAAACTCAAACATCTTCGAAGAAAACCCTCTACAAATATAGTTCCAAATTCAAAGCCTGATATCCTAATCCAGAATTGACAAACGAACACAAGCTTCACCTACAAACAACCCCGACAAAAACTCGAGTATTTCCTCAACTTTCCCGTGCTCCCCTTTTTTTTTACTTAGTTTATATTTAAAACTGTTATACTTAAAATACTCATGCGTGCTCTTGAAACAACTCGAGTATAATTGAGTAAATCACGCTTCTTCCTCGAGTTCGAACACGTTCACCAACCCACGGCAGCGCTTTGGCCACCCCTCCCACCTCCGGCAAGTCGCCATTGATCACCCCGTTCCACCTAGGTACCCAGATCACTCGAACTACCCAGAAATCAAAATTTGATAGGACCGGTCATTACTAGGAAAAACCCAGTCGCAAGAATTCCCTGCTCCGCCCTCTTCCGACCACCGGAGGATCCATACTTTCTTCCAGACCTTCCCATTTCTTACCACAAACTTTCCCCCAGCTTCGATAGTCCCTAGTTCATTTACGACGTCGCGAATTGCCCAACCTTGCCGTCGATCAATTGGGCTCCTAAAACCCTACTTTCACATCAACCCGCCTCCATGGCCTTGGTAAATATTCTAAGTATTTTTCCATCGATCGCCATTACACCCATCTTCATCAGCCAGAATTTCGATAATTAATTCCACGCCGTTCGTCGTGACTTGACAAAAAACCCAATTCCTGATCATCCACGATTCCTTCTTCATCCCTAACTGAAAAACTAAAAATTTCCACCAAAAATCATCGAATTCGAAGATGAATTCAATCACAACTGGAAACAAAGAATTTAATGGATAAATTTTCTGGCTCGGTTTTATATATATATATATATATATATATATATATATATATATATTACTGTAAGTTCATTCTACCAGTAAAGTATTAAATAATCCATCTTGAATTCATTTTTAAAAATAATCTTTCATCATTACAAACAACTTCTCTTTAGACATCATACCTCAGAAATGATTTTGTGGATAGGTTTTAACTTTTCAATGTTATTTGGGTCTGTTTAATCAAACAGAGACATGCACAATCATTCATACAGGAAAATCAAACGAAACATCAGGCAAAATATTCATTCCTTCCATATTAGGCATATCTAAGCCATTTCCAACATTACTTGTTACTTGCATAAGCTTAACAGATGATTTAACCTATAAAAGTTGAGTGTTACTCACCTGTAAATTGTAAACAGAGAAGCTGGATGTTGAAAAAGTTGAAACACTGAACTGTTTAGGGTTGATCCTTATCTTGCTTGATGTTTGATTTGGATCTGATATTTATGATCTGCTTACTTGATGTTTTGAATTTATTTAAGCTGATCTTGAATTTTTGTTTTGATCTTCTTTTTTTTAGTTACAGAAGAAATTGATTGAGGAGAAAATATGTGAAGAGTTTTTATTCAAACTAAAACAACCTCTTCTCACAAATTATTTTATATATACTTAAGTTTTGAGGAGAAAACAAGCATACCACATGTTTATTTACATGTTAACTCAAGTTACGCTCGTTAATTCCATGAATTATAATGCTTACAAATGTTTAAAACTTTAATTTATATATTTCTTATACTTTATAAATTATGAACTATGTTTTCACTAAAATACCTTATATCTTTGTAATATTTTTTTTCTAGTTTGCAAAATCATATAAAGAAGATCATTAAACAAATATTATCAAATTTCAATAATTAAAATAGGATATTTTCAAATAAATATCTATCCAAGTATTAAAAATTCAGTATTATTATAGTTCTGATTCTTTTATATATATATATATATCCAGATATATAATTCAGATTTTATTTGTTCCATTTACAATTTCAATTTTGTTAATTACCAATTAACAGATGCACAAAAATTCGGGTTATCACATTCCTTCCCCTTTAAATCATTTCGTCCTCGAAAAGGAACGAAACTAGAATTAATTAAAATGATTATTATCAGAAAAATTACTCTTTGATAAATTTTACTATAAACTCTTTTTATTAAGAAATTTTAAAACATTTTTTTAAACACTTTAAATCTATATAATAGTTTCAAAATAGTTTTATAAAAATATCATTTTATAACTTGATGTTTCATCAGGTTTGTCCTCGTTCTCGTAGAAATTCAGTCATACGTTGATCAAGCGTAGGACTGAAAATCTATAAGTACTTAGCAAACCCATTTCAACACCCAGCAAAAATACATGGAAAATAATTTCATTGAAATTATTGAAAACATTTTTGAAAATAGAGGAAATATCTTTGGTGAGAATACTCTGGAAATCATCACCCCCATCCATGGAAGTTAATCCGATGGTCACGTTGTCATCCCGACAAAATCCATAGATAACTATAGGCCTCCGCGCCCATCGATTACGCCATGGAACCCGCTACAGATCGCAGCTACAACCGGGGTCACGTTGTTGTCACAGCAAATACCCATATAACTGTAGGCCTCAGCGCCCTCGAATTCCGCTACCAAAAGAATGAAACTTCTCCACTCCACTCGACCAAAGAACGTAGTCTACCGATGTTACGTTGCCTTCCCGGCAAAATCAAGCGTAGACCGTTGACACTCACCTCCACACGATTTCCGCTATAGTCCACAAAGTAGATCACAGCGACATTGAGTTACACTGTCGTCATAGCACAACCCAAATGCCTCTGTAGGCATCAGCGCCCTCGACTTTTGCTACCCAATAATCCTCAGGAAGTAGTTTGTCTGGACTCCTCACAGGATCAACTTTAGAGCCTCCCCTACTTTGAGACTCAAGGCAGTACCAACCTATGGTACTCCTGAGAAGTTCATTTCAAGGGAGCGCCTTTTTCTCCAGATTCATTTTCAAAACACTTTATACTATACACATATAGTATCTTCCAAATCATACACCTAGTATGAATCCATATAAATCTCTTTTCTCATAATCAATTATCCCGAAATCGATAATTCTCAATAAGGCTTTCCAAATTCCAAAATTGATTTTTCTCCAAAAATCAAAAGCCTTTCCAAATCCATAGGTTCCGAAAACTTTTTCTCAAAATCATTCTCATAAGATCCTTTACATATATATATAATAGATGTATATATAACTTTAAAAATCTTTGGGTCACTTCAAACTTGTATAAATTCTCTTTTTATACTTCAAAAACTTTCAAAACCCTTTTCTTCTTGCAAAAGATTCAATAAGGGAAGCTTTATCTTATATAATAAAGATATATAACTTTGTTTATTCCAAATCAAATATTCAAATTTGATTACTCTATAAAGTCACTTACTTACTTTCATAAAGTAAATTTCTACCATAGAAATATCCAATTTCCACTTTTACTTCATCATATATTTCACAAAATATACCTTTCATTTCAAAAACCATTTCACATTTCTTATCCACAAATTCCTAGTATCAATTTCATTCAAATCCGTATGATGTACACATATCATCCGTACGTTATACCAATCTAATCGCTCACTCGATCACACAATTTCAATTCCGAATTAGTATCGTCAACCCGACTTCCTAGTGCGGACTCAGATCTATTTTCTTAATTAGGAACCGTCATTCTCCTTGCATAGCCTAACTATGATAGAGAATATCCAAAACCAATCAACAATCCATATCCAGGTTCACAGTCGACAATCGAGTGGAAAATCCCATCTTGGATCGATATAATTATATCAAATTTCCGTGCTCGAATCTGGATCAAATCACTATGCGAATAAAATAATATACGTACATCCTACATATTTATCTTTATTGATTTATTAATCAAATGAATTCCCTTTCTATTCACATTCACTTTAATTTCATTCACTTATTCACAATTGCTTCAATCCCATTTGCATTATCACTTCAATTCTTATCTCAAGTGAAAACAAATCATAAACAGTTTAAACTCTGTCCAGCTTAAATTTAGAAAATAGCTTGAAAAGTTTAAAATAGATAAATAGCAGGAAAATAATTATTAGTTTGTAAAATAGCTATAAAAATAGTTAAGTAATTGCAAAATAGTTGGAAAATAGTCAAATAATTATAGAAAATTTAAATAATTGCAAAATAATTGTAAAATAGTAATTAGTTATAAAATAGTTGTAAAATAGTTAAATAATTCCAAAAGTAGTTATAAAATAAGTATAGGATTGTTTTGGGTTCAATAAGAAAGGTTGTATATATAATAAATAGCTTGGAAAAATAGATTTGTACTAAAACAATTTATTTTGAAAATAGTGCAGAGTCAAACTGTCCAATTCCCAACCTCCATTTCCAATCAATTCCATTTAAATTTCCACTTCCATTTAAATTGACTCAATTCCAAATTAAATAAATTCAAATTCCATTGAAATTGACTTAACCCCAAATTCAAGTTGAATTAATACTCAATTCCTTTTCTAAATTCAAATCAAATTCCATTTGAATTTACTCATTCAACTTTAATCACAATTTCAATTAATTCAAATAAATTTCAAATTGAACCAATCTCAATTCATATCAATTTTTGTTTGAATTAATCCCAATTCCCATTTGAATTTGAACTTATTCAACTTCAATTTCATTTCAAATCAATCCAATTCAAATTTTCCATTTTAATTTTTAAACTTATCCATCTTCAATAATAATTCTAATTAATTCAAATCAAATTTAGTTTGAACTAATTCAATTCAAATTTCAAATTAAAACCATCCCGAATTACATAAATTCGAGTTAAATTTTTAAATGTTGATTTAATCCTTTCAATCAAATCAACTTATATTTTTAAACCATTTAATTCTGAATCCAAATTCCATTTTTATCCTATTTCAAAGTTCAAATAATAATTCAAATCCCTTTTAAACAACTAAATCTTTGAAATTCAATTTATCGTTAAATTTCAATTTTTTTTTTTTTTTTTGGAGAAGACAGCGGGGTTGACTGGACCCCTACCAGATTTTTATAAATAAGAAAAAAGAAGATAACAAACACACACACACAACAGAAGAAGGAAAACAAAATTGGAAGAGAAGAACAACAGAAAGCAAAGACCAACAAAAAAAAAAAGAAACCACACAAAACAAAACCCCACAAATGCAAGACATAAACCCAAGCACAAGAAGAAGCATCAGGCTATCCCCACAAGTCATTTTGATGGGGGGAGAAACAATGACCAGAATCACGTAACCCACACTTTATCTCATTCATCAATTTAATCCAAAAGCTCGAAGCTGACATTGCCACATTTTTGAAGCAACGCGTATTCCTCTCCAACCATACATTGCGTATATAAACTTTTAGCACGTAGAACACTATATCCCATCTACTAGGTCGCCACCTAGTAGCTTTACGTAGGACATTCCAGTCAGCAGAGGAGATACCTTGAATATCAACGACTCCAGCTTTATTCATGACAGTCATCCACATGTTAACAAGAAAGCTGCATTCAAAAAGAATGTGATCAACCGATTCAGGTGATGCATTGCAAAAGACACAGAGGTCATCCACGTTCATGCCTAGAGCAATAAGCTTATCCCTTGTCTTCATAGCTTTGTTAATAGCTCTCCAAAGAATCACATTATCAGAGGAAGTCGAATACGCAGTCCAAACAACTTTGACCCAAATGCAAGCAGGCAACTCGTCTACGTTAGCAATGTGATTGTAAACTAATCTGATGCTATGCGGTTTCCCACACCAGGAAAGAGCATGTTCATTTTCTATTATTACTTTGCGGTTAGCCAAGCTTCTCCACAGGGTGTTAACAGAATGATTACTAGTATTCGGAGCACACAACTTCTCATCAATTATATAATTAATTGCCTTTGCATTAGTACCAATACCGGATTGCTGCAAATCTTGAGCAGTCAACAGATTGGCTAAGATGCAGCCATTTTTAACCCAAGGATCTTTCCAAAAGCTCACATTACTGTTAAGGGTTAAACTGAATTTAAGAATGGGAAGTAAAAGAGGCCTTATGCACATAATTTTCCGCCAAATCCAGCTACTACCCTGAGCAACCACCATAGACCAGAAGTCATTTTCCTTTATATGATATCTCCATGTCCACCTCACCCATTGACTGTCCTTCTTCACTAATATGGCATTTACATGAGTGCTAATAGCAGCAATATTCCACTGTTTGATGTTAATGATACCAAGGCCACCTCTTCTTATCGGCTTTTCCAAGATTGTATATGAAACAGGTATAATTTTCCTATTGTGAATGGAACCAGTCCATAGGAATCTCATCATTGCAGCTCTGATCATGTGGAGAAGCTTGGATGGAAGAATGTAACTTCTTGCCCAAAAAACAGTCATAGAAAAACAAACAGCTTTAATCAACACAAGACGTCCAGCGAAGGATAGAAGTTTAGTTGTCCAATACGACAACCGTCTTGTGATTCTCTCAAAAAGAGGAAGGCAAGCAGATTTGGAGATTCTCGACGTACACAAAGGAAGACCCAGATAAGTCATGCTATTAGACATTGGTTGCAAACCAGAAAGATCCTCAATTCTGTTCCTCTCATTGCTGCATAAACCAGCAATCAGAATATGGGATTTGGAAGTGTTTTGAAACCAAACCTTTGACGTTTTATCTTAAACATTCAAAATTCAAGTCCAAAATGATTAATTTTATCTTAATAATGGACATATTACCACACCCCATTTCTTCATTCATTTGAACAAATCCAATTTCAGCTTAAAGATTATTAATAACAACAGGATGGTATTATTCAAATTATTTTAAAACATTCATCCATTTCCAATTTCTAGATCTCAAACCCATTTTGAGATTACACAAACTCCCCATTCAAATCAACCATTTTAACTTCCCAAGTTAAATCCCAATTTCATCTTGAAATTTCCAATTCAGGTTGTTCATTCGAACTTATTTAACTTCTTCTATGTTAAATTCAATTTACTTAATCCAGTCAACCCTACTCAAATTTGAATTCCCGCTTCAAATTTCAAAATACTTTCCCACCTATAAGTTCAAAAACTTATCACTTTGGGTTTTCACATCTCATTCCAAATTTAAAACTCAACATTTAGAGTTTATTTCAAACCATCTTTGATATTATGTATATTCCTCACATATATACATATTTTATTCTTGGCCCACCAAGCCGAATTTTAAAATTTAAACCACCCTTGGTTTTAATTCAAAACAAATTCTTTTAAAGTTTACAAACAACTTCTTATTCTAAAATAGGATTATATTCAAAATACTATGAATAATATTATTTCCTTTACACACCAAGTTATCCTTAAATTTTAGACACCTTTGATTTTTAATTCAAAACAAACTTCATTAAATTTCCAAACAACTCTTGTTTGAAATAGGACACTTTCATTCAAATATATTAAATAACATTTCTTTATCACTTTGAAACAATTTCTAAATTCTGGACCCATATTTAAAACTTCACAATTTAGATCACCTTCCGTTCCAATTTGTAAGTCATACTTGCCTAAATGTTTACTTCTCTAAAACATTTCATTTTTCTTACTCATTTATGAACATTATATTATTAAACACAACCATGATAATAACCAAGGAAACCAATCCATTATATCTTTTTCTGAAATTCTTTTCCAAATTCAAGGTTTTTATTTCAGTTTGAATCCATTTCAAACTTATCTTTATTTTATTTCAATTTGGTTGTATTTCTATTACCGCTTAATTTAATTCTAATAATTTAACAACCAATTACCTTAATTTTTATTAGAAAGAAATATTGCTTTATATATCCAAATATAATCTTATATAAAATCATTTAAAATCTTTATATAAGAAAATAACAAGTACGCTCTCATATATATATTCACTCAACTAATTCCAGGGTACCATTGACCCTATCCTTAATTAGTAATCCCACCAGTGCCAAGGTTCTCGCTTTACCTTCAACTCTGATACCAAATGTAACGACCCAAAAATTTTCGATCCCGAAAATTCCAGATAGTTATGAAAAAGAAGAAATAGAAACACCAAAACACAGAAACCTCACATTCGCAGCGGATCAAAATATAATATCACATAAATAACAGTTTTACAAAGAAGAACTGTATCAGTACACTTATATTTTTATACATCAAAGTTACAACCATTACCAATCACTGGACAGTTTAAAACAACATGTCCTAGTTATACAATAACATACAGAGCGAGAAACACTCCATACGTTCCTGCCATCCAGCTCTCCTCCTGAGCTCCAGAACGTCCTTCCCTGAAAATCTGTAATACTCGGTCTGACCCGAGCATTACATCAAAGTAACACCCGGGTCAGGCTGGAAACCAGCGTGAGTAAACCCATCTAACATGGAATACAAAAGCATACAACTTATATAAACCCGAGGTAACTTGTTTCAATTTACAAATTCACAATTTGTTATAGACATCACTTATTTCACACATCAATTTCTATGCACCAAACTTAGGTTAAATGGTCCGATTCACTTAAATCATTCCATACCAGCCTGTTGATTTCACATATCAATCTATGAAGAATCGAAGTGGTTTCGGGTATTAACTAATATCCGACTCCGGACTCTTCGAATTCAATGACATATTAACCCACACTATTCAAGGGAGTCACAATTCAACCTTTAATCGCAAGATGTCACTTTTCCACACAACAATTCATCATCGACAGATAACCACATAATCATAATTCAAGACAAACATATCATGTCTCAAAAAAATTCATATCAGAAATATCAACCAATCATTTATATACAAGATTAATTAGTCACCCATTCCTAATTAAATCAAATCAATTTCTTTAATCACTTTTAAATCTTGCTTATTTAACAATAATTAATCTCAAACCAATTAATTAATCATCATCTTAATTAATCAACCTAGATTAATTATCCTTTAATTACACTTAGTAATTAACCCTTAATTAATTAGACAAATTAATTATTCTTAACCATTCACAGTAATTAACCTTTAATTACCATCATTGATTGAGCATTCTTCTAATTACATTCAATAATTTACCTTTAACTTTAATTACATTCATTACTCAACCTTGATTTATCACCTTAGTAATTAACTCCCTTTAATTACTTATATTAATTAAATTAACCCCTTAATTAATTTCATTATTTAATTAATATCCATCAAGAAATTTCCCTTAATTAATCATATCGAGTAATTATTCATTAATTACTTCACTAAGTAATTACACTCCATTGATTGCATTAAGTAATTATACTTAATCTCATCATCAAGTAATCCTCTTTAATTAATTTAACTTAATTAATTAATTAAAATTAATCACATTAACTTAATTAGTTACACCAAGTAATAATCCCTTAAATTACTTCATTAAGTAATTACTCTTACTTAATTCATAAGTGATTATCTTTAATTAATCACTAATTAATAACTTAGTTAATTATTAACTCATCATTTAAAATCAATTAAATAATTTCTTAATTACTTATACTTAAAAGATTCTTAATTAAGAAAAATTGTTTATCTTAAATTAATCAAAACTCTTAATCACTTAAAGTTAAACTCTTTATTATAATTGATTTACTAAATTCTTATCTTTAAAATTTATTAAAAAATAATAAAACATTTTAGAAATCAATTATAATTTTAAACAATATAAACATTTAATTTAAACCTTTAAAATCTTTGAAACTTCCAAAGTTATTGAATAGATTTTAATACGAAGTCATTTAGAAATCCATTTTCCTGTTCTTTAAAAACTTCTCTATTTAAATATTTAAAACTTATTTAAACAATTATTCTTGAAACAATTTAGTTTAATAGGTAAGAACTTGTTTACTTTTGTCTTGAAACTTAGAAACATTTCAAAAATCAAATTTCTTTATTCATAAAACCTGTACAATCATAAGCCTGAAACATCTTTAAAACTGCCCTCACCAAAACTCGAGCAAACCCCTAACTTCCCTGATCAATACACAGGACCACTACACTCTTCCCGCTTCGAGTAAAACTCGAACATCTTCGAAGAAAAACCCCCTAAAAATATATTTCCAAATTCAAAGCCTGATGTCCTAATCCAGAATTGACAAACGAACACAAGCTTCACCTACAAACAACCCCGACAAAAACTCGAGTATTTCCTTAAATTTCCCGTGCTTCCCTCTTTTTTTTACTTAGTTTAAATTCAAAACTGTTATACTTAAAATACTTGTGTGTGCTCTTGAAACAACTCGAGTATAATCTCGAGTAAATCACGCTTCTTCCTCGAGTTGGAACAACCTAGCATCATCAGTTACGCAAATGGCACCTGTGCACGTGCACCAATCCACGGCAGCGCTTGGCCACCCTTCCCACCTCCGGCAAGTCACTGTTGATCACTCCGATCCACCCAGGTACCCAGATCACTCGAACTACCCAGAAATCAAAATTTGATAGGACCGGTCATCACTAGGAAAAACCCAATCGCAAGAATTCCCTGCTCCGCCCTCTTCCGACCACCGAAGGACCCATACTTTCATACAGACCTTCCCCTTTCTCACTGCATACTTTTTCCCCCAGCTCCGATAGTCCCTAGTTTGTTTACGACGTCGAGAATTGCCCAACCTTGCCGTCGATCAATTGGGCTCCTAAAACCCTACTTTCACGTCATCCCGCCTCCACGGCCTTCGGTAAATATTCCAAGTATTTTTCCATCGATCGCCAGCACACCCATCTTCATCAGCCAGAATTTCGATAATTAATTCCACGCCGTTCGTCGTGAATTGTCGAAAAACCCAATTCCCGATCATCCACGATTCCTTCTTCATCCCTAACTTAAAAACTACAAATTTCCCACCAAAAATCATCGAATTCGAAGACAAATTCAATCACATACTGGAAACAAAGAATTTAAGGGATAAATTTTCTGGCTTGGTGTGTGTGTATATATTACTGTAAGTTCATTCTTCCAGTAAAGTATTAAATAATCCATCTTGAATTCATTTTTAAAAACAATCTTTCATCATTACAAACAACTTCTCTTTAGACATCATATCTCAGAAATGATTATGTCGATAGGTGTTAAATTTTCAATGTTATTTGGGTCTATTTTAATCAAACAGAGACATGCACAATCATTCACACAGGAAAATCAAATGAAACATCAGGAAAAATATTCATTCCTTCCATATTAGGCATATCTAAGCCATTTCCAACATTACTTGTTACTTGCACAAGCTTAACAGATGATTTAACCTATAAAAGTTGAATGTTACTCACCTGTAAATTGTAAACAGAGAAGCTGGAAGAAAATCTTGAAAAATTTGAAACACTGAACTGTTTAGGGTTGATCCTTGTCTTACTTGATGTTTGATTTGGATCTGATATTTATGATCTGCTTACTTGATGTTTTGAATTTATTTAAGCTGATCTTGAATTTTTGTTTTGATCTTTTTTTTAGTTATAGAAGAAATTGATTGAGGAGAAAAATATGTGAAGAGTTTTTATTCAAACTGTAAAACAGCCTCTTCTCACAAATTAGTTTATATATACTTAAGTTTTAAGGAGAAAACAAGCATGCCACATGTTTATTTGCATGTTAACTCAAGTTACACTTGTTAATTCCATGAATTATAATGCTTACAAATGTTTAAACTTTAATTTATATATTTCTTATACTTTATAGATTATGAACTATGTTTTTATTAAAATACCTTATGTCTTTGTAATATATATATATATATATATATATTCCAATTTGCAAAATCATATAAAGAAGATCATTAAACAAATATTATCAAATTTCAATAAATAAAATAGGATATTTTCAAATAAATATCTATCCAAGTATTAAAAATACAGTACTATTATAGTTCTGATTCTTTATATATATATATACATATCCAGATATATAAATCAGAATTTTTTTTGTTCCATTTACAATTTCAATTCTGTTAATTACCAATTAACAGATGCACAAAAATTCGGGTTATCACATTATCTCTTAGAGGAAAGATTTGAGTTATACACAAATCATATGTCTTTAAGATACTTTTTCTCCCAGAAGGAGTTAAATAAGAGACAGCAGAGGTTGCTGGAGTTTTTAGCTGCTTATGATTTTTATATGGAGTACACACCAGGGAAAGGTAATAAAGTAGCGGATGCTCTTAACAGAAGACATCAGAATGTGGTGTTAGCTATGTTGGCAGAATGGAAGAATTTAGAAGCTTTGATTACCTACAGTGTGCAGTTAAGATCGATTGCCAGTTCTACTCAAAGTACTGCCATATTGCCCGTTCAGAAGTTCGACCATTGCTGATCGAGAGAATTGCTTCTAAGCAGAAGGAGGATCCATTATTGGTCAAGAAGATTAGAAGGCTTGAGGTTGGAGATGAGGTTGATGATCTGAAATATTTTTGTCCTGACCAAAGAGGATGGTTAAGAAAGAAGGGACAACTGTATGTTCCAAATGTGGAGGACTTGAGGAAAGAAGTTCTTAGAGAATATCATAGATCCAAGTTAACGATTCATCCGGAAGGGACAAAGATGTATCAAGATTTGAAGAGGAGCTTCTATTGGGAAGGTATGAAGAGGGATGTTGGCTTGTAGGTTAGGTAGTGTGCAAACTGTTCACAAGTGAAAGCCGAACATCAAAGCCAAGTGGGTTGCTTCAACCATTAGGGAATCCAGTTTGGAAACGGGATTATATATCAATGGATTTTATAGATGGGTTGCCAAGGTCAGATAAGGGAAATGAAAGTATATGGATCATAATGGACGATTGACCAAGTGTGCTCATTTCATTTCAGTGTAATCAACCAGGATGTCACCTATTTTAGCTATGCTGTTCATGAAGAACATAATTAAACTATACGGAGTTCCTAGCAGTTAGTCAGTGACAAAGATGCTTTATTCACTAGTGTATTCTAGAGGATTCTACAGGATGTGTTAGGCACTAGCTCAAGATGAGTACTGCATATCACCCTCAGATGAATTGGCAAACAGAGAGTGTCAATAAGGTACTCGAGGATTTGTTGTGAGCTTATGTATCGAACTTTGGTGGTTCTTGGGAAGATCATCTACATTTGGTTGAATTTTCCTATAATAATAGTTATCAGACCAGTATAGGAATGACACATTCTGAAGCTTTGTATGGAAGGCCATGCAAATCACTAGTATATTGGTTGGAGACTGGAGACAGGTTGGTCTTATGTCTAGATTTGGTTAGGGAGGCGTCAGAGAAGTTTGAGCTGATCCCAGAAAGGATGAAGGAAGCGCAGTCCATATAAAAAGTTATACGGATAAAAGGCGTAAAGACCTAGAGTTCTCAGTTAGAGATAGGGTTTTCATTAAAGTATCACTAATGAAGGGAGTGGTGCAGTTCGAAAATTTAGGGAAATTGGCACTGAGACATGTTGGTCCATTCTAGATTATAGAGAGGATTAGAAAGCTCGCATATAGGGTAGAGTTTCCAAGAAGTAAGGCATGTTTCTATAATGTATTTCATGTGTCTCATCTTTAGAAATATGTGCATGATCCAGAGACTACTATTCCTCCAACAGGGTTGGAAGATCTAGTAGTAGAGCCTAATTTGATTTTTGTTAGACAACCAGTTCGAGGTGTAGTGAGAGATGAGAAAAGATTGAGAAATAAGACAGTCAAGTTAGTGAAAGTTTAGTGGAGCGACAACGAGAAGGACTGTACTTGGGAAATAGAGAATTAGATTCGAGATACTTATCCTGATCTTTTTTAAGGGTATATCTATATACATTAGATTATATAGATAATTCCTAGTCAAGTAGACTAGTATGGTTATTAGGATCGTTACAGATGATGGTCATGTTTAGTATTTAGTCCTTACTGAATTTCGAGAACAAAATTCTTTAAGGAGAGGAGCCTGTAACACTCCTAATTTTTGATAACATAATTCAAGAGATTTATTTAGATAAATTAAATAGAATAATATAAATGTTAAGTGATAAGGTGATTGAGATTAGAATAAATATAATTAGGGTCGTGCTCAATTAACTAATTAAGTGGGTTAAAGAATGGTTTTTAGGTTAATTAATTTAAATAAGGTATTATGGTAATTTACCTCATATAACCCCTTACCCTTATATATATTCTCGTTCTTTACCATTTCATTTTCCATTCACATCATTTTGAAAACAAAACAAAAATGCAAATGAAGAGGAGCCGACCATAATCAAAGAAAAAATAGAAGAAATTTCAAATCAAGCTAAGAATTAAAGCAACGGGAATAAATCTCAATCTCAATCCAATCTCCTTACCTAAATCTAGGTGAATATACTTTATACCATCTTTGTATTTTTTTATAATCATAGTTTTTTGAATTTAAGATTAAATTCATTTTTATGATGTTGGATGATGATATGCTTGAATTATAATTTGTTTAATTTAAACTAGATTGTTTAAATGAGGTTTTATGTGATTTAAGGGAAAAACCGATCGAAATTGATTCTTCAATGCTATGGAATAAATTTATGTTATGTAAAACACGATTTTGGAGTTGGGTTTTAATTTTGATAACTTTCCAAGCTATGGAAAAACTACTATGAATTTTCAAAGGAAAATATGGTTAATTGGGTTTATAAATTTATTTTGAAAATTATACTGAGAATTTGGGTCTGAAATTTTGGTATGTTAGATAACATGATTAAAGTGAATTTCTATAATTTTCGTAGATTTTTCCTAAGTGATTTGCTATGCAAGTTAAATTATTATAGATGAAGGACTTATTTGCAATATTGTTTTGTTTAATGGAAGGGCTTATTTACTAAATCAACCTTGATTTAGATCTGAGATTTATCACCAGTTATTTAGTGAATAATTTGAAAAGTTTTGGCAACCAATTATAGGTTTACACATGGTAGGTTAGTTAGATAAAATTTGCTTTAATCAGCTTTTACTCAGAAAAGAAGGTTTCGCCTCTAATAGAAGTACCTTTCGACTCAGAGCTTTCGCCTTCAATCAAGTCAAAATGCAATAAGCCAAAACTAATACACAAGGTGTCACTTAGATGATACGTAGTGGATTGGAGGAAAGGCGGAAGGCATGGTGTCCAAAGCATTGCTTCCGATGGGGTTGATACCTTGTTTGTTTTAAAAAGAGAAGCGCATGCCTTTGTTTTATTAAAACATTCGAAGGAGTCAAAGCATATGTTTTCGAAAGAGATTTTCTAGAGGATTTCTAAGGGGTTGTCATCTTATGTTTTAAAGAATAAGATTTCAAATAGGTTTCTTTACTTATAAAAATAATGCTTTCGAGAGAAGGGGTTCCTACCTAGTCGAAGCCCTACTGCATTCTTTTACCTTTTGAGTGTCATCAATGCCTTTGAAGGGTAGTTTGTTTTAAAGATGTTTAATCTACTTTCTAAATTCTTTCGAAAGGTTCTAAGGGTTTCGAACGCAATGGCTTCTAAAGTGGGTTTCGATGCTGTCCTTCAATGTTTTGTTTAAATGATTTGAAGCTTTTGAAAGGGTGGTGCGGACACCATGATGTTTTCCCAAAAATTTGTATGATATAGAATGTTTTCGAAAGAGATACTTTCACTTAGATTCACTTTGACCCAAATGATATTTTTATATAAACCTAATGGTTTCGAAAGGCGGAGTTTCAATGATTTCGAAAGGGTTCCAATGGTTTCGAAAGGTGGACTTTCGATGGTTTCGGAAGGGATACTTTCAAAGGTTTCGAAAGAGGTACTTCCAATGGTTTCGAAGCTAAGCTTCTAAGAGTTAATAAGTAATACTTTATTGCATTCAAAAGGTTTCAAAAGAGAAGTTTTAAAGTGTTTCGAAAGGTAAGGGCCTATTGTTTTGAAAAGAGATTTATATTCTTTCGAAGGAGGTTATCCAGTGAGGTCGAAAGCAAGGTTTTGAAGGTTTCAAAAGCCTTAGTTTTCAAAGCAAATAACCCAATCTCGTTTTTAAAAGAGAACCATGGCATAATTAAATAAAGTGTTTTGAAAAGGAGTTGTGAAGAAGTTTTCTTCGATTAAAAGGTTAGAAGGAGTAACCAAGTTATTATGTTTACTTCTTCATATATGTATATATTCACATTGTAATGGATCCATCGCTGTATTTTAGGGAAGGGCGGAATAACCAGCTAGGTTGACCCAGTAGTGAATATAAATTGAGTTAACTCCTGAATGATTAGAATTTCATCCAAGAGGTCAGAAAGTCCAAAAGATAGGATGCTAAAATATTAAAGGAAGAAATTGCCAGAGGCCAATAGGTTCTTAGTATGCCCATGAAACTGTGTATTGGAAAAGATATTGGTAAGGGCCGATAGATTCATAGCAAGCCCATGAAAAAAAATGTATAATTGAAGATGTTAGAAAGATAAATTCATAATTCGCCCGTGAAAACTATTATTTGATATTGGCAGGGGCTAATAGGTTTATAGTAAGCCCATAAAAACTATATCTGGATTGAGATATTGACAGATATCAATAGGTTCCTAGTCAGCCCATGAAAACTAGGATAAGAAGAAAATATATTAGAGTTACCAATAGGTTCCTAGTCAACCCATGAAAACTAGGATAAGAGTAAAGATGTTGGAGTTACCGATAGTTTCATAGTGATCCCATGAAAACTATGTAATTGGACAGGGAGTCCGTAAACATTTTATCGGTTATTAGTCCGCCCATGAAAACTATTAGGTTAATAGTAATCCTAGAAACTATGATTGATATAGATAGTCAAAATGTGTGGGGATGGGTAATCCAGAATTGATTCACTTGTTTTGCATATCTTCATATCATATTATTTTGAGATGTTTTAACCATTGTGGATGTAGGAGCACAGTATATGGTTTTATAAAGGTTTTGAGATACTAGTGAGGGGAAATTTCGTTCCGCTAAGCGGCTGGTCTTACTAGACACCTAAATGGTTCGAGATGGTTGATTATTTTTCATACCAAGTTTCATGTTAGACTTGAAGTTTATGTTTTCCCCTTAAACTCTCGGATACTCAATTGATTTTGAGTAGTTCGAGAGTTAAGGTTTTCAGGTACCTCACTAAATGAATAAAGCTTCCAAAGACGTGTAGAAGGCATGATAGCTATTTAAAGTTCTCTTTTATTTTTATTCCGTTGTGTTGATGTAAAGGCAAAGATTTTAAATTGCCTATATATACTCTGATCATCCATGGTGGCATCTTCATATGTCACTCTTGGCGTATGTTGTAATAAATATATTTTCTCTAAACGTGGTTAACGATTATGGGATTCTGTAATGAATTGGAAATGTTTTGAAATGGAATGTGAACTTAATTGATGTTTTAAAAAAATTCTGCATTCCTATGTTTCTGTGTATCAATGTATCTAACATCGCCATATTTGGTCGTCGAGGATTAATAACTATGGATGACTACAGCATCCGTAGCCGTTAGTTTTGGGCCACCAAGTAGGCGGTTGTTACAATCAGCATGAATGATGTATCTGCCTTTCGAACCAAAATTCAAGGATTCAACGGAGAAACCAAACAACTTGTTGGAATGATTGACTTGCCTATAGAACTTAGGGAAGGCGACCTAAGAGTCACTCTCATCCAAACCTTCGTGATCATAGATGAAACTTCCGCATACAATGCCTTCTTGGGATGGCCAACACTGGCGGATTTTTGAATTTCGTTAGCCCAGTCGTGCCTTACCTTGAAATTCCCAACCGAGAACGGAGTTGGGGTGATCAAAGGAGACCAAAGTGCCGCCAAAGAATGTTGTATCGCAGAATTGCGCAAATCTAAAAAAGGAAATGAGGAAGAATGTGGGGAGAACTCTCCACATTCATGAACCTGCCGAGTAGCAACTATAGAACCGTCCGTGGCTCAGGGACAATAGCCGATTTGATAAGGCTTTGAACCTATAAAGAAGGATTTAGGGGAGGATCGAGCAGCACTAGCAGGATTGATGGTGTCTGTCCTAATTGACATGGATGACCCAACACGGGTCTTGAAAACTGGATCGCACCTCCGAAACAAGATGCTATTAGAACTCGCCAAATTTCTTTGTGCCAACTTGGATGTGTTCGCTTGGACACATTCCAATATGTGTGAGGTATCATCGAAAATTGCATGCCACTCACCCAACATTGGTCTCAAGTATACACCAGTAAAACAGAAGAGGTGCAGCCCGGGTCCCGAACGGTCCAAGGCGTTGAGTGAAGAAGTAGACAAGCTGATGGCCAAAGGTTTTATCCGTGATGCGACCTACTCCAAATGGGTATCTAACCTGGTTTTGGTCAAGAAGTCCAATGGAAACTGGCAAACTTATATCAACTGTTTAGATTTAAACAAAGCCTGCCTGAAAGATAGCTTTTCTCTTACCAGAATTGACCATCTTGTGGATGGGACAGTTGGACATGAACTGCCGTCATTTATGGACGCATACTTAGGATAAAATCAGATCTCGATGCACGAACCTAATTAGGAAAATACCAGCTTCATCACCGATCTAGGATTATACTGTTACAAGGTAATGCCGTTTAGTTTAAAGAATGCTGGGGCAACCTACCGAAGATTAGTAAATTCCATGTTCAAGCGTCAGATCGGAAAAACTATGGAAGTCTATGTGGATGACATGTTGGTTAAATTGCGAATAGCTTCCAATCACTTGGATAATCTCGTCGAAACGTTTGAAATACTCCGAAAATATGGGATGAAACTTAATCCACTAAAATGTCACTATGTGGTAGCCTTTAGAAAGTTCTTGGGATTCATAGTGAGCGCCAGAGGCATCGAAGCAAATGCAGAGCAAATTACTGCCCTCCGAGAAGTCGAAGTCCCAAAGAACAAGAAGCGGTTACAAAGCCTGAATGGGAAAGTCACAGCGCTAAGCCAGTTCATCTCAAAAGCCACCGATAGATGTATACCATTCTTTGATGCACTAAATAAAGGAAAGAAGTACTATATATATATTTTCAAACTATAAGTTTATATAAATTATGTAATCTAAACTATTGAATTATATATGTAAGGTAAAAATTATGTAATCTGTTTATTTTCTATTTAAGTGAGCCTTGTCAAACCGCATTTAAAGAGTTGCTACAACATATGGAAACCCTAACATTCCTATCAAAGCCAGTACATGGAGAGGACTTGTTCATCTACTTAGCAGTCTCACTTCATGCATTAAGTGCTGTTCTTATATGTGAGGAAGCTAGGATCCAATGACCCATATAGTACATTAGTAAATGGTTCACTGGAGCCGGGAAAAATTATCTGAAATTGGAAAAACTAGCATATTGTCTCTTGATTGTATCCAGGAAATTATGACCATATTTCCAGCCACACTCGATCAAAGTATTGACCGACCAACCCTTAAAGCAAGTATTGTACCACACCGAGACTTTCGAGTGGCTCACTAAATGGAATATTGAATCGACTCAATACGAAATCACTTACCATCCTAGAAGGACAATCAACAAGCAAGCATTGGCGGATTTCATCGCCAAATTTATCATACGGGATGATGAAGAAGAAATTACTCTGGAAGAGGAAACACGATGGAAGATCTTCATCGATGGTGCATCTAATAACTTCTACTCGGGGTGAAATGGTAGTGCTCGAGACACCCGAAGGACGAGCCATCTACTATGCCTTACGATTAGAATTACCAGCGATAAATAATGTAGAGAAATACGAGTAATTGACAGCTGGGCTAAAAATTATGGAAGAGCCGGAGATAAAATCCATACACATCGGTAGAAGGAGACCTTGCCTTACATCTAAAGTGCAAGAGTTGCTGAATGACATCGAACATTACACCATAACTCACATCTCGAGTGAACAAAAGACGAAGGAGGATTATCTAGCCAAACTCGCTATTACCTGGAAGCTCAGTCATGGGGCTAGTCTTGGTTGAAACTCTAACTACTCCAAGCATAAGCAAGATGGAAGTAGATTGGATTTTGAAGCAGTCGAAGAAACAAAAACGTGAATGATGCCCATTAAAGACTACTTGCTCATAGAAGCTCTCCTCGCAGATAGGAATCAGCGAAAAAAGCTTCTCTAAAAGGCACCACAGTACATAATGTAGGATGGGATACTCTACTGAAGAGGATTCTCTACCTCCTTGCCCATATGTGTGACCAACGATGAAGCTTGAAGGATCCTAAGAGAAGTTCACGAAGCCGACTGAGGAGACCATACCGAGGGTTGCAAGGAAAATCATTCCATACAGGTATTTCTAGCCAATAGTAAACCGCGATGCACTAGATTATGCCAGATGGTGTGACCGATGCCAAAGATTCAGTAAGACTAAAAGAACTCCCTCCACAGAGAAAACGTAGATGATCAACTCATGACCGTTCGCAATATAGGGAATTGATCTGATTGGCATATTACTGATAGCTAAAGGAGGGTCTAAATATGTTATAGTTGTCGTTGACTATTTCACCAAATGGGCCGAAGCGGGAACCTTGGCCACCATTACCACGAAGAAGTTCATTAACTTTGTTACTAAAAACATTATTTGCAAATTTGATGTGCCATAGAAAATCATCACTGATAATGAGACACAATTCGAAAGCACCGAGTTCAAAGAATTTTGCAAATGCTTCTGAATCGAGAGGAGCTTTTCCACGATCGCTCATCCACAAGAAAACGGGAAAGAAGAAGAAATAAACAAGATCATCAAGTCCACATTCAAAAAACAGCTAACTAAAACTAAAGGGAATTAGGTTGATGAACTTCTACTCGCATTATGGGCTTAAAGAACAACACAACAAGCAGCAATTAGGCATACCCCGTTCACGTATGCATATGGTTCAAAAGCAATGATCCCCATTAAAATAGAAGTCCCCTCTCATCGAAGGCAGAATTTCAATCAGAGGCAAAACGAGCAGCTCCTACTTGAGTCCCTTGATATGATCAACAGGAAGAGCTGAATTATGGAACACTGCTCACCAAAAAGGGTTGCATGGTACTTCAACTCCAAAGTTCACAATGGAACCTTCAAAGTGGAAGACCTCGTTCGCAAACGCGTCCATCCCATACCGGGAACCTCTGGACTAAACTGGGAAGGACCGTATGTGATCAGTCAAAAGTTTAAGGATGCAACATTAAAAATGACAACTATTGACAGAACCCAAATTTCCCAAGCATGGAACAGTGAATTGCTACATCGTAACTTTATCTAAAATTACCTTATATACATTTTATTTCAGCAAATAAGCCATCCCGGAATATCGAGGGCATTGTAAATACGCAGAACTTGCCTAATTTTTACTAATAACATTTCTTTGCTTTCTGAACCAATAAAACCGTGTTCATAAAAGTAACCTGTTGAATCAATGGGGTCTAATCGGCTCAAAACCATCCAAAAGCTGCTTGAGATAGTGGAACCATTCTCAAGTATGCCCCACTTACCCATCGGATCAACAGAAAGCATATCGACCCAAACCGTTGGATCGATGAAACCCGATCACCGCCTTCTAAGAACCAGTATTGCTTCAGTAATGCCGGGAAGGCCCAAATCAAAGTCGTGCATCCCATATGTCGTGCATCACGTCTTGGATTATGGAATCACATTTAGGCAAGTACAAACTCAAAAGTCACACACTCTCATAAGCCACGCATTACTTTTGAGCCATGGAATCATGCTCTCGAAGCATGAACTCCTCACGTTGCTCGAAGATTGGTATCGTTGAGGAATTCCAAACCATTCTGAATCGACAGATTATATCGATCGCAAAACCCACGCATCCCATATGCCCCACCCACACCCAAAAGCCATGCACTTCGTAATCCGCACACATTCTTAATACCAGTATTTTTCCGATAATATCGAAAAAATCGTCTATTGTAGGACTAACAAAAATCAATCCACTCCTACTATCTGGAGTGATGTATGAATTTGGCAAAGTCAAACGGCTACGTATTAGCAGAGAATTCTAATTGTTGACCAACAATATCTCCAAAATCAAGCAGTTCAAATCACAAGTTCCCGAAGGTAGGAACTGCAAAACTGGTCCGATTACAGACACCCAAAGAGTCAGTCGGATAAATCGTTCATTTGTCAAGTTTTTGAAGTAAGCAACCCCGTGAACTAGGGGCCACCCATATCGATACTCAAAAACTAAAATCAAGTACTACACAGTTCTATTACTCTAAACAGATAAATTTGGTGGCAATTATAGGTCTAAATAAAATAAAAATAGTAGCAAATGAAATTGGCATAAGTGCATGAAATGCTGAAAAGTAGATAGATAAAGTTACAATCAAAATGTCAGCTTTGTATTACTTAAAGCATTTTCTATACAAGGTCAAAATGTGGGGGCTGTACCCCCGCAATATCGGCCAACAAAAAGAAAAATAAAGATGCTGCAATAATCAAATCAGTAAGTGTAGACTCTACACTTGAACAAAGCACGTATCAAACAAAACAAAATGCTCCCAAAAACTAGCTCCACCATTGCTCAAGCCTATCAATGCCTCTTTCCATCGCTCCACTTCCTACCTTTAATCACGAGTCTCTTCTTCTTCTCAGAATCCTTGCCAAGAGTAGTGTCACCCCCGAAACATCTGCTATCTCCTCGGCACTAACATCTCCTCCTTGCGCTTCGACTTTCTTGGAAGACTCCTCCTTGGCCTTACGCTTCCGGGATTTGCAGAAGCTTCTCAAAGATTTTATCTCTTAACCTTTTCCTTCTTAACGACAGCCATTTGTTATTCAGATTTATGAAGCTGGCCAGTCTTGTCCTCTGCTCTTGAGCTTCATCTGCTATGAAGTCGCCCTCTAAAGATACAGAAGGGTCGCCTAGACCATGCATTTGCAGAAATCTTCTTGGATTACGGCCCTGGCTGCGAGCCAGATGCGAGTGTAGCAATCGGAGCGGTTATGGAGATAAGCATCGAGGCGGTTGAAATAGAGGCATACCCAGGCATCGAGGAAATCGACGGGTTAGTAAGTAAAGAGGACGAACCTATAAGATCAAAAAAGAAAGAATTAAGTTCATCTTGTTCTTGTGGTGTGAGCTAAAAATTCTCAAACTCAGGGGAAATAAGGTTATCTGCAATAGTGGAATGGTCGAGAATATCAATCTCGTATCCCCACCTTCTTCTTCTTTTGATGGCCGCATGATCTTTGGAGAAGTTCAGGGGCGACCTGAAGTTTCAAAGGTAGCTGCTGGAGGAATAAACGGCAAAGAAAAATGGCAGAACTTGCCAACTAATCGCGAGACTGTCTTGATGATCCTCCTGGCGCAGAAATGAAAAGCCCCGATAATGTTTCGGCAATTGCATCTTAGCACCATAGACAACCCTCTGTTCCTTTCAATTCGAGGGAACTCTCAACCATCTATCAGTACTTTCTTTGATTTCTTATTAAGGTAGGCATCCTCCAACTCTTGCTCTGTATATACATCCAAGTTCTCTAAAAATGGGCTAAGATTTCTTCCCAAACCACGACAAGAGTACACAAAATTTTGGGGCCTAAATAATTGAGGTTCCCCTAATGTAGCAAGGAGTTAACATAGAAATTTAAGATGGTATCGTCTATCTTCTCACATCATTTTTCGGAAGTGTCCTACATCTCCAAGTAATCCATTATTATGGCGGGCTTCTCAACTTCAACTCAAGTCTTCTTGGCACTAAGTTGCACAACGTTTTCTTGGAGCGAAGCAATCGTCTGGACTTGATCGTAAACGGTCCTGTCACGTGATTCCATAAGTCCCGCATATTCAACTATTGTCTTATTATGCCCTTCAACAACTTTGTCATGATCAACAATATTCTTCTTTAGGCTTTAATAATTATGTCATGGGCTTCGAGCTTAACTTTATCTGCATAGGCCTTTCTGATTTCATCTCGAAACACGATCTCTATTTTTGCACGAGCCTCTTTCAGCTCCTTCAGCAAGCCAGTGCTGTTCTTACTCTCCCGAAGTGGAGCATCCCTCTCTCATATTAGTTGTCCAATTCTGGCGTCGCATTTTTCTAAAGCCCTATCGAAATCATCTTTCTCCGATTCAAAGGAGAGGATCTCTTGATAATTATTACGGTTTGTGTTGGCCAGCTTCTTGCATAACTTTTCCCATCCCTTGGCTTGATCTAAATCACTTTGAATTGCCTAAAGATGGGGCATATAGGAATCTTTGCGGACTGGGCGAAGGTCACTGTCAAACTTAATTCCTTTTAGAAACTACCCGAGGGGTGTAGCTTCGAGTCTAAGGGGACCGAACGGAAGAATTTAAGCTGGCATTCTATGAGGATGCAAGGAGCTAGAAGCGAGCACCATGTGAGTCGATAGGGCTTAAGATGAAAATGGAGCCTAAATAGAAGAAACCAAAACTTCAAGACCAACAGAAATTGGGGCCGGGGCAAAAGCCTGATGCTTAGAGGGATGAGAATCGCGATCAACCTTCGACTTCTTGGACGGTTCCACTAGGTTGTCAGGGTTTTTTCTCTTCACGTAACCACTCTTATATGTCTAATCGCATTCTTTATCATCTCGGTGACAAGCTTTAGCTTTTGAGTCTTTCTGCCTTCTCCGCCCTTCCTTGGTTTCACTGGGCTGATGGCGGCTTGAAAATCGCCTTGACCAATGTTTTGAATCAGTTAATTGTTCAAGATCGTTGTAAAGTCCATGACCTCTTATGGTACTTGACATGAAGAATAAATAAAGCGCTTTAACAACGAGAAATTAGCCTAAATAATTCATGTGTAAGTGAATGTGATCCTAGTGAAATATGTAATGTTTCTTAAGGGACATAAAAGGACATCACAAACTGGATCGATAAGCCACCATGGTAGAAATCGGGCTGGCTGACTCTAGACACAATATGACCAAGGCGAGGATATGTTCTCTCGAATTTGAAATCTAACCACATAAATTCATTGATATCCATGTAAACATTGCTCAAATCCCTGAAGTCCACGTTGATACTTTTAATCGAGGAACACTAATGTTGCTCGGCTGCTCGGGGAGCATCTTTATTGAAAATCTCTTGGAGAGGCGAATCTAGGAGAATGGGACTCCCAGACTCTCATCACATGATTCGAAGTCTCCATCGTTGAAGCCCGCATTGAAATCATCATCACTAGAGGAGGAACCATAATTAATGCTTCCTTCAACTTCACGCTCCTCCTTTTCTATTGCAACTGTAGCCTTGCCCTCATGCTGCTTGAATTCTACTTCCCTTTTCTCCAAAATCGGGGGCATTTTGGCCAGACAGCTGGCTTCAGTCGTTATACCCCTTCCTTCATGAGTTTCTTAGGTTAACTCGCAAGAAGGTCTTTCTTTCTCTGGGAAACCACCTTTTTTAGAGCCATGTGATGAAGGAGTGGAGCATGTTCGTATTCTAGAACGAGAAGGAGACGGGACTTCAACGTCCACCATGGATCTCCCAGGATGCAACAGCCCATATCGGAGCAAATTCCCATCTGTCAGCAAAAATTTAACCAACTTCTCCTCAGCATCTATAGACTTCAAAGTATGGAAAATCTTGATGGGTCTTTAAACGACCTCGAATTAACTACAAGAAGTATTTAATGTATCAGGATTCCCACAACGACGTATCGAAACTCAACAAGTAAATGAGAGAACTTACCTCCCATCATCCAAAGGTGGTTATATCCTTCGAGACACCTTACAAAGAAATACCAGTCTTGAATTGAGATATACTGCATTGAAACTGTAGCATAATCTTGTGATTCCTTTGGGCCTCAAAGACGACAAGGGATGGGCACCCGTCTCTTCTAAAACGAGAGGAAATATTTCAACTCGTCGAATCTCGGGGCCCGTTTAAATGTCTGCATAAACAGGACATGATGGCAATTCAATATTTCATATCCATTAGGATAAGTCTGGAATGGGCAATTCCTAAATTTAGGAGTGCTTCTTTTAAGAAGTTATTGAAGAGGGGCACTGCTTCATTTAAGAACATATACCATTGGCAAGCGGTGCAACTCGAAAGCGGCATATAGGCAAACTCATTCTTCTCCAAAAGACGTACATCATCCTCCAAAATGCAATTTTGTATGCAAATATTATGTAAAACCTTAGCAGATATTACGGAAGAAGCTCTCTCTAGAGGATTAAGTAGAACTCTAAAATTTGGAGGAGTTCGATCAACAACCGAGCCAACCAGAACCAGTTGACTATATTTGGCTTGCGGAACCGAAGAGGAAGGCGGAAGAGATGATGATTCAGCTTCTGAAAGTGCCGAACTTCCTTTACTGGACTTATGGCAAGGGGATGGATGCTTCATTCTATACAACATAATTTACATCTAGCGCAGTCAGGTAATTCTATCTTTAAGTAAAAGTACCTACATAACACTAGAATGTTGAAGGAATGTCGGTTTACACTGACATATTCGATTTCATGTATAACCTGGGGCATGCGCAGTGTTTTATTGATGTGAGGTGAGCTCGGTGTCTTGAGCACTAGAAATGCCCTATCCTTATAGATATTTTGCTCACCGTGAAGAATATAAAGGGCTTCTCATATCATTTATTGAAGTTATTTCTTCTACACTTACCCGTTATCGATCAACGATCGATAACGGATCTGTTGTCTAAAGCAACGTGGAAAGCTCTTCCCATTTCAGGTGCACTGAGTTTTCAATAATGGGACTAATCTGACGTCTCCGAAAGGCTGTAATAATATAAGCTGCACGTGAGATGCTCTCCTAAGCTGCTATTCCCCTTCCGACGTACAAAAACCAATTCGTGAGACGTCGTGTTATATCAACAATGTAACTTAGTGCAAGTCAATTCTGATTCTGTGGACGAAAATAGCAAAACATGTCAAGCACTAGGTTAAAGCTTGAGTATCATTCCGTGAAGAGATCAATACTCAATTTACTATCCTCTTCCACAAAATTGCAATCAACTCGAATTCTTTGCAATGAAATCACCAATACAACCCCATCGTCGAATTGCTAAACGAACGTCAAAATCAATATTACCCTCCTATAATCAAGAATAAAAAAGAGGATGTGAATGAACTTGAAATGTTGGTGGCCTATGGTAAAAAGAGTCGGCGACGATCCAAGGGGAAAGGTTGGTAGCGGTCAGAACGGCAGAGCAACAAGGATGCGTGGCTAGGTCAAGGCGGTGGCAAAGTCAAGGATAGTCAAAGGCGAGGTGCTCTGATGGCGAAGAGAGCCGACGTTTTTGGAAAAGGGTGAGTAAGGATTTACAACTTCTGGATCGAGTCACCGAGCAGAATAGTCGAATCATGAATGAAAGCTTGAATGGGATAAGGTAAGCTCAAATAGATTAAGACACTGGAGAGAGAAAAATTCACTAAGTCCATGGATCGCTAGCAATCCATGGACTATGGATCGCTAGCGATCCATGCAATTTCGACCAAAATTTTCTCAATTCACCGAGCATGATCTAAGTGTCGTTACAAGCCACTAGAAAATTGTCGGATTGAAATTGATTTGTTGTTATAAGCAATGAAGATTCCCATAAGAATTCAGCAGATGAATGAATGACCCGAACTGAATTCTCACAATGGCCTCAACGCAATCGCTTGAACTTCAACAAGGGATAATTCAAAAGCAGTAACTTTTAAAGCACACCTTGTTTTCAACAAAGGCATACTCTTAGGGGAATGTTATTCGGTTTTCGACCCAATATAATTAAAAAGAAGTCAAAACATCTACATTGAGTTAGAGCAACTTAAGTGCCAACCAAAAGGATTAGAAGAATCAACCAAGAAAGGTTAGAGAAAAAGAAGACCAAAATATGCTTAGGTGATGGATCGCTAGCCATCCATCTTCTATGGGTCACTAGCAATTCATAAGGATTGCTCGTAGATCCTCTAATCCTCTTACACAATGATTCAATAAGTATTCTAGGAATAAATGCTAAGTTTGATGGAATTCTAAACTAGTTAGATCGAGAAGTGAGCATTCGTCTGATTCAGTCAGCAGTTCAATGCAACCAGTGTATGAACCATCCTTGAAACAAGGCGACTAGCTATGAAATTACATGGAGGGCACCGACATAAAGCAAGAAGTGCAGCCCAAAAGAAGAAATCCGCCTATGTACATGGATCACCAGTGTTCGTCGATGGAGATTCTATCGGTTTAGAAAACCGTCGAACGAATTTTGAAATAAAATTTACCGCAAGCGCACGGTGAACGAATGTAGCACACGGCGAATACGGGTCGATCCGCAGGGAATTGATGATTTTAAAATTCTATTCAATCAAATTAACCAAAGTTGAAAGTGTGATTAGATAAAAATGTAAGAAATTAACAAAAACTAGCAAAAGAAAATAATAAAAATATGAGAGTCAAAAGAACAATTTAGAGATAAATCCACTCTTTAGATCATATAAATCAACAAAATGAAGTTATGATCTCTCTTTTCTTTTCATTAGTGTAATTAGTTGATGTGTTTATCATAAGTATGATATATTTGTGCTATTAATTAGCCCAATATAAACCATCAAACTATAACACAACCACCAATACACTTTTAAATCTCATAAAATATGACAACAAAGTTGAAAGCAAAATCTATTTTAAGCATGGCCTATTAACTATGAATTAGAAATATAAGCCATCAAATTTTAATTTCAACAATCACTTCTTTGCCATAATCATATGTAGATGAAGAGGCAATTTGTGTTTTGTTTGTTTAAGTATAGCCTATTTGTTATGAACAACATAGACTATCAAATTCAAAGCTAAACAACATCATTAAACTATTTCAACCATTCTCATTAAGCACAAAAAGAGAGAATAAACATCAAATTAAGTTGAAGCTACATGATTAGAGAGCTTCATTACCCCTAAATTGAAGGGGTTTAGCCTCTCATATTTGTCATCATATGAACAAATGTAGCAAACAACATTGAATAAAAAGAAGAGGAAAAAGAGAGCAAAATGAAAGGAAAAATTATTCTACTTGCATAAAAGAGAAGAGATCTACACTACAACATGAAAGTAAATAAGCATGAAAAGAAAATGAACATATATTGAAGTTGCATAAAAAAAAGAATTACATAAGAGAAGACATGGCTAAGTAGCCATGGAAAGAAAGAGAGATTTGATTTATTTTCTAAACTAAAACTAACTAACTAAGAGGAAGATGGCTACATGAAACATAAGGGGTATTTATACAAGTTAGAAACCCTAATGCATATTTTTGGGGAGTACCCAAAATGCCCCTTAGGAAGTGTGGAGGCCAAGTAAACATTAACATGTCTTAATCCCTCATTAAATGTACATGAAACCATTAGCACCATAAGCATGTGCATTAGCCTTTAATTTGTACATTAAGGTAGGTGGGTAGGTGGGGTCCTCCATGTTCTTCACTTTGAATTATTTCCATCTTCATTCCTTTGTATTAATTTTGTGCATGCATATCTTCATGAAACCACTTCTATTTGAGATCAAAATCCTACAAAAATATATACAAATTTTCATTTAATTTTTCTCAAAGAAATATATGCACACAAATGACCGTTTTGCCCATATATGAAGATGAATATGTGACAATTTGGAATAATTTGAATTTTTTGTTTAAACAAGTAAAAATACCCGATATGATCATTTATTTAATTCAAATAGATTAAATATGGTGGTAAAAATATGCACATTTACGTGCACATCAAATACCCCCACACTTACCTTTTTATTCGTCCTCGAATAAAGTAGAACTAAGATAAATCCATTTTCGTAGGAAACACGATTGCATTGAGCGTATGCAACAAGCCTTTAAACCTCTGGGTGTCCCCAGTAGGACGAGTGTTGTCTCGTGAGGGATTTTAGCGGATACTACCCACAAAATCCAAATGCATGATGAAAATATTTACCAAATACAAGATTTATTTACAAAGAGATGAATGCAAAATTTTGAAAATATTTACAAATGAAGGATTTATTTTTAAATTGACACGAATAAGCTAAATATAGGTTTTGGTTATCATCTTGAAATTTTTTAGTCATTTACTCATCAAAATTTTCAATAAAAAAAAAGTTATCATAACAAATAGACTATAGTTTAACTTGTTATTTTGGTTGATAACAAAGTGTAATTATGAAAAGGATTTTTAGTTGATTATCAAAGTTTATCAAAGTGGTATTTTTATTTCTTTTCAATAACAAATCAAATCAACTAAGTAAAAATAGTGCTAGGATTTCAATTGCTTGCTCTCTCATTATTTGCAAGAAAAATTACACACCTAGCTCAGGTAAACTGAGGCCAGATATACCACCCATGCACTGCCTTTCGGGCTTATGTGAGGGGATTACAGAGTATGGCGAGTGCACACACTTTCGTGCATACACCTATCGACCGTAGGTGGTTTTTATTAAGTCTATTCTTTCTTTTTTTACATGCGTTCCATACATGCATAACCGTGAGGACTTTTAAATGAGTATGAAAGCACATGATCAAATATTCTAAGTAATTCACCCATGCATAACCGTGAGGACTTTTAAATGAGAGTGAATACTTTGTTATTATTTTTTTATTTTTTTTTAAGAGAGAGAGAGTTTTGCAAAATCATCTTAGCATCATTTAACTTAGAAGACAAAAAAAATGTTACATCCTTTACTTTAAATTCACCACTTTTAAAACAAAGATTTTCAATTAGGATGTATTTCATAATTAACACGTATGAATCTTCCTATATACTAGTTAAACCATTGTTATTTATAATCAAACTTCATTTTTATTTTTGTTAAGACAAATAAATTTTCAATAATTTCAATTAATAAACCAAAACCATATATTTATCCTATAGTGTTTCTTTAAAAATAAATCAAAAACGCTAAAAAAAAAATCTTCTTTTTTTTTGGAGTTTTTTTTTTTGAGTTTTTGGAAGAAAAATGAAAAATTAATCCTGAAAAATCAAGAAGAAGATGAGTCTTCCCCCACACTTGATTTTGACCGTGTCCCCACAGTCAACCCAAGTCAAAAGGAACGTTTATTATTATTTTGCATGAAAATGAAATGTATTTACACGATATCAGAAAGTATATTGCCAAAAAGTAAATGAAACGGTCTTCCAAAGACCGATTCATTTGTCTCGTCAAGTATACGAGACACAGCTTAGGCTTGAAAAACCAAATCGTAAAAGATTTTGAAGTCGAATGTTGATTTGGAAAAACGAATGTCGTTCTATTGCAAAATTAAGTGAGTTGTTTTGTTTTCGATGATTTTTGGGGCAGATAAAACAAGTGATTGAAATTCAAGTTTATTTTTACCAAATTGAAATTCAAGTTTGTCATTGAAAAATTCTTCAAAATTATTTATTTCAAAATCAAAATGGTGATGTAAATCTTCCCCTTCAGAATTCAACAACTCGTTTTCAAAAAGTCCATAAAACTCATGTTCGTTAAATTTGACTTCCTTTGTTGGATTATCAACAACTTCATCGTGTAAATCGAGTTTAAAATTCAAAGTTGTCGTATTCAAATTGTCAGAAAAAGGAAGATCGAAGTTTAAATCGAATTTCGCACCCTCAAAAGAATTGAAATCCAGCTCAATTACCGTATTTTCAATAACTTGATTAAGATCGTCATTATCAAATTCAAAAGTTGTTATTTGAAAATCGTCGATTTGGGTAAAAGGTGGATTATCACTTGACTCATCACACGTTGAGATTTGATTTTGTTGTTCACGTTGTTTCATATAAGTTTCAAACAACAAATCCGTGTGATCATCGTAAATTTCATTCATTTGTTCAACAAAATCCAATTTATAGTTATTAAATTGAGAATTTTCGATTTGGATTTGTTGAGAACAAAAATTTTCACTCGTAACATGGTTAAGATTATTCCCATTGCCAAATTCGTTTGAAAAGTTGTTCCCATTTTCATGTTGAGTTTGGAATTCATTTTGGAGTTCGAAATTAGATTGGCATGGGTTATAATCGTAATTGTTTGAATTTTGAATTGAATTCAAATTTTGAAATCCTTGACTCGAGTTATTACACAAATCAGAATTACATAAATCATTTATCTCTTGATTTTGTCATGTAAAAAGTTCGAGTAAAGATGAAATCATTTCAATGCTATTTTCAAGAGTCGAACGTTGGTCATCGTTTTGAAAATTTTGTTGTTCGAAATTTGAATTATTTACAATATAGTTGTTGTTAAAATATCCATACGAATTTGGACTGAAATCATATGGATTATA
Organism: Allium cepa; assembly: GCA_030765085.1. Taxonomy (NCBI): domain Eukaryota; kingdom Viridiplantae; phylum Streptophyta; class Magnoliopsida; order Asparagales; family Amaryllidaceae; genus Allium; species Allium cepa. The sequence goes on from CM060934.1 coordinate 693,702,565, forward strand.
TTGATTTTCACAACTATTGTAAAATTCAAGTGGATATGGATATTCGGACATTTTCAAGAATGTTTTTTTTTGGTTTTTTTATAAACGAAAAATATTTACAAAGAAAATTTATTTTTGAAAAGGGAAATCAATTTTTGTTTTTTTTTTATTTTTCAATTTTTTTTCGAATTTTGGTTTTTCTAATTTTTTTTTGGATTTTTTTTTTGAAATTTCAAAGAAAAAAAAAATTCAAAAGAAAAGGAATATTTACAACTTTTTTTAGTTTTGAATTTTGAATTTTTTGTTTTTTTTTAAATATGCATGAACTAATGCAACTAAATGAATGCAGGGGTCTAATTACAAATGATTTATCCTAAGTTAACCCAAAATTGTATAATCACAAACTGTCTTAAATAAACAAGATAGTTCTCAGCCAGGTAACGGACAGGATTTATCGGTGCACCACGAATCACCGTAGCAATGCAGCCGAAGGTTTAAGTACCTTCAGAGGAACAACCACTATAATATTTACGAATCACCGTAATATTTATAAATGGTTATTACTCTGCCGTAGCCTAGACACCAAGAAATTAAATTGTTCAAAGAAGACAAATTGTCGATATACAATTAAGTGTTGTCGATGTTTAACCGTTTTTATTAATCAAAATCTAGGATGAAATGCAGAATAGAAACTAAACGTGTATTAACAATGCAACTACGAATGAATTTTTTTTATTTTTTTAAAATGCAAATGCAAGAAACCAACAATTCAATTCAAATAAAACTAGAAATGAAAGCAGAATTTTTTAACAAGCAGAGCAATTTATTTTGGCTAGCTAAGGAAGCAATTTTCAGCAAGCTATTCTTCCTTTATTTCCTGCTTTGGCAACCTGAAAATTAAAAACTAAGATATATACAATATTTTTTTTTGAAAGGAAACTTATTCGTCGACGGAGATTCTATCGGTTTAGAAAACCGTCGAACGAATTTTGAAATAAAATTTACCGCAAGCGCACGGTGAACGAATGTAGCACACGGCGAATACGGGTCGATCCGCAGGGAATTGATGATTTTAAAATTTTATTCAATCAAATTAACCAAAGTTGAAAGTGTGATTAGATAAAAATGTAAGAAACTAACAAAAATTAGCAAAAGAAAATAATAAAAATATGAGAGTCAAAAGAACAATTTAGAGATAAATCCACTCTCTAGATCATATAAATCAACAAAATGAAGTTATGATCTCTCTTTTCTTTTCATTAGTGTAATTAGTTGATGTGTTTATCATAAGTATGATATATTTGTGCTATTAATTAGCCCAATATAAACCATCAAACTATAACACAACCACCAATACACTTTTAAATCTCATAAAATATGACAACAAAGTTGAAAGCAAAATCTATTTTAAGCATGGCCTATTAACTATGAATTAGAAATATAAGCCAACAAATTTTAATTTCAACAATCACTTCTTTGCCATAATCATGTATAGATGAAGAGGCAATTTGTGTTTTGTTTGTTTAAGTATAGCCTATTTGTTATGAACAATATAGACTATCAAATTCAAAGCTAAACAACATCATTAAACCACTTTAATCATTCTCATTAAGCACAAAAAGAGAGCATAAACATCAAATTTAAGTTGAAGCTACATGATTAGAGAGCTTCATTACCCCTAAATTGAAGGGGTTTAGCCTCTCATATTTGTCATCATATGAACAAATGTAGCAAACAACATTGAATAAAAAGAAGAGGAAAAAGAGAGCAAAATGAAAGGAAAAATTATTCTACTTGCATAAAGAGAAGAGATCTACACTACAACATGAAAGTAAATAAGCATGAAAAGAAAAAGAACATATATTGAAGTTGCATAAAAAAAAAGAATTACATAAGAGAAGACATGACTAAGTAGCCATGGAAAGAAAGAGAGATTTGATTTATTTTCTAAACTAAAACTAACTAACTAAGAGGAAGATGGCTACATGAAACATAAGGGGTATTTATACAAGTTAGAAACCCTAATGCATATTTTTGGGGAGTACACAAAATGCCCCTTAGGAAGTGTGGAGGCCAAGTAAACATTAACATGTCTTAATCCCTCATTAAATGTACATGAAACCATTAGCTCCATAAGCATGTGCATTAGCCTTTCATTTGTACATTAAGGTAGGTGGGTAGGTGGAGTCCTCCATGTTCTTCACTTTGAATTATTTCCATCTTCATTCCTTTGTATTAATTTTGTGCATGCATATCTTCATGAAACCACTTCTATTTGAGATCAAAATCCTACAAAAATATATACAAATTTTCAATTAATTTTTCTCAAAGAAATATATGCACACAAATGACCGTTTTGCCCATATATGAAGATGAATATGTGACAATTTGGAATAATTTGAATTTTTGGTTTAAACAAGTTAAAATACCCGATATGATCATTTATTTAATTCAAATAGATTAAATATGGTGGTAAAAATATGCACATTTACGTGCACATCAACCAGTGATCCATAAGATCATGTTATATTGCTATGAAATTTTTTAAAAGGACGATGGAGAAGTATCCGAAGTAATAAGATCATAAGCAACCCAGAACCTGTGGATCACTAGTGATCCATCAACTATGGATCGCTTGTAATCTATCGGGTTAGCTTGGTGTCATCCCGCCTTTTGGCAAGGCCATGACACCAAGAACTTGACTAGAAACCAAGGACTGTTCGTTTTGGAGATCGGTTATACATAGGTTCACTATGGATACTGGTAAATTATTCCTAAGTTCTGATCGAGCCACAATTAATGTGACATGAAAAGAAAAGCTAAGAGATTCAGCACTCCAAATTTCAAGTCAATCGGAGTTCATATGCTCAAGATATTGATCGACCAAAGTCAAAAGCAAAGCCCTTAGTTCGTATCCATTAAGCGATAAGAACATAAGCGATGTGAACAGAAGTGATGTGAACAGAAGCGATGTGAACAGATGCAAACTCGACAGCCTTCAACAAATTCAAACTTGCATCGATCATAACTCAAAATCTACAAGTCTAAATGCTATGAAATTTTTGTAGAAGCTTCCTGATGCACCAAAGAATGTTCATGATCGATCCTAGCTTGACCGGACTATTTTGGGATCGATAAGAATTTCACTTGGATCGATCCTAAATCACTCTAGATCAGTCATGTGGGCCTACCTGCGCATGAGAGTAGTTATTCTAGGTTTTTGAGAAGGTATTTTCAGATCTACACCTATAAATAACAGTCCTATGGCAACTAAAAAGGGATCTTCTTCTCTCCTAGGCGAAACTCTGTCATTTTTGCTATTGAGTCTCAAAGGCTTGTAATTGTAATTACAGTATAAAAGGAATAAAAGGGTTGATTCAAAGTGGATGTAGGCTGGAGATAGCTGAACCACTATAAATCTTATGTTCTTTCTTGCTTTCTTACATTTTTAACTTTGTTATTTCTTTATTTTTGTTCTCTACTTAATCTGGATCTGAGATCTGTGTGTGGATATTGAGGATCTGTGTATATACACAGGTGCTTTCACTACTTCTGGGTGTGACCAATTTTGATGCAAATACTTTGGCGCTTTCACTGAGAATTGAACTCAGGTTTGGAATTTAGATTTGGAAAGCTAAAGTATCAGACCTAAAAATAACCATGGTTAGGCAATCGGCAAGAAAGACGTTACTAGAAAGGAGCCATCAAGAGGGGAGTCAAGAGGCTTCCTTTGGAGTGAATCAGGCCTCTATTTTCATCACCAGGGACGAGATGGAGATGATGATGAGAGCTATGCAGGAATTGCTGAAAAGGAAGGAGGACATGATGTGAAACCTTCTCAGACAGTTTGGGTAGGCAGGAACAGCTCGAGCTTTAGGAGTTCAGATCCACGGAGCTGGAACAGGAGGATCCAACAGGCAATTGATGGAGCGGCCCAATAGGGCGCAACCCCAATCAGCACACAATTACTAATTTGTATTGATCCAGACTCGGGGACACACCACCATGTAATGATAGACCAATTTATGGAGGGATTCTAGGTGACACCACAAAATAGGATGCTTGCAGGAGCAGAAGAGTACGTAATGAAGAGTATGTGCCCGAATTCCCTTGGGGACTCGGGGGCAACCCTTGGTGGACAACACTGGACTAGTTGAGATCATCAGCCGAACTATATGCGGAGGCTTAGAAAACATAGATCTGGAAGGAGTAAACAAGATTCCGTTTACCCACGACATCACGATGGCTTAGAATCCACCAGAGTTCAAGTTGCCTGCTTTGGAGGTATACAATGGTTAGGCTGATCCTACCATCCCTTGATGAGGTACACAAGACATATTGAAGTGCTAGGGGCATCGAAGGAAGTAATGGCTCGGTGTTTCACTCTGTAATTGATGGATATAGCTGCTATGCGGTTTCGAAAGTTAGAGGACGGTTCTATCAGGAAATGGACGGAATTGGTGGACAGGTATGTGAAGCAGTTTAGGTTCATATCAAAAAGCCGAAGAATGTACTGACACTAACGTCGGTGAAGCAAAGGACAAGAGAATCACTCCGGGCTTTCTTAACTCGGTTCAGTGTAGCAGTTGCTTCGGTGGATCGACGGGATCCATCAATGGTTTTGATGGCGGCTGTGTCAGGAGTCAGGGATAACTCGGATTACAAGGTATCATTGATACGAGATCCACCAATGGATCTTGGGGAGTTCTTTCATGAGGCCGAAAGATGTATTTAACAGGAAGATGCATGTTTGGATATGAAGTTAAAGGAAGTGAACGCGGTTGAGGATGGAGAACCATCCGACGAAAGCTCGGGTAAGGATAAGAATAAAGGAAAGAGGAAGTTTGATGACAAACTTTGGCAAGGCAAGGAAACGTTGGGGAGAACCAAAATTCTCCACTTACAAAGGATTGAATGAAATGTTGGAGCAGATATTTAGGGAGACTCGGGATCGCCTTCCTTACTGAAGGTCGGAAAGGAGGGAGCCCTAAGAACGCAAGAGGGCATCCGGAATGCACTATCTATTTCATAATCTAGAGGGGGATGATACCAACAGTTGTAGGCATCTAAAGGATATAATTGAGGAGCATGGAAGGAATGGTCAGCTGCGGCAATAGTTGGAACTCAGAATGTGGCGGTGGAACATGTACAGCCACCATCTACTTTAAACGATGATGGAACGAGGCCAAGAAATGATGATCGATTGGTTATTAACTAACATGGATGATATGGAATAAGTAGCAAACTTTGGGCAAACGGTTAAGTCACTTACTCATTTACGGGGACGGAGATAGCCCTTAGGCAAGCTCTGAGATGATGATAAAATGTGACGCTCTTATTTGTGAAATTTTCCTTTTCTTTTTTGATTTGGACATTTGTTTTTTTCTGGTTTGGATTCGAGTTTGGTTTGATTTCCTGGTTTTGCTTGTTTCTAGTTTGGACTTTTGTTTTGTATGCCTGTTTTTTTGGTTTGGATATTGGTTTGGATTTCTGGTATGGATTTTTGGTTTTTTGATTTAATCCGAATTTCAGATTGGATTTTTATATTGTTTTTGGTAAATGTTCGTCAAGTGTGGATTATGCCTAGCAAAGGGTAAGTCGCCTCGTTTAAACGTGGCGAATCGGCTTATCCAGGTAGTCAAGGATGGACTATGCCCGGCAAGGGTCCGGAGAGACCAGGATTCGACCTAGGACTTAGGCGCAATATTATTGGTTACTATTTTAGGTCGTCGGGTATGGATTGTACTCGACAAGGGTCCGAAGCGACCGAGATTTTGCTTAGGACTTAAGCCGTGGCATTACTCAGCATTCAGGGACACTGAACCAAGAACACCTAGGCATTGCTTAATACAGGTCGTCCAGTGTGGGTTGCGCTTACCAAGAACCCAGAGGTTATGAATTCTGATATTGGCTATGAGATTCGGCTAAGGGTCCGAAGTGGTCTCAGATTTGAATATCGATCCGGAGGGGTCCTAAATTCGATTATTGGCCATTGGATAATGATGAATTACGACTCGGTTGATGAGTTCAGATAGCTATGAAATTGGCTAAGGACTTCATTACTGGACTCTAAATCGGACGTTGACTTGACGTAGTCATGGACTTGGATATTGCTATGGCACTTGGATAGGATGGCTTGGTAAGAGGTTGGATTATGAATCAGATGGTATGACTATGGATGGAATATGGACTTTGGATGTTGAATTCGGAGCTATTTAAAACATGCCTTCTTACTACAAGTCATGTTTTTGGAGGCAAATGTTATCCAGCCTTTTGGCAAGACCGTGACACCAAGAACTTGACTAGAAACCAAGGACTATTTGTCCTGCACATTGGTTATACATAGGTTCACTATGAATACTGGTAAATTTTTCCCAAGTCCGGATCGAGCCACAATTAACATGACACGAAAAACAAAGCTATGAGAGTCTGCATTTCAATTTTCAAGTCAATCGGAGTTCGTATGCTCAAGATATTGATCGACCAAAGTCAAAAACAAAGCCCTTAGTTCGTATCCATCAAGCGATGTGAATAGAAGCGATGCAAACAGAAGCGACGCGTACAAAAGCGATGCTAACTAGATAGCCTTCAACAAATTCAAACTTGCATCGATCATAACTTAAAATCTACAAGTGCAAATGCTATGAAATTTTCGTAGAAGCTTCCTGATGCACCATAGAATGTTCCTGATCAATCCTAGCTTGATTGTACTATTTTGGGATAGATATGAATTACACTTGGATCGATCCCAAATCACTCCGGATCGGTCATGTGGGCCTAACTGCACATGATAAGAGGTATTCTAGGTTATTAGGAAGGTATTTTCGGATCTACACCTATAAATAGCAGTCCTATGGCAACTAAAAAGGATCTTCTTCTCTCTTAGGCGAAACTCTGCCATTTTTTCTATTGATTTTCAAAAGCTTGTAACTGTTTTACAGTATAAAAGGAATAAAAGGATTGATTCAAAGTGGACGTAGGCCGACGATAGCCGAACAACCATAAATCTTGTGTTCTTTCTTGCTTTCTTACATTTTTAACTTTTCTTCATTTTTGTTCTCTACTTAATCTGGATTTGAGATATATATGTGGATATTAAGGATCTGTGCATATACACTGGTGCTTTCACAACTTCAGGGGTTTATGTCCAATTTTGACGCAAACACTTGGGTCATCATGAAACTCTCTAAACTTCTTTGTGGCATCATGTGGAGGTTTTTGGCAGAAACGGCCTAGCCCAATAGTTCTTCAACCCTATAAATGCAATCCTACCTACAACATAAATAGGATCTTCTGTACTGGCTGCCAAATCTCTGCAGAAACTAATCTTCACTCTTTTCCACTCACACAACAGTCATCTACAGGGTTCGCTGTGACTCTCCAATGAACTCTAACACTGGTGACTTGATCCAACTTACAAGATTCAATCACATTGTAATCAGGTTCAACTTGTAATTACAGTCGATCAATAATAAAATTTGTAAAGTGGACATAGTGTAAATCCCCCTATTTGGAGGCCCGAAAGTAATGCCTACGAATACTGCAGTCATCTATAGTTATTAATCCTCGACGACCAAATACGGCGATATAAGATGCATTGATACAAAAAAACACATGAATATGGAAAAAATTTAAAATTCAAACAAGATCATATTCCATTCAAAAAAATTCTAATTCATTGCATAATCCCATAATCATTAACCACGTTTAGAGAAAATATATTTATTATGGTATACGCCAAGAGCGACATTTGAAGATGCCTCCTTGGATGATCGGAGTTTATATAGGCAATATAACAACTTTGCCATTACAAACAACACAGCGGAATCAAATAAAAGAGAACTCTATATAGCTATCATGCCTCTTGCATTCCTCCGAAATCTTTATTCATCTACTGAGATACCTAAAAACCTCAACTCTCAAACTACTCAAAATCAATTAATTACCTGAGAGTTTAAGGGGAAAACATAATCTTCGAGTCATACATGAAGTGTGGTATGGATAATAATCTGTCATCTCAATTCATTTAGATGTCTAGTGAGACCACGCCACATAATGAAATGGATTTTCCCTTCATTAGTATCCTAATACCTTTATAAAACCATATACTGCGCTTCTGCATCCACAATTGTTAAAATAATTCAAAACAATATGATATGACGATAAGCAAAACAAATGAATCAATTCTGGATTAACCATCCCCATTCATTCTGACTATCTGTCTCAATTATAGTTTCTTGGATTACTATTAAGCTATTAGTTTTCATGGGCTGACTTATAACTGATAAAATGTTTGAAGACTCCCTATCCAATTACATAGTTTTCATGGGATCACTATGAACCTATTGGTGACTCCGAACACTTATCCTAGTTTTCATGCGTTGACTAGGAACCTATTGGTAATTTCAATATCTTTTCTTCTTATCCTAGTTTTCATGCTCTGACTAGGAATCTATTGACATCTGTCAATATCTTCATCCAGATATAGTTTTCATGGACTATCTGCAAACCTACTGGCCCCTGCCAGTTTTAGAATCATAGTTTCATGGGATTACTATGAACCTGTCTTTCTGACACCTTTATTTATACATAGTTTTCATGGGCCAATATCTTTTCATATACATAGATTTCATGGGCTTATTGAGAACCTATTGGCCCCTGCTAATATCTTTTGCTTTAATATATTTTAGCATCATATATTCTGGTCATCTTAACCTCTTGGATGTAATTCTACTCATTTAGAAGTTAACTTAATTTATATTCAATATTGGGTCAACCTAGCTGGTTACTATGCCCTTCCTCAAAATTTAGCTATGGGTCCATTACAAAGTGAATATATATATATATATGTGTGTGTGTGTGTGTGTGTGTGTGCGTGTGTGTGTTATGTGTGTGTGTGTATAAAGAAGCATACATAATAACCCAATTAATCCCTTTAACCTTTTAATCAAAGAAAACTTCTTCAAAAACTTCTTTTCAAAACACTTTATGTGTATATATATATGCCATGGTTTTCTTTCAAAAATGAGATGGTTATTGGCTTTGAAAACTAAGGCTTTCGAAACCTTCAAAACCTTGCTTTCGACCTCACTAGATAACCTCCTTCGAAAGCATATAAATCTCTTTTCAAAACATTAGGCCCCTGCCTTTCGAAACACTTTAAAACATCTCTTTCGAAACCTTTCGAATGTAATAAAGTATTACTTAATAACACTTAGAAACATATCTTCGATACCATTGAAAGTACCACTTTCGAAACCATTGAAGCAATCTTCTGATGAAATTCCCCTTTCAAAACCATTGGGTTTATACTTAACATATTATTTGGGTCAAAGTGAATATAAATGAAATTATCTCTTTCGAAACCATCCTTTATCATATAAAAATATTGAGGAAAACTTGATGGCATCCGCACAATCCCTTTTGAAAGCTTCAAACCATTTAAACAAAACACTGAAGGATAGCATCGAAACCCCCTTTCAAAGCCATTGCTTTCGAAACCCTTAGACCCTTTTGAAAGCATTTATGAAGTAGCTTTAAAAATCTTTAAAAAAATACCCTTCGAAAGCATTTATGACTTAAATTCACTCGAAAGGCTAAAGAATGGTAGTAGAGCTTCGACTAGGTTGAAACCCCTACTTTCGAAAGCATTGTTTTATAGGTAAAGAAATCTATTCGAAAGCTTACTCTTTAAAACATAAGTTAATTGCATCCCTTCGAAAGCATTTAAAAACCTCTTTCGAAAACATATGCTTCGACTCCTTCGAAGGCTTTAATAAAACAAAGGCGGGCGCTTCTCTTTCTTAAACAAACAAAGGTATCGATCCCATCGGAAGCAATGTGTATTGGTTTCGGCTTAGTGGTTTTGACTTGGTTGAAGGCGGAAGCTCTGAGTCGAAAGGTACTTCTGAAGAAGGCAAAACCCACTTTTCTGGATAAACCTGATTTAATACTAATTAAAGCAAACACTTACTAACTAACTTGCCACGTGTAAACACAAGATTGGTTGCCTTAACTTTTCAAATTCTTTACTATAATAATTGCCACTAATATCAGATCTAAACCATGGTAAGTTAGCAAATAAGCCCTTCCATTAAGCAAAACCAATAATGCAAAGAAGTCCCTGTATGTACCAAAATTGGGCACAACATTCTTCGGATGTGTTTAAAGAGATAAAATGAAAAATATAAATATAAAATGAGGTAGATCTAAAAAACACACCAATCAGTAGAGAAGAAAAAATGCAGAAACACGCAAATTTAGAGTGGGTCGGCGTATTGCCTATGTCCACTGTGAAATAACTGATGTTTATTAGATTTCACTCGCTGATTACAAGTGATTACAACAGTAGAACTGAAGTATAGAAGTGATTTCGGCAGTATGTCAGCGTAGAGAAGCCAAAAGTCCATTTTCTATAGGTCCAGGGTCACTATTTATAGGCATAGGCAGCAAATATCTCGCCTAGATCTTGGAAGACTTCTTCTCTCACGTGGGTGGGCTCATGGGATCGAGTTCACGTAATTTCAACTCGATTTAAGAGTGATACAAATTGAGTTCGTATCGATCAATAATTCCTTTCAGGCTGGGATCGATCAGGTACATTCTTGAGGTAGTGCACAAGCTCTTGTGAAAATTTGCTAGCATTTGGACTTGTGGATCTTAAGATATGATCGATGCAAGTTTGGATTTGCATGACATTATCGTCTTCATATCGATACTATTTCACATCGGTCATGCGTGGTTCTGTTCGTATCGATGCTTGCATGCTACTTCGTATTGATGGTTGGAGGCCGCCTTCGTATCAATGCTTCATGTCGCCTTCTTCATATCGATCAGTGGTTGTTGCTCTTTGTATCGATGGTGGGAGATCGATATGAGATGGATGGAGGGAGACCGATACAAAATGGACATTTTTTGATGGATATGAAGTGTTGTTAACATGATGGATACGAAGTAGCTTCATTTTGATGGATATGAAGGAAGTTAGTAGGCAATGGATACGAACTGAATTTCACTTGGGGAATGGATACAAAATTGGATGGACACAAATAGAGTTGGTCTTCTTAACCCTGATCGATCAACATCTTGAGCATATGAACTCCGATTGACTTGAAATTTGAAATGTTGACTTTCATAGTTTGCTTGTCGTGTCATATCTATTGTAACTGGATCCAGACTTGGACAAAATTTACTAGTATGCATAGTGAACCTACTATAACTGATCTCCAGGACGAACTATTCTTGGTTTCTAGTCAAGTTCTTTATGTCACGGCCTTGCTAAAAGGTGAGATAACATTTTCCCCTCCCCCAAAGTACGTCTTCTGTGAACATGACATGCTTTGAAAAGCTGCATCCTTCATTTTGAAAAAGTTCTATCCGATTCGCTGAATAGTTGCTATCTTTTCGTCAAAAGATGCAACCTTTGATTGATCTTCAATGATGTAGATTTCGAACTGTTGATTGTCAATGATTATGCAGTGTTTTGTTGTAACTGAGTGTTGAGCGCCAACGACTTGTTGTTCACTGTTTTGATTGTCATGGGTGAGCATTCAATACCTATTAACTTTGAAAATTGAATTTTAGTTTGTCATGCATGCGTATATGTTAACCTGACTCCTATTCATGTTTGTATATTCATGGGTCGTTGTCAGGTTCTTTAGTTTTTGTTTGGATTGAGTTTCATATGATCCTCTTTTGGATCGATGTGAAATTCGAGTTGTAACAACGTTCGATGTTTGATTTAAGTCCTTCCTTTGTATCAATCCTCTCTTAGACGATCTGAGATGTTGGCATGTATGCTTTGTATTAATGGATACGTAATATTGGGTCTCGGATTGATGGATACAAGAGTAATGCTTTGTATCGATGGAGTTGAACGATCTCAACATAATCATGTAGTAGTGCTTCACAGAGGATATGCCATTTCTCATTCCTTTATTCAAGAAGAATCCTAGATTATGAATAATGTTTGATAGGAGTCATCCATGACTCCTTTTCTAGATCCATCTCTAAGATCTAGTTGATCTTCATATGTCAATACTTGGAATAATAAGTATTTCAACCGGGTCAAAGTCTTTTTGCCGTGCATCCCCAGAAATGGCTAGCTTGGCCAGTGACTTGGCCTTTTCACTTTTTTTCTCCGAGGATGTGTGTAATGGTGTAATTCTCGAAGTTAGCTAGTAGCTTTTGGATCTAGCTAAGATGAGGAGCAAGACGTTGCCCCCTAGTCCGATAATCCTCCCTGCCTTGGCATACAACTAATCAGAAATCACATAAGATATGTAAAGTTTCCACTCCTAGTTTTCTTATAAGTTTGAGCGTGGTGATCAAGGCTTTGTACTTAGCTTCGTTATTTGTTGTTGTGAAGTTGAGTTTCAGGGTGTGGTGGATCGATCGTCCCTCGGGAGTCATTAATCCAACTTCGACGTTAGAGAACCGATTATTTAAGGTTCCATATGTGTATATTCTCCATCGGTTGGACAGTTCTCCATTGCTCTTCGTATAGTCGTCTAAAGCAGTGAATTCATATATGAAGTTTGCTAATTGTTTGGCCAAGAATAGCTCTTTGAAGGAGAAAAGTGATATCAAATTGGTTTAGATCGATATTCCATTTGAGTAACCTTCCAAACATCTAGGGCTGCTATAGGACCTATCGTAACGGCTGGTCGTCATTTCTCTTCACATAGCATTGCGATACTTATGGCGTGTGTTGACACGGCCTAATTGAGTATAAATCATTGTGATCCAAAGGTTTGGGTAAAATGGGAGGTCACTTTAAGCGATCTATCAGAGCTGGAATTACATCAACGTAGTTGCTAGTTCATTCAAAAGTTCTCTTCCTTCTCTTGGTCAGGTTGGAGAAGAGAATTCACTTGTAGATGGTCCTAGAGTAGAATCAACTTAGGACAATAATCTTTCAACTTGGGCTCCATACCTGCTTGGTTGTCCTCGGTACATGGTGTGTCTCTTATTGTCAGAATTTTCTAGAACTTAGCCTTAATTCCACTAGAATTGATGATGAAAACAAAGAATCTTTCTGATGTAATGCTGAAAGAGCATTTCAAAGGATCGAGCTTCATTCTGCACTTTTGGGATAGCACTGAATATCTCTGCTAAGTCATAGATGTGGTCATTTGATAGTCGCGATCTCACAAGCATACTAACCATATATAATTTCATCGATAGGTTAATCTGATTTTTAAACGATCTATTAACCATCCTTACAGTGTTCTTAAGTTTGAATACGAGGATTACAACATAGCACTGTAGGCCCAGGTCATTAACAAAACTGTTATATTCTTGGTTTGGGACGTGCTTCAGTATCTGATTTAGTTTGCGTCCATGGAAGTGAGTAATTCATGTCCGATGGTCGAGTTCATCATTTGGTTGATGCTTGGAAGTGGAAAGTTGTGCTTTGTCATGCCATGTGAAATTTTGAGTAATTGACGTTGTCCGCCACTCTTTGTTCGTTTTTCTTATAAGTAAAGGATTGGATACTCATTTTAGGTAGAGGAATCCATTAGTTTTGAGTAGATTCACCACCTTTTTAAGTGTAGCAGATCTCTCTGGATCCATGTTGCATCGCTTTTATTCACCGAGACAAGCCTCATATTGACATTTAATGTAGGCTTCTCAATAGCTGGTGAGAGTCCATATGTATATATGTGGTTGAGTCCAAGCGAACACATCAAGATTCAGCTGGCGCAAAGCAGTTAACTCTTTCATCATCATCGTAGTGAGTTATGATCTGATCTTTAAAACTCATGATGGGCTACAGGCACTTCATGTGCTTATTGCAACGGTAAATAATCAGGCTTGTAGGGACGTTGAATCAAAGGCTTAGTAGAGTTTAGCCTTGTTTCGCATGCTGCAGCATAGCTGGCTCTATCTATGAGTTTGAATCTACTTGTATTTTTGAGTAATGCGCTTTCCATTCAATGTACTCGTGATCTATTGCTCATCGAAAGGGTCAGAATGATGATCAGCTGCCCATAAGTCCGAGCGTCGATCTGGTGATTCTATCTGTAAGAATCATTTCGGTCGTAACTTTAAGTTGTAATAAATACTAGGCATGAGCTATAGGATTGAGTATTCATATCCAGCTGTTGGATGATCACACTCGTGCCCGTACAATCTTGGGTTGATGGACGTATTGTGCGAATGATCGAGCCTAGCTTCTGCCATGTTTATGCTACAGTCCAAGCTGTAAGAGCCAAAGTTGTGTAATGAACGATTAAATTACATTCATCTTATTTCTCGCGCTTGCCCTCAATTCTAGGGAATATCCCGATAAGTGGCAAGGCAGATAATGTCCACTTCAATTTTGCATTCTATCCCGTTGAACCATGGGATTGAGTTAACCGATGGAAGGCTGAGTCGTGCCTTATCCTGCATTGTGTCCTAGTTCTTTCCTCTAGGAAGAATACTTCATTGCGTCACCGACATTCAAACATGATCTAAGTTCTAGACTGTCAATGACATTCACTTCGCTGCTTATGTCGCCATACTCTGGGCAAAAATTGAAGAGTGATTCATCCAGTCGGATCCAATGCAGGATTGATGCTTCCCTTATCGAATCCAGGGCAAGAATAGGTGTACAGTCATTTAGGTTGCACTTGTTTTGAATTTCTCTTTTAGTTGAATCATGGTAAGAGTCAATGAATGAATGGTCATGTTGCATTCATTTGAGTTGGGCGATCAACTACGTCCATATTGTTCTCCCGTCAAATCTAGGGATAAAGTCAGCTCAAATGCAGTCAGGTCATGCTCATTCAGTCTCATACTCTTCCTGACGGATTGAAGGAAGGTGATGGACGATTAATGGTCAAGTCACAGTCATTCGTGGTTCTATTCATGCTCTAGTGGTCGAAGATATTTGATGGACGCTCGGTCACATCAATTTGCAGTCAAAGGTGAACGACATTGACCATCGATTCAACGACACGATGTAGAATGCTCGGACCTCATTGCCTATCGATCCATTGGTATGATATGAAAGGTGCAGATCGATATTGCCCATCAATCCGGCGGTACGACATAATTGGTTTCCCGTAACTTCGGGCATCATTCTGATTGGTTGGATTAAGGCCTCCTTGTAGTCGTTGCCTTAAGTGGTAAAAGAAGCTAATCTGGAGATGCAGCGAGTTATCTTTCTCTTCTTTCGGTGACTTTTAATTCCACCCTCAGTCTTGGTTTAGCAGAGTTAGTTTATAGATGGTCTAATTGAGCTTCTAGTGAGTTTACACTCCTCATGTCGAGTTTAGGTCAGAGTTGGTGAATGAATGGTAGAGTCACATTCATTTATTTGTCTATGCTTATAGCTACACTTTGGGGATCAAAGTCAGTTGAAGGGCCATTAATCACACCTATTTGATGTTTATACCCCTCTCCGCACTCTGGGGACTAAGAGTTTTAGCAAAAAATTGTTGGACCACATTTTCCTCGATTAATTCCTTTGGCACTAGTCAACGGCGAAAGTCGAAGTGTAGTCAGTCACATTACGACAACTTTTATTTGATGTTTCTCCTACTGAATTTGCATGAAAGAATTGATTGGTGGGTGGTTAGGGCACACCTGTCTATGTTGCGTGCATAATCCGTCGGATCATAGGCAAGAATTAGTGGATGAACGACCATGCCACATTCATTTGCGATTGGATGGTAGTAATATCAATTCAGAATAGGACATCTATTTAGGTCTATTTTGTGAATCTGCATCTCCCTGCCGAATCAAGGAAGAAGTTTTGTCTTTGTAGGGTTTGTGTGCATCCCTATAAATTTATGTTATGGGTCCCATGCCGAGGACAAGAGTGGAAGCATTTATGGTCGTGTCGTGCCCGCTTAGTGCTGAATGGTCGGATTGCATATGTTTTTGTGTGATAAGTTTGCCCCTAAGTGACGGTAGAGTTGGAAAGCATACGATTGAACCACTTCCCCTTTTTATACTACAGAACTTGTTGAGGAATCAGAGTTGATAGATGGATAGTCGAATCGCATCCCTTCTAGTATTTATATTCCAATCTGGCTTCGAGGGCTGGAGTTGGTTGATGGGTGGTCTGTCACATGCATTTGGTCTTTATACTCCAGTCTGTGCTCTCGGGACCAGAGTTAGTTGATAAGTGATCAGTCACATCCAGTTGGTATTTATACTCCAGTTCACACTTTGGGGACTTAGATTTAGTTGATGTTTATAATCTAGTTCGCGCTTTGGAAATCTGGAGTTAGTTGGTGAGTGATCAATCACACCCCTTTGGCATTTGTTCTCTAGTCCGCGCTCTCGAGACTAGAGCGATTCAGTGTTTTATACTCCAATTTATGCTCTGGGAATCTAGAGTTAGTTGATGGGCGGTTAATCACACCCAATTGGTGTTTATACTCCAGTTCGGGCTCTCAGGACCAGAGTTAGTTAATGTTTATACTCCAGTTCCCGCTATAGGAATATGAAGTTGGCCGATAGATGGTCAGTCATATCTGTTTAGGCTTTAGGATTTCGTTCACATTATGGGAACAAGAAGTTGATCAGGTACATGGATGGTCATATCACATCCACCTGAGTAGGCAACCAAAGTCGTTAGATGGATGGATCCACCATCCTCGAGCACGTAAATATGAAAGGCGAGGTCGTTAGATGGACTGATCCACTCTCCTCGGGTTTAGGTTGAACACAGGCGAATTCATTAGGTGGACGGATCCACCCTCCTCGAGCCCACATTTGTAAGTATGAAAACTGAGGTTGTTAGATGGACGGATCCATCCTCGTCGAGCTTAGGTTGAACATGGGTGAAGTCATTAGGTGGACGGATCTACCCTCCTCGATCCCATATCCGTATGTTTTTATGCTAGCTTGCACTCTAGGAGCCAGAGTTAGTTAGATGGTTGTCGTGTATCAATCTTTTTGGTTGCAGTGTGATGGCTTGTCCTCGAGAATGGGGTTTCACTTAGCGAGTGATCGGTGGGATCCGATTACTTTCCAGTTATCTACCCTCAACGAAGGATGAGATTTAGTTTATGGACGGTTAAATCATGTCCATGTTCATTTGGATTCCGCTTCTGCCAAGTCTAAGGAGTAAGATTAGTCTTCTGGCAAGCTTTGAGCTCTAGCAGAGGAGAGGATGGTGGAAAAACATCCACTTTGAGTTGTGTATTTCCCTTAAGTCAGGAGTAAGAGTCGGAGAGCAAACGGTCGAGTCATGTCCATTTTATGCTTTGTGCTCTTCTAGTTGTGTTGAGGAAGAGAGTTGGAATGACGGCTCATGATGGTTAGCGAGTGGGCAGTCAGTGTTGATGACTTTAAATTGAGGCTTGGGCCCTGATGAATTCGGTTTAAGGCACGATTGTTTTGCCGAATCACTGACGCAAGCTGGAAAGTGAATGGTCAAATTATATCCATTCCAAACATGTGTTCTCAAATAACCTCAAGTGTTTAATGTAGGATTTGATGCATGGACGGTCACATCACGTACATGTCCACCCTTGGTGTGATTCCAATCTTACTGTGCATCAGAAGAAGCGTAAGTATTTTGGAGAGCTTCAAGTATGAAATGGAGAGTGCATTACATATCACTCCAAGTCTCTCTTAGATATCCAATTAAACTGCATAGGCATATGAGTGGATGGTCGGTTGCATCCACTTTGTACTAGAGTCCTAACCTTGTCGGTTTCTTTCGCTTTGATGCCTTGCCCCCATTCATGGGAAAATAGTAGCCGATGAGTGGTTGAATCATGCTCGTTATGATGATACCTCAATGACTTGATCATAGTCCGTAGAGGTTGTTTGGCACCCAACCTTGAGTACTCGGTTACCCACACCATTTGCAAGTAGTTTAATTCAAGTCAGTTATATTTCAAAACATAAATGAAATTGAAATAGAAATAATTCAAAAGAGACCGAATTAAGTCTCATTAATAAGTGAAGCAGCGTATGCTCACTGTTGCACTACGGTCATTCCCTTCCCAGTAGGAAGTCTAATGCAAGTGGTTCAATTTGATCACAGTTCTTGATCGATAGGGGTTGGGGGTTCCCTACCCATCGTTTTATGGGGCTTGCACATATTGTCGGAGCTATCCTTTCCAGAGCAACCTTATGCTGCTGGCATCCACGGTAGCCATCTAAAGAAGTGGAGTTTTTCAATCTAGAGTATGGAGTAGGTTCCCTCCTTATCTCGCCATGTTGATCCTTCATCTGTTTCATCAACTCAATATTGGCCTGGACATGTTGGTGTAGCTGTTGGCGACTATCCACCCATTCTCTTATCAAATTATGGAAATAAGCTCTTGTGATAAATTCATTTATGAGCGTTGGCAGCAATTGGCTATGGATTTCAATCATTTCGTTGGCTTCCAGCCTCATTCCCTTCAGTAATATGAGAAGTAGAACTGGTTTGTCTAACCACGGCTAACAGTCTCCTTCCACGAATGGGGGAAGACATCTACATTTGATGGCAGTCATCACTCTTGTGGAATCCATGTGCCATTCTCACTTCATGAGGTAATTCGGGGGTTGCATTTCCATAGTACACCGACATGGTTGGCATGTTGAATTTTCACTGGAAATTCTGCATGTAGAGTGGTCTTTGTTTGCGCCAAAATTGGTCACAAACACCCAAAGTCGTGAAAGCACCCGTTTACGTACTCAACTCAATAATAATCAACACAGAATTCAGCAACAATCAATATAGAATTCAGTTCTAAGTAACAAATCACAGTAATTCACGAACAACGATCACAAACACAGGATTTATAGTGGTTCGGCGTTCGCGCCTACGTCCACTTTGAAGGTTTTCTCTTTATTGCTTTGCTTGATTAAATCGATTACAACGGATTACAGCTGACAATTGCTTTGAAATCTGAATACAACAGTGATTATGATAGATAGACTTGAATCCGGCAGAATCTTGGCGTTCAATAGCAGAAGTTGTCCGAAGCTCTCCCTTTCTGAAGGCTTCAGGGTGCTATTTATAGGCGTTGGAGGCCCAGATCTTGCTGAAACTTCGTGAGACTTCTTCTGGCACGTGAGTGGGCCCACGCGACCGACCCCACCAAATTTCGTCTCGATCTGACATCGGTTCGAAGTGATTTCGAACCCATCAAGAAATGGTCCAATCGAGCTGAAACTTGGCAGGAACAATATTTACCTCATATGAAAGCTACTGTGAAAATTTGGTTGCATTTGGATTTGTGGTTAAGGAGATATGCTCGGTTCGAAATGAGCATTTTCGGTTGGCTGTGTCGTTCGAAACCATGACTTCGAACCCTTCATTTCGAATCCCTGAGTGCACGTGGGTTTGCAGTGACGTGGCGCGCATCTCTCGAATCGATGCTACTTTATCTCCGAGTTGACTGCTTCGACTCCGTGAACTACGGCGGACACGTCATCCAAACCAATTGACTCGGTGGATTCGAACTAAGGATTAGTCCTGGCTTCGAACGTGACCGATTCGAATCAAGGAATCCCTATGGGTTCGAACTTGATCGGTTCGAACTGGGTCACTCGATGGGTTCGAATTAAGGGCTTGCATGGATTCGAAGTAAGGGTGCGAAGCTGAGTGAAGTCATGGATTCGAAGGTAGGCCATTGTGGTGGATTCGAAGGCGATGGAGTCGAAGGCGATGGAGTCGAAGCAGGTACTAGCTGATGGGTTCGAACGTGGCTTGGGTTCGAACTTCATGGTTTCGAAGGCAAGGGCGTGGATGGTTCGAACTAAGGAGAGACAGTGGATGGGTTCGAAGCAGAGACAGTGGATGGTTTCGAAGTACTCCAGTGCGATGGGTTCGAAACATACAGTGACCACCTTTCTCACTTTGAATCCATCCTATCTTGAGCATACGAACTCGGATTGACTTGAAATTTGAAATGACGACTCCTACGACCTTTCTTGTCATGTCCTATCAATTGTGGCTTGATCCGGACTTGGACAAAATTCATCGATATCCATAGCAAAGTGAAGTATAACCAATCTCTGAGACGAACTGTCTTTCGTTTTCGACCAATCTTTTGGTATCACGGCTTTGCCAAAAAGCGGGATAACATTTTACCCCCCAAAACATGCCTTGCGGTAGGAAGGTGTGTTTTGTAATGCCTTGAGTTGGATGTTCGTATCCGATCATCAACCTGTAAAGAACTTGATAATTTTATATGTCTTCAAATGACGATCGTTCGTGATCGAATTATTCGGGATGAAGTGCGGCCGTTCATGGTCAAGCGCCTATCTTCAAATGACGATCATTCGAGATCGAGTCATTCGAGGTAAAGTGCGACCATGCGCGGTCGAGCGTATAAATCCATGCATCGATCGTTCGGGATCGTATGCTGCTTGAGGTGAATCGGGACCGTTCGCGGTCCGTGCCGTTCGTGGCATAGGATTAAATAGGACCGTTCGCGGTCGATGCCGTTCGCGGCAAATGATGAAATGGGACCGTTCGTGGTCGATTGTTGTTCGTGGCAAATGATGATCGTTCGCGACCAAGTGCCGTTCAAGGCGAATGGTGACCATTCGAGGTCGGGTTTCATAATTAGTGAGCCATGACCGTTCGCGGCCGATGGCGTTCGAGGCAGAAAGTGATCGTTCGCGATCGTGTGCCGTTCGAGGCGAATTTGTGACCGTTCGCGGTCGTGTGTCGGACCTCAAGTGACGATCGTTCGCGATCAAGCCATTTGAGGTGAGGCGAGTTGTGACTGTTCGAAGTCGGGTTGTGATCGTTCGCGATCGGGTGCCGTTCGAGGCGAGTTGTGTGTGCCTGGGAGGGCTTGGTTTTATCGATGCCAGGGTCACGTTCGGGTGAGTTCCTGGATTGTTTATAGGGGCGGTTCATCGCCGTCTCAAAGCATACCAAAGGATCGTTCGCGACCCCATACATGTATAAGTAGCTTAGTCATTCCAGAGTTATCAGAATCAAATAACTATTAAACGGATGAGCTCCAAATACAATGTCGAAACAAACAAAGTCCAAATGTTCAAATCAAAATGAAATAAAAGTAAAGCATGGATGTCAAAGTGTAAGTTTCCACTACGAAACGGTCAATGATCACTCAGAGCATGCCTGGAGATCGTTCGCGATCTCGCACATGTGTAAATGATTTAATTGCGGTAGTAGAAGCTTACAACTTGTTCATCGTTATTTCATTCAATTGATAACCAAACGGTGCCTGGATTCGGGGTCGCCTCTAGCTGATGTGGACGGTGGTCGCTCTGGTTCCGCCGCAGGAGCTCGCCTCCTTACATATTGAAGGAGCATACCGTTCCTGATATGCCCTTCCACCTCGTCCTTCAGGTGCCTACAATCATTAGTGTTATGACCATTTAATTCATGGAATACACAGAACTTATCTGATTTCCTTTCGTCAGAGGTAGGATCCCTTCGCATTGGCCTACGATACGGAATCTGTTCTTTGGTATCCTGGTAAATTCGCTCCAGGCTCTCGTTCAACTCAGTGTAGGTGGTGAATCGTGGCTCCCTCCGTTGCCGCTTTGATCTGTCTCTGTCATTCTCAATCTTTCTTTTACCTTTATCCTTGTCCGAATCTTTTTTGAGAGGCTTTTCGTCTCTAAATGCAAAAACCTCTATCCCATCTCCTTCTTCTCTCTCGGCATTCGCATCTTCTAATCGTAAAAACTTTTCTGCCTCATGATAGAATTCCTCTAGATCTATGGGTGGATCTTTAGTCAATGAATTCTTGAACTCTGTGCCGTCAGCTATTCCGGACACAGCTGCCATTACCACCATGGACGGATCCGCTCGATCCACTGAAGCTGCTGCTGCATTGAATCGTGCTAGATAACTTCTCAAGGTCTCTCCGGCCTTTTGCTTTAGGGTTGCCAAAGTCATCACATTATTGGGTCTTGTAATATGAACCCTGAATTGCCTCATAAATCTCTCCACTAAACCATTCCATGTTCCGATGGATCCATTCTTTAATTGTCTAAACCATAGTGCTGCGATATCTGTCAAGTATAATGGAAAGCAGTGGGCCATAACCTCCTCTGATGCCCCCAGAACTTCCATATGTCTCATATATTTTGTCAGATGGACCGTGGGGTCCGTTCTCCCGTCATACATATCCAACGATGGTAGTTTGAAATCCGGTGGGTTCCTAGCTTGCCTGATTGCTGAAGTAAAAGGACTTCTATTAACATCCTCTAGGTCTTTGTTCACCATACCGCCTCTCAAAGCTCTTCTAACCATCTCTGCTAATCGGTCATTGTCTCCGAGATGTAACCCTTGTTCACTACTTTCAGCCTGCCTCCCGAGTTCACGAGGTAACCCCGGGATCTGCCCCCTTGACTGAGCGTTCGCTCCTCTACTACTACCGGGTTGCGCAGATCCTTCTCTCTCTCTTTCCAAGATTGGGTCAACGTTTTCCATATGCGTGCCCCCTAGCTCTGGTGCTATGCCGGATGGCCCTGCTCCGTTCTGGACTCCATTGGCTTCTCTATTCTGTGCTCCCAGCTGTCCTATCTGTTGGAATAAACTCTGGATCAATTCCTCTTGCCTCTTCATCATCGTCTCCATCTCGTCCCTAGTGATGTATATCGATGGTTGATTCGCTCCTGAGGAAGCCTCTTGACTTCCTTGTGGTTCACTTCTCTCAGGCCTTGGCTTTCTACTCGATTGTCTTGCCATAATTCCTAGATCTGAACTCCTGGATTTTCAAATTCAACTTCTTCCTGAATCAATTCTCAGTGAAAGCACCAAAATGTTTGCGCCAAAATTGGTCACAAACACCCAAAGTCGTGAAAGCACCCGTTTACGTACTCAACTCAATAATAATCAACACAAAATTCAGCAACAATCAATATAGAATTCAGTTCTAAGTAACAAATCACAGTAATTCACGAACAACGATCACAAACACAGGATTTATAGTGGTTCGGCGTTCGCGCCTACGTCCACTTTGAAGGTTTTCTCTTTATTGCTTTGCTTGATTAAATCGATTACAACGGATTACAGCTGACAATTGCTTTGAAATCTGAATACAACAGTGATTATGATAGATAGACTTGAATCCGGCAGAATCTTGGCGTTTAATGGCAGAAGTTGTCCGAAGCTCTCCCTTTCTGAAGGCTTCAGGGTGCTATTTATAGGCGTTGGAGGCCCAGATCTTGCTGAAACTTCGTGAGACTTCTTCTGGCACGTGAGTGGGCCCATGCGACCGACCCCACCAAATTTCGTCTCGATCTGACATCGGTTCGAAGTGATTTCGAACCCATCAAGAAATGGTCCAATCGAGCTGAAACTTGGCAGGAACAAACTTTACCTCAAATGAAAGCTACTGTGAAAATTTGGTTGCATTTGGATTTGTGGTTAAGGAGATATGCTCGGTTCGAAATGAGCATTTTCGGTTGGCTGTGTCGTTCGAAACCATGACTTCGAACCCTTCATTTCGAATCCCTGAGTGCACGTGGGTTTGCAGTGACGTGGCGCGCATCTCTCGAATCGATGCTACTTTATCTCCGAGTTGACCGCTTCGACTCCGTGAACTATGGCGGACACGTCATCCAAACCAATTGACTCGGTGGATTCGAACTAAGGATTAGTCCTGGCTTCGAACGTGACCGATTCGAATCAAGGAATCCCTATGGGTTCGAACTTGATCGGTTCGAACTGGGTCGCTCGATGGGTTCGAATTAAGGGCTTGCATGGATTCGAAGTAAGGGTGCGAAGCTGAGTGAAGTCATGGATTCGAAGGTAGGCCATTGTGGTGGATTCGAAGGCGATGGAGTCGAAGGCGATGGAGTCGAAGCAGGTACTAGCTGATGGGTTCGAACGTGGCTTGGGTTCGAACTTCATGGTTTCGAAGGCAAGGGCGTGGATGGGTTCGAACTAGATGGGTTCGAAGGAGAGACAGTGGTTGGGTTCGAAGCAGAGACAGTGGATGGTTTCGAAGTACTCCAGTGCGATGGGTTCGAAACATACAGTGACCACCTTTCTCACTTTGAATCCATCCTATCTTGAGCATACGAACTCGGATTGACTTGAAATTTGAAATGACGACTCCTACGACCTTTCTTGTCATGTCCTATCAATTGTGGCTTGATCCGGACTTGGACAAAATTCATCGATATCCATAGCAAAGTGAAGTATAACCAATCTCTGAGACGAACTGTCTTTCGTTTTCGACCAATCTTTTGGTATCACGGCTTTGCCAAAAAGCGGGATAACAGTCTTAATGAATGGGTCTCAACTGAGAACGACGCTCCAATTGCCATTATCAAGTTCATTTTCTAGCTATACGGTCTTGTAATACTGGTGCATGATACATGCATGATTACCCAACATTTGAGTGGTTGGTAACACCGATTGGACGGTGAGTTGGTTAAAATGGGCTAACAGATTGGTGATTATCCCAAACTCTCATCCAGGTAGGAGACCCATATAGGGTAGTAATGAAGTCCTCTAGAGGTTGTATGCCATGCTTTTAGTCATATGGACATGGTATGATTAAGATGTGGGAACTTTAAGATGGTGTAGTGGTGACCGGCTATGCTTTGAGTTGGCAGAGTAGACAGTGTAGGGTAGTCATCAAACTGGCCATCGTACCATAGTTTTCAATTCAGGAATGTGAAAGATGGTTGATTATAAGAAGTTGCAATCCACCTTGGAAGCATGATATGTTAACCAACTCTAGTTCATGGCGTATTAGCTAGGTACGCCAGCCTCTGGTAGCACCGGTTGAGTAGTATTTCTTTACCCTTTCCGCGAATGCAATTCAACATCTGCTGCTGTAATCCCATATGTCTCGTTCAGTCATGGAAAGATAAGGAGCATGGATGGAATTTTCCGTCATTAAGTTGAGCTTTGAATTCACTATGTGGGTGCTCTGCGCTGCGTGGATGGAATGTCCCTTCATTAAGTTTAGCCTCTTTTACGAAAATTTGGGTCGTACCCGATTTTTTTTGAAATTTCATATCGTTCTCAGTAATGTTTGAACAATACAAATGTTGGTGAAATTAAATGATGTGAAAAGTGGACTCTTGGATCGATACGAAAGACATATAGCTGGATCGATACGAAGTGTATCTGAGGATCGATACAAAATGCACACGGCTGGATCGATACTAAGTGTATCCAAGGATCGATAAGAATTGGACGTAGCTGGATCGATATGAAATGCATTCGAGTATCGATACAAATTGGACGCTGCTGGATCAATACAAAGTGTATCCAAGGATCGATACGAATTGGACCCGGCTAGATCGATACGAAGTGTATCCGAGGATTGATATGAATTGGACCCAACTAGATAGATGCAGCTGGATCGATACGAAGTGTATTCGAGGATCGATATGAATTAGACCCAGCTGGATAGATACGAAGTGTATATGAATATCGATACGAATTGGATGCAGCTGGATCTATATGAAGTGTATCCGAGGATTGATACGAATCGGGCCCAACTGGATCGATACGAAGATATGGATACGAAAATCATGATATTTTCATGGATACGAAAATATAGATACGAAAATCATGGTATTTTCTGGATAAGAAAATATGGATACGAAAATCATGATGAATGTAGTTCCTCTTAGATCTGGAGAAATCCGAATAATTAGAAGGAACCACTGGACAGCAGATTTGGATCTCCTCTTTAAATTTTGCAATCCAACGACGGTAACAGATCCATAGAGCAGGAGAAAAGCTGGGTTCTCTCAGTGAAAGCACCAAAGCTTTTGTACCAAAATTGGGCACAACAATTTTCGGAGGTGTTTGAAGAGATAAAATGAAGAAAATAAATGTAAAATAAGGCAGATCTAACAAACACACCAATTAGCAGATAAGAAAAAATGCAGAACCACGCAAATTTAGAGTGGTTCGGCGTATTGCCTACGTCCAATATGAAATGACTGATGTTTATTGAATTTCATTCGCTGATTACAAGAGATTACAATAGTACAATTGAAGTATAGAAGTGATTTCAGCAGATTGTCAGCATAGATAAGCCATAAGTTCATGGTCTAGGGTCACCATTTATAGGTGCAGGCAGCAAATATCTTGCCCAGATCTTGGAAGACTTCTTCTCTCACATGGATGGGCCCACGGGATCGAGCTCAGGTGATTTCGACTCGATTTTAGAGCGATATAAATTAGTTCATATCAATCAATAATTGGTCCTTTCAGGCTGGGATCATTCAGGTACATTCTTGAGGTAGTACACAAGATCTTGTGAAAATATGGACTTGTAGATCTTAAGATATGACCGATGCAAGTTTGGATTTGTATGACATTGTCGTCTTCGTATCGATACTATTTCGTATCGGACATGCATGGCTCTGTTCATATCGATGCTTGCATGCTACTTTGTATCGATGGTTGGAGGCCGCCTTCACATCGATGATTCATGTTGCGTTCTTCGTATCGATCAGTGGTTGTTGCTCTTCGTATCGATGGTGAGAGATCGATACGAGATGGATGAAGGGAGACCGATACAAAATGGACATTTGTTGAGATACGAAGTTTTGTTAACATGATGGACACGAAGTAGCTTTATTTTGATGGATATGAAGGAAGTTAGTAGGTGATGGATATGAACTGAATCTCTCTTGGGGAATGGACACGAAATTAGATGGATACGAATAGAGTTGGTTTCCTCAACCTTGATTGATCAATATCTTGAGCATACGAACTTCGATTGTCTTGAAATTTGGAACGTTGACTTTCATGGCTTTGCTTGTCATGTCATATCAATTGTAGTTGGATCCAGACTCGGGCAAAATTTACTAGTATTCATAGTGAACCTATGTGTAACCGATCTCCAGCACGAACTATCCTTAGTTTCTAGTCAAGTTCTTGGTGTCACAGCCTTGCCAAAAGGTGGGATAACAATCCCTCTTGTAAAATAATTTATGTGCATAGCAAATCAATTAGGAAAATCCCAAAAAATTCTAGAAATTCACATTAATTATGTTATCTAACATATTAAAATTTCAAACCCAAATTCTCAATATATTTTCGAAAATAAATTTATAAACCCAATTAATATATTTTCCTTTGAAAATTCATAATAATCTTTGCATAGCTTAAAAATTTATCAAAATTAAAACCCAACTCCAAAATCATGTTTTAAATAACATAAAATGTTTCCATGTCATTTAAACATCAACATAAATCGGTTTTTCTCTAAAACCATGTATATTCCTATTTAAACAATTTTCTTTAAATTAGACAAATTATAATTCAAGCCTATTATCATCCAATTTACCATAAAAACAAATCTAACTTAAATCCGAAAACATATGATTGTAAAAAAAATCGAGAAGGAATTATTATTCACCTTGATAAGGAGATTGGATTGAGATTAATTTCCCCTAAGCTTGAATCCCTAACTTTACTTTAATTTCTCTCCTCTTAATGGTCGGCTCCTCCTTACATTTTTGTTTTGCGTTTTCAAAATGACGTAAACGGGAAATGAAATGGTAAGGAACAAAAACATATAAGGGTAAGGGTTATGTGCGGCGGATTCTTAATATACCCTTATGTAAATTAATTAACTTTTAACCTATTCTTAAGCCAATTTAATTATTTAGTTGAGTACGGCCTTAATTATACTTATTCAAATCTCAACCCCTTATCTCTTAACATTTACATTATTCCATTTAATTTATCTGATTAAATCTCCTGAATAATCAAAAATTAGGGGTGTTACACGTAGGCTTCGTTAACAGCCGAACCATTATAAAAATCTCTTGTTCATTTACTTTCTCTATCATTTACTTTTTCTATCATTTACTATTGCTTTTTCTATTTCATTTTCCTTGATAAACAAGGTTGACGCTTTCACACTCAGTCTAGGGTGTAAATCCATTTTTTTGTGTTAACATCGAATCTAAAGGCAAGAAAGAAGTCAAGACTCAGCCTAAAGAAATGGTATCGAGCCTATGAACATAGAAATAGTGTCAAGGAGGTGGTATCGAGTCTATAAAATGATGAAGTTGTCGAATTAGTAAGTATAAGACATTTCAAGCTTATAACAAAGTGGAAATAGTGAGCTTCTAAACACTAGAAGGAATATCAAGCTACTACAACAAAGAACTTCACTAAATATGTAACAAAGAAAGGTGATGTCGAATATATAACATTAAAGAAAGATACCGAGTTTCCAAGAGATGCCAAACTTATAAATGGGAAAGCATGTCAAACATCTAAATAAGAAGTGTGCCAAGCATGAAAATGCTTGAGCCTGTATCCAAAAAGTGGTATTGAACATCTAATTACCAAGAGAAGTCGAATCTCTAAAGGATACTACACCGTGAAGGGGTATTAAATACCTTGATTACAAAGAGGGTATATCAAGTCTCTATGGCCCAAATGATGTCAAGCATGTGTAATATAATGTTGTAGAGCTGGAAAGGTAGGGTGCCATACTACTTGAAGATGCTGAACTTCTAATATGAAGTTGTTATGCTTATAATGGTAATATCGAGCTGCTATGAGTAAGAGAGACTATCAAATGATGATGATCTAAGATGACAAGCTTATACAAGACTTTAATATAACAATTGGTATCAAATCTCAACAGCAAGAATAAGTCAGTGACGAATATCTAAGTATAAACAAGGTGTTGAGTATTGATAAAATAAAAAAGGTGCCGATTATTAACAATTCAAAGAAGATGTCAAGTATCGACAGTACAAAGAGGATAGTGAATATATAAGTTGGGAGGACATAAGGCAGTCATCCTTCTGGCGCTACCACTATAAATAGACCCTGACCATTTAATGGGGGGCAATTATTTCTTTTCTCTATTTCTCAAATTAAAGGTTGTCAACCTAAGTTGACTTGGGGATTTCTTGATGCAATTGTAACTTTTTGCATATAAGGACTTAGATAATAAACTTTACATAGCATAATGCTTTTGATATATGTATCTTTGACGATTATCGAGAGAAGGTATGTGCATATAGCTTATACTTGGATTTGAACTTAAATTTGGACTCACATATTGATAATTTGAACGAAGGCCACTTAAGCATTTGACTAAATTAAAGTTCACTTTATATAATGACTATCATGCCTATTGACATATGAACAAAACACTGTGACTTATGTGAATCGCCTATTTTGTCCATTAACAAACAATTAATGAATAGTTACATAGTTATATGACTTGCCTATTTTACTCTTGGATATATGACTCAAACTTTTAAACAACTTCATGATCATACTAAAGTCCATAGAAATTATAAGGCCATTCTGAATAATATTATTTTATGTAAACGTCTATAATGTTGAGTCAATTTTTGGTTTAACATTTTAGCACTAGAAGGAGTGCCTGAACCTCCTTGTCAAAATTTCCTTACTTTTAAGGCTAAAAAAGTGATATTTTGTTTTAGGGAAATAGCGAAGACAATATTTCTAATAAGAAGTTGTAAAACAGACAGCCCCGAAGGACGATGTCACTCGGAATTTCAATTTGGAAAATACAGTGATTGTGATTAGTCGAGCTCAACACTTGAAATTGATCGAAAAGTAGTAAAAGAATTAAAAGGTGAAGATTTGAAAGAAATAAATTATTTTAGGAATAAATAATGAACTTTTGAATGATGTATATATAAAATTGAAAATTATTTTTAAGAAGTATGCCTATAGAGATTATTTAGGAAGTGATGATTTGTGGGATATGTTTAAACTAATATACTTTTTAAATTATACATATACACATATATACACGGTTATAAAATATTTGAAGGATTTTTATAAAAGTTATCTAAAATTTATATGTAGAATTGATGGTTTATTAGGAAGTTTAGTAAAAAATATATTTTAGAATGATAAGATAAAGGTGGTTTGATTATTACCTAGAAATTATTATTAACAAAATTTACAAAGTGTAGTTTGTCAAAATGATTTTAGAAGTAATATACATTCAGTAATTGATTATTTTTAAATGCAAAATGAATATTTTTTTCAAGTTGTTTGGATATATATATTTAGAAGTGTTTGAATTAAACTATTATAGAAAGGGAAATTTTGGTGTTTTGTTATATAAAATAATTTAGCAAATTGATATTTTAATCATTCCTTAGTAGTAATATTTTAAAAGGAAAAATCAAGAGTGAATAAGAGTTTTTAAATATTAATTTTTGAATTTCAAGTCATTGCTTTGGGAATTATTTTGGAATTGAAGATCCGCGTAGGAAAAGTGCGATTATTATGATTTGTTGTTTAATTATAAATTATAAAAACGTCTTTAGTATTATCATTTTGAAATTATTAAGAAGAGTTTCGAAGTTTATGAATTATTTTTGAAAGGAATTTAGGGAATTTGAAATTAAATAAATGCTTAAAATATAGGTTTTCTTGGAATTATATAAGTGGTTTATAAATAAAGATGTTAGAATGGAATAAAATTTTGTTATTTAAACCTCTTTGGAAATTAATATCTTTCTTCTCAAAATTAAATTAAGGGTATTGAAAATGGAGATTCTGTTGTAAAACCTTTAAAAATCAATGAATAATCGAAGTACGTGATTTTTGTGGAATTCTATAATGTGAAATTTTTTGGGTAAACGTATTTGATTGCAGAAGTGAGCAAGAAAGAATGAATTCTTCTAAAGGTTTGTAAGGGGTAAATCTAGACTTGCTAGTCTTAAACAAACCAGTAAAATCGAAAAATAATTGGGCGACTATCTCAGAAGAGAGCTTACCCACTCCTCTAATTTAGCAAAGACGTGTGGAACTCACTCAAACATGGTCAGGATAGATCCAGCAATTGTGAGTCTTGCTCTAAATATAAACCCAAATATTATCCATGTTCAATAGAAGAAAGGGCAGTTTGATAAAATTTAGGCTAAAGAGGAATAAGTTGAAGGTTACTTGAGAATGGATTCGTTTGAATAGTCTTTTACCCCAAATGGTTTGGCTAATCCTATACTAGTTAAAGAATCTAAAGGAAAAGGGAGAGCGTACATCAATTACAATGGTGTAAATATGGCATAATTCAAATATTGCTATCTTTATCTAGAATAGATTATTTGGTTAACGCCACAAGTGGACATAAGTTGTAAACTTTATTCATTTAGTCAAAATAAATCAAATCCCCATGTTCGAATCAGATGAAGAAAACCCAGATTTTATAATAGATTGGGGAACTTACTACTATAAAATCATGGCCTTTAAGCTGAAGAATGCAGAGGTTATATATACCAAAGGATATATCATCAATGCTCGAAGATTTGTGGCGCCAAAAAACAGTAAAGGTTATGATGGGACTAAATGGAAGGATGACAGTTTTAAGTGGATTGACTCCTACAGTCCAAGCTAACCATTCCCATTACGGTGATTGTATGACTTCTCAAGTCAAACATATCCTCATAACCTCCTATTGGATCAATTTCTAAAAGGGTTATTTATGTAGCCCTTTGGCTTTTTGAAAAATTAATATTCAAAATTCCATGATTTTCTTAAATCAATTACCCAACCAAATAAGGTTGGATAATACAAACCACCCTTTATTTTGATAAACTATTTTCATTTTTGAACCCTATTTGTCCAAAAGAAAGAATTTTTAGAGGTTAATTACTATTGAATATTCTACTAATTTAAGGAATTTACGCATTACTATTTCAAAAGAAATTTTCGAAATAATATATAGTTTTTATCACGATGACCACAATTTTAACCCGAAGAATGTTTTGATAAGGTCATCTTTAAAATTTTCTAAAAATAAATTGCTTGTTACCAATATTGACCAAAAAAGAGTAGCTAATAGCAAAAATACCTTATGGGATTTAAAGGCCAGATTTTGGATCTCGGATAATAGATACAGAATCCCTTACTTGAGGATCATATTTCTTTAATTGTTCATATAGATTTTGAGAAGTTAGAAGATAGAGGAGTCCTCATTAAAAACCATGATTTTGAACAGTTGAAAGGACGAATTGATACGAAAGTAGGATTTCAATCTTTAAATATTGAGTATCGATAACAAATTCTTATACGTAAAGAAAGAAAAATCCAATGCCATTAATAAGTCACCTCATAGTTTCAGCATATTAATGCTTAAAGAAGTTACTTCTACTTTAAACAAGGAAAGATTCAAGGGGTAAATAACCATCGTCATCAACATATGGGAGATAAAGCGGTAATGGCGACAGAGTACAATAGCGCCATCCTAAGATCAAGGAACATCGAAAAAGTTAGAATGATAATTATATATTACCAGACCATAGCTAAGAATAATCTTGCATCTATAATAAGCCTCTAGAGAAATCACCGGACCTGTGAGAGGAAATTCAAAAAGGATTTTTATATGGATCATATCAACCATAAGGAGTAAGAAAAAGAAAGAAATAAAACAAGAACTCATTACTCATAAAGCAAGTTAAGACAAAATAGTTAATACTTTGAGGCGAAATAAGTTCTATGTAATCCAACATGCGCCAGCTCAAACCGGAAATCTTTGATGGAATAGAAAACCACTATTTAACTCAAAAGGAAGAAAAATTTAAGTAATAACTAATTATTCGTCCAACCAATTGGAATTAAATCGTCATCCAACATAGTAATCTCCAAACACTACATTGACTTGATAAAAATGTTGTTGGCCATGGAATTCAGTCTGAACTCAAAAAGATCATCCAAAAATAACTGCCAAAGTCCTATCTCCGAAATCTCAAATAGTAACAAAGTAGTAGGACCAATATGGAATGTCCTATTGGATTACAGCAAAGATTAAAATCAATGGTATGTAAATTCCAAGATATTTATTATTATAGACCGATCTTTACATAACATAAACACATATTGTCAATAAGTCGTGAAATGTATTCGAATGAATTATCCACAATGTTGGAAAAGAGAATTGGGCGAATAATTATCCCTGATATCCTAAACTTATCAAAGAATCACATGTATTCCTAGTCTTTATCAGAAGAAGGAAAATGAACCAAAAAGTGATAATGGTGAAAACCTAAAAGGGACCATTCATACTGAAATAGATAATCAATATGAAAACAATTGGATGACGCCCATTATTAAATACTTGGTGGAAGGGAAACTACCAGGAGATAAAAAGGAAGCTAGAAAGATAAGGCACCAAGGTCCAGCTTTTGTTATAATTTATGAAACACTTTATAAAATGGATATTCACTCCCTTACTTATGATGTGTTAGTCCGGAAAGTGGCACAAAATTATTGAGATAAGCCCAAGAAGGGTTCTGTAGAGGTTATACTAATGGCATAAAATTGGCCAAAAGATCATGAGGCAAGCTTTCTATTTGACCCATATGAATAGTGATGCAGTGAACTATGTAAAGAGATGTAAGAAATATAAGAGATTTTCGACAATTCCACATATGTGCCTAGTGATTTAGCTCCAATCCCAAGTCTATGGCACTTTGATGTGTGTGGAATCGACATAATTGGATTATTGCCTATATCTAAGAGCGGAGCAAAGTTTGCAGTCATAGCTACCAACTACTTTACCAAATAGATAGAAGCTGAACCGTTACCACATATAACATCTAGGTAAGTACTAAATTTTGTGATTAAGAATATAATCACCTGGTTTGGAATACCACATAAAATAATATCTGGTAATGGAACTCAATTTAAAAGTGAGGAATCACCAAATTTTGCAACAAGAATGGAATAATTAAAAAAACTCATCTGTAGACATCCTAAGGCTAATGGAGCCATTAAAGATGCTAACAAAACCATTAAGACTATCCTCAAGAAATGATTGGACAAAGCAAAAGGAAACTGGATAGAAGAATCACCACTCATGCTTTGGGCATATCGAACTTCTACTAAGACTACAACATGACATACTCCATTTTCTTCGACTTATGGATGCAAAGTAATGCAACCAATTGAAGTTGAAATACCACCCCATCGGAGGATTGCATTGTTTTCAATCCCAATCAAGAGCTGAAAAATGAGTCCCAAGATTGGTCATTGAGTTAAGGGATGAAGCAGCCATACCGATGGCTGAATATTAGCGAAGGATATCAAAATACTATAACACCAAAATTAAGGAAATATCATTTCAAAAAGGAAACTTGGTACTTCGAAAGGTCATGGAAAATACTAAAAATTCGATAGATGGACCGCTCAGACCAAATTGGGAAGAACCACTTGTTATCTACAAAGTAATTCCACCAGGGACTTACAGGCTATGCCAACCTAATGGCAACGTAATAGCAAGAACTTGGATTGTTGAGCATTTGAGACCATATTTTCCTATAATATATGAATAGAAAAATCGAGATAAGTATATATATGAAACCGATAATCAATAAAAGAAAGGAACTATAAGGAAATCAAAGCCTAAACCATTAGCTATAAAGTAATCAGGGGTGAAGGAAAAGACTTTGGTCCCACTATACGGGCCTAGTGAAAGTACCTTCATGAGGAAGGTCAGAGTAAGCCTTCGATCTCACTTAAGATGGCCTGCCAAAGTACAGCAAGCCTTCGGTCAATCCTACGTAGGCTAGCCGAAGGACGGAGTAAGCCTTTGGTCCCGCCTAAGTGGGTTGGCCAAAGCATTGACTAGCTTTGATTCCACCTATAAGGTCTGACCGGAGTGTCTCCTAGAGGGAGGACGGGTAAGACTTTGGTTCTGCCTAAGATAGCTAACCAAATGCAACGACTAGCCTAACTTATTACCTATAACGTAACAAGGGGCTCGATCAAAACATAAAGCATCACCTATATAGTGATAAGGGGTGAAAGAGATCAGTTAAAGCCTAAATCATCACCTATAAGGTGATAAGGAGCAAAAGAGACCAATCAAGGCCTAAATCATACATAAAAGGTAATAAGGGGTAAATGAAATTAATCAAATAAGTGTGACTTTGCCGTAAGAATGGATCAAAGCAATCTCCTAAAAGAAAGTGTAATTATGCACAACCAATCTGACATTAAGCAAAGAATAAGCAACCTTTAAAGGAAGGGGCAAGAACTCTCCATTTCTTAGACTATGGATCTCAGCTTTAAGTGTTGAAATCTAAGAAGCGAAGAATCTCTCAGTTATAAATATTCTAGTAAATTACGGGAATCTCCATTATTATTCAAGTTTCCTATGTCCTATTAGTTGATGCCAAATTGATTTCTAGTCATCTATTCAAATTAGATTATGGCATTATTTCTAGATGGATTTCTGGGCTTCTATGAAATTATGGTATTATTACTAGATGAATATTTGATTTACTTGTCGAATGGAATTGTGATATTATTACCAAACGGATTTCTAGTCTTCTATTCAAATGAAATTATGGTATTCATGCCAAATGGGCTTCTTGTCTTTTGAAGTAACGAATTCATGTTCATTTTGCCAGATGGATTTCTAGTCTTCTTGTTAAAAGAACTCATGGATTTCTGGACTTCTAGCTAAATAGTTTTCTAGTCTTCATATCAATTGAATTTAAGATGAATTTCAGGTTTTCTTACCAAATGAATTCATGATCTTCTTACCAAAAGGATTTTCGGTCTTTTGATCTATTGAATTTATGATCTTTCCATCAAATGGATTTCTGATTTTTTGGTCTTCTTAGTTGAAAATGGCTATATGATAAAGTGTAAAAAGAAATCTTTTATAATAAAGGCAAATCTATCCATGTATTTATCAAATTTGAAAGGATTTGTCTACAATTTTGCTAATTCGATAATTATTCCATGAAAATGAGTTTAAAATCAAGTTTTCGAGGTTGTGAAGATCAACGGAGAAACCTTTTCACAAATTTATGAAGCAAAGCAATCAATTTGGAATGAAATAATTTCTTGAAAATAATGGAAGTCGTTATCATTTACTTTATGTTTTTTAGGGAAAACATAATTAAAGAGAAAATCTCATAGAGAGATGGAAAGGCGAGAAGATGCATGGTTTTACACTAAAGTTTAAAAAGCTTCTTTCTATAAAAGGAAGGGGCAAATGTTATCCACATATTTTTTGACTACTATATTAGAAGAACTATATGGTGGAAAAAGTGTAATTAAGTCAACAAGATGATATAGGATCAATGAAAGATAGTGCTACTACAAATATACAAGCATCTAACATAAAGATATATGTCGAGCTCTTACTTGAAGATGTTAAGCGATAAGACTATCGAATCTAAAGGCAAGAAGGAATGTTGAGCTACTACAACGAAGAACGTCGACAAATATGTAACAAAGAAAGGAGATGCCGAACATCTAACATTAAAGAAAGATATTGAGTTTCTAGGCGATGTCGAACTTATAAATCGGCAAGCATGTAAATAAGAAGTATGCCAAGCATGAAGATATCGAGCCTATATCCAAAGAGGGGTATCGAACATCTAATTACCTAGAGATGTAGAATCTCCAAGGATGATGCACTGTTAAGGGGTAACAAAAACCTAGTTACAAAGAGGGTATACTAAGTCTCTATGGCCCAAATGATGTCGAGCGTGTGCAACATAATGTTGTAGAGCATGAAACAAAGAACGGGTGTTGTACCACCGGAAGATGCCGAGCTTCTAGCATTAAGTTATTATGCTTATAATGGTAATATTGATCTGCTACGAGTATGAAAGACTCTTCAAATAGTTATGATCAGAGATGGTGAGCTTATACAAGCCTTTACTATAACAACTAATACCAAATCTCAACAGCAAAAATGAGACAGTGCCAAATATCTAAGTACAAGAAGGTGCCGAGTATTAACAACACAAAGAAGGCATTAAATATTAACAATACAAAGAAGGTGTCAAATATTGACATTACAAAGAGGATAACAAATATATAAGCTGGAAGGACACGTGGAAGTCATTTAGCCTACCTCTACCACTATAAGTAGACCTCCTCTGCCATTCAGATGGGAGCGATCAATTCTTTTCTCTATTTCTTAAATTACAAGTTGTAAACCCGAAATTGATTTGAGGATTTTTTTTTCTGTTGCAATTGTAACCTTTTCCATATAAGAACTTAAATAATAAACTTTGCATAGCATAATGCCTTTAATATGTGTATCTTTGACTACTATTGAGAGAATAGACATGCATATAGCTTATCTTTGGCCTTGGACTTAAATTTGGACTCGCATATTAATAATTTGAATAAGGCCATTTAAGCCTTTGCCTAAATTAAAGTTCACTTCGCATAGTGACTATCATGCCTATTGACATATGAACAAAGGACCATGACTATCATGAATGGCCTATTTTATCCATTAACAAATAATTAATAGACTATTTCACATTTATCCAACTTTCTATTTTGTCTTTGGACATACGACTTAATTTTTAAAATAACTTAATGACCACACTAAAAGTCCATGGGCATTATAGGGTCATTTTGAATTATATTATCTTGTGCAAATGTTTCTAGTGTTGAGCCAATTTTTGGTTTAATGGTTATAAAGTTAATTTTAAAAATATTATTTAATAATAAGATTAATAAAATAAAATAATTAATAACTATATATACATGTAGTAATGTATAGAATGATATATGTTATGCCATTTTGAATTGTTTAAGACAATACGAGTACACATGTGTGTATAAAGGATTTTCAAAATTAATAAATATTTAGTTAAAACTGTAACAACCCGCATATTTATCGATTTTATATTTAAATATTTTATTTAAATATTTTATCGTTCGTCGGATTTTGGACCGAAAACCTACTTTTTGCATACGGTCGAATTAGGACTCGAGACTACCTCCATTGAGTTCAAAATGCCGTTTGCGACCTTTTTGAGTATAAGCTTCGATATGTTTGGAGAAAGTTGATTTTTGCTACTTTTTCCCGCTTAGGGCTTTGGTTGGGCTGAGCCAATTAGCCACTTAACTCAGTTCCAACACTCTCCTCTTCATTCACTTCTCTTCTATTTTCCTAACACTCAAGCTCAAGCAAAAATGGAGGAAGAGAATGGGAAATAGAAATTCCTAAGCCCTAGCTTGCTTTGCAAATCCATCCTCTTGCTCCAAAGTTCATGAGAACCCATTGGTTAGCTTCCTCTTCTTCTTCTCCAACTCATTTTCTCTTTGAATTTCAGAAATTTCCTAAACCTAACTTAGGAAATGTTCTTCTTTTTAGCTTAGATTCAAGCTTCTAGAGTTGGATTTGAAGAGTGGTTGATTCCCCTTTGCTTTCAAGCTTCATCTTCATAAATTTTAGTGCAAAGGTGAGATTTTTATCTCACATCTATGACTATAATTATCTTTGGTTGTTGGGTATGAATTCCTAACACTTCTTCATGTGCATTTGCTCTTGTTTTGGATTGATTTTGTGAATACTCCAATTTTTGGGGTTTTAAGTCGAATTTGTGTGAAATCCTTTTATGGATGTTTGATCATGTTTTTGGTGATGCACCGAGGAGCATATAGGGCCGGGTTGCCGATTGGCATAAACCCTTAGAGCCAATGTTCGTCCGGTTGCATTTTGGAAGAATTTGCTCTTCATTTGAATAGGCTGAAAAACAGCACAGGCATGATTCAGTCGACTGAAAACTCTGTTCAGTTGACTGAACCTGAAACCCGAGAGTTTCCAGGCATGATTCAGTCGACTGAAAAACTCTGCACAGTCGACTGAAACTGGAAACAGAAAGTTTCCTGAACCTGGAAAATTTCCAGGTACAAGGTCAGTCGACTGAAAACTATGTTCAGTCGACTGAACCTGCTGTTTTAGTCCAATTTGCCTTTTGGATTGAATTTCCAATTTAAATCGATTCGTGATGATCCTATTTATTATCATCATTTATTATCATCTTTGATGACTTATTTTCTTTGGGAATTTTAGATATATCCACTTCGATGGATCCTTTATCGATTTCATTGGATTTTTATTCACATCTTCGAATGTGATCTTTGTGATTGATTGTTTCTACAATCCCCCTTGTGCTTTGTCACTTTAAAAATATAAAGGTTTTCTATACTAGTAGTAAATATCAAAACTCTTTCCTCAAACGATTTCAATACTATTTTAAAACCAAATTCGTTTATAAAACCGTTTTCCAATCTATTAGTATATACAAACCATTACCTCACTCGTATGAGAAATTTAATTAAACGACTTAGTAAAACGAGTGGTATGAAATGCTTGCGTTTACTTCGTCGGTTAATTCTTGGACTTGTTCGATTGAATCTCTTGTGACAATTTTCTAGTGGAGATCTACAATTTGTTCGTAAATATTTAAGTTAAGCTAGTGGTTATGGGACATGAAGCTAAGCTCATATATTTACTAGCTTAGTGTAATCGACACTTCTCTTTGATCATGACGATCATTTTAGGATTTAGACTAGCATCGTGCTATGTCTTTGTGATTTGGTTCATCGGACGTCCCGTTGTATGACGTCGTTGTTCCCTTTGATTGTGATTTGGTTCATCGGACGTCCCGCTGTACGACGTCGTTGTTCCCTTTGATTGTGATTTGGTTCATCGGATGTCCCGCTGTACGACGTCGTTGATCCTTTCCTTGTGATTTCTGGATCTCGTGTGTTGAATTTTGGAATTTATGTTTCACCAACTTTTATGATGAGCATTGATATATGTGTCATATATTGTGGCTTGGTGAATGAAATTAGGAGTATGACATTCCTTTTTATCTGGAGTAGATTATTGTGATATTGATCAATCTCTTGTTGATTTCCAATTTACTTATTTATCACAGCTTAGCATTGTGATTATTATATGTTTATGTCATATCTCTTATTATATATAACTTCATCTGATATTTATAGCTAGACTGATCCGTTTATTATTTTCTTATTAAATAATACTCGGGTCAGACCGAGATGTTACAGGTGCTTCTGCTTGACTTCTCTCTTGGGATTGATCCCTCTGACTTTTGGCTAACTACTTAGATTAGTAGTTTTTGTTGTATACATTTGAGAGATAGACTCCATAATGTATACTTATTCTTTTGTGTAGTTCATGTAACTATTTCTTTTGTGTTATGTGGATCTTTTTAGACCACTACTCTGATGTACACTTTCATGTGTAACATTCATATCTATTTCCGCCTTTGTGATATGAATTGTCTATGACTGATTTATGTTATGTTTATTTCTATATTTGTTTCCGAAGAAATTATAGCCACTGTGTAGTAGCTTTGAGTTTGTGTCGGTATGTCGGATTTCCTCTTGAGTTGAAAAGTTATATTCTTATCCGGTATATCGGTACTCGCACAAAGCAATTATACAGATGGTCGCTCCTCAACAGCCTTATTCTCCGTGCTAGTTGACAGCATTCACAGTAATGTTCTTGTCTAGCGTGGGTATAGAGGTGGGGCTCCACAAAAACCATTTAATTAAATAAATTAATTAAAATTTAATTGATAAATTAAAATACATGTATATATATGATATGTGTATCACTATAATGGTTATAGTGTATATAAATATATTCAATATAATATGTTATAATTGAGTAATATACTAATTAAATAAAAGTGTTAAGTAAGTAAATAAGATTTAGTTAATATAATATTATACATAAGATAATTATATAAGTAATATGAAATATAAAAGTTATATAATAATAAAACATATATAATATGAGTGTATAAATTAAAGGTGGAACACTAAGAACCCTAAATAAGGAATAAACATATATGTAAACGTATGTATACCATGATTTTTGATGTGTACGACATTTGAATCATGAGGGTATATAAAGAGAAATACATTATTCCATAAGTTGATATTTCTCAATATAATATATTAGAGATTATGAATCTTCCATATAACATTGTCCACCACCATATATATTAATAAATGACTTGCATACTCCTTAGTTCTTAAGCAAACTCAAGCTAGGGATGTTATGTGTAGTATTATCAATATATTGAATAATGAGGTAAGCTAACTATATGTAGTTATTGAGCAAACTCAAGTTACATATACTATACTTGG
Source organism: Allium cepa (assembly GCA_030765085.1). Lineage (NCBI taxonomy): Eukaryota > Viridiplantae > Streptophyta > Magnoliopsida > Asparagales > Amaryllidaceae > Allium > Allium cepa. The sequence continues at coordinate 693,743,357 of CM060934.1, forward strand.
GCCATAGTGATATGGTCGATATGATTGAATAATTTCATTTCGATTTGTTAAGCAAACTCAAGTTACATATACTATAATTAGGCCGTTCTGATATGGTCGATACAAGTGAATAATTTCGTTTCGACTTGTTAAGCAAACTCAAGGTCGAAGTGAAATCAGGACAAGAAACCAAGGGTTTGGAGTTGTATACGACACAACTAATAAGGAGTTATCCATCATTCGTGGAGCTATGACTGTTAAGCAAACTCAACGCGATGACAGACATTTTCAACCCTCAAAAGTCGACATTAATACATTCATGGTATTCATGTGCCGAACATCCAAGTGCTAAAAAGACAGATTGTTAGGGTATAAGAAAAAAAAGACAGAATATAATTTCATATTGTGATGAGTAATATATAATATTTAAATGATCTTTACAAGAAGAAACTTTAATATACATACAACGATCATAGTATCTACCCTATCATCAGATTGGATAGTTATAATAGGCTAACCTTACAAATGTCGATAAACAAAAACCATGAAATACAATGGAAAATAAAATACATGAATAGTTCTTTGAGGAACACAACTCATCTCCTAAAGCTCCAAAGCGACCAAAACTAAATCTATAAATATGCTTGAGTCCAACCCAAGTATTATAAGAAAATAACACCTGAATCAGTCTGATAAACTAGCATAAAAAACTCAAATCATATGGATTGTTATATATTACTCGTCACAATATGAGATTTTGTCTGCCTTTTCTTTTATTTCACCCCAACAATCTATCTTTTCGACACTTGGATGTTTGGAATGTGAATCCCATGGATGTATTAATGTCGACTTCTGAGGGTCAAAAGGTCGCTCGTTACACTCAATGCCAGAATTCCAAGACGGATGAGTCTTAACACCCACTACGAAGTCGAAAGACTTCTATATTTCGAGTTAAGGTTTGGAGAAACATAAAAGACTAATGGGAGCCTTATTAGAAAAATGAAATGATGACATTTAACCTTTTTAATATTGTAAAAACATATACTTTTTATTGGTATAATTACCTATTTGATAAATTTATGCATTTAAAATGATTGATAAAACGTTTATCGATTCAGATATACAAGTAAACTGAATTAAAGATTGATAAATAGAAATATAATATATACTTACTAATAAATGCCAATTGCATATTAACATTTCAACACCCATGCAAGCACCTGATATTACAACTACTAGATACGTTCTTAATTTGGTTACTTACATGTTTATTTGGTCGAGATTGTATGTTGCATTCTATAAGTTCCAAGCTCAAAAGCAATGCAAGATTATGGATATTTGATCCATATACAATCGCATATTAATGTTATATGTTGTACAGTTATAGTTCGTAATATACGATTCCGATGAAATTAGTTATTCAAAGAAAACAAATAAACCGTGATGGGAGTTTGAGTACTCCATTTTATTGATCATAATAAAGACTGTATTGTGTTAAATTTAACACTAGAACAAAACTACAAGATAAATCTAAGAATTCGATTGCTAGAATGTCAGTTTGATCAGTTTATGCAAAGTGCAACATATTTGACAAATTTAAATGTTAAGGATGATTGTGTGCACTTTTATAAAGAGCTAGTTATGATGTTATAGTAAGTGTATTCTTTTGAATGGTATGAGCATTTATAAAGAAAAACAAATATACAATAGTAGATGTGATTTAAGGTACAGTTAGGATGAAGATAGTGAATAGTCGCTCTTGCTTCAGATAGAAACATCGGAAAGGAGAATTGTAATAATAATGATTGACACTTAACATTGGAATAAGAAATATGATTTCTATTCTGATATTTATTTTCGTGTAGAAAAATTATTTTCTATGAGATTTATATCTTTGAGTTCAAGATATTTGATCAAAGAACTCTCCGTTGTGAACTAGTTATAGTATATGAGAAAAATAATCTATATTAAGTGAATAATAGACCTCCAAATTCAGTATCTACTGTAGTAATGGCGGAAATAGTGAGTGTATGTCATATAACACTTATTGATTGCATTAAATTACAAAAAATGTTTTCGTAAAACATATTGAACATTATTTATGAAATGATTACTATTTTTTGATATCAACCAAAAAATAGATATAGTTATATTTCAATGTGAATGTTATGAATATTTGTTATGAAATAAAACAATAATGTGGTATTTGTTTTCACAAAAATTTAATGCATTGAAAAATAATGAAAATCTAAAATTGTTTACAAATACTTTGGAATTATAGAATAAGCCATAGTTTGGAGAAATATTTTTTATCATATGATTATGAATCATACGATGCTGGTTAATTATATCTCAAACAATTAAGGGTTATGCACCTATTTATTGGAAGCATCGTTAGAGTTAATGAAATCTACGAATTGATACATGTAAATGTTTATAATCGTAGTTCTATTAATACCAAAACAGATCCACGTACTTCGTCTCATATTCACCGGTGAGATATCACAGACATGGACATATGTATTTGATACGCATATATAAGTCTATGATAAGCTCATAGAATATGAAATGGAAGTAAATAATATAACATGCGACAGAAATGATGTGATTTGATTGAATGACCGAGTATATTGAAAAGAGTTTCGTATGTACCTAATGTGAATAAAGATTCAGTCTTAAAGGTCACACCTTCTTATAATACATAATGATGTATTGATAAGGAGTAATCGAACTTTGGTGAGCAAAGCATGATTAATGATGAGTGAAATTAAGTTAAACCTTTTCTATAAGGCGTGTACTTAAGAGTAGTACACAAGATTAAATTTGATATCATCCAAAGAATATTTTGTAAAATAATACAAGATATGTATTTATAAGAAACCCCATCATGTCCTAGGCCAAGAGTTGGCGGGTTGTCTGAGTCGAAAGACTGCACATGATAATTTTATGTAAGGGATCTTGTATGAATTGTCCTCAGAGAATTTTGAAACGATAATCATTAGATAACTAATTTATGTTGTGATCATAATTATATTACAAGCTGATGAAAAATCAATTTTATATGTAGCAATTCATGGAATTTTTATGAATGCCCATTTTGTTGCACAGAGAAACAACTATTGTTTTAAGAAATACCAACTTCGAAGCGAATGAATTTCTTTAAGAAATTATTGGTACAAAATTAATTTGGATGCGATCCAATGATTAAACTAATTACACAGGATGAATTGACATTGATCAAACCTAAATGAACACAAACACGTCTAACGAGTATTTTTGTACACTAAGGAGAAACCATGAGTTTCTTGTCAATTTCAAGAATAAATACTCCTTGTTTATTTAATTAAACCATTAAGAGCATCTGCTCTATAAATGGAACAATGCACATATTTTGAAATAAATTCTAAGTACATTATCAAAATTTGATATTGATTGTTATTCGTGAAGGGATATGATCCATTGGTCACAAATGTGTCTTTAAGAAAAGGAAAAATGTAGTTAGAATATAACAAGCCATATGGATAAGAATACTACCATGAATTTCAGTTGTTGAAATTAACATATTAGATTCTTTATTTGATATTCTTAAGTTGTTTCAGATTTTACTCACAAAATTACTGCATAGCATGACTTTATGTTTTGGTATATGAGGGTTGAAACAGAAAGTTCTAAATATAGATTTAGACTAGATTGTTTGCACATAAAAACCAAAGTGTCTCGAAGTCAATGGAAACAATATTGAGTTTGTTGGTTTTTACATATGATCCAAGAATTGATAGAAAGTATCATTTATACGCATCGGAATTAAATAAATATTGGTAGAGAAATATCAAATTGTTTTCTTATCAATCAAATCATGGAGGAAGCGTGTATTCATAAGAAAGAATGTTAAAAGGTGCATAGATATTTCTAAACCATAAGTAAACAACACTCTGCTGATATGTCAAAATTGGCTTTAGTTATTTTAATAGTCGATGTTGGATTTGTAAATGATGTCTTTTATAGTAAGAATAAATGATACTGGGATTGCCCCAAATGATGAGCAAGGACACCTTATTAAAATGCTTAACACGGGACATGTAAGATGGGCTCACTATGCGTTAGCAATAAGAATCATCACACGTGTTACGTTTTCTATAATATCCTGATTTGTTTATGTATTTGATACATGAAAAAAATATCAAATCCAAATAGATATCACTAAATGGTTGTTTGTAGTGTTCTAATGTATTTACGAAATACTATATAACTGTTTGTAGAAACAATGAACCTTTATGAAGGAATGTTTAGACTCAAACTTTATAAGTGATATTGTGTATAGTATGTCAAAAATAAATCAAGTTAAGAATCTTTAAGTTGGAAATGTTCTAAATGAAAGACTATGGCTAATTCAATGATAAGGTTAAGTACATCGCCATGAATAGCGACGGAATAAAAGCAATGTATATAAATGTATAAATTTATATCTAAGCTGAGGGTGATTCCAAATGTTGAGAATCCCATAAAATTATTATTTAATAATAATGTCGTGATATAGTTCATAGTAGAATTTAGAGCTCATTAGAAATCAAGAGACATATTCCAGATTGTTCTATATGAAAAAAAGTTTATCAGCATTGGAGAGAGTTAATTGATAGAGTAAATAATTGAAGCATAATTGCGTACCCATTTACCGAGGGACTGACTCGATTGGTTTTAAGGAAACCAATTGAAGAAGTTGGAATTCATAATTGACCCTAAGTGCAAGTGGTAGATTAATAGAGTTAGGGATATGTCTTAGGGGCAATTACGTAATTTGTGAAATATACATAACTCGATAACCAATCTTGTTCAAAATAAAAGATGTTTTCTTTTTATTATATACTTGATATAATGTGTTGTATTAGTTAATTAATTTAATTAAAAGTCTATATAATAGAAAATCCATAAATGATATGTTTTGTGATAGTAGTTATAGAGTGTTGTAGTTGTGAGTATTTATCACAATAAAAAATAAATATACCATTTTTAATGTTCCTAGTCAAGATGCATTGAGACTGGATATCAATGTATCCGTTGAGACTAGAGTACATAATGCTCTGTAAATGTTAGACAGTGTATTACTTATGCCTACTGAGGGCACTAAGTGGTTACATAATAATTGTTATTAGAGAACTATGAAATAACTCACTCGATAGTTTTTTGTTGGTTAATATAACTAAGGACAGATAGAAAATATCAATGTGACTGATTTACATAGTTCTCTAGACTTGAGAATGCTGCCAGTCTTCAATATGAAGGCTTTTTTTTATTATAGTCAAATCATGGCACAATGTGACGACTCACCTTTTCGTTAATTTTAAGTTGACAATAAACCACACATGTCTAACTTAAATTGAATGAAAAGATGGACTGTTAAGGGTAAAATGAAAAATAAAGAAAGAACAGAATCCTATAAAAATTGAATAACATACATTATTTCAATATATCATCTTTACAGTGGAAAATTTAAATACACACATCAGAGTTTATCCTAAGTAGCCTGGGCAGGTATAAATACCCTTCCTTACAAAGCTGAAAAATGACAAACACAGCGGAAAAACAAACTACGTCCATACATTGATGAAGTTCTCATGCTCTCCTCTGGAAACTCCAAGAGTCTTCAATTAATCCTGAAACTACTCGAATCTGACTCGAGTACTAAAAATACCTGGATTAGTCTAGCAAACCAGCGTGAGAAATGCAAATCATAAATATATATTACAGTGTCATAGATCGACTTTAATGCCAAACAAAACTTTTGAAAAGAAATGTATCTCATAAGACCATGTTGCATATAAACACGGATAGGTTTTTACATTATGATAACTAATTTTTTTTATCAAATTATTTGATATTATTTGTAATGATATTGGTTTGAAAAAACTTTTCAAATAGATGTATATAATCTTAGAAGAAATTGTTATATTTATCAGATTCCAGCATAATAGGTTTACAACTAAAACCGTAAAGGCTCATATTGGAGAATGGATTCCATACAATGACAAGGTAAGGGACTACCTTTCGACAGTACATCTCTAGAGGTATGCACCTGAGGCTCTAACCTCTACTAACACAGAACCAGCCAACCACTACTATAGATAGTACTTAATATGACATCACCTCAGTCGTTCTCGACCTATCTGAGACATCTCATAGCATACACAATAATCCCGATATATAGAGGGTAATCTAGAAAGGTGATGACCATATCCTAATGGGTGCAATCCACTTAGCCCTACCGCATCTACCCTGTTTTTGTCACTCCGGATGTGCGAGGCTTAAGATAATGTCTAACCTTTCACAAAACAATTCTATTTTAAATGCCACATTGCCATTTCCAACAACACAGTATTGATTTCCATAATAGTAAAACCTTTGAGCTCGTACATCTCAGAGAAAAGTGTTAAGTATAATAGGGGTTACCTCATACACCACTAAATAGATGTACTTATGTAAAAATCGATGTACATGTATATAGAAATGCAAAATCAAACACTCATCCATATAAGTTGTCCAGGAACAGGACAAAATGAAGGTACTTCTCCTACTACGTCCTGTTTGGGAATCATCCTTAGAATTCGCAGCGAGCAGTCCTTGCATCGAAGGATTCAAATTAAAGGAACCGCTGCCACCATATATATAATTGGGAAATTTCCCCAGTGGTTAGCGGCAAGCAGCTCTACATTATAAAGATCTCCATCTTCACAATTATTTCCTTCAAAATGTCTCCACTTTCGAACATGTATATTGGTTCGAATTGGGTTTTGGATAGAATCACCCAAATCCGACCCCGGTTTCTCCGTACCAATTATCGCTAAAAGATGTCAAGCATATATGTGATTGTTATTCAATTAGTCAATATCTTTTGTCCAAGTAAAATATCTATTTAGAATATACATCTTTAAAACATATTATGTTTCAGTATATTCAGGATAATTAAACCTCTTTTATCAAATCCTTTAGTTAATTAAAACCGCATTTTAGCGTTGGAAATGCCATAATATTTCATCTTTAATTACCTAGGATAGTATAATTCAAATCTTAACGAAGATTTCACATTTCCAAAATGTATTCTTAATGGGTAAAAAACAATGTTATTTAAGACATCATTTACTGTAAACCCAAACCAGTTAGTATTGAATAAAAGGGATCCATTAATTTTAGACTAATTATAACCAATACTAATTTCTATATTCAACCTGTACTATTTGTCAAATGAAGGTGAAATCACATTTTAAAATCATACGGATAGTACGAATTACCTCCTCAGAATTTAATACGCAGTTTAAGTAGAATGTTTTCTTTAACAACCAAAATCATATTTTTAATCCTTTTAATCTTTTGTAAAATCTGAAAATCTCTTTTCTTTTATCTTAAGAATATATGGCCCAAGTAAATCAAACTAGATATCCTTCCGTTGGGCCTGCTCGGATAGCTAGTGCAGAACCCAAACACAAGTTGCCCAAGCTTGGGTCTAGAAACTATCTTTCTGTCAGTCATAAGGCAGTCAAGTTATTTGATCAACTCTTAAATCTTTTATATGAACTTTTAGAGAAGATTTTCATTTACTTAACACAATTTCAAATATTGTTTAAAACAATTTTCCTTTAACCATTTTTTGAAACTCCTTTGAAATAATTTTAAAACTTTCAAATCATCTTCAAAATACTTAATTATTCATTTGAAAAGATTACTAAAAAAATTAGGAAATAATAATTAAGTTAAAACAATAATTTGCAAAGGTTATCGAAACCACTGCAAAGACTGCTGTAAATAGTGTTTTCATAGCTTTTTTTTAAATCACAAATTTCTTTTCATCTATATCCATTTTAATAACTCAAATCCTTTTTAAAACATTTTAACGTATTTACGAATTTTATTTCATATTTTTAAAGATTTAAAAGCATCCATTTTAAAGAGTTGAAATCCATATTTTATGAACTGCCAAAACGCAATGTTTTTGGAAACTTGATTTGTTTATAAAATGAAATGTTGATTTCTTTTATTATTTGAAAATCATAGTTATAAAAGTTTAGAAACTTATTATTTCAAATTATTCTGAGCTATATTCCACTTTACACATTGATTTATCATTTATGGCACGAAATCGCGAACTGCTATTACATGACGCATCTATTTCGACTTCAATTTCGTACCCTGTCAAAACTTTTCCAAATTGAGTTTTAATGTTTATTAAACCATTTCAAACCATTGTATTCATGTTTAAGGAGGTTTAACCATGCCGTAACACTTTTATAATTCATATAGGAAAGTAATTTCCTTTGTGTAAATTCGACGTATATTTAATGTGAATTATTTCCACATCATGCAAGCATTTAATCAACCAATCAAAATTAACAACCATATAGGGAATCATTTTAGCATTTGATTAAGGGTATAACTTTAAGTAGTTAATGTCTATTATTATCACTAATAGCAAGCAATATTTAAGTGGTTAATAAAAACTATTAATAAGTGTTTACCAAGTGATTCAAAGTGAGATTAACTCACTTTTACCAAACCAAACTCTATCCTCTTTCTACTAACATTCAAGCACATATCACTACACTTCACACCGTCGCTTCCTTCTTCATCCCAAACTTTTTCGAAGCTTCTCATATGCTCTCCGACGGCACTTCTCTCCACTACCTTTACTTCAAAGCTTCTCAGATCTTCCTCCTTACTTCTTGCATGCTCAGCCATGACCATGGGAGGTTGCTTGCTCGTCCGAGCATGGTGGTAGAGGGTGGCCATGGGTTTTGAAGAGTTGGGAAGGGTTTTGGCACTTGATTTTGAGGTGATAACAACATAACTTAGTGTATATTTTTGACATTACTTTGTCATAACTTTGCTAACTATTTTCCAAGGCTTGAAAGCCATTAAAGAAGAGCTATTAGAGCTCATACAGAAGGAAGAAGAAGAGAAACGGTTTGAGAATAATCATTCATAGCATTTTAGAAGCTTATCACTTAAGTAAAAGTGAAATATTTCCCAATATCATCATGCACCCCGCCCATCATCCCTTAGCCATGACTTCGCCCTCCTATGTGCTACCCCATATGCTTGTAAGTGATGATGAGTTTTGTTTTGATTTGGTTAAATAAATATCATGATTTTTATAAATTTTTCCTTATGTAAAAAACTAACTTATAACTTCTTATATGTATATCTATGTGTATATGTGTGTTATGACATGTACGTATGATTATATATGTCATACATGACAACACATGGTCCAATGCTCGATTACAACTTTCGTTCATCAAACCGTTGCGAATCCGAGATCCGATTTCCAATCATATTTTTACTTCTCTATTAAACTATGTATATTTGTAAACAAAACTTGAAAAATATATTTATTATCATTTTATAATAATTAAAACATGCTCAACTAAATTATAAAACCATATAAATCAATATTAAACAAGTGTTCACAAAAAGTGTTGCCGTATCGACAAAACTTTATGAATTTTCTTATATTTTTGAAACTAGTATACATCTGTATAAAACTATTGTAAGTGATTTATCATCTCTATATAACCTATTAAAATGAATTATTATCGTTTTAAAACACTTATTCGATTATTTAAACTTAGTTTAAAATTCTAGAAAATATATAAAAGTGATGATATCCCTGATGATGTAATAAATATATTTTATTTCCAAAAATAAAATAAATAATTTCTATTTCATATTCTTGCTTAAATGGATAAGTAAATGTATGTATCTAGTTCCATTTGCTTTAATATTGACAAAATCTCACTTTTTTTGAAAACTAATTTTCATCGTTTTTCTAATGAAAACCCACAAATATCCTATTTGTTAATATACCTTTAAAAATTCTACCATTATTATTTATGGTTCAAAAAATTATAATTTATGTTATAAAATCTTGTATTTGAATATTTTAAATATAAATATAATTTATCAAAGTGATAAATTTGTGGGTCGTTATAGACTTTCCTCCTTAAAAGAATTTCGTCCCCGTACACCTAACCAAAAACCCGGTAAAAATATATTTTAATTTCAAATACAAACCCGTGTTATACTCACGAATTATTTGTATGTACTATCTGATTCGATCCTAAATTCAAATATGCCCAGATCATTCGTACGCAATATAGAATTTGACCTTCTACTCACAAAAGTACATAACTTTATTTTCGAACTAATATTAATCCCTTGGTCCTCTAATGTGGATTCTTATCACGTTTCTTGATCAGAAACCTTCATTTCCCTTACATAGCTCTCAACTATGATAGAAAAAGCAAGTACCCAACCACAAATCCTCACAATGTTCATCATCAAGAATCGAGTGATAAATCCTGTTAGGAAATCAACTCTATGGTTTCGATGATAACAACTACACAATGGAAATCGAATATACATATATATCTATATTTACAGGTAGTTGACAAAGTAACATCACCAAAGAGACAAAAACAAGACTCAAAAGAAGTTTCAAAAGACTTCAAGTCGGTAGAAGTGGAGAGGGATGACGCAGACACATTTAAAGTAACATGCACACATTCAGACGTCTGGGTACACTAGCCAGACGTCTAATTGATTCGTCTGGTTTGAAACTCAGAAAGAATCAGACGTCTGGTTAATAAACTCAGACGTCTGAAAAGCATCCGGATATAAAAAAATATATGAAAGCCAGATGTCTGGTTAATAAACACAGACGTCTGAAATATAAACAGATACAAAAATATATGAAGATCAGACGTCTGAAATATTTTCCAGACGTCTGATTTTGTACTCGGCTGTGTAAATTCAAAGAACAACTGTCACATCCGAAAGGACATGTTCGCTTCTCTTCACTGCAACTCTTCATCACCATGAGAAGAAACTTTAGAGAACTTACTAACAGTTGCAACTACACAAAGGATCTCTCCACCACTATAAATAGAATCAGGAATTCAAGAGAAGAACTCACCTTACTTACTTACGCTCTTAACTCTTATACTCTGATCTATACCTGATCTCGAGCAATCAAATACCTGTACTTAACTCTTTCATATATTCAGAACTCCTCATTCAATATTGGAAGAATTTGTACTCAATAGTCAACATCCTTGTCATAGAACACATTCTTGACAAAGAAACTCTGCTATTGTAAACCTGTTCCTCCGGGTCAAGTGAGGGTTAGTTAAAAGGAAACCCCGAAGAGGAGCTTCGGGGCTGGACGTAGGACGGGAGGTCCAAACCAGTATAAAATCCTGGTGTGATTATTTTAATTTACTTTTCTACTATCAAGTTATATTATATAGTTAGTTGCATATACTTGCATATATATCCTATACGATCCACTCATATAGACTTTCAATTGGTATCAGAGCAAGGTTTTGATCAAATAGCAGTAACACGTTTTTGAATCACCTTAATATGGAAAGTATTTTCAAGAAGGACAATCCACAGCACGACCCCCACTCTTTAATGGATCTAACTATGCATATTGGTCAACCCGTATGAGAATTTTTATGGAAGCTAATGGTCTTGAAATTTGGTCAGCCACACAAGATAAATATGAAGCACATACTAGTGCTATGAACACTTGGACCGATGCACAAAAGACCTTAGCATCAAATAATGATAAAGCTATGAATGTTTTATTTTGCTCTTTAGACAAAAATGAATTTTCACGTGTCATGATATGCACCACTGCATTTGATATTTGGCGTACCTTACAAATTACACACGAAGGTACAACAAAGGTCAAACAAACTAAGATTTCAATTTTGCAAAACCAATTTTCTTATTCAAAATGAAATAAAATGAAACTATTGTTGACATGTATTCTAGATTCCAAACAATTTTAGCTATTGAAGAAGCTAATGATCTTTCTACTCTCAAAGTTGAAGAGTTGATAGGAAATTTAATGTCGTATGAAGCTAATTTGCAGGCACAAAAAGAAATAAATTCGAAGAAAAAGAATATAGCATTTCCAGCAACAAAAAATGATGACTCTGATTTAGATGAAGAAGAAATAGTCTTCATTGCCAAGAATTATAATAGATTCAAGAAATTTAGAAAGATGACCAAATTTCAAAAAGAAGGGAAGTCTAACACAACAAACCTATCTCAAATCAAGTGCTATGAATGTGATCAATACGTTCATATGAAGAAGGATTGCCCTAAACTTAATAATGACAAAAAGAATATCAAAATTCAAAAATTCAAGAAGAAGAAGGTTTTCAAAGTAACTTCGGATGACTCAGACTCTTCATCCTCTGAAAGTGATAGCGATAGTGACGGAGAACAGGCTAATGTGTGTTTTATGGCACAAACTGAAGAGGTATTCCTGAACTTAGCTATGATGAACTATTAGAACTTAGCATGGAATTAGATGATAAATTCAAACAAATAAAAAATTGAACAAAGAATATATAGTCAAAATAAATAGATTAGAACTTGAGGTAGGAATGTTGAAAGATGAAAAAATTATTCTAGAAGAAGAACTTGAAATATCTCAAGAAAAATCAAAAATAATATAGAAAGTGAGAATATTACTATAGTAAAAGAAAATTTATTAAAAGAAAATGTTGAGTTTAAAAATAGTATTGAATTATTGAAAATTGAAAATATAGAGTTAAAAGAAAAATTAGATAAAATTACTAAAAGTGTGTCAAAATTTAATAAAGGAAAACAAGATTTGGAAAATCTTATCAAAACTTCAAAACCATCAGGAAATAATAATGGAGTAGGATTTAAAAATTCTCCTAAACAAAAAAGGAATGATGCTAAAAATATTAGTTACATAAAAACTAGAGTTTTCCTAAGTCTAAATTAAATATCAAAAATATGAAAATTTGGATTCTCAAAACAAATAATAATTTGATTTGACAAAAGCATATTAATAATTACTTAAAAGGAGTAGTCTATAAAAAAAATTATATTTATAAAGGTACCAAACCATCTTGGGTATGGCTACCTTCCTCTAACAATTAGGACCTTAATAAAATATATGGGTACCAATTAAAACATTTTTTATTTTGCAGGTACCCAAAATAAAAATCAAGGAGAAATGGATACTAGATAGCGGTTGCTCCAAACATATGACCGGAAATTCAAAAATGTTATCAAATATAACATACATCGATGGTGGAACGGTAACCTTTGGAGATAATTCAAAAGGATATGTCATAGCCATTGGAGAAGTCATCAACTCTGGTATATCTAACTCTCCTATTATTACAAATGTTTTATTAGTAGAAAATCTAAAACACAACTGACTAAGCATTAGTCAATTATGCGATAATGGTTTCCAAATAAATTTTAAAAAGGATAGATGTAATATTTTAGATAATAACAAACAACTCATTTTTGAAGGATTTAGAAACAAAAATATTTATGTATTAAACATGAATATAAATAAAAATTCAAACTTATGTTTAACCGTCAAACATGATGATCCATGGTTATGGTATAAACAATTTTGTCATATCAATTTTAAGAATATTAATAAGTTAGCAAAATATGAGTTGGTAAGAGGATTACCTAAAATGAATTATAAGGTAGAAAACCTATGTGACGATTGTCAAATTGGAAAACTAAAGAAAAACTCGTTTAAATCTAAAAATAATATTTCTACAAAACAACCATTAGAATTATTACATTTAGATTTATTTGTTCCAACACAAAGAAGGTCTATAAATCACAATAAATACGTTTTCGTAATAGTCGATGATTTTTCGAGATATACATGGGCTTTATTTTTTAAACACAAAAGTGATACTTTTGGTATGTTTAAAATATTTGCTAAAAGAATTAAAACTCAAATGAATTTGAAAATTAAAAGCATTAGAAGTGATCACGGAGGAGAATTCGAAAATGACCTTTTTACAAATTTTTGTAATAAGAAAGGAATAACTCATAATTTTTTGTTTCCTCGAACACCTCAACAAAATGATGCCGTAGAAAGAAAAAATTGTACATTACAAGAATGTGCACGAACATTACTAAATAGTAGTGGTTTACCAAAACACGTTTGGGCTGAAGCTATTGCGACATCTTGCTATGTGTTAAATCGAGTAACCATATGCCCCATGACTAAACAAACTTGTTTTGAAATATTTTTTGGTAAAAAAGCTAAAGTATCATACTTTAAAAGTTTTGATTCGAAATGTTTTATACTAAATACAAAAGATAACTTAGAAAATTTGACCCAAAGGCCGATCAGGGTATTTTTCCAGGATATTCAGATCGTAGCAAAGCATATAGAATCTTTAATAAACGAAATAATACTGTTGAAGAAAGCCTACCTGTCTCGTTCGACGAACATCCTTTTAACCATCATACTAATGATGAAGAAGAAATTATTCCACGAACAAATTCAACAAATTCTATTAGTAATGAAACAAATATGCAAAATAACACTTTGATATCATCCTTTAGAATTCTTAAGAATCATCCAATAGATAATATTATTAGAGATCTTAATTCAAGAGTAACTAGAAATCAACTAAATCAAATAAGCCATATAGCGTTTGTGTCAAACTTTGAACCAAAGAATTATAAAGAAGCCTCAAATGATAATTTTTGGATAATAGCTATGCAAGAAGAATTAAATCAATTTGAATGTAATAATGTATGAGAATTAGTACCAAGACTTGAAGATCAATCGGTAATAGGAACAAAATGGGTATTTAAAAACAAAGCAGACGAGAATTGAAATATTGTTAGGAATAAAGCACGTTTAGTTGCTCAAGGTTACAATCAAGAAGAAGGTATAGATTACGATGAAACCTTTGCTCCAGTAGCAAGATTAGAGGCCATTCGTACATTACTCGCCTTTGCAACTCATCATAATTTTAAACTATTTCAAATGGATGTCAAAAGTGCTTTTTTGAATGGTTTTATTAAAGAAAATGTATACGTCGAACAACCACCATTATTTGTTCACGAAAAATATCCCGATCATGTTTTTAAATTACATAAAGCACTATATGCATTAAAACAAGCTCCTCGTTCATGGTATGACCGTCTTAAAAATAACTTAATAACATCTGGTTTCATATAGGAAAATTAGATACAACTTTATTTATTAAAAGAGGAAATAACGATATTTTGGTTGTACGAATTTATGTGGATGATATCATCTTTGGTTCAACCAACGAAAATTTATGTATTCAATTTTCAAATATTATGAAAAATGAATTCGAAATGTCACACATGAGAGAATTAAATTTCTTCTTAGGTTTACAAATAAAACAACTCGAAAATGGAATTTTTATTCACCAAGAAAAATATTGTAATGATTTATTACGTCGATTTGAAATGGATAAAACATCGAGCAAACCAACACCAATGAGTTCCACTGTTCACTTAGAAAAAGATGAAAATGGAAAAGATTTTGATGAAAAGCTATATCGAAGCATGATTGGTTCTTTACTTTATTTAACGGCCAGTCGACCTGATATTATGATGAGTGTATGTCTTTGTGCTCGATTTCAAGCAAAACCAAAAGAATCTCATCTAAGAGCTTTTAAGCGCATTTTACGTTATCTATCTAGTACTATAGATTATGGTTTGTTTTACCCTAAAGAATCATCTTTTGAACTTGTTTCATATAGCGATGCGGATTTCGGTGGATGTAGAACAGATCGTAAGAGTACTAGTGAAACGTGTCACTTTATCGGACAATCATTAGTTTCATGGTTTAGCAAAAAACAAAATTGTGTTTCCTTATCTACTTGCGAAGCCGAATATATCTCCACAGCTGTAGCATGTGCACAAGTGATACACATGCAACAAACACTAATGGATTTCGGGAGATTATCAAAAAATCTCCAATATATTGTAATAAAAAAAAGTGCTATAAATTTATCAAAAAATCCCGCTAATCACTCACGAACCAAACATATAGATATACGAAATCATTTTCTACGCGACAATGTTGAAAAAGGAACTATTTCTTTAGAATACATAAGTACCGAAAATCATGTAGCCGACATTTTTACAAAACCATTAAATGAACAAACTTTCATTAAACTCCGACGAAGTTTAGGTATTTGTTCACTTCATGATCTTCTTCCTTAAAAAATTAATAACTTCATTTAAAGACTAAGTTTAGTTATCTATTTTATTACCACAAATTATACTTATTAATTTCTGAACTATTAAAGTTTTAGACAATTAGCAGTTCTATAAATAATCTTTTCAGCTTATATATATACATAGTTACATAACAACTATATACAAACAATCAATTTTTTTAAAATAAAATATAACAATGTCTTTTGGGAACTCTTATATATCCATCTCCATCTCAACACCATCGACGGATAGCTCGGTTGACACACCATAACGGCTACGCCTACACCAAAGCAAGAGCCAACAAATAGGTGGTCCTCGTATCATACGGGTTTTACTCCAGATAATAAGAAAACTAAAAGTCTCTGTTTATTTCTCCTAACACAAGGGAGAAAATTGGTGAAATTCATCATTTCTAGAAACAATAGGCAGATCTTCAACGAGAGCTTTATTTCGAACAAAAAATTATGGCACGACGGCTAAGCTTTCTAGAGCAAGTGGCAATGAAGTTTTGTTCGTCACGAAAGAAAGATGTTCATGAACCGCTACCAAAACCTTGTAGTTCATTGGAACCAGCTTCTTCATATCGTACTCCTTCAGATCCCTCACCAAGACAATATTCTGGCTCCCCACGGACCCACGAACGTGGAAATATATGATCTCTACTTAGACCATGAAAGGATAACGAGTCAGGAAATCCTAAAACTCCATCGTCGTCTAAATAAATAAATCGTATTAATTATTGTATGTATCTATACTTATGTTTTATTATATTTTACAACAATAAAGATATTTGTCATCAACATTCGATAAATAAGTGAAACCATCAAACTTTAGGCTATTTTTAGCCAAACTGCAAATTTCAGACGTCTGTCTACATCCTCCAGGCGTTTGACACAATTAAAAATTTAGCAGTGTGCATATGTCAAATGTCTGATATATCCCTCAGACGTCTGAACTTAAACTCTGCCTCCTAAAAATATAGTCTAGAAAATTTCAGACGTCTAAACCAGTGAACCAGACGTCTGATCAAGTTCTCTGTCCCACATACTTACAAAATCTATCTGAACCAGACGTCTGATTAAACTTTCTGGATATTCAATTTTATACATTCTACCGAAACAGACGTCTACTCCAAAGACCAGACGTCTGTTTGTATCTTCTACACAATTTTTTAGGGCAAACCAGACGTCTGATTTCAAATCTAGACGTTTGGAATTCAATCGACCATTTATATACACCCAGATAATGTCATTTTTTTTCCTATCTCAACATTATTCTGGTTTACGATTTGCTTATCGACGATTTTTTCTTCAAAATCAAACAAAACTAAATCAAAATGCCTCCTCGCACTAAAAATATCAAAGCTCCAAAACGCAAACAAGACCAGCCCGCTTCATCTTCAAACCCCTAGGTATGTTCCGACGATCAAATCGAGAGATGGATGCATAAAGCACCACATTCCATCAAAAGGTATCAAGACATCCAAAAGAAAAAACTCCACATAGGTCCATTCTACAATCTTCTTAAATTCCCTATGTATGATCTAGATGAACTTTGTGAAATTTTTGGATTAGAAACCCTAATCTCTTTTACTTCTAATGATGTTCAAATAGACCAATTAGCTATATTTTTATTCTACGCTAATCTAGACAGTACTTCAGTATGGAATACTGAAGATGAGGACAACTGGCTATGGTCTAGTGTTTATGGTAATACGATTAGGTTAATTACGGGATTAATAGGTAGAACTTTGGGATGCTCTGACACCTGGGAAGATTTATACAACATTCCGGATATACGCTTCACGTCACGGAATAGTATTACTCATCAAATTTGGGAGGACGAAATGCCAAAATTTGCTTCGAAATATTTACGTCCAAAAGCTCGACTCTTGACAAGAATGATAATAAATACAGTTGTTCCACGTATGGGAAGTCACGAGCAAATAACAGAATTGGAGCACAAAGCTCTATATGCTCTCTTTAGTGGAACTCGAGTAAATTTGGGCCAAATTCATCTTCGACGAGCTCAAACACTTTTGGACTCGATCACGACCGTCGATCATTTACCCTACCTATATTATGAGACTTCTTCGTGCACATAATGTTCCTTCCTACCTATTGACATTCGAAGAAATCTCGCTTAAATATGCTTCCACCAAATTCTTCTCTCTGATGCACCTACCTGAAATCCCTCTAGAATTTATGACCTTCGAAGATTGGATGCACAATCGTCAATCTCGAAGAATTGATCCTCCTCTTCAACCACATATTGATCCATCCCAAGAGGAAGTACAACATCGAGAAGTCACTCTCTTCCTGCCGCACCATTTGATTGTCCGGGACAGGATGAAATTATGGAGACTCGAACGGATACAAATCCAAATGAAAGTGTTCGATATCTCACTCTTCGGAACCAAAAAATTCTAAATCAGGAAATTTTGGTTAAGCGAATTGACAATTTTGAAACTTCATTTGCTACACGACTTGCCACAGTTGAAGAATCTCTTTCGACTGTTTTATCGGTACTTAAAGAAGTATTACAACGGGTTCGTGGTCCAACACCACCCTCTGAGGATTGGACAACCCCTGTACCTTCCCCTCCTGTAAAACATTCAAAACTATCTGAGGATGAATCTCCAAAGGAAGCTTTGACATCTCCTTCAAAGGCTAGCGCTTCTGAAAAGGAAGAACCAAAGGAAGATGATACAAATAAAGCTTCCCCAAAGGAAATCTAGAATTTGGGAATCGTAGTTTTTATAATTTTTGTACAATCTATGATTGTAATCACTTCATGTTATTAATGAATTTTTTTCTTTTTGACGATTGGCTTCACTGTTATAACTCTTTGTAATTATGCCAAAGGGGGAGAAATATAGGTAGAATCATAAAACATTAAGCACATTTTCAGGGGGAGATTTATGATCTATATATAAGTACATTGAATAGTTGTCATCATCAAAAAGGGGGAGATTGTTAGGAAATCAATTCTATGGTTTCGATGATAACAACTATACAATGAAAATCGAACATATATATATAGGTAGTTGATAAAGTAACATCACCAAAGAGACAAAAACAAGACTCAAAAGAAGTTTCAAAAGACTTCAAGTCGATAGAAGTGGAAGAGGGATGACACAGACACAGATAAAGCAACATGCATACATTCAGACGTTTGGGTACACTAGCCAGACATCTGATTGATTCTTCTGGTTTGAAACTCAAAAAGTGGTTAATAAACTCAAACGTCAGAAAAGCATCCGGATATAAAAAATATATGAAAGCCAGACGTCTGGTTAATAGACACAGACGTCTGAAATACAAACAAATAAAAAAAAATATGAAGACCAGACGTCTGAAATATTTTCCAGACGTCCGATTTTTGACTCGGCTGTGTAAATTCAAAGAACAACTATCACATCCGAAAGGACACGTTCGCTTCTCTTCACTGCAACTCTTCATCCCCATGAGAAGAAACTTTAGAGCACTTACTAACAGTTGCAACTACACAAAGGATCTCTCCACCACTATAAATAGAATCAGGAATTCAAGAGAACTCACCTTACTTACTTACGTTCTTAACTCTTATACTCTGATCTATACCTGATCTCTAGCAATCAAATACCTGGACTTAACTCTTCCATATATTCAGAACTCCTCATTCAATATTGGAAGCATTTGTACTCAATAGTCAACATCCGTGTTATAGAACACATTCTTGACAAAGAAACTCTGCTATTGTAAACCAGTTCCTCCGGGTCAAGTGAGGGTTAGCTAAAAGGAAATTCCGAAGAGGAGCTTCGCGACTGGACGTATGACGGGAGGTCCGTACCAGTATAAAATCCTGGTGTGATTATTTTAATTTACTTTGCTACTATAATCTATCAAGTTATATTATATAGTTAGTTGCATATAATATATATCCTATACAATCCACTCATATAGACTTTCAAATCCTTTTATGGACTAATGTAAACACCTCAAAGTTTCATACTCGAATCTTAGATCAAAATCATGCAATGAATTGATCTACGTACCTCATACGTACATATTAACCTTCTCAAAAAATTTATGAAAACATTTCATAAAACTTTTACTCGAACATTTTTATAAAGATGCTACTTTATATATAATTACTTTAAAAAAATTATTTACCAAAAATTTCTTGCTTCTTTCCGAAGAAACTATTTCAAAACTTAGAAAATGTAACATTCCTATTTTTAAATCAAATTTAAATTGGTAATTAATCTAATTTTTGAAATTAATTTGGTATTTTCCAAATTAAATAGATATTTATTTGTTTAATATAAATGAATATAAATATGATTTTAAATAGAATTTCTAATTGGAAATTCAGAAATAAATATTTTGAATAATATGTTGGATTTGGATTTATTCATGAATTTGTTTGAAAAACAATTTGAATATTTATAGTAGATTGTGAAAGCAAAATTTGGATTAAAAAAATTGAAGAATAAAAGTAAAATTTGTAAAAAGAATTTTAATATGGGAATTCTAAAATAAAATGTATTGTAAAACAGAATTTGGTTTAAAATTCAAAAATAAATATATTGGAAATAAAATTGGATTTTGAATTCTATATTTTAAAGAAACAAATATATATACAAATATATGATTAATTATTAGTAATGAATACTTTGATTCCAAATCATTTTTCTTTAAAAGTTGTATAAATATAAGTAATATAAAATGTATGAATATCAAGGTAAGAGTGGTTCAAAAATATGAAAAGTGAGATTTAATTCAAGATTTAAATTTTATTTTCTCTTAAAATGGATAAAAATAGTTTGTATGTTATAAATTTAAAATATAAGCTATAAATTAAATAAAGTAAGGGCTTTAAAACATAATTCATAAATTAATATAACTAAGGAGTTAAACATAAATATACTTGTATATAACAAGTGTAAAGATTATTAAATACAATTAACAAGTGTAAGAAGAAAAATAAATGCATATAACAAGTGTTAACGCAATAAAACAAGAAAGTAACAAGTGTCAAAAAAATAAATTTTCCTTTTTTATTTGAATTTTATATAAAAGTATATTTGAGAAGATACCAGCCTTCTCAAAACTTTAGCATTCATTTTCAAAGAAACAAAATGCATGAGATCAAAATCAAAACCTGAGAAAAACAAAAAAAATCAAAACAACTTTAATCTATTTCAAAAGATCAAACAGTAATCAGTTAATTGAAGCAACTCAAAGATCAAACAAGATTCTGGCTTCAGATCAAAAACATTTCAAAAGTCTGAAACAAAACTTCAACTTGTTTTCAAGTGCAATCTGAAAGCAAAGCATGGATTCAATAAAGATCACTTTCAGTTTCCAAAACTGGCAGCAGAAAATAATATTTTAAAAATCTAAAGCTCGAAGAACTAATTCTATTCAAAATAGAGATTCAACTTAAACATAAGAAAAGCCAATCTAGTTTGAAGTTAAAGCAAGTTCACATCAAAAAACAAATGCCAACATTCAAATTCAAAATTGCATTTCCAGGTCTCTGCTGCTCTGTTCCAAACTACAAGGTGAGCAGACTACCCTATTTGACTTGATTGTGTTGACATTTGTGATTGATATCTGTGTATGTTGTGAATGATATTTGTCTAAGTATAAATATATCTGCATATCTATATATATAGATAGATAATTATTGTGTGCATATCTATTAAAGGATATATTCATCTCTCCGTTTAAGTACAGGAGTGAGGCCACTAAAACAACATTTAAACTGCTCCTTATATGATCAATATTAGAGCAAGATCATTGAAGATAAAATGATGATATAAATGTGAACTTATTTTTAAAAATAATTTCAAAAAAAAATATTAAATAAATTTTGTGAAAAAGGTAATTTACAGTAACCTCATAATATATCAGAAAATTCAACATCTTAACTCTAAAATCTAATTACATAATCAAGTTTGTATCATGAACCAATGATTTCAGATTCAGGTCTCGTGATTTTTAAGCAATTAGATGTCGAGAATTTTTAGAATGAACGGAAATGACATTTTGGGAAAATGATGGTGATGGCATGGTCTGGAAGTGTCGGGATCACGTGTGAAGTTCGCTCGAAGGTCAGGGTATCTGGCAAAAATGGTGGAAGAATTTTTAATGCATCGAGGTGACTTGTTTGAGTCAAACTAGGGTTTAAGGTTGGTTGTCGACATTGGTAGAATCGCGATGTTTTTGGGAAGCATATAGGCAACCAGAATTCATGCGGTTGGGCTTGAAGGTGGATGCGTGGCCGAGCTTCCGACGGAGGTCGGTGGTGGGGGAAGCAGGAGTCGATCGATGCTGTAGTTTGTCGATCAGTGGTGAAATGTTTGGTTTCTAGTTGTGTTTGGGTTGCGCTGTAGGGTGATTTTGGATAAGAGGTGATTTTGGTCTCGGCAAAGTGGCAAGTTTGGACCGTGTGGTAATGAATGGTGGTGTTGTAGCAGGAAGATGGTCGGAGGCGAAGGCATACACGTACACGCGTGTCATCGTGCATGGTGGACTCAAGCAGGCTGGTTGGTTCGTTGAAGTGGTGGGGCGCGAATCAAAATGGGTTCGGCGATGGATTCGATCGAATTTCGAGTGTAATGATTTTCAAATAGTGAGGTTGTTGCCGATTCGATTTCGTTACCGGAGATGGAACTAGAGCAAAGTTCAATCGAGATTTGGGGAAGTTGATGTCGGGTTATGGTGTTTGATTTGGGCTTCGGCTCGTTTAGGATTTTATATTTATATAAAGAAATTGTAAATAAGGGTTAGTTAATAAACATTGTTTAAAAGGAAAAACTAATCTTCATAAAGTATATAACAAGTTAGTTGGTTGAGGAATATTTTAAAAAAAAAAAGCAAACTCTCTTTTATATTAAAGGTTTATTTAAGTCAATATGGACCTAAGATTTTAAAACAAAGTTAAAAGTTTGTTTTCATTGGGGTATTATAAATTTTAAAATTTAGTCCTTTAAAACTTATTTATTTATTTTCTTATATACTTTAAAATTTATTTTAGCTTTGAAAATTTTGATTGTAAACAAGTTTTAAATAAGTTTTCAAAAAAAACACATGGTTTTTAAGTCAAAATATATTAGAATTGTTTTGGGTTTGAATAATTATATTGAAATAATTATTTAAAATGTTCTTAAATGTTTCAAATGGAATTTGATGATGTGATTAAAATAAGTGATTAAGATAAGTGGTTTATCTTAAGTAAATTAAGGCCTTGGGTAAATAAAGATTAATTTATAAATTGATAATTAAGGGTTAATCATTAAGGAAAATTAATCTTTGTGATTAATATAAGGATATTCAATTAATTAATGTAATTAATGACTTTATGTAATTAAGTGTTAATAAATTTTGTAATTAACTTTTAATTAATTAATTTATGAGATTAATCACAGATAGTTAATTAATTAAAGGATAATTAAATGATTAAAGGTTAATTATTTAATGATTAAAGGTTAATTAATTTATTAATTAATAAATAATTAAAGGAAAACTAATCAAATGATTTGTAATTAATTAATGTTAATTAACCAGGATTGGTGATTAATCTGATTTACATCAATCAGATGATTAATTAATCTTACTTATGGATGTTTGGATTTTATTGAATATTGAATTGTTTGATATCCCTGATATGTGATGCATTATGACATGAATTGTTTTGATTTAAGTTGTGATGAATGTTATTTATTTATCTGTGATAAATTTACATTATTTATCTGTGAATCTATGAATGAAGATAAGCGTTATAGATTATACCGCTTATCGATATTACAGTGTTTGAATCTGTGATGATTGATGATGTTGCACCATTGTGTAAAACCCCTGGACTACACCATATACACACAAATATGGATTGCATGATGAAATTGGTTAAGTCATAGTATTTGAATCTAATATCATGAAATGGTTTTTAAAGTTGAACTTTGAATCAAAAATAGTTTTGGAAATGGAATTAGGTTAAATATGAAAAGCTTTTGATAAGGAGGTTTAAAGATAAAAGTTAGTTTGAATAACTTGATAAAGTTTTGAAATTTAAATAGTTTGATTTGAATTTGAATTCAAGATTTGAAATTGAATTCCACATTTGGAAATTATACTTTTAAAAAGGTTATACAGGTTATAAATGTGTTTATACGGGTTTCAAACCATTTTAGAAGTATTGTTTTGGGAATTTGAATTGAACCCAAGTTTTATACTTGAAGGATTTAACTCGTGCAAATGTAATCGGATTTCTCTGAAACAAAAAACCTTTGTTTTCAAATAATAATAGCTTTCATATAAAAGAAAGAATTCCCAGTTTTTTCGAAAGGATTTTCGAGTTATGAATAAATCAAATTTAAAAAGGAAATAGTTTTGAAAGCTATAATTGTATCTTTGTGAAAGGTTTGTGAACTTTGTTTCCAAATTGAAGAGGATCTTACAAGGTATCTTTTGTATAAAAGATTTGAAATTGAAAATAGTTTTGAGAACTATGAATTAATTTTTGTGAAAGATTGGTG
This sequence comes from Allium cepa, assembly GCA_030765085.1. Classification (NCBI taxonomy): domain Eukaryota; kingdom Viridiplantae; phylum Streptophyta; class Magnoliopsida; order Asparagales; family Amaryllidaceae; genus Allium; species Allium cepa. The sequence goes on from CM060934.1 coordinate 693,767,919, forward strand.
AACTTTGTGAAGTGAATCTTTTTGTTTATGGATTTGTAAATGGTAATTGTTTAAACCATTTGAAGAAAGATTTTGGGCTTTAAGTTGTGACTTAACTAAGATCCCAATATCCATATGCTTTTTAAATTATGCGCTCATTATTCGGTTTAGCCGAGAGAGGACCTTGTGTCATATAACCCATTCCGAATAATGACACGACGACATGGATAACATTTGAAGACCGGTAGTGAAGACCAGATATTTTCGAAAGCGGAAGGATAACTCGTCGAATGTCTCTGCACCGGTTGATCCCCGGTATAGAGATTTATTTCATCCTTTATGATGGAATAAACGGACGTGATTAGGGATTATCCGGATTTGTAAGGGCTTCTTTGAAGTGCCTTCGATTTTGTTAGAGCCCGGAACAGACTTGTATGGATGTGTGTCTGACGTTACACTTTGAGATGTAAAGCTAGTTTCTATCAAATACATTTCTGTTTGGTGGTGGAGAATATTCTCTTAGCTTAACACCCTTCTTTAATACGTACGAGTTCAGAGGTTATGTAGTTGATGGTTACTAGTGATACATTCCCAATTTGGTAATGTGGCTTACGAAGTGCTGCTGATCATTTGTTGATCGAAGCACGGCTTTTGTGAAAAGCGTAGCTTTGTGAAAAATACTTCGTCGAGCCTCACAACCCGGAAATGGTCGAAACAGGAATGTTGCAGCAAGCTTTTTAGGGGTTGCGCCCCTAGGGTATGTCCATTTCCTTCAGGATAAAAGTGGTATCATGGTATGGAGCCCAGATATTTAGCTGTGCGGTTGTTGCTATTTGTTGGTGAATCTCGGGATAAAGGTCGGTAATGACCGGGGATGGCTTACTTGTAGGTGTTACTTCCGGGCAGGGCTAACCCGACCTTGTGTTAGTAGAGAACTATTTTGGTTCTTGGGGGCATCCCTCTAGAGGCGTTCTATTCGGTAAGGAAGTTCCTTAGCCTGACCATTGATGGAAATCCAATCATACAACACGCGCCTTGTACGGTTTTACTTGTAGAACCTTTCATTTAACATGGTAGTTATAGTAGGCATAATATAATGTATGTATGCTGGCTAAGATTAATATTATACTTTCGAAAGGTTTTTTTTCACTATGCACTAATAATAATATGAAAAGAATTTTGCGTAGTAAGCATATTTGATTATCATAAGGAGGAATCTCCCCCAAGTGTGCGATTGCATTGTGTGTGTGCCTGGAGACCTTTTGGTAGTTTCATTTTCCAAAAAGCATTGCGGATTTCAACTTTAAAATCTTTTGTTGTTTGTTTTAAAGATAAAACTATTTTTGTTTGCTCATACCAGTCCCATGACTGACCTGGAGTTTATTGTCCCCTGTCTAAAACTCTAGGTGCCCACAATTTTCCACACGGGCAGTTTAGAGTTAGATTTCAGATAAGCAGCTAGTAGATGCAGATTCGATAGCCTTTGAAGTCTTTGGTTTGGCAATCGATGTTTGGATCGCATTTGCTACAAGTTCAGCATGATGGTGGTTGAAGCATTGGAGCTTTGGCATTGAAGACTCAGTTTGTTGGATTCTTGCTTTCTCACTTAAAAGACTCTATTGATGGTCATCTTTCACCTGTCGATGGTCATAAAGTCTAGACCATCCTTGTTGTTGTTATCCTATTCCACTGTTGTATATTTATCTCTGATATTGTTGGAATTCATATCTAGTGGATATTGTATTCATTGTTGTATCAATGATATATTCATTGTTTTCTTCCGCTGTATTGTTGTACTTAATGTGTTATAAACTCCAGCGAATCGGATTCAATGTTTGAATCAACGACATTCGAATACGAGTGAAGTATGGATGTCGATTTTCGAACGCGAAAATCCGGGTCGTCACAGAAAATACCTCTATATAATTAAATCCATAAAAATCTTTGAGGAAAGCTTCATATTTTCCAAGAAACACATTTTATTGGGTCAAACGAATGTTGCGTAAAACATCGTTACGACAACTGAAAAATACTAGCATGCGGACCTGATTAACTAAAATTAATTTTCGATGTCGAACTTAAACTATTTATTAGTTAACGATGAAGCTGATCAAGTTAGGATACTGTTACCTTTGGACCTTGAATGAACGACATTTTTAACTTAAAAAAGATATATGTTACCCAACTCGAATCTTAACATCAAACATAGGATATGAATAAATCTGGTATACTATATAAAACATCTTCTATCAAAAATCACTTACTATAACAAAGTGTTATAGTCTATGTTTTCCTCGTTTTCTCGAAAACATTTATTACAACAACAATGTTGAAATCAATGTCTTCCTATTATTTAACATATTTTAGATCACTTTTAAAACCATTGGACTCCATTCGCAAATATCACTTTCAAAACTTTTCTTTACAAGATTATTTTACCTTTACAAAGAAATTTATCTCCCTTTGTAAAAACCATCCTCTACTTATCAAGATAAATCCTTTTACGTTTATAAAACCATATTTTGTAACCTCCTTCCTTTTATAAAACTTCTTTTTATAAAATCTCTTTATTTATAAAATTTCATTTATAAATCTATTCATTTCTAAATCTCCTTTATTTATAAAATCCCATTTATAAATCTATTTACAAAATATCAATTACAAATCTATTTTTAATATTTATAAAACACCATTTATAAATCTATTACTTTGTTTATAAAATATTACTTTTATAAATCTTTTATATAAACCATTTCAAAAATATTTGTTTCAAACTATTTGTATCTTCTTTAAAACTTTATTTCCTTTGTAATAAAAGATGGATTTATTTGTTAAAACGCTCCTTTAAAAATAAATTTTATTTTGAATTAACTTTCCTAAGAATTCAAATACCAATTTTATTATTTTAAAATATCACTCACAAATAATTTCTCTTAAAAGATATTTTAACTTTATAAAAAATCTTTTATGAACTTTCCATTTTATAAACTCTGCTCCTAAAATTAAAACTTCTACCAGATCATTTTAAATTTTATAGCTTTTCCAAAATATTAGGATTTAAATTCTCAAAAATATCTTTATAAAACACGTTTTATAAATCAAATTTATAAAATCACTTATTATACGCATTGATAAAATTTATTTATCTTAAATAAATTCCTTTAATCTTAAACTAACATTATTATTTATCAAACATCACATAGTCAAACTGTGAAACTAAATTCATATGGTATTCTTATTTAAACTTTTAAATCAACAATTAATGATATTAGTAGAATATTATCATTCCCTTAACAACCGAATACTATATAAATAATTATATCTTTTGAAAGATGTTCATTTATATTCAAAATATAATCCTGGGTAAAATTATATCATTTACCAATTTTCCAAAATAAAAATCATTTATATATAGCATTAATAAATATGCACTCATATATAATACTCTCAACTCATTCTAGAGTGTCACTTACCTTAAATCCTATGAGCTACTCATCCTAGGGTATTACTAACCCTACCTCTGATGAGATTTTACCCTTACCAGGCTCAGGTGTTCGCTCAACCTAAGCTCTAATACTAATTGTAACAACCCATCTTTTCGTAAATTATAAGTTGGTAATAAACCATACGTATCAAACTAAAATTGAACAAAAAGGCGGACCATTAACGGTAAAAAGAAAATTAAAGAAAGAACATATTCTTACACGAATGGAATAACATATATTATTTCAATGTATAATCTTTACATCATAAAATTTAAATACATACATCAGAGTTTATCCTAAGCTCAGTCCAAACAGTTATAAATGCAAATCCTTACAAATTCTAAAAAATGACAATCACAATGGTAAAGCAAACTACGTTCATACGTTGATGAAGATCTCTAGCTCTCCTCTAGAAACTCTAAAAGACTTCTCTAATCCTGAAACTACTCGAATCGTATGTGAGTATTGAAATTACTAGGTTCATTTTGGCAAACCAACATGAGAAACGCAAATCATAAATATATATAATAGTGTCATAGATCAACTTTGATGCCAAACTAAACCTTTGAATAGAAGAGTATCTCACAAGATTTCATCGCATATAAACACGAGCGGATGTTTACCTTATGTTAACTAAAACATTCTTATCAAATCATTTGATATTATTTCAAATGACATTGGTTTGAAAACACTTTTCGAATAAATGTATATAACCTTATACAAAATTGTTACATTTATTAAATTCCAACATAATAGGTTTACAACTAAAACCGTAAAGGCTCGAATTGGAGAATGGATTCTATATAATGACAAGGTAAGGGACTAACTTCCATAGTACATCTCTAGAGGGATGCGCTTGAGGCTCCAACCTCTACCAACACAGAACCGACCTACCTCTACCATAGATAGTATCGAATATGACGTCACCGTAGTTATTCCAGACCTATATAAGATGTCTCACAATATAAACAATAAATCCGATATATAGAGGGTAATCTACAAAGGTGCTGACCATATCCTAATGGGTGCGACCCACTTAGCACTGCCGCATCTATCATGTTTTTAACACTCCCGATGTGTGAGGCTTAAGGTAACGTTTTACCTTTCACAGAACAAATCCTACTTTAAATGCTACATTGCCATTTCCAATAACACACTATTGATTTCCACAAAGGTATAACCTCTGAGCTCGTACATCTCAAGAAGGGTGTTAAGTATAAGAGGGGTTACCCTCGGCACCACGAAACAGATGTACATTTGTAAAAATCAATGTACATGTTTTTAGAAATGCAATGTCAGAAATTTGCCCATACAAGTTGTCCAGACATAGGTGATTAGTAGCAAGTAATCCTTGCATCGAAGATTTCAAATTGAAGGAACCACTACCATTATATATATGGACATTTCCATAGAGATTAGTGGCAAGCAGCCCTACATTATGAAGATCTCCATCTTCATAATCATTGTCTTCAACGGTCTTCACTTTCAAATGCGTATATTGGTTCGAAGTGGTCTTCGGATAGGAATTGCCCAAATCCGACTTCAGTTTCACTGAACCAATTATCGATAAAAGATGTCAAATATATAGGTGATTACTGTTCAATTAATTAATATCTTTTATCCATGTAAAATATCTCTTTAGAGATATACATCTTTAAATCATATTTGGTTTCAGTATGTACGAGAAAATTTAACCGCTTTTATCATATCTTTTGGTTAATTAAGACACCCTGTTTACTTTGGAAATACCAAAACATTTCATCTTTAATTACTTAAGAAAAGTATAATTCAAATCTTGATAAAGATCTCACATTTCCAAAACATATCTTTAGTGGGTTAAAAACAATGTTATTTAAGACATCATTTACTGTAAACTCAAACTAATTATTACTGTAAGTTTTAGATTGATTATATCCAATACTAATTTTCGTATTCAACATGTACTATCTATCGATAATGGTGAAATCACCTTTTAAATTCTTACGGATAGTACGAGTTCCTACTCGAATTTAATACGGAGTTTAACTGGAACATTTTTTCAACAACTGAAATCCTATTTTAAATTTTGTTTAACTTTTGGAAAAGCTCCAAATCTCTTTTCTTTTATCTTAAGAAAATGTAGGCCGAGTAAATCAAATTAATTATCCCCTCCGTCGGGTCAATCCAGATAGCTAGAGCGAAACTCAGACACTAGTTGTCCAAGCTCGAGTCTAGAGACTATCTCTCTGTCACCTATAAGGCGATCAAGTTATTTGATCAAATCTAAATTCTTTTATACGATCTTTAGAGATGATTTTCATTTACATAATACAATTCCAAATATTGTTTTAAATTAGTTTCCTTTAACTATTTATTTAAAACTCCTTTAAAATAATTATAAAGCATTCAAATCATCTTCAAAATACTTAATTATTCACTTAAAAAGATCACTAAAAGGATTGGTAAAGAATAATTAAGTTAAAACCATAATTTGCAAAAGTTACCAAAACAGTTGTAAAAACTACAGCGAATAGTGTTTTTAAAGCTTCTTTGCTCAAAACACTAATTTCTTTTCATTTATGTCTATTTTAATAACTCGAATCCTTTTTAAAACATTTTAACGTATTTATGAAATTCATTTAATATTTGTAAAGATTTAAAAACATCTATTTTAAAGAGTTGAAATCCATATTTTGTAAACAACCAAAACACGATGTTTTTGGAAACCTGATTTGGACATATATCAAAATTTATAAAATGAAATATTGATTTTTCTTCTTCATTTGAAAATCATAGTTATAAGAGTTTGAAAAATTATCAATTCGAATTATTCCGAGCTATATCCCTCTTTACAAACTGTTTTGACTTTTATGGTGCGAAATCACGAACTACCATTACGCGACGCACCTATTTTGACTACAATTTCGTATCTTATCAAAACTTTTCTGATTTGAGTTTTAATGTTTATTAAACATTTATAGACCATTTTATTCATGCTTAAAGAGGTTTAACCATATAGTAACATTTTTATAATTCATATAGGAAAGTTATTTCCTTTTTGTAAATTCGACGTATATTTGACATGAATTATTTCCATGTAAGGTAAGCATATAATCAACCAATCACCCTCCAAACATATTAAACAACCATATAAGCAATCATTTTAGCATATGATCAAGGGCATAACTTTAAGTAGTAAATGCCTATTATTATCACCAATAGTAAGCAATATTTAAGTGATTAATAAGAAATATTAATAAGTGACTATCAAGTGATTCTAAGTGAGATTAACACACTTTTACCAAACCAAACTCTATCCTCTTCCTACCAACATTCAAGCATATATCACCACACTTCACACCATAACTTCCTTCTCCAGCTCAAACTTTTCTAAAGCTTCTCCATTTGATTCTAACGACACTCTGGCAGCACTTCTCTCCAGATCTTCACTCCAAAGCTTCTTGGATCTTCCTCCTTTCTTCTTGCATTCTCGGCCAAGCATGGTGGTAGATGGTGGTCGTGGGTTTTGAAGAGTTGGAAATGGTTTTGGCACTAGATTTTGAGGTGATAGCAACATAGCTTATATGTATATATTTTGAAATAACTTTACTAACTTTTTTTAAGGCTTAAAAGCCATTAAAGAAGAGCTATTAGAGCTCAAGAAGAAGGAAGAAGAAGAGAAATGGTGTGAGAATAAGTGAGGGGGTAGGATGATATTTATAGCATTTTTGAAGCCTATCACTTAAGTAAAAGTGAAAATATTTCCCAACATCATCATGCAGCCCTCCCTTCATCCCTTAGCCATGACTTTCCCCTCCCATGTGCCACCCCATGTGCTTATTAGTGATTGTGGGTTTAGTTTTGATTTGGTTAAGTAAATATCATAATATCTATAATTTTTCCCTTGTGTAAATAACTAATGTACTTGGCAACTTCTTATATGTATATTTATGTGTGTTATGACATGTATGTATGCATATATATATATATATATATATATATATATATGTCATATGTGACAACCCATGGTGCAACGTTCGATTACAACTTACGTTCATCAAATCGTTGCGAATCCGAGATCCGAATTCAGGTCATATTTTTACTTTTCTGCTACACTATATATATTTGTAAAAAAATTCTTGAAAATATATTTATTCTCATTTTAGAATAATTAGAACATGCTCATTTGATTTATAAAACCATATAAATCAATGTTAAACAAGTATTTACAAAAAATGTTGTCGTGTCGACAAAACGTTATGAGTTCTCTTATATTTTAAAAACAACTATATATATCTTTATAAAACTATTATAAATGAATTATCATCACCGTATAACTTATTAAAATGAATTATTATCATTTTAAAACAATTATTTGATTATTTAAACTTTATTTAAAATTCTAGAAAATATAGAAAAGTTATGATATCCCCGATGAAGCCATAAATATATTTTAGTTCAAAAAATAAAATAAATAATTTTTATTTCATATTCTTACTTAAATGGATAAACAAGTGTATGTATCCAGCTCCATTCACTTTAATATTGATAAAATCTTGGTTTTTTTAAACTGATTTTCGTCATTTTTCTGATGAAAACCCCAAATATCCATATTTGTTAATATACCTTTAAAACAAGTTTACATCATTATTTATGGTTCATAAATTATAATTTTTGTTATAAAATCTTATATTTGAATATTTTAAATATAAAATTATTTATCAAAGTGATATATTTGCGGGTCGTTACATACAACGTCCATTGAGTGACTATAGTTGGTTCGAGTGGAAGTACTGGAAGGGAAGCACTATTTAAGAAAGGATTGGTCTCTTCAGTTATAAGAGGTTATTTTCAAGGTCAACTGAAGTCAACTGAAAGTCAAAGTATCGACCCAGAGCAGTTCAGCTAATAATAACTGTTATTATTGAACTAAGGACTTTGTGTTTCGACCATAGGGTTAAAAGTCGATGATATTGGAATTTTGACCCTTATCATATTTCATAAGTCCAAAGCGATATAGTTTTGATGAAGAAAATTGCTGTAAATAATAGTCACAACTGAGTAAAGCTTAACAAAGTAAAATTGGATTTAACCAAAACCAAGTAAGCGATAAATTTGACCAAAATGTCACCCCACCTGCAAGTGATGTGGAAATATTAGCACTCGAACAGCGGCCATTTCTTTTTCTGGGTCTCTTTGGTAGCCATATCTTTCTCTCAGTTCTCCTTCTTGAGCTTAGTTAGCTCCCTTTTGTAGTATTCGCAAATACAATTGTGATATGCTCTCTTGGTGTCAAAGCTTTGAATTATTAACTAATTTACTCGATTGACATCTAAGAGGCCTTTATCCATTTCTTCCACTAGAAAAACCGCTCTACGACCTCATTTGTCATGTTGATGCCTTTTCCTCACAGCTTTTAGAAAATTCTTTGACATTACATTCGAATTTAAACCATTAAGGTTGAATTCAGAGAGAGCCACCTAAATATTTTTGACAACAGCAAGACATTGGCCTTTGGGGGAGGATGAGCAGGAGTATGGCATGTTGATGTTTCTTTTTCGGCACTATGTGATCAAGAAGAGGAAGGGTTTATAGTTTTGGATTAGTGGGAAAATGAGACTGGAGCGATAAGCTGCCCATTGATTGCTAAAATATGAGGCCGAGAGGATGGAGGAAGACCCGACTGTGAAGATAATCGCTATTGTGATGGGGGGCGAAGATGTACCTGGTGCGGTCACAGGATTCCCGATGTTCACTATGATGATGCTTTCTTTCCACGGCTTCATGCCATTCTTTGTCCTTTCTCCTTTTCCCCTCACTTTCAAATTGGTAGTAGGGGCCACGTTAAGAGTAAGAACCTCATGGAGAATGGGAGTGAAAGAAGCTAACCCTTACGAATCCTTTCGAGATGATTATTTTCCACCTAATACCTAAAAAAAGCAAAAGATTGTATTAGAATTGGGTGATTGGATTATGAACAAGTGTAGAGTAACCTACTTATGATCCTAGAAGTGTTTGAAGTGTTGTCGTGTCTAAAGTAGCCTGTGGACCGTGTTCATCGGGTTGTAATGAAGGAGTTTCTTTACACTCGAAGGGCTGGAGTGTTGGAAATAGGCCAGCCTGCAGTGAAAATTATGGGTAAATTTCAAAAAAAATCTCTTATTAAATCTATATTGGGCCTATAAAGTCTAATTTTTTAGAACATTTCTAAATATTATTTAAATAATATCTTTTATCTTATTTAAATTATAAATTATATAGATTTGAATATATTAATATATAAGGGTGTGTGTCATATACATATATATGTGTGTGTGTATAACATATCAATCCGTGTAAGGTACAACATGCTCGTGTATAGATTTTAGGATATACATCGCAACAGAAATGTTAGCTTATCCAATATGCAAGTATATGTTGTCCAAATATGTGTATATATAAAAACTATTATTTTATATTAATATTATGAATATATATTTTGAGTTTGTTTAAATAATTTTATATAAACGTATAATATATATATGTTTGCATACGTATGTAATCACATAAATAAAATATTAATATCATATATACGCATATTATAAAAATATAAATAAATTAGTTAAAATATAAAAATATTTTAAACCGTGAATAATATATGTATACATGTAATAAAAAAATAAAGCAATTTTGTATGTACATATATACACAAATATATTTATAATATATAGTGATATATTAATTAATAAAATCATTCAAGATTAAATTTTTATAGAATCCTAGGTCCTACGCATAGTGTAAAATAATTTTATATTATTTTCTAATTTAAAAATTAGTTTTAATTAAATATTCATTTGAAAATTAAATTTTTTTTAATAAATAACTAATTTCAAAACTTTATTTAAAATTTCGAGCTGTTCCAACCACTGTTGGATGTGATTCCAAGAGCCGAACGGGAAACTACTTGACTACTCTCCCTAGGGAGTACGCCATGGAGCCAATAAATCCCAAATGATATTTTGAAGATTCGAATATTTTCCCTAGTTTTCTCGATCTAAATTAATTTTATATTAATTTATTTAATTTCGGCAATTTTAAAAAATTAATTTTAAAAAATAGAAAATTTAATTTTTTATTTTTCCATATTTTGACTTAGGGCATATATGGTGCTAATATATTTTATAAAATTTTGAAAATATTATTCGTAACATATTCAAATTAATATAGTTTATTTATGAAGTAAATTGATTTAAGTAATATTAAATAATAAAAAATATTTATAAAAAAATAAATTTTACTTCCTAAAAGTAATTTTACTATAATACATCATATATAAAATTATACGATTGATTCCATAATACGATGTTATAACTAATTAAGAACTATATATATAATTAAATTATATGTATTAATTTATAAAATATAAAAAAATACTATTTACATATGACTATACTGACCTAACATATGTGACATGATAAATCCTTTTTTAAAACATAAATATATACATACATACAACCAAAACTATTTGGTGACAACATTGCTTGCATATCAAACCATCACCTTACTAACAGTATAATACACACACACACATATATAAACATACACACATAGGTGTATATATATATATATGATAAAAAAATTATATTGGAATCCTTAATTATCATCTTATAAAATCATACCTTGATTACAAAGCCTTGAAGTACAGATTGAAATGATTAATTCTCCCCTTTGAAACTCTTTCCGATTCAAGAGATCGCTAGTCCTTGAACCGTTGACCTTCAGCTATCGGATAGTGATCGGATCTGACTTGATTTGAGCTTATAGTGATGGATATGCAAGGGTGGCCAACAAGTAAGTGAATAGGAGGAAGCAAAAGATCTTATGTTATCATCAAAGGGGGAGATTGTTGAATATGCTAGTATATGATTTTTGTTTGATGATAATAAACATATATATATATATATTAATTTAATGTATTTGTTAATGTACTATTTTATTTTTCATATAATTAATTAAAAATTTGCTGAATAAAATATATAACACGGAAATTAAATTCAAACAGATGTTTTATTCAAACTAATATTTTATTACAATTTTGAATAGTACAAATTTGAACTCTCACTATATACAAATTTCAATTAGAATACAAATTCGATTACATTACAATTTTCATTTACATTAGCACCTCACTACATATCACCCATTCACTCATATTTAATCTTCAACTCTATTCCAGATTGAATCCAGCATCTGATTTATCTGCAAAAATACACACTGACGCAATAAAATTGAAAATTAAATATTTTTGAAGTGTAAAATAAAATGTGTTTTTTGAAAATTTTATTCTCCTCAGTTATTTAGGTTGTTCATCATCATTTAATTTTGAATTCATCATACACGAACAGCTCGTGACATGCACAGTGTATCACTATACATGCCACAAGGCCGTGCACACCAATGTACACTTGATAAAATTGCAGTGACAGGGGAGCACAAGGTCAAACCCAAATCAAAAGCCGGGTTCAACTTAAGTGAAATACAAATAAAGTCATGATATTAGCACAAGGTCAAACTCGATCTATTAGCTGGATTCAATACAGGTGCAAATCCAAATGAAATGGTCAAGACATATAAATCAAGCCTCGACCATAATTCAATATGTACACATGAAAATTGAAGCTAGACGGTCACATGCCTAGGCTCGATCAAAGTCAAATGCTTTCAAATGAACAAAGCCAGAACATGAAGTAATGAACACAGCAGTTCGAATTAGACTACATGAATATAAACTCATGTGGGCAGTGCAACCAAGAAGCATGTATATATGCAGTAACACACAAAGACGTCGTACAATGCATCAGTGCACATGAGCTTAAAAGATATGCAACACAAACCATAAGTACAAACCAAGTGCACAGCAACTATCAAATGAAGACTCGAATATCAATGGCACTGCCTCAATAGTCAGAGCATCATTAACAAACTGAAACAACATTGCAAATGCCAATCTGAACATATACATGTGTAGTGAAGACCAGTGATCAAGCAACATAGCAACTAGTTCATATATATGACTACAATTACAAAGCCATAGTTCAAACAGTAAAGTATGAATGCCACAGCTTTAGAGAAACAAGTTTACATGACTCGAAGCAAGAAGAATCAAAGCCATATGCAATGATCAAAGGCAGTAGACAGGGAAGTGCAGGCTAACCAAGTTAAACAATGAATGCCACAGTGACCTCAACAAGTTGATATGTAGACAGTACAATACAAATGTATATGGTCAAGCAACTGAGTCTGCTACAAGTTCAACAAGATATACATATGCAATGTCGACATGTATACAGTAGCATGGAAGTGGTGCTATCAAACAAGTGCATTGAACCACATCAGGTGCAGTCACAAAATAACAACATAATGCGTTCAACAAAGTACCACCAGAGTATGCAAGCATGGAACAATAACATAAAAAACAGTGAAAATGTCACTACCATATACACACACACATGTGTATACACATATATACATATATAGGCAGTGCAAATAGGCTCAGAGGCACCAGAGCAATACATGGTTTAGTTGAATATGTATATTGAAATACATGGCATGGACAACAACAAATTTGAACAAGTGAACAGAGCATAAGCATGTGACAATGAACAAGTCATAGATAAGCCAGAAATTCACATAGCAATATCAACTGGCCGAAGTCAACGAGCACAAAGAAAAAAAACCAAGGCAAGTTCGAACAAATCCACGTTAAAGCTAGATGATAAAAATCGAAGTGGCCGAAGTAAAAAAGAAACCAAATCAAACAAGCCATGATGGCTACGAAATCGGTCAAAGCCGTGATTATCGAGTAAACATAGAAATATACGAATTGAAGAAGTCGGAGAAATCACGAACTTTCAACTAAAATCATACGACCAAGCATATTATCTGGCGAATTCAAACCAGATATATATGAACAAAGAAATAGGAATTCAAATCCTATATAAATGATTAACATCATCGGCTTTCAGTATCATCGAGTTCAAGCAAGCTAACTAGTAAAGTAAAAAGAAAAAATCACATACCAATTCATAGTCGAGATTGAAGGAGCCATGTACGAATTGAAGAAACGGTTGATTGTCGAAGCAAATCAGAGAAATAGACAAATTGTAATCGACCAACAATCAGTCGGCGCCTTTCAATTCCACGAAACCCTAAATCTGGAAGAGGAAAGAATGAGCTAAACGAAGCAACCATTTTTTAGAGAAAAGTAGGCAGATATAATATAAAAGAAAAGGAAGGGGATTCTCTTTTATTTAAGATTGGGTCGACTATATTATTTGGGCTTCATATTTTAAAAATTATGGTTTTTTATTGTTTTTAATTTGTATTTTGTTTTAAACTATTGTAAAGTCTAGTTGTGTGACTAGGGAACGAACTACGGTGGTGTAGTTCGAGAATTCACAACTCAATGACTAAGTTGTGGTAGGGTTTTGAGCGTAGAGTTAGGTTAGTCGATAGCGGGTGTCGTGAGTTTACATATGTAAGTGTCTGACTACTTAATTTCTAGTAGAAACCTTAGGGGCAGCATATAGGCTAAGTTTTGCCGAAGCTGGATAAATTCTACGTTGTTCTATTTTTGTTTTTATTATTCTGCCATTATCTGTGCTGTTATTATTCTGGTATATCTATGTTGAAATTATTTTATATACTTTGTTAGTCCGTGAGATGATGGTTTTGATGACAACAACCTTAGAATAGGATTATAAAATATAAATACTAACATTATAGTTTAGACATATATGTATATGCAGGATTTAACCATGCAGGTACCAAGAATAAAGATTGTACAGTATAGAGATTCAAGATATCAAGAACGAAGACTCATGAGTATCAAGAATATCAAGATTATCAAGAGTTCAAGATTTCAAGTAATTTATTTTTTAATTAGGAATTTTGTTAAACTCCTAGAAAAGCAATGGCATCTTAAAATCCAATTTATTCATGGAATGGAATCCACTTCGAGCCTGTTAAAGGGATGGAACCCTAAGTAGGATGGAACCCATGAAAAATCTAGTGGAACATTGTTATTCGCTAACTTTTATTCAAAATGATTTTACAAAATTATATCTTGTTTTCAAAATGTTTTCAAAACCTTCCTTTTAAAAGAATCAAAATCATATATCCTGGTTTTAAATACTTTTAGCCTCAAAATAATCTTTATTTTCAAAATCAAATTATCCTTAGTTTTAAACTATCTTTTAATAATATATTTAGATATAAAATTATAATGAAATTATATATATACTATTCTCTATATCTACTTATGTAGTCAAGTATATTTATAAAGTCTAAATAGTTTTAAATATAAGATAAAAGTTATTTTCAAAAGAAAAACAAACCATCAAAAATTCCTTTGGGATGTGGACATGCTCAATACACCCATGTCGACATAGTGTCAGTCAAATTTAAAATTTAAATTTCAAAAGAAGTGTCTATTCGCCATATCTCTTCACGGACATGGCTGTTGTTCTTCTATAAATAGGGGTTGTTTTCAACGAATTTTTAATTATATTTTTCTGGTTTTCATTTCTCTTCTTCTTCCACATTTTCTTTATACATATCTCTACCATTACTCTGTCGAAATCAACATTGAATCTAACTAGATCTGGTTTGATTCTCTATCACTATCTCAACAAGATCCTCAGTGCTATTCAGAGTTATAGGCTTTTTGTAATCAATTAAACGAGAAAAGGTGTGATTGTGGCCTTTGAAATCAATCAAGCGAGAAAAGGTGTGATTGTAGCCTTGGAAATCAATTGGGTGAACTTCTTGCCCGTAAATCAAGTATCTATACCCAGAGGATTGTGAATCTAGAGGGTGTATCTCGTAGCCTTGAAATCGAAGGTGTAATTGTATAATTGCTTTTGAAAGAAAATCCATACTTATGTGCGGGACGGATGTAGGGTTACTCCGAACCGGTATAAAATCCGGTGTGTTCTTTCCTTTACTGCTTTTACTTTATTTTTGCATCTGTGTTTGATTCTGTGATCAAATTTGTGTCTGAATATTGCATGCATTTTGTTCAAATTAACAAGAACTCAAAAAGATTTAATAATTCCTTAAAACACTATTCACACCCTCTAGTATTTATCCTAGCCTTAAGATCCGTAATCCGCCTTTCTCACATTTGGTATTAGAGCAAGGTTTTCAAAGTTTCATAATCTGATTTTTGAAAAAGTTTTTAAAATGGCTATGTTTGTTGATACTAGTTTAGAAATATTCAGATCATCAATGTCTCACGAGTCTGCATATAAACAATGTTCAAATTCAAGTTATCTACCAAAATTGTTTGATGTGCAGGAAACATGCTTCATGGGGGTTGAGGAATCAATCCACAATGGACAAATTATGCAGATCAAAAGGTACAAATGGATACTTGATAGTAGATGTTCTAGACACATGACTGGCAATCCAGATATATTGAATGATATAATATACAAAGATGGAGGACTGGTTAACTTTGAAGACAATTCAAAAGGATATGTGATTGGCATCGGCAAAGTCGGTAACTCTGAAACTCCTATTATTACTAATGTTTTGCTAGTTAAGAATCTGAAACATAATCTGCTAAGTATAAGTCAACTTTTCGATAAAGGATATAAAATTAAATTTGAAAAAGATAAATGTCACATTGAAGGTAATAATTCAACCAAAATATTTGAGGGAATTAGGAAAAAGAAAATTTATATTCTTAGTGTGAAAGTTTCGAATGATAACTTGTGTCTTTTGGCAAATAAAAGTGACCCTTGGATTTGGCACAAGAGATTTGGACATTTGAATTTCAAACTCTTATCTAGACTATCAAAACATGATCTAGCAAGAGGTCTCCCTAAAATGAATTTTAATGTAGATAGTCTATGTGATGCTTGTCAATTAGAAAAACTTAGAAAAAGTTCCTTTAAATTAAAAGATATGATTTCAACGTCAAAACCTCTTGAATTACTTCATCTTGATTTATTTGGTCCATCTCAAATTCTGTCAATAAATCATAGTAAATATGTTTTTGTAATTGTAGATGATTATTCTAGATTTACATGGATAATATTTTTGAAACATAAAAGTGATACTTTTGAATGTTTAAGAACTTTACAAAAAGGATTCAAAATCAAATTTCTCTATAAATTATAACCATTCGTAGTGATCACGGTGGTGAATTTGAAAATGAAAAGTTTGAGGAATTCTGCAATAAAAAGGGAATAACTCACAATTTTACATTTCCAAGAACTCCACAACAAAAAGGAGCAGTAGAACATAAAAATAGGACGGTTCAAGAGTGTGCGGGAACTATACTTTCAGATAGTAAATTACCAAAGTATTTTTGGGCATAAGCAGTTGCTACCGCCTGTTATATTTTAAATAGAATTTTAATTAGACCTTTAACTAATAAGACATCTTATGAACTTCTTTATAGAAAGAAACCTAAAGTATCTTATTTTAGAATTTTTGGAAGTAAATGTTTTATTTGAAATACTAAAGATAACTTAGGTAAATTTGATCCTAAATCCGACAAAGGTATCTTTATCGAATATTCTAATAAAAGTAAAGCGTACAGAGTATTTAATTTAAGAACTAACACCATCGAAGAAACCATGCATGTTTCGTCCGATGAAAATTTAAAATTTTTGAAGATACAAATGATGAAGATGATTTAATCACTTAAAATCAAGAGTGAACTGAAACTTATAATGAAATTAATCATCCTAATAAAAGGACTAAACTTTTAAAAGATTGCCCTATTGAAAATATACTAGGAGATATGCAATCTTTTGTTAAAACTAGAAACAACTAGTCAAATGAGTAATGTAGCTTTTATATCAACTATTGAACCCAAGAATCCGAAAGAAGCATCAACTGATGATTCATGGATTTTGGCTATGCAAGAAGAATTAAATCAATTCACTAGAAATGATGTTTGGGAACTTGTTCCTAGACCTGAAAATAAAACTATAATTGGAACTAAATGGGTTTATAAAAATAAACTGAATGAACAAGGAGAGGTAGTTAGAAATAAAGCTCGATTAGTCACTCAAGGTTATTGTCAAGAAGAAAAAATAGATTTTGGTGAAACCTTTGCTCCCGTAGCAAGATTAGAAACCATTAGGATTCTACTTGCTTTCACAAATCATAATAATTTCAAATTATTTCAAATGGATGTTAAAAGTGCCTTTTTAAATGGTTTTGTAAAAGAAGAAGTATATGTTGAACCACCACCACTTTTTGAAAATGGAAAATTACCAAATCATGTTTATAAACTTAAGAAAGCTTTATATGGTCTAAAACAAGCTCCTAGAGCCTGGTATGATAGGCTAAGATCTTACTTATTACAATCAAACTTTGAAATTGGTAAAGTAGATAATACTCTTTTTATTAAAAGAAATAAAAATAATATTCAACTAGTACAAGTGTATGTAGATGATATCATTTTTGGATCAACTAATTTTGAAATGAATAAAGAATTTTCTAAAATAATGACAAAAGAGTCTGAGATGAGTCATATGGGCGAATTAAACTTCTTTTTGGGATTACAAATAAAACAATTAGATAATGGTATCTTTATTAGTCGAGAAAAATATGCTAAAGACCTAATTAATAAATTTGGTTTGACTACTGCGAGTGGAAAACCTACTCCCATGGCAACCAATGAGTAACTTAGTAAAGAAGATCTCTCGAAAGATGTAGATCAAAAATTATATAGAGGAAAGATTGGATCACTACTCTATATTACTGCTAGTAGACCTGATATCATGCATAGCGTTTGTCTCTATGCAAGATATCAATCCCAAACCTAAAGAGACCCACTTAAAAGATGTAAAACGTATCATAAGATATGTTAAACACACCTCAATTATGGCTTATTTTACCCTAAAATGATTCTTTTGACTTAATATCTTACTGTGATGCTGATTATGCTGGTTGTAAATCAGACCGAAAAAGTACAAGTGGAACTTGTCACTTTTTGGGGCATTCTCTGATTTTCTGGTTTAGTAGAAAAACAGTTTCTTTATCAACAAATGAAGCAGAATATATTTCTACTGCTTTGGCTTGTTCTCAAGTAATATACATGCAACAAAATTTAAAAGATTATGGTTTAAATTTCTCAAAATTACAAATTTATTGTGATAACACTAGTGCGATAAATTTATCCAAAAATACTACTCAACATGCTCGAACTAAACATATTGATATAAGACATCATTTTCTCGGAGATAATATAAATAAGGAATTAATTACTCTAGATTATATCAATTTCGAGAATCAAATTGCTGATATATTAACAAAACCATTAAATGAATCTATATTTACTAAATTAAGAAGAGAATTAGGTATTTGTTCAATAACTGAAATATATAAAAAAATATAAATAACAAAGTATAATCAAAAATTAGATAAAAATAAATTAAATAGCAAAAATTTAAGCATCATGTCGACATCCCCTTGAACCCCATGTCGACATACAACGATTTTTTGTAAATTTTCCCACCAAAATTCAAATAATTAGTTATATATTCTTTTTATTTTCGAAATTCTATTCATTCTTTCTGTTATTTCTCTATTCTATCTTCTGAAATTAAATAATCAATGGCCTCCTCTTCCAAATCAAACATAAATTCAACCTTTTCATTCCCTTCTCCTACTTCTGGACCGTTTCAATGAACAGCGCTCGCTCGTGTGACGAATATGGAGGATTCTCTAAAGGATGTACTTTAGTTAATGACAAAAATCCAAGTGATGCAACTTCGAATGGCCAAAGAACAAGAGAGGCAAGGCAAAATCCTTAGGAATTTGTAGAAATTTCTAATGGATAATCATGCTAACCTAATCTTGATTGACAAAGACTCTTCAAGAGATCAAGTACAAGAGGCCAGCGAGGAAGAAGAAGAAGTTCCCATGGAAGAAGTACACATGGAAGATGATGACAAAGTCGTTTGCGTTGGTGAAGTGTGCTTTGATAAAGATGGAAATCTTGTCGAACAACGTGTAAATTTCTGTTTCCACTATCTGAAATGTTCGATTCGTAGATCTCCCATTTCCAAAGACACTCATTAGTTTTTTTCTCTCTTTTTCCCTATTGTTGTATGTTCTTTGTTACGTTTTCCACCAAAATATAAATATAACTATATAATTGATGAATAATTTGTGTTCTTATATGTGTTATTATATGGATACTTAGTTAGGATAGTTAGTAGTTTAGGACTAAGTTTTAGTTTTAGATCTAAGTGTTGATTATTTATGATAACACTATCATTATAATCACATGTCATAGAGTATTAGATTTAGGGGGAGTTATATAATTTGGATTTATATATTTAGAGTTAGTTTTTTGTTGATGACAAAAGGGAAGAAATATAAAATAGGATCGTTAGGCATAGTTTAAGGGGAGTTAGGATAGAAGTAATATTTTATAAACAAAGGTTGCCGTCATCAAAATGGGGAAGATTGTTAGCCCGTGAGATGATGGTTTTGATGAAAACAACCTTATAATAGGATTATAAAATATAAATACAAACGTTATAGTTTAGAAATATATGTATATGCAGGATTTAACCATGCCGGTACCAAGAATGAAGACTGTACAGTATAAAGATTCAAGGTATCAAGAATGAAGACTCATGAGTATCAAGAATATCAAGATTATCAAGAGTTCAAGATTCCAAGTAATTTATTTTTTAATTAGGAATTTTATTAAACTCCTAGAAAAGCACTGGCATCTTAAAATCCAATTTATTCATGGAATGGAATCCACTTCGAGCCTGTTAAAGGGATGGAACTCTAAGTAGGATGGAACCTACGAAAAATCTAGTGGAACATTATTTTGTATCCGCTAACTTTTATTCGAAATGATTTTACAAAATTATATCTTGTGTTCAAAATGTTTTCAAAACCTTCCTTTCAAAATAATTAAAATGATCTATCCTGGTTTTAAATACTTTTAGCCTTAAAATAATCTTTATTTTCGAAATCAAATTATCCTTAGTTTTAAACTATCTTTTAATAATAATATATTTAGATATAGAATTATAGTAAAATAATATATATATTATTCTCTATATATACTTATGTATTTTAACTATAGTAAAGTATATTTATAAAGTATAAATAGTTTTTAATAAAAGATAAAAGTTATTTTCAAAAGAAAAACAAACCATCAAAAAATCCTTTGGGATGTCGACATGCTCAATAGACCCATGTCGACATAGTGTCAGTTAAATTCAAAATTGAAATTTCAAAAGAAGTGTCTATTTGTCATATCTCTTCACGAATGGACATGGCTGTTGTTCTTCTATAAACAGGGGTTGTTTTCAATGAATTTTTAATTATATTTTTATGGTTTTCATTTCTCTTCCTATTTTAATTTTTCTTTATACATATTTCTACCATTACTCTGCCGAAATCAACATTGAATCTAACTAGATTATCTCTGGTTTGATTCTCTATCACTATTTCAACAAGATCCTCAGTACTATTCAGAGTTATAGGCTTTTTGTAATCAATTAAACGAGAAAAGGTGTGATTGTGGCCTTGGATATCAATCAAGCGAGAAAAGGTGTGATTGTGGCCTTGGATATCAATTGGGTGAACTTGTTGCTCGTAAAATCAAGTATCTCTACCCAGAGGATTGTGAATCTGGAGGGTGTACCTCGTAGCGTTGAAATCGAGGGTGTAATTGTACAATTGCTTTTGAAAGGAAATCTGTACTTGTGTGCGGGACTGGATGTAGGGTAACTCTGAACCAGTATAAAATCCGATGTGTTCTTTCCTTTATTGTTTTTACTTTATTTTTGCATCTGTGTTTGATTCTATGATCATATTTCTGTCTGAATATTGCATACATTTGTGTTCAAATTAACAAGAACTCAAAAGGATTTAATAATTCCTTAAAACACTATTCACCCCCTCTAGTGTTTATCCTAGCCTTAAGATACGTAATCCGCATTTCTCACATACTTCTGCGTTAAATTTTTATAATTGATAGTGTCACCTTATTCACCCCCCTTTAGGGTGAAATCGATGCTACACATATTCCCCAATCCTACTGCTCCTTCCTTTACGAGCCGCCATCTTTGAAACCTACTCCCAACATGAGCCAACATCCGAAGACCATAGCTTTTCATCAAGTTGTTATATCTCCATCCATCCATGACACGAATGAGCCAATAATTGGCTATCTTATCCTCTATTGTCTCTAGTACTCTTTCCTAGGTGCCTTAGACCCCGACTCATCCCTCTTTGATAACTCAATCCTAATCCAAAGCTCTACTTTCAAGATGTAGAGATAACTTGTCACCCAGTCCATCACTTAGCCAAATTCCTATAACAAGCCACAAACTAACTCCTTTGACCAAGTCCTATTGACTCATGGCAAAGACTGAGCCATAGGAGATTTTTCCATAACTCGATACCGACTTAAATCTTAACTCGGGTCTGAATTTAACCCTTAGCTCCAATTGTTGTGCGAGTTAGTCCGTATCCTTCCATCTTCCAGCGCCAAGATGCCAAGTTTCGTTCAATTCCAACCAACTTTTTCTTCAATTCGCTCAATTCTTCAACCTAACCTTCTATCCAAACACAACACTAGGAAACAACATCAAATCTCATTCAAACATAGATCAATAAGCTACTTCACCCAATCAAACTTGAAATCCATCAAAATGAGATAAACGAGTCAATTCTAACATAAATCTACATATAGCTTGAATAAATAAACCCAAGCAATGGTGATTTCTAATCAATCTAAGCCAAATTCATAGTTTAATATGTAATTAAAGTAAGAAAAGGTTTTATGGCCAAAAATCAAGTTAAAACACGTTAAGTACTATAGTTCTGCCATATAAACATGCACAATGTAGTGAGAAGGCATAAATCAGTCACCAATTACCAAATTCAACCAATTCTTATGTAGATCTAATCCTGACAGCAAAGATCTAATTTGATCAGTGAAGAAAAGCAATCAAAATTAAGCATATCAATGATCTATATCTTCTAATCAATGCTCCAATTACCAGTCAAACAATCTTGTTTGATCTAAGGAGAGATTTGGATGAATTAGGATGGATCTATGGCTAATTAGGATATATAATTTGGAATGAGAGGGAAAATTTTCGTTTGACTCTTACTGCCCCTATTTATAGGGATTCTCTAATTAGACCAATAGGCCAACTAACGGGCTTCACTAATTACACACCAATTGTGAACAGCAGCTTTAAAAACTTAAAATAAGCGTAACTTTCTAACATTAAGTCTGTTTTTCTATTATGACCACTCTACGAATGGGAAACCATCATCCTAAAGCAATGCAACTAGTTTGAGACCCTAATTCGAAACCTATCAAAAGTTATAGCCCAAATAAGATTTCCAGGGTCAAAATGGTCACATAGAAATTTGTGGTAAATATAGGTGCAAAAATGTCCCAAAGAGTCACATTCCAAAATTATAGAATCATACGACCTCATACTAATAAAGTAAAAATATTTTACGATCCTTTGATATATAAATTACAAGTTGTTACACCACATTTACTCTTATACATTCATTCTTCTTTCCAAATGGTCGACCATTCAATAGAAATCCCTTTAGTACAACATCATAACGAATTCTTTACAGAAGCGCATTTGATTATCCTTAACACTAAAGGACATTAAACATGTTATAATTTACATAAACTAATCAAACCGATGTTTTAGTAATTGAGTTCTTTGATCTATCTTGTAGTTTTTGTTCTTATGTTATATTTAACACAATACGGTCTTCATTGTGATCAATTAAATTGAATACTCGATCTTATAGTATGGTTTATTTGCTTATTTCAGATGAACTAATTTCATCGAATATTGTATACAAACCATGGTCGTTCATCATATAATATTTATATGCGATTATATGGATCAAGTATCTATAGTATCTTATTGCTTTTGAGTTTGGAACTCATATAATGCAATACATGGTCTCGACCATACAAACACGTAAGCAACCAAATTATGAACGTACTTAGTTGTTGCAAAATCAAGCGCTTGCATGGGTGTTGAATAAGCATTTATTAGAAAGTATGTGTTATATTTCTATATATCAATCTTCAATTTAGCCATTTGTATATCTTAACTGAAAAACATTTTATCAATCATATTAAATGCACAAATTTATCAATGTAGATTATTATAACATTATATTGCATATGTTCTTACAATATTAGAAAGGCTAAATGTTATTATTTCATTTTTCGACAAGGCTCCCGTAAATCTTTTATGCTTCATCAAACCCTAAGTCGAAACATAGAAGTCCTTTTGACTTCATTAGTGGATGTTAGGACTCCTATGCCTTAGGATTCTGACCTTGAGGAAAGCTCAATAAATCATAGACCTACATATGATGGATAAATCTTTATCGGGTGTATTACATACAACTCCTAACTCGTGATACCTTGTCTTAATCCTGCCTTTACCTTGAGGAAATCTGAATAAGTAAATAGGATTATTCACTTGGACCTATCATTTCGCAATGGCCTAAGTATAATGCACGTACCTTGAGGAAAGCTTAACAAACATGTATAGTTAACCTAGTCTATTCAATATATTAATAGCAGTATACATAACATCCCCAGCTTGAGGAAAACTCAACAACTAAAGAGTATGCAAATAATCTATTAATATATAAGTGATATCGACTTATGCAATAACGTATTTCCTCTCAAATACCCTCATGATACAAGTATGTGACACATCAGAAATCACGATATGCGTACATTTACGTATGTATTTATTCCTTAAGTTTATTTACTATTTCTTATTGCTCCACATTTTATACATCCATATTATATAAGTTTTGTTATTATATAACTTTTATATTTCATATTACTTATATAATAGCCTTATGCATAATATTATATTAATCAAATCTTATTTAATTAATTTTAACTAACTAACATTTTAATTAATTTTATATTAGTTTAATATAACATTTATATTAAATATTTTTTATATACTATAACCTTTGTAGTAATTATTTTATATTAATTTAATATAACATTTACATTAGATAACTTTTATATACTATAACCTTTGTAGTATAGTACAATATTATATATGTGTGTATACTATTTAATTAATTAGTCTTTTAAGTAATTTATTTAAATAATTTTTATTAAATATATATTAATTTTGAAATTTATATATATACATGTATGTATGTATGTAAAATTATGTCAATTTAACATTTTAAAGCAACATAACATATATCATAATATACGATACATATATATATATATATATATATATATATATATTAATCAATTAAATTGTTGAATTAATATATCTTATTAATGTCATTAATAAATTGCATAAATTTATTTATATACTTACTTAATTGACATATTTTATTAATCTTATTAATAAGTTATTGGTGAATTTTAAAAGTTTTTCCTTATTTGATCTTTATTAGGTCTACGAAGTTAACTTATTTAGCACATATCTAAATATTATCTAACTATATTTTATTTAAACTTATTAATTATATAATTTTATTTGATTTATATACTAATATATATATATATATATTTGTTTATCACATACACACATATGTGTGTACATGTGTAACATATCAACCCATGCAAGGTATAAAATATTCTTAGAAGTTGAGATTTATATCAAAACGGATATGTTAGCTCATCCAATATACAAGTATATATTGTCCAAATACATGTATGTATATAAACAATTATTTTATATAAATATTATAAATATATATATATATATATATAGATCTATATGTTAAGTTTGTTCATATAATTTTATATAATGTATTATATATATATATATATATTCACACATATATAATCACAAAAATAAAATATTAATATTATATATATACATATTATTAAAATATATTTATTTAAATATGAATAAATAATTTAAAATATTAATAAATTGTTTTTTAAACCATTGATATAGTATGCCAAAGTATCCATGGCACAAGGGCATATGGAATAATCGGTCTTCTAACGTTGAAAATCTTCCACTGTGGAAAGTTTTGAATAATGCCATGATGACAAAGGATAAGTTTCTTGAGTATATGATGAATTTTGATCATATGTGTGTATTCTGAAACTTGGTTATTGAGAGTATTCAACATATTTTTTTGAGTGCACTGAGCTGTTTCACATTTGGGTGAGGTTGATAGCTAAGATGGTAGGACAAACGTTTCTTTGCAGTCCTTAATTGAATGGGACTTGAATCTAAAGTCAACAAAAAGGAGAGAAAGAGATAGAGGAGAGTCGTGCAGCTATCTCAAGAAATATACACATCTTATATGGAGGGAGAGAAACAACAAATGTTTCGACATAACGGCTCGTAACCATGTCTAGTTGTGGAATGTGTTGAAGAATGATATTGTGTTTGGTTTAAAGATTCGCAATTCCAGCTTATGCACTCTTCTGGGTGATTGGTTGTAAGTGGCAGTCCTTCTTTTGCTTTGGGCAAGGTTTGAGGGTTCCTAGTGCCGATCTTCGAGTTCTTGTTGTAGGTTGTTATTGTCTACTGCACGACTGCAAGTGGCATGGGACCTGCTTCAAGTCTTGCCTATAGTCTAGAGTGTTGTCTATGTTTTATTCATTCATTTTTTTCCTGTTAGTTTTGGCTTTGTCCCACTTCTTTGTTACACTATGTTTTCTGGTGCTCGAAGTGTGTTTCGAGTAGTTTTCCTTTTTGCAATAAAATCTAGTAAGGGCCCAGTCAACCTCGCTAGCCTTGCTAAAAAAAGATATGTATACATGTATATAATAATAAAGTAATTTTTTTATCTACATATATACACAAATAATATATATTTACATATTAATTAATAAAATTAGTCAAGATTATCCTTTTTAAATCCCAGGTCATGCCTATAGCTCAGAAATAATTTTATGTTATTTTTTAATTTAAAATTCATTTTAATTTAATATCCATTTGAAAATTTATAAAGTATTAATAAATAATTAATTTCGAAACTTTATATAATATTTTAATTTTTTTAGTAAATCCTAAATGACATTTTGAAGTTTAGAAATTTTTCTCAATCTAAATTAATTAAATATTAATTTATTTAATTTCGGTCATTTTAAAAAGTTAATTTTATAAAATAGAAAACTATTTTTTTTATTTTTCATTTTTTTGGTCGAAAGCTGGTGCCAATATAATTTTATAAAATTTAAAAATAACATTCATAACATATTGGAATTAATATAATTTATTAATGAAGTAAATTGCTTCAAATAATATTAAATAATTAAAAATTATTATTATTGCGAAACTTAATTTTATTATAATACATTTCATATAAGAAAATTATACGACTAATTTTGACCCTAATATGGTGTTATAACTAATTATGAACTATATATATAATTATATAATATATACTAATTTATAGAATATAAAATTATGTTATTTTTACATATAGATGTACTGATCAGACATATATGATACAAAAAAAATTTAAACATAAATTTACATATACATATAATCAAAACTATTTTGTAACTACATTGCTTGCATATCGGAGTCGTTACCTAACTAACAATATAATATTTATATACACACATATTTATTCATATACGATAAAAGCATTATACTAAAAATTATTAATTATGATCTTATAATATAATATATTGATTACAAAGCCTTGAAGTACATGTTATAAAGATAAATTTTCCTCTTTGAAACTCTTTTCAATTCAGTAGATTGCTAGTCCTTAAACCATTGACCTTCAGCTATCAGTTAGTGATTAGATCGGACTTGATTTAAGCATGTGGTGATGGATAGGCAAGGGTATAATTTCGGCCAACAAGTAAGTAAATAGGATGTAGCAAAAGATCATATCTAATTAGGGTCAAGGATGCTTATATAGTAGATAGGAGGGAGATAAAAGTGGATCTAATCTCATACTCCTTATCCTTCAATCCGAGCCATCCAAAATCAGGCCCCTTCTACCAAAATTAAGTCATCTATATGTGTGCTACCGAAATTAACAAGCCCTGAAATGGGCCTTAAACCCATTTAAGCCCATGACTCCCCTAAGAGTAGGGAAGAACCTACTATCCAATGGAAGATGTACATGGATGGAGCATCTAACGATCGGTATTCTAGGCTGGAGTCATACTCGTCACTCCTGAGGAATGCTCGATATACTACGCTTTGACACTCAACTTCCATGTAACAAATAATGAAGCCGAATATGAAACCTTGATAGCTAGTCTTAAATTTGCTAAAGAATTAGGAGTAAAAGCTTTACAAATTTTTTGTGATTCTAGTTAGTAGTATGACAAGTCAAGGGAGAATATCAAACCAAAGAAGCTCGACTTGCTTCTTACCTCAACCAAGTCCAAGAACTACTAACCGACTTGAGCATTACACAATTACACACATCCCTAGAAACATAATGAAAAAGCGAATCGCTGGCCAAGCTGGCCAGTTCCAGTGATGTACAACAAATGAGCTTGGTCCTAGTTGAAATACTTACTGCTCCGAGTACCAAGAAAATGGAGACCGATTGTGTCTTAGAGACAGAGCCCAAGAAGGAGTCGTGGATGACTCTGACCAAAGATTATTTGCAAAGGGGGATTCTTCCCGAATGGAGGAATAAGAAACGATAGATCCTTTGCAAAGCTTCCTGTTACATCCTTCAAGAAGGAGTCATGTACAAGAAGGGTTTTTCCTTTCCCCTACTTTAGTGTTTTGCCAATGACGAAATCAAGCGAGTATTAAGAGAAGTCCATGAAGGAGAATGTGGCAACCATAGGGGGAAAACCTTGGCGGAGAAGATACTTCACTATGGTTATTCCTGGCCAATTGTCAATCGAGATGCAGCTGATTACACTAGATGATGTAACAGGTGCAAGATGTTCACAAAGATTCCGAGAGCCTAATCGATGGAGATTACTCAAATGGTGAGTCTATGGCCGTTTGCTACATGGGGCATTGACATTATCGACCCCTTACTAATTTCTAAAGGTGGCACAAAGTACACATCGTGGCAGTCAATTACTTTACTAAATGAGCTGAAGCCGAACCATTGGCCATAATCACTATGAAGAAAGTAATCTACTTTGTTATTCAAAACATCTTCTGTCATTTTGGTCTTTTCGGAACAATCATAACCAACAACGGGATCTAGTTCGATAGTGCTAAATTCAAATGAGACAAGTCGAAGCTATTAATAAAATCACAAAGTCCATTCTGAAGAGTTGTTTGGAAAAGGCTAGGGGCAAGTGGGTTGATGAACTCCCGTTAGCTCTATGGGCATATAGAACAACCCACAAGCATACGACTGGCCATACTCCATTTTCTCTTGCCTATGGCTCTGAAGCCATGATTCCCATAGAACTTGAAGTCCCTTCGCATCGAGTAACTTACTATGACCCCAGAACAAAAGGAGATCTCCTTTTGGAATCTCTAGACATGGTCGACGAGAGCGTGAAGAAGATGGCTTGAGAGCAGTTGCACACCGACACCAAGTCGCTTGGTACTTCAACGTTAAAGTTCGAGCTAGAACATTCGAAATTGGAAATCTCATCCTAAAATGGATCTTTCCTAGCCCCATAACCGTGGGTCCAAAATGAGAAGGACTATTTGTCGTCGCTCAGAAGCTTGGAGATGGAACTTTCAATCTAACGATTGTCAGTGGCATTGCACTCCCCAGAGCGTGGAATAGCAAGCATCTATGATGCTATTTCACTTGATTTTATTTCATTCATTTGTATTCTATTTAGAATTTGCATTTCAGTTCAAAGCCATGTAATAAGATAAACTTTATATTTCTTTCTTTCAGTTGGCAATAAAACTTGAAGGTTCTTCTATGTTTACGGATTATTTATGCATAGTATAATAGTTGTGATATGCAACCAACCTACATTTACGTATGCCTAATATTGAACAGCAAGTACCCAGAGTTTGGTGCCAACTAATTTCTCAGATCTGTGATCAAATTGATAAAAATGAATATGACCCGACCGTTCATCCATTAAATCTCACTTAAGACTGACGGGTAGAGTATAAAACATAGAACATATGTGACTTGACCATCCATTAACTAACTCTGTCATTTGATTTGATGGAAGGAATATAAAACAATAGTGGACATGATACGATGACAACTCTTGGACTTTTTCCCTGAACTTGAAGGAAAAGGAATTAACTGATAAAAATGTGATTCGGCCAGTTATTTGAACAAATCCTATCTCCAGAATGTGAGTAGAGTAAAACATCAAACGAGTATGATTAACTTCCCATCGATTAACTCTGATCCCTAGAGTGCGGATAAGGGTATAAACAAATGAATGAGTGCGACTCAACCATTTATTCACCAACTATAACCTAAACCCGATAGAAGAAGTATAAACTCATAATGGATGGGATCCATCCATCCACGAATTGACTCTACCGACCTATGACTGGGGGTAAGAGTACAATCGCTTAACCGCTGAATACAACAATTTAACACTATGGCTCGTGCCTTGTGTTTGATACAACTTAAGGCCGCGACCGAAAGAAGGCCTTTAGATGAATTTTTCGAATCAACGCCCGAAGAAAAGGGCAACCGGATGATATTGCAACTTAAACGACGAAACAAGTACATTGAGTGGAAAACGTAATAGCTTAAACATTTAAATAAATCCATGCAAAAGTTAAATTGAAACAAAAGAAGTTTTTATTCACAAGAAAAAACTTGGAAAGCTAAGTACAAGTTTATTCTCAGAACTAAAAACCAAAAGTGGGGGTTATACCTGTACAATCACGGTCAACAAAAAAGAAACTACCTGCCTCGCTATATATAACCTAGCTCGATTCGATGCCCATTTCTTATCCCTCTTGGGCTTCTTTGGGGTAGACTCACTTAGGCTCTCACCCTTTCCTTTCCTTTTTAACCTTCCTCCACCCTTTCCGTACTTAGGTGAAATACTTTTAGAGACTAAAATGGAAGCAATCTCACTTTGGAATACGGAAGGGTCGACCTTTTCAAGGACGATACCACTGGGTAGTATGACTTGGAGTGGAGTGATATGTACCTCGGCACACTCCCTTTTGAGTTACCTGTCCAGCTTTTCCTTCTCAATATGCTCCTTCAAGATGTGTTTGTCCATATGCTCAGAGGCATGAGTCACCACTATATCAGCTGTTTTGTCCAGTGCCTAATCGGTTTTTCTTCATTCATCGCCCCTATAAATTCAGCATCTAAGCATGGAATTTCAGTGGATTGGGTGGTCGGAACCATCTGTAAGGTGGTAACCGTTATAGAACCTGTGATCAGTGCTTGCTGTCCTAGGATGGCTTCACCGCTAGGAGCATGTACGGGTGCAGACAGACCTGCAATTTCGCAAAGTTCAATGGGTGAGCCTATGATTTTGTGAGCAAAACGTATACTTTCTCAGACTTCGGGAAGGTAAGAGATATACATTCCCCTGACTGGTCTTTGATCGAAGCTCGAGTGTCGCCTTCAAGAACCAAAGATAGCCCAAAAGACTTGTGGATTTTAGGATGGTATGGATTGTAGCCTATCTCCTTTTCAAGGGCATGAGAAGCTAAGGCACCACTTGCCTAGCTTGTGAGGGGATCTTGAGATCTAGACTTGGAGGCTTCATCACCATACTTCCCCTTCTCGAGGATCGTTAGGTCGTGGAGCAAACTAAGTCGAGCAGCCTTGAGTTCATTATGCTCTTCATCACGCAAGATTTCATACATATGCTGCTCCTTATCAACCTCGGTGCCATTAAGAGACTTCTTCTTCAAATCCATAATATAGTCCCAAGCTTCGACTAGCGAATTAGGATATCCCTCTCCGAGGAAGCGATGTTTTTGGTTCATGAGGACATTTTCATCGTATTATATCAACAAAGGATCAAAATCTTCCTTTATCTCTGTCCGACCAGCCTCCTTAGCTTCTTCTTTTAGGGCCTCTATTTGCTGAAGTTTTTTATCGGCCTTCATCTCAATCAAGCGAGCCTCGATAGTTTCCTCGCAATATCTTTGGGACTCTAATTGAGCTTCAAGCTTCTCTTGTTTTTCTCTTTTAAGGTCCTCTTCGAGCTGTCAAATACAAGGGCCAGAGCTTCATTATCTTTTTTAGCTTATCCTTCTCCTTTTGCAGAACATTTTTTCAAAGGAAAAAGTGTCATTACGGCGGACAATGGTATCCATTTTAGTTGTGTGCACTTTCATCAAACATTCTACTGCTTTAAAAGATTCACTTGCCCTTTTCTCAGCGTCATCCATCTTTGTATTTAGGCCCTTGACTTCTTCATCTAAGTGTTTGTGATGTCTTGATCATAAATCACTTCGAGAGTTAAGTGATCATTCCCATGCTTCCTTTCCATCGACACTTCGGAAATCCTCTCATCCTCATGTAACATAAGAGAAAACGATGTTCTTGGCCTCTAGAGGAGTTGGATGAAAAGCGGGAATAAATTTGAACTCATCAAAACATAACTTAGGAAATGTGGCCCTAAGCTCGGCCATTTTTTCTACAGCAATGGCATCGAGGGTAGATAGAGCTATCAAGACTTCCTACGCCATTCTAGCATTCAAAAGATCATTGGGTACTGGAAGAACCCGAATGGGGGTGTAGCTGAAGTAGGTACACGAGGCTGTGACTTGCTACTACTATAGATGGCAGGATGTTGATCGGTGCCCTTATATTGAGAAGACTGAGAGTTTGAGTTATGTCTGCATGATGAATCCTTAAATTGGTGGATTTTTTCCCAATCATCCCTTTAACCACGACCTTCTCTCTCTTGGCCATGTCGTCGACCAGAGTTCAAACATCGATTGAGCCCGAAATAAGGCGGGTTGACAATATGATGATTTCTTCAACGGATCATAGTTTCGGGAGCTCCCCATGGAACCTGCAAATAAAATGAAGATGTATAAGCACCATTCGAATTAAAGATGGATATGTTTCCTAATTCACATGATGATAAGTTTTCTAGCATCCCCACGACAGACCAGGTACCGGGGCTTTGCTGGCTGGAGTAATCTCCCCTATGCTGTTGAGAGGAATGTCAAACACCAATTCAGATAGGTGAGTCAGAACCCCTAAGGCTTATGTTCGTAAAATCATAACTTCCAATATCATCTATAACGGGATGTCCAAAAATCCCTCGAATAAATTTTCTAAACACAGAAGCAGATTGATCTGCAGTAGTGGTGGTTGGCTTGGGCTGCTTGGCAACTTGCCCTTAGAAAAGCTTGTAAACGAGCATCTTTCTTCTTCTCTTCTCCCGGGCAAAAAGTCGTGTGTCTTGGGAGGATCCAACTATAGGCTCATGGCTAGATCCCGTATCATCATGACCAGGCTCATTAGCATCGCTCCTTACTTCGCCTTCTTAGGGCGACATCTTAAGCCTCCTCGATTGGGGGCACGACAAGATTAACCTCACCACCTCTCTACCTAGAAGTGCCTCTTCTCCCTCTCACTTTATCATCATCATTCGTTGTTAGCCTGCTACTACAGCCCTCTTCTAGCAAACTAAAGTAAAAGAGGTGCTCACCGATAATAAGGGATCTAACTTCTCTATCTTCCGGATGTATACTCCTAAGCTCAGCCACCGCGTCTGAATATCTATCATCGATTGAACATTGGTAACTACCTACAAGATTCAAAGAATTGTTCAATTTGAAGTATGACTTGAATAAAAGCACTTAAGATTGAGTAAAACGACACTCACGTCCTTCTAACCATCATCCCGCAAAGCCAGGCAGCCAACGCAAATAAAACCACTCATTCTTGAAAGCACTTAGCTTATTCCAAGAACAGTCATAACTTGATAATTATTGATTGACTCAAGAAATGTTTAATCTAATGCCCTCTGGAGTTAGTCCACGATATAAGAATTCAAGGAATATCTTATATGTGCAGTGAAGAAATGCAAAGCTATTTGGATGCAACTAGACCAGAGCTAATATCAAATGATGTAACATCTTCCAGATGAATGAACTAAAAGGGGGGACGCATCCCGCCCAGCACATATACCTATTACAGGCACTATATCCTTTCGAAGGAGAGTGAGCTTTGTCATTACAAGATAGGACTCGTAGATCTTCGGTATCCTGTGTTTGATGCAAATTCTATGAACAGAAGCTTCGTCGATTCTGAAGCCATATAATCTTCTGGTTTCTTTAAATAGCATCTTATAAAGTGTCAGGAGCTGGTTTATCTTCTTTTTGTATATTCACACGAATTTCAGGCACTTTTGAGAACTTTCAAGCTATTATGATTGATTTCTCGGAGTGTTCCCAGCAGATATTGTCGCAAAACTTGACTCTGCGTCAGAATAGCCATGCGAAGCAGTCTGATCAATAG
Source organism: Allium cepa (assembly GCA_030765085.1). Taxonomy (NCBI): domain Eukaryota; kingdom Viridiplantae; phylum Streptophyta; class Magnoliopsida; order Asparagales; family Amaryllidaceae; genus Allium; species Allium cepa. The sequence continues at coordinate 693,801,722 of CM060934.1, forward strand.
TCATGCGAAGTAGTCTGATCAATAGCCATAGCAGTTAAATATTCCGAGCATCTAGATCCCATAGCTATCAAACTTAGTAGATAATCGTTGTTACAAAAAGAAACTTATTCCCCCTATGTAAAGTGTAGACTAGTATGGTGTGGTGCAGTGTTGTGCATTATAGTGATAAACAATTCAAAATTAAAATGATAACTACGATGAGACCTTGGGATATAACTAGCAGTGAGAGTGAAAAAAGAAGATCTGTGCCTTCAAAGTGATATAACTGATAGTGATGATGACGAGCCAAGTGAGGTATCAAAACTTACCCATTCAGAATTACTTATATATTTTCACGAAGTAAATGGCTATTTTGAAAGACTTAGAGAGAAATACACTAAAATTGAACCACAAAGAGATACTTTGATAGATTTAGATAAACAACTTGATCAATTGGTTAAAAACTATCAAAACAAGTACCCTAAGTGTGAAAAGTGTCCAACATTGGAAGAAGAAATTAAAAAATTAGAAATCAAAATTAAATCGCTTGAAAATGAAATTCTGATTTTGAAATTAAGTGACAATACGAGGAGAGAAAATTCTATTAAAAAGTGCAAACAATTATTAAATGAAAATGAATCTCTCAAAACACAAGTCCAACAATTGTCTATAACTTTAGGAAAATTTTCCAAAGGAGAAAAACCACTGAAATATATTATTAGGGAAACAAAAAGTTAATCCTATTAGACAAGGATTTGGGTATATTCAATCTGAATGTATTAGAGGTAAAATTAATTAAGTCAATTTCAAGTGCACAATTTGCAGATAAATTAGACTTAATCAAAAAAATTGTTGGTATAGACCCAAACATGTGAAAACCATTGCAATTTAGGTTCCTAAAGGCACAAATGTAAAATTCCTTAAAGTCAAACAAATCTGGGTGCCTAAAGGAACAAATATAAATAGTTTTGGGTGCACTCAAACATATTTTTCAAAAACATTTGCCTCTAACAACAATGGACCTATAGAAAAAATAGGTCACAAAAATCCTTTCTTGTGTAGGTATGGTGGCAGGCTAAGAAACAACGACAGTGTTACCTAGATTCCGGCTATTCCAGGCATACGACGGGCGACAAATCAAAGTTCTTTAGCATGTACAAAGGTAGTAGAATCACAATCGGCAACAACGAAAAATTATCGATAAAGGTAAAATAGGTAACGATACATTTGTCTTAAACGATTTATTAAATGCGATAATCTGCACCATACTCTGTATTAAATCAGCCAGTTATGCGATAATGAATGTAGATTATGATTCTGACTTATTCAAAATTGTTGGCCAATTATATTTTTATGCCGAGGATACTATAAGTATTTCTAAAGACTTTGAATTAGTTCATGTAGATGTGTTTGGACTAATGATGGTTTTTTATTGACTATTGATTACTCATGATATAAGTGGATATATTTGTTTATCTTATCTGCCACTATGTTCACTATTTGTTTATTTGCACAATTTCAATTCAAATTCAAAAGAATTTCATTTAAAAACTATTAAAAATGATTTTAAGGTAATTGTTGCAACTTCATTGTTTGGTCTATAACATCCAACTATTGATAATCTTGAGTCAAAAGGAAAATTCGGATGCAGATTAAACTGGTAATCTAATTGATAGAAAAATTACTAGTGCAACGTGATTTATGCTGAGACATTCATCATGTTTTCAAAGAAAATATCTGCATATGTTTCGTTTCAAATAATTTTGAATTAGCAGACATTTTTCTTATAAAACCCCTTCAAGTAAATAGTTTTTGTTGACCTTATTTCAGATCAGTCATTTTTGAAAATTTGATTTTATAATTATTTTTGGATTTGATCTTAAGTGACTACATTAACTAATCCGACTCCCTACTGATTAACGAAAAGATAAATAGTGATTGAAAAAGTGATGAGTATTGGTATTAATTATATATTATAACTTGAGACGGTATATTTAGTAAATTTCTTTAGAAATTTAAACAAGATTTATAATAACTTTTGATGGGTAAAGATTCCATGACCATCTCTATTTCTATCATATTTCTAACGATCATCACTCATTAAAATCCAATATTGTATGTCAATATGTGGTACATTAAACGGGAAATTATTTGTTTTTCATTTTATTATATTTTCAACAATAAAAACATACAAGTATTCACTCTCATTTAAAAGTCATCACGTTATGCATGGGTGAATTACTTGGAATTTTTGATTATGTGCTTTCATGCTCATTTAAAAGTCCTCACGGTTATGCACGTATGTAATGCATATCAAAATTGATTATTAAATAGTCAAGTTGATTCTAATCCCATTTAAAAATCCTCACGATTATGCGTGGTTAGAAGATGCTTGAAATTCATTTAAAAAAAATTAAGAATACTACTAATCTCATTTAAAAGTCATAACGGTTATGCATGGTTAGTAGATATTCAAATTTACGCTATAAATATGCCACAAATAGACACAACTACATGGTTTTATATACTGACATCATCCCTATCATTCGAAAGTGAAATATGCACCTAACAGAGTATTTATGACTTTTGTTTGATTTTTTATTGAAATTTAATATTTAAATGTTGTATTAATGTCTATCACCTTATTTCTATTTTTCTAAACACTATTACTCCTTTGCTGATAACAAAAGGGGGAGAGAAAAGTTAAGATTTTGATAAATAAAGGTCAAATATTTTACATTTCATTTGCATATTCTGATCTAGAATCATTTGCATATTTTTTATTTATGCATATATGAAGGGGGAGCTTTTTGTAGAGGGGAAGCATTCAAATGGGGGGAGCAAATTGAATGATCAAATACATTTAATAAATTCAAAATCTTAAATATATGTTTGTTATCATCAAAAGGGGGAGATTGCCGAATATGCTAGTATATATTTTTGTTTGATGATAATAAACATATATATAAATATATATATATATATATATATATATATATATATATATTCATTTAAATGTATTTGTTAGTGTACTATTTTATTTTTCACATAATTAAATAAATATTTGCTGAATAAAATAAATAACATAGAACTTAAGTTCAAACAGATATTTTATTCAAACAAATATTTTATTACAATTTTGAATAGTACAAATTTGAGCTCTCGGTACATATATACAATTTTTTATTACAATACAATTTCGATTACATCATAATTTTTAATTTACATTTGCACCTCACTACATATCACTAATTCACTCATATTTAATCTTTAACTCTATTCCAGATTGAATCCAGCATCTGAGTGATCTGCAAAATAAACACTGACGTAGAAAAATTGAAAGAGAAATATTTTTGCAGCACAAAATAAAATGTGTTTTTGAAAATATTATTTGCCTTAGTTATTTGGGTTGTTCGTCATCATTTAATTTTGAATTCATCATACACGAACCACTTGTGACATGCACAGTGTGTCACTGTACATGCCACAAGGTCGTGCACACTGATATACACTTGATAAAATTGCAGGGACAGGTGAGCACAAGGTAAAACCAATCAAATGCTAGGTTCAAATCAAGTGCAATAAAAATAAAATCACAACATGAGAACAAGGTCAAACCCTAGCTATAAGCTAGATTCAACTCAGGAATAAAGTGATGTACACATGAAGCCAGCAACAACAGAGGCTAGACAGTCCAACCAGACTCAAGTACAGACATTACATGAACTGGCTCGAAGACCAGGCACAGAAAACAATGAGGAAAGCTACAGAATACAAGTGCAAAGCACAAATGTAACCAAAGCACTTAAAGTTCAGTGACAACCAAACATGAACGAAGACTGGAATACCAAAGTATAAGCACACATATATGTATATGTAGTGGAAAACAATGCTAGTTACTGAACTCCAAGCAAGACAGTGATTAAGAGACAATCAAACAGGTGCATTCAATCTTTAACAAAAATGAAGCAGTTCAATATCCAAAGCAGACTACATGAAACACACATGCCTAGGCTCAAAGTCATAAACACAATAGAACTGCCTCAAAGCAATAACAATTACAATAAGAACTCATCTGGAAGTGCGGACCAACAAAGTGAATACAAAACAGTGAACCAACACTGTATATACATACATACATATATATACATATATATATAGACATATATATATAACTACAAGAGTCCATCAAGCAACAACAAAGTATATATATAATCCAGAGAATTCAACCAAGTGAAGACTCAAAGAGAAACACAATGAAGCATGGTCAGATCTCAAAAGACACAGTACAATAGGCATACATATATTCTGACACATACACACACAGACAGATACACACACACACACACACACACACACACACACACACACACACATATATATATATATATATATATATATATATACAGTGCACATGTAACCAAGACTATTGAGTAGTGACAGTGATCAAGCAACAATCAAACAAGTTCGTTTTTCAATCAACAACAGTGCAAGAATGAAGCAGTTCAATATGCAAGAGAAGCCACAATCAAACTGCACTATACCAAAACATGCCCAAGAGTGAAAACTGTAGTGTAACTTGAAGACCAATTCGAGCTAGTATATCAGTTCCATACACATAAAGACACAAATGTTCAAAACCAAGTGCAAGCTCAACTGAATCAAGTGCAGACTCTACATATACAAAACCGATTCGATCAGAGACATGATCAAGTGCAACACTAGAGAGATGATAAAGTCAACATTTACGCAACAGAGTGAAATGCAATAGACTCAGAGTAATATGAAGACCAGACTACGAAATGATCAAGTACAACATGTAACCAGACATCATCATCATCAATGGACCAAATTAGAGAGCAGTATAACATGAATGTATACATGCGTAAACATATAGGTGCAGTGAAACCAGAGACAACAGCAAATAAATGGTCAAACTACTGAACAATGCATATTGAAGCATATAGCAGTTCAAATGTCACAGGGGATGTCAAAATAACAAAGTCAAGTTTAAATACTAAAGAATAAAAGCCAGACTAATATACATATATATGAACATGAATGCAATGACTAGTAGCCTCAACAGTAAAATTCACATGAAGCCATGAGTTATTAAACGAAGTTGAAGTCAAATTTTCACAAAATCAAAGTGACCAAAGTCATCAGAGAAAAGAAAGGAACAAAATCCAGAATTCAAAGCCGTGGTGGCCGAGGAATCGAACAAGTCAGAATCAAAGCCATGTTAATCAAGTAAATAGAAAATATACGAATTGAACAAGTCAAGATTAATCACCAACATTCAAGTTAAGTCGAACGACCATGCATATTAATTGATGAATTCAAATAAATATATTCGAACGATAATTTAGGTTTTTCAACCCTATAAAACCCAATCATCATCAGCATTTTCCACTCATTCAAGTTCAAGCTACAATAGTGGAGAATAAATCAATAACTCGAATCGAATTGAATTCAAAGCATATCAACGAGAGGAACAAAGAAAGTCACATACCAAATTTATCCAAACCAGACTCGCCAGTTTGAAGTAGCCGTGTGCAATTCAAGTGACGATCGATCAACAAAGCAAGGAACGCAAAAACGTCCACTCGACCGATCAACGAAGTCGGCATCTTCAAATTTCCAAAAGCCCTATTTTTCTCAAGAAGAACGCAACCATTTTTTCAACGCAAATACAAGGCCGAAGAATAAAAGGATAAAGGGGATCAGTTTTTTACTTCAATATATTTGGGCCGGCCTTTTTATTTTTCTTTGGGTTTTTAATAAGCTTTTAGTTTATAAATTATTGTTTTAGTTATTTTTAATTTGTATTTTTCTTCTAAAGTATTTTAAATTCTAGTCGTATGACTAAGGGACAAATTACGGTGGTGTGGTTCAAGAATTCGCAACTCAATGGCTAAGTTGAGACAGGGTTTTGAACGTAGAGTTAGGTTAGTCGATAGCCGGTGTCATGAGTTTATTTGTGTAAGCATCTAACTACTTAATTTCTAGTAGAAACCTTGGGAACAACATGCAGGCAGGGTTATGACGAAGCTGGGTAAATCTGTGTTGTCCTATTTATGTTTTTATATTCTGCTATTATCCGCGTTGCCATTATTCTGCTATATCTGTGTTGCAATTATTTTACATATTTCCACATTAGATTAACCCTATTCAACCCCCCCCCCCAAATGGTGAAATTGATCCTACACCTGGTAGGGCCAAAAGGAAAAACTTAATCTTTGGGAAACCCATGTTTTAAGCAGATATACCTCAGTTCTTTCACAGTTAGTTTGGAGGTTATGACATAAGTGGGGTTGTGTAGAATCATGAAAACGAGCTAGTCGACCTTTGAGATAAAAGGGCCATGAGGTTCTAATAGAAGGGTAGTTTGTAGTTAAGTTCTTATATAACATCCCCTACTTCGAGACTCGAAATAGATGCCTATGATGTTGTAGTCATCACCAGAATCATTTCTCGACGACGAAGTGAGTTCGGTATTATTTTGTAGTACCTAAGTAAAAAACACAGCTAAATAACTTTTTATTTTCATTACATCAATATGGTTTTCATAATTCATTGCCACATCTTTAACCCATATCGTCCCATGTAGGGGTAAATATATAATAAGAGAATCAGAGTATTGTGTGTCCGAGATAAGAAGATTCCAACACCACACCTAGCCAGTTATAAATTCTGGTTTTACATAGCGGAATTTAAAATATTTATATTTAAATAGCAAGACTCTACTTTATTTTTTAAATATTTATTTGTCTTCCAAAATGAGATACCTTTCTAAACCATAAATTCGACCTACTTGAATGACTACCTGTGAGTTTATGGAAAATAATATAACACATGTGTCAAACACAAAGTATGATATGAGTAAAACCATTACCCTAAGCATCGATAGCAAGACCACTCCGCTAATGTGGAACAGGTTTTCCCTTCACTTCATCATTCATTAACATACAATATATATATATGTAAGCAACGATACATAGAAAGCAACTTTGTGCACATATCAAATCAAGAAGTATACCTTACACTTATCATCTAGTTATGAACCGTGTCTTATATCAATTCAAGTTAAGTGTACTCTCTACTTAATATCCAATTATGAACCAAGTCACGCAACCATTCATCATTTATTCAAACATCACCCAATTTCTTATTTTAGGTGTTCATCATTAAGTGGTCATTAAATTATTTTAGTGATTACCTCCCTAGGTCTATATATCACTAATTCTATTTTTTTGCTCAAATAACATCACCAGATGAAATGTCGACTCATTCCACTACAGGAGCCACGATGACTAGAGTCCCAGTGACCCTCCTAAGAGGTTGAATGTAAGCACTCTGAACACATTCTATTAAGAGTTCATACTAAGCGTCGATAGCCCCTCTTAGTCCAAGAACCGCTATCGTTCACACTACTGATCTATTTGTAACACCATCCTGATCTTTTGGCACTTTAACTTAACTCCTTTGTAGGGTTTTATAATGTTCTTAGGTTGAACCCTACCATGGCCTACTGCCATATACTATTTTACTTTAGACTATCACTCAAGACACTTTTCCATCTAATAACTACATGATCATGATTCAACCCTTTTTCTTTTATTCATTAATTATATGCACTATACTTCATTAAATAAAACATTTTTATCTCTAATTTAAGTGATATCCTAATATTTGTTAGCTTTTCTGCCTTTCTTCCTTTTCAAATTAAGTAGCACTTTTTTAACTTATTAAATTCTTCCTTTATTCTATCCTTGTGAAATTGTTTATAACAATCCACAACCCTTCGAATTTTCGCTAAAACAAAAATCCAAGTCCAGAAAAGTACAGATTATTGGTGTTTGGTTTCCTACAAATAATAAAAGCATATTATAGCATTATTGGTATAAACTCATAGTGGAATAATAAAGTAATATAAATGATTACCAACCATGGCTGACACTTTTAGTGCACTTGTCAGCGTCAAGCATGGATAAGGAAATTCGTCCTTCCACTGTTCCCACATTGTACTAGTACCTATCCCTCTAAAGTTGTCATGTGGGTTGTAATAAGGAGAGGGTAAGAACAACATTCTGGTGACTGGTAAATTTAATACTTCATGCATAACACTAGTTTTTACTGACTGCCTTCCATTACATGTTATGTCATTATTTTGCCTTAGTCACCTTAACTCCATGTATGCATACGATATGCCTCACCTACTCAAAGTAGACAATAATTACATACATATGTATGTGTGTGTGTGTGTGTGTTTATAAGTACTACAATCCCCTTTTGGACCAAGGATGCTAGTATCTATAACCCAGCCCTCGTTAGGATCCATCGTCAATGCAATAGCACGTCCTCATTGCCATGTATACTAATGAACCCCTATAGTGCCTAAAAACGACATCACGATAGTTTAGCCGCATTCTATTTGTTTCATTTTGAGGACTTTTTTCCTCAAACTAATAATGGACTCGGCTCCATAGACTATTAAGGACTCAGCTCCTCAAGCTATCCTATTTGTTTGAAAGATCTTCACAAAAGGGTTGTCAAGCCTTGCCTCCCAATAACAAACAAACTAACAAACAAATGTGAGGCAGTGCATGTCCCAAAAGGATTACACTAGTAGTAGGTATAGTTTGTTTAGGCGTAACCCCTGTTTTCTTCCGATCGCTCAGGACAAATGACATTCTCGATATATGTAAACCGCTCCTACTCTTCATATATGGTACCAATCTCACTCTCATAGCACCGAGCCTTTCTCATCATCTCGTTTAGATTGCCTAAGTGATCAAGGAAATGCCTACTTGGTTGCTTAAACGTACCCTTTAAAAGTTTGAAGCGAACTCTACTTGTCCTTTGACACTTCGACCAGGGCGAACCTTTCTACTAGTATATTCCCTTCACCAATACGCGAACGTATATTCCCACAGGCCATACAATTGGATATGTCTCACATCCGTATAATTTATACACAATTATTGGTAGCACCTTGTGGTAGGCAGACTTCTATTGTGTGATACTACTGGTCTCGCATTCCAACCCATTTTAATTATTGTGCTATTCTTATTCAGTCTAAGCTATTGGCTACATTCAATAATCCATACCCGTCATAAACGCATATGTAAGCTATGTGTAAATTCATACTTATTTATTTACTATGCCTTCAATGTTCAACTGTTAATATTTAGTTATTTGTACATAACAGATTCCTTGTTTCCTTAATGCCAATTAAATCATTTACCACCTACTTTTAATTTAAAAGATTAAAATATTTTGTACTACTTACTCCCTCTTTTATTTCATTAGGTCTATTTTACCATTCCTTTTAATTCCCACCATCTTCCTTTGGTTACTACTTTCTTTCTTACTCATTTCATTACTTTACCTACATTTCATCGCTTATTATTTAATTTCTAGCTTATCTTTATTGCATATATTCGTTTAAAATTAGAATGTTGTTACTATTACTACTTATAATTCTTTAGTCTATACTTAGGAATTTCTGCATTTTCATGATTGAAATTACATCTTCCCTAAATGAAATGTTAACATTATAAATTTCTATAATCTATCTATAAGGGAATTTGTGTTACGTTTGTAATTTCAAGGAATTATCATTTTGTTTTTATTGAAATAGATAGTACAAAGTATGGTAAACGTCCATATGCATCTCTTTCTTTTAGGCATATCATTTTTATGTCAAACACTACACATTTATCTATTTATTTATTAAAATGGATAATTTATAGAAACTTATATTACAACATACTTCATTCCAATAAATTAAAATACTACTTGAACCCCAATAAGTATAATAGCTTAAAATTTATAGTACCAACTATGCCATTTGACCTACAAATCTGGAATTTCTACACAATCTTGTTAATTAAGTGACTACTGCTTACACCCTAACTTTCCAGATTCAAGTATAAGCAACATTTAATTCAAGTTAACAGCTCAAAGAATATGTAAGCATGGTTTTCAATTTCGTTACACACATAATTAGGCCTAAAACTCCAAAATTATTATATTCAGACATACAATGAATAGATTAGAGCTAAATAAATCCAATATTATATAAAAAAATATAATTTTCTTCTCACATTTAAGCTTTCCAAATCTCCAGATCTAAGCCATGCATTTTCTATTTGACTCTCTTTCTCTCCCTAGTGGAATATGTACTGCAAGCAAATATATATATATATATATATATATATATATATTAGAAATTTAGATCTATGAAAAGATTTGAATTTAATTTAGATTTAGATTTATAGTTTACCTTGGCTTTAGCGATCCGATTCGATATTATTCTTCTTCTATTGTCCTCTGCTATACTCCACTTGAACATACGTATATAGATTATAGTTTATTTAGATTTATGAATTTGTGGAGAAAAGAAAATGACAGGCTTCGACGCGTTTCAGAAAATATGAGAAGAAAAGTGAGGGGTTAGGCCCGTATTTATAGGGATTCGAACCAATATCAGCTGTCGGATTATTCTATTTTAAGTTTGGGTTGTTTAACCTAAGTTCAGATTACAACTGATAGTCAAATAACAGTCGACCACTATCCCTCTACCAGTCGACCGCTAGCGGCCGACTGGACCCTATTAGGGTTCGACCGATTGTAATTTTTGGTGCACATTAATCTCCTTCCTTTTATTTGTTATGATGTGTATTTTTAAATGGATTGGATTAACATTAATTATTCTACCACGTTAAGTAAATGTTAACTATCAGTTAATGCAACTGATGTTGGTTAATTATATTTATTTACTTAATTACATATATTATTATTTTCAATTTGAAATACTCAAACATTAATAAACTTTTCATTTGAACTCCAATCAGAGAACTTTATGTATGAAAATTGATCAGAAAATTGCCACAAACCAAACATTGCAAGTTTCACAGCCAAATTTGGATATTTGTAAAAAATATTTTTGGCATTACTAATTATTAATTAATTTCTTTTTAATTTAATCATCGTTAAATTTATGGGGTGTTACATAGTTCAATAATACTTAAAACTATCTTTCAAATTGCCATAAATATCTGTTATTTTGCTTAGGAAAATATAGCTTCCCAAATGTTTGAACCAAAAATGGCACAAACACCCAAAAGATTGGAGTAAAGAATATAAAGTAAATTAAAAGGAGCAAGACAAGAACAAACAGTTTTTTATAGTGGTCAGCTAATCTTTACCTACATCCACATAACTTTGTTGACGGTTTATAGTGTTGTTTACACTTCTATTCTTACGGATCGGTATAAATCCATTGCGGATCGGTATAAATCCGTAAGTGATCATAAGAAATTAGAGTAAGTGGACAAGGGAGCTAAAAAGATCCCAAAAATGAGTCTCTCCCTCCTATTTATAGCAGTAGATACCCTAGAAATTCGCCCATTGATCTCCACATAGTTTTCCATGTCATAGACCACTTCTCTAAGAAATTAAGCAGATACCTCATCAATAATCATGGCTCGGTACCGATACATAGGCTTTGATTAGTATCGATCCATATGTTCTTCATATGGATGGCTTTGAACTTTTTGTCCTGGCTCAATGCGTGGTAAGCTTCATGATTCCAAACTTATTTGCACCATTATTAGCTTGTTTTTGATTCTAAATTATGGATGGCTAGAAGAATGGCGTTACTGATTTTGATTGCTCGTAAGGATCAATTGAGACTTGTATGCGAACGATCATAGGAGGCCAGAAATGGGTCGTAGGCGGTATGGCTTTGGAGTGTAGGAAGTTTGGCATGGTTTGGGTGAAGTTTTGTGGATCGGTACCGATCCAACACTTGTTTGATTTTGTGCTTGCCTCTTTCTTTGTTAACTTGAACTGATTTGGAGCCCGACTTAAGAAATTTGAGTGCTTACTTGGGGATCAACCTAAAGATTTTATAAGATTTTTGTGCTTTGAGTTTACCTTCTCTTACTTGGAGTCAAACTCGAGATTTTTGTTAGTCTGACATTAGAATTCTGTGTGTCCAACACATGTTCATTTTCTTGAATTCAGACCCGAGACTTCTGTGTGTTTGACCAGATTTTTCATAGACCGGTATCAATCCAATCACTTAGATCGGTATCGCACAAAGTTCGGGTTGCGCTTGAGGCTCCTACATGGATTGCTTTGGGTCACGCTTGGAGTTTTCTAAGGTTACCTTGCTCCGAGTCTGACCTGATGATTTTGTGGGTTTGCTACTTGAACTTCTAAATTTTCAACCTTTTCGCTTATTTTTTATATTTCATTTTCTTGCCTTTTTATGATATTCCCAATGTCCTTGGGCCATTTCACTCTCCTTTGCTCGTCCGATTCAATCGTTAAAGATTGTTCGAAAACTACTGCAAATTCAACCATAACATTTGCCCCCCTAAAGCACGCCTTGCGAATGGAAGATGTGACTTTCTCAAGGAAAAATATCGAAATCGATGAATCATAAGTAGTTGAACTTTCTAGCTATTAACTGATCAAACCGCGGCTAATCTTCCGGCTCCTTCAAATTCACCTATAAATCAAAAATCGTTTTAGGCCATGATAGCTATGGACTGGAGTCCTCCCTTAATGTTAGTGATAGATAATCATTTTATGTTCCTCCATAATTGTTATTTCATTCATTATACTGTAAATCAGAATCATCCCATATTCATCCAAGAGTTGGTAGTCGTATGTTGAAATCTCGATCCTTTTAGATTATTTGTGAAACCCATGGCCTTTCCCCACCGATAGCTGAATCTGGAGTTCTCTGGATCGTTAATGGAGTCCTTAGCTTCTCCAGATCGACAATCAAACCCATGATCTCTTCGAATAGTTGAGCAAATCCATGGTTGTTTAGGGTCGATAGTTAAATCTGCAATCTCTCCGGATTGTTAATTAAATTCATAGTCGTTTAGGGTTAATAATCAAATCCATGGTCTCTCTGGACCATTAATAAAATCCATGGTCTTTCCGAACCCTTGTTGATCCCAATCCGCTCACTCTTTGGTAAGGGGGTTCAACGACAAATAATCCCATCTAGTCACTCTCTAGCAAAGTGACCTACTCTCGGCACTTCGGTGCCTACTCTTTGGTCGGGATTCAACACAATCAGACCCACGTTCTTTTTGGATCCTAGCTGAACCCAATTCATTCACTCTCCGATAAGGAGGTTCAACAATAAGTAAGCTCATCCACTCGCTCTTCGACGAAGTGACCTACTCCGTGCACTCCGGCTTTGTCTCTCTGGATGGAACATAACGCAGTCAAAATCATATAAGTCCATTTACTTGCTCTTTGGCAAGGAAACTTGCATACTGCACTCTAGTCCCGACTCTCCAGTTGGGACATAGAGCGATCAATATTGTACATGTGCATCCACTCTCTCCCCGACGAGGGGACTTGTATTCTGATCCAGCCTCGACTCTCTAGTCGAGGGCTCAATCCAAATCGTCCAAGTCCCTCCGCTTGCTCTCTGGCAAGGGTACTTGCATTCTTATAGTTATTATATTATGTAGTTTTTAATAAGCTTGGATCCATCTATTGGATCGAAATTCAATCATTAACAAATCCAAAACCTAACATTAAGATAACTAGCTCATTGGGCATCACTTTCATCCCGATCATGAGATGACTATCCTCGACCTAGATCCAAGGTCATTTCTATTCGTTGTTGACGACGGCTGCTCCTGCTCCACCACTGTAGATAGGCTTTTCATGTACTATAATAATTGGTTATTTCTGACATGTTCCTCGATCAGATCGTGTAAGTGGTTACAATCATTTGTGTTGTGTCCATCCGGCTCATAGAGTAGGCAATACTTTCCCAATGTCCTCTCACGGTTAGTAGGCTTTCTCCTTGCTGATTTTCGATAGGGGATCTATTCTCTCGTATCCAGGTCAATCCGCTTAGGGGTTTTGTTCAACTTTGTATAAGTAGAGAATTTCGGTCCCTTCTTTGCAGTTTGATCCTTCAAATTCATCATCCATCCTCTGTTTTCCTCTATCTCTACTCTCGAGGTGGTCCTCCTTCTTTCACAACATTAATCTCTTTCTCTTCAACTTCAGCATCCTCCTGGCACATATGTCTTTCAGCCACATGATAAAACTCTATGTGATCCATCGGTTGATTTTGTTCTAGTGTAATTTTAAAATCTGTCTTTCTAGCCACTCCTGAAATTGCTTCCATCAGAACCACTAACGGGCTTGGCCTATCTACCACGGCAACCGCCGCATTAAATCTCATCAAAAGCTTCTGAAGGACTCTCTGGCCCTCTACTTCACAGTTCATAATATCATTAAATTTTTGGGTCTAGAAATATGGACCGGCAATTGCTTCAAAATCTGTACACCAACTCGACCCATGTGCCGATGGAACCGTTCTCCAGCTATCTAAACCATAACGTCAATAAATCCCTCAAATGTAAAGGGAAGCACTATCTCATAACCTCTTCAAATGCATCCAACACCTCCATGTGTCTGATATACCTCATTAAATGAACTCTTGGATCCATTTTTCATCATACGTTTCCAACGTCGGTAGTTTGAAATCAAGTGGGTTCTTAGCATACCAGATGTTCAGAGTGAACAATCCCCTGTTCACATCCTTCAAGCCTCTGTTAGGCAATCCACCTCTCATAGCTCATCGTACTATTCCAGCAAGTCGGTCTTTGTCATCCAAATGAACTCCTAAATTTGCATTCCTAGCCTGACGTCCCGACTCCACGAGGGAATTCTGGCATGTATTCCTCTGGCCATCCATCAACGTCCTGATTCACATTCACATACTCAACACCATTCCTTGGACGTGCACCATTTCTAGCCAAGCCAAGATCACCAGTGCCCTCATGTTCTTGCGTTTCGGTACCGATCCATGCATGGGGATCGATACCTTGCATGAATTAGTATCGATCCAACGGTTAGCATAGGGTTCGCTCCGGCTTGTTCCGCTCTACTCTCTGGCTTGCTTACTCCTGCTTCGGGCCTCCATTTTTGGTTTGCAAAAACACCAGCTATTCCCATCTGTCCCATTCTTTTGAAGAAATCCTCCATCGTTTCCTCTTGGTGAGCTATCATCTTCTCCTGTAGTTGATTCATCATAGTCTACATCTCATCCCTTGTTATGTAGATGGAAGGAGGTTGTCTCTTAAGCATGCTTCCCGGCTTCCCCATTGTTGATTTCCTTCAGCAATATCCTTTCTAGTAGATTGTCTTGTCATCTTGAACGTTTTCAAGTTAGTGAACTTAAGTGTCTCTCAACGAAAGCACCAAAATGTTTGAATCAAAAATGGCATAAAAACTTAAAAGATTGAGTAGAGAATAAAATATGAAGGAAAATAAATTAAAAAGAGCAAGAAAAAGACACAAGTTTTATAGTTATTCAGCTAATCTTGGCATATGTCCAATTAACTTTGTTGATGGTTTATAGTGTTGTTTATACTTCTGTTCTTACGTATCAGTATAAATCCGTTACAAATTAGTATAAATTCATGAGTGATTATACAAAATTAGAGTAACAGGACAAGAGAGCTGAATAGATCCTTAAAAATGAGTCTTTCCCTCCTATTTGTAGTAGTAGATAGCCTAGAAATTTGCCCTCATGATCTCCATATAGCTTTCCACCACATAGACCACTTCTTCAGGAAATTAGGCGGACACCTCATCAATAATCAAAAACATGGGCTTGGATTAGTACCGATACATATGTTCTTCATACAGATGATTTTGAACCTCTTGTCCTGGCTCGATTCATGGTTAGCTTTGTGATTTCAAACTTGTTTGTACCATTATTAGCTTGTTTCTGATTCCAAATGATGAATGGGTAGAAGAATGAAGTTGCTGAAGTGCTTGTGGGAATCGATAGAGACCTGCATGTGAACGATCATAGAAGGCTAAAAATAGGTTGTAGGCGAGATGTCTTTGGAGTGTAGAAAGTTTGGGACGGTTTGGGTGAAGTTTTGTGGATTGGTACCAATTCAATTCAAGTGATTGGATCAGTACTGATCCAACAATTGTTGGATTTTTAAACATTGGATTTTGTGCTTGCCTTTATCTTTGTAGCTTGAACGGACTTAGAGCCCGACCTGATAAATTTGAGTGTTCTCTTAGGGCTCAATCTGAAGATTTTTTGAGGTTTTTGTGCTCTGAGTTTACATTCGCTTGCTTGGAGTCAGACCCGAGACTTTTGTGTGCCCGACCCAAATCTTCATGGATCAGTACAGATCCAACCACTTGGATCGGTACCGAACCAACTTTGGGTCGTGCTTGGGGTTTCTACATTGATTGCTTTGTGTCGCGCTTAAAGTTTTTCCAAGGTCAACCTGCTTAGATTCTGACCTGATGATTTATGGGTTTGCTTTGAGTCGACTCTTCCGAAAACTTGAACTTTCAAATTTTCAACTTATTTCGCTTATTTTTTATGTTTCATTTTTCTTTTCTTTTTATGATATTTTCAAAGTCCTTGGGTCATTTTTCCATCGCTCGTCTGATTCGATCGTTTAAGTCTGTTCGAAGACTACGGTCCGTAACATCAAGCTATTAAAAGTTGTATTAATTGTTGTATGTTAGTTATCTCATAGCCATCGTAATCTAGGTCATGTGTGCTGGTTATCCCATAGCCGTAGATTTTTATTCAACAAATATGTCCCGGCGGTTGCTTGAAATTCCAAGCCATTGTGTGTTATCTATTTAAGGCCTTCGCGTGTTGCTTTATCTTATTTTATTTTATTTTTGGCTTCCGGTGTTGCTTTATTTTTTCCCCTTACCTTCCTATGTTTACACATCTTCAACTTGTAGCTTTCCTGAGCTATCAGAAAGGGTCCCTAATGTCTTTGTTTTAATTGGTATACTAGTTTAGTGTAATGCAACATAATTCCCAAAACTTAAAAACACGTATATATGTCCAATTAACGAGTAGTCCCACATGTCATCACTGTATATGAATTGGATCCTGAGCGGAAGGGAAAATCAGGTGAGCAAGAGAAATCATGTGGCTAAGAAATAAATCCTTTTTTTTCGTGAGTGATCCAATTTATACACATTGTGAGCCATCAAATTTTCCATTTTGCTTTCATGTGCAGTCGCCTATTTTAGCTTTCATGAATAGTGTGCCTACTTGGCCTAGATGTGCTGCTATGCTTAGTGAGTTGTCCACTTTTTGTTTAATTTTATATTCTTTTCTTTCTTTACTTTGTATACCCAAAAACAATCCGTATTTTACGTATCGGAGAATCATAAAATATTACTTTTAGATTCATAGTAGATCTTATGGCTAAAATTTTAGAAGCTTTTCAAGTACTGACATTTTTGACATATAATAATTTTATCGGATAATTTTGACTCGGATTTACTTTTCGGCATTTTCGGTAGTTAGACGCATTACGCTGATATAAGTGCACCGACGCACTAAAGAATCTGGACGAACAGAAAACAATCTAGAGTCAAAGGGTATATTTATGAGCTGGGTAATAAAAAAATTTGAGGTTGGACTTTCTGGATATTCGACTTAAAACGTCCAAACATAGGATCCTGGGACATGTTCTTGGATTTCGATGAAACTTGTGACATTGGAATGAGAAAAATATAGTGATTGAGACGTTCGAGGGATCGCCGCAATCAGATATTCGTAGAAGCCGCATGAGTAAAACATTGGAATTTCGAAAATTAAACAAAAAGGGTTGCACAAAAACTCAATCCCTACCTATCTACTCCAAATACTCTGCTCATTGCTGCAGCTGCCTAATCGCATCTCCTTCCTCCCACATCATTTTCTTTCCATGGCAACAACTCCTACCTATTTTTCCCCTCTTCTTTCTCGCTCAAACAAACGCCGTTTTAGATGAAATAAAACCAGGTCCTGTTATTTTTCCGAGAGCTACGCAGTTGTGGCCTCGGATCAATCCAATTTTGACCGTGATAGTCGAAAACAATAAATCCTACAAAATGGTGATTTTTTTTGGAGGAGAATTAAAATGGTTTTCATGATATGGGTTTGTTCATCTCGACGAGGGGAAATGTGAAAATATAGATCGCCTGAGCCATTGATGACTGTGGTAGTCGATGGAAGCATGAAATTTTTTGGGATTAAATGGGTGTTTCACATTTTTAGATGATGGCTGACCACCAGAGTCATCAGGGAAGGCCGCAGTGGCAGCGGCGGTGCAAAGCAGTCGTCGGGTGGTGGTTCGGTGGCGTTGGCAGTATGTGTTCAAAAGTCACTAAGTTAAAAAATGGGAAGAAATGACGACGACGTAGAAGTCGCCTTGGAAGTTGGCGGCGATACTGGTGGCCGGAGAAGGCGTTTGTGCAAGGCGGCGATTGATGAGGCAAGGTGGTTGGGTGGAGTGCGTGCGTGAGGGTGGTTGGAGCTTGTGTGATGGAGTTAGAAGGAAATTTGCATGAGTATAGATATATGCTCCAAGAAACTAAGACCATAACCAACAATATGGCTTGTTCACTTCACTCTCTCTCATGATTTTGGATTAGATAAGGTGCAAACTAGCCATGGATTAGTAAAAGAAAATTTATTTAAAACGGTGAAATCATCGCCGTTATAAATTAAATATAATGTTCTGCTTTATGTAAATTTTTAACGGCGAAGTCTTTGACTTTATAAATTCATAACGGCGAAGACTTCATCTTTATAAATTTATAACGCAAAGTCATCGCCGTTATACTTACCAGTCTCTGTTCACTCAACTAGCCACGAGGTCAGCTCAAACTAGCCATGAAGAAATGAACAAGCTACACTTGGTTGCTCCATGGCTTGCTTAGCAACTGAACAAACCATTGTTGGTTGTGCCATAACAGTGGGTAAAGGAGAGAAGAAATGGAATGAGGCAATGATGTGGCAAGAAAGTGGCTTGCATGACTAACATGAAAAGAAGGGGTAAGGTAATTATGTAAGTTTATTAATACTGATTAGTTAATTATTAGGTTGATTAATTATTTAAGTTAATTTAATAGCTCACTTATTCTCAAAACTATGTATTGCATATGTTTTGCATACGAGATCCATATTGAACGATGTTTCTTGCATTGCGCTTGTGATGGAGAGCTCTAGACTTGACATAGGTTTGGATAGATTTATTTGAGGTGAATAATATTGTCTCTCACCATGTTATGATTGTTGGTATTGTGTTAAAACGAGTTTTGAGATGTTTCTAACTTCAGAACGTGATTTATAAAATAATTAAATCTGTATCTCATTTTATAAAAAGAATTAAAAGTGTTTTAAAATAATTTTCAATTTAATAGCACATTTTCTCCGTTAACGCACTATTTTGCCGATATTGATAGATTTAGACCGTCGCTGATATTTACTCCACACAGGTTGTTTTGGATGGGTTGTATTACGTTATTATAGATATATGTAAGCCATTATAGACATTTCTATGGTTATTGGTTGCATGTTTTCTTATTTGTTAGTTAGTTGAAAACGTTGTTCGAAGCTATATAGGAAAATCCCATTAGATAGAGTTTAGTGTATATCGATTGAACGCACACACGATGGAGACTCAAATGATGTGATAAAGTTTCATCCATATAGTTAAGTGCACAAACGACGACAAACTTGAATGGATGGGATAAATATGTGGAGGAGTATTGGTGCATGCCGACTGATCTAAAGATGAAGGGCGACAGACTTGGATATGTACTTTGGACTTCAAGGAAGATGCCGGATGTTTTCATTTGGTTTGTATTTAACCACTTTTCGGTTAAGTACACGACAAAGTGGTCCTTATCGATTACAACGGAGTGGTCGATATCTACCACTACTGATGGTGGCTGATTTGGCCAATTTTGGCATGGACGATGAAGAGCCGAGCACGATATGATCGTTCGTTTGCTCACTCGATGTTCGATTTTGATGATATGGCTCTTCGACGAGTGGTTTTGGCATTGAAGCGAAGATGTGACGCTTCAACATGGTGACTTCAAGATTCAACGATGATGATTGCATGATGGAAAGTGACGGCTTCGACGATGGATGGTTGTACTTGAGATGCAGTGTAGGTGACGATGAGTTGGATTTATGGAACTGTCGGAGGAAGGTTACAGGATGCATGATGACACTCTATAACTAATGACGGTTGTCTAGAGCAGTTCCCAACCTAGATGACTTCAGATAGGAACTGTAAGGATAGTTCTACGACGAGCTCTGCTATTGACGACATGTGTAAAAGGATCGTTGATATTCGTAGGTTTTGATATATACTCATAAAGCATGGGTATGTAAGGACATTCACCTAGGGCGGCGATGGCCTTCGGATTGCACGATGTTTAGATCTGTTGTACCCTGGACTATGATGACGGTAGTCAAGTTCCTAACCTGTCAAGTGGTATGGATTCAAGTACAGAGAGATCGAGATATTGAATAGTCCTTGACTGGACGATAAGGTCATGTGAGTATCATATATCTAATGCACTGTGTGAGTAAATAGAAGGATGCATGATGGATGCCATGTTTGTTTGACTGTTTCTATCACTTTAGGGACATCACATGATGTAGATATTTTCGATACTGATATCTAGACACCCCTAGTACTTTGATGTATTATACAACCATGATAAATATCATAGAGTAGCGTATATTCGATGTTATGTGCTAACTCTATAGATGCAGTATCATGTCAGGTATGATTCTCCATACCCTTTGTTCCATCTACTCTAACGACTATTATAGTGTTCTGAGATTATTTATCGCTCACACTAGACTATTGTCCGACTTGAGGTTTAATGTTTTCCTTCTTATTATCTCGGGTGCTCTTAAATGAGCTGACTAGATAGTAGATGTAAATAGCACTTGGAAATGTGCAGATGGAATAGCAGATGGTGAAGCTTTCTTATATTTATATTTGGAGTTATTATTGTTTATTCTGCTATGTGACATTATGGAGCCTTGACAGTGTTGATTTACTATTATTAGAGATAGTTTATAAGTTGAGTTTATTTATCGGTTTTATAAACTCTATGATTGTTTTGTATAATTGTATGAGCATGCGTACTCTGATTATGTGGTTTATATAGTTATTACTGTCTCAACTGTTTTAGTTCTATGATGACTATTATATTTTATCTGATACGTTGTGAAATATAAGACAGGTTATGTCATTGTATGATATTTTATTTCTTTCTCTTTTCTTCTATTCTCTTCTCTTCTTTTCTTTTCCTCGTCATTATTTCTATTTCTTTCCCTTGACAATCATCCTACATCAACCGGATGCTCCAACAACGCATCATTCGATTATTTGAGCATCGATGGTGTAGGACGGTCATTTCATTTGTTATTAGAGCTTATGTTACATGATTAAACTGAGTTGATACCATGATTCAGTAGAGATAGGGTAGGAGTTCTCACCCTAGATTGAATCGAGAGAATACCTATATACGAGAGAGTACGTATTTGTTATATACTTTAATTTTCAAAATTATATAGCAGTATATATAGTATATAAACTGTATAGCACACACGAACACTATTGATGCAGTTTTTCTCTATTAGTGAATGATCATTCTTATTATGTGTTATGAGTGATCTAGCATACGAGAAACAATATTATTGACTCCATCTTCAGAGTTGAGAATGGGCAGAATCAAGGACCACTATCCTCGATTTACAGAATATGTTCCCAGAGGTGGTGCGAATCATATTCTAGCATTCCCAAGTTGCTCTAAATGATTATGGTGCTCAAGTGTAAACACCCAGAGTCGACTTTGCTGAGCTGTATAAAGACTACATGAATCCAAGAGGCAGATCACTCCTTAAAGGAGTCGGCTATTGAGGTGCAAGACAGAATGATATTTGTGAAAGGAACTTCGATGATTTGGAGTTAGATGACACCATGAGGTAGAAATAACCTCTATGACTGTAGGAACGAACAATGAACTAGCGAAGTGCTCTTATAGCTTCAATTCTTGAGGATTATTTTACTTGGGATTAGTTCATAGTTCTCTTTGAAGAGAAATTTATCTCAACTTTTCAAAATTCGGTGTTGTTTGGGAAGTTTACCGACTTGAAGTAAGGCGATGTGTTTGTGATGGAGTATCTAGTCGAATTAGATGTGCAGTTGAAGTATGGTCTATCTTTTATAGATACTCCACTCAGAAAGGATGAAGAATCTGTCATTGGATTGAATAATCATCTTGGAAAGCGATTGATCGGTCATATTACAAGAGCTTCGAGAAGTTGATCGAAAAGGCTTTAGGATGTGAGAGCCTGAATCCAGTGTGAAGATGTCTCTAACTAGTTGATTAGGGGCAGATAATGAAAACATGTGCATTGAATGCCATTCCAATTTCGTCGAGTGCTCCATTGACGAAAAAGAAGGGAAACGACATTACCATTTAAGAGTATGATTTCCATTTATGGTGTTCCATACTTGTTTTATTTGACATCGAGGTTTCACATTTCTTCATATTGAGTGATTTGTAGATAGACTGGAATTGAGACTCGAAATAGTTGACCTATCTTTAGATTATTACGAACCTTGTTGGGTGCTCACCAGACTATACATGTGCAACATCCTATATTTTATCACCAAGAATTAATACAATGGATGACTGAAACATCTGTAGCGCTTAGTTTCGGACCTCAAAATGGAAGAACGTTACAACATGGTTCATCTACACTTAGCTTATACATGGTTTGTTGAAACTTTATCTCAACGAGTCATGGATATTTGGCTGTTTATTTGCTATTAATTTGTTTTGGGTTTAATTGGGTCAGTATTACAGTCTAGGAATTGATTGGCTATATGGATATGGAAACGTAGTGGATTGCGAGAGGTCGTTCGTGATGATAGGGACTAACGATGAGCGAAAGGTAGTATGTGGCTGCCTACCCAATAATGGGGCGATGGTTAGCTTTCTATATTTTTTCGATATCTCACATGACGAGTTGTCACCTATGTATGCAGCTAGAGAGTATACGGACATATTCGATGGGTCGACCGGATTACCACCATATAGAGATTGAATTCCGTACCGATCTGGTTAGACATGCTAGATCTATAGTTATGCCTTTAAGGCATATGATGCCCAAAGAGCAGAGGAGACTAAAGGTGCAAGTGGATGAGCTAATGAGGCGATGGTTCATTCGTAAGAGTACATTTGAGTGGGATGCACCTATAGTGTTTGCCACTAGGGCGGATGGCTCTTTGAGGTTGTATGTTGATTACCGTGAGCTGAGTAAGATGACGAACAAGTAGCCACTCCCGCTTATTGATGGCTTGTTAGATCGACTCTATAGCACAAAGGTGTTCTCTCGGTTGAAACTTACGATGGGGTTTCATCCACTGAGAGTAACTAGAAAGAGTGTGCCAATCACACCATTTCGTACGCTACTTTGATTTTCGATTGGTCGGTTATGTCATTCGACTAACCAGTGCATTGGCATGCTTTGTTGATTTGTTGAACTGTGTTTCGAGAGATCACTTGGGTGAGTCAGTGCTTGTGCTTGTTGATGATACTTTTGTTGACTCATCGACAAAAGAGGAGCACAAGACACGGTTGATGATTAAATTATGGGTGTTGAGAAAACGCCGACCAATGATGAGAAGTTTCCTTGGATTGATGAGATGTTATATACGTTTTAGAAGGACTTCTCAAAGGTAGCGGCAAACCGATTTGATAAGAATCAAACTTTTTATTTGAGACGCGAGGTGTAGGGATGCATTTGTGAGTCTGGCAAAGAGGTTGATGAGTGCACCGATGATACTCATTCCGAGCAGAAATGAGGAGTAGATTGTACACATGCTTGTGGTACTTAATTAGGTGCAGTATTGATACCGAAAGTTAAGGTTGTCGCATATATTAGTCGAAAACTTAAGCCGTCCAAGAAGAAGTACCTAACTCATGATTTGAGCTGGCAACTATCGTATTTGTTTTGAGTTGAAGACATACCAATTGGAAGTGATATTCCTAGAGTGTACATTACTTGAGTTTATTACTGGTTATGACTTGAAAACTGGATGTGGCTACGGCCAAAGATGATGCTAGTTTGACTACAAGACCTACTTGGATTTAGCAGATCAATGCTAGTCGGAGGCGTAAAGCTAAAATAATGGAGATCATGGTTAAGTTAGAGGAACGAGTAGTGTCTATAGTGGTGATGTAGTGCGGATCCAACCGCGACTGTTAGTTCCGTAGAAATGAGAAATTGTTTGCTCTTGAGTAGCGGGATAGATATTTATAGGCTACTTTAATCCAGTGGAAAGACATTCGAATTTGTCGAGTTTTATGTGGAAATGGATAATGTGATTCCATTGGATGCCAGAGCATTGTAAGTGGCCGAAACCCATTGTTCACCATTAGGTTTTGGGAGAACTTACAAGAGTCGTTTGGAAATTTTGGCACCAAATTGACTAGATGATATCAGTATTGAACCAAGGACTTCGAGACCTTGTAGGCTTATTCGTATCGATAGACATGATACGAAGCAGGTTAGAAGGATGGCAATGGAGCAGTGAAGGTTCAGTAGAATGAAAGTGAAGGTGATGGCATATGGGAGACCGAGAAGAGCATGAGGACCGCTTATCCGAAGCTCTTCACTTAGTGAGATTTCAATTTTCATCAACTTTCATGTTGGATATCATATTTAAAGTCTTATACTAGATAGTTTAGTATCATGTATGCTAGCATAGGCATGAATGTTACTTTTTGATGTTTGATCTTATATATGCCTATTTGATATTGATTTTTGGCATTTGAAATGATAGATTATGCTTATATGGTTGTTAGGCATGAGGGATGGTTATAGTTGATTTTGACTTTCCTGATTTGGGAATTTCGAGGGCGAAATTCCTAAAGTGGGGGAGAGTGTATTAACCCGTAATTTACGTATCAGGAGATTGTAAAATATTAATTTTAAATTCATATTAGCTCATATGACTCTATAATTTTAGATACGGTTGATTATTGACATTTTTTACTCATATCATTTTAGCGGACGATTTTAACTCAAATTTATTTTTGACATTTTTGGTAGTTCCAAGTATTACGCCGATATACGCGCACCAACGTATTGGAGAATTTGGATGAACGGAAAATGTCTTGAAATCAAAGAATACATCTATGAGCTGTGCAGTCAACAAATTTCAAAATCGGATGTTTTGACAGCCCATACAACTTAAAGACGTCTAAAAATAGCTTCCTTTGAAACGGTCTTGGTACCGTTGGAACGGAAAAATGTAACGATTCGTGTGGTCAAAAAATCGTCGCAGCATATATTCCTAGAAGTCGCATAAAGAAAAAAACATGTGTTGGAATTTTGAGGATTAAAGAAAAAGAGGCGGACATGAACCCTTACCCTTAAAGCTCAACCAACAATGATTTGTTCAATTACTAAACATGCCACGTAGCAATCAGATGTGCCTTGTTCACTTTCTCGTGGCCGGTTTGAAGTGGCTCTATAACTGGTTAACTGAACAGAGAACTGGTTTTTATAACCGCAATGCATTTGTCGTTATAATATTATAACGACAAAGATTTTGCCGCTATATTATAAAAGTGTATACAAATGCATAATTTAATATGTTTGTAGCTACATGTATGGGAATGAAATTACTACTTAGCACGTGTAAGCTGCTAGAAACTTGTAGCAAGCAAAATAGGTGGAGCCCGGCTGAAAAGTTTGTATAAATGGAAGGCTGAATTTGTTTATAAATTATAACGGCGAACACTCCGACGTTATAGTTAAATCTCTTTGTAATTATAATGACAAAGTGTTTGCTGTTATATTCTTCTGTTTTTTCTTTACTTATCTATTGTTGGTTTCGTGGTTATCTGGTTACGCAGCTCGTTCATACGGTTCAAAAGCACGAGAGAGGGTGAAATTAACAAGTTCAAAATTGTTGGTAATGGTCTTACCATCTACTTTAAATACTTTGCTGGTTGCCATAGCCGCATAATCCATCTCCTTCCTCTGCATCTCTTTCTTTTTCGTGGCAACAACTCCTACCTATCTTTCTCCTCTTCTTTCTCAATCAAACACCTTTTTAGACGAAATAAAATCCAGGTCCTCTTTTTTTCGAGAGCTACGCAGTCATGACATCAGATCAACCTAGTTCTGACCGTGGTGGCTAGAAACAGTAAATCAGACAAAATGGCGATTCTTTTGGAGAAGAATTAAAATATGGGTTTGTTCGTCTCGTTGAGGGGAATGCGAAGTACAGATTGCCTGAGTCGTTAATGACTGTGGTGGTCGGTGGAAGCATGAAAAGTTTGTATATTAAATGGGTGTTTCATGTTTTTAGATGATGGCTGACCACAAGAGTCGTCGGGGAAGGCCATAGTGGCAACGGCACTGCAAAGCAGTCATCGGTTGGTGGTCCGGTAGTGGTCCGGTGGCGTTGGCAATATATGTTCAAAAGTCAGTAAGTTAAAAAAAGGAAAAAAAATGATGATGACGCAGCAGTCACGTCAGAAGTTAGTGGCGGGACTGGTGGCCGGGGAAGGCGGTTGTGCAAGGCGGCTGCAGTTGATGAGGCAAGGTGGTGCGGTGGAGTGCGTGCGTGAGGGTGTTTGAAGCTTACATGCTAGAGTTAGAAGGAAATTTTCATGAGTACGTGTGCATGCTACAGAAAACTAAGTGTACAAGAGAGAGAAGGAATGGAATGAGGCAATGATGTGGCAAGAAAGTGGCTTGCATGGATAACGTTTGCATGAATAACGTAAATAGAAGGGGTAAGGTAATTATGAAAGTTTATTAATATTAATTAGTTAATGATTAGGTTGATTAATTATTTAACTTAATTCAATAGCTTGCTTAATTTCAAAACTTATGTATCGCATATCCTTCGCATACAAGGTGT
Organism: Allium cepa; assembly: GCA_030765085.1. Taxonomy (NCBI): domain Eukaryota; kingdom Viridiplantae; phylum Streptophyta; class Magnoliopsida; order Asparagales; family Amaryllidaceae; genus Allium; species Allium cepa. The sequence continues at coordinate 693,828,502 of CM060934.1, forward strand.
CGTTTCTTGTGTTGCGCTCGTGATGAAGAGTATGGATGACAATGGGACGGGTTTAGGATCCAAACCCGATCGACCTGCCTCTATTTTGGCCCGTCCAGACTCGCCTCATTGGGTCATTGGAGCGGGTAGACCCGTAATCCGTTCTTGAGTGCTCCGGGTCTAGAATCGGGTCAGGGCTCGATTGACCCGCTCCAACCCGACCTGCACTACTAACATCTCATTAAACTGTTTTATTACTATAATGATTTATTAATCTTCTTAGATACAAATGATTCTAGCATGGATATTAAAATATTCCAATGAATAATCCATATAAAAAATTTGAGCATTAAGTTACATCATTGATAATTATACAATAACATATGTATATATTTTCTGAATTGTTATTGTACACATCATTTTTACTAACTTTCCTTAGACACGTTGTTATTTGTATTTCATGTATTATTTGGTGATAATGAGTATAAACAAATAAATATATGTAAGTTGGTACACAATTTTGAATCAATACATACATTGGTCTTGGGGTGAGTCGGGTCTACCCTGGCCCGTACGGGTTCCGGGTACGGGGCAAAATTCCAGACCCGCACTGGGTCTATGGGGTGGGACTGGAGCGAGGTCTAAAAAATCCGGGACGGATATGGGACACTAAAAACCCGCCCTAACCCGCCCCATTGTCATTCCTAATGGAGAGCTCTAGGACTTGACGTTGGTTTGGACAAATTTGAAAGGTGAGTGATATTGTCTTCTACCATACTATGATCGTTAATATAGTATTAAAACAACATTTTAAAATGTTTTCGAACTTTAGAACGTGATTTCTATAATAGTTGAATCAATATCTTATTTTACAAAAAGAATTAAAAGTGTTTATAAATGGTTTTAAATTAAATAGCATATTTTTTCCATCGATGCACTGTTTTGCCGATGTTGATAGATTTTGGCTCTCACTGGTATTTATCCAACATTGATTGTTTTGAATGGATTGTATTGCATTATTATAGATATACGGGGGCCGTTATAGACATTTCTATGCTTGTTGGTTGCATGTTTTCTTATTTGTTAGTTGGTTGTAAACGCCGTTTGAAGGCGATATAGAAAATCTCATTAGATAGAGTTTAGTGTATATCGATCGAATGCATACACGATGGAGACTCAAATGATGTGATAAAGTTTCATGTACATCAATTGAGTGCACAGACAATGATAAATTCGAATGGATGGGATAAATATGTGGAGGAGTATTGGTGCATGCCGACTTATTTGAAGGTGAAAGACGACGGATTTGGATTTGCTTCAGACTTTAGGGAAGATGTCATACGTTTTCAAGTAGTTGGTATTTAACTATTTTTGGTTAAGTACAAGACCAAAATGGTCGTTATCAATTACTATGAAGTGGTCGATATCTACCACTACCGATGATGGCTGATTTGGCCAATTTTGACATGGACGATAGAGATGCTTCAAGGAGAAAAATGTGATGGTTCGCTTCGTTCATGCGACGTTCGATTTTGATAATTTGGCTCTTCGACGAGTGGTTTTGGCGTTGAAGCGAAGATGTGACGCTTTGATGCGATGACTTCATGATTCGACGAAGATGATTCCATTATGGGAAGTGACAGCTTCAATGATGGATGGCTGTACTTCGGAATGCGGATAGGAGACGATGAGTCAGATATATAAAGCTGTCGGAGAAAGGTTATGGGATGCACGATGACACTCTATGACTTTTGATGGTTGTTTAGAATAGTTCCCAACATCGATGACTTCATACGAGAGTAGTAAGGACAGTTTTGGGATGAGCTTCGCTATGGACAATGTGTGCAAAGAGATCATTGGTATTCGTAGGTTTCGATGGGGTAAGGACGCTCGCTTGGGGTGGCGATAGCCCACGATTCGCATGATGTTTAGAGCTATTGTACCCTAGACTATGGTGATGGTAGGCTAGTTCCTGGCCTATTGAGTAGCATAGATTCGAGTACTGAGAGACCGGGATGTTGAGTAGTTCTTGACAAGCCGATGAGGTCATACGAGTATCATATATCCAATGCACTGTGTGAGTGAATGCGAGTATGGATAATGACTGCCATATTTGTTAAACTATTTCTATCACTTTAGAGATGTCACACGATGTAGATATTACCGATGCTGATATCAATACACTCCTAGTACTTCGATGCATAGTAAACCCATCATGACTATCATAGAGTAGCATCATTCGATGTTATGTGCTAACTCTATGGATGCAGGGACATGTTAGGTATGATTCTCCATATTCTTTGTTTCATATACTATACTGACTTTTATAGTGTTTTGAAATTATTTATCGCTCACACCAAACCAGTTTCTGATTCGAGATTTTATGCTTTGCTTCTTATTGCTCTTAAACGAGAAGACTGGATAGTGTTAGTACCTTAGATATTGGTTTTGATGATAACAATTATATCACATTATATAAAATATAGATACTAATGTTTTATTAAGTTATATATAGTACATAGCATATGATATTAGATAGGTGTTAATTAACAAGACTGTACAGTATCAAGAGTAGATTCAAGATGCTGATATAGAGTTTCAAGAGTTGGAGAATGAAGACTCATGAGTGTTGAAAAGTTCAAGATTTCAAGATATTCCAAATGTTCGCGCCAAAATTGGTCACAAACCCCAATATCATGAAAGCACCCGTATATGAACACAAATCAGCAATATTCAACACAAATCTCAGATCTAAGCAATATCAAGCACAGCAATTCAGAAAAAACAATCACAAACACAGGATTTATAGTGGTTCGACGATCTTGCCTACGTCCACTCTGAAGTTTAAGTCTTTATTGATTCATTTGATGATTTCAATCCGTTACAGCGGATTACAGCAAGTTATAGCTTTTATACTTGATTACAATGGTGATAGAAGGATGTGGAGTTGAATCCGGTAGAGTCTGGATGTCGAAAGGCCAAAAGATCCCCTTTTCTGAAGGCTTCAGGGTGTTATTTACAGGCGTAGGAGGCCCATATCTCGCTCAAACTTCGGGAGACTTTTTCTGGCACGTGAGTAGGCCCACGCGATCGACCCCACCAAGTTTCGACTCGATCTGAGATCGATACGAAGTCATTTCCTATCCATCAAAAAATGATCCAATCGAGCTGAAACTTGGCAGGAACAATCTTTACCTTGTATGGAAGCTACTATGAAAATTTCGTTGCATTTGGATCAATGGTTTGGGAGATATGATCGATACGAGCTAGTATGTTTCGGTTGGCTGCTTACTTCGACTCGATCACTTCGAATCCATCCATTCGAATCGATGGATGCACGTGCCTTCAAGACGACGTGGCGTGCACATCTCGCATCGATCCGCCTTTTTCTTTGAGTTGACCGCTTCGACTCCATGAGTTTCGCCTCGTTTGTATCGATGACCGTTGTATTGCTCGAATCCACCAATGACGTGTACTTCGCCTCGGTTCGTAGTTCGCCCACTTCGTATCGATAGAGGTGGTGTTATTCGTATCGATGAAAGTTGCCTCCATTCGATCGATACGAACAAGCGTACTTGGGATGGATACGAAGTGAGAACAACTGATGGATACGAACCAAGGTTCTCTGATGGATTCGACCAAGTGCCTCGATACGAACCAAGGTTTATGGATGGTGCATCGATGGATGCAAAGCGGTGTGGGTTGATCGATGCGAACTTCATCGATTCGAACCTGGTGGATACGAATCTGATGGATTCGAATGGACCAATGCATGACTTCCTGATGGATACGAAAGATGGTCTCGAACTGCTCTAAACTCAATGGATACAAACATGCTGAGGCGATGCCTATTTGATCGATTCAAAACCGATCGATTCGAACTGACCAATATCATGCCTGATCGATTCGAACTCGATCGATTCGAAGCATGTTGAACTTGATGGATTCGAATAAAATGAATTGATGGATACGAATCCCATCGATTCAAAATGGGCATCTCCTCAACAATTCGATGGATACGAACTATGTGTTTTAGCTAACTTGCATGGATCATATCTCGTTCATACGAACTCCGATTAACCTGAAATTTGAGACACTGGCTTTCATGGCTTTGCTTGTCATGTCCTATCAATTGTAGCCTCATCTGGGCTCAGAAAAATCCATCGATATCCATGGTGAAGCAAAGTACAACCAACCTTTGAGACGAACTGTCTTTGGTTTTCGACTGATCTTTTGGTCTCACGGCTTTGCCAAAAAGCAGGATAACACCAAATAAGTTATAGAGCCATAGAATTTATGTTAAAACATCGATAGCACTTTCCTGGTCTCTCTCTTCATCTCAACTTTTGTTTTGAATTATTTCTCAAATATATCGTTTTAAAATAATCTTTTTAAAACATTTCTCAAAATGATTTTCAATCTCTTATACTTATAATGATATCATTTTAGTGTTTCTAAGTTTATATATATATATATATATATATATATTGAATTTTTTTTATACTTTAATAAGTTATAATTATATTGATTATATACATATATATTTTTATGTTATTTACATTATATTAAAATTTTCAAAATTATTACATAAAGTGTTATTAAGTTTTATTATGATTAAAATATGTATAAACTATGCTTAAATGATTTTACCAAGTATTAAACTATTTTCAAAACAACAAGTTTTCAAAATAATGTTTTAAAGTATTTTTAATTTTTAAAAAGAGTATGTCGACATACTCTATATATGTATGTCGACATAGTGACCGATTTTTTCAAAATTTAAATTTCAAAAGAAGTGTGTATTCGTCGTATCTCTTCACAAATGGATGTGACCATTGTTCCTTTTTAAATACTAGACTTCCAAATTAATTTTTTCGTATCTCCTCCTTCCACTCTCTCATTTTCTATATCAAAATATACCCAAACTCTACCGAAATTCAACTAGAATCAAATTCAAACATCACTAGTTTAATTCTCCTTCATCTACTCTTTGATTTCTCGCACCACTCTCACTCAAACCAAGATCAAAGTGTTATTCAAGAGTTATAGGATCAACTGTAATCAAGATCGAAGATTTGAGTCTGTTAAACTCTATCAAATCATACTACTATAGTTGTGGGTGTGATTGTGGACCGTAAAATCAATTTGGTGTCCTTAGTAGCCCGTAAATCTAGTGGGTGTGCTTGTAGCCCGAAAATCTAGTGACTCTACCAAGAGGATGAGATTCTAGAGGAATTGTCTCGTAGCCTTGAAATCGAAATTGTATTTCCATTTACTAGTTGAAAAGAAACCTGTACAAGAAATTGTGTGGGACTGGATGAAGGGTAACTCGGAACCAGGATAAAATCTTGGTGTGTTCTTTCCTTTTTTACTTTCATTGCATTTACTTTTATCTACTCTTTGATTTTGTGATTGTTTCTGTGATTAGTAATTGCTTCAGTTTTAGTATAACCTTAGAGAATTCGCAAAATATTTATAGAATCCTTTAAACACTATCCATCTCTCGTTTAGTGCTAATCTAGCCTTAAGATTGATATTCTGCTGACCCATGTTTGGATCAGAGCATTGGTTTTCAAAGTATCCATCATTTGATTTTTTGAAATTTTTTAAATGGCGATCAACACTGGTAATAGTGATGTTAGTAACACTATTAATACACTTAATAGTAACGTATTTTTCGATGGACAATCTACTACTAGGCCTCCACTTTTTAATGGCAGTAATTATACATATTGCTCATGTAGAATTTATTTACAGTCAGTTGGTTTAGACACTTAGAATATCACATAAACTAAGTGCACTGTACCTGAGACTAATTTTATACAGTGGAATGCTGACCGAAAAGCAGTTGCGCAAAGTAACTCTAAGGATATGAATATATTATTTTGTCCACTAGATAGAAATGATTTTAATAGAGTATCTATATGCAAGTCTGCATTTGAAATTCGAAGAACTTTAGGAGTTACACATGAAGGCACAAGTAAGGTTAAACAGACTAAATATGTTAACAAACTAGTTTCAGTTATTCCAAATGAGTCCATATCTGATATGTGTAGTAGATTTTAAGATATAGTGCACTCACTTATTGCACTGAGTGAAAATAAAATTCTAAGGAGGTTAAGGTCATCTTTAATTCACTTACCCCTGAATGAGATTAAAAGACTCTTGCAATCGAAGTGGCTAATGACATTAGAAATTTAAAAATTAAAGAGTTAATTAGCAATTCAATGTCTGTTGAAGCACAAATGCAAGGCAAGAGAGAAAGCAAAGCAATAGAGAAGAAATCTATAGCTTTTAATGCAATGATATATAATCTAGATTCAAACAGCGATGGCGATGAAGAAATTGCTTTCATAACAAGGAATTTCACAAAAATTTCTAAAATATAGGAAGATGAACAATTTCAAAAGAAATGACAAAAATCCAAGAAGCAGAAGTTGAAGTGGAATTGGCATTAGCTGTTATAACTATGATGAATCTGGCCATTTAAAACGAGACTGTGCGCATCCCGATAAACTGAAAACTACACCAAACATTGATTCATCCTGAAAATGACGAAGAGCATATACTGCAAGTCTGCAACATTAGATGACTCAGACACGTCCTCAAGTGATAATGAATCATATAAAGAAATTATTAACATGTGCTTCACAACAATAAATAATTCGGAACAAAATGGTGAAATGGATCGGAAAAAGGTACATTTTAATATATCGAAATTTTAATTTCTTGAATGAATTTTTTTCGGTCGCTTTATTGGTTATTAGGAATATTCTATAGATTAATAATAATATTGGTTGAATATTATATGATTATATTTTAAATTTAAATATTTTATATATTTTAATAATATAAAGTATATTTGAAATTATTTTTAAAATTATTTTTCTACAAATAGAATAACTATAAATAGATATATATATATATATATAATAAAATATGATATAGTTAAACAAAATGCATTTTTGATAAATTTGACATGTATGTCGACATACACCCCTAGCATATGTCGATATACTTAGGTAGATTTTGAATCTCAAATTTAAATTCAAAATTTGAATTTTTTCTCCACCTTTTCACCTACCCCTATGTTCTGAAAAGGTGTCCCCTAACCAGAGAATATGTCATTTGATTCTCTATTTATTATCTTTACCTCTATCCATACATTTCACTTTTAAAATTTCATTAACTCTCTTATCTCTTCAAAATCCTCCATCAATAACTTCCTCAAGTATTCATTTATCATGAGACTTTCCACAAATATCAAGAATTTTCTCTTCAATAATCAAGAGGTATAAAAGCATATATTAGCTATATGAATTTTGAAAAGGTTTCTATGGTAAGATTAGCAATGCTCATTGGATTTTCTACTCATAAACTTGATTTTATTTGTTTACAAAAATGGAATTACCGGTTCAATTGATGCTTCTCAAAATGGTTATTTTTGCTATCCACACTTGGTAAAAATGTTTTATGCAAACCTGAAAGGAAAATTTCATGTTGGCAATGAAGGAGAAGTGTGGAGTAGTGTAAAAGGGCTTTGATAGTTCTAAATTGTGAACTTTTAGGTACCATTCTTGAATGTAAATCTACCGAAGTGGCCTTGCATCTTTTAAAACTTATGATCAAAATTGTGAAGTATTTCACAACATTTTCGAAGGTGATAATGATTTTGAATTCAAAAATCGAAACTTTCATCCAAAAGCAAGAATTTTAAACCTTCTCTTACAACAAATTATCACTCCTCGATCGGGAAATTTCAACAATCCAACTCTAAAAGTGTGCAAAGCTCTTTTCGCCATTTATGGTCAATATGACATAAATTGGGGTCAAATCATTTCAGATGAATTTTATCCCAAAAATCTTTCTACATAAAAACATACTATTTCATCATGTGCACCTTACTCGAATCTTCAATTACTTTGGTGCTGACATTAAAGGAGAGGAATTTGTCTTTGGTAAAGTCTTTAATCAAGCCAACGTCGCTCTTATGAAAATTTTACCCGTTTCTGATCCATATGAAACTCTTGCGGACAAAGAGGAAAGGTTAGCTTATGAAAAAGAGGAAGAAATTAGAGAAAAGGAGGAAGATGAAGAAGGAGAAGATATGGATATTGAAGAAGAAGAAGAGGAGGAGGAGGAAACCTCCTTAGAAAGCTTTGATTTTCCACTTCGACCAACCAACAAAGATCTTCTCAACAACTAAAAGATGATTGTTAAAAACCAAAAGATTCTCAAGCGTTCCATTAGTAAGAAATTAACCACTATTTCGAACAAAACGGACAAATTCTTTAAAAAAGTAAAATACAAGCTTGGGGTATCTTCTTCATCTACATCTTTCTAGTTAACTATCTATCTAGTTTCTTACGAATGTGTTGTATTTGGTCATTTTAGTTCGAATTTGGTTTGATCTTATGTGTCTTTTCATTATTTTAGTGCATGAGCTATGTAATCATCATCTAATATTAATGAAAAATTTGTTTCCTTACTGTTATACATTGTATCATCTTTGAAAAATGCAGAAGTACAAACGTATAACCTAAATATATTAGAATATCAAATCAAAATTGTTTTGAAATTTTTGATATATATGTCAACATACCTTGGTATGTATGTTGACATACAATGGTAATTTTTCAAAAATTTTAATTTTGAAAATTAAATAGACAACAAATATCTATTCATTTCCAATGAACCTTCACCCATTTAAATACCTATTAAAACCAGAGAATCATTTGTTTCAAGTCTCTTTCTTCTTCCTTTTCATTCCTAAACCCTAAATAAAAATAAATGGCTTCTCCTATCCAAAAACTAACCGAAAACCTCGAACAAACATTTGAATCATTCAAGAACATTCTTTCTTTCATCCTAAGAAACTAGAGGCACTTAGAATTGAGTCAAATGCAGATGATCAAGCAGCAAGAAAGGCATTTCGACATGATTCGGTGAATGATTCTGCCTTGAATAAAGAAGAACCAACCACCAATTCGGAGTGTACCATCAACAAAGACGATGAACATTAGGATGCTATCAAAGCTGATCCAATCTTTGGCACTAATGGATGGGTTGAAATTCCTCAAAATGTCCAAGTTAAATGGGCTTGATTGTATATAAGTAACAATACTTGATTTGGCTTTGATTTGATTAATTTGATTTATGTAGATTTATTGAATGGCGTGTGACATTAAATTTGTTGGATTGGATGAATATTTAGACCGATTATGATTATTTCGTGATTATCTAATTTTACATATCACTTATCGTTTTTATACAATCATTCTCATCATCATTATATATAATTCTTATACATATCAATTAGTATTTTATTTAGGGACAGTTAGAGTTAGGATTAGAGTAATAATTAGTGTTAGAGTTATAGTTTTAGGTGGTTATTTTTATTGAAGACAATGGGGAAAAAACATATAAAATCTAAGCATAGATTAAGGGGAGTTTTGTAACCATAGCGGAGTTATATTATATTTTATATACAGAGTTGTCATCATCAAAAGGGGAGATTGTTAGTACCTTAGGTATTGGTTTTAATGATAACAACTATAGGATATAATATAAAATATAGATACTAATGTTTTATCAAGTATATATAGCATATAGTGCAGGATATTAGATAGATGTTGATTAAGAAGACTGTACAGTACCAAGATGCTGATATAAAGTTTGAAGAGTTGAAGAATGAAGACTCATGAGTATTGAAGAGTTCAAGATATTCCGCATAAGTTATAGAGCTGTAGAATTTATGTTAAAAACCTCGATAGCACTTTCCTGATCTCTCTCTTCTTCTCTAATTTTGTTTTAAATTGTGATTCAAATATCCTAGTTTTCAAATAATCTTTTCAAAATATTTCTCAAAATGATTTTCAATCTCTTATACTTATAAAGATATTACTTTAGTGTTTTTAAGTTTATATATATATATATATATATATATATAATTTTTGGTTATACTTTAATAAGTTATAATTATATTGATTTTATATATATATATAAATGTTATTTACATTATATTAAAATTTTCAAAATTATTATATTAAGTTTTATTATGATTAAAATATGTATAAACTATGCTTAAATGATTTTATAAAGCATTTATTTCACAAAACGACGAGTTTTCAAAGTATTTTCAATTTTAAAAAGAGCATGTCGACATAGTCTATGTATGTATGTCGACATAGTGGTTGACTTTTTCAAAATTTAAATTTCGAAAGAAGTGTGTTTTCATCGTATCTCTTTACAAATGGATATGACCGTTGTTCCTCTATAAATACCAAACTTCCAAATGAGTTTTTAATCACCATTTTCTTATTCATCTCTCCTCCTTCCACTCTCTTATTTTCTAAATCAAAATATACCCAAACTTTGCCAAAATTCAACCAGAATCAAATTCAAACATCACTAGTTTGATTCTCCTTCATCTACTCTTTGATTTCTCCCATCTCTCCCACTCAAACCAAGATCATAGTGTTATTCAAGAGTTATAGGATCAACTGTAATCAAGATCAAAGATCTAAATCTGTAAAACTCTATTAAATCATATTGCTATACTTATAGGTGTGACCATAGCCCATAAAATCAATTGGGTATGCTTAGTAGCCCATATATCTAATGGGTGTGTCAGTAGCCTGAAAATTAGGTGACTCTACCTAGAGGTTGGGATTCTAGAGGGTGTGTCTAATAGCCTTGAAATCAAGATTGTACTTGCATTTACTAGTTGAAAAGAAATCCGTACAAGAAATTGTGTGGGAGTGGATGTAGGATAACTCCGAACAAGTATAAAATCTTAGTGTGTTATTTCCTTTTTAATTTTACTGCATTTACTTTTATCCACTCATTGATTCGATGATTGTTTCTATGATTGTTAACTGCATCATTCTAAGTATAACCTTAAAGAATTTGCAAAATATTCGTGTGATCCTTTAAACATTATTCACCGTCCCTCTAGCGTTAATTTAGTCTTAAGATCCCTATTCAACTAACTAACAGATAGTAGGTGTAAATAACACTTATATAGTGATGCTTTCTCATATTTATATTTTAAGTTATTATTGTTTATTCCACTGTATGGCACTGCGAAGCCTTGACAGATGAATTACTATTATTAGAGACAGTTTATCGGTTGAGTTTTTTTATCACTTGTATACTCTATTACTATTTTGTATAACTATACGAGCATGTGTACTCTACTTGTGTGGTTATTTAGTTATTACTATCTCGCCTGTTTATATCTGTAATGACTGTCATATTTTATCTGATGCGTTGTGAGATATATGACAGGTCATGTGATTGTGTGATTTTTTATTTCTTTCTCTTATCTTCTATTATCTTCTCTTCTTTTATATTCCTCATGTTTATTTCTATTTCTTTCCCTTGAAAATTATCCTACAATGGCCGGATGTTCCAAATTTGCACTATTCGGTTATATGATCATCGGTGTTGTAGGGAGGTTTTTCAGAAACCCTTCCACTTACCTACATAATTCGGGCCGACAAGTGTGGCTTTCGTGAGTTATAAGTTTTTTCCTTTGTATTCTTTGTTCTAGGTTTCATGGGTTGTTTTATGTTTTTTGGGCTGACCCACTTCCCATTTGTTTTCACGTGCATGAAATTTCATGTGTTATAATGTTAGGGTCCTTGTGTAGTGTCCCTACTTTTTTTCCTATTAATTTTATGCCTTCATGAGTTTATTAAAGCTTTTGTGGATTATATTTTATTTGGTCAACAGGGATTCAGTGACACTCTTGTAATTACATTAAAAACTGATTTATTACCATCTTAAGCAACTTTTTTTTACCAAACCCCACTTGGTGTCATCTCCTTATTGGCTAATGTTTTTGTCATCTGAGTTTCTTTTCATAGATTTGTCAACCAACTTAATTAATTAATTAATTTTTTCTTTAATTAATTAGTGTTTTCTTTCACTAAATAATTCATATAAAATAGAAGATTAATGGAAAAAATCACAAAAATTCACCAAAAATCACTTTTGTTATATTATTCCTTATATAGAATTTTTTTTGTTCAACATAACTAATTCTATTAATTTAATAATTAATTAATTCAAAATTAACCTTTTTTCCAACTTAGGAAATTCATAAAATACTCATATAAACTAGAAAATTATGAAATTAAAAACTCGTCTCTATTTCATCATTAAGCATGTCATGCTAAATTTTCGTGACATTTCGAGGTGAATTATTACAAAATAACACGAAATAATTCACCTTGATTAAATTTTATACCATAATTAAAATAATATTCAAACATCCAGACACATTAAACTTCATCCAAGCATTCATTTACACCAAAATCTGAATTTGAATATGTTAGGTAGTGTTTTAGAAAAAGATCTTACTCACCATTAATCCTTGAGGAAAACTTAATTTAACCCTGTTGTCTTTAAAATTGAAAACTTGGATCTTTTCTCTTCTTGTTATATTGGAAATTTTCTTCTTCTTCCTTATTAGAGACAAGGTTGACCTTGGCTTTTTGCTCTCAAGTTGTTTATGTGAAAGAATGAAATAAAAATGGAACGAGGGGATGTGGCTTAGGAATATGGTATAGTGGTTTTGGGCCTTACTAACTTACTCCCCTTAACTAAATCATTCCCACTAGAATTCAAATTATTTTCTTCCATTAATCAAGGCCAACCAAAATTGCTCTAATTACCCTTGATCCATCTAATTAGCATTTTAAAGTGTCCAGAAGTTAATTAATTAAATTTCCCTTGGCCAATTCTTGTAATTAAATCACTTTAATAATTTAATTAATAATGTCTTCATATTATTAGTTTAATTTAATTCAATTTATTTTTCCATATTATGGGCCCTCCAAAATATAGGATGTTACAATCTGCTCTCTTTATAAAAATTTCATCCCTGAAATTTTGATAAAGTAAACAAAATTTGTACCAGCACTCTAAAAATGTAAAGTCGTCATTATATAAGTTTATACAAGTACAAAAGATTGCACTAGTACTCTACTAATGTAAACCATCAGTCATTAAGCATAAATGTATTAGTGAAACCACTAACACAATCATATCATACAAGAAAATATTGGTACCCTAGTAGTCTATACAATAGACAAACAAAGCACACTGCTATCTATATGAATTTCTAAAACAACTTAGGATAGATATTCCTAATCTTATCCTCCACCTCCTAGGTACAATCATCCTTATCGTCACTCCAAGTCTGATAACTTTGTTCCTCAAATCCTTCGTATCACGACCTACTATTCTTTTCGGTCATCTCATATACTTTAAATCTGGTTCTACAGATAGCCTTCAATCGCTCTTGGTTCAACTATCGAACTTGGGTCGTGCTCATATTTCCTTAGGTGCGATACATTAAAACTTCATGCACACTCGCCAAACTGCTCGTTAACGAGTCTCTACACAAGTTTACCAATCCTCTTAGTCATTGGAAGTGGTCCTACATATCTAGGTGTCAATTTCCCTACTTTTCCAAAGTACATAACTCCTCGCATGGGAGAAACCTTCACGAATACATGATCACCTACTGCGACCTTGAGCTCTTTTCATCGCTTATTGGCATAACTTTCTACCTCGATTACGTTATCTTCATTCTAGCTTGAATCAACTCTACCTTCTCAACAATACCCTTACCAAATACCAATTTGGGCCACTAAAACAAGTCTATCTCCTATTTCCAACTAACCAACTGGTGACTTACACGATCTACTATACAACACCTTAAATGGTGCTATCTCGATACTCGTTTGGTAACTATGACCAAATTCTACCAGATTTAAGTGATTTTCCCAAGATCCTCCGAAATTCAAGACATATACTCTCACTAATTCCTCGAGAACACGGTCCACCCTCACGGTTTGACCATTAGTTAATGAGTAGTAAGTAGCGCTCAAGTTCAACCGTATACCTAATGCGCTCTGTAAACTACTCCAGAACTCACCGGTAAACAATTAGTCTTTATCGCTATCGACACTACTCAGTATCCCATGCAGTCTTATTACATTCTTCATGCATAGCTTCGCTAAACTAGTAGTTGTCCTTTTTGACCTCACCGGGATAAAGCTGGCACTCTTAATGAATCTATCGACTATCATCTAAATGCTATCATTTCCTATCCTAAACCTAGATAGTAAGTCACTAAAATCCATAGATATATAATTCCACTTCCAAGTCGGTACTTCCAAAGGTTGAAGTAAATCGCTTAGCTTCTAATGCTCAGCCTTCACTTACTGACAGATGAAGCATCTCTTCACACATTCTCCTGTATCTCTCTTCATCCTTTCCCAAAAGAAGACTCTCTTCATATCAACTTTGATCAATGACTTTCTTCTAAGACTACCTTTTGAAGATCTCCTATCTTTGAAACACCAAGTCTTCTAAGCCATCCCTCGAAGCCTACTTCAAATCCTTTCAAGTCCTCAACGTTCACACCCATCTCCAATCGCCTAATCCTTTCGGAAATAAATGTATCTTCTGTTTGCCTTACAGCTAGTCTTTTTACAAGTGCTAGACATACTTCTAGACTTTTTAACATGCCCGGAATTTTATTTGATCCAATATTCTATCTAAAATGCACTTTGCAAGTAGCTAACATTTCTAACTTCTTCCATCCTTCAATCATGGCCAACACTGCATTATGGTGCTTCCTACTCAAAGTATCAACAACCCTGTTCTACTTTCCTGGCATATATTCTATCTCGAAATCATATGACATCAGAACTTCATCCATTTCTGCCGCCTCGTATTCAACTCCTTTTGGGAGAATAATATTTAAGGGACTTATGATCCGTATATAACTCGTACTATTCTCCCAATAAGTAATATCTTAACATCTCCAATACCAATCTAAGATGGACCTCATGATCTCTCTCTATCTTAGAATACACTAGAATATTATCAACGAAGACTGACACAAGGCGATCCAACGTATCAAAAAAAATTGGTTCATAAGGTCTACAAAGAACGTTGGGGCGGTGTTCAATCAAAATGACATCACTAACCACTCATATGAACTGTACCTTGTTCGAAACGCGGTCAATGGAATACCATCTTCCTATACCCTTAGTTGGTGGAAACCTGTTGCCAAGTCTAGCTGCGAGAACACCCGAGCTCCACTCAGCTAATCAAATAAATTATCTATCCTTTGCAAGGGTTACCTATTATTCACCATCAACTCATTCAGTTTTTGATACTATACACATTCATAAAGTTCCGTCTGATTCCTTTACGAATACCGCAGATACTTCCCATAATGAACTACTCGGCCTAATAAACTTTTATCCTCAAGTTCCACCAATTGCTTCTTCAAATTTTCCATCTTCTTCGGCGGCATTCTGTTAGGCAGTGTACTAACATCTTGTGCCCTCAGCGTTGCATCTATTCGAAACTCGATTATTTTACTCAGTGGTAATCCCATTACAGGTTCGAAAACATCTACAAGCTCTTAGACTACTCATACTCCACCAATCTCATCTTCTTAATCATCCATAGAGAATAACATCAAGTTCGACTTCTCCCTTATTGCATCCAAGGCTATCGTAATTCTCTCTCCACCTCCAAGATTCCATAAGGCAACAATCTTATTCACATAATAGATCCTAGTGTCATTTCGCACCAACCAACCAATATCCAAAATTACCCTATACCCTATGAAGTCTAACACATATGGGTCACAAGCAAATAAATGTCCACGCAAGTCAAATTCAAGGTTAGTTCGCCTTAATTCGAGAGTGGCATATCCACCGATCGGATTAACCATACATAAGGATATAATTAAATAAGCAGTTTCTATTCCTGATCCATCAAAAAGTCTTTCAATATGAAAGAGTATCTCAAATATCTAACAGTACCCTAACTTAAATACTAGAAATAAAAATCATACCTTGAAATGTAACACCCCTTCTTTTTTCTTCAACCATCGGTCCAATAGACGAGCCTTCGAAATCACACTGTTGCCTGCCTCAATTTCTGACAATCCTTTTTCTTATTGCATAACTTATTACAATTAAAGCACTTAGTCCTATCCTTATTCTATGGTTGGACACACTTCATAGAGTCCCTTCTACCTATAGTTGAAACAAGTAATGTTTTCCCCATTTGGCTTTCAAGTTCCTCCTCTCAAGCTCTTTCCTTTCTCTTGTTGGCCCTTCTTACTTTTCTAACATGGAGTAAACTTCTTCATCTTATCAGCCTGGGCCTTCTGCCATGCACCACATCTTTCAGCATACGTCAATTCATACCTCCTTGCCATGTCTACCACTTCATTAAATGGAAGTGCTAGATAGGCCATTGTACTGTTACTCAATCCTAACCTCAGCCTTAGAATAAATTTCTCCACTTTCCTCCTTGGGGTACTTATCAAATCAGACCCAATACTTAGACAATGAATTGAACTTCTGCACATACTCTAGCATAGTCATATTTCCTTGCTACAACTCTATAAATTTTTGAAACATTGCCGCTAACTCCGAGCCAAGGATATCTTGCTCCTTAACCATCACCTTAAACCTATCCCAAGTAATCTCTTGCTCAGGAATCTCAGCCCTTTCGGTTCCCCCTAGAAACTTGCCAACCTCTTGAATGGTCTAGACACAAGCTTCACCTTCTAAGTCTCTGTCAGCTCCAGATCCTTGCTAATCCTTTCACACATTGCCAGCCAATCTCCGAGGTAGGCATCTTAATGCTAGTTTCAGTATGATCTTCTAGAGCTTCCTCCCCTCCTTGACCACTAATTTGGGTATTAGCGATTCCTCTATTAGCATTCATTCCTCCTCCTCTGAGTATTAACCGTCCACCGTCCAAATCCCTTCTAGCTTTCTGCACCACCAATGTTCATAAGAAATGAAAGTAATAAAGAGCGAGAACAATGGTAGTGGGAAATATCATAGATATATCCACCTATATATCTAATTCAAAATATAAGTACATACATACATATATACATACATTTATATAGCGTATACCCTTCCCCAATGTTTGTTTTCTACTGTTATTGGTTTCTATTTTGCTTTATTTTACCTAGATTCCCCTAACCTAAACTTTAATACCAAGTTATAACATCCCCCAATCTTTGACTAGAAAATAAATGGCGATGATGTTGCAGTCATCACCAAAATCATTTCTCAACGACGAAGTGAGTTCATTATTATTTTGCACAACATAAGTAAAAAGAGCAGCTAAATATTTTTTTTTTCGTTACAACAATTTGGTTTACATTCATTACAACAACTTTAACCCAAATCGTTTCCATGTAGGGGTGAATATATAATAAGAAAATCATAGTAGTGTGTGTCTAACATATGAAGATGCCAACATCACACCTAACCATTTATAAATTTTGGTTTCACATAGAGGAATTAAAAATATCTTTATTTAAACAACAAGCTTCCTACTTTGTCTTCGAAATATTTATTCATCCTTCCAAAATATATACATGTCTAAACCACATACTCAGCGTACTCGAATGAGCACCCATGAGTTTTTGGAAAATAATAGAAATACGGGTTGGACAAAAAGTCTGGTATGAGTAAAACTTTTACTCTAAGCATCTATAGTGAGACCACACCGCTAACACAAAACAAATTTTTTCCTCACTTCATCATTCATCAACGTACAACATATATGTAAGCAATAATATGTAAAAAGCAACCATATGCATATATAAATCAAGAAGTATACCCTACACTTATCATCTAGGTTGAACCATGTCATAAATCAATTCAAGTTAAGTGTACCCTCTACTTAATATCCAATTATGAACCAAGTCATACAAACATTCATCATCCATTCAAACATTACCCAATTTATTGTTTTAGATATTCACCATTAAGTGGTCATTAGCTTATTTTAGTGATTACCTCCTTAGGCCTGTCTATCACTAATATTATTGTTTTGCTCAAACAACATCACCTGATGAAATGTCGAATCATTCCACCATGGGAGCCACAATGTCTAGAGTCTAGAGTCTCTCAGACTCTCCTAAGAGTTTGAATGTAAGCACTTTGAATACATTCTATTAAGCGTCCTTACTAGGCACCAATAGATCCTTTTAGTCCTAGAACTGCTATCGTTCACATTGCCGATTTATTCATAACACTACCATGATGTTTTGGCACTCTACAATAGCACTTTGCCATAACTCTTCTGTAGATTTTTATAATGTTCTTAGGATGGATCCTACCATGGCTCACTGCCATATATCATTGGACTTTAGACCATCAACCAAGGCACTTTGCTATCCAATAACTCCATGAGCTGGTATATGTTTACGATCATAGTCCAACCCTTTTTCTTTTATTCATTAACTGTGTACACTACACGTTCTTTAGATAAATACTTTTATCTTTGATTTAAATGGTACACTGCCATTTGTTAGTATGTATAGCATTCTTACTTTTAAAAATAAGATAATACAATTTTAACTTATTAAAATTCTTCCTTTATTTCATCCCTATGAAATATTTCAGTAACACTTAGAAACTATTTTGCAAAGTGTACTAAGTATTCGTTATTTTACTTAGAAATGTTACTTAGAAATATATAGCTTCCTAAGCTATGATAATTTGTATGTAATTGTTGTATATTGATTATTCCACAGCCGTCTTAATCCTATTAGTCATGTGTGTTAGCTATCACATAGCCATCCGATTTTATTCAGTAAATATGTCACTAGTGATCGCTTGCAATCCAAGCCATCGCGTGTTATCAATTTAAGGCCTTTGTATGTTGCTTTGTCTTATTTTTTAACTTTGGGTGTTGCTTTATTTTTTCCCTTGCCTTCGTATGTTTACACATCTCAACGTGCAACTTTTGTGAGCTAACGGAAAGGAGCCCTCGTGTCTTGTTTTTATTGATATAGTAATTTTAATACTCAATAAAGAGTGTAATGCAATGTAATACCCAAAATTAAAAACACGTATATATGTCCAATGAATGAATGGTCCTACTTATCATCATTGTATAAGAATTGGATCATGAGTAGAAGGGAAAATCAGGCAATCAAGAGAAATCATGTGTGTAAGATATGGATCATTTTGTTTTCGTGAGTGATAAAATTTATACGCATTATGAGCTGTTCACTTTTCCATTTTTCTTTCATGTGCGGTCACCTCCTTTGGCCTCATGAATAGTGTGCTTATTTAGCCTAAGTACGATGTTGTGTTTCTTGAGTTGCCCGCTTTTCGTTTATTTTTATATTCTCTTCTTTCTTTACTTTGGTTTTCATGTATTGACACCCTTTCACTTACCCATGTGATTAGATGCCAATATGTATGTGCCTTCATGTGTTAAATTTTCTTTTCTTTTCTTTATGCTAGGTTTTGTGAGCTATTTTAATTTTTATATGCTAACCCACTTCTCTTTATTATGAGCTTTAGTGTATTATAATTTTGGGGTCCTTATATGGTGTCCATGCTTTCGTGTACTATTATGTTCAAGCCTTCGTCAGTTATTTTAAGCTTTCATGGTTATATTTTACTTGGTCAACAAGGATTCAATAGCACTCCTGTAATTAAATTAAAAATTAATTTATTAACTTTTTAAGCAACTTCTCTGTACCAAACCCCGATTAGTATTATTTTTTATTGGCTAATTCTTTTATCATCTCCGTTTCTTTTTAGAGATTTGTTTATTAACTTCATTAATTAATTATCCCTTTAAGTATTTAATACTTTCCTTCACTAATAATTCTTATAGAATAGAAAATCAATAGGAAAATTTCCAAAATTTCACCAAAAATCACTTTATCGTTTCTTCCTCGTATAAAATTTTTAGTTTAACATAATTAATTTTATTATTTTAGTAATTAATTAATCCAAAATTAACTATTTTTCCAAACTTAGGAAATTCATAAAATGTTTTATGAAATAAAAAAAATCATCTTTATTTTATCATTAAGTATATCGTACTAAAATTTCATGGTACTTGGAGGTGATTTAACCATGTTTTACCCTAAAACATGAGCTAATTCACCTGAATTAAATTTAAACCATAATTAAAATAATATTTAAATGTCCTAGCACATTAAACTTCATTCAAGCATTTAGGTACAGTAAAACCTGAATTTAAACATGTTAGGGAGGGTTTTAGAGGAAGACTTTACTCACCTTTAATCCTTGAAAATAACTTAGTTTATCTTCTCTTTAAAGTTGAAAACTTAGTTCTTTTCTCTTCTTCTTCTCTTGAAAATTTCTTCTTCTTTCTTGTTAGAGAGGTGGCCGACCTTTGCGTTTTGTTCTTTGGTTTTTTTTGTGAAAGAATGAAATAAAGACGGAATGAGGGGATTTGTCTTAGGAATATTGGCTAGTGGTTTTGGGATTTACTAACTTACCCCCTTAACCAGATCCTCTCCATTAAAATTTAAATTATTTTATTTTATCAATCAAGGCCAACAAAAATTGGTCTAATTACCCTTGTCCATCTAACTAACTTTTTAAAGTTCCCCACTTAATTAAATTTTACTTAGTTAATTCTTGTAATTAAATCACTTTAACAATTTAATTAATAATGTCTCCATATTATCACTTTGATTCATATTAATTTCTCATATTATGCACCCTTCAAAATATAAGGTTTTAAATCTTTAAGTAATTGAACACCACACCCTTGATGGCATAGAACTAGATGTCGAGCAGAGGATGAACCTACTTCCAAAAGCATGGAAATGCCAGCAACAATATAAAGGCAAGGAGATTATCTAAGGTCGGCCATTTTGCATTGAAATTCGACAGGGAATGTGGTCGGATATTATTTATTTCGATTCTTTACTTTGACTAAAACCATGCAACCGATTTATAGAGTTCCATGGATGTTGATGTGTGTTGACCCATTATATTTTTTTACATTGACTAGGGCATTATGATCTGTTCATTGATGTAATGTGTGTTTCTTATTTCCATGACATGATCCACGAGAACAATCTGTGTAGATAGCCCATTCATGTTGACAAATGAGCTCCATCACATTGTGGAATTGTGTGTCAAATTTTACCTATAACCTTAGAGTCACGATGATAGAACCATCATCTAGAACAATATGAAGCTTTTCTTTGCACAATCGCATGATTGTGGTGTTCAACCAAAAATTCAGCGCTGATATCTATCGAACATCTAAGTGCGTTCAGTGAAAAAATTCTTGAAAACCACCACACTTCTACTTAAACCATCGATCCAATTTCGAGAGCAACTTAGATAATGCAATATCTCCTCTTCCTTTTGCTAACCCATTCCTCAATATGGTTGGCTTTGAGCTAAGCCTCGACAAACCCCAAGTAAGACTTTGCAATTCGAAGTGTCAATAGGTAGTAAAGTGAAATGATGGAGGTGAAGGGAAGTGGGTAATTTGGGGTTTGGGCATGGGTCAGTGGTGGTGGAACGATGTTAACGGGGTAAACGACGGTGACACCTGGAACATGACGGCGGCAGCAGAGTCAAAATCCACCTTTGGTGAAAATTCGAGATCCAAGGAGTGATGAACTTTGAGTATTCGACAACGAGAGGTCAATGATTCTATCAGCACTAGCATTTAAGTAGTGGTGGTGGCGCCATGAAGACCATGGCAATTGCAGGTTTGAAAATTTGCAAGGCACTGAAACAAGAAGTCTAAGCAAATAGAAGTGAAGACAGGGAAATTTTTCTAAGTGTTCTTTTTATGTGTATCTAAAAATCAGTAAAGACTAAATAACATAGGTAGAGAGATGTTTTATCCCTTTATAAAGAAAGAAATATATAAGAAAAGAACAAGAAGAAATTTACCTGACCATAAAATAGAGTAGCTTTCAGGAAAATCCCAAAAGTTATGGAAGATTTCAAATAGGAAACTTCTTATTTTGCATCTGCAAAGATGATGTGATTCGATAATGGTGTGGAGAGGCATGCCGATATATTCAGAATGGTTGTAACATTTAAGATAGCAATTTAAAGAGTAAGAGTGTCTTTGCAGATGAAATCACATGGCTTATCTCTATCCAAAGCATGCTTTGTTGTTACAAAAGCATTCTTTGGGGGGAAAATGTTGTTCAACATTTGAACCAAGTTGGCATCTCAATGAATCTGGATGTCAAGATCATGGAGGGATGTATTAAGAAACTTAAGAGGTGTCAGAAATAATGGGTAAATGGAGCACAAGGAGTTTAGTCAAGATTTCCATAAGACAAAACATGTCGGTACCAGCCTGTTTGATCATATTGCTACAAGGTTGTTTGAGCATGGAGGACTCATCTCTTGCTATTGATAATACTGCTTGACACTTTGGAGAAAAAAGTCAAAGAACTGAATGAACAAATCATGTCAGTACAAACATGATTTGAAGGAGCAATTTTGTTAACACAGACCGAAATCTTGAGGACACAGGCAAATATGAAGAATAGCCAATGATGTAAATTAAGGAAACATGTCGACACCGACATAATCATATCGGTACCGAGAGATCGTGGATGCCAAATTTTACATGTTCTCATATCTGAAAGCTTTAATCGGAGTTCTTACCTATTCTTTCACAAGCTAGTGACTTTGAAGGAAGGATTCGACTATAAACATGCATGGTTTGGTAATGAGAACTATACCTTTGGACTTTTATCTCAATTTTTAGGGCACTAGTTCTACCATTTTCATTTTCAATCATTTCTTATCTAAAATTATTGTGTAATTGGCTAATGATGTAAGATCTAATCGAAATAAGGTCAATAATGGACATGTGTAATTGAATTGAGGTCTAAGCACTTTAAAAGTCATTTTTTTTTTACTATTTTTCATTTCGTTCTTAATCGATTATTCTCATTTTTATCTGAATTGGGGTGTTGTACCAATTCGTGCAACAGGGTCGCAACTGTCTAGATGCATAAGATATTACTTTACCTCTTTGCATCAACACCGCTCCTAACCTTGAGCCAGAAGCGTCCGTATAAACTTCATTTCTTTATTCCCCCCAGGCATCAAAAAAACCAAAGTGTTCTTTAATTGAAGCTTCAACTCTCGAAATTCCTTCTCACATTCCTTTATCCAAACATGCCTCTCATTCTTTCGAGTAAGTACTTTCAGTAGAGCTTCTATATGAGAGAAGTCTTACTGAATATCCGGTTGTACTCGGTAATCCTAAAAAACTTGGAATCTCGGTAATAGCCTAGGGTCTCTTCCAACAATTTATGGCTTTAACCTTTGAAGGATCGTGGCTAACCCTTCCTTTGAAAATACATGGCAAAGAGGCTTAATGTCTCATTTCAAAAAGTGGCACTTTGAAAACTTCACTTTTAACTTATGTTGTCCCAAGGTCTCAAACCACCATCTAAGATGAACATTACAGTCTCGACCTTCCTTAGAATGTACCAAAATATCATCGATGAAGACTAACACAAATACATCCAGCTAGTCATGGGAGATTTTATTAGTAAGATCTAGAAAGAATTCTAGAATTGGTTAGTCCAAAGAGCCTGAGTAACCACTCATATGAACCATATCTCATTCTAACACAGTCAAAGGAATAATTTCATCTACAATCTTTAGTTGGTGGAATCCTGTAGCCAAATCTAGCTACAAAAATACTCTGGCTCCATTCAACTGATCAAATAAATCGTCTACCCTTGACAATGTATAGCGATACTTTACTACCAACTCATTTAACTTCTTGTAATCAATGCACATCCGAAGCAATCCATTCGACTTGTTTACAAATATCAAGGAAGCTTTCCACGGTGAACTGCTTGGCCTAATAAAACTTTTATGCTAAAGTTCCACTAGGTGCTTCTTTAATTCTTCTATTTCCTTAGGAGGAATTCTGGTAGGCGGTCTACTAACAGGTTGTGATCTTGGTATCAAGTTTATGTGGAATTTAATTTCTCTTCTAGGAGATAATCCCCTCACTAGCTCAAAGACATTGACAAACTCCCAAACCACTAAAACTCTATCAATCTCATCTTTATGTCCCTCCATTGCACAAAATGATCCCTAGACCTTTTACTTGTCACTTCTAATATTACAATGATTCTTTCTCCACCTCATGGATTCCGTGAAGCAATAAATTTCTCAATAAAACAAATTTTACATCATTCTACACTAACCAGTACATAGCCAAAATAATCCCACATTCCACGAATTCAAACACATATGGATCGCAGGAGAATGAATGTCCACGTAGAATAAATTCCAGGTTAGTACACCTTAACCTAAGAGTGGCATACCTACCAATTCAATTAACTACAAGAAAAAGGAGTAATATGGTAGGTAACACCAAATTGTATTCTATTAACTAAATTATTCAAAATGAAAGAGTGTGTAACTCAGTACTACCTTCAAAAACAACACTCTTGCCTTTCTCCTCTATAGATGGTCCTTTTTCGGTCCTTCTAAAGAAAAAACCCATTGCTTGCTTCAGCTCTGGACCGTCCTTTTTTCTTATCGCCCAACTCATCATAATTAAAATACTTGACCTAGACTACTCTAGCTGGTTGCGGACACTTGGATGCATAGTACTCTTTCTGTCCATGTTTACAGAAAACGACCCCCAAAACACCTTATGATCTCCTCCCTCCTTAGCTTTCCATTTCCATTGTTGCCCCATTTTACCCTTTGGTACGGGGAGAACCTTTTCCCCTGCTCTACCTTAGGCTTCCCTTCAACTCTTCTTTTTCTCTTGATACATACTATTATATCTTCATGCCATGTCTAGAATTAACTCAAAAGGAGACGCAAAATGTTCCATCACTTTATGATCCAATCCCTTCACATTCTTTCTCAACGGCTTATTAATCATCTCTTGCCCATGCTTAACTAAAGCACTAAACCTAGGAATATATTCCTCCACCAAGTGATCTACTTACTTTAAATCAATGAATTCTTATAGTAACACAATTCTTTAAGACTCAAAAATAAAGTAAGGCTCGAAACTTTCCTTAAACTGATGTTAGGTAATCTCCTCTTTAAGGTTCTGGCTACTATCACCTCCCATTAGTCCAAAGCATCCTCACGAAATTAACTTAAAACCATCCTCTGCTTCTGTTCTGCATCAAACCTTAGATCTTCGAAGATTCACTCGCCAACCCTTAATTATTTCAACACCTCAACAATTGTCTCCTTCCTAGTGAACATCTTGCCTTCCAAATTTCGGGAACCTTAATTCATCTTTGAGAAGTCCTCCTTAGCTACGGGCCACGGCTGAACAATCTCGGGTATGTTCTCTATCATAATTTGCACCATAAATTGCCAAAACAAAGCATTTATAGCTTATCGCATTGGCAAGTGGAACATCTTTGCTTTCGGCTACTAGTGGCACTTCCCTTTCATTTCCCATCAGTTTGAGTACTTTCAGTTTCACTCCTAGCATTTGCTCCACCTATGGTAATCCTTCCACTTCTCATTTTCATTTTTTCTGTTCTTTTAAGAAAGTCTTCAATTGAAATTAAGTTCCCTTTTCATTCTAACACAAATATTCATATAGTAGCATGTACCCTCCCAAAAGGTGATCATTTTCTACTATATAATATCCACTTAGACCTTTAATTGGCTATGTTTTACTTCCTAAGTTCCCCCTAACCTAGAAACTCTAATACCATTTGTAACATCCCATATTCCAAAATCCAAAGATGAAACTTCAATGTGCTACAGGCATATCAGAATTATCTATCGGCGATAGAATGAGATCGGTTATACATTTTCAAAGTTAAGTAAACAGAGTAGTCAAATAGACATCATATATAATCAGTTTTACATTCTCACAAGTTCCCAATCGTACCCATGTAGGGTTCAAAGATATAAACAACATAGATAATAGTGTCACACCCAACATATGATGCCAACATAAACACTTAAATTCAGAATACAAAACTAAATTTCATTAGCTAAGCCGACTACTTTATCTTCATAAAACTTTACTTGTCTCTCCTCAAGCAACCTGTTTGTTGCCATAAACATAGCTTACTCAAATAAGTAGCGGTGAGTTTATAGGGAAAACAAATAGAACACGGGTCGGCCATAAAATCTATTATGAGTAATACATTCCCATAAAATTAACATATAGTGAGACCATGTTGCTAAAGCACAGAATGGGTTTTCCCCTCACTATTACACAACATCTATTCATTAAAAAGAATCATAAATACATATCATTATTTCAAGTGTTCCATACACATACAATTATGCCATGATTAGGTCTTATAGTTTATACACTTAGCTTGCCACTTAGACCTCGTTCTCTTTTCTTTTCAAAACCCATATAACATATTACTTTAGGCTATCACTAAGACCTTATGCCTTCTTCTCTTCTTTAAATATGATCAATTATATTTCCAATTTCCACTGAGTACTTATGCCCCACTTTCATACCGTGGTTGCCACCATCGGCCTTACACCAACGCTTTTAGTTTCCATTTCCATACCAGGCCTTAAACCAATGCTTTCAATTTCAGTTGCCATTCTAGGCATTACGACAAAGCTTTTGGTTCCAGTTTCCATGTTATGCCTTACAACAACACTTTCGATCTCGGTTACCACATGCTTACACCAATCCTTTAGGTCTTGGTTGCTACATCAAGCCTTACACCAACGCTATTCGGTTTCGATTGCTACACTAGGCCTTACAACAATACTTTTGGTTTTGTTTGCCACACCATCTACTGAATACTCTGCCTAATTTTTCACTTAGTAGGTTTTAACTTAGCCATTCATCAAGCTATCCTACATTTCAGAACTATCTATGATCATCCAAATCCGGATACCATCTCCGCAATACATTATGTTTTTTAACGGTTTAAGCACTTTTTTGGAAATCTTAAGCCATATTATTAACTCTTCCCTCTAGGAGTCAACAAAATTCAATGCTAACATTCCACTGGGAGTTAATAGATCTTGGCAATCATTATTTTCGATCTAGTATAAGGAAGCTTGGTTGTTATCATATAAGATCTCTCTTGGAAATCACATCCTCCACATATGATTCCTCTATCACCCTAGTATACTCCGTCCACCTTCGGCCTTAGACTATTTCCTTTTTTTTACTATACTTAGACTCATACCTAGCATTTTCTAGTTTTCTTTACTTCGGTCTTTTACTTAGTATTCCGTAGTTCATTTTTCTTTCGGTTCAAGTGCTCTACTCTTGATATACCCTCTCCCAATATAGGTCAGAAGCCAACCTCTTGCGCATCTCATGCCACTATTACACATGTCAACATCATATTTTTTTAACTTCATCCTTTTTCAGTTAGTACAATGCTTTCTTGACTTTTTTAGAACCCGTGGTGGATTTGGTATCTTAATACTTTATTTATATAAATTACCCTTTAGCCCCTCATATTTACCTTTCGACGCTCGTAATTTCCTTTTGGCCAAGTGCATTTAATTAAAATGATCACTTACAGTAAGTCTAGAAAATCTTAGAAAATTTATGCATATATTTGTCTTACATAAAATTTCCAACTCCATATTTTGGACATATTCTATAGTAAACGGTTCCTCTAAAAATTCATAACTAATTATTTATTTATGAGAAAATTCAAAAGCTCAAAACCTATTTGAAAAATATGCTCATAACATCATATTAAATTTTTACGTCAATTTAATTGCAGGAAGCATATGAAGCCATCATATTAGTCATGATCGTAACAACCCATATTTTTCATATCGGAAGAATATAATTTTTAAATTCATATTAGGTCATATGACGCTAGAGCTTTGGGGAATGTGTAGTGGTGACATTTATGACCTTTAGAATTTTTTTTAGATGTTCGGCCCTAGAAATTTGTAAGGCTTATAACTTTTAATAGGATCCTAATTAGGGGTCGAGACTGAAAGATATTATGATTTCGCTTTTCATAAAGCGGTATAATCTCTTTTTGATTTACTATTTAGGTGATATAGATGGTTGAAGGTTGGATAGATTTTGGATAATTAAGTTGATAATTGGTAAGATTTAGGTTAGTCCCAAATTCCCATTTTAGGAATTATGCAAAGTGGGGCTGATGGGACATTCATTTGCTCTTTACATACTTCCCAAAAACAATAAAGACCTCCATTAACCTCCCTTCTAGCGGAAAAACATCATTTTTCCTAATTTAATTAGCCAAATCACTTCATTAAGGGGTAATTAGCAAGAGATTAGCTTGATTACTATTTAGATCATCTTGGGATTTGTGCAACTATTATTCAACCTAGAGATTCGTGTATTTTGGTATAAGGTGAGTGGTTTTGCATCTCCAATTATCCTATGTTACTAAATGTAGAAAAAATGATGTTTTTTAGATGGTTTTGAATGTTAAAACATTTTTATACTTAGATACAACCTCAACAACATCTTTAAAATGATGCATTTTGGTTCGTGTTTGACGATTACACAAAGCAACTCATCATTTTGTGTATAGTTAGGCCTAGGACAATATACATGTCTGAATTGTGATTTGATTACTTATATACGATGCTTAGATGTTATTTAATGTTTATATATAGTCATTTGTTGTACTTTTTGAACTCATTTTAGTGTAGTTAGAAAGTGGTAGTCATTTGAGTAATTCAACGAGAAAAAATGCTATTAATGTGATGCGACCGAGATATAGTTCTTTTGGAAGCTTAGGCAACCTATACTTTTGATCACAAGTGATTTTGGTTGGATTTGATGGGGTTCTACATTAATGGAAAACAAGTCAGTGGCGGTCACGCAAAACAAGTTGGTGGTAAGGTGGCTTCATGGATTTGGTGGCATGACTTTGGGAATTGGGCGAAGAAACTCTGGATGCATGATGAGAGGTTTCGAGTTGAGTGGAAATATAGCTAAGTGTTTACCACTGAAAGCTTTCCTACCAACATGATGATTTTGGGCCAATACAAAACTACTTCGAGGCTGAGACATTGGACCTTTAGGCTAAGAAGATTGGATGAGAGGTTCTATGAGCTTGGGCTTAGAAATTTTAGCTAAGGAAACATGTCGACATCGAACTAATTGGCTATGAGATTTTTTGGTTGCAACTTCGAGGCAGGAAGGCAGTAGCTTTGGGGAATCAAAGTGAAAACTTCAGGCTTGAAGACAAGTTTTAAGTTAAAAACTAAATCATTTTTTTGGTTGTGTGAATTATGTCAAACCCGACATGATCATGTCGGTACCGACATGATTAAGGTCAGCGGTAATCATATAGGGCCTAATAGGGTTCGAGGTATGGACTTGGGGATTCATGTCATGCATGTTCATCCGTTCATTTGACGTTTGGTTTCGACGTTATGATGCATAAAGAATGACTTTGTTGATTGAGAGATGACATGACCCTTTGATGTGGTGACTTTCGATCTTTGATGAGATAATTCTATGACTTATAAAGGGTGTTTAGACATGTTTCGATAATGATTACTCAATGATGGGAGTCAAGATGATGATCCAAAAGGATGAGTTCACCAATGGGGACCCATGGAGTGGTACTATAATTGTGTTCTACTACAAAAATGAATAAAATGGAACATTGGATGTATTCTACTACGGAGATGCATGCAAAGGGGTCGTTGATACAAGGAGGTTGGTGCTTGTGTAGAGAGGGTACATTACGATGCCTAGTTGGATAATGATTTTATCCAAATTTTATGACCACGGATTTCTATGGGCCTTACGATTGTGGGTCTAGTTCTTAGCCTTATGAAGTGGTATGGACTTGAACATCAAGAAACCGAGACTTTGATTAAGTTATTGGCTAGGAATTGGGCCGTACAAGTTATGCTATATCAATGCACTTGAATGATGTGAGAATTGTTTGATGATGCCATGTTTTCTTCGTTTTATTCTATTACGCTAGGGCTGTCACATGATCTAGGGATTATGATTTGGATGCATAGACACCCGACAATTGTACTTAAATTGAATTACATCCATATAATAATGGTGATAGTAGATTAGGAAATATTGATGTTATGTGGTAACTCTTTGGATGCAAGGACATGCCAGGTATGATTCTCCATACCATATGTTTTATACTATATTGACCTTCATAGTATTTTGAGATTGTTTATAGCTCACACCAAAAAGTTGTCTAATTATAAGATTTTATGCTTTCCTTCTTATTTTCTCGGATGGTTCTAAATGTGTAGACTAGATAGTAGGTGTGGGACATCACATAGGGAGTGTAGATGGAATAGTAGGAGGCTATGCTTTAACACTGTGAAACCTAAAAGTTATCCGACTATTTTATAGAGACAGTTTATCATTTGATTTTTTATTGATGTAAAAACTCTACAATCTATTTTGTATATAGCTACTATGAACTTGTGCACTCTGATTATGTCGTTCATTTAGTTATACCATCTCTCATATTTTATATCTATAATGATTTTTTTTCTTTTATTCGATGGAATATGAGTTATATGACCAGTTTACTTTAGGAAGTTTCTACTTTTACTCACCTTGACAATCATGCTGCATCTGCCAGGTACAATTACAGTACACTCTATAGGTATATGGGCGTATCAGAGGTGTAGGGTGGTCATCATATTTGGTATCCTGGCATAGATTGCATTTTTAGCCTTAAGGGTACTAGGATCCATTTGAGATAGAGTAGGGTTATCACTATCAAATGGATCAAGCGTATATAAGAGAATGTACTTGTTATATATTTGGTTTCCAAAACTATATATAGCTATATGTACCATATAAATCCCATTACACACATTAGTACAATTGATGCAACTTTTCTTTATAAAAGTTTGATCATTATGATTATAGATTAATAAGGAGTCGATATATAAGAAATGCTGCTAGAAACTTCATCTTTATAATTGGGGAAGGGGTAGGCTCGGGGGCAACTAACCCCAATTTCGAAAACATGTTTGTTGAGATGGTGCAAGGCGTGGTTTAGAATGCCTAAGTTGCTCTTAATACTAATGGTGCTCAAGTGCAAGCGCCCAGTGTCAAATTTCTTAAGTTGAATGAGATTACTCTAGCTTGGGAGCAAAATCTTCCTTAGAATGGAGTCGATTGTGGAAGTCAAAGATTGGATCAACACTTGTGAAAGGATCTTTAAGGACTTGGAATTAAAAGATGCCATAAAGGGGAAGCTGGAACCAAGACAGCTTCAAGGGAAAGTGACGGGGTGGTGAATTCCTTTAACATTACTACTCTTGAATATCAGATACTTGGTAGTAATTCAAGATAAGGTTTTAGGAGAAGTATATACTAGCTATCCAAAAGTCGGTGTTATTCTAGAATTTTGTTGATTTGAGGCAGGATGACATGGCTGTCTTGGAGTATGTTTGTCGAAGTATGGCCTATCTTTTGTTGATACTCCATTGAAGAAGAATGAGAAATTCATTATAGTCTTGGACAACCACTTAGGAGAGAAACCAGTGGGATATTTTGATGATTCCTTTGAGAAGCTTATTAAGAAAGCTCTCCGACATGAGCTGTACCCTAAGTCTAAACTGGCTAATATCCCTAAGGTTGAACCAAAGTCGTAAGCTAGTAAAGGAGACAAGAGAAAGTGCAATAATGGTAAGAAGAATTAATTTCAAAAGGATGGCTAGAAGAAGAAAAAGTAGGGCCCTACCTGCTATAGCTATCGGAAGAGAGGTCATCTTGTCAAAGACTGCAAAGCTGAAGGAAGGAAGTGCTATAACTGCAATAATTATGGGCATACTAAGAAAGACTATTCTGAGCCATTAAAGTAGAAGCAAGGGGTGAAGGCATATACATTGAATTCCATTCCAACTTCGTCAATTACTCCATCGCAAAGAAGAAGAAGGCCATTACTAATCAAGTTGTGCTTTCCATTTCTAATGTTCTCATACATGTTTTGTTTGATACTGATGCTTTAGCTTATTTCATATCTAGTGATTGGATAGATTGATTAATATTAAAATCTAAGATAGTTGATTAACCTTTGCTTTTGATGAACCCTATTGGGGGCTTAGCCAGCCTATGCATGGTTTTATGAGACCTAGTATTATGGAGTCATAGATGTTCTTTGTATGTGATTTCTTTGTATTAGGTTTATTGGGTTTGGTATTATTCTAGAATTGGACTAGTTGAGAAAGTATATAATGGTAGTGAACTGTGAGAGGCTATTGATGATGATAGGGACTTGTGATGGGTGAAGGTTGGAGTTTGATGCGTATATATTAATGAGGTGATGGTTAGTTTTCTGTATTCACCTGAGATCCCACATGGTGATTTTCCATCTATGCCTATTGCTAGTGATTATCCGAACATACTTAAGAAGGTGACCAGATTACCACCATATCGATAGATAGAGTTTGGTATTGATCTGGTTAAGGATGTTAGACTAGTAGTTATGCCTTTAAGACGTATGACATCCAAAGAGTAGAGGGAACTAGAGATGCAAGTGAATGACCTATTGAGGCGAGGGTTCTTTTGTAGGAATGCATTTGAATGTGCAACACCTGTAGTATTCATCACTAAGGCAGATGATTCCTCAAGGCCTTTTGTTGTTTACCGTTGGCTAAATAAAGTAACGAAGAAGAATA
Organism: Allium cepa; assembly: GCA_030765085.1. Classification (NCBI taxonomy): domain Eukaryota; kingdom Viridiplantae; phylum Streptophyta; class Magnoliopsida; order Asparagales; family Amaryllidaceae; genus Allium; species Allium cepa. The sequence goes on from CM060934.1 coordinate 693,860,925, forward strand.
AGTATCTAATCTCGTATATTGATGACTAGTTTGATCAGCTTCATAGTGCAATTTCTCAGTTGGACTTAACAATGGGGTTTCACTAACTAAGAATGGCTTAGGAGAGTGTCGATTACAATGTTTTGTATGCAATTTGGATTTTGTGAGTGGATGGTTATACCATTTGGGCTAACCAATGCATCGACATACTTTATTGATCCCATAAACCATGATTTCAAGGATCACTTGAATAAGTTCACGCTTATGTTCGTTGATAATATTCTCATCTACTCATGGACGGAAGAGAAGCATATGTGATGGAGGTGCTGATGGAACACCGATGAAGGAAAAGTTTTTGAAAAGTCACTTTTCGGGGAGGGAAAATGAGATTTTTGGGTCATATTATTTCTGAACTGGGAATTGTGTTGAATATGCGCTTATATTGTTTTTTGTTTGATGATAATAAACATATATACATTCGTTTAAATGTATTTGTTAATGTACTATTTTATTTTTCATAGATTAAATAAATATTTGTTGAATAAAATAAATTACACACAATTTGAAGTCAAACGGAAATTTTATTTAAACAAATATTTATTATAATTTTGAATAGTACAAATTCAAGCTCTCACTATACATATACAATTTTGATTACATCACATCACAATCTTTTATTTACAAATTTCCTCACTACATATCACTCACACTCGTAGTTTGTCTTCAACTTCATTCCAGTTTGAATCCAGCATCTGAGCAAACTGCAAAAATATTCACTAACGCAGTAAAATTGAAAAAGAAATATTTTTGCAATATAAAATGAAATATGATTTTTGAAAATATGGTTTGCCTCAGTTATTTGGGTTGTTCGTCATCATTTAAATTTGAATTTATCACACACGAACAATGTGACATGCACAGTGTATCACTGTACATGCCACAAGGCCGTGCACACCGATATACACTTGATAATGCTACAGGGACAGGTGAGCACAAGGTCAAACCCAAATCAAAAGCCGGGTTCAACTCAGGTGCAACATAAACAAAAATCTCGACTTCAGCACAAGGTCAAACCCGAGTTGCGAAACTGGATTCAACTCAGGTGCAATTTAAAAAATGTATGTATCAGTGCAGAAGCAAATGCTACCATGACTCGAGTACATGCTACAGCAACATTATATGATACAAGTGGCAATGCACAATGCACCAAGCATTGAACCAGAAACATGATCAATACAGCTACAATGGCCAGACCAACCAGACCCAAGTGAAACTGACTCAAAGCACAAAAGTGCACAGCAACCATCAAGTACACAATGACAAAGCAATACTGGGAGCAACAGCTACATGCAGGCCAGAAGCAAAAACTCAAGTGCAACAGTGAAGTTCAGCTATGCAAATGAAACACAGTTGCAAACAACATAACAAATGAAAACAGTATGCAATCTCGAGCGCAAATTATGAATACTGCAACAATATCCAGTATGAAGTATCAGACTCGATAGCAAGTTCAAGCCAGTGCCAACAAAGAATCAAAGCTCGACCAACATAATGCAAACTACAACCCAACAGCAACATGCTTGAAGACCACAGCACGACCAATGGCAATACAGTGACAACATGACAACAGTTTATACAACACGAATAAACCACTACAACAAAGTGTACGAACTCAAGTGAATACAAAAATGACAGCACCAAGTGAATAAGCATGATACACTTCAAGTACATTAGTATATGACAGCAACCAGAGGCAACATCACACAATCAAACTGCAACAAGATCAAATACAATAACCAGACAAAAGCACACTGATATGCAACACTCAGATGAAACCAAAATGATCACGGCTACAATATGCAGACTCAAACACACTGATCAAATGAAGATATGAAGAACACAAGGGTCGAATTAATAAGTCCATCAGAAATTCACAAGCTAATATCAGTTGTGATCAAGTCAACAAAAGTCTGGTTTGAATCAAAGCATACTGAAGCCGAGCCAACAGAAAAATTCACAGAGAATCAAGCAGTGATACAAAAATCACAATGAATTAAAACATTGCCGAAGAATCAGCAATATCAAGAATTCAAAGTTTTTTTAATTGAACAAGTCAACAGAGAAATACACGGAGGCAGTCATGAATCAAAACCCAGTCAACCAAGCCGTGAGAAGCAAGTATCAAAATATACGCATATGAAAAAGTCAGAGATAAATCTCAAGCATCAATACAAGATCGAACGAACGAAGACAAATTCAAATGAACGTATACGAACACAAAAATAGGATTTCGAATCCTATATAAGCCCAATCATCATCGGCAAATTAATCATCGAGTTCAAGCATCAACCCAGTAAAGCAAAAGGAAAAAGTACATATCGAAATCACAAACAACAGCGAACTCGATCAAACAGAAGCAGCCAAGAGCGAACGAACGAGAACGAAGCACACGAAAAGGCGAAGCTTCAAAGCCCTAATTTGGATCAAGAGCCGAAGCCCTAAATTTCAGATCGAACAAAGAATACAATAGAGGGCCGCCATTTTTTTCAAAGCCAAATTTGGATCACAAGCAGAAGACCTAATTCGACAAAGGGGAACGGCCGTCACAAGCAAAAGGATCGGGTTAAAGAAAATAAATTGGGCCGGCTTGCTTTATTTTTAAAGGGCTTTAGTATATTTTAAATAGGGTTTAAGTGCTATTTGTTTTTTAATTGTTGTTTTTAACTTTTCAAATCAAAAACTGGTAAATCACCACCTAGGGTTTAGGTAGTGTCAGATTGTCTAGTTAGAATTAGTTCAGTGAGCAGGGAGTGCGAGTTTGCAAAGTTATATTGTAGGCGGGAGCAGAGTTTGCGAGTAAGCAAAGTTCTATTGTAGGCGGGAGCAGAGTTTGTGAGTAAACGAAACTCTATAGGCGGGAGCAGGGTGTGCGAGTCTAGTAGAGTGTTTGTGAGCGGGAGAAAATGTTTGCGAGTCTAGTAGAGTGTTTTTGAGCGGGTGCAAATGTCTGCGAGTCTAGTAGAGTGTTTGTAAGCGTGATACTGTTTAATTCTAATAGAAATATGTGAATGCAGCAGTAGGCAGGGGTTGCCGAAGCTGGGTAAATTTTGTGTGTGATTTACTTTTTCAGCATATTTAATTCTGCAGTTTATTTCTGTGTTTAAATCGAGAAAATTTGCTATAACCCTATTCACCCCCCCTCTAGGGTTAATCTAGATCCTACAAGTGGTATCAGAGCCCGGTATTTTATTTTTAACTCTAGAGTCATGAATTCACCGAATAATGCTTTTTATGAGGGGCAATCTATTGCTAGGCCACCCATGTTTAACGGGAACGATTATGCTTATTGGAAAGTTAGGATGGGTATCTATCTTAGTTCTGTTGATTATGATGTTTGGGATATTATTGAAACTGGCTATAAACCTCCCACTATAATCGTTGGTGATACTGAGATTCCTAAACCTAAGGATAGGTGGGATGCTAACGATAAGAAACTGAAAACGACAAATGCTAAAGCCATGAATGCTTTGATATGTGCTCTTGATAAAAATGAATTTAATAGAATTTCTCATTGTACAACAGCACAGGAAATTTGGCACACTTTGGAGGTGACACACGAAAGAACTTCTCAAGTCAAGGAGTCTCGTCTAGCCCTATTCAACAATGAATACGAAAACTTTGTGATGGACAAAAGCGAGAGCATAAAGGATATGTTTGGACGCTTTTCAACTTTGGTATACAATGCTAGAGCGCTTGGGAAAGTCTTCACTGAGGTAGAGCTTGTGCGGAAGATACTACGAGTTTTACCAATGAACTTTGAGGAAAAAGTCACGGCAATACAAGAATCGAAAGATCTGAGTAAACTGAGCATGGAGGAGTTGATTGGCAACTTAATGACATATGAGCTTGAGCTAAAAGCAAAGGAAGAACGCAACAACTCCGAACCAAAGAAGAAGACGATTGCCTTAAAGAGCAAAGAAGAAAGCGATGAAGATAAAGTAGATCCAATTGAAGAGCTTGCAATGGCTGTCAATAAACTTAGAAACTCATCAAGATTTAAGCCACGCAAGAAGAAAACAAAGGGCAATAGGTCAAAAGACTCTGAAAATTCCGATGATGAACTGACGTGTTATAACTGCAACAAGCCTGGCCACATCAAACCAAAATGTCCACTTCTAAAATATAACAAAGGAAAGAAAAAGAAAAAGAAGGCTTTTGCAGCGACTTGGGATGATGAAGAAGGAGAGGAAGCCTCGGATAGCAGCTCAGAGGAGGCTAACTTGTGTCTTATGGCATGCTCAAATTCAGAAGCAAGTTCCGAGGAATCTAGTGAAGGAGGTGAGTATTCCTATAGAGATCTTGTTTTTATGTGCTTAGATCTTACTAAAACAATTGATAGTCTTGAATCTAAAATTGAAAAACTGAAATCTGATAGGAGAGAATTTGCTCGTGAAAATTCTAGGTTAGAAACTGAACTTGAAAATATTCAAAACCTAGAATGTAAAAAATGTAAGATTTTAGATTCAGAATTATCAAAAATTAGGAATAACTTTGAGAGTCTTGAAAAAGAAAACTTGAATCTTAAGGAAACCATCGACACTAGGAAAAAGGGTTTTATAAATAGATGCACCTCACTTGTAACTGAAAACACGTCACTAAAAAGCAAAGTCCAAAATCTTGAGAAATCTTTGAATAACTTTTCAAGAGGCGAAATTTTTTTCAACATGCTATTGGGAAATCAAATTTTTGCTAACAACAGAAAAGGACTAGGTTTTGGAAAATCACAAGATGATGATAAAGGTAAAAGTGTCTTTGCTCGATCTGAAATAATTGGACATCATGTTGAAAATTATAGTCATAGGAAAAAGAACACGAAATTTAATCAAGTCAATTTAATGTGCACGATTTGTAGAAAATTTGGACATAATCAAAATAATTGTTGGTATAGACCCAAACACGTGAAAACTATACCAATTTGGGTTCCAAAAGGCACAAATATAAAATCTTTGAAAGTTAAACAAATTTGGGTGCCAAAAGGAACATATATAAATAGTTTTGGGTCTCCACAAACATATGTTTCATATTCTGCCACTAACAATCATGGACCTATAAAAACAAATAGGTCACATAAATCTTTCATCGTGTAGGTGTGGTGGCAGGCTAAGGAACAACAACAGTGTTCTCTAGATTTTGGCTGTTCCAGAAACACAACGGGCGACAAAGCAAAGTTCCTTAGCCTAGTATAAAGGTGACAGAATCACAATGGACAACAACGAAAAATTATCGTAGAGGTAAAACGGGTAAAATTATTTTTAACGATATATTAAATGTGATTATCTGCACCATACTCTAAATTAAAATCAGCCAATATTGAGATGAACAAAAGATGATGATTTTGATTCTATGACTTTTTCAAAATATTGACCAACCATCTTTAAATAGAATTACTTGGAGTAATTATGATGGTTGACTGATTCAGACTTAATTGATATGATTTTTTGACTTGTTCTTATGACATTGATTTGTGCTTAAATGATGACCAATCAGATTTTCAAACTAATCCATATAAATTTGTTCAGTCAAATGATGGTTACTCATGCTACACGTAGATATATTGGTTTTGACATTTTGGTCACTGCTTGTAAATCTGCACGATTTCAATTTTCATATGAAAGCTGATTTTAAGAAATTGTTTTTGAAATAACTATGATGTTGATTGAGTGTTGATTACTCATGAATATAACTGTTTATCCTACGGTTTCTGAAATTAACACTATGATATTTGTTTGAGTGTTAACACGGCTTCAATTCAAATTTAAAAGAATGTCATTCAAATTGATGTTAAGTTTGAAATTCTTGGTGCACACTTCATGGTTTGGTCAATCAAATTCAACGAGTGAATATTGAGTGAAATTTAAATTCAGATGCAGATTACACTGGTAATATAGTTGATAGAAAAATTACTGGTGGAACGTGATTAATTTTTGAAACATTCATTTGCTGCATCGTTTTTCAAAGAAAATATCTGCATATTTTTCACTTGAAATAATTTTCAAATAGCAGAAAATTTTCTTATAAAACCCCCTCGAGAAAATCATATTTGACCATATTTAAAGATTAGTCATTTTTTAAAAATTGATTTTATAATTTTTGAATTTGATTTTAAATGACAAATTTTGACTAATCTGACTCCCTTTGATTATCGAAAAGATGAATGGTGATTGAAAAAGTGATGAGTGTTGATATTTATCATATATTATAACACGAGAAGGTATAATTAGAAAATTTCTTTAGAATTTCATAACAAGAGTTATAAAAAAAAATTGTTGGGTAAAAAATCCATGACCATTTCTATTTCTATCATCTTTCTATCGACCATCACTCATCAAGATCATATTTAGTATGTAAATTTGTGGTAGTTTACAAAGGAAATCATTTGTTCTTCAATATCTTTAAATTTGTAAAGGAAATTATTTGTGCTTCAATTTATTATATTTAGCAATAAAAATAAATATCCAAAGTATTCACTCTCATTTAAAAGTCCTCATGGTTATGCATGGGTGAATTACTTGGATTTTTTGATTATGTGCTTCCATGCTCATTTAAAAGTCCTTACGGTTATGCATGTATGGAACGCATATCAAAATTAATTGGTTTAATAGACAAGTTGATTCTAATCCCATTTAAAAGTCCTCACGGTCATGCGTGGTTAGAAGATACTTGATTTCATTTTTTTTAAATTAAATTGGAATACTACTAATCTCATTTAAAAGTCCTAACGGTTATGCATGGTTAGTAGATATTCAAATTTCCTGAAATAAATATACCACAAATAGACAGAACTGTATGATTTTTTTTGATGAATTTATCCCCATCATTTCTGAAAGTGGAATATGCGCCTAACAAGGGTAATTATGATTTTTGTTTGAGTTTTATTGAAATTTGATATTTATATTCAATTGAGTAAAATGTTTGATTCATGTCTGTCACTTCATCCCTATTTTTATAACACTGTTATTCTTTTGCTGATAACAAAAGGGGGAGAGAAAAGTTAAGATTTTGTCAAATAGAATCAAGCAAAGGTCAAATAATTTTCCATTTGCATATAGGCTCATTTACATATTTTTATTTGTATGCATATATGTAGGGGGAGTATTGTGTAGAGAGGGAGCACTAAAATAGGGGGAGCAAATTGAACGATCAAATACATTTAATACATTCAAAATCTTAAATATATATTTGTTATCATCAAAAGGGGGAGATTGTTGAATATGCGCTTATATTGTTTTTTGTTTGATGATAATAAACATATATACATTCGTTTAAATGTATTTGTTAATGTACTATTTTATTTTTCGTAGATTAAATAAATATTTGTTGAATAAAATAAATTACACACAATTTGAAGTCAAACGGAAATTTTATTTAAACAAATATTTATTACAATTTTGAATAGTACAAATTCAAGCTCTCACTATACATATACAATTTTGATTACATCACATCATAATCTTTTATTTACAAATTTCCTCACTACATATCACTCACACTCGTAGTTTGTCTTCAACTTCATTCCAGTTTGAATCCAGCATCTGAGCAAACTGCAAAAATATTCACTAACGCAGTAAAATTGAAAAAGAAATATTTTTGCAATATAAAATGAAATATGATTTTTGAAAATATGGTTTGCCTCAGTTATTTGGGTTGTTCGTCATCATTTAAATTTGAATTTATCACACACGAACAATGTGACATGCACAGTGTATCACTGTACATGCCACAAGGCCGTGCACACCGATATACACTTGATAATGCTACAGGGACAGGTGAGCACAAGGTCAAACCCAAATCAAAAGCTGGGTTCAACTCAGGTGCAACATAAATAAAAATCTCGACTTCAGCACAAGGTCAAACCCGAGTTGCGAAACTGGATTCAACTCAGGTGCAATTTAAAAAATGTATGTATCAGTGCAGAAGCAAATGCTACCATGACTCGAGTACATGCTACATCAACATTATATGATACAAGTGACAATGCACAATGCACCAAGCATTGAACCAGAAACATGATCAATACAGCTACAATGGCCAGACCAACCAGACCCAAGTGAAACTGACTCAAAACACAAAAGTGCACAGCAACCATCAAGTACACAATGACAAAGCAACACTGGGAGCAACAGCTACATGCAGGCCAGAAGCAAAAACTCAAGTGCAACAGTGAAGTTCAGCTATGCAAATGAAACACAATTGCAAACAACATAACAAATGAAAACAATATGCAAGCTCGAGCGCAAATTATGAATACTGCAACAATATCCAGTATGAAGTATCAGACTCAATAGCAAGTTCAAGCCAGTGCCAACAAAGAATCAAAGCTCGACCAACATAATGCAAACTACAACCCAACAGCAACATGCTTGAAGACCACAGCACGACCAATGGCAATACAGTGACAACATGACAGCAGTTTATACAACACGAATAAACCACTGCAACAAAGTGTACGAACTCAAGTGAATACAAAAATGACAGCACCAAGTGAATAAGCATGATACACTTCAAGTACATTAGTATATGACAGCAACCAGAGGCAACATCACACAATCAAACTGCAACAAGATCAAATACAATAACCAGACAAAAGCACACTGATATGCAACACTCAGATGAAACCAAAATGATCACGGCTATAATATGCAGACTCAAACACACTGATCAAATGAAGATATGAAGAACACAAGGGTCGAACTAATAAGTCCATCAGAAATTCACAAGCTAATATCAGTTGTGATCAAGTCAACAAAAGTCTGGTTTGAATCAAAGCATACTGAAGCCGAGCCAACAGAAAAATTCACAGAGAATCAAGCAGTGATACAAAAATCACAATGAATTAAAACAGTGCCGAAGAATCGGCAATATCAAGAATTCAAAGTTTTTTTAATTGATCAAGTCAACAAAGAAATACACGGAGGCAGTCATGAATCAAAACCGAGTCAACCAAGCGTGAGAAGCAAGTATCAAAATATACGCATATGAAAAAGTCAGAGATAAATCTCAAGCATCAATACAAGATCGAACGAACGAAGACAAATTCAAATGAACGTATACGAACGCAAAAATAGGATTTCGAATCCTATATAAGCCCAATCATCATCGGCAAATTAATCATCGAGTTCAAGCATCAACCCAGTAAAGCAAAAGGAAAAAGTACATACCGAAATCACAAACAACAGCGAACTCGATCAAACAGAAGCAGCCAAGAGCGAACGAACGAGAACGAAGCACACGAAAAGGCGAAGCTTCAAAGCCCTAATTTGGATCAAGAGCCGAAGCCCTAAATTTCAGATCGAACAAAGAATACAACAGAGGGCCGCCATTTTTTTCAAAGCCAAATTTGGATCGCAAGCAGAAGACCTAATTCGACAAAGAGGAACGGCCTTCACAAGCAAAAGGATCGGGTTAAAGAAAATAAATTGGGCCGGTTTGCTTTATTTTTAAAGGGCTTTAGTATATTTTAAATAGGGTTTAAGTGCTATTTGTTTTTTAATTGTTGTTTTTAACTTTTCAAATCAAAAACTGGTAAATCACCACCTAGGGTTTAGGTAGTGTCAGATTGTCTAGTTAGAATTAGTTCAGTGAGCAGGGAGTGCGAGTTTGCAAAGTTCTATTGTAGGCGGGAGCAGAGTTTGCGAGTAAGCAAAGTTCTATTGTAGGCGGGAGCAGAGTTTGCGAGTAAACGAAACTCTATAGGCGGGAGCAGGGTGTGCGAGTCTAGTAGAGTGTTTGTGAGCGGGAGCAAATGTTTGCGAGTCTAGTAGAGTGTTTGTGAGCGGGAGAAAATGTCTGCGAGTCTAGTAGAGTGTTTGTAAGCGTGATAATGTTTAATTCTAATAGAAATCTGTGAATGCAGCAGTAGGCAGGGGTTGCCGAAGCTGGGTAAATTTTGTGTGTGATTTACTTTTTCAGCATATTTAATTCTGCAGTTTATTTCTGTGTTTAAATCGAGAAAATTTGCTATAACCCTATTCACCCCCCCCCCCTCTAGGGTTAATCTAGATCCTACAAATTGGTGTAGGTCCTACGAAGGTTGTGGCATTCTAGGATTGGGATAGACCCAAGAGATCTATAGATGTAAGGAGTTTCCCTAGATTGATGGGATACTACAGAAGTTTTATTAAAGACTTCTCGATGGTAGCGAAACCGTTAATCAATTTGATAAAGAAGAATCAGACTTTTGTTTGGGATATAAGGCGTGATCATGCGTTTATAAGTCTGAAAGACAAGTTGACGAGTGTGCTAGTGCTGGTCATTTCGAGTGGGATATAAGGCGTGATCATGCCTATGGTACTGGACTAGGTGCAGTATTGATGTAGAGGAGTAAGGTTGTCGCAAATGCCAGTTGAATGCTAAAACCGCATGATAGAAATTATCTAATTCACGACATGGAATTGGTAGCAATAGTATTTTTGTAGATTTGGAGACACAACATTCTTAGAGAGGGTTTGGAGTTATTTATGGACCACAAAAATCATTGAAGTGCCTCTCCTTCAAGAAGGATCTTAACTATTTTTAGCAGTGATGGTTAGAGTTTCCGGTCGCTCACGAATTTGAAATTTCCTATATGCCTGGTAAGGGAAATGCATCCATTGATGCTCTGAGTAGAAGACATGTCAACTTGGTGTTAATGTTCCTAGAGTGAAAGTTGCTTGAGTTTATCGATTGTTGTGACTTCGTACCTTGATGCGAGCAAGAACCGAAGATGTTTGCTAATTTAACTATTGACCTACTTTAATTGAGAGAATGATACTAGTGAGATATGTGATGCTAGACTACCAGATATTATTACTAAGATTAAGAGTGGAGTAGAGTCTGAGGATATGAGATAGTGTGGACTTGACTGAGATGGTTGGCTTCTAAGGACAATAGATTATTTGTGCTTGATGTGGATGGGTTAATGGATGAGTAGTTATGGGATGCCATTATTTGAGATTGACTATATATCCCGATGGAAATTTCAACATAAATGGTAGTCATTTTATTGGGAAGGAATGAAGAAGGGCATTGGGACATTCGTCTCGAAATGCATGAACAAACGGTTAGTAAAGCCTTGTGATCGCTTGAGATTTCTGAATGGAAGTGGGAAAAGAATTCGATGGACTTCATTGATGAATTGCGGAGGACTAGAGTAAGGCATGGTAACATCTTGGCCATAGTCAATAGACTGATGAAGAGTGCTAGATTTATACCCATAAATTCAAAATAGAACAACATCCAAATTAGTCATATGAGGTGGATTATGAGATTCCGTGATGTTCTGAAAAGAATTATGAGTGATCGAGATCCATTGTTCACTAGTGGGTTTTAGAAGAACTAACAAAATGCGCTAGGGACAGAGCCCTATTTGAGTATAGCATATCACCCATAAACCTATAGGCAGATAGAGAAGGTCGGTAATATCTAAATGATCTCTTACGAACTTGTATACTCCATTTTGGGTGCTCATGGGTGATCACATACATTTAATATCTTTTGCAAATAATAACAGTTATCAGTCTGACAACAATATGGCGCCATTTAAAGTGTTATATGGCCAACTGTGCAACATCCTTTATGTTGATGGGAAGCGCATGAGAAACTAATATTAGGGGCAGGTATGGTTAGGGAGACATCAGAGAAAATTGAGATCATCTAGCAATGAACGAAAGTTTCTCAAGATAGATAGAAGAGCTGGCTAATAAGATACATAGAGATTTGGAGTTCATTGTCGGCGATATGGCTCCATTGAGGAATATAATTCAATTTCCTACTAAGTGAAAGTTATGGTCAAGAATTGTAGGTCTTATACTCAAGAGGATTAGGTACCTTATTTATAGAGAGCTGATTTACGTTAGAAGATGACGGGCATGTACAACATGTTTCACGTTTCTTATTAGTGGATGTTTGTGCTCAATTTAGGCATGACTATTTTACGGGATCAATTTGATGATATTGAGATTTAACTAGAAGCTTGAAGACCTCCTAGGCTTATTCATATTATCAAACATGATATGAAGTAGCTTAGGAGGAAGATGATGGGATTATTGAAGGTTAATGGGGCGAGAGTAAAGGAAATTGCAAATGGGAGACCATGGAAAGTATAAGGACAGCTTATCCGGAGCTCCTCACTTGGTAAGATTTAACTTTCACATTCGATAACATTATGATGATCTACATAGGGTAGTTTAGTACTCTGCATGGTAGGATATGCATAAATATTATTTAATAGCTTATGATTACATGTTTGAGATTATTGCTTTTGGATGTTAGGCATGTGAAGTAACTATTGTTGTCTTTACCTTATTTGATTCGTGGATTTTAGAGGGGAAATTTCGAAAGGAGGAAAAGTGTAACGATTTATATTTTACATACTAGAGGATCATGAAATATTATTTTTAAATTCATATTAGGTAGTATGATGTTATAACTTAGGGAAATATTGAGTAGTAAAATTTTTGACCCGTAGAAATTTTATTGGATGATTTTGAATCTAAAAACATGTAAGGCATACAACTTTTGATGGCAGTCGAATTAGGGATTGAGACCACTTCTATTGGAAAGATGTTATGATTTCTCTTACTGTAGAGTGGTCAAAATAGCTTTTCGGAATTACTATTATGGAGATATGGCTGTTTAAATTTTGGATATTTTTGGATAGTTAAGTGTGTAATTAGTGATATTTAGGTTAGGACCATAGCCCATTTCAGGAATTGCGCTAAATGGCGCTAATGGGACATTCTCCTTCTCATCACACACTTCCCAAAATTGTAAAACCCTCCTTTAATCTCCTCTAGCCTAAAAGCATTATTTCATACTTTAATTAGCCAAATCACGTCACTGAGTGGTAACGGTAAGGAGATTGGCTTGATTACTATTTGTGCCATCTTAGGATTCGTGCATCTTATTTCAACCTTTGGGATTCGTGTATTTTGATATTAACTGAGTGACTTTGCATCTCTCACTATCCTATTTTGGTTGAAATCGAAAAAAATAATGTTTTAAAGGCAGTTTTAAATGTTATAACATTTTAAAACTTAGATCTAACTTTAACAACATCTTAAAAATGGTTTTAAAAAGATAAAAGTGTATTTTGTTTTGTCATTTTGCTAAACAACTCATTGTTTCGTGTATGGTTAAATTTAGGGCAATATATGTGTTTGAACTTTGATTTGATTGTTTATTTATAATGTTTGGATGCTATGTAATGTTTGTATATGTTCTTTTGTTGTGTTTTTTTACACTTTATGCATAGTTTGAAAGTGGTCATAATTTCGGTGATTCGATGAGCAAAAATGCTCAAAACGTGATGCGATCGAGATACATTGCTTTTGGAAGCCTAAACAACCTACGATTTTGATCACAAAATAGTTTGGTTAGATTTGATGGAGTTTTTGGTTAATGGAAAACAAATTAGTGGTGGTCGTGTGGTCGGGGGTATGGTGGCTTCGAGGATTTGGTGGCATCACTTTAGACATTGGGTGAAGAAACTCCAGGCTTAGGATGCATGGCGAGAGATTTTGAGTTAAGTGGAAATATGGCTAAATGTTTACCACCTAAAGCTTTTCTACGGATACGATGAATTTAGGCCAAAACGCAATTACTTTGGGGCTAAGACATTAGAAATTTTGGTTATGGAGATCGGACTAGAGGTTTTTGTGCTTGGACTCGGAAATTTTGGCCAAGGCAACATGTCGGCATCGAGTTAATTGGCTCTAAGAATTTTGGATTGCAACTTCGGGGGGAGAAGGCGGTAGCTTCGGGCCAGCAAAGAGGACACTTCAGGCTTGCAATATGAGTTTTGAGTTGGAGATTTTTTTTACATTTTTTGGTTAAGTGAATCATGTTTTACCTGACATGATCATGTCGGTGATGACATGATTGAGGTCGGCAGTGACCATATAGGGTCCAAATGGGTTCAAGTCATGAACTTCGGGATTTAGTCCTGCGTGTTCATTTGATCTTCTATCCAATATTTTATTTCGATGTTATGGCACGATAAAGAATGACTTTGATAATGGAGCGATGAAGTAACCTTCCATGTCGTGGCTATGAAACTTGGCGAGATGACTCTACGGCTTATAAAGGGTATTTGCAGATGTTCTAATGATAACAACTCAATGATGGAAGTCTAGATGATGATCCAAAATGACAAGTTCAATGATGGGGACTTATCAAGGAACTATGATTGTGTTTTACTATGGTGATGAATAGAATGGATGATTGTGTTCAACTATGAAAACATGTGCAAAGAGATCGTTGATACTCATAGGTTTCCAGTCTGCTTGTTTAGAGAAGATATGTGGTGGTGCCCACTTGGATAATGATTTTATCTAGATGTGAATGTGGATTGCCCTAGGCATTTTGATTTTGGGTCTGGCTCCAAGACTTATAAAGGGTCATGGACATAAAAACCAATAAACTGATATTTTGACATAAGTTTCTGGCTAATGATTTGGCCATACAAGCTATCTAGTATCCAAATCACTTAAGTTATGTGAAGGTTGTTTGATGGATGTCATGTTCGCTATGTTTGTTCAATCACCCCAGGCCTATCATACGATGCAAGTATTATGACTTAGATACCAAGACACCCAACATTGTACTTAGATTGTAGTACGCCCATATAATGACGATGGTAAACTAGCATATATTGATGTTATGTGCTAACTCTTTGGATACAGTGATATGTCAGGAATGATTCTCCATACCTTATGTCTTATATTATACCGATTTCCATGGTACTTTGAGATTGTTTATCACTTACACTAGACTTTTGTCTGACTTGAGATTTTATGCTTTGCTTCATATTATCGTCGATATTCTTAAATGAGTAGACTATATAGTAGGTGTGGGATGACTCATGGGTTGTGTAGATGGACTAGTAGGAGGCTATGCTTTCATATACTAACACTTGGCTTATTATATATTTCATTATTAGACACTATAGAGCCTAGAAAGTGTTTGACTATTATCTAAAGATAGTTTATCATTTGAGTTATTACTTGATGTATAAAACTTTGTGATATGTGTTGTATATAGCTACGATGAACATGTGCCCTATGATTATGTGGTTCATTTAGTTATCTCGTCTCTTTTTTTATACATGTGATAATTATTATATTTTATTCAATGCGTTGTGAGATATACGACAAGTTTAGGATATTTCTACTTTTATTCAAAATTTTCCTACATCAATCAAATTCCATTACAATGTATTCTCTAAATATATGGGGTACTAGAGGTGTAAGGTAGTCCTCACAACGATTATGCCCAATTATGATAGAAAATGAGGAATTATGGGATGTATTAGTCACCTAGACCTCTTAATTGACTTGACCTTAGATCCCTTTTAGTTTCCTTAGCCTTAAACTCCTCATTTTCGTCTTTTTCACTCTTAGGCCGCCACCCTTAAAATTCCTACATAATATTTTTTTGTTAGAATATAATGAATGAAATGAATAAGAGAGAATGATTAATTTTACTATTACCCATAACAATCAGGTCACCGACCCTTTACTCTCCCTTTCTTATATAATCATCCCTAGTGAGAATCATTTGATTATTAGTATCTTAGACTGTGACTATCATATTATTCTTTTATGTTAAATCTAAGCTACCAAAGGTGAAACAATTCCATAAAATTATTTAATATAATATGGGGTGTTATACGATAGGTGCTTATCAACGAAATTTCTAGTAGTTATTTGAAAGAAGAGGGGGACAGTTTTCATATGGTGTACAATTACTCATGATCTGATCGAGACGAGTTATCCAGTTTTGGTTTATTTTACATACCCTTGTACAAAGAGAAATATATCATGTAATAAACTATTCGATATAAGATAAATTTCTATATAAATTGTTAAACTATCATTGATTTCTTTCATTCCATGGACCTAAATTTTTCCTAAATGAGTAAGTGTAAGTAAGTCTAAAACTATTTCATTATTCATATGGGGAAGAAACAATAGTGTTATATCAATTCAAATATATCAAGGAGCTTACTGACTATATGTTGAGTAGAATGACATTCATAGAAACAAATATTTGGTGGTTTCAGAAGCTATCTATAGAAATAACATGGGTTAGGGTTGAAGTTAATCAGTTTAGAGTTACGCATAGTAATAGTGTTTATTTATCATGTAGCACAATCCATGTATGAATTGTAACTTTAGGAGGTGCGTTAATTTTTCAAACATGTTTGATGTATTATAGAGAAGTTCAAGAGAAGATCAAAAGCCTATGAATGTATTTCAAAGTGCAATTTTCCTATTTATTCTAGCACCAAAGAAGATGATCATTTTGTCTATAATAATGTTACCAATAATATTATTAAGCTTTTGAAATTGATTAAACACTTTCCCTACAAGATTTTGGTTAAATAAGATATTCCATTTATATTCTTCATGTGATCTAAAATCATCCTTAACAAGGTCTTATTGTTAGATGCCTAAAAAGGCTCTGGAAGTTCATGCTTTAGAGCAATTTGGGAAACCAAAGGGTTGTTACAAAAGGTAGTTTCGTTTTTGGAATTTGTATTAAAACTGAGGCCTATTTTAAAAATATGGAGCAGACTAGAGATATTTTTATAAAACAATGAGAACATATCGTTATTTGGTTTATATAAATTTTAAGATCATAATGTTAAAGTTGCCAATTAATTCCTTCTACGTGTTGTATCGGTGTCTGGGAATTTTCAAATCTATTTACATAGTAATGAAGTGTTGAGGATTTTTAATACTCAAACAACCATGGGTTTTGGGTTCACATATTGGATCCCAACCAATGAGTCAATTTAAATGAGAACATTCTATACTCCCTCCCCATAGGAAGTCCCTTCCGATGTTATCAATTTTGCTAATCATCTAGTTGGGGAAGCCATAATAGGACAACAAATAATTAGTACCCTCGATATGGCCGAGTTAATGAGGACCACCTTCCCCACTCTCGAGAGGAAATTGGCTTTCTAAAAGTGTTATCTTTTGCTTAAGTCTTCCCTTTTTGGTTTTGTTTGCCTGATAGGTATGCTTAAGTAATTAATTAAGGAATTCATGGTTTTGCAATTTAATGTATTAACGACCTTACTAGTGTCGTTAGAGGCGTCATTGATTATTAACGCCAAGCTTTTATGGAAGTTAATCCTAAAGACCTAGAAATTCAAAATTTTACAAAATTAGTTCAAGTGATGCAATGTGATAGGGTAGAAGGAAACGAAATATCATGGTGTGATCGGCATATTGGAGAGCAAAAGTTCCATCCGAAAAAATATCTTACCCAATTCCATGTAAGATGTTGTTATTTAAAGCAAGTTTAATGATTTTATTGAAAATACATACTGCTAAATTAAATGGAATAAGTTAGAGGGGCTCACCTTGTCGAAGACCCCTTTTGAGTTGAGTTTTTTTCCCCTTTATCCCTTTTGCAAGGATGGATGATACATCGGATTTCAGAATGAGCTTGATCTAGGGGATACACCTATCAGAGATTCCAATAGCTCTCAAAGTATCCAATAGAAATGCGTAGTCTATCGAGTCAAAAGCCTTAGTATAGCACCTTGTAAATTAATAAATAATTTATTAAAGGATTAATTTTAGGGCATAAAGTTTTAAATGATCTGGTTTAAATAATTGATTAAAGGATTAATTTAGGGGCATAAAGTTTTAAATTATCCAATTTTGGAATTAAATGAGAGAGACTAACTAAAATGAATTTGGATGTATATTTACTTATTTATGCTATCACTTAACAAGACTAACTAAAATAAACTAAATAAGAGAGAAGAACAATGAGTCAGTGGCTATTCATAGGACTAGAATAACTACTTTCTCTCTTTTCATTTCATTTTACTTTCTTAAAATAAAATATAAGCTAAAGCAATGGCAGCCTAAGAAGGAAATAAAGGAAAAGAATAAGATCAAAGCTAAGGGAATTAGAACGTTGTCAAAGAAGAGATCTAGATGAGTAATATATACCTTAATGCTATTTTTTCTTTGTAATTGGACATGGCTGTAATTAACTAGGATGATTTCTTATGCTTCTTAAGATATTGAAAACATAAACACCTTTTTAGAGATGGGTTTAGATTTGTAGAATTTATCCATAAACAAAATGAATAAATATGAATTATCTAAGAACCACTTTTGTATAAACACTACAACAAAATGGACTTTTGGTAGCATCAATCTATAGCATTTCTGCATATCACCTTTGGTGCGCTATGAAAACTAGGGTCTCCAACGCTATTTGCCTTGGTAAATTTAGTACAACGCTATTCAATAAAATGGTAGGCGAGTAACAAAATTTGTGCGGGAACTAAGAGAGCGTGTATTGCTTTATCACTTCCTCTCCTCTAGCAAATATTCTTCCTTTCACTTTATCACCTCCAAAAAACATTAATGGCCATCATCGTAACCTCTAGAAATCCAAGTCGCATAACTCTAACAGTCGATCGATGTCGTTACATCTCTCTACACAGCCGATCCAGATCCCTAAAAGCGTCTTCGATATATTCTATGCAAATTGATAGGCTGTGTGAACTAGCGTCTCCAGAAATCCTAAACGAAATTCGGTGAGAGTTATTACTATTCTTCATTTTGTTTGTGTCTGATTTATTGAATTTGGTACATGTGTATCAAAAATTAATACTAGTACATTATTCTTCATTTTGTTTTACTTCGAATATTATCAGTCTTTGATGCTAGTTACATCACTGAACCTTGTAATTGCTTGATTACATCATTACTTGAAGATTTTGTTAGACTATATTTGCTCTTTAGCTAATCCGTAGTAAATTTCAATGGTACTTATATTGTTCATGTGGTTGTAGAAAATTAGTTATGATAGGGCTATAAAATTTCTAAGAAAGTTCCTAAGTAAGGAACAACATTGAGGTGAAGATGCAAACTTCCAAGATTCTGTAAAATATTTAGCATATCATATTTTATACTCTCATATCGTTACATCTGTTGTCTACAAGGTAGATAGCTAGAATTCCATTTCGTGAATAAACTGGTTTAATGTTTGTGAGAACCAAATAACTCTATGGTTTGCTCAATGATAATTAATTAGCCTACACTTACATGTTATAGTTATGTTACATAATCTTGAGAATTTCAGTAGCATTTCTTGAATTTATGGGGGTACATCTAAATCATTAAATAGAATTATCTATATGTAAAGCACTAGGAAACCCTTTGATATTATGTTAGTAAATTAGGTTTTGACATGATCATAACTTATTGATTTTGATGGGTATACGGAGTTTACTGTTGAGTTTAGGTGGAGACATGTGGTCCTTTAGCTGCATGATTGTAAGTATATTGCGTGTGTATTACCAGAGCTGTTGTGCCTTGTTTTTCCCTGCATGTAAGGTGTTTGAAATTATATGTTTCTGTGATATTGTGTGTGTACCTGGTCAGCTGCAGTCGAGATGAATGTGTGTAGTGCGCGTGTATATGCGAGTGTTTGGTGTTTGTCAACGTGGGTTATAGCAGGGAATTCGAATGACAGTGTGTGTTATATAAGCATTCTTTTGTTACAGCTGCAATTACTATGAAATACATTCAATCAACCTATAATGGTTACCTCATTCCTCTTACTTTCAGTTTCCTATCCATACTTGTATTCGTCGCTATCTCCATAGTTGTAGTCGGCAAGTGATGAGTTTTAGAAGGAGTAGCAGCAACTGCTGCCGCCGCCCCAGTCATATAACTATGATTATTTGATTTGGATAAAGCAAATAGTCGGCAAACAGTCTTTTAAAAAATTAATTTATTTTAATAATTATGATTCAAAATAGATACTTGAGAAAAAGGAAAATTGATGTGGCCAGGCCTAATCATATAAAAAAAGGCAAGGCAGGTGATTATGATGATGACATACGACTGATTGCTTAGGTCGGTCAAGATGTTTAGTTCATAATGGCATGATCAATGTTATTTTGTGTTCTCTGTTAAACTAGTAAAAATAAGTTCCTTATTTGATTTATTTTCGACTTCTCGGATGTACAAATATATGAAAAAATTATTTTCAGTATGTCTGGGAAATGAAACTTGGATAATATCCTAGGATCCCGGGAAATAAGACAGATCAATCCTAATTGGTGATTACAAAAAATGCTTGTTATATTCTGATCTATCAGTGTAGTGTAAACATCCAATTCTTGCAAAGCATCACATATTTATGTTCCAAACTTATACATATTTCAGTGGCATTTAAATCATGAAATGTTTTTCAATAATTTTACGGCAAAAGTAATTAAATGCCAAGTGATTAGATCAAAAGCAATTAGCCAAAAAATAAGATAATCACTTGCATCAACAAAAATGAGTAGGTAAATCATAAATATCAAGTTGGCCAAAATGGATACAGTGCTTTATTTATCAAGCTTACTATAGTTTCACAGACCTAAAGCACACTACTGCTGATATTTTGACAATCTTACAAACAAAGATCTTGAAATCACTTTTACTAATTTTTAGATTTGGATTGTAATATACCTTTTTGGTAAACGAATAGTTGTCCTTCACTCTGTGGGCATATTTTGAAAATATTGCTTAAATTTGGACTTTCCAGTCATCATTTTGAAAGGGGGAAAAACTGAGTTGCAAAAGGGCTCATACTGCCTATGCTTTACTACATCATTGAATTCATATGATTTTAGACTGAAAAATTTACATAATGCATATTTACACCTATTGAATATTGCAAATACATACTTACAGCCAAAGAAATACAATCCCAGGTTCATAGCTTTCAACGGACATTGTTCACTCCTTCCTTCTAGTTGAGGAGTTAAAACACTAGTCTTTTTCATTTTTTGATTTTCATCCTTTTTCTTTGATTTGATTTATCATGTTTTTCCATGCAGAGTTGTTAATCACATCTTGTGATTGTGTTGCTTCGAAATCAAATGGAGCTTCTTCTTGCTTACTTCTTTGTCTGGTACCCACCCGATAACAATTGCATTATTATCCTGTACATTTTCTTCTTAACTAAGTGTTGAATTGTTTAAGTTACTTATCTGAACATTTTGCATTTCCTCTGTTGTTTCATGAATTTCCACATTAACATTCTAGACTTGATCTGTTTGCATGTTAGAGGTGTCTGAACTTTCATGTCCGGATGCATCGGTTTTTTCTTTTTCATTCTCATTACCATTTGCATTTAAAGCGTCAAGATCAGATAAATCTAAGCCACCTATATTAAATGTACTGTTAACTAGACTATTAACCGAGCTGGATTGTACTACTGAGTTATTTTCTTCGTTTTCATTTTGTTGCAAACTCATTGATTTTCTTGTTAGGCTACCTTTTGATTTGGGAAGTACCTCTGTAGTTTTATTCTGTTGTCCATTGGTTTTGTTTGAAATTCCAATTTGTTGCTCTTTGTCTTTTTGCAAATCTACTCATTCATCAATACCCATGGATCCAGAAATGTTTTCATTTTGTTCTTCAGATTTTCGAATCCAAATTATTTCAAATGCACGAAAATTTCTTCATGTCCAAAGCTGTTACAATTTTTTCATCTCTATGATTTCCATTCATACTTGATTTGTTGAAATATTACTTGGTCATTCTCCTTAAGTATTGCCACTTGATTAGGAAAGCCAAATTCACCATGACTGGGGCTGGCCACATCAATATGGCTGGGGCTGGCCATTGTTCCACTATTTGCTTTATCCAAATCAGTCTGATTCTTCTGCCTTTTAACAAAACAAATACAATAAAATTTGATTTAGTATTCAAAGAAGGAAGAAAAATTAACTGACATAAATCATTGTTTTTTGATTAATTATATGATTGTATAGGGGTATAGGCAGTTTCAACTTGTTTTTTTCTTTAAAATCTGGAACAAAGATCTCAAGTCATATGAAAATGCTATGAAATTATAGTTTCTTGATATCAAAACCTTGTGAGTACTGGTAGTTACATTTGTAATTCCTTTGAAACACTCCTTGGCACTTTATAAAATTGAAACTATCGAGATGCCTAGACTCATTGAAAATTCTTGGCTATAGAATGTGAACTTGACCGAGTCTCGTTTGGAATGGTATGTTTTCTAATCAGCCTGGTCCGGTGTATGCACAAGCACCAGCTAAGAAGAATTTTGTGGTTGATTTTCTGATGGGTGGAGTTTCTGCTGCAATCTCTAAAACGGCAGCTGCTCCAATCGAGCGAGTGAAGCTTTTGATCCAGAATCAAGATGAAATGATTAAGTCAGGGCGTTTGTCTGAACCATACAAAGGAATTGGAGACTGCTCTAAGAGATCGATTAAAGAAGAAGGATTTGGTTCTTTGTGGAGAGGGAATTACGCAAATGTCATCCGATATTTTCCTACTCAGGTATTTGTTTAAGTTTTATTAATACCTTATCGATTAAAGAAGAAGGATTTGCTAATGCTTAATTCTATCTGCACCCTTGTTCATCAAGCTCCATGTCAACAACATGAACTTTTTTTTTTTTACCCATGGAAGCAGTCTTCTTTTCTAGCTACCGACTGTAATACTGCTGCGGGATGTAAAATTTATTCTTGATGTAATTACACGGGGCTTGTGCAGGTAGGGGATTTAGAAACCATGCACATTTCTCATCAGGGATTGGAAGAAACCTTTGAGAGGAAAACACTTCATAAAAATTGTATTCATAATTTCAGATTAAGTCTGCATATAAGTATCAAGTAATACAATATATGAACTTCCTATTATGCATCAGTTTTGCTCTGCTACGATCAATTTGTGCTAACAATCAACATTTTGCATACGCTAACGTGAATTTTGCATCTTTAGGCCTTCAACTTTGCATTCAAGGACTACTTCAAAAGGCTGTTCAACTTCAAGAAGGACAGGGACGGTTACTGGAAGTGGTTTGCTGGCAACCTTGCTTCAGGTAGTGCAGCCGGTGCCTCCTCTCTCTTATTCGTCTATTCGCTAGACTATGCGCATACTCGTTTGACCAACGATGCTAAGGCAGCCAAGGGTAGAGGCGAAAGGCAGTTCAATGGCCTTATTGATGTGTATCGTAAGACTTTGAAGTCTGAAGGAATCGCTGGTTTGTACCGTGGGTTCAACATCTCTTGTGTTGGTATCATCGTGTATCGTGGTCTCTATTTTGTAATGTATAATTCTTTAAAACATCTTCTTCCTGAAAAGATGCAGGTTATGATTATAACTTACATTTCTTATTTATCATGCATAAACTTGTGCTATTTTTGTATGTTACTGCTTTTAAACTTGATTTTGTATATGTTTTAAACATATTTCTCTACTGACCTTTGTTTGCTTACGATTATAGTCTATGAAAGCGTAGGGGCAAAGGATTTAGTTGATGGAAGAGATGAAAACTTAGGATTTCAAGGAAAATTCAGCCTTGGTGAGGTGATGGAAAAAACAACTGCAGATCAAGATCCTTTAGCGCCTAAGTGGGATCAGAGCACTCTCCTGTATCCTTCTATTGTAGGTATTTTTAAAATCCTACTATACTGAAAACAGCCACTTTTATATGTTATCATATTAATTCATACTTTGTAATATAACTAACAGAGGAGCAAAGGGGAAATAAAGCCATGACGTGGTGAACTTAGGGGAAATAGAAGGGAGGGTGGAGGAGGACCTTGCTGCACCACCCAAGGTCAGAACTGGTACTGCTACTAGTGCTACAACCAATCAATTTCAGCCTTCTTATCGTTCCTTGATTGGTAAAATTCCTTATACTGTTTGCAATCATTCCCTTTTAACTTATTTTTATGATAACATATCAACATATGTAGAATGAACTGACAAGACTACAAGTCCCAAATCAATTTTAGCTACTATCAAGACTACAAGTCTTTTAACTTACCGATTAACGCAACGACACAACAATGTAAGGGCGATGGGATATGAGACCGCTTCTAAGTAAACAAATTTCCAAAAATAATTGCTCTGAAAATTTCTATATTTGATAGGTACCCAGGAATATGCAAACATGATTTGGTATGCTCCATTGAGTGCCTGTTAAATTGATAATAGTTAAAAGGAATATAACTAAACCATCGAAAACTCTTCAATCAATAAATCAAATTCAAACTAATAAAAATAAAGTAACCTAAATCTTTTAGAAAATTCAACAACGGTTGAATAAAGTTTTATACAACATACTGGCGTATAATAATATATTCAAAACAAGTCATTTATTAAAAATAAGGGACGGGGCATGGGGGGAAAGAATCTAAGTAACAAATTTGGGTTGTATGTCTCATGTCTGGTCCAAGCAGATAACTGCAGCAATGCCACTACCAAAGGCAATGGAATATGAGACTGGTTACAAGCAGAGAAATTTCTCACAAAATTCCATCGATATTCAATAGCTTTATATATGATGTTCACTTAGGAATATGCAAACACAGTTTAGTTTTGCTCCATCAAGTACCCATCATCGTAGAATAAACCAAATAATAATACTAATAAAAAACAACTTCAAAATAATAAACAACAATCTTAGGATCTTGCTTAAACCATCAAAAAAATAGCTTAGTGTCTTAGTTTCTATATATGCAGAAACAATGAACTGAGAAAAAAACAATTTTAAGACTACAACTGGGAAAAACAAGTCAAATTGGTGTAATTAAACTAAAATACAGTTTTAATCAAACTTAAAATACAGTATAACTAAACAAAAATACGATTTGATAATGGAACTTAAACAACTTCAAAATGCCCTCAAACATGAATGCAAATGAAACACACAAATGAAACCGATAATGGAACAAATTGAAGACACAAATGCAGTATGGTGGATGAAACAGATAATGAAACGTAAATGCAAATTAAACATAAATGCAAATGAAACAAACAAATATTGGAACAGAAATACAGTTGCAACGCAAAACGAATACACAACTAACAAAGACAGAATACAAATATTCAAGATAAGATTTCGTTAGCTTTTGATAATAAGAAAGTTGAACAAAAAATACAGTAACAGCTAACAAGCATAAAAGGCGTAATAGGAAGAGGATGGAGCGTTAACATAATCAACATCATTTTGTACTTCCAATTTCATCTGCAAATTCATAAATGGTAGGTGGGTTAGTACATGTATTAATATGATATTCATGATGCGAACAAAGTTAGACAATAATAATGAAAGATTTTTATATTAGGCCTCCAAGTCATTCACTCCATTGCCTACAAGTCATTGTCTACTTTGTCATTTATTGTCTACAAATTTAGTATATTCAACCTGGAACTGTCATTGTCTACTTTGTCGTTTAATGCAGAAACTTGGTTAACACTGAAGCAACCTGGAGCAATATTTAGATCCTTGCAAGAATCTTCTTTAGCAGCCATTTCCGTATCATCGTCTCCATAACTGAGTATTTGTGTCCATTTGTTAGACTATTTTGAGCTATTATCATGTGAACATGTCTTGTAGTATTTATGTTCATTTGTTAGACTATTTTGAACTATTATCATGCGACCATGTCTTGTAGTATTTGAAATATTAGCAGAATTATTTGAAACTTTTCCATTGGTTTGATTGTGTGTTTCCAAATTAGAATTCACTGCAACGTTATCATTGTTACATATAGTTGTTGTCATCTTCTCGATTTGTTATTTTTGGGATCCACATTTTAATATATATATATATATCTGTGTGTGTGTGTACATATATCTATCTGGGTGCATATATATATATGTATGTATGTGTATATATATAATATAATAAAATGAAAATTGAAACAAATGCTGAAAATTAATATTATATAGAATAGCGTTTGAAAAACGCTATTGATTCATCAAACGCTATCGCAACTCTATATGAGATGTAAGATTTATGCATCAAAAACGCTATAATAGAATCAAAAACGCTATAGTAAAAAAATAAAAAAGCTATACAAGCATGACAAGAAATGCTATCGAAAAACATTGTAACGCTATAACATGGTTTGATGAAACGCTATAAAATGTGCTCGAAAACGCTATAGAAGTTAAATGAAGGATTATATTCCCTATAGAGTTTAAGTTTAATAACAGAGAAAAAACGCTATGGTAGGTTGCAAACACTATGCCCTTTTGTAAACGCTATTAGCTATTATAGCGTTTTCCTTTCTGCTATGTAATGCTGCCGGCCTACCATAGCTTGTGGTTCCACGACATTCTCTGAAACGCTATGGTAGCCTGTTATAGCGTTTTTCAAACGCTATGAAACCCATAAACTGTTGTAGTGAAAATCGTTAGAAATGAAGATTTTTTGAATTTCTATGTGTGCTTTGTGAATTAAAATACCCACAGCTGAAAGGAGCTTTATGGTTTCGAAAGGAAAATATAGGGGGTTTGGAGGTAATTTTAATAAGTAAATATAAATAATGGTCAGGGGACCAAATCTGTAATAACTACGGAAACAAGTCAGTAAAAGTACAATGATAAATATTAAATAATGAATCCAGAATGAATTAGATGTTGACACATGTAAAAGTGGCATCAGATGCGCAAGAGGTACGCCTTTGATGTGTGTGACGAGACAGCGCTGATAGGAGAGTTGCCGAAGCAAAAGAAAATGAATAATAAAACACCAAGTGTAAGATATAAATGTAACGAACTAAAAATGCTAAGTAGGTTATTAAACCAATGGTAATAGCTGAGTGCCAAAGGTGAAGGAATATACGAGGACGATGAGGAAATATGGGTAGAGAAGATGATTTCCAAAATATAAAATTTAGATTCCACTTGATATTGAAATGAAACCAAAACATAAGTCAGACTCTCCTAGACGAGACCAATGGTAGTTATTACCAAGAGCAAACTACGTCTTGATAGAATGTTAAAGCTAGAACCAATTGACTTCCAGGGGAAGAATGACATTACAAGGCATAAAATAGTCAAAACTAGTACTTAAAACACTAATGTTAAAGTAGTAGAGTTAGCCGAAGGTAGTTGAACGTAGAGAAGCTTAATGAATAGCTAAGAGAATAACCATATGTATGACTAGTTAGGCAGGTAATTTGATATTTGCTGGATGGCGTAAGGCCTGGTAGATAGCATAAGGCATGCTGTGGTAGTTGTAGACGATGTTTTTCATCAACCCAGGATGATATTGATGCATCGTAAAGAGTAAAGGTCACGTGCTAATCACTAGGTTTAAGGACGAAAAACTATGGGAAAGAGAGCAATTAAAGGTAATGACACATGATGTAGAGTGGTTTAATGAAGCTTCCTACATCAACAATGAATTTTTTTATTACATGACTCTCTTACAATTACAAGGAATTACAAGAGAATAAAAACAAAAATGAGGCACTTAAGAATGAGTAAGAAGCTAATATTAAGCGTTTGCACTGCCTATAGCTATGAATTGTGTGTAGTATCTATAATTCTTGTAGTTGATAACTAACCAACCCACCAACCATGTGCTGGGGGCCAAAACCATTTTTAATGTTGCAATGCATGACATATTTATAGTAGTTGAAACTGATAATTGGATGGCTTAGATCATGCTACAAAACAGGCAGGAACGTACTTGATGGGAGACAATTCCCTAAATGGAAGGAATGTGTGGCTGAGATGAATGTCAATAAAAGAACTGTACCAGAGGAATGCTGTGACAACCATCTTATACCACCGGCATCCAATATAACTCTATAGTGCATTGTTGACATGCCTGACCGATTTAGGACAATTGTCAATAGCTAAACGAAATAAAACATAATAGAAGATGTCGTATATCTCATAATGATGGAATAAAATATAATATACATCAAAGATATAAAACGTGAGAGATAGTAATAACTACATGAACTAAATATCAGATCACAGATCCATAGAGTTATACAACATAGTTATAGAGTTTATACAAAACGGAAATAAACTCAGGTAAACTGTCTCATAATAGTAAATAAGTCACTGCCTAGGCTCTACGGTGTTGAATACGTAATAAGCATAATATCTATATATAATACGAGAAAGCTCCAACTCATCCTCTGCACAACTATTGCGTCTCATCTAGACCTGCTATCTAACCTGCTATTCCACTGTTCCGGGGTATACAATTTCATTCCACCAATCCAGGTAACCAAACAAAGTATCCATGAGCATCTTCGCCATATAAATGCTTTCGAGTACATCATAATACACTTTGAATATTAATGATCCCTTAACATGCGTATCTGAGCCCCTTCCTTACTCCATCTAGTTTCCATTATCCTTCAAGAATTACTCCACATTCTTTCTTTCCACGATAGCACCATTCAACATTCCGTCCGCGGGTTGCCTTTCCTAGAACCCACCCTTTTATAGATAACCATTTTGACGACTCTTTTCAACATCGAGTCATCATTATCGAAACCTAACTCCTTGCACCATTGAGTTGCCATTTGCATGTTCCAAAGCCATCATAGTGCTACTATATATCCATCAAATCTCATCGAATGAACAACACCTTTAACACGACCAGCTGAGCTCCTGCACCTCCCCTTAGAAGTTCCAACTACTCTGCTCCCCAAAATTCATGTCGGTATCGAGCCCTATACTTAGCACAATTTTGGCTAAGTAACTCTCTCGCTCCATTCCCCTAAGCCCCCAGGTCCAAAGCGCCTTTCCCCCACCATAAAAAAACAGGTCGAGAACGAGTCGTGTATTTAGCCAAATTTTGGTCAATATTCTCCTAGGGTCCTTCCTTGCCTCGATGTTCAAACTTCTCTAACCTAAGCACTCCCCAATCCATCTTCCATCGATCAAAAATCATCTCGTCACAACCACATTCCACCGACCAAATATAGATGTGACTTGAACTGTGAGCTCCTTTTATGCTCCAGAGCCACTCATCCAAATTGGTTCCAATTCCAAAAATGTTTTCCTTTGATCTATGCAATTTGACAACCTCTTTCCTAACTAGCTAAAAGCACAAGAAAACCATACCAAAGCACAACATGCAAACATAAAATACCATCCATATACTTCCATACATACTTTCAATTAATCAAAATATGAAAATCAAAAAATTCTATTATTGATTTAACTTTTGCACTAACATACAAATATGATCCAAAGGAGTTGCAAAACCATTTAAAAACCATTTTAAATCATTTTACTTTCAGCCAGAAACATGTGTGAAGGTGTGATTAAAGTTAGAAAATGTTTTATCATTAAAATCATGTAAAAAGAAACCAAGTTCAATTATTTTAACATGCATAGCATAATGAGGGGTCAAGAACCATTCACCAAATACTAGAAATTACCCTTTAATCCTTGAATCCAAGATACCAAGAATCAAATTTGCAAGTACCAAATGATAGATCTACAAATTCCTTCACTAATACCCTTCTAATGATTATTCAAGCTAAGATTTAATGGGAAAAAGATGAGATTTTTTTATTAAATCGAGATCAATAGAGGTTTAGAACTGTTTTAGGGATGATAGAAATTACTTAGATTAGTTCCTACAGCCTTCCCATAGCACAATTCCTGAAATTCATTAATTGGTCTAAGTAAGAGCTTAGTTAATTACCCACTAATGCATGCCAGTAGCAAAAAAACTTAAAACTGGCATAACTTTCAAATGTTAAGTCCTTTTTACTATTATGACCACTCTACGGAATGAGAAACCATCATCTTAAAGCAATAGAAGTGGTTTCAAACCTTATCTCGGCTCTATTGAAAGTTATAGTCCATAAAATATTTTTAGGGTTAAAATGATTACACGGAAATTTGAAAAAAATCATAGACGTGGCAAATGTCCTTAAAAGTCATTTCTTAAAATTTTAGAGTCATACAACCCCATATGGGGAAAATAAACATATTTTATGATTCTCCAATAAGTGAAATATGGGTCTCTACACATGCCCCACCTTATTTTGCATTTAATGCACTTTTGTTGTGTCAATACATTAAGGGAAATAGAACATGCTTCTTATTAGGAGTATATATATTAGGTAGTACCTTCCGTCGCTTTACTCTTGTATGCCTAATTGATAAGATAGGCTGAATTGGTTTACTAGTCGCCAAGAACAGAAGAGGATAAGGAATTGCAGAGAGCTAAGGGTTGAGGTTATTCGAGCCGAGTAAGGGATGACTAGATGACCTATAAATTGCAAGTGGATGTACTGAAAATAGATCTGATAACGAGACACATTGAAGTCGACCTCGAGCAGTGCCAGACAGAAAATAGCTAAAGCTTAAGCTACGCTTCATGTGTCTTCCTTCCGAAGGGGTATTCTAGGAGATGCTTAAGGGGGTGGGCAGACTTAGTGCTATGTTGAATGAGAGTCGGCATGAGAGTGCCGATGGGAAAATAGTTGAGAGATAGGTCGAAGTAGATCGGGGGAGTTATGCTTATGCCCCGATTTTATTGGCAATTTGGTTGTTGGAGCTATAGTGGGTGCCTCGGTTGTAAGCTGGCTTGATGTGCAATTGAGTCGATGGGTTAAGAAGGACTATGCTTAGATTTTGTTTGGCATCAAGTGTAGAAGCCCGGTTGGCCTGTCTCTAGCCTTGGCTGGTTTATGGGATGATATGGACCCGAGTCGACCTGGACTAGACCGGCCCTTGGTTAAGAAACCTTGATCGGTCTATTTTCTTATGAAAATTTTGAGTATTATTTTACCCCCTAA
Source organism: Allium cepa (assembly GCA_030765085.1). Classification (NCBI taxonomy): domain Eukaryota; kingdom Viridiplantae; phylum Streptophyta; class Magnoliopsida; order Asparagales; family Amaryllidaceae; genus Allium; species Allium cepa. The sequence continues at coordinate 693,891,529 of CM060934.1, forward strand.
GTCTGTACCCATATGTGGGCATAAGCTTGTTAAATCCCTAAGCTTCATCGGTTGATTTCTATGCTATGCATTTGATTCACTTTCTACGTGCTATTGCGAATTGGTGATGGTGGTTGTGCTTCTCGAAGCGTAGTAAAGATATGTCACTTTCCCTATGCACGTGATGTGACATGAAACTTGATTATTCTTTAATGGTTTAGATCCTCTTTTCATTTTAGCATAGAGGCGGCAATTAAAGTGGGTGTTATATAAATACCCTCTTTTTATTCCACTTTGAACTCATGGAGCTTTTGCCATGTAATTTCTTTAGAGAACATGATTCTTGCACGGTTTTCAATTGGTAAAGACAATTAACTTTCTCTTTCTCTTCCTCTCGAAACACTCTTAAGCGCCCTTTAGTTTGTAAAACATGTTTAGAATTAAAAAAAGGAGGAACCTTTCTTGGGTCTCAAACTATTTTTTACAACATTCAGACCGCTGCTTGGAACTTTGCTTCTTGAGATGTATCTTGCCTCGTTTATTAGCTTGGGATCACGCTTTTTGCCCACCTTTCCAATGGTGATTGTTCATCGATCTCAAGAAAATGATCCATTTGACGATCCAATTGATGCAGTAGGCTTCCTCATCATCTTTCTTTGAGATTTCTGAACCAAAGTCGGCTTGGGAGCCCAACTAATTTGCTGGATAGAGTAGTAACTATTGTCTCTAGCTCCAATGTCACGACTGAAGTCTTGGTCTACTCCTTGACCTTCTCTATAAGCTTTTCGGGACCTCTTGTGAGATTCGATGCAGAATGATTTGAAGGTGGTCGTGCATCCCTACTTGCATAAAAAATATTGATCGATTGGTGCCGAGGATGCTCATTTGCACATTTGTAGCTGAATCTTCTAAGGGACCCTAAGGCTTAGGCCTCCTCTTCCATTTCTCTTTTTCTTCTTTTCAACTAATTAGCACAAGAAAGTCTTTGTACGCTTAGCAGGGCAGGTATTGTTCCCTCGCACCCTGTGACTGAATGAAACAGATCTTTTTTGGCAACTTTGTGTATGAAACTTGTTCTGTCTTTGCTTGTTTACCTACAACCTGTACAGTAGTGTATCTGGTATGGTTGATGTAGTCCTTGCATTATCAGTAGAAAACATTTCTATCTATATAGGATATATTAAATAGCAATGTGGTTATATGATGGGTCAAGCCTGAACATTCATATGAGCTAAGTATTGATCGGGTCTTAAGTGGAAGGAAGCACTGGTGTTAAGTGAGAGCGCGTATTTGGCTGACTCGAATCGAAGGGCATGATGGCTCAGAGGTTCTCTTGGATAACACGTTGCCATTCATAAGATGACTACAGGTCCTGGCTCGAAATGGAGAGCACGACTGCCTCGGACACTTTGTATAAGTGTTATGTTAAATGATGAGATGGACGATAAGTGCCACCGTTCACAAGAACTTAGCAAATAGCAAGACTTGTTACCAAGAGTAAGAACTTATCTGTCATGTAGGGATGATCTTATAAGTGTGATTCAGAAGAACAGTGGTCGCTAAGCCCGACGTCGTTGGAGATGTAAGTAGGCACTCGGCCAACTCTGGACAAGGTTGAAAGTGAAGATGGTTAAGGGAGCTGCTTGATGGCCCGAGGGGGACTGTTCCAGACTTAACCCAAAGCATTGTGCTACTCAAGGACCCATCAAGGGCGATGCACGAAAGGTGTCCACGATTGCTAAGCTCACTGTTTTGCACCAAGTTTACCCTGAACGTAGGTCGGCTCGAGCAATTTTGTGGAAGGGGCCATTCCTGGACAGATAGAAATGTGTGCCCTTTCTCTTCATTAGGGGGGACACCACATAAATTGGTAAGGACAATGCTACTTGATTAAAGATGAGGGGCAGAGGAACTCATCCTTCAATGGTTAGTGCGACCCTAATGTAGAACATACTGCTACCTCCATAACTTGGTTGATAGTAGAAGTAATATAAAGGAGTGGGCACACACTTCGACGAAACATGACGTGAAGCCAAAATAAGATTATGGCCCAACTTATCAAAGGAATCTTACTTAGATACTAATTCTAAAGCCAAGATGTTGACGCCGATTGTAGGTTAGAGTGTGTGGCTATTGACCACAAGGTCGGAGGTTCATGCCCTCCTTCTAGCATCAAAATGTTAATGATATTTTTCATCAACCTCGAATTGAGAGTAATGCGTCATGAAGAGAATATGTCACTTGCTAATCACTAGGCTTAAGGATGGAAAACTATGGAAAAGTCGGCATTTAAATGTAAATGACACATGATGTAAAGTGGTTCGACGAAGTTGCCTACGTTCACTATAAAGCTTTCTTACTGCATGGCTTCCTTACAATTATAAGGAATTACAAGAGAATAATAAGAAAAATGTGGCACTTAAGACTAAGGAAGCAGCTAATCTTAAGGGTTTGTTGTGCCTAGAGCTCTGAATTATGTATGGTACCTAAAATTCTTGTAGCTGATAACCAACCAACACACTTGCCAAGCACGAAGGGATGGAACCTTTTCTGATGTTGCAATGCATGGTATATTTATAGTAACCAGAGAACTATACTAGAGACAATCCCTGTCTTACTTCATAAGAAATGCACTTGTATTGTGTCGATATGTTGGGAGAAATGGAACATGCATGTTGTTAGGTGTAGATACACCTAGTTGTAACATCTATCGCTTCATACCCTTATGCCCAAGTGGCAAGACAGACTAAGCTGGTTTGCTACACTGAGACTATGAAGAGGATAAGAATTGCTGAGAGATGATGGTTGGGGTTTGTAGAATATAGTAGTTTATGATTTTTGTTTGATGATAATAAACGTATATATACATATAATTAAATATGTTTGATATAGTACTATTGTAGAATCACAAAATGAAATAAACAAAAAAAATTCATTTCAATAAATGCATTTTTTCGATACAATTTCAATAGTATACATGATTACAACAATAGCTCCCTCATCATTTGAAATGTAATATCCATATACACTTCATTTTCACTCTTGTATACAATGCACTTTCAAATACAATCACTCCTAACCTCACTCACTCGAATTTGATTTGTTGTCCTCTTGCTCCAATTGTTTTTTCAAATTATCCGCTTTACATATCAAATAATAATGCATCGTAAAGCAAAAGAAACAAATTGAAACTGCTAAAATATAAATATTTTTGAACTCGACTTTGCCTCAGTCTGGATTTTTTTGTCCTCTCCATATTTGAAATAGGCACCAAAAATATCAATAATGTATATGAGCAACCAATGACATGCACAGTGTATTATAGTACATGCCGTAAGACTAAGCACAAAACACAAAACAAAAAACTCAATGTCAAGCACAAAAGCAAGGTCAACCAGGTCAGGTGCAACAAGGCCAAGCCCAAAGGCTCAACACAGTGCATTTGTGGATAGGTCGACACAAGTAGTGCAAGGTCAAGCTTAACTGCTTAACACAATTGCACTAGTGAAACATAACGGCAAAAGAGAAATAAATCAACCAAAACAAAAAAGTGCACCGAAGCAGCAAAGCACAACAGCGCAAAAAAATCCACAAGTGCGTAAAGTACTCAAAGGTGCAACCAGACCGACAAAGTGATACATAAGGCTGAAATCAATTCAAAAATGCACACAAGACAAAGTGCAAAAAAAAACTAATGTAACAACCAAGCCAAGAAATAAAAACACACAACGATGCACCAACAAGCGAAGTAAAGAAAAGCAAAGTAGTACACTGCAATACCAAAAAGAAGGCAGCAACAAACATCCTATCAAACTTCGAAAACGCAAAACAAAATGTACAAGTGCAACAGCAAGTAGAAGGAACATAGACATGTACAACCAACATTAGGCTTTATAATCTACATCATGGCATGCACACACACACACACAGAAACTCGAGTACAACAACAATGCAATGGATAACAAACCCACAAGAAGTTCATGCGCACACATAATAGCAAGAAGCGGCTTGGTACACAGCAAGTGAATGCCACAGCACAACAAAGAAACAAGATAGGCCCGAACTAGGAAGCACAACAACCTAAAGACAAGCATGCATACAACACCCAAAGACATGCACGCACACAACAACAAGATGCGGTAGGGTGCACAGCAAGCAAGTGTCACAACACAAGTCGAGAGGACATGAAAAAAAAAGAAGGCGCATGCAAAACAATAGGCCGAGTATATAGTGGTGCAACATAACCATATACAACAGCAAGTACATATCAAGTGAATGTTACAACACAAAGCAGTGCACAAGTGCATAGAAAATACACATAATGCATCAGACTCAATAATAATGTGTACAACAGCAAATACACATACAAAGGCATCAGAGTCAACAACATAGTGCACAACCAAAAAATCAAACAAGTCACGAAATTAGAAAAACAAGCTTCAAGAGCATCAACTCACACATATATACATATACATGTATGTATGTGTGTGTGTGTATGGAAAACAGCACATCGAACAACATAGGCAAATGTCAATACATGTGAAGATGCCACCCGATGGACATCAAACTATGCAGATGAAATGGTGTTCATCAAAAAATAAGAAAAAATAATTTCAATGCCAGATACGATTGATTGTACGCATAAAACGGTTAAAAACGGTACGGGGAATTTACTTAGGTTGAAATATTCAGTTGAAATCAAAAATTATATCAGAGATGAACTAGTCAGAGATCACAATACCATCAATCAGAAAATCAACAGTCAAGCATATTGAGTTAAAATATTCGAAACCGAAGTTCACAATAACATATGAAATGTCAAGGGTGATTTTTCTCAAATCATTACCTATTTAAACCAATCATCATCAGGAAGATTTAATGAAGTCGAGCTTAGTACAAAAAAAACAAAAAGGCATAGATCATATAAAATCAGCAATCGAAAATTGCTTGATGCTTGAAGCAACCGAAGTCATAAGACATCTCATGAGCAACGCAATCGATCGACAAGAAAGACAGAAAAAATTTCATTAACCGATCGAAGATCGTTCAAAATGCTGAGAAAGAAGATCGGCTTGAAAAGATAGATACATCGGTTTGCAAAAGAAAAATGAACGGGCTAAAAACACACTTCTCTCTTATTTTAATTTGGGGTGTGTTTTTCTTTTGTTATTAAATTGTCATTTTATAATAAATTAGGGTTTCATTTTTAATTTTATTGTAATTTATTTTTAAATTTTATAAAAATCTAGTTTTAACTCGGATCAAACTACGGGTGTAGTTCGAGAAATTCTTAACTCGGGGGTAGAGTTAAGGCAGGGTTTTGTGCTTAGGGTTAGAACAATAAGGCAAGCGATAATTGCAAGTTTACAGGGTTAGTAAGCGGTTGGCAGTTTAGTCTTAGTAGAAATCTTAGGGGCAGGAGTAGGCATGTAATGTTGAAGCTGGGTAAATTTGTATGCTGTTTTTATCGCATTTACTATGTTATTATCTATTGGCAATTTTTATTATGGGGGAATTAATTTAAAGGACAAAGATTTGTATATTTTTTGCCTCAAGGACACGACCTTAATATTTTTACCACAAGGACAAACATTCTTATAAAAATTATTCATAAGGACAAACATTTTCCAAAATTATTCATAAGGACAACAAAACTGCTACGAGCTAAAACTGATACCTAAAAACTGCTACCGATAACTACAAACTGATATCTAAAAACTGCTATCAATAACTAAAAACTGATACCTACAGAAAGTTGTCCTTCAGGATAAAATATTGAAGGTCTGTCCTTGAGGCTAAAAAGCTGTGAAATTTTGTCCTTGACAATAATTTCCTGTTTTTATTATTTATCATAAACCCTATTCACTCCCCTCTAGGGTCAATTCGATCCTACAAGTAGTATCTTAGCTACGTAGTCAAATTCACTTTTTTTAACTATGCTTAGTTTTAATAATGCTTCTTCTGAAGGACAATCTATCCCTAGGCCATCCATTTTTAGCGACGCTAATTTTTCGTATTGGAAAACTAGGATGAAATTTTTTCTATATATTATAGATGCATGGAATGCAGTTGAAACTGGTTATAGTCTGCTTATTGTAAATACGGATGGTTACAAAGTTCCTAAGCCCCAAGATAAATGTAATGCTAATGAACTTAGTATATATCAATTAAATGCTAAAGTAATGAATTATATTATCTGTGCCTTAGATAAAATTTAATACAATCGTGTTTCTCGTTGTTTTACTGCATAGGAAATTTAGCATACACTTGAAGTGACTCGCTAAGATAGAACGCAAGGTCAAGGAATCTCATCTAGTAATGCTGAGCAATAAATATGAGAATTTCGTGATGATAAAAGACGAGAATATAAAGGAGATGTATGGATAATTTTCATTATTGCATTCATATCCAAAACGCTAGGAAAAGCTTACACAGAATTAGAGATGGTTCAAAATTCTTAGAATCCTCCCGAGAAGTTTTGAAGCAAAAGTGATAGCAATTCAGGAATCTAAAGACTTGAAATAGCTTAAATTGGAGGAACTAATACGAAATCTCATTATTATAAGATGGAACTGAAAGGCAGAGAAGAACGTGAAAGTGGCGATTCGAAAAAGAAATCTATTTCTTTAAAAAGTTCAACCGATAATGAGAAGAAGATGACGCTACAGCTGAGCTAGCGCTATTGATGAACCAATTCAAAAAGTAGATCCGAAAGCATGGAAATCCAGTAATAAACCAATGAATAAAAACAAAAATTTCCAAATTTCTGGATGATTCTAATGATGAAATCATATGTCATAGATGTAAGAAGCCAGGTCACATTAAGTTGAATTGTCCGTTGAATAGACTCGACAAAGCAAAGAAGCATAATAGGAGTTTCGTAGCCACTTAGGATGAGAATGAAGAAGAAGAAGAAAAAAAAGAACACTATTAGTGAGAAAGAAGAGGCGAATATGTGTCTAATGGTAAAACCAAGTGACAACGACGACGAACCAAATGAGGTAGCGCACTTCTGTGATGATTTACTTTTGTTATATCACAACTTAAACGAGAATATTGATAGGCTTGGACAAAGATATGATAAACTAGGATCAGAAAAAAATAGTATACTTGAGTTAAACAACGAGCTAGAGCTAATGATTCAACATATAATAAAATTTAACTCAGAGTGTGAAAAGCGACAAGCTTTAAAAGAAATTAAGAGAAAGATTGGGATATGATATGTTTGAATAAATTAAGAGAAAGAATCGTTTAATGTCAAAATTCAAAAGGAATTTTCAAAGTGTTTATTTTTTGGAAAATTTGGGCATAAACAATATAAATGTTGGAATAGGAACAAAAACAAAACCGTTAAACAAATTTTGGTTCCAAAAGGTATAAATATAAATTTACTTAAATTTAAACATGTTTGGGTTCCCAAAGGTGCAATTATGAATACTAACGGTTTGCTATATAAACAAATTTGGGTACCAAAGGTTATAAATGAAAATAAGAGTTATCCTTATTAGGCCACTCGCTTCTTCTAACATTTAGGTGTAGAAACAGACTAAGAAACTACTACAATAGAGGTAGACTTTGATTTTTTTCTATATATCGTTGAAGAGCAATAATTCCAATTTTCCATATTATAGAAAAATGAGGTGGAGATATACAATAGAAATGGTGACAAAAAATACAACATTAAAAATAATTCTTTCTTATTGTTAATTCTATTTTTTGTTGACACTGTTGTAGTATAATTACCATATCTTGAGCTCCTTAACTATGATTTGCAAAATTCAAAAATGTTTTGGAAAAATAGGTAGAAAATGATATAAATTTTATTTTATATGTTTTTCCATAATTTGAATGTAAACCATTGAAAAACCACATGACATTCAATATATTATTTGAAAACAAGTTTCAAAACTTCTTAACACAATTGTAGTAATTCGATCATAACTTGAAGGTCTTTACTACGATTATTAAATTCTTGATGTTCTGAAAAGCTAACTGATAACACAACTTTACCCTTTTGAGTTTTTGTTGATTTATTTTGTACAATCTTAAAAAGAGCAATTATGTCGGTACATCCTTTGAAAAACATTTCTAATTTATACCAACAAGTGTTGTATTTTAAATATAACATTTGATTAATTCACTGGTTTTGACTTGAAATCAATTTCGGTGATTAGCATTAAATATCTAAAATTTTCAAGTTTTATGGTAAATCAAATTACGGCCTTAAAGTATTCAAATAGTGGTTTCAAATGGACTGAATTTTCAAAGCAAGAATGGTTAATTACTTGTATGACAATTAACTTTCATTGTCTTTCATAACCACTAACAAACCAGTAGTAGGAGAATTTTTTTTAACTATATGTGCCTTTGTCTAATATAATTGTTTTTGACATCGATGTAAATGGTTTGCTAAAAAATATTGAATTTTTTTTGAACCAATTTGAGTGATATTGTGGAGTATACAGTTGACTTGCTTAATAATATACCATTATGTGTCACATTGGGCAATTAGAGTATAATTGGTATCAGACATCATTTGAGATCATTTTTGCATTCGATAGATTTTCAATTGATTTTAAAATTGTTTTACAAACCCCTTGGCGAAAATAGAATTTAACAACTTCTTTTGGATTGAATTTTTTTAAAATAACTCATATTTGACTTCGATTTTCTTAAATAAAAATACTCTTGTCTACTTCGGTAAGGAATTTACTTTGGAAAAGATGATGTTTGACTACTTGAAATTTTTTTAAAGCTATCAAATTTTTTAGTAGTGTTTGAGAAAGTGATGGGTAATGATTAAATTGTACTTCATAACTAGAGGAAGTATATGTTGGAAATTTCTTGAAAATTAAAGATGTTTTATAATATTTTCAAAATTAGCACATATTCCATGATTGTTTCTATCACTATCATCCTTCTTGCAATCCATACACCAATTTAATATAAAGTGCAGAAATTTGTATTTCGATAAACAAGAAATTATCTTTTTAGTGCAATTTTTAATCATATCTCAAAATATTCACTCTTATTTAAAGGTTCTCATGGTTATGCATGGGTGAGTAACTTTAATCTCTATATACGCACTTTTTTTCTCATTTAAAAATCCTCATGGTTATGCATGGATGGAATGCTTATATAAGAGAGGGATAAATATTCAAGTAATTTCCAATCTCAATAAAAGTCGTAATGGTTATGCATGGTTAGAAAATACTTGACCTTTTTTAAGTAACTATTAACATTATTTAAAAGTCCTAAAGGTTATGCATGATTAGAAAGTGCTTGACATTCTTTGTATAATATTTAAAGGAATAATTTTCAAAATTTCTCCTATATTAAAAATACTACACTACTGTCATTATATAAAATTTTCCCTAAACCATAAGCCATCAATCACTCCAAAGTGGAATTTGTAACTAATCAGTAAAATATTATGATTTTTGTTTGAATGATTGGAATTTTCAATATATATTTATCTCTATATGGTTTATAGTTTCAATCAAAATTCATCATTATATCAATTATTATTATTATTTTGATGACAACAAAAGAGGGAGAGAGGTTAAGATTTTGGTAGAAGAGTGATACCCTTACTGATATTCAAGAGTTGGTTTCATTATTTTGGTGAAAGAGTGACACCCTTACTTCAAGAGTTTGTTTGATTTTTTTTCAACAATTGTTTTTAGTCCTGCAATTATTTTGACATCAATTTTTTCTTTGGTATTTAGGATTTTTTTTAATTGCATGTATCTGTGTAGGGGAGTATTTAAATAAGAGGAGCTTGATCACGACACATCAAACACACTAGTCACTAAATCTTAATATATATTTATTATCGTCAAAAGGAGAAGATTATAGAATATAGTAGTTTATGATTTTTGTTTGATAATAATATACATATGTGTGTTTGTTTTTATATAGTATTGTTGTAGAATCGTAGAATGCAATAAACAAATAAATTTCGATTCAACAAATATTTTATTTCAATACAATTTCAATAGTATACACGATTACAACAAAAGCTCCCATTATATTTTAAATATAATATTCGTATTACACTACATTTTCACTTTCATATACAATACACTTTCAAATACAATCACACTCATTTGAATTAGATTCGTTATCTTCTTACTCCAATTGTTTTTCTTCAATCATTTGTTTTGCCGGTTATATAACTATGCATTGAAAAACAAAAAGAAACAAATTGATACTGTAAAAGTATAAATAATTTTGAACTCAACAATGCCTTGGTCTATTGTTTTTTTTTTTTACCTCTTTTCATATTTTGAAATAGTTACCAAAAATATTAATAACGTATACAAGAAACCTAAGACATGCATAGTGTATCACTGTACATGCCATAAGTCTGAACACAACAAAAAAATCAAAAAACTCAATGTCATGCACAAAAGCAAGGTTAATCAGTCAGATGCAGTAAAGTTAAGCTCAAAGGCTCAATACAGTGCATTAGTGTATAATTCAACACAAACAGTGCAAGTCTAAGCTCAATGGCTCCACAAGCGTACAAGTGAAACATAACAGCAAAAGAGAAACATATCAAACAATATAAGAAAGTGCACAGGAGCAGCAAAGCACAACAATGAAAAGAAATGCACACGTGCATAAATTACTCAAAGGTGCAACCAGACCAGCAAAGTAATTCACTAGGCCAAATTCAGTTCAAAAATGCACACAAGACAAAGTACACAAAAAACTGGTGCAACAACCAAGCTAAGATAGAAAAATACACACAAAGGTGCACCAGCAAGGTAGAACAAAGCAAGGCAGTACACTACGATACCAAGAAAAGGGCAGCAACAAACGCTATATTAAACTCCGATAGCACAAAATAAAATATACAAGTGTAATAGCAAGCAGGAGAAACACCGGCATGTACAACAAACATCAGGCTCTATAATCTATCACATGGTGTACACATACACAAGCATAAATTTGAGTACAGTAGCAATACAATTCATAATAAACACACAAGAAGTTCATGCACACACATAATATCAAGATGCAGCAAGGTGCACATCAAGAGAGTGCCACATCACAACAAAGCAACAAGTTAGGTCTATATCAAGAAGCATAAGCAATACAAAGACAAGCACACATGCAACACACAAATGAGTGTCATAACACAAGTCAAGAGCAGGCGAGACAAAACAAAAAGGCTAATGCACAACAACATGCCGAGTACATAGTGGTGCAACATAGCCATATACAGCAAGTACACGGCAAGTGAATGTTGCAGTACACAGTAGTGCACAAGGGCGCAGAAAATACACACAAATGCATCAGACTCAACAACAAGGTATGAAGGTATACAATAGCAAGTACACACACAGGCATCAGACTCAACAATATGGTGCACAGCCAGAAAATCAAACAAGTCATAAAATCAGAACAAGTTTCAAGAGCATCCATATATACATATAAGTATACGTATGCGCGCGCGCACACACACATATATATGGTAAATAGCTAGTCGAACAGCATAGTAAAATGTAAATACATGTGAAGATGCAACATGATGGACATCGAAACTATACAGATGAAACAGTGTTCATCAAAAAATATGCACAAATAATATCAAAGCTATATATGTTTGAGTGTATGCACAAAACGGTTAGAAACAGCAAGGAGAGTATGCACAGGTTGAAATGTTCAGCCAAAATCAAAAAATATATCAAAGATGAACTAGTCAGAGATCATAATACCATTGATCAGAAAATCAACGGCCGAGCATATCAAGTTGATATATTCAAAATCGAAATTCAAAAAAATATATAAAATATCAAGGGAGATTTTTATCAAATCGATCCCTAATCAAACCTATCATCATCGGAAAGATTCAATTAAGTCGAGCTCAATAAAAAAACTCATAAAGGCGTAAATCATACCAAATCAGTAATCGAAAATCGCTCGACGCTTGAAGCGCCGAAGGCGTAAAAATCTCATGAGCAAAGCAATCAATCAATAAAAGAGACATGCAAAATTCCATCAATCAATTAAAGATCGCTAGCTTCAAAATTGAAGAAACCCTAGAAATAATGAGAAAGAAGATTGGCTTGAGAAGATGACATCGGTTTGCAAAAGAACGAGGAATGGGCTGAAAACACGCTCATCTTTTCTTTTAATTTGGGCTGTGTTTTTCGTATGTTATTAAATTGTCATTTTATAATGAATGAGGGTTTCATTTTTTAATTTATTGTGATTATTTTGAAATTTTATAAAACTCTAGTTTTAATTAGGATCGAACTACGGAGAGTAGTTTGGAAAATTCTTAACTCGAGGGTATAGTAAAGGTAGGGTTTTATGCTTAGGGTTTGAACAATCAGGTAAACGATAGTCACAAGTTTACAGAGGTTGCAAGTGTCGATTATTTAATCTTAGTAGAATTTTTGAAGGCAGCGGTAGGCAAGTACTGTCGAAGCTGGGTAAATTTCTTTATTGTTTTTATTTCAACATTTACTTTGTTATTATTTGTACTGCAATTTTTGTCATAAACTCTATTCACCCCCTCCTCTTATGTTAATTTGATCCTACAAGGTTATCCGAGCCAGGTGAGTTATAAAGGGATAGCCAACAAACCACAAGCGGCTGTACTAAAACTAGATCCGATGATAGACCACGATGAAGTTGACCATGAGTTGCGACGGTCGACAAATAGCTGGGAGAGACGCTTAAGTTGGCAAGAAGACTTGGTGTCATGTAGAAAGAAGGTCGGCATTAGATAGCCGATGCATAAACAGCTGGGAGATGGGTCAAGTGGATCAAGCTAAGTTATGCTTATGCCTCACTTTGATTGGCGAGCTAGCTGTTAGAGTTGATGTGCAGTGCCTTGAATGGAAGTTGGCTTGATGTGCAATTGAGTAGAGGGGGTGAGAGGGGTCGAGAGGGACTGAGTTTGGATTTAGGTCGGCATCAGGCGTAGAAGCCCAACCGGCCTGTCTCTAACCTTGGTTAGTATGTAGGTCGATATGTTCCCGAGCCTGCCTGGACCAGACCAAGCCGTGGTTAAGAAACCTCAATCGGTTTATCTTCTTATTTGAAAAAAAATTGAGTAACAATAGGAAAGAACCAAAAGAAAAGGTGTAAGGCTTAGTGGAAACCGAAAGCATTAGTGTAAGGCTTAAGTAGTAATTGCAACCGAAAGTGTTACTGTAAGGCCTGGATTGGCAACCATAGCCAAATGTGTTAGAGTAAGGCCTAAGGTGACATCTGAAATACAAAAGCAATTGGTGTAAGGCTTGACATGGCAACCAAAGCAGTATTCTATAGATGGCACAAGGCCTGGTGTGGCAGTCAAGAGCTGAAAGCATAGGCGTAAGGCTTGGAGTGGGAACCGAAACACAAAATCGTGAGGTTAAGACCTAAACTAGAAAATGAAATCGAATAGTGTAACTAGTTATAACTAAGAAAGCAGTCGATGCATAAGGTATTGGTGGAAACCCTAAGCTAACCTTTAGCTTTTTATCAGAAGAAGAAGGCATAAGGCCCTGGTGACAATCGAATGTTGATTGTTACAAGTTTTGAAAAGAAAGGAGAATGATTACTAAATGGAGTATCGCATGGAATGGGTATTAGTTCTGATTGAATATCATAGCATGTATATGACTTTTAAGAATGAAATAATGATTTATGCTTATGTTACAAGTTGCAAATGACTGTTATGTTAGAGTGGGGGAAAACACATTTCGTGCGTTGGCAGCGAGATCTCACTATATTTGTGATTTGGGTAATATATTGCTCATGCCATACTTTACGTCTAACTATTGTTTTATCATTGTTTTTAGCATAAACTCACGAGTACTCATTCGAGTAGGCTGAGTTTATGGATCTACACACGTTTCTTTCGAAAGACGAGCGTGGTGTTCTAAAGATGAAGCGGAAAGATTGGATGAGATAAATGGATTTTCTAGTTCTCATGTAGTAAGTATTCATGTCATCATCTTCATATGTTGGGCATGACATTATCAACTATAATTTTATTATATTTTTGACCTTTACGTGGACAAGACTATAGGAATTAATTTGGGATTGTAACGATGAGTTCATTTAGTGATGTTCATTTACTGCTCTGTTTACTTAAATCGATTAATGTATAACTGATCTCATCTGTGTCACCGAAAGATAATTCCAAGGTAACTGTATCACATTGGAGTTCCATCTTTGGGTTTTGGAATAAGATATGTTACTGTTGGTATCACAGCTTAGCTTAGGGGACACTTAAGTAAATCAGAGCTACGTAAAGGTTTAGTTAGAGATTAGCTAATAACACCTTGGGATGGTATATGTTATTATATGACATATTTGTATTTTGCTGTTTAGATGTAGGTGGGTATATCCATCGTTCTACTATTTTTTGCTGTTACATTCTAATTCTAATGAAGACTTTCTGAAACAAAAAAGAAAGAATGAAAACGAAGAGTGGATGAATTATAGTATGTGGAGCCAATGCTAGAAGAGAGAACGAAAGTACACAGATGGATGAAGGGAATGAATGAGAAGTGCCTTCAATAATTGAGAATGAGGAAGCTCTACCTATAGTGGGAATAGATGTAAATGCTTTATTCCGATAGTTCATGGTACAGAGGACGAGGGAAAATATGCCCGAGGTTGTCAAGCCGAGACAACTGCAAGGGAAGACTTCTCAAAGCAAAATCAAAACTATTGGAAACTAGGAGGCAAGATGTTAACCAGGAAGGAGCTGGCAGTTGAAGTGTTAAACTGGTTAAAAGTATGTAAGCACATCTTTAAGGATTTAAAGCTAGATGATGCACAAAGGAGAAGATTGGCATCATGGTAGTTTCTCGAAGATTCTATGGATTGGTGGGAGAAGATAATTGCCGAGACCCCTTAGGAGAAGATTACTTGGGCATAGTTTAAAAAAGTGTAACATCCCCTACTTTAAGGCCCAAAGCTAAGTGCTACAGATGCTATAGTAATATATAGTATTTAACTTCCGGTGAAAAAATATGGTAATGTTAATGGTATCCATAATATCTCATAATATCAAAAGCACATGAATATGAAATAGAATCAACAAAGATTACAAAAACAGCTTTTCTGATTACATTTGAATATTCAGTTACATATTCCCAAAACGATCCCCATTATAAAATATAATTGTTACAAATTACGCCAAGAGTGACATATGAAGATGCCCCCTTAGATGCTCAGAATACTAGATAGATAATGGTGAGGAATAGTAGATCTACTTCTCAGAACGTGGAAGGAAATGAGACTGCTAGCATTCAGGAGAGAGACCCCAAGCAATCAACCAATAAGTGTGAATGTTGATCTAGTTGAAGTTCAACCCACTGATTCCATCACAAGAGCTGAATTTCATAATTTAATGAGGGAGCTGATAGAGAGCCGTCGACTACTAAATCAACAAATACAGACTAACATCAACTTGATGAACAATATTACTTAGCAGTAGCATGGGAAAGCAAGGAGGGATCCCACTCCTTACTTGGAATTGAAAAGTTTGAGCTCATCAGATAAATATCACAGGCATAGGCATCGCAGGATTGAAGAAAATTGCACAGATACTTCAAAGCATCGCCTGGCAGACCATTGTAGTCTACCAAGATCGATCTGTGTTGATCCTTCCCTAAGGATCCATACTGATCCCTCCTACAGATAAGGGAGTCCCCCACACACTTGGGGAATCATGTTGGAACTATATTTAAAGGTTTGGATGATGGAGTTCGATTGAATGCTGACCAGGTACCTCCCAGGAATGATGATGAAATGAATGTACAAGATACGTACCGAGATGATGGTGAACCAAAAAGGTGTGAAACGGCTCGTAGACATAGATCGGACCGTTCACGTGGGGTAGAGCATGACCACCACTTGGCACCAACTATCCAAACCCCAGACTTATCGGCAATGGTTAGAAAGTTGGTGAGAGAGAACCAAGGCTTGACTAACAATGATTGAGGAATGTTGAGAAGCCATACCCCATTCACTGATAATGTTCTCCACGTAGAATACCCAAGGAGATTCAACATGCCATCAATGCCTGCCTATGAGGGAAAAACTGACCCCAGCCAGCATATTATGAGATACGAATGGTTGATGGATTCTGCACGAGTCAATGATGCAATCAAGTACAGATGCTTTCCTATAACTCTTTTTGGAATAGCAATGATGTGGTTCATGAGACTACCCTCGTGATCAATTTCTAGATTCGATGATTTGGAAACCAAGTTCGTGGAGCAATTTCGGATGCACGTGACTCGTCCTCAAGATGTGATGTCCCTTTCCAGCGTGATTCAGGCTCCAAGAAAGTCATTGAAAGATTATTTGGAGAGATTACATACAACTTTTATAGAGGTCAATAATCTGAATGACCGTGCGATACTCATAGCCATGACAAGAGGGATTGATCCAATGTCTGAATTTAGCGATTGGCTAGCTGGTAAGCTGCTCGCAACATTGAAGCGCTTTTACACAAAGGCGGCTCGGTTTTTGTGAAAGAAGGAAGCCAGGTCCACCATAAAAAAGAGCATTGCGGGACTAAGTGAAGAAGGAGTGCAAAGTAACATTGCAATGAAACAGTCTGATGATAGTTCTGGGAAACTCCAAGTGAATCTTCAGAATAAACCAAATCAGCAAAAGAGAGGTGGAGATAGAAATCTAGGGCGAAAGAGGGATTCTGGAAGATTAAAGCCTAGGATTCCAATATATAATAATTACACACCCCTGAATACGTCCATGGAGAATATCCATCTATCCACTTGCAATACCATGTAGTATAGGAAGCCGCCTCCAAAAGAATCAACAGAGGAGCAGAAATGGACTGGGAAGCACTATGGGTTTCATGAGTGCTATGGACACAACAAAAATGAATTCAGGCATCTCCAAGATGTTATTGAAAAGATAGTTCGGGAAGGGAAATTGCAGTAGTTTGGGAAAACCTTGCAAGATGGCAAGTAGGACATCTGATCCTAATCGAGGACAAGCTCCATGTATTGCCGAGGAGCTTGCGCAGACGGGTGGAAGACTGATGATAAATACGATAGTCGGAGGACCGCATACGGTGGATAAGAGTTGGTAAAAGATGGGGCACTATGCTAGCATGATTAAGCATGTGGATTTTGAATGTTGTTCGAATACAGAAGATGAAGCTCTAGCTAAATAGCGTCGTACAATGGTGAATGATATTGTGTCTAGGAATAGAGATGCTAATAAGGTAGAGGTTCCAACAATCGGTCCAATGGTCATTTCGGCCATAATTAGCTTCAGCTTAGTAAGAAGGATAATGATTGATTGTGGAAGTTCAGTAAATATAATCTTCAAAAAGGCGTATGATCAAATAAGGATGGAAGCGAAAGATTTAAAACCGTCTAAAGCTCGTATACATGGTTTTAATGGCATTGCTACTGAATCTGTTGGTTATGTGGAATTACTTGTAGAGTTGGAAGAAGGTGAAGGAAGGAGAGTGTGAATCTTTCCCTTTGTTGTTTTGGATGTTGACTCTCCATACAATTTTTTTAGGTCGACCGACCCTAGCTGAATTCTAGGTAGCTCTTTCCCATGGTGTTTAACTTTGAAGTTTTCGACGGATAATGGTGTAAGAGTTGTTCATGGCGATCAGGTGACTGGATGTGCCTATTATGTAGCTGAGTTGAGGGAAGCTCAGTGCAAAGAAAAAGGTAAGGGTGTGAACAAGATTGTCCGCATCCAAGCTATCGAAGATTAACAACTAGCATCCAAGCCTTGGCTCAAGCACCATAGTCGGTTCTATAGAGATATAGATCCGAGAGATGGCGAAGAGAAGTCCAAAGAGACCAAGGCTGCACCGGCTGAGCTGAAAATTGATATTACGTTCAGCCACGATGACCCGCCACGAGTCCTTAAGATTGGGTCACAGCTCAGCCCCTTGATAATGAAAGAACATGCTAGTTTTCTCTGAGCGAATCTAGACATGTTCACTTGGACTCACTCTGATATGTGTGGATATCGGCCCGAGGCATGTCTTGGTGAAGCAAAAAAGATATGACATGGATCCGAAGAGATCTGCCGCTCTCAAAGAGGAGGTGGATAAGTTAGAAGACAACAGGTTTATCCACGATGCACTCTACCCCAACTGGGTATCTAATCCTGTACTTGTGAAGAAAGCGAATAGCAAATGGAGAACGTGCGTTGATTATTCAGATTTGAACAAAGCTTGTCCAAACACAGTTTTCCCCTTTTTAGGGTTGATCAGTTGGTGGATTCGACCATAGGACATGAATTGCTATCTTTCATGGATGCATACTCAGAATATAACCAAATCTCGATGCATATCCTTGATCAAGAGCACACCAGTTTCATTACCATGTTGGATTGTACTGCTACATAGTAAAGCCATTTGGATTAAAGAATGCAGGAGCAACTTATAAGCATTTGGTCAACAAAATATTTAAAGATCAGATTGGAAAGACAATCGAAGTGTATGTGGATGATATTCTTGTAAAATCACAACGAGCAAGAGACCACATTGGAGACTTAATGGAAATGTTTGACATCCTCCGACATTGCACGATGAAAATCAATCCTTTAAAGTGTTTTTTGGTGTTGCATCAGAGAAATTCTTGGGCTTTATTGTCAATTCTCATGGAATAGAAGCTAATCCCGAGAAGATTTAGGCTATCAGTGATATCCAAGTACTAAGAACTATTAAACAAGTGTAGAGTTTGAATGGAAAGTTGCTTCCGTAAACCAATTCATCTCTAGAGCTACCGACAAATGCTTTCTTTTCTTCAATTTGATTAGGAAAGGGAAAAGAAACTTTGAATGGACGTAGGATTGTAAACATACGTTTCAAGCTTTGGTGAATCATTTGAAGAGACCTCCTATCTTGTCAAAATCGGTGGATCATGAGGAGTTGTACATTTATTTGGCTGTATCGGCACACGTTATAAGTGCCGCATTTGCTTCGTGAGGATAATCATCAGCAAACCATTAACGGGAGCTGAAAGGAACTATCTAAAAGTAGGGAAATTGCTATACTTCTTACTAATTGCATCACAGAAGCTTCGTCCATATTTCATGGCACATTCGATCAATGTTTACACCGACCAGCCGTTACGACAGGTCCTACAATGACTGAGACGTCTGGAAGGTTACTCAAGTGGAATATTGAATTCCATCAATTCGACATTACTTATCTTCCTCGGAGGGCTATCCAGGGTCAGGCGTTGGAAGACTTTATAGTAGAGTTTATTATGCAGGATAATTCTCTAGAAGGCAGGGAAATCCCTGCTGTACGGTGGGAATGGTATACTGATGGAGCATCTAACGATCGTTGTTTCGGAACTGGAATTATGCTCGTAACTCCTAAAAATTGGTCAATCTGTTATACGTTAAAGATTGATTTCCCAGTGAAAAACAACGAAGCTGAGTATGAAACTTAGACTGCTGGACTTAAACTCGCCAGAGAACTTGGAATAAAATCTCTCGAAATCTTTTGCAATTCATAGTTGGTAGTGTATCAAGTTAGGGGAGATTATCAACCCAAGGGACAACAGATTGCCCCATACCTTACCCAAGTCCAAGAGTTATTGATAAAATTTGAGTACTATGACATTTCACATATTCCATGAGATCGAAAAAAAGAGGCTGATTCATTGGCAAAATTTGCTAGCATTGGCGATGCACAATAGATGGCTTGTTTCTGGTCGAAGTATTAAATATCCCAAGTATAACAAGACCGAAATCAACTAAACACTAGAAGCAGAGCCTGAAAGGGAATCGTAGTTGACTCCAATCAAATAATATTAACTCTATGGAGTCCTACCAGATAAAAGAAATGAAAAGTGACAAGTCCTTCGTAAAGCTTCATGGTATATTATGTAATAAGAAATTATGTACAAGAAAGGTTTCTCAGTCCCTCTACTCCGGTGTGTGTCGCTCATGATGAGATAAAACATCTTCTAAGAGATGTTCATTAAACGGAATATAGCGATCATACTAGGGGCAAACTCTGGCAAATAAAATATTCCGCTATGGATATTAATGGCTAACCGTAAATCGAGACGCCGCTAATTATGTAAGACGGTGTGATAAATGTCAGATATATGCACAAGTCCAAAGAGTTCTACTAGTAGAAAATCACACAAATGGTCAGCCCATGGTCGTTCGCCATGTGGTGTATAGACATTATTGGTTTTGGCGCAAAATATGCTATTGTTGTAGTTGATTACTTCACCAAATGGGTCGAAGCAAAACCTTTAGCCACAATCACAACCAAGAAAGTAATCAACTTTATTATCTGAAACATCATATGTCGCTTCAGTCTTCCATGAACCATTGTAACAGACAACGGGACTCAATTCGATGGTGTTGAATTCAAAGACTTTTGTCGAAGATATCGTATTGCAAAGAGATTTGCAGCGGTCGCTCACTCTCAGGCAGATGGGTAGGTTGAAGCTGTAAATAAAATCATAAAGTCCATTATGAAGAAGCATTTGGAGAAGGCTAAAGGCAGGTGGGTAGATGAACTCCCTACAACACTTTGGGCTTATAAGACCATCCACAAGTTCGCGACTAGACGTACTCCATTCGCCTTCGCCTGCGGTTCCGAAGCCTTTTTCCTAGTGAGCTTGAAGTTCTTTCTCATCGAGTTACTTTCTAAGATCGTAAAGCAAATAAAGATCTCCTCTTCGAATCTCTTGACTTTATAGATGAGAAGCATGAGGAAATCGATCTAAGGGCAGTTGCACGTCGACGCCGAGTTGCCAGGTATTATAACATTAAAGTTCGATCTAAAAACTTTGAAATTGGTGATCTTATGCTAAAATGGTTTTTTCCTATACCCCACGCATGAATCCAATCTAGGAAGGACCATATGTCATTGAACAGAGGCTTGGAAAAGAACTTTCAACCTAGCGACGGTCGATGGCATCACACTTCCAAGGTTGTGGAATAGCAAGCATCTACGATGCTATATCACTAAGTTTATTTCATTTTCATTTCAACTGCATTTACTTTTATAATTTTCTTTAGCATTTTATTTTTAGATGTATATTAAGATAGCTTATGTTATCATTTCCATTTAATGAATAAAGTTTCGGACTTTCTTTATGTTTATGTTTACTATAAGCATTATGCATTAATCACATGATGAAACTAATTGATATCGATAAGTGCGAATAGGCATGTAGAGTTTGAAATTAACTAGTTATGCTAGTTCCCAATAGGACTAAACAAGATGAGCATGGTCCAGTTGTTCATTTGACAACTCTTATTCATAATCCGAATGACAGGATACACAATAAGGGATAAATGCGGCTCGACCATCTAATGATTGAACAAATCTGGCCAAACTATAGGATTGAGATAAAATGAGAGTGACTGCACTTCAAAATAACTCTATATCCCTGGAGTATGGACTGGAGTATAAACATGAATCGGATGTGAATCTTCCACCCATGAAATAACTCTAAGTCCCTGTAGTGCGGATTGGAGTATAAACATAAATCGGATGTGAATTGCCCACTTGCGATATAACTCTAAGTCCTTGAGTATAAATATAAATTGGTTATGAATCGTCCACCCGCGAAATAACTCTAAATCCTTAGAGTGCGGACACGAATAAAAATGTGACGCCTCATGTAACGATCCCGGATTTTTTTTCTAAGTTTAAATTGGAAATTAATTTAATTTTTGATTAAACATTGTGAAATTAATTGGTAAATTGATTTGAGTTTCTCCAAATTCAACAAAAATATGTGTTTTATAAATTGATTGAGAATAGAATTTTGGGTTATATCTGAATACCTCAAATTTAAATTATATGTGTTAATACAAACAAAATATACTATAAAAAAATAAAAATAAATAAATATATATATATATATATATGTAGACATACGAGATAATAAATATTTAATTTAGAAATACACTTATGTATGTAAAATATAAAATCAACACATTAGCTAAAATCTAACAACATATTGAATATAGAACTTCATTTAGAATGCAAAGTAATATGACAAAAGAAAGAAATATATGCTCAAGTATGTATACAAATTAAATTTGATGTGAATGATAAAGTGAAGCAAGAATATGTTGCTATAAATTTAGTTATGCAAAGGCTAAATAAATATCTATGTATAGAAAACAAAAATGTACATACAAATCAAATAGCATAAGTATGTAAACCAAATGGTAAGCATATGCATTTATTTCTATCTATTCTCAACAAAAAAAATCATTTCAGCCGAAAAGAAAAAAAATGATAAGCATAAGCTTATAAAACAAGTATGTACTCATGAAAATAAGACAATGATAATTAATGCTAGCCTCGTTAGCACACAAAATAGGTTTATATCAGCCACCAAAGTAAGATTATCAGCCACCAAACAAAAATAAAAATCTTTGGTCAAAAAATGTAGGCAAGAGAAAAAAATATTTGATCAAATAAAATTAAAAAAAAATCTCTGACTTATATTGTATAAAAGAAAATAATCACCCTATACAAATATATCCCCTCTACACTTCTTTTATACATTAACTTCCTCATTTCATTTCGTTCATCAAAACACAGTGAACCAGAAAATAAGCATCACTGTTTTCAAACTCAAATTTATTCAATTAGAAAAAAAAAAATCAAAACAAAGCAACAACCTGTTGCAAAATATCTTAACCTGGAAAATAAAGCCTGTAAGCAAAGAAAAAAATCTGAAAGATCTGAAGCAGTAGATCAAAGTCCAAATTCAACAATCAAGCATCATCAAAACAAGAGCAACAACAAAACAGAAAAGAGATTAAAGAAGAGGGCTTCAGCTTGCATTTTCGCAACCTGTTTCAAATAGAACTCTGTTCATTCTTATGGAATCTAATGTGCGTAAACATTTAAATTTAAACTTAAGTAGGTTATAAAAAAATTTGTTGCTTAAGTAATTGCTGTGATGATGATGCTTACATGTGTATATAATAGCATAGAATCTATGAATATCAATGCATTTGAATATGCATCTGTGCTTCTCTGTTCTTTTACTTACAGAGATTTTAAAATGAACCAAAAATTCAAAACTTCCCATCTAAACACTTTGAAGCTTTGGGTTTCAAACAAATTTGTCTAGTTTAAACACCATCTAGATTTTGAAAACAAGTTTAAGTAAATTTAGTTTGGGAGATTCCTATAAACAAAAAAAATTCAGTTGAAAACTTAAATAATGTGATAAATCAAATGTTGTAATATATTAATTCAAATATATGTCTTGAATCAACGTTGAAAGTTAGGATTTTTAAGACAAAAATCAGAATTTTTAATATTGAATTGAATGTGAATTTGGGAAATGTCTGGAAAATGGTTCTTGATCAATTTCTGGTGATTCACTGATTTGTTGAGGACGGGGTTTTTTGGGGTGGTAGTGGAGTGAACGGTGGTTGTAGAAAAAAATGCTAGGATGGTGTGTGGTTGGTCGTGGTGGCGGCGGCGAACTCGTAAACCTAATTTTGTCGAGGCTTGATGTTTCGATTCATTCGTCACCTATGATGGATCGAGTGTTGCGTGTTTCTGGAGGATGGCAGAGGAAACGACGACAAATATATGGCCGGAGTTTGAGGCTTTCTGGTGGTCGGAGGCTCGAGATTGGGGTAGTTCCAGGCTTGCGTGTTTTTTTCCAGTATTAGTTCAGAGTACTCGAATTTGATTTCGAGTAGTTATTGATGGAATTTGTGTTTGGATGGTCTGAGTGTGTCGTCACTGACCTAGGGAGGGACGTGACGTCGACCAGTGGTGGTCCGAGCCACCGTGCATGTGCACGGTGCAGTTTTGTTTCCTATGAAGATGAGTTGAGCAGTGGACTTGTACTCGAGTATTAACTCGAGTTTTTTCGTGAATTTCTCGAAGCATAGGGGTGATTTGGCTCGGGGTTTTGATATAAGGGGTCGGGTCAAATTGTTAGTTACAGGTTTTATTTAAAACCTATCAGTGTTTAAATTTAAAATGAAATTAAAAATTGAAAGCCAGATTTAAACAAAGTTTTAAATAAGTTTTAAAGCAAGGATTCAAAATGAATTTGATTCTAATTTTAAAATAAATAAATTTTATAAAATTGAAATGTTTTAATAACTTTAAATTGTTAAAGTATTTTATAAAGCGATTTTAAATTTTGAAATTAAAGATTTAAACAGAGCTTTAAATCTAAACTTAACTCGGGAAAATAAGAGAAGGACTCGGGTGTTTACTCAAGTAAACTGGAATCTTGCTCGGGTTCGCGTATGAGAAGAAGGAAGATAACTCGAAGCAGGGTCGAGTTATCATCGGTTCTAACCGAAGTCAGGGCAATCAAAATTTAAAACTTGTTTTAATAAGTTCTTTTGGAAATGTAAAAAAAAATGAAAATGTTTTAATCCTTTATAAATTCTTTAAATTAAATGTCTTTCAAAACCTTAATTAAGAAACAGTTTGATTGTTAAATTAAGTATGTTAAATACTTAAAGATATTTTAAAATTTAATTATTTTATGAATAAAGTTAAATTATAATTAAACGTAAAGGTTTTAGAAATGTTATTTAGTATCTAACAAAGAGGATGTTTATCTTAAGTATAATTAAGATTTTGATAATTCATGAAATAAATAAAAAATTAATTAAGTAATTAATTAATTAAAGTGCATTAAGTGATTAGGGATAATCACTTATTGCAATTAATTAAGAATAATTAATTAAATGGTAATTGATTTGGGGTTGATTAATTTATTAATGAATTAATTAAGGGAAATTAATTAGAGGATAATTGAATAATTAAAGGTCAATTATTCAATAATTAAAGGTTGATTTATTTAATTAATAAATGATTAAAGGACAATTAATCAAATGATTTGAAATCGATTAATGTTAATTACCATGATCGATAACTTATCTGATTTAACTTAATCAGATAATTAATTAAGTTACTTATGGATGTTTTGAATTCTATTGATTGTCGAACTGTTTGATATTTCTGATATATGCTTTGTGCTATGAATTGTTTCGGTATGATCTGTGATGAATGTAATTTATTTATCTGTGATAAATTTATATTATTTATCTGTGTATCTATGAATGAACAATAAGCGTTATAGATTATACCGTTTATCAATATCGATGTGCTTAAATATGTGATGTGATTATTTATGATGCTGCACTATTGTGTGAAACCCCTGGACTACACAATGCACACAAAAATATGGATTGCACGAGGAAATCAGTTAAGTCACAGATTTTTAATGATTTTAACAAATGAATTCTTGAATCCAAAATAGTTTTGGAATTGGAATTGAGAGCTTTTGAAAACGAGTTTTCAAAAAAAATTATTTTAATAACTTAAAAAAACTTGAAATTTAAATAATTTGATTCAAATTTGAATTCAATATTTGAAATTGAATTCAATGATTTGGAAATTATGGTTTAGAAAGATTATACGAGTTATAAAGGTGTTTATATGGGTTTTTAACCATTTAAAAAGTATGGTTTTGGAAATTTAAATTTAAATCCAACTTTTATACTCGAACTGCTTTAACTTATGTAAATTGTAATCAATTTTTCCTAAAACGAGAACTATTTGTTCAAATAATAATAGCTTTCATAAATAGAAAGGATTTCCAATTTTTATCGAAAGATTTTAAGTTTGAAATGAAATTGTAAATAGTTTGGAAAAATTAAGAATTAACCTTTGTGGAGATGATTAAATCTTGTTTTGAAAACAAAGAGGATTTTAAATGGTATATCTTCCATATACAAGATTTGAATTGGAACTGGTTTGAAACTTATGAATTAAATCTTTAATTTAAAGATTGGATGAGTTAACCCAATTTGAAATGGAATTGTGTTGAAAGGCCGTAAATAAATCTTTGTGAAAGATTAGTAAACTTTGTGAAATAAATCTTTTCATTTAAAAAGATTTAAAATGGTAATTTGTTTAAACCATTTGAAAGAAAAGTTTGGATAATAAGTTGTGACTTAATTAAAGTCCCATTATCCATATGTTTTTAAATATTATGCTCATTATTCGGTTTAGCCGGGAGAGGACTTTGTATCATATAACCCATTCCGAATAATGAAACGTCGATATGGATAACTTTTGAAGACCGGTGGTGAAGACCGGGTACTTTCGAGAACGAAAGGATAATCCGTCGATTGTCTCTGCACTGAGTTGCGTCGGTATAGGGATTTCCTAAGTGATGGGAAGTCCGATCGAGATTGTTGATACCCGAATTTGCAAGGGCTTCTTCGAAAGTGCCTTCAGTTCCGTTCGAACCCGAAACAGACTTGTATGGTTATATGTCTGACACTACACTTTGAGATATAAAGCAGATTGCTTTCAAATACATATATGTTGGTGGCGGAGAATTTATTCTCTTAGTTTAACACCCTTCTCTAAGACGTACGAGCTCAGAGGTTACGTAGTTGAAGGTTATCAGTGATATATTCCCAATTTGTTAGTGTGGGATGCTAAGTGCTGCTGTGTGTTGATGATCATTTGTTGATCATTGGTGATCAAAGCACGGCTCTTGTATAAAGCGTAGCTTTGTGGACGAGACTGCATCAGGACCTCACACCCTGGAAATGGTCGAAACAGGAAAGATGCGGCAAGGTTATGAGGGTCGCGCCCTTTAAGGTGTGTCATTCCCTTCTGGAGAAGGGTGGTATCATGGTATGGAGCCCAGATACTTACTCATGTGGATACTGTAGATCTATTACTTTGTGATTGCTTTGTGGTTGAGTAGTAGTTACCTAGTTACAGAGGTAACCCGACCTTGCGTTGGCAGAGATCCGGTTAGGTTCTCGGGACGTCCTGCCAGAGGCGTACCCATGTGGCAGTAGGAAGTTCCTTAGCCTGACCATTTATTGGAAATCCAATCTTCAATACGTGCCTTGTACGGTTTTAGTTGTAGAACCTGCCATTTACTTATGGTGATCACCACTGTTTAGATGGTAGCTATAGTAGGCATAGTTCGGAATGTCTATGCTGGCTAGGATTAATATTATACTTTCGAAAGCATCTCCACTATGCACTAATAATAATATTAAAGAAATTTTCTCGTATCAAGCATATTTGACTATCATAAGGAGAAATCTCCTCCAATTCTGCGTTTGCATTGTGTGTGTGGCAGGAGGCCTTATGGTAGTTTCATTTTTTTCAAAAAGCATTGCGGATTTATTTTAAATCCTTTGTTGTCCACTTTAAAGATAAACTATTTTGTTTACTCATACCAGTCCCATGACTGACCTGGAGTTTATTGTTCCTTTCTTAAACTCTGGGTGCCCAAAATTTTCCCACATGGGCAGTCTAGAGTTGGGTTTTTCAGATAGTCAGGTTTAGTAGATTATCTGGAGTTAATCCAGTCTTTGGATCATGACTGCACTTGCTTATCTTTGTGGAACGTGATGTTGGTTCGAGTTAGCTTTGGATTGGAGCATTGGATTTGGAGATGCATTCTTTTGAGGATATTCCTTCCGCTGTGTCTCGTATCTCTGATAGTATTGATATATATTGTATCATTCTGTTGTATCATATTATACCAGATATTGTATCTGTCATTGTATCAATGTTATATATATATATATATATATTGATAGTCATTTCTTCCGCTGTGTTGTACTTAATGTGTTATAAGCTCCGGCGAACCAGATTTGACTCTTGGATCTGCGGCATTTGAATACGAGTGTCGTATTCGGTGCCGACTTTCGAAGGTCGAGTCAGGGGCGTAACACCCCACCCTGAGACTCACATTAACAAATTGTATTACTGAGTAATATTGTCTGCTAATGCAAGGAATAGGGCTGGATAGGAGCGACCATCTATAGTCTTTTCTTAAATATCTACTGAATACATCGATAATGCCATTTTTTGGATCGGCATATCCAATAAATACTTAATACAAAGCCATAAGTGGCTGTAGGTTCTATCAAAACAAAATACAACAACTTAAATGCAAAACACATCATAGAACAACAGATAATCCCATATATACACACATATACAGATACATCACAGAGTATACAAAATGATACATCACATATGTGGTATGACGACCATAAAATAAACACGATTCAAAAGAATTTATATATTAGAGTAGCAAACCAAAATGGACTACACAAAAAGCTATAACAAAAGGAGCTAGCAGAATACTTCATGCAGAAGCAGAATAAGCTAAGTCCAAATGTACCTAACCTGAAACACATCAGTCCGACCCGAGTATAAAATACATGGGTTAGTCTAGCTAAACAAATCAGTTTATAAGGATAAGTAATAATATGAGCATAAGGATAATGTGATAATATTCTCGAATTGGAAGGAAAAACCTAAAGTGTATGATTACATCGAGTGATAATATGGTATCACTACACAAACATATAATCTCAAAAGAGATAAAATAACCCATAAAACGCTAAAAGTAGCGAGCCTCATATCATCGGCATTCATAAAGCATCAAATATGGTTTAGGGGAAAACCTTAAACCGCCATCTTGGCAAACCCAAAACGTGCATAAAGTGATCCCATCCCAAACGCGCCATAAGGCAAATATATCTCCAAAGAGGAGAATAAAATCTCAAGCAAACACCAAAATGTAAATCTCATATAACGCCAGTGTAGGCAATTCAACTCTCAAAAATAGAATTTCCAAGAGTACAAATTCCTGAAAGGTAATCGCCACAAAGATATATCGAATGGTTCATAGGACCAATTCCGAAAAGGGGTGATACACTTGGGAAAACAGTCAAAGAAACCATCTTAAAAGTGTTTGCACGTGCATCTGGCCGAAGCCTTGAAAAGTACTATTATCTCAAATAGGTACCTCGCTCGAAGGCAAAACGTCGCAATGGAAAATACGCCGCAATGGAAAATACGCTGCAATGGCAAATGTCTCAAAGATAAATACGCCGCAATGAAAAACGTCTCGAAGATAAATACGCCGCGATGGAAAATGCCACAATGGCAATGACCCGAAGGTCCAGTGCTGGCACGCCGCAATGGCAAATGTGTCCCAAACTCTCGAATAGGAACCCGAATAGTGTTAATTGCATCTCATATCACACATTCGCACTAAAAGGTTTACTAATCGCCAGCAAATTTCACACTCAAAGCAGTAAAACTTTACCTCATCTCATCGGTAAACTCGACCCGAAGGTTAAAACGATCAAACAGACATGTCAGGAATTAACCGGTAAGATAAGCACATATGTCCCATACCATGTTTAATAAAACCGTTTAATTCTCCTTATCATTCGCTCAAATAGTGCAAAAATGTGTATTTTATATATAAAATAATTTATTTGAGAAAACAAGCTTTTAAAACCATTTTTCGAAATCACTTTTGAAGACAATATTTGAAAATTCCCTTATTATAGAGAATAAATAGATTTGGTAGCTTAAAATAATTTAAAAATATTACATAATAATTATTTTAAATGCCAATTTGTTTTACAAATTATTTCAAAATTGTTTGAAAAAAATTTGCGCTTGAAATAAAAGAAATCACTTAAAACTGTCATTCAAATTCAATTCAAAATTGAACTTCAAATTCATAAAAACTTGGCTAGCCTATTGATAGGCATCATAACCATCAAAACATTCCATAAATATCATAAAAACATGAAGCAAAAGTCAAAAGTCGAACAGAAAAAAGAACATAAAAACACTTGGGAAAAAATAATACCCATATCTGAAATCTTCTCTGGATTCAATTTTCGGACATAAAACAGGTAACCGAACAATCTTTGATTGAACTAAAAATTGGTATGCGCAAAGTAGAAAACTTTATCTTTCAAGTAAAAAAAGAATCAATGAATTCCAATAGAAAACGAAAAAGTTATGTTGTCTCAACCATACACTTAGACCATGTTTGTAACAGTTCAACAAGAATGTGCCTAGGCCCGAAAATCCATTTTGGGTTCATCTTCCAGACATGAAACGGAGGACCATATTACCTCATATTGAGTTGAAATTTGGTACGCGCAAAGTAGAAAACTTCATATTTCAAAAAAAAAGAATCAATGAATTCCGACTGGAAATGAAAAAGTTACATTGTCTCAAACATGGGCTCGGGCCATGTTTGCAACAATTCAAAAACAAAATATGCCCAAGCCTGAAAATCATCTTGGGTTCAACTTCCAGGTATGAAATAGAGGACCAAATTACCTCAGATTGGGCAGAAAATTGGTTTGAATATAATATAAAACTTCTGCTTTCAAACAAAAAAAGAACCATGCAATTTCGATAAAATATGAGAAATTTATGATGTCTCAAAGTTGAACCCAAGCAGTGTTTTCACTATAAAACTCTGGGCAAAAACATGCTCTGAATCAAAGTTTGGCAGGATATTTCTATAAGTTATATAGGTTTAAATGACCTGAAATTTGGTATGCTTATAATAAAAAACTTTATATCTCAAACAAAAAAGAATCACGCAATTCCAGTAAAGAATGAAATAGTTATGCTATCTCAAACATGAACTCAGACCAGGTTTGCAGCAACTCAGCAAATAATTTCTGCAGGCAAAAATCTGCTTTCGAGTTGATTTTCTACCATGGTTTTGAACATCCAAATGACAATAATTTTCAAGCAAAATTTGCAGAGATGAAGTTCAACATGCAAGCTAATAAATACAAGAAATCCGGCAGCATTTCATTGTCGGAATAGAGAGATATGACTGCACAAATGTGCTACTCAAAACAGTTAATGTAGAAAATCGAAACAATTCAAAAATGATTTATTGTAAGCAATTTTCACAAAATCACACAACATATTCTTAGGTACCAAAAATTTATTTTACATCAAAATAAAAGATTGTTTAACTTTAAAAGTTTATTTTTACTAATTAAAACTCTTATTTCAATTAAAATGCACTAATTACACTTCATTTTTTAACTTCAAAAATTACATAAATTTATTTTTCTTGTGTTATTAAATATAACAAATCATATTTTGAACATTTTTACAAACAAAACTTATTTTTAAACCAAATTTCTCATTTTTATTTATAGTAAACCAAATTTAAATCAAATGCTTCTTTTTAAAAATACATAAAAGAAATATTTGGCAATAATTACCAAAATTATTGCATTTATCAAACTTAAAACCATGTTTTGCTCATTTTAATCCAAACCATTGAAATAAAGTTTCAAAACTTTATTTTCACATTTTTAAACCTATTTTTTATTTAAAATAAGCAATTTTAAATCTCCAATTAATTTTTTATTTTACAATATTAAATTATAATCACCGTTATAATTTGATATTACAGGTAATCATCTAAACCAGGGTTATTACAGACTCCTCCCCTTATAAAAATTGAGTCCTCGAAATTTGTAGAGGAGTTGTATTCAAAAAAAATTACTTTATCAAGCAAAAGAAATTAAGTAAGCTTGAGTTGAGAAACTCTCACCAGTGATAAAAGAAGATAGAAATCCAGGATAAGACCGCTTGATAGATTTTCAGGTTTTCCAAGTATAGTCGTTGAGATTAGTAGACCGTTGAACCTTAACGAGCGGCTTGTCCTTATTTCGAAGGCGTCTCACCTCCAAAGAAAGAACACGAATAGGATGCTACTTGATAGATAAGTCTGGTGAGAACTCAAGCTCTTTCACGTCAGGTGAAACAATAATAGAATAAGAATCTCGAAGGCACTTCCGAAGCTATGAGACGTGAAATACGTCATGAATGCCAGATAACGAGCTGGAAGTGAAACTCTATAAGCCATGGGGCTAAATTCAATAATAGGAAATGGTCCTATAAAGCGAGGAGCTAATTTTCCTGTTGTACTAAAATGCATAACCCCTTCAAAGGAGAAACACGAATAAAGACGAGATCACCAATAGAGAACTTGAGAGGCTTCCTACGGTTGTCTGCATAGAATTTCTAGCGGCTCTGTGCCTCTTTCATTCTCTGCCGAATAAGAATAATCTTTTTAGAAGAATCACAAATAGAATCGGGGTCTAGAATAAGCTTCTCCTCGGATTCCAACCAACATGATGGTGATCGACATGGCCTTCCGTTTAAGGCTTCGAAAGGAGTCATACCGATACTAGACTGAAAACTATTATTGTAGGAGAATTCCACAAGGGGTAGGTTATCCTCCCAACTACCACTGAAATCTAGAATGCAATCACAAAGAAGATCCTAGAGAATAAGATTCACCCGTTTAGTCTTTCCATCGGACTGCGGATGATATGCTGTGCTAAAATTAAGCTTTGTTCCCACAGCTTGTTGAAGACTCTGCCAGAAATGACTCATGAATAGCGGGTTACGGTCACAAACAATTGAACTAGAAACACCATGAAGTCTCATGATTTCCTTGGTATATAACTTAGCCAAATGAGAAGCACTCCTATTAGACTTAATAGGAATGAAATGAGCTGATTTGGTGAGACGGTCAATAATAACCCAAATGC
This sequence comes from Allium cepa, assembly GCA_030765085.1. Taxonomy (NCBI): domain Eukaryota; kingdom Viridiplantae; phylum Streptophyta; class Magnoliopsida; order Asparagales; family Amaryllidaceae; genus Allium; species Allium cepa. The sequence goes on from CM060934.1 coordinate 693,923,902, forward strand.
TAGAATGGCCTGATCTCGAACGAGGTAGGCCATCAATGAGATCCATCGAAATCTGATCTCATTTCCACAATGGAATCTCTAGAAGCTGAAGGAGACCAGAAGGGTACTGATGTTCAACTTTGATACGTTGACAAGTCATGCAATTACTCACATAACTCGCCACATCACGCTTCATGCCTTCCCAATAATAAAGGCGATGCATATCGGCATACATCTTACTACTGCCGAGATGAATGGTATATTCAGAATGATGACAGTCATCGAGAATGTCATGCTTAAGTGCAAAATCAGAAGGCACAACAAGACGGTTCTTCTTGCAAAGACACCCATGAGAATCAATGCTGAAATCCCTAAACTCCTCGTCACGGGACTTAGACTCACGAATTTGGATAAGATGCACAAGATCAGGATCACGCCGCAGAGCATCGATAATACGATCCAATAAGCTAGGTCGAGCTTCCAAACTGAATAATAGAATAGACGAATCAGAAGATGGAGATCGATCACGAATAACGCAAAGAGATAAGGTCTCAAGAACATGCCATTCGGCTAGCATCATAGAAATAACAGCCGAATGTTTGCTACTAACCGCATCAGCAACACGATTACCCTTACCAGGGGTATATTGGATATTGAAGTCATAGGAGGCAAGGAACTCGAGCCAACGCTATTGCCTCAAATTGAGCTCCCTCTTAGTGAACATATACTTTAAGGAGCTGTGATCGGTGTATAGAATAAAGTGATCGCTTAATAGATAATGTCGCCAGATCTTCAAGGCGAAGACGATAGTGGCTAACTTGAGATCATGAGTGGCATAGCGTACTTCATTCGGTCATAGTTCCCTAGAAGCATAAGCAACTACCCGATCCTTCTGTATAAGCATGGCACTGAGGCCACATTTACTGGCATGGGTGTAGACAACAAGAACCTGATTCCCCTCGGGAACCACTAGAATAGGAGCATTAGTGAGAAGCTCATTCAACTGCTGAAAAGAAGCTTCACGCTTATCGGACCAAATAAATCGAATGCCTTTTCGAGTAAGGCTGGTGAGAGGAAGCACAATACGAGAGAAATCCTTAATGAATCAGTGGTAATAACCCGCCAATCCAAGGAAGCTACGAATCTCGTGAACATTCTCAGGCCTCTTCAATCCTCGATGGATTCGATCTTCGAAGGATCGATCGAAATGCCTTCGAAAGAAACAACGTGGCCTAAGAACTTAATCCTATTCTCCCAGAAATGACATTTGGAGAATTTGGCTTTAAGCTGATGGTGACGAAGAGTACTAAAGACAATTCTCAAGTGATTAGCAAACTTGGCTTCAGACTTCGAATAAACAAGGATTTGTCGATGAACACAAGGACGAACTTATCGAGGTATTCTCAAAATACTCGACTCATAAGATCGACAAAGAAAGCAGGTGCGTTCGTCAAACTGAACGACATAACGAGCCACTCGTAAGATCCATATCGAGTGCGGAAAGCTGTAAGAGGTATGCTAGCTTGCGCGACTCGAAGCTGATGAAAACCAGCGGCAAGGTCGAGTTGAGAGAAGACGTTAGCACTACTCAATTAATCAAACATATCATCGATCCTAGGTAATGGATACCTACTCTTGATGGTCAACTCATTAAGCTTGCGGTAGTCGATGCAAAGCCTACGAGTTCCATCGGACTTTTCATGAAGACGACCGCGGCACCCCACGGTGAAAACAAGACTGAATCAACTTCTTGGACTCAAGCTCTAAAAGCTGCTTTTTGAGTTCCTCATTTTCCATTGTAGACATCCTCATGGGAGGACGACTAACTGGCTGCGTGACTGGAATGAGATCAATGTGGAACTCAATCGTCCGCTTGGGTGACAAACCCGAAACAGGCTCAAATACATCAAAGAAGTCACAAACAATAGGAATATGAGATATATCATCATCTTCTCGTGAGTGTAGAGAATATAAAGCCACCTCGGAGTTATCCACATTTGGAAGAACAAGTGATATCTAAGTAGACGAATCTAGAAGTCGAAGATATAAAATTCTTTCAGGGCAAATAATCCTGGCATCGTATTGCACTAGCTAGTCCATACCCAAAATCATACCAAATCCCAAATAAGAAATAACGTGTAGATTTGCATGAAAAGAAAATCCACATAAAACAATCTCAACATCATCACAAAGCATGCTAAGGGTTGTAGATCCCTCGATAGGATTCGCAATCCTCAATGAAGTAACCATATAAGAAACATCCAAAGACAAATCATCGATGAGCTTCTTTGATACGTATGAATGCGACAGACCTGTATCAAAGAGGACTCGAATAGAACGATCATGAAACAACAATGAACCTTCAAGAATAGAAGAGAAGTACCTCTACGCTGAGAAGAACCTCCAGAAGCATCCACTACATTCAGCTTGCCAGATTTAGAATTATTTGAAGCAATAGGACAAGTGGAAATACGATGGCCTTCCTTCTTGCAATAGCGGCAGAAGAGAGGCTTAGGAAAATCTCGAATCATATAGTCAGAAGAACCACAATTAAAACACCCCTTTCGAGTAGGAGGTGCTCCACTAGGCTTGGAATTAGGACCAGATCCAGTGTGCTTCTTCTTCTTGGAAGGGAAAAACTTCCGCTTATGAAATGGGAACTTCTTCTTATTGGGGTTCTTGCGAACCTCAACCTCATCACCACTATCGCACTCCTTTTCGACTGCTTCGAGATGAAGCGCCGAGTTAACCAACTCCTTGAAAGAAAGCTTGAGCTGGAACATTAAAGACTTCTTCAAATAATTCTTAAGGCCAGATACAAACTTCAGATTCTTCTTATAAGAGGTTCTAATGTATTCAAGACCATACTTAGATAAGTCCTCGAATGATGAAACATAATCAGACACGGAGGACTTCCCTTACTTCAACTCAAGGAAGCGACGGGATAATAAAGCTTTCTCTGATTCGAGAATGAACTTAAGCTCGAATCGTTCCCTAAACTGTGCCCGAGAAAGAGTAGACTCATCGAGCTTGGCTATGAGAAGCTCGTACCAATCAAGGCATGCTCTTGCAATAGGCTGGATGCTACAAGAACTCTATCGTGATCATAAAGATCCATGCGAGAGAAGATGTGCTCGCACGTATGAATCCAAGCTTGGACCTCAAGAATGGACTTGGAGCCTTTGAACGATTTTCCTTCGAGGTGAGAGAAATCACCGCTCAAGCGTGCAAAGACAGACTTGCATGGAGGAGATGCTCGAGTAGGACCCGGAGGCTGAGTGCTCCTAAATAACTCAATAAACTGGTCGACAGACATATAAACGTCGTCCGAATGCGAGCCGCTGGATTGCCCAGCATCCGAGCATCGTCCTCTGCCTCTTCTAGCCATTAGCTGAAAGTTAAGATAAGATAAAGATTATTCACATGGTAGATATCATTAATTCAAATATGGAATATTACGGAATTAAAATGAATTCCTTGATATATTCCCAAAATTCTATCTACCCCAAAAGATACAAAAAGAACAAAGGCACGTTGATTCAGGGATCCATAACACTTTTGTTACACTTAGATGTATCATAATATGTGTTTTTGTTCTGTGTTTATCATATTTTTTTCTGAACTCAGCTCTGATACCAGGCTATGATGCCCTAACCTGAGGCCCACATTAACAAAGAGTATTACTGGATAGTACTGTCTGCTAATGCAGAGAATAGGGCTGGATAGGAGCGACCATCTATAGCCTTGTCTTAAATATCGACTAAATACGTCGACAATGCCATATTATTATTATTATTATTGGATTGACATATGTAATTAATACTTAGTACAAAGCCATAGGTGGCTATAGGATCTACCAGAACAAAATACAACAACTTAAATGCAAAATACATCACAGAACAACTGATAATCCCATATACACACACATATACAGATACGTCATAGAGTATACAAAAGGATACGTCATATATGTGGTATGACGACTACAATACAAACATGAGTCAAAATAATTTACATATCAGAGTAGCAAACCAAAACGGACTACACAAAAATCTATAAAAAAAAAGAGCTAGCAAAATAGTCCATGCAAAAGCAGAATATGCTAAGTCCAAATGTACCTAACCGGAAACACCTCGGTCTGACATGAGTATAAAATACATGGGTCATTAGCTAAACAAATCAGTTTACAAGGATAAGCGATAATATGAGCATAAGGATAATGTGATAATATTCCCAAATAGGAAGGAACAAACTAAAGTGTATGATTACATCGAGTGATAATATGGTATCACTACACAAACATATAATTCAAAAGAGATAAAATAACCTGTAAAACGCTAAAAGTAGCGAGCCTCCTATCATTGGCATCATAAAACATCAAATATGATTTAGAGGAAAACCTAAACCTGCCATCTTGGCAAATCCAAAACATGCATAAAGAGATCCCATCTCAAACACGCCATAAAGGAAATATATCTCCAACGAGGAGAATAAAATCTCAAGTAAACGCAAAAAGGAAAATCTCATGTAACGCATAACGCCAGTGTAGGAAATTTAAATCTAAAATATAGAACTTCCAAGAGTTCAAATTCCCGAAAGGTAATCGCCACAAAGATATATCGAATGGTTCAAAGGACCAATTCCAAAAAGGGGCGATACACTTGGGAAAACAGTCAAAGAAACCATCTCAAAAGTGTTTGCAGGTGCATGTGGCCGAAGCCTTTCCAAGTACTATTATCTCAAATAGGTACCTCGCTCGAAGGCAAAACGTCGCAATGGCAAATACACCGCAATGGCAAATACGCCGCAATAGCAAACGTCTCGAAGACAAATACGTCGCAATGGAAAAATGTTTCGAAAACAAATACACCGCAGCGGCAAACGCCGCAATGGCAATGACCCGAAGGTCCAGTACTAGCACGCCGTAATTGCAAATGTGTCGCCAACTCTCGAATAGGAACCCAAATAGTGTTAACGTGCGTCCCATACCACACGTTCGCACTAAATGGTTTACTAATCGCCAATAAATTTCACACTCAAAGCAGTAAAAAATTTACGTCGTCTCATCGGTAAACTCGAAACGAAGATCAAAACGATCAAACGGATAAGTCAGGAATTAACCGATAAGATAAATGCACGTGTCCCATACTATGTGTTTTATGGTTTAATTCTACTTCTTATTCGCTCGAATAGTGCAAAAATGTATATTTTATATATAAAATAATTTATTTGAGAAAACAAGCTTTTAAAAGCATTTTCCGAAATCACTTTTAAAGACAATATTTTAAAATTCCCTTATTACATAGAATAAATAGCTTTGGTAGCTTAAAATGATTTAAAAATATTACATAATAATTATTTTAAATGCCAATTTATTCTAAAAATTATTTCAAAATTGTTTGGAAAAATCTATGCTCGAAATCAAGGAAATCACTCAAACCCGTCATTCAAATTCAATTCAAATTTGAATTTCAAATTCATCAAAACTTGGTTGTTCACAAAATATTCAGAAATAGCACAAAAACATGAAGTAAAAGTCAAAAGTCGGACGGAAAAAAGAACATAAAAACACTTGGGCAAAATAATACCCTGATCTGAAATCTTCTATAGGTTCAACTTTCACACGTAAAACAGGTGGCCAAACGATCTTTTATAGAAATAAAAATTGATGTGCGCGAAGTGGAGAACTTTATCTTTCAAACAAAAAAAGAATCAATGAATTCTAATAAAAAATGAAAAAGTATGCTGTCTCCAACATGGACTCAGACCATGTTTGTAACAGTTCAACAAGAATGTGCCCAGGCTCGAAAATCCATTCTGGGTTCAACTTCCAAGCATGAAACAGAGGACCAAATGGCCTCATATTGAGTTGAAATGTGGTATGCCCATAGTAGAAAACTTCACCTTTCAAACAAAAAAGGAATCAATGAATTCCGAGTGGAAGTGAAAAGTTACACTGTCTCAAACATGGACTCGGACCATTTTTGCAACAGTTCGAAAACAAAATATGCGCAGGCCTGAAAACCATCGTGGGTTCAACTTTCAGGCATGAAACGGAGGACAAATTATCTCAGATTGAGCTAAAAATTGGTAGCTTATAATAGAAAACTTCAGCTTTCAAACAAAAAAAGAATCATGCAATTTGAATAAAATATGAGGAAGTCATAATGTCTCAAAGTTGAACCCAGGCAGTGTTTTCACTGTAAAACTAGGCAAAAACATGCTCTAGATCAAAGTTCGGCAGTATATTTCTGTAAGTTATTTAGGTCGAAATGACCTGAATTGGTATGCTTATAGTAGAGAACTTTATCTTTCAAATAAAAAATGAATTACGCAATTCCAGTAAAGAATGAAAGAGTTATGCTATCTCAAACATGGACTCAGGCCATGTTTGCAGCAACTTGGCAAATAATTTCTACATGCAAAAATCTGCTTTCAAGTTGATTTTCTACCACTGTTTTGAACATGCAAATGACAATATTTTTAAACCAAAATTTGCAAAAATGAAATTCAACATGCAACCTATCAAATGCAAGAAATCCGGTAGTATTTCGTTATCGAAATAGAGAGATATGACTGCACAAATGTGCTACAAAAAACAGTTAATGCAGAAAATCAAAACAATTCAAAAATGATTTATTATAAGCAATTTTCACTTTACAAATTCATACAACATATTCTTAGATACCAAAATTTATTTTACATCAAAATAAAAGATCGTTGAACTTTAAAAATTTATATTCACTAATTAAAACTCTTATTTTAATTAAAATGCACAAATTACACAATTATTATTTAAAATTTCATTTTTTAACTTCAAAAATTACATAAGTTTCTTTTTATTGTGTTATTAAATATTAAAAAAAAATCATATTTTGAACATTTTTACAACCAAAACTTCTTTTAAACCAAATTTCTCATTTTTATTTATAGTAAACCAAATTTAAATCAAATACTTCTTTTTAAAAATACATAAAAGAAACATTTTGCAATAATTACCAAAATTAGTGCATTTATCAAACTTAAAACCATGTTTTGCTCATTTTAATCCAAACCATCAAAATAAAATTCCAAAACTTTATTTTCACATTTTTAAACCTATTATTTATTTAAAATAAACAATTTTAAATCTCCAATTAATTTTTTATTTCACAATATTAAATTATAATCACCGTTATAATTTGATATTACAGGTAATCATCTAAACTAGGGTTGTTACAATGAACACAGATTGGGTGCAATCAGACCACCCATCAGCTAAATCTTATCCGCAGAGTGCGGATACAAGCATGAATGAATAGACAAATGGAGTACGACCATTCACTATTCCATGAACTCCGGTCTGAAACTGATGGGAGGAGTATAAACTCGCTAAGGATGGTGTTCGACCGTCCAACATCTGACCCCGCTAAACCAAACCCAAGGGTAGGAGTATAGTTGCTCAAAAATCACTGAATTTGATAGCGCAACACTAAGGCCCTAGCCTAACGATTAATACGACTCATGGTCACGACCACTGTTGGAACTGGACCAGCCTGCAGCGGTTGTGCTGGGTGTATTTCAAATTTTTTATACTATTGGATCTTTATTGGGCCCATAAAGTCTAATTTATTTAGAACAATTCTAATGTTTTAAATAAAACTATGTATTTTATTTAAATTTAAGCATTTTGTAATGTAAAGTTAATTTGAATGATTTTAAACACACACACACACACACACACATGTATCATATACATATACATATGTGTGTGCACGTGTAAAATAATAATCCATAAAGAGTATAACATGCCTGTATGTAAATATTGGGATTTACATCGCAACAGACACATTAGCTTATTTCGTATGTATGATATGTGGTCTAAAGATGTGCATAAATCTATAATGCAAAATATATTTATATAAATACGTATACGTATATTTGAAATATATTTTATAACTAAATTCTCAAAATTAAATATATATATATATAGTTTAAACATTTATATAAATATATATACATAATTAAACATATAAAATTATGCATACATATATAGTGATTAAAATTATATATATATATATATAAATGAGGTTAAATAAAACATATATATATGAATAATTAATTATATTCAAATACTTAAAATATAATTATGTATTTTACAATTATTTCCAGATCAAAATTAGCATAACAAGCATAAAATAATAATTTTATCATTGTTATATATATAATAAATAGTTTTGATCATAATAATTAAAAATATTAGTAATAAATATTGAAAAATCAAAATTTTCAATTTTCAATTACGATAATAAAATACAAGCTCAATTTTTTTAATGATATTTTGAAATAAAATATTATTTTTAATAAATAAAATAAATGTTCAACCAAAGTAATTTAATTATTAAAAATGTTAAATATTAAAAAAAATTAAAACATTTTTCCGTAGGTTACTACATAGGTGGAAGGAAAAATTCTAAGCTATTTATGCATTACAAATATACATATATGTAATTATGTATTTAAAATATACATTAATCTATATTTAAATTAATATATAAATATACATAAAATAATTAATAATGACAAAATTTAATTTTTTTTGCAGAAAATTAGATTTTCTTGTATGTAAATTACAATATATAATAATATAACCATGCACATAGCCATGCTGCTAATTTGTGATAACTGCATATACCTACTAAAATCTCACCTTACTAGATGTACAACATTAATATATATATATACACACACACACACACACACACACACACAGAGATTTGGGATTAATCAATATTAAGCCATAAAATGTGATATGAAAACTAAAATATATTAATAAAATACCAATTGATGATGCCTTTGAGTCAAGTTGAATCAATGAATTCCCTTCTCTAGTTATGCTCAATCCCGTCAGATTGCTGGTCTGGAATTGTCGACCTTTTCTATCAATTAATGCTTTTTCTTAACATGCTGATTTGAGATTCTTATAACTGATATGGGGATTAATTTCAGTAAAAAAATTGATAATTTTGGTAGCCAAAAGTTGTTTTTAATTAAGGGTTTATAAATCCATATATATAGCCTTGTACAAGAGAGGTATTAGGACAATCTCATTACCTACTCTCTCTTAATCTTAGCCATCTATATCTAGATCTAATCCTAAGTTTTAGCTGCCTCCAATAACTTGTCAAAACCAAAATTTGCAGCCCTAAGGATGGCTCTAAACCCATTTAAGCCCAAGCCAAAATTGTATGCAATTAAATCTAATTTAATCGCTTATCGATATCGTATATCGATTGGTACATTTGTAACTATTATAAATATATAACAATTTTTATTTCTCATATTCAAATTTTATAATTAATATTTCATAAATATTAATTAATTTAATTTATTTACAACAATTATAAACTAATTAAATCATTCGGTCTTAAGGGAATTCATCATTTTAGTTGTGTAACTCTTGGGTGTAAATTTGGTCAGCAATTAACACCGAACTATTCGAATCTTAATGTTCACACATCACTTAGCAAGTAGTGTGACATTACGGCAAAATTATTGCTTATTCATTTTTACTAAAGTCTTATTTAATTTAATAAGCGTTACCCGTTAGTGACATTTATATACACCAATTCTCTTCGTCAAAGCTGTATCACATTGGATTCATGGAATTTGGTAATGGTCAAAATTCCAATATTGTCCATATTCAACTTTATAGTCCAAACACAAAATCTTGGTTCAATAATAATAATTGTTATTACTAATCGTACTACTCTGGCCAGAGATTTTGACTTTGGGTTGACTTGAGTTGATCATGATACTAACCTCATATAACTAAAGTGACGAATCCTCTCTTAAATAGTGTCTTCCTTCCAATACTTCCACTCAATCCAACTGTAATCACTTGATGGATGTCGTTCCATGATTTGAAAAGTAAATTTTTTCGTATTGAAGGTTGACAGTATTCTCAAGTCGAAAGAATTGTGTAAATTAGTCACATCGATATTTTCTGTTTGACCTTAGTTATATTAACCAATAGAAAATTACCGAGTGAGCTATTCTATAGCTATCTAATAACTATCAGTACATAACCTCTAGTTGCCTCCAGCAGTCATGAGTAAAACACTGCCCAACATTTGGAGAGCATTTTGTACTCTAGTCTCAACGGATATATCGATATCTAGTGTCGATGCATCCTGGCTAGGAACATTTAAAATGATGTGTTTCGTAACAATGTGATCCAATACTCATGATTGCAACTAATTGTAATTATCACAAACACGTCATTTATGGATTTTCTTTTAAATATATTTTTAATTAAACATTTAATTATTTATAACACATTATAAAAAAAATAACAGAAAGAAGAAACACTTTTATTTCGAATAAGAATCAATTTTGGAGTTAATAAATTACAGAACTTCCCCTAGGGCATACCCCTAACACTATCAATCTCCCACTTGCACTTAGGTCCAATTATGAAATCTCAATCCCATCCTCTCAACTAGTTTCTCGAGAACTTCCCGAGTTAGACCTTTAGCGAATGGATCTACTATGTTGTTCTTGGTATCTACCCTTTGAATCTTCTCATTGAATTCTCTAATCAAATGGAACTTTCGAAGAATGTGTCATGGTTTCTTATTTTCTCTTGTTCCTTTGCGATTTGTATCACTGCATTATTGTCACAAAATAATGTCATTGGATTCTCAGCATCGGAAATCACTCTGAGCTCACTCAAGAACTTGTGCATCCATACTGCCTCTTTTATTGCTTTATTGAGGGCGATATACTTGGCCTCCATCGTGGAATCATCAACTGTTTCTTGCTTGGAAATTTTCCAGCTAACAGCTCTACCATTTAGTGTAAAAAAAAATCCAGACACTAATTTACTATCATCTATATCACTTTGAAAGCTCGAATCCGTATACCCCTTCATAAGGAGGTCTCCATTCCCAAAAACGAGGAATAGGTCCTTAGTATTTCTTAAATACTTAAGTATACATTTTACGGCTGTACAATGTTTTTTCTCCAGGATTAGACTGGTATTGACTTACACATCCGATTGTGTATGCTACATCCAGTCTAGTACATAACATAGCATACATTATGGATCCTATGGCTGAAGCATAGGGAATCATCTTTATACGCTCTTTCTCATCATCGGTATGAAGAGCGTCCTTTTTAGAAAGGACAATTCCAGATTGTGTTGGAACACTTCCATGCTTGGAATTCTCCATACTAACCATTTTAGTATAGTGTCTATGTACAGGGATTGGTACAATCCCAATAGCCTCTTAAACCTATCTCTATAGACCTTTATACCAAGTATATAGGCTGCTTCTCCCAAATCTTTTATGGAGAAGTTTTTGAAAAGCCAAGATTTCACCGATTGCAATAATGAAGTGTCATTGCCAATCAATAATAGATCATCAACATAGAGTACAAAGAATATGATAACATTTCAATGTTCCTTTCTGTATATGCACGCTTCCTTTGTTCTGATAAAAACCAAACTGCTTGATTACTTTATCAAAACACCTGTTCCAACTCCTTAAAGCTTGTTTGAGTCCATAAATGGACTTTAACAACTTGCAAGCTCTGCCTTCACTCCCATTGACAAAAAACCCTCTGGCCATGACATATAAACAGTTTCTTCTAAATCACCATTTACAAAAGCTGTCTTTACATCCATTTTCCATATTTCGTAGTCATAGAATGCGACAATGGCTAACATAATCCGAATAGATTTAAACATGGCTACGGGTGAAAAGGTCTTGTTGTAACCAACACCTAGAATTTGACGAAATCCTTTTGCAACTAGCCTTGCCTTATAAGTCTCCACTTCTCCATCCTCATTTAGCATTTTCTTAAAAATCCATTTGCAATCGATGGGTTTTATCCCTATGGGTACGTCCGATAAAGTCCAAACTTTGTTTTCATACATGGAGTCCATCTTGGATTTCATAGCTTCAAGCCAGAGTGTAGAGTCCTTACTTTGCAGTGCTTGTTAGAAAGACAGAGGAGTGTCGCCATCTAAGACACAGTCCTCCTTTTCGCCGTCCATGAGAAAACCATAGTATCTCTCTGGTGCGCGAGATTCCCTACTAGACCTTCTAATAGGTTGCGTGTTTTCGTATATAGGTGACTTTGTTTCTCCCACTGTTTCGGCTTCAGTATTAGTTTCTCAGATCTCATCCAAGTCTACAACTTCCCTGTTAATTTATTTTAATGGTAGTTCCTTTTCTAAAAAGGTAGCATGTCGAGAAACAATGACCTTTTGTTCCTCGGTATTGTAGAATATATATCCTATCGAGTTTTTGAGATATCCTATAAACTTACATTGTACCGATCTTGCTTCTAGTTTATTTGGACCAACGTTATTAACATATGCCGGACAAGCCCAATTTTCAAATATTTGAGTTGGGGATCTTACCACACCATATCTCATATGGTTTTTTGGATACAGATTTAGTAGGTAACAAGTTTAACATATGTGCTGCATTTTCTAGAGCGTATCCCCAATAGGCAGAGGTAACTCAGCCTTACTCATTGTGGAACGAACCATATCTAATAGGGTTCGATTCTTTCGCTTCTACACACCATTGTGTTGTGGAATATAAGGTGTAGTAACCTAAGAGATAATCTCATTATCTTTTAAGTATTGTTGGAAATCCTGTCCAACATACTCACCTCCTCGATCTGATCGAAGAATTTTAATTTTACAGCCCGTTTGATTTTCTACTACCTTTTGGTACTCAACAAATTTCTCATAAATGTTGGATTTGTTCTTCATAAGATACACATATCCTAGTCTTGAGAAATCATCAGTGAAAGTAACAAAGTAAGAACTATTATCTTTGGTTAATATAGGAAATGGGCCACATACATCACTATGTACTAACCCTAAGAGTTCATTAACTCTTTCATTGCTCCCACTGATGGGGTGCTTGGTCATTTTACCTTTAAGACACGCCTTATAAGTTTCAAATGATTCAGAATCAATTGATGGTAGAAAACCATCGGTTTTCAAATTGTGTAGTCGTTTCTCACTAATATGACCAAGCCTACGATGTCAAAGATAATTGTCACTTAATTTATTAGAAAATTCATTCACGGAACATACATAATTAGTATTAATCACATCAATGCCATTTTCAAGGACACCTCTGCAGACTTTATTTCCATCCAAACAATGTCATAACATTATTTGCATAATGAAAAATATATCTAGCCTTAGATAATCTAGAAACAAAGATAATTCCACAAATAAAGTCTTTTACATAATAGAAATTATTTAATACTAATACTAATCCACTTGGCAAATCTAAATGATAGTTTCCTACTACCGTTGCATCTATTATAGATCCATCAACAATTAGAGCTTCATTTCTCCTTTTGCCATGCGATGCCATTTCCTAAGCCCCTGTAACGAATTACATATATGAGTACCAGATCCAGTATCTAAAACCTAGGACATTTTATTGATTATAAAACATTTTTGAATCATAAATGTACCTGATGGAGCTGCAGAACCATTTTGCTTCCTTTCCTTGACAATCTTCGAGTAGTGGGGCCAATTTCTCTTCCAGTGACCTTTCTTATGGCAATGGTGAAATTCACCCTTGTCATCGATCTTCTTACTTTTATTTTTCTTACTATCTCTTTCCCGCTTCTTCGAACCTTTCAAAGATGATGCATTTCCCTTCACAGAAAGTATGGCACCTAGATCTTTAGATATTGACTCGGCTGACCTCAACATATTGAGGAGCTCCACGAGATTCACATTCAATTGGTTCATGTTGTAATTTTGTATGAACGGTTCATACTGAGGAGTGAGAGAACCAAGGACCAAGTCTACTTGCATTTCATTGCTTATCTCTATGTCTAATTGTGTAAATCTATCAATATAGCCTTTCATCATTAGAACATAATCGTCCACTTTCTATCCCTTGGTCATTTTGGTGTTAAACAGTTTTTTCGAAAGCTCCTACCTTGCAGAACGGGACTGTTCACCAAAAAGAGCTTTGACACTATTAAAATTATCATGGACAGACATGTTCTCGTGTTGCCTTTGCATCGGTTTGTCTAAGGTAGAAAACACGAAAACTTGAAAGATCTCTAAGTCAGATTAACACTTTAAATAAGCAAGTCGTTCTTCAGGGATTGCACCATCAGTGGGTTCTGTTTGGGTTCACATGTAACAGAAGTATAAAGGCACTTGTAAGTCAATGCTATTTTAATTGCTCTTAGCCAGTCGATATAGTTAGGTTCGGTGAGTTTATCACTTTCAGAAAATAGTTTTGGAGTTGACATTTTCTGCAAGTTTAAATCATAGATTACTATGACAAAACATAATAGATGTTATTATAATATTAGTAATGTTAAACATTATGTTTCATTTTACTAATAAGCTCGCATTAGTCATCTATGTTTCGCCAAACCCTAAGTCAAAAACATAGATGTCTTATGACTTCACTAGTAGGTGTTAGGACTTGTCCATCTTGGAATTCTGACCTTGAGTTTGCTCAACAAGTTATAGCTTCACATATAATGGATAACCTGTTATCAGTTGTATCACATACAACTCATTACCTTTGAAACCTTGTCCTAATTTCATATTGACCTTGAGTTTGTTCAACAAATTGAAATGAAATTGTTCACTCGTACCTACCATATCTTGATGGCCTAAGTATAGTATATGTACCTTGAGTTTGCTCAATAAATACATATAATTATCTTACCTCATCTGTTAAATATATTAATAATACCACACAAAACATCCTTAGCTTGAGTTTTCTCAACAACCAAGGAGTATGCAAGTAATTTATTAACATATATATGGTAGAGGACAACATTAAATTGAGTGATATCGACTTATGAAATAATGTAATTCTTATGAACTACCCTCCTGATTCAAGTGTCGAACACATCACAAATCACGATATACGTACGATTACGTATGTGTTTATTTCTTAAGTTTATTATGGGTTTTATTATTCATATTATATAAGTTTATTTATATAGTTTTTATATTTCACATTACTTATATAACAGTCTTGTGTATAATATTATATTAATTAAATCATATTTAATTAATTTTAATTATTTAACATTTTAATTAATTTTATATTGATATAACATTTATATTTATTATCTACTATAACCTTTATAGTATAACACATATATCATATACATGTGTAATTATAATTTTAATTAATTAACCTTTTAATTAAATTAATTAAATTATCTTGATTTCAAAAATCATTATTCATATGTATGCATGCATATTTATGATATTTTAAATGTTTTAAAATATCATAACATATTTCATAATATATTTACTACAGCACATACATTTTATTAATTAACTTATTAATAAAATTTATAATTTTTGAAAATTATGTTATTTTGTTTTTCAAACATTTTGAAAAATATGTTACATTTTAACTATTACAATAAACATATATTTTATTTTAAATTTAACAATTAAATTTAAAATCTTTTAATTCAATTTTCAAGACAATTTAGAAAATTATCCCAAGGCCCAAATTAAGTTGGGCATTTTCTATTAGGGACAACCTTTGGGCTCATTTCACCTTTCAGGCCAGGCCGGTAACCACATAGGACAGGGTACTTGATTACCTAATTTCAATCCTAGACATTACATTTCTAGACGCCGTACTGAGTGGGCAAGCTTAATAAGTTAGCCTTAACATGACTAATTTAGACCGCATAGGCTATCGGGCTCCGATACCATTGTTGGAACTAGGCCAACATGCAGCGTAGTGGTGGGTGTATTTCAAATTCTTTTATCCTATTGGATCTTTACTGGGCCTATGAAGTCTAATTCATTTAGAAAAATTCTAATTTTTTTAAATAAAATCATGTATTTTATTTAAATTTAAGTATTTTGTAACGTAAAATTAATTTGAATGATTATATTTATATATATGTATATGTATATGTATATGTATAATGTACATATATGTGTGTGTGCGCGCGTGTGTGCATGTGTGTGTGTGCGTGTGTGCATGTGTAACATTATAATCCGGGAAGGGTATAATATGCCTGTATATAGATGTTGGGATTTACATCGCAACAGACACATTAACTCATTTCATATGTATTGTATGTTGCCTAAATATGTGCATAAATCTATAATGCGAAGTATATTTAAATAAATACGTATACATATATTTAAAATATATTTTATAACCAAAAGTCTCAAAATTAAATATATATATATATATATATATATGTATGCATATATAATTTAAAACATTTGTATAAATGTATGCACATAATTAAACATATAAAATTATACATACATACATGCATATATACATATAATAATTAAAATTATATATATAAGGTTAAACAAAATGTATATATATGAATAATTAATTACATTCAAATACTTAAAATATAATTATATATATTTTGAAATTATTTCCAGATTGAACTTAGCATAATAAACATAAAATAATAATTTTATAATTTTATCATTATTATATGTATATAATAAATAGTTTTGATCATAATAATTAAAAATATTAGTAATAAATATTAAAAAACAAAATTTAAAATTTACGAAAATTTAGGATCATAAAATACAGGTTCACAAATATTTTCATGATTTTTTGAAATAAAATATTATTTTTAATAAATAAAAGAAATGTTCGGCCGAAGTAATTTAATTATTAAAAATATGAATATTAACAAAAAATTCTAAAAAGATTTCTATTTGTTAATGCATAGATGTCATAATTTAAAAAAATATAAAATAGAATTTTCAATGCAATAATTATTTTAGATGTAATAGACAGTTCAAATAATCTATAAAAGATAATTTAAAATTATATATATAATTTATTTTCGAATTTGATAATTCATATTACGTATAAATAGGTGTAAGGAAAATTTCTAAGTTTTTTATACATTATAAATATACATATAAGTAATTATATATTTAAAATATACATTAATCTATATTTAATTTAATGTATAAATATATATGAAATAATTAATAATGACAAAATTTATTTTTTTTTACAGCAAATTAGATTTGTTTATACATAAATTGTAAAACATAATAATATAAACATACACATAACCAAACTAATTTGTGACAACTACATATACCTACAAAAATCTCACCTAACTAGATGTACAACATTAATATATATAGAGATTTGGGATTAGTCATTATTACACTACAAAAAAACAGTCTTTTTACAACGGGCAATGCCCGTTGTAATATGGTTTTCGCAACGGGCATGTGCCCGTTGTAATAGGCCTCGTTGTAATAGAACCACCACATTTTACAACAGGAAAAGCACGTTGTAAAAACCGTTGCAGTATACCTTTTTACAACGGGTTATGACCGTTGCAATACTATAATACAACGGCCATAACATGTTGCAATAGACTAACCATACTATTTGCATAGCTTGTTTCACAACATGTATCGACCGTTGTAAAATACCTATTTAACAACGTGTGTTGACCGTTGTAAAAATCTTATATAACAGCGTGCGGTGACCGTTGTAAGAAGCTCATATAACAACGCACATTGCCCATTGCAAAATATATGCAAATTTAAAAAAATTACAGCAGCATCCATGCAATACATCCATACTAATACTAAATATTGTCGTAAAATAATTAAAATCACATACAAAAAGACTAAAAGCTAGAGTCATAGAATTCTAACACTCCAAAAAGTTAGATAAGTTTACATGCCAAATACATAAAGCATTAACACATAACAGTCCGCTACAAATATCATATTCTAAGTACAATCATACCATTCCACAGAGACGGAGGCTTTATGCCACGCGACGGTTGACCCAACAGCCTCTTTGATAGTCTGCGTCTCTGAATTTCATACTGTTTATTTAGAGAGGGTGTTCTTGATCCTTCAATCAAAATTAACAATTGTAATGAAAACATTTTCATTAAAGTTCAGTTGTTAAGATGCAAAATGTGACACTACTTAACATTCAAAACAGTTAACATAAATATTGATAAAGAAAACAAAAATATATTGAGCTTCTCTAGATTTTTACTTTATTTTTTTCAATATTTTTTTAACTCCTCATGCTTTTGTGATGGTGCTTTAGACAGTTTATGTATAAAAGAGTAAGGTTTCAACTTTCAACCATACCAAGTCCTTAGCAACATACTTCCCGGTCATTTATGTGCTTTAACCCTCTATTAAATGCAAAATAAACCTTATCATTTTGTTTGTCTTTGAATATGACAATGATAATTTATTATCAAAGACACGGGAAAGTTGGGTTACACTAAGATCGCTAATTATCGCAACTGGTGGTTTCAAAGACAAACAATAATTTGACGTTCATAATGACTAAAACATAATTTTAGGGTTTGTTTATGTTAACTGAAATGATACAAGTCAAACTAGACCTATCTATTTTAAGGAAATATTATGTGCATTTTTATGAACATGCATCTCTGTCGACTTATAAAGTGTTGTTGCTACTCATATTATGGTAGCTGATCCTTTCACAAAACACCCTGCTGTTTGTTGCTAATTCACCACAAGGTACTTTAAAGTTTAAAAATGATTAGGCAGTTCAGAGAGTTTAACTACTTTACATTATTCTCAACTCAAATAAAGCTTTGAAAGTTCAAACTTCATAGAAAATCAAAGTAACTGCACCTGGAGCTTTTAATGTTTTACAATGACACCTTCATACTATGAGCCTAACAAAATTTAAGCAGTAGAATGATGGTAGCTGTAACGACCCGTAGATTTTAATAGTTTTAAATGGTTTTATTTAACGTAATTAATTGGAATTTTTGAGAAATTTTATATAATAATATTTTGAAATAAAAATTTAATATTTGGATTACGTCCAATTAAACATAGCAGATTTTAAATTTTCAATTAATTTTATAAAAGTTTATTCCATTGTGAAATTCTATTTAATTCAAGCTAGCTAACAAATTGCTTTAATAAATATTGTAGAATCAATTTCTTTAATAAATATTGCAGAATCAATGCATAGATGTTATCAATTTCATTTTTATGGTGGTACGTTCCTTTACGTTTCCTACCGGTTAAATTATAAATAATTTGCTTTGATGGGTCAGCTAAATCAAAGCAACGTGACCGTTTCTATTTATTTCTTTTATTAATTGCTACAATTATTTTCACCAAATCAAGGGTTGACCGTTACTTGGCTTTCAAATCTTGGACTCTGCATTCAAAAAGAAACGTATAATATAATAAGTACTTTATATTTATTTTCAGTACGTTTCACAAAATTTTCTCTGTCCGTTCTTTTCTATTAAATATATACTTGCAGCTGTTATCAATCCATCGTTCCAATTTATTTTATGGTCCGTTACTCTGCCTTTTCAGATTTGAAAGTGCAGCTGGTGGCATTAAAAGTTGCTTTAGTTATCCACTGAATTATCGTGACTGTCCAGTTACTCTATATTTATTCTATACGTTTTATCTTTGCTTAAATTTCTCTGTCCAGTCCTTGTTCCATTTTAAATATCATTGCCTTTCCAAACTTATTACATACTATCCAAACAAAAAAAAAGTTATTGCTTTAAATGTAGCTAAAATCAACTCATGACCATTGCCATTTCAAAGTTTGAAACGTATAAAATACTATACGTTATTTCGCATTCATTGATTTCTTTTATTTATTTCTTTCTTTCTTTACGTTTTCATTCCAATCTGATTTATAACCTTCCTTGTTCTATTTTAAATATCATTGCCTTTCCAAACTTATTACGTACTATCCAAACAAACAAAAAAGTTATTGCTTTAAATGTAGCTAAATCAACTCATGACCGTTGCCATTTCAAAGTTTGAAACGTATAAAATACTATACGTTATTTCGCATTCATTAATTTCTTTTATTTATTTCTTTCTTTATGTTTTCATGCCAATCTGATTTATAACCTTCCTTGTTCTCTTTGTACATTCTATTTATTCTAGCCTGCTCCTCTTTTCTTTTACCTAGTACATCTGCATTCTTTTCATCCTCTCTTTGCAAATTTTCTTTCCACCAAGCGCTTGTCCCCTCCTTCTCCCCTCCTCTTCTCTTAAGAAACACCCTGCCTTCCAGCTGAACCCAACATCTTCCCTATCCACATCGGCAGCCTCATCATAGCCGAGTGTATAGCCTAGAGGTAATAACTTCTGACAGCACATAGGTGGCATCAACATTTTCCCCATTGTCTGTAGTTTCTTATTTATTCCTTTTGCCCACCCATCAGCGACTCGAGTTTACACAGGGTATGTCTATACATTATATTATATATATTTGCTAGTAGTATACTGCCTTAAATTTACATATTTTAGTGTATATATGTATGACAGCTTACGTTATTTATATACATAAAGTAAGCTATATGTACAAACTCAGTGCAACCGCGATTTTCTTTATAAAAGGCAAATAATACAAATTGTAGTACCCAAAGATATATATGTATGGCTGTACTTAAAAAAAAATTCTCTATATAACAGTATAAGCTTATATATCAATTTCTGAGTTTATATATATTTTGTTATATTGTTTTTTTTTAATTTTGATTTTTATATAATAAGTATGTAAGCTTATTTATATTCACATATTAGTGTACATAAGTTGCAATATATTGTTTAATAAGCCTAAAGCATTGTATATCGTCATACTGTTATGATGTGCGTGCTTTAATAATAGAGCTATTGATCGGGTACAGATAGGTTAAGTAACGTGTATATTTGGTTAATTTATATAAAAGTATATATAACCGTTTCGATTATAGTTATAATGAATATATAAGAGAGTTATATAAATGATTTTTATACTATGCGTTAACTAAATACATTGTTATTTATATGATCCAGTTTTTGAATATATGTTTGAAAGGTTTTGATTTTTATATATACAAATATTTTATTTTATACATATATTTTGTTATATATGAAGGTTTTATAAAAAAAAATTAAAAAAAAATTCTTATAAACTGTACTGCGTATATACTCTTTAAAAAAAAAGAGAAAAAAAGGAGTAAGTTAACAATGTATTATAAAGAATATTGTTTATCTGCATATATATGTGCATAAGTTTGTTTGATTTCCTGCTGGATATTTTGAAAAGGAAAGTAATAAACTATAATAATTATATATATACATAAGTATTCATTTCAAAAGATATTATGTATATGTGTGTTGATCTTTAATATATGTGTTTTATGTTAGAACGTTGATTTTTAACTATACATATATATTATTTTAAAATTGGTTTAAAATGAATATTTATTACATGGAAACGACAACCATAAAATGAATATACTATATATGTGACATTTTGAATAATTATATATTTGTTATTTAACATTAATATGAAATGGAAGCGTTTTAAAGTTATATGGTTTCATGGGTGTGCATTTATATATATATATTTCATTTTTTGAAATGCGTGATTTGATTTAACGTTCATTTTGAAAGAAAGTAATAAATTAATCATATAATCTTCGTTTCAATTTTATCAAGCTAATTTGATCCGTTCTCATCAATTTATATCTATCAGCTTTTCCATCGAAATCGTACCATCTAACTTTGCTTTGGAAGTCGTGCTTGCATTTCGTAACTCAACTTCATTGTCTATCTCTCTAACCTCGAAAGGTGAGCAATCACTCACGATTAACATATTTTTATTCATTAAATTTGATTTCAATTGAAACGACAATTGAAATATGCTGTTGTAGTTATTTAAATTTGTTATATATGCTATTATCTGTAATTGTTCACCTGCGGGATATGACACCATATCCTGTTGTTTATATTATATTGTTATTGATGATATATGCCTGTTATTTTATTGTATTTTCTGTTATCACTCTGCAAGTTCCCTGTAGTTTAGAAATTCACTATGGGTTGAAATGATACATACCTGAACAGACTTTAGAATAGGAGAAAATCGTTATGGGTTGAAATAATAAACCCAAGCGATTTTCATTTAATTGAATTTGGGATTAAGGGTTGAAATGATATCCACCCGTATATATTTAGTATACAGATTGAAATGATAAATATCCATAGCACTTGACTATATGATAGGAAATGTGACGACCCGGAAATTTTAACGATTTAAAATGGAATAATAATTTGATTTTAACATTTTGAATTCCAAATATTAATATTTCTTAGACAATTAAAGTATTGAATTATATAATTGAAATTGGGTAAATTGTTGAATTTGAGATTCTAAGCCTGTTAAAATATAATTTGAAGGCTTATAAAATTTATAACGATTATACTGAAGATAATAGAATGACTGAAATTTAATTTAAAGGTGATTTGTTCAATTTTAATAATCATATCGTTTAAATTGTATTTAAAAATAGCTTTCCGAGGGTACAGTGCTGGAATTCGACGAAACCAGTTCCATTGGATCCGTAATAGTTAGTTATTATCGGATTTCAATTTTCGTAGCAATTGGAGTTGTCGTTTGATCCTGGCAACTTAAAACGCTTAGAAACTATTTTAATCGATTTAATTTAAAATTGATCGTTTATTTCCGTAACTCGCACGTACGATCGAATTAGGTTCCGAAACACGTTTCATCGGGTTCGGAACGCGGGTAAAACTCTATAATTGCCTGACGGCATTCCTTAAGAAAAGTTCAAAATTTTAAATGGCAATTATTGAGTCGTTTTGGAATTTTATTAGATAATAAATTTAAAGTAAAAGTCAGAGATATTTTATTAACACGAACGCGTGTCCAAGAAGCCTTCCAATTGATATTTATCGCCAGCTCTCTCTCTCTAATTTTCAGAAGTGAAATCGAAAAGAAAAAAAATCAGAGGAAACGAAATTGATTCTCGTTCCTTTTCAAAGCTACTTCGTTTCTTTCCAGAATCGAGCAGTGCTCGTTCAAATCTATAAGGTATCGTGCTCTTTTCTTCACGATGGAACCTAATCGCCCGAAAAAAAAAAAAAAGAGAATGGCCGCACTTCCTGCCCAAATTCGAATCGAAGAAATTCCATGACAACCCCTTTGTTCTGCACGAACTCGAGCGCGGCAAAGGCAAAGACGAAAAGAGGGGGGGACGCGAGTTGAGCACCGTGCTCGTGGAGAGTCACGGAGGACAGGCGGTTGATCGAGGGGAGCCTGGAGGGGAGCCGTGATGATTAGCAGTATCGTGGAAGCTTGTCTTTTGTTGGATTTGGGGGAATGAGATTTGGGAAATGATTCGACAGTCACTGACTTCGGTGGGAGCAATAGCAGGGAAGATTGGTCGGGGTTGTGAGGGGTTTGTCACCGAGGTTGGGGCTGGGCATGGCAGTCATACTGTAAGGTATCGGGGTTGAGGGACGTCGCTGGAAGAAGCCGTGTGGGGTTGTGGTGTAAGGGCGGCGCTGCAACGGAGGAAATTTGACTTGAGGAGTAGCCGATCTGATTTTGGTCGAACAGCTTCGGGGATGTCGTCAGCATTTTGGTGAGTTTCTCGCTGATGTATAATTGTATATTTATTTTAAACTGAGCAGGTAGGTTCTTAAGTCACATTTGAAATTTTATTAATAGCATGATTAAGGAGAAATTAAGAAAATAAAAAGTTTATCTTAATAGAACTTAAAGATCTTAAGTTAAATTATAGATAAATGATAATTAAATACCAGGTTTATAAAATAAGATTTTAAAGTGGTATAATTTAGAAGATAATTAAGATAAATGACCTATCTTTAATTTAAATTAGGTTTGGGTGATTAAGGTTATTAAATTAATCAGTTAAGCAATTAGAAACTGACTGATTAAAATCTAAATGGTTAAATTTAAATAATTGGATGATTGGTTGAGTTGTTTTGATGTGCACTGCTGTTGATGTGATCTTGGTTTTGCTTGGTTCTCGAGTTAACTGTGGTTTGACTCGAAATATTCGGGTTTTAAATTGTTTAAACTTAAATTAAAATAAAAAGTTTGATGATATGTGATTCATCAAAATCATTAGGGTAATTGAAATGGATAATTTATTAATTAAATTAATGAATAAATCGAGTTGATTAATTAGTAAGTAAAGGTTGAATTCATTTTGGTTAAGTTAATTTAGTCGAATTGATTTAGAAAAATCAATGAATGGTTTGATAGATAATTACTTAATGTAATTAATAAAATAAAATTACTTTGTGAAATTAATCAAGGAATAAATTAAGATGGTTAATTAAGGAGTAATCGATTACTAAATGAAGAAAATAAAAGTATAATTAATTATCGTTTGGAATTAATCGAAATGATTAATATTTTGGTTTAATTAAGGTAATTAAATTTGATTTGGATAAATTAAAATATAATTGGTAATCCTCAACTTATACAAAAAAAATGATGATGTAATTAAAGATTTGATTAATTAAGACTTATCCATTAATAAATAAGTGACTTATGAGAGATTAATTAATGTAAGTAATTAAGGGTTAATGAAATTTAATAGTTAATAAATTTAAGAAATAATTAAAGATTACTTATTGATGTGGTAAGAAGAATTAATATCGTGAAATTAATTAAAGTTACTTACTTGAATGGAATATTGGAAGGATAATTAATCCGGGGTGATTAATTAAGATTATTTAATGATCCTAGTTGAGACCAATTAATATTGTAAAGTTAATTTAAGGTAATTATTTGAATGAAATTGAAAAAATATATTTAATCCAGGGCGATTAATTAGGATGAATAGTGAAGGGCTGACTAATTAATTGATTTAGAATTAATTAATATTGAATGAAGGAATCAAAGTGATTTAAGTTTGAAATTCAATTAGAATCAATCGAATTGATTTGTATGAGATTAAGTTTTGCTTATGAATGAGTAAATGGTATTGGATGTTTGGATGAGTGGGTATCCCTGATAGGGAATGATGTGTATTTCATTGAATACCTTGGGTTAGAATAACATGAGTATCGAAGAGACCAGATTCGGGTATTGGGAAATACCCGAAACCACTTCGAATTTTATAAATTGTTTTGAGAAATCAATAGGGTGGAATAAAATCATATTAATTTATCTAAGTTTGGTACTTAGAAAATTTAGATGTGAAATAAGCCTTGTCTATAGAAAATTGTGAATTGGATGAATTGACATATGTTACCCCGGGTTTATATAAGTTGATTTATTTGGTATTCCATCTTAGTTGGGTTTACTCACGCTGGTTCCCAGCCTGACCCGGGTGTTACTTTGGTGTAATGCTCGGGTCAGACCGAGTATTACAGATTTCCAGGTAGGTACGTTCTGGAGCTCAGGAGGCGAGCTGGATGGCAGGAGCGTATAGAGTATTTCCGCTCCAGAATATTATTATATATCCGAGACATGATTTGTATATGATTAGTGACTGTATATATGTGGTTCGTATGTGAAACTCTGATGTAAATTAAAATGTAATCGACAGATATAGTATTCTTTTGTAAACTGTTATTATTTATTATTATATTTTATCCGCTGCGAATGTGAGATGTTTGGTGTTCTGTTCTTCTTCTTCTTTTTCAATCTTTTTCTTCTTTTCCATAACTACCTGGAATTTTCGGGTAGAAAATTTCGGGTCGTTACATTTGGTATCAGAGCAGAAGGTTAAGCGAGAACCTTGGCTCTGGTGGGGATTACTCATTAAATAGAGTCTGTAGTACTCTAGAATGAGTTGAGTGTATATATATATATATATGAGCGCGTACTTGTTATTTTCTTATATAAAGATTTTAAATGGTTTTATATAAAAGTATATTTTGATGTATAAAACGATATTTCCTTCTAATAAATATTAAGGTGATTGGGTGTTAAATTATTGGAATTAAGTTAAGAAGGACTATAATACAACCAAATTAAAATTAAATTAATTAAAAAGGAAATTCTAGAATTAGAACTCATAAATTAAAATTGTTTGAAAACTTTAAATGAACAAAGTTAAATTTGGATTAAAAGGGTTAAACCAATCGTTGCGAATTTAGCTCGAATTATATGATTCGAGATGGTTTAAATTTGAAGTTGGAATTGAACTCATTCAAATTGGATCCGATTTGAATTAATTGGATTTGGATGGAAGATGTATAAGTTCAAAAATTTAATGGAAGACTTGAATTGGAATTGGTTTAAAATCAAAAAGGAATTTGAAATATAGATTGTAAATGAAATTTATAAGATGAAATAAACTTTATAAATAAATGAGATTATAATTTGAAATTGAATTCCAGAGAATATTTGAAATAGAGTAAGATGAAAATTCCAGAGTAATGTTTAAATATGAATTTGATGGGTTGGGAGTTTGGAATTTTTGGGAAGTTTAAAATTCCTTTGGATTTGAAAGTGGTTTCCAAAGGTTTTGGAGAAATAATAGTATTATTTCAAAAATATTTTGAGTTGAACTTGAAATCTGGAAGATTTGAAATTAAAAAGTGTTTGGAAATGTTTTTAAAGAGATAAAATCATTGAACTCTTTCGGTCACTGGAAAATAACGTCGGTGATGACTGCAGCATCATCGATATTTATTTTCGAGTTTCTAGAAGAGAAATCGCTACCAAATTATTTTAAATTAGAATTGTTTGTGAACTGGGTTTGGTTTTGAAATTCAAAAGGATGAATGAATTTGACAAAGAATTTTGGAAATTTGTTTAAACTCTTGAACCTTGATTAAATGTTTATGGAATAATAAAAAATATATTGAGTAAATAAAATGTATAATTCCGAGATGAAAGCAAAATGTGAATGTAATTGATTTTAAATAGTAATTGTAAAATTGAAATTATAATTAAGTTATACAAGTTTAAGGATCAAATAGAATTTAGTTTGAATTGGAAAAGAAATCATGATTGATTCAACTTGAATTGGAGTTAAATCAATTTCAATAGAAATTGAAGATTATTTAAATTGAATTGTTGGGAAAGTGAACAGTTTTGACTCTGGGCTATTTTCAATATAAATTGTCTTAATATGAACTTATTTTTCTAAGCTATTAAATATATACAACCTTTTTTCTTAAAGCCAAGTTATTTTATACTTATTTTACAATTATTTTGTAAACTAATAATTATTTTTCAACTACTTACCTATTTTTAAAATTTTCAAGCTATTTTTCTAAATTGGTCGGAGTTCAAACTGTTATTGATTAAGTACCCAACTGAGATAAGGATTGAAGTAATAATCCAAATGAGGATTAATGTAAAGGTGAATAAGGAAGGTGAAATGGTTCTTTTGAACTGAAAGAATATTTTGAGAAATATGAAATGAATAAAGATGGAAATTGGATATTTCTATGGTTTTTGGGAGTGTTGGAAGTATAAAAAGGGGTTTTATACAAGTTTGAAATGATCCAAAGTTTTAAAAATTATATATATCTGAATATATATAAAGGATCTTATGAGGATTTTGAGAAAGGTTTTTGATTTTTGGAAAAAAAGTCAATATTGAGTTTTGGGAAGCCTATTTTGAGAAATATCGATTTTGGGATAATCGATTTTGTGTAAAGGAGCTTTGTATGATATCATACTAAGTGTATGATTTGAAGATACTATATGTGTATAGTATAAAGTGTTTTGATGATAGCTCTGGGGAAAAAGGCGCTCCCTTGGAATGGACTTCTCAGGAGTGCCACTGGGTGGCGCTGCCTTGAGCCCCAAGGGGGGGTTCTAAAGTTGATCCTGTGAGGAGTCCGGACAAAACTAGTTCCTGAGGATTATGAGTTGAGTTTACCATAGCGTAAGTCGTGTGTGCCGCGGAGAGCCAACAGTTACATGGACTTTTGTTGTGACTGCAACGTAACCCAGGATGTAACTGCGACCTATGGTAACATTGCGAAAGTCGTGTGTGCCGCTGAGAGCCAACAGTCTGTGTTTGAGTTTATCTCGGTAGACTGCGACTTATGTAGGAGTGGAGAAGTTTCATTTCATCAGCGAAAATCAGAGGCCGCTGAGAGCCTGCAGTTACATGGACTTTTGCTGCGACGGCAACGTAACCCTGGATGTAACTGTGATCTGTTGTGTAGGATCCATGGCGTAATCGAGAGGCCGCGGAGAGCCTGCAGTTACATGGACTTTTGTTGTGACTGCAACGTAACCCTGGTATGTAACTGTGACCATGGATGGGGGTGATGATTTTCAGAGCATTGTCACCAAAGATATTTCCTCTATTTCAAAATGTTTTCAATATTTTCAATAAAATTATTTTCCAAATATTTTTACTGGATGTTGAAAACGGGTTTACCAAGTACTTATAGATTTTCGGTCCTACGCCTGATCAACGTATGACTGAATTTCTGTGAGAACAAGGATGGACTGGTTGAGACATCGAGTTATAAGAAATATTTTATAAAAGCTATTTTAATATTATTATGAGATTTTATAGGCATTTCTAAAAAAAAATTTAAAATAAAGGAGATGAAATTTTGGAAAATCAAGGGAAGTTCAAACTGAAATTGTAAAATAAAATTGAAACTCGGGAAAATTTTAATGAAGTGACTCTTTGTAATTAAAAATCCAATGTTGGATTAAAAGTGGAAGTAAGATAATTATCTAAATAAATTATTTAATAGAGAATGTTAATAAAATTTAACCTAGATAACTAAAATGGATTGTAAGTAGATAATGAAGTTTGGAAATGAATTCGAGTTATAAATAGAATTCGACTTGGGTTTGATAATGAATTAAATAA
Organism: Allium cepa; assembly: GCA_030765085.1. Lineage (NCBI taxonomy): Eukaryota > Viridiplantae > Streptophyta > Magnoliopsida > Asparagales > Amaryllidaceae > Allium > Allium cepa. The sequence continues at coordinate 693,952,519 of CM060934.1, forward strand.
GAGAAGATATTGTAAAATAAAAAAATGAAATAGAGTTGGATTGGAAAATGTGATGGTTTGAATTGCAAATAAAATTCAAGTGTGATTTGAATAATATTTAATGAAATTTGCAAGTAAATTTGATATGATGGAAATGTTGTAGAATGAAATGCAGTGAATTATAATAGACTGATTTGAGTTACAAACAAAACTCAAGTAAATAGAAATAAATTGAGAACGGCGTTGTATTAATAAAATAAATTCGATAATGAATTAAATGATAAATTAAAGAGTTAAAATGAGTTAATTGAATTAGATAATAATGGATGAAGTCTGATTTAATAAAGACTAAATCAAAGATGTGATTGGAATTGGATTATTAGACTGAATTTAAGTTCGGTGACATATTAATTTGAGGTATAAATGAGTTAAGTATGTATTGCATATTATTTTGATAAGATGAGTAGGTGAATTAAAATTAAAATTTAAGTAATTAACTTAAGTTTAAAATTATTTGAAGCTTGGTTTCGAATAAGGCTAAAAGCCCATTAAATAAAAGCTTGGATTAAATTAATTTGGAAATGGTTATTAATTTAGAAGTATTGAATGTGCCAAACTTAATAAATAGTTTGAATGAAGTCAATGCAGAGAAGAAATGAAAAGCGTACGTATGGTTTGTGAATAAATTAAGAACGAAACGGAATTAAATACAGGATGAGTTAAAAATTAATTTAAAGTGGTTATGAATTGAAATGGATACTCTATTAAGAGAGTATCATCGAATTTGCATCAAAATAGTTGTCATTGATGTAAACAAAAGTAATTAAAATTTTATGGGTTGAAAGAGATTAAATAAAATTGATTTGAATCGTTTGATGTGAATAGGTGCTTGTTTGGGTTAAAAATCGATTGAATGTAAATACTTGAGTAATAAATCATTTAAAATTGAATGAAATGGAATGTGAATTGGTTGAAAACAATGGAATTGGTTTTGAAATCATAGCAATTGCTTGTGAAAGTTATCTAGAATGCATTTCTTCTAGAGTTGATGTGTTGTGGTCGTTTAAGTAAGAGAAATATTATAAAACTTCATATATATGGCACTTACATATTTAAATTGAGTAAGTACAGGTACCTGAAGACTGTTTGGTTGATTTGGATTGCGCAAATTGCTTAAATTAATAAGCTGCTTGCTTAAAATGCTAAATAAGGTACGCCTACGCAATAAAAATAGGAAATATGAACTGTTTTTGCTTTTTCCGACCGTGTGGGTCGATGTATACATATTTATATCTATTGTCAAATTGCAAAAGCTCCTCCGCGCAAAGGAGACTCTGCCAAAATTTTTTTTGGAGTTTTGGGAGTTAGAAAATTTTTGGAAAATTTTGGTTAACGGCAAAACAATTTCAAATCGGAAACTTAAAATAAACTAGTAAATGAAACTAATATGAATCAGTTTAAATGAAAGATATAACTCCATATTAGGAATCGAAAATAAATTGAATTCATATGACACGGTGGAAACTAAGTTGAATAGAAGTAAAGTGAAAGCTTCTGTAAGAAAATGTATACAATGATTTGAAAGATTTCGATTGGATATTGTTGTTAAATAGAATATGCAGGTGTTATAAGGGGAAAAGAAAATTGGATTTGATATCAGAAGATAAATTTGAATTGCTCGACAAAAAGGTATGTATTTAAAGTTTCTGAATGAAATTGGATTGGATTTTTTGATGTAGCCACTTGGCTTTTGTTTTCTTTTGGAATTTGGGAGCCCGTAGAGGCCTTTTGTAGTAGTACCGAGTTAGCCGCGCAAAGGAGACGCTGGCAAAAATTTTCGGAAATTTAGGGAGTTAGAAAAATTTTGAGAAAATTTTGAGAATTCAAAATTTGGTTTTAAATTGAAATTTAAACGATTGGGTGAAAAGGGATTGTTGGAAACCATGGAAGGTTTTGGAAGTTAGTTGAAGTAATAGTGAATCTTTAATAAAAGATATTGTGGCAAGTTGATAAACCTGTTGGTTTTGGAGAGAAGGTAAAAGGGATTGGTCCATTCTTCCTAACTAGTAATTTCGGGGACGAAATTCTTTTAAGGGGGGAGGAATGTGACGACCCGGAAATTTTAACGATTTAAAATGGAATAATAATTTGATTTTAACATTTTGAATTCCAAATATTAATATTTCTTAGACAATTAAAGTATTGAATTATATAATTGAAATTGGGTAAATTGTTGAATTTGAGATTCTAAGCCTGTTAAAAATATAATTTGAAGGCTTATAAAATTTATAACGATTATACTGAAGATAATAGAATGACTGAAATTTAATTTAAAGGTGATTTGTTCAATTTTAATAATCATATCGTTTAAATTGTATTTAAAAATAGCTTTCCGAGGGTACAGTCCTGGAATTCGACGAAACCAGTTCCATTGGATCCGTAATAGTTAGTTATTATCGGATTTCAATTTTCGTAGCAATTGGAGTTGTCGTTTGATCCTGGCAACTTAAAACGCTTAGAAACTATTTTAATCGATTTAATTTAAAATTGATCGTTTATTTCCGTAACTCGCACGTATGATCGAATTAGGTTCCGAAACACGTTTCATCGGGTTCGGAACGCGGGTAAAACTCTATAATTGCCTGACGGCATTCCTTAAGAAAAGTTCAAAATTTTAAATGGCAATTATTGAGTCGTTTTGGAATTTTATTAGATAATAAATTTAAAGTAAAAGTCAGAGATATTTTATTAACACGAACGCGTGTCCAAGAAGCCTTCCAATTGATATTTATCGCCAGCTCTCTCTCTCTAATTTTCAGAAGTGAAATCGAAAAAAAAAAAATCAGAAACGAAATTGATTCTCGTTCCTTTTCAAAGCTACTTCGTTTCTTTCCAGAATCGAGCAGTGCTCTTTCAAATCTATAAGGTATCGTGCTCTTTTCTTCACGATGGAACCTAATCGCCCGAAAAAAAAAAAAAAAAAAAAAAAGAGAATGGCCGCACTTCCTGCCCAAATTCGAATCGAAGAAATTCCATGACAACCCCTTTGTTCTGCACGAACTCGAGCGCGGCAAAGGCAAAGACGAAAAGAGGGGGGGACGCGAGTTGAGCACCGTGCTCGTGGAGAGTCACGGAGGACAGGCGGTTGATCGAGGGGAGCCTGGAGGGGAGCCGTGATGATTAGCAGTATCGTGGAAGCTTGTCTTTTGTTGGATTTGGGGGAATGAGATTTGGGAAATGATTCGACAGTCACTGACTTCGGTGGGAGCAATAGCAGGGAAGATTGGTCGGGGTTGTGAGGGGTTTGTCACCGAGTTTGGGGCTGGGCATGGCAGTCATACTGTAAGGTATCGGGGTTGAGGGACGTCGCTGGAAGAAGCCGTGTGGGGTTGTGGTGTAAGGGCGGCGCTGCAACGGAGGAAATTTGACTTGAGGAGTAGCCGATCTGATTTTGGTCGAACAGCTTCGGGGATGTCGTCAGCATTTTGGTGAGTTTCTCGCTGATGTATAATTGTATATTTATTTTAAACTGAGCAGGTAGGTTCTTAAGTCACATTTGAAATTTTATTAATAGCATGATTAAGGAGAAATTAAGAAAATAAAAAGTTTATCTTAATAGAACTTAAAGATCTTAAGTTAAATTATAGATAAATGATAATTAAATACCAGGTTTATAAAATAAGATTTTAAAGTGGTATAATTTAGAAGATAATTAAGATAAATGACCTATCTTTAATTTAAATTAGGTTTGGGTGATTAAGGTTATTAAATTAATCAGTTAAGCAATTAGAAACTGACTGATTAAAATCTAAATGGTTAAATTTAAATAATTGGATGATTGGTTGAGTTGTTTTGATGTGCACTGCTGTTGATGTGATCTTGGTTTTGCTTGGTTCTCGAGTTAACTGTGGTTTGACTCGAAATATTCGGGTTTTAAATTGTTTAAACTTAAATTAAAATAAAAAGTTTGATGATATGTGATTCATCAAAATCATTAGGGTAATTGAAATGGATAATTTATTAATTAAATTAATGAATAAATCGAGTTGATTAATTAGTAAGTAAAGGTTGAATTCATTTTGGTTAAGTTAATTTAGTCGAATTGATTTAGAAAAATCAATGAATGGTTTGATAGATAATTACTTAATGTAATTAATAAAATAAAATTACTTTGTGAAATTAATCAAGGAATAAATTAAGATGGTTAATTAAGGAGTAATCGATTACTAAATGAAGAAAATAAAAGTATAATTAATTATCGTTTGGAATTAATCGAAATGATTAATATTTTGGTTTAATTAAGGTAATTAAATTTGATTTGGATAAATTAAAATATAATTGGTAATCCTCAACTTATACAAAAAAAATGATGATGTAATTAAAGATTTGATTAATTAAGACTTATCCATTAATAAATAAGTGACTTATGAGAGATTAATTAATGTAAGTAATTAAGGGTTAATGAAATTTAATAGTTAATAAATTTAAGAAATAATTAAAGATTACTTATTGATGTGGTAAGAAGAATTAATATCGTGAAATTAATTAAAGTTACTTACTTGAATGGAATATTAGAAGGATAATTAATCCGGGGTGATTAATTAAGATTATTTAATGATCCTAGTTGAGACCAATTAATATTGTAAAGTTAATTTAAGGTAATTATTTGAATGAAATTGAAAAAATATATTTAATCCAGGGCGATTAATTAGGATGAATAGTGAAGGGCTGACTAATTAATTGATTTGGAATTAATTAATATTGAATGAAGGAATCAAAGTGATTTAAGTTTGAAATTCAATTAGAATCAATCGAATTGATTTGTATGAGATTAAGTTTTGCTTATGAATGAGTAAATGGTATTGGATGTTTGGATGAGTGGGTATCCCTGATAGGGAATGATGTGTATTTCATTGAATACCTTGGGTTAGAATAACATGAGTATCGAAGAGACCAGATTCGGGTATTGGGAAATACCCGAAACCACTTCGAATTTTATAAATTGTTTTGAGAAATCAATAGGGTGGAATAAAATCATATTAATTTATCTAAGTTTGGTACTTAGAAAATTTAGATGTGAAATAAGCCTTGTCTATAGAAAACTGTGAATTGGATGAATTGACATATGTTACCCCGGGTTTATATAAGTTGATTTATTTGGTATTCCATCTTAGTTGGGTTTACTCACGCTGGTTCCCAGCCTGACCCGGGTGTTACTTTGGTGTAATGCTCGGGTCAGACCGAGTATTACAGATTTCCAGGTAGGTACGTTCTGGAGCTCAGGAGGCGAGCTGGATGGCAGGAGCGTATAGAGTATTTCCGCTGCAGAATATTATTATATATCCGAGACATGATTTGTATATGATTAGTGACTGTATATATGTGGTTCGTATGTGAAACTCTGATGTAAATTAAAATGTAATCGACAGATATAGTATTCTTTTGTAAACTGTTATTATTTATTATTATATTTTATCCGCTGCGAATGTGAGATGTTTGGTGTTCTGTTCTTCTTCTTCTTCTTCTACCTCTTTCTTCTTTAATAACTATCTGGAATTTTCGGGTTAGAAAATTTCGGGTCGTTACAGGAAATATATAAAGACACCGTTGGTCCATATAAATATTTTGAAAATAATTTCTATAATTTTGGAAAGAAATATATGGTTTAATAAATTTGATTCTTAAGATATTATATAAATGAAAATTGTATATATAGATTTAGTAGTAATATTTGATTTAAATTAGATTGATTTAATACATATAATAGGGTTAAGTATATATGTAAATCTATAAATAGATTCTCTTGTAATAAATTGAATAATTAAGACTGGGAGATAAATTTGGGTTTATAAAAATGGTATTTAAATAAGGATTTATTTAATTAAATCGATTTGAAATTTTTGAATGGGAAATTTAATGGGTATGATTTTATAACTGGATTTTTGATTTAAGTGATTTAATGAATATTTCACGTTTAAATAAATTAAAGAAAATATGGAGTAAAATGTAATTTAACGTTACTTAAATGATATCGAATCTAATAAGGGAGTATTTCAAGACTAAATAATAATGAGGTTAAATCGAGATCTATATGAAACTGTTATATAGAATATTTAAATATTATAGCCTTGAACTATATTGGAATTAAATGGTTTATGTTGAGATTCGGATCTGTATTTGAAATCAACGTAGTTGAATTTTTTATTTAGCAACTGAATTGAATTAAAATGAAAATTTAGGTTGAACTAAATTTGAATTTATTATTTAGAAAACTAAATTGAATGAAAATTTAGATGAAACGTTGAATACTTAAAGTTTTGAAATATATGGAAATATAAAGGGGTATTTGTGATTATAAATCGGAATTTGAGATCGATAAAATTTAAGTGGTTATTTTAGAAATTGAGTTGAATTTAAATTGATAAATTGAGATTGAATTTAATTTGAATGGGAAGGTCGGGTTGATGTTGGAACGATTTGTTAAGTTGAGGAAATTGAAAATACTTTACTGTATAAATTATTTAATATATATAAATACTATTTTGGGAAATATAGAGATATTTGAAGTGAAAATGAGATTTGGTTTTGAAGTATAAATTAAGCTGAAATGACCACGGTGTTATAGTGTATATTTCTACCTTGTAGAAAGTTCTATGGACCCTTAGAGGATGGTTATCCCAAACATCCTTTAAGTTATTTGTATTTCAGTTGATATTTCACTTGAGTTAGATTTATTGATATAAGAATATTAATCCTGACTCGAGTGTTTTGTGTTTTGCTTTACGCTCGGGTCAGACTGAGTGATACAGCATTTGAGGCTCACCTTTGGAGTTCGGAGCTTCATTTGGAAATCCAACCATCGGTTCACATTCCAGCCTTTCCAGTTGATTGGTTCAGAGAAGTCATCTGTTGCATTGGAGACTTCACTGCATTTGAACTATTCGGTTGTATTTTCTAACTCTGAAGTATATAGTAGCTTCATGAACTACTATTCTTTATCTATTCTGTTGCATTATATTACTCTGTGATCTGTGATTGATTTATTTACTGTATATTTTAAGTTTTGCCAAATTTTAATTAACAATTCGGTATTTTGAATTATTCAAGTCGGATATGTATGGTTTTATTGTCGATTTGAATGGTCCAAAAATAGCGGATCGTTACAGTTGGTATCAGAGCTTTGGCTCTAGGCAAAACTTGGCATATATGGTAAATTTATTTACAGAATCACTTTTGCTCGAGTTGAATCTCTTCCTTTTGACTCGATTTCCTTTGAATTTTAGAATGTCCCTCGGTTCCGAAATTCATTCTGTCTCTCCCTATTTATATTCGTTTGATTCTGGAGTATCCCATAACTCCACTGAATGATTTGTAAAGGGGGTGAAAACTCCTTTTCAATTGGCATTGACTCACCGAAGATTTTGGTATCCTCGGTTTACGATGCTGCTATATCTTGTTATGCCGAATTCTATATCTCTGGCGATCGAATGTCGAATTGCCTCAGAATTCTACACCGATCTAATTTTGGAATCACGGTTGACCGGTAAAGGTCGCCCGCGATTTATAGAAGTATATCCATCTTCTATTTAGTAATTTAATTATCGCATCTTCGATCAAGTCTATCTTCGAATCAGAATTCTATTGATTTGAGTTCCTCTAATTTAAATCTTTATCTTTGTTTTAAAATCCATTCTTAAAATTATCCTCTGAAAATCGAGCATGTTTGCATTTTTGAAATTTTTTTATATAACGAAATTATTATTTTGATAGCTATGATTTTATTCTATGTATAAAAGTGAAAATGTTTTCGATAAGGATTATATACCTATATATAAAACAAATAAGAAATGTTATTCTATATAAAAGAGTTTTGAAAGGATTTGAAATTTTGAAAAAATATAAGAAATTGATTTATATAAAATGATTTATAACTGAAATGTTAAATTTGAAATTCGAGAATTGAATTCCGGTGTTTTGAAATTGGTTTTAAGATTTTTGAAATTATATAATAATACGGTTTGAAAGTATTTTCTGAATAAGAAGTGTTTCAAATGACTCAAACGAGTTCCAATGATTTCAATGAAATTTCAAGGAAGTTTTAAGAAAATAGAAGTCATAACTCACTTTGTCGTTGGAAAATAATTTCAGTGATGAGTGCATGCATCATCGACATTGATTTTCGAGTTTCAGAGTGGGGGAGAGGCCACTCTAGTAGCTTTGCTATGCGAGTGATATTGTGAAACAAATTTTGATTTCAAATTCCGAAGAATAATTCGATATTCTAAAGATATATGTATATATATTTAAAATGATTTAAAGGAAACCGGTATTCAGTCCTCGAGTTTCGGATTTGATTTGGTATAATCCTATCTATTTATTGTTGATTTTCAAATCTTGAATTGGAAATTTGATTTCCCTAACTATTTTGAATGTTCGAACACTTCCAAATCGAGATTAAATTTTCAAAGCTAAGAAATTTCGAAGAGTATAAAATGTTTGATAAAGAATATAAATTTAGTTTTGAAAAAAAATAGTTGAATAATGGTTTTCAGAAAGGTAAATTGGATATTTCACATAGAAATAGATAGTTTAAAAGTTTTAAAAAAAAGGGATAAGTATAAATTTGGAAACCATTTTGAGTATAATTAATTTTGGGAAAATATTTGGTTTTGAAATTAAATTGGAATTAAAAACCAGTACTTATATGATGATTTTGGAAATGAATTTGTTTAACTTGAATTATTTTAATTTGGAAAATGGGATAATTTTCTAGACCTGTTATTTTGGGAACTTTGAAATTTAGATATTTAATTTGGAAGAAAATTTAGTGAAATCATATATGATTTTGAAACTGAATTGATATTGAAATGATTTGAAATTTGAGAACCTTATATTATTAAGCACTTGATTTGGGAGTGGTCGAACTTATATAAAATGGATTGTATAAGTATAAAGTTGATTTGAAATCTATTGATTTGAAAGGTACTCAATTTGGAAAGAGATTTTATATAATCGAAGTCTATATAAGTATGATTTAATCTACTATTGATTTTGGAAAGTATTCGATTTGGGAAAAATGGAATCCTCTATATATGGACGTTATATAAGTACGATATTTGAAAGTGATTTGAAAAGGTATTATATGATATATATTTTCGAAGTAAAGATATGGAAAGTGCCTTCTGCTTGATATCCGCTTTGTGGCCACATCGTGGATTCATTCTATCGATATTATTCTCTCTGATTTTTGGTTTTCCGGATGTAATACTCGAGTGTTCCCACCGTGGCGTAACCCATGGTTTTTTTTCTCTCGCGACTTCATAGCGCAATTGCCTGGCTGAGTCTGGCCTAGGGGTACGGATTGTTTCCTGGGGGATCCAGGCGTAACCATTGTGTATCCTGCAATCTGTGTAGGTCGCGAATAGTAGCGAAACTGGCTGGCTGAGATAGCCTAGGGGTACGGATTGTTTCCTGGGGGACCCAGGCGTAACCATTGTGTATCCTGCACTCTATTGGTCATCATGGCGTAACTCGCAGGACTGAGAAAGCTTACGGATGCGGATTGTTTCCTAGAGGATCCAGGCGTAACCATTGTGTATCTATGAACCATGGTCGGACAAAGGTTTTGGTTTGGTTGTTTTGTTTGGATTGTACTTTCCGTATCTGTTTTAAAGGTTTTTCAAGTATTTTCACTGGGTGTTGAAACAAGTCTATTAAGTACTTGAAGAATTCTAGCTTTGCGCCTGATCAACGCATGGCCAGAGTCTGCAAGAACGAGGATAAACTTGTTGAAATATCGAGTTATAAAAGTATTTTCGAAAGGAAAATTTATTTCGATATAATAGTATTTTATTATAAAATTATTATTATAAAGGTATTTATTATAAAAGTATTTTTCCCAACAAAGAAATTTTGAAATAATATTTGAAATTTAAATTCTTATGGTTCTAGATTAATTATCCGTGCTCGATACTATTCCTTGCATCTACCTTATCTGTTCAGTTTTGTTATTCACCTTGATTCTGTTTTCCAAATCTACCTTCCTTCCTTATTGGATATATCCTTTAAAATATTGTTTAATTATATACTACATGGTTTAATAGAAATTTTAGTGTTATAAATATTTTAGAAGTTATTTATCTAAAATAAAACATATTTTAAAAAAAATGATTTGTGATCTGATAATAATATTTGGAAGGTATCTTGAAACAAAATAAAAAATTATGAATTTTGGATTTAATATTTCAATAGCTTCTTTGTAAATATAAGTAATAATGTAAATGATTGTTTTCAAAGGAGTTTGAAAAGTATTAAAGTATTAAAGAAAATTAAATTTCAAATGAAGTTATCAAATAAATATTTCAAATAAAATTTATATAGTTTTAAATTAATTGTTTATCTTGTCTTTCAATCCATTTTATTTCTGGTTGTTCTATTCTCCTACCTTTTCTGGGACGAAAAGTTTTGAGTGGGGGAGAATGTAACGACCCGTAGATTTTAATAGTTTTAAATGGTTTTATTTAATGTAACTAGTTGAAACTTTTGAGAAATTTTATATAATAATATTTTGTAATAAAAATTTAATATTTGGATTACGTCTAATTAAACATAGCAGATTTTAAATTTTCAATTTATTTTATCAAAGTTTATTCCATTGTGAAATTCTATTTAATTCAAGCTAGCTAATAAATTGCTTTAATAAATATTGCAGAATCAATTTCTTTAATAAATATTGCAGAATCAATGCACAGATGTTATCAATTTCATTTTTATGGTGGTATGTTCCTTTACGTTTCCTACCGGTTAAATTATAAATAATTTTCTTTGATGGGTCAGCTAAATCAAAGCAACGTGACCGTTGCTATTTATTTCTTTTATTAATTGCTACAATTATTTTCACCAAATCAAGGGTTGACCGTTACTTGGCTTTCAAATCTTGGACTCTGCATTCAAAAAGAAACGTATAATATAATAAGTACTTTATATTTATTTTCAGTACGTTTCACAAAATTTTCTCTGTCCGTTCTTTTCTATTAAATATATATTTGCAGCTGTTATCAATCCATCGTTTCAATTTATTTTATGGTCCGTTACTTTGCCTTTTCAGATTTGAAAGTGCAGCTGGTGGCATTAAAAGTTGCTTTAATTATCCACTGAATTATCGTGACTGTCCCGTTACTCTATATTTATTCTGTACGTTTTATTTTTGCTTAAATTTCTCTATCCATTCCTTGTTCCATTTTAAATATAATTGCATTTCCAAACTTATTATGTACTATCCAAACAAACAAAAAAGTAATTGCTTTAAATGTAGCTAAAATCAACTCATGACCGTTGCCATTTCAAAGTTTGAAACGTATAAAATACTATACGTTATTTCGCATTCATTGATTTCTTTTATTTATTTCTTTCTTTCTTTACGTTTTCATTCCAATCTGATTTATAACCTTCCTTCTTCCATTTTAAATATCATTGCCTTTCCAAACTTATTACGTACTATCCAAACAAACAAAAACGTTATTGCTTTAAATGTAGCTAAATCAACTCATGACCGTTGCCATTTCAAAGTTTGAAACGTATAAAATACTATACGTTATTTCGCATTCATTGATTTCTTTTATTTATTTATTTCTTTTCGTTTTCATGCCAATCTGATTTATAACCTTCCTTGTTCTCTTCGTACATTCTATTTATTCTAGCCTGCTCCTCTTTTCTTTTACCTAGTACATCTGCATTCTTTTCATCCTCTCTCTGCAAATTTTCTTTCCACCAAGCGTCTGTCCCCTCCTTCTCCCCTCCTCTTCTCTTAAGAAACACCATGCCTTCCAGCCGAACCCAGCATCTTCCCTATCCACATCGGCAGCCTCATCATAGCCGAGTGTATAGCCTAGAGGTAATAACTTCTGACAGCACATAGGTGGCATCAACATTTTCCCCATTGTCCGTAGTTTCTTATTTATTCCTTTTGCCCACCCATCAGCGACTCGAGTTTACATAGGGTATGTCTATACATTATATTATATATATTTTCTAGTAGTATACTGCCTTAAATTTACATATTTTAGTGTATATATGTATGACAGCTTACGTTATTTATATACATAAAGTAAGCTATATGTACAAACTCAGTGCAACCGCGATTTTCTTTATAAAAGGCAAATAATACAAATTGTAGTACCCAAAGATTTATATGTATGGCTGTACTTAAAAAAAAATTCTCTATATAACAGTATAAGCTTATATATCAATTTCTGAGTTTATATATATTTTGTTATATTATTATTTTTTAATTTTGATTTTTATATAATAAGTATGTAAGCTTATTTATATTCACATATTAGTATACATAAGTTGCAATATATTGTTTAATAAGCCTAAAGCATTGTATATCGTCATACTGTTATGATGTGCGTGCTTTAATAATAGAGCTATTGATCGGGTACAGATAGGTTAAGTAACGTGTATATTTGGTTAATTTATATAAAAGTATATATAACCGTTTCGATTATAGTTATAATGAATATATAAGAGAGTTATATAAATGAATTTTATACTATGCGTTAACTAAATACATTGTTATTTATATGATCCAGTTTTTGAATATATGTTTGAAAGGTTTTGATTTTTATATATACAAATATTTTATTTTATACATATATTTTGTTATATATGAAGGTTTTATAAAAAAAATTAATTTTTTTTTTCTTATAAACTGTACTGCACATATACTCTTTAAAAAAAAAGAGAGAAAAAAGGAGTAAGTTAACAGTGTATTATAAAGAATATTGTTTATCTGCATATATATGTGCATAAGTTTGTTTGATTTCCTGCTGGATATTTTGAAAAGTAAAGTAATAAACTATAATAATTATATATATACATAAGTACTCATTTCAAAAGATATTATATATGTGTGTTTTGATCTTTAACATATGTGTTTTATGTTAGAACATTGATTTTGAACTATACATATATATTATTTTAATATAGGTTTAAAATGAATATTTATTACATGGAAACGACAACCATAAAATGAATATACTATATATGTGACATTTTGAATAATTATATATTTGTTATTTAACATTAATATGGAATGGAAGCATTTTAAAGTTATATGGTTTTCATGGGTGTGCATTTATATATATATATATATATATATATATATATATATATATATATATCATTTTTTGACATGCGTGTTTTGATTTAACGTTCATTTTAAAAGAAAGTAATAAATAATCATATAATCTTCGTTTTAATTTTATCAAGCTAATTTGATCCGTTGTCATCAATTTCTATCTATCAGCTTTTCCATCGAAATCGTACCATCTAACTTTGCTTTGGAAGTCGTGCTTGCATTTCGTAACTCAACTTCATTATCTATCTCTCTAACCTCGAAATGTGAGCAATCACTTACGATTAACATATTTTTATTCATTAAATTTGATTTCAATTGAAACGACAATTGAAATATGTTGCTGTAGTTATTTAAATTTGTTATATATGCTATTATCTGTAACTGTTCACCTGCGGGATATGACACCATATCCTGTTGTTTATATTATATTGTTATTGATGATATATGCCTGTTATTTTATTGTATTTTCTGTTATCACTCTGCAAGTTCCCTGTAGTTTAGAAATTCACTATGGGTTGAAATGATACATAACCGAACAGACTTTAGAATAGGAGAAAATCGTTATGGGTTGAAATGATAAACCCAAGAGATTTTCATTTAATTGAATTTGGGATTAAGGGGTGAAATGATATCCACCCGTATATATTTAGTATACGGATTCAATTGATAAATATCTGTAGCACTTGACTATATGATAGGAACTATATACAGACACCGTTGGTCCATATAATTATTTTGAAAATAATTTCTATAATTTTGGAAAGAAATATATGGTTTAATAAATTTGATTCTTAAGATATTATATAAATGAAAATTGTATATATAGATTTAGTAGTAATATTTGATTTAAATTAGATTGATTTAATACATATAATAGGGTTAAGCATTTATGTAAATCTATATTTCAAATAGATTCTCTTATAATAAATTGAATAATTAAGACTGGGAGATAAATTTGGGTTTACAAAAATGGTATTTAAATAAGGATTTATTTAATTAAATCGATTTAAAATTTTTGAATGGGAAATTTAATGGGTATGATTTTATAACTGGATTTTTGATTTAAGTGATTTAATGAATATTTCACGTTTAAATAAATTAAAGAAAATATGGAGTAAAATGTAATTTAACGTTACTTAAATGATATCGAATCTAATAAGGGAGTATTTCAAGACTAAATAATAATGAGGTTAAATCGAGATCTATATGAAACTGTTATATAGAACATTTAAATATTATAGCCTTGAACTATATTGGAATTAAATGGTTTATGTTGAGATTCGGATCTGTATTTAAAATCAACGTTGTTGAATTTTTTATTTAACAACTGAATTGAATTAAAATGAAAATTTAGGTTGAACTAAATTTGAATTTATTATTTAGAAACTAAATTGAATGAAAATTTAGATGAAATGTTGAATACTTAAAGTTTTGAAATATATGGAAATATAAAGGGGTATTTGTGATTATAAATCCGAATTTGAGATCGATAAAATTTAAGTGGTTATTTTAGAAATTGAGTTGAATTTAAATTGATAAATTGAGATTGAATTTAATTTGAATGGGAAGGTCGGGTTGATGTTGGAACGATTTGTTAAGTTGAGGAAATTGAAAATACTTTACTGTATAAATTATTTAATATATATAAATACTATTTTGGGAAATATAGAGATATTTGAAGTGAAAATGAGATTTGGTTTTGAAGTATAAATTAAGCTGAAATAACCACGGTGTTATAGTGTATATTTCTACCTTGTAGAAAGTTCTATGGACCCTTAGAGGATGGTTATCCCAAACATCCTTTAAGTTATTTGTATTTCAGTTGATATTTCACTTGAGTTGGATTTATTGATATAAGAATGTTAATCCTGACTCGGGTGTTTTGTGTTTTGCTTTACGATCGGGTCAGACTGAGTGATACAACATTTGAGGCTCACCTTTGGAGTTCGTAGCTTCATTTGGAAATCCAACCATCGGTTCACATTCTAGCCTTTCCAGTTGATTGGTTCAGAGAAGTCATATGTTGCATTAGAGACTTCACTGCATTTGAACTATTCGGTTGTATTTTTCTAACTCTGATGTATATAGTATCTTCATGAACTACTATTCTTTATCTATTCCGCTGCACTATATTACTATGTGATCTGTGATTGATTTATTTACTGTATATTTTAAGTTTTGCCAAATTTTAATTAACAATTCGGTATTTTGAATTATTCAAGTCGGATATGTATGGTTTTATTGTCGATTTGAGTGGTCCAAAAATAGCGGGTCATTACAGTAGCTAATACTTACATTGATTCCACCAAAGCCTTCTTGGATAAAGCTTCAGGTTTGTCGGTTTTGTTTCCAAGGATAAGCAATAGGATCCCATAAAGGGATGGCTTGCTTATTAGATAATGATGTTCGCTACTTGAGATGGATAGATTGTCATGATCGGCAGCATCAAAGACATACCTGAAAAGAGAATAATAGTTACATAAATATGTGATAAACGAATAATATTCATAATTTTATAGCATCTCATGCATTTAGTGAGAAGACAATAACTAAACAAACACTCCAAACTACAATTTGTAGTAACCATTGAAGTGAAAGTAAATATTCAGAAATAGTTGTAAAGCAACAGTCACATGCTGTTTTATTGTTATGCAAACAAATCTGCCATCTTATGTAATATAATTTATATCTTCACATGCTGTTATATTGTTCTATTGTACTTATGTCTCAAACTAACATGTAAGCTACCATGAACTGTGTATATCTTTAATCATAGTAATGAAGCGTAGGTGCATGTAAAACTGTACAAAAAAAACATTTTAAAACCATAAACATTACGGTTGCTCACAAATTCAAACATGAATTCAGGAATAAAAGTTCTTTTTTTAGCATGAACAGTACCATTTTTTATTTCACGCAAAGAATAAGAAAAAATACTGATATGCTACAATTTTTATATTTATTAGGTATGTACAAAGAAAGGAACCCTAACCACATCCTGCACCGATAATTGACTGTCCATCTTCTAATGTCGCTCTTTCACAATAAATTTCCAACATTCCTTTCTCGGCATCGTCTAGTGTGTTTGACTTGTCTTAAAAGTCACAGTAGCTGCAAATAGTTTTAATGGGTTTCCAATAACAGTAACAATAGCTTTGAACTTTCACAAAAGAATACTGTATGGTTTCTAATAAGTGAGAGTTGCAGTTGATAACAAAAGGAAAAAAACAAAGAGTAGAAAGTAACATGAAAGTATTTGAAACCAAGCATAAAGAGTTAAGATATTTGAAATGAAATGAATAGCATGCGGAACATTGGAACCTCTACAATAGATTATATATTATTTAGTACTGCAATAATATTCTGTATTTCTCAAGGGGAAGCTCTCTGCATTTCTCCTGGAAAAAACTTCCCCCCGCAATAGAGCACTTTAACAATTAAATTAGTAGCATAGCCTATTGATTCGATTCAAAAATAAATAGATATGCTAAACTCCTAACATCTACTCTCTCCAATATTGGCCCACTAGATTGAAAGTTGAGATAACATTAATGTCATAAGCTGATTAAAGGGAAAAAAAGAAAGAAGAATGTCAAATGCAAAAGGAAAGTAAAGGGTCAAATGCAATAAAAAGTAAAAAGTAAAAAGAAAAGAGAAAAGTGAAAAAATAAGTTGGTAAATACGGTAAACACTCGTTCACACATATTAAAAGCAGAAGTGATGAGCTAATTTTTTTTTATGAAAAAATCTAAAAATTTGGATATTATACTAGACTGAAACCTAATATACAGAGGTGTGATCTTGTGTGCCTCCGATTTTACACTAGTATTTTATTCATTATTCAGTTCTTAAGATTATGTCAACCCTCACTACAACACCTCATTAAGTTATTGCATACTAACCTTTCCTTTTTTAACAAATAATATTTCAAAAGAACTACAATTGCTAAAAGCGTTATTTCCATCACCTAATGCTAAGCACACCCTTTCCTTTCTAGTTCCTACCTTTGATATAAATATAAAACTAACTACTAACCTGAAATCATTTCTCAGTCCATGACAATTCATTCAAATTCTTTAAGTGCCAATTTTGAAGTGAAGTTGGCACCTGAATTTTCTGTACATGTTATACAAGCCTCAAGCTACCTACAAAGTAACATGCCATAATTAGTTAAGAAAATAAGCTCTTTCGTTTGTACTTTATCCATCTGGATAAGTTGGACATTAGTTAAGTTGGACACTTAAAACTCAGGTAAACTGTGGGTACTACACAGAAATAAGCGATGTTAGACTGCCTAAGCGCTATTCTAAAATTTGCTTGCTGTCGACATTTACATTCTAGAGCTTCATCTCTAAACCAATCCATAACAACATAGAAAATAAGTTCTCAGTTAAATTAAAATAGCAATATAACTAGTTAATACATAACCAATCACAACTTTCATGACTTACGAGTATTCAAGGATCAACATTATCAAACTCTTCTTTTGGGATAGGTCGACATCACTGAATATAAGATTGGGAGCATATGCATCCACACTTCTGCAGTAATATCATGCAATATATTAGAGCACTACGTAGCCAATATATATTGTAAGTTGGACACATAAATTTAATAGATTTAGTCTATAGATTGGCAGAGACCGTGGACAACCCGATTTTAAGATTTTCAAACTTTATGCATTATTATTTGTTTTGGTTATGTACTTTTAGGTATTCTACATTACCCTTTTTGCCTACTGAAAACCAGTTCAAAAGGAAAAAGGGAAGAAAAAAAATCATCATCGTTCAAAAAGAAAAATTACCGTTTTGCCCCTTTAGGTCGGCTCCATCTTTCCATTTGAAATCCAACCCAAAACCCGTCACTTCCCACCTGAACAAGATCGCGACATACTCAGTAGCCGCCATCGGTTGTCGTCCCTTCACCTCAGCGCCACCACCTTACATATTCCCAACAAGCGACATGACAAACATCCGCCTCCAACTACACAACAAACTCCAACACTCAGGTGATGAGAGGAAAACGTAGGATTTGGAATGGGGAAAGGGGATTTGATGACTGGTTTTCATTGCACAGTCCATAGGAGATATCTGTAAATCAGGTTTTATGAATTAGGAAAAATGAGAATGTTATACTGAAATGACGAAGCAAATAGGTTGAATCTGGAACGAGGAGGGGAGATTTTGGGCTTAAAGAGCGAATTTTGGTGGAATATCGAATTATTATTGCATGGTCCAGATTTTTTATAACAGTGAACATTGGATTGCTAATAATTCACTAATTATTAATAATTAACTATTATTAAATTAAATATAAAAAATAATTATTAATAATTAATAAATTATTAATATTTGGTGAATTATAGTTAATATTTATTACTTACATTTAATAATTAATATTAAATAGTTACTATCAAATAACTAATAATTAATAGTTAAATTTTAATAATTAGTACTTAATGTTAAATATAACATGTCATTTATAATTATTAATTATAAATTACCATTTATTCGTGAATAATTAAGTATTAATTATTTGTCATTAATTATAAATCACTAGTTAGTAATTATAAATTACTAGTTATTAATTACTAAATCTTTACTAATAATAGTTATTAATTTGTAGGAATTTTATTAAATATTAATTATTATTAATTTGTAAGATTATTATTAATTATTAAAATTAACATTAAATATTTAATATTAATTATGATTAATCTATAGGATTATTACTAATTATAAATTATTAATATTATAAATTAAAAATATTATAAATTATTGAATATTAATTAATATTAAACATTAATACCATTAATAATTAATAATTAAATATTAATATTATTAATTATTCAATATAATTAATATTTAACTATTATTAAATATTATTATAAACAAAGCTGTTCTAACTAGTGATAAATTGGTGTCTACTGGTATGGATATAAATCATCTTTGCCTATTTTGCAATGTGTGCCTAGAATCAGCTGACCGCCTTTTCTTTGATTGTGATTACTTATCCAATATGATTTGTACCCTGATGAATAAAGTAGGTATTTCGAGCTTTAATGGCAATTCATCTTCTAAGTAGAATGAGCTGAAGATGGCTACGAGGTGGAGACTAAACAGAAGGGACATTATCTTCTTTGTCCTTAAGATTTACTTCAGATCGGTCTGGATCGAAAGGAATTCTCGTTGCTTCAGAAGTGAGGCCACAACTGCTCATCAGTTTTGGGTCAAAGTTATGGCGAGGATTTCTACTAGGATTAGATTTTCTCGGCATGGTTTCTCTCCTCATAACCATGAGTTTTGGAATTGATTTGAGCTCTGCTTGTTGGGTCTTGCAGTGTGCTTGTGTCTGTTAGTGCACACCTTTGTGCATGTCGGGCTTTCTTCTTTTTTCTTGCTTGCCTGCTTATGTGGTTGTCTTTTTTCTTTTCTTAATTGGTCGTTTTGTGTGATTCGTTTGTTGTTTGCTTGCATGTCCTTGGATCATGCTTGCCTGTTGTGTTCGCGACAAAAGTGTGTTTTTGTCGTGGTCTTCTTCTGATTTTTCAATAAACCTGGTAAGGGACCAGTCAACCCCGCTTGCCCTCAAAAAAACTATTATTAAATATTGATATTATTAATTATAAGTTATCATATTATTAATTATTAATTATAAAATATTAACTAACATTAATCATTACTTCTTATTATTGATATTGATTATTACTTCTTAATTATTAACTTTTAATGTTAATTATTAATTATTAAACATTAATACTTATTATTGATTATTAACTATTTAATAATCACTATTATTTATTAATTATTGATTATTGAATAGTAATTATTAATATTAATTATTAATGGTAATTTTTTCATGTTTCAAATTAATTTTTATTATTATTTAAACATTGATAATAATCATTAAACGTTAATTGAAGGCAACGATGATCAGCGGTTAAGAGTTGTTGAAAATTGGCATCCACTACAACATGTAGAAGAAAATAGTTGCAGTTGATATCTATTACAACGGTAGACGAGCTGAAAAATTTATGACTAATGAAAATAATCGAGAAAATTAATTATTTAATCGTAATTATTAATTAGTAAAAATTAATTATTAAATGTTACTTCATATTTATTAATTAAAATTTAATGTCAGTTATTAACTTTTTATAATTAATATATATATTATTAATTTTTAATTCTTAATAGTAACTATTAATCATAAATTATTAATATTTATTATTAATTATAAATTATTATATATTCAATATTAATTACTTGATATTACTTACTAATAATTGGAAAGTAAAATTAAGCATGTTGGAATACTGATTATGTATAACAATTAGTAATTAGTGATTATTTAATAATAATCAATAATTATTATAATTTATAAATGATTAATATAATATTAATGATGATTAACTATCAAATATTAATAAATAATATAATATTATTAACGGTTAGTAATTAGTCATTAGTAATATAATATTATAATTAGTAATTAGTAACATATGATTAATATAATATTATTAATGAATAATTATTAAATATTAATAAATAATAAATATTAATTTTAAGAAAGCATTGCAATTACTAGTTATTGGCTGTCAAAAATTGGCGACAAACATTTATTACAACGGGCATTTTATGACCGTTGTAGAATTGGCATCTATTACAACGGGCATTTTTAACCCGTTGTAAAATTGGCACCTATTACTTCGGGCATTTTTAGCCCATTGTAAAATTGGCACCTCTTACAACGGGCATTTTGTGATCGTCATAAAATTGGTATCTATTACAACGGGCATTTTGTAAACGTTGTAAAATTGACATCTATTACAACGGGCATGAAAGGAACGTTGTAATAGCATTCTATTACAATAGGCAGTCATTGCCCATTGCAAAAAAGGCGTTGTACAGAGCATCTATTACAATGGACTTGAATGGACCGTTGTAATAGCTTACTATTACAACGGGCAGCCAATGCCCGTTGTAAAAAGGGCGTTGTAATATAGTATTTTTGTTGTAGTGTTAAATAATAAAATATGATATGATTACTGTAATATATAAATAAAATACCAATTGATGATGCCTTTGAGTCTACTTGAATCAATGAATTCCCTTCACTAGTTATGCTCGATCCGTTTGATTGCAAGTCTGGAATCGTCGACCTTTTCTATCAAATAGTGTTTTTACTCAACTTGAATTGATTTGAGATTCTTAGAACTGACAAGGGGATTAATTTCGGCCAACAAACTTGATAATTATGGCAACCAAAAGTTATTTTTGATTAAGGGTTTAGAGATCCATATATATATAGCCTTGTACAAGAGAGATATTAGAACAATCTCATTACCGATCCTGTCTTAATTGTAGCCATCCATCTCTAGGTCTAATCTTAAATTTTAGCCGCCTCCAATAACTTGTCAAAACCAAAATTTGCAGCCCTAATAATGGGCTTTAAACCCAATTAAGCCCAAGCTAAAATTTTATGCAATTAAATCTAATTTAATCATTTATCGATATCATATATCGATTAGTACATTTATAACTATTATAAATATATAACAATTTTTATTTATCAAACCATATTCAAATTTTATAACTAATATTTCATAAATATTAATTTATTTAATTTATTTACAATAATTATGAACTAATTAAACCATTTGGTCTTAAGGGAATTCATCATTTAAGTTGTGTAACTCTTGGGTGTAAATTTGGTCAGCAATTAACACTGAACTATTCGAATGTTAATGTTCACACGTCACTTAGCAAGTGGTGTGAAATTATGGCCAAATTTATCGCTTATACATTTTCAGTGAAATCTTATTTAATTTAATAAGCATTACCCATTAATGACATTTATATAAACCAATTCTCTTCGTCAAAAATGCATCACTTTAGATTTATGGAATTTGGTAATGGTCAAAATTCCAATATTGTCCATATTCAACTCTATAGTCCAAACAAAAAATTCTTGGCTTAATAATAATAATAATAATTAACCGTACTACTCTAGCCGGAGATTTTGACTTTGGGTTGACTTGAGTTGACCATGATACTAATCTCATATAACTGAAGCGACGAATCCTCTCTTGAATAGTGCCTTCCTTTTAATACCTCCCCTCGACCCAACTATGATCACTTGATGGATGTCGTTCTATGGTTTGGCTATTATCAAAGTATAGTTTTTCATATTGAAGGTTTACGGTATTCTCAAGTCGAAAGAATTATGTAAATTAGTCACATCGATATTTTCTATTTGACCTTAGTTATATTAACCAACAAAAAACTACCGAGTGAGTTGTTCTATAGCTATCTAATAACTATCGGTACATAACCTCTAGGTGCCCCCAGCAGTCATGAGTAATACACTGACCAACATTTGGAGGGCATACCCCTAATATTATCAACCACTTGAAGGCCTTGGGGTAGAGCTGGTGGATTGTTACCAGAATTTATGAATAATAAATTATATGTACATTGAATGGAAAGTAATAGTTCCACTACTTAAATAGAAATTCACATGAAATCTCAACAGAAAACAAAAACTTTTATTCACATAACAAGTTTTGAGATTGTAGTACAAGTTATTTAAAAAAAATTCGAGACTCATACCCATACAACCACAACTAATGAAAGAAGGACCATGCAAACTATATACACACTTAGCCGAAGTGACGGCTATTTCTTTGACTTTCTCTCTTTTTTGGATTTTTCAAGAGTAGTGTCACTTGTTCTTCTTTTTCTAGATCCCTTCCCACCTTGAGAGCGGAAGAAGTTCACTAGGAATCGACCCACCAAGTGGAATGACTTGTAGTGGCACAAGGTGTGGATCGTCGATGCCCACCTCGACAGGCTTAGCTTTTGCCTTTCTTTTTAGCAACTCCTCCTTCTCAATCAGCTCTTTCATGCTACTCTTGTCGGTGTGTTTAGAGGCAACAGTAATCATTACATCGTCAGACTCATCTACTAGGAATGAATCTTCGGTCTTATCACTATCAAGAGCTCCGTGACTTGAGCATCGGGCCCTGGTACATCAGCAGCTGCTAGAATCTCTGCCAGTTTCTCCTATAGCTCTACAGCAGCATCGCTCTTAGGAGTTTGACTGGGACCTGAAAAACTTGCAAAAAAAATTCAAACAGGGAGATGAGCTTAAAACCATCGGGGGTGAAGAACAAAACTTTTCATAAACTGAAGAGTAGAGTGCAATACCTATATCCAGTTGGTTCTCAATGGTTGCTGGGGTACCTCCTTCTAAACTAGGGGACAACACCTAGGATTGATAACCGGATTTATCTGGGTCATAGCCAAAATCCTGCTCCATGTCAAAGGGGACCGATGCTCCAGCCTTGGGAAGAAGAGTGAACCTTAGGATTGGCCCCTGAAGATCCAGCAATATGTTCCCCATTCTCGGTAGGCATATAAACGTTAAAGTTTCGGAGTTTCGCGGTAGCCAAATCCAAAGGTTCGTTTCCACGAAGGATCTCCCGCACTAATTCTTCTGCATTGAACTAGCTCCACCTAATTTTTTCTTCTTCAACTCAATAATATGCTCCCAAGCTTCAAAAATTAATTTGAGGTAACCCTCGCTAAGAAAACTTAAATCACGTGGATGAGGACTTTGCCATTGTACTTGATGATCAATGGATCAAAAAAGTCCTTGATTTCATTCCTATCAGGCTCTTTAGCAGCTTCCACTTGGGATTCAATTTGTTCAATCATTTCTTTGTGGCCTTTCTCTCGAGCCTCCTCTTTAATAGCTTCAATTTTAGCAAACTACTTATCGAGTTTAATTCTCAGGCTCCTAGCCTCGGTAGCCTCGGTAGCCTCTTCGCGGTACTTCTGTGAGTCTTCCTAGGCCTCAATTTTCTTCTCCCTTTCTTTTTAAGAAGCTCTTTAGGTTCCTCGATGTTGCGGGCTAAAGCATCTTTTTCCTTTTGTGAGGAATCTTTTTCTAGAGCAATTGCCCGCTGCAATTGAGGGTAGCGTCGAGTTCTTTTTTATGAGAGAATTCTAAATGGCTCACCGCCTTTGCCATTTCCTTGGCCTTTTTTCCACTTCGGTAAGCTTTGTAATCAATTCCGATAGTTCAATATCTTGATGTTTGATTATGTCCTTATCATGTATCACTTCTAACTTGAGGTCGTCTATTTCATATTTCCACTCAATGGACACTTCAGAGATTTTTTTCGGCCAAACGTTGAAACGATTCGTACTGCACAAACAGATCATTGACACGAGCAAGAGAACTCGCTTTGGCATGCCCTAGAATTGTATGTATTGAAGGAAGGAATTTAAGCATGTCAAAGCAAATTTTCAGGAAAGTGGCCTTAAGCTCGGCTAATTTCTCTGCTGTAGAAACATTAGGAGAAGCAGCCGACAAGGATGGATCAAAAGTGGAAATTAGAGTTTAATTGATCTATGTTCATGAGATTTCTTAGAGCTTGAAGAGCCAGAATGTTGCTCGTGTGATGTGGTTGAGGGCCACGGTAAGGAGGTTGGTCTCCACTATAAGCAGGAAAATTGGGTTTTTCTCCTTAGCGTAATTTCTAGGACTGGGACTTGCACTTAAAAGAGGTGGATTCCCTTTAATGGTAGATTTTATCCCATCCATCATCTTTGTCCCTACGCTGGCCAGACTCCGAATCCCGGATAGATCGATGATATGTTGAAGAACTTCTTAAGCGACCGAAGGCTTGGGACTGAGTCATTGCACCTACAAAAACTAAATGAGAACATATAAGTAATTATTGTGCGAAAGATTGATAAAGGGTGTGTAGTGAAGTGCACACGGTCATGAGTTTCCTAGTGTCCCCCCTCCCGACGAACCAGTAGTCGTAGCCTTGCTCATGGGCGTTCTCTCTCCTCTATCGGAGGGATGAATGCCTACCCCGCTTCTAGTAGGAGAGTTGAGTCCTTCAATGTTGATGTTTAGAAAGTAGTAAGTCATGATATCATCTAGAATTTAAAGATTTGCTAACCCCTTCAATGAACTTTCCAAGTGTTGGGAAGACAATTCCTCTTCAATAGAAGTAATGATGAACTCTAGATCCGCGGCAGTCTTTCTTCTACGAAGTTTGTGTGTTATCCTTTACTTTCTCTTAGTGGGTGTTCGAGATTGTGCACCTTTCGATTCGACCATAAGCACCTTTACTGGGCCTGCATCAGTGTCTCTAGGTTTATTAGCATGGGAATTCCTAATCTCACCCTCTTTTGTGTCATCCTGAGTCCCCTCGGCTGTGAGCACGACGGGATTGATAGCATCCCTTCCTTTCCCCATGACATACCTTGGCAATGCTGCACTTTCGGGGAGCCCGAAGCTTTAGCCTTCCTCCAACAACCCGAATAAAGATAGTAACTCATCAGTTTCAAGAAATTTAATATCCCTGTCTTCGATAGGGGTAGCATGAATGGTAGCAACTGCTCTTGAAAATTGGCGCCTTCAGGACGTGGGCGGACATCTGAAAGAATTCCACATGTTAGTAGATCAAAAGGAAAAGCTACGACTTGGATTAACAGACTTGAGAACGAAATGAAAGTAATACTTACGTCCTTCCAACCATCGCCTCACAAAGTCGGGTGGGCATCGTACGCAAAACCACTTCTGCTTAAACAAAGAAAATTTCTTCCAAGCGCCTATAAAGACTTGGCAATTTGGCAAGAGTTCAAGAAAAACACAGGAAGGACTTCCTGACTACCGTTTGAAGTTGTAAATGAATCTTATGTCTTCTGGAGTTGGCAGGAGAAATAGAATGCTCATAAATAGCGAAAAGGTTCTATGTAGGAAGGCATAGCTATCAGGATAGAGTTGAGGGGGAGCTATTACAAGGTATCTCAACATCTCTTGAATAAACGATTTAAAGGATGGCATGCATCTGGCCCCGCACATAAATTTATTACAAGCCGTATAACCCACCGAGGGCAAGTGAGGCATGTTGTTTATTGAAGGAACCAAGACATCTACAAATAGAATTCCATGAATAGAACACAGCCGACGAAGGGCAGCCTCACCAATTCGGGAGGCTTGTGAGTTATTGGGTTATTTGGAAAAATGGCACTCTCTACTGCATCAGGAGCAGGACTTATATCCTCCGTCGAGAGGATAGGAACATCCAAGAAAAGGACAATTGGTGGGTCGGAAACTTCCATCTGTTCTGCTTGATGGTCGGGAGAAAACCTGTCAGATATAGTCCCACAACTTTTGCTTTAGAATCAATGTGGCGCATTTCTGGATCGAAAGACATACCAGCTAAATGCTCAGAGCGTTTGGAATCCATATTAGCTATACTCGGTAGATAATCGAGGTTAGAAAAGTTCACATGTTTCCCCCGTGCAAAGTGTGTGCTAGTGTAGTGCAGTGTCGTGCAGTGCAAAGATAAACAACTCAGAATTAAAAGCAAAAGTTGTGATGAGCTTGGAAGTTCGACCAAAGTGACCCTCATTGCTAACCGTCTCAACTGGTAAAAGGTTGGTCGGTTTTGAAAGCTTTGGGATCGACTATCCACATAACGGAGTGTAAAGTTTGTTGTTTAAGTCAATATGCAAGTTTTTAGTCTATATTGAAGGTTCTTGGGATTTGATTATTCAATCTCAAGTTCGACAGTGAATATGCACGTTATATTGTTCATCATCATTATATGTCAAAGCTTATTGAGGTAAATTAATGGCAATTATTCAAACAAGTTAGGTTGGATTAGTTTACAAGTTCAAAGAGCCAAACCTTAACTATATGTCGATCCCTATCCCATAGCCTCAATACTGATCTCTAACCCAGAGCGTTTTTGCCGACCACTCTCAGAGACATAATGATATCGATCCCTATACATCGATCCCTCTCTTGCACTAAAAACTACTGATCCCTTGTCATGAGTAAAGCTTACTGATCCTTAATCCTACTAGGCCATTCCATTACACCAATGTCCTTACTTTACCATCTTCTCTCCATTTCTCCGCACTGATCCCTTGACATCGAACGAAGGACCGGTCATGCTCAAACGTCCAACGTCGATCTATCTTTCGCTCCCTCTTTTTCTTCCTCCTGCATCATCCAACCGAACCCTACGCCTTCCCACACCATATCTTCCTCAAACAACCTGTACCCTCCATCATCCATTTTGTCACACGTCAAACTACCATCAAAAAAGTAGAATCCATTGCGTTGTCTTAAAATCGAAAGCAAAAAAGGAAGCTTAGCTAAATTAGTCAAAGGAAAACTATGGAAAGGGACAAGGATTGAGCTGCGATTTGATTGAAGATGGAGCGATGATCTAAGATTGGGTGGAGAGATGGGTTAATAGGTTAGAGTGATGGTTGAGTAGAGGGGGAGGGTTTGGTTTCTCTTTTTTGGAAGTAGGAGAGAGTTCGGTTGTGGAAATTAAAAGGATGGAAAGAGAATAAAGCAAGTAAAGATAAAAGAGGGTGGGAATGCTACTCTATATATATGTGCTATGGGATCATCCTATATCTTTGGAACGAAGCATGGAAAGACGGATTGGCATGAAATCTTACCGATCCCTATTAGCATGAAAAAAGAAGAAGAGAAAAGGCGAGGGAGAGAGATGGATCGGCATGGAGATACCAACCTCTTGTGAGTACAAGGAATAGTTTGAAGGGGTTGGTTAAGTGTGTGGCAACCTCTATTAGCATGCGAGCAACACATGGATCATCATAATGTATGATAATCCCTATAAATTATTTTAAAAAAAGGGGGAGAAATAAAATGAATGAATGACAAAATTATTGTGAGGGTTAGGCTATGAACATAGCTATGAACATATACATACAAAATGCAGGGAAGTTGGTGATGACCCATGAACATGCGAGCACGTCCAGGAGCCAACACCAAAAAACGTGCATATGAATGTGCACATGATTGACTTGAAAGTTCAATTTTTTTAAATTGATAGAAATTGAAATCATATTCGAAACCTTCAATTTCGGGTTTGGAGCAGATAACAAAAGCTTATTAATATCACAGAACCGGACTAATAAATATTGTCGGAATATAACAGTTGATTTATATCGTTGGAAATCGACCAAGCTTCATGGCGATGAATGAGAAATTCAACACCTTGGAAAAATGGTTCGACAAAGGAATAGTAACCATTCAAGAAGCTAGATAGGTCTTTTGTTAACGATTTAAGCTTTATTCGAATTCAAAGCATGTCATATCAATTATAAGATGTACTGTGAGGTGCAATTGTTATTCGACGCTCTAGCCCTGCTATATTGAGTTGTTTACACGAGTTAGATATGATTGCCATCAAGATCGATGGCTCTAAAATGATGATTATGGGACTCAGAAGTCAATTACAAATGGTCATATGAGATAGTATTAAATGGATTCAATGGATGCACAATTTAAAATGTTCAAAGCATGGAATATAGCTCAGTAAATGAAGGGATCGATATGGACTGACTCCTTGAGGGGGATTGGCATACTTTGTCCCATAGAGGGATCGACATGCTTTATTGGAAGGGATGGATCACCATACTTCAATGGAAAATAAGGATTGCCATGCTTCATTTGAAAATATGGATTGGCATGCTTCACCGAGGGATGGATCGCAAGCTTTATTGAATAAGGGTCAGCATACCTCAAAGTCCAACAGTATTCTTGCATACAACAATCATTATCTCGAGATCTACAAGTCCAAAGCATATGAAATTTGGTGAGCAAGGTATATGGACCCTAAGGAACCTAACTTAGGGATCGCATATCAAATAGGAAAGGCTAGAAGGATCGGTATATAACCCTTTAGAGGGTTTGGCAACAAGAATTCACGAGTAGTATTAAATCAAAGACCAATTAATAACTCGAGCTTTGGTGATCCAAATGACATGAATATTGGAGATTAAACATATTTAATATTGGGAAACCACCATGGGGATCGCTGTCCAAAAATAGACAAATGAAGGGATCAGTACTAATCCCTCCTCATTGGGAATTGGGCCTAGCGATCCCTCCAGTGGGCCCATATGGATTAGAAGGTCCTATAACTGAGATTTCAGTGAGGTACATTGTCATCTTCATCTATAAATACTAGGCTGATGGGTTATTCTTAGGATCTTTACGCTGCTTGTTACCTTAGACTTTACTATAATCAAGTGTTCTCTTTCCTTACTACTATAATCAGATTTATAAGTGATCAATAAAGATAATCTTCAAAGTGGACGTAGACATACAACGTCGAACCACTATAAATCTCTGTGTTTTTTATTATTGTTTTTTATTTTTTATTATCGTAATCTTTTCCTTAGTTTTAATTTTATTTTCTTCACTTACTTCTCTACAAAAATTTGTTCTTGGATGTTTGTGATTAATTTGGTTGCAAACAATATAAAACATTTAAGTCCCTTGACTTAAATTATTTTATAACCATAATAATATACTTGGAAAAAGTCCCCAAAAACCACCATAATT
The DNA here is from genome assembly GCA_030765085.1 of Allium cepa. Lineage (NCBI taxonomy): Eukaryota > Viridiplantae > Streptophyta > Magnoliopsida > Asparagales > Amaryllidaceae > Allium > Allium cepa. Next base: position 693,982,058 of record CM060934.1, read on the forward strand.
CACTTTTAATATTCTTCCTAACATATGTAAATTTCAGACCCGAAATCATTTTATAATTACCTTAAATAATTTAAACCCAATATTAACTATTTTCTTTCATATAAAATTCATAATAAATCCACAATAACTTAGAAAATTATGAAACTTAAAACCCACTTCTAAAATAATGTTTTCGGTGATATATCAAAATCATTTGAATGTCATTTAATAGGTTTTCCAATCTAAACTTGGCATAAAATCTATATGAAACAATATAAATCATCAAAAAGAATATATATTCATTTAAACAAACATAACGTGGCATATTATTTGCAAAATAATTCGGGTCAAACCTTATAACTGAAATCATTACCAAAAGTGAGATGTAAATTGAATTACTCGCTTTAGCTTGGTGTTAAGACAGTTGAGATTTTCTCTTCAATTTATTTGCTTAAGCTTTCTACTTAAATCCTAGATTTTCTTCTTCTTGAATCTTCTTAATGGTGGCCAGGGAGCTTGCTTAAGGTTTTTAGTTTTTTTTTGTGAATGTTGAAATGAATAAGAGATAAAGGTTAGAAGGGTTTAGGGCCGGTATAGGAACAAAAGCTATTCCTATTTTGCCTTAACCTCCTACTTACATCTTTTTAATTCTCTTTTTCTTATACATTCATTAAGGCATCGCCCCTTAATAATTCACAAATTTCAATCCCTTAACTATCTACATCACTAATTAAATGTCTTAAATATATAATGTTAGTCAAAATTAAGTTCATTACAAAAAGATTCAAGGTACATTCTATTTTTGAGTCTCATATAAGTGTGTTGTTGGGAGAGTTCATTGACCTGAAGTAAGGAGATTTGATGGTGGAATGGTATATCTAGAAGACCATTCTCTCAAATTAAAATCAATAAAAATTAAGGTAAAACGAGGAATATGAGTAAGGATCTTGAGCATACACCATTAAATATGAGTAATATTATCTAGTTTTAAAATTTTATTTATTTTATATTATATAAAATGAGTAATGAAATGATTAAGATGGAATTTGAAATTTATAAATTTTGGTAATTTCAACATAACTTTGATATACTCATATATTTAAGTGATTTTTAATCCATTAGAAAGGTGACTCAATTTCGCAAATCTTGTTGCAAAGTTGTATATTTTCTGGTCCATTCAATAAAAGTATAACCCAAAACCCTTCCTGTATTTTGAATATACCTTTTTATTCTCTTAATGAATTTGTATAATTTTGAATTTTCTAGAAAATTAAGAAATAGATCTATAATTTTATACTATGGAATTTTTCAAATTCAAATATTTTCTCTATTGAAATCTTTTTGCAAAATCGAATATGTTCTTTGATATGATAGAAAAAATACTACCCAAAACTCTTTCTTTATTTTGAACGTGTCTTTTGATTCTATGGATGGATTTGTGTAATTTTTGATTTTCTAGAAGCTAACAAACGGATCTACAACTTATATTTATAGTCTTTTGCAAACTAAAATATTTTATATCATGAAATCTTTTTATAAAGTTGTATTTGTTTATTGGTATGTTCGATTAAAGTACTACCCAAAACCCTTTCTATGTTTGAATATAACTTTTAATCTACTAAATAGATATTTGGCAATTTTGGTTTTCTGGAAATCTAAGTAAAATAACTGCAGCTTTTGTTTTATAGGCTTTTCCAAATTCAAACATTTTCTATCTTTAAACGTTGTTGCAAAGTCCAAGATGTTTTTGGCTAGTTAATGTATGTACAATGCAAAACCTTTTTTTGTATTTGAGCACATTATAACGACCCAGGGTTTTGGTCACTTGAACCACGCAATTTTATGTAGTTAATAAATGAATTTTTATAGATAAATAAATTTGTTTTAATCAGTTAATAACAATGGTAAAGTCATTTTCAAAATTTGGTTACCAAATTAAATAGTTCGTAGAAAAATAGAAAATATGACCGAAGAACGTTTTTTAGAATTTTAACTTTTCGACACCGAACAGTTGTCAGAAACGTTGTTCATCTTTGTGCACTATATATATAAATACATATATATAAGAGTTGATTAACCTGATAATAATATACTTAAGAAAATTATTTTATAATTAATTTTAATTTAACAAGTGATGTGACAAGATATAATAATTGTAATTATATATATATTTATAAAGAGATTTATGTGACTAGACATAATAATTATAATTATATATATATATAAAGAGAGTGATGTGACAACATATAATAATATATATATATATAAAGAGATTGATGGGACAACACATTATAATTATATATATATATAAAAAGAGATTGATGTGATAACACATAATAATTAGACATAAATATATATTTATAAAAGGAGTGATGTGACTGGACAAGATTATTATAAATTATTACGTGTATATATAAGCATTTCTCTTATTTCTTTCTTCCATTTTTCATTTCCTGTTTTGATTTTTTTCTAAATCTCTCCTTCTTAAAGCTTCAAAACTCTTAATGGCTTCCTTTAACATTTTCAAGTTGTATATTTTCAAATTTAAACTTTTTAAAACCTTTTAAACGTAGCTTCAAACTCCTTCTTTTCCATTCATATTCCTCTATTTTTAACCCAATTTCATTCGGCCATAACTTCTTATATACTCCACAAAATTAAAATTTACTTTGTTTCAAACTTTGTATATTTCTAGTGGCTACAACTTTGTAGTTTACTCTTTTTTTGACTACGAGATTAGATACTCCAAAAATTCATTTTTTGCAAGAGTGTTTTTGAACCTAGATTTTGATGTCCGAAAATACCCCTCACAATTTAGGCCATAATTTCCTTAAAATTTAAGCTTTTTGAGTAGTTATTTTTTTCACATAATATAGAAAAGAATAATATAAAACTTTATTTTTGATCACTTTTAAAAATCCAAAAGTAAGGAGTCCAAAAATCCATGGGAAAGTGACCAATTTTCGGGCTCAGTTTCTAGGGTTCGAGGGGAATTTTGTCGAGCTTTAAGGTAAGTAAATTCCTAGTTTATGTGGAAAGAACTTTATCTTATATGTCATGTTGATTTTAAAGCTATATGTATGTCACATATGATTGGATCTTGGAATGTTTGAAATATGTTGATTTGTGCAAATGTATTAGTTAGCATTAGCACTCAAATGGATATGTTTAAACGATGATTGGTATAGATTGGGATTTGGATATGTTATTGAATCGGGTTGTTGTGTATGTGACATTGGATATGTGATTCTATGGATATTGAAGGTAGTATCTTAATAGTGAAGTGGACTTGAGATCCCATTGCAAATCAAATCGTTTACTTGTTGTTTTAGTAAAGATTTGATTTGTTTTTCTTAAATTTGTTTTTAAACTTTACTAAAGTTTTGAAATTACTTCCTTTAGTAAATAAGAGTTAAAAGTTTGAGTTTTGGGATAATAACTTAGAAATGAATCCTAGGTTATTGCAACCACAGCGATAGTCGCTACGGATGCAGTTTGGATTTTTCAAAATTTCAAGTTCAAGTTTTCTTTTAGAAATGTTTTGGAAATTCTTTTCAAAATAAGTTAGCGATACTTAAGTTATTTTTAACTTAATTAAGAAGGTTTATTAATTAAAATTAATTGGTTAATTAAGAATAATTATTTATTAATTAATTAAGTAATCAGATTAGATAATTAGTATTAATTAATATTAATTAAGTAAGATAATCATTTATTAATTAAGAAGTTTTAATTAATGACTTACTTAGGTTAAAAAGAGTAGTTAATTTTATTTAATCAATTTTAATTACTTTAATTATTATTTAATTAAAGTTTAAATTATTTAATTATAGGTTAATTATTTACTAAATTATTACTTAATTAAGGATTAATTTTATGTAAATGTTTATTTGGTTAAAGTTTAATTATTAATTAACTTTTAATTATTTAAGGTTTAATCTATTATTAAAGTTTTAATTAAAAATCATTTTACTATTATTATTTTATTAAATAAGATTAATTAATATTTAGTTATTAATGAAGGTTAATTAATTATTTAATAGTTAGTCAATTATTGATTTGAGTTTAATTAATAGTTAATTAGGGGTTAATTAATTATTTAAAGGTTCAATTATTCCTCAATTATTAATTAAGTTAGGTTAAGATTTAATTAAGTTTAGTTATGATTTAATAAAGAGTTAACTTGAATTTAATTATTTTAGAAAGGGAGGTTTAAGTTTTAAATCCTGGTTTTCTAAGAATTAAATCGTTTAAAGGGAACTTTTGTACTAAAGATAGTTTTGAATACAAGAATTAAAGTGTTGATATCATGAAGTAGACAAATAATTATGAATGAGTTATAGTGTTGATTGATTGTATTGTTTTGACATCTAATAGTAGAATAAATCACCGTTCTATTATAGGGTAATTATTTGATTGTTATGGATATAGAATCACGGAATAAATTCTCATTCTATTATAAATTGATTGTTGATTGTGTGGACATATGTTAGTAGAATAAATCATCATTCTACTATATGTAATGATTTTGTTTGGACATCTTTTAGCAGGATAAATCACCCTCCTGCTATTATGCTATTTGGACATATATATGATAGTTACTTCATATTAACATGTTATTCCCTGATTTGGATATGAGTTGTATTTACAAACTTGTTTCTTATGTTAATAATTGTTAAGTGAATTGGAATTAAAAGTGTATGGAAACTTAAATTCGTACCATTAGAATTGCTAAGCCTCCTTTTGAACTTGTAAAGTATGCTTTTGAATTTATAAAGTATGTTTTTGAATTAACTTCAATTCTTAAATAAATTTTAGAGTTTAAAGTTTATAAATGACTTCCATGTTGTGCTATTATGTTGTAAAGTCATTTATAAGTAATAACTTGTTTATAATGGGAATTTACTAAAGGTTTACTTAAAGTGTTTTACAAAAGATAATTTGTAATGATATTTTATAACGGAAATTTTATAAATCTTTTATAAAGAATGATTTATAAAGAGTTTTAAATTAGAAAGAGATTTATAAATCATTTTAGAGAATTCAAAGGAAGTTTAAATCTGGTTTGGAAATTTATAAAGAGGTTTGGAATGTGAAGTAAATGGTTTTAATTGTAGGAGAGTTTTTTAAAAGGTAATTGTTGGCCATTTAATATGGGATTTTGAAGAGGGAATTTCCAAAATGTTTTGGTAAGTAACGTGACTTGTTTCGAAGTTTAAAGAGAACGTTAAGGGTTTAGAAATAGTGTTTGAAAAGATCTTTTGATCACATTATATTTTAATTAAAGAGACTATTAAAGGCTTAGTGGATCCCCTATGGAAATTTAAACCATGATTGGATGTTTGTTTATGATAGTTAAATAACCGACTATCAAATTTGACCCAATTTGACTTAGTAAGTGTGAATGAAAATTCGAGTTCCTCGATAAGGCCTCGAATACTTACATCCAAAAGAACCAGGAATGAGTCAACCAGAAATTATCGGCTGTCGGTAGGTGAGACCGGGGTATGAATTATATATTTGGAAACCACTCCAAACCAACATGTATGTCCAAGTGGAAGACAACTTGATGATGATTGAAGATGGTTCTCTTTGAAGTGCAAAGGCTATTAATCCTGAGGGTGATTCCAAAATAAATGCAGTAGAGCTAGTGCCTTCGGTTTCATTAAAATCCAAAACGAACTTGTATGGATGAATGCTGGCATTGCATTGGCACCTAGAGAGCAGTGTTAGCATTCCAAGATGGATTATTATTCAGAAAGGTAATTGTAGCCTCAGGCCTCATCAACCAGGCATGACAAAAATCGGGTGTGCAGCAGGGCCAAGTGGATAGCTCCCAAGTAGATCATGGTCATTCAAAATCCAGATCATTATTATCTCTCATTTGTAAGCTTCGGGGCCCATTAATAGAGGGATGATCGTATTAGTCAAGTGGTAGGTCAGTCCTGTGTGGCAGGGGTACAAGATGTTCATGTCAGACCTCAGTGCATTTATCTAAAGATGTACCTTTAGAAGATAGTCCCTTACCTTGCCATTGTATGGAATCCAATCTCCAATATTTGCCTTACATTTTCGATTGTAGGCCTAGTATGTTGGAATATGAGATGCAAGCATTTCAGCTATTTTATCTATTTACTTTAAACTTAGACACTATGATAATATCACTGTATTTTGATGTAAAATGTTTTGGTTATCGTAAGGTAAAAACCTGTCCTTTTTTTGTTCGGTGTGGTCTTACGAGATACCCTTCGTTTTAACGGTTTTCAAATGTAGAGAATCAGTTTGGTTGTTACTTTTTATCGAGTTTCACTCACGCTGGTTTACCAGACTGACCCGAGAGTTATTCCATGTAATGGTCGGGTCAAACCGAGCATATTTTCTAGGTTAGCTTTAGATGCTTTGGAGCTATGGAGTCGATTGGAGGTCCAAGACGTACTCTTGTATTTTGGATATCTTCCTTTGTGTGTGTGTTATGTGTAGCTTGTTTTTTGCTGTAAGGACAAGTGTTATAATTATTCAAATTTATGATAAGTCTAATGCACTCTGATATTGTATATATGAATGAAGATGCTTCCTTTTTGCAAAGACCGCTATTGTATTGTGTATTATCCATTACGTTGTGAGATTCTGTGTTGTTTAGTTTTCTTCTATCTTCTATCTTCTATCTTCTTCTTTCACCCTAACAAATCGGCATTTTTAGCACTTGAATGTTCGGTATGTGATACAATGGACGTATAGTGTCGATTTTCGAGGGTCGAAAATCTGGTTTGTTACACATATCTTTTGATCTACTAAATGGATTTGGGTAAATCTTTGATTACCAGTAATTTAAATAAAATGTATATCTTTTATTTTATACACCTTTACAAATTCAAATATTTACTTTTTTGAAATATGGTTGCAAAGTTGGATATATTTTTGGCTAGATCGATGTGTGTACTATGCAAAACTCCTTTTTTGTATTTTGAGCGTGTATGTTGATTTATTAATTGGACTTATGTAATGTCTATTTTCTCGAAAGCTAACTAAAATATCTACAACTTATGTTTGTAGACTTTTGCTAATACAGAAATTTAGTGTTTTAAAATTGGGCTGCAAAGCTAAATATGTTTTCGGCTAAATTGATATATGTACTGCGCAAAACCCTTTCGGCTTTTTAAGCATAGTGTTCAACCCTATGATTTGATTTGACAAAATTTTTATTTACTGGAAATCTAATAGAATATCTACAAATTTCATTTTATAGACTTTTGCAAATTCAAGTGTTTATTGACCTATAATACGGTTGCAAAGTGAAGTATGTTTTTGGATTAGTTTGATAACTGTAACCCAAAATTATTCTTATATTTTGAGCATAATTTTTTATCTTTCGAATGGGTTTGTGTAAATTTTAGTTTTTTAGAAACATAATTAAAATATCTAAAAAAATTATTCTATACACTTTTCTAGGTTTCGTCATTTACTACCTGGGTATGTTGTCTTAAAGTTAAGATTATTTTCAACAGCGATCTCAAAAGTCAATCTAGATCATTTGATGTATGTAGGTATAACTTTTGATCCTCTTAATCATTTTCGATGATTTTGGACTTTCTAGATATTTATTCATAGATGTACAACTTTTATTTAAAACACTTTTCTTAATTTTTAGGATTATTGTCAACCTATTTCAATATTATGAACACTCTCTGGGTTGTTTTAAAGATTCCAAATTTTTACATTTTAGTATAAGTGCCATTAATTTTGGCTCATGCCATATTTTTATCTATGGTATGGAAATCTAGATATGTGTATTAAAATTATCCTTTTGAATCATCTTACTAATTCCATGATTTATAGCTCCAAAAGTTTGCAAGAAGATGAATACTTTCACTTTTGTGATCTAACTTTCACAAAAGCATTTGCACACAATATTTAAAGATATCGCTAAAGCGAAGCATCGTCAAATGAACCTTATTGTTAAATATTATCTTAATTGAATTAGAAAATTCATAACCTTGGTTCTATTGAATATGAATATCATGGTACGATAACATGGCATGTACAAAACATACATGTAAATGTCGGTATAGATTAAACTTGTATATGTATTAAATGATGTTACCATGAAGTGTGAAACTATCTTATGTGAACATGTAACTATATGATTATTGATATAAGGATACATTAATATCATAAATATATTTACCATATAAAGCATTGTTGACTTATGACTTTGGGAATTATACGGATCATGTCTAGAGAATATAGTTTGGTGGAACTTGGATATCCATTGGAAAACTTCGTATTACTGCTTTAATGGAATTTTGTACTCTATTTGTCGATGTGGTTAACTCTTTTTTATACACTTTAAAGTGGATAAAGTTGATTAGTAACTTTAATAAGTTGCTGGATAGAGTATGAATGATAATAAAATACGAATGACAAATTTATTGAATAAATGACTCATCGATGATAAATATGAATAACAAATTTGTTAAGATAAATGAATTACCGGTGCTTTGTAAACTAATGAAAAGTTTGAAATCGACGATTGACTGATGCCAAATTTTCTCATTGGATCACTGCTTTTATACCTTGAAGCAAAAGAGTCGGTAGTCTATATGTATATGTCATACCTTATATTAGGTTCATAATGAGTGCATAGGATAAACTAAGTGAATTTGGAATAGCTTAATAGTTCCTAAGAATGGATGGGTGAAATGATTAAAGAATGAAATGATATCTTTTACCGGTATAAGTCAAATGGAAGATTGCCTTAGAGAGACTAGTTCGATGAATGAAACAAAAAAAATAATGTGCAGGCTTTAACACCCCGCATTTTAGATAATTAAATAACCAAAATAATTATAAACGGTGAAAATGAGTGTTTTTGAAATTGTTAGAATATAGCTCAAAACTTATACCACTATGTTCGTGACGATTTACCGATTAATCTACATATATAATATGCCTCGGACGGACTTCGTATGAAAAAATTGTTGACGTTCGAAGTTCCGTATCGAAAAGTAATTATACATGTGAATGTGCAAGAATATATTATAAATATATGCACGTATCAATTCTAGAAATAACGCTCGTTTGAATTTCAAAATAGACGCACGTCATAAAGAAAATTAATTGAAATCTGCAATTAGAGGTACTTAATTAACTTTAGTATGCAATGTTAATCAAATCAACAATTGAAGGACAATTTACATCATTAGCAATGTTTGAATTTCAAAATAAACATGTGTTATAAAGGGAATTAAATTTGAAAATGATGAAAATTAATTAGAATGAATAAGCAGCGGTTAAAAGTTAACGTTTAATAATTTATGACGTTTAAAAATAGAGGAAGTAAATTAATACGTAAAAAAAAAGGCTAGACACGTCAAAACTGACGCGTTTTGCTTGTTTTTAACAACTAGATTTCAATCGCTTTAAATGAACGGATGACATTGTTTTGGCTCTCTATATGTGCAGGGCTAGCCTTTAAACCCATATTTTTCAAAGGGGCGCGGAAGCCCCGTCACTTTTCTTTCCCCTCCAATTCTTCATAAATCAAATATACTAGATTTAGGTTTTCTGATTTACAATTGGAGGTAGAAACTGTAGATACAAAGAAGAGATGTCCAAATTAAGCCGTCCGTATGAGGTGAGTTTTCAGATATGGTTTTCTAGGTTATCTATTTATTTTTCTTCAATTAGATCTAGATTTATAAATCGGTACAAATTTCGGTTTATGGATCCAAATAGGGTTGCAAAGGGGAAGGCTATGGACAATAAAACTAGACTAAAAATCAGATTTGGAATTTGAAGTGTTTTCTTTTCAGGTGGGTGGATTTAAATTATTTATCTTTTATGCTTATGATATATTATATCATTAGATTCCCGTTAAATTTTTAGTTCAGCATTTGGATTAATTTCAGTAATTGGTTCTACTAGCTAGTTATATTAAAACTGCAAATTTTGTAAGAAAAATATATTTATATTTAAATGCTATTTATATGGAGAGAAAAAAGAAAACAAACCCAATAAATATAAGTAATATTAGGCTTAAAAGTTGTAGAGAAAGGCATAAGCCTAAAAGTGAGGAATTTATAATAAATTAAGTTAGAATGGGAGAAATGAATTAAAAAGGAGAAAAATCTAATAATTTGATTTGGAAGTTAGTGATAGATTATTTGGTTGGTTTAGAAAAGAGAATACATTTACATAGTTTAATATTTAAGAATAATGATAAACGTAATTGCAAAAATAAAAGGAAGAAAAATGGAATTAGTGCAAAATAGAGACATTACTATATTTTGCATTACCCAACAATTAAAGAAACAACAAAACAAATATCTTGTGGTTATGAGTTATTGTTTATAGAATTTTTAGTATAAAAATATGGAAATGGATTTTTAGCACAATTTTTGTAACCAACCAAATAGAATAGAACTACTTCCCAAAAATAAAAGAGAATAAGGCGAAGCATTAAAGAAATTAAAGAAGAAGAAAATAATCAAGTTAATTATTTGATAAGACTACAAACAATAAACAAAATATGTGACTAAATCTACATTTATTGCATAGATAGTAGAGTCAAAAGTAAAGCCATTATTATGATAAGTAACTTATGACAGTTGGACGTAGTTAAGACAGTTATATAATATCAGAGAACTAAAGAAAATTTAGTATCAAAATAAAAGAAGGCGGACAAGAATAAAAAAGAGACACTTGCAGTTACATTTATAGCATGTAAATTATAAAAGAAAGAAAAGAATATAAAAGCGACAATTGCAAGTATAATTGTAACACGTAGGTTATAATTAAAAAGAAAGAAAAATAAGAGGATTATTTTATCAAATTTAAATCTTGGATTAAGTTAATAAGCAAAAAAAGTAGCAGTGGCCCGTACTGGTAGCATTCCCTTTCAGATATAGGACTGATGGTCTCATACGTGGGTGGGGTTGGGCATGCTGATTAAGGTAAATTAGTAGCCAATAGAATAAGAAAAGTAAACTGAACACGTAATAAAAGATTAAACGTAGGGTCTAATAAAATGGTAAGGTACGTTTGGAGTAGCCTAAATAGAATCTGGATAAAGAGCCTAACGAATCAGTTCATCGCAGATTTTTAGTACAAAAAGAGCATGTCCAACTTAGTTATTTTAGGCTCGAAGAAAGTGCAAGACTTCAATGGGACATGAGGATACTCTATGATGGCCCTCTGAGGTAAGCCTAACGAAGCTACACCCTTGTCGGTAGGTCTGTTGGTGTTCCATCAAGAGAGAATGCCTTGATTGCTTTTACATCGCGGGCCTAATGATACAGACCTTTGTAGGCAGTCAAAAGGTTGATGATGGAGTAGGATATTCGTACGACATAGTGCTCTAGTTTGCGAATAAGTTACAGTGGGAATGACCCAAAAAGATAGTCGCATGCGGAGATCAACCATCATCCGTAAGAGCGAGTTTGGGAAAAGCTAGAGTTAAACCAACAGGCTAATGATTCTTTCACTATCAAGACATTGGATGAAGGGCATAGCCAATTGGATGTTTAGATTGTTTGTAATAGGGCACATCCACTGATCTCTTGAAAGTCTTTCCACTAGTTAAGGGGGGCAGCATGGGGCCATAGCCACGATGAGAAAATAAACACGCCAAGTAGAATATTTGTATTGTAGGCCTAATGAGGTGGACCTTTATAGATATAGAAAATCCCCGACTAGGTTCCGTACAAGGTAAACCTTGTTGGAGGAATTCAAGGAGTAGATAGAACGATTATGTATAGTTCTCAAGGTACGCATTGGATGGTATATTGTGGATGTTCGAACACTAGTATAAAGTAGTGCGGATGCAGTTTCACATTTTCATAGTAGACGACGAAACATCTGTATTGTAGGCCTCACGAAGTTGTCCTTTACAGATGTAGTCACAGTACGCTCTAGTAGCGAGACGATGGAGTCCTTTTCGAGGAGGATACGGAAGGTACTATGGGTAGTATCTAGGACTGATGCGGTCTTTGGGAATGTAGCTAAATATATATATATTGGTTATTAGGTTTTAATCTACTAGGGAGTAGATGGGTACGATTCACACACAGAGGGGAGAGTATTATAAACCTAATAAACCTAATATAACAGATAATGGAAATAGAACGGTATATATAGAATTATGCTTAGAAGTGTATAATTTGTCCATTCTCCAAAACTTTAGTTCTGGCCCCCTCCTCATATAATTCTACAGGTTTGATAAACTGTAGGGATTTTCCAGCTTCGTAACGCTTGTTTAGAAAGTGTTATTACCTTGGTGAGTATTTACTTACTATTATATTTTAGTCAGTTCCACTATGAGATATTTATTTAAGCTCTGATTTATTTACCTTTGCCTATTTGCAGGATACCGGACACCCAACTCGGGCTTCATTGGATTTGGGTTTTAGCATTTTTGCAAAAAATCCGGACCCACTAGAACTAGGGTTATTACATTTGGTATTAGAGCTTAGGCTAGTAGATCCTAAGTAAATTAGGAAATATGAGTGGATGTATTTGTATTTTTGAATAAAACATAAATATATTATGTATTTAAATCCAAATAGTCCCTAGTTATAGATTTTAACATATGGAAAGTTTTTAAAAGTATATTTGTCCATAGTTTGCTAGTTGGGTTTGGGATGACCCAAGGATGTTGAGCCCTGTGTTATTGCCGATTTATAGTGTACAATAAGCTATGTTTTGAGAGAATATTGGCATCCATATGTTATAGGAAGTGGAAAAGTTCTCTAGGGATAGTAGGGAGGGTATTTTTATTTTGGAAGGAATAAGAAATTTTAGTAAGGAGTTGAGATTTCCAAGGTTAGTAAGAAGAAAATCCACTTTACGTCTAGCCTGATAAAATGAAACTTTTGGAATTGAAAAGTTGAGAAATATAATAGTTAATATGTCTGAGGAAGTAAATATTGGGTTTTTTGAACGGAAAAAGTGGTATGAAATTTAAATTGGTTTTAGTATGATGTAAATTTTGCTAAAATTGAATTTTTTTTTGAAGAATAATAGAGCACGTATAGCTCGCTGGTTTCTTTATAGGTAAACAAAGATTTTCACTATAAAAATCAAGAGTGTGTTGAGTATCAAAAACGTAGGTTGCAACATTTATTGTTGTAAAAGATGTTTTCAAGAAAAATAAAGGAAGCATAGACTATGACAATATTGTTATAGTAGGTGACTCCCAAAGGAAATGTTTTTACATAGCATATTGGATTTATTAATATTTATTTTAATTGAATTCATATACAAGTATTCTTGGGTTGTAGTAACGGTATTTTACGCAACATCTGTTTTGACCTAAATAAAAAATATGTTTTGAAGATAAATTTCTAAGTATAGAAATAAAGTGGTTTGTAAGTACACTTATTATTTAAATAAGTATATGGAAATGTTTTCTAGTTATGAAATATTAAAACAGTTCTGAAAATGAGTTCTTCTTAGAACAATGTAAATTAAATATTAGGAAATTAATAAATTACGTAGAAAATGTTTATTGTAAGTGAATATAGATTAAACATAATTTAATCTATTGGAACGAAATGAATAATGATATAATTTTCTATGAAACCAAATCACAAATAAAAACGTTTTGTGCAAGTTATAAGGAATATGTGAAAGAGATGTACAAGATATAGAAAGAACCATATTTTGCATGGTCTATTCGATAAATTATAAAATAAGTTTTTTTTAATTTCACATAAACATAAAATCCTCTTTTAAAGGATTCATAAAAGGTTTCAGCATTAATGGTTTCTCATAAGAGACAGTAATTTCAATACATTAAGTTATAAAACCATTAGGTTTAATAAGAAGTGTTCTAATTAGAGACTGTGTTAGTTAGGAGGGATATTATAGAGAGCCTTTAGTAGGAAAGCTAAGCAATGGAAATTTCATATTTTTCCATTGATTATGCGCATTGGTTGCTTGCCTTTATAGGAAGTTTCCATTTGTAGTAAGTTAGAAACTCCTCCAAGGTTAGGTAATTGGAAGGGTAGAAAAGTTAAGAGATTTTTGATAAAATTATTGTTCTTATCTACTCCAGTTTTCGTAAATTTGAAAATCTATGAAAAGAAGATGTTTTGAAAACATGTGACGATATTTTTGGAAATCAAGAAAAGAAATATTTTAACGACAAGGAAGGCATGTTTTAAGGAAAATGTTTTGGTGAAAAAGTAAATAAGTTTTTAGAAGAGAAAAACTTAATAAATAGTTAAATTTAAAAATCCAAATTTTTTTATGGAAAGTTGTAAAGATCTTTAAAAGGTAAAGAGAAAATTTCCTCAAGCTTAGTTGCCTTTTTAGATAGAGACTGCATAGATTAAAATCCATATTCGTAGCAGTAAATGACACTTGGTTATTTCATTTTGAGTATGGAATAGAAGAGATGAATAGATTTTATTCATCGTGAGTAACAAAGCGTAAGTTAGTAATGAGTAATAGGCGGCAGGAGGAGCATATGAGTTACTTGGAGTCCTAGAGTAGGACCTTTCTATATCAGGATAGACATAGTCCTAGACCTCCTAGCCCTAGATGATTGTTGTATTTAGCTGCTGTATTTATTTATCTAGTATCGCTTTGCAGTAGGACTTGTTTTCTCTTTTAGTTATGAGATTATACTCCTATGTAAGCATTTAGTTCATATTGTAGTAAATCAATGATGATTAGTATGATGTTTTTTCTGTGTTTTTGTGATGTTCACAAGAAGAGATTAAGAACATAGGACATAAGTAATAAAAGAAATGTAAAAGCCAAAAGAGTAACTAAAAGGAAAACAACAGATTTAAATAAAGCGATAGAAACATCAATAGAAAATTTCGAAAAGAATTTTTTTCTTATATGAACTGTGCTTGGGAAAGTAAATAGAGATTTTTATAGAATAGTGGCACAAGTTCCAAGTACGGAGAGAGGTGCACAAATGTAAAACGGTAAATGTGCGGTTTTTCGTTTTCTACCTTCTTTTTGACATAAGAAATTGAGTTTGGAAAAAAAATTAGATTTTTCTGAAATTCGAATATTAAAAGTTATGTGGTAGGATTTGGATGTAAAAATTGTTGAACTACGCTCCTATTCAGTAGGAGTATGGGAAAAATTGGATGAAAAATGTTTTGAGTTTTCAAAAGATTGCATTCATATAAAAATTGCAAGTATATTTACGATGTGTGCATCGTATTATAAAAAGGAGTTTCTAAGTACCGCTTAGAAATTTATGTACGTGCATATATTTTATGTTAAATGACACTTTGCACAAAGTTACAAATGGTTACAAAAATTGAATGTACACAAAATAGTTGTGATTGATGCGGAGAATTACATAGTTTTACGCTTATGGAATTTCAAAGATGAAATTTCCTAATGGGGGGAGAATGTAACACCCCACATTTTAGATAATTAAATAATCAAAATAGTTATAAACAGTGAAAACGAGCGTTTTCAGAATTGTCAGAATATGGCCTCGAAACTTATACCATTGTGTTCGTGGCGATTTTCTGATTAATTTACATATATAATATGCCTCGAACGAACTTCGTATGAAAAAGTTATTAACATTTGAAGTTCCATATCAAAAAATAATTATAGGTATAAATGTGCAAGAATGTATTATAAATATATGCGCATATAAATTCCACAAATAATGCGCGTTTGAATTTCAATATAGATGCGCGTCATAAAGAAAATTAATTGACATCAGCAAGTAGAGGTAATTAATTAACATTAGTAGACAATGTTAATCAAATCAGCATTTAAAGGAAATTAATTAACATTAATTAGCAATGTTTGAATTTAAAAATAAACATGTGCTATAAAGGGAATTAAATTTGCAATTGATGAAAATTAATTAGAATGAAAAGCCAATGGTTGAAAGTTAATGTTTAATCATTTATAAGTTTAAAAATAGATGAAATAAATTAATATGTATAAAACAAAAAGGCTAGACACGTCAAAACAAACGCGTTTTGCTTGTTTTTTTAACGGCTAGATTTCAATCATTTTAAATGAATGGACGACGTTGCTTTGGCTCTATAGATAAATGTGCAGGGCTAGCCTTCAAACCCATATTTTTCTAAATGGGCGTGGAAGCCCTGTCACTTTTCTTTCTCCTTCAATTCTTTAGAAATCATATATATTAGAATTACGTTTTCTGATTTGCAATTTGGAGGTAGAAACTGTAGATCTAGAGAAGAGATGTCTGAATTAAGCCGTCAGTATGAGGTGAGTATTCAGATTTGTTTTTCTACTTTATCTGTTTATTTTTCTTTAATTAAATCCAGATTTATATATCCATACATATTCGGTTTGTGGATCCAAATAGGGTTACTCAGAAATTTAATAAACTTGAGTTGGTTACTCAGAAATTTTTCACTAGAGATAAATCATTTAATATACTCTTAGAAAATCAACTCTTCAAGAATAAAAGGAATGCATTTGGATTTGCAAAAGTGTCAAATATAAGCAAACAACTAATAACACTGTTAAGGGGAAAAGTGTGAGACCCAAACACGAGAAAACCGTTCCAATTTGGGATCCAAAAGGCACAAATATAAAATCCCTTGAAGTTAAACAAATCTTGGTGCCAAAAGGAACAAATATAAATTCTTTTGGGTCTACTCAAACATATTTTTCAAAAACGTTTGCCACTAACAACCATGGATCTATAAAAACAAATAGCAAATATCTTTTCTCGTGTAGGAGTGGTGGCAGGCTAAGGAACAACAACGGTTCTATCTAGCTTCTGGATGTTCCAGGTACACAAAGGGCAACAAATCAAAGTTTCTTAGCCTAGTACAAAGGTGGCAGAATAACAATAGGTAACAACGAAAAATTATCGTAAATGTAAAATATGTAACAGTACATCTATCTTGAGCGATATATTAAATGTGATAATCTGCACCATTATCTGACTTGATTCAGCTAGTTATGTGATAAGTGATAAATGTTGATTTTGATTCTGACTTTTTCAAAATTGTTGGCCGATTATTATTTCATGCTGAGAACACTAGAGTCTTTGAATTAGTTCATATGGATGTGTCTGAATTAATTATGGTATTTTATTGATTGATGATTTCTCATGATACACGTGAATATATTTGTTTATCCTAGGGCTTCTAGATCTGACACTATGTTCATTTCTTGTTTATGTGCACATTTTCAATTAAATCCTTAATGAATCACATTTTCAAAATGATGTAAAATGATTAGTTGCAACTTCACTGTCCGGTCTATGATATCCAACTAATGATAATCTTGATTCAAAAGGTTTGGATGCAGATTACACTGGTAATCTAGTTGATAGAAAAATTAATAGTGAAACGAGTTTTATGAAAAGACATTTAGTAGTTGCATCATTTCAAAGAAAATATCTGCATATTTTAATTTCCATGGATTTTCAAATTAGCAGACATTTTGTTAAAAAAACCTCTTCAGAAAATAGTTGACCTTGTTCCATATTAGTCGTTTTAGAAAATTTGCCTTTATAATTATTTATGGATTTGATTTCAAATGACTAAATTAACTAATCTGACTCCCCACTGATTATCAAAAAGATAAATAGTGATTGAAAAAAGTGAAGAGTGTCGATATTGATCATATATTATAACTTGAGACAGTATATTTAGTAAATTTCTTTAGAAATTTAAACAAGAGTTGTAAAAACTTTTTGTTGGTAAAATTCCATGACCATTCTATTTCTATCATATTTCTATCAACCGCCAGTCATCAAAATCCAATATAGTATGTCAATATGTGGTATTTTAAACTGGAAAATATTTGCTTTCATTTTATTATATTTTTAGCAATAAAAACATCCAAAGTATTCACTCTCATTTAAAAGTCCTCACGGTTATGCATGGGTGAATCACTTGGAATTTTTGATTATGTGCTTTCATGCTCATTTAAAAGTCCTCACGGCTATGCATGTATGGAACGCATATCAAAATTAATTATTAAATAAACAAGTTGTATCTAATCCCATTTAAAAGTCCTTACGGTTATGCATGGTTAGAAGATACTTGAATTCATTTTTTATAAAAATTTGGAATACTACTAATTTCATTTTTAAGTCCTAACGGTTATGCATGGTTAGTAGATATTCAAATTCCTCATATAAATATACCACAAATAGACACAACTATATGGTTTTATATGATTGCATCATCCTTATCATTCTAAATTGGAATATGCGCCTACAGAGTATTTATTATTTTTGTTTGATTTTTTATTGAAATTTAATATTTATACTCGATTGGGTATTAATGTTGTATTATTCTCTATCACTTTATCTCTATTTTTCTAACACTATTACTCTTTTGCTGATAAAAAAAGGTGATAGAAAAGTTAAGATTTTAGCAAATAAAGGTCAAATATTTTATTTTCTATTTTCTATTTGCATCTAAGTTCATTTGCATATTTTTATTTGTTTTCATGCATATATGAAGGGGGAGCTTTGTTGTAGAGAGGGAGCATTCAAATAGGGGGAGCAAATTGAATGATCAAATACATTTAATAAATTCAAAATCTTAAATATATATTTGTTATTATTAAAGGGGGAGATTGTTGAATATGTTAATATATGATTTTTGTTTGATGATAATAAAAATATATATATATATATATATATTCTTTTAAATGTATCTATTAATGTACTATTTTATTTTACACATAATTAAATAAATATTTGCTAAATAAAATAAATAACACAGAATTTGGATTCAAACAAATATTTTATTACAATTTTGAATAGTACAAATTTGAGCTCCCACTATATATATATATATACAATTTCAATTACAATACAATTTTGATTACATCACAATTTTCCATTTACATTTGCACCTCACTACATATCACTCATTCACTCGTATTCGATCTTCAATTCTAATCCAGATTGAATCCAACATCTGAGTTATCTGCAAAATATACACTGACACGGTAAAATTGAAAGAGAAATATTTTTGCAGTGTAAAATAAAATGTATTTTGAAAATATTTTTCGCCTCAGTTATTTGGGTTATTCGTCATCATATTTATTTTGAATTCATCATATACGAATAGCTTGTGACATGCACATTGTATCACTGCACATGCCATAAGGCCGTGCATATCAATATACACTTGAAAAATCTACAGGTACAGGTGAGCACAAGGTCAAACCCAATCAAAAGTCGGGTTCAACTCAAGTGAAATACAAGTAAAGTCACGATACGAGCACAATGTCAAACCCGAGCTATAAGCTGGATTCAACACAGGTGCAGTCCACATGTACAAGTCCAATAAAATGGTCAGGAGCAACCTAGACATTGATGTACATATGAAGCCAGCAGCAATAGAGGTTAGACAGTCCAACCAGACTCGATTACACATGAAGTTCAAAGTGAACCAAACAAAATGGAAGCAACAGACCAGTAAACTCATGAAGACCACCAGCAAGTACACATCAACTAAATGCAAACAAAGCAATATCAAGATAACAATGGTGCACATGCATGCATATATATATATATATATATATATATATATATATATAGTTCAGAACTACTCCAGACAGAGATGTACAAAACGATACCAGATATATACATACATAAATGTATGTGTGTATACAAGTGGATATGATATTGCAAATACCAGAGTCCATCAAGCAACAACACGAATGACAGCAACCTTCAATGACCACATTCAGTACATGAAAAATCAACTGAACCAAAACAGTATACAAGAATACAATGAAACCAGAGGATTGCAACCAAGCTAATGAACAAACAAAACAACCAGACAGACTCAAGAGCACAAGGACTGAACGAAAGAGAAAGAGGCAAAATAATCATACACATATATACAAACATATATATGTGTGTGTGTGTATGTGCACTGTTTCTAACAGCTAGCTCGATGAACAATACATATGACATAGTGATAGCAACCCATAAATGAAGATATCAAGACTAGACTGCATGGCTACGCAAACGAATCACAATCCATATATATACACACATATATACACACACATGTATACATATATAGGCAATGCAATAGTGAAAACAATAAGGCTCAAATATACAAAACAATGCAAATTGAAGCATGCAGCAATTCAAATGTCGCAGGGAATTTCAAACCAAGTCAAAAAAAATTTTAATAAGTCAAATTGTCACAAAAATTTCAAAGTGATCGAAGTCAATTTGCAGTTACAAAAAATCAGGGTACCGTGTTTCAGACATATTCAACGCCGAACTCAGTCAGAGATAAAACATGGATGAACAAATTCAAAGCACATCAGGAATTTCAGTCTGAACATGTCAAATTCTAAATAACAAAGTCAAAGCCGTGGTGGCCAAGGTGGTAGCAAAGTTCAAACAAGTCAGAATCAAAGCCAGATGAGAACATGTATGAATGAAAAATCAAAAACCAATCAAGCCATGATAATCAAGCAAAGGGATATACAAATTTAACTATTCTAATCAAATTGTATGTATTAGATCAAAATCAAACGGCCGAGTAAAAAATTATCAGTCGAACTCTAATAATATATTCGAACTAAAATAAAGGGAATCAACCCATATTTAACCCGTGATTATCATTGGCAGCAAAAGTATTCGAGTTCAAGAAAAACAGACGGACTATAAATCATTAACACTCGAACCAAGTCAAGCATAAGCAAACTGGAAAAGTAAAATCACATACTATTTTTAACAATCGAACTCGACTAAACTGAAGCAGCCGCGAACAAACTAGTTGATCGAAAAAAGGAATCGATGCATCAACAATCAATTCGACAAAGCGGCTACTTCATCACGAAGCCCTAATTGTTGAAAGAGGAACGAGCGAGCAAAGGAATAAGGCAGTCATTTTATAAAGAGCAAAGCAGGCCAAAGAAATAAAAGAGAAAAGGGGCCGTCATTTTTTTAGTGATAATTTTATTTTGGGCTGACTTATAATCCTTCTTTGGGATTTAGTTTATAAATTAGGTTTCATTATTTTTAAATTGTTTTTATTTGTAATTTACTTTTAAACTTTTGTAATTTCTAGTCGTGTGACTAGGGGATGAACTACGGTGGTGTAGTTCGAGAATTCGCAACTCAATGGCTGTGTTGTGGCAGGGTTTTGAGTCTAGAGTTAGGTTAGTCGATAGCGAGTGTCGCGAGTTTACGTGTGTAAGCGTCTAACTACTTAATTTCTATTAGAAACCTTGGGGGCAACAAATAGGTTTTGCAAAAGCTGGGTCAATCTGTGTTGCTCTATTTCTGCTTTTATTGTTCTGCTATTATATGTGCTGTTATTATTCTACTATGTCTATGTTGCAACTATTTTATATATTTCCGCATTAAATTTTTATAATTAATAGTATCACCCTATTAACCCCCTACCCTCTAGAGTGAAATCGATCTTACACAGTAGTGATGCAATATCTAAGCAGAGATAACAAGGAGCATAAGCTATGAAGTGTACGACCGATTGTGAAATAAAGCTAAGAAGAAGACTATCAAATTCTCTATTGAATGTTTCAGATAGTTGCATGAGGGAAAGAAGCAATGTGCCAAATGAGTGATACAGCAAAGAGGCTCCTACGTAGACATGAAATGAGGTAAATCTCCACTAATCTCTCGACTGATTTTCAAGGAGAAGCAGAGGAAGACCATCGTGTCATGTCGTGAAGTGTCACACGAAATATGATCAAGACAAGATGTCAATTTTGTACGTCTACTGTAAAATCCTATTCAAAGTGAATTATGCCGCGCAATAAAATATAAAATACCAGAAGGATTTCAATATGCGTTGAACAATCATTGATTTCTATCATTACAAAGACAATATCATTCAGTAGAAAATTTATGTCCAAAATTTTCCTAAGAAAATAGTTGTAATTAAATCTAATATAGGTCCAATATTCATGTGAAGATGGATACTGGTATTAATGTCAAGATTTACATATAATATGTTCAGCAAATTAACATTCGAAGAACGAGTAGGTAGTGGTTGCTAGTGCTAGGTTGCAAAAATAACAAGGGTTGTTGTCGTGATTGTTATTATTATAGCGTTTAGCCTAGTAATGGCGTTTAGCTTATCATGAAGTAAATCCACATATGAATTTTAATTGTAGGTAGCGCGTCAATTTTCTAAATAGGTTTGAAATACCATAGGTTGAGTTTTTAGAAAAAGTTAAAAACCTATATATAGATTTTTGAAGTGTATTTCTCCTTTTTATCCCGACACCTTACCAAATGGTCATGATGTTCATCCATATTAATAATATCAGTAATATTAATAAGTCTTTGAAAGTGTCTAAACACATTTCCTATTAAATTTTGGTTAAATGTGATATTCCAATTAAATATATCGTGGGGTCAAGATACATCCATAATAAGATCATCCTTATTGTTAGATGCTAAGTATAGTTCAAGAAATACATATTTCAACGATCAAGGAAGCCCGGGGATCATTCCAGACGGTTTTTTTGTTTCCTAAGTGAATATTAAATTGAAGGCAACAGTTTAAATATGTAAAAAAAGTTGGAAAATATTTTTCGAGTAGAAGAAAAGCAGTTATGTGTTGAGTTTATATAAATTTTTAGAGCTGTTGTAATAAGAATTACTAATTATTTATTCTCATGTTGTTGTATTATTGTCTAGAAATTTTCAAAACTGCTTATGTAAAAAGGGGTTGTTTAAGTATTTTAGATTTGTGATGTCCAGACTGTCTCGGGTTTTGGGCTGGCAGACTATCACATTTACTGAGACATTTTAAGTTGGAGCATTCTGAACCTCGTTTCCATAAAAAGTTCCTTTTGATATTATTAATTTTGTTAGTCATCCAGTTAGGAAAGTACTAATAAGACATCCAACAAATCAGAATTGCCTCAAAATCGAGTTAATAAGAACCATACTCTCCGCATTCGAATGATAGTTGGTTTTCCAAAAGAGCATTCTTTTGCCAACTTTATCATTGACAATGTTCCAAACTTTTTTTTTGGTTTAGTTTGTCCGATAGATATACCTAGGTAGTTAATATGGTAATCCATGGTTTAACCATTTAACGTATTCGCCACCCTGCATGCATCATTTTAAATGGTGTTGATGGCTAATACCGAGCTTCTATGGAATTAAATTTTAAGACCTAAGTGCAATTCAAAGTTATATAAAATAAGTTTAAGTGATGCAATATGGTGGGAGAAGTAGAGAAAAAGAAGAGGGTGTCATTTGCACATTGAAGAGTATAAACTGCATCAAAGGTAATGTCTCTCCCTAATTTAGATAAGATGTTATTATTTAGTGCTAGTTTGATTATTTTTTTAGAAATGTATACCGCTAAGTTAAATGGTAAGTATCAGAGGAGTTGCCTAGACGAAGACCCCATTTGGATTGGATTGTATTGGTTAATGTATTAAATAAGTGCTCGTTGTTAGTTGATTTTACTCATATCAGGTTTATGTATGACCTGAAGTTTTTGTTTTTTTCCTTAAACTCTCGGGTACTCTTCGAAGTAGGTTGAGAGTTAGAGGTTTCATGATTTTACTTTATCCGTATTGCTTTTGGAGATGCTGCAAGAGTCGGGATATGCAGCTATTATTTATTCATTATGTATTATTATGCAACTCTAGTTGCTCTTTTTGTATACTGAACCTGATCATACATGGTGGCATCGTTATATGTCGGTCATGCAGTACTATCTTTGTGTATTATACTTATCTCTACGATGGGTATCAAATGGCTAAAAGGAAATATAATATTGTAAGGAAAATATTCTAAGTGCAATGCAAAATTTAGAGCTATGCTTACTTTGTTGTTTGAAAAAAAATTAATCTTATTTTGTCACTTGACAATAAGGTTAGAATGACTGTACCATTCTGATATTCATTTTCGGGTCTCAAAATGGGAAACATTACAGTGACACTTAGTTTGTTGATAAAAAGAAAGTCGCATGTGAATATGACACTTTTAGCCCTATTAAAAGATTTAAATACCTGAACACATACTAATAGAGTTCATCAGCACTTGCATTTATGTATAGACAACTTGGATTAGCTAGTCGTATTGGTGTTAAGAAGATTGCATATTATCTTTGTTTGTTGGAGACCTGGATATTGGAGCACTTTCCATGATTCATCCTTCCATAAAAATTAACAACGAAAATTTTCCTCGTGTCGTTTGATGAGATCCATCTTCAGATAGTAATGTATCAATCGATGATACGTATATTTCTTAATAATATTCAGATTGATCAGATAATTATTTTGATTTAACGTCCCGTCACAATTAGTGCTCGGCGATGAACAATATCCACTACATACACTCGTGTATTGTCAATTTTTAAAGAGTATACAAGAGCATTGGTATCATCATGTTATTGCAGAAGGGCAGTAATCGATACCACTTAATCAATCTTCTTTGAATTTCATGTATGATTATAACGAGTGGTATAGATGTTAATGTAGTAATGGTTCAAAACCCATCCTTTTCTCTCGATAATATCTTACAAGAAGCGCCACGTTCTCAGCCAATCTATGAGCAATTGTATATGGTAAAATTTAATATAATAGTTCATTTATGTTTCAATAATGATAATCCAAAGTTACTTAAAAAAAATCTCTATTACATACTTTTAGGTGATGTGCAAGGTTTGTTGGATGAAACGAACAATTAGGCTAACCCGAATGCTTTTGGCGATTTCATTCATGGTGCTCGAGTCACTAGTGGAGTCACTAGTCCAACAAACAAACAAACCAGAATGCTTGAATGTTTATTTGTTCGACTGTGCTCGAGTCTCTAGTGTCTCTGTGTGGTAGTTAATATTAAGGAAAAGGATTATTACAGAGTCCAACAGTTGCATTGGTTCAATACTTCTCAAGTGCAAACATTTAAATCACATTTGGTCCAAATTTTCTCAAAAGCAAACATTCCAATTACATCGAGTCAATATTTCTCAAATAAAGTACATTGTTACAACATTATACAAAATCAAACAATTAAAGTACATTGTTTTAACAATACACAAAAAACAAGTTAATTCAAAATTTTACTTCCACTCCACAAACTGAGTTTTTTCATCTCAAGCTTGTCTACGATCACTATAATGAACTCCCACGGACTTGCATCTATACACAAAGATAATTTAGTATGTTGAACACTTGAGTTAACGATAATGAAAAAGGGATTAATTTCGTACTTGCACAAAATTATCATCATTAACAAATACTATTGCTATTTTCGAACGTTGTATGGAAGGTGGTACTTTTCTTTTTAATGGTGGTAACATTAACATGAGCCTTTCGCTTATGCTAAATACAATTATATTATATCTAGTCGAATAACATAAACGATTTCCACCATGATCATCGGGCTCTGTCGCGGTACAAAACCATCACCTTTGTGTTGTACTTGCATAAGTGTTGCACCTACCATGTTCTATAAACACTCCCTCATAAAGTTCTTGATTTCCACACCCCTCCTCAATTCCCATCGAACTTGAGGCCAACAAGATTCTCTCATTCCAAGCAATATTGAGACACAACACAATCCACAATTGCAATTCAGTTGAACATCAATATTACTCTTTTCTCCGGTGACATTTGATTTAAATACCCTCTCATACCAACGGTACAAGTTTCCAACTAAAAAAAATAAAAATATATTAGTAAAGATAATAATGCAAGAAATAATTTCACAAACCCTGTTTTGATTCTACCCGTATCGGTTTATGAATTTAAACTTATCGTTCTTAGATTTGTTTACACTACAACTATATTGACCTTATGGGTTTTGAGATGAAAGGTTATCTAACTCGAAGGAAAAAGAAATTCTTTTTGTTGAAGTATTAGCTATTTTCTTACATTCCATTCCTTTAAATTTTACTTTACTTTTAGGTGAACCAAGAATTTAAGTTTGCAGCTGCATAACTATCGTTTTCTTATAAATTTGAAGTTAACATAAGGTATCCGTTTTCTAAACATCATTTATTAACACTTCAACTTTTTCAACTGCACCAACATTTTTTCCCCACTTCTTTCTACTAAATAAATTCTCATCCAACGAACATCAAGCAATTAAAGTGGCATTAACGCTGATGGATCAAGACGAGCTAACTCGTGTGCACATGAAAGTTCATGTGTTTACAAATGACACAGCCACGTAGAAATTTATCTACTTCAACGGCTTTCACTCGAGGTAGCTTCAAATGAAATAAGTCAAAAGCTACGGTAGAAACAACACCACATACATTTTTGAATTCCCTAATGTAAAAAAGTATGCTTCGCTCCAATTAAACTTTGTTCAAACGAAGCTTTAATTCGGTGAAAAATAACTCTAACAACGAATGCATTTTTGTCGAAGCTAGCTCGAAATTGCATTGACAAGCAACAAAGTGTTCTTCAACTTCGAATGAGCTGCTTCCACCCTACATTTAACAAACAAATTTTAAATAATTTTTTAATAAACTATTTAATACCATACTTATCCATAGTGAACAAAATAAATGTTGCCTATTTGATATATAGTTTCTCAAATGCATATACCCGTCGGTCATAGCTGGACAAATCGATCCATATACTGATCCAACCGTTGCTCACAAACATAATTCAATAACAATGTATATTGACCATACTTTTCATCCAACAAATATAAATTTTCATTGTACATAATATTATTTTTCGAGCATACAAGTTCATTCCAATAGCCCAAAGAAGATTTCTTTCCTACAAAGTCTATTTCTTTTACATCCTTTTTTCTCGTAAAATTAATAATGCTATTTTGGATATGCCACCTACATAACATATGAGCAAAATTTGAAAACATTACATCGATGGCATTAACAAACGCCAACTTTATCGCTTATGAAAACATTAGACATTTCCACCTCTAAATCAGCTACAATAAATTTCAAACACTCGAAAGCTCAAATGTAATTTTCATCACTTTTCGCAACTATGTAGCAATGACAGTACAAAATGTGCAATCCGTAGAGCTTACACCAACAATCTTGAGTAATAATGGCAATTTATATCTAGTGGTTTTATATGCACAATCCAATATGATAGCTTGAGAAAAAAAATTGTAAAAATTCCAAACCAGTTGAATGTGCCCAAAAAATATCTTTGATAATATTGGTTCCATCTAGTCTTTCAATATAATTCAAAGTAACCAAACTCTTTTAGTTTACTTAGCAAATATTGCACTTGAGAGCATCTAGCTAATTTGATTGCATTTTGAGCTTAAATTACATAGTGTATGGTTTGATTGTTGTACAATTCGAAAGATCGTTTCTTTTTAATGTATGCGAAATTTCTTTAGCTTTAACCAAATTTCTATGCATTTGAATAATCACTTCGATCTCTTCGTTGCTTAACCTACCGACATATAGATGACCTTCACCATTCCAACTCAGTATGAATACGTACACCATACACAACTACCAAACGTCAATCATCCAAGGAAGGAAGCTTCACTCTTTTTAGTCTAGATAAAAAAATCACTCTTTTTGGTACCAGTATATAATTATTAGGGTTTTTAGTTCAATTTCTCTTATAAACACCGCTACATTCACACCCATACATTATTTTCGGTTTCTTGCTAGAAGAACCAGTGTCTGATTTCATTTTTATGGTTACAAAACCAAGACATTTGTCAGTTTTATAAAGTCATTTAACCAATTTTAACGGGATGGATATATCTGCTAAAACATAAAATCATATTACACAACTGTTTGCTACATATAGAGTGTATAAAAAAATACATATAATTTCCAACGGAAATTGTAAATTCGTTAGCGTAATCCAACAAAATTTCCCTACCAACATCTTCTTCGTTTGAATATAGTATAATCAGCGAGAATAACACAAAAATAGGCGGAGCTTACAATACTGCAATAGGCGGTGAATGTGGAATCATCCACAACCATGTAATCAAAGTGTGGTAACAACTCTAACCGCACACCGTCCTTGCATGATTACAATGATATCCACACAACTACTCTGTGTGGTTATTTTATAAACCATGCACTTCGAATGCATGATTTTCCTACTCAACCACTCAACCAAATTTATACAAATCGTAAACTTTTAAATTTAAAATAAAAAATTAAAACAAGATAAACCGGCATTCAAACTATTTCATTCTTTTTCTTATATCTCATCATTTTTTCATTTTATGTCCATTC
The DNA here is from genome assembly GCA_030765085.1 of Allium cepa. Taxonomy (NCBI): domain Eukaryota; kingdom Viridiplantae; phylum Streptophyta; class Magnoliopsida; order Asparagales; family Amaryllidaceae; genus Allium; species Allium cepa. The sequence goes on from CM060934.1 coordinate 694,010,182, forward strand.
TAAAATAAAAATCAAACCTTAGTTTATATTAACTTCTCCCAAAAAAATATACAACCAATAAACTAAAATAGGCATCTGCATCGAGAAGAGATATAGAAGAAAATGTTACATTTAAACAAATTAATAAAATTTTATTAATAAATTTAATATAACATCATCAAAATATTTCACTATGAAGAATACATTTTTTTGTTGTATAATTGTAGAATTCTTTTAACATTTAGTTTATCCAATAATTATACATTAATGCATCATACTGTTAACGGCACATTAATGCTTCATACTTTTTAATGATATTTGAACATATCATATTTTTGATGATGCTTTCATTTATAATACTTTTGATGATTCTTTAACTCATCATAATTTCAATGATACCTTAATGTATAATTACTTGCTAAATCATATTCAATATAAAATCTTTAAATGAACATCATGTAGATATTTATGTTGAAGTCCAATATATATTAAAGTAAACAACACGATCTCTACTAATAAAAAATTATTATCATAAAGATAGAACTTTGAATCCATGTTTACAAGAATAAGCTTTGAGATATTTGTTGACATATTTTTGCACATGAGAATACTATATAATGATTTCGATTTTAGAGCTTAAAACTCCTTTACTTCATGGTGATAGTCAGCAATAATAGGTGAAGAAAAGCTTCCATAATTGATAATTATTATAATTTGATAGTTCATTGAATGCGTGTGACTTATTTGTTTTCATGACTAAAAACTAAAAAGTTTGTGTTTCTAGTAAAGTTGCAAAAGAATATGATAGTTTCGGGTTCTCGATACGTATCAAAGACGGTTTTTCTTTTTCAAGCTGCAAAAAAAAAAAAAACGCTTGTGAACAAGTATACCATTCATGATATCTTGAGCTTAATGATATTCAAATGTATCGTAATAGTAAAGATACTTAAGTGTAGCACTGTGTTAATGATACATCAATGTATCATAAATATCATGAAATTTTGAAGTATCATAATAGTAATAATACTTTAAAATATCATTATTTTAACAAGTGAAATTTAAACATATCATGACCATAAGGATCCTTTATGTATCATGACTACAATGGTACTTTGGTATATCATTATTTCGGTAGTTTATAATATATCACACTATTGATGATACTTTAACGTATCATTACGATTATATGATATTTTAGCGTATCATATTTCTTGTGATATTTTAAGGCATCATAATTTTAGTGATTAATTGATGCACCATAATTTTGATTATTAAAGTTATTAAGAACTCATTTTTTTAGTAATTTCGCATATTCGTGACAATTTGAAATTTAAAAATAGAACTAATGTTATATACAATAAAGTGAATATTAGTCATGCATCTCTAATACCAAAGTTAATTCAAACGGCATCTTCCCTAAAAAACAATTGTAAAACGGGTCTCTATAATTATTTTGCCGTAGCAGCGTGTATTTTTCGTTTTTTTTGCTCCAATGCTTAAAAAAAAATTCAAAAAATTGTAAACATTATAACTATGTTTATGAAAGAAAAAAAAGAAATTGCAAACATACATGCAATTATTGCAAACATATATGCAATTATTTCATATAATTGCAGATATGTCTGCAATTATTTACTGAATAATTGCATTCGATAAACATCTGAATAATTGCAGATATGTATGCAATTATTCCATATAATTGCAGACATGTACGCAATTATTTACTGAATAACTGCGTTGAATAAAAATCTATATAATTGCAGACATGTCTGCAATTATTTCATATATTTATAGACATGTATGCAATTATTCACTGAATAACAACACATTGATTTAACAATCAGGATATTTACGTAAATATCTGCACTTATTCCTTAAAAATGCAGACATATCTGCAATTTTTAGTTGTAAAGGCATGCTACCCAGAATAAGTGCAGACATGTCTGCAATTATTCTCTAAAATTGCATACATGTCTGCAAGTATTTCTGAAACATACGGTGTATCTTTTTTTTCCCTTTTCATCCTTGTTTTTTGATTTTTTTTTGGACATGAATACGAAGATAAATATTAATTGAAATAAGTTTTTAAAATTTGAAAGTTTTTTTTGGTTTTTTTATATGTTTTGATGATTTTCGAAAAATAAGGACTTAATTTACATACTTTTTCCACTGGGGTCTTTGTGAATTTTGAAACCTATCAAAGACCTGTGTCAAAAGTACCCTACAATAAATGTCAAATAACAAGTAATTGAAGTTCAAAAATAAAAGTTAAGGCACATTAACCTGTAACTATGGAAGAATCTTTTTGAAGAGATGAACAGAGTTTTTCCTTCAAAAAATGTATAGAGAAATGACTTGAAGAGGGTGATCATAATAGTGACGTGGTAATTTAGAGGAGAGAAAATCTCTTGATCTTTATCCTAAAAATGAAGATGTGAACAAAAATTGACAAGTAAAATTATAATTAAGATTGAATCCAGGTCTATGAAATAGAAATTAAAAAAAAAATGTAACTAAAATTTGGAAGATACTTAATCCATAAGTGGATTTTGTAAAGCGGTATTGTGACCGATTACTACGCAATATCCTACTACAAAACTAGTTCTTCTAAAATTTCAAAATGTTGTAAACTCATAGGAATTCACTTGAGAAAAAACATCTTTTATACTTATTTTCTACTATTTTGATTTCAATTTTCAAAATCATCTTACAATTACTGAAAGACATAGGTTCTTCTTTTAATATTGATTAGGATATGAAAGGTTGAAGAAAAGGGTATCTTGATCAGTTAAAGATTTTGTATTTCGGCTGCTGGAGGCAGAGAGCAAATTGTAAGATGTTAATAGAATAGACCTATGTTATGAAAATAATGGCGCTTTGCAAAAGCTTTTATCAACGAATCTTTGTCATTCAAATCACAAAGATATAACTTGGATTGAAAACAAGACGAAATTGAAATCAAAGCGCAATAACACAAAATATTCCACCTAAACACCCATTTTATTTATTCACCGAAATTTTGTTTACAATTAATAGAACAAACATAAAGTAAACAAAATATCATTGAATCAGTAACCAAATTGAGAAAGAGAGTAAATATCTATATGGCTAAAATTAATAGAGAAAAAACAAAGACACGAGAAAATTAGCAAATAGATTTTCCAACACACTTTTACCCTCTCTTCTAGTCTCTTATTTATATAATCAAGTACTTAATGCCCAATTTAACATTAGATGGCAAAAAATAATTTGATTAGCCAATTAAAGAGAGAAATAAACATACTTAAATATGCCTATTAATTAGAGGAAACAAAATATTCTCTTTCTTTCTTTTGCATATTTATTTTCCTCAATTTATGATTTTGTATCACCAAAATTTAACACTCCACCTTAATGCAAAATTACATATCTCCAACATATCAAGCATGTCATATCTAGATCTATCACAAATCCTCATATCTCAACCACACTAAATTACAAATCTCAAACACCGATTGCAAGTGATGCATCTCCCACATGAGGTGCGCCATACAAATCCGGTCTCAAAAACGTTTGTAATACCACAAAAATATCCGTCTCGTCTTTATGGATTTTGCAATTCGACACCCGTCTATCACTTGATTTGAGCTCATTACCTGATCACTATCGATCCCTCGAGCAACATCAACATGAAGACCTCTGTCTAAAATATGATCATCAATACTAGAGTCATAAGCAGTGACCACATTAACCCCTCCACCTTACTGTGGACTAGGTCCTTCAACCGTCAATCGTTTTCCATTGTCGACTACAGAACCAAATCAAGCTATAAAGGTTTCCTTTTTCCAATGCTCTCCTCATCCTTACACGACCACCTTTATTCACTCTCAAATCTTCACCTTAAGTCACATAAGTGCAACCACGACGATCCAACTGACCGAGAGAAATAAGATTATGCGAACAAGTGGGTATATGTCTTACTATAGAGACTTCTGTAAACACAACATCATGCATACGAAATTGGATAGATCCAATACCACAAATCGGTAGCTCTTCTTCATTGGCTGTCCTAATCATGTCAATACTCTTCTCATAAAAAGAAAAACAATCACATCTCTATAAATGTAAAAACTGACTCCCGAATCCATCTTCTAAGACTTATTTTCATTAAGAGGACATCACAAGAAGCATCACTATCGATACCTTCAGCAAAACCTGCATGTGCATCACCACTAGCATCACCATGCGCAGCCATTTTCTGATCTCTTTTATAAGTATAAAACTTGCTGCGTATGTGACCTTTCTTATTACAATAATGACAAGTGATGACACCTTTACCATTAGCGTCCTTCTTCTTCCAAATAGTATCTTTCTTCGAGTCCCTTACCACCATAGCCTCACTTTGATTTGATTTCATACCTGACCTTTTTCTTCTGAGCTCCTCATTCAAAAAATGCTTCGAACAGTTTTCAGAGAGATAGTTCAATTAGCATTGGAATTATTCAATAAAACAACTAAAGTTTTCCAACTTTCTGAAAGCGAACTCATTAATAAAAGAGCCTCTAACTCATCATCAAAATTGATCTTCATATTTGCCAATTGACTTATTACATCTTGAAATTCATTCAAATGCTCTGCAACAGACTTCTCTTCATCTAATCTCATTTGTACCAACTTTCGAATCAGAAAAGCCTTACTGGTAGCAGTCTTTAACTCTTACAAAGATACCAATTTGTCCCACAAAGCCTTCGCGGATTCACAACTAGTCACATGATAGAAAACCGAATCATCAAGATACTGGCAAATCAAAGCAATCGCCTTCTTATCCATCTTCTTTCATTTTTTCTCATTTACATCAAAGGGCTTCTTTCCATCTCCATCAATCTGATCATGAAGATCATTGAGGTACAGAACATCCTCCATCTTAGACTTCCAAATATCTCAATTTTTTCCATCCAAAATAGCCATCTCTGAAAATGAAATCATATCTGACATCGATAATTTTTCAAACCAAAATTACTCTAAGCTTTGTGATGACCTGGCTCTAATACCAAACTGTTACGAAAATAGTAGCGCTTCGCGGAAGCTTTTATCAACGGATCTTTATCACCCAAATCACAAAGAGATAACTTGAATTGAAAACAAGATGGAATTAAAATCAAAACGCAATAACACAAAATATTCCACCGAAACACCAACTTTATTGATTCGCCAAAATTTTATTTATAATTAATAGAACAAAGCTAAAATAAACAAAATACCGTTGAATCAATAACCAAATTGAGAAAGGGAGCAAATATCTATATGGCTAAAATTGTTGGAGAAAAAGAACAAAGATGAAGAAGAGAAAATTAACAAATAGATTTTTCACCACTTTTACCCTCTCTTCTAATCTCTATTTATATAATCAATTATTTAATGCCCAAGTTAACATTAGATGACAAAAAATAATTTGATTAGCCAATTAGAGAGAGAAATAAACATACTCAAATATGCCTATTAATTAAAGAAAACAAAATCTTTTCTTTCTTTTGCATGTTTATTTCCCTCTATTTGTGATTTTATGTCACCAAAATTTAACAGCCTTGTCAAAAAAATTCGGTAATGTTTATCAGTAATCATTTATCTAAAAATATGTTATCGCATTCTAGTCACGTCTAAAAACGTATTTTCAACTTTAAAAGCATCAAACTGCAGTTCTAACTATTCACCAAGAGACATCAGTCTGCCTCTGGCTTCAAGTTGAAGAATTTGATCGAATAAAAGAAAAGGCAGTCATTGACTGATTCCGCGCTGACTGTGCATTTCATTTTAACATAAGGGAATTACGCAAGTATATGACTATATAATGCTTTTGCTGCTCCTGTGTTCCCACAGTTAATATATATCAATATCAAAACTACGGTATCTTATAAAGGAGCTCAAGTTTGATACAATACAGGTATCAAAATTACAAAATAGTATCTACTCCGAATTATTTCCTCATATTACATGCGAAACAGACGTGGCCCTTATTATTTGGCTCTATCATTCTCACCACTGCTTTCAGATTATTCATTTAATGAACAAGGGATTGAGCGCATGTTAACTGGGAATGATTATCTTAGACAAAATGAATAATAATAATAATAATAATAATCAATTTTATCCCTACGAAATTAGAGCAAATGGAAGGAACTCACATAATAGTTGTGTCGTTAATCAACTTTAACTTTTTCCAATAACAGAATATAGCATCCATGTCATTCTGCTTTATATTCCTGAAATTATTCGGTATGGCTAGCACAGTTACAAAATCGGTTGACAATAGCTAGGTCGATTGAATATTAACTTAAAACGTGATGAAAAATTAGTGAGCTTGAATCATACAAGCTTCATATTTTACGTCTAGTGCATGTATTGACTTTTTCGTTCAGTACAATTTTAACTTGGACACATAAGAGATAAAAATGACATGATAAATTTACCATCTACGTTTTCCCAATTGGAGAGATTTTTCTTTACAATATTTCAGGTTTATTAAATGTGCAAGTTCTTCGTATTTCGCTATCTCATTTAGCCGGCTTATATGGCTATACATTTTCCCATTCTACTTTGTTACCTGATGATAACTTGTCTCTATCTCATTTATAGTATGCAATATTCATTTAGATAGACTAAAGAGCTTATCCGATGAATAAGCAATTGTGGATATACATCCAATCTAACTTCTCCTAACTAGAACTAACTTGTATGATGCAAATGTTGTATGCCGAAAAATAAAACGAACTCTAAGTAACAATATATGCATGATCATACAATTACAACCTATCATTCATGTGTTGTATGATAGTTCTGATAAGGCAGTTAACAAGAAAGGTTTCGTACCTCTATAACAGTGAGAGCCTCCAAGCATCTTGCAACATGGTGACCCAAAATCCTAAAATTTACGGAAAAATGAATTCTTTTGAGAAAAACCCACTACAATTTAAAAACCTCCCCTTAGAATTTTATACTTGCACAACTTCTTATGAAGCTCAGTAGCCTCATCAATCATCCCTGAAGCAGCCAATGTTTTAACAAGAGACTCAAAAATTGCTTTACTAGGTCTACTGCAGCTTCTCACCATCGAATCCAACATTTCTATTGCAGCTTCAATTTTCTTTTGCCTACACAGAGCTTGTATCACTAAGCTGAATGTTACACCTCGTATTCTGCATTTCGATTCATGCATATCCTTCATCATTTCAATGGCTTCTTCGACCATATTGTTCTTAGAAAAACCCATCACTAATGAACCATAAGTAATGTCATCTGGTTTGAATCCATCTCTAACCATTTCAGCAAATAGAACCATTGCTTTCTTGACATCACCTTTTTTTGCTAAAGCATCGATCACAGTGTTGTAGGTTATTAATACTACTGGAAAATTATTGTTTCTCATATAGTACAGTAGATCAACTGCTTCATCCGTCAAATCTTCTTTACACATTGCACCTAAGAACGTGTTGTAAGTGACTATATCAGGAGAACAACTGTCAGATACCATCTTATAAAGAATATCAATTGCTCGGTCCAAAAGTTGCTGTTTGCATAAATTATTAATCAAGATATTATAAGTAACAACAGTTGGCAGAAACCCAGCTTGACCCATAAGTGTGAGAACGCCTTCTGCTTCAGACCATTTCCCATTAGTACAAAGACAATGAAGCAATGTATTATATGTGACAGCATTTGGTTCCAACCCATATTGTAAAAGACTTGGAATAATGATATTTGCATCATCGTAGTTTCCTTCTTTACAAACAACATTTATGAGAGAGTTAAAAGTCACTATATCAGGATGACACCCTTCTAATGCTAGCTCTTCTAATGCTTCCATAGCTTTTCTAACACCACGCTTCTTGCATATGAGTTCAAGAAGAACGGTATTCGAAATCAAATATGGGGGATGACCTTTTCTCAACTGTTTTTTCCAAAACAAAACCGCTTCATCATACTTCCCATAATCGCAATATCCACGAATCATAGTATTAAATGTAATCACATCAGGAGGGCAACCATCGAAACTCATGTTATCTAAAATCTCAAGGGCATTACTAAGTAGACCCATTCTACAGAGACCACCAATCAACTTATTGTAAGTGATGATATCAGGAGTACCACCCGACATAATCATTATACTAAGGATGTGGCTAGCTTTCGCCATTTTATCAGTGTTCACCAAACCACGAACTACATTTACACAAGATGAGAAATCGGGCACTTGGCCTAATCGTGCCATGACATGAATCAAATTGGTTGCTTCCATTAACTTTCCATTCTCTGCATATCTGCGGAGAAAATTGTTATTTGTTTTTTCATTGTAATCAACATAATACCCATCTAAACTAAATGATTTCGCTTTGGAGTTTGCAGGTGTAAATGACTTCAGTTGGATAGATGGCAAGCTCTTTTCAATGTTATAGGCTACATTCTTTCTATTTAGTTGTATGTTTGCTGAACCAATTCTTTGTTTCAACCAATAACTTGCTTCGCTATCCTGTTTGCTTGGATATTCCACATGAACTGCATGGAGCTGGGTCTTCAAACGTGAACCAGGATTTGAATCCACCACTGTGTAAATATTTCCATCACTTGAGAATTGCTGAACAAAAGCCATATTGCAAAAACCTTTATTGTTCTTAATGGAAACACTCTATAACTGCAGTACAAATAAACAAAGCGTCAAAAAAGGACCAAATCAACTCAGTTTTATTTTATCAATCAAGTATCCATCTATTCGACAAACTAATAGGTATATGTTTAATTGTGTGAATGTGAAGGAGAACCCAAATATAAATGACAATATTGTACAACTGAACCTAGCAAACCGACCGCATACCTGAATATGGCAAAGAAGAAGATTCAGCGTCGACACAAGGAATGGAAGATTTAAGAAAAAAATGTAGCAAACAGAATAGTTACCAAAATGATTCTGAAATTTCGGGTAAAATTCAATTCCGGAATGTAAAGAAGTGAGAAGAAATTAGGGTTTTCTGCTCAAAACCCCGCGGTAGGCTTCAGGTGTAGCTGTGCGATTGTGATTTGATCAACAGATCCAGTGAACGGCTCGATTTAGAGTCAAATAATCAAATCCGCCAGCTGTTTTAGAGATACAGTTCGGCGAGAAAAAATGGCCGGTTACCGTTCCCAGGTCAAATGGCCTGATCAAATGAACGACAAATTTTGGTGCGTTGGGTAATGTAGGGCACTAACTTGCGTTTGCATGCACGAATGGAGTATTTAAGCGAAGCATATAGACGGACATTTAAGATGTAATTTTTAATTTAATTGAATTATAATTTATTATTTATGTTTTAAATAATATATCAATAATTTGCAAAAATAAATAAATTGAAAAACTATAAATTGCTCTGATTCAGTTCAAACTAATTACATAATATAGAGCACTTTGATACGATCACCATGCAAAAAACGACATCACAAACAGACCTCATTTGCAAAAATTATTAATTTTAGAAATTTATAAAAGTTTAAATTTATTAATTAACATAAATAAAACAAGCCAACGAATCAAACACCATCGTTCTGCTGAACGAGGCATTTGATCAATTTCATTCTTGACGCGTCGGACGCTTCGGACACGTCAAGAAAGGGAACGGGGTTGAAAAAAGCTACGAATGGTGCCTTAATGTTATATAATTTAAATTTAATTTTTTTATAAATTTCTAAAATTAATAACTTGCGCAAATAAGATCTGTTTGAGATGCAATGTTTTACGTTGCGATCATATCAAAGTGTTCTATATTATGGTGGTTCAAACTGAATCTGAACAATTAAAAATTTTAAATTTTATTTATTTATTTATTTTTGCAAATTATTGACGGGTATTATTCATTAAAATACAAATAATTAACTAATTAAATATAAATCAATTTTATTTTGAAATACGCCTTTGAAATACTCCGTTCAGATTCTCCGCTCGCAGCACGCAAACACATTCCACGTTTATTCAACTTCCCCACTCAAATGCCTCGCTCGTATGCCTAGCTCAAATTCTCCATTACCGTTCACCGAGAAAGGACCCTTAGAGTTGTGTGTTTATTCGATTAAAGGATAATTAACTACTCCTTCGTAGTTTAACGAAGACTCCAAATCTAGATATGAATGAGTTTTCGGTAGATGTGTTTTTTGCTATGAGGTCACTGCGCATGGTGTAAATATTTTTTTCGGTAATGTAACAACTCATTGCCGAGAAAAAACAAAATAATAATTTAACAATAAAGATTAGTTAATGATCTTCTTTTGAGTGTTTTAATTAAAAATGTTATTAAAAAAAATTTGGATGAGTATTCAAGCTTTGAAAATAAAATATTCATACTCGGAAATAATTATAAAGTTTTGGATATATTTTGAATAAATAAACATATCTTTCTATAATATAAGAATTTCAAATATGGTATAATTTAAAGGAAAATGTTTTATTTCTAATTAGTTAGAGTATAAAGTGAAGACTTTGAATTATATTCTATGGTTTGATTGTAATAGAAAATTATGAAATAGTTTCTATAGTTATTTTTAATTTGTAAAGTGATTTTGGAAGTTTTGAAAATATGCATATAAGAATTTACATATGAAATATAGTATTTGAATCTTTATATTGGGATTGTATAAATAAAGTGAATATATTATTCAATTTAAGCGGTTTAAAGGTTTTTATTATTTTTTGAATATAAAATTGATTAAAGAAGTTTGAATTTAATTAGTGAATGGATTTAAACAAATGATTAAATTAAATGAATAAATTATGGAAAATAATTTTTTGAGACGTTAAAATGATATGTTGGAAATGTATGTAGATATTTTGATGTGAAAGTGGGCTTGGAAATGTAATTTTTTTCATGAACTAAAGTTAGAAAAGAAAATAAAAGAAGAAGATAATTCACTAACAAAGCACAGCCCAACATTGCTTAGCCTAAGCCCAAACCCTTTTTAGCCTTGGATTTTTCATTTTCTCGAGGCTTCTCCTTCAAATATATATACGACACACATAAAAACCTTCACATGTTCATTTCTTGACTTCAAAAATTCAATCAAACCCTACCAATCTAAAATTCCAAATAAAATCAAAATAAATTCTATAAATTCCTATAATTGAAATCATAGCTTCTTGACAATCTCTAAACCACATAACACGAAGCAATTTGCAGTAAGGGATAAAAGAGGAGCAGAAAAGAGCTAGGTGTGTAATTGTGTTTCTTCGATCAAAGTCCAAGACGTTACAGGTTCAGGAACGATGAGACCGGCTTGTATTTTTTGATAATGGTGAAGACTAGTTATTCTGTGGTGTAGTATATATTTTTTACATAGCCTCATTGTATGTATGACATTGTGATGTATATCAAACCTATATATATTTAGTATTATATATATTATCATTAAGATTCTAACTGTGTACTCTGATATTCGTTATATATATTATGTATCATTCTATCCCGGAAACGCATGAGTTTACTTACATTTTGAGATGATTTATATTCGATGGTTTAAATACGTACAAGTGTTAGCCCAAGGAAATATTCATCTGTGTACCCTATATCGCCTCATTCTCCATGATGGTATTACTTAGTAGTACTCTTAGATAGTATAAGTATAAAGGTATGGGTGTTACAGATAAGGTCCGACCGAATTTTATTGCCTTTTCATATCCAAAATTGAAGTCCCTTTGACAATGACCTTTTTATATTTTGGGAAAAACGAAAAAAATAAAAACATGATCGTGAAGACTTAGAAGATTGACCATGCACAATTTAATGTCGATGCTAGATCAATAAAATCCTACATCAGCTCTTGACATATTGCATTATGATATGTATTCTCCGTGAGCTTGTGTTTAAAGTTCCTCATGTGAGTTCTATTGCTTTACAGACTCAATTGGTGTATTTTTCATGTTGTTATTGTATAATTTGTTAGTATATTACATAGTTACTATATCATATATCATACTGATCATTACATAGTTGCTTATATTATATTGTTGTATCTATTATATATAATCTTGAAACAATACTAATATATACTTATAAGATTATATTAATTAGCGTGTTATAAAATTATGTAGAATTTTTTGTTATAGTCTTATAGTATAATTAAATATCAATTATGACATCTACATTTATCAAATAGGTAAAGTACGTTAATGTTCGAGGTTGTTGGTCCAACTGCAATTATCACTTACGACGCACTTCCCCACAAAATATTTAATAAATTGTAGATGAGTCCTCTTTTTCTATCCATTAGGTCAGTACAGTTCAATGAATGATGTTTGCTTCAGGCATTGTTAGAGATATGGTGGCTCACCGGCCGCACCTGTCACTTTCCAGATTTTGAGTTAGATGTTTTCATGTTGATACCCTACCTCATTTAGGTTATACTGTTAATGATTTTTTGACTTATGCGATGATGATGTGGAGGAGGAGGATATTGATAGCGCCACCGCTACGGTATCTTTATATGGTAATTGTACATAGATTCATTTTTATTTGGCATGAATAGACTTTTGATGTATGTGTGTTATTGACATGCTTGACGATTTGTCTCATTTTATGTATGTGTGATGTTAACGTATATGCTTACGGTTTTACTTGTACAATATATACTTGTCTCATTTTACATATGTGTTTAAGGATCTGAATACGGGCATGCTTATACGATATGTTGTTATCTAATTTTACATATATGCGGTGTTCAATCTAAATATGGACGCGCTTTTATGAAATATTGTTGCTCGTTTTACTTATGTATGATGTTTATGTATTTTATTATTAACATGCTATAGAAAGCAGAAGTGAGTTTGTTTAAGTAACGTCGACGATTAACATATGTACAATCTACCGATTAATAAAGCATTTGTGTATATTCTTGAGTTGTCTCTTAAACAAATACAGTTATGTTTGTTTGGTCATTGTAGATGGCTGACACATGTAAGAATGAGTGGTTGTTACTTCTAATCAGAGGATTGGATATGAATGATTGTTATGTTATTGGAAATTTTATAATTTGCAATGGCAAGAAGCATAAACCGTGACAGATTATTAAGTGTTGATAAAAGCTTGTATCAAAATTGATTGTATGCTTGCGGAAAAGGAGGTGAAGCAAGATTTTTGGACTATCGTTAGCTAAGCTTACAACAGTCATTTGGATTGTAGATTAAGAAGGAGGATTTTAGAAATAAGAATTACTTACATCATATTTACCAAGGAGTATAAAAGATATTGCAAAATTATAGCTGTTAGCGCCGAAATTGGTCACTAACACCCAAATCCAGATGAAAGCACCAACTAACAGTCACCGATAACAGATAGAGTGTGTGTAGAGAGTAATAATATGAAGAACAATTAAAATTAAAATGAAAGCAGTAAAGAACAACAGATTTTATAGTGGTTCGGCTAACTCCGGCCTACGTCCACTCGAGAAGTTTTCTTTTTATTGATGTAATAATCCATCACAGTTATAATGTGGTAGACTTGTCTTAGTCTTAGAAAGTAAAAAGTAAGAGAGCGGAAAGAAGAAGAAGCAGTCGTCCCCTCGTCTGGAGACCCACATGCTGTATTTATAGGCAAAACCAGGTTGTTGGGCCTCTTGAGTAGTTTGGGCCCACCAAGGGTACCAAGGTATCGAGGTGTCGAGGTATGGAGCTACCGAGGTATGGATCTACCGAGGTATGAAGGTATGGGTTTACCGAGGTATGGATCTACCGAGGTATGGAGGCATGGATCTACCGAGGTATGGAGGCATGGATCTACCGAGGTATGATCTACCGAGGTATGGAGGTATGCCGAATGACCCATCCAATGCCGAACAAGATTTATGTCGAACCTCCACCATGCCGAACCATGTTTAATGTCGAACCATGTTTCCTAGACCCAAATTATAGTCGGTTCATTTTTATCCGAACATATTTCCATCTTCCAGCACGCTGCGTCATCCATCCATCCAGTCGACTGAATCCATCATACATCAACCTTGATGCACGCATAGTCAATTAAGTTAAATCCGCATATCCATGGTCTTGCCAAAAGGCGGGTTAACACTTGCCCCCCAAAACATACCTTGTTGTTGGAAGGTGTGTTTTGAATAGCCTCAAATCCAATATCCGAAGTCCATGTTTCATCCATATCCAATAACCAATAACCGACCTTAGGCCTCTCCGGGTCAATATCCAAATCCTCTGCCGTTCATAGCCGATATCCATATCCGTAACCTCTCTGGGTTCTTGTCAAGCGCAATCTACACCTAACGACCGTGATCATGTGTCCCTGGATGTTGAGTATTGCCGTGGCTTAAGTCCTAAGCCGAATCCTCATCGCTCCAGACCCTTGCCGAGCATTGTCCATACTCGACGACCTGAAATAGTAACCGATAATATGGGGCCTAAGTCCTAGGCTGAATCCTGGCCTCTCCGGACCCTTGCCGAGCATAGTCCATACTTGACGACCTAAAGTAGTAACCGATGATATGGGGCCTAAGTTCTAGGCCGAATCCTGGTCTCTCCGGACCCTTACCGAGCATAGTCTATACTCAACGATCTGAAGTAGTAACCGATGATATGGGGCCTAAGTCCTAGGCCGAATCCTGGTCTCTCCGGACCCTTGCCGAGTATAGTCCACACTCGACGACCTGAATAAGTCAATTCACCGCGTTTGGGCGAAAAGACTTACCCCTTGCCGGGAACAATTCATACTCGACAACCGTTTACCAAAAACCAGATAAAAATTCAATCAAAAGCCAATCCAAAATTCAGATCAAACTAGAAAACAAAAAATCCGTATCGAAAATCCAAATCAATATCCAAACCAAAATTCAAACCAAGAAACAAACAGAATCAGGAGTTCGAACCAAACTCCAAAACCAAACCAGAAAAACGGGAATCCAAATCAGGAAACAAACAAAACCAGGAGTTCAATCCAAACTCCAAAATAGAATCAGAAAAAGCAAATGTCCAAGCCAAAATGGCAAACCAGAAAACCAACCAAACCGGGAGTTCAATCCAAACTCCAAAACCATACCAAAGAAAAGTAAACGTCAAGAATACGAAAGAGGGAACCAAAGTTTACAGAAAAATAGAAAGAAAGTAGGTTTTCATAGACTCAAGTAGCACGGTTTTTTTCATCTCAGAGCATGCCTAGGGACCGTCCTCGATCCCGTACGAGTGTAAGTGACCTAGCCGCATTACTTTGAGTTCTACTACTTATTCAAAACCATAAACCTGTTTAGTTGATAATGAGCTGTCGTTGCCCAGATCCAGTGCCATCTCCGTTCAAGGTAGTGGTAGTCTTTCTATGGATTGGTCCAGCATTTCCTGCTGGTATGCCCCCGAGTCTAGATCCATCCGGATTGATAGCCGTCTGCTGATTGGAGGTTGCCCCCTGCTGAGCCATTCCCTCTACTTTCTGGTTGAGCTTTTCAGATCCAGCTCCATGGATCTGAGCCCCTGCCTTTCCTGCTCACACAAATTGTCTGAGAAGAGCCTTCATCATCTCCTCTTATCTTTTCACCATGGCTTCCATTTCTTTTCTGGTGATGTAAATGGATGCTCCACCTGCTCCATTTCCAAAGGAAGCCTCTTGACTTCCCTCCTGATTGCTCCTCTCTATCACTTGCTTCATTGTTGATGGTCTAGCTATTGCTCCTTCAAATCCAAGTTTCTTACTCCAAAATTCCTGAGCGCTTCAGTTCTCAGTGAAAGCACCAAAATGTTAGCGTCAAAATTGGTCACTAACACCCAAATCCAGATGAAAGCACCAACTAACAGTCACCGATAACAGATAGAGTGTGTGTAGACAGTAATAATATGAAGAACGGTTAAAATTAAAATGAAAGCAGTAAAGAACAATAGATTTTATAGTGGTTCGGCTAACCCGGCCTAACGTCCACTCCAGAAGTTTTCTTTTTATTGATGAAATAATCCACTACAGTTACAATTGGTAGGCTTCTCTTAGTCTTAGAAAGTAAAAAGTAAGAGAGCGGAAAGAAGAAGAAGCAGTCGTCCCCTCATCTGGAGACCCACATGTTGTATTTATAGGCAAAACCAGGTTGTTGGGCCTCCTGAGTAGTTTGGGCCAACCAAGGGTACCGAGGTGTCGAGGTGTCGAGGTATGGAGCTACCGAGGTATGGATCTACCGAGGTATGGATCTACCGAGGTATGGAGGTATGGATCTACCGAGGTATAACTTAATTGACTACGCGTGCGTCAAGGCTGATGTACGATGGATTCAGTCGACTGGATGGATGGATGACGCACCGTGCTTGGAAGATGGAAATATGTTCGGATAAAAATGAATCAACTATAATTTGGGTCTAGGAAACATGGTTCGGCATTAAACATGGTTCGGCATGGTGGAGGTTCGACATAAATCTCGTTCGGCATTGGATGGTTCATTCGGCATACCTCCATACCTCGGTAGACCTATATCCATACCTTGGTGGATCCATACCTCCATACCTCGGTAGATCCATACCTCGGTAGATCCATACCTCTATACCTCGGTAGATCCATATCTTGGTAGATCATACCTCGGTAGATCCATGCCTCCATACCTCGGCAGATCCATACCTCGGTAGATCCATACCTTGGTAGATCCATGCCTCGGTAGATCCATACCTCCATACTTCGGTAGATGCATACCTCGGTAGCTCCATACCTCGACACATCGATACTTCGGTATCCTTGGTGGGCCCAAACTACTCAGGAGGCCCAAAACTTGGTTTTGCCTATAAATACAGCATGTGGGTCTCCAGATGAGGGGACGACTGCTTCTTCTTCTTTCCGCTCTCTTACTTTTTACTTTCTAAGACCAAGACAAGTCTACCACATTGTAACTGTAATGAATTATTACATCAATAAAAAGAAAACTTCTGGAGTGGGCGTAGGCCGGAGTTAGCCGAACCACTATAAAATCTGTTGTTCTTTACTGCTTTCATTTTAATTTTAACTGTTCTTCATATTATTACTCTCTACACACACTCTATCTGTTATCGGTGACAGTTAGTTGGTGCTTTCATCTGGATTTGGGTGTTAGTGACTAATTTTGGCGCTAACAATAGCTGATTTGACTGAGGATAACATTTTTTTAATTACCACGGACAACCTTTGACCTATGTTGAATATCGACCTATTATTAGTGGTCATGCTGCATATGTGATCTGGCATAGCTTATTGTAACGACACAGAATTTCATTCATTTGAAATTCGTATATTTAATTGATTTTAAATATTGGAAAATAAATTTTATTAGCTGAATAAATTATATTTGAAATATAGCGATTTAATTGGATAACTAAATTGTTAATTTAATATTTGAAATTGTGTAAATTACTGGAATTTGGATTTAATGTGAATAAAAACGATTTATAAAGTTGAATTAAATTCTATTTGAATTAGAATAGTGATAGTAAACTTTAAAATTGAATTAAAAGTTAACTGCAGAAATTGAATATTTTAATATTTACTTAACGTGTAAAAATAGCCATTTTTCAAACAGTTTCGGATTTCAACGAAACTAGATTGATTCCATAATATTGTATTATTATAAGATTTCAAATTTCGTGTCAATCAGATTTATGGTTTATCCGAGGCAAGCTAAAATGCGTAAAAATTTGTTTAAGTGAATTTTAAATTTAAATAGTAGATTTAAAAACTTATCTTCCAAATAAGATCAAATTGGCTCTCAATATATATTGTGTTCGAAATAGGGGTAAAACTTTATAAACGCCAGGCGGCACGCTTCATTTCAAGTGCGGAAAAATTTCGGGTGAATAGTGCGCGAGAATGTTTTATATAAGGCCAAATTATTTCACAATTTTCACAAAACCCTAGCCAAGTTAGGGTTAGCCGCCACCCTCTATTCCAATGGCCAGAAAATGCTGAACATCTTCCCTCGATCTCTTCTAATCCATCGACTATTACGAAAAGTGTTCGGCTGCAAAGTTGTAGAGGGTATCGAGATCTTTGATTTCAACGGTCACAATCAAATTTAACGTGATGTATCGATGACAAAATAGGTTTGAACGCAGCACGTTCATGCATAAATTTCCACGCGAATACAAGGTCGAGCTTATCGTCGTTCGTATCGAAGGTGGAGCTCACGTTGGCGCTCGGCGTGGCAAGCTCTGATTGTCGTCCAAGTGATTAAAGAAGGCACGAAAATTTATCAAAGAATGGCGGCATCAGGTTGTTCGAACGCGTATAATCTCGGCAAAGGAGAAGAAAAAGAATTGCGGCCATGATCTGTTGAGTTGAAACGAATGGCTCAAATTGATCTAGGTTTAAAATTAAAAATAAAATTATGAAATTAATTGTATTAAAAATCATATAAACTTCTAAATGCTGTAACTTTGCCATACGAGTTTCATTTTTGATGAAACAAATTGCATTGGGTCCGTATTGACGAGCACTACATTTTAGAGCTTATTTTGAGTTGATTGGAGCTAGTGTAAATTTTGGATAAAATTAAACGCCTATTTAATTTTATTCGGAATAAAACACTACAACTGCTATTGGAACCAAAGTGAGTACAACACACTCTTTCTGACTCACTGATAATTTTATATAAGTGAGAATAAATATTGTCTATGATGATTGATGATTGTTTGGATGATATATAGTATATTATCTATATATTGATTGGTATTTGGATATATTCCTACCTATTGGAGCAGATGAGACCTTATACGTTCCCGTGTATGAGCGAATGACCCTTTGTACGCGTGTCTACCTTAAAGCAGACATTGTACATATATTTCTAACATGCATATTTGTTGCAGGTGACAGGTTGGAGGGATCTAACTGGATTCCTCACCAGTATTGGTTTTTTTACAAATATTGATATATATGCTGTTACTATATGATATGTGATGTTTTGGATGCCGTGATTGATATATTTGGTGCTGCTGCAAAATTGGGCCTTTTTTTGGAATTTTAAAAATATTAAAGTGATGACTTTAAACTGTAAAAGGATTTTAAAGCAATTTTGAAAATAGATGTTTTATTACTTTTGAAATAGTTAAGGAATGAATTTATTTTAAATAAATGAAAGTCTTAATTTTTATGTTATAAAAATTATGATTTTTGTGAAATATAATTGAAATGTGATTTTCGAAATATGAAGTTGATTATTTTGATAAGTAGTTTAAATTGAGATTTTTGATTTAATATAAATGGTTTATATAGAAAATTCATAAAATCGATATTTTATAAATTAAAATATTGGAATTATAAAACGAATTTTATAAGTGTTAAAATGAAGTATAAATTAATCTTATAAGTGAATAAGATTTATAATTTGTGAAGTTAAAAAAGAATGAATTTGTAAAATAAAGAGAATTATAAGTAATTAACATTTGAATTTTTGGCATATAAATGAAATAAATGGAATTGGTTTATAAAGGAGATTTATAAATAGAAGTTTTTATAAAATAAAAATGGGATTTATAAACATTGTTTATAAATCCAAAATCAATTGAATTTGATAAGTTAAATATAGAAGTATATTAAAGGAATTTCATCCATGGATAGTGGATAATCTTTTAATTAAACGTGCAAGAGTAATGAATGAGGTTAAAGAATTATATCCACAATTTTGGATAGTGGATTATCCTTTAATAAATATATAGAAGTATTGAATTTGATAAATGAATTATATTCACGATTTTGGATAGTGAATGATATTTTAAGTTAAATAAATGTTTTTGGGAAGTGATATTTTAAATGAAGTTAAATGGTTTGAAGATGTTTTAAAATGTGTTAAGTATAGAAACAATAGGTTTCAACATTCATTGTTGAAATAGACGTTTTCGAGAAATAAGGAAATGGTGGATATAACACTGTTATATTAAATTATTTTCGAAAGAAAATGTTTTGTATAGTATATGAGATTCATATATCTATCTAATTTTCGAATCCCTATACTTGTGATTTTAGGTTGTCGTAACGATGTTTTACGCAACATTCGTTTTAACCCAAATAAATATGTTTAAGAGAATGTTTTCCTTAAAGAATGAAATATATACTTAATCCTGATTTAAGTATATGTAATATTTTCTAAGTGTTGAAAATAAAGAGATTTGTGAATATGCTTATACAGTCGAAATAAGTATATGGAAATGTTTTCCAATTGTGAAATGTTGGAAATGATTTTGGAGAATCTATCTTTTTAATGATAATTTGAAATGAATATCTAGCAAATGATTCAATTAATAAAAGACTAATTAAAAGGGCCTAGTGATTATTATGGTGCTAGATATTTGTTTGTTTGCTTTGATAGTTAAATAACCGATTATCAAATTTGGCCATTTTCAGTTACTCGACTTGATGTGGGAACTATTTAGTCGTACACTTAGTACGTAGCCTTCTATGTAGGCTTGACTATCGTTTAAGTTGAGGATGTTGATTCGTATAGTGCAGAGTATTACTCCAATCTATCGAGCTTCCTTCTTAGCCCGAAGGATAGCAAGTTGAAAGTTGGAAACGTGATAAGTTTATGTGACTTAGTTTCTGTGTGAGGTTGAGAAACGCTTTTGCGTTGTTGGTGCGAAGAGACCAGGATCAGATTTATCTGAAAACCACTTCGTACCAACGTATATGCATTCGATTGTGCAGGTTATTGATGATATTGATATTCAGGATTTTCATAGTGGGGGGCTGCTTGTTGATCATTCGAGGTTAAAATCCCAATATACATATAGTAGCAGTGGTCTCTTCATTATGAAATATCCAATGCAAGGACCATTCGTTACTAATCCTAGAGATTTCCTGACAAGATGTAGTAGGAAAGTACCTCCAGTTTGTCCTGTTCTTGGACAACTTGTATGGATGTTTGTCTAACATTTCATTTCTAAAGACTGCGTACATTGATTTTTACAAACATACATTGGTGGTGGCAGAGAAGGCAACTTCTCTTAGCTTAACACCCTCCTTGAGATGTATGAGCTCAAGGATTATATTTTTGTGAAAGGCAATTAGTAGTCAAAGTAAATGGCCGTGTGGCATTCAAAGTGATGTGATTTGTGATTTGTGAAAGGTAATCCTTACCTCAGGCCTCATCAACCGGAAATGATCAAAACATGGTTAGTTGCAGTAGGGCTAAGTGGGTCATTCCCAAGTAAGATATGATCATCCTCTTCTAGATATAACTTTACACGCTATGACGTCGTGTATTTGATTATTGTGGTTTATATGCTTAGAGGGCCCTCGGTAAAGGTCGGTAACGACCGAAGGATGACATATTCGGTACCATCTAGTTATAGAGGTGGGGTCGGTCTTGTATTGGTAGAGTAACTTTGTGTGGTTTCTCGGTACATTCCTCTAGAGATGTTCTGTCGTAAGATAGTCCCTTCACCTAGTCATTTGTATGAAAATCCAAACTCCATTAGCACCTACCATTTTATTTGTAGAGCCTAGTATGCTGGAATTTAATAATGGTAACAATTTCAGCTATTTTGAATATTATTTGTATACTAGACACTAATACAATATAAGATGATTTGATATGAAATGTTTTAGTTATCGTAAGGTAAAAACATGTCTGTGTTTTATGTATGGACTTGTCTTACGAGATACTTTTGTTTTTGATAAAGGAAAAGTTTGGTAATTTAATAAATTCAGTTGAATGTGTTTCTCACGCTGGTTTACTAGACTGATCCGGGCGTTCTTCCCTTTCAATGCTCGGGTCATGCCGAGTATATTTACAGGTTCAGTTTTGGTGATTTTGGAGCTTCAGCGGGCTGGTGAAATACACGTATCTATTTTGATTATCCGCTGCTTAATTGTTGTATATTATCTGCAATTGTAAGGACAGGTTATTATAACTGTCCAGGCTGTAACCTATGATTGATTTTTGAACTCTGATTGATGTATGTATATACACTTCCTATTTATAAAGATCACTGATATGATATTATATGTTTTCCGTTGTGATGTGAGATTCTATGTTGTTCTATTTGGTTCTTTCTTCTCTCTTTCTTCTCTTCTCTTCTTTTTTTTCTCTTGACTTTCCGTCGGTCTATGCTTTTTGGGTCGGACATGCGTGGTTTATTGTCGAGTCAAAAGGTACGGATTTGTGAGTCTTCACATATACTATGAGATTTGAGAAGCAGATTAAGGCAATAACGTTTGTGATTTCTCTATAACTTTGATTGCGATTTCTATGTAGTTTTGTTTATCATGTCATGCATCTTTCTTTGTGATTTTTTAATAATGTTTTTTTATTATGTAATTATTTACATCATCCAGTCCGTTATATATGAAACACAATTTAAAGATGCTTAACCTTATGTAATTATACATAATCATATATGACCTCGCATAATCATACTTAACCTTTCATCACATATCATACTTAATTGCACCTAATAATAAACACAAGAAAACTTAAACCTGCAAAAAATAATATACAAACATTTAAAGATCATTATAAATGCCCTTAATTTATAGCAGAGTTGATTATGGAGAAAATTTATCTAATTTTTCGAGCGTAGACCGATCCTAAAATGAAGTTATCTAAAACTCTATTTCCATAGTGTACTCAATTGCTTGTTGGGGAAAAGGGTCGTCAATTCCCAAACCCACATCCATTTGGTTATGGAGCATCGTCGATGATGAAGACTTATTTTATTTGTACTTCCAATGATTGAAAATGTAGCTATCCATCCACATCCACATTAAATTGGAGGCGATTCCACTTCTTATTATGTTTTCATTTTCTAGATTATGATAGAGTTAAAGGTGCGCCATAAGGACAATTATGTGATTTGATTATGTATCTTATCTCATTTAGAGATCTTTTTCGAAATGAAGTATGCTTTCGGTTTCGCTTTTCTATTAAATAAATTTTTATATTAGATATAGATAATGTTTAATATATAGTAAATATATAAGTAGAAAATCTTTAGGAAAAGTTTTTAATTGATTTTAGTTGCAAATGGTTTGCAATCATGAGTATTGAATCATGTTTAATAATACTTATCCTTAAAGTTCCATGTTAAGATGTATCGAGAAAATGATATTTATACATCCAATAAAACTAGTCCACATAATGCTCTCCATTTAAAGAAGGTGAATTGTTAATGACCGCTAGGGACACCAAGGGATTACACACTTGTCGTTGTTTAAAACAATCATTGGACTCAACAAGAGTCTTCTATAGATTAAGACAACTAAGTCAAATAAAAGATCTCATAAAACGGTGTGCAGTAATCTTTTGATTTGGGAGTGCTTTTACTTTAATTGTGGTCAATTACAGACATCACAATCATGCTACGACCATAGTTGGGTATACGTTGAACAACTTAAAGTGAAACACTACTTAAGATAGGATTTGCCTCCTTCAGTGTAAAAATTTAGTATCACCATTCTTTATTGTCAACATAAAGTCAAAATCTGTTTCCAGAGTAAATTAGTCAATCGGTAATATTGGATTGAACCGGTGGCTAAAGTGGCACTATGCAATTAACTATGGATATTATTGCATTTTAGACCATTGGCCAAACTTTAGATATCTTAATGAAAATAAAAGGAAAACATGCACCAAATATCGTTACCTGAAATGAAATTTATTAAAGACTAGAAATTGGATTTTGCCTTAATAAATTATATGCAAATGGATTCTCTAATATAGTACTTCAAAAAACTCCGAACATGCTTTAACATTTAAATTATTTATAATGATCGAGTTCACATTAAGGAGTCAACAAAATAGTATTGTTAGTAATTTTTTGAATTCAACTTGTTTAAATTAATTTATAGATAATATAAATTAATAGTGTCAAGAATCTCTAGCTCAAGTGCTCAAGGGTTGACGCGTTAGACAGATATTCTAAAGGTCATGGGTTTGAGCCATCGAGACATCTAAAAGTGTACTCCGCTTTAATGAAGTATCACTCATGTTATCAAAAAAATTATAAATTAATGGTGAAAATTGATCCAAATAATATATTAATTATTTTTATCTTTTAATTTTTTTATTTATGGACTTAGAATTAATTAAACTAACATATAATTGCTAATTTAATTAAATATATGGCTGAAATAAACATTTAATTAATTAATATGATGTTAATTAGGTCTAACGTCATCGGGTTGAATTCCTAAGAGGGGCTAGCCATACCCAAGTATGATAAGGGGTTTGAATGAGTCTCTTTGATCTAGACCAGTTCCTGATTTAAATAGGAGAAAAGATGGAGATATTTATGACAACTCATGGTTATAAATACCTCATCTTCTCTCGTTATATATACAAAATATAAAAACCAATCCCAATTAAAAGTAGTTGGAGTCTATAAATGGGCTTTACACACCAAGTTGGATGAAGGAAGGAGGAAGGAATTATAGTCTAATGAGGAAGAGCTAATATCACAACACGTCAATAATCGACAGATCGAAGATAAATGTTTAAATTAAAATAATAATGTACGTACGTACGTACATACATATATACGTCAAATAAATATAATTTTAAAATCATATATATATATGTATATTTGCTTATGGATTGTTAAAATAAAATAAAAAATCAACCTTGATTGTTATATAAACATATATGTGTATATTTTAAACAACTTAGATTTACATATCTGTGTGTATATATATTAGTCTCGGGTTTTATGAAAACAAATTCTTTTGGCCTTATTTGATAATTTCACGAGTTATGTGTGTGTATGGATCATGTAAAATTTAACTTTTAAATTTACAGATAATTTCATAAGTTATATATATATATGTGTGTGTGTGTGTGTGTGTGTGTGTGTGTGTGTGTATTAGCTGAAAAACTAATTTTATTTCATTTTACATATATGACCGTAAATATATATTATACAAATAAATTGTATATGTATATCTCTATAAATAAGGAAAATATATTCTTAATACATTATATTAGCTATAAAGATCGCATGTGAAAGGACCATATCCATGGTGAGAAACCTATGAATACATGATTATATTGAAAATATATGTAGACTAAACTATAGCATGTCTTTAGGGGGAGTCATAATTTTTTATATTTTAGTTGTGTGGTTGTCATCATCAAAAAGAGGGAGAATGAAAGAACCATATTCATGGTGTTTTGATGATAACAACCATACGATAATGCTACCAATATGTTTATTGAGTAATTACAGGTTAAGTAGTTGTACGAAGGGTGATAATGTGAAAAAGCAAGGAAAAAGTTGGGAATAAAGGGTTAAAATTATTTCAAAACAAGAGTCAAGCCCAAGCAACAAAGGAAGAAATGCAGTGCCACAACCAACAGCACTACAACTGCCTTTGTTAAGTATTGGTTAGCATATTTTATTTTTGCATAAAAAGGAAAAAATTATACCGCGGAGAAAAGAGAGCAACAAGACTTGAACCAAGGTTGCATGAAAGAATGCACATGCTCCAACCACTACACCACTACTACTTTTGAATGAGAAGGCAATTAGAAGTTTATATAGCCATGTAGAAGTAAAATGCAGGAAGGAATAAAATTGGATAGAGGCAGGATTCGAACTCAAGTTGCATGGGATGGATTAAACGTACCAACCATTGAACCACACAACGTGGAAAAGTAAAGAAATGGTAGAAAAATATAAGAAGTAGGACTCGAACACGGACCTCCCAATAGGAACGCATGAGCCTTACAAGTTCACCATAATAATTTTTAAAAAGAAGCTAGTATGATTTTTTATTATGCAGAGAACAAAGAATAATAAATTGTAAAAATGATGCAGGTGAGAATCGAACCCTGGTATCATGGGAAGGAGCATGTGCACCAACCAGTGTGCTACATAACGCTTGTTTGTACCAAAATTGGGCACAACACTCTTCAGAAGTGTTTGAAGAGATAAAATGAAGAAAATAAATATAAAAAAAGGATTATCTAACAATCACTCCAAACAATAATAAAAAAAATAACAAATAAACATAAAGATTTAGAGTGGTTCGGCGTGTTGCCTAAGTCCACTATGAAATGGTTGGCTTTTATTAACTTTTGTCAGCTGGTTACAACGAATTACAACGGTGAATTTCGAGTACAATAATGATTTCGGCAGAGTATGGACATTAAAGAGCAAATGATCCCTTTTCTATAGGTCTTGGACTGCTATTTATAGACGTATATTATAGATATCTCGCTCAGATCTCGAATGACCTCTTCTCGCATGTGGGTGGGCCCACACGATCGATCCCATGACATTTGCACTCAGTCCGTGATCGATACAAACGAATTTCGTACCGATCAAAATTTCATCTAATCGAGTCGAGATCGATCATGAACACTCTTCAAGTTGTACGCAAGCTCCTGTGAAAATTTGGTGGCATTTGGACTTGTAGATTTTGAGTTATGATCGATGCAAGTTTAGACTTTTCGATGGTTATTTAATTCGCATCAATCCTTCTTCGCATCGCTCTGTTTGTGTTGATCCAAGCATGTGCCCGCTAGTTGACATGATGCTACCTTCTTGGATCGATCCACTTTGCACGCCGAAGGATCGAGTCTCCCTTTTATTTATGCTATGTTCGTATTGACCTAGAACTACTCTTCGTATCAGTCTAGGCAATGCTTTTCGTATCGATGTTCTGGGTTAACTTCGTACCGATCAAAATGATGACGTTCGTATCGATCCTTCATATGTACTTCGTATCAGTCCTTCATGTGTACTTCGTATGGATCCTTCATGTGTATTTCGTATCGATCAATGGCAGATCGATACAAAAACAGGTGATTGGGCAGATCGATACGAAATGGTGATCTTCTATGGATACGAAGCAGTACGAGGAAGGATGGATACGAAGAACGTTGTTCTCTATGGATACGAACTCGTTCTCCCCTGATCGATATGAAATCATGTGCAATTCTGATGGAGTCGAACCAGATCGATACGAAGGAGGTTTCTTCCTATTTGCTTGATGAATACGAAGGAGGCCGCTGTCGATGGATTCGAACAAAGCCGATGCGAAAGAGGTCGACCAATAGATACGAACAAGTTTACTTCCTTGGCTTGCATCGATCATATCTTGAGCATATGAACTCAGATTTACTTGAGATTAAGAACTTTGGCTTTTATGGCTTTGCTTGTCGTGTCATATCAATTTTAGCTCAATCCGGACTCGGACAGAATTTGTCATTATTCATGGTAGACTTACGTATAATTGATTTTCGGGATGAACGGTTTTTGGTTTCCAGCCAATTTCTTGGTGTCACAGCCTTGCCAAAAGACGGGATAACATTTGCCTCCCAAAGTATGTTTTGTGATAACATGACGTACTTTGAAAAGTTGCAATCTTCATTCTGAATAGTTTTATCTGACCTGTTGGATGGTTGTTGTCTTTTCGTCGAAAGCTGTAACTTTTGGTTGATCTTTCGAAATATAAATAATAGAACGTTGACTGCCAATTGTCGTACCATGTACTATTGTAACTGAGCGTTATATGATAGTAATCTGACTCCTGTTAATGTTTATATGCTCATGAGTCGTTTTCACTTTTATTGTATCAAATTCCATATCAATCCTCTCCTAAATCGATGTGAAATTTTAATTGTGACAATGTTTAATGGTTGTTTTAGTGTATTTCTTCGTATCGATCCTCTCGTGGATAGATGTGAAAAGATGAAAGATTGTCTTCGAATCGATGGCGAACGACACGAATTAGTTGGTTTTTCATAGCATTTATCGATAGATATAAGTTCCTGTGAGATCTATGTTGATGGGTACGAACTATGGTTGTCTCGAGTCGATGCAGAATGGATACGAAAGAGCCTTCTTCGTATTGATAGGAGGTGGAATTGTTCGATCGATCAAAGTGATTGGGAGATGAATGGACTCTTTCCCTTATATAAATAATTTGGTACTTTGCCAAATTCTTCACTTGCTCATTTTTCTGCTAACATTCATATGGCTCCAGATATTATGGGATTAAGAAATCGCCGTTGCCTTCGAATCGAATTGGACACCAATCCTTCAAACCAATTACTAAAACTAGGTAATTAGAACACGAATTTGCACTGAAACGATGAGCCTCGAAATTCTTTGCCGTTCCACCTGTTTCCGTGACTGGTTTCGATGAAGTGGTGGTCGGAGATGATCGAAATGAGGTCGAGGAAGGAGGAGGTGGCCTTTGCAAATCCCTGGAGAAGATGAAGTGTGGGGATATAAAGTAGCATTCGCATCGATGTTGGGTGGAAGGATACGAAGAAGTCATCTGTATCGATCGAAGAGTTGCTATTCGTATCGATCTGAAAGCAACCAAAGTTCATAATGATAGTTATGGATACGGCCTCGCATCGAGAGAGTGAGTGCTTTCGTATCGATTGGAAATGTCTAGAGGTTGTATAAATCCAGGACGATCGATATGAAGATCCAATCGCGCAGTCGATGTATCGATCGGATGTATCGATCCTACCGATCGATACGAAAACACAGTCCACGATCGATACAAGGCGATGAGTTTGGATCGATACAAACTGGCCTTGAGGTGATCGATATGAAATTTTTTCTTCTACCGATTGATATGAATGGGACTTCTGTCAATCGATCCGTACTTGCATTTTGAAGGATACAAATTTTTTGTATATTTGAACATTCGACTCCAACGAGCTTCTGCCCTGCATTACTGGACTTAACCTTTTCACTGCATATTTGACCGCCCTTTGAAGCTCGTCGATGGAATTGCAACTTGAAAATTTTGACAAACTTTTAACTCGAATCGGTCTCTAAAGTTGGGATGGCACGGCTGTGACGGTCAGCGGTGACGGTCACTCCAGTTTAATTTCGAAGTCGTGTTGTTTGAACATTCCTTAAGCTTTTGTTGAATTTCTTAAGTATTACGTAGCACTGCACAACACATTCATGCACTTCATATTGAGGAATACATAGGCTTATTATCATCTAATGATGGTTTTTGATAAGTTAATTATTTATGGAATCTACAAGTTCACAGCAGCAGGAGCTTCAAAGTTCACCGCCCTTAGTAATAGAGATACCGGTCATCTTGGCTGAAGTTATAGATCCATCTCCGAATGAGCTGCCAGGATCCAGGTTTATCAGGTATCCGCAAGACTATGTGCCGTCCAACGTTTCCGAAGACATGTTAGGGTGGATATATTTAAGACACGGTTTGTCATTGGCTGACGTCATATTACCAGGACCGAATGATAGACCACATGCTCCATCAGAAGGATTCACATCCTTTAACAGGCACTCATGTACAGCCAGAGCGCTCCCTCCATTCAATCAGTGCATTCGAGAGGTGCTAGCTTTCTTTTGGAATTGCCCAATCACAATTACATACGAGTGGATATGCACTGCTAAACAGTCCATTCGTTATATTCATAGAGCATCTTTTTCGATCTCCAACCCTGATCGAAATCAGATATTTGTTCAATATCAAATGTCGGGAGATAACCCTTCTTTCACGTTCCTAGAGGCGGTCAGGAACTGCCAAGTTATGACTGGTGCCTGGACCAAATTGAGCTACTTCAGAGCTGATTGGTTCTATGTCTGATGCCCTTCAAGGTTTGCTAGTCAGTGGTTAGCCAGACGTAAGTTCTACAATTTTTTCGGTAACTAGCAGAACAAATCGTAACTGACACTGAAACTAACATCTACTTTCCTTTACAACCGTAGTTCCACGACCTAAAGGCGCACATTTCAAAGATATAGTACGAGTCCTTCAAGAAGTGCCAAGTGAAATGAGGGAAATCAAGTCGGTGCCTACAGATAGAAACTTGAGAATTATTGGGCTAATAGAACGAAACCAAGGCATCATACTTGAGGGATCACTCAGGGCGTCCCCAGTGAGTCGGGCTAAGCATAGGGCGTCAAGTGTTGTAATAGCCAAGGAGGGCGATGAAGAAAATATACCTGTTGACGATGAACCCGTAGTCAGGCCTTCTAACAGCTTTCAAGGTATAAAGGGAAAGAGAAAAGGTAAGGCAGTAGCAAACAAGCGTCATAAATCTTCGAGATGGAAACCCGTAATCTTGTCCCTGCTAGTCTTCGATAGTAGAAATTCGGAGGCTCATCCCTCGCAAGTAGAGAATCCTTTCGAAGGACTTGTCGATATTTCAATTTCGGAATATGTGTCACTTCAACACGACACTGGATTGAAGGAGCTTTAAAGTGCTCTTGATTTAAGCGAGTCTCTTCCTACAAGTTTGGCCAGCATTTTTGGTTGGTCGGGGGTTGCACACACATGTACACTTCATAGCACTACACGATTTCCATTCTTAAGTTATTCACTTCTAGAGATCACTAACTCTGTTTTTCTTTTTCTTTTACAGATAAGATGACTAGATGAGAATCCATGTTGGGAAGTCTCCATTCGGCGTGCCAGTCATCGACTTCATACTATGAATCCCGCCGGAGGGAGGCTAATAGAGACTGCGATCACGGTTATTCCAACCAAGAGCATTATGAGAGGGATAGGGATAGAGACAGAGAATATAGACATTGCTACCAATCACACTTCCCACCCCCTCGAGCTCCAACACAATCCTCTGGTCGCGGAAAACAACCAGTAAAGGCTCTACGTCAAAAACCATCCCATCAAGCTCCCAGGCCCAACCGCAACATCGTAGAACAGAGGTTGAAACTCCTATTGTTACATAACAAGGCATCATTGAGCCTACTGGGGAAGGTGCAATCAAAATTTCCCAGTTGAGAAAAGATTTTCCAAACATTTTCTTCGACGGTTTTATCTTCCCCTCACTTAAAGAAAATTCCATCTGAGGCAGAACAAATGATGCATGACTACATTCATGACATTTATGCTCAATACAAGTAATGGATGAAAGCCGTGGATAAAACGTCAGCGGTAGCTTTTGAGTGAGCCAAAACAATCAAGAAATTAGAGACCGACCTCACTTTTATACAACTGCTTAATGATGAAGCCGAATCTTCTCGGCAATCTGAAATAGAGGCCACCAAAAAGCTGATGAGGCAACTCAATCTATGGAAAGAATGCAACTAATGCATTTCGCTTTGGTAGAGGAGATGGGCCATCGGAACACCATAGTTATAGCTGAAAGGGACGCTCTCTGAAAGAACTCAACGAGCTTAAAGCCAAATTTTCTAAAATCATTAAAGAAAAAGATGATGCGAATAAAGCAGCCCAAGAAGCGTGCGAGCAAGCTGTGGTGCTTCGGGGTGAACGTTATGCGGCAGCACTTAGAATTCAGGAGGTTGTGGCCAAGGTTGAGGATGAAGTTAACATGGCAAAAGCCAGGTTGGAGGCCGACATTGAAGATCTTCTGATCAAATACAATGCTAACATCTTGAAACACTGAAACCTGACCTGGCTTGACAATTATGCAACACATCTGTACAATGCTTGGGGCTGATTAGTGGAAGATGTAAAAATTGCTCACCAAGCTGAATTGATTAATGAGTTCGAGCTCAAGAACCGAGTGTTGAGCGAAGACGAACAAAAAATTCTCCATGATACGATAATATCATATGAAAAGGAGAAACTCGGCGCTCACCATTCGAAGGTTGGAGAAGGTTCAGATGTCGAGCACCATGATATAATTTCTGAAACTCTCGTGTCGACCCAGCCTGAAACTACATCTGCGGTTGATCGTCAATCCATTCCTACTTATAATTCGGATCAACCATGGTTGTCTCCATCCCAAGAGCAAGTATCTGAAAGATGCCCCGCTAGCCGCAAGTCAAACTGAGAAAGGTATTCTAAACATTTCTTAGGTTTGCTCAAAACCGAAAGCACAACTTGAAGTAATTATTAACAGTTCTCCTTTTGTTTCCATTCAGTGATTGGAACTACATCGGTCGTGACTCCTGCAACTCAAGAGAAACACGAAGAGCAGGAGGCCATTACAACTGAAGCGATCATGACCACGGCTACTGCACCTACGGATGGGGTAAAAGGGAGCACACTCACTTTTGGTGAACAGATGATGGAGGAGCTTCTCGGTCATCACAGTGATCCCTTTGCCTACTTACCCTTTGTTATGGGTGGAGTAGCACCAGTGACTAGCTCCGAAGGTCCAACTTCTAACATTCCCGACAAGGCTCAAATGATTCGCGAAGAAGAAATAATAGCCGAAATTAGTGCTGAAATGGAAACAGCTGCTCAACTGGTAGTTTCAGAGATGGAAAGGCTGGCCCTGGTCTAGCCCCTTTGCAGATGATATCTCCGGAAGGAACGGTCATTGAGACAAGTGTACCTATCTCGCCCCCTACTATTGATATTGTCCCTCCGACTCCGTCTTCGGGAAGCATTCCAATACTGAGTTCGAAGGAGGAAATTGATATAATGCCCCCGACTGGAGATCAACCGTCAAAAAGCAAGGGCTAAAAAAGGAAGCCGAATGGCAGCTCCAACAGGTCAAAGCCGAAGAAGAAGTTGAGAAAGGAAATAGTGCGGATACATTTCTTCGGCTCATTTTTGATAGGTAGATAGGAATCTTCTTTTGTTTTCTTTTTGTAGGCCGTGTGTAGATGCAGGTTCGGCCCCTGCTAGTAGGATTTTCTGGAACAATTTTGTACTTGTTCTTCCTAAAAGAATAGTAATAGAATTCCATTTTGTCTTCTATACAACTTTTGTTAATTTGCTTAAGTGTTTCAGCACTGGTCCTTGCCTTTGATATACTTATGAAACTTTAGTTCTTTAATTTGGACCCGGATTTATTTGCTAAGCCTCGAGGCTACTATTTCGGGTCGTAATCAGGTGTTAAGTTGAATTTCAATATCGCATTGTTTCAATCAACAGTCGGTACTTAACTTCTGCTCTGGATTTGTGGAAACATTGGAAAGATCAGTCAGCAATCGCTGTTTGCCTTTAACACGTCAGTCTTAATATTTGCGAAACGATGCTGAAACACGATGAGTTTTGGGTAGTTAAACAGCACTCGCTCATTAGTTGGTGATCGTGTCCACACTCTATGGATTGCACCTGTTCGTCGACGACTGGTTATGCCCGCTTAAGTTTTAGTGATATGCCCACACTTTGGGGACTTAAGTTATTTTCACGGGCGGTCAGTTATGCCCGTTTAATATTCATAACTGTGTCAACACTTTGGGAACTTTAGATTGATTTGTGGGTGGTAAGTCAAACCCAAGTTATATTTATACTCCAGCCACACTCTAGGAACTCAGAGTTGGGTTATGGATGATCGATTCGTATCCGGTTTATGTTTAAACTCCAATTTGCACTCTGGGGATTTTAGAGTTAGTCGGTGTTTATACTCCAATCCATTCTCCAGGGACTTAGAGTCAATTATTGTCAATACTCCCATTCGTACTCCGAGAATCCATAGTTAGTTGATGTTTGTATTCCAGTTCGCACTCCGGGAAAATGGAGTTGGTTGATGTCGATATTCCGGTTAGCACACTGGGAATCCAGAATTAATTGACATTTATACTCCATTTCGCACTTCGGGAATCTGAAGTTGGCCGACAGATGGTTAGTCACATCTGTTTAGGCTTTAGGATTTCGTTCACACTCTAGGAACGACAAATCTACCAGGATCGTGGATGGTCGATTCACATTCACCCTGAGTTAACAAGAGAGGTCGTTAGATGAATGGGTCCATCCTCCTCGAACTTAGTTTGAATACGGGCGAATTCGTTTGGTGGATGGATCCACACTCTTCGAAACCGTATTCGTAAGTTTATACTCCAGCTCGTACTCTAGGAATCTGGAGTTAGTTAAAGCATTATCATGTATCAATCCTTTTTTGACCTCGGTGTGATGACTTACCCCCGAGCTCGGCTTTCACGTAGCGAGTAACTGGTCGTATAATAGTTACTCCCTATTTGAATAAACCCCACCGTTGGGTGGAATTTATCTCTCTATGCATAGTGATAGTTGTATGACGCATTTCAAAAAATCACATCTCTGGCTCAAAGAGATTACATTTTATTGCTGAAATAAGAAAATACAGCACAGTCAGTGGCCTTATTACAAATTCAAATTTCAAAATGCATAAATAAATTGCAAATGAAAAGTAAACTAAAGAATTAAAGCCTATCGTGTGTAGTAGCGACGAAGGCTTTCGTCGTTCCAGACTCTCGGCAGAGTAAGACCATCAACGGTTGATAATTTGAATGTACCGTCTCCGAGATTTTGTCCAATGACATATGGCCCCTCCCATGATGGTTTCATGTGCAAAGGAACCGGATAGATTCTTTTGAGGATGTGATCGTCGAGTTCGAAGGTTCGGGGTCGAACCTTGGTATTGTGTAATCGAGCGACTCGACTTCGGTATGCGGCTGCCCTCAAGTCAACCTCTTCACGCTTTTGATCCAATAAATCCAAGATTCGACAAGTAATATGGCATTTGTTTTCGGATCATAATAAGTCACACGATAAGAAGGTACTTCCATCTCGACTGGAATAATGACTTCTGAACCGTAAGAAAGAGAGAATGGTGTGTGGTCGGTCGTGGACGTGTAGGTTGTTCGGTATCCTCATAAAGCTATAGGAAGTTCATCAACCCACTTGCCCCCGGCCTTTTCCACTCGTTTCTTCAGAATAGACTTTATAACTTTATTCACATCTTCAACCTGTCCATTCGCTTGAGGGTGTGCAACTGTGAAGAATTTCTTCTAAATGTGTAATCGTTGACAGAAATTCTTAAATTCAACACTGTCGAATTGGGTTCCATTATCAGTGATATTGGTATGTGGGAGACCAAATCGACAAATAATGTTGTGTACTACAAAGTTGATTACTTTCTTCGTTGTGATTGTAGCAAAGGGTTCAACTTTCGCCCACTTGGTGAAGTAATCAATAGTGGCGATGGCGTACTTCGCACCACCTTTAGGCAGACGTAGAGAAACAATAATATCGATGCCCCATAATATGAATGGCCATGGACTGAACATCTGAGTTATCCCGGTAGGTGGGGCTCTAGGGATTCGAGCATGTTTTTGACATTTATCACATTTACTGGCGTAATCCGATGCATCATGATATACAGTCGGCCAATTGTGTCCATACTGAAGCACTTTCTTGGCAAGAGCTTGTCCCCCGGTGTGATCACCACATTCCCCTTCGTGCACATCATGCAGTACGCGTTTGATTTCATTGTGAGCGATACACCGGAGTAAAGGTATAGAGTATCCTTTTCTATACATGAATCCATTCTGAATAGTAAACCGCAAAGCTTTTCAAAGAATTTGTCTCTTTTCACTCCTGCGCTCTTGCAGGGTCCCATGCTCGAGATAATTTCTGAACAGAGTCATCCGTGACCCCTTATCGAGAATAATCTCAAATACCCAATCTGTTTCTGTTTGATTAATGCTCGAGGAAAATAACGTCCTCGCAGGAACAAGTCCCATTTGTTGTGCTTCACCTGTACTGGCTAATTTTGCTAACAAATCGGCTTTTTGATTGCGCTCTCAAGGTATGTAGTCGATGACATAATAATCGATCTGATTTAATATTATCTAAACCCGAGAAAGGTAAGCAGCCAGTCTTTGGTCCTTCGTTGGTATTCTGCCCAAACTTGACAGACAACCAATTGCGAATCATAATAAATCTCCACAGCTGTTTGTGCCAAAATTAATCACAAAAACCCAATTTCCAATGAAAGCACTAGTTCACAACCACAGATAACAAATATGTAGAGAATTAAAAATGAAGAAAACTTAAAAAATTTCGATGAAAGCAGTAAGGAACACAGAATTTATAGTGGTTCGACAATCCGGCCTACATCCGCTTTGAAGTTGATGACCTTATTACTATTCATTTGCTGATTACAACTGATTGCAGTGGATTACAGTGATAAAATTCAAGTACAACAGCAGCCTTGAAGTATGAAAATGGTTCCAGCAGAGTCTGGACGTTGAAGAGCCAAAAGATTCCTTTTCTGTAGGCCCTGGCGTAGGATGCAAATATTTTGCTCAAATCTTGGGAGACCTCTTTTGGCATGTGTGTGGGACCACGCGATCGATCCCAGGTGATTTCGGCTCAACCCATGATCGATACGAACCAATTTCGTATCGATCAATATTTGATCCAATCGAGTCCAAATTCGGCATGAACATTCTTTTTGTTGTACGTAAGCTCCTGTGAAAATTTCATAGCATTTGGACTGGTGGATTGCGAGTTATGATCGATGCAAATTTTAGTTTTTCAGTAGGCTGTTTGGTTCGTATCGATCCTTTCATACTGCTCACTTCATATCGATCCAAGCACGTGTCTGCATGTTGACGTGGCGCTGAGTTCTCGGATCGATCCACCTTCGTTGTCGAATTGACCGAATCAATCCAAGATTTTCGCCTTGTTCGCATCGATCACCGTTGTCTTCCCCGTATCGATCGTATGCTCTATTCGTACCGATTGATCTTGGCCTTGTTCGTATCGATGATCACCGACCTGTTCGTATCAATGATTCAAAAGCGCACCTCGCACGTCATGCTTCTCATCGATTGTTCAAATAGTATTCTTCGTATCGATAAGCTAAGTGATCGATACGATTTAAGATGGGGCCAACCGATTCGAAACATGATAAGATGGGGAACGAAACGAAACATTGCCTGTTATAGAAAAATTCGATGGATACAAACCGGAGCTCATTTGCTCGATACAGAGCAACGTACTTTGATGGATACGAACTAGTGCTTGACTGATGGATGCAAACAAGACCCTACAGTTGATGGATACGAAGAGTGTAGCGTCTGATTAGTGAAAGCCTAACCGATGCGAAGAGGGTGATTCGATGGATACGAACGAATCGATTTTCTCTAATTTGCATCAATCGTATCTTGAGCATACAGACTCGGATTGACTCGAAATTTGGAATGCTGGTTTATACGGCTTTGCTCGTCATGTCATACCAATTGTAGCCCGATCCAAACTCGGACAAAATTCATCGATATCCATAGTGAACCTGTGTATAACTAGCAATCGGGGAGGACTGTCTTTGGTTTCCAGTCAATCTTTTGGTATCACGGCCTTGTTAAAAGGCAGGATAACACTTGCATCCCAAAACATGCCTTGCGGAAGGAAGGTGTATTTTGCAATATTATTCATATCCTATTGATGACCTGTGAAAGAGATTGATAGTCTTACCTAATTGTGAATGACGATCGTTCGAGATCGTATGCCATTCGAGGTGGTATGTGACCGTTCGAGGCAAGATGCCATTCGCGGTGAATTATGAACGTTCATGGTCGGGTGCCGTTCGAGGTAAATTGTGACCGTTCGAGGTCGGGTGCCATTTGAGGCGAGTTATGACCGTTCGAGGTCGGGTGTCGTTTGAGGCGAATTGTGTGTGCCCGAGAGGGGACTTAGTTTCATTAGTGTCAGATTTCACGTTCGAGTGAGTTTCTGAATTGCTTGTTATGGCGGTTTATCGCCATCTCAGAGCATGTCTAAGGACCGTTTGTGACCCCATGCATGTGTAAGTGGCTTAGCTGTTATGGAATCACATATAGCAGCTTTACATTCAAAATGAGTCTTTCAACAGAAATGTCCAATAAAATCAAGTCCAAAAATAAGAAATGGAAAACAAAAGCAAAATAGGGACGTCAAAGTGCAAACACCTACAACGATGCGCCTTATAGTCGTATCAGAGCATGCTTGAGGATTGTTCGCAGTTATGTACATGTGTAAATGACGTAATCACGTTGGTGTGGAGTTTGCCACTTATTCATCATTATTCCAATCAATTGATGACAAGCTGACGCCCCGATCCCGAGCCGTTCCCAGTTGATGCAGGTGGTAGCCGCTCTCGTTCCACCGTGGTTGGTCCCCTTCTCACATACTGCAATAGCAAACCATTTTGGATATGTCCCTCAACCTCATCCTTCAAGTGCCTGCAATCATTCACGCTATGACCATTCACCTCGTGGAATAAGCAATACTTGTATGATCTTCTCTCATTGCTGATCGGATCCCTCCTCATTGGCTTTCGATAAGGAATCAGTCCCCAGGTATCCTGGTAGATTCGCTCCAAAGTCTCATTCAACTCCGTATAAGAGGTGAATATTGGTTCCTATCATAGTCGCGTCGGCCGATCACTGCTATCCTCGGCCTTCTGTTTCCCTTTATCAGTTCCAGCACCTTTTTAAGGAGGATTTCCGCCTTTAACTGCATAAACATAGATTTCTTCTCCTTTCTCTCTTTCAGCGTTTGCATCCTCTAATCGTAAAAATCCTTCAGCCTCATGATAAAATTCTCCTAGATCCATAGAGGGATCCCTTGTCAATGAATTCTTGAATTATGTGCCATTAGCTATGCTGGATACACCTGCCATCAAAACCATGGATGGATCTGGTCGATCCACCAATGCTGCCGCAGCGTTGAATCGCGTCAGAAAGATCCTTAAAGATTCTCCGGCTCTTTGCTTTAGTGCTGCCAAACTCATCATGTACTTGGGTCCCGAAATGTGAACCCTAAATTGCCTCATAAACTTCTCAGTCAAATCGGTCCATGTTTCGATGGAACCACTCTCTAGTTGTCTAAACCATAGCGCCACAATGTTTGTCAAATACAATGGAAAGCACTGGACCATGACTTCCTTCAATGCTCCCAACACCTCCATATGCCTCATGTATTGTGTCAGATGAACTGTAGGATCCTTCCTCCCCTCGTACGTCTCCAATGTTGGTAACTTTAATTCTTGTGGATTCCTGGCTTGCCTGATCTTAGGAGCAAAGAGACTCATATTCACATCTTTCAGATCTCTATTCACTAGTCCGCCTCTCATGGCTCGTCTGACCATCTCTGCCAATCTGTCACTGTCGTCAAGTTGTATCCCTTGTCTGTTGCTTCTGATTTGCCCCTCGAGATAACGAGGGATTCCTGGAATTTTCCCTCCTGAATGACCATTCATTTCTCTGTTAATGCCGTGTTGTGCATCTCCACCTAGTATTCTGCCCGGGATCGGGTCAACATGCTCTGGGTAAGTTCCCCCTAGTTTCGGAGCTGTGCCAGATAGTCATGCTCCGTTCTGAATTCTGGTTGCTCAGCGCTCCCGATCCCTATCTCCAACATCTCATGTGGCTGCATTAGCTTGATTCTCCACTCCGATTTGTCCTGTTCCTCGAAGTAAATTCTACATCATCACTTTCTATCTCTTCAGAAGCTCTTCATTCATAGCTCCCATCATCATCTCCATCTCATCTCTAGTGATGAAGACCGAAGCTTGGTTCGCTTCTAAGGAAGCCTCCTGACTCCCTTCATGCTGACTCCTTTATGCTCTTTGCCTTCTACTTGATTGCCTTGTCATAGCTTTTCAAATTTGAATTCTTAAGCCTTCAAATTCAACTTCCAAGCGATAGAATCCCTGAATTAGCGTTCTCAATGAAAGCACCAAAATGTTTGCGTCAAAATTGGTCACAAACACCCAATTGCCAATGAAAGTACAAGTTCACAATCACACATCGCAGGTAACAAATATGTAGAGAATTAAAAATGAAGAACACTCTGGAAATTTTGATGAAAGCAGTAAAGAGCATAGAATTTATAGTGGTTCGGCAATTCGGCCTACGTCCACTTTGAAGTTGATGACTATATTACTATTCACTCGCTGATTACAACTGATTACAGTGGATTACAATGATAAAATTCGAGTACGACAGCATCCTTGAAGTATGAAAATGGTTCCGGCAGAGTCTGGACGTTGAAGAGCTAAAAGTCCCTTTTCTGTAGGCCCTGAGATGCTATTTATGGCGTATGATGAAAATATCTCACTCAAATCTTGGAAGACCTCTTCTGGCACGTGTGTGGGCCCACGCGATCGATCCCATGTGATTTCGGCTCGATCCGTGATCGATGCGAACCAATTTCATATCAATCAAGATTTGATCCAATCGAGTTGAAATTCGACATGAACATTCTTTTGGTTGTATATAAGCTCCTGTGAAAATTTCATAGCATTGTACTTGTGGATTGCGAGTTATGATCGATGCAAATTTGAGTTTTTCGATAGGCTTTTTGGTTCGTATCGATCCTTTCGTATCGCTCACTTTGTATCTATCCGAGCACGTGTCTGCATGTTGACGTGGCATTGAGTTCTCGGATTGATCCACCTTCGTTGCCGAATCGACCAAACCAATCCAAGAATTTTGCCTTGTTCGCATCGATCACCGTTGTCTTCCCCGTACCGATCATATGCTCTATTCGTACCGATTGATCTTGGCCTTGTTTGTATCGATGATCACCGCCTTGTTCATATCGATGATTCAAAGGCGCTTCGTATTGATCGCCTCGCACGTCATGCTTTACATCGATTGTTCTAATAGTATTCTTTATATCAACAAGCTAAGTGATCGATATGATTTAAGCTGGGACCAACCGATGCAAAATACGATAAGATGGGGATCGATACGAAACATTGCCTGTTGGTAGAAAAATTCGACGGATATGAACCGAAGCGCATTTTCTCGATATGAAGCAACGTACTTTGATGGATACGAAATAATGCTCGACTGACGGATACAAACAGGACCCTACGGTTGATGGATATGAAGAGTGCAGGATCTGATTAGTGAAAGCCTAACCAATGCGAAGAGAATGATTCGATGGATACGAATGAATCGATTTTCTCTAATTTGCATCGATCATATCTTGAGCATACAGACTTAGATTGACTCGAAATTTGGAATGCTGGTTTGTACGGCTTTGCTCGTCGTGTCATACTAATTGTAGCCCGATCTGGACTCGGACAAAATTCATCAATATCCATAGTGACCTGTGTATAACTGGCAATCGAGGAGGACTGTCTTTGGTTTCCAGTCAATCTTTTGGTATCACGGCCTTGTTAAAAGGCGAAAT
The DNA here is from genome assembly GCA_030765085.1 of Allium cepa. Classification (NCBI taxonomy): domain Eukaryota; kingdom Viridiplantae; phylum Streptophyta; class Magnoliopsida; order Asparagales; family Amaryllidaceae; genus Allium; species Allium cepa. The sequence continues at coordinate 694,050,903 of CM060934.1, forward strand.
AACAACTGCACTGATTTTTAAATCTCTAGCAAGTCTTAATCCAGCAAGTAGAGCCTCATATTCAGCATTGCTGATCGCATGAAAATCAAATTTTAAAGCGTATCATATAGATCCACCTTCAGGAGTTTCAAGTACAACTCCAGCACCTGAACAACGTCACTTGATGCACCATCGGTGTGTAGCTTCTAGATATAATTGGGAGATTCGCTGGTTTAGGGAAGGTCCTCTGGGATAGTAAATTCAGCTATGAAATCTGCGAGGACTTGTCCTTGAATGGCTTTCCTTGGAGTGTAAGTAATGTCAAACTGACTTAACTTGATATTCCACTTGAGTAGCTTGCCAGACGTCTCAGGCCGTGTAAGAACCTATCGTAACGGCTGGTCGGTGTAAACAATGATAGGATGAGCCTGGAAATACGTACGGAGCTTCCTTGAGGCAATAACAAGACAATAAGCCAACTTCTTTAGCTTTGGATAATTTCTCTTAGCTCCGGTCAGTCGTTTGCTAATGTAATAAACCAAACTTTGTATTTGGTCTTCCTCTCGAATTACGGCAGCACTGATTACGCTGTCCAAAGCCGTCAAATAGGTATACAATCTCTCGTGATCGATAGGCTTTGATAGAATAGGTGGTGTGGAGAGATGTTGGACCAGTGCTCGGAATGCGCCCTCATATTCCGTGGTCCATTCAAAGTTCTGTTTCCCTTTTCTAATCAGATCGAAGAAGGGAATGCATTTGTCAATGGATTTTGAAATGAACATGCTCAGTGTGGTAATTTCCCATTGAGGCTCTAGACTTGCTTTATGGTTCTTGGAGTATCAAGATTTCTGATTGCAAGGATCTTTTCAGGATTTGCTTCGATTCCTTGAGCGTTGACGATAAACCCTAGGAATTTTTGGGATGCGACCCTAAAGTGACATTTCAACGGGTTGAGCTTCATCCTATATTCTCGAAGGATGTTAAACATTGAATCTAGGTCTTTGATATGATCTGTGGAGAATCATGATTTCACTAGCATGTCGTCCACAGATACCTCCATGGTTTTTTCGATCTAGTTAGTGAAAATTCGATTAACTAACCATTGGTAATTTGCCCCAGTGTTCTTGAGTCCGAAAGGCATGACTTTATAGCAGTAAAGTCCTAGATCGGTTATGAAACTGGTGTGCTCCTGGTCGAGTAAGTGCATGAGTATCTGGTTGTAGCCAGAATATGCATCCATGAAGGATAAGAGTTCATGCCCAGCCGTTGAATCCACGAGTTGATCGATTCGAGGAAGTGGAAAACTTTCTTTGGGGCAAGCTTTATTTAAGTCTGAGTAGTCAACACATGTTCTCCATTTCCCATTTGGTTTTTGGACAAGTACAGGATTGGACACCCATTCCGAGTATAGAGCATCTCGAATAAATCCATTCTATTTTTTGCTTATCTATCTCTTCCTTAAGGGCGGCAGATCTCTCTAGACCCATACCACGCCTTTTTTGCTTGACCGGGACGTGTCGCGGGTCAATATTCAATGTGTGGCTTGCGATGTCCAAGAGATTCCACACATGTTAGAATGCATCCAAGCAAACACGTCAAGGTTCTCCTGGAGAAATTCAACCGATTCCTCTTGCATTTGTTGGCTTAACTGAGATCCAATCTTTATCATTTTAGAATCGCCATTATCATCGATCGAGACATCGATCGTCAGCTTGGCCGGAGAAGCTTGACTGTCTTTACTTTCATCTTCACTTTCGGTATCTCTCGAGTCAAGATCCCATGGGAATTGGTTGTGGCGTCCGTACTTGGCCCAGGTGTCAATTCTCAACAAAGTGGACGTAGAGAGATTCCTCTACGCCCTTTCCTTTTTCCTTTCGATGCTCCTCTTATAGCTCAATGACATAACAAGCTCGTCCAACAGCTTTATCTCCTTGAACGACTCCAACTCCATGATCAGTGGGGAACTTTAGAGTCAAATAGCAGGGGGCAATGAGCCCTAAATTCATCCACGGCCAGTCGGCCCAAAAAAACATTATGTGGCGAGTCTATATCCAGCACAAAAAATTGTAATATCCATACTCTCCGGCATTCTCCAATTCCCAACTGCACTGGCAGTTCCACCACTCCAGTGGGTATGGTTACACTCCCATTGAAGTTATGAATGCGAGACCGACAAGGCTTCAAATCTTTAATCTCCATTTTCATTTGGTCATAGGGTCGCTTAAATAATATATTTACAGAACTCCCACTGTTTACCAAGATCCTCTTCATCCAAACAGGACCCACTTGAGTTGATATGACAAGTGGATCGATGGTTGAGGCTTCAACCCGGTCGGCGTCTCTGTCTCGAAAGACAATGTCATTAGTCATCATCTTTGTTGCTTGGCCGGAGCCCCATCTTCCAAACTACTACAACATTTGAAGCTCGCATGCCACACAGAACTAGCATACGACTCCATTTCCTTCCAGCTTCGGTCTTCTGGATGAGGACCACAACTAACAGTATTTATCATCAATCTCCCGTCAGTATGAACGGGTTCCTCCGGTCTCACCTGATTCGGCACACGGTTTTGATTTGATGGGCCCGCACCTCCAGACTGTGGCGTCCACACAAACTGCTCCAATTTTCTCTCACGTATCAACTTTTCAATGATATCCTGCAAATGATGGTACTCGTTCGTGTTATGGACGTATCTTTCGTGGAATCTACAAAACTTTCCTATCTAAATTTGTCTCTCCGATGACTCTTTCGGAGAAGGTTTCTTGTACTTAATAGTATCGCAGGTCTATAAATACACATTTCCCAGCGACATATCCAAAGAAGTATAATTATCAAACATAGGAGCCCTATGTCGTTGACCATGATTCTGATCCCGCTTCCTATTTTGATTACCATCGCCTTTCTATTGATTTTGTTTATTTTTATGTTCAACAGCACTTTTCGAAACTCTCCAGGTTTATTTATCCGCAACATTGCTTTGAATTCCTTCTGCATTGGGCCATGTGTCATCCTTTTTCCTAGACTATTTCACATCCTCCCTTCTCAAGAATTGGCTGCCTTAGAATAGAAACGGTCCAATGACGCAGGAGGTTTTTCGGCCAACCAGTTGCCAAACTCAGAATCGGGATCAATCCCCTTAGTCAATGCCGTCAGAATAGAGTTACATTAGGATTGCTAATCTCAGTGCATGCAGCATGAAATCTCTCCAAATAGCATCTGAGTGTCTCTCCAGGAGCTTGAGTGACACTAGATAAAGTATTAATATCCTTTGGCCTTGTCACATGCATGCAGGACTGTTCAATAAACTTTGTTGCCAACTGATCAAAACACGAGATAGATCGAGGTGGTAAACGGGTGAACCACATAGTCGCTATTCCCCCTTGCGAGATCGGGAAACTTTGGAACTTAACTGCATCATTAGCTCGTGCAGCATTCTTTAACCAGTCATACTTCAAGATATGTTGATTAGGATCAGAGCTCCGTTCATAAATGGTAAAGTAGGCATCCTGAATCGCCGAGGTGGTTTAGCATAGAGTATCTTATCAGTAAAAGGAGTATGACTCCGAGAGATTCCCTAGTCATCATTGGTGAGGCCTTGACTTTCTCGGATCATCTGACGGATCATCGTCGAGATATCCGGCATTTGGACGTTCTGGGCATGCTGAGCCAAAATGTGGTCAGGTTCCACAATGCGGGGATGGGGCGGACGAGATCGATGGTCCATGTCTCACCCCCTTCTTTTAAGTTCTTTGGAACATAAGGTTCAGGAATATGTTGGAAACGGTTCAGATCTGTCCGATTTCGGGCATCAACTCCTAATTTAGTAGCAGCGGTGGCAGTGCGGTTATCTATACCATAATGAGGAATGGTACCTCCTCGGGAGGAGGGTCCAGTTTGATAGTTGGTTGATGGGCCAACTCTCGGCTGCCCACTATTCAGTGTATGCTGATGTCCAGTACCTTGAGTATAGCTCCCATCCAGCCGTGGACGCGTGGATCTATGGTGATAATCTGAAGAGGCTGAACTCTCAGTAGATGAATATGAAGCCTGCTCCCTCCTAGATCTCATGCATCTTTGACGATTCAGTTGGTTCGTCAACTCCGCATTAGCACGGAGTTGTTGAGTGATTTGTTGGTGGCTCTGAGTCAATTCATGCATAGGCAACTGAAACTCTTCCTTGGCGACAGGGCCCTGTGAATCTGATGGTCCAACAGTATTCTGATTGGCATGAGGTAGCTGTACGGGATTCTGCCTATCCCATCCTTCTAGATCAGTGGTAGTTGAAGTAATCCTAGTGTTAACCATTGTGGGTGGCGAAGCTCTTTCCTACTCTCGATGCAAATCTAAATAGGATGGAAGAACCTTTAGCTTAAAATCTGGATCTTCTTCTTAGATTTATGCAATCCGATATCGATAGTAGATCCAACGAGCAGAAGAAAAACCGAGTTCTCTCGATGAAGCCACCAAAGTTTTTGTACCAAAATTGAGCACAACACTCTTTAGAAGTGTTTGAAGAGATAAACTGAAGAAAATAAATGTAAAAAAAGGATTATCTAACAAACACTCCAAACAATAATCAGAAAAACAGCAGATAAACAAAAAAATATAAAGTGGTTCGACGTGTTTCCTATGTCCACTATGAAATGGTTGACTTTTATTAACTTTTGCCTACTGGTTACAACGAATTACAATAGTGAATTTTGAGTACAACAGTGATTTTGGCAGAGTTTGGACGTTGAAGAGCAAAAGGTCCATTTTCTGTAGGTCCTGGGCTACAACTTATGGACGTAGGTTGCAAATATCTCGCTCAGATCTCGAAAGACCTCTTCTCGCACGTGGGCGGGCCCATACGATCGATCTCATGACATTTGCACTTAGTCCGTGATCGATATGAACGGATTTCATATCGATCAAATTTGGTCTGATCAAGCCATGATTGATCACTCTTCAAGTTGTATGCAAGCTCCCGTGAAAATTTGGTGGCATTTGGACTTGTAGATTTTGATTTATGATCGATGCAAGTTTGGATTTTTCGATGGTCATTTAATTCGCATCGATCCTTCTTCGCATCGCTCTTTTCATATCGATCCGAGCACATGCCTGCTAGCTGAAGTTGCGCTACCTTCTTGGATCGATCCAATTTTCATGTTGAATGATCGAGTCTCCTTTTATATAGGATGTGTTCGTATTGACCTAGAACTACTCTTCGTATCGGTCTAGGCAATGCTTTTCGTATCGATGTTCTGGGTTAGCTTCGTATCGATCAAAATGATGACGTTCGTATCGATCCTTCATGTATACTTCATATTAATCCTTCATGTGTATTTCGTATCGATCAATGGCCGATCGATACGAAAATAGGTGATTGTGCAGATCGATACGAAATGGCAATCTTCCATGGATACGAAGTAGTACGGGGAAGGATGGATACGAAGAACGCCATTCTCTATGGATACCAACTCTTCTTCCCTGATCGATACGAAATCATGCGCACCTAATGGAGTTGCACCAGACCGATATTAATGAGGTTTCTTTCTGTTTTCTTGATGGATATGAAGGGGGCCGCTGCAGATGGATTCGAACAAAGTCGATGCAAAATAGGTCGCCGATGGATACGAACAAGTTTACTCTCTTGGCTTGCATCGATCATATCTTGAGCATATGAAATCGGATTGACTTGAGATTTGAAATATTCGCTTTTATGGCTTTGCTTGTCATGTCATATCAATTGTAGCTTGATCCGGACTTGGACAAAATTTGTCAGTATCCATAGTAGACCTGCGTATAACTAATTTTTAGGATGAACGGTTTTTGGTTTCTAGCCAATTCCTTGGTGTCACGACCTTGCCAAAAGGCGGGATAACAATGCTTCTACTCAAAGCATGCTACATTGTTCTAAGCCCGTTATAAATGAAAAGATCAAGTGTCCATTCAAGCTTCTCTTTCAAATTTTGCAAAGTTCCAAGGATGCATCCCTTTCGAAATAAATTGCTGAAAGCTGCTATTATTCAAAGGCATCTTATCGCTCTTATATAAGCCTCCCACCATCCCAAAAGCATATACAATCCTATGCTCTCAAATTGCTTCCATATTTCTTTATAAATCCATAAACTTTATATTCATTTTCGAAAGCAAACTTAGATCAATGCTCTTCCACTTTGTAACATTCGGATTTGGTCCTAATTCACTTCCTAGCGTCTGCAAACTCATTCTGCATTATTTTTAAAGGTTATAGAGGTTGTGCTCCAGTTCGACTACTTAGTGTATTAAAGACACAATATATAGTCAAGTTATTTCTTTGTGAAAGAAAAGATTGAAGTCATGTTCGGTTGCTCGGGTAAGTGTAATGAAATCTGGTTCTGCTGCTCAGGCGCATATTCCTCCGGACGAAGTGAGGGTGTTTGTTAGTTAATTCTAGAAGGAGTCTGGGATTAAACGTAGGACTGGAGATCCGAACTAGTATAAAACTCTGGTATGATTGCTTCTTTCTTTACGTTACTATTTATTCCCACTTCTATTATATTTATATTGCTACTACCGTGATTACTACGCTTCAATTATGTATCTATATATTTGGCCATCATCGATCCATTGTAAAGCGACAACAGGTCTTCACTACGCGACTAACAATATGTTCATGTATACAATGTGATCATAAATCCTAATGATCATAAACATTCCACGCTATTCATTTAATGTATTTCCTAGTTTATTTGCATCATATGTTGACATATGATATGAATATAAATCTTTAATAAATAATATAAAACTAACTAAATTATATATTGTTATCCAGCCTTTTGGCAAGGCTATATTCAGATTGACCAGACAAGTTATACTCAACGATTATCGAGGCAAGCATCCCAGAGAGAAGATCCTTGGGTCCAGGAACCAAGTGCGAACAAGAGCACGAGATGAAGGTTAAACAGATTTAGAAGAGAAACACCTCGAAGTACACTAAATATGGGTTGATACTCCACCTTACATAGGAGTCGGTACCGATCCCTAAGGCTACACCTAAGGTAGCCTCCACTCTATGACACTCTTCTCTATCCACATAGAGCCTGATTTAAGTGTTGTTCTAGAATTCCTGTGTATCATATATTGGCGATCTTCCTATACATCTAAAGAAACAATTTGACCTTTTATAGATCCATCGTTTGAACCAAAATAACACCTAGGAAATTGTGCAAAAAAACATTGGAAACTCAAGGCCAATATTAAGAAGAACCACCATAAAGAATTGTCGATCACCTAACTCTTTATATAGGGATTGGTACTAATTCCGCTTATAGTTACCAATCCCCAATCATAGAGGAGCTGGGGTTGAGATTTTTCGAAGGACTTCATCTTTATGGATTCTGTGGGAGAACTATCAATGAGAAATCTGTCGTCCATCCCCATAAATACAGAAGGCATGGTTCATTCTAAGGATCTTTACTCTGCCATTACACTCTTATTCTCTTGTATTTAAAGATTTATTGTGATCTCACTCTCTTGTAATCACAAAAACTAGTGCAAAAGAAATAAAATCATCCAAGTGGACGTAGGCCAAGATTGCCGAACCACTATAAATTTTTATATGCTTGTTTTCTGTTTGATTTCCTCTATTTTTCATTTACTTTCTTCATTTAATCTTTACTACTTACTTTCTCGAGTGTTTGTTCCATTTTTAGTTCAAACATTTTGTTGCTTTCATTGAGACGAATATTCTCAGTCCATTTGGATCCGTTATCTATTATTGGATTTTTTATATCCAAGAGATAAATCCAATTTCCCTGCCTTTTTATTCTATAACTTAGATTTTAAAGATCTACTAGAAGCTTTTTTCCATGGCCCTACCGACGAAAGAAACACATACCATAACAACCAGAGCTACCCTAGTGATGCCGAGAATCAAAACCCTTAACATGTGAATGAAGTTGTGCAACTGGGACAAATGGAGATCCAGACTCCAACTGACGTCGTGACCAGAATAGAGATGGATAGGATGATGAAATAGATGGAACACAGGTTCTAAGCTAGTCAGTAGTTGATGAATCAAAGAATGTAGCAGAGCTTAAGGCTGCTGAACGAACTGACCCAAAACAGCCATAGATGGAGTAAAAGGGATTCCAACTCAAAGTCAATGAGTTCTTCTCTATCCGAGAAAAAGAGTAAGGATAGATGGCAAAAGAGGACCCAAATCACTACTGGGGTATCATATCAGGGGAAAGCGCCAACCCAGGGCGCAAGTTTAAAGATCGGTACCGACTCCAAAGGAAGGACCGGTACCGACTACCATTATGGTTGGCGCGATGCTCAACAATTGGAAGGTGGCATGGATGTAGCCTCTGGACGTGCTGTTGAAGTTTAGAATATGGAGTTTCGGACTGCTGTTGATAATACAACTCCCGGTAATCGAACAGAGGGAACTGCTGGACGAATAGATCCTTTGAAGTTTAGAGAGCCTAGGTATCGAGCATCATCTCAAGAACATTCGCTAGGCCAAACACTGGGGATATGATCCGATTATCTCTGTTAAGTCGAATCTATTGACTCGGACTATCTGGAAGATATGATTAGGAGATTGGTGAGTGAAAACAAATTCAGAACCACTGATGAATGGGGTACCAATGCGAATCGAAACCCATTCACGTAGGACATTCTTCACGTGAGATATCCTCGAAGATTTAATATGCCAATGATGCCATTATATGGAGGAACAACGGATTCTAGGCAACATTTATTGAGATATGTTGGCACATGGATTCAATCAGAGCTTCAAATGCTACGAAGTTCTGCAGTTTCCTAATTTTCTTAGACGGGGTAGCATCAATGTCTCAGCTTCCTTCGAAGTTCATATCATCTTTTGCTGAGCTGTCGTAAAAGTTCATGGAGCAATTCCAGTTGCACGCTTCATGCCCGAAGCACGTGATGTCACTATCCAACATTAATTAAGCCGAAGGAGAGTCATTGAGGGAATTTTTTTAATTGATTCCACATGATTGTAACAGAAGTAATAGATCCTAAGGAAGATATTGTACTGATGGCGCTTTGTAAGGAGTTCACCCTGATTCAGATTTCGAAGATTGGTTAGAAAGGAAGCAACCGTCGACAATGGAAGCTTTATATAGGAAAGCTAACGAATATTTGAATCGGGAGGACGCACGCAAGCATCCATAGAGGACCGCTGTTAGAAATTCAGATGAGGTAATACAAAATAATGTTGCTGTAAAGTAAAATGGAGGAAATTCTAGGGATATAAACATAAAGGTTGGAAATCAAAATGAAGGTTGGAAATGGAATAATAATGGGGCTAAGAAGCATAAGCCAGGTAATCAGAATTGTTTCCGGACTCCTAAGTACGACAATTACACTAAACTGAACAACTCAATAGAAAATATCTATCTGGCTACTCAGAGTACTGAACCATATAGGAAGCCAACTCCTAAGGAGTCATCCGAAAAGGACATGAATTTGGGCAAGTTCTGTAGATTCCATAAGACTCATGATCATAATAGCAATGAGTGTAGGCATGTGCGAGACATGATTGAAGATTTGATTAGGAAAAAGAAATTACAACAATTTGTGAAATCCTCGTAGGGTGGTGGGCAAGGAACTTCTAACCCAGGGGGTCATCTTCACCAGTAAGGGCAAGCTCAGCTTCGTGCTAATCTACCCAGGCAGCCAGAAAGACGTTTGTTGGTTAACATAATCATCAGTGGGCCGCATTCTGCCAATAAAATCTTTGCTGAAATGGATAGATACATTGGAGCTACAAAGCATACTGTGAATGAAATTTGCTGTGCTATTAAGGACGGAACTCTGCCAAAACAATCTCGAACCATGGCGGATGATATTGTTTTCCAGACTAGAGATGCTGATGGAGTGTAAGCTGCAAGGATCGACCTACTCGTGATTTCAGCCAGGATTGGTCTTATTATTGTATGGAAGGTGCTTGTAGACTATGGAAGTTCAGTCAATATCTTGTTCAAGAAAGCTTATGATCAAACGATGCCGAAGGAGGAGGATTTGAAGCCTTGTAAGTCTTGAATACAGGGGTTCAATAGCATGGATACTGAAGCCCTAGGATTTGTTGAATTACCGGTGGTACTTAGTGAGGGCAACCGCCAGCAAGTATAGGTCATGCCTATTTTGGTGTTGGATACATATTCTATATATAACGAATTTTTGGACTAATTGGCCGTAGGAATTTAGATCTACCATCGCTCGCTGGTGTTTAACTATGAAGTTCCCTATAGACAATGGAGTGGGAATTGTGCACAGCGATAAGGTGGTAGGCTGCGAATGCTACGTCACCGAGCTAAAGGAGGCAAGGTAAAAGGAGAAAGGAAAGAAAGTAGAGAGGGCCCTCTACATAAAGGCTTTGGATGCATAGAAACTACAACCTAAGCCTTAGATCAGGCAGACTAGTCGGCCCTATGATGATATAGACCGACGAAAAGAGACAGAAGGTGAACGAGCAGTTCCCTCCGAGTTGATGGTCGGTGTTCCAACCAGCAGGAATGATTCAAACAAAGTTCTGAAGGTCAGATCTTAGCTCGATGCTAGTATAATAAAGGAGGTTGTTATATTTATCCAAGCAAACCAGGATGTGTTTGCTTGGACACACTCGGATATGTGCGGGATCTCCCCCACGATAACGAGCCATGCATTAACATCAATCCCAAATGCATTATTGTGAAACAGAAATGCCACATCTTGGGTTCGGAGAGACCTGCTGCACTCAAGAAGAAGTGGATAAGCTGAAGGACAATGGCTTCATCCACGATGCCTTATATCCGTATTGGGTATCAAACCCTATCTTGGTGAAAAAAGCAAATGGGAAGTGGAGGACATGCATCGACTATTCGTACCTAAATAAGGCATGCCTAAAGGACAGCCTCCTATTTTCGAGGTTAGATCAGATGATGGACTTGACTGCTGGACATGAGCTACTTTCATTTATGGACGCGTACTCCATGTACAATCAAACCCTGATGCATGTCTCGGATCAGGAACACACCAGCTTCATTCTCTATCTCGGACTTTATTGCAATCTGGTCATTCCCTTTAGATTAGGAGCGCCTTGCCAGAGGCTCGTGAACTGGAAGTTTAAAGATCAGATTGGACGATTGATGGAAGTTTACGTAGAAGACATGCTTATGAAGTTACAACATTTGAGAGACCACATTGATGATCTAACATAGATGTTTGGTGCCCTTCAACAATATGGTATGAAGCTCAATCCCTTGAAATACTCCTTCGACGTTGCATTGGGGAAGTTCTTGGGCTTTATTGTCACTTCCCATGGAATTGAAGCCAATCCAAAAAATATTAAGGATTTGAGGGAGATCGAAGCCCCAAAGAAATTAAGGAGGTCCAAAGCTTAAATAGGAAGGTCACTACCCTAAGTCGGTTCATCTCTAGAACTACTGACAAATGCATCCCCTTCTTTGAAGTAATCAAGAAAGGGAATAGAAACTTCGAGTGGAATCAAGACTGTAAAGACACATTGCAGGCTCTAGTGAATCACTTGGAGAGACCTTCCATTCTCTCAAAACTGGAGGATGATGAGGATTTGTTCTTATATCTGACAGTGTCGGTGCATGCCCTGAGCCTCGCACTTCTACGTGAGGAATCTAGCATCTAGCGACCAATCTACCATATCAGCAAGTGGTTGATAGAAGCATAAAGAAACTATCCGAGATTGGAAAGGCTCGCTTACCGTCATTTGATTACTTCTAGGAAACTCCACCCTTATATCTAGGCACATCCGTTGAATGTCCTTACCGACTAGCCTTTGCGACAAGTCTTACAACGACCTGAGACTTTTAGAAGGCTACTGGAATGGAACACTAAATTGAGTCAATACGACATAACCTACCACCCTCAAAAAGCAGTCTAGGGTTGAGCTTTTGGCGGATTTCATAGATGAAATCACTGTACGAGATGATCCACCAAAGGGCACTGGAGAAAAATTAGTTGGATGGAAGATGTACATGGATGGTGCATCTAATGATCAGTGTTTCGATGCTAGAGTTGTACTTGTAACTCTAGAAGAACACCGGATCAGTTACGCCCTGAAACTCAACTCTTCGACGATAAATAACGAAGCTGAATACAAGGCCCTGATTGTTGGACGCCAAGGAACCGGGAATAAAGATCTTACACATTTTATACGACTCCCAACTAGTGGTATGCCAGGTTCGGAAATAGTATCAAGAAAAGGGTGCAACGTTAGCTTTTCACCTAAACCGGTTTCTTAAGATGCTCAACAACTTTGAATGCTATATGATAGCCATATTCCCAAATAAAATGAAAAGGCTGATTCATTGGCTAAGTTGGCTAGTTTTGGAGATGCACGGCTCATGGGCGTGGTTCTGGTAGAAGTACTTTCAGCTTCAAGCATCGAACAAATAGATGTTGGTTGGATCTTGGAGACTAAACCTGAAAGGAAGCCATGGATGACTCCAATTCTAAATTATTTGCAAAGAGGGATCCTTTTGGAAATAAGGCATGGACGAAGAAAAATTCTTCGTTAAGCCTCGAGATACATCATGCAAGAAGGATTGCTGTACGGGAAGGGTTTCCCTATCCTCATGCTTCGATGTGTCGCTCATGGCAAGGCCAAACATGTCCTAAGAGAAGTTCATGACGGGGCTTGTGGCGACCACACTGAGGGGCAAACCTTAGCCAAGAAGAGTTTTCGATACAGATATTTCTAGCCAACTGTCAATCAAGACGTAGCTGACTATACCCGAAGGTGTGACAAGTACCAAATATTTGCTAAAGTTTCAAGAGCCCCACTAACAGAAATTACTCAAATGGTTAGTCCTTGGCCATTTTTAGTTTGGTGCATTGATATCATCGATGTTTAGCCAATATCCAAAGGTGGCATGAAGTACGCTATCGTAGCGGTTGATTACTTTACCAAATGGGCTGAGGTAGAGCATTGACCACGATTATCATGAAAAAAGCAATCAACTTTGTAGTTCAAAATATTATCTATCACTTTATAGTACCACAGGCAATCATTATCGATAATGTGATCCAGGTCGATAGCACGGAGTAAAGCATTTTTTCCATCGACATCGCATAGGGAAGAAATTTTCATTAGTAGCACACCCTTAGGCAAATAGAAAGGTTAAAGTTGAAACAAGACTATTAACTCTATTCTTAAGAAGCGGTTGGAAAAGGCGAAGGGCAAGTGGGTCGATGAACTACCATTAGTGCTATGGGATTATCGAACGACACATAACTCGACAACTGGCCACTCTCCATTCGCTTTAGCCTATGGATCAGTGGTTATGATTCCAATTGAACTGGAAGGACCTTCTCACCGAGTTACTCACTACAATCCACAAAAAATAAGCAACTCCTTCTAGAGTCCCTCAATTTGATTGATGAGAAGCGGACCGAAGCTGATTTGAGGGTTGCCGCACGCCGACACCGATTCGCCCGATATTATAACACTAAGGTCAGGATTTGGACCTTTGAAATTGGCAACCGGGTTCTCAAACGAATTTTCCCGGGCTTTGAAAACCTGAGTCTAACGTGAGAAGGACCATACATAATATAGAAGAAGCTTGGTGATGGAACTTTTAGGCTTGCAACAACTGATGGGATTTCACTCCCAAGGGTGTGGAATAGTGAGCACTTACGATGCTATTTCACTTAGAATCAAACTTGTAAATAATTGGCTAGAGCGTTGTACTAAGACAGATCCTATAATTTTTCATCTTTTATGAAATAAAACGGCTTTGCTAGTGTGGAAATCTGTCTCTCCATTCTTAAGAGTTGTGACTTGACCACTTGAATAAATAGGTATATAATTAAAGTAGGTGCATAGGTACCTAGAGATAGATGTCGCTCAAACTTCTAAGACCTATGATAGGTCCCGGTTGGTCCCTTTTAATGTCTGGAGATTGATGTGAACCAACTCTTGCCTTCGAATTGAAGAGAGCGATATAAAATTAAGCTGGATATGACATGACTGTCCACACGCCAACTCTTGATGTTGGATTGAGGGCAGAAGTATAAAAAAATGGATGTGACCCGATTGTCCATTAACCAACTCCTTTCCTTAAACGGGGGGAAAAGTATAAACCCAAACCGGATGTGCCATGACCATCCGCAAATCAACTCTTGCCATCGGATTGGGGGCAGGAGTACAAACTAAACCGACACGATACGACTGTCTGTATACTAACTATTACCTTCAGATTAGGGATAAGAGTATAAACCGAAGTGGACGTGATAAGATCGTGCATCTCTTAACCAATTGCCTGGAGTAGGCAAAACGGAAGGTCCTTGCTTGGAGTAAGGTGGGACTTAACTTACAAGCCTTCAATCAATGCCCGAAGTTAGGCACGATTGGATGTAAACATCTTGGATGAGGTTGTGCGGATTACAACCCTAAGTGGTTGACTTAAACCAGCAACTGGTGTTTGGTGCGACCGAAAATTATTATCATGGAAAAGGACACTTAAGTCATTAACCTAAATGACTAACCCTAACTAACACCTAGCGTTTGGCATTTTGATGGTTACCTTACGTTCATTAGGACAGTGAAAGGCAGGTAAACTATGAAACGGGCTAAGGTAATAGTTCGAAAACAATCGTCGAAAGAAATATACCATAAGTCATTGAATGGAAAGCATATTTCTTAAGTACTTAGGCAAATCCAAACAAAGAGTCGATGAAGCTAAAAACCTTTGTTATTCACATGAAGTTCAAAAGCTAAACAAACCACTAGAAACAAAAAACAAAAGCAAGGGGCTGAACCCACACAAATCCAACCAGTAAACTAAAATAGACTACTGTTATTTCAAACCAAAAGAGAGTCTACATATACAAGACAAGCATAACACTACTTCACAGATGTTTTTCTCCTTTGCTTCTTCTTTTTAGAGCCGAGGAAAACATCACCGATCTCTTTCCATGCCTTTTTCCTCCTTTTCCTCTACCTCCTTTGCCTTTGACTGGGGTACTCCACGATGTACCGATAGGCACACTATGAGCAGTTTTAGATGGAAGAACAAAAACTGGAGTACTCTATGAGGATCCAATAGGCATGCTCTAAGGGCGTTCAGGTGAAGGAATATAAATAGGAGTATAAATGGTCTGGTCTGGCAAGGCCACATATAAAGGAATGGGAAAAATATACTCCTTCTCTAACTTGATATCTTTGTCCAAAAGACGTTGGCGCTCAATGTCACTAAAGTTGTGACCCAATAGGGTTTCAGAAACTCCAATGATTACAACATCCTCATCAATTTGAGCACCATGGGTGTGATTCACCTCCTTTATACCCTCATTAACAAAGGAAATTACATGTAATATCGTCTGTAAATGTGGAGAATAAGGTTAGTTAGAAGCGACCATCTGTATTATTGCTTGTGGCGAGTATTGATACGTCGAATTACGTGAAAATATTTTTTCTCAAAAGAGGGCTCAACATATCCGATCCATGTGCAAAACAACAACATGGTGGCTTAATACAATTCGGAATAATATACAATATTATAGATCACAAAATTAAACCAATTTATAAAAAAACTAACGTATCCCAATCATAAAATACGAATTAAACCACTGAAAATCAGAAGCAATTGAAATCATTAAAAATCTCAAAACAAGAAGGCTTCTACGCACAGATTGGGTCCTGGTGCTATATGCTCCAGGTAGTTGGTTTGGTTGGCTTAACCATAGTTCAGTCGACTATCTAGTGCTATATGCTCTAATTTGTTGGTTCAATCGACTGAACCGAAATTTCAGTCGACTGAATACGAATTCCTAGAGCTGTAAGGCTCCGAATCAAGCTTCTAGCTATAACTGACAAACTTTTCATTGAGATTTCTCGATTCCTGCAATACAATATGACTGAAAACAGTTTCATGCTTGCATGCATTACTAAGACGTTCATATACAAGCAAACTATAGTAATTTGGGAAAAGATAACATTGAGGAAACTAATGGGCAGCGATGCTATAAAGGATCAAACAAGCGATTAAACACAGAACTGAGATCAGAATCAAGTTATTCTCTCAATCATTTAACCACTTACCCATATGCAGCGATTATAACAAGAATTTGTGAGATTGCTCACCTTATAGCTAAGAAAAGTGGTTTTTACTGCTTTTAGACCACTGTTCAATTCCTTTTAGTTGTTGTTCCTAAGAAACTCATAATTGAACCCAAAAACCCATTCCAATTTATGAACAAAAACTGAAATTGAAGAGATATAAGATGTATTGATTGTTAGTATAGATTACTTGAGATTATTAGCACTAGAAATCAAGTATTTCTCTTTATTTTAGTTGATTTGAGGAGGTTTCTCATAGGGTTTGCACATGAGGGAGAAAGAGAGTTTACTGTAAAGACTGTAGTGAGAAAAGCGAAAATAGGAGAAAGAATAAACATATTGTTTGTTTATATTTGCTTACCAAAAGGACTTAATCAGTATTCTCATTTTCAATTATAAAGAGGAGACTTAAACAATGTTTTAAGTTATGTTTCATAGATTAACAACAATTTTAAAAAAAATCAATTTTAGCTCATTTATTACATTCCAACTTCAAACATTGGAATAAATTTACAACCTTTTTATAACAATAATAAGCCTATTTTTAAATAAGTGGAAAACAAGTAATCCATTAAGTTGTAAATCCTCCGTTTAAACAAGAATAAAAATACTTTAATCTTAATAAATTCACATTATATTCATTGTAGGTGATAAAATAAGCCATTAAGTTGCACCTAGATAAAATGGTTCTCAAATCCTTATTTCATTAATTAAATTCCACATTTTATTTTGTTATAAAATAAAAGAATTAATCACATAGTAATTACTTCCATTATTACCAAAATTCTCAAATACCCATTTCATTTGAAAATCATTTACATGAACTCCATGTAATATTCCCTAAACTCCAATTTAGTTACAATAAAAATTCCTAAATCTCTTAATTATTTAATTATCACTTAATTAAATTATTATTTTAATTTAATTTCAAGTAATCTACACCAAGGTTGTGGTATACCGCCTCTATGAAAATTGCGTCCCCGCCATTATCGATAGAGGAAAATCAATAATAATTCACAAATGAAACATCTTTTAAAAGATAATTATGCAATTGACAAAGGATAATTTAACCAAAGAACTCACCACCAATGAGCACTAGAGATTATTCCGAATGCGTTTGCTCGATAAATTCTTCGATTTTCCAAGTGTAATCCTTAAGATTAGCAGACCATTGAACTTCAATAAGTGGAACATCTTTATTTTGAAGGCATTTAACCTTCAAAGCATCAAAACGAACTGGATACTGCTCATAAGTCAAATCAGGGGAGATCTGAAGCTCTTTAAGGGTTCAAGGACGGAATCAGAATATCTAAAACACTTTCGGAGCTAAGATACATGGAACATATCATGAATGTTAGAAAACTAAGCTGAAAGAGAGATACGATAAGCAACTAGGCCAATGCGTTCAGTGATTAGTAGGGTCCAATGTAGCGAGGTGCCAATTTCTTGGATCGACTAAAATGCATAAAACCTTTCAAAGGTGAAATATGAACACTAAATTTCTTATAGAAAAATTCCAAATCTCTTCTTCTATTATAAGCATAGGATTTTTTTACCTACTCTGGGCCTCTTTCATCCTTTACCAAATAAGATCAATCTTATTAGAAGCTTCATGAATAGAATTAGGCCCTAAACCCAGTTTCTCATCGGTCTCGAGCCAACAAGAAGGTGATCGGTATGACTTTTTGTAAAGTGCTTGAAAGGTGCCATTCCGATGTTGGGCTGAAAGCTGTTATTTTAAGAAAACTCAACAAGATGAATATGATCTTCTCAATTTCCACCAAAATCAAGAATACGAGCATGAAGAAGATCCTCTAATATTTGGTTCACATGCTCTATCTATCCATCAAAGTAAGCATGATAAGTAGTGCTAAGATTAAGCTTTGTACCTAAAGCTTTCTAAAGTTTCTTCCAGAATCCACTAGTAAATAATGGATCCCAGTCACTTACAATGGAACTAGGCATACCATGCAACCTAACCAATTCTTTGACATAAAGCTTAACCAATTAAGAAGCAGTCCAATTGGACCTAACAGGAATAAAATCGTCTTACTTCATCAATCTATCAACAATCATCCATAAGTTATCGTAATCAGAACGAGAATGGGGAAGACCATCGATGAAATCCATGGAAAACTAGAAGGAAAGGATAAGATAGGATAACTACTAGATTGATAAGGAAAAGAATATGAACTTGCTCTCGAGTTCAAATTACCCAATCCCCCTTCCAAATTGGGATGTCCAATGGTTGCAACAAACCATTGGGCCTTTGATGCTCCGCCTTAATAAGCTGACAAGTTACACAACTCTTTACAAACCTAACCACATCTCGCTTCATCCTTTCCCAATAGTAAAGTCATCTCATATCCATATACATCTTGCCACTACCAGGATGGATGGTGATTTTAGTGTGATGACAATCCTCTAAAATATCCTTATGGAGATTCCCAACATTAGATACTATAAGCCTTCCTCTTCTCTGAACTCAACCACAGGTATCCAATTCGGATTCCTTTACATCATCCTTTCCACTACTATCTCTACAACTCTGAATAAAATAAACCAAATCGGGATCTTGCTTTTGAGCTACAATAATGCGACCCAAACGAGGAGGATGAGCTTTTAAACAACATAACAACAAATAAGAACTAGAATCTGGATTACGACCTCTAATCTCATAAGAACACAAAACCTCAAGATCATTCCATTCGGCCAACATCATAGAAGCCACCACCTGCTGCTTACGATTGAGTGCATCAGCCACTCGATTCCCTTTCTTTGGAGTATACAAAATATTAATATCATAAGATGCAAGGAACTCGAGCCATATTTGCTAATACATATTAAGCTCTTTCTGGGAAAATAAGCATTTCAATGAGTTATCATCAGGAAAAAGCACAAATCTCTCACCTAACAAATAATGTCGCCAATTCTTAAGGGTGAAAATAATTACCGCAAGCTCCAAATCATAAGTAGCATATCTAAACCTTATTCGGTTTTAAGTCTCTCAAAGAAAAAGCAACAACATGGTCTTCCCACATAAGAATGGCCCCAAGCCAAATCTACTAGCATAAGTGAAAACCACAAGATCTTGGTTCCCTTCTAGAACCATAATAATAGGAGCATGGGTAAGGACCTTTAACTTCTGAAATGCTGCTTCACACTTATCCGATTAAATATACTTAATCCTTGTCAAAATAGTAAGAGGTAAAAATATCTTAGAAAAGTCCTTTACGAATCAATGGTAATAACTCGCCAATCTAAGAAAACTATGAATCTCCGTCTCCAGCCATTTCCAAATATGAAAAGCCTCGACCTTAGAAGGATCCACATAAATTCAAGATTTAGAAATCACATGCCCCAAAAACTTCACTCGACTCTGCCAAAAATGACACTTGGAAAATTTTGCTTTCAATTGATTTTTTTTGAAGTGTCTCCAAAACAATTCTAAGATGTTTCTCATGCTCCTCTTCAGGCTTAGAATAAATTAAGATGTCGTCGATGAAGATAAGAACAAACTTATCCACATATACCCAATAACTCTATACATAAGGTAAACAAAATAAGCTAGAGCATTCATTATCCCAAAGAGCATCACGGGCCACTAAAAAGAATCATACCCAGGATGGAAAGCAGTTAGAGGAATGTTATCCTCTATAGCTCTAAGCTGATGAAAACCAGTCTCTAAATCAAGCTGGGAAAAGACCTTAGTGCCACATAGCTAATCGAACAAATCATCCATCCTGGGCAAGGGATACTTGTTCTTTATCGTATGCTGATTAATCCTATGATAATCAGTGCAAAGGCTAAGGGATCCATCAGCATTCTTAAATAACATGACGAATGCTCCCTAAGGAGAAGAACTAGACTAGATGAACTACTTCGCTTCCAACTAGGAAAATTGCTTCCTCAATTCTTCATTTTCTTTCACCGACATCCTCATGGGAGGATAACTCACCAGATGAGCACCAGGAATCAAATTAATTTTGAACTTAATTGTCCATTTTGGAGGTAATACCGAAATGGTTCAAAGATATCAAGTAAATGACACACAACACAATTTGGGCTATATCATCTTCTTCATGAGATTCAAGAGAAAATAAAGAGGCTTTTGAATTAGAATCGATAGCTTGAAGAGTTACAAAAATTCGCTCTTTCAAATATGGATCCTTAAGATAAATAATTCATTTGGGACATAAGATATGAGCTTCAAATTTACTAAGCCATTCCATTCCCGAAATCATTCCAAAACCAAGATATTCGATCAAATGCAAATCCACAAAGAAAGAATAACCATGCAAGATAAGCTTAAAATCTATGCATACATACTAAGAGTTGTGGACCACCAATAAGGTTTGCAATCCTAAGTGAGGTGACCAAGCACACAAAATCCAAAGAAAACGCATCAATAAGCTCTTTCGATACAAATGAGTGAGAAGCACCCGTATCGAAGAGGACACAAATGGGCGGATTCCAAAATAAAATAGAACTCTCTAAGATAGATGGAAAGGTACCTCTATGCTGACCAGAACCACCAGAAGATCCAACTGCATTCAGCTTTCCTGCATTCTGCCCTTTAGCTTCTTTAGCACAAGAAGTAGGAGTATGACTTTTTGCTTGTAATAACGACACATAATAGGCTTCGAGTAAGCCTTGGCATAATGCTCCTTAGAAACACAATTGAAGCATTCTCCACGAACAAAAGGAGTACTCTTAAAACCTAAACCTTGCTTCTTAGCCCTTTTGTTGGAATTAAAAGACTTGGATTTGTTGAAAGGATGCTTCTTTTTATGGTTGAAGTTCTTCGTCTCCCTTTCAACCTCATCACCATTATCTTTATCTGCCTCTTTAAGCCTAAGAGCGGTATCCACTAACTTCTCAAAAGATACTTCCAACTTTAAGAGCAAGGCCTTCTTAAGACTCTTCTTCAAACCATAAACAAATTTCTAATTCTTCTTTAATGAGGTGTTGATGTGCTCGACCCCATTCTTAGATAACGTCTTAAAGGTGCTATATAATCCGTTATCAAAGACTCCCCTGCACAAGATCTATAAACCTCCGAGCCAAAGATGCCTTCTCTACCTTAGGTATGAACTTCAACTCAAATCTCTCATGGAACTGTTCTCAATTAAGCTCCGCTTCCACAACCTCAGAAATCAACAACTCGTACCAATCCATTGCCCGCTCTTAGAGCAAACTAGACCACCCAAACTCTATGCAAATCTGTAAGATCCATGCGAGAAAATATACGCTTGCATGTCCTAATCCAAGCCTGAACTTCCATTGCTCCTTTAGTGCCTTTGAATGGCTTTCTTCCAAAATGAGCGAAATCACTCCACATGTATGTGAAACCCGACTTGTAGGGAGAAGGATCAGAAGTGGAACCAGAAGTTTTTGCATTCTTTACAAAATCCATGAGCTGCTGCGCAGACATAAAAGCACCATCATGAATAGGTTCACTAGATTGTCCAGCGTTGGAACAATAAGTTCTACCACCGGCCATCCTACTTCTATTCAAGATAAATTAGATAAAAGATCAATCCTAAAGATAGATTCAAATAAGATTGATTATAGGATATTTATGACGAGACGGAATCCAAATGTTTGAATTAGACCCGCCGTTCGTAGCTCGGTTGGTTAGGGAGCTGGGAGATGGGGACTAAAGGACTGTGTCCGGGCAGGTTCGAATCCCAGCGCCTAATCATCAGTGAGAGTTTCAACGTTAAGCATCCGTGTACGACGACTAAATAAAAGCGGGATAGACACACGGCGTGGGGGTTACTTAAGTGAGTATCAATGAATACCATGATCTTAAGGTTCCCCATGATATCCAAAAAAAATGTTTGAATTAGATCCTAAGGCACGACCTCTAAGACACACTTAGGATATGATTCTCGTCTTAATATTGCTTATTGTTCCAAACCTCACTCTGATACCAAGTTGTGATGCCCCACCTTTATACCCTAATTAACAAAGGACATTACAATGTAATATCATCTGCAAATGTGGATAATAAGGCCGGTTAGGAGCGATCATCTGTATTATTGCTTTTGGCAAGTATTGATAACTCGAATTGGGTGAAAATATTTCTTTTCTCAAAAGAGGGTTTAACGTATCCGATCCAGGTGCAAAACACAATATAGTGCCTTAATACAATTCAAAGTAATATAAAATATTATAGATCACAGAATCATAGAATGTATAGATAATCATACATATTTCACAAACTGGTGGAGACATGAATTCGATACATAGTGTGGACAATCAGAATGGCTGTCATACGAGAACCACTACATTCATACACAAGTGATACATAGACACCCTAAAGAATATATACAACAAAATGAGTCCCTATCTTGGATATAGGATAGACTACAAACTACTAGACTAATATAGTAAGAAAATATCACCAAGCTAATCCAACCCTAAAGTCATTATGTTGAAGTATCCGAAACACCTCAGTCTGACCCGAGTATTATATAAAAATAATAAATAGGTCAGTCTAGTTATAATTCAAGTAAATGTAAGATAAGAGTGACAAAGGTAAACATGTTTCATAATAACATATAACCACCTAGAGTCAAACAAGGAAGAATATCAACATTCTTAAATTTTATTCACCAAATCTCAAAACCAATATTAGCTTATAACAGCAAATCTCACTAAATATTCGGTGAAACAAAAATCTCATAAAATCCAAATGTCAAATTAAAATCCAGAAAGCACAAAGGGGGGAGCGCCAATCACACTTTGGTGAACATATAAAATTTACCGAACATGGGTACATAAATAATCTAGAGGACCCACAGATAGATATGAAATCCATTAAACACTAATGAGAAGAAGGCTCCACAAATGAGAATAAAGCTCATAGTTTCACGGATGAGCATAAAACTCCACAGATGAGTGTAAAGCTCCACGGATCCTCTTTTACATGGATAAACACAGAAGGCAAGACATTAAGCTCATTTTAATAAGTGTTATCTAATACTAAACAACAACTAGTCAAATAATGCTTGTACATCCCATACTGCACTTGTTTATTCAAATATTTACTATAAGTTAGTGAACACCACTCAAGAGAAAAATACGATTTCAATCGAATAAGTATGAGAATTAATCGACAAAATTAACACATGCATTCCATACCACTTGTTTTACTAAATCATTTAATTGAATTCCTCATCCGAATGAAATAATAATATATATTAATACTGGTTTTGGAAACTCTTTTCTAAAATATTTGTTTTAGAAAATAGAGTTGATAATCCATAAAATGAGATTTCTTCTTTCTATATATATAGTATTAAAATAGGATTTAGAAATCGAGTCGAAATATAATTGAATTACTTTCAAAATCATTTTTAGAAATTTTTTAAATCTTTTATACACACACACACACACATATATATAATTGATATTTATAAAAAACCAATTTGTCCTAATTATAAAATACGAATTAAACCACTGAAAATCAGAAGCAATTGAAATCATTAAAACTCTCAAAACAACAAGGCTTCTACGCACAGATTCAGTCCTAGTGCTATATGCTCCATGCTAGTTGGTTCGGTTGGCTGAACCATAGTTCAGTCGTCTATCTGGAGCAATATGCTCCAATTTGCTGGTTCAAACCAACTGAATCGAAAGTTCAATCGACTGAACGCGAATTCCTGGAGCTGTAAGGCTCCGGATCAAGCTTCCAACTGCAATTGACAAACTTTTCGCCGAGGTTTCTCGATTCCTGCAACACAATATGACTGAAAACAATTTCATGCTTGCATGCATTACTAAGACATTCATATACAAGCAAACTATAGTAATTTGGTAAAATATATCATTGAGGAAAATAATGGGCAGCGATGCTATAGAGGATCAAACAAGCGATTAAACATAGAACTGAGATTAGAATCAAGTTATTCTCTCAATCATTCAATCACTTATCCGCATGTAGCGAATTAGAACTAGAATTTGTGAGATTACTTACCTTATAGAGTGGTTGTTACTACTTCTAGACCACTGCTCAATTCCTTTTAGCTACTGTTCCTAAGAAACTCAGAATTGAATCCAAAAAACCTGTTCCAATTTATGAACAAAAAATGAAATTGAAGAGCTATAAGATGTATTGACGGTTAGTATAGATTATTTGGGATTATTAGCACTAGAAATCAAGTATTTCTCTTTATTTTAGTTGATTTGGGGAGGTTTCTCATAGGCTATGTAAATGAGGGAGAAAGAGAGTTTATTGTAATTTCTTTAGTTAAAGACAGTAGTGAGAAAAGTGAAAATGCAAGAAGGAATAAACGTAAAATTTATTCAATAACTCTAAATGGGCCAAGTTAAGTATTTTCTTACCAAAAGGACTTAATTAGTATTCTCATTTTCAATTACAAGGAGGAGACTTAAACAATGTTTTAAGTTATGTTTCATAGAATAACAACAATTTTATAAAAAATCAATGTTAGCTCATTTATTGCATTCCAACTTCAAACATTGGAATAAATTTACAACCTTTTTATGACAATAATAAGCGTTTTCTAAAATAATTGGAAAACAAATAGTCCATTAAGTTGTAAATCCACCATTTAAACAAAAACAAAAAATACTTTAGTCTTAATAAATTAACATTATGTCCATTATAAGTGATAAAATAAGCCATTAAGTAACACTTAGATAAAATGGTTCTCAAATCCTTATTTCATTAATTAAATTTCACATTTTCTTCTGTTATAAAATAAAAGAATTAATCACACAGTAATTACTTCCATTATTACTAAAATTCTTGAATACCTATTTTTATTAGAAAACCATTTACATGAACTCCATGTATATATTTCCCAAACTCCAATTTAATTACAATAAAAAATCCTAAAATCTCTTAATTATTTAATTATAGCTTAATTATATTATTCTTTTAATTAAATTTCAGGTAATCTAGACCAGGGTTGTTACACTAGGTCCCATCAGTTCCTTTATCCAAAAGAGCATCAATCGCCCACTCGTCAAGGCCAGTAGTCTCTTCAGCCAGAGTGCTGGGGATCGTTGTCAAAGCTGTAACGGTTACTAACCCCATCACAAGCACTTGTTGCCTTGGCTGGGAATCTTTAGGAGGAAGCGAGGCGATTACAGGTTGGCCTGAAGCTAGAGAGACACAAAAAGAGAGAATAGTGACATTGATCGGTGATATGTCATCTCTCTAAAATATAAGATAAGCCAAGGAGATACCTTCTTCAGTTTGGAACTCTACATAAGCCAGAGTGCCATCGGTGGCCCCCTTCGGAGTAGGAGAGAGAATAGTAGATTTTCGAATATGAGGCCTCTCTAAATCATACCTAGAATCAATGATGAAGTCATGATCGGCTTGGGTTCCAAGAGTTTGACTACCCAAAGCATCGTACTGCGCTGGTCCAGAACCTTCACATATTCCCTTTTGCAAGGTTGTGGCAAGTTCCGAATGGATAAGGAACAGGCCGTCGTACAAAATCTATGGCTCATCTTTCACCCGGATCTCCTTCTCTAACTGTTCCAGATCCACCTTAGTGCCATGGAGAAATTCATTCTCTTCCTTAACGATCCACTCCAAGGCGCGTGCAAGAAGTCTGGGATAATCATCTGTAAGCCATTCTAAATTTCTGAACTTGAGCACATTAGCATTGCATTGAGTAAGCAATGGCTCTAACCTCTCTAAAACCTGCTCCTTTTCCAACTGCTCTGTGGCTTCAAATTCTCTCTTCATAGTAGCATCAACATCCCTGGGTTGTTCAAGCACTTTGTCCGTCTCTTCCCTCACGGTAACTAGCCCGTTGCATGAGCCCTAAGCTGCTGGCTGATCTTCATCATTTTACTTTGCCTTGCGATTGAACTTGGTCTTCAGCTCATCCGTGTTCCTTCTGGTGGCATCTCTTTCGAGTACCAATTCGAGATTTCGATGATGCGCCTACTCGATTTCGTTAAGATGCTTGGATTTTTGCAGCTTCGAGCACTTTGATAGCCTCCTTTGCTTTCTTCTCTACTTTAACCAGGGATTTTCTCAAATTCTCGACCTCACATCAAGGGTAGTTATGATTCTTTATTATTATCCTAGATAAGCTTTTGATTCTTGATCTCTTGCAGCCTATCTCTCGAGACCTTAGAAATCGTTTTGGTCACTTTCGCCCACTCATTGTACTGGTGGTGAATGTTGGTCACACAGACAATAGTCTTTCATGGAATTCCGTTGGAACTCTCTTTAGAATGGGCACAAATATAATCCCATCAAAGCAGATGTTTGAAAATTGATCCTTCAGTTCGACTATATGAGCGTCGACCGCAAGCTGTTCAATTGGGTTGACCAAAGAGTCAACGGTTTCTTTACCAGGCCTTTAATGAGGAGTCTCGAAGCCACCTTTATGATGCCGGTGCTCAAAAGACTGACTAGATGGTATACTATCGTGGACTGTATAGGAATAAAGGTAAGAGGTGGAGCTCGAGAAGTGTCTGCTGGTGGAATCTCATCAGGGAGATCAAGTTGCCCATCCGGACCGCTAAGAGGAGGTGATCTGGATCTAGGCCGACGCTTAAAAGTAGAATCGTGTGAAATAACTACTGCCTCGATATCCCAGTCGTGGCTAGAGCGGTAGCTTGAATTGTAATCTCGACCACTCTCTTAGTGGTACGAACCCGACTGGGGCCTTTGAGCCAGATATGCTTTATCCTCTATGGTCAGTATTTTTATTTTCTCTTCTCTACAGAACCTACAAAGCAAATAGGAACGAGTTAGATTCGATGGAAAAGAACATAAAACAAGTGCAAGACAGTCCTATAAAGTGCACATGGGCTGAGTGTCATAGTGTCCCCCCTAATAAATCATCTACTAGAGCCTTGCTCATAAGAGTAATATCTCCCATACTAGCAGGAATGGTGTCATTATCAAAACGAAGGGGAGAACCATCTATTCTCATGTTTCCTATACTAAAGGAACTAAACTTAGTAGGAATTGACCCTATTTCTGAAAATGCATCCATAGAAGGAAGAGATGGAGTCCGCTCTACTATTGTAATTGGCAGAGGCTGCTTAGAAATTTTCCCTTTACGAAGCTTAACAATGAGCTTTCTTTAAGAAGCAAGTGGTTGCTTATCTAAAGACTGCTCAACCACTTTTTCATGATTTTGATATTCTTCGTCATCGCCAGCCTCATTACCGCCCATCTGCTATTTCACCTTCATCAACATTGCCCTGAGCATCCTCGAATTTCTGGCTAGGGACTAGTGCACATCAAGGCCGACATGACTTGCTTCTGGCTGAACACGGCCACCCATTACTCCTTCGTCGTCTTCCCTGGCTTGGCTGGTGCTACGACCCTCTTCTAGCAAGTTGAGACCAAGAGACACTCATTTGTATTAAGAAGCCTTGTAATGACCTAATTTTTTACACCCCGAAAACCCAAACTGATACTCTTCGGTCACGAATTACCAAGACATGAAAAAACTGACTCATTAAGGATGAAATTAAAGAAATAAGAACAAAACAGAATAACACAATGGAATAGAACATAATCTCACAGTGCATGGAGAAAATATAATATTGAATAATATCTTTACAGCGGAAAACATTTAAAAACATATCAATCGAAGCCTAACCTATGATCAACTTGGACAGTTGTAAACTCTATCCTTGTAGTTGCTGAAATAGATAAACAACAACAAACATAGCATGCATAAGTAATAAGACTACGCCCATACGTAGATGTAGATCTCCAGCACTCCTCTAGAAAGCTCGAACCTCCTATCATGTTGCACTATGCCAAAGCAAATGCAATCCCGTATGATCTCTATCTAAGAAACTCTCCAAGTCCAGCCTTCACATTTCTCGGCTTGCATAGTTGATCCTAAATTGTAACGATCCTGACTCGACCTTCGAAAATCGACACCCAAATACTTCACCCGTATTCGAATGCTGCATATTCAAACGTAGAATCTGGTTAGCCGGAGCTTATAACACATTAAGTACAACAACACGGCGGAAGAAGAAATGAATAATGTCATTGATACAACACCAGCTGATACAATATGTTACAATAATATTAGAGACAATATATATAACAGCAGAAAAGATAACAATGGAAGAGATAACTCCAACATGATTTTCAAAAGGTAGTGAATCCACAAACTACATCTCCAATCCAAAGCTCCAACGCTCCTTGGAAAACAGGTCACAAACCAAAAGCTCGAACCACCATCATTGTTGTGTTAAGCAAGGTCAGTCATGAATGCGATCGCTAAAATCCAAAGGCTGAAAGCTATCGACTCGATATCTACTAGCTAACTATCTGAAAATCTGACTCTAGGCTACCCGTATGGAAAATTGTGGGCACCCAGAGTTTAGAAAGGGAATAATGAACTCTAGGTCAGTCATTAGACTGGTGTGAGCAAACAAAAAAAGTTTTATTTGAAACAAAACAAACAAAAGAATTTAAAAGAAATTAGCAATGCTTTTTGGAAAATGAAACTACCATAAGTCCTCCCGCCATACACACAGTGCAAATGCACAATTTAAGGAGATTTCTCATTATGATAGTCAAACATGCTTGATACGCGAAAATCATTTTGATATTATTATTAGTCCATAGTGCAGAAAACCTTTCGAAAGTATAATATTAATCTTAGCCAGAATACAACCATTATTGTATATCTACTATAACTACCAATTAAAAGCAGGTCACCACCATAAGTAAAAGGCAGGTTATATAACTAAAACCGTACAGGGCGCGTATTGTTTCTTTGGATTTTCAACAAATGGTCAGGCTAAGGAACTTCCTGGGCCACATGGGTACACCTCTGGAGGGACGCCCCGAGAACTTAACCAGCTCTCTACCAACACAAGGTCGGGTTACATTTGTAACTAGGTAACTACTACATGATATGTCATCCCTCGATCGTTACCGACCTTTATCCGAGGTACCTCTACACCAACAACCAAAAAGTAATAAATTTGCGGCAACCACATAGGTTAAATATCTTGGCTCCAAACCATGATACCACCTTTTTCCAGAAGGAAATAGACATACCCTAAAGGGCGCGACCCTCATAACCTTGCCGCATCTTTCCTGTTTCGACCATTTCCAGGTTGTGAGTTCCTGATAAGGTCTCGTCCACAAAGCAACGCTTTGCACAAAAGCCATGCTACGATCAACAAATGATCAACAGCATTTCGTATGCTATATTACCAAATTGGGAATGTATCACTAGTAACCATCAACTACATAACCTCTGAGCTCAGATATCTCAGAGAAGGGTGTTAAGCTAAGAGAATTAATTCTCCGCCATCAAACAGAAATTTATTTGATAGAAACCAATTTTACATCTCAAAGTGTACCGTCGGACATACATCCATACAAGTCTGTTCTGGGTTCGAATAGAACCGAAGGCACTTCAAAGAAGTCCTTGCAATTCGGGTATTCACAATCCCGATCGGACTCCCCATCACATATGGAGATCTCTACATCGGCATGACTCAGTGCAGAGACATTCGACGTGTTAACCTTTCATTCTCGAAAATACTCAGTCCTCACCACCGGTCTTCAAATGCTATCCATTTCATCCTATCATTATTTGGAACAGGTTATATGACATAAAGTCCTCTCCCGGCTAAACCAAATAATGAGCGCTTAATTTTAAAAACATATGGATATGGTGGGATCTTAGTTAAGTCACAATTTAGTAACCAAAACCTTTCCAATTTTTCACTTTAATCTTTTAAAAAGATTCACTTCACAAAGTTCAAGAATCTTTCACAAAGATTCATCTATAGCTTTCAAATCAATTTCGTTTCAAATTTGAACCCTTTCAACAAAAACTAGAAATCCTTTCTTTATTTGAAAGCCATTATCATTTGAAAACAAATGCTTTTCATTTTGGAAAAATCCGATCAAAGATACACAAGTTATAGCCTTTCAAAGTATACACTACAAAACCAGCGAACTGCCGTATTCGGCAAGCTCTATCTAAATTAAATTCAAATCTCCAAAACAATTATTTAAAATAGTTTTAAATCCACATATATAAATACAGTATAACTTATGTAACCCTTTCAAACCATAAGTTCCAAACTAATTTCGAATAATATTTAACAAGATATAGTAAATTCAAACTAAATTTCCATTTCAAAAGTCTTTCATATTCAACAAAATTTTACTTCCAATCCAATTGGATTCAAGATTCAACCTTTAAACAAAATAATATTTAAATTCAAAATATCTGTGACTTAACAGATTTCCTCATGAAATCCATATTTGTGTGTGTATGGCGTAGTCCAGGGGTTTTACACAATAATGTAACATCATCAATCATCACATATTCAAGTATGGCAATATCGATAAGCGGTATAATCTTATAACTCTTATCTACATTCACAGATTCATAGATAAATAAATTACATTTATCACAACCTAAATTAAATAATTCATATCACAGGGTATCACATACCAGGGATATCAAACAATTCAAAGCATTCAATACAATCCAAACATCCATAAGTAAGATCAATTCATTATCCGATTATAATTAATTTAAACCAGATTAATTACTTACGAATAAGTTACCAATCCTGGTTAATTAACATTAATTACAAACTATTTAATTAATTAACCTTTAAATTAATTAATTATCCTCAAATTAATTACCTTAATTAAGTAGTCACATAAATTAATTATCCTTTAACTAATGATTGTTTAATCACTTGATTAATCAACCTTTAATCATTAATTAACTATCCTTAATTACTTTCATTAAGGAATTATCTTTAAGTACTCAATTACCCTTAAATAATAAATCCTTTAATTAATTATATTAGTTATTCTTTAATTTAATCACAATAATTAATTAGCCGTAGATTGATTACACAAAGTAATTAGCTTTAAATCAATTTCACAAAATAATTAGCTTTAAATTAATTACATAACATAATTATCTTTTAAATTAATTTCACAAAGTAATTAGCTTTAAATTAATTACACAAAATAATTATCTTTTAATTTACTTTAAAACATTAAATCTTTAAACCTTTAATCCTTGAACAAAATTATTATTATTCCATAAATTAACTTAGATTTTTAAGTTAACAAAATAAAACTTTTTATCTTCTTAATTACACCACTTAATTTATTTTAAATAAACTTGAAAATTATCTTAATTAATTCAAGTTAAAATAAATTATTCTACTTTTATCTCTCTAAACCTTTAAATCAGCATCCAATTATTTAAAAGAAATTTATTTAAGATGATAGTTCAAAACTTAGTTGATCTAATTTTAAAAAAAATTTGATTTATATAAAAAAATTAAAACTGTTTTTATGCTAAATCCCAAACCTGAGCTCGACCCACTACTTCCCCGAGCCAAGCCCCATGCAAACTTCGCGTCATCTCGACTTCGAGTTGCACCATCATTGAACTCGAGCAATGACCCGAGCAACGTATTTCTTCCACGATCCACAACAACTTCCAAACTCACGAGTGATACTCGTGTACGTGCATAACCAGACGCCACTGTTCCGGCCACCATCGCCGTTGTCAACCTATCGACGACAACCCATACAAACCTCCGACCACCTAGTTCGACCTGGAAATAAAAAAATGGGTGATCGAACAACCTCCAATAATCAACATGATCAATAAAACCCACCACCGTCGACGATCCTAATCACCAGAACCCACGCCGACCTCACCAAGGATTCGCCTCGACCTCCAGCTCTGACTTCCCACCTTGCGATCGCCTTTGAATCACCTTAGTTGTCGCCAGCCTCGAATACACGGCCTACCCAAACAGGCAACAAAACCATACTCCACCCTCCTTTGGCCACCACGGCCATAGATACATCACCTGGCCATTTTTCCAGAGATCTTCAACATCCCGACCACCTCCAGACCTAACCCTGACACCCACCTTACCACCGATCAACGACAATCGACAATAAACCCAAATTCGAACAACTCCGATTATCTCAACGATTTCATATCTAAAAATCATGATCTTTACATCAAAATTCATCATTTTGCTCAACGTTTCAGAATATGTAATCAAAGATTTAAATTAGCTTGAACGATTTTAACTCATATTTTTATTTTCACTGTAACTTATAAATTTTGAGATAAATACCCAACCATTATACTTGAAATCATTTTTATAAATTATATCTCCTTGCTTCAAATGTTTGCTCTTCAGAAATCAAAGTTTAATATAGTTTCGATTTAGAGATATGAATTTTTGTTTGTTGTTTTGAACTGTAATCATAACAGGGACAAGATATATACATATAGACATATACATTCATATATACAAAGCTATTCAATCATATTCCAGAAAAACACTCATGCAAACATATCACAACAACTTCATTTCAAGCATCATCAAAATGTAAACAGATTCAAGCTTTTAGGTTTAGAAATTTACTCATCGATTTCCAAAAAACGGAGACAGTGTTTTTTTCTTTTTTCTTTCTTCTTTGATCATGATCTAATTGTTGATGTTGAATTTGAATTTGATACTGGCTTGATTCTACTTTGCTTTGAATTTTTTTAGTCTTTTGAATCAGTTTGAAGTTTGATCTAGAAATAATTTTGCTCAGGTTTGAGACTTGATTTGATTTTCTTTTCCAGGATTTGTTTCTCCTTTTTCGTTTTTGATTTCTGTTTTGTTTTAATCTCAGGCTTGATCTTTTGAAGTTTGTTTCAGGTTTGAATTTTCAAGAGTTTGATTTCCACTTTTTTTTGTTTCAATATAGGAAATAGAGAGGATGAGAAGTGAAGAGTTTGAAACTTCAAACTGAAATGAATAACAAAATCTTTTTTCTAATACATGTTATTTAAATTTAAACTTAAAAGGAGACATACATTTGCCACTTGTTCATCTAAGCTCACAAATGTAATTGCATGAGTTTATAAATTTACAATTGTCACAATCATGTATTTTTATGTCTAAATCCTTATTTTAAATTAATTTATAAATTGTGTTTTAAACCTTTTCTTTTTATAAATTACTTAATTTTATATTTACATATGTTTAACATCTTAAATTTATAAATATACAAACTATATTTATACATGTTACATTTTTAAATGATTAAATCTTTTTATCAAATCCTATATATATTTTTTAGTTAAAACTATTATACCTTTAAATAGCTTTTGAAAAATTCTATATTTAATTCAAAATAAAATTTTCAAATTACATATATATATATTATAATTAGAAAACACGTTTCTATTATATTAAATTATAGAATTTTCAAATTCAATTTATTTTTCAACATATTCTTTTTTGAAATTCAAATTCACAATTCAATTTACAATCAATTTGTGTTTATAAATGAATGAACAAACAAATATCTTTTCATAAATATATATTTTATTCCATTCACAATCTATTTATTTTTAAATTTTCAAATCAAATTCTTATTTATAATAAACACATATCCTATTTATCTTTGAAATATCAAATTTATTCACAATTAAATCCAAAAATTATATAAATTTACCAATTTAAATTTAGCTTAAAACTGGGATTGTTACAGATTCCTCCTCTTAAGGTCCTCGAAATTTTCTATACAGGGAGACAAACAAGAACAGATAGGGAATGTTTTACCAGATCAAACTGAATATTTATTCTGTATTTGGTCACCATATCAGAATATCATCAACAAATATAAGAACGATCTCATTCAATACTTTACGAAATACTTGGGTTATCCAGTCTACGAAATATGCAAGGGCATTGGTTAGTCCGAAGGATACATAACCATTCGTAGAATATATCGGGACCCCAAAGAATAGACAACTAGATACAAGTTAATTTAACTTCATATTTTTATTAACCAATTTATTTTAAATAAAATTTCAAATTCATTAAAGTTTACGATGATTGGAACTGATGAAAAGAATATGAAATAGGAATTAGAAACCTTTCTACAACGATTCGCAGGACCACCACCACACCAAAGCTTCTTCTTGTAGCTGCCACGAAGCTATCGAAGAATTGAAATCGGATGATCAAAAGAGATTGATGAGGAAAGTTATTTCCGTTGTTGCAGGGTATCGACCATTTGTAGTGGTACTTTCCTCTCCCCTATCTCGTACTATTCTTGCACTCATACTCACTATCAGTGGATAGTAAGTGAATTTACTGAGGTATATATAAGGATATCTTAGGGATATACTCATTCAAAAGTAATTGTAACCCTATCTAATGAGTCACCTAATGTGTTATACTCCCGATCCAAAGTTCTTACTCAACCTTTAGCTCTGATACCACTGTAATGATCCTGACTCGACCTTCGAAAATCGACACCCAAATACTACACCCGTATTTGAATGCCGCAGATTCAAACGTCGAATCTGTTTCGTTGGAGCTTATAACACATTAAGTACAACAAGACAGTGGAAGAAGAAATGAATAATATCATTGATACAACACCAACTGATACAATATGGTCACAATAATATCAGAGACAATATATATAACAACAAAAAGATAATAATAGAAGAGATAACTCCGACATGATTTTCAAAAGGAAATGAATCCATAAACTACATCTTCAATCCAAAGCTCCAACGCTCCTTGGCAAACAACTCGCAAACCAAAAGCTCGAACCACCATCATCGTTGTGTTAAGCAAGGTCAGTCATGAATACGAT
Source organism: Allium cepa (assembly GCA_030765085.1). Lineage (NCBI taxonomy): Eukaryota > Viridiplantae > Streptophyta > Magnoliopsida > Asparagales > Amaryllidaceae > Allium > Allium cepa. The sequence continues at coordinate 694,085,613 of CM060934.1, forward strand.
TACCAAAATCCAAAGGCTGATAGCTATCAACTCGATGTCTACTAGCTGACTATCTGAAAATCTGACTCTAGGCTAGCCGTGTGGAAAATTGTGGGCACCTAGAGTTTAGAAAGGGAACAATAAACTCCAGGTCAGTCATGAGACTAGTGTTTAGCAAACAAAAATAGTTTTATTTAAAACAAAACAAACAGATTTAAAAGAAATCCATAATGCTTTTTAGAAAATGAAACCACCATAAGGCCTCCCGCCACACACACAATGCAAATGCCCAATTGGAGGAGATTTCTCCTTATGATAGTCAAACATGCTTGATACGTGAAAATCATTTTGATATTATTATTAGTGCATAGTACAGAAAACCTTTCGAAAGTATAGTATTAATCTTAGCCAGCATACAACCATTATAGTATACCTACTATAGCTACTAATTAAACAGCAGGTCACCACCGTAAGTAAAAGGCAGGTTATACAACTAAAACCGTACAGGGCGCGTATTGTTTCTTTGGATTTCCAACAAATGGTCAGGCTAAGGAACTTCCTGGGCCACATGAGTATGCCTCTGGAGGGATTCCCCAAGAACTTAACCAGCTCTCTGCCAACACAAGGCCGGGTTACCTCTGTAACTAGGTAACTACTACACGAATATGCCATCCCCCTGTCGTTACCGAACTTTATCCGAGGTACCTCTACACCAACAACCATTGACCACCCGGAATTTTCGAGCATTTAAAATTGGAATATTTAATTGATTTTAAATATTCAATAGAGTAATTTTAACTTGAATTACGAATATCACAATTTATTTGACAATTTAACTATTAAATTAAATTATTGAATTGAATAATTTGAAGTTGGGTAAAATGTTAAATTTGGAATTTTAAGCCTGTTAAAAATAATTTGTAGGCTTATAAAATTTATATTGATAATACTAAAGACAATAGAGTGGTAAAATTGAAATTAATAGTGTTTTGTTCAGTTTTAAAAATATATCGTTTAAATTGAATTTAAAAATAGTCTTCCGAGACACGGTCTCGGAATACGATGAAACCAGCGCCATTGGATCTGTAATGTTTTATTATTATCGGATTACAATTTTCACATTGTTTGGAATTAATTTAGGTCGTACGATAAATAAATGCGCTGAAACTTTATATCGAAAATTCAAATCGATTTCATTCTTTCTTAACGGGGAAAAATAAAATAAAAATGATAGCGTCGACGACCTCTGTCCCTTCCTTTGTAAGTTTAAAAAAAATAAAAAATATATATATATTACTCACGTCTTCTTTTGAAAGCCAAGCCAAACTTTTTCTTATAAAATCACGTGATCCTTTCCTATCTTCTCAGTTCTAAATCGAGAGCTCAGAATTTTTTTTTATTAAATGGCCGAAGCCTAAATTTTCAAATCGAATACTCAGTAAAAAAAGGAGAAGAGCGACCGGAATCGCTCGAGCACGAGCGAGCTTAGGGTTTCGCGTTTTCGATTCAAGGCCGGGCTAGTCGCGTTCGATTCAGGTGGAGGGAATCGCAGATTTGGGGGTCGATGCTCGAATGGGTAGATAACGTGTTTGGTTTGGGTAGCAGCGGCGGTCGAGTGACGCAGTCGCGATCTGGGGTTGCGAGGCGATCGCATACGAGGGCGAAGTCAGGGCGGGGACCACGATGGGCATGCTAGGCTTGATGGTCGGATGTGTGCGTGGAGTTGGGACCGTGCGATTTCAACAGCAGTAAGGTATCATTCTGATTTATTTTATTAAATCTAATATATATGGATTTGTATGTACGTAGATAAAAATAATAATAGTAGATCTGTTTCTTTTTAATGTAATACATGTATCTAGGTTGGGCAAATGAAATTTGTTTTATTTAAATTTAATGCCCATATGTGTAGTTCATAAGTAAAATAAATATAATTTCACTGATTTATTTTATAATAACGTATTATAGGAATTAAATTGTGTAATTTGACCTATTTAAACCATTTTTGTTACTAAAAGATTTAATAAAAGAAAATTAGTTCAAAATTTAATTGAATGGGGGTTAAGGGTTCGATTTATATTTCGAATATTAATAAAATCATCAAATGTCTGTACTAGGTCTAAATCAGGAAGGAAATAGCCAGTTTGGATCGGACTGAAATTATTAATAAAAGGTGAGTTAATCTCACTCAGTTAAATTTAAATTTAAATGATTAAATTTAAATAATTGTTTGAATGGTTGAATTGATTGATGTGCTATAGAATGGTATATTTTGGAATGGGTAATTATATTGTGCTAACGTCTATGGATGCAGGGTAAACAGGTTGGAGGGATCCAACTAGACCCCTCAACTTTATTTAAATTGTTTAATATTCTCCATTATGATTATTTGATATTCTATAATGAATTATATGGAAATATTGAATGTTGTGGCTTGATTGATATAATTGGATATAATGAATTACCAAAAATATATAAATTGGATTTTGAAAAGAAAATAAAAGAAGTGAATTTGTAAGTAAAATAATTATAGAATAAATTTGAGAATGAATTGGAAAAGAAATAAAGTGACTTTAAAATTCTAATAAATAAATCATGAGTATAGAAAGGGAAATTTTGAATAATCAGAAGATTATTCAATTTTAAACTTCAGTGTTATTGTTTAAAAAGAACAAAACATTTATTTAAAATTAAGATTTAAATTATTTAAGAAGAATAAAGAAGAAATTGGGAATAACCTGAAATTGGTATATTTCAGATAAAAGATTTAAAATCAAACGGAAAATAATAACATTAATAATAAGTCCATAATTAATGAATTTTGAAATGAATTGAGCAAGTAATGAAATTTATTTCAAATGGATTAAATTGGAAATCAATTTGGGAAATTGATTTAAGTGATTGAGATTGGAAATTCTCCCTGGATAACCAAGTACGGTTTCAAAGTGAATTTTTAAAATATAAGTTAAAAGTATTAAAGTTGTTTTAAAATCAAGATTTGGGAAATTTATTATTTCTAATATTTAAACTCTAAAGTAAGTATTTCCATTTAATCTATTATGATAGTAATTATTTATAAAAGGTAACTTAGTGTTTTGTTTTAAAGAGTGAGAACCTAGTTTATATTTTATAAAGTAACCTTATTTTCAAATATTCATATAGTATATATATTTTTAGCCAATTATTGAAGTAGTCTTAACTCAAATGTTTTAAAGTAAATTCCGAAGTAAGTATTTTATTTTAATCTATCATCGTAATAATTATTTAAAGACCGATTTGGTATTTTAAAGAAGAAAATCTAATGTATAGTTATAAGGTAACCTAATTTAGTTATGTCTAGAGTATTATTTCAAATTAAGTATTAAAGTAATTCTTCTAAACTAAATGTTAAATATATTTTACAATAAAGTGTTTTTAAATTATTTTAAAAAAAATCTAAAGTTTTGTACTTGGCGATTCTAGTGGAAATAGAAATACTTGGAATTTATTCTGAGAAATGAAGATTGTTTTGAAAACACTTTTCAAAGGGGTTTGAAAATGAAAATATATCTTGTGAAGATATTTGAGATTAATAAATAATTTGGGAAATTATTTATTGGTTGATGGTTGTTTGTGAATATTAATTGATAGTTAAATCACCGACTATCAATATTGGCCAAATACGTTGATCGTGTCGAAGAGACCGGGATCGAGATTTATTTCTCGAAAACCACTTCGATCCGGTTTGTACGTTTCGTGATAACGAGTTTGGATTCGGAGATGGAGTAGTGAAGCGCAAGGGCTAGTCACTACTAATCCCGAGGATATTTCTAAAATGGATGTAGTAGGAATAGTTCCTCCGGTTCCGTTCAAACCCGGGACGGACTTGTATGGATGAATGCTTGCGAAACAACGTCAGGCGGACGATGGGCATTCAAAGGGATATGTTATATAAAGGTAACGCTTAGCCTCAAGCCTCATCAAATGGGAATGACTGAAAATCAGGGGTTATGCAGCAAGGCTAGGTGGGTAGCACCCAAGTAGGGTAAGGTCATTCCTGTCTAAATGTCCCTTTTTATTTCGGCTTAGTTGGCGGTTGCTGATCCCAACCGCGGGGTGATCTCACTCGGGATTATCCAGTAAGGGGTAGTCCCGGTCTTGTGTTGCAGGGGAGCCGGCGTACTCCTCGGTACGGTGATCTAGGCAGGTGGTACCCCAGTGCCTAGTCATTAGTTGGAAATCCATTCTCCCTACGAGCCTTGTACGAGATTTTTTTGTATTACCCACTCTGTGGCTAGTAGCTAGAATTTAATGAATGTAACAATTTCGGCTATTTTATAAGTATTTGTATATAGACCCTATTATAATATCAGAGGATTTCTATAAAAATTATTTTAGCTATCGTAAGGTAAAAACCGACATGTTTATTTGTGGCGTGGTCTTACGAGATGCTTTTGTTTTCAAAGGATTTTTGAAACTTTAATAATCAATTGGGTGTGATTTTCTCACGCTGGTATCCCAGACTGACTCGGGTGTTATTTAATTGTAATGCTAGGGTCAGATTGAGTGTTATAGGATACAGGATATGATACTGTGGAGCTCAGGAGACGAACTGGATGACGATACATACTCCCGTACTTGTTTATATATATATATATATATATATATTCCGCTGTGTTGAGTTGTTGTGTATCCTTTTGTATGATGTTGATGTTGAGCTGTGATTGATGTACTCTGATGATGTAATATATATAAACATAGATATTTGATTTTTGAGTAAAATTTATTTATTATCTATTATATTTTATTCCGCTGCGATGGTTAGATTCTGTTGTTGATTTCTATTTCTTCTTCTACCTCTTCTTCTTTAACCCAAATGGTTCGTTTTTCTGTACAAATTGAGTTGATTGTTGTTGAATAGTTTTTATTCAAGAGGTACGGATTTGCGGGCTGTTACAGTCGGTATCAGAGCTTAGGTTGGTGATAATCTTGGCTCTGGTGGGAATTACTCATTTAAATTAGAGTCCGTAGTACCCTAGAATGAGTTTGAGCGTATTAATAGATATGACCGCGTATTTGTTATTGAATATAAATTGTTTTAATATTGTGTTGATTGGTTTATTGAGTGGCATATGAACCTTCGTCGGCACAGTCTGGTCAACTGTATCGAAGGGGTTTCTAAACACATGAATAGAACAATTGACACGGTATTGTTTTAAATATGGGTGAATGTAATAATTTTACCCAAAAATATATCTTTATATAAGAAATTTTTTTGTAAACTATCTTAGCTAATATATGGTTGCTTGGATGTTAGAAAGAATAATACTAAATTATTATCATTGTTGAGTAAAAATTTAACTAGAAATTGAACATATAACCAAACTTTAAGGGAATAAATTCATTATAAAAAGAAATTTGTAAATATGAATTATAAATGTAAATTATAAAGTGAAATATAATTAAATGGGAATTTGTATAAGCATAAACTATACAAATGCATTATAGTTAAATTTTGAATTAAAACAGAATTTGAAACTTTAAAACCCCGAAGATTTTAGAAGTATTTTGAAGATAAATAGTAGCATTGTTGTTGTTTTTTTAGGGAGGGGGGGTATTTCTGAAAGGAAATTGTTTCAAATAAATTTTAGGAAGGGATATAGCATTGAACTCACTTCAGTCGCTGGAAAATAACTTCGGTGATGACTGCAGCATCATCGATGTTCATTTTCGAGTTTCTAAGTGACAGATTGCTGCCAAATTGATTTGTTCAGGAAAAACTGTTTGTTTTTGAAATTTCAAAGGAAATTTGTTGGGAATAAAACCAGGATTGGTTTGATTTTTGAGAAGTGTGATTTGAGATGTTGGAGATTTCAAATGTTTTGAAACCAAAAGCCGGTGTTTTTAAAATCCTGATGAGATAGGTTGTAAGCTTATAAATTGAGATGATTTTTAAATCAGGAAAGGAATATAAGCTTTGAATGCTGAGAATTTAAATTTAAAGTGAAAAGTTAAAAATGAAATTAACATAGATTGGGGAATAAAAATTTAATTGGATTGAAATAAATTGAATAGGCTGCCAGTTGTATTCGATTTAAGTTGAAATTGAATTGAGTTGAATAAATCTGAGTTAAAATAAAATTGAATTGGAATAAAAATTCAATTAAGTTATTGAATGTAACTAAATTCTTACCTGAATAAATGGAAAATAAATTGGATAAGGATCGGATTGGAATAAATAAATTAGATTAACTTGTAAAAGAATTAAAATGCGTGGAATAAAATATGCTTGGGTTATAAATAAGCATAAGGCTTGAGTTAAAGATAAAAGATGAATACATTTAAGCCTATAATGTATGGGAATGTGTAAAATAATAAGTTGTGACTTATAAAATTGGGAAATGGAATACAAAATCCTAAAATAAATGTTGTTTGATGTTTTGGATAATGAAATGAAAATCCAAACTTGAATTATAAAATAAATTAAACTTGAGAAAATTAAATGAAGTGGTATTTGAGATTAAAATTCAAGTATTGAACTATAAATAGTGGAGAACTAATTTGTTAATAAATTAGATAATGAAATATGTAATGAGAACCCAATGTAGTTAAATAAAAGCTGAATTGTGAGTTAATAATGGAGTTTGAAAATAAAACTCAAGATATAAATTAAATTCGACTTAATTTATTTATGAAGTAAAAGTAATTGAATTGTGAGTTCATAAAATGGGATGGTAAATTAAAAGTAAATGGTAGATTCAAAACTTGAGTTATAAATTAAAATTTAACTTGAAATGTTAACAAATTAAATATAATTGAAATGCATCGAATAAAAATGTAAATGGATTAAAATAATAATGGTTTGAATGTGCAAATAAAATCCAAATAAGTGGAAATAAATTGGAGATGGCCATGTAATCAATTGAATGAGTTGAGTATGAAAGTTAAATTTTATAATAACTAATCAAATGAAATTGTAGATTTAAAACGAGATTTAATTGAGATAGAATCAAGTTGAATAGAAGAGGAAAATGTTTACTTGTGAAATGGAAATGAGCTTAAGTATAAAATTTGAATAAATCAAAATAAATTGACTTAAGCTGAATAAAAGGGGAAGAGTTGAATTGAATTAAACTTAAAACCATGTTTAATGATATTGGATTGAATTTGAATCAAGTAAAAATAAATATGGATCGAAATAGAATTTGGTGGGTTATAAAGAATATTTAAGGAAATGAAAATTCATAATGGATTGAGTGGATAAACTAATTATATTGAATAAATAAATGGATGGAATAAATAAGAATTAAATGGAAGTGAACTTAAGTTTGAAGTGGAGTAAATTGAGTAAATTAACTTATGTTAAGAATAATTAGAAGCTCGACTACGAGTAAAAAAAAATGGAAGACCATTAAATTAAAGCTTGATTTGAATTAATTCGAGAATGGTTAGTAATATGCAAGCTTGGAATGGGTCGAGCTAAATAAATGGTCGTGAATGAATTAAAATAAAAAGGAAATTTAATTGTAATGAAGATGAACCACCATTGTTAATGGATTTTGAATGAACTAGTTTGGTTAATAAAATGAAATGCAAGTGAATGGATTCAAGTCTAAAATGCAATGAAAATGAGAATATAGGTTATAAAACTGAGTTAAAAATGAATAAATTTAAAATGGAATAGAATTAAGTATAAACTGAATTGAAATCCATTTAAATTGGTTATAAAACATAAATACTTATTTATTCACATAGATCGCGTCAAATTGCATAGAATAAACTGTCATTTGATGTAAATGGAAGTAATTAAGATGTTATGAATTGATAAAAGTGAAATAGAATTGATTTTGAAATCAATTGAATTGAATATGAGCTTGTTTGGGGTTAAAATAAATTGAAGGTAAGAAATGGTATTGTAAACCATTAAAATTAAATGAAATGGCGTATGGATTGGTTGAAACAAATGCGTAAGTGTTAAAAACCATATAAGATGCTTATAAACATTGTTTAGTTACATTGCTTTTAATATTCATGTATTGTAATTGTTTAAAATGAGTGAAATGTTAGTAAACTTCATATATTTGGCACTTACATGTTTAAATTGAGTAAGTACAGGTACCGGGAAGCCGTTTGGCTGGATTTTTGGGCACGCTAACTGTTAAATAATAAGCTGCTTGCTTATAAATGCTAAATAAGGTACGCCTACGCAATAAAAATAGGAAATATGAACTGTTTTTGGTTTTTCCGATCGTGTGGGTCGATGTATATATATTTATATCTATTGTCAAATTGCAAAAGCTTCTCCGTACAAAGGAGACTCCGCCAAATTTTTTCAGAAATTTTGGGAGTTAGAAAATTTTGGAAAACTTTTGAAAATTTTTGGAAAATTTTATTAACGACAAAACAATTTCAAACTGGAAATTGAAATAAATTAGTAAATGAAACTAATTAAAATAATGACATGGATTAGTTATAAATGGAAAATAAAATTCAATATTTAGAGTTAAAGATAAATTGAATTCGTATGGAAATGAAAGAATCAATCTGAATAGAAAAGGATATAAACTAAAGTGGAAGGTGAAAATAAATATAAGAAGCATATAAAATACTTATACTAAACTTAAGAGGGAATGGTGAATTCTTAAATGAAAATTGATACTACTAATATAATTTAAGTCAATATTGGAATGAATAGATATTGGCATTTTGTGAGAAAGTCGATAAAATGTTTTTGGAATGTTGTGAATAGATATTAGTGCTAAGTAGGATATGCAGGTATTATAAAGAGAAAGGAAAATTGGTTTTGGTTTCAGATGATAAAAATTGAATTGCCCGACCAAAAAGGTATGTGTTTAAATTTCTGTGAAATTTGATTGGGTTTTTGGATCGAGCAACTTGGCGTTTTGTTTTCTTTTTGGATTTGGGAGCCCGTAGAGGCCTTTTGTATTTGTACTGAGCTAGCTGCGCAAAGGAGACGCTGGCGAATTTTTTCGAGAATTTAGGGAGTTAGAAAAATTTTGAGGAAATTTTGATAATTCAAAATTTGTTTTAAAATTAAAACTTGAATGATTGGGCAAATAAGATTATTTGCAAATTATGGGAGAGTTTGGGAAATTAGTAAGAATAATAATGGGTCTTTTATAAAAAGATAGTTGGTAAGATGTTGAATTGTTAGAAACTGTTTGGATTTGGGGAAGAAAATAAATGGGTATCGGACCATTCTTCCGAATTAGTAATTTCGGGGACGAAATTCTTTTAAAGGGGGAGGAATGTGACGATCCGGAATTTTCGAACATTTAAAATTGGAATATTTAATTGATTTTAAATATTCAATAGAGTAATTTTAACTTGAATTACGAATATCAAGATTTATTTGACAATTTAACTATTAAATTAAATTATTGAATTGAATAATTTGAAGTTGGTTAAAATGTTAAATCTGGAATTTTAAGCCTGTTAAAAATAATTTGTAGGCTTATAAAATTTATATTGATAATACTAAAGATAATAGAAGTTGTAAAATTGAAATTAATAGTGTTTTGTTTAGTTTTAAAAATATATCGTTTAAATTGAATTTAAAAATAGTCTTCCGAGACACGGTCTCGGAATACGACGAAACCAGCGTCATTGGATCCGTAATGTTTTATTGTTATCGGATTTCAATTTTCACATTGTTTGGAGTTACTATTGGGTCGTACGATATATAAACGAGCTGAAACTTTATATCGAAAATTCAAATCAATTTCGTTCTTTCTTAACGGGGAAAAATAAAATAAAAATGATAGCGTCGCCGACCTCTGTCCCTTCCTTTGTAAGTTTAAAAAAATTAAAAAATATATATATTACTCGCGTCTTCTTTTGAAAGCCAAGCCAAACTTTTTCTTATAAAATCACGTGATCCTTTCCTATCTCCTCAGTTCTAAATCGAGAGCTCAGAAATTTTTTTTATGAAATGGCCGAAGCCTAAATTTTCAAATCGAATACTCAGTAAAAAAAAGGAGAAGAGCGATAGGAATCGCGCGAGCACGAGCGAGCTTAGGGTTTCGCGTTTTCGATTCGAGGCCGGGTTAGTCGCGTTCGATTCAGGTGGAGGGGATCGCAGATTTGGGGGTCGATGCTCGAATGGGAAGATAACGTGTTTGGTTTGGGCAGCAGCGGCGATCGAGTGACGTAATCGCGATCTGGGGTTGCGAGGCGACCGCTACGAGGGTGAAGTCAGGGCGGCGACCGCGATGGGCATGCTAGGCTTGATGGTCGAATGCGTGCGTGGAGTTTGGGCCGCGCGATTTCAACAGCAGTAAGGTATCATTCTGATTTATTTTATTAAATCTAATATATATGGATTTGTTTGTACGCAGATATAAATAATAATAGTAGATCTGTTTCTTTTTAATGTAATACATGTATCTAGGTTGGGCAAATGAAATTTGTTTTATTTAAATTTAATGCCCATATGTATAGTTCATAAGTAAAATAAATATAATTTCACTGATTTATTTTATAATAACGTATTATAGGAATTAAATTGTGTAATTTGACCTATTTAAACCATTTTTGTTACTAAAAGATTTAATAAAAGAAAATTAGTTCAAAATTTAATTGAATGGGGGTTAAGGGTTCGATTTATATTTCGAATATTAATAAAATCATCAAATGTCTGTACTAGGTCTAAATCGGGAAGGAAATAGCCAGTTTGGATCGGACTGAAATTATTAATAAAAGGTGAGTTAATCTCACTCAGTTAAATTTAATTTAAATGATTAAATTTAAATAATTGTTTGAATGGTTGAATTGATTGATGTGCTATAGAATGATATATTTTGGAATTGGTAATTATATTGTGCTAACGTCTGTGGATGCAGGGAAAACAGGTTGGAGGGATCCAACTGGACCCCTCAACTTTATTTAAATTGTTTAATATTCTCTGTTGTGATTATTTGATATTCTATAATGAATTATCTGAAAATATTGAATGTTGTGGCTTGATTGATATAATTGGATATAATGAATTACCAAAAATATATAAATTGGATTTTGAAAAGAAAATAAAAGAAGTGAATTTGTAAGTAAAATAATTATAGAATAAATTTGAGAATGAATTGGAAAAGAAATAAAGTGACTTTAAAATTCTAATAAATAAATCATGAGTATAGAAAGGGAAATTTTGAATAATCAGAAGATTATTGAATTTTAAACTTCAGTGTTATTGTTTAAAAAGAACAAAACATTTATTTAAAATTAAGATTTAAATTATTTAAGAAGAATAAAGAAGAAATTGGGAATAACCTGAAATTGGTATATTTCAGATAAAAGATTTAAAATCAAACGGAAAATAATAACATTAATAATAAGTCCATAATTAATGAATTTTGAAATGAATTGAGTAAGTAATGAAATTTATTTCAAATGGAGTAAATTGGAAATCAATTTGGGAAATCGATTTAAGTGATTGAGATTGGAAATTCTCCCTGGATAACCAAGTACGGTTTCAAAGTGAATTTTTAAAATATAAGTTAGAAGTATTAAAGTTGTTTTAAAATCAAGATTTGGGAAATTTATTATTTCTAATATTTAAACTCTAAATTAAGTATTTCCATTTAATCTATTATGATAGTAATTATTTATAAAAGGTAACTTAGTGTTTTGTTTTAAAGAGTGAGAACCTAGTTTATATTTTATAAAGTAACCTTATTTTCAAATATTCATATAGTATATATATTTTTAGCCAATTATTGAAGTAGTCTTAACTCAAATGTTTTAAAGTAAATTCCGAAGTAAGTATTTTATTTTAATCTATCATCGTAATAATTATTTAAAGACCGATTTGGTATTTTAAAGAAGAAAATCTAATGTATAGTTACAAGGTAACCTTATTTAGTTATTTCTAGAGTATTATTTCAAATTAAGTATTAAAGTAATTCTTCTAAATTAAATGTTAAATATATTTTACAATAAAGTGTTTTTAAATTATTTTAAAAAAAATCTAAAGTTTTGTACTTGGTGATTCCAGTGGAAATAGAAATACTTGGAATTTATTCTGAGAAATGAAGATTGTTTTGAAAACACTTTTCAAAGGGGTTTGAAAATGAAAATATATCTTGTGAAGATATTTGAGATTAATAAATAATTTGGGAAATTATTTATTAGTTAATGGTTGTTTGTGAATATTAATTGATAGTTAAATCACCGACTATCAATATTGGCCAAATACGTTGATCGTGTCGAAGAGACCGGGATCGAGATTTATTTCTCGAAAACCACTTCGATCCGGTTTGTACGTTTTGTGGAAACGAGTTTGGATTCGAAGATGGAGTAGTGAAGTGCAAGGGCTAGTCGCTACTAATCCTGAGGATATTTCCAAAATGGATGTAGTAGGAATAGTGTCTTCGGTTCCGTTCGAACCCGGGACGGACTTGTATGGATGAATGCTTGCGAAACAACGTCAGGTGGACGATGGGCATTCAAAGGGATATGTTATATAAAGGTAACGCTTAGCCTCAAGCCTCATCAAATGAGAATGACTGAAAATAAGAGGTTATGCAGCAAGGCTAGGTGGGTAGCACCCAAGTAGGGTGAGGCCATTCCTGTCTAGATGTCCCTTTTTATTTCGGCTTAGTGGACGGTTGCTGATCCCAACCGCGGGGTGATCTCACTCGGGATTATCCAATAACGGGTAGTCCCGGTCTTGTGTTACATAGGAGCGGGCGTACTCCTCGGTACGATGATCTAGGCCCGGTACTGTGACAGGTGGTACCCTAGTGCCTAGTCATTAGTTGGAAATCCATTCTCCCTACGAGCCTTGTACGAGTTTTGTTTGTATTACCCACTCTGTGGCTAGTAGCTGGAATTTAATGAATGTAACAATTTTGGCTATTTTATAAGTATTTGTATATATACCCTATTATAATATCAGAGGATTTCTATAAAAATTGTTTTAGCTATCGTAAGGTAAAAACCCGACATGTTTATTTGTGGCGTGGTCTTACGAGATGCTTTTGTTTTCAAAGGATTTTTGAAACTTTAATAATCAATTGGGTGTGATTTTCTCACGCTGGTATCCCAGACTGACTCGGGTGTTATTTAATTGTAATGCTCGGGTAAGACCGAGTATTATAGGATACAGGATATGATGCTGTGGAGCTCAGGAGACGAACTGGATGACGATACGTACTCCCGTACTTGTTTATATATATATTTATTCCACTGTGTTGAGTTGTTGTGTATTCTTTTGTATGATGTTGATGTTGAGCTGTGATTGATGTACTCTGATGATGTAATATTTATAAACAGAGATATTTGATTTTTGAGTAAAATTTATTTATTATCTATTATATTTTATTTCGCTGCGATGGTTAGATTCTGTTGTTGATTTCTATTTTCTTCTCCTACCTCTTCTTCTTTAACCCAAATGGTTCGTATTTCTATACAACTTGAGTTGATTGTTGTTGAATAGTGTTGATTCAAGGGGTATGGATTTGCGGGCTGTTACAAACCACAAAGTAATAAATTTGCAGCAAGCACATGGGTTAAATATCTAAGCTCCATACCATGATACCACCTTTTTCTAGAAGGAAATGGATATACCCTAAAGGGCGCGACCTCCATAACCTTGCCGCATCTTTCCTGTTTCGACCATTTTCGGGTTGTGAGGTCCTGATGAGGTCTCGTCCGCAAAGCTACGCTTTTCACAAAAGTCATGCTTCGATCAACAAATGATCAGCAGCACTTCGTATGCCACATTACCAAATTAGGAATGTATCACTAGTAACCATCAACTACATAACCTCCGAGCTCGTACGTCTCAGAGAAGGGTGGTAAGCTAAGAGAATTAATTCTCCGCCACCAAACAGAAATGTATTTGATAGAAACCAGTTTTACATCTCAAAGTATAATGTCAAACATACATCTATACAAGTCTGTTTCGGGTCCAAACAGAACCGAAGACACTTTAAAGAAGCCCTTGCAATCCGAGTATTCACAACCCCGATCGGACTCCCCATCACATATGGAGATCTCTATACTGACGCAACTTAGTGAAGAGACAATCGACAGGTTATCCATTCATTCTCGAAAATACCCGGTCTTCACTACCGGTCTTCAAATGTTATCCATTTCGTCGTATCATTATTCGGAATGGGTTACATGACATAAAGTCCTCTCCCGACTAAATCGAATAATGAGCGCTTAATTTTAAAAACATATATGGTGGGATCTTAGTTAAGTCACAATTTATTACCCAAAACCTTTTCAATTTTTGACTTAATCTTTTAAACAAAAAGATTCACTTCACAAAGTTCACCAATATTTCACAAAGATTCATCTATAGCTTTCAAATCAATTTCATTTCAAATTTGAACCCTTTCAACAAAAAATGGAAATCCTTTCTTTATTTGTAAGCCGTTACCATTTAAAAACAAATGATTTTTATTTCGGAAAAATCTGATTAAAGATACACAATTTATAGCCTTTCAAAGTATACATTAGAAAATCAGCGAACTACCGTATTCGACAAGCTCTATTTGAATTAAATTCAAATCTCCAAAACAATTATTTAAAATAGTTTTAAATCCATATATATAAATATAGTATAACTTATACGACCCTTTAAAACCATAAGTTCCAAAATAATTTCAAATAATATTTAACAAGATATGGTAACTTCAAACTAAATTTCAATTTCAAAATTTCCTTTTCAAAAATCTTTTATATTCAACTAAATTTGCTTCCAAACCAATTGGATTTAAGATTCAACCTTTAAAAAAAAAAATATTTAAATTCAAAATATCCATGACTTAACCGATTCCCTCGTGAAATCCATATTTGTGTGTGTATGGTGTAGTCCAGGGGTTTTACACAATAGTGCAACATCATCAATCATCATAGATTCATAGATAAATAATATAAATTCATCACAGACAAATAAATTACATTTATCACAGCCCAAATCAAAATAATTCATATCACAGGGTATCACACACCTGGGATATCAAACAATCCATAGCATTCAATACAATCCAAACTTCCATAAGTAAGATCAATTCATTATCTGATTATAATTAATTTAAACCAAATTAATTAGTTATGAATAAGTTACTAATCCTGGTTAATTAACATTAATTAATTACAAAATATTTAATTAATTAACCTTTAAATTAATTAATTATCCTCAAATTAACTACCTTAATTAATCAATCACATAAATTAACTATCCTTTAATTAATGATCGTTTAATCATTTGATTAATCAACCTTTAATCATTAATTAATTATCCTTAATTATTTTCATTGAGGAATCATCTTTAAGTACTTAATTACCCTTAAATAATAAATCCTTTGATTGATTATATTAGTTATTCTTTAATTTAATCACAATAATTAATTAGCCTTAGATTGATTACACAAAGTAATTAGCTTTAAATCAATTTCACAAAGTAATTAGCTTTAAATTGATTACTCAAAATAATTATCTTTTAAATCGATTTCACAAAGTAATTAGCTTTAAATTAATTACACAACGTAATTATCTTTTAATTTACTTTAAAACATTAAATCTTTAAACCTTTAATCCTTGAACAAAATTATTATTATTCCATAAATTGGCTTAAATTTTTAAGTTAATAAAATAAAACTTTTTATCTTCTTAATTACACCACTTAATTTATTTTAAATAAACTTGAAAATTATCTTAACTAATTCAAGTTAAAATAAATTATTCAACTTACATCTCTCCAAACCTTTAAATCAACATCCAATTATTTAAAAGAAATTTAGTTAAGATGATAGTTTAAAACTTAGTTGATTTAATTTAGAAAAAACTTGATTTATATAAAAAAATTAAAACTATTTTTATGCTAAATCCCAGACCGCAGCTTGACCCATTACTTCCCCGAACCAAGCCCCATTCAAACTTCGCGTCATGTCGACTTCGAGTCGTACCACCATTGAACTCGAGCAATGACCCGAGCAATGTATTTCTTCCATAATCCACAGCAACTTCCAAACACACGAGTGATACTCATGTACATGCACAACCAAGCGCCACTGTTTCGACCACCGTTGCCATTGCCAACCTATCGACGACAACCCATACAAACCTCCCGACCACCCAGTTTGACGTGTTCGACCTGGAAATAAAAAAATGGGTGATCGAGCAACCTCTAGTAATCAACACGATCAACAAAACCCACTACCATCGACGATCCTAATCACCAGAACCCACGCTGACCTCACCAGGGATTCCCTTCGACCTCCAGCTCCGATTTCCTACCTTGCGATCGCCTTCGAATTACCTTAGTCGTCGCCATCGCCTCGAATACACAGCCTACGCAAAGAGGAAACAACACCCTACTCCGCCCTCCCTTGGCCACCACAGCCATTGATACATCACCTGGCCATTTTTCCAGAGATCGTCAATACCTCGGCCACCTCCAGCCTAACCCGACACCCACCTTACCGCCGATCAACGACAATCGACAATAAACCAAAATTCGAACAACTTCGATTATCTCAATGATATGCTTGATCTTTACATCAAAATTCATCATTTTGCTCAACGTTTCAGAATATGTAATCAAAGATTTAAATTAGCTTGAACGATTTTAACTCATGTTTTTATTTTCACTGTAATTTATAAATTTTGAGATAAACACTCAACCATTATAGTTGAAATCATTTTTATAAATGATATCTCCTTATTTCAAATATTTGCTCTTCAGAAATCAAAGTTTAATATAGTTTCGATTGAGAGATATGAATTTTTGTTTGTTGTTTTGAACTGTAATCATAACAGGGGCAAGATATATACATACAGACATATACATTCATATATACAGAGCTATTCAATCATATTCCAGAAAAACCCTCATGTAAACATATCACAACAACTTCATTTCAAGCATCATCAAAATGTAAACAGATTCAAGCTTTTAGGTTTAGAAGTTTGCTCACCTGATTTCTAGAAAACAGAGACAGTGTTTTTTTTCTTTCTTCTTTCTTCTTTGATCAGGATCTAATTGTTGATGTTGAATTTGAATCTGATACTTTCTTGATTCTACTTTGCTTTGAATTGTTTCAGTCTTTTGAATAAGTTTGAAGTTTGATCTGGAAATGATTTTTCTCAGGTTTGAAACTTGAATTAATTTTCTTTTCCAGGTTTTTTTTTATGCTTTTTTTGTTTTGATTTCTGTTTTGTTTTATTCTCAGGCTTGATCTTTTGAATTTTGTTTCAGGTTTAAATTTTCAAGAGTTTGATTTCCTCTTTTTTTGTTTCAATTTAGAAAATAGAGAGGATGAGAAGTGAAGAGTTCAAAACTTTGAACTGAAATGAATAACAAAATCTTTTTTCTATTACATGTTATTTAAATTTAAACTTAAAAGGAGACATACATTTGCCACTTGTTCATCTAAGCTTACAAATGTAATTGCATGAGTTTATAAATTTACAATTGTCACAAACATGTATTTTTGTGTCCAAACCCTTATTATAAATTAATTTATAAATTATGTTTTGAACCTTTTCTTTTTATAAATTACTTAATTTTATATTTACATATGTTTAACATTTTAAATTTATAAATATACAAACTATATTTATAAATGTTACATTTTTAAAAGATTAAATCTTTTTATCAAATCCTTTATATATATATATATATTTAGTTAAAACTATTATACCTTTAAATAGCTTTTGAAAATTTCTATATTGAATTCAAAATAAAATTTTCAAATTGCATATATATATATATTATAATTAGAAAACACATTTCTGTTAGTATTAAATTATAGAATTTTCAAATTCACTTTATTTTTCAACATATTCATTTTTGAAATTCAAATTCAAAATTCAATTTACAATCAATTTGTATTTATAAATGAATAAACAAACAAATATCTTTTTATAAATATATATTTTGTTCCATTCACAATCTATTTATTTTTAAATTTTCAAATCAAATTCTTATTTATAATAAACACATATCCTAGTTATGTTTGAAATATCAAATTTATTCACAATTAAATCCAAAAATTTATATAAATTTACCAATTTAAATTTATCTTAAAACCGACATAAAATCACTCGGTACTGACCCGAGTGTCGAAAACACCCAAATCAGGCTTGGAAAAACCAACGTAAGAACATAATCCTATTTGTGACAGTGTCATGGTTGGAAGCCAAACCAGAAATCCATATTTTGAAAACAAAGGGTATCCCATAAGACCACATAGGATAAAAACACTGAACGCGTTTTTCCCTTATGATAACCATAAAATGATTATGCCAAAAATAAGGGATATTATTTTTAATGACATTATTTTGAAAGTGCTTTTCAAGTAAACTTATGAATCTTAGCCGAAATTACAACACTCATTAAATTCTAGCATTAAGTCTACAATCAAAATCGTACAAGGCTCTTAGTGGATTATTGGATTCCATACTAGCAACCAAGGTAAGGGATCGCCTTCCATAAAGTACACCTCTAGAAGGATGCACCTAGGTGTGAGTTCCCTACCCAATGCCTAATCAAGACATCATATCCAACCTATAGACCAAATAAGCCATTTTCCTCGGTCGTCTCCGATCTTTTGAGCGCGCTCATACCACATACTTTAATTCTCGACTTCTAGAGGGAATTTAGTTTTCTATCTAGAGGGGAAAATGCGGGCATTCTCATGGGTGCTAAACCATGACTCATCTTGCCGCAAACTCTGTTTCAATCACTCCCCATTTGATGAGGCTCGAGGTAACACATCACCTTTTCATTCTAGCACATTCACTCCGAATGCCATATTTCCAGATCCACCAAGTACTAATTGACATCCACAAAAAATACAACCTCCAAGCTCGTACGTCTCACGTTTGTAATAGTCAACGTTCGTAATCATTGGAAATGCTTTATCAGACGTTCTCCCACGCAAGTTATCCAGGTAAAGGATGAACCGAAGGCACCACCCTACTGCATCCCTAATCGCAGTAGCCGCAGCCCTTGCATCATCACAGATACCACAATAGGGGATCACTTTTATTCATTTACCTTGGGAGCGAAACCTAAGTTATCAACAAGCAATCCGCTTACCATGAAAGATCTCCAGGCTTCAATACAATGAAGATTTCTTAACAAAGAAAGAACTACCACTACTTTGTAGTTATCTTTTCAGGCTATCCAAAAGATTCCATATTAATAACCTACTCAACGAGTAGCCTTTTCCCTATTGAGAAGAATCTCCGGTCTTCAACCTTTCAGTTTCATATCCATTTTTGAATTACAACAAATTAATTCAAAGTGGTATGGAGTACCAAAATTCGACCCCTGTTCCTTTGATATCAGCCATCAAAATAAAATGTGTATATATGTACACAGAATCATTGAGCCTCATTTAATTAATTTCTTAATCCAAACTTCCTCATCTCAGAATCAACCTTGATTGTAAAATAATAATTTCCCAGGTTCAAACCACGAAGGCCTAAACCAACATCAGATCGACACCTAGAAGATTACCCGACTTATCATCACAACAATTAAGTTCCAATCCATTTTAACCCAATCCCTTTACTTCTCTTTTCAAAACTTTTACATGATCTTTGGCAAGTATCCGGATCTACCTTTCGATCCGTTCCACCCTTCATCTTAAGAAATAAACAAGGTTAGATGGATTTCCCATCTCGTTAACTACGTTGTATGTTTTCTCAGATCTCACAGGCAGGACAAGATGTACTCTTAGGTATTACCACATACCCCTTTATGTTATTTACTTTAATTCTCACTCAGAGACATACCTCATTCATAACTTAAGTCTTCGATTTCAAACTCAGTTATTTATCAGCAAACAATAAGACCTTCCATGTTAGGGAACTATTTCCTCTCAGACCTTGGTTCGATCACATTATTTATCTTTTAAATAATCATCATTTCCATACCTCGAAGCCTAATGTCACTTCCGAGCTTATTTCCAAATATTGTATATTATTTAAACAATTCATTCGACTCTAGAATTTGACTATTTTTATAAATCTTTATAAAATTCCAAAATAAATCTTAAAAATCGTAATTAATTATTATGAAAACATTCATAAAAAATTTGGTTCAGAAATTCCTTCCGATTCCTTAATTTCAAAATCTAATTCCTTAATCGCTAGTGAATAATGATTAATTTTGTCGCTTTTTATAATTGTACTTTTGATTAAGTATAAACTCATTTTTATCTTTCAAAATCTCATTATTATATTAATAATGAATTTTAGAAATTCATTTCATAATTTTCGGAATTATAAAACTCCACTTACAAAAATATGGATTTTACTACTTCCACATTGATGTTTTTGAAAACTGTTTTGCTCATAACTTGAGATTTTCAAATCGAAAACTTAACCTTTTGGATTCATTTGAAAGATATTGATTTTACGGACAAAATTTTTTCGGTTGCAAGTCATTCCGACTTGAAATGCATTCTACACTTCCGTTAAAATTACAGGTCGCATCACTGCGAAGTGTCGCTCCAGAAAGTACCCAATTTTGACTGTTTAGTGAATTGTTTCGGAACATGCCCGGGACACTTCCGAACCACTTATAAATGATTATAAATTATTATAACCATTTATTTCTACATTTTCAACTTATAAAATATTATTTTCCACCATTTTATCTTTTATAATATTATATTATTATAATATTATATTCGAACTTTTCTATGATTTAAAACCCATTTTAAATCCTTTTTCTCTTTTATTTTAAAGAGGCTTATCCCTTTCCGTTTGTACACATATTACTGTATGTGTAATGTGACTTGGAATTCCTTTCAAAAGTCATGATATTAACATACAAACATGTCAAACTAGCATAGGTGTATTGTTTATACTTACCATATAATATCACACCATCAACACAATCAAATCATTCAATCATCCATATAACGTCCAATGTTATCATACAAAGATTAATAAATCAACACAACTAAGTTTACTAACTTTTTGTTTACTAGTTGGTTACAAACTTTTCAAGTTTTTTTACTAACTTTTCAGGTTTGCTTACTAACTTTTCAAGTTTGCTTACTAACTTTTTTTAACTTGTTCATTAACTTTCCAAACATGTTCATATTTGTAAGTTATACTCATTATGACTTATTAATCATAAATCTAAGCTAAATAGGTGAAGTGTGTCTTACAAAACGGTTCCACTCCTCCTTAACTTGCTCTAGCACTACTGGAACAAAAGCGGCATATTCTCCTTTCCTTTTCTCCGCGTCGAAGTACCCAAAGGCCTCCCTCTTCTCCTTTTTTTCTTACCGCCATGGGTATTTCTCAGGGTTTCATTGTGTTTGACACATTGTAGCTTGGCTCGTTGTCTTTAGAACATTGTGTAGAGGAAGATTAAAGTATACACTTAAGCATTTTGAGTTGTGATTGGACAAGTTTCTCTCAAATTCCCTTCGAAAGCCATTAGAGAACCTTAGAGAAAATGAGAACTAAGGAAGAAGTAGAAAAGAAACGAAGTAAAGAAATGAAGAGAAAGAGGTAGAAATGTATTTATAGTACAGGATTTTGTAATATAATATGCAACATAACTTGTCACATCACCATACTCTCCATACCCTTACACCACCTTACCCCATCAACTTATGTACACTCTCCATCACATCACCTACACACCCTACCTCCAAATCAAAGAGGTCACTTTTTAGGAAGCTTCTACACACCTTTATACATATATAAACACATATATACATACATACACATGCCTACACATACATATGCACATGCATATACACATACACACATGTCACACACCCATACACGCACACACATACACGCGTGCACATACGTGTACACATGTATATGTGCACACACAAACACACCCCTACATACACACGCGTATTTATTTCCATCTCCTTCGTATTTTAATCCATTTTCCAATTATGTAAATTTAATCTCTGGAAATCTATGTTATTTTATTTATTTATTTTAAGACGTTACGATGACGTGGGACGACTTCTGCATGCCGTTTTACATTGAATTTTAACTTTGTTTATCAGTCACATTATCTGTTATATTTCTATTTAAATAATAATGTAACCCAAATGTATAAAGTATATCCCAATGATTTATTTTGATGAAATCTCCTTAAATTAATCATAAAATCCATTATATTATGTATTTCAAAGTGTTGTAGATTTATACTCACCGTATAATTTTCCAATCATTTTTTATCGTTTAATAATATTTACAACGAACTATCAAATCATTAAATCTCAACTTAATTTAATGAATAATTTATTAAATATTCTGACCCTATTGATGATGTCATAATTACAATTTATTTAAAAAATAAAGTAAATTATTTTATTTCATTTTCTCGTTTATATCGATAAATGAGTATAGGTATTCAAAGCTGTGCGCGATTCCGGGAAAGTCTTAAATCTACCAAAAACTAACTTTTCATCAATTTTTGGCGAAAAATCCAAATATCCATATTTTGTTTATAAACTTTTAAAACAACTGTTATTAATGTTTGAAATCTAATAATTGAATATTTAACTGAATTAAATATCCTATTTTATTATTATAAAATTCTGGGTCATTACAGGCCTGATCTCCCTATCTTCCTCTAGAACATTCTTGAGCTATTGTAACAATAGTTTGAAAACATCGCCATCGGGTCTCAAAGGAACATATGCACGATTCAAAAAATTGTGTTAATTAGAATGCGACTTGACTAAAGATTTCATGCTATAGTTTGGAAAATCACTTACATTCTACTAACCATCGTTGTGTAAACCCGGGTGGACAACTCGCATAAAACCATTCGCTTTTAAAATAGGTGATCTTAGTCGAAGCACTGGTTATAACTTGACAACCATTGACTGGCTCAAGATAAGTGAATAATAGACTTCCTTTTTGTCTCCTAAAGCCATAGATGAATTGAATATCTTCTTTGGTCGGTTCACGATTTAAGAATTGAAGGGAACCATGTATGTTCCTTGGAGAAATGCATAGTTGTTCGGGTGAAGTTAAGCTGGAGCAAGTCTTATAAAATGGAGCATTCGACGGATGACCATATTAAATGTTGGTACACCCCCATCTAGGCATATATATCTGTTACAGGCAATATACCCTTCCAGAGGGAAATGAGCCCTTTGGTGATGAGATGGGACCAATACGTCATCATACGGGATTCCATGCTTAATGCAAATTTGATGAAGAGATGCCTAGTTAACTTTTGAAGTGGTCGAATCCATTGGATCTTCTAAGGATACGACATCCTCAAGTGTATCAGGAGATTATGCTCTGGTATTTATAATGTCAAATGCTGACAGAGCGTCGTGACGAATCACTATGGACTTAACTTTTCACAAAAACGTTTCTTAGAAAGAACGGCGACCATTCGAAACACAGAGTGGAATTCTTTCGTAATGATTCTAAATTTTTTCGATTCAAAGCACATCACGATCGAAACAAGATGTACTTTGGAGGACGAGTGTTATCCAACTCTTTGGCAAGGTTATATCCGAATTGACTGGATAAGTTAGACTCAACGATTATCGAGGAAAGCAGCTCAGAGAGATGATCCTAGAGTCCAGGAACCAAGTGCGGACAAGAACATGAGATCACGATCAAAGATACTTAGAAGAGCAGCATCTTAGAATACAATAAATATGGATTGGTACTACATCCTATATAAGGGATCGGTACCGATACCTAGGGGTACACCTAAGGTGGCCCCCATTTCTATGGCAGTCTTATCTATCTACATAGAGCCTGATTCAAGTGTTGTTCTAGAATTCATGTGCGTCATATTGGCGATCTCCATATACAGTCTAAAGCAACAATTCGGCCTTCTGCAGATCCATCGCTTGGGCCAAAAAAAAATACCCGGGCGACTATGCAAAACAACATTGGAAACTCAAGGCCAGCATCAAGAAGAACCACCATACAGAATTGTCGATCCCTTATCTCCATATATAGGGATCGGTATCGATCCCTTCTATTTGGATCTGTACCGATCCCTTAACCACAAGGGACCTGCGAAATTTTTCAAAGGACTTTGTTTTTATAAGGAGATCCTATGGAAGAAATATTAGCAAAATATTTGGTCGTCTGCCCCTATAAATACAAAAGGCATGGTTCGGTCTAAGGATCTTTACGCTGCCATTACACTCTTACCGTCTTATATTTAAGGATCTGTTTCAATCCCACTCTCTTATAATCGGAAAAACTAGTGCAAAAGCAGTAAAATCATCTAAGTGGACATATAAATTTATATGCTTGTTTTCTATCTGATTTCCTATATTTTTCATTTACTTTCTTTATTTTATCTCCACTACTTACTTTCTCTGGTGTGTGTACCAATTTTGGTTCAAACATATGTTAAATGTAAATAAAATAGTATATATTTATAAATATTAAATGATCAAAACTTTAAACTAAATTAAAAAACAATTTTAAATAATAAAACTTCCTTATGTCAAGGACCACTAGCCAAAGTGGCAAGTGGTACGACGCTTTGGATTGAGGTTCTATAGGTTATGGGTTCGAACATTCGAGGCATCAAAATGAGTAATCTACTTGAATGAAGTACCACTCTTATTCTAAAAAAAACTCCTCTTTTTTCAAATATTCACTAAATATGATTTAGTGCAAATAATAATTCATGAAAACACAAAATAAACATCCAGTGAAAAATCAACAAATGAATTTTTTTTTGAAAATTTCGGTTTTTTACCTCGTTGCTTGAAATAACCCGCCATTTATGATGCCTAGATGCATGATAAAATAACACGAACATCGCAGACCTCGTATATGGCTAATAATTTGAAATAAAATATATAACAAATCATATAGCTATCTAAAAAAATATCTATACTTTCTAAAACTCATAGCGGAAAGAACCAATATAATACCAAAAATAAAATACCATAATTCCAGGTAAATAAAATAAACTGCATCTGATAGTCTATAGTTACAAAATATCTCTAGATGTTGAAAATAAACAAATAGTTTGAATGTATGGGAAAAATATCAAATAAGTAGTAGATATCTAATAACTAGATGCGCATCTCTACGGTACTGCCATGTCTTCGAAATCACTACCGAATCTCTCTACCTACCTACCAAAGTAAACGAAGAGGAGAAGGGAGTAGGGCATCAACGTACATCTGATGAGTGATACGCATCATATAAGTATATAATATTAATAAGCTAGTAAAACAACACTTATACTCGAAAACCATATCTTACCTATGTCACCTACACCCAACAAGTCAACTAAACACAGTATAATACTATTACAACATCATATGTAAGGTCTCATGATAAACTATCGTCTGCCTAATCGAAAGCAAACTATTAAGCTTAAGGCTCAACTCGTATGACGAAACAACTGTGACATAGCTGGATTCAAAACCAACTCATTGTTGCCTAAACGTATGTACACTATTGGGCTTAAAGTCCTAACTTGTGGGCCGCCACCTGTGGTACTATTGGGCTCAAAGTCCCAACTCGATGTCACTAGACATGACTGGCGACCCTGAAGTGCACATGATGCCTACTATATACCACACTATTGAGCTCAAAGTCTCAACTCATGTGGCCGGTACGCTATACTATCGCAGAAATTTCACGTGATTATTGAGGCCAAGTCCAAGCTAGACATTTGCCAAATGGTCTGCGACACTACTGGCATCAAACCATAAACTTGTCATCGCCCCACCATATATGAAGCTACTAGATCAAGCCCTAAACCATAAGCGCCAAACCATAGAACGAACTTGTCCAACTAGGATAATTTTACACAATAACTAACAATATATCAAAGCCTTCCTCATCCTATTACGATCCTGATACAAGAAACTGCACACAAAATGGAGGTCGTACGTGAGAGTTATATGCATTTGAAGTTAAGTGCAATACCGTAATTTGTAATTTAAATGTCATAATATTATATTTTAATTCATTTTCATTGCAGTATTCTCTAATCCTTGATCCCTCTTCATCAACCTCAATTCCCACCTTTTTCTCTATAGCCATTGCCACGATCACCAAAACCATGATCTAACCCCACCAGCCAGCTCTACACCTCAAGTCGCATCCATCCATGGCTTTGCCATCACCTTCGCTGCCCCTAGCATGACCCAATTGCTACATGTTTCCCAAGGTTTTCCAACCACCTAATGAAAATCTAAGTCAATTGAAGATCACCGAGAAGACTAGCTCGACCTCCTCTACACGTCAATGGTTCCTGATCGTTATGGTCAATGTTTTACTATTGGACCGAAATGAAAGATCTACGTTTTTCGAACTTTCAGCACATTTTCTGATCAATCCGTATACCCCAATCGAAAAACGAACACCACCAGTAGATTCATATCATCAAGAACAATAATTTTCAAAGATAACATGTCTGATTTACAGTACTTGTATATTTTGCACTTTTTGATTAGAATGAGATTAACTTTTGCTAATTACAATCGATAAAAATTAAATTTTTAATCATCTAGCCATGGCATGTTAGATTTTAATCAGGTGTGTATATATATGAAATAATTTTTGATTTTCAGCTTCATTACATAATTCGATTTCTGAATATAAGAGGTAATGTACTATAACTTGTCAATATATACGCAGATATGAAGAGTTCCACTCACTATTAGCCTTACCTCCTTTTCGATTTGATTATAATCTGCCTCCTCCCTTGCCAGTATGATGTATTGCCCTCTTAATTTTCCTTGATTTGCTTTGTGATTCCTTGTTTTGTAATGTCCTATTATCGCTCTTTTGATTTGATGTGGTATTATTTTGATTTTATAAAGAGAATAGATGATGGAGAATATAGGGCTAAGTGATAGGATGTTTAGGCTGAAGTATGATTAGAGAATATGATTTTGGTTTCTATTTATAGGCTGACCGTTTTGGTCTTAGAAATAAACCGAGACTCAAAGCGATCTATGAAGTCCACCCAAGTCATGGCTGCTTACAAGCCTCCTCTACTACAATATACCACCAAGTCAAAGCTTCCCCTTAAGATGCTAGGGATCAATCCTCTGCATAGGAACATCTTTTATCCCCATATTGGCGAAAACCCTCTCATATGTACATATCTAAATCTGTGCCTATGTAACAGTCTCAAAACCCTGATATGGCTTCCCACCAAGGCTAAGGGAATCTTGGCATGTCTTTGGAAAAGTCTAAAGCTAGTGGAGCTAAAGAAACTTGTGCCTCGGGAGCAACTCCAACATTGACCGCAACTGCGGGAATGTTTGCAAGAGGTGGAAATGTGGTAGCTAGATAATCTCTGAACCAAGCAGGCATATTTGACTGCCTACCTCCAGTTGCTCACGTACCCCATCTGCTCATACCAATGGCCTGAAATGAAGATACTTTAGCACCTGGTTATAGAAATGAATTAAAGTTCGAAAGACAAGTGGTAGAAAATATAAAATAGAAATGAAATACAAGTATGCATTCTCAACATATCTCTATTTATCAGATTGATTAACTCAAACTGGTCTTCTTGGTCTGAGTGTTGTGCGTAGGCTCTCATACCAAATATAACAACCCGCTTTTCGTAGCACCCAAAAATAAGCGCTTTACATCATCGCTCGACTTTTGAATACCAAAAAAGACAAATTGTCAAGGTAAATATTATTTTTTCGAAAGTAATTTATAAAAAAATATAGAAATAAGAGTACGGATACAAGAAGGAAGTGCCATCCAAAACAAGAACAGTTCAACATGTTCTACAAAACAAAAATAAACTCTCATATGGGAGGTAACCCTAAAACCTCGACCAGATAATGGAAGAGTAATAAATGGCTTGCACTTCGCTTCAAATTAAAACCACCATCTTCTATAAAACTCATCTGAGCTACTTCGACTTTAATGGTGGCAAAACTACTCCATTTCCCATGCCTCCAAGCTTCCTGAAATGCATCAAACCAGATCGATTTAGACGCTAACAGATCCTATCTTTAGCTCTGCATCAGTAGTAATGGTAAAAGAATCTCGAGACGATGTCTACTCCTGTAATAATTTCAGTTTCATTGCTAACAGACTACAAGGAGAAGTAGCTTAAATCTGATGTCTTTTGGTAAATTTCTTGACTGAAAGACTCTTTTATTTCGTTTTTTTCCAAATGTTCCATACCGCTATTGTAATTGGGATATCCCTCACATCGCTTCGTAGATTTCTATCTTGATTCAAACTGGTGTAATCCTCTAGAATATTCGATAGCTAAGAGTTATTAGGGATAACAACTTGCAGATTTATGCTAGTTAATAGTCTATCCTAAATTATTTTCGAGCATGAGCAAGTAAAAATTAAGTGTTTAATAGATTCAACACATGAATTACATAGGCAATAAGCCAGGTTATCGGTATTATCCCATTATCGAATTATGTCTTTGGTAGGAAGTTTATTTTGAATTGCAAAGTATGTAGTAAGGGACATTTTCAGAGAGCAATAATAATTCCAAACTTTACTGTAGCATATAATTTTTTTCACCCTATATTCTTATTAGTTCTCATGTTGAATTTAACGAAAAATTCCCCCATTAGCACGGTAGTCCCACTCATCATTGATGTTGTTGCTATAAATTTTGTTTTTTCGAATTAAATTGCAAACACTTGCTGATAAGTTAGATCCAGTGAAATCCCACTCCCCATGCTTAATAATGTTCCTAACATTTCAGCCCTGGGTATTAAAAAGAGGCAAATACGACCATTCGATTAAATCTGTAAGAGATGTCCCCTCTATCCAGGGGTCAAACAACTGACTGCTGCTCCTCCTATTAGCAATTTTCCTCTTGATCAGTTTGGTACACCTTTCTCTAGAGAAAAGCAAAAGTTTCCAAGTATACGAGGCATTATTTTCAAAACTAACTGTTAAGAAATTCTTTCTATTACAGCTCTGTTGTGAATCCATTAGCCCATAGAGAATTTTAATTTAAGTAATCCAAACTAATTTGATGGCATAAGCTTGTTCCATCTCTTCGAGATTTCTCAAACTTAGATCTCCTACATTTTTTGGTTTGCAAACAGTGATCCAATTTATTTTATGATGTTTCCCTTTTCAAATGAAGTTAGAACATTGCTGCTCTATTTTGTGAAGAACTGTTTTTGAAATTTGGCAGATTTGCATCAAGAATTGGATAATGGGGTAGTTTGTAGTCTTGATAATCTCCAATCTACCACTTGCATTAAGAAACTCAGAACTCCAAGCATTAAGTCTACCATTAATCTTATCAATTAATTCCCTAAAATCTGATATCTTAATTTTATTTGCTAATTGGGGAATTCCTAGATATTTAATGTGTAGACTTCCAATTTATACCCCAAGAATTTGGGATAATTGGTTCTTAATTGCTACACCTTTCCCAAAAAATCTTAGTATTGGAGGTGTTAACAGTTAGTCAAGCAAAATTTTCCATATCATCAAAAACTTTTTTAGTTGAATTGCACTTTCAGTGTTTGCTTTAGAAAAATTAGCAGATCATCGATGTAGATCAAGTGAGTTAACACTAGATCTACGTTGTATGAAGGGCTTGATATACCTTGTAGAAACACGTTGTCCAGGCTGATGGATAGGAACTCCATAATTATTGTAAATAGATATGGGGAGAGAGGATCACCTTATTTAATACCACGATTACTCTTTATGAAACCTTAAGGAGCGCCATTAATGATGATGTAGAAAGAGGATGTGGAAATGCATCAATGAATAAGGGATGTGAATTAAGGAGGAAATCCCATTTTACCTATGATTTGAATAATGAAATCTCTGTTGATTCTGTCATATGGCTTTTTTAAATCCACCTTGACACACAAGTTTTTATTTTTTTTCCTATTGAAACTTCACACCATTGCGTATGTTAGCAAAGAACTGCCAGAAATGTTTCGATCTAGAATAAAATCATTTCGGTTAAGAGAAATAAGATCATGCAATAGACCTTCCATTTTGCTATAAATAATATTTGATAAGATTTTGTATAAGACAATGCATCAGGATATAAGCCTATAATCAGAAATGTAGTTAACATTTTGAGCTTTTGGAATAAGAGTAATGAATGTATGATTTAATTGTTTTGTAAACTTCCTTTTTTCAAAAATGTAATTCATAGTAACTTAAAGTTCATCCTTAATTTACTCCCAGTGAGGCTTGTAGAATTTAGAATTAAATCGATAAGGCCCCGGGCTACTATTATCATCTATCTAAAATGTAGCACTCCTTACCTCCTCAATGATAATTGATTGTAAAAGTTCCCTTTGTGCATTTTTGGATAAGATTTTCTTGCATATCACATTCTGGTAAACGAACTATGATGTATGTAAATCTGCATTGTATAAACTTGTGAAATATTGAATGCCCTTATCTTTTAGCTCCCAATACACCAAGACATCAATAAGATCTCACAAAGGGATTATAATACATATTATATATTGTTTATATATGAACATAACATGATGACAATATATAAAAGGTCGCAGTAGTGAAAGCAATTGATAAATAAGTATTAATATAGAAAGTCAGAATACATCAACTCCTAACAACATGAAGTTTGAATAAATATCTGATACAATAGGTTTCATATACAAAATAATAGGACAACCATGTATTACTAGAATATCAAGTATACATATCCAAAATATCGATTCCCAGCCTCCAAAATGCTCCATCTTCACATCTAAATAGCATATCCATAGAAGCACTCGACTCCCAAACTACTCAAGCGAGTACCCGAGAGTTGTGATGACATAAATAGACAAAGACAAAATGTGGGTGAAACTCAGAGTCTGGTGTGAGGGACGGTATCACAAAATACTGTGTATTGAACTATATACAATTAAATAGGAAATTATGGAGGCCCAACCGCTCCTCTCCACGAATGTAGCTCAAGAGTAATTCAGACTGTCCATAAACAAGTAAAGAAAACCTACCTCAAAATGAAAGAAAATCATACTGTAACCTGCTCTTCTTCTGTCATCAATGAGTCAACACAACTAACATAATGTGATGCCACGTAACAATATAATGTGATAATGGTAATCGCAGTATACAAGTGTAGAAATGATAAAAATGTCATAACACAAGTTTACACTGTGCTATACACAAAGACAAAATCAACCACCTAGTATAACACAAGCATAATGTAGCAATGATGTCAAATAGAGAGTATCTACTATCGTCCCATACTGAATGAAATATAAATGCAGCACCTACACCTTATGTGACCTTTGGGTTTATATACATCTTACCCTCGAGAGTCTACGAACGAAACTAAGCATCCCCATAGGACCTCTTTGTTGTATAGGTGCCTCATACAAACCTAAGTGGCTCTCTGGCAATAATGAAAACCCTGCCACTGTAATGATCCTTTTTGTCTATATCTATGCTACTACTACATGGTACAAGAACCCTTTAAGCACCGCTCTTGATCCTCCCAAAGGCTTGGACTGAAACCATTAAACATCGTACGAATGAATGCATAGCACGAGAACCGCTTTATGACCTGAATCTAATCGCCTACTCCATAATTGCCTTGCTATGTGCTTGCTTGACCTCAATAAATCACTCAAGCACAACAGCGCTTTGAACCATAGATTCTACGATAACCATAAGTCTACACATCTGCCTAATCTGGTACCGATCGATGCCATCATGTGCTCGTAGATAGGCCTGACTCAAGAACTGACTCCTCACTATCATGTACTCCTTCCAATCATATTGCTCATCGTATGTAATCATGAAACTGATCATATTTCGATCTCATATCCAATTAGCTCTCAATCACTATCTCGATCTCCTACTACTCCCACGTAGGAATAGTCCGTGCCTTGTGCTCCTTGCCTCGATCCTCGATCGCTTTCTCGAATGCCTTATTGATCATCACCAACCACTTGTGCACTCCTTATATTAGCGTCCGAATCCTGAGCCTTGCCTTGCATTTCACTTTTTCACATAGTTAGAAGATTCCCAGAAGTCATGCTGAAGTCTAATGTCGAACTGCATCCGAACCGGGGGAGCGATTCCTCTAAAAAAACCTTCTTTCCTAGGCGTTACAGCTTGGGAAAGGTCCCTACCGACGGACTAGTTAGGTCCGACCAGCGGGGACTGCTCCTAGGCAATAAAGCCTCGACATCGATTGCCATCATCCTCCATTTCTCGCATTATTCCCTCCATTGCTTCGCCTAATGAGTCGCCTTGCTTCCAAAGCCTGCCTTCACTACATTGGACCTCATCCAGAGTTCATCGATTGATGTTTTGGTAGCGATTCCTTACGTGTTTGAAAACCAATTTCGACATGAGATCCACTCTTTATAGGCGTAGAGTTCAATAGGTGACTATATCAACCTAACTTCCTCTAATAATGCCAAAACCAATTCAACTGCCTATCTAACCATATGTAATGCCTACACATGCTAGCTCACTCATTCGTGCATAATTACACACACACACGCACACACATATATATATTCACACAAATTCACCCATATAGTTAAACAAATATACACAAAAATTATAATTATGATACACAAATTATTTTGATTGTTATGTTCTTTAAATACACGTATACATATGCTTGCCCATACATATACATACATATATATGTGAATAAGTAATTCATTTATTACTTAATCAAATCTTACTTTTATTTGCTAAATCTTTTTAATAAAAGTCTAATATGATTTCATACTATTTTATAAAATCTTACAACTATTTTATAAAATATATTACTAGCTTATAAATCATTTTTAATCCTTTAAATACTTAATTGCTTCATTAAAATTAAGTATACATCATATTACTATTTTATAAAATCTCATTTCGATTTAGTAAAATCTATACCTCATTTATAAAATCATATAACCATTTTATAAATACAAATAAAGTTTCATTAATCCTCTAATCACTTTAATAATAAGTGTAGAATTAAAAACTCACTTAATTAGCTTACTAACTTTCCTAAAACTATTTGAATTAGTTTCATTATTACCGACTAATTTCATGCACTTAATTATATCATGTAATCAGTTTCTAATATATCATAATATCGTATATAATCATTCAGTTAACTCAAAACCAAATTCTTATCTTACTAAATATTTGAAAAATAGTTACTAAGGTCGTAAACAAATAATAAGTTAATATGAGCATGTTTATAACATGAATACAAGCCTAAATCATTATATAACATTCTCTAAATCATTACGTATAACTCCATTATCACGTAAACACAAACATATGAAGTATAACATATAGAAATAGTTAGAGAATCATTTCCCTCACCTTCTCCTTCACCAAATCTAGTTCTAATCACAAAAAACCTGACTTTACTCTCTTAAAATTTTAGATGAAGATTCAAACTTCGATTCAAGATAATTGCTTGATAAGCTATGTAAGGGGTTGGGTGAGAAAAATTATGGTGATTTTAGTATGAATTTGGGAATTTTCAATGAAGGGATTAGAGTGGATTTAGGTTTAGGATAAAGGAAATAATTAGGATGTTACTAGCTACGTGAATATAGAGTATGCTTGGAAACTAGATATTTGCGATGCTTGTAAAGTTTTTAGACATGTTAAGGAGGTATGTGTTAATAACATTGATAAAAAAAACCGCCCCATCTTCTGATGTTTGGTAGAAAGTATAGGGCATAACAAAACAAAAATTTAGTAGGCAAAGTGATAGTGAGAAAGGAAAAATAATGGTTAACTATGGTTCAAAAGAATGGTAGAAAGTTAAATGGTTATGGAAGAAAGCAAGTATATAAGCATGTTCATCTTGCTAAGACTCAGGTGATGAGTTCTGGAGTGGAAGAATTGAAGGTTAGTGAAGAGTGTATTAAAATTGCTAACAAATTTGATGCTTTAGATGAAGTTAAGATAGATGATGGTAATGAGTTAAGCGATAAGGACGAGGAAGAGGTGACTATTCAAGTTGATGATGTTATTGATTCTGTTGATAAAAATACAAGTTCAAGTGAAAATATGTCCTTGTTTGATGTGCTTTTGCTAAGATTAATCCAATACGCACCTTTGGTAGTCAAATAAACACTAATATACATGTTTTGCAAACGAGTGGAAATGTGCATTTGGTAGAGGTAGTTGATGTTGTATGTGGTTTAAGTGATACTTGGAAAATTGTAATAAGTACTTTTGTTCCAATTTTGGAGATTAGTTCACAAGAAAACGAAGAAGTTAGTCACAAAGCTTTTGGTGAATTGGAGGAGGGAGAAATAATGGAACAGTTTTTCTTGGTCAATAAGGCAACTGTGCATGTGTGCACGTCTAACTATGCACATGATGTGCAAATGTCTTCACAAGTTGGATGTAATGTATATAGTAATCAAATCAAATCACTCAATCACATTCCCTCATACTTTCAACAAGTGCTGCCTATACCAAATCTATTCCGCCTTCAAAAGAAATTGATGTTTCAGGAATGCTCAATCACACATGTGCCTTATTAAATTTTTCTACGGCCACTGTTCATGCCATTCCCTTATCATCTTCCCCATTAATTCCTTCCATTGATCTACCCATGCAGAATCATGCATTGCTAAAACATGTGAATAAACATCCTTCCCTTAATGCTTTATCAAACTCCTTGCTCTTAACACCATCTTTGCCATCATCTAGCAGCATGACTGCTAGCTCTAAAATTAGAATATCCAATCTTTCTCCACATAAGAGCAGGAGTGGAATCTATGATGGAGATAAAGGTACTTTGTTAACTAAGGAACCAATCATCTTAACCACACAAAATCTCTTTGAAGGTCCCAATTATGTCTCCCTTCCCATTTCTGCCTCCTCCATCACTGGACAACTTCCCATTCCCTCACTTCAACTTCTAATCATGAATAAAAAAATTGGAATATGGAACATAAGAGGAGGAAATGATCTCTTCAAGTAACTTGAAGTGAAAAACCTTATTCCTCCCGATCTCTGGACATGATTGCCCTTTTTTTTAAAATAAATACAATATTAATTCCATTCATAATGCTACCTCCTTCATTTATGCTTCATGGAATTATCACCACAATCATGAATTTTCTCCTTCTAGTAGAATCCTCCTCCTTTGAAATTCCTTAGCCTTTATTGTCACTCATATCTCCTCTTGCAGACAATTTTGCCACTATCTTGTGCTTCATATTGATTCTAATATTTCCTTTTTTACTACTTTCGTATATGCTGATAATTTGTCCATTCCAAGGCAATGTTTTTTGATAAGGTTCACCTTCCAAAACATCAAAGCCTTCCCTAGTTGGTCCTTGGGGACTGGAGCAACATGATGTTTTTTGACGATAGGCTTGGTGGCACTCCATTATTACTTAAGGACACATCTCAACTCTGTTATCCTTTCCTCTTGAAGTTCCATCCTTAAGGTTGTTTCACACTTGGCCTAACAAGTCCAGAAATGGAAATCTAACCTTTTTAAATTTGATGGAATTTTCTTGAACTGTGTTGCTCTTTCCAAATGGTCCAATACCCACTATGAAATCCTTCCCTCTTGTCTGATCACTCTCCACTTATGCTATCTATTGGGAACTCTTCTTCCAATTATCCCTCTCCTTTCAGATATTTTAATTCATGGGTAGAACATCCCGATTTCTTTCATATTGTCTCTCTTGCTTGGTCATATCTTACCTATGGAAATCCAATGTATAAGCTTCAACAAAAAGTTAACCTCACCAAAATTTCCTTAAGGAGCTAGAGCAAAGAGACTTTTGGTAAAGGAAACAAGCTTTCCTCCTCAAAAGAACAACTTGATATGGTACAAAATAATATTTTTCATAGACCTACTTCTCTAACTTTACCTTTGCAGGAGTTGGATGTAACGACCCACATTTCGACCCTTAGAAATCGCCACTAATACATCCATGGTATCCATGTGCTGAATATCCAAGTGCCGGAAACACATATTGTTGGGGTGAAAAATATAGAAGATAGAACATAATCTCGGATCATTACAAGAAGATATATAATATATATAAGATCATTACAAAAGGAAACATCTATATTATACACAACATCAGAGTACATTAACCTATTTCCAGCCTGGACAGTTATAAGAGCCCATCCTTACAATTTTGGATAAATACAGATAGAATCAAGACAACAAAAATAACGGAAAAATATATGATACATGCATATGTCTCGGAGAATCTATCTCATCTCCTGAAAGCTCCAAAGCATCCAGCTAAATCTAAAAAATACGCTCGAGCTGAGCCAAGCATTATAGGAAAATAATGCCCGCGTCAGTCTGGTAAAACCAACGTAACTCAAATCACAAGGAATTTTATTTATTATAACTTGTAAAAATCCTTTAAAATCAAATGTATCTCGTAAGACCACATCGCACATAAACACGGATGAGTTTTTCCTTATGATAACCAAAACATTTATATTAGAAAATCCAGTGATATTATAATAATGTCTATGGGTGAAAATAATAATAATCTAGTAGATGTGATGCTCATGAGTGTACATTCACAACAATAATAGGTATATAATTAAAAACTGATATGGCGCGTTCGCTAGTCGTGTAAGATTCCACAGAGGTTCTCTCGGTATTTTGAGAAATGGTCCTCCTGCACAAGGATCAGAGTTATCCTTGCAAAGTAACAATACATCCCTAGTGATGTATTATAGGAAAAACATAGCCGGTCTCGCTAAGACCAAGTGCATTTCTCCATGCATGCATAACAACTGAAGATAACGTCTAGGCGGAGACGACTACACCCTATGGGTTTGCCAACCCTACTGGTCACGCCTTCTATCTCTAGTTTTAGCCATTACTGCTGGTGAGGCTACATCCGGCATTCCAGCACATGCATTGCCTACTGAACAGATCTCAGAATCACATATGGATTCCCATACCATAACAGGTCTTGGGATCACAGATGGATTCTCACACCTCAAATAGATCTCAGAATCACACATAGATTTCCATACCCCAACGGGTTTCGAAACCACACATGGATACTAACATCCAAAATAGATCTTGAAATCTCCTCCATAGAAACGTATATGGTTTTTGGAGTGGTTACCGTACGAGTCATCTCTTACGAGTATACTCCCTCGCTTACTACATGCTCCAAAAATCAATCGTCAATTTTCTTGAATGCTCAATACTGGTTCTTTATCAGACAATGAATAAGATGGGGATCACTCCCTAACCGTTTAAGTGGATAGATCTTCTTATCATTTATCCTAGAAAAAACAAAAAGAGTTTATATGTACAGTATGGCGCCGCTAACGGTAACTATACCATATAATTCCCGTGTTTCTCCTAGATATTTACAGAGTTAAAATCCTTTGATGTTAGCAAGGAATATGTACGTACCGTCAAAATTAAGAAGGATTGCATATTTAAGGCCAAGATTTGTTAGTTGGTTATTTAACTATCAAATAAACAAACATTCAGAATAGAGATTACATTTCTCATGGAAACCACCAAGCCTCTTAAATTAATCTGTCATTAATTTAAAATCACATTTCAAATATTTATTAAAATATTCATGTACTTATCTCATCGAGATAAGTACTCACAAACAATTCCTTTTAAAACTTGGAAAACCGTTTCCGCATACTTATAAAATAGTATAAGTATATTCAACAACATTTAGAGAGATTTTCTATTTCAAAATCATATTAAAATAATCAAACCCAAATGTCATTAAAATGGAGCTATAAATAACCCAAACACCATTCATAACTCTTCTTTCTGAGATCATTTAAAAACAAACTCCTTTTTTCATCCTAAAACCATTATAAACCAACTTCTTTCCAACTTCCAAAATCCATTCCCACATTTACAAATTCCTTTAATAATTTCTTTTATTAAATAAATCCCTTTATATAAACCTTTTCTTTAAAAAATAATTTCTTTTCAAATGACCAGTTTATTATTTCTGAACATCTTTTGTAAAATACTTATTTTTTAAAAATACCATTAAACAAACACTAAATCTCCTTAAACAACATTAGTGAGAGAATGACTTTGAACAATCATTAACAATAAATTTTAAAGCAAATAATAATGTTATAATAATAAAAATAATCTTAGAATAATTTATATAGTATAACAATAATAAAACACAGTTGTTAAAATATAATTTAATAACTTAAAACAATATTAGTATATTAATAAATTAATTTTTAAAAAATATTAACATAATAATAAATTAACTTTAGACAACATTAATGTAATAATATAAAAGATAATTTAAACAATATTATTATAATAATAAACTTTTAAATAATATTATTATAATAAGAAATAAACTTTTAAAATAATAATAATATAACAAATACCTTTGAAATAAAATAATCAACATTAAAATGTAAAACAATTAATTTTAAATACTTAGCTTTAATATAATAATAATTTTAAAATAATATTTAACTTTAAATAATGATTTAACTTTAATATGATAATTAGTTTTAAAATAATAATCGATTTTAAAAAATTATTATAAATAACTTTAAATAGTATTAAAGTATAAAATAACTTTAAACTATATTTAGAATATAATTTAATAATTTTAAATGATAAAATATTATAAATAAGCTGGCTTTAAAACATTGTTAATAAAATAATAATTATATAAAACACTTTACTAAAATAATAATTATATAAAACATTTATAACTGTTTGAAATTGAAGTTGATTTAAATCCATAGTCTTTTAAATTCAGAAAGAGGCTTAATGATCACAATGGTACTTAACAAGCTACCATATCATTCAATTTAACCTTCTATGTTAATTACCAGCATTTACATAATCAACATCTATGTAAACAATGAACCATCGCTGGTTAACATATTACTTATTCAAATTGGTATATTAATTACGACATATAATTAGATGTCCAAATCTATAAAATAGCAGAATGAGAATTTATTGTGCTAATTAAATGACCAATTAATTCAACTAGTGAAACAGTGATTTATTCTGCAAAATAATGTCTAAATTACTCTATTCAATTTAATATAATAATAAAGTGTTTATTTGGCAGAATAGAAAACACCCATTAAGTAAAAATTGTTAAACTATGTTACTATCCAAATTAATGTATTTATAATAAGTCAGTTTTAGTTTATCATCAAATTATACTGCATCAAAATTAACAATAGTTTATATCAAAGCATTGTCCTCGTTAATACAAACCCAACACAAAAATCCGTGGGTAAAACAAATTTAATATGGGTGAGATATCACAATTTAAAGTTAGCGACTAAATTATTTTTATTAAACAAAGCAAGAAAATTATTTTCTAACCAAAACTTCAAGGCCCGGGACCCAACAGTGTTCAACTAAAAATGAACATTACCCTTCTTCTTCCTCTTCTTCCAAATTGCTTCCCATCTCCCTGCACACTCCACGTGCAGCATCATGCATGTGCACACACAACCCACACCCCTAACTGCCAAACCAAGGCCACTAATGCACTTTACTCCTCGAGATCGACATATCGCTGTCCCCTACACCCCCAACCACCAGCTGTAGCAATTCTCGCCAGTAACACCAAGCCATAAAACTTCATCTAGGAACCTCAAACGCGACCTGATCGTGATTACCATTTCTTGATCGGAGCTCCCCAAAATTTCCCCATCTGAGCACCTTGCCAGCCTGAACCCAATGCACCTTCGTTGTCGATCGTCATGGAATGTCGTTGAAACTCCCCTAAAAATACTACGATTGTCTATGAACCCAATGACATGAGCGGCGTTGATCATTTCCAACTGTATCATGAGATATGATTTTTTAAAGTTTGGTGACAAAATTTCTCACGTACTGAAAAACTGCGATTTCTCTATCGATGCTCGAAGAAATCGAGTGCGCGATCAATTTTTTGTAAAAAAAACCCAGTAGTTGAAACAAACAATATTGTAGTTAGGAGTTTTGGCTTAGACCGAATGGTTTGAGAAAAATTGATTTTTGAAGCAAGAAGGAGGAGTTTATTTCAATGTCAGACAAACAAATGAAAAGGAGATCAAAGCTTACTGAGTACACGTATATATATGCCAGAGCCATGTCAAAATTAACTTTTGACGGCAAGAGACAACAAGGCAAGGAAGCAAAGTGGCTGCTATCAGTGAAAGAGAATAAGAGCAGGGGGAGACAGTGGCAGAAGGTAAGGAAAAAGGGAAAACAAAAGTTGGCTGCCGTGTACTTGCATTGATTTTCAAATGGATTATGTCATCCCGCTCCACAATATCGCTTTCGCGTACAAGCCGTGAACGAGAGAAAACAAAATGCCGCACAACAATGTGACATGATTAACAAAACAAGAATAAAACACACCGGTTAATAAAGCCCATTAAATTTTCAAAAATGCCAACGTTTGACATAAAATACGTTAAATGAAAATTTAAATATTTATCAAATAAAAAATTATGGAAAAATTATGTAAATTAAATTAAAAATACGTCATCAAAAATCGAACAATTATTTGAAACATAGATTTTATTATAAAAACATGAAATCGAATATTTAAAACTAATTAAATATTCCAAAAATCAAAGTGATAAAATTCTGGTTCGTTACACTGGAGATCTCAAGTAAATTAAAGGAAACTTATTTTGCTAATGCGGCTATGATCAGGCAAAGTGCAGAGATAAGTAGGACTCACAAGAAGATAAGAACACCAAAATTCTATCACAATTACCTTAATGCCAAAGCTAGCGAAAGCAAGATACACAAAATTATTGACTTTGACAATAATGTGTATAGTGGTCATGCTATTGTTAGCACGGCCTTTTTGCAGCACTTCTCTTCCATTTTAAGCAGCACCCGGGATCAAAGCATCACCTTTAATCATATGAATGACATTCCTATTCCTTCTCTCTTCCATGAACAAGCTTCCTCCTTAAGTCAAGACATTTCTAACAAAAAAAAATTAAAGCTGCTTTGTTCTCTATTCCCAAAAACAGCTTTGGGTCCAGATGGTTTTAAATCAAGTTTCTTTATAACATATTAGTCCATAGTCAGTGAAGTTTTTACTAAAGTTATTCATAATTTTTTTTAAAAGTGGCAAAATGTATAAAGGCATCAATAACACAATAATTTATCTTATCCCTAAAGTGCAGTTTCATTTGAATGTTAATCATTTCAAACCCATTAGCTATTGTAATACTATATATAAATGCATTTCAAAGGTTCTTGCATTGAAGTTAAAGCTTGTGTTACCCAGTCTTATAAATCTTTCAATCAAAGTGCCTTTCTGCCTAGAAGGAGCATTGTTGACAGCATACTTCTGACTCATGAGCAGCTTAGAGGTTATGATAGTAAGGATTTAAGTACAAGGTGCTGCTTAAAGATTGATCTCACGAAAGCTTTTGATACAACCAATTGCAAGGCTGTCCTCTTTGCTCTTCATAAGATGAAGTTTTCTATCAAATTTGTTAAGTGGATAGAGGCCTGCGTAACCACATCAAGTTTTTCTATCCAAGTCAATGCTCAGGTTTGTGGTTATTTTGAAGGAAAGCAAGGTTTAAGGCAAGGGACCCTATAAATTCATATCTTTTCTTAATCATGATGGTGTTGCTTATTACTCTTCTTGACAAATA
The DNA here is from genome assembly GCA_030765085.1 of Allium cepa. Taxonomy (NCBI): domain Eukaryota; kingdom Viridiplantae; phylum Streptophyta; class Magnoliopsida; order Asparagales; family Amaryllidaceae; genus Allium; species Allium cepa. Next base: position 694,127,127 of record CM060934.1, read on the forward strand.
ATATGCTATTTTGGTAATAGATTTTCTCCCTAAGTGCAAGGATCCTAGAATAACAAGCTTATGCTATGCTGACGATCTCTTGATTTTCTGTAAACCTAATGAAAAGTTTTTGTGTTCTATTGTGAGAACATTACATAATTTCTACTTACTCTCTGGGCTTCAAATAAATGCAAGTAAATCTTCTATCTAGTTTTATGGTATTCATGACCATGCTATGGCTCCCTTAGTTGCTTCATATAACATTCAACTGCATGGCAGTGATTTGATGTACTTTGGAATCCCTCTAACCAACCAGCATTATCAAGAAGCATCAATATATGAAACTCTATGAAAAGACAACATCCAGATTATGGATGCAGGACAACATATTCCTTTCAGCTGTTGGAAGGCTTACCATTATAAAATCAATCACCTTCGCTATGCAAGTGTACTATTCTATGTTGTACATATCGTCCAAAAAACCAATTCAAATGATTAAGCAGGCTTGTAACTACTTCATATAGTCTGGCTCTCCCTTCTCCAAGAGGGCAATTCCAATATCATTTCACAAAATTTAGCTTTCGTTGAAGCTGGAAGGGTTAGGTATTGTAACAACGATTAAATAAAACAAGGCTGCTAATTCTGTTCACTTAAACAATATTATCAACAACAACTCGATACGTAAAGCATTGTGCCTGAAACGCTACATAGGGAATAAGAATTTCCAGCAGATGGAGTTAAAACCTGATGCTAATTGGGTATGGAGGAACCTATTTATGTTGAAGAAGGATCTGTTAGCCAATTTCCATCTTGCTGTTTCTTCTAAGTCCAGAGCTTCATTTTATGCTCCCCTTGGATTGCTAGAGGCTTTGTTTTGAAGGAAAAGTTAAGTTATCCTAACATAATTCAAACTGGTATTCCCCGTTTACAGGAGTTTCTGACTGATTACATTGAGAATGGAGATGTTAATCTAACGCATTGTAGTAATGCTAGAGTGAGAGAATTATGGCAACTGGTTGCTGCTACAAAACTTCCTTCAGGAAAGCATGATAAATTAAAATAGGGCAGTGAGCAGAAGGAACACTCTGTTTCCTACGTTGTTTGCACCAAAAATTGGCATAAACATCCAATAGTGATTGTGTAGAGTAATAAATGAAGAATATTAAATGTAAACTGAGAGAATATAGCAATAAGAAATAAACAAATAATAGAGAAATAACAATTTATAGCGGTTCGGCGTTGTTTGCCTACATCCACTTTGAAGAGATAACTTTATTAATCACTTTGTAAACTGAGTGTACAATAGGGATCAGATGAAAATCCTTAGTTACAAAAAAATACAAAGCAATAAGCACCATCTAGGTCCTAAAAATGAATAATCAAGTCTGTATTTATAAGGGAAGACAGTGAAATATCTCCCTGAAAATTCGATGGAAGGCTCTCCTGATACATAGGGGCCTATAGGAGAGATTGTATGGCCCAAATCCCAAGGAATAGGGATCGAGACTGATCCCTATTTAGGTAGATGTAGGGTCTGCGATCCCTATGAGGGGTACTTCATGCTGAATAACACTTGTCCTTCAAATTTCATGCCAATTGGATCTGTAGATGTTGAGTTACTGATCGATCTTTGTTTGTAATGTGTTGTGTAAGCTAATTTTGGCCGATCCCTCTAGAGAGTAAAAGGCGGATCCCTCTTAATTCTTCATCTTGGGATGCAATCCCTAAGGTGTACTCCCTAGGGTTCCCTCCTCTTATTTCCAAAGTTTTAAGTGTAATGTACTTTCGGATTTTGAGATATCGATCATTTTCTGTTGAGTGACATTGTTGGCCTAAATACGATCTGATCCCTTTGATACGATTCCTTTGATATGATCCCTTTTATAATATCCCTTTTATACGATCCCTTTTACGTGATCCTTTTCTTAGGTGAAGTAATTTGTCCATAACTTGAGCATACAAACTCCAAACAACTTGAGATTTGAAATTTAGCCTCATGGGCCTTCCTTGCCACTCTATATTGATCTCACCCAGTTTGGAAAAAAAATAAGGAATGTACCGATCCTCTAGGAGAAGGGATAGGCATCGATTCCCTGTTTTGGAAAGGTATTAATCCGTACTTAGAATATTCTAAAGAGTCTATCTATTGGTCTCGGTTGATCGTCGCTTCATATCATTACATGCACTTGATCTTTGAGCCTAACAATCATCTCTATGTGCTGTCTTCCTCGACGATCGTCTAGTTTAAGTTGTGCAGTAAGTTTGAATATAGCCGGACCAAAAGTCCGGATAATACTTGCCCTCCAAAGTACATCTTGTGTCGAATATGACGTGCTTTGAATCGAAACAAGTTAGAGTCGCCGGAAAGAAATCCATCCAATTTTCTGAATAATCACTATCCTTCCATTGAATTATTTTCCCTAAGTGTCGTATATCTATTTGATCGTCATGATGCTTGGTTGATTTCCAATAGTATAAATTCAGGATTGTATTCAACCAGTTGCTATTTGTGTCCAGTTCTACAGGGCTAGCAAGCTTTTCTATCCAAGTCAGTTTCATTTTTGAAAGCTTCATGTCAGAATTCAATTTCTGTTGATTTGAAAAATTGAAATTTTAGAATGTACATGTGCATCTTTAGACAATGCCTTCCTCATTGGCTCCCGGATGTGTTTGTACATTCGCGGATTATTGCCAATTCCTTATAGTTTAATTGCAATTCCTTGTTTGTTTTTAAATTTAAATAGGGGTTGTAATAGGTTATCCAATGAGAAGGGACTTCAAGTTCAACAGGGATGATGGCCTTATAGTCATAAGCAAGGGTGATTGGAATATGGTCAGTCGTGGACCTATGGGCGGTTCTTTATGCCTATAATGCTAATGGAAGTTTGTGAACCCACTTGCCTCTAACCTTTTCCAAATTCTTCCATAGAATGGAATTAATGATTTTTTAATAGCTTCGACTTGTCCATTAGTTTGAGGGTGGGCAACCAACGCAAATCTTTTCTCAATATGATGCCGATGGCAGAATTTTTTGAATTCAACACTGTCGAATTGGGTCCCGCTATCAGTTACAATTGTTCAAAGAAGACCAAAATGACAGATGATATTTCAAACAACAAAGTTGGTTACTTTTTTCGTTACGATTGCGGCTAAATGTTAAGATTCAGCCCATTTTGTGAAGTAATCCAATGCTACGATAGTGTATTTCACACCACCTTTAGAAATTGATAGGAAGCCGATGATGTCAATACCCCAAGTGGCAAACGACTATGGACTGACCATTTGTGTAATTTCCATCGGTGGGGCTCTCAGAATTTCTGCAAACATCTAGCACTTGTCGCATCATCTAGCATAATTAGTTGCATCTTGATTGACAATTGGCCAGTAATAGTTATAGAGGAGTATTTTGTTTAGCAGGGTTTTCCCCCTAATGTGGTCGCCACATTCTCCTTCATGGACTTCTCTAAAGACGCGTTTCATTTCATCATGGGCGATACATCGAAGCAAGGGAATGGAAAAACCCTTTCTATATATGACTCCTTCTCGAATGATGTAGCGTGAAACTTTGAGGAGGATTTGTCATTTTTCATTCCTGCATCCAGAAAAGATCCCTCATTGCAGATAACCTTTAATAGGAGTCATCCACGACCCCCTTTCTGGCTCAATCTTTAGAACCTAATCAATTTCCATCTAGTCGATGCTCGGAGTATTTAGTACTTCAACCAGGACCAAGCCCATTTTCCATACATCCTTGGAACTGGCCAGCTTGGCCAGTGAGTCAGCTCTCTCATTTTATTCTCTAGGGATGTGTGTAATGGTGTAATACTCAAAGTCTACCAGTAGCTCTTAGACCTGCCGAGATATATGAGTAAGTTGCTACCCCTAACATGATAATCTCCTCTAGTTTGGCATACAACTAACCGAGAATCACAAAAGATTTGTAAAGTTTTCACTCCTAGTTCTCTAGCAAGTTTGAGCCCGATGATTAAGGCTTCATACTCAACCTCGTTATTTGTTGCAGGGAAGTTGAGCTTCAGGGCATAACAGATCGATCATTCCTTAGGAATCACTAACATGACTTTGGCACTAGAACACTAATTGTTGGATGATCCATCCGTGTGCATTTTCCATCCGTTGGTCGGTTCTCCACAGCTCCTTAGAGAGTCATCTGGTGCAGTGAATTTGACTATAAAGTCTACCAATGTCTGTCCCTGGATAGCTCTTCGAGGGAGATAAGTGATATCGAATTGGCTCGGCTTTATATTTCATTTGAGCAAGCTTCCAGATGTCTCGGGTTGTTGTAAGACCTATCATAGCGACTGGCTGATGTAGACATTGATGGGCTGAGGCTGGAAGTAAGGGTGAAGATTTCATAATGTAATCAACAGTCAATACGCGAGCTTCTCCTACTTCGGGTAGTCTCTTTTAGAACTTGTCGATCGTTCTCTAACATAATATACTAACCTTTAAATTCGATTCTCTTTGCATAACTATGTGACATATGATGTGTACCGACACCACTAAATGGATGGATAAGTCTGCATAATCCAGTGGTTTGGATAGAATGAAAGGTCTCTCTAAGTGATCTACCAGAGCTTGAAATGCATATATGCAATCCCTCATCCTTTCAAAGTTCCTTTTCCCTCTCATGATCAAGTCAGAGAAAGGAATACACTTCTCGGTGGCCTGGAGTTGAAGTGGCTTAGGGCGGTAACCTTCCCATTTAAGCTCTATACCTACTTAATCATCTTTAATACTTTGATGCTTCGAATTTCTTGAATCTTCTCGATCTTCAATTCCGTGGGAGTTAATGGTGAAACCCAGGAATTTCCCCGACGCAATGTCGAAAGAGCATTTCAAAGGATCGAGTTTCATTCATATTTTTGGAGAACACTGAACATTTGTGCCAAGTCACCAATGTGGTCGTTTGATCGCCATGACTCCACTAGCATATCATCCACATATACTTCCATCGATTGCTTGATCCGGTCTTTGAACACCCTGTTGACAAGTATCTGGTAAGTAGCTCCAACAATATATAGTTCAAATGACATCATAACAAACAATATAGCCTTAGATCGGTAATGAAGCTGGTGTGCTCGTGGTCGGGGACGTGCATCGGAATCTAGTTGTATCCGGGGTATACATCCATAAATGGAAGTAGTTCATATCCAATGGTTGAGTCTACCAATTGGTCGATCCTTAGAAGTAGAAATCTGTCTTTTAGGCATGCCTTGTTTACATCTGAGTAGTCGATGCATGTTTTCCACTTTCCATTAGCCTTTCTCATAAGAACCGGATTGGATACCAATTTCGGGTGGAGGGGATCACAGATAAACCTAATGTTTTTGAGTTTATCCACCTCCTATTTAAGTGCAACAGATCTCTCTGGATCCATGTAGCATTACTTTTGTTTCACCAGAACATGCCTTGGGTCGATATTCAATGTATAGCCCATGATAATCGACAAGATCCCACACATGTTAGAATGTGTCCAAGCGAAGACATCAAGATTCGCTCGGAGAAAGCCAGCTGATTCCTTTATCACCGTTGAAATGAGATGTGATTCGATCTTCTGGACCGGTGATGGGACATCATGGCTGACCATATGTCAATGGCTAGCTCAACGGGTGCAGCTTTGGATTCTTCATCTATCGGGTCTATATCTTTATAGAACCGACTGTGATGTTTTTGCTTTATATTAGCCTTATGTTATGAGCTAAAAATGCTTAAGTGGATTTGCCAAAGTAGTGGGATCGATTCTAATTCCTTGTATTAGTGGGACTTAAGCAGTTTTTGGTTTGACATGAACATATTAAACCATATGAACTCGAAATCAAACAATGGGACATGCCATATATGACTTGCATACTTGAACTAGCATATGGCCTTGAATCCGATGTTTACCACTTCAAACTTAGATAATTTAGCATATTTTTACTTATACAGATTGTAACACATGCCCAAAAAAAACTTGAATATGGATGTCAGATCCTTATATGTGATAGTTGATCCTTGAATTTGAATGTAAATGTTGCGCTTATCCATCGATGTGAAATCAGGTTGGAAAGGTTAGCAATGACGGTCATTCTAATTGAACTCTTGAGTTTTTCCATAAGTGCCACATAGTATTGAACTATATTACACTACACAACGTCACATTAAACTATACATAGCATGGCAGATGTCTGAATTGGGTTTTGCAAAGTCGCCGAGGTGATGGGATCAATGCCATTTCATTGCTTAGGCAAGTCTTGTAACTTCAACACTTTGGTGGTGCATGTAGGCACGGAGAATGACAGTTGGATTTGATGTCAATCCCCATGTTCTAGTATTTCTCTAATGCATAGTTAATGGAACGGAAGCTGATTAGGTCGGCATGTGATGACAATTCACTCTGGTTGAACTTCTGAATCACGTCATGAGCTAATGAGTCTGATAGTGAAGGGTTCTAGATGCGTTAAATGATTATCTGCAAATAGACAAAGATCAATCTTAAAAGCACGTCGAGTCAAATGTCGAGTAGGGTTCAGCCTCGTGTTGCATGCAGATGCATAGCTAGCTCTTGTGTTGAATTTGAATTTTCTTGTGTATTCGAGTAACGCACTTTCCATTCAATGTACTTGCGATCCATTGCTCGTCATTTAGGTTGGAATGATATTTAGTCGCCCATGAGTCCGGGCATTGATCCGATGATTCTATCTCTAAGCATCCTTTTGGTCAAAGTCTCGATTCGTTGTAAACATTAGGTATGAGTCACGGTATTGAGCTATCTTAGTCAGTTTTCAGATGATCACATTTCTACCCTCGCTCTAGGGTTGATAAATATACTGCTTGGACGGTCAAGTCTCGTCCTAGTCGTGTTTGTACTCCCTCTTAAGCTCCAAAGACATAGAGTTGATCGATGACTGGTCGGTTCACATTCATATTGATTCTCGCTCGCTCCTTTTAATTTAAGGGTAAATGTCGATAAGTGGACGGGTAAGTCGCATTTGTTTTGGATTTACACTCTTTCCCATCGATTCGTGGGATCGAGTTTTTTGATGGAAGGATGAGTCGCACCTATTTAGGATTGTATTCTGGCTTTTCCTTCCTGGGGGAAGACTTCAATGCCCCATCAGATTTTAGGAATGAGCCGAGTACTAGACGATCAATCACATCCACTTTTGATGTTGGTATTACTATACTCTAGGAAAGGACCAAAGAATGGATACTTAAGTCACATCTAATCTATGGCTATTGCTTCCACCATTGAACAAAGGGAAAGGATCGGTGTGTGGACGGTCAAGTCACGTCATTTTCGAACTGCTCTTCTAGTCGAATCATGGTCAGTGCTAGCGAATGAACAATTGTGTCACATTCATTCAGAGCTGGATGCTAAGTCACATCTATTTTGATCTATGTTCTCCTATCGAACTAAGGGATAGAATTAGTTCAGGAGCGGTTGAGTCATGCTCATATTGTCACGACCCATTTTTCCATACCGATTTAAACTGACCTTAAACCACACTTGTTAGCCAAATCGCATGGGAAGATAGATAGTGAAAGAAAGAAAGAAGGTAAAAATAGAAAGAAGATAGAAGAAAAGAGAACAATCAGAATCACACAACGGAACGAATAAACTATAATGTAAAAAAATCTTTACACTAATCCAAAACTATTACTTTAATAACATATACAGACTTTAAATTAGAGTTACAACCATTCAACTCGGAAAGTTTATAACAACCTGTCCTTACAACTTGTTGACAACACAACCAAATACAGACTTATAAGCATCTACGTGAATTTGTCTCCCGATTCCAACTTCTCTCCTGAAGCTTCAACTCTTCCAGCTAAACCTGGAAATATGCTCAGTCTGACCCGAGCATATAGGAAAAACACCAAGCCGGGCCAGTCTGGAAAATCAGCGTGAGAAACACACTTAACTTAATTAATTAAAGTTTAAAAATCCTTTTGAAGTCAAAGGTATCTCGTAAGACCACGCCACAAATAAACATGTCGGGTTTTTACTTTACGATAACCAAAACATTTCTTATAAAATCCTCTGATATTGTAATGGTGTATATATACAAATACTTAATCAAATAGCCGAAAATGTTACATTATTAAATTCCAGCATAATAGCCACAAAGTGGGTTCTACAATCAAAACCGTAAAGGGCATGTAGGGAGAATGGATTTCCAACGAATGATTAGGCATTGGGGTGCCACCTATCACAATACCTGGTCTAGATCAGCGTACAGAGGACGCCCCCGTTCCCGTGCAACACAAGACCGGACTACCCTTTACTGGATAGCCCGAGTAAGATCACCCTGCAATTGGGATCAGAAACCACCTACACAACTGAAATAAAAGGGGACTTCTAGACTGGGATGACCTTACCCTACTTGGGTGCTACCTACTTAGCCTTGCTGCATATCCCCTCATTTTCAGTCATTCTCGGTTGATGAGGTTCGAGGCTCAATGTTACCTTTTTAGAACATATCACTTAGAATGTTCGCCATCCTCCTGACGATGTTCTGAAAGCGTTCATCCATACAAGTCGGTTTCGGGTTCGAACGTAACCGAAGGCACTATTCCTACTACATCCATTTTGGAATCACCCTCAAGATTAGTAGTGAGTAGCCTTTGCACTTCACTGCTCCATCTTCGACTCCAAGCTCTTGTCTTCATCATGAAAACGTACTAGTTGGATCGAAGTGGTTTTCGAATTATAAATGATCCCGGTCTCTTCAAAACAACGTTCGCTATTTTCCAGTAAACTCAACCCCGGTTCTTTAGCACAAACGAAATATAAGATCGAAGTTCACCTCCTAACAGTTAGTAGACGGGTCTCCTTATAATTCGTCCTAGAGAACAAACGAGTTTATACGTACGGCATAGCACCTCGAACGGTAACTGTACCATATAATTCTCGATTTTCTTCTAGATATTTTCAAAATTAAGTTTTTGTCCAGATTTGATAGTCGGCTGTTTAACTATCAAAATAATCGATCAATATCAACCAAGTTATTTCCCATTGCAACTATTAAGCCTTGTTCTCATTTAAAATCTAAACAGATTAAAATTTCTAAGAAAGCTTATTTAATTGGGTTAATATATATATATTTAAAACAACTTCTTTCCAAATCATACTTATACAATTTCCAAATACATTTCTCAAGTTTATTAAATAAAAATATTCTTTTTATAAAAGTTTTCTATAAAACAACACTTATATTTAATAGTTTATAGTGAAGAAAATTTACTTAAATACTAATTTATAAAAGTTTACTTTTCAAATAATTATTACAAAAATAGTTTTTATACTTGCAATAGTTTAAGTAATACATACTTATAAAAAATTATACCTTTATAAAGATTTCCAAAAATAATAAATTAACTACTTTGATAGTTCCAAAAATATTTATCAATTCTTTAAAAAAACATTATTAAAATAATATTCATTTTTAAAAACAAAACTAGGTTCAAAAACGAATCTAAACAGAATAAGGCTTATCAGTCTCAACGGTACTTATCAATCTACAATTCACAGACAATACAGATATTCCAAATCAATCAGCTTCCATAGATCGATTCACATTATATTCTCAAATATAATTAACAGAAAAATAACAGATAATATGCATGAATAAACAGATCAGAGATTATCATTGCTAGTAAAGAATTACACAGATAATATCAGATTGATAGCTTAAACTACCACAGAAGTTAAATTAAATATTTAGCGAAATGGTGTCTGTTTCCGCTGACCTGATGTCAAATGGTTTGAAAAATCTACAATTAACACGACTATATTGGTTTGGGAACATCTTATCAGATATGCCGCACAATTATACTCCAGCATTCACTACCAAACGGTAATTTAATTCTGTCTGTAAAAGCTTATAAAATTTCACTTATTTAATTTCACAATGGGTCGTACAACGACGTAACATCCGTTGATGCGAACCATCTTCTTAATAACTCTTTATTACATGTGAAATTAAATAATTATTATATATATAAATCACTTAATAATTTGTATTGCTTCAAAAGTATAAACATTTTATTTCACTTAATTATCTTAATTATACTTAAGTTTGTCCAAATAAACTCAAGTATTAATAATAAATTTTTTTAAAAGAACGACTAAATGATAATAAAATAACTTATTTAAATGTCCTAAAGTAAATAGACTTAAGGTAAAACAATTTTATTATTTTTAAAATTTCTTGTTTATAATAAACTTAAATAAACATTAAAAAATAAAAGTGGATTGGTTCAAATCATATACTTTGATCTACTCACTTATTCCATGCTTGCTATATACTTTTGAAAAACACAAATGGTTATGATTTAATTTTTTTTACTTTATAAAAATTTTCTTTATTAATAAAGCTTGTTAAAAATATAACAAAGACCCATGGGCCCGAGGCCCAATACCTAGAGACAACAAACACCCGAACCAAATTATTAATATAACGCAATGCACACGGGCCGAAGCCAAACCATCAACTAGGAAACAAACCCGAAAATCTATTCCTTCTCCCCTTAACACTCTCTACTCCCAGACTAACACTCCAAGACCGTCTGAAATCCTTCTCCACAAACCGAAAACGTCACCGACCAACTCGCCAACAACCTTCTCGAACAAGAATTGATCACGAACGAAACTCGGCCCTGCATTTAACCCTTCTTCTCACTTAACTCAAATCTTCCATGGCCAAACACCACGTGCACACGGTGCACATGCACCACCGCTTCGATGACCCTTCCTACCCCACGAACCCCTGAATCGGCGTCCCTTCTTCTAATGGTCAACATCGCCACCTCGACGATGACTCGAATCCACCCTAGACGAAAAGCAATCCTCGCTTGAATCATCAGAAAAACCTCGGCCAAAACTTCGACGAACTACTCTCACCAAACTCCACCAATCGAATCAACTCCACCACCGATCGAAAGGTCTACCCTAACACTATCCCTCTGCCAAAAATTGTATGCTCCGGTGTCCGGTTTCAACGCGACGCCACACAAACCGATACCACCCTTAAACCCTAAAAACGACTCGAACAACCAATCCCAACCTAAAACCCAAATTCCGCTACGGTCAACGCCTCCCTAATGTCCTCCTTCTCCCTCCAGTCAAAGCCGCGTCATCTTTCGACGACGAGATCGTTAGAGTTTAATTTTTGAACGAAAACCATTCATTTGTCAATTTCTCCAGGTACACAAAACTAAAAAATTTAATTTTACCACTAAAATTCATATTTCTATACATGAATCATAATTGTGTGTTTGAATCCTTGAATTAAAAACATTAAATTTCCATTAAAATATGATACTTACTGTAAAAACTTATAAATCATAAACTACACAGCAAAATTTAACCGTAAACTATTTTTAACTAATACTATACTAGAAAATGAACATATTCCTAGTTTACATCAGCATGCAAAATGAACTAGGTGAAAAGATATAGATTTTTGAATTACCGGGATGAACAATATTCACAGTTTAAGAGAGGACGGAACAATTTCATTACCAGGTTAAAAAGATTAAGGTTTCTCACCTTCCACATTGATTCCAAAAGCTTTGAAGTTTGAAGTTGAAGTCTTTAATTTGAATATGAACTTTCTTTAAAATCTCCTGATGGTTTGAATTAAACAGAGGATGGTTCCAGATCTATTTAAATCCCAGACTTGTACAGAGTTCTTGTTTTTCTTCTTTTTATTTTAAATTTTGATTTTGTTGCTTAAAAATTTTGAACAGCGATAAATTTTGAACAGATATATTCTTTGAAACAACACGGATCTAAAATCTATATATATACACACAAACTTTGAAATATTTGTTCAGATTGGAAAGAGATTTTGGAGGCTGAAATGATATTTTCTTTTGCTGAGTGAAATTTTGAAAAGAAAGAAAATAATTATCACAACATGTTTCAGCTGTTTTACTTCCAAATGTAAGTTTGTTTACTGATCTTAATTTTTATTATTAACTTACCCATGGTTTTTAGTTTATACAAAACTGTTTTTGCTAACTGTTTTTTTTTCGAAATTTTAAATAGTTTGGTTACCTTGTTTTTGTTAACAGTAAATGATTTTGAGGTCTTTATTTATATACAAACTATAAAAGGTTTCAAAGTATGAATGTATACTTAAAGAAAAAAAGACAGCCCAAAGTTATCTTTGTTTTTGACTAAGTAGAAATGTATTTGTCACTAATACATTTTAAAACAAAAATAAGAATTAGATTAAAATAATACTTAAGGTATGTACTCTTATACATTTTAAAATAAAAGTGAGAAACTAATCAATTAAAATAACACTCTTCTTGATTAATATACTTATATATATATATATATATATATATATATATTGTTACTTAAATGAAATAAATAACATTCAATAAGTACACACCCTATATTCAAATGTTATTTAAAACAAGGATAACAAAGTGATACAAAATTATTTTTAATCCTTCATGTATATATGTAACCATATATACATCTTTTAATTTATAATATAGAAATACATTATTTTCAAATAAACTAAATTCATTAGTTATATACATACATACACACAGATATATATATATATATATATATATATATATATATATATATATATATATAGTTTCTCCTATTTATATTTATGTGATTATTATAACATCCCTTAATTTATAACATTTTTATCTATTTAAATATTATAAATTTTCCCTTTTAACTTATATTACATATATATAACCCTTCTTTTTGAGCAAGACGGGCGTGTAGCATGACACTACACAACCGATTAGAAGCATATATATATATATAACCCTTCTTATTCAAGATGTTTTTATATATATAATTATTTTAGAAGCTTCCAACTTAAACTCCTTTTTTTATTTAATATAAACAACATTGTTTACATACCCAAAATCAAAAATATTCCTTTTACTTCATTATCAATTTAAATCCAAAATTTTATATACATATAAATTTATTATTCCTATATGTAAAAATATAAGTATATGATTTTTCCCAATTAATTTTAATTCTCTATTTTATATTCTATCTTTAGAATATATTTATCTCTAAAACAAACTACACATATTTAATCTAAAATAATATATATATATATATATATTCTTTAAAACAAAATATACGAATACAAGAAATTCCATTTAATCAATCTGTATTTTAAAATAGATCTGAAAATTCAAAATTTATTAGTTTTGGAAAATTGTACGCAATTATTAATCATTGATTGATGGGAATAATGTATATTAAAATACAATATTATTTCATATTATTATTTAATATTCACAACTCGGATGTCCAAAATCTCGGGTCGTTACACATATGGTTTCATACTCCTCTTGAAAGATCAAAGTAAGGTGATGGAGAATGAATAGTCAAGTCACACTCATTCATGATTTATTATCCTATCCACACTTTCGTTATCGAAACTATTCAAAGACATTCGAGTCACACCTATTTGTGGTTGGTGTGGATCGGTACCGACCTTCGATCCACTGGCATGATATAGAAAGTTTAGATCGATATTGCCTATTGATCTGATGGCATGATAAAGTCGGTTACCCAGATGTCATTCCAATTGGTTTTATATTAAGGCCTCCCTACAATCATTGCCTTGAGCGTAAAGAACACCAAGCAGGAGCTATAGTGAGCTGTCGTATTCAGCTTTCAGTAATTTGTACACCTACCTCCAGTCTTGGTTAGCGGAGTTAGTTCATGGATGTTCGAAATCCATCCATAATGATTATATACTCCTCTTATCGAGTTCAGGTCAGAGTTTATGGAATAACGAGTGTTTGAACCACACTCATATATTTGTTTATACTCATATCGACACCCTGGGGATAAGAGTTTATTAGTGGGTGGTCACCCACAATTTGTGTTTATACTCCAATCCACACTCTGGGGACATAGAGTTATTTGATGGGTGGCCAGTCACACCCGTTTGATGCTTATACTCCAGTCCACGTTCTAGAGACCGGAGTTGGTCGATGGACGGTCGAACCTTGTCCATCCTTTTGTTTTTATACTTTGGTCCATACTCTAAGGACTAGAGTTTTATGATGGGTGATTTGTCACACCCGTTTTTGAATTATTCTCCACCTATCGGGTCAAGGTTAGGAGTTGTCAAATGAATGGTCGAGTCACGTTCATTCGCGGTAAGGAATTCTACCCCTAGTGCCAAGGGCAAAGATTAGCGAGTAGAAGGTCGATTCATGTCCATTTTGTGATTAACCAATGGATGGTTGGATCATATCCATGCTTAGGTTGGTTGGTCAAGTATTGTCCAATTTTCTTTCTACTCTTCCCGGTAAGTCGAGGTAGAGAGTTGTTGGATGGACGATCAAGCCGCATCTACCTCAAGTTGCAGTCGTATCCTCATGTCAAGGGTAGTGGTGATGAGTAGATGGTTAGTCACACCTACTTTTAGTCAAGCTCCCAAACTGCCCCTTGTGTTCAGGGAAAGAGTCGATGTGTGGACGGTCATATCATGTCCATTCTAGTTGAACCTTGTTCTCGCTGAGTTTTGAGAGAGGCATTAGTATTTTGGAAAACTTTAAGTAGGAGTTAGGAAGTGGATGGTCGGGTCATGTCCACTCCAATCTTTGGTCTCCAAGTCAAGTGTGGAGGTCAAAGAGTGGATGGTCAATCATGTCCACTTTGTATCGAAGATTGAACCTATCGGGCTTTGATTAAGGCATAGATGTTCTATCATAGTTGAAGCATAGAGTAGGAAGTTGATGGTCGAGTCACACCCACTTTCTATTTTGAGTCCTTGCCCCCAAGTCAAGGGCATATGATAGCCGATGAGCGGTTGAATCACATTCGTATTGATGATCCTCAAAAGGGTCCAGTCAAGGTCCATGAAGGTTGGTTGGCCCCCAACTCTAAATACTTGGCACCTGCATCATTTGAAAGTAGTTTTGTTCAAGTTGGTCTTAGTTTACAACATAATTGAAATTGAAACAAATCTAATTGATAAGTGAAGTAGTTTCGTATGCTCGCTATTCCACTTTGCCCCAGCCCTTCTCGGCTATAAGTCGACCGTAGGTGGTCCAATTGATAATCGAAGTTCTTTATTGATAGGGGTCAGATGTTCCCTACCCACCATTCTATGGGACTTGCATATATTGTTTGAAATTTTCCTTTCCGTATCATCTTTCCAGTCACATCATGGAGATGTTTGCAATCACTGGTGTTATGGCCGTGTGTATCTTGAATTGTACAACATTTTTGGATTTCTTTTAGGTTTCGATGAACTCTCTCGAGGCTTGCTTCTAGTACTACTTCGAGTTATGAGTCTCCAAGTGGATGATATCGATTGAGTTTTTCAAAGGAGTATATGTGTCAAATTTTGGGATTCTAGATCATCTTCTAGAATCTGAGTCCTCATCTAGGGCCTCAATACTGCCTTCACTTTGAATTCCTTTGGCCAATAGGCCAACATCATTCTTTCTCCAAGCCTGTGATACCTCCTCCTTGCTTAGATTTTGGTTCACTTTGTAACAGAAATGATCCAAGGTCATAGGAGGCTCTCCAACTTACCAGTTACCAAAGTCAGTAGTGGGGATGATTCCCTTTATCCAAACCATCAGTATGATATTCTCGTTAGGATTACTCGCTTTAGTGATGACGACGTTGAATATCTATAGGAAGTCTTTATGTGGCTCGCCTG
This sequence comes from Allium cepa, assembly GCA_030765085.1. NCBI lineage: Eukaryota > Viridiplantae > Streptophyta > Magnoliopsida > Asparagales > Amaryllidaceae > Allium > Allium cepa. Next base: position 694,142,795 of record CM060934.1, read on the forward strand.
ATCTTTGGAATCAATTGGATAATGACATCACATCCTTGATGTGAGTTGCATGCATCTTGAATTGCTCGACAAACTCTGATTCGGTTGATCGAATGAGGAGATGGACCTGTGTAACGACCCATAATTTCGCTACTTCGAAAATAAATGATTTTGTTTATTTCAAAGTTAAAAAGGTTTAAAAAACTTAAATAAATAAGCTATATATAATAATTAATAATATAAAAATTATTTATTCTTATAGTTCATAATTAAAATGTATAATATTTGGATTTTAGAACAAACTGGCAAAAGTTAAGTTTTGTTAAAAATAAATAAGTGCTTAAATAAATAGGTTAAAATTGTTGTTTGAAAACTTAAATTATATTGAAATCACTTAATAAATATATTAGAAGTATATTAAAGGGTTTAAAAATATGTTTATAACCGTTTTACAAAAATGTTCAGATTTTGTCACATTTTATCACTTTTACATACACTGTAAAAATCGAGATTTAGATATTGTTTAAATATGGTTTGATAATGTGAACAGACGTTTTCAAATTTATTTAAAGAAGTAAGAAGTTCATTTTTTTAAAGTTTGGTTTACATAAATATATAGTTTATCAAAAACATCAAATTTTGACTATAAATTTGTCAACAAAAACAATGTTTTCAACATAAACAAGTTGTCGCTACATTGTTGCAATGTGATATGTTTTCTAACATACATATATACATATGTACACCTTTACAAACTAAAAACATATTACATTTAACACATGAGACAATAGTTTTTAATAGGAAAGTATATATAAATAAAATAAAAGAACATGATTTGACCAATTTAAATTTAATTAGAATTTTGTAAAACCACATCATTACATAGATATCGTATCTCGTTAATGAGATGGTATGTATATGCATGGAAATGGAGAAAAAGGGTATTTAAGTATTTTAGAATTAAGAAAAAAAGCATAATCATTTCATAAGTACATAATCCAAATCCTACCATCATATCCACCATTAGTGCACTTACTATCATCCTTAACCAAAGTCCAAAAGTAGAGAAAAGTATGGTAGTCACTTGCCATCCAAAACTCAAGTATAAATAGCACACACATTTCTCACAAAAATTCGTAACCCATTCTCTACGTTTCTCTTCAATTTCCTTTAGCTATTCTTCTCCATTCTCTTCCACCATCTCCATCAAGCTCCAACATCACCAAAATCCACATCCACCTCGACCAAGCACACCGCCACCCAACTCCATTCGGCCACACCCTCACCCCACGGCCAAGACCACCTCCACCTTTGCCGAGCCTCTAAACCCACACACCCACTACCTATAGCCAAGGCCAAGCCCTGCAAACACACACCCACACCCAAATCCGAGCATCCAAGGCCGTTTCCCTCCCCTATAGCTCATGCAACCACTCCTCCAAATGTGAATAAAGAAAAGAACATGTAACAAAAAGCGAAAGAAAAAATAAAAGAAAAGGAAAAGAAATCTGGAATTCGAGAAGTTTGAGAGGAGAGCGCGTTAGGACGTAAAGCATGCTAGTTTGCGAAAAAGTTGACTGTAGAAATGAAGGTGAGAAATTCCCATCGCTTTATTATGTTTTGGTTATGTTATAATTATCTTGATTATTCCATTTATATGAATTGTTTTTAGGATAATCCATTTGAATGCAATGACACTTATAATATTATACCCATTATTGTATATGTTAATGACATATGATTGGTTGTATGGTTATTATGTTAATATTGACATAATTATTATCATTATTGATTAAGTAATCATTTTGTTAAATAAAACCTCATTTTGGATGAAATGAATGTCTGGACATGTTGGTTGAATGGGTGAATAGTAGATAATTCACACAATTATGTTTGTATTATCATCGTAGTTAAATTTGTTATGTTGCTTAATTGAAATAATCAACTATTTCCTTTGTTATAAAGACCTATTTTCATATGAGATATATTAGAATAAATAAGTCTCTTTTCAAAATTGGAATTAAAAGTAAAATCTAAATTTAAATCGAATTTAAATTGTTAAGCAAAATTGAAATTGAAATTGAAATTTGAGTTGAAATTAAAGATGGAATTGAAATCCAATTTGAAATTGAAGTTGAAATTAAGTTTAATTTGAAGTTAGAATTGAAACTGAAAAGAAATTGGATTCAGAAATTTAATGATAATATAATATGAATATAATAATATTATAGTATGAAAATTGTGAAAATACACTTTAGATACTTTAAACATTGAAAAATATCGATTTGAAATGGTTTATAATGTTTTTGTGACGACCCGGAATTTTGGGCGATATCAATTTAATAATCTTTATTAATAATTTAAATTGGTTTGATAATTTTCTTTTATAGTTATTTTAAATTGGCAAGTTTATTCTTTTCAAAATTTAATAGTATTTAAATTGGTAAAATTTACCTTTCAAGCTAATAAAATTATATTTTGTTATAATGTATATATATGTATATACATTGTAATAAGAAGTCTTTGGTTTAAATTTAATAAGAAGATATATTTTCAAATTATAATATATATTGTGATTTGAAGCTTTGTTTTAAATGTAATATTTTTCAAAAGCTAATTAAGGTTAATTCTATATTTTCAAAGTATAAGATAATTATTTATTGTTAAAATGTGATAGTTTAAATAAGATTTATTTTATTTTGTTTTCTTTTTTAAAAAAATACTAAACTAAAATTGTTATATATATATATATATAGTTTTAAACAAGCTTTCTTTTTAAAATATCTCTTAAACTAGAATAGTTTGTAAACATAAGTAATATATAAATAAATTATTAAATTCACATTTACATAAATATAAATACAAATTCATATTACACAATTTAAAGGAAAACATAAATACTTTTATAATAGGGATTTAAACATAATAATCTATTTTCAAAAACTTGTAATCTAAAGTGAATTTGTGATGACATTTGTCTAAATTAATTAACAAGTGGCAACTTTATTTTGTTCTTTAAAAATTTAATTTATAAACAAGGTAACATAGGAGAAAAAGCTGGTTTTTCATCTCTCGGTTCAAAATTTTCTTCAACTTCTTTTCTTCATCCTTTCTTAAAACTAAAATTTTATACAAATCAGAAACTATTACAAACCTGAAAACTGAAACCAAAAGCAAAATCAAGCCTGAAATTTAAATCTGAAACTATCTCAAATTCAACAGCTTGGTTTTCAGCCTTCAACATGCAAAGTACAAATTCAACTCAGCAACAAGATTTCAAAATTTTAAAGACCAATTCAAAATGCAAGTTCCAGATTTCAACTTAAAAGGCTGCAGAGTTCTCTATTCTTAAAAATAGGTGAGTAAACATTTGAGTTTAAAAACCGTTTTTAAAACCTATGAAAATGATTAAATGTTTGTGATAAATTGCTATAGGATATGATTGTAGATGTTTATGATGTGAATGCATGTATATATATATTTATATATATGAATGTCTATGCATATGAATGTATATGTCTGTATGTATATAGCTTGAACCTGTGATGATTTCTGTTCCAAGCAATAGAACAAAAATTCCTTTCTTCCAAATGATTTGTTGTTAGGCCATGTTGTTTAAAAAGAAAAGTACCGCAACATGATAATATTAATTTAAAAATGATAATAGGAAATTTTATTAAGTATTCATCTCAAAAATTTGTCAATGACAGTGAAAATCAAATTTGGGTTAAAAATCGATCATGATAATTTGAAGTTTGAATTATACATCCAGATTAGTGATAGAAAAAGATGAATTTAGGAATTAAAATCACAATATTTAGATTTGTAAATGTTGAGATATTCTGGGATGAACGGGAATTGGGTTTCGATCGAATTCTGGCGATCAACATGGTAATGTCTGATTATTTTTGGGTTGAAGGTGGCTGAAGTGTTGACGGTCACGGGAAAAATAGTTGTGGATTTTATCATCGGCCGTGGTGGCAAAGCAGCGCGGAAGTAGGATTTTGCTGTGGGTTTGGTCCGTTTGTGTTATCGAGGCGAGTGGGACGACGGTGGCGCATCATAGTCAATCGCGATGGTGGGATGGTTGCTGGAAGGTGCGACGAAGCTTCGGTGAAGGGAGCAGGTGACCTCGAGGTCGAAGGCGTCGTGACGATGAAGTTTCCTGGCCATGGTGGTATCCATGTTTGATCGAGATACCTCGTTTTCGTCTCGTGGAATTTTCATGCGATCTGGGTGTTCGAGCGTGTTCGCGTGGGTCCGTGGGGTTGTTGAGGATTGTCGCGTCGATCGTCAATGGCGGGAGTTGCCGGTGCATGTGCACGCGCTCGTTTTGGTGTCAGGTGAAGATGCTGGTTTGGAACGAAGATTTGGCTCGACGCATTTGAGTGAGGTGTTTGTCTCGGGGTAGGCTCGCGTTTAGTTAGTGTTTGACTCAGGTATAATGATATTTTAATCTGGGTTAAGCAAAGCAATGTTTTGTAAAAAGAAAATCCAGTTTAAGTAAAGTAAAAGCAAAATTTTGTGAAAAGAAATCCAGTTGAAATTGTAAAAGCAAGTTCTTTCATACAAATGGAAATCAAGATTTAAGGATATTTTAATTTAATATATTTTCAAATTTAAAGTGTATAAGATGGTTGATTTTTAAGTAATTAGCTATATAAATTTTGAATTGATTTCAAAGAAGTTTCAGTTTAAAACATTAGATCAAAGTTTTAAGAGATTTAAACAAGTTTTAAATAAGCATGTTTCAAGTAGTTGAGTTATATTCAAAGTAATGTTTAAACTATATTTCAAATTTATATATTTAAATAGATAAGTTTAAAGAATATGATAATTAAGATTTCAAAGATAAATATTTGTTTAATTTAATTAAACATGTTTGAAAAGGGTTTTCAAAGATTTTTAAGTATATTAAAAATTTAGAGTTGTAATTGTTTTGTTTAAAGTAAAATTTTATTTCAAATATATAATTGATTTCTAAATTGGTTTTAATGAAGTTAATAACTGGAATAAGTATTTAGGATAAATGGAGAGTTTATCTTTAAAGGTTGAGACTAATTAGGGATAATTAACTAGTGAAGTAATTAAAGGTTAAATACTTAATTATAATTAAGAATAATTAGTTGATGAAGTAATTAGTGGATGGTTAATGAATTAATTAGAGATTAAGTGATGATTAATTAGTTGATTAATTAATGTAGTTAATTTTAGGTTAATTAATTAGTCTAATTAATTAAAGATATCACTCATGATAAATTAATTGAGTAATTACCTAGTGAAGTAATTAATTGATAATTACTGAAATGTAATTAAGAAGAGAAATTACTTATGGAAGTAATTAGTGGGAAATTACTTATGAAGTAGAAGTGATTAAGGGTTAATCACTTAATGTTATTAATTAAAGGATTAATTAATATAATTGATTTGAAAGTTAATTAATTAAAGAATAATTAATTAATTAAGAGATTAAGATTGATTAATGATGTGATCAATTACTTGTTAGGGAAATTAATTAAGAGATTAATTAACTAATAAAAGTAATTAGAGGATAATTAATTAACGGAAGTAATTAAGGGTTAATTACTTAGTTAATTTGGTTTGATTAATTAATTAATGAATGTGATTAATTTAAGATTAATTACTAAATGTAATTAATTAGAAGTGTGATTAATTAATAAAGTAATTAATTAAGGATTATGGATTAATGTATTAATAATTACTTAATGAAGTAAATAAGGATTAATTAATTAGTGTAATTAATCAAAGGATTAATATAATTAATTAAGGAGTTAATTAAATACAAGTTTGTTAATTACTGTTTATGACTAATTAAGACTAATTAATGAGGTGGTTAATTAAAGATTAATTATTTAATCAATTAAAAGTTTAATTAATTAATGAGGATCATTAATTAATATAATTAATGAAATTAATCAAGGTTGATTTATGAAAGTAATTAATTAAAGTATGATTAATTGTAATTAATTAAGGATTAATGTAATTAATTATAGTTAATCAATTAATTAATGGAAGTAAATGAAGGATCATTAATTAATGTAATTAATGATAGTAATTAAAGGTTAATTGCTGTATATGGTTAAGCATAATTAATTTGTGTAATTAATTAAGGATAACTACTTAATGTAATTAAAGGATAATCAATCAAGGAAGATTAATTAAGGAAGATCATTAAGAGATAATTAATTAATTGATTTGTAATTAATTAATGATGCAGGATTAAGGTAATCCAAGTGATTAAAGGTTAATAATTAATTTAATTAAAGGTAAATTAAATTGATTAAGAGTTAATCAAACCTGCTTATGGATGATTGATTGATATTGGATGATTTGTATGTGATATCTCTGATATGTGATATTCGCTACTTTGTGAGATGTTTGGGTAATATGAATTATCTATTGTGATTATGTGAATCATCTATCTGTTTATGTTATTCTGAATATAAGTTTAATTGTTTAAACCTTTAAACAACTTGGACATTAAAATGGCGTTTTGGATTTCGGTGAGACCGGGATCAAGTTTCCATATTTGGATATCCGAAATCCACAACGATCCAAATTAAACGTTAGGTCGTGAATCCAAGTGAAGAGCATAGTGAAGACTCGAATTGTAAGAACTATTCGTCGGTATAACTCTGAGGGTGATTCCAAGATGAGTTTGACGGAGATAGTACTTTCAGGTTCGAGATGGTGATTCAGAGTGCAAGGGCTATGGTCGTTGACTCTAAGGGTGATTACAAAATGAGTGCAACGAGACAGTGCCTTCGGTTTCGTTCGAACCCGGAACGAACTTATATGGATTGAATGCTTTCAGAACATCGTTAGGTAGAAGATGAGCATTCTAAGATAGATGTGTTCTATAAAGGTAATCGTAGCCTCAAGCCTCATCAACCGAGAATGGCTAAAACATGGAAGGTGAAGCAAGGTTAAGTGGGTAGCACCTAAGTTGGACGAGATTTACCCCTGTCTAGAGATCCCTTTCTATTTCGGCCTAGTGTGTGGTTGGTCGCGACAATTACAGGGTGGTCTTGTTCGAGACTGTCCAGTAAGGGATGGTTCCGGCCTTGTGTTGCAGGGGACTTAGGGTGGATCCTCGGTACGGTGATCTAGACCCCATACTGTGACGGGCGGTATCCAAGTTTCCCTGCCGTTGATGGAAACCATTCTTCCTACGTATCCTTTACGGTTTTGATTGCATTACCCACTTTTGTGACTAGTAGTTGGAATTTATTCATGTAACAATTTCAGCTATTTCATATTTACTTGAAAACCCTAGACACTATTATAATATCACTGGATTTCCTATCAAATGTTTTGGTTAGCGTAAGGTAAAAACTTTTCCATGTTAATGTGTGGGAAGTCTTACGTGATACCTTTCTTTTCAAAGGTTTTCAAAGTTAAACAATTTTAAATCGTTTACTCACACCAGACCCATGTCAGACCAAAGTGTGTATTTTCTGTTTTATTAAACTCTTGGGTACTCATATTATGTATGAGTAGTCGAGGGATTCAGGTTAGCTTGACGAATTCTGGAGGAGATTTGGAACAGGAGGCTTCATCGTGTAGATATATAGTGGTTCCACTGTGTTTGTGTTGTGTCTGTATCTTTGTGATATCTTGAGCTGTATACTTAGGTGTTTATAACTATCTAATATGAGTTGTATAAGTTGTGTAACTTTGATGTATATGATACTATGTAATATTTTATGTGATATATTATATTTCATTCATTTCGCTGTGAGAATCTATTGTTGTTGAGTTTCTTCTTTTCTATCTTTTCTTCTTCTATCCCTTTCTTTCTTAAATCATGATGCGTCTTTCTGGTAGATGGAAGAAGGGTCTTGACAGTTTTTATACGTAATTGTATTCAATTTAGAGAATTTATTTCAAATGTTGTAAATCAAGTTAAAACTACGCGCATCGCGTAACGATAGTTCGTGATTTCGTGCGAAAAGTTCAAACAAGTTTACAGAGTGGAATATAGCTCAGAATCTTGGAGATAAGAAAATTACAGACTACCATATCCATATCTTTTAAATGAAGAAAGAAAACTGAGATTTCATTAAGTAAATTTTAAAATATGTCCAATATAAGTTTTTAGAAAAATCGCACTTGTGCAGTTAAGTGACCATAACGGGAAATCTTTTAAATTAATGTTTTTAATTATGAAAAAATGTGGAATAAATTTGATAAATGTACGTAAATAGTTTAAAAGAGATTCGAATGAAAAAAATATGAATTTTCAAATATTAAATAGTTGTTTAAATCAAATAAGCTTATAAAGCACTTTCCGCAGCACTTTTCTACTGCCGCTTCTACAACTTCTTAAAAAGAAGGTTTAAACTCAACAATTTTTCCTAGAATCAATTATGAGTGATCTAAAATGGGAAAATGAGTACGTGGATATAACTAATACATTTGTCCCGCCTGTGAGAGCTAAACGGTAAAACAAGGTGTGTAACTAAGGTTAGGAATGGAGCAACCAATGCCCTAAACTTACCTGGCCTTCGTTTTATCTTTTAGACGAGGGGTGGATAGATCGAAAGGAAAGCCTAGATGCTCAACTTGGATTTTATAGAAATAGTCTTTTTATGCTCATTATTAAAATCTGAAGAGGGAACTTTTTCTATTCATGGAATTTAAAAGGTGATCTCACAATAATTTCACCCATAGCACTTGTTGAATACGAAAGTTGATGTTGAATAAAAGTAGAGTGATTTCTATAATTATATTTTCTCAAAATGATACTCCTTAAAAATGATTTGAGAAATATTCAAAAGAGAGGTTTAAATGATTCCGTATTTAAAGAAGAATATTTTAAAGATATATATATATCTTGAAGATATTTTTTGATAAAGAGAAACGCATGAATCGAACAACAATCATCTAATTACATTATTTTTATCGATGATTGGATTTTGCAGGAACTAAGTTCGGATTTGGGTGATTCCTATCCGAAAACTACTTCGAACCAATTTACGTTTCGAAGTAAAATATGTTGAAGACATTGATATTAGGATTTTCATAGTGAAGAATTGCTTGTTGATCATTTGGGGATAAACTCCCAATGTACTTATAGTCGCGGTGGTTTCTTCATTATGAAATATCTAATGCAAGGACTAATCGCTACTGATCCTAGGGTGATTACAAAAAAGGATGTGGTAGGAGAAGTCCCTTCGGTTTCGTTCAATCCCAGAATGAACTTGTATGGATGTTTTCTGACATTGCATTCTAAATAACATTGAGTGATCTCTATATAATGTATATCGGTTGGTGGTGGAGAATACAACTTCTCTTAGCTTAACACCTGTCCTGAGACATTCAAGCTAAGGAAGTTATACATTGTAGAAATCAGTCACGCGAATGTGGAATGGCAATATGGCATGCAAAGTGGAAAGAGATGTGCTATGTGTAAAGGTAATCGTTATCTCAAGCCTCATCCACCGGGAAATGACTGAACCAGGGTTAGTTGCAGCAAGGCTATGTTCTTCGCAACCTTAAGGGAATGATCATCCCCTTCTAGATATATTTCTACCCGCTATGATGTTCGGGTTTAAATTAATAGGGTTTGTAAGCTAGAGCGCGCTCGGTTACAGGTCGGTAACGACCGGAGGATGACCTATTTGGTGCTATCTAGTTATAGAGGTAGGTTCGATCTTGTGATGTAGAGGAGCTTTGTGATGGTTCCTCGGGACACCATCTAGAGGTGTACCCATCGGAAGGTATTCACTTCACCTGGTCATTTGTATGGAAATCCATTCTCCAATCTGAATTTGCAATTTGTTCGTATAGCTTAATTGATTAGACCCGGAATTTGATAATGGTAACAATTTCAGCTAAGTTTAATAATTTGATTTGCAAATATTTTCAAAGCAATGTCCTTAGAAATACTATAAAGGTTTTGATATATAAAAGAGATTCGGTTATCATAAGGTAAAAACCCGTCCGTGTTGATATGTGGGAATAGTCTTATGAGATACTCTTTCTTTTCAAAATGATTTTAATTCCAAGGCTGATATAACACTGTCATTATTATTGAGTTTTCTCACACTGGTTTATTAAGCCCAATCTGTATGTTTTCAATACTCGGGTCAGATCCAAGTAGTTTCACGTTTATTTGAAGATGATTGGAGTTTCTAGAGGAGAGCTGGAGATATTCATCTACGTATGGATGTATTCTATTATCCGCTGTTGTTGTTTAATGTTTGTCGGAATTTGCAAGGACAGATGTTTATAACTGTCCAGGCTAAATTTAGGTTAGATTCTCATATATGTACCTTAAAAAATTTCTGCTGTAAAGATATTTATTCAATAATATATGTCATTCCATTTGAATAAGATTCTGTTCTGTCTATTTTTCTTTATTACCCTTGATAATCCATTCTTTCATACAATTTAGGTTGGATATGTGTGGTTTATTATCGGCTCAAAGAACATGGAATTTTTGTTCATCATATTTAGTATTAGAGCTTTTGGTTAAGCGAACACCAAAGCCGGATAGGGGTAAGTCTCATCAAAGATAAGATTAGTAATATCCTAGGATGAATTACTCATTAGAGATAGGGTTAGTAACACCCTAGAATGAGTTGAGAGTATTATCTATATGAGCGCGTATTTGTTAATTTTATAAAATGGTTTTGTTTTAAAAAAAAGGTAGTAAATGAAATAATTTTACCTTGGGTTTATATTTTAAATATTAAAGGGGATATTATTATTTTAGGTTAGAAATTAAGGATTGTTTGTAATTTAGCTTAGTAAAACTAAAATATGAACATATTGTGATTAGAATTGCACGATTTGACTATAAGATATTCCATATAAAATCTATTAGTTGAAATAGAATTTAGAACTTTAATCACATACCCCTAGACATTTGGTTATTGAGAAATGATGATTTAGTGATCATCAAAATTGGTGGATTTAAAAGCTAAGTACAAATATCTTGTGAAGTAAAATTCACAATTTGACTATAAGATATTTGGTGATAATATTAAAGCTAGAAGTCGTAATTAAAGAAAGTAAAAGAAAATGCACACTTAGAAAAATTCTTATCAATAAGATAGGAAAAGATAAGCCTAAATTGAGACTTTGAGTAAATATAATATAAAAGGGTAAGTTCTATAACTTACTTTGATTAGGTTAAAAATTAAAGTGAAATTTAGGAATAAGAGATATGAGAAATATCATCCTAATACAAAATTTTGAATTAGCGATACATTTAGGGTAGCATTTGTAATTCAAAATGAAGTAGGACTGGAAGTGGATAGGTTAGAATAAGTCAAAAAAGGGGAAGTTTTGAATAATATGGTTAGTAGGTTGATTGTTGGATGAAAATGTTTAAATATCAAATACCATGTGAATTAAGTTTCATAATTTGACTATAAGGTATTTGATGGATTTAAGGTTAAGAAATTTGATTTAGAAATGGATAGGTAGATAAGTTAAGTAGTTAATCATAGAATTAGTAAGAAAAAGATGTACAATTAGTGAAGTTGTCTTATTAATATATGGATAAAATAAATAATATTAACTAATTAAGACCTTAATTAAATAAAATTAAGGATTAAGTTTTATAACTTATTAATTTGAGACAATAGTAGAATTCCACATGTGTTAAAAACCCTAATTGAAGTAAAACAGTTTGAAGTTTGTGAATTCATACCCTTAGGATATAAAGGTATATTATCCAAATATAGATTTAAAATTATGAACCATTTCTATACTTAAGAAATGATGCAAGAGATAATTCAAAAATGGATTTATTATCAAGTAAATGGTCGTCGAATAAACTTGGATTAATAAAAAACTGGATTTATAGGTGTTTATAAACTTAAGGGATATTTTGTGAAATGGATCAATATAAAAGAAAATATATTAGGTAAAAATGAATGTGAAAGAATATACAAGTTATACGTAGATCATTTCGGCACATAAATTTGTGATCTAAGATTTGAGTACAGAACTTTGAGGTGTTTACACCAATCTGAGAAAGGATTTATCACCCGATTCTTGACAGCGAACGTTGATGAGGGTTTATGATTATGTACTCAAGTTTTCTATCATAGTTGAGAGCTATGCAAGGAAAGCAACGGTTGTGATCAAGAAGTCTGGTTAAAGTCCACACTAAAAAATCGAGGGATCGATACTAGTTCGGAAGTATAGTTGTGGATTCGAATAATAGATCAAATTAAATATCACATATAGTGTGATGTTTTTGGTCTGTCTACATAGTAGTTGGACAGTGATCTTAAATAGTAGGCACTAAGATATATGAGTTAGACTTATGTTTTGGTTTATATATATAGACCTCAGGTGTAGTACATGTTCAGGTCAGGGGATGGGTTATGTTGGATGTATTCATTTATATAGTATTAGTGTGGTTATTTTTGGAAGTATAGTCTATTCGTAGTTATGGATATTATCTTAAGAGTGTAGCACACATTGGGATGGGTAGGGTAGCATGCTGATTGTACGTTTCCATATGTATGTATAACCTTAAGTACATGATAAGTACTCAAGTTGGTATGGGGAATCTTTATATGTGTGTCTGGTGTTGTTTGTTTCAGTGTTGTTATGGTATTGACCTCCTTTTTATATATGCATTTTTATATCATCAGTATAAATAAGTCAAAATGATTGAGGATGCGAGTATGAGATAGATTCCTTTATCTAACTTACATTTCGAGGACGAAATGCTTTTAAGTCGGGGAGAATGTAACGACCCGTAATTTCACTACTTCGAAAATAAGGGATTTTGTTTATTTTAAAGTTAAAAGGGTTTAAAAAATTAAATAAGTTATGTGTAATAAATAATATTAGAGAAATTATTTATTCTTATAGTTAATAATTAAAAAGTATAAAATTTGGATTTTATAACAAATCGGCAAAAGTTAGGTTTCGTTAAAAATAAATAAATTCTTAAATAAATAGGTTTAAATATTTGTTGAAAAGTTAAATTATATTAGAATCAATTAATAATAATAATAGAAGGATATTAAAGGGTTTAAAAATATGTTTATAATCGTTTTACAAAAATGTTCAGATTTTGTCGCATTTTGTTAGTTTTACATACACTGTAAAAATGGAGATTTTGATATTATTTAAATATGGTTTTATAATATGAGTAGACGTGTTTAAATTTATTTAAGAAACTAAGAAGTTTATTTTTTAATTTTGGTTTACTTAAACATACAGTTTAGCAAAAACGTTAAATTTTAACTGTGAAAATTTGTCAACAAAAACACTATTTTCAACCTAAACAAGTAGTCGGTATATTGTCGCAAAGTGATATGTTTCCTAACTGTTATCCCGCTTTTTGGTCAAAGCTGGAATATCAACAGGTTGGCGAGGAATGATGGATATCGGGATTGGAGATCGATTGAAAGCAAGGCGGGATCGATGTCGTCAGAATTTGGTTGAACTCCGGTCGGGACGAAATTGATTGGAGATGATGATAAGGATTAGGAAAGGCTATGTTTCAAATTTCAGGTTAATCGGAGTTCGTATGAAGGAGTTATGATCGATGCAAGGTAGGAAAGGCATGCTATTCGAACCCATCAGGGGGTCGAGATGATGATCACTTCGAATCCATCGGATTCGTACCCATCAAGTTTTGGCCAGTCCGACTCCATCAGGATCGCATCGATCGAAGGCAAGGCACAGGGATGGTTCGAATCGATGCACTTCGTATCGATCGGAAGGCGAGGACTTCATATCGATACCGTTCGTATCGATCGGTATGGAGTCGACTTGATAGTGTTCGTATCGATCAAAGGCAAAGCAGGATGAAGGACTTCGACTCGATGACAACATAGATTTCCTACGTACCCATCAGGTAAGAACCTCGTTCGTATCTATCAGGTGAGGTCTCGTTCGTATCCATCCTCCACGACCACTTCATATCGATGCCCCCCACGTTCCTTTCGTATCGATCAGCGCATGGATTCGATACGGGATGGGCTCCTGGAATCGATGTGAAGAGGGGCACGGGCTGATGGATGCGAGCATGATCGTTGTGAAGTTATGGATATGGACGAAGCGTGGAATATGGATACGAGCGCGTCTTCAGGAAAAGAAGAATTCAACACGGCAAGAAAGGTGGATCAACCCGGAAAGCTCGTGCCACGTCATCGATGCACACGCGCTTTGGATGGAGTCGAACAAGATGGATTCGAAGCAGTGGATTCGAAGACGACAGCCAGTGAAAAACCCAATTTCGAACTGATCATATCTCCTACACCGATGATCCAAATGCAATGAAATTTTCACAGGAGCTTGCTCACATGTTGAAGAATGTCCTCACCAAATTTCATCTTGATTGGATGATTTTATGATCGATTCGAATGGAGCTCGAATCGATCCCAAAGTGGGCCCAAATTTCCTGAGGCCGGTCGCGTGGGCCCACTCACGTGCCAGAAAAAGTCTTCCGGAGTTTGAGCGAGATCTGAGCCTCCTACGCCTATAAATAGCACTCAGAAGCCTACAGAAAAAAGATCTTTTGGCGATTGAACGTCCAGACTCTGCCGGATTAAAATCCACATTTCGATACTGCTATTGTACTGGAAATTCTTCATATTTACGGCTGCAATCATCTGTAACCATTGAGGATAATCAATAAAAGGATAAAACTTTGGAGTGGACGTAGGCCGGAGATAGCCGAACCACTATAAAACTTGTGTCTTTGTTCATTATTTCTGAATTGTTGTTTGATATTTGCTGAGATATGATATTTTTGCTTGAATATCATTGGTTTGTGTTCATACTTTGGTGCTTTCACGGTATTTGGGGTTTGTGACCAATTTTGGCGTGAACACTTTGGTGCTTCCACTGAGAAGGACTAGCGCCCGCTACGTCGGATTCAAAGTTCAGATTTGAAGAGTTTGAAAAGTTTGGACTTGAAGACAATGACTAGGCAAAATAGTAGAAGACAAAGGGCTGATAGAAGCCAACAGGAAGGAAGTCAACAAGCATCCTCCGGAGCTGGAGAAGGACAGGCTTCCGTCTACATCACCAGGGATGAAATGGAAGCTATGGCAAATTCTTTGCATGAGAGATTGTTGAAGAGCCCACAAGAAATGATGCAGACTTTCTTTGAGAAAATGAGAGCTGCAGGGATGCAGAACTTAGAAACAGCTACAGCCACGGTGGATGCAGGACAAGGAACTAGGGTTGTGGAACCCAATGGAGGACGGGATGCGGAGCCAGAAGGCAATCAATAAGGGCTTAGAAGCAGGCCCACAGGATCCAACACAGGAGGACCTTTGGAAGGAATTCAACAGGCCGGGGCTAACATTGCTGCTAGTGAGCCACACGAAGAGTATGTGTCGGAGTTCCCTCGGGGGCATGGGGGGCAACCCCTAACAGACAATACTGGATTAGTGGAGATCATTAGAAAAACTGTGCGAGGTGGTTTGACCAACAGAGACTTGAAAGGAGTGAACAAGAGTCCGTTCGTTCGGGAAATAAGGATGGCTCAGAATCCACCTAAGTTCAAGCTACCTAGCGTGGATGTGTATGATGGTAAGGCAGACCCAACTGATCACCTGATGAGGTACACCAGGCACATGGAAGTGCTGGAGGCATCGCAGGAAGTAATGGCACGATGCTTTCCTTTGTACTTGACGGACTTAGCTACAATGTGGTTTAGGCAGCTGGGTGAAGGATCTATCAGAACTTGGGGGGAATTGGTGGAAAAGTTTTTGGGACAATTTCGGGTTCACGTCAAGAGGCCGAAGAATGTGATGACATTGACATCGGTAAAGCAAAGGATGGATGAATCGCTTAGATCTTTTCTAACTCGATTCAGTGCGGCGGTAGCTTCGGTGGATCGGCCTGATCCATCAATGGTTTTAATGGCGGCAGTATCAGGAGTCAGGGAGGATTCGGATATCAAGGTATCTCTGATACGAGATCCCCCACAGGATCTCGAGGAATTCTTTCACGAGGCAGAGAGGTTCCTTCGGCAAGAAGATGCGAGTATGGATTTAAAGGTGAAAAAGGTTAATGCAACTGAGGGTGGAGGACCATCCAGCAAAGGTTTGGATAAATATAAAGGGAAAAGGAAGTTGGACGATGATTCTGGAAACGCTAGGAAGCGATGGAAGGATCCAAAGTTTTCCACATACACAGGATTGAACGAGACGCTGGAGCGGATATACCTGGATACTCGAAATCGCCTTCCCTACCGGAGGCCGGCTAGGAGAGAACCATCAGAACGGGAAAGGACATCAGGAAGGCACTACCTCTTCCATGATTTAGATGGACATGACACCAACAATTGTAGGCACTTAAAGGATATAATCGAGGAGCATGTAAGATATGGACAATTACGGCAATATGTCGGAACTCGGAATGTAACGGTGGAGCAGGAGCAACCACCGACTACCTCACACCGTGATGATGTGAGGCCCAGGGATGACGGTCCATTGATTATCCATTGATCTGGATAATATGAAATAAGTAACAAACCATTGGCAAGCAACCAAGTCATTTACACATGTATGGGGACGGAGATAGCCCCTAGGCATGCTCTGAATGATGATAAACTGCGATGCTATGGTTTGTGAAATTTGTCGTTTTCTTTTGGATTGAACACTGCTTTTCTTTTTGGATTTGGTTTTGGAGTTTGGATTGAGCTCCTGGTTTTGCTTGCTTTTTTGATTTGGATTTTCCTTTGGGCGATTGTTTTTGGTTTTAGATTTTGGATTTGGATTTTGAATTTGGATTTTGGATTTGGATTTTGAATTTGGATTTTGGATTTGGATTGGATTTTGATTGGATTTTTATCTGGCTTTTGATAAACGGTCGTCGGGTATGGATTATGCCTGGCAAGGGGTGAGTCACTTTGCCCGAACGTGGTAAATTGACTCATTCAGGTCGTCAAGTATGGACTATGCTCGGCAAGGGTCCGGAGAGACCAGGATTCGGTCTAGAACTTAGGCCCCATATTATCGATTATTGTTTCAGGTCGCTAAGCATGGACTATGCTCAACAAGGGCCCGGAGTGACCAGGATTTGGCCTAGGACTTAGGCCCCATATTATCGATTATTGTTTCAGGTCGCTGAGCATGGACTATGCTCAACAAGGGTCCGGAGAGACCAGGATTCGGCTTAGGACTTAAGCTATGGCTTTGTACAACATGCAGAGACACTGGACCACGTTCGTTAGGTGTGAATTGCGCTTGACAAGAACTCGGAGAGGTTAGCTCAACGTCCAGGGGCACTGGACCAAGGTCATCAAGTGTAGACTATGCTTGGCAAGAGCCCGGAGAGGTTATGGATTCAGATATCGACCCGGAGAGGTCCTGGATTCGGTTATTGGCTATTGAATAAGGATGGATTAGGACTCGGTTGTTGAGTTTGGATGGGTAGGGGATCGGCTAAGGCTTTGGCTATTGGATTTGGAATTGGACATCGACTCGGAGCAGTCAAGGATGACACACTCTGGCGATATGGCTATGGACTTTGGATATTGGAATCAGAACTATTCAAAACACGCCTTCGTACAAAAAGGCATGTTTTGGGGGGCAAATGTTATCCCGCTTTTTGGTCAAAGCTGGAATATCAACAGGTTGGCGAGGAATGATGGATATCGGGATTGGAGATCGATTGAAAGCAAGGCGGCGATCGATGTCGTCAGAATTTGGTTGAACTCCGATCGGGACAAAATTGATTGGAGATGATGATAAGGATTAGGAAAGGCTATGTTTCAAATTTCAGGTTAATCGGAGTTCGTATGAAGGAGTTATGATCGATGCAAGTTTGGAAAGGCATGCTGTTCGAACCCATCAGGGGGTCGAGATGATGATCACTTCGAATCCATCGGATTCGTACCCATCAGGTTTTAGCCAGTCTGACTCCATCAGGTTCGCATCGATCGAAGGCAAGGCACAGGGATGGTTCAAATCGATGCACTTCGTATCGATCGGAAGGCGAGGACTTCGTATTGATACCGTTCGTATCGATCGGTATGGAGTCAACTCGATAGTGTTCATATCGATCAAAGGCAAAGCAGGATGAAGGACTTCGACTCGATGACAACATAGGTTTCCTTCGTATCCATCAGGTAAGAACCTCGTTCGTATCCATCAGGTGAGGTCTCCTTCGTATCCATCCTCCACGACCACTTCGTATCGATGCCCCCCACGTTCCTTTCGTATCGATCAGCGCATGGATTCGATACGGGATGGGCTCCTGGAATCGATGCGAAGAGGGGCACGGGCTGATGGATGCGAGCATGACCGTTGTGAAGTTATGGATATGGACGAAGCGTGGAACATGGATACGAGCGCGTCTTCAGGAAAAGAAGCATTCAACACGGCAAGAAAGGTGGATCAACCCGGGAAGCTCGCGCCACGTCATCAATGCGCACGCGCTTTGGATGGAGTCGAACAAGATGGATTCGAAGCAGTGGATTCGAAGACGACAGCCAGTGAAAATCCCAATTTCGAATCGATCATATCTCCTACACCGATGATCCAAAAGCAATGAAATTTTCACAGGAGCTTGCTCACATGTTGAAGAATGTCCTCACCAAATTTCATCTTGATTGGATGATTTTATGATCGATTCGAATGGAGCTCGAATCGATCCCAAAGTGGGCCCAAATTTCCTGAGGTCGGTCGCGTGGGCCCACTCACGTTCCAGAAAAAGTCTCCCGGAGTTTGAGCGAGATCTGAGCCTCCTACGCCTATAAATAGCACCCAGAAGCCTACAGAAAAAAGATCTTTTGGCGATTGAACGTCCAGACTCTGCCGGATTAAAATCCACATTTAGATACTGCTATTGTACTGGAAATTCTTCATATTTACGGCTGTAATCATCTGTAACCATCGAGGATAATCAATAAAAGGATAAAACTTTGGAGTGGAAATAGGCCGGAGATAGACGAACCACTATAAAACTTGTGTCTTTGTTCATTATTTCTGAATTGTTGTTTGATATTTTCTAAGATCTGATATTTTTCTTGAATATCATTGGTTTGTGTTCATACACTGGTGCTTTCACGGTATTTGGGGTTTGTGACCAATTTTGGCGCGAACACTAACATACATATATACATATGTACACCTTTATAAACTATAAACACATTACATTTAGCATATGAAATAAAAGTTTCTTTTAGGAAAGTTTATATAAATAAAATAAAAGAATATGATTTGACTAATTTAAATTTAATTAAATTTTATAAAACCACATCATTACATATATATCATATCTAATTAATGAGACGGTATGTATATACATGGAAAAGAAGCAATAAGGTATTTAAGTATTTTAGAGATTAAGAAAAAGAGGCATAATCATTTCATAAGTACATGAATCAAATCCTTCCATCATATCCACCATTAATGCACTTCTTATCATGCTTAACCAAAATCAAAAAGTAGAGAAGGGTATTATAGTGACCTGCTATCTAAAGACTCAAGTATAAATAACACACACATTTCTCACAAAAATTCACAACTCATTCTCTACTTTTCTCTTCATTTTCCTTAAGCTCTTCTTCTCCGTTCTCTTCCACCATCTCCACTAAGCTACACCACTATCTAAACCCATATCCACCTCAGCTAAACACACTTCCACCCACCTCCATTCGGCCACAACCTCCATTTAAATTGAATTAGAAATTGAATTTAAAGTGAATAGTAAAATTGAAATTGAAATTGAAAATGAAATTGAAATTGAACTTGAAATTTGAGTTGAAATTAAAGATGGATTTGAAATCAAATTTGAAATTGAAGTTGGAATTGAAATTGAAAAGAAATTGGATTTATAATTTTAGTGACAAAATAATTTGAATATAATAATATTATAATATTGAAATAGTGAAAATACACTTTAAAATTTTAAAATATCAATTTTAATGATCTGTAATGTTTTTATAAGTAATTATATTCAATTTAGAGAATTTATTTCAAATATTGTAAATCATGTTAAAACTAGAAGCGTTGTGTAACGATAGTTCGCGATTTCGCGTCGCAAAGTTCAAACAAATATATAGAGTGGAATACAGCTCGGAATTTTTTGAGATAAGACAATTTTGACTATTATCCATATCTTTTAAATGAAGAAAGAAAATTGAGATTTCATTAAGTAGATTTTAAAATATGTCCAAAATAAATTTCTAATAAAATTGCGCATGTGTAATTAAGTGACCATATAGGGAAATCTTTTTGAATGGACATTTCTAATTATGGAAAAATATGGAATAAATTTGATAAATCTAATTAAATTGTTTAAAAGAGATTCGAATGAAAAAAATAAGAATTTTCAAATATTAAAAAGTTGTTTAAATCAAATAATCTTATAAAGCACTTTCCGCATCACTTTTCTGCTGCCGTTTCTACGACTTTTTAAAAACAAGGTTTAAACTCAACGATTTTTCCTAGAATCAATTATGAGTAATTAAAAATGGAACATTGAGTATAGAAAAACAACTAATACATTTGTCCCGCCTATGAGAGGTAAACGGTAAAACAAGGTGTGTAACTAAGGTTAGGAATGGAGCAATCAGTGCCCTGAACATACCTAGCCTTCTTTATCTTTTAGAAGAGGGGTGAAACAGATCAAAAGGAAATCTTATATGCTCAACTTTGATTTTATAGAATAATCTTTTTACTCTCATTATTAAAATCCGAAGAGGGAACTTGTCCTATTCGTGGAATTTAAAAGGTGATCTCACCGTTATTCCACTCATATCACTTGTTGAATACGAAAGTTGATATGAATAAAAGAAGAGCGATTTCTATAATCTTATTTTCTCAAAATGATACTCCTTAAAAATGATGTGAGAAATTTTCAAAAGAAAGGTTTAAATGTTTCCATATTTAAAGAAGAAGATTTTAAAGATATATGTCTCTTGAAGATATTTTTTGATAAAGAGAAATGAATGAATCGAACAGCGATCATCTAATTACATCATTTTTATCAATGATTGGATTTTCAAGGAACCGGGATCGAATTTGGGTAATTCCTATCTGAAAACCACTTCGAACCAATTTATGTTTCAAAGTAAATATGTCGAATACATTTAATTTATGATTTTCATAGTAAAGAACTGCTTGTTGATCATTTGGGTATAAAATCCCGATGTACTTATAGTAGCTGTGGTTTCTTCATTATGAAATATCCAATGTAAGGACTAATCGCTACTGATCCTAGGGGTGATTCCCAAAAAGAATATGGTAGGAGAAGTGCATTCGGTTTCGTTCAATCCCAGAACAAACTAGTATGGATGTTTATCTAACATTACATTCTAAATTACTTTGAGCGATCTCTATATAATGTGTATTAGTTGATGGTGGAGAAGGCAACTTCTCCTAGCTTAACACCCTTTCTCGAGACATTCAGTCTCAGGAAGTTATATGTTAGTAGAAATCAGTCGTTTGAATGTGGAATGACAACGTGACATTAAAAGTGGAAAGAGATGTGCCATGTGTAAAGATAATCGTGACCTCAAGCCTCATCAACAAGAAAAATTACTGAAATAGTGTTAGATGCGGCAAGGCCATGTGCTTCACAACCATTAGGGTATGATCATCCCCTTCTAGATATATTTCTACCCACTATAACATTCGGGTTTAAATTAATTTGGTTTTTATGTTAGAGCGCGCTCGGTTAAAGTTCGCTAACGACCGGGGGATGACATATTCGGTACAATCTAGTTATAGAGGTAGGCTGGTCTTATGTTGGTAGAGGAGCTTTGTGATGGTTGCTCGGGACATCCATTTAGAGATGTACCTATCGAAAGGTAGTACCTTCACCTGGTCATGTGTATGGAAATCCATTCTCCAATAAGAACTTATGGTTTTGTTTGTATAGCCTTAAATGATTAGGCCCAGAATTTAATAATGGTAACAATTTCGGTTAAGATTAATAAGTTTATTTGCAAATGTTTTCAAAGAAATGTCATTAGAAATACTATCAAAAGTTTTGATATATAAAAGAGATTTGGTTATCATAAGGTAAAAACCATCCGTGTTTATGTATAGGCGTGGTCATATGAGATACTCTTTATTTTCAAAATGATTTTAATTCCAAGGCTGATATATGACACTGTCATTTATTATTGAGTTTTCTAACGCTGGTTTATCAAGACTGATCCGGGTGTTTTCAATACTTGGGTTGCACATTATGATCGTTATTCCTTCAAGAAATATAGGAAAGCATCTGCATTTGATGGCATCCATCAATCTTGCAGGATCTATGTGCCACTCATACTTCACGATATGTTGTTAGGGGACTATATTCATAGAATATGCTGGCATGGTCAGCACATTGAATCTCCTTGGATAATTCTACATGCGGAATGGCTTCAATGAATAAGTTTCGACCAAGGTAGATGCTCCAATTGTCATCGGTCCGGTCCGTTTTCAAGTTACGGCTGATTGTAATGCTTGTGAATGTTGTATGCATGATTGTCTAACGTTTGATGGTTGAGAATGCCAATCGAATGGCGAATCACTTAGAATGGGGCCGCGAATCGGCGATGATCCCAAAATTTTCACCCAAATGGGGTGCAGTTCATATAAGGCAGTAAGGAAGGCCTCTTGGGGTTGCACACTAAGCTTTGAGTCATTTGGAGTCCATATGCTTGAGTTATGACCAAAATAAGATGGATCGGTATTGATGGATTTGTGATAATTTACTTAGAGTCCGACCTAAGAAAATTTACTATTTGCTTAGAGTCAGCACCTGGTTCACTTGAAGTCGTTGAATTTGAAGTGCTGGGTTGGTCACAAATGGTGCTTGGGGTCATTTTGGTGTTTTCTTGGAGAAAATCTTGGTTTTACCGAGTTTGACCCTAGGCCAAAATTTCCTGGTTTTGCTTCCAATCGAATGAGTGATTACCCGAGTTTTACTTCGGGTCAGAAGATATAGAGTCTGCTTTTAGTCATGATTACTTCAGGTCCGACTTCAAGTTAGCCTTAAAGGGATATTTTCAACAAACGTTTCGATAATTTTTGATGGTTTTTGACTACTACCACCCATGGCTAGATGATGGAGGTTCCATAATGGTAAGTGATGACTTTGTTGAAGGATAGCTGTACTTCGAGATGGCATAATAAGTAGTGTAGGGAAGTCGTCACATAAGCCATCGTATTATAGCTGCCAAATCAGGCATTTGGAAGTTAGTCACCTGAGAGTAGTCGTAATCTACCTTGGAACCCTGATCCGTTAACCGATCCCAATTTGCATCATATCACCTTGGTTCTCCATCGTTTGGGAGTACCATTTGAGTAGCAGTTCCTTGTCCATTCCTTGGCTGCAATTCAGCAGCTGTCACTTAATCCCTTGTGCCCCAATTAGTCACAGGACATAACGAAAATGGATTGATATTGGCTTTGGGATCGGTTTTATATGATCCCTTTCTTAGGTGAACTAATTTGCCCATAACTTGAGCATACAAACTCCAAACGACTTGAGATTTGAAATATACCCTCGTGGTGCCTTCCTTGTCATTCTATATCGATCTCACCCTGTATTGGACAAAAATTGAGATGAGTACCGATCCTTAGGGGAAGGGATATGTGCTGATCCCTTGCCTGGGGGAGGAACTAATCTGCACTTAGAATATTCAGAAGAGTCTATCTCTGAGTCTTGGTTGGTCGTCGCTTCATATCATTGCTTGCACTTGATCTCCGAGCCTAATAATCATGTCTCTGGGCTGCCTTGATCAATGGTCATCTATTCTAACTTGTCCAGCCAGTCTGAATATAGCCAGACCAAAAGGCTAAATAACATATGTGTACAAGCTCCTATTGCTGAAGTTAGCATTGATCCATGGCATACTCGTGTATGGAACCCTTTTGGTGCACTAAACAAAATTTATTCATGTGGAGGATCATCAAAAATGCAATTTTAACCTAGGATAAGTTATGTCACTCTGGCATTCTCACTAGCTTATGCTATATGTTATGTAGACAGCATAATGAAACTAGTACTCATTTGTTTTTTTAATGCAATTACTCTTTGAATGTATGGAAAAAAGATTGTTCGCTTTCCAGGATGAGCACTCCCCCAAATGAAAATGGTGAAGAATGGTACTTATCTTCATTTCAACTAGATGGAGAAATTATAAGGAGAAGCTTCTTCTTCTAGCCCTAAAAGTGTGCTTGCAGGAGATTTGGAGAGAAAGAAATTTCGAATATTTGAGAAGGTTGAAAGGAATGCTGCTGTGATTGATTTGGTGTATGCAAAATCACTAGAAGGAAAACCATTGGGTGGCTCTAAGTTGGTGAAAATGGAAGATAGGCTTCTATACGATAAGTGAATTAACTATTGTTTTTGATAGTCTTGTTTCTTTTTTCCTCAGTGTCTATGTCCTTGTTATCCTGTAACCTTTATTCTTTTCTTTTATAATAATATGAGGTAAGGGTCCTCTCTCAAAACCCTACTTAATTTCCCAAAAATAATAATAATTAGGAAAGTGATTAAGAGAATGAAATGAAAAGTAACGTGGAATGAAAATGAGATAAAGGGTAAGCTAACTTATAAGCTAGATTATGGGCCTTATCCAATACTCAATTTCCATTTCTTTTTAGAAATCACCATTCACTCTAAAAATTCATCGACTCCAAACATGGCCAAATTTATACTAATTTTTCTTGCGTCAGAAAAGCAGTCTCAACTACCGATGTCTCAAATTCTGATTCATCTGTCTCTGAGAAATGGAGCGTGATGGGTGTTTTTTTATTTAATAACTAAATATTTAAATTAATCGTTTAAATATTTGATCATTACAATCGTGAGGTGTTGTATATATAACCATGAAGTTAGGCAATTTATGGAAATTCACATGGCAATCTATACAGTTGGATTGTACATTCTACAATTCCAATGAATTAAAACATAGAAATTTAAATCCTAATCAAATTAAAGCATCTCCAATTGATGATTATCAGGTTTAACAAACCACAAATAACAGAAATCTATTATTAACTACCTAATTCTATCAATATTATATTTCATAAATTTTAGCGACTATTCTTCCCAAATTCCAAATTTACAGTGCATGTACCGTTTTATCAATGTTATTTAATTTCTTTTACATGTAGGCAAGGATTTCAAATTGGATTTATTCATTTAGGCCTACAATGCAATGGCTTTCACTTAACACAATAATAAAAATAAAATTTCATTGATATAAATTAGTATTATATAAATTATATAATTTCACACTCACTTTACGGCTTTCAAATCTCTAGATCCAAATCCATTCTTCCTACTTAACTCCTTTTTCTTCTCAACCAAAAATATGTTTATATATACCATTAAAATTATAGATCAGAGAGGAGACTTGGGTTAATTTGAATTTAAAATTTATAAACTTACTTCTTTCGTAGAATCGATTCACTCCTTCTCTTCTTCTCTTTTATTTTCTGTTCTTCTCCGACATATATATAGTGTATTTATAATTTCTAGAAATAATAGAGAAGGAGAAATGGTATAGCTCCGTTGCTCCATTTAGAAACTATAAGAAGAAAAGTGAGAGGTCGGGCTTATATTTATAAGCGTTTGAATCAATTCTCCATTAGATTAAAATATATTCAATCCAGACCGTTAGGTCGAGGTTCAGGGTGCCGCAGCCCTAACCTACTAGATCTTCTATAGTAAGCGGTTGACCACTAACAGTCGACCGGTACTGGTTATTTATTTCCTACCTGATAATGCTATTATAATTTGTAATATTTTTCCTTATTTATGTTTTCAAATTATTTTCGATTCAAATCCTTCAAATGTCGATTACTTCTCCATTTTAACCTCGATCACGAAGTTATATATATATATATAAGTTGCTTAAAAAAATGTCATGAGCACAATGGCGCAAGTTTTTAGGCCAAATTTGATGTTTTTTCAAACTCTATTTTTTAACCTTATAAATTTATTTGTTAGTTCTTTTATTTATTTATTATTTATTTTATGAGGTGTTGCACAATTTCCTTAATTTCATCATAAAATTATCATCTACTGGTTTGGTCTCCCAAAGAAGATTATCACTAATGATGACACCTAGTCTGAAAGTGACTGGTTCCCTAACTTCAATGAAAGGGATGGGACCAAATAGTGCTTCTCCTCCATCGCTCACCTCAACAAATAGCTAGGTGGAGGTGGTCGATGAAGCAATCAAGGCGAGCTTGAAGAAGCGCCAAACCATTGCTAAAAAATACAAAACATACATCTAGACATCAAATGGAACTCACCTTTTTATCAGCCATATAGGTATAGAGCAATATTGTCCATGAGGAGGATATGTTTCCCCAAGGCACCTAACGCATGACTACAAACATAATAAAGAACTGTTGCAGTTAGGCCTCCATGCTCTAGATTAGCGGAGGCTGGAGGTCGATCTTTAGACAAAATCCAGGAAAGAAATGTCAGAAATTCTTTAGAGTTCGATCTTTCATGATTAATGATGAACAATTCAAGTAATAGCCCAAGGATCACCAATACCGAATATTTAACAAACAAAACTTAATATGATTTTTTTTGTTTAAGATGACGTACCTTGATTAACAGCGGAAGATGTTATGGCTGCCATCTTCCTCTTCTGACTTCTAATAATTACTCTTCTTCTCAGAATTCGGTTTCTCTCTCTAACCCTATTTCTTTATGTGTTTCTTGATGGAGAAGAATACATCTATATCCTAGGAGAGAGAGGACCCAATCCTTTATATAACATTTAACTCTAAATCTGGTATGTCCATCATATACCAATTCAACGCTTAAGATTAATAATAGATCTAATGTTCTAATTATAGAACGGTCTATTTATGACTTAATTAATTGGGTCACATTAAGATTAGAAACTGCATAACGTTAAAGGTAAATGAAAAGTTCTATTTATGACCAAATTAATAGGGTCACATTAAGATTAGAAACTGCATAACGTTAATAGTAAATGAAACGATTGCAGTTTCTAATAGCAGTTTTCTAACATTCTCCTACTTGACCTGATTATTCATAATATCAAGTGTTGGACATCATACTATGATAAATAGCTGAAAGTTATGGCGGTTGTACATTATTAATTCAATGCATTCCCTTCCATATACTACAATACCAGTAATCCATCATTTTACACTCATAATTTATATAAAACAGCATAATGGTCCACATAATGTCTTATATCATAATGATTAAACATAATATCTTTATAAGACTCTTTCTTGTTTAAAATTACATAAAGTACGTACTACCACATTAAAACAAGAGACACATAATTGTATATCAGAAACACACAAGGGAGCTCAGAATGTCACACATCAATTATTATTAATACAACCAAGACCCATTCTTTGAACATGTTCCTTAAATTGTCTTGACTGTAACCCTTTCGTCAAAGGGTGTGCAATCATAAGTTCTGTCCTGATGTGCATGATTGACACTCTTTGTTTCTGAACCTCATCTTTCACAACAAGATACTTCAGTTTCATATGTTTGGCACCTTTAGAGTACTTATCATTTTTTGATAAAAAAATTGCTGTAGAGTTATCAAAATAAATTTTCAACGGCTTGCTAATGGTGTCGACAACTGCAAGTCCTGAAATAAAGTTCCGCAACCATAATGCATGAATTGTGGCTTCATAACATGCCACAAATTCTTCCTCCGTAGTAGATGAAGCAACGATAGTTTATTTTGCACTTTTCCATGATATGGCTCCTTGAGCAAACATAAACAGGTAACCGAAAGTCGATTTTCTATTACCGATGCATCCAGCAAAATCTGAATCGCTATATCCAATCACCTCCAATTCATTGGATCTACTATACATGAGCATGTAATCTTCCGTGCCTTGTAAGTACCTTAACACTTTATTTGCAGCTTGCCAGTGTTCCCTTTCTGGATTACTTTGATACCTCCCTAACATACCAACTGCAAAACTGATATCCGGTCTAATACAGGTTTGAGCATACATTAGGCTACCAACTACAGATGCATATGGAATTGATTCCATTTCCTTTCGTTCAACATCATTCTTAGGACATTGCATGAGATTGAATTTATCACCTTTCTGTACAGGAACTTTCCTAGGTAAACACTTACTCATTCCAAATCTCTCTAGAATCCTTTCGATATATCCTTTCTGAGACAATCCCAATATTCCTTGTGATCGATCACGTAATATTTCTATTTCGATCACATAGGATGCCTCTCACATATCTTTCATTTCAAAGTTCGTTGAGAGAAATTCCTTAGTCTCATGCAATATGCTTAAATTATTTGCAGCAAGCAAGATGTCATCAACATAAAGACTAGATAAATAAACTTGCTCCAACTGATCCTTTAGTATAAACAGTGATCAACCGTATTTTCCTTAACCAAAAGATGTAATAATGGTATCGAACTTAATATACCATTGTTGGGATGCTTGTTTAAGCCCATATATTGACTTCTTAAGTTTACACACCAATTGTTCTTTACTTTTTACAGAAAAACCCTCAGGTTGATCCATATAAACATCCTCATCAAGATCTCCATTCAGAAAGGCTGTTTTCACATCCATTTGATGCGATTCCAAATCATAATGTGCTACTAATTCCATTATTATTCTTAGCGAGTCCTTTTTCGAACTAGGAGAAAATGTCTACTTGTAATCAACACCATCTTTCTGAGTGTAACCCTTAGCAACAAGTCTAGCTTTATACCATTTGACATTACCACTAGAGTTGTGTTTGGTTTTAAAAACCCATTTGCATGCGACTCTTTTACAGCCATGTGGTAACTCAACGAGATCCCAAACTTCATTTGTTGCATGGATTTTAGTTCTTCTTTCATGGCATTAATCCATTCCTTTGACTCTTTACTTTCTACAGCATGTGAAAATGAAACTGGGTCCTTATTGATTCCTATATCATAATCTGATTCTTGCATATAAACCATATAATCATTAGAAATAGCTGACCTACGATCTCTTTGAGATCTTCTTAATGCTACTTGTTGTGGTTCATGCTTATCGACACTACGTAAGTCATTTCCTTCAGGAAGTACTTCTTCATTTATATGTTGTTCGTCATCATGTTGTTCTCCAACAGCTGGAACAACATTTGGAGTAATAGTAGATGGAGGAACTATTCTAGGCAATGTAACATTTATCCTTGTTTCCTTTATTTCCACTATTTCTCTTCCAGTACTCCCACTGACTTCACCAATCTCAATGAATCTTGCATTATCAGTTTCTACAAATCTTGGACTATGATTAGGACATAAAACACATATCCTTTAGATTTTTCAGGGTAACCTAAAAAATACCCACTAATCGTTCGAGAATCTAATTTCTTTTCATGTGGATTATAAATTCTCGCTTCCGCTGGACAACCCCAAACATGCAGGCGTCTTAAGCTAGGTTTCCTGTTAGTCCATAATTTAAAAGAAGTCTTTTGAACAGCTTTACTAGAAACCTTATTCAACAAATAATTAGCGGTTTTGAGATCATACGACCACAAATTCTTAGGTAGTGTAGAATCTGACATCATACTCCTAATCATATCTATTAACGTCCTATTGTGCCTTTCTGCTACACCATTTTGCTGTAGTGTACCTGGCATTGTGTATTGCGCACATATGCCATGACTTTCGAGGAATTTTGCAAGTGGACCTGGACACTGGCCTGACTCATTATATTTTCCATAATATTCACCTCTATCAGGCCTTATGATTTTCACCTTTTTATCTATTTGCCTCTCAACTTCCTTTACAAACGTCTCAAGGACATTCACAGATTGATATTTTTCATGAAGCAAATAGACATAACCATAGCGGGAAAAATCGTCAATAAAAGTGATGAAATACTTTTCTCCATTAAAGGCTGGAGTGTCCATAGGTCCGCAAATATCAGTGTGTATTATTTCAAGAAGCTGGCTGCTTCTAGTGGCTCCTTTCTTATTATGTTTGGTTTGTTTACCTTTAATACAATCCACACGTAATTCTAGATCACTAAAGTTCAAATTTGACAAAATTTCATTCCTTACTAATCTCATCATTCTTTCTTTGGATATGCGACCTAGTCTTTTATGCCATAAGAAAGCAGAATTTTCATTCAACATGCTACGTTTGCATCCAACATTGTTCATTACATTCAGCAAGGAATTCGCATAAGTATCATTCAGTTTCAATTTATATAAATCATCAATTAGAATACCAGAACCAACATTATCAATATTCATATATAAATCAAAACAACCAGATCCAAACGTACATCTAAAACCAGAAATATCCAACTTACTTATGGAAATAAGGTTTCTAGATAATGAAGGTACATAAAGGGTACTATATAAGTCTAATACATATCCACTTTCTAAAATTAGACGATAAGTCCCAATGCTTTCTATTGCGGATTTCCGTTTCCCATAAAGAGAAAACGATTTTCATTTGGATTTATGGTTCGGATCATAAGAAATCCCTTTTTTTATGAACCAAGCTATCCTTTTTGGACAGTCATTTTGGTAATGTCCTTTCCTTTTACAGAAATGACATCGAACATTCTTTAGTTCCTTCTTTTCCTTATCCTGTCCATTCTTAGCAGGTGCCTTTTTCTTCTTGAAATGACTTGATTTTCCATTCTTTTCTTTACCAGCTTTATTACTCACAAAACTTACTAAGTGATTCACTTGATTTTTCAAATGTCCTTCTTCCTGAACAAGTCTACTGGCCAATTCATTAACATTCCACTTATCCTATATAGTGTTATAGTTAATTTGAAAAGGTCCATATTCAGAACGTAGCGAGTTCAGGATAAACTGGACAAGAAAAGAATCCTCTACTGTAAGTCCAAGGGAGTTTTAACCTTGCTGCAAGATTAATCATCTCTATAATGTGCTCTTGCATAGTTCGCGACCCATCAAACTTCATGGTCGTGAGTTCTGCCATAAGAGTGCAAGCGAGTGACCTATCAGCTGAACGAAAACGCTCTTCCACAAACTGCATATATTCCTTAGCACTTTCTGTTTGCGGAATTGTTGACTTGATGTTGTTAGCAACAGTCATCTTAATAAACATGAGGCTCAATCTGTTACTGCGTTCCCATGCTTTATGGTGTGATTTTTCTGCCTCAGTGCTAGCTGTTGCAAGAGCAATAGGTTTGTCCTCAAGGAGTGCCAAGTCAAGATCCTGAATACCTAAATGAAAATTGACTTGTTCTCTCCATTTAGAAAAATTAACACCAGTGAACAATGTAACAGATGAAGCATGTGTATTCATGGAAACTACTGCAAATTAAATAAAAAAATTTGAAATAACTATAAGCTCATAGCAACGCGATTCAGATATGTACATAATAGTATAATATAGCACTCCTTTGGGTAGATACTAGCTTATACTTAACATAATTAAATACCAAAACATAAGTAAGTAACAAATATATTCAATTAAATGAAACTGACATCTTTAGATAATCAATATTTATTTAATCAAGATATCTATTAAACCTCATCATGTCAACTAGTTATTGAACAAGACTTTCCTTTGGGTAAGTTTTCAGGTTCTACCATTAGCGACGCTAGTTTTTTTTAATTGGTATTAATATGATTGACAATTTCTATCAATAATCATTATGTCACTTATGCACTAAATGATTATTCTGATTTTGACCACTTTGGTGATTAACAAAATCATAAATCTCATGTGCATAATTGACTTATAACACATACTTAATTGAACATCATGAGTAAAGTATATAACATATCAACTGTAATCATAGGAAATATTCAGTTATTGATTGGTGGATCTGATACCAAATGTCAGAAATTCTTTAGAGTTCGATCTTTCATGATTAATGACGAACAATTCAAGTAATAGCCCAAGGATCACCAATACCGAATATTTCACAAACAAAACTTAATATGATTTTTTTTGTTTAAGATGACGTAACTTGATTAATAGCGGAAGATGTAATAACTGTCATCTTCTTCTTCTGACTTCTAATAATTACTCTTCTTCTCAGAATTCGGTTTCTCTCTCTAACCCTATTTCTTTATGTGTTTCTTGATGGAGAAGAATACTCTATATCCTAGAAGAGAGAGGACCCAATCCTTTATATAACATTTAACTCTAAATCTGGTACGTCCATCATATACCAATTCAACGCTTAAGATTAATCACAGACCTAATGTTCTAATTATAGAATGGTCTATTTATGACTTAATTAATCGGGTCACATTAAGATAAGAACTACATAACGTTAAAGGTAAATGAAACGTTCTATTTATGACCTAATTAATAGGGTCACATTACGATTAGAAACTATATAACATTAAAAGTAAATGAAATGATTGCAGTTTCTAATAGTAGTTTTCTAACAAGAAAAGTCACTTAACGTTACAACTCTAGGGTCAAGTAGAGGAACTTAATATTTGGTGAGTTCGTTTTGGATGGGTCTTTTCCATTACAAGCAATCCAACCGATGGAGTCCTTGACCCCAATTAGGAAGGGCCATATGTGATCAATGCGGCCTCAGATAATGAAGCATACTGTCTTAATTACCCTAGTGGAACCAACATCTCATGGACATGGAACCCAGAACACCTTAGAGATTACCATTTCCGACCACTTTTGTAAGCCAAATTATAAGGAAAGTTAGAACTTTTATGCAAGAAATTATAAGTTGCTCTGATTTTATAATTAATGTTCAAGAAATGAAATGACCTCTCCAAGCATTAATAGTGCACTATCGACAAAACCATATGAGTTCGTTGCTGATGATCAGGAACGCACCAAAAGTGAGCATCACCAAAGAGCAACCCCTACCTAGTAGCACTGGTGCATAGATGGTGTAGCCACCCAAGAGTAGCCCTTATTCATGCATCAGTGGTGTTTTGTCCCATTCTCTTACAAATAAAATGAGGCATCGGCGAACTGATGGCATGGCCACTCACACTTGTCCCTGATTCCTTTATCCTTGGTGCTTCCCATTCCCTCAAGAGAAAAATGAGGCACTAGTGCAATAATCGATGCGATTATCCATGAAGTAATCATGTTTCTTGCATCAGTATTGCTGCTCACTACACCGAGTTAGAGTAGTCAAACCACAATAGAGCTTAACTAAGAAGAAGCTACCACTCCACCTAATTCAAGACACGATGGGGTTAGCTATGAAGTGACTACATTCTCCACTGAATTGGAGTGGCCCCACCATCATGGGGCTATACCTAGAAGAAACTACCAATTGCATCAAGTTGGAGTAGCCTCACCATTTAGTGGCTCAGCCATGAAGGATCTACTCACACCATCAATTTAGAGTATCATAATCACAATGGGACTAGGCCACGAAGAACATGTCTGCTCCACGAAGATAGGTGGCTCCACCACAACGGGATTCATCCTAAAGAAACCTGCCAGTTTGCTCAAGTAGGTAAAAAAAGTCAAATCAAAAAAATATTCTAAGGATTTTCCATGAGCAGGAACAAGTGCTCGACAAAAAGTTCCTCAATCACTTAGGGGCATACATACAAGTAGACAACATACTTATCATAAAACACCCCAATAAAGAGGGGGTGAACTTCTAAGCTAAATGCAAACTTCTAAAAGTTGTTCGTCCGACATTCATCTTGATAAAAGCAAAGATAAGCTATAGAGGTAAGTTCAAAAACTTCTATAATTTTCCAAATGTTTCAGATTTTTTGTAAGTATTTTTGCTATTTAAATGTTATGTCGGTGGAGACCTATGCAAGTCGACTGCATGCAAAAATAATACACTCTAAGAAAAATAAATGAACACAGTAACAGAAGCACAAAAGAACATAACTAATCAAATACAAATATATACTTAATAAAGGTTTAGAACAAAATGATCTTTTTATTAATAATAATATTTGATACAAAATAATAGATAACCCCATTACAAAACAAGATATATCCTAAGCTAAGTCATTATTTAGTAGTCATTATCATTGGTAAGGATAGCCTACTTAATAAAGGATAAATGCTTTAGGATATGAACCTAATATATACTTAATAAAGGATAAATGCTCGACTTAGCTTAAGAAGGTTACCTACTCAATTGTAAGGATGGTTGAACGAGTTTATAGGACCAGAAACATCTCAGCCACCCCATAAGGAACTACACCAAAGAAATAAAAAGGACCAAGGTACACAAAATTGGAAGGTGGTAGTCGAAAGAATCAAAACTCTTTAGCATAATGGTCATTCAAGAAATCTACATGTTGTTTGTCTTCTTCACCTCTTCTTTTACGATTGTCGCATTATCCTCGATAGTAAGGCAACACTTATCCCGAAGAAGAGAAGTGTTGAAGCTCATTCTTTCTCTCTTCCAACTATCTTGAGAAACAACATCTCATTCTCTAGATTTGAGAAATGGAAAACATCGTCTGCTTGTGCTTTCTTAACCAAATCTTTGGCCACCTTCTCCTTTTTCCTGCTTATCGGTGAGTTCTTAGCCATCTTCTTCACTATCCTAGCCTTTGTCTCATTTATGGTCTATTATTTAGCACAACCACTTCTTGCCATATCCAAAGCGAATGGGAACCAGCCTAATAAAAAGTGACATAATTAGTAAAAAACAATACCATGGACTTAAGAAGAGGAAAAGTCAGTTAAACTTACCAACCATGCCTCACTGATGTCTGCATTGAGGACGACCACGATCTCTTGGCATGTCCATCCCGACTTGGGTCAGTGCGACTGGTCCACAACCTCACCTACTATCCAAGCCAAAGTATGGAACAACCTATGATGCCCTTCCTAGTTTAGTTCTTATGTAAAGCCAATATGGGTGATGCCAGAGGGATTCCTTTCTCCATCCAACAACTCACAGTCCCATTGAAAGACTATAAGGAATGGTTGACCTTCATTTATCCTCGTTGCTTTAGGATATGAACCATGGTGCCCCTATTACCCTCCGCCCTTGACGTGGAGGACAGACAAGCTAAAATCTGAATGAATGGGCTGGATAAGGCAGGGCAAGAGAGTTCAGCTCTAGTTACATTAGAGGAGGAATAACAGTGGCTTAGTGGTAGATGATTCTATTGATGGTAGCGGTGTCTTAATCGGTCTCATCAAGCCTAGAGAAATCAATCTAAACCATTACACAAAGAAAAAATAGAGTTGGAATCATATACAATGAACACGTAGAATAAAAAATCGCATAACATGTAAAATACGGTACAAATAATAAAGTTACGAAAAACTAAATTAGATCTAGAGCTAAATATGGTACAAATAATACAGTTATGATTAGGGATTGTATAAAGGAACACACCTCCTTACCGATGGCATTCCCTTTTATTTTGGTCTCAACTATATCATAATGATAGGTGTCACATGCATGCCACTCACCATCATCGCCTTGATCAATCGTTATTTAGCTCTATGCAATCCTTGATCAATAATGGATGTGCTTGTGCCTCTCTCCTATTAAACCTTGATATAGCCTCCCTCAATCTAGATAACCACTATAGCCTCCTCCTCCACCTTCTTTGACTTAGTTGCCCTCACCCTTTCCCTTAGCATGCTCTACTATGGGTTCAACAGCTCTACCATTTACAGGTTAGCATTGGTTAAGATTATGGATACATTCATGTAATTATCGGGAAGGTTGTAGATCATCTCAATCTGAGACATGAACTAGAACTGATCTTTGCTCATGTTCTCCTAAAGAAGCAGAAATAAAGATTGAAAATACATTAGGATAAGATGGAAGATAAAAATAAATAAAATTAAACAAAGCATAAAGAAACTTCCTAAGTGTTTGAAATTCCTTAATAAGTGGACCAAGGTTGACGAGGATGGAACAATAATGTAACAATCATGATATCCAACCACCTTATTTAGAAAATCAAAGGTCTGGACCAGGATATTCTTTGCAATTAGTAATAACAGTCATCAGATCTGGCAAGGTTGGGAAACTTATACATAGCTCGGGAAAATAAAGGAGAAGGCTTTGAAAGGTCTAAATCCTTGTAGTTTATGTATAAATCGACAATTAACTATAGTTGCTGTGGTGAGATGGGCGAGCGTTATGGAATGGCATTCAAGAAAAGAACAAAGTATGGATGAAGCAGCAGAGATGGGTAACATCTCATGTAGGGGAACTCCCAAGAAAAGTAGCTCGATAGAGATTTGTTCACTCTATCCCCTAGCAATTGGTATTGAGGGGAGATGTTTGTGACACTGTGGTTAGTAAGGGAACCCATGATGTTTTCCATCTCCTCCTACCTCTTGGAGGGGACTCCCTCAAATAGTAAACCAGACATAAAGGTGCCGTCTTGATCGCTTTCTTTCCCTTTCCCTTAACTATTTGTAAAAGTAAAAATATTGACCTAGTTACCTAACCACTCTATAACAAGTTAAGGAAACACTCCCTCCCCCTTCCTCTGCATAAGGCTGGTCGACCATGGTGTTTTATGAGATAAAAGTGTAAATTATGATAATTAAGTAGAAATAAGGTTTTATTAATAAAAATAGATTTTTATAGTTAAATTAAATTTTTTTTGTTGAGAAAACAATTTGATTTACATAAACTTTTGTTGTATAAGTTTTATTTGGTTTTTAATAAGAAAAGGTGTGTGTATATTGCTTAACTAAGTGAAAATATATGTTTTACTTAATGAATTTTCACTAATTATAAGAATGGGATTTATGGGTATGGGTTTTAGATCCTAAAACCAAGTCTAGAACTAGCAGGAAAGAAAGAAAAAAAAATATACTATACGTTGTTTTTCCATTTCTTATTTTCTTCTTCTCCAGAAATTAATAGTAAATGAAAACTATGGCCTCCCTCTTTAAAAAAAATTAAAACTTTGCTTCCAAGTTGCTGAAACAAGAAGAGAAATCTTCAAAATAAAGGAAAGAAAAGGTAATCAAATCAAATACTAAGGCTTATTTCATCAAAATCTTGAATCTGTATATGAATTGTCTGTAATTGCTTTCTTCTTCCCAGCATGTTCCATTTTCAGCTTTTACAGGTTATTGAAGGCCCTTTTTCACCAAAAGCTATCAACTTGCTCTTGAATTCACTGCTAAATCTTTAAGGTGAGTGCAAGCTCACAAATTTTCTAGATGAAAATAAGAATCTTGTGAGAAATTGGCAAAGAAAAAATATATATAAGGAAATCATTACAGTAAAATTTGTTTAAGATTTAAGCTGAAACGAACTTTACCGTAACCTTTTCGTTTCTCGTCCTAATTTAATAATTTATGATGTTCTGCAAAGCATATACATAGAGCTATAAGTTTTATGTATTTAGTTTTCCAAAATTCTGAAATTTGTTTGATCAAAATTGTGCTTATTTGTTGCTGTCCTGAGAGCAAATCGACAGTAACAACAATCACAGACCTGAGAATTGTTGTAGCCATAAGTTACTCGTTTCTTATCCAAATATAATGATTTTGGATGTTATGGAAAGCATAGACGTTGCTATAAGTTTCATCTTTTGAGTTTTCTAGAATTTAGAAGTTATCTGGGTCAAATTTGAGTGTTTCAGCTATCCCAAGAGCAAAGCTAACATTTGCTCCGTGTTTGAATCTGAAACAGAATTAACCATAACTCCTTCGTTTCTTAACCAAATTCAGTAATTTTTGATGTTCTAAAAATATTAGATCATGTACTACAAGTTTCATGTTTAGTGTTTTCTAAAATCTTAGAGTTTGCTTGGTCGAAATTATGTTTGTATGTTGCTGTCCTGAGTGCAAAATGACAGCAATAACAATCATTGACCTTAGGTTGTATTAGCTTATTTTTGTTCTCTTTCTCGCTCCGTTTGATGTTGTTTTTGAGATATTTTGAGAGCTATGATGTCTATCAATAGGCAAGCTATATTTGGAGAATTTGAAATTCAAATTTAAATGGAATTTGAATTCATATCGAATTCAAGTTATCGGTTTTGAGATACCCTTCTTAGTTTTCATTGTTTTCGAGAATGGTTTTCACTAAACCATTTTTTGAAATATATGGACATTTCAAATTATTATTATACAGTATTTTAAAATTATTTTTCTAAATAAAACTATATTTATTTCCTATAATAATTTTTTTTTTCAAATATTGGTTTTAAAAATCGTTTTCGAAAAATCGTTTTAAATTCCTGTTTTTGTCTAATAAAATTATTTTATAAATAAAATTACTTATTTTTATGAATTTTGGACGTATGAGAAAGACAATTAAATGCTAAAGTAAAACATATGGTATGGGATACATGGATTTACTTTATCACTTAATATCGGACTTATACGATCGAAACCCTTTCGATGAACTCTTTGAGATGAATTAAGATGTTATTAAATTTTGGGTAGATTATATGGTCCAAGAATTCCAATTTAGGAGTATATTCGATGAAGGACCATTTTAGAAGTATTTCTTAATCGCCAATGAAACGAGGCGAACTGAGAGCTAGAAATTCCTATTTGGAATTATGTTTATAAATAACCATCTAGATGTTATTTTTACTTGCCGATGAGATGAGGTAAGCTTCTTTATGACGAACATTGAGATGTATTATGATGGCTTTTATTTGTCGATGAGATGAGACAAGTCATGATGCCACTAGTATGCGTCAATGAGATGAGATGAGTAGGGTATTGTATGTACTCGACAATGAGATGAGGCAGAATATATTTTCATGATGTTTTACTAGTGTGGCACCAACTAACGACTAGTAAACCATTAGGTGCGAACGTATGATACGGGGCGTATGTTAATGCCTATTGGGTTCCTATCCAAGAAGTTGAGACATATTCACGATGTTTACTTGTATTATAGAGCACCAGTACTCAATTGGAGTCATCACGATGTAGTTGCGACTCTAATCATCATGATGTTATTAACTCGGGTCTTTGTGACCGGAAGTCATTATGATATTATAGACTATAGCATCATGATATTATTATGTTACTTGACTCCAATTATCACAATGTTTATGGTACCAAATATTAGTACTAGTCATGATGTAAGCACGTGTAGTTTTCCACGAAGTTTTAGATGTTTTGATTTCATCTTTTTATGAGGTTGTAATTATAACCTTGAGTAAGATAAAGGCTTACACGTATTTATGGCTTTGTGGTGATTTCTAATATGATGTTTTGAACCCTGTTGAGTCCTATTATGATGCATTTATGAGGTTTTAGACTGTTTTATAATGATTGTTTATATGGTTCAAATCCTTCTTTATTTCACTTATATAACTATAGAAGATGAACCATAGTTAGATAACCAATTGAATTCCCTTATGAAATCATGATGAACCCATAGATTCTCACCTTAGAGATGATGTGATAATACTTAACTCGTTTCATTGTCAACACGGAATGGTTCTCCCTTTCCTCCTATTACTGTTATCTTTACTAATGATAAGTTCTAGCCTTCCTGACCTGTATATTTATTACTCGGGTCATACCGAGTTGCAGGTTAGGTATGGATTTAGCTCACTCCTTCTTGGATCCGTTAGCTTGCTTTTGTTTGGACCACTTCGTTCGGACTTGGACATTGTACCTATTATTTCGTTGGATGGTTGTGTATGTATATTTTGTAGGTCATGCCACTTATGTATGTTGTATTATGTATGATGTATGGAGATGTATGTATAATCTGATCTAGGTTTGCTTTTCTATGGTCGTTTATATATATTTGTATATTACAATTATTCTAAAACGGTCCTAAACCACCATGGTATCGTATTAGTTAATGACTAGGTGTGTCGACCATATATGAGGTAATGGAAAAATAATACGACATACTTAGTTCTTAGCTAATGCATTATCATGAGGTCATAATGTTGCCCTTAACCAGTCCTATTCTCTAAATTAGTAGACATGATAACTTAGTAATTCTCTTTACTAATGTGGGTATCGGGGTTGGGTGTCATAATGACTCCCAATCACAAAGAAGACTAAGCGTTGCAGA
Source organism: Allium cepa (assembly GCA_030765085.1). Lineage (NCBI taxonomy): Eukaryota > Viridiplantae > Streptophyta > Magnoliopsida > Asparagales > Amaryllidaceae > Allium > Allium cepa. The sequence continues at coordinate 694,182,649 of CM060934.1, forward strand.
TTAGATATGGATTCAGCTTACTCCTTCTTGGATCCATTAGCTTGCTTTTGTTTGGACCACTTTGTTCGGACATGAACATTGTACCTATTATTTTGTGGGATGGTTGTGTATGTATATTTTGTAGTTCATGCTACTTATGTATGTTGTATTATGTATGGAGGTGTATGTATACTCTTATTTGGGTTTGCTGTTTTGTGACTGTTTATATATACATTTGTATATTGCATTTATTTTAAAATGGTCCTAAACCACCATGGTATCGTATTAGTTAAGGACTAGGTGTGTCAACCATATATGAGGTTATGGGAAAAAAAATATCGACATACTTAGCTCTTAGCTAATGCATTATCATGAGGGTCGCCCTTAACCGGCCCTATTCTTTGCATTAGTAGACATGATTATTTAGTAGTTCTCTTTACTAATGTGGGTCTCGGAGTGGGGAGTCACAGCTATTCCAGGCGCACGGCCATTTAGTCGTCCTCCTACGAGGATGTCTACTAAAGAGAATGAGGAACTCAAGAAGCACTTCCTAGAGCTTGAAGCCAAGCATTTCATTCGATCTAGTTTTTCACCGTGGGGAGCCGCGGTGGTATTCGTGATAAAGTCCGATGGGACTCTTAGGCTATGCATCGATTATCGCAATCTTAAGTTAATCATCAAGAACCGCTATCCATTGCCTAGGATTGACGATCTATTCGATCAGTTGAGTGGCGCTAAGGTCTTATCACAGCATGATCTGGCCACGGGATTTCACCAGCTCCAAGTTGCGGAAGATAGCATTCCACTTACAGCGTTCTGCACTCACTATAGTTCATATGAGTGGCTCGCCATGCCATTTGGTTTGACGAACACCCCTGCTTATTTCATCGACCTTATGAATCGAGTATTCCGGGAATATCTTGTTAAGTTTGTTCTTGTTTTCATCAATGACATTCTTGTATATTCTAAATCCAAAGAGGACCATACTCGACATCTTAAAAAAAAATTGTGTACTCTTCGACAGCATCAGCTCAAAGCAAAGCTTTCTAAGTGTCATTTTTGGGAAAAGCAAGTTAAGTTCTTAGCCACATTATTTCTTCCAAAGGCATTTCGGCCGATTCTTCTAAGATCGAAGCCGTCCAGAATTGGAAGAGGCCTAAGAATGTTCATGAGATTTGTAGCTTTCTAGGTTTGGCAGGTTATTACCATTGATTCATTAAGGACTTTTCCTGTATTGTGCTTCCCTGACTAGCCTTACGAAGGAAGGCTTTTGCTATATATGGTTAGATAAGTGTGAGGCTTCCTTTCAGAGATTGAAGGAGTTTCTCACTAATTCTCCTGTTCTTGTGGTTCCCAAAGGGAATCAGGATCTTATTGTCTATACCGATGCCAGTCATAGTGGCCTCGATGCCGTTCTTATGCAGAAGGATAGGGTAGTTGCCTATGCTTCAAGGCAGTTATGTTCGAACAAAGTTCGGCACGCTACCCACGATTTAGAGCTTTCCACCATTGTCTTTGCTTTGAAGATGCGGCGTCATTATTTGTTGGGAGAGGACTTTACTCTTTTTATCGATCACAAGTCTCTCAAGTACTTATTCACTCAAAAGGAGCTCAACATGCGACAACAGCGTTGGCTCGAGTTTCTAGCTTCTTATGATTTCGACATTCTGTATACCCCTGGCAAGGGGAATTGAACCGCTGATGCTTTGAATCATAAGAATTCAGCTATTGTTTCTATGATGATTGCAGAGTGAAAAGTTCTTGAGACTCTTTCCATATGTGATATTCGTGATTGTGCTTCCACTTCAGATTCACCTATTCTATTGTATAGCATGGAAGCTCATCCTACTCTTCTTGACCGGATTGTCGAGGCTCAGTGGAAAGACTTTGATATATTTGTTCTTATTCATAAGTACAAGTCTGAATCCCACGATGACATTAAGATGAAGGATTTCAGCATCGATATTCATGGGTCTTCAAAAGAAGAACCGTCTAGTCGTGCCTTCTATTCCAAACATAGGCGGGACATTCTAGCTGAGTGTCACCGTCCTAAGTATGTTATTCATCCTAGCAGCAGTAAGATGTATGTTGATATGCGTCTTCTCTATTACTGGGAAGGCATGAAGCAAGATATAGTAAGTTATATAAGCAATTGTATGACTTCTCAACTTACTAAAGCCGAGCATCAGTGACTCAGTGGTCTTCTTCAGCCTTTAGAGGTTCCATTGTGGAAATGGGACCAAGTTTCTATGGATTTCATCGATGGCTTACCTCGTTCGAGGTCATGCCATAGCAACAATTGGGTTGTTGTGGATTGTCTCACCAAGTCCGCATATTTCATTCCTATTAAGTCTAACAGGACGACATCTCTCTTATCGAAGCTATATATTAAGGAGATCGTATGATTACACGGTGTTCCTTCATCCATTGTGTGTGATCATGATCCTCTTTTCATGAGCCGCTTCTAGAAGAGTCTCTAGCAAGCTTTGGGCACAAAGCTTAATCTTAGCACTGCTTATCACCCATAGTCTGATGGACAGACTGAACGGGTGAATCGTATCTTGGAAGATCTGTTTCAAGCTTATATCTTGGATTTTGGTGGTGGTTGGGAGGATCATCCTCCTCTATTTGAGTTTGCTTATAATAATAGTTACCAGTCTTCTTCTATCAGCATAGCACCTTTCGAAGCCTTATATGGAAGGCCCTGTCTATCTCCATCATGTTGGCTTGATTCGAGGGGAAAAGATCATTCGTGGCCTCGAGTATATTCGAGAATCATCTAAGAAGATCCATCTTATCCGAGAGAGAATGAAAGAGTCTCAGAGTCAACAAAAATCCTACGCGGACAACCGTAGGAGGCCTCTTGAGTTCTCAATGGGCGATCTTGTTTATATTCGAGCTTCTCCTCTGAAGGGAGTGATACACTTCAGCCAGATAGGGAAATTGGCGCCATGCTATATTAGGCCATTTCCTGTTGCAGAGCGTATCGGTCCTGTTGCATATCGTTAGCACTTCCCGATCAGTTTTCTAGCGTTCACGACGTATTCCACGTCTCTCTGTTGAGGAAGTGTCTACGAGATTCAGATTCTACGTTCAATTCTCGTGCTTTAGAAAAGCTAGAAGTCCCTCCTGATCTATCATTATTGCACCATCCTATGAGGGTTCTTGCTTCGAAGGTTAGACGCCTTCGCAACAAGAGTATTCCGCTAGTGAAGATTCAATTGTCTGATAATCCCAATGGCTGTACTTGAGAAACTGGAGAATTCATCGAGCGATCGTATCCTGGATACTTATCTTCTCGTGATGAAGGTAAGAATTTTCCACTTTAATATATTCAAATTTTTTGTATGATGAAATAGAGAGTGTTGAATACAGATTTTCTCTAGAAATTGCTTTTATAAGGGGGAGTTTGTAACAACCCTGGTATTGGTGATTACCGAAAATATTAAATTATAATGATAGTTATAGTTTAACATTGAGAATAAAATAAAATGGAGGAGATAAATTGGGTAAAAATTTGTTATTTTAAATAAAAAATATGTTTGAGAATAAATATTGTGCTTGAAATTTAATTGTTAGGAGATTTGGTTAATAAGATGAAAATATAGGAATTTTATTAATTTGAGTTAATAAATTAATCAAAAGATATATTTTAACATTTAAATTGTTGAAATAAATATAAACTGATAAAAATAAAGTTTTTAAAACTTTATTTTGATAATTTTGAGTGAAAATAATCAACTTGTAATTTTATTTGGATAAATACAATAATATTGAAAATTAATGCCTATATTAACGATTTATTTGTTTTAAAATAAGGGGGAAAATGAAGTAAATTTGTATTTTATTAATATAAACGGTAGAATATTGTTTAAAAATAATATTTTGATGTAAAAATAAAGTAAGAATGGTTTGTTGTATTTTATTTGATAAGAAACCAATTTTTGTATAAATTATTATGTTAAAAAAATGGTGTTTTATGAGACAAATGTGTAAATTATGATAATTAAGTAGAAATAAGGTTTTATTAATAAAAAAGTTTTTTATGGTTAAATTAAATTAAATTTTATTGAGAAAACAATTTGGTTTACAGAAACTTTTGTTGTATAAGTTTTATTTGGTTTTTAATAAGAAAAGGTGTGTATATATTGGTTAAATAAGTGAAAATATATGCTTTACTTAATGAATTTTCACTAAGTATAGGAATGGGCTTTATGGGTATGGATTTTAGATCCTAAACCCAAGTCTAGAACTAGCAGGAAAGAAAGAAAAAAAATAATGTACGTTGTTTTCTCATTTCTGATTTTCTTCCTCTCCAGAAATTAACAGTAAATGAAAATTATGGCCTCCCTCTTTAAAAAAATTAAAACTTTGCTTACAAATTTCTGAAACAAGGAGAGAAATCTTCAAAAAAAAGGAAAGAAAAGGCAATCAAATCCAGTACTAAGACTTGTTCCATTAAAATCTTAAATATGTATATGAATTGTCTGTAATTGCTTTCTTCTTCCCTGCATGTTCCATTTTCAGCTTTTACAGGTTATTAAAGGCCCCTTTTTCACCAAAAGCTATCAACTGCTCTTGAATTCACTGCTAAATATTTAAGATGAGTGCAAGCTCACAAATTTGCTAGCTGAAATTAATAAGCTGTGAGGAATTGGCAAAGAAAAAATAATATAAGAAAATCAGTACAGTAAAATTTGTTTGACATTTAAGCTGAAATGAATTTTGCCATAACCTTTTCGTTTCTTATCCAAATTTAGTAATTTTGGATGTTATGGAAAGCTTAGACATAGTTCTACAAGTTTAATGTAGTGACATTTCCAAAATTTTGATGATTTCTTGATCAAAATCTTGCTTGTTTATTGCTGTCCCGAGAGCAAATCGACAGCAACAACAATCACACCCTGACAATTGTTTTGGTCATAAGTTACTCGTTTTTTATCCAAATTTAATAATTTTGGATGTCCTAGAAAGCTTAGACATATAGCTATTTGATTTTTCCAGAATTTTGAAGTTATCTGGGTCAAGGTTGAGTGTTTTTATTGCTATCCCGAGAGCAAAACTAACATTTGCTCTGTGTTTGAATCTAAAACGGAATTAACCATAACTCTTTCGTTTCTTAACCAAATTCAATAATTTTTGATGCTACGAAAAGCTTAGATCATGTACTGTGAGTTTCTTGTATTGAGTATTTTGAAATTTTAAAGTTTTCTTGGTCAAAATTATGTTTGTATATTGCTGTCCTGAGTGCAAAATGACGGCAATAACAATCATTGACCTTAGAATTGCATTAGCTCGTTTTTGCTCTCATTCTCGTTTGGTTTTGATGTTGTTTTTGAGATATTTTGAGAGCTATGATACCTATCAGTAGGCTAGCTACATTGGGAGAATTTTAAATTAAAATTTAAATGGAATTTGAATTGATTTTGGGATAAATTGGAATTGAATTCGTATTGAATTCAAGTTATCGTTTTTGAGATATCCTTCTTAGTTTCACTGTTTTCGAGAACCGTTTTCACTAAACCATTTTTTGAAATATATGGACATTTTAAATTATTGTTATATAGTATTTTCAAATTATTTTTCTAAATAAAAATATATTTATTTCCTATAATAAAGAAATTTCAAATGTTGGTTTTAATAATCGTTTTCAGAAAATCGTATTAAATTCCTGTTTTTCTCTAATAAAATTATTTTATGAATAAAATTACTTATTTTTATGAATTTTGGACGTATGAGAAAGACAATTAAATGGTAAAATAAAGATGTGGTATGGGACACATGAATTTGCTTTATCGCTTAATATCGGACTTATATGATCGAAACCCTTTCGATGAACTGTTTGAGATGATTTAAGATTTTATTAAATTTTGTGTAGATTATATGGTCCAAGAACTCCAATTTAGGAGTATAGACGAAGGACCATTTTTAGATGTATTTCTTAATCGCCGATGAAATGAGGTGAATTAGTTGCTAGAAATTCCTATTTAGAATTATGTTTATAAATAACCATCTAGATGTTATTTTTACTTTCCAATGAGATGAGGTAAGCTTCTTTATAATGATTTTGTGATGTTGAGATGTATTATGATGGCTTTTACTTGTCGACGAGATGAGACAAGTCACGATGCCACTAGTACTCGTCAATGAGACGAGTATGATATTGTATTTACTCGTCGATGAGATGAGGCAGATTATATTTTTATGATGTTTATGACTTTGTCTTGAACCTTTTTGGCACCTTGTAAGCATATGATCAACCATCTAATGCACCCTTATATCATTTATACACAACCAGACAATGTGGCCCATTTACATTTTTGAAACTCATTTTACTACTATGTTAACGGACCCCTGTGTAGTGTTCTATCTACTGTTATGTTTATAAAGTAAAAGTGGTAATTTCGTAATTTGAATGTTTAATAGTTTGTTCTGCTTAAGGCATGAATTTAAGCAAACGACTGATAAAAATAGCAACGTTGAACTATTGATGCACTACAGCTGATATCCTATATGTATTAACAATGATAAAAAGAAAGATAAAAAATTAAAATTGAAAATAAAAGTAAAAAATAATGCAGAAACCATATTGTAATCACACGACATCAATGAAAAAGTGAAGAAAAAATGAATAATGAGAGGTAAAGTCAGTTATTTGTGAAATCAGAGTCAAAGGAGAAGGTCTCAAAAGAATTTTTTTCTTTTACTAAGAACTTCAGGATGATTTAATGGCAAATTGGTGGAAGGAAAGTAAAGGCAAAAAGAACAACCCCCTCCTTTTCTAACTTTCCTTCTATAATCTCAATCATTGGATGGATTTAGTGAGAAATAATCCAGGCTATAAAATATTAATTGAGTGCGGCGTCTATTCAAACATCCAACCATAGAAACCATCTCGATAAAGAAAAGGTCACTAGTAATGAGAATCCACCGTGTGTCATTCACATTAATTTTGAATAAAACAAGTTCGTCCCTACCTTTAGTGACGACCTTATTGGGCGAAATGTTGCTTATACTCTCGCAAAATATAAGTGGTCCCATCACATCAGAAGCCCGGTTCCAAAGGCCCACTTAACAAGTGTTAACCAAGATCTCGCACGATCCATTTTCTTATCTCTCTAATAAGCCTCACTCGCAAGGCATGTCCATCTCATCATCCCTTTCATGAACCCATTCCTTGCTTCCTCAAAAGCAACGACCGCTATAATGACCCGTGCACATATATGTATTTAGGTAGGTAAAATATTAAATACATAATATAATGAACTTAAAATTACCTAAAATTTTAGGTAATACTGTATTTTGACATTTTAGACTTTAAAATAAAATGCAAACATTTACGGTCTAAAAACCATATGATGACCATAATTTTTGATAATAGCATAATTTTACCCTAATTCTTGGTCCAATAAAAAGTTTAATAGTTTCCCTTCCCGTAAAGTGATCATAATGGTAATTTGCCCTTGCCTTGAGAGATGTCACACTTTTAAATTTAGGAAGATTTAGGGAAATTTTTTGTATTAAGCATTCCTATTTTTAGGCTTGACTATTGATTTCGAAAATTGTGTCAATCTTAGAGTTAAAGCAACCGCTAAATCACTATTCTATTTTCCAAAACCACAATTATCATTTCTCTAAACAAATTGTCATAAAAGTTCACTATTTTGAGCTAAAATTAAGTATCCATAGAAATAAATCTATGTAATGCTTGTATGACTTATTTGGCTTGATATAATGAGGTTTGTTGCATGTTGTGCTTGCATGTATGTTGTAATAATAATCGCATGGAAATCGAGGGATTAGGATGGAAAGAGTTGATTCTATGGATGGAGGGCTCTTTAATGTTTATGTAGTGGACTTTGCGAAGAAGTCCTTTCTGCAAGATTGGAGCCGATATCATTGTAAGACCTAATGGATTGGCATAGAGACGGAGCTGATCAATGTTGTTTTAGAGTTTACACAATGATCAGGGTTGACATACCAGGGATGGACTGATTACTAGAGTGAAAATGGAAAAGACTTAGCCAACATTTTGCTAATTGATGGGTCGGTATCGACCTATTTGGATTAGAATTGATCCATGCCAAAGTGAAGACATAGCATTTTTAAGGCTATAAGGCACTACGATGGATTATTAGCAAAGATGAATATTTTTAGCTAAGTGTTGGATCAACACTGATCTATGATGAATTGGTACCGATTCATCAAGATGGACCAATACAGACATTTTTTCTATGGAAGGAAAAGAAGAGCTAATTTTGGCTAAGTACGTGGGACAGTACCCAACCATGATGTATCGATAATGATCCATATTACAGTGGCAAATTGATGTCGACTTTTGTAAGGAGCTAGCTAAGCATCGAGATTGCTCTGGCAGCCAACTCTATCTTGAGGTGACTTGTAGGGCGAACAACATGTATGTACTAGTATCATAGTCCAGATGAGGTGAGGGGATAATGTGCTCGCCTTAGAATTAGATTACCTTAGGGGATTAAATTATTCCATATATCATATGTCCTATTCCAAGTGGAAAACGAATTGTTTTACCATATATCTTTCGATATTTCATAGTAAGTCATATAATAATTTTTTCTTATAGTTTATATTTTTAAAAACTTATGAATATCCTTATGAAATTATTTTGTGAAGTTATTATTTGATTTCAACAAGCATTTTGAATATATTTTATACATATATTTACAAAGACATGATTTTCACATCTTTTCTATATTCATATATACATGCAATAATTATATAAATTCATAATTATTTCAAATTCAAATTCTCTGGTCTCTAAAATTATCAATTAATAACCTAAATTTATCATGTTCTATGTATTAGCAACGATTATTGACCATAAAATAATCATATTCGATCTCCAATTCTCATTGTTTTGCTTGTTTGGCCAAACATTAACAAATTCCATTTTTATATTAATTTGATCACTAACTTTCATTTCTATTTTACATCGTACTATTATTAACTACTGTAATTTTTCATAATTTAATTCATAATCACATTTACTAATCCTAAATCAAACCCTTAATAGTATTTTAACACTCAAGGTGCAAAGATGGGTAAAGAAGACCCACTCACCAAAATCAATGTCCAATTCCTAAAATTGCCCACTGTCCAGATTACTGTGCATACCACTTTTATAATTCCACCATCAAACCGATATGAAAACTTTCATCTTCCCCTTTGATTTTCCACTAGTCTCATTAAATCTCGTTGAGAATCAAGTGGGATATGAATTTATGAAGTTTTTTAATCTAAGAGGAAAAAGGAATTTCGATGGATCGAGGATGATGAAATGAAATAACTATATAAGAACTTCTTTTGGTATTAGGAGGGAAATCGATGACTGCCTAATTTAAAATCAGATATCCCAATTTCAACCCAAAGTCCCGTAATGACCCAACACCTATTTCGCCCGTAACTCCTCCGTACGACCTCTGAATCGAACAAATAAATATATGACACGAATTAGAAAAACGAGTTAGGCGAAATAGCGCAGGTCTTATCATCAAATTCCAAACTTGAAAAATGGTCATTTTTCCCTTTAAAAATTTAAAATAATTAAATTATCCATTAAATATAGTATTATTAAATATTAAAAATACCGAGGTTTTACATTCTTTCATCTTTAAAAAGGATTTCGTCCTCGAAATTTCCAAAGGAAAAAGAGTGTAATCCGCACGTCCTCTCATTCTATACTGCTTGTATGTTATTCATCACATACTCTAGCGTCTAATTTAGCTATCATCTAGCCAAATTGGGCAATCATCCATACAACAAAGGAACCAATAAAACTAAGCATCCATACATGACATACAAAATCTAAAATCAAATTCATCAATAAGTGTACATATTATATCAGCATACATAAATACATATGTGGTGCTTGCATACTTAATGAAATAAAATCAATAACATAACATTAAAATATGTATGCATACAACATAAAGCATTTTACATATACACATGCATACACACACACACACATATACATACATACATACATACATACATACATACATACATACATACATACATATATATATATATATATATATATATATATATGCACAAATATCTAACATTCGGGACCATCTATATGAATGAGATGAAATGATATTGTAACAACCAAATTTTATTAACATTATTTAGCACATATTTAATTAGAAAAATTAACTAAAATAATGTAAAAGGATAAGGAGATTGAGATTTGATAATTAATAGGAGTCTTGCCTTAATGAATGAGTTAACAGAATGGTTTAAAACTTAGATAAGAAGAAGGAATATTGCTTAGGAAAAATGATAACAAGGGTGATATTTTAAAAAAGGGAGTAATGATTTGTAAAATCATATTTCAATAGTAAAAGTGTAGATTTATAAACGAGGTTTATAAATTAAAGAAAAGCTATTATCGTTTAATAAATTGGAGAACAAATCAAACGGTGGACTTATTTTAAGGTACGGACTGAGATTTTAGAAATTATTGACTCTAATTTGGAAATTGAAGGCGATGGTAAATTTTGAATGTCAAATGATATTTTTATAAATAGAAAGGAATTTATAAAAGGAAATTTTCCATACAGAAGTAACGTTAAAATGAATGATGATTGATGTTTTAAATAAGATTTATGAATAAGTGAGATTCATAATGGGAATAGGTTATAAATGGAAATCATAAATAAATGGTTTTATGATAAGAAGATTTTATAAAATGGAAAGAAATTCTTAGAAGTAATTTTGTAAATATGGAAGTGATTGGGTTGAAAATTTGAGAACGGATATTTATCAAGGAAATATATTATGTTATAAAGTTGGTTAGTCATGTAAATATTGCTCAATTTTTTTTATTAATATTTAAATATTTTAAAGGGTTAATTATTTAAATTATTGATATAGTTTGAAAGTAACAATATGATTATTAATAATATTTTGGTAACTTATCATTATTATTTTATGGTAAAGATTAGATTGTTTTATTCATAATGTTTTAGAAATGGGTTTACAGATTTATAAAAAAGTTTTATAAATAATTTCATGGTTTTATAAAGGATTTACAAATGACATGGGAAATAATTTATAAATGGTTAATAAAGGGTTTTAGAAATTTATAATGGAGTTTACAAATGATTTTAGAATTTGGTAAAAGAGAGATCTTCCTCGGTGTTTGTTAAATATACCAATGCCGATGGGGTAAGTATATGGATATTTTCTAAGTCTTGAAAATAGAAGGGTTTGTGATTATATCTTTAGAAAAGTATTTTGGTACAAGTATTTACAAGATGGTTTTAATTAATTAAAAGATTATTAAGGAGGCTTAGTGTTGTTTGGTGCTTAACCAAATGTTGGTTTTTCCTGTGGAATTAAATTCTTGATTGAATGTTTGTTATTCGATAGTTAAATAACCAACTATCGAATTTGAACCCAAATATAACTTTGGAAATATCTAGGAGAAATACGTGAGTTATATGGCACAGTCATCTCTGATGATGCCGTACGTATAAATCTCGTTTTGTTCTTCTAGGACAATGATAAGGAAACCCGTCCGCTAATGGTTAGGAGGTGATCTTCGATCTTATCATTGATTGTTTATTTCTTAAAGAACTGGGGTTGAGTTTACTGGAAACTGTCGAGTCTTGTTTCGAAGAAACTGGGATCGGATATGTTATTCGAAAACCACTTCGATCCAACTCAAGCATTCGAAGTGAAGGTATCTTGAAGATGATGGAATTGGAGACGAAGCTCTCAATCATTTTGTTCGATCCCAAAACAAACTTGTATGGATGAATGTTGATGTTGCATTGTTGTCTGAAAGGCAGTGTTAGCATTCCTAATGGGAAGTACTAAATAAATGGTAAGAGTGTGGCCTCTTCAAGCCTTACACTTGGAAATTAATAAAGTAGGGACATGTGGCAGGGCTAAGTAGGTCGTACCTAAGTAGGGTATGATCATCCCAAATCTAGAGCGATATTCATGTATGCTTCGGGATCCCATTGTGTCATTGTTGATTGCAACAAAGGGTTGATCATATTCGGTGCTACTCGAGAAGGGGTAGCGCTGGTCCTAAGTAGCAGAGGTGTAACGTACTATAGCCTCCCATACATTTTATCTAGAGGTGAACGGATTCGGTGTATAGACCCTTACCTTTCATAGCAGGAATCCATTCTCCAATACGAGCCATCGGTTTTGGTTGCAGAACCTAGTGTGATGGAATTTAATTAATATAACAATTTTGGCTATGATTAACAAGTATTTGTATATTAGACATTATTATAATATCAAATAATTTCATATGAAATGTTTTGGTTATCGTAAGGTAAAAACCCGTCCGTGTTTATGTGCGGCGTGGTCTTACGAGATACCTTTGATTTTTAAATGGTTTCTATAACTTTAAAAATCCAATTGGGTAGGTTTTCTCATGCTAGTTTTTCAGACTGACTCGGGAGTTATTTTATTATAGCACTCGGGTCAGATCGAGTATATTTATAGATTGCCTTGGATGCATTGGAGCTCAAAAGACAAGTTCAAGATCTTCCAACCGTATTCTCGAATATGTTTATTTCCACTGCTTTGGTATTAAAATTATCAGCAATTTTGAGGGCAGGATGTTACAAATGTCCAGGCAGATGATTGTTATTATTGTTGTACTCTGATGGATATGTGTATATATAACAGTGTCTCTTTCATGAAGGTCATTGATATTATATTATATATGGTTCCGCTACGATTATGAGACTCTGTGTTGTTTTAATATATATTTTTCTCTTCTCTTCCTTCTTCTTTCTTCTTTCTTTCACTTAACTATCTTTCTTTCTGTTTGATTTGGGTTGGACATGTATGGTTTATTGTCAGACTTGAATTTTGCAGATTAGCGGGTCGTTACAATGTTGTATTAGAGCCAGGTTAAGTGAACACCTAGGCTTTGGTGGGAATTTACTCATTTGAGATAGGGTAAACGAGACCCTAGAATGAGATTGAGCATATATATATTAGAGCGTATTTGTTGGTGATTATAGAAATGTCATATATTGTGTTAATTTATCTGTTGAGTGGCTTATGAATTCTGGTCGATATGTGGGATGGCACGACATCGATAGGGATTTCTAAACACTTAAACAAGGTAAACCAGTACAGTATTGTTTTAAAAGTGGGTAAATGAAATAATGTTACCTAAATTATATTTTATATACAAGTGAATAATTTTTCAAAAATCATTATAGTTATATATGGTGTGTTTGGTTGTTAGTGAATGATAATATTTGATTATTATCATTTGTCGTTTATTGTTTAATAAAAGTTGTTGTTATAATCTAAACAAAGATAAGTATCTGTAAATTGAGTTATATATGAAAGTAAATTTATAAGTATATTATAGTGTATTGATTGTAATTTAAAAAATTAAAATTTGTGCAATGAATTTCATATGAAGTGAAATTTTATAAATATGATTTATAAATGTGATATGTAAATGGTAATGGATTTAAAACAAGGGATCTGAGAATTCAAATTCCGCAGATTTGAAAAAAAATCCTAAGGTTTGGAAAAATAACAATAGTATTATTTGAAAACATTTTGGGTCATAAATATTATAAACGGAATTTAAAAGAAATAGAAAGCATTAAACCCACTTCCGTCCTTGGAAAATAATTCTGGTGATGATTGCAGCAACATCGGCGTTCATTTTCGAGTTTTTAAGTGAGGAATTGCTACCATTAAAGTTTTGTTTTGATAAAACAAAATTTGTTTTTGATTCAAGAAGTGAAAATTGATATACAAAGGAGCTAAGTGTATATATGATTTCAAATGATTTGAAATAAAATCGGGTGTTTGAAATTTTAAATATTTCTATCTAAATGTTTTGAGAAACATAAGATAATAAGTTTTGAACTTCGAAGATGGTATAGGTAAAAATAAGTTTTATAACTTATAGATTTTGAAAATTAGTAAGTCAAAACAAATTTTAAATTTATTGAATATAAATGTTAAGAAAAGCAAATTTAAAAATTGAGTTACGAAATTTGACTTAAGTTAAGTTAAATAAGATGATTTTTGAAATGTAATTTAATTAAAGTAAAGTTAAATGGAAACTGAATTCAATTTGTAAACGATTACGGAAATGAAATAATAAAATAAATTAGTGAAATGAAAATGAACTTGGATTATAAAATGAAATTCAACTTAAGTTGTAAATTGAACTGAGCTAATGAAATGAATTAATGAATTGAATATGTTTTAAAATGTTTTTTGCTAGAAATAAATATGAACTTGAACTGTAAAGTGAAAATAAACATCAGAATGTCGTATAAAATGTTCATAAAGAACTTAAGTAAAATTATGGTGTAATGGTTCATAAACAATATTAGTATTTAAAAATATACTAAGTGGAAAAAAGGGGGATAAAATACAATTTAACTTAGAAAAAATCAAAATGAAATGATTTTATGAAATGATCCATAAGTGAATTGAATGTGGAATGAAATGCTGTTAAACATAAATTGAATTTACAGTAAATATTAATAAGTGAATGTTAATGAATGGAATGTAAGTGAAATTAATATGAATAATGGAATTTGGTTTAAACTGAAAGCAGATTAAATGAATGTAAATAGATGGGTGTAAGAAAAATCAATAAGAATAATTGAATTTGATGTAAATCAATTTGATGCAAGTGGATTAATGAATTTTTTTAATATAGATTAATGGAATGCGCATTTATATGGAATTTATATTAATTGGCATGAATGAATTGGATATGAATAAATTGGATGTAAATAAGTGAATGTAAGTGAATTGTTGTTAACCTGAGATTGAATGTAATTAAAGTGAATGTTAATAATTGAATGTAAATTAACTGAATGGGAATAAATTGACACGAATCAATAGTAGGTTAATAAGAAATGGAAGTATATAATGTTGACATTTGGAAATGCAAATTTATATGATGCCAAATAAATTGGATGGATGTTATTTGTTTGTTTAATAAATTATCTTGTTATATTCACTAAAATTGCATATAGTTATGGTATAGTCTATGTTATATAGTGACATTATTCTCCATGTACATAGTCTCGTTGTTGTTGAGTAATTAGCAGGTGCGGATGATGTATGCTTCGCATTTGGAGCTCGCTTTCGCATATTATTGGATGTATATGCTTGCTAATACTAAAATAAGGTACACATCTCAGATTACATATCATATTTTTATATTTATCCCTACAGGATGCCTCATCCTCGAAGATGAGATATATATTTGTGATTATATATGTATTGTAAATTTTTACGATCGAGCCGCACAAAGGATACGTTGGCGAAATTTTTCGAAAATTTAAAGCTGTAGAAATTTTTTGAAAGTTTTGAGAAAAATTTTCATAACTAAAATTTGATTTTGTTTTTATAACTTGGAATAGTATTATTTAATAACTATGTATTGATTTTAAAGATTTAGAAAAGTATTTACAAGAAGTAAAATGACTTGGATGAATTTGGTAATCCATTTCAACTAATTGTTTTGGAAAAGTTAACGGGTTTGTGATATTTTTCCTACCTAGGCAATTTCGAGAACGAAATTCCTTTTAAGTGAGGAATACTGTAAGGACCCATAATTTTAGTCATTGAATTTAGAATATTTAATTAATTTTAAATATTAAAAGGTTATTTTTATAAGTTAAATAACTTGGATTTCAAATATAAGGATTTATTTGATAATTTAATTGTTAAGTTTAATACTTGAAATTGCTTAAATAATTGAATCTTGAATTTAATAAGAATGAAAATGATTTCGAAAGTTGATTTAAATTCTATTTAAATAAAAAAGGAAGATAATGAACTTTTAAATTTGATATAAAAGTGATTTAATTGATTTTAAGAATTATTCATTTTAAATAACGTGTAAAAATAGCCTTTCAGGGAACAATCTAGGATTTCGATGAAACTAGTTTCATCGGATCCGTAATAGTATATTATTCAATGCCGTCGAATTTCATGGTGATCGGATGTATCATTTGATCATGTGAGTTCTAAATGCGTTGAAATTAATATCAAAAATTTAATATTATAACTGGGTCTAAAAGCCATCTTCTGCATATGATCGAATCAGGCTTCGAGACTAGTTCCGTTATGTTAAAAATAGGCATATAATATATAGAAAGCCAAACTTCATGCATTGTTTGGAGTTCGAGATTTTTTAGTGCGTCAAGTGGATATTTTTGAATATAAAAATATAAATAATATACATATTCACCATGCCATATCCCACGCCCTAACACCCTAGCCATACTCACGTTTGCCCATGCCTAACCTATACTATTCCCCCTATATATAAATGGAGTTTATATCAGAAAATCACTCTCTAATTTTTAAATTCAAATCACCCCATCGAACGGCCACAATCAGTCGGAGCCATCACAATCGCTTCGGGTATTCGACTCCAGCTAAGAAATTATCCAGCTAGGGAAGACGAAGACATTCAACGGTGGGATCGTCATTGATCATCGCATAGGGGATCGAATTTCCCTTCATTCATGTTTCAGGTTCGAGTCGATTTCAGGCAATTTAGGGCGGTGGAGCTCTCGTGGTGGGTGGCAATGTGTAGAGCGAGGTATGGGCTATCTCTAGGCACGGTATTGGACGACGGCGTGTTCTAGGGGTGACGACTCAATGAACTTACGTATGATTGGGTTTGCGTGCGACCTAGAAGCATAGAGGAGTGAGAGAGGGAAATTTAATAAGGTTTAAGTTTAAATTATATTAATTACGTAAATTAAATTTTAATTATCTCGTTATATTAATAAATCCATAACTTTCTTGTACGACGTCCGTTTTCAAGGGCAATGAGTCGCGTTTTGGTCGTATCAATGAAGGCTACGCTATGGAGTTGGATTGGATGGATTTAGAGCTAGTTGGAATTTTGGATTAATATTGAACATCTGTTCAATTTTAATTCAAAACGGAATGTTTTGACGACTATTAAAATCAAAGTTGAGTTAATCTCACAATTTTGGTTAACCAGAAATATTTTTAGTCGATAAAAATTATCTATTGGATGTTTGGATATTTATTATTGATAGTTATTGACTGTTTGAATAATTTACTAATTATTATTAGATCTATTTGATATATTACTTCCTATTTGAGCGGATAAACCCTATTATGTCCCCGTGTAAGAGCGGATGATCCTTTGTATTTGAATTCCGCCTCGAAGCGGTTGATTTTATTTTTATAATTATACGTTGTTTGTGATGCAAAGGACAGGTTGGAGGGATCCAACAGGATTCCTCACACTGTTGGTTTTATTTTCATATATACGGTGATATATGACTTGTTGAATTCCATATTGATGACATGGAAATGATTTTGCTTAAATAGTGCTTTAGTAACACCGGGCCTCATTTTTGGGTATTATAAATAGTATAAAAAAGTGATTTGATTTTAAAATGGATTTCAAGGTGATTTTGGAAATTTTATATGCTTAAATATTTTTCCTAAAATGAAAGTATAATTTTAGATATTATAAGCTGATAGTTTTATAAAATATTTTAATCGAGATTTTCGAACTGTAAAATATATATTTTTATATATCTTAGAGAATAAGTCCGCCTTTTATAATAAAGGGATATGTTTTAAAAGAAATTAGAAATATTTTGATATAGTATTTATTAATTATCTTTGTATAAGATGATGTATATGTATATAGGTACATATATTATAATTTATTTTTAAACATGAAATTTTAAATTTGATAATTTACAAGGGTGATATTTTTACAAAGGAAGCAAAGGTTTGTAAAATCGTATTTCGATAATAAACGTATAAATTTATAAACGAGGTTTATAAATTGAAGGAAAACGGTTATCGTTTAATAAATCGGAGAATAAATCAAATGGTGGATTTGTTTTAAGATACCGATTGAGATTTTAGAAATAATTGACTCTATTCTGGAAATTAAAGGTGATGATAAATTTGGAATGTTAAATGGTATTTTTATAAATAGAAAAGAATTTATAAAAGGAATTTTTCCATATGGAAGTAATGTTAAAATGGATGGTGAATGATGTTTTAAATAAGATTTATGAATAAGCGAGATTCACAAAGGAAATAAATTATAAACGTAATTCATAAATAAATGAGTTTTATGAAAGAATGTTTTATAAAATGGAAAGAGATCCTTAAATGTAATTTTGTAAATATGAAAGCAATTTAGTTGAAAAATTAATAGTGGATATATATCAAGGAAATATATTATGTTATAAAGTTGGTTAATCATGTAATATTGTTTAAAGTTGTTTATTAATATTTAGATATTTTAAAGGGTTAATTATTTAAATTATTAATGTAGTTTGAAATTAATAATAATGATTATTAATAATAATATTTCGCTCACTTATCATTATTATTTGGACGGTAAAGATTGACAATTATTTTATTTATATTGTTTTGAACTATTAATTATTATTTTTAAGAGGTTAAAAGTAAATAATAATTATGTATTTATGCTGGTTTCGAGATTCATGAATAAAGTTTTGCAAACGGACTTGGATTTTTATAAGAAGAGCTTATAAAATGGTTTGTAGGTTTAAAGGGAGATAATTTACAAGATAAAGAGGTTTATAAATATATGGATATTTACAATGAATTTTAAAAATGAATTTATAGAATTATAAAAAGAGTTTTATAAATTATTTCATGGTTTTATAAAGGATTCATAAATAACTTGGGAAATAATTTTTAAATAGTTTATAAATGGTTTTATAAATTTATAATGGAGTTTACAAATGATTTTAGAATTTGGTAAAAGTGATATCTTCCTCAGTGTATGTTAAATATACTTATACATATGAGAAAAGTATATGGATATTATCTATGTATTGAAAATAGAAGGGTTTGTGAATATATCTTTATAAAAGTATTTTGATACAAGTACTTACAAGATAGTTTTAATTATGAAAAGATTAATTAAGGAGGCTTAGTGTTGTTTGTGCTTAACCAAATGTTAGTTTTTCCATGGAATTAAATTCTTGATTGCATGTTTGTATTCGATAGTTAAATAACTGATTATCGAATTTGGACCCAAATATAACTTTAGAAATATCTAGGAGAAACATGTGAGTTATGTGGTACAGTCATCTCCGATGATGTTGTACCGTGCGTATAAATCTCGTTTCATTCTTTTAGAACAATGATAATAAAATTCATCCACTAATGGTTAGAAGTTGATCTCTGATCTTATATTTGATTGTTTATGTCCTTAAGAACCGTGGTTGAGTTTACCGAAAATTGTCGAATGTTGTTTCAAAGTGACCGAGAATAGATATGTTATTCGAAAATAACTTCGATCTAACTCAAGCATTCGAAGTGAAGACATCTTGAAGATGATAGAATTGGAGACAAAGCTCTCAATCATTTCGTTCAGTCCTAGAATAAACTTATATGGATGAATGCTGATATTTCTTTGATGCCTGGATTGCAGTGATATCATTCCAAGTGGGAAGTGCTAAATAAATGGTAAGAGCGTGGCCTCTTAGAGCCTCACACCTGGAAATGAATAAAGCAGGGATATGCGGTAGGGCTAAGTGGGATGCACCCAAGTAGGGTATGACCATCCCAAATCTAGAGTGATATTCATGTATGTTTCGGGATCTCATTGTGTGGTTGTTAATTGCAACCAAGAGGTGATCATATTCGGTGCTACTCGAGAAGGGGGTAGTGTCGGTCCTGAGTAGCAGAGGTGTATGTGTTGTAGCATTCCTTACATTTTATCTAGAGGTGTATGGATTCAATCGGTAGACCTTTACCCTTTCATAGTTGGAATCCATTCTCTAATACGAGCCATCGGTTTTGGTTGTAGAACCTAGCATGCTAGAATTTAATTAATGTAACAATTTCGGCTATGATTAGTAAGTATTTGTATATTATACATTATTATAACATCAGAGGATTTCATATGAAATGTTTTGGTTACCATAACCCGTCTATGTTTATGTGAGACGTGGTCTTGTGAGATACCTTTGATTTTTTAAAGGTTTCCATAACTTTAAAAATCTAATTGAGTGTGTTTTCTACTACAAGTTTTCAGACTGGCTCAGGTGTTATTTTGTTATAATGCATGGGTCAGTGCGACTAAATTTACAGATTGCTTTGGATGCATTGGAGCTCAAAAGACGAGTAGGAGGTCTACCAGCAATATTCTATTATATGTTTTTTTTCCGCTGCTTTGTTATTGAAATTATCAGAAATTACGAGGACAAGATGTTATAACTATCCGGTTGATGATTATGATTGTTATTGTACTCTGATGGACGTGTTTGTGTATAACAATTTCTCTTTTGTAAAGATCATTGTATTATGTTATATTATATATGGTTCTGCTGCGATTGTGAGATTCTATGTTGTTTTGTTTTTTTCTCTTCTCTTTTTTCTTCTTTCCTTCTCTTAACTATCCATCTTTTTATTTAATTTGGGTTGGACATGTGTGGCTTATTGTCAGCTTGAATTGTGCGGATTGGCAGGTCATTACATAGGCGGTGACGCCGCCCCATTACCTTCGAAATTGATCTATAACGCGATAATGATGCCACATTTCTCTTTTAAGGGATTGATGACGCTGGTCATCAATGTCTCCATTCCTATGTTTTTATGCTTTATAACTTTATACTACGCGAACCTATGAAACCCGATACAATGATAGGCGACGTAGATAATATTGTCCCTATGCTATTATGCTTTATTAAATCAAGTTCTTTACCATAGTTTTTGACAATAAGAATGGCGCGAAGGCCCATGTCGGCGATAATTATGCCGCACGTTTATCAATTGAAGAGTTTTACTGTTTGGCTTAGTAGCTTATAGTTTTGAGAGCGACTACCTCAAAATGATTTCATATTTCGTCACTATTATTTTATAAAAACATATATCATGGTATAAATATTTTAGATGAAGTAAAGGGCTATACTTTCCTTGTTTTAATGTATGATTTCAAGGTAAAATCATTTATAATAATTATGTTTTTAAGGAAATAAAAATGGCATTTAGTCCTAAAGTGATTATTGTTCTTATCACCGTTAGATAAATCATGATAGGAAGAATCGACTCAAAATTAAAAACCCAGGTGGAAGTAGTGTAAGGTAGCGCCTTATACTTCAGCTATTAGTCCCTAACTGATATTAGTCCATAATTCCAATGTGTCGGCTCTATCATGGGTAAGACTAAAAGTTGATTTGCGCACAAAAAGGAACATACAAGATAAGGTAGGTTATTGGTGAGCCTGTAAAACCATTAGGATCAAGTGACCCTACGAATAGTAAATTTTGGATGGACGATCCAGTTGCCTTCTTACAATATCTTAGAGAATTTGATATATCTGGTAGGTCTGAATCAGCCATTGGCTTGTACTTACCCGGAGACAGCTATAATCTTGGGATAGATAGTCCATTGATTTAAATAGATCATTTATGATAACCCATGTTGCATGCATGCGTATTACGTTTTTGTTGTCTATTTTAACCATTGTGGTTGCAAGAGTTTGATTTGCAAAAGATATATTTTTAAAAGATATTAGTGAGGGGAAAACCTATTCCGCTCAACGGAGTGGTCTCACTGGATATCCATCAATCGGGATGGCAATTATTATTCACACCAGAAATTTTGTATGACCCGAGTTTTTGTTTTTCTCTTTTAACTCTCAAGTGCTCATTTGAGCAGTTATAGAGTAAGGTTTTCAAGTTAAGTAGGTTTCAATGAATAAAGCTTTCGAAGACGTGTAGGAGGCAAAGCTAGCTATCTTGGAATTTATCTATATATTATCCGCTGTGTTGAAGTTTTATTTTGCTGGAATGTATGCAATGACAGATGCTATAATTGTCTAGTAGTAAACTCTGATCAACCAAGGGGATATCTTCACTTGTTGCTCTTGGAATATTTTGTAATAGTTATATTTTGCTGAACCTAGGCAATGTTTGATATGCATTAACTATGAAATATTATCTTTAAAATGAAACGTGAATGGTTGTTTTGAAATTATGTCACAAAAAATTCATATTCTTGTGCTTCTAATGTTATTGATACAATTAACATAACCGCATTTTTTCGTCGAAAATACTATGGATGACTGTAGCATCTGTAGCGCTTAGTTTTGGACCTCAAAATGAGGGATGTTATAGATATATAAAATATGATGCAAGCAGACTAGTTGAACATATAAATTTTAAATGTATGCATGACCAATCATATCAGTATAGCATATGGTGAACACACACATAAATAAATAATAAGAATCAAAGCATATACATCAGAATTATAGAACAATCCGTAACATGAATAAAATGGCCATTTAAAGCAACTATTCAACCAACGTCAAATAATCCTATACAAAAAATGAATCCTTAGAAATCATCCATCCAAACCAAGATACCAAGTAAACTAAAATCAAGCAAATAGAAAACATTTTGGAAATAAGTCAAATCCACTTTTCAACTGCTCCTGACTAAATCATTCTTCCTAACATAATCTAATAAATTCTACTATTGATATAACTCTTCCCGTAGTACCAATCTCAATTGCACGTGCATGTCTACAACTTCTACAATCCTTGCTACCAACTCAAGTAAATAATTCCACAATGCATAATAACGAGTAGCCTTAGCACAACCATGCCCAAACAAAACTGCAGTCTCTTATCCATCCCTAAATGCACATACTTAACACTTAAATCATCTAGTAGTGCTTTCCTCAATTCAACTTTCATATTGCTAAGGTACTACAACTCAAAGTTGACGGCGTCTTACCCTAACAAATCCAATGAACTCGAACTGCCGTATTATTCCTTCTTTTACCTAAGAACATCCAAAATGATCGATGTCTTAACTTAGCGAATATAACATATCTCTTATCCAGTTCTCCAATCTAAATAGTATCACTGCACTTGTGATATCAATACTCTAAATATCAAACAGGTTTTGATAATTAAATTACCACATCCTCAATTATCCAAACATTTTGTCCTAAGTTATACTACGTACAACCAAGCAAGCATCCAAATATCCAAACAAAAGAAATCTGATCCTATTCAACCATTTCAAACATATTAGTCAAAATCCTAAATTTAAGAGGAGTTCTAATCTAAGGAAAATAATAGCCTAAGATAGATATAGAATTAAAACGAATCGACTATATAATACTTTGTTTACATGCACCATAGATGCAATGTGAACTTTGTACCTTTAAGTCACTACTCCAAAATAGTTTCCTTGAATAAACAGTTTCTTTTCAACCTAATGGATGATTGAAAAGAATCTATTTACTCTTCTTTCAATGTCGCATCCAATCAAAACCATATGCTTGCAGTCTCATTTATCACTCAATTATCGATAATTGTAACGATCCGTAATTTAATCACTTTAAATATGAATATTTGATATATTTTTAAATAATGGATTTAATAACTTAAAAAGGCCTATGTTAAGTAACTAATGATGGTAAAGTTGTTTTAAAGTTTGGTATACAAAAATAGTTAGTTATGAGAAAAATCAAAAATGTGATTGAAAATTGTTTCTCAGATTTTGACTTTTCATCGCTCAAAAGTTGTCAGAACATGTTGTACGTGTTGGAGTATATATGAACACACACACACAATATATATATATATATTAGTAGAATATACTTTTGTTAATAAAGTGATTATATTAAAATGTCTAAAAATACACCTAAGATTAATTAAAAAGGAGTATACTTTTCTTTTATTATTAAAAAGGAAAAAGTGGCACAAAAGACATCAAAATAAGTACTTACCAAAAGATATCATTGGCTCATAAAATACATTAGAACAAGTACACTCACACATACACATCATTGGCTCCCAAATATATTTGTACGCTCGTGGGTCATCACCAATTCTTATAGTTCAATTGTAATTGGATTATAATTCCTCATTTATTTTTTATATATGATGATATAGTGGTCGTAATAAGCCGATTGTTGAGAAGGGACTTCAAGTTCTACTAGGATGACAGCCTCGGAGCCATAAGCAAGGGTGAATGGAGTATGGCCAACCGCCAATCCTAAATTTGGGGTTCTCGGAATTTTTGCAAACATCAAGCACTCATCACATTGTCTAGCGTGATCAGCTGTATCTTGATTGATAATTGGCCGGTAATGCCCATAGTAGAGTATTTTTTTGTCAGGGTTTTTCACTGGTGTGATCGCCACATTCTCCTTTATGGACTTCTCTCAAGACTCGTTTAATTTCATTATGGGCGATACGCCTAAGAAGGGAAACGGAGAAACCCTTTTAATACACGACTCCTTGAATGTTGTAGCATGAAGCTTTGCGGAGGATCTATCATTTTTCATTCCTCTGTCCTGATAGATTCCATTGTTGTTGATAAACTTTGATAGGAGTCATCAACGATACTCTTTCCGGCTCTATCTCCAGAATCCAATCAACCTCCATTTGGTCGATGCTCGGAGCATTCTATACTTCAACTGGGGACAATCTCATTTGCTACACATCCTCGGGATTGGCCAGCTTAGTTAGTGAGTCGGCTTTCTCATTTTGTCCTCTGGGGTTGTGGGTAATGGTGTAATACTCGAAGTCTACCATTAGCTCTTGGACCTGGCCGAGATAAGGAGCAAGTTGCTGCCCCATATTCTGATAATCTCCTCTGGCTTGGCATACTACTCACCGGGAATCCAAAATATTTCTAAAGTTTTCACTCCTAGTTCTCTAGCAAGTTTGGTCTTGGCAATCAAAACTTCATACTCAGTTTTGTTATTTGTTGCAAGGAAGTCGAGTTTCAGGGCATAGCAGATCGATCGTTCCTCAGGAGTCACTAGCACAACTCCGGTGCCTGAACACCGATCATTGGATGCTCCATCCGTGTACATTTTTCATCAGTTGGTCGATTCTTCACTACTCTCCGAAGAGTCGTCTAGTGGAGTGAATTCAGGTATGAAGTCTACCAATGCCTGTCCCTAGATATCTCTCCAAGGGAAATAAGTGATATCGAATTGGCTTAGCTCAATATTCCATCTGAGCAACCTTCCAGACATCTTAGGTCCTATGGCTAGTCAGTGTGGACGTTGATAGGGTGAGCCTGGAAGCAAGGTCGAAGCTTTCATGATGCAATAATAGGCAGTACGCAAACTTTTCCAACTTTGGATAGTTTCTCTCGACACCTGTGAATTGCTTGCTAACATAATATACTAACCTTTGGATCCAATCCTCTTCGTGTAATAGTGCGGCACTTATGCGTGTACCGATATCGCTAAATAGACGTATAAGTCTTCATGATCTAGTGACTTAGATAGGATGGAAGGTCTCTCTATGTGACCTACCAGGGCTTGAAATGCATCTATGAAATCCAATGTCCATTGAAAGTTCCTCTTCACTCTCCTAATCAAATCAAAGAAGGGAATACACTTGTTGGTAGCCCTAGAGATGAATCTTCTTAAGGCGACGACCTTCCCATTGAGGCTCTATACCTGCTAAATCATCTTAGGCACCTGGATGTTTTGAATTGCTTGAATCTTATCCGAATTTGCCTCGATTCTGTGATAGTTAACAATGTAATCCAAAAATTCCCTGATGCGGCCCAAAAAGAGCATTTCAAGGGATTATGTTTTATTCCATAATTTTGGAGAACACTGAACATCTCCGCCAATTCATTGGTATGGTCGTTTGATCACCGTGACTTTAGGAGCATATCATCTACATATACTTTCATCGATCACCCAATCCGATCTTTGAACATCCAGTTGACTAGTCTTTGGTAAGTATCTTCAACATTATTTAGTTCAAACAACATCACAACATAACAATATAGTCTTAGATTGGTAATGAAGCTGGTGTGCTCTTAGTAGGTGACGTGCATCCGGATCTGGTTGTATCTGGGGTACACATCCATAAATGAAAGCATTTTATATCCAGTGGTTGAGTTTACATGTTGGTTGATCCTCGGAAGTGCAAAGCTGTCTTTCAAGAACGCCTTATTCGGCTCTGAGTAGCCGATGCTTGTCTGCCACTTTCTATTAGCTTTTCTCATAAGAACTGGATTGGATACCCATTTTGGGTAGAGAGCTTCTTGGATAAACCCATTATTTTTGAATTTTTCACCTCCTCTCTAAGTGCAGCAGATCTCTCTGGATCCATGCCACGTTGCTTTTGTTTCAACGGGACATGCCTCGGGTCGATATTCAATTCATGACTCACGATAGTCGGTGAGATAACACACATATCAAAATGGGTCCAAGCGAACACATCAAGATTCGCTTGGAGAAAACCAGCTATTTACTTCAACATCGTTGCATTGAGCTACGATCCGATCTTAAGGACCTATCATGGCTCATCGTGGCTAATCGTAATGTCGATCGTTATCTCAATGGGTGCGGCCTTGGATTCTTTGGGCTCATTTTCTTCATCTCTCGAGTTTATATCATTACAGAACCAACCATGGTGTTGTTGCTTGATATTAGCCTTATGATGTAAGCTGAAAAAGGCTTAAGTGGATTTGCCCAAGTAGTGGGATCAGTTTTGATCCCTTGTGTTAGTGGACTTAAGCATTTTTTTGTTTGACATGGACATACTAGACCATATGAACATCAAATCGGACAATGGGATATGCCATATATGACTTGCATACTTGAACAAGCATATGGCCTCGATTTGGATTTTTTCCACTTCAGACTTGAATATATTAGCACGTTTATACTCGTATGGATTGTAACACATTCCCTGAATGAACTTGAATATGAACGTCGGATTCTTATACGTCGATAGCCGATCCCTAAATTGAACGTAACTGCTTTGTGTAACCATCGATGTGAAATCTGGTTAGAAAGGTCAGCGATGTCGGTCACTCCAATCGAACTCCTGAGTTTCGCTATAATTTCCATATAGCATTGAACTATATTACACTGCATAACACCGCACTTAACTATATTTAGCACTGGTAATGTTTGAATTAGACTTGCAAAGTTGCATAGGCAATGGGATCAGTGCCGTCCCCATGCCTAGGCGGGTCTTATAACTTCAGCACTTTGGTGGTGTATGTAGTCATGGAGAATGACAGTAGGATTTGATGCCTATCCCCATGTTTGAGCATTTCTCTAATGCATAGGACGGCATGTGATGATGGTCGTTCTGGTTGAACTTTCAGATCTCGTCATGAGCTGATGAGTCTGATAGTTATGGGTTCTAGTTGCTTTGAGCGGTTATCTACAATGGCTGAAGATCAGGCTTATAAGCATGACGACTGGGGTTCACTCTCGTGTTGCACGCAGCTGCATAACTGGCTCTTGGTTTGAGTTCGAATCCACTTGTGTATTCGTGTAACATGCTTTCCATTCAATGAATTCGGGATTTGTTTCTCATCATTCAAGTTGTAATGATGGTCAATCGTCCATGAGCCTAGGCACTAATCTAATGATTCTATCTCTAAGCATTATTTTGGTCATTTCCTCGAGTTGTTGTAACTATTAGGAATGAGTCACCGTATTGAGCAATTGCGGTCAATTTTTAAATGATCACAATTCTACCCCTGGTCGTGGGTTGATAAATGTACTACATGGATGGTTGAGT
Organism: Allium cepa; assembly: GCA_030765085.1. Taxonomy (NCBI): domain Eukaryota; kingdom Viridiplantae; phylum Streptophyta; class Magnoliopsida; order Asparagales; family Amaryllidaceae; genus Allium; species Allium cepa. The sequence goes on from CM060934.1 coordinate 694,210,211, forward strand.
CTCGTCCTAGTCATGTTTATAATCCCACCTAAGCTCTTAAGAATTAGATTTAATCGATGAATGATCGACTCATATGCATCTTGATTCTCGCTTGTTCCCTTCAAGTAAGGGATAAACGTCAACAAGTGGATGGGAATGCCACATCCGTCTTACCTTACACTTTTTCCCACTAGTTCATGGCTGAGTTAGTTGATGGAAGGATGAGACGCGCCTATTCTAAATTATATTCTGGCTTATCCTTCCTAGGGGAAGACTTTATTGCCCATCGAATTTAGGGCATGAGCTGAGCAGTGGACAGTCAATCACGTCTTCTTTTGATGTAGATGTCGCCATCCTCTAGGCAAGGGCCAAAGAATTGATGATTAAGTCACATCCAATCTATGGTTGATGCTTCCCCAATCGAACCAAGGGCAAGGGTCGGTTTGTGGGCGGTTAAGTCACATCGATTTTGATTTATGTTCTCATGTCGGATCAAGGGATAAAATAAGCTCAAGAGTGATCGGGTCATGCTCATCTGGATTTATACTCCTCCTAACAGATCAAAGGAGGTTGATGGAGAATGAATGGTTAAGTCATACTTATTTGTGATTTATTCTTAAGTCCATGCTCTGGTGACCGTATATATTCGATAAATGTTCGAGTCACATCCATTTATGGTTGGTGTAGATCGATATTAACCCTCAATCCAATGGTACTATGTAGTTGAACACCCGTAACTTCAGATGCCTTTCCGATTAGTTTTGTATTAAGGCATCCCTGCAGTGTTGCCTTAAGTCGTACAGAACGCCAAGCCAGAGCAATAACGATCCATCGTATTCAGCTTTTAGCGGTTTATACTCCTACCCCCAGTTTCGGGTCGATGGAGTTAGTTTGTGGAGGTCAAATTCAACCATAGTATGTTTATACTCCTTAATTATAGTATGTTTATACTCCTTCTGTTGAGTTCAGGTCAGAGTTTATGGAATAGTGAGTGGTCGAATTGCACTCGTTATTTTTTAAAACTCAAATCTACACTATAGGGATAATAGTTTGTTTGTGGGTGATCGAGTCGCACCCAATTTCTGTTTATATCTAGTTTACACTCTAGGGACTTAGAGCTATTCTGAAAATTGGTTGAACCATATTTTCCATAGTTATTTCTTCTGCCCCCAAGTCAGGGATGGAAGTCGAAGAGTGGTCGGTCGTATCATGTTCACTCTTACTTGGAGTTTTTCATGTTGAATCTTGGGAAGGAGTTGATTGGTGGATGGTTAAGTCTCCTCCATTCTATATTTTATACTCAGCCTGTCAATTTACAGAGGAGAGTTAATGGATGAACTTTCAAACCACGTCTATTTTCTACCTATACTCTTATCCGTGCTTCGGGGACCAGAGCTTCTTGATGGGTGGTCAGTCACACCCATTTGGTGTTGTTACTCCAATCCGAATTGGGGGACCAAGGCTCATTCGATGGGTGGTCAGTCACACTTGTTTGATGTTTATACTCCCTTCCGCGATCTGAGGACCAGAGTTAGTCGGTGGACAGTTGAACAACGTCCAACATTTTGTGTTTATACTCTGGTCCATGCTCCAGAGACTAGAGTTTTATGATGGGTGGTCAATCACACCCGTTTTTGATTTATACTCCACCCATCATGTAAAGATAAGAGTTGTCAAATAAATAGTCGAGTCATATTCGTTCATGGGAAGGAGTTCTGTGCCTAGTGTCGAGGATAAAAGTTGGCGAATGGATAGTTGATTCATGTCCACTCGGTGATTAAGAGATGGATGATCGGACACATCCATGGTCCATGCTTGGGCTGGATGGTCAGGTCTCATCTAATTTTCTTCGTACTACTCCCGACACGTAACATCCTGCCTTTTTGTACGTTTTAAATCGACGATAAACCACACACGTCATACTCAAACCGTACAAAAGGGCGAATTGTTATTAGGGTGAATAAAAAAGCAGAGAAAGAAATAAAACAAACAGAATCTCACAACGAAATGACAAAATATAATAATCAAATAACAATTCATAAAGCTGCTTTACAAAATATTTGATTATACTTATACAAAACATATCAGAGTTACATATACCAGAGAATAATAAAAAATGCAACGGAACGATATAGTAAATAATAGTAATAATACAATCTTCGTATTTGTCTACCATAAATAAGGTCTTCAAATCCTGAAATGCTCAGATTGACCCGAGCCATTTGAAAAGACAAAACACTCAAGTCATAATTAAAAGATCTTATGTAAGTTAAATCAACGGTAAATAATATGAGTGGAACGGCGTCAGAGATGTTTACGGGATTTGACATCTCCTATTTAGTGTCTAACGTGAGTGCAGTAACTTAAGAGATGCTCGGGATTCACATCTCCTAAGGATCCGTTAAACTATTTACTATGTAGTAATATTTCGCTATTATAATAGTGTCTATAGTAAAATAAACTTACTTTTAAATAGCGTTAAGGGGTTACCCATATAGCCCTTAACACGTAATAGTGTCAATAGTCATTACAGTTCCGTAATACCTTCTGATCGGGAGGCTACCAGAGGATACTCCATAGGTACAACACAAATCAAACTCGTACAAGGCACGCTAGGGTAGGTGACACGACACAACTAGGCAATGTCAGGGTAGATATACCAATTACGCTTCCGGGCCGGTGGTAACACGTAGCGCTCAGCTACCGCCCACCTCGAGCCACACCAACAAATCAAAAAAATCAAAAGTGGCAACCGAATCAATCCAAAAGTCAAAGTATAATACCAAAGGGATGTGTCCGATCAAAGGGGATACCTCATTAACCCATTAATCGCTCCTGTTTTATCCCTTATGCCAACTCACAGGAGTCGGGTCTGCGTATATACCTCAAAGGAATGCCGCCACCATCCTACTTCATTCTGGAAACTCCACCGCGTACACGGATGTTAAAGTGGTTTTCAAAGTTGGCAGAGAGTATGACAACTTCCGATCCCGGTCTCTTTAACAACCAGACATTATTATAACAACGCGGTCAATTTTAAAAATAGTTTATATTTCAAAACCAAACATCATTTCCCTTTTCAAAACCAAATCAATACGTTATCATTTTCATTTCCAATATATCCTTTCTAAAATCATACCACTTTCAAAGTTATAACATTTCAGAATCAAAACACTTGAGTATAACACTTTCAAATTTAATACCTTGAAATTCATAACTTTGAAACATAACTTCCACCACTTAAATGGTTTAAATATGTAAAATACTTTATATGATAAAATAGCTTCTTCAATTTCACAAATCAAATCCAACACGACTTGAATTTCTACATTTTATATTTAACCAAATCCCTAATCATAAATATCAATTCAATTCAGTTTTCAAATAAACAATTCCAAATTTATCGATTTCAAAACAGATTTGACCCATAGAATAAACCATTTCAAATTCAATATATTTCAAACTTAAGTGTTCAACCATTTCAAAACTAAGTTCGGTAATTCCGATTTAACAATTTAATTTTCTATTATTTAGTTTTGAAATACTTTACATAATAAATCCATTATCATCTAAATAAAACTCAAATTACAAATAATTAATATTTCCTTCAATTTATCTATACTTGTGATATTCATTTGATTCACCCTAAACCAAAATCAATTTATAAAATCATACTTTCTAAACTTTCAAATTTAATAAATTTCACATCAAACTTATTTGAGTTTAATTCTTAAATAAATTCAGTTTCAAAAAAATTTCCAATTTAACTTCCAATTTAAATTTATTTAAATTAATATAATTCAATATTAAAATATAATTTATATAAATATTTAACCATATCATATCCAATAAAAATCAACTTATTATTAAGCTTATTCCATATTAAAACAAATAGCTTAAAATCAAGGATAAAATAACATTTATATAATATCCCAAATCAATATCTTCTAAAACCATATATTTCTTTATAAAACCATAGAATCATTCCAAAATATTTTATATATAGACCACGATGTCTGTATATAATTATCTATCCTATGGTCAAGTGATACAGATATTTATTATTTCAATCCATAAACTAAATATAAAAACGGTTATATATCATTTCAAACCGCAATCCCGAATGAAATAAAATCCATAACAACTTGTAGTTTATAACAATATAAAATACAACATCCATTCATCCAATATCAATCATCAAACATTTATCACAATAATCATCCAATTCAATCAATAACATCAATATTCAATAGATAATAAATAACAGATATTTTCTGGCAGTTTATATTCAATAATAAATTAAATAACTATTTTATCCAAATAAATTCAAATAAACTGAGACGATGCTTCAAAAATGCCAAATAGTCATAAATAAATTTCTAATCACATCACAAATCAATTTAACAAACATAAGAAATTTTAGAAGTTGTGAGTGGGTTAAAACACTCACCTTTTGAATTGAAATTGAATTTAATTCCAATTTAAACCTAAAATTTCAGCAGTCTCGAAATCCGTCTAAACCAGCGTCAAAATGTCCAGAATTTTGATACGATCTCAGAGGATCAATCCACGCGTGAATTGGACCTCGTATTCAAAAGTTATGGCAATTAGAAGATATATGATTAAATTTAAAAATAAATAAAATAATTAACAGTTTGAACACGTCACCCGAGAACCATCTTCAACCAAATGAAAATCCTAACGAGCTAACCTCGTTTGAAACGCACGCCGCCACTCTAGCCGTAGCCGCATCGCCACAACTACGGCCAAGATGATCGCCTGCGTACCTCCGCGCCTCGCAACCCCTGCCCGACCCACATGGCACGTCGATCGATGCCCAAATTGGACATTTGCCGTCGTATAATTTAAACCCTAATACAATTACTACTGCAGATCCGATCGTTGATTTGACGAATGACCACCACCGACGAGTAGCGTAAGATGATCTCCACCGCCCTGTACCCTTCAATCGACGATCGGTCGCGGTCAATCGCGACACGATGAACGGCCACAGTTTGATCGTCAATTTCTAGATAGACGGAGCATCAGATCAACAAACGAATTTCAAATCTGAGATGCGCTCGTCGAGAGCTTTAGATCGATATATAATTTGATATGTATTTAGGAGTTTGAATTTTTGAGGTTGAATATTGTATTGAAACTGGGTGTGAATTTTAGGGTTTATCTGCCATTGAGAAAGAGGAGCAATAGAAATTTCTATACGTATAGAAATGAGAAATAGAAAGGCTGCTAGGGTTTATAACCAGATATATATAGGCAGATTGAAAATAGGAACAAATGGATCGAATCGGTTAGAAAGTTGAACGATACACAGCCCAAAAAGCCCGTTTCGACTACAAAACGAAAATGGGTCAACCCATATGTCAAAATAGATGTTTTCAAATATTTTAAAATCAATGAAACAGGTTTCAAATCCAAATTTCATCGTATGAAGAAGTTATGCTAAAATCAAGTTATTTCAAATTGATTTCAATTGAATTGATTTTTAGGCGTTTGGAGCTCGTATGATCAAACGACAAGTCTAATCAGTGCGAAACTTGAAATCCTACAATAATTCATCGTTACGGATCCGATGAAACTGGCTTCGTCGAAATCCGAGTCAGTGCCCAAAATGGCTATTTTCCAGTTAATTAAATAAGTTAATATTAGTTAATTAAATCACTTTTCAATTTAAATTCTATAATCAAAAAATCTTATCATTTTTTATTTCTTAAACAATCACAATAATTTCAAAAAATTAGATGTCAAATTAAAGTTGATTAATCCATCAATTTCAGTGTTTAATTTTAATTTCATTAAATTCAGAAATTATAAATTAAAATCCCTAAAAATCCATTTATTAAATTTTTAAACCTTGTTATTCACATCTTTTATCACATTAAGGATGCCTCTAATATTAGTTCATGATTTATTACATTAAAATCTTCAAATTTCATCTTAATTTCCCACAAACATAATATCTAAATATTTAATTCCATTTATTTGCAATCAACCCAATTACTATAATTTTAATTCAAATAAATTAATAAATCTTGATTTCCATTCTTTAAATCAACCAATTGTCATATTATAAATGGAATTGACATTATTTTCAAATATTATCTTAATTGACATTAACCTAATATTTAATTACCTTTACTGAAATTTATTTCCAATTTAAAATATCAGGCTAAATAAATAGGCAATAAATAATAATTGTTGATATTACCATCAACTTTCAATTACACCTATAAGTTATTATTAACAAACAAATGTTACAATTGCTTACATAACACTGTTTTTATCCAATTATCAAAAATCGTATACTAATCCCCCAATTGATTCAATATTACACTTGTTTTCTTATATTCGATTAATAACCAAGTTACAACTTTTAAGTTAATTTGTTTAATTGGAATTCTATTCAAGTTCCTAAATTGTTAGCTTTAGTTAACCTTATTCCATTTCCTCCTAGTTTTTTTTTTCATTATTACCTTACAACTTTTTATTTCTTCCAATAATAAATAACAAGATTCATTAAATTAACAAATTTAATTATCGAAATTTTACGGTTCGTTACACTCTCCCCCACTCAAAACTTTTCGTCTCCGAAAAGGAAAAAGAAGGAGAAAAGAAAGAATTAAGTAGTTAATACATCTTATTCAAAATATTAATTTTATATACAAATATATTTACAAAATTAATTAATTTTTTAAAAAATATACCAATTTATAACCATTAAATATTTTTATATTCAAATTAATAAAGTTTGGAGAAAATTTTTCAAAAATTTTCTAAGTCCAAAAATTTACGGAAAATTTCGGCAGAGTCTCCTTTGTACGGAGGGGCTCGGGAGAAAATATAATATCAAATATAACAATATACAACATACATTTTCCAAAATAATATATATCCCAACACGGGAAAAACAATATAATAACGCTATAAACCGTAATCCGAAAACGTACCTATTTGTCGAGCAATTAATGCTTAATTATGAAACCAAAAGCAGTGGCAATTGTTTCCATAACCTGCATTTCACTTATGCAATTCTAAAAGAGTTAATAATTATATAGAATGGAATATTAATTTTATTTCATCCACTAGCAAACAAATCAATGTCAACAACAACACAATTCAACTATCCATCCATATCAAACAAAACAAATATTTGTTCGGGTTCAAAAACTTTAAATTGTACAGAATGGAAAAATAAACTATTTAGTGCACCATTTACTCAACGGTCTTAGATGAAACTAAATAGATTATTCATACATCCAAACAATTTTAAAGTATCCTTGCCCAACAACCATAAACCAAACAAACACCAATTCCAAACAATACATCGAGTTAATTTTTATCAATTTCATTTCATAACCTTTGTTGCTCGATTTCCTTTTCATTCATATAATGATTTATCTTTTTAATTTACATTTAACTTCTTACAATTCTCTATTTATTTTCATTTGTTCATATCATGTAAATTTTCTTTTTATTGTATTACATTCGTTTATTCACTACTTAATTTCATTTATTTACAGTATTCATCTTTCTACATATTTTTATTATAAATAACCTCATTTACTTAAGTTTATTTTCATTTCTTTATATAACTTTTCTATTATATTTAATTAGTGGCCTTTCAGTCATACTTAAGTTTACAACAATTATAACATTAAATTCTTATTTATAAAAGCAAATTCGTTGAATACTTTCATTACTTCAAGTTTTAATTGTAAAATTTCCCATTACATTTTCTTTTAACATTTTAACAGTTTTTAATAATTGGTAAGTTATATATATGTTAAAGAGTGCAATTGAAAATTATACAAGTTTATCTCATTTCTTTTAAATTAATTTAATGTTCAATGCTTATAATTGCATTTAGAGGTTTCACTTATTAGTTAAATTCCATTTCACTACACTAATTAAAACTATTAATTACAAAAAATTAAGAACTAAATACCGGGTTTAATTTCAAATCATTTAAAATAATAGATAGATGTATACACTTATAATTTATATATCCAATTATATTTAAAATAATTTAAAATTTATATTTGTTTATCAAAATAAATCTGCAGTAAAACTACTACAGTGGCCTTCCCACTTCGAAACTCAAAAATGAATGTCGATGATGCGTGCACTCATCACCGAAATTATTTTCCAACGACAGAAAGGGGAGTACAGAACTTATTTCTTTTTCAAAATTTCTTTAAAACAATTCTTTCAAATTATATTGAAATATTTATATCAGAAAATATTTCTAAATAATATTCTTATTATATTCCAAAATTATTCGAAGGAAAGTTTCAAAACCCAGGAATTTAAATTCTAAATTTTCAATCTTTCTTTATTTTTATTTGAAATTTTATTTTACAACAAATATTAGTAAATTTCACTACCTACCAACCAATATATTACAACCAAATATAACCTTTATAAAATTTATTACTTTATATACAGAAAATATAATAGGAAAAAATGTTTCATTCAGCTATATTAAAAACAAATATTGTGTCGGTCTGTCCTATTAAGTGTTTAAAAATCCCTATTGATGTTATAATGTTCTATGCACCCACCAGAATTTATAAATACAAAATGGAACAAATTAACACAATATCAAAACCTTTTATAACACTAACAAATACGTTCTCTCATATATAGACACTCGGTGACTCATCATAGGGTGTTACTACCCTATAAATAAAGAGTCAGACCCCACAAAGCTAAGGTTTATCGCTAAACCAAATCTCTGATACCAAATGTAACATCCCGCCTTTTTGTAAGTTTTAAATCGACGATAAACCACACATGTCAGACTCAAACTATACAAAAAGGTGAATTGTTATCGGGGTGAATAAGAAAAGCAGAGAAAGAAATAAAACAAACAGAATCTCACAGCGGAATGACAAAATATAATAATCAAATAACAGTTCATGAAGCTATTTTACAAAACATTTGATTATACTTATACAACACATATCAGAGTTACACATACTAGAGAATAATAAATAATACAGCGGAACTATATAGTAAATAATGGTAATAATACAATCTTCGTCTTCGTCTTTCAGAAATAAGGTCTTCAAACCTTGAAATGCTCAAACTGACCCGAGCGAATTGAAAAGACAAAACACTCGAGTCATAACTTAAAGATCTTATGTAAGTTAAATCAACGGTAAATAATATGAGTGAAACAGCATCAGAGATTTTTACGGGAGTTGACATCTCCTATCCGGTGTCTGACGTGAGTGCAGTAAATTAAGAAATGCTCGGGATTCACATCTTTTAAGGATCCGTTAACCTATTTACTATATAGTAATATTTCGCTATTATAATAGTGTCTAATAGTAAAATAAACTTACTTTTAAATAGCGTTAAGGGGTTACCCATATAGCCCTTAACACGTAATAGTGCCAATAGTCTATATAGTACGGTAATACCGCCTGAACGGGAGGCTACCAGAGGATACTACATAGGTACGACACAAATTAAACTCATACAAGACGCCCTAGAGTAGGCGACACGGCACTACTAGGCAATGCCAGGGTAGATAACCAATTATGCTTCCGGGCTGATGGTAACGCATAGCGCACAGCTACCGCCCACCTCGAGCCACACCCCCAAAATAAAAAAAATCAAAAGTAGCCACTGAATCAATCCAAAAGTCAAAGTATAATATCGAAGGGATGTGTCCGATCAAAGAGGCTACCTCACTAGCCCATCAATCGCTCCTGTTTTAGCCACCTTATGCCAACTCACGGGAGTCGGGTTCGCGTATATACCTCAAAGGAACGCCGCCATCATCCTACTTCATGCTGGAATCTCCACAGCGTACACAGTTGTTAAAGTGGTTTTTGAAGTTGGTAAAGAGTATGACAACTTCCGATCCTGGTCTCTTTAACAACCAAACGTTATTATAACACCGCGGTCATTTTTAAAAATAGTTTATACTTTAAAACCAAACATCATTTCTCTTTTCAAAACCAAATCAATACGATATTATTTTCATTTCCAATATATCCTTTCTAAAATCATACCACTTTCAAAGTTATAACATTCCGAAATCAAAACACTTGAATATAACACTTTCAAATTTAATACCTTGAAACTCATAATTTTGAAACATAACTTCCACCACTTAAATGGTTTAAATATTTAAAATACTTTATGTGATAAAATAGCTTCTTCAATTTCATAAATCAAATCCAACACAACTCGAATTTCTACATTTTATATTTAACCAAATCCCTAATCATAAATTTCAATTCAATTCAGTTTCCAAATAAACTATTCCAAATTTATCGATTTCAAAACAGATTTGACCCACAGAATAAACCATTTCAAAATTCAATATATTTCAAACTTTAAGTATTCAACCACTTAAAAACTAAGTTTGGTAATTCCGATTCAACAATTCAATTTTCTATTATTTAGTTTTGAAATACTTTACATAATAAATCCATTATCACCCAAATAAACTCAAATTACAAATAATTAATATTTCCTTCAATTTATTTATACTTGAAATATTCATTTTATTCACCCTAAACCAAAATCAAGTTATAAAATCATACCTTCTAAAATTTAAAACTTAATAAATTTCACATCAAACTTATTTAAGTTTAATTCTTAAATAAATTCAATTTCAAATAAATTTCCAATTTATCTTCCAACCTTAATTTATTTAAATCATTATAACTCCATATTAAAATATAATTTATATAAATACTTAACCATATCGTCTCCAATAAAAATTAACTTATTGTTAAGCTCATTCTATATTAAAACAAATAGCTTAAAATCAAGGATAAAATAACATTTATATAATATCTAAAATCAATATCTATCTATAACCATATATTTCTTTACAAAACCATAGAAATCATTCCAAAATATTTTTATATATAGACCACGTTGTCTATATATAATTTTCTATCCTATGGTCAAGTGATACAGATATTTATCTTTTCAATCTGTAAATTAAAATATAAATATGGTTATATATCATTTCAAACCGCAATCCCGAATGAAATAAAAATCCATTATAACTTGTAGTTTATAACAATATAAAATACAATATCCATTCATCCAATATCAATTATCAAACATTTATCATTATCATCATCCAATTTAATCAATAACATCAATATAGAACAGATAATAAATAACAGGTATTTTCTGGCAGTTTATATTCAATAATAAATTAAATAACTATTTTATCCAAATAAATTCAAATAAACTAAGATGATATTCAAAATATGCCAAACAGTCATAAATAGATTTCTAATCAAATCATAAATCAATTTAACAAACATAAGAAATTTTAGAAGTTGTGAGTGGGATAAAACACTCACATTTTGAATTTAAATTGAATTTAAATCCAATTTAAACCCAAAATTTCAACAGTCTCAGAATTCGTCCAAACTAGCGTCAAAATGTCAGGAATTTTGATACGATCTCAGCTGATCAATCCGTGTGTGAATCAGACCTCGTATTCAAAAGTTAGGGAAATTAAAAGATATATGATTAAATTTAAAAATAAATAAAATAATTAACAGTTTGAACACGTCACCCGAGAATCATCTTCAACCAAACGAAAACCTTAACGAGCTAACCTTGTTCGAAACTCATGCCGCCACTCTTGCCATAGCCACGCTGCCACAACTTCGGCCAAGGCGATCGCCTGCGTACCTCCACGCCTCGCAACCCCTGCGCGACCCACATGGCACGTCGATCGACTCCCAAATTGGACAGCCGCCACCAAATAATTTAAACCCTAATCCAATTACTGCTGTAGATCCGACGAATGACTACCACCGATAAGAAGCATACGATGATCTCCACCGCCCTGTATCCTACAATCGACGATCGGTCGCAGTTGATCGCGACACGATGAACGGTTGCAGTTTGATCGTCAGTTTCTGGACAGATAGAGCTTCAGATCAGAAAATGAATTTCAAATCTGAGATGCGCTCATTGAGAGCTTCAGATCGATATATAACTTAATATGTATTGAGGAGTTTGAATTTTTGAAGTTCAATTTTGTATTGAAACTGGGTTGTGAATTTTAGGGTTTGTCTGCCATTGAGAAAGAGGAGCAACAAAAATTTCTGTATGTACAGAAATGAGAAATAGAAAGGCTGCTAGGGTTTATAACCAGATACATATAGGCAGATTGGAAATAGGAACAAATGGATCAAATCGGTTGGAAAGTTGAACGATGCACAGCCAAAAAGCCCGTTCCGACTCCAGAACGAAAATGGGTCCACCCATATATCGAAATAGATGTTTTCAAATATTTTAAAATCAATTGAATAGGTTTCAAATCCAAATTTCATCGTATGAAGAAGTTATGCAAAAATCAAGTTATTTAAAATTGATTTCAATTGAATTTATTTTTAGGCGTTTCGAGCTCGTATGATCAAATGACAATTCTGATCGTTACGAAACTTGATATTCTACAATAATTCGCCGTTACGGATCCGATGAAACTGGTTTCGTCGAAATCCAAGTCAGTGGCCAAAATGGCTATTTTCTAGTTAATTAAATAAATTAATATTAATTAAATCACTTTTCAATTTAAATTCTATAATCAACAAGTCTTATCATTTTTTATTTCTTAAACAATCATAATAATTTAAACAAATTTAGATGTCAAATTAAAGTTGATTAATCTATCAATTTTAGTGTTTAATTTCAATTTCAATTTCATTAAATTCAGAAATTATAAACTAAAATTCCCAAAAATCCATTTATTAAATTTTTAAAATTGTTATTCGCATCTTTTATCACAATAAGGATGCAGCTAACATTGGTTCATGATTTATTACATTAAAATCTTCAAATTTCATCTTAATTTCCCATTAACGTAATATCTAAATTTTTAATTCCATTTATTTGCAATAAACTCTATTACTATAATTTAAATTCGAATAAATTAATAAATCTTGATTTTCATTCTTTAAATCAACCAATTGACATATTATAAATGGAATTGACATTATTTTCAAATATTATCTTAATTTACATTAATATAATATTTAATTACCTTTATTTAAATTTATTTCCAATTTAAAATATCAGGCTAAATAAATAAGTAATATACAATAATTGTTAGCATCAACTTTCAATTACACCTATAAGTTAGTATTAACAAGCAAATGTTACAATTGCTTACATAACACTTTTTTTATCCAATTATCAAAAATCATATACTAATCCCCCAATCGATTCAATATTACACTTGTTTTCTTATATTCGCTTTATAACCAAGTTATAACTTTTAAGTTATTTTGTTTAATTGGAATTCCATTCAAGTTCATTAATTGTTAACTTTAATTAACCTCGTTCCATTTCATCCTAGTTATTTTTTAATTATTACTTTACACTTTTTATTTCTTTCAATATTAAATAACAAGATTCATTAAATTAACAAATTTAACTATCGAAATTTTACGGGTCGTTACACGGCAAGTCAAGGGAGAGGTTTGATGGGTGGACGGTCAAGTCACATCCACTTCACGTTGCAGTCGTGTCCTCGTGTCGAGGACGGTGGTTGATGAGTAGATGGTTAATCACGCCTACTTTAAATCGAGCTCCAAGACCGCCTCCTATGTCTGGGGCAGGAGATAATGTGTAAACGGTCAAATCACATCCATTTTAGTTGGACCTCACTCTTATTGAGCTTTGGGAGAGACATAAGTATTTTTGCGAACGTGAAGTATGGGCTGGTGAGTGGATGGTCAAGCACGAAGGTTGATGAATGGACGGTCAGTCGTATCCACTTTGTATTAGATTCTGACCTTGTTTGGCTTTTCCATTTCAAGCCCTTGCCCTCAAGCCTAGGACATATGGCAGTTGATGAGCGGTTGAATCATGCTCGGCTTGATAACCCTCTAAAGGTCCAATCATGGTCCATGGAGTTTGGTTGGTACCTAACTCTAACTACTTGGTTACCTACATCATTGGGAAGTAGTTTAGCTCAAGTTGGTCATAGTTCACAACATAATTGAAACTGAAATAAATCTTATTGATAAGTGAAGCAGTGTCGAATGCTTGCTATTCCACTGCACCTCGGCACTTCTTGGTTGGAAGTCGACCGTGGGTGGTCCAATTGATAATCAAAGATCTTTATTGATAGAGGTAGGATGTTCCATGCCCGCCATTCTATAGGGCTTAAACATTTTGTTGAAACTTTCCTTTCTGGATCAGCTTTCTATTCACATCTTGGAGGTGTCTGCAATCGTCGGTGTTATGACCGTTTATTTCTTTAAATATACAACATTTCCTGGATTTATTTTGGGCTTCGTGGACTCCCTCTAGGATGGTTTCCAATACTGCTCTGATTCATGAGTCTCCAAGAAGATTTTTTCGATTGAATCGTTCAAAGGAGTATATGAGTCGAATTGTAGGATTATGGGTCGTCTCCTTGAATCTGAGTCCTCATTTAAGGGCATGGTGCTTCCTTCGCTTTGAATTCCTTTAGCCAACGAGCCATATCCTTCTTTCTCATCATCTACTCTACCTCCTCCTTGCTTAGATTCTAGTTCACTTTGCAGTAGAAACGATCCAAGGTCATAGGAGGCTCTCCGACTTACTAGTTTCCAAAGTCTATCTTGGGGTCGATTTCCCTTATCAACGCCATTAGCATGATATTCTCGTCGGGATTTCTTACTTTGGTGATGGTGACGTTGAATTCCTACAGGAAGTCTTTGAGTGGCTCGCTTGGCATTTGGAACAAATGAAATAATGACATCACATCCTTGATATGAGTCGCATGCATCCTAAATTGCTCGACAAACTTCTGATCCGATTGATCGGGTGAGGAGATGGACCTGGGTGGTAACTGCGTAAACCGCATAATCGTTATTCCTGTGCGGAATATGGAAAAACATTTGCATTCGATGGCATGCATCGCTATAGCAGGATCCATGTGCCAGTCGTACTTCATGAGATGTGGTTGGGGGTCTATATTCACAGAATACGTTGGCATGGTTGACACATTGAATCTTCTCGGACATTCTGCATGTTGAATGGCTTCGATGAATAGGTTTTGATTGGTGAGATACCGTAACATCCCCCCACTTTGAGGCCTAAAACTAACGGCTAAGGATATTGTAGTCATCCATAGTTATTAATCCTCGGTGACTAAATACCGTAATGTTAGGTATAGTGATATAGCAGAAACACATGGATATGAAAAAAAAATCATTAAACAACTTTCACATTCCATTTCAAATCATTTCAACATTCTTTTTATAATCCCACATTCGAGAACCACGTTTAAAGAAAATATAATTATTACAAAATGCGCCAAGAGCGACAGATGACCCATTGGATGATCAAAGTACATAATTAAGCAATTAAAACCTTTGCCTTTACAACTAAACATGGCGGAATCAAAATAGAAAAGAACTCTAAATAGCTATCATGCCTCCTATACGTCTCCGGAAGCATATTCGTCTAAAGAGGTACCTGAATACCTCAACTCTAAAACTACTCAAAATTAATTGAGCACCCGAGAGTTTAAGGGGAAAACATCGTCGAGTCAGACATAAAGCCTGGTACGAATAATAACCAACCATCTCAAAACCATTTAGATGTCTAGTGAGAGACTATGTCGCTTAGCGTAACGGGTTTTTCCCTTACTAGTATCATATCCAAAACTTTATATAAACCATATATTGTGCTCCTGCATCAACAATGGTTAAAACATAACAATTCAAAATATTATGATGATATGCAAACAAGATGATCAATTCTGGATTACCCATCTCTATTCATTCTAACTATCACTCTTAATTATAGTTTCTAGGATCACTATTAATCCCATAGTTTTCATGGGCTGACAAATAGCCTGCTTAATGTTTATGGACTCCATGTCCAGTTTCATAGTTTTCATGGGATCACTAAGAACCTATTGGCCCCTGCCAATAACTTCCTTATTCATGGATTCTTCCTGAACCTATTGGTATCTCCAATAACTTCCCTCTTATCATAGTTTCATGGGTTGACTATGAACCTATTGACTTCTGTCAATAACTTAATTTGGATATAGTTTTTATGGGTTCACTACCGACTTATTGACCCTTGTTAATAACTCTGTCTAATCATAGTTTTCATGGCTTTAATATGAATCTTGCAGTTTGACAACTTCTTTAATCAGTATTTAGGCATCCTATATTCTGGTCCATCTAACCTCCTGGATGCAAATCTACTCATTCAGGAGTAAACTCAATTTATATCCACTACTGGGTCAATCTAGCTGGTTATTCTGCACTTTCTCCCTAAAATACAGTTATGGTCCATATTAAACTGAATATGTAAACTAGAAGAAGCAAGCATAATAACATAATAATCAACAACATTTTTGGTTTAATATCTTTGAAATCATTTTCATATAAAACATGGTTAATCACTTTAACCTATTATTTTATCAAGGAAAGCTTCTTCAATAATTTCATACTTAAAAAGCTATTTTAAAACTCCTTTATTATGCCATGGTTTTTCCTTTAAAATGAGATTGGGTTCTTTGTTTTGAAAACTAAGGCTTTCGAAACCTTAAACCTTTACTTTTGACACCATTAGATAACCTCCTTCGAAAGTGTTTAAATTTTCTTTTCAAAACACAAAGCATATACCTTCCAAAACACTTTAAATCATCTTTTTTGATACCCACAAAACATACCTCTAGAAAGTATTAAACCGTTACTTATTAAATCTTAGAAGCATAGCTTCAAAACCATTGAAAGTACCCCTTTCAAAACCATTGGATTTATCCTTAAAAATATCTTTTCGGTCAAAGTGAATATAAAAGAAGTATCTCTTTTGAAACCATTTACCGTCATATAGAAGAGTTTAGGGAAAACTGATGGCTTTGAAACCATCCTTTCAAAAACATTAGGAATCGGCATAATATATTAAATAACAAAACCTACTTTTGAAAAGCATTGATGACTTCCATACATCTGAGAGGCTTACTGTCGGTAGCAGGGTTTCGATTGAGTTGAAACTACCCTTTCAAAAGCATGAATTTTAAAAACATGGCAACTCTTTTAAAAGCTTTTCTTTAAACAAAAAGGCGGCAAAATAATCGAAATCTATTTAAAAGACCCTTTCGAAAGCATTCATCTCGACTCCTTCGAAAGTCTTCATAGAAAACAAGTGTAACATCCCCCTACATAGAGGCCTAAAGCAAATGGCTACGGATGCTGCAGTCATCCATAGTTATTAATCCTTGGCGATCAAATACGATGGTGTCAGATTCATTGGCACACAGATACACATGAATATGGAAAAAAATTAAATTCAAATAAAATCACATTTCATTCCAAAATATTTCCAATTCATTACATAATTCCAAAGGTACAAATCTCGTTCAGAGAAAATATATTTATTACAACATACACCAAGGGCGACGTATGAAAATGCTCCCTTGGTAGATCAGAGTATATACGGGCAATATAACAACTTTGCCATTACAAACAACACAGTGGAATCAAAAGAAAAGAGAATTCTAAATAGTTATCGTGTCTCATGCCCATCTTTGGAAGCTTATTCATCTTAAGAGGTACCTGAAAATCTCAACTCTCAAACTACTCAAAATCAATTGAGTACCCGAGAGTTAAAGGGGAAAACATAAACTTCGAGTCAAACATAAAGCTTAGTATGAATAATAATCTACCATCTCAAATAATTTAGATATCTAGTGAAACCACGCTGCTTAGCGGAACGTATTTCCCCTCACTATTATATCTAAAACCTTTATAAAACCATATACCGTGCTCCTACATCCATAATGGTTAAAACAATTCAAAATAATATAATATGATGATATGCAAAACAAATGAATCAATTATGGATTGCCCATCCTCATTCTTCTAGACTATCTGCCTCAATTATAGTTTCTAGGATTATTATTAACCTATTAGTTTTCATGGGCTAACTAATAACCGATTAAACATTTCAAGAACTCCTTGTCCAATTACATAGTTTTCATGGGATTTCTACGAACCTATTGGTAACTCCAATATCGTACTCTTATCCTAGTTTTCATGGGTAGACTAGGAAACTATTGGTGACTCCAGTATCCTTTCTTATTAACCTAGTTTTTTGGGCTGGCAAGAAACCTATTGACATCTGTCAATATTTCAATTTGGATATAGTTTTCATGGGCTAACTGCAAATCTACTGGCCCTTACCAGTATCCAATAATAGTTTTCATGGGCTTACTATGAACCTGTCTTTCTAACTCCTTCCTTTGTACATAGTTTTTATGGGCTAACTATAAATCTACTGGTCCCTGCCAGTATCCAATCTTAGTTTTCATGGGCTTACTATGAACCTGTCTTTCTAACATCTTCCTTTATATGTAGTTTTCATGGGCTAATTATGAACATATTAGCCCCCGCCAATATCTTTTTCTTTACACAGTTTTCATGGGCTTCCTGAGAACCTATTGGCCCCTGCCAATATCTTTCTTTTAAATTTTAGCATCCTATATTCTGTACTTCCTGACCTCCTGAATGCAATTCTACTTGTTCAGGAGTTTTAATCAATTTATATTCACTACCGGGTTAACTTAGCTGGTTCTTCTACCGTTTATCCCAAAAATGCAGTTATGGGCCCATTATAAAGTGAATATACTCATATTTGAAGAAGCAACATAACAACATAGCAATACCACTCCTGTGGGTTTAAAATAAGACACGGTTAATCCTTTTAACCTCTTACTTTATCAAATATAGCTTCTTTTTAAAACCATTATCAAAAACTCCTTTAATAAATAGTCATGGGTTTTTCTTTTAAAAATAGAGTATGGGTTATAAAACCTTTCGATACCTTCTAAACCTAGCTTTTGACTTCATAGGATAACCTCCTTCGGAAGCCTTAAAATCTGTCTTCAAAACATTAGGCTCCTGCCTTTTAATTACTTTAAAACTTTCCTTTCGATGCTTTTCGATTGTATTACAGTATTAGTATTTAACTTTTAGAAGCTTAGCTTCGAAACCAGTAGAAAGAACCCCTTTGACACTAATGGAAGCACCCTTCCGAAATCATTGAAAGTTGCCCCTTTCGAAAGCGTTGTGTTTATACTTAAAACATTATTTGGGTCAAAGTGGATATAGGTGAAAGTATCTCTTTCAAAACCATTTTTATCATATAAAAATATTATTGAAAACTTGATAGCGTCGGCACCATCACTTCCTAAAGAATTTAACATCTGGTAAAATTATTAGAAGGTTGGCGTCGAAATCCCTTTCGAAACCATCACCTTTGAAACCCCCAACCCCTTTCGAAAGCTATATGGAGTGGCTTAAACTTATAAAACAAAATACCCTTTCGATAGCGTTTATATCTTCAACGTCATCGAAAGGCTATAAAACTGCAGTAGAGTTTCCACTAGGTCGGAACTCCTTTCAAAACATTCTTGCATAAGTTAATGGCAACCCATTCGAAAGCTTTATAAAATATCTTTTGAAACCATCTGCTTCGACTCTGTCTAAGGCTAAAACAAAACAAAGGAAGGCGCCTTTTCTTTTAAAAAAACAAAGTTTCAACTCCTTCGGAAGCTATGCTTTCGAAACCTTACCTTTAGTCTTCCTCCAATCCACTACGTATCATCTCTATGATACCTTGTGTATTAGTTTCAACTTAAGAGGTTTCAACTAAAATAAAGGCGGAAGCTTCTATGTCGAAATGGGCTTTCCAAAGTAGACGGAACAAATTTTCTGAGTAAACCAGGTCTTTATACTGCTTTAAGCAATCTTTTCTCTAGCTAACCTGCCACTTGTCCACTCCAGATTGGTTGCCTTAACCTTTTCAAATTCTTTTCCAAAAATAACTGCTACTAATCTAGATCTAAACCATGGTTAAGTTAATAAAATAAGCCCTTCCATTAAGAAAAACTAATTTTGCGAAGAAGTCCCTCTTCTAAAATAATTTATTTTGCATAGAAAATCACTTTGGAAAATTCCTAATTTTTTTGGAAATTCACTTTAATCATGTTTTCTAACATATCAAAATTCTAGACTCAAATTCTCATTATATTTTCCAAAATAAATCTATAAACCCAAATAACCATATTTTCCTTTAAAAATTCATAATAATCATTCGATAGCTTGGAAAATTATCAAAATTTAAACTCAACTCCAAAATCATGTTTCTCAAAACGAAAAAAATTCCCATGGCATTTAAACGTCATTAAATCTCGGTTTTTCCCTAAAACCGTGCTTATCCTCTTTTAAAAATTCTTGTTTAAACCATAAAAATTGTAAATCAAGCATATCATCATCCAATATATCATAAAAACAAATTTAACCTTAAATCCAAAAATACATGATTCAAAACAAAATAGAGATGGAATTATTATTAGCCTTGATCTTGATAGGGAGATTGGATTGAGATTGATTTTCCCTAAGCTTGATTCTCTAGCATTTTAATTTGAATTTCTCCTTCCTTTTAATGACCAGCCATTCACTCTTGCGTTTAATTTTTTCTTTCAAAATGACTAGAATGAGAAGAAAGATGGAAGGAATGAAAATATGTAAGGGTAAATGTCATTGGACGGCAAATTCTTAGTATACACTTATGTAATTTGCGTAATCTAAAACCATTTTTTAGTCCATTAATTATTATATTGGGCTCGGCCCTTAATTAATTGATTCAAGTCTCAATACCCTTACCACTTAACATTTACGTTATTCTATTTAATTTATCTAATTAACTCCTGAATAATGTTATCGAAAATTAGAGGTGTTACAATAAGGGAAGGGCTTTTCTTTAGATAATAAAACAGACACTTTCAAAAGCTAACTGGTTTCGACCCCTTCAGAAGCATGGTTTCAACACCATACTTGCCGCCTTTTCTTCCAATCCACTATGTACCAACGTATTGAATACTTGTGTATTGGTTTTGACTTAGTGGGTATCGACTTGGTTGAGGCAAAAGTACAGTGTTGAAAGGTACTACTGAAAGAAGCGAAACATAATTTCTAAGTAAAGACTGTTTTAATGCCTTTTTAAAGTAAATGCTTTTTAACTAACCTGAATATTCGTAAACAAATAATTGGTTAAAATAAACTTTTCAAATTCTTTCTTTAAAATAAAATTTCCGCATAATATCAGATCTAAAAAAGATTAATTTTAACATATATGCCCTTCCATTAAACAAAATAATTAAATCATTTAAGTCCTTCTAAAATAATTTAATTTTAATTTCCATAGTAAATCACTTAGGAAAAATCCCCAAAAATCACAGAAATTCACTTTTAATATGTTGTTTAATACATATAAATTTCAGACCCAAATTCTTCATATAATTTCTGAAATTAATATATAAACCCAATTGTTCATATTTTCCATTGAAAATTCATAATAAATTTTCTATAGATTGGAAAATTATAAAAATTAAAATTCATGTCCAAAATCATGTTTTACATAACAAATAAATTCCTCATGGCATTCGAAATTCAATATAAATGATTTTAGCCTTAAAACCATATAAAACACTTATCAAACAATCTTGTTTAAAACAAACATATCATAAAATCCAAGCATATCCTCGTCTAAAATTATCATATTGGATTTAAACTTAAACCCGAAAATCAAATGATCATAGATAAAAAAATAGAGATGGTTTTGATTATTATTCTCCTTGATTAGGATAACAAATTTGAGATTTGATTGAGATTAATTCCTCTTGCTTAATTCCTTAACTTTAATTTGATTTATCTCCTTTTCTTCCATAGTAATGTCCGGCTTTGCTTTTGTTTTTGTTTACATTTTGTGTTTTGTAAAAATGAACGTGAATGGTAAAGGAAACGAGATTTTAAGGACATGGAATTATGGTGCGCAATCCCTACTATGCCCTTGCATTAATTAATTAACATATAAAATCATTCATAAGCCCATTTATTTAATTAAACTCGGCCCCTAAATAAATTTTCAAATCTCAATCACCTTACCATTCTAATATTTACATTGTTCTATTTAATTTATCTAATTAAATCTTCTGAATAATGTTAATAAAAATTAGGGGTGTTACAGGCTCCCTTCCTTAAAGAATTTCGTCCTCGACATTCAGTAAGGACTAAATACTAAACATAGGAATCATCAGTAACAGCTTCTAATAACCATACTAGTATACCTAACTAGCAACTATCTAAATAAAGCTAAAATAGACATACCCTCAAAGCAGATCAAGATAAATATCACTAATCCTGTCTTCTATCTCTCAAGTATAGTCCTCCTCGTTGTCGCTCCACTGAACCTTCACCAACTTGACTGTCTTTTTCCTTAATATTTTCTCATCTCTCACTACAACCGGAACTGGTTGCCTATGAAAAGTTAAATTTGGTTCTACCATCAAGTCTTCCAACCCTGTCGGAGGAATGGTAGTGTAACGGCCCGGATTTTTGACGGCTAATTTATAATATTTAAATTGAATTTAAATATCTAATTTGAACTTTAATTTGATTTTTATATGAACAGTTTGGTTTTATATGATAAAAGGAATTCAAAATCTAAAGTATAACGGCCTATTGAATTAATTATTAAAGTGACAATCAGATATTGGGTAAAATATAAAATTTGGAGTAGTAAGCGTGTTAAAAATATTTCAACGGCTTATAAAATTTATATTGATAACACTGGAAATAATAGATGGGTTAAAATTGAATTTAACTGTCATTTGTTAAATTTTAAATTTACATTGTTTAAATAGACAGCTGAAAATAGCCTTCCGAGGCACAGTCTCGGAATTCAACGAAACCAGTTCCGTTGGATCCGCAATATAGAATTATTGCCGGATTTCAAATTTCGTAAATTTTGGAGTGATCATGTGATCGTACGGGAGGTAAACGCTTCGAATATAATTAATTGTTTAAAAAATTAAAAATATCCTACATCAAATCATAGCCGTATTTCCTTTCAGCTTCTCAAAGACGCTTCTTTAGCTCTTTAATTCACGATGCTTCTCGTTTATGTCTTCGTTCAGTAACCCAAAATCAAAAATCATGGTCGCTATCTTCCTATAATCGCGAGCAAAACCCTTCTTCCTTGAATATAAACTCCGAAACCCCAATCCTTTCCTTTTCTCCTCAAAACCTATTCACGGCAATTTAAAAAAAAAATGGAAGACGAGCGAATCTCGTTCTACTCGCTGGGGGGGGCTCGCGTTGGGGCGAAGCGAATTAGAGTTCGACATCGAGGCAAAAGGGGGGAGAGCGCGACTTGTTGCGCGCGTAGAGGCTGCTGTCTCTAGGCAGCGGTGGCGTGGATTGCGGTGTTGGAGGCCGCGTCATTCTTGGGAGATGCAGTGGTACTCGTCGTTCGCGAGTGGTGGTGCGATGCTATGCGGCTATGGGTGAAGTGCGTCGGTGCTATTTAAGTGACGTGGTGAGTCGAATGGAATTGGGGGAAGCAGTGATCTTGGATCTGATGGTAGTAAGGTATGGATTGTCTGTTTGTTTTCGAAATTAAAATAGAATCAAACAGTAAAGTTTAAAATAGGATTTTTAGTCAGAGAATAAGGTAAGTGGTATATATGGAAATGTTTAAAGTTTGTGAAATTCGATTTTTAAACATCTATGGATTTTTATATATATATATACAGATTGAAAAAAAATAGTAATAATAATAATAATAATGATTACTTAGGTTGATTTGTATATTTATTAAACTCATTTGATTAATTTAGACTAACCAGTAAGTGAAAATACCTTGTGTTTAAAAAGTATTTGTTTAAAATTATATCACCAGTTAATTTAAATTTTTTAAAAAGTATTTGTTTAAAATTATTTGATTAAAGAAATTTAAATGAAGAGATTTTAGAAGCTAAGAATCAAATATTAAACTATCAGTTGGGAATAAACTAATTTGGGATAATTTAGTAACTTGAATATGTGAATAAACTTTGAATTGGTTAAATAGAGTTGAATGGTGAATTAATAAGATGGGGTTGTGAATTTAAGTGAATGGTAGAAAGAGAACTTGAATCATAAATATAAAATTCAACTTGGATTGGTTAGTAAATAAAATGAATTTGGATTAAATATAATGGTTAGAAGTGCAAACAAAATCCAACTGTATGTAAATAAAGTGAAAGTGGTCTTGTAATAAGTTAAATAAGTTCGAGAATGAATCGAACATGGAAATTGAATTTTTAAATGAAATAATTCATTGAATTAAGAAGTGAATGAAAGAAATTTGATTTAAATAAAATAAAATTAAATTGGAAAATAATTTATGAGCAAATGAAATTAACTTAAGTTATGGAAATTAAATAGTTTGAAGTAAATTAACTTAAGTCTAAATTCAATGAAGCATGACTTGTATAAACTTGGGACATGATTGCTAAATTTTAAGCATCGAAGTTGTCGAACTTAATAAAATGGTTTTGAATGCAATCAATGCAAAGGTATGGTTTAAAAATAAAATTTGGAATGAAATTTCATACAACTAGAGTTGGAATTAATTTTTAAAACAGTTATAAAAATAAAGTAACTGTTTGTTTGTATGAATATTGTTGTAATTTGCATAGAAATAATTGTTGTTGGCATAAACATGATTGAATGCAGTTCTATGGAATGATAAAAGTAATTAAATTTGATTTTGGAATAAAATTGCCATGAATACAAATTAGTTTGCTTTAAGAATGGATTGAACAAAAGAATGATATTGGAAATCATTCTGAATCACATATGATGTTATAAATTGAGTAAAGCAATTGGGTTTAATTGGAACCTTATCGATTGTTTATACAAAATGCTTGTATACATTGTTATAAAAATATGGTTTTGGATTGATAAGAAGCAGAAATTGATTTTTGAAATCAATTAAATGGAGAATAGGTTTGTTTGGGCATAATTATGAATTGGAGTTAAATAAACGTGTCGTAACTCACTTTAAGTTGAATGAAAACGGTGTTTGTGTCAGTTATAAACAAATGGAACTAGTTTGGAAACTATATAAATTAGTTATGAAGTTATTTATATTGCATTACTTATGTTACTGATTGTTGTAGCTGTTTAAATGAATACAATGTTATAAATTTCATACACATGTTACTTATAAGTTTAAACTGAGTATGTACAGGTACCAGAAGACTGTATAGCGAGATTTTGGGCGCGTAAATGCTAAAATAAAATAAACCGCTTGCTTAAAATGCTAAATAAGGTACGCCTACGCAATACGAAATAGGAAATATGAACTGTTTTTGGTTTTTCCGACCGTGTGGGTCGATGTATATATATTTATCTCTATTGTAAAATTGCAAAAGCTCCTCCGTGCAAAGGGGACTCTGCCAAAAAATTTCAGAAATTTTAGGGAGTTAGAAATTTTTGAAGTTTTTGAAAATTTTGTTAACGACAAATGTTTTCAAATTGAAAATTTAAATAAGTTAGTGAATGAAACTAATTTAAAATAAGACATGAATTTGATATAAATGAAAATTAGAATTTGAATATTTAGAGTCATAGATAAATTAAATTCATATGGGAATGAAAGAATAAATTGAATAAGGATGAATACAAACTAAAGTGGTAAGATGAAAGTAAATATAAGAAACACATAAGATGTCTATACTAACGTAAGTAAGGAATGATACATTCTCAATCGAGAATTGATATTTCAAATATAAGCTAAATAAATATTTGAATGAATAGATATGGACATTTGTAAGGATGTCGATAAAATGTATTGTATATTGTAATTGGATATATTGCTGTGTAAGATTTGCAGGTATATTAAGAGAATTAAGATGGTTTCAAAGATAAAATTGAAATGCCCGACAAAAGGTATGTGTTTGAATTTCTATATGGAAATTGATTGGGATTTTGATTGAGCCGCTTGGCTTTTTGTTTTCTTTTGTGATTTGGGAGGCCGTAGAGCCATTTTGTAGTCGTACCGAGCTAGCCGCGCAAAGAAGCCGCTGGCTAAAATTTTCGGGAATTTAGGGTGTTAGAAAAATTTTGAGAAATTTTGATAAGTCAAAATTTGAGTTTAAATTGAAACGTGAATGGTTAAATATATAGTATAGTTTGAAACTAAGGAAGGTTTAGAGAGTTAATAAGAAGATAATTAATAGGATGTGAATAGTTGGTTTTGGAGTAATAGAATCGGGTATGAGACCATTCTTCCTAACTAGTAATTTCGGGGACGAAATTCTTTTAAGGGGGAAGGAATGTAACGACCCGGATTTTTGACGGCTAATTTATAATATTTAAATTGAATTTAAATATCTAATTTGAACTTTAATTTGATTTTTATATGAACAGTTTGGTTTTATATGATAAAAGGAATTCAAAATTTAAAGTATAACGACCTATTGAATTAATTATTAAAGTGACAATCGGATATTGGGTAAAATATAAAATTTGGAGTAGTAAGCGTGTTAAAAATATTTCAACGGCTTATAAAATTTATATTGATAACACTGGAAATAATAGATGGGTTAAAATTGAATTTAACTATCGTTTGTTAAATTTTAAATTTACATTGTTTAAATAGACAGCTGAAAGTAGCCTTCCGAGGCACAGTCTCGGAATTCAACGAAACCAGTTCCGTTGGATCCGCAATATAGAATTATTGCCGGATTTCAAATTTCGTAAATTTTGGAGTGATCATGTGATCGTACGGGAGGTAAACGCTTCGAATATAATTAATCGTTTAAAAAATTAAAAATATCCTACGTCAAATCATAGCCGTATTTCCTTTCAGCTTCTCAAAGACGCTTCCTTTAGCTCTTTAATTCACGATGCTTCTCGTTTATGTCTTCGTTCAGTAACCCAAAATCAAAAATCATGGCCGCTATCTTCCTATAATCGCAAGCAAAACCCTTCTTCCTTGAATATAAACTCTGAAACCCCAATCCTTTCATTTTCTCCTCAAAACCTATTCATGGCAATTAAAAAAAAATGGAAGACGAGCGAATCTCGTTCTACTCGCTGGGGGGGCTCGCGTAGGGGCGAAGCGAATTAGAGTTCGACATCGAGGCAAAAGGGGGGGAGAGCGCGACTTGTTGCGCGCGTAGAGGCTGCTGTCTCTAGGCAGCGGTGGCGTGGATTGCGGTGTTGGAGGCCGCGTCGTTCTTGGGAGATGCAGTGGTGCTCGTCGTTCGCGAGTGGTGGTGCAATGCTATGCGGCTATGGGTGAAGTGCGTCGGTGCTATTCAAGTGACGTGGTGAGTCGAATGGAATTGGGGGAAGCAGTGATCTTGGATCTGATGGTAGTAAGGTATGGATTATCTGTTTGTTTTCGAAATTAAAATAGAATCAAACAGTAAAGTTTAAAATAGGATTTTTAATCAGAGAATAAGGTAAATGGTATATATAGGAATGTTTAAAGTTTGTGAAAATTCGATTTTTAAACATCTATGGATTTTTATATATATATATACAGAATGAAAAAAAAATAGTAATAATAATAATAATAATGATTACTTAGGTTGATTTGTATATTTATTAAACTCATTTGATTAATTTAGACTAACCAGTAAGTGAAAATACCTTGTGTTTAAAAAGTATTTGTTTAAAATTATATCACCAGTTAATTTAAATTATTTGATTAAGAATAAATTTATTATTCGATCATTCACATATTAATAAAATTCGTACAATTGTTATTCAAGGTAAAAAAAAAATACGGAAACGAATCTGGATTGGAAAGGATTGCGACAATTAAATCAAAGGTGAGTTAATCTCACTCAGTTAAGTTTAAAATTTGAATTGTTGAATTTAAATTTAATTGTTGAATTGCTTGAATGATGGTCGAGGTAGTGAATAATTAAATAAACTTTTTACCATATACTACAATATTTCACATCGAAGTGAAATTGATATTTTATTGTGCTAACATTTGTGGATGCAGGAAAAACAGGTTGGAGGGATCCAACAGGATTCCTCAAAACTATTTATTTTATTTCGTATATATGATGTTCTGTGACAGGATGATATATTGAGATGGGTGGTTTTATAGATAATTGAATTATCAACTGTTGAATAACAGAGAAGTTGAAAATTTGAAATTTCTATTACCGTTGATAAATTAATTTTGAAGAAGTTAAATAAAACTCAAATAGAAAATCTTCATTTGAAATTTGAATCTACTTTAAGTGAGAATGAAGAAAAGAAATAAAAGTATGTTTTCTACTTAAGTTAAACCTTAATGTGATAAAGTTGAGTTTTGGAAATTTAAATTATAAATTTATACTGAAGGAATATTGTAATCGATAAGTGGATTAAAGAAATGGAATCATATTAAGAAATGGGAAGGGAGGTCTATTAAGGAAATAAAAAGAAATATTAATAAGAAAAGAAAAGAAAATTTATTAGGAAATAAAGACGATGCTATTAAGAATTACGAATAAGAAACCCTGTTAAGAGCCAAAAGGAATTTTTTATTTAAATAAATGGAATTTATTAAATGGGAAAGTATGGAACTTTATAGGAAGAAATAAATTATAAAGATAAGATTTTTAAATCAAACTATCTTAATAAATGAAATCCAAGGAGATTTTATAAATTTATGAATGGAATTTATAAATGAGATATGAAATTGGTCGAATGGGAATAACAGGTTATTTCCAAAGGTGAATGTGGACAAGAGGCATTTATAAATGGATATTGGATTTTTCTAAAATTATAATCTATTTTAAAAGAAATATTTTAAATTACAATACTATATAAATCTTTGTATAAACTATTATTTGAATGTAAAATATTTTCGAATTAGTTATTTTGAAGTTTTAGCTATTATTTATTATAAACTCTAAGTTTTCTAAAACCAGCTTTGAAACTTATAAATAACTAGATATAAATTTTAATATTTTATATTACTTCTTATTTTATAAATCTATATGTTTTAAAAATGTTTTTAAAATCCAATTAAAATCCTCTTGTGATGGTAAGCAAGTTAATTTAAATGGGATAAGTTTTAGGAGAAATCTTATTAAGTGGAGAAAGTGAGTTTGAGAAATTATAAGGGAAGTGTAAATTGATTTTTGAAGAATGAATGAGAAATAAAAGATATTTTTTTCAAAGGATAAATCAATTGTGAGTGATATAAGGAATCAGTTAAATGATTTCATGGAAATAAAAGACTTTGAAAATTTATTTCAAATGGGTTAAGTAGGGAATAATATCTGACTGATATTGAGATAAATAATTTGTAGAAATTATTTGATGGTTGCTTGTGAATGATTAATTGATAGTTAAATAACCGACTATCAATATTGGACAACGCGCTGATCGTTTCGTAGAGTCCGGGATCGGATTTAATTATCCGAAAACCACTTCGATCCGGTTTGAACGATTACGAATGAAGACCGTGAAGAGTTGAAGACGGTGATTCGGTTTGTCCAAACCCAGGGCAACTTGTATGGATTGAATGCTTTCAAAACATCGTCAGGTGGACGATGAGCATTCTAAGTGATGCGTTCTTAAAAAGGTAACGTTTAACCTCAAGCCTCATCAACCGGGAATGGCTAAAACAGAGGAGGTGCAGCAAGGTTAGGTGGGTCATGCCCAAGCAGGACAAGATATTTCCCCTGTCTAGATGTCCCTTTTTATTTCGGCTTAGTGGGTGGTTGTCGCGCCAACCACAGGGTTTATCTTGTTCGGGACTGTTCAGTAAGGAATGGTTACGGCCTTGTGTTGTAGGGGATGAAGGGAGTAATCCTCGGTACTCTGATCTAGGCCAGGTACTGTGACGGGCGGTACCCCAGTAGCCCAGCCATTGATGGAAATCCATTCTCCCTACGAGCCTTGTACGAGTTTTGTTTGTATTACCCACTCTGTAGCTAGTAGCTGGAATTTAATAGATGTAACAATTTCGGCTATTTTATAAGTATTTATATATAGACCCTATTATAATATCAGAGGATTTCTATAAAAATTGTTTTAGCTATCGTAAGGTAAAAACCCGACATGTTTATTTGTGGCGTGGTCTTACGAGATGCTTTTGTTTTCAAAGGATTTTCAAACTTTAATAATCCAATTGAGTGTGATTTTCTCACGCTGTTATTCCAGACTGACTCGGGTGTTGTTTTATATGATGCTCGGGTCAGACTGAGTTAAACAGGATTCAGGTTTTATACTGGAGCTCAGGAGACGAGCTGGTGACAGAGCGTATCTACGTATTTGCCTATTATTTCCGCTGTGTATGATCTTATAGTAGTTGTCTCTGTATGAGTTGATTGATGTACTCTGATGATGGTATGTATATATATATGGCAGTACAGATTTCTTGTATTTAAAACTGTATTTTATATATATTATATTTTATTCCGCTGCGATGTGAGACTCTGATGTTGTTTTCTTTTTCTTCTTCTTCTACCCCTTTCTTCTTTTTCATAACTATATGGAGTTTTCGGGTTTGAAAATTCCGGGTTGTTACAGGTAGTCTTTGA
Organism: Allium cepa; assembly: GCA_030765085.1. Lineage (NCBI taxonomy): Eukaryota > Viridiplantae > Streptophyta > Magnoliopsida > Asparagales > Amaryllidaceae > Allium > Allium cepa. Next base: position 694,240,602 of record CM060934.1, read on the forward strand.
TCCTGCTCATAATTGCGAAGATGAGATATATGAAGTACATTATGGACACCTGCCATACTGCTAGGTAACTCTACGTTGTATGCAAGCTTTCTGATCCTCTCTGTAACTAGGAATGGACCCACATATCACCGTGCCAGTTTCCCTAACTTTTCAAATCGTACCACACCCTTCATTGGTGATACCTTAATGAAAACCCTATCTCCAACTGAGGATTTTAGGTCTTTATGCGTCTTATCAGTGTAACTCTTCTGTCTAGATTGAGCTTCCTTTATCTTTTCTCGAATTAACTCAATCTTCTTTGCCGCCTCTCTAACTAGATGTGGACCTAAGACTAATCTGTCTCTAACCTCCAACCAAAATGCTGGCAATTTGTATGTTCTTCCATACAAAGCTTCAAAATGCGTCATTCCTATACTAGTATGGTAACTACTATTATAAGAAAACACCACTAAGTGTAGGTGACCGTCCCAAGATCAACCAAAGTCCAATAAATAAGCTCTTAACAAATCCTCGAGTACCTTATAGACTCTCTCTCTCTCTCTCTGCTTGCCCATCCGTCTGAGGGTGATACGCAATACTGATCTTGAGCTTAGTGCTTAATACATCCTGTAAAATCTTCTAGAATTCACTAGTGAACAAAGCATCTTTGCACTATATGACTACTAGGAATTCCATGCAGTCTAACTATGTTCTTCCAGAACAACTTAGCTAAAAAATGTGTCGTCCTAGTAGACTTAACTGAAATGAAATGGGCATTCTTGGTCAACCTATCCCTATGACCCATATACTTTCATTTCCTCTTTTTGACCTTGGCAGCCAATCTATAAAATCCATGGATATCGAATCCTATTTCCAAACTAGTACTTGAAGCAATCCACTCGGCTTCTGATGTTCAACCTTCACTTGTTGACAGTTCGCACATTGCCTAACCCATACATCCCTCTTTATACCTTCCCAATAGAAGCTCCTCTTCATATCTTGATACATTTTGGTCCCTCTAAGAAGAATCTTAAATTTGGATCGATGACATTCTCGAAGAACTTCTTTCCTTAAGTCCTCAATATTTGAAAAACACAACCATTCCTTCTTTCTCAAGCATCCTCTCTGGTCAAGACTAAAATCCTTAAGATCATCACTCTCAATTCCAACCTCAAGCCTTCTAATCTTCTTGGCTAACAGCGGATCTTCTTTCTGCTTAGAAGCAATCCTTTCGATCAACACTGGTCGAACTTTCAAACAGAACAACATAGCGATGCTTTGACTAGAACTAGCAATCGATCTTAACTGCACACTACATGTAGTCAAAGCTTCTAAATCTTTCCATTCTACCAACATAGCTAACACCACATTTTGATGTCTTCTGCTAAGAGCATCCGCTACCTAATTTTCTTTCCCAGGTGTATACTCTTACCAAAATCATAAGCTGCTAAAAACTTTAGCCACCTCTGCTGTCTCATATTCAACTCCTTCTTAGAGGATAAATACCTTAAGGACTTATGATCTGTGTACATCTCAAATCTCTCCCCTAAGAGATAATGTCTTCAAATCTTCAATGTGAAGATCACCATAGCCAACTTCAAATCATGAGTAGGATATCTCACTTCATACGGTCTAAGATGTCATGGAGCGTAGGCAATAACTTTACCCTTTTGCATTAACACAGCTCCTAATCGAGTCCCACATGCATTGGTATACACCACCAACCCTTGGTTTCCATCTAAAATTTCTAAAACAGGTGTGTTGGTCAACAAATGCTTTAACTTAAGGAATTCTTCCTCACATTTGTCAAACCAGGAAAACTTCACATCCTTCCAAGTTAGTTTAGTCAAAGGTGTTGCTATCCGCGAGAAATCCTTAATGAATCTCCGGTAGTAGCTAGCCAATCCAGGAGAACTCCTTATCTCAGTCACCATATCTGGTCTCTTCCAATTATTAACAGCTTTGATCTTATCTGGATCGACTGACAAGCCTTTCTATGAAACCATGTGACCAAGAAACTTAACCTCTTTCTTCCAAAAATGACACTTGGAAAACTTCGCCTTCAGCTGATGCTGCCACAACGTCTCAAACACCACTCTAAGGTGATCTTCATGCTCTCTTTCATCCTTAGAGTATACTAAAATGTCATCTATAAACACAAACACGACTAACACGAACCTATCCAAGTACTCTCGGAAAACTCTGTTCATCAGATCCACAAATAAAGCAGGTGCATTCGTTAACCTGAATAACATTATTAACCACTCATACGAACCATACCTAGTTTGAAATGTTGTCAATGGAATACTATCCACTGCCACTCTTAACTGATGTAAACTTGTCGCCAAATCCAACTGGGAAAACACTCTGGCTCCACACAACTGATCAAATAGATCATCAATTCTCGTCAAAGGATACTTATTCTTAATAGTTTCTCGTTCAACTTACGATATTCGATACACATCCTTAACAACCCGTCCGCTTTCTTTATGAACACTACAGCCGCTCTCTAAGGCGAACTGCTTGGTCTAATAAAATTCCTTCCTTCTAGATCCACTAGCTACTCCTTCAATTCCTTCATCTCGGTCGGTGTGATCCTGCTAGGTGGTCTACTTATAGGTTTAGCTCCTGGCACAAGATCTATCCGAAAATCAAGGGCTCGTTTCGGTGGTAGTCCTGTAACCGGCTTACAAACATATGCAAATTCTCTTGCTACTCGAACCTGATTCAAATCTTCTCCTACTTCCAAAGCACTTAACAAAGCAGAGATACTGCGGTCAGAATTTTCCAGACTTAAATCTTCCCCTACTTCCAAAGCACTTAACAAAGCAAAGATACCGCGGTCAGAATTTTCCATCGAGAAAATGATTCAGTTATAACTATCAGGGTGTCTCACTGATATCACCCCATCCTGGCAAAATATCCCAGCCTTATACTTACCTAACCAATCGATACCAAAAATGACCCTGAAATCTACGAAATCAAAAATATATAGACCATGTAAACTTATGACCTAACTATTCTAATTCTTACTGGTCACATCTCATCTGTAGAGTTGCATACCCGCCAATCGGATTCACAACCCTTAAGGAAGTAACAATGTATGTGGGTTCTAAACATAACTTATCAACCAAACACTAAGATTTAAATGAATGTGATGCACCGATATGAAAAAGTACCCTAACCGGTATACTCTTAATCAAAACCGTACCTTCCATCATAGTCCTCCTTTTTCAACTGTAGTTGGCCTAGCGGATGATGGTCCAATAACAAAAGCCATTCCCTTGACCGCCCTGACTAGTCCTGGACACTTATTCATATAATGCCTAACCTGGTCACAGTTGAAGCGTTTCACACATTTATTTTCTGTAGCCTTCTTTCCCTTGCCTAACTGGCACTCTTGAGCATAATGACCTTTCTTATCACACTTAAAGAAAACTAAATCAGCCTTTGTCTTCTTGGCAGCCTCTCCCTTCTGGGCTCCCTTCATCTTAAAGAACTTTCTCTTCTTTCCTTGAGAACCCTAGGTTTCAACCTTCTTTTCTCTTGCACAAATAGCAAGCATCTCCTAATGTCAGATTGCCATCTTCACAACTACATTACAAGGATCACGGAGATGTGTCAGGGTCGCCCTAGCAATCTCAGGTATCAATCCCCAAATAAACTTCTCATTCCTCCTGATGGTGATATCTATGGTAGCTTACACATATTGGAATAACTCACCAAACTTAGTAGCATACTCGATTATCGACATATGTTCCTACACCAAATCCATAAACTTTCTCAACAATGCTGACTTTGCAACTTCAGACAAAAATCTCCGTTCAAATCTCCTTCGAAATTCTGCCTAAGTCAACGCTTCCTCAGGAACTCCGACGGCAACACTATTCCACTAATGAAGCACTGTCTCTTGCTACTGTTTAGAGGCTAATCTCCTCTTCTTCTTATAATCCAAACACAAAATATCGAAGATTCTCTCGAAATGCAACAACCAATTCTCTACTTCTATGGCGACTTCCTTTTCCATAAATGGCTTCTCACTAAGACTAGTATAGTATCTGCTTAACTTAGCATAATTATTTCCAATTGGAGACACAGGATTAGCTCCCCCAACATTTCCTATAACACCAGCAGTTGCTCCTGCTTACATTAGATTGACGAAAAACTGATACATCATCCCCATATCGATTGGTGGATTTCCAACACCTACATTGGCATCTGCATTTTGGTTAGCATTAGCCTGTCGACCCTGGTTCCTTTTGGTGGATCGAGCATTCCTGTTAGTTGTGGTGCTTCCTCCATCAAGATTTCCTCTTCCATTTTCGACCTCCATATCTTCTTTCTCGTAAATCAACATATGAGCCTTAGTAAGATACATAGGAACGGTCTAAGAGAGAGGGGATTCATACTTATATGTATACACATATATACATATATACATACATATATATACGTATCAAATACAGGTACGTTACTATAGCGTTATCCCAAATTCGATCTTATTTTTCAATTCATTGGATTATGTTTTGAAAAATCTTTTAAGTACAAATTTCTTCTAACTTTTCATAAATCCATGCTCTGATACCAACTTGTAAAATCCCCTACTTAGAGGCCAAAACTAATGGCTACAGATGTTGCAGTCATCTATAGTTATTAATCATCGACGATCAAATACAATAATGTTAGATACATTGACATAGCAGAAACACATGGATATGGAATTTTTTTAAAATCATTAAACAAATTTCACGTTCCATTTCAAATCATTTCAACATTCATTGCATAATTCCATATTCGAGAACCATGTTCCGAGAAAATATAATTATAGCAACATATGCCAAGAGCGAGATATGAAGATGCCTCCTTGAATGATCAGAGTATATAACTAGGCAATTAAACAACTTTGCTTTTATAACAAAACAAAGCGGAATCAAAATAGAAAAGAACTCTAAACAGCTATCATGCCTCCTGCATGTCTTCGAAAGCTTATTAGTCTAAAGAGGTACCTAATAACCTCAACTCTCGAACTACTCAAAATTAATTGAGCACCCAAGAGTTTAAGGGTAAAACATAAATTTTGAGTCAGATATAAAGCCTAGTATAAATAATAACCTACCATATCAAACCATTTAGATATCTAGAGAGACCATGCCGCTTAGCGGAACGGGTTTTCCCCTCACTAGTATCTTATCACAAACTTCATAAAAACCATATACTGTGCTCCAACATCCACAATGGTGAAAACATAACAATTCAAAATATTTTGATGATATACAAACAAGTAGATCAATTCTGGATTACCCATCCCCATTCATTCTGACTATCTGTCTTAGTTATAGTTTCTAGCATCGCAATTAACTTAATAGTTTTCATGTGCTGACTAATAACCTATTTAATGTTTATGGACTACCTATCTGGTTCCATAGTTTTCATGGGATCACTAAGAACCTAATGGATTCTCCCTAAACCGATTAGTTTCTCCAATAACTTCCCTCTTATCATAATTTTCTTGGGTTGACTTGAATTTATTGACTTTTGTCAATAACTTAATTTGGATATAGTTTTCATGGATTCAATAAAAACCTATTGGCCCTGGCCAATAACTCTTTCTAATCATATTTTTCATGAGTTTACTATGAACCTATCTATCTAACAACTTATTTAATTAGTATTTAGACATATTATATTCTTGTCCATCTGACCTTCTAGATGCAATTCTACCCATTCAAAGAGTAAACTCAATTTATATTCACTACTAGGAAAACCTAGCTGGTTATTCTACTCTTTCTCCCCAAAATACAGTTATGGGTTCATATTAAAGTGAATATGTAAACTAGAAGAGGAAAACATAATAAAATAATAATCTCCAACATCTATGGTTTAATATCCTTGAAATCATTTTCATATAAAACATGGTTAATCACTTTAACCTATTATTTTATCAAGGAAAGCTCCTTCAAAAACTTCATACTTAAAAGCTATTTTAAAACTCCTTTATTATGCCATGGTTTTTCCTTTAAAAATGAGAATGGATTCTTTGTTTTGAAAACAAAGGCTTTCGAAACCTTAAACCTATACTTTCGAAAAAATTGGATAAACTCCTTCGAAAGCATTTAAATCTTCTTTTCAAAACACTAAGCATACGCCTTTCGAAACACTTTAAATCATCTCTTTCAAAACCTTCAGAACATACCTTTCGAAAGTATTAAAGCATTACTTACTAACTCTTAGAAGAATAACTTCAAACCCATTGAAAGTACCCCTTTCGAAACCATTGGGTTTACCTTTAAAAATATCTTTTGGGTCAAAGTGAATATAAACGAAAGTATCCCTTTCGAAACTATTAACCTTCATATAAAAGAGTTTGGGGAAAAATGATGGCTTCGAAACATCCTTTCAAAAGCTTAAATCCTTTAAGTAAAACATTTGAAGGATAGCTTTTAAACCTCTTTCGAAGCCATTGCCTTCGAAACCATTACCTCTTTCGAAAGCTTTAGGAAGCGACATAATATATTAAATAACAAAAGCTACCTTTCTAAAGCATTCATGACTTCAATACATTCGAAAGACTTAGGGTCAGCAGTAGGTTTTCGATTGGGTTGAAACTACCCTTTTGAAACCATTAATTTAAAAAACATGGCAACTTTTTCGAAAGCTTTGTTATAAACAGAAAGGCCATAACATTATCGAAAGCTATTTAAAAGACCCTTTCGAAAGCATTGGTTTCAACTCCTTCAAAAGTATTCATCAAAAACAAGGCAAGCGCTTTTCTTTAGATAATAAAACAAAGACCTCCGAAAGCTAACTGGTTTGACCCCTTTGGAAGCATGGTTTCGACACCGTACTTGGCGCCTTTTCTTCCAATCCACTACGGACCAACATATTGATACCTTGTGTAATGGTTTCGACTTAGTGGGTTACGGCTTGGTTGAGGCAGAAATACAGGGTCGAAAGGTACTACTGAATGAGGCGAAACATAATTTCTGAGTAAAGACTGTTTTAATGCCTTTAAGTAAATGCTTTTTAAGTACCCTGCCTATTTGAAAACATTTAATTGGTTACCATAAACTTTTCAAATTATTTCTTTTAAATAAAACTACCGCATAATTTCAGATCTAAAAAAAGATAAATTTAAAAAAATTAGCCCTTTCATTAAGCAAAAAAACTAAATCATTTAAGTCTTCCATCTAAAATAATTTAATTTCCATAGTAAATCACTTAGGAAAAATCGCCAAAAGTAATAGAAATTCGCTTTTAATATGCTATCTAATACAAATAAATTTCAGACCAAAATTCTTCTAATAATTTGTGAAATTAGTTTATAAACCCAATTGTTCATATTTTCCTTTCCAAATTCATAGTAAACTTTCCATAGCTTGGAAAATTATAAAAATAAAAAACCATCTTCAAAATCATGTTTTACATAATATGTAAATTCCTCACGGCATTCGAAATTCAATATAAACGATTTTAGCCTTAAAACCATATAAAACACTTATCAAACAATCTTGTTTAAATTAAACATATCATAAAATTCAAGCATATCATCATCTAAAATTATCATATTGGATTTACACTTAAACCCAAAAATCAAATGATCATAGAAACAAAAATAGAGATATTATTGATTCTTATTCACCTAGGTTAGGATAAGGAATTTGAGATTTGATTGAGATTAATTCCCCTGGCTTAATTCCTTAGTTTTAATTTGATTTATCTCCTTTTCTTTCCTAGTACCGATTAGCTTTGCTTTTCTTTTTGTTTATATTTTGCGTTTTGTGAAAATGAACCTAAATGGTAAAGGAAATCAGATTCTAGGGTAATGGAATTATGGTGCGCAATTCCTAAAATACCCTTGCATTAATTATTAACATATAAAACCATCCATAAGCCATTTACTTAAATAAGCTCAGCCCCTAAATAAATTTTCAAATTCTAACCCCCTTATCCTTTTAATATTTACATTACTCGATTCAATTTATCTAATTAAATCTACTGAATAATGTTAATAAAAATTAGGCAGTTTACAGATACTCCAATCATCATCAGTTCAATCCATTTTCAATTTATGGCATCTTGTAATGCTTTTGAATCTTGTATGTATAATTGTCCAACGTTCGATGGTTGATAACACCGATCAAATGTCGAGTTGGTTATTATTACATCGCGGATCGGTGATGATCCCCAAACTTTCACCCAAATGGGGGTGCGATCCATATAAGGCAGTCCATATGTCTGAATTATGACCAAAACAAGATGACCAACATTGACGGATTGGTGATAAATTACTGGGAGTCTGACTTGAGAAAATTTGCTATTTGCCTGAAGCCTGCCCCTGGATTGCTTGGAGAAAATCTTGGTTTTACTCAAGTTTGACCTTGGGCCAGTATTTCCTATTTTTACTTCAGGTCGAATGGGTGATTACTCGAGTTCGACTACGATTCAGCCTTGAAGGGACTTTTTTATAAACGTTTTAATAGATTTTAATGGTTTTTGACGACTGCCACTTGTGACTCGATGATGGAGGTTCCATAGCGGTAAGTGATGACTCTGATGAAAGATAGCTATACTTCGAGATATCATATAACCGACATAAGGCGATCGTCACACAAGCCGTCGTACCATAGCTACCAAGTCAGAAGTTTGGAAGCTGGTCAGTTAAGAGCAGTCGTAATCGACTTGGCTTCGAGAGAGGGGTCAGCCATTTTGGCTTCGCTAACTTGAGTGTGAACTTCTGCCCCCGATCCTTAGAGCTTGCATACATGAATGAATCCCATCCCTTCCAAATTGACATGGACACATGAACAACTCCAAACAAGAACATTAGCATCATTATTTCCTTTAACTCTGTGGGAAGTTGATTTAATTCAATTAATCATGGCTGTCGACTACCTTTGGATTTCCTTCAAATTTGAGTAGAATAGGAAGTCTGTTGGTAGAAAGCTGGATCTATCTCGCGAATATGGGAATCCACAAGTAGATGATGAGATCCAATCAAATTGAGAATTCAATCCTCGATGAAAGCACCAAAATGCTTACACCAAAAATAGGCACAAACAACAAATAGAAGTTTTGAAGAGAAATAATTAAAGAACATAAAATGTAAATAGAGGAAATAAGTAATTAAATAGAAGAAAATTAAAGTACAATAACACAAATACAATGATTTATAGTGGTTCGATGTTGTTTGTCTACGTCCACTTTGAATGGACAGCTTTATTAATCACTTTGTAAATTGAATACAAGTGGGACTGGATGAAAATCCTTAGTAACAATAGAGTACAAAGAAACAAGAAGCGTAAAAGTCCCAAAAATAAACAACCAAGCCAGTATTTATAAGGAAGACGGTGAAAATATATCCCCGAAAATTCGACAGAAGTCTCTTCAGTTACATAAGGGACACAGAAGGGATCGCATGGCCCAAGTTCCAAGGAATATGGATTGGGGCCGATCCCTATTTTGGTGGATTTAGGGGTTGCAATCCCTATGAAGGTTTTTGATGTTGTATTATGCTTAGCCTCCAAGTTTCATGTCAATTGGATTAGTAGAACTTGAGTTATTAATCGACCTTTACTGCAAAATGAGATGTCTAATTTAGGCTGATCTCTCCAAAGAGAAGGGCCGATCCCTCTTACTTCTTCGTCTTAGGGTGCGATCCCTAGGCTGGACTCCCTAGGGTCTCTCTTCTTGTTTGCAAAGATTCAAGTGCATTGGAATTCTAGATTTTGAGATATCGGTTGTTTCCTATTGAGTTACACTTTCATAGTTGAAGTGATCTGATCCCTTTGGTATGATTCCTTTTGTACAATCCCTTTCTTAGTTGAAGTAATTTAATCATAGCTTTAGCATACAAACTCCAAAAGACTTGAGATTTGTAGTGTAGCCTTGTCGGGTCTCCCTTGTCACTTTATGTCGATCTCACCTAGTTTGGGACAAAAATTAAGGATATGTACCGATCCACCGGGAGAAGGGATAGGTACCAATTCCCTGCTGGATGAGTTAACTTAGAATATTCTAGAGAGTCTATCTCTTAGTCTTGGTTGATTTTTGCTTCATGTCATTGCCTACACTTAATTGCTGGACCTCACAATCATCGCTCAGGGCTACTGGCCTTAATGAGGGTCGAGTCTAACTTGTCCAGTCAGTTTAGAATATACCCGGATCAAAATGTCGGATTACACAAGTTTACCATCATTAGCTATTACCTAAAAGGGGGTTAACAAGGTTATTAAATTACTTTTACCACTTTTTACCCAAGATTCAAATATTTAAATAATTCAGAAATTTAACTACGAAGTGTCCGAAATTCTAGATGTTGCACAAATCCCTTACCAAAGGGTCCAAATGCATAAAAATTTAGGTAAAAAAGGTCCAACCAAGCAAGCATAAATCCAAATATGCTGATTTTTGAATTTCAAATGTCTCTTCACTAATCCCTATGCCAGTTGCCTTCTACTCACTTGATTTACGATTATTGTGACATTTGTCTAAGGAGATGATTAAAAAAGGTTTAAAATACTTTTTGGGAAGTGTGGAAATAATTAGGTTGTCCCATCAGGTTATTCTGGCAAAAATCCCAAAATGGGTTGGCCAATTTAGGCTTAAGCTAATTGTCCACGAATCTGTTCAAAAACTATCTAACTTTAAATGATCATATCTCATAAAGCGTAAGCTTAAGAATCTGTTATGACCATTCTACGAAAAGAAAAACTAGCATAACTTTCATTTTGAAGTGATTTTAGACCCTAATTTAATTGGTACCAAAAGTTATAATCCTTACAAGTTTTCATGGTTAAAGCTATCCAACAAAATTTCCTTAGTTATAAACATCGATAATAACGTTCTCCAAAGTTATAGTCTCATATAACCCAATATGATATTTTAAATAATATTTTACAGATCCTTTAATACTAAAATACATGTTGTTATAGACTTGCGTAGATTATCGTGAGTTGAATAAAGTGACATGAAAGAAAAAGTATCAACTTCTGCGTATAGATGACTTGTTCGACCAGCTCCTTGGTGCAAAGGTGTTTTCTAAGTTGGTTTTGGCTATGGGCTTCCATCAAATTAGAGTAGTTGGGGATAGTGTTTTGATTACAACATTCCATACACTATTGAGATATTTTGAGTGGTTGGTTATGCCGTCTAGGCTAACCAATGCACTGACATACTTTGTTAATTTTATGAATCGTGTTTTCAAAGGTCAGCTAAACAAGTTCATACTTTTGTTCGTTGATAATTTACGGCCTATTCTCGGACAGAGGAGGAACCTAAGATGCACTTAAGAGATATGCTTGAGGCATTAGAAATCATTAATTGACAGTTAAGTTTACAAAGTTTCACTTCTATAGGAGGGTAGTGAAATTCTTTGGTCATGGATCCTTCCAAAAGTAGCAGTAATCCAAGATTAGAAAGAAATGTGAAAAGTTTTCTTAGATTAATTGTTCATTATAGAATATTCATTAAGGATTAGTCTAGCATAGCCGTAAAATTGACTCACTGAGGAAGAAGAATTGGAATTTCACTTGGGATGTAAGGGGTGAACATATGTTCATTGGTTTGAAAGAAAGGCTGACAAGTTTATCAATGTTAGTCATTCCGAATGTGAATGAGGAGTTAGCTCTACACATGGATGCATGTGGTACTGAACTTACAGAGGTATTAATGAAATGAGGTAAAAATTTCACCTATGCGAGTAGGCAACTAAAACCACATGAGAGAAAATATCCAGCCCATGATTTAGAGTTAACTGTTATAGCACTTGAATGAAGGTATAAAGGCATGTAACACTCCGTAAAATGAACCATAAATAAATGAAGTAAAATTTAATTAAATATAATAAGGTAGAATATAGAAATTTTATAAAAGTTGGAATTTTACCATGGATGTTATTCCATTACGTTTGTCGCGAAACTCTGATATATTTCCATATATAATATGCTTAAAACGAAGCTCAAACGAAGAAGATATGAGCGCTTGAAGTGTTCAAATTTAAATTAGTTTAGTTTGAATCCGAATTCAAATGAGAATTTAAATTTAAAATTAGCTTTGGGGCTAAGTAAATGTTTTAATTAGGTATTCACTTGCTTTAACATAACCTCTCTCTAAAAGAAATGGAATGCACATTCCACTAGAAAACCATTTTTTCACAAAGTATAATTAGCAATTCCTATTTAGGTGTTACGTAATCGACCATGGATCAATCCCCCCTTCATATGGGGGTATTGAATACGCCCATAATTCAGAGCTTCATGTTACTCCTTCTAAGAATCATGTAAGAGTCAAGGGCATCCCAATCAGATTGAATGAGATGATACTTTAGTAATGCAAATCTATAAAATGCAAATTTCGATCAAATCATACAACGTAATATACTATGCCTCCTAGTTCCTTAAGGGATTTACCTAAAAGATTCGTGATATAACTAGGAAGGCATTACAAATACCACACATGAGTTACGGGGAATACGATTTTGATGTATTCCATTTGACTCGACATATGAAAGACTAGACTTTACTAACTCAATTTTTAGGAAATTTTGAATCAAATCATTTTCCCTTACCTCAATAAGAGAAGCATGAACTTCTTCTATAGAACCATTTTTTTCTTGGTCCTAATTCAATACTAAGCAAGTCCAAACTAATTGAATACTTGTGTGAAGAATTCCATGAATTGACTTTCCGTTTCCATAAAGGATATAATTAACAATTCTAAGTTGGACTTTATCATTTTCCTACAAGAGATCTCGAGTTAAAAGTTTCGCTAAATTTATTCCATCTATTTCATATGTGATTACGGGCCGAACCAAAACAAAATTATTTATTATAATGGGTATGATTCGTTGGACATAAATCCAATTTTCAAAATTATTGATTCCTTAGAATTTTTTTCATTTTCGGTGGTATTAAAATGTCGCTTTTTCTAGATATCTTATCTGTCTCTCCAGGAAAATGAATATCCCCAAAAAAAAATCAGTTCAATACCTTTTTTAATCTCCACATGAACTAATTCATATTACATACATCTAATAGAAAAGAATGCATATTTATTTGAATGCTTAAGAAAAAAGAAAGGGTACCCGCTTTCTTTTTTAGGGACAGGGATAGGAAAATCTCATCTACTGTTCGTTGTAGATATTTATTTTTGTTAGGAATTCTGCACAGAAACGACAAATGATCTTGAACTACAGCATCTGACCACAGATATATTACAATAAAGAAGGAGGATTTTCAATGCGGGATATAAAAACAAATCTTCAACTTTACAAAGATCCCATTAGATTACAAAAGCCCATAATATTGGTCCTTGTAAACTCCAATTTATTGCCTCCTCTCCAGTAATAATGCCCACTCCTTCAATACGTTCCCAAAAAATAGGATTACGCTTAATAATTTTCTAGTATTCAATAATTCTTGTTAAAGAATAATCGCAAAAATCCAAACATTTCTATATCCAGCAATAAGGTAAATCGGAAGCAACCCCACCAATATGGAAATAATTATGCATCATTTGCATACTTGTAACGGCTTCGAATAGATCATATAATAATTCCATTTCTATGAAAATATAGAAAAAGATAGTCTATGCACCACTATTTTCCATAAAAGATCCAAGTAATGAGAAGCTATACGACTCAGTTTTGGCATATTATCTTCCTTTTGTTCTTGTTTCCCTATCGTCCAAAAACAAAAAAAGAAATTAATTACTAGTTAATCGAATAACACATGACTTAAAAATAAAACTTTTTATTTTTTGTGATAGAAACAATGTTACGGAGGCAGGATTTGAACCTTGACCTCAAGGTTAAGAGTCTTGTGAGCTACCAAATTACTTTACTTTATGCTAAAGAACTAGGAACTAATGGGTCAAGAAAGATTGGACATGCCCTCTACCATATCTATACAAATAGAATGGTCTATTTATACAAAATGGTAAAGAGGGCCTTCTTTGATCTATGATCATAGAGACCCGTAAAAACCAAAAATGAGATTTTTATACTTACCAACTGGATCTTGTTATGTCAGATAACAAACATGCATGAACTATTTCTTGAAGTACAAGTCTAGATAGTCCAGAGTCTCGATAGTTAGCTCTAGGTCTTCCAGTCAAAAAACAACGTCGATGAAGACGCATAGTTAAAAAAGAATATATCAAATGAATATAATATATTAAATTTCTTTATTCTGTTTCAAGCTCTAGAAAAGAGGGAAAATAATAATGTACTGCCAATCAAATGTAGAGATCTTGATAACACACATAGAGTTAATAGGATTTCATAACTGATAGATTGAGCATCGGAACTATACTTATTTCAACTCCCCGAAGCATTTCATTGCCTGCAATGCCCTTCCTCGTCTTGGTTTCCTAGGATCCACCATAAGCCTTTCCTCATTTGAACCTTGCCATTAATGTTAAGGCTATGCCATCCTAAGGTACTGCTAAATGGAAGGATTTTATCAATGTCCATGAATGAAAAATCATAGATCAAACTGCCGAATTAAAAAAATTGGGTGTTGTCATAGTATCAGCTAAGTGCATGGGCTATAGATAAGCGGATTCGAACTGCTGACATCCACCACAATGTAAATCACTTTCTTACGCCATAGAGGGAAAGGTCCATCTGTAACATTCCTGAAAATTTACCAAGTTTAATTTGGCAATTAAATTAATTTTTGAAAATAAATTGTGAATTAATTAGAGATTTCTATAATAAATAAATAATTTTTTGATTATAAATAGAAATTTAATTTGAAATTTAAGCATAAGTATCTTACAAACAAATATTGTATTTAGGAAAAATAAATGTATTAAAAATAAAATAGAAATTAAAAGCTTGAGATTAATAAAAAGATAATGACAGTTTGCTTCTAAATTTTTAATTATATTAATATTTGGAAGATGTAATAAATTTCAAAAGATTTATTTTTAAGATTTAATTCTCTTATATAAATAAATGTGACTATTTGTTAATATAAAATTAAAATTTTTAAAATCCTTCTTTTCTTCTAAAAGTTGTACAAAAATAAATAATTAAAAAAAATGTATGAATGTAAAGTGTATAAATATGTTGAACAAAATTAATGGTTGCAATGTGAAAATTAATTAAATTAAATTTTGTTTGTGTAAATATAAATATAAAAGGAAACATAAACATTTTACAAATGTAAGCATTGAATTTGAATTTCAATTGCATAATTATATGTACGAATATGTAAATAGACATAAATAGATTTTTAGTTCAAGTGAATTGGAAATTTGAATCTAAATTTAAAATAATGTTATAGAAAAAATATTTTGTTTTTGAAAATCATTAAGTTGTAATTTATATTAAATATAATGTAAATATAAAGATTAAGCAAGAAAGGGGTATGTTTATTTATAAAATAAATATTATATAAAAATTGATTAAAAATTCTTTTGTCATGTAAAATTTCAAATGATAAACACACATCAAAAGAGATGGAGTAAAGCAATCAATATGCATTAAGATTTCATAACCATTTGTTTTTACACATGGCATTCAATATATTTAATTGAATAAAATAATGAAATTTAAAATTATAGAAACTTTTGAGCTCCTCCATATGCAATAATTTAACTTCTCACCAAATCTATATATATACAGTAACATAGATTTGAGTATCTTAAATTTCAACATCCAAAGAAAGAAATCTGAAAACTACCATCATCTTCTCTTCTAAGATTTGAAACAAAGTTTAAAACTTAAAAAAATCATCAGAAAAAGAAAAAAAAAGAAAACTTCAACCTGGAATTGCAGATCACAAACAAACTCAATCAAATTAAAAGAATTCAAAGCAGAGATCTTCTCAGTTTTTAAGCATGCTAATTCAACTAAGTCAAACAACAACAAACCTGGAGATGAAGATCAAATTTAATATCAAGTTAAGGGTTAAGCAAATTCATGATGCACAGATTCAACTCAAATATCAAGCAAGGAGCAGAATCAAATCCAGGTTTCAGCAAACAAACAAGATTTTTAGATCAAAGAAATAAAATGGCCTGTCTCTGTTCAACAAAACCAAAGTTCCTCTCTGCTCTGTCAAAACAAAGGTGAGAAACCATTTAAATCAGAACCTTAGATCTACAAATTGATGTTGTGATGATTGCTTGGTGATGCTATGCAAAGTGTTTACTGTTTATTTATTTGCATGACTGAATGTATGTATACACGTACATGTGATTGTTCTGTTGAAGCTCAAACTTAGGTTTCACTAAGAAAATTGAACTGCTCTTCAGGCAATCAATTTCAGACCTTGATTTACAAACGGGAAATGAAGGCAAGACTGTAATACTATTTTTAAAAATAAACTCAAGTGTTTATATTATGGAGCTTTAACAAAAATAAGAATTAAGAGCAAATTAAAGTCAGAAAATAAAATATTTTAATTTTTAGGGTTAACTGTATTGCCCGATTTATATCTGGAAATAATGAATTTTGACAAAGAAATCATGATTTTAAATGAAGTATTCATCGAGATACCCACAGTTGAACAGGTTTGGGTAATTTGTAAATCATCGGCGTTCGCGAATGAATTAAGGCTTGGGATTTGTTTCAGAGATGCTGGAATGATTGTAGAATACTTGAAAAATACAAGATGATTTTATATTTCATCGTGGTGATTGGAAGATGGCAACCTAGGGTTTAAGCCAAATTTTATTTAGCGTTAGGAAATTTGATCTCTGCATCATCAGTATTGCATCGGACTTCATCGCATGTGGGGGAATCGAAAGGTGGAGATGTGAGGCGGTTGTAGGTTGGTCGGTGTGGGTTCCAATTGACGAAGTTCGTCGGTGCGAGGGATTATAGGTTGATGGGTTGGTTCCAATATTTGGGTCGAACTGCTCGTTTTCGAATCATGGTCGTTCTCGGTGATTTAGGCGATCGTGGCGACTCAAGAGGTGATGGGTGATCCACTGATGATGGCGAGGCTGGCCAAGGCTTCGACGATCATCGGTGCACGTGAATGCGTGCACCTATGCATTTTGTTTACGTCACTAAGGAAGAAGGTGGTTGCTCAAAGGACGTGTTGAGGAAGATGATGTTTGGCTCGAGTATAGACTCGAGTGTGTTTTTGTCGTACCGGGTATTTTAAATACTTAAACGAAACTTTTAAGTTTGAAGGGTATGCGTTGGAAGAACCCGAAGCGGAGGTGTTATTTACTCGGGAAAGTCTCGAGTGAACCTCGGGTGCATATAAAAAACAGTATTTTTGACCTTAAACAAAAATTTAAATTTTTAACATGTTAAATTCATTTTTTAAATAATGGTTTTAAATTTAGGTATTGGATTAAGGAAAGTTTTTAGTAAGATGTTTTAAAAAGTTTTAGGTCTAAATTATTTAAATTGTCGCATTTTTTTAAATTAATCATTTCAAATAAGTAATGTACTTAAAAGTAAATTAAGATGAAATATTGACTTGTAATTCTTAATTAACCTTAATCTCTTACGTTAATGTTGACTAATTATAAGGTTGATTAATTAAAGATTTTGATAAAGATTTAGCGATGAATCAAGATAGATGATTTATAAGTACTGGAATAATTAATTAGTAATTGATTTAAAAACTAATTAATTTATTAATTTGAGATAATTGATTCATAATTAAGGATTAATTAATCAAGGTAATTAGCTAAAGGTTAATTAATTAAGGATAATTAATCAATGTAATTAAGGTAATTTAATTTTTGAAGTAATTTATTTATAAAAGTAATTAAGAGTTGATTAATTAACAATTAAGGATAAATTAATTTAGATAATTAATTAAGAAATCAGAAATTAATGAAGGTTATTAAGACTTAATCAATTGAAATTAACGATAATAAATCTTTGATTAAAAGTTACTAATGAAAGAAATTAAAGGTAATTAATTGCTTAAAGATAATTACTTAATTAAAAGTAATTAATTAGAGATTAAAGGTGGATTAATCAAGTGATTAACATTGGTTTAAGATTAGGGATAATCACTCATCGTAATTAACTAAGGATAATCAATTTAATGGAAATTAATTAATCATGGGTTAATTAATTAATTAAAGATAATTAATGAAACGGTTAATTAAATAATTAAAAGTTGATGAATTATAATTAAAGGTTAATTAATTTATTTTTAATAGTTAATTAATAAATGATTAAAGAATAATTAATCAAAATGATTCGTGAGTTATTAATATAAATAAACCAGGATTAGTAAGTCATAAGTAATTAAATCTGATTTGAATTAATCAGACAATTAACTGATTTTACTTATGGATGTTTGGATTCTATTGGATGATTGAATTGTTTGGTACCCTAATATGTTCTGTTTTGATTTGAGTTGTGTTTGATGTAATTTACTATCTGTGGAGATCTGTGAATAAAAGATAAGCGTTATGGTTTATACCGCTTATCAAATATAAGCATTATAGTTTATACCGCTTATCAATTATATTGCTGCATTTGAATCTGTACTGATAGATGATGTGGCACTTTTATTGTGTAAAACCCCTGGATTACACTTATACACAAACAAATATGGATTGCATGTGGAAATGGGTTAAGTCACTGATTTTTGAAATGATATTAAAATTGAACCTTTGAATCCAAATGGTCTTGGAAATGGATTTGGTTTAAAATAAAAGCTTTTGAAAAGGAATTTAAAGATAAAAGTTATTTTTGAATAACTTAATTTAGTTTTGAAATTTGATTTAAATATGAGTTTAAAATTTGAAATTCAATCCTATTTATGATTTAAAGAGGCTATATAATTTTATATAGGTTTTAAACCATTTTTAAAGGGTTGTTTTGGGACATTAAATATAACCCAAGATTTTAACTTGTATAATTGGTTTTTCTGGAACGAAAACTATTTATTTCAAATAATAAAAGCTTTCACATAAGAAGTGAACTTCCAATTAGTGTCAAAAGGATTTCAAGTCTAAAATGAAATTGGTCTTCCAAGTTATGAATAAATTTTTGGAAAACGGGTTTGAAAGCTATAAACTAAATCTTTAATTTAAAGATTTAATGAGTTAATACAATTGAAATGGAAATTGTTTTGTAATCTATGAATTGATCTTTGTGAAACTAGGTGAACTTTGTGAAACAAATCTTTTTGTTAAAAGATTTAAAATGATAATTTGTTTAAACCATTTAAAGGAAGATTTTGGGTTTTTAAAAGTTGTGACTTAACTAAAATCCCATATCCATATGCTTTCAATATTGCGCTCATTATTCGGTTTAGCCGGGAGAGGACCTTGTGTCATATAACCCATTCTGAATAGTGGTACGACGTTATGGATTGCATTTGAAGACCGGTGTTGAAGACGGGGTATTTGCAAGAACGATAGGATAACCTGTCGATTGTCTCTACACCGAATAGCTACGGTATAGAGATTCCCTAAGTGATGGGAAGTCCGATCGGGATTGTGGATAACTGGATTGCAAGGGCTTCTTCGGAAGTGCCTTCGGTTCTGTTCGAACCCGGAATAGACTTGTATGGTTGTATGTCTGACACTACACTTTGAGATATTGAACTGATCCCTATCAAATACATTTCTGCTTGGTGGCGGAAAATTTATTCTCTTAGCTTAACACCCTTCTCTGAGACGTACGAGCTCAGAGGCTATGTAGTTGATATTTATCAGTGAAACACTTCCAATTTGGTAGTGTGGCATGCCGAGTGATGTTTGTATCATTTGTTGATCAAAGCATGGCTTTTGTATAAAGTGTAGCTTTGTGGACGAGACTGCATTAGGACCTCACACACCGAAAATGGTCGAAACAGGAAAGATGCGGCAAGGTTATGAGGGTCGCTCCCTTTAGGGTGTGTCATTTCCTTTTGGAAAAGGGTGGTATCATTGTATGGAGCCCAGATACTTAACTCGTGGTCACTGCAAATCTATTACTTTGTGATTGCTTTATGCTTGTTGGTATCGAGCGCTCGGATAAAGGTCCCAAAGGACCGGAGGATGGCATGCTCGAGTAGTAGTTACCTAGTTACAGAGGTAACCGGTCTTGTGTTGGTAGAGATCCGGTTAGGTTCTCGGGACGTCCCGCAAGAGGCGTAGCCATGGATAGTAGGAAGTTCCTTAGCCCGACCATTTGTTGGAAATCCAAACAAAACAATACGTGCCCTGTAGGTTTTATTTGTATAACCTGCCATGGAATGTTGCGGTAGCCTGCTATTGAACATGGTAGTTATAGTAGGCACAAGTGCGAAATGCCTATGCTTGCTAGGATTTATATTATACTTTCGAAATGGTTTTTCTAAATTATGCTCTAGTAATAATATCAAAGAAATTTTCTCGTATCAAGCATATTTGACTATCATAAGGAGAAATCTCCTCCAATTCTACGTTTGCATTGTGTGTGTGGCGGGAGGCCTTATGTTAGTTTCATTTTTCAAAAAGCATTGCGGATTTATTTTAAATTCTTTTGTTGTTATTTTAGAAGAAAACTGTTCTTGTTTGCTCATACCAGTCCCATAACTGACCTGGAGTTTATCGTTCCTTTCCTAAACTCTGGGTGCCTATAATTTTCCCACACGGGCAGTCTAGAATTGGGTTTTTTTCTTCAAACAGTCAGGTTTAGTAGATTATCTGGAGCTAGTTCAGTCTTTGGACGACTGACCTTGCTCAGCTTAGTGCATCGTTATTGGGAGCTCGAGCTATTTCTGGATTGGTGCCTTGGAGATGGAGATTACCGATGCTGGAGTTTTTTCTTGAAGACCATATTGGACATTTTGTTCCGTTGTTGGTGTTATCTTTTCTTTCCATTGCTATTGTCTTGTACCATATCTCTTATGTATATTGATATTCATTGTATCATTCAGTTGTATTAGATACTGTATCAGATGTAGTATATTGATATATTCTTTTTCTTCCGCTATGTTGTACTTAATGTGTTATAAGCTCCGGCGAACCAGATTCGACGTTTGGATCTGTGGCATTTGAATACAAGTGTCGTATTCGGTGTCGATTTTCGGAGGTCGAGTCAGGGTCGTTATAATTTGGTATCAGAGCTGAAGGTTAAAACTTTAGCTCAGGAGTATAACACATTAAGTAACTCATTAGAGATAGGGTGAAGTATACCCTAGAATGAGTATATCCCTAAGATATCCGTTTGAATGCCTCAGTAAAATCTCTTACTATCCATTGATAGTAAGTATGAGTGCGAGAAGGGGAGAAGATAGGGGACATGGGAGTACTACTACAAATGGTCAATACCTTGCAATAGCGGAAACAATTTTCTTCTCAATCTCCTTTGATTCGATTCCCAATTCTTTTAATGGCTTTGTGACAGCTGCAGGAAGATGCTTCGGTGTGATGGTGGCCCTACGAATCGTTGTAGAAAATCCTTACTTCGTATCTTCATTGGTTTCTTATCAGTTTTTCCACCTAAACTTTAATGAATTTGAAATTGAAAATTTTAAATAAGTTGAAAATTTTAAATTAAGTTAAATTGGTTAACAAACATAAGGCTAAATTTTAATTGTATCAATAAAACGATATCAAATTAAAACCAAATTTGAAATTCTATTGAATTTCTTGTGAGCATCAAAGTCCGAAGAGGGATAAGTTGGTATATACTTTGGAGTATTCCGACCTAAGTTTGGAATCCATATCTAGTGTTTAAGAATTATGGAAGATTGAATCTATCTATTCTCTAGGGACCGATATATTCTATGAACGATTAGTTATCCCTTCGAACTAATCAATGCCCTCGCATATTCGTAGACTAGGGGACCCGAGTATCCTGTGAAATAATTGTATGAGTTTGTTCTCAAATTGTCGATATTCTAATTTGGTAAGCCAAATACAGAATGATATCCAGTTTGATTTGGAAAGATATTTCTCTATCGTTCTATATTTCTTTGTTGTCTCCCTTGCAAATTTCGAGGACGAAATTTTTTTAAGGGGGGAACATTCCTGAAAATTTACCAAGTTTAATTTGGCAATTAAATTAATTTTTGAAAAAAAGTTGTGAGTTAATTAGATATTTCTAGAATAAATAAATAATTTTTTGATTATAAATAGAAATTTAATTTGAAATTTAAGCATAAGTATCTTACAAAAAATATATTGTATTTAGGAAAAATAAATGTATTAAAAATAAAGTAGAAATTAAAAGCTTGAGATTAATAAAAAGATAATGACAGTTTGTTTCTAAATTTTTAATTATATTAATATTTGGAAGATGTAATAAATTTCAAAAGATTTATTTTTAAGATTTAGTTCTCTTATATAAATAAATGTGACTATTTGTTAATATGAAATCAAAATTTTTAAAATCCTTCTTTTCTTCTAAAAGTTGTACAAAAATAAACAATAAAAAAAATGTATGAATGTAAAGTGTATAAATATGTTGAACAAAATTAAAGGTTGCAATGTGAAAATTAATTGGGTTTAAATTTTGTTTGTGTAAATATAAATATAAAAGGAAACATACACATTTTACAAATGTAAGCATTGAATTTGAATTTAAATTGCATAATTATGTGTATGAATATATAAATAGACATAAATAGATTTTTAATTCAAGTGAATTGGAAATTTGAATCTAAATTTAAAATAAATGTTTTAGAAAAAATATTTTGTTTTTGAAAATCATTGAGTTTTAATTTATATTTAATATAATGTAAATATAAAGATTAAGCAAGAAAGGGGTATGTTTATTTATAAAATAAATATTA
Source organism: Allium cepa (assembly GCA_030765085.1). Classification (NCBI taxonomy): domain Eukaryota; kingdom Viridiplantae; phylum Streptophyta; class Magnoliopsida; order Asparagales; family Amaryllidaceae; genus Allium; species Allium cepa. Next base: position 694,263,275 of record CM060934.1, read on the forward strand.
TATAAAAATTGGTTAAAAATTCTTTTGTCATGTAAAATTTCAAATGATAAACACACATCAAAAGAGATGGAGTAAAGCAATCAGTATGCATTAAGATTTCATAATCATTTGTTTTTACACATAGCATTCAATATATTTAATTGAATAAAATAATGAAATTTAAAATTATAGAAACTTTTGAGCTCCTCCATATGCAATAATTTAACTTCTCACCAAATCTATATATATACAGTAACATAGATTTGAGTATCTTAAATTTCAACATCCAAAGAAAGAAATCTGAAAACTACCATCATCTTCTCTTCTCAGATTTGAAACAAAGTTTGAAACTTAAAAAAATCATCAGAAAAAGAAAAAAAAAGAAAACTTCAACCTGGAATTGCAGATCATAAACAAACTCAATCAAATCAAAAGAATTCAAAGCAGAGATCTTCTCAGTTTTTAAGCATGCTAATTCAACTAAGTCAAACAACAACAAACCTGGAGATGAAGATCAAATTTAATGTCAAGTTAAGAGTTAAGCAAATTCATGAAGCACAGATTCAACTCAAATATCAAGCAAGGAGCAGAATCAAATCCAGGTTTCAGCAAACAAACAAGATTTTTAGATCAAAGAAATAAAATGGCCTGTCTCTGTTCAACAAAACCAAAGTTCCTCTCCGCTCTGTCAAAACAAAGGTGAGAAACCATTTAAATCAGAACCTTAGATCTACAAATTGATGTTGTGATGATTGCTTGGTGATGCTGTGCTAAGTGTTTACTGTTTGTTTATTTGCATGACTGAATGTATGTATACACATACATGTGATTGTTCTGTTGAAGCTCAAACTTAGGTTTCACTAAGAAAAATTGAACTGCTCTTCAGGCAATCAATTTCAGACCTTGATTTACAAACGGGAAATGAAGGCAAGACTGTAATACTATTTTTAAAAATAAACTCAAGTGTTTATATTAAGGAGCTTTAACAAAAATAAGAATTAAGAGCAAATTAAAGTCAAAAAATAAAATATTTTAATTTTTAGTGTTAACTGTATGGCCCGATTTATATCTGGAAATAATGAATTTTGACAAAGAAATCATGAATTTTGACAAAGAAATCATGATTTTAAATGAAGTATTCATTGAGATACCCACAGTTGAACAGGTTTGGGTAATTTGTAAATCATCGGCGTTCACGAATGAATTAAGGCTTGGGATTTGTTTCAGAGACGCTAGAATGGTTGTAGAATACTTGAAAAATACAAGATGATTTTATATTTCATCGTGGTGATTGGAAGATGGCAACCTAGGGTTTAAGCCAAATTTTAGTTAGCGTTAGGAAATTTGATCTCTGCATCATCAGTATTACATCGGACTTCATCGCATGTGGGGGAATCGAAAGGTGGAGATGTGAGGTGGTTGTAGGTTGGTCGGCGTGGGTTCCAATTGACAAAGTTCGTCGGGCGAGGGATTATAGGTTGATAGGTTGGTTCCAATATTTGGGTCGAACTGCTCGTTTTCGAATCATGGTCGTTCTCGGTGATTTAGGTGATCGTGGCGACTCAAGAGGTGATGGGTGATCCACTGATGATGGCGAGGCTGGCCAAAGCTTCGGCGATCATCGGTGCACGTGAATGTGTGCACCTATGCATTTTGTTTGCGTCACTAAGGAAGAAGGTGGTTGCTCAAAGGACGTGTTGAGGAAGATGATGTTTGGCTCGAGTATACACTCGAGTGTGTTTTTGTCGTACCGGGTATTTTAAATACTTAAACGAAACTTTTAAGTTTGAAGGGTATGCGGGGAAATTTTGGAAGAACCCGAAGCGGAGGGCTTATTTACTCGGGAAAGTCTCGAGTGAACCTCGGGTGCATATAAAAAACAGTACTTTTGAACTTAAACAAAAATTTAAATTTTTAACATGTTAAATTCATTTTTTAAATAATGGTTTTAAATTTAGGTATTGGATTAAGGAAAGTTTTTAGTAAGATGTTTTAAAAAGTTTTAGGTCTAAATTATTTATATTGTGGCATTTTTTTTAAATTAATCATTTCAAATAAGTAATGTACTTAAAAGTAAATTAAGATGAAATATTGACTTGTAATTCTTAATTAACCTTAATCTCTTACGTTAATGTTGATTAATTATAAGGTTGATTAATTAAAGATTTTGATAAAGATTTAGCGATGAATCAAGATAGATGATTTATAGTTACTAGAATAATTAATTAATAATTGATTTATAGACTAATTAATTTAAGATAATTGATTCATAATTAAGGATTAATTAATCAAGGTAATTAGCTAAAGGTTAATTAATTAAGGATAATTAATCAATGTAATTAAGGTAATTTAATTTTTGAAGTAATTTATTTATAAAAGTAATTAAGAGTTGATTAATTAACAATTAAGGATAAATTAATTTAGATAATTAATTAAGAAATCAGAAATTAATGAAGGTGATTAAGACTTAATCAATTGAAATTAACGATAATAAATCTTTGATTAAAAGTTACTAATGAAAGCAATTAAAGGTAATTAATTGCTTAAAGATTATTACTTAATTAAAAGTAATTAATTAGAGATTAAAGGTGGATTAATCAAGTGATTAACATTTGTTTAAGATAGGGATAATCACTCATCGTAATTAACTAAGGATAATCAATTTAATGGAAATTAATTAATCATGGGTTAATTAATTAATTAAAGATAATTAATGAAACGGTTAATTAAATAATTAAAAGTTGATGAATTATAATTAAAGGTTAATTAATTTATTTTTAATAGTTAATTAATAAATGATTAAAGAATAATTAATCAAAATGATTCGTGAGTTATTAATATGAATAAACCAGGATTAGTAAGTCATAAGTAATTAAATCTGATTTGAATTAATCAGACAATTAACTGATTTTACTTATGGATGTTTGGATTCTATTGGATGATTGAATTGTTTGGTACCCTAATATGTTCTGTTTTGATTTGAGCTGTGTTTGATGTAATTTACTACCTGTGGAGATCTGTGAATAAAAGATAAGCGTTATGGTTTATACCGCTTATCAAATATAAGCATTATAGTTTATACCGCTTATCAATTATATTGCTGCATTTGAATCTGTGCTGATAGATGATGTGGCACTTTTATTGTGTAAAACCCCTGGACTACACTTATACACACACAAATATGGATTGCATGTGGAAATGGGTTAAGTCACAGATTTTTGAAATGATATTAAAATTGAACCTTTGAATCCAAATGGTCTTGGAAATGGATTTGGTTTAAAATAAAAAGCTTTTGAAAAGGAATTTAAAAGATAAAAGTTATTTTTGAATAACTTAATTTAGTTTTGAAATTTGATTTAAATTTGAGTTCAAAATTTGAAATTCAATCCTATTTATGATTTAAAGAGGCTATATAAGTTTATATAGGTTTTAAACCATTTTTAAAGGGTTGTTTTGGGACATTAAATATAACCCAAGATTTTAACTTGTATAATTGGTTTTTCTGGAACGAAAACTATTTCTTTCAAATAATAAAAGCTTTCACATAAGAAGTGAACTTCCAATTAGTGTTAAAAGGATTTCAAGTCTAAAATGAAATTGGTCTTCCAAGTTATGAATAAATTTTTGGAAAACGGGTTTGAAAGCTATAAACTAAATCTTTAATTTAAAGATTTAATGAGTAAATACAATTGAAATGGAAATTGTTTTGTAATCTATGAATTGATCTTTGTAAAACTAGGTGAACTTTGTGAAACAAATCTTTTTGTTAAAAGATTAAAAATGATAATTTGTTTAAACCATTTAAAGGAAGATTTTGGGTTTTTAAAATTTGTGAATTAACTAAAATCCCATATCCATATGCTTTCAATATTGCGCTCATTATTCGATTTAGCCGGGAGAGGACCTTGTGTCATATAACCCATTCCGAATAGTGACACGACGTTATGGATTGCATTTGAAGACCGGTGTTGAAGACCGGGTATTTGCAAGAACGATAGGATAACCTGTCGATTGTCTCTACATCGAATAGCTACGTTATAGAGATTCCCTAAGTGATGGGAAGTCCGATCGGGATTGTGGATAACTGGATTGCAAGGGCTTCTTCGGAAGTGCCTTCGGTTCTGTTCGAACCCGGAATAGACTTGTATGGTTGTATGTCTGACACTACACTTTGAGATATTGAACCGATCCCTATCAAATACATTTCTGCTTGGTGGCGGAAAATTTATTCTCTTAGCTTAACACCCTTCTCTGAGACGTACGAGCTCAGAGACTATGTAGTTGATATTTATCAGTGAAACACTTCCAATTTGGTAGTATGGCATGCCGAGTGATGTTTGTATCATTTGTTGATCAAAGCATGGATTTTGTATAAAGTGTAGCTTTGTGGACGAGACTGCATTAGGACTTCACACACAGAAAATGGTCGAAAGAGGAAAGATGCGGCAAGGTTATGAGGGTCGCTTCCTTTAGGGTGTGTCATTTCCTTTTGGAAAAGGGTGGTATCATTGTATGGAGCCTAGATACTTTACTCGTGGTCACTGCAAATCTATTACTTTGTGATTGCTTTGTGCTTGTTGGTATCGAGCGCTCGGATAAAGGTCCCAAAGGATCGGAAGATGGCATGCTCGAGTAGTAGTTACCTAGTTACAGAGGTAAACCGGCCTTGTGTTGGTAGAGATCCGGTTAGGTTCTCGGGACGTCCTGCAAGAGGCGTACCCATGGACGGTAGGAAGTTCCTTAGACCGACCATTTGTTGGAAATCCAAACAAAACAATACATGCCCTGTAGGTTTTATTTGTATAACTTGCCATGGAATGTTGCGGTAGCCTGCTATTGAACATGGTAATTATAGTAGGCACAAGTACGAAATGCCTATGCTGGCTAGGATTTATATTATACTTTCGAAATGGTTTTTCTAAACTATGCTCTAGTAATAATATCAAAGAAATTTTCTCATATCAAGCATATTTGACTATCATAAGGAGAAATCTCCTCCAATTCTACGTTTGCATTGTGTGTGTGGCGAGAGGCCTTATGTTAGTTTCATTTTCCAAAAAGCATTGCGGATTTATTTTAAATTCTTTTGTTGTTGTTTTAAAAGAAAATTGTTCTTGTTTGCTCATACCAGTCCCATGACTGACCTGGAGTTTATCGTTCCTTTCCTAAACTCTGGGTGCCTATAATTTTCCCACACGGGCAGTCTAGAATTGGGGTTTTTTTCCAAATAGTCAGGTTTAGTAGATTATCTGGAGCTAGTTCAGTCTTTGGACGACTGACCTTGCTTAGCTTAGTGCATCGTTATTGGGAGCTCGAGCTATTTCTGGATTGGTGCCTTGGAGATGGAGATTACCGATGCTGGAGTTTTTTCTTGAAGACCATATTGGACATTTTGTTCCGTTGTTGGTGTTATCTTTTCTTTCCATTGCTATTGTCTTGTACCATATCTCTTATGTATATTGATATTCATTGTATCATTCAGTTGTATTAGATACTGTATCAGATGTAGTATATTGATATATTCTTTTTCTTCCGCTATGTTGTACTTAATGTGTTATAAGCTCCGACGAACCAGATTCGACGTTTGGATCTGCGGCATTTGAATACAAGTGTCGTATTCGGTGTCGATTTTCGGAGGTCGAGTCAGGGTCGTTATAATTTGGTATCAGAGCTGAAGGTTAAAACTTTAGCTCAGGAGTATAACACATTAAGTAACTCATTAGAGATAGGGTGAAGTATACCCTAGAATGAGTATATCCCTAAGATATCCGTTTGAATGCCTCAGTAAAATCTCTTACTATCCACTGATAGTAAGTATGAGTGCGAGAAGGGGAGAAGATAGGGGACAGGGGAGTACTACTACAAATGGTCAATACCTTGCAATAGCGGAAACAATTTTCTTCTCAATCTCCTTTGATTCGATTCCCAATTCTTTTAATGGCTTCGTGACTGCTGCAGGAAGAAGCTTCGGTGTGATGGTGGCCCTACGAATCGTTGTAGAAAATCCTTATTTCGTATCTTCATTGGTTTCTTATCAGTTTTTCCACCTAAACTTTAATGAATTTGAAATTTGAAACTGAAAATTTTAAATAAGTTGAAAATTTTAAATTAAGTTAAATTGGTTAACAAACATAAGGCTAAATTTTAATTGTATCAATAAAACGATTAATTTAAGATAATTGATTCATAATTAAGGATTAATTAATCAAGGTAATTAGCTAAAGGTTAATTAATTAAGGATAATTAATCAATGTAATTAAGGTAATTTAATTTTTGAAGTAATTTATTTATAAAAGTAATTAAGAGTTGATTAATTAACAATTAAGGATAAATTAATTTAGATAATTAATTAAGAAATCAGAAATTAATGAAGGTTATTAAGACTTAATCAATTGAAATTAACGATAATAAATCTTTGATTAAAAGTTACTAATGAAAGCAATTAAAGGTAATTAATTGCTTAAAGATAATTACTTAATTAAAAGTAATTAATTAGAGATTAAAGGTGGATTAATCAAGTGATTAAAATTGGTTTAAGATTAGGAATAATCACTCATCGTAATTAACTAAGGATAATCAATTTAATGGAAATTAATTAATCATGGGTTAATTAATTAATTAAAGATAATTAATGAAACGGTTAATTAAATAATTAAAAGTTGATGAATTATAATTAAAGTTAATTAATTTATTTTTAATAGTTAATTAATAAATGATTAAAGAATAATTAATCAAAATGATTCGTGAGTTATTAATATAAATAAACTAGGAATAGTAAGTCATAATTAATTAAATCTGATTTGAATTAATTAGACAATTAACCGATTTTACTTATGGATGTTTGGATTCTATTGGATGATTGAATTGTTTGGTACCCTAATATGCTCTGTTTTGATTTGAGCTGTGTTTGATGTAATTTACTATCTGTGAATAAAAGATAAGCGTTATGGTTTATACCGCTTATCAAATATAAGCATTATAGTTTATACCGCTTATCAATTATATTGCTGCATTTGAATCTGTGCTGATAGATGATGTGGCACTTTTATTGTGTAAAATCCCACGACTACACTTGTACACACACAAATATGGATTGCGTGTGGAAATGGGTTAAGTCACGGATTTTTGAAATGATATTAAAATTGAACCTTTGAATCCAAATGGTCTTGGAAATGGATTTGGTTTAAAATAAAAAGCTTTTGAAAAGGAATTTAAAAGATAAAAGTTATTTTTGAATAACTTAATTTAGTTTTGAAATTTGATTTAAATTTAAGTTCAAAATTTGAAATTGAATCCTATTTATGATTTAAAGAGGCTATATAAGTTTATATAGGTTTTAAACCATTTTTAAAGGGTTGTTTTGAGACATTAAATATAACCCAAACTTTAAACTTGTTTAATTGGTTTTTCTGGAACGAAAACTATTTATTTCAAATAATAAAAGCTTTCATATAAGAAGTGAGATTCCAATTAGTGTTAAAAGGATTTCAAGTCTAAAATGAAAACGGTCTTCCAAGTTATGAATAAATTTTTGGAAAACGGGTTTGAAAGCTATAAACTAAATCTTTAATTTAAAGATTTAATGAGTTAATACAATTGAAATGGAAATTGTTTTGTAATCTATGAATTGATCTTTGTGAAACTAGGTGAACTTTGTGAAACAAATCTTTTTGTTAAAAGATTTAAAATGATAATTTGTTTAAACCATTTAAGGGAAGATTTTGGGTTTTTAAAAGTTATGACTTAACTAAAATCCCATATCCATATGTTTTGAATATTGCGCTCGTTATTCGGTTTAGCCGGGAGAGGACCTCGTATAATAGAACCCATACCGAATATTGATACGACGTTATGAATTGCATTTGAAGACCGATGTTGAAGACCGGGTATTTGCAAGAACAATAGGATAACCTGTTGATTGTCTCTGCACCGAGTAGCTACTGCATAGAGATTCCCTAAGTAATGGGAAGTTCGATCGAGATTGTGGATATCCGGATTCCAAGGGCTTCTTCGGAAGTGCCTTCGATTCTGTTCGAACCTAGAACAGACTTGTAAGGTTGTATGTCTGACACTACACTTTGAGATATTGAACCGATCCTTATCAAATACATTTCTGTTTGGTGGCGGAGAATTTATTCTCTTAACTTAACACCCTTCTCTGAGACGTACGAGCTCAGAGGTTCAGTAGTTGATGTTTATTAGTGAAATACTCCCAATTTGGTAATATGGCATGCTGAGTGCGTTTGTGTATCATTTGTTGATCAAATCATGGCTTTTGTATAAAGCGTAGCTTTGTGGACAAGACTGCATCAAGACCTCACACCCCGGAAATGGTCGAAACAGGAAAGATGCGGCAAGGTTATGAGGGTCGCTTCCTTTAGGGTGTGTCATTCGCTTCTGGAAAAGGGTGGTATCATGGTATGGAGCCCAGATACTTAACTCATGTGATCACTGCAAATCTATTACTTTGTGATTAATTTGTGGTTGTTGGTGTCGAGCGCTCGGATAAAGGTCCCAAAGCACCGGGGGTTGGCATGCTCGAGTAGTAGTTACCTAGTTATAGAGGTAACCCGACCTTGTGTTGGCATAGATCCGGTTAGGCTCTCGGGACGTCCCGACAGAGGCGTACCCATGGACAGTAGGAAGTTCCTTAGCCTGACCATTTGTTGGAAATCCAAACAAAAAAATACGCGCCCAGTACGGTTTTAGTTGTATAACCTGCCATGGAATGTGGCGGTAACCTGCTATTGAACATGGTAGCTATAGTAGGCATAAGTGTGAAATGCCTTAGTTGGCTAGGATTTATATTATACTTTCGAAATGGTTTTTCTACACTGTGCACTAGTAATAATATCAAAGAAATTTTCTCGTATCAAGCATATTTGACTATCACAAGGAGAAATCTCCTCCAATTCTGTGTTTGCATTGCGTGTGTGGCGGGAGGCCTTATAGTAGTTTCATTTTTCAAAAAGCATTGCAGATTTATTTTAAATTCTTTTGTTGTTATTTTAAAAGAAAACTGTTCGTGTTTTCTCATACCAGTCCCATGACTGACCTGGAGTTTATCGTTCCTTTCCTAAACTCAGGGTGCCCACAATTTTCCCACACGGGCAGTCTAGAGTTGGTTTTTTTCAGATAGTCAGGTTTAGTAGATTATCTGTAGCTAGTTCAGTCTTTGGACGACCTACCTTGCTTAGCATAGTGCATCGTTATTGGGAGCTCGAGCTATTTCTTGATTGGTGCCTTGGAGATGGAGATTACCGATGTTGGAGTTTTTTCTTGAAGACCATATTGGAGATTTTGTTCCGCTGTTTGTATTATCTTTTCTTTCCGCTGCTATTGTCTTGTATCATATCTCTAATGTATATTGATATTCATTGTATCATTCAGTTGTATAAGATACTTTATCAAAAGTGGTATATTGATATATTCTTTTTCTTCCGCTATGTTGCACTTAATGTGTTATAAGCTCCGGCGAACCCGATTCGACGTTTGGATCTGCGACATTTGAATACGATTGTCGTATTCGGTGCCGCTTTTCGAAGGTTGAGTCAAGATCGTTATACCATCCTTTTTGGGATGGTTGTGGGCAAGGAGGGATTCGAACCCCCGACACCGTGGTTTATAGCTATGTGCTCTAATCCTCTGACCTACAGGCCCTACCCCGTCTCTACTGGATATATTCCTAAGAGTACCCTTAAAAAGGAACGTCTCCCCAGACGTTTCGTTTCGGGTTAAGAAGATGTAAAAGTGCATTTCTCGCTATAAAAATAGTACGTTCTGAGGTGTAAAGGAGAACCGCCAATTCATATAGAGCCATCGAACCAGCCCAACCAGAAACTAGAGCCATATGCATTATATGGATAGAGAGCAATCAACTGGGATCATTCAGAATGACAGTATGAACACGATACGAAGGCAAACCCATGGAAATGCCCATTTCTCAAAGAAAAATAAGCACTATGTAACTTCATAGGAAATAAGTAGTAGTAGACAAACAAAAAGTTTTAGAGGGGAGTCATTCGTTAAGCAAATGGAGCTTCTTCTTCTATTATTCAATTAACTTGTACTTTTAATTTATATATTTTTCAATAGTTCACTTGTTTGGTTGAACAGCCGTGCGGATTAGAATCTATTTTTATACATATCTAAATGCTTGTTTTTTATTTTACCTTTTTTCTATTTTATATAATAAAAGTTTTTATTTATTTACTAAAATAAAGGAAGAAATGATTTATGGAATATCTAATTCATTTAAATTATCCATATGATATTGGATTGCTCAAAAATAGATTGATTTCTTCTTTCTTATTGCTTCGTAAGATAAGACTTTATGAGTGCCAGAGCAAATATTATATATAAATCAAAAAATAGAAAAAACTTCTATTCCATTGCATAAAAACATCATAGGAAACAAAAGGATATAGTGGTTTGAAAGATCGGAGCAACGGATATATTTTAGTATTTATACGAATAGAAAATTTTGATTATGTTGATTAGATAATTTTCCAATTTGCTTGTTATGGAATAGACCAAAGTCTTCAACCGCTCTAAGAGTAAGAACGCTAGGTACTATCGAGTTCTTATTTTTTCATGACTACAATTCATTTCATTTGATTTCTACAGGGTTGAACCCAATCAGGAATATGAACTGTAAAGAAAACATCTACTAAACCGATCAAAAGAATACAATCTACAATACCTGTTAGCCAAAGAGGAATCCTTCCAGTAGTTTCGGCCATTTCCCCCACTTTCTGCCATATTTCATCAAGTGGTCATATTATAGACAAAAACAGTCATGGATAATTATGAAGATGATATCCTTCCAAATGGTATAAGAGAATTCCTACGTTAAGAAAAAATAGGGTAAGAAATTAATTAAAATCAAAATGCAACAAAAACGAATCATTATTGCCCAAAATAAGGCAGAGCGATCGACCTATATGGGTCAACTAGTTGACCGTAGCAGTCAACTGGTCGAGCTTAGATCCTACGGTTCTGTTGTGTTTCAACTCCTATAAATAGAACCCTACCCTCTCCATTTTTTATTCATATTATTTTGGTAAATACAATGAAACACTGCTATTGTTATCTCTCAAAACTAGATTTAGAAACTCCATAGAGAATTTAGGTAAGCATTTAATCCCTTTTCTAATTATTTCATCTTCTCCCTCCAATCTATTCTTCTTTTGTTCTTTCTTCAGTTTTTTTGAATCTAACAAAAATACATATATCTTCCCTATCATGTATATATCAAAAAGGGAGATTATGGAGAAGATTGAAAGGCGTACAAATCCAAGGAAAGCGAAGCTAAGGCTGTTCTATGAGTGGAAACCTTAGTATTTCTTTTTTATTAATTGTTTGGTTTTCTTTATGGATTTGAATATGCCTTAGGGATTTTAGGATTGCTATAATATGATAGATGAAATCCCCAAAATTCATTTTTATTTTGAAATGTCAACTACACGTTGACATTCTTAATTATTTACATTAATTTGATGGAAATTGTTTTGTTTATGCAATTTTCGATAATTTTAAAGTCTATTCCACTTCTTCTTCTTCTTTGGTTCAATTTATGATTCTTCAATGAAATAAGGGGTTTAGACTATGGGATTAATTCGTAGTTTATACTACTTGTTCCACATAAATTTCATTCTCATCTATTTCTTTGTAAAAGAGGAGTTGAACAGAATATGGAGTTTAGATTGCAACTCCTATTGCTTAGGATATTCCATTGATTTGGTGTAATAAATTGAGTTTTTATTATTTACAAGTCTGTTATTGCAGCTTTGATTACGGATATTTATTCCTTGTTTTGGATACTAGAATTCTAAATTTTGGTATGTTGAAATCTTGGGAATTTGAAGAAAAAAGGACTTGTAATAGTATTTGGTTAGGGAATTGACATTTAATACTAGTTTAGGGAGTAAATTTTGTGCATTTAGAATTTATTAGGCATGAATATATATTTGTCTCTATTAACATAATTAACATATAATTATTGCGTATATGTTATAGTTAATTAGGTATTTATTTTCATGTATTTCTCCTATTAGGAATATAATTGATTGTTAGGCGGAATAAGAGGAAACTCTTTTATAGCCTAATTATTATTCTAAAGCATAATAAGGAAGATTCCTTATATGGTCTTATTTATGAAACGATGAGATGAGTATTATTATATGTATGGAGTGTATTTAATTTATGGCTAAGTCATAAGGATGCGAGATCAACAGAGTTACATGATGGTAGTCTTCCCTTCACTTTAAGGCTACCAATAGTTGTGAACATTTCCTATTGATGTGAGATATCCTTATGATAAATATTTATAATGATGCGAGGTTAGTCCCAAATTTTATAGGAGAAATCTATCCAGTTAACCGGTACCAGTTCCTATGAATACTCAAACTAATATGAGATGTCATTATGAGTATGGGCTACAGTAAAAGGGGACTGCTTCGGGATCTTGGGGTATTAAGTGGTTGTTTGAGGGCCTGCCTCTTTTCCCTAAATGAAATATTAAATGTTCTAGGGGACACGTTAGGTGGTATCTCTACAGGGGTCTGCTTCTGGATAAGGTATTAAGTAACTGATCGACGATCCACCTTTGGAAATAAAGAAGTATTAACTAACTTAAGATTCCATGCCAGTTAAATAGTACCATTGAGAAGCATGTCTTGAGAATAGGTATTAAATGATGGGGTCTGCTTTTATTAAGGTATTAAATGACCAGAGTCTGCCTGTTCTCCAATAAATGGTATTAAGTGGCTTAGGTGTTATCTCTTGCATCGCTAGTTAATTTGATTGGGGTTATGGGATTTTGAAGACCTACTTCTTTTCTTAAAAAGAAGTATTAAATGATTTTAATGGTTTTATGTTCGTAGACATATTATTATTCTACTGCCCAAAAACTGAAAAAATAAGACTCGAGGTTTTGATTCACCAAACACTTGTTGTTCTGACTTCCTCCTCATTACAACATAGGTTAAAGGACGTTGCTGGCGAAGATGACACTTAGAGACGGAGTTGGTTTGCTTTTGGAAATATTTATCATTTTCACTTGCTTTTATGTGTACCCATGTATCTAGTCTATAGTTGTAATGGATTTATGAAAAGATTTGATAGTACTTTGTATTTTAACATATTCATAGTTTTGAAATAAATGTGTACACTTTGCTATTATATTTTGTTCCACCCTCCATGAGTTTTGAAAGTTTAGTTATGGCTCAATACTGTTATTTATTAGTTCTACCAACAGCTTACCTTAGATGGATCTAAGTTTCGATAGGCCTTTTCTAGATCGAAATATAGGCTTGTTCCGAGATGGATTGTTACATTTGGTATCAGAGCCTAGGTTACCCGATCAACGAGGAAAAACTATATGTATGAGATACGTACTTGTTAGTTTGAAAAGGTTTTTCAGAAAGAATTTTCAAAATTCTTACTATATATACATATACACTAGGAAACTCTTTTTTTAGCATATAAATACTATCTTAGGAAATCATCACTAAAGATTCAACCTACAGAGAGTTGATATGGTTGATAATCAATATTTTTTCGAACAAAGGAACCTAACCATGGAAGACCGATTTCCTTAATGGTTTAGACAATATCTTAGGACTGTTGAGCATGTTCCTATTCCTCCAGCTGCACCAATGGCACCTACTGCCTCGCCCGTTAATCAACACCCCATCATTTCGACATTCCAAAGTTGTGTAAGGACTTTCTCAATATGGGAGGGAAGACATACTCTGGAATTAAAGAATATTTGAAAGCTAAAGCTTGGGTTAGTAACTGTAAGAAGATATTTAGAGAGCATGGGTAGGATGATCAGCCAAGAAGGAGAATAACAGCTTTGCACCTTGAGGAAGCTTTGGATTGGTGGAACTTTGTGACTGGTGAGCACCCTGAAAGGATATTATCTTGGGACAAATTCAAGGAAATATTTGAGATGAGATTCATGTCCAGAGCAGAGGTTAGCTTACAAATGGAAAGGTTCATTCAGTTGAGACATGGAGGTTTTACTCTCAAGGAGTACATTGGTAAGTTTATGGAATTGACTAAATTTTGGATGAGCCTAATAAACACATCTATGAAAATAGCCATGAAGTTCGTGAAGGGCCTAAATTCCTCGATAAGAGAGATATTATAAATCCAAGTGTCTACGACGGCTACGTATGAGATGTTGGTTTAAATGGCAATGTTGCACGTGGCTAATACAGAAGACGAGGAAGTAGAAATAAAGACTGTACTGACCCAAAAGTAATTAGGGTCCAAGAAGGGAATTTTTGGGCTAATAAGAAGTTGAAGGGGAGGTTTAAAAAGGATGGCACGGTGTGTTAAAGATGCCATAAGTAGGGTCATGAAATCATAGAATGTATGGTGAGTCTGATAAAGGAAGCCTTTAAATGGAAGTACTTTAATTGCCATGAGGAAGAGCATCACAAGAATCAGTGTCGCAAGATGGATAAGGAAGGATCATGTAGACATGCCTTTGCTATTGAAGTTGTCCCTATTGCTAGTAGACCACCAAGAGACCAAAGAAAATTAGCTCTAGAAGGTATAACTCTTATTTTGGGGTTACCCTATTTGATTCAGGTGCATCACATTTCTTCATAGCTAGGAATGTAGTAAATTTCTAAAACCTTCAAACCTGGATGGTCAACAACCGAATAGAGGTTTCTAATCCCACTAGGGGTTCGGCCCATCTTTCTCTTATTTTCAAAGACCTTGTATTAGATGTATGCAACATTGATTTCATATGCAATGCATATATTATAAATTTTTAGGGGTATGGACTCATCTTAGATATGGATTGGTTTTCATACTGTAGAGCCATTATTGATTGTGATAAGAGGGTTGTATGACTAAGGAGTTGTGGAGGTCGTGACCTAGAATTTTTTTGTACACCCAAAGATTTAATTGAGTGAAGCCATTTATACTCTCTAAGTCAATATGTTATTGAAGAACCATCATCTTTACCCATAGTTTGGGAATTGATTAATGTCTTCAAGGAGGCCTTAGGTCTCGCGCCCATGGGGAGATCGAGTTCCGAATCAATCTGGAAAAGGATGCAAGACCCTTTTCCTTATCTTTAAGGCATATGGCCCAAAGAAAGAAAGGAATTGGGCAAGCAAATCTCAGAGCTATTGAAGAAAGGATTCATCTGTATGAGTACTTCTGAATGAGGAGCCCATGTTGTTTTCACCACTAAGGCAGAAGGTTCTTTGAGACTTTGCATCCATTATAAAGAATTAAACAAGTTGACAAGGAAGAATATGTACCCTTTATCAGGTACTGACGAGTTGTTCAACCAACTTGTAGGAGCTAGGGTCTTTCCTCAATTAGACCTAGCAATGGGATTCCATCAGTTAAGGATAGTAGAGGAGAGCAAGTCAAAGACTATAGTTCACACTCTTGATGGGCTCTATGGTGGAAAGTAATGCCTTTTGGATTGATGAATGCCTATCATATTTTGTAGATTTGACGAGTAAAGTAGTTAAGGGGCAACTCAATAAATTCGTCGTGGTGTTTGTTGACAATGTCTTGGTTTTATCCAAAGGCAAGAAGGAGCATTAGGACCATCTTAGGGAGGTATTAGAGAATTTGAGGAGGAACGAACCCAAAGCCAAATTTTTTAAATGTCACCTTGGAAGAATGAAATTATATTTCTTAGGCATATTGTTTCGGAGAAAGGACTGGCTATAGACCCCACCAGAGTGGAAGCTGTCCAAGGATGGAAGACCACTAAGAGTGCATCAAAGGTTATTCCTAAGGTTGGCAGGCTACTTTAGAAATTTCATCAAGAAATTTATAAGAATAGCAGCCCTCTTAATACAACTGACTAAGAAGAACCTATTTTGCTTGGGATAAAAGATGCACTAAGGCATTTGAGAAGCTTAAATAATCATTGACTAGTGCACATGTGCTCACCATTCTCGATGGAACCAAACCATTCATGGTTTTTACATATGCTTGTGGCACAAGATTAGTAGAATTTTTAATGCAAGAAGAGAAAGTAGTTGCTTATGTTAGTAGACAGCTAAAAGATCATGAGAAGAGGTATCTAGTGTAGGACTTAGAATTGGCAGCTATTGTTTTTGCCTTAAAGATGTGGAGACTTATCTCTTGAGAGAAACGTTTGAGTTATTCACTAAACATAAATCACACAAATAACTATTTTCTCAAAAATATTTAAACCTTAAATAGAAGAGATGAAGGGTGTATATAGCATCATTTGACTTTAATATTCAGTATACCCCTGGAAAAGGGAACGTAGTCGCTGACGCCCTTAGTCAAAGGCATGCCACCCTAAGTACTATATATGAATGGAGACAGTTGGAGTTTCTCTCAAATTTTAACTTTCAACCGTCAACGGAATCCATCCGAGATTTTCTAGTAGTTATGGAGATTAGACTTGCCATAATGGATCATATAGGGCATGAGCAAGCGAGGGATGAATAGTTAGTAGAGATTTTGGAGAAATTGAGGAAATGAGGGCATTTTCCCCATGCTAGGAGGTATCCAATTGATGGGAGGGATGCTTGAGAAGAGATGAATGCCTTTATGTTCCAATAATTAATTATTTGTTAAGAAAAGTGCTTATAGAATGTCACCAGTCTAGGATGACCATCCTTCCTGGAGGAGTTAGGATGTATAAAGACATGAAGAAGATCTTCTTTTGGAATTGAATGAAGAAGAGAGTAGCTGAGTTTGTTGCTAAGTGTTTGACATGTTAGAGAGTAAAGACTGAGAAAGGCAAGCCTGGTGGATTATTATTACCTTTGGAAATTCCGACTTTGAAATGGGAACATATTTCAATGGATTTTGTGCGAGGATTTCCTAGAAGTCAGAATGGAAATGAGGTTATTTGGGTTGTTGTGGATAGACTACTAAGAGCACTCATTTTGTTCCAATTGGGAGAAATAGGACTACCACTTATTTCGCATAGATTTATATAAAGGGGTAGTTCGTTTGCATGGAATTCATGTGAGCATAGTCAGTGATAGTAGCCCCTTGTTCACTAGTGAGTTTTGGAGGAGCTTACAGACAACTTGGAGAACTTCTTTGAACTTAGCACTACATATCACCCATAGACTAATGGACAAAGAGAGAAGGTGAATAGGACTTTGGAGGACTTCTGAGAGCTTTTTCCTTTGACTTCGGAGGACATTGGGAGCAGCATCTACCTCTAGTTAGGTTTGCATATAATAGTAGTTATCAAACAATGATTGATATGACCCCATTTGAAGCAATTTATGAGAGGCCATGCAGATCATCTAGTTGTTGGTAGGAAACCACTGACAAAGTATTACTTGAACCAGATTTGATTGATGATACTACGGAAAAAGGATTGTTGATCAGGTAAAGGATGAAGACAGCATAACACCGTCAAAATCCTATGCGGATAAAAGAAGGGAAGAGTTTGAATTTGAGGTTGCAAATATGGTGTTTGTTAAAATATCCCCACTTAAGAAGATTGTTAGGTTTGGCAAGCCCAGAAAATCGGTGCTTAGGTTTGTTGGGCCTTTCAAAATTTTGGAAAGGATAGGGAAATTAGCATACCGTGTAGAGCTTCTTAACAAGTTGGCGGGAGTCCACAATATTTTCCATGTTTCCCACCTTAGGAAATGCCTTTATGACACCACTATTAGTATAGGGCCTGATTAGTTGAGGGAATTTAAGATAGAGCCGATAGTGCCCCGTGCCACCACACGCATTGTGGAGCATAGAACTAGGAGACTCCATAATAAAATAATTAGACAGTTTTGAGTATAATAAGGAGACAATCCGGCGGAAATCACATAGGAGATCGAGGTGAAGATGAAGAACACTCACCTAGAGCTTTTCACTGGTAATTTCTCTCTCCAAATTTTAGGATTTTGGTAGCATCGTGGTTGCTAGATTAGATGGTGATGATTGTTACACTTTTTCACTATCGCTTTGCACTATGTAGAAATTTGACGCTTGTTTAGGGTGTTTGCATACATGCTTGCATAACACGATTACACCTTCACGCTAGGATTGAGCTCATTTTAACATATCTGTAGTACGTAATCACATTGCATTATTGGTTGGATGGTTGGTTATGTAGATAACTTGGTTTTATAACATGGATGTTATTGGACATTACTTGTTTTCCCAGTGAAAGATTTATGGACGAAATCCTTTCTAGGGGAAAGAATGTAACACCCCAGAAAATGAATCATAAATAAATGAAATAAAATTGAATTAAATATAATAAGGTAAAATATGGAAGTTTCTTAAAAGTGGAAGCGGGCCATGGAAGTTATTCCATTATATTCATGGCGATATTCTGATCTATTGTCATATATAATATGCTGAAAATAGAGCATAAGCGAAGAAGATATGAGCGTTTGATGTTTTCAGCTTTAAATTAATTTAGTTTGAATTCAAATTCAAATGAGAATTTAAATTTCAAAATTAGCTTCGGGGCTAAGTAAACGTTTTGATTAATGTTTGGCATTAAGAATAAATATGGTAAGAAAATAATTAAAATCAAAACGCAATGGAAACGAATCACTATTTCCCAAAATAAGGCAGATCGGTCGACCGTAGCGGTTAACCGGTCAATCTTAGGCGGTTGAGCGTCTCCTGATGGTGGCATTTGCGTTTTTTTAACACTCCGGATTTGTCCATGTCTCTTCCAATTTGATCATACGGTTCTCGTGCGTTTCAACCCCTATAAATAGGACTCAATCCTCTCCACTTGTTTCGTATTGTTTTGGGGAATACAATGAAACTATGTCATTGTTATATCTCTAAATTAGATTCAAAAAGTCCATAGAGAATTCAGGCAAAAATTTAATCCCTTTTCTAATTATTTCTTCTTCGTCTTCCAATATATTCTTCTTTTGTTCTTTCTCCAAATATATACATCTTCCTTATCGTGTATATATCAAAAGCAAGAGATTCTAGAGGAGATTGTAAGGCGTGCAAATCCAAGCAAAGCAAAGCTAAGGTAGTTCTATGAGTGGAAACCTTAGTATTTCTTTTTCAGTAATTGTTTGGTGTATCTCTATGGATTTGAATATGCCTTAGGGATTTTGGGATTGCGAAAATATGATAGATAAAATCCCTCAAAATTCCATTTTATTTCAAAATGTCAATTCTATGTTGATATTTTCAATTATTTACATTAATTTGATGGAATTTGTTTTGGTTATACAATTTTTGATAATTCCATAGTTTATTCCACTTCTCCTTCTTCTTTGTTTCAATTTGTGATTCTTCAATAGAATATGGGTTTAGATTAAGGATTTTATTTATAGTTTACACCACTTATTCCACACAAATTTTCTTCTTATCTATTTCTTTGTAAAAGAGGAGTTGAATAGAATATGGGTTTAAATTGCAATTGTTTTGTGATATTCCATTGAATTAATATAATAAATTGAGTTTCTATTTTATTTACAAGTCGATTATTGCAATTTTGGTTATGAATATTAATTCTTTGTTTTGTATATTAGAATCCCTTATTTTGGAATGTTGAAATCTTAAAAATTTGAAGAAAAAGGACTCGTAATAGTATTTGGTTAGGAAATTGACATTTAACGCTAGTTTAGGACGTAAAATCCATGCGTTTAGAATATATCGGGCGTGGATATTTATTTATCCTTATTAGCGTAATTAACATATAATTATTGTGTATATGGCGTAATTAATTAGGTATTTATTTTCATTTATTTCCCTCATTATGAATATGATTAAATATTAGGCGAAAATAAGCGGAAACTCTTATATAGCCTTATTATTATTCTAAGGCGTAATAAGGAACATTCCTTATAAGGCCTTATTTATGAAATGGTGAGATGGGTTTTATTATATATATATATATATGGTGAATATTTAATTTATGGCTAAATCATAAGGATGTGAGGTCAATAGAGTTACATGACGAAGTCTGATCTTCACTTTAAGGCTACCAACAGTTATGTACACTTTCTATTGATGTGGGATATCCTTATGATAAATAATTACAATGGTGCAAGATTAGCCCAAATTATGTAGGAGAAATCTACCCAGTTAATCGGGCTACCATATCCTATGAACAGTCAGACTAATCTGAGACGTTATTATGAGTATGGAGCATAGTACGAGGGACCTGCTTCTGGGTCTTGAGGTATTTAGTGGTTGTTTGAGGGCCCACTTATTTTCCCTAAATGAAGTGTTGAATGTCCAAGGGGACATGTAAGGTGGTATCTCTATAAGGATCCGCTTCTAGGTAAGGTGTTTAGTGACTAATTGAGGGACCCCCATTACAAATAAAGAAGTATTAAGTGACTTGAGATTCCATATAATGCTAGCTAAATAGTACCATTGAGAAGCGTGCCTTGGGATTAGGTTTTAAATGATGGAGTCTATCATTATTTAGGTATTAAATGACCGGAGTCTGCCTATTCTCCAATAAATGATATTAAGTGGCTTGAGTGCTATCTCTTGCATCGCTAGTTAATTATAACATATGATTTGGGTTATGGGATTTTGGACACCTGCTTCTTTCCTTAAAAATAAGTATTAAATGATTTTAATGGTTTTATGTTTGCAGACATATTCTTGTTTTAAAATTTACTGCCCAAGTACTGAAAAGATAAGACTCGAGGTTTTTATTCATCAGACACTTGTTGTTTTGATTCCCAAGTCATTACGACACAGGTTAAAGGACGTTAATGGCGAAGATGACGTCTAGAGACAGAGGTGGTTTGCTTGTGGCAGTATTTATCATTTTCACTTGCTTCTATGTGCCCATGTATCTAGAGTATTGTTGTAACAAATTTATTATACAATTTGATGGTATTTTGTATTTTAACATATTCATGATTTTGAAATGAATGGGTACACTTTGCTATTATATTTTGTTCCATCCACTGTGAGTTTTTTGAAAGTTTAGTATTGCTCTATACTGTTTTTTTAGTTCTACCAATAACTTACTTTAGAATGGATCTAAGTTTCGATGGGCCTTTTTTAGATCGAAATTTTGGGATGTTCCGGGGTGGGTTACTACAAGGCATTACTTACTAGGAGAAAGGTTCGAGTTATTCATTTATCATAAATCGTTGAAATTCCAATTCCTACAGAAAGATCTTAACGTAAGACAGCAGAGGTAGTTATAGTAATCAACTTCCAATGATTTCGATATTTCTTATATGTATGGTAAGGGAAATGCAGTCATAGATGCACTGAGTAGGAGATGTGTCAGATTAGGAGCTATGTTTCGAGAGTGTATATAGCAAGAGTATATGGATGATTTGATTTGTGACCGAAGTGGGATTAAGCTAGAAATGTTGGTAAGCTTGATGATTAGACCTATTCTTATAGAATGGTACTATTTAGAAGTGCAATGCTAGACTAGTAGAGATTATTACTAAGCTTGAGATAGAAGCAGACTCTGATGATTTGAAGTAGTACATATTTGACCTAGATAGTTGACTCTGTATGGTTGGAGGTTATATGTACTTGGTATAGACAGACTTAGTGATGAGGTGTTATGGGAGTGCCATCATTCAAGGTTTACCATACATCTTGGAGGTGATAAAATGAATAGAGATATAAAGCAAACAATTTTTTGTTGCGAAAGGACAAAGAAGGATGTCGGAACGTTCGTATCCAAGGATATGAATTGTTAGGTAGTAAAAGCAACATAAAAGAACCCATATGGTTTTCTGCAACCACTTGAAGTTCAACAGTGGAAGTGGAAGCAGATATTGATGGACTTCGCCGATGAATTACAAAGGGCTAGTGGAGGCATGGCAGCATATTGTTTATTGTTGATAGATTGACGAAGATCACTTGATTCATACCTTTAAAGTCTTATAGAAAATTAGCAAAGCTGGCTAAGTTGTATGTGAATTGGATAGTATGACTCCACGGAGTACCAAAGAGCATTGTGAGCAATAGAGACTCGTTATTCAAAAGTGGATTTTGGAAGAACATGCAAATTTAAGCACAGTTTGTTACCCACAGACTGATTATCATACCAAGCAAGTGAACCATATGCTTGAAGATTTTTTACTAGCTTGCGTAATTGACTTTAGAGGCTCATGAGGGATCATTTCACTTTGTAAGATTCGCATACAACCATAGCTAATAGTGGAGCATTGGTATGACACCGTTCAAAGTATTACAACTGAACATGCAATATTCCTTTGTGTTGATGGGAAATAAGGGAGAAAGCTATACTTGGATCATATATTATTAAAGGAACTTCGAAGGAAATAGGGATCATATAGAAACAAATTAAAGCTATATAGGATAGATAGAATAGCAATGCTGATAAGAGATGGGAAGGCCTAGAGTTCTCTATTGGTGATATGACGTTTGACAAAATTTCTCCATTAACAAAGCTGTATGATTCGGTAATAAGGGAAAGTTGACATCGACGCTTGTAGCACCTTTTTTGATACTCGAGAGGATTTAGAATCTTACATATAGATTCGACTTGCCTCAAAAGATGGAAGGTGTAACCAACATCTTCCCTGTTTTGCATTTTCAAATGTTTGTGCATGAATTAGGCAATATCGGATCCACTTGATGACCTAATCGTTATACCTGAATCCGTAGGACATTGCAAGCCTACTTGTATAATCAAACATAGTATGAATCAGCATAAGAGAAAGACCGTAAAGCTTGTAAAGAGCCAATGGAGTGAAATGAAGGCGATAATACTTGGGAGATCGAGGAGTGCATGTAGATCGTTTATCCAGAGCACTTCACTTGGTGAAATTATGTTTATCGCATCTGATATCACATTTGGTTTGCTGATATCATTTACATGATAGGATTTTAATATAAATTGGTTACTATGCTATTATATCATGCATGTTTTCTTTGGTTATGTTTTGTTTGATGTTGGAATTTCGAGGCTCAAATTCTTAAAGGGAGACATAATGACTCAGACTTTTATATACTTGTAGGTAAAAATATATTAAATGCAAAACCAAATGAACTTATAATGAAATAAAATTTTGCGTAGTATTACATTTTGACATTTTGGTCTTTAGAATGAAATGTAGACATTTTTGGTCTAGAAAACTTGTAATGACATAACTTTTGATAAGAGTACAATTTTGAATTTCGGATTTTTGATAAGAGTAGGATTTTTGTTCCAATTGAAAGATTTGATAGTTTTCCTTTCCGTAGGTGGTCATATTAGTAATTTGTCCCAGCCATTTGAGAAATATCGCATTTTTAAGTTTAGCCAAAGTTAGAAAAAAATTCATTAACGCCTAAAGCCCATTTTCAGGCCTGAATAGCGACTTCAGGAATTACGTTAATCCTAGGGTTGGAGATGCTATTATATCACTATTCTATGTTTCTAAAACTACCCTAACCAATATTAATAATTTTTCTAACCAAATCTTTATAAAAGCTTAATATTTTTGGCTAAAATTAAGAGATTAAGGAAATCAAGCTTAAGAAATCCTGTATAGAATCATCAAATCATCATTTTAGGAAAGCAAATTTGCTACCTTTGCTATTTGAATTCAAATTTTCTTTGATTTGATATTATTTAATTGATTGTACATCGACAGATGTGTGGCTTATAACCTCTTACATGCTATAGACTGAAATATAAGTTAGATTGTGTTTTGGATCCATTTTTAAGTTAAAAACTATATTTTTAGATCCAATATGATTTGAAAACGATTTCAAATGGTATTTTAAATGGTTTAACCCATATGTTTGGATGATACAGGATAATGTATGCATGATTTAATGCTTGTATGACTTGTTTAGCTTGATATGATGATGTTTGTTGCATATTGTGTTTGCTTGTATTTGAGTGAATAATCGCATGGAAATCGAGGAATTGGGATGGGAAGAGTTGATTCTATGGATGGAGGGCTCTCGAGCGTATATGGAGTGGACTCTAGGGAGAAGTCATTTGCAAAAGAGAGTGAAGCTCGGATCATGGAACAACTTAATGGATTGGTGTAGGGACGATGCTAATCGATGTTGCTTTGGAGTTTATAAGACGATTAAGGTGAATAAAATAGAGACGGATCGATTATTAGAAACAAGATAAAAAAACCATGGAAAATTTTGGCTAAGTGATGGATAGACACTAATCCAAACTGATCCATACCAAAGTGAAGAATTAGCATTTTGGGGGCTAAAAGGCATGTACTATGGGTCGCAAGGTGTACATCTCAGATTATCATCTTAGATCTATAAGTCCATCTTAGGACTATCTTGGAGTAACTTAACCATTTAAAGTTGAAATTTTAAAGATGTTTATAATAGTTGTTACGAAAAAATAAACTTTTAACACATATAATTTATATAAAAAGATATTATTAATTTTAGTATGGTAACATGATTGATTTATACCGATTGAACGAATTTTAATAATATGAATATTAAAAATAAAGGATATAAAAAAAATTACTTGTTAAATAATGAAAAATAGAACCAGAGGGTTAGTAAAATGTCATTAGAGCTCAATTTCTTTTTGATCAATATAAGAAGTAAAAGATACAAGTAAATGGAAAAACTTAACTTTATATAAGATCTTATATTGAAATCTTACCCTAAATTTTTCTTGAGATCTCAATATGTTGAATAAGATGAGTGTAAAATAAGATACAAACAAAATTTAACTTGTTCCGCTAAATCTCGTCTCATGCAAGTTCGAAAATGAGAAATTGAGCCAGATCTCGCGTGAGATAAACGGGGTTTGAAACAGTGCATATATCTAACTTGATAACCAACCTTGTTTAGAATAAAAAGTGTTTTCTTTCTATTATATACTTGATATAATATATTATATTAATTAATTAATTAATTTAATTGAAAGTATATTGATAGAACATCCATAAATGATATGTTTTGGATAGTAGTTACAAAGTGTTGCAATCGTGAGTTTATCATAATGAGAACAAATATACTATTATAAATGTTCTTAGTCAAGATGCATCAAGACTAAATAACGATGTATTCGTTGAAACTAAAGTACGCAACACCCTCTAAATGTTAGACGGTGTATTACTCATGACTATTAGTGGCTCCTAGGGGTCACATACTGATAGTTATTGGATAACCATGGAATGACTCACTAGATAGTTTCTGTTGGTTAATATAAATAAGTTCAAACAGAAAACATTGATGTGACTGATTTAAACAGTTCTCTCGACTTAAGAATATTGTCGATCTTCAATTTGAAAGCTCTATTTTGATTATAATAAAATCATGGCGTTACATCCATCGAGTGACTATAGTTGGATCAACTGGAATTATTGGAAGTGAAGAACTATTTAAGAGAGGATCCGTCTCCTTGGTTATATGAGGTTAGTATCATAGTCAACTCAAAATAAATGTCTCTGACTAGAATAGTTTAGTTAATAATTAATATTATTATTGAACCACAGATTTTGTGTTTGGATTATAGAGTTGAATATGAATGATATTGGAATTTTGACCATTACCAAAATCCATAAATTCAAACTGATGTACTTTTGATGAAGAGAATTGGTGTAAATAAAGATCACAACTGGTAACAAAGTAATTGGATTTGATCAAAACCAAGTGTAACGACCTAGATTTTTTGTTACCTGTTATTACAATAATTAACTAATTTTAAATATTTAAATATTTATTTTTATAAGTCGAATAAATAGATTATCTAATATTGAAATTATTTGACATTATAAGTTTTAAAAGTTACGCAAATTATCCAATGATAATTATTGTATATGGTAAAAAATTATATATGTGTGTGTGTGTATATATATACATACACTTCACCATTTCAAGCTAATAATATATATATATATATATATATATGGAAGCTTCATGCTAAAAGTTTCAAAAAATACTTATGGTAAGAGAAAAAATATATGTGCAAACATACATATATAATACATATAGAAGTTTCATGAAAGCAACTTTCAAACCTTATGATAAAAATACCTCTATATATATATATATATATACAAAAAAAATTCATCATTCAAAACATTTAATCAAGCTTACCTAATATCGTATTAGCCCACAATTGGAAATCAATTCAGCCTATAATTGTTGAAAAAAAAGATAAGGGTGAAGCCTATGTATGCATATCAGGCTATACCCTATAAAGGTGTTAGCCACCCTATACTTCACCTCATTATACATACATACATATATACATATATATATATATATATGTATGTATGTATATATATATGTATGCATATATATAGCTCTATATTCATATATAAAAAAGAAATAGATTTCTACTATTCAAATTAAAAGAAAAGAATCGAAAAGCTTGAAGGAGAAGATTATCGGCAATGTTCATATTTCATAATAGTGAGTAAAACATCTTTATTATATTAACAGGTTATTACTTATATATATATATATATATATATATATATATGACTGTGAATATGGATGAATCACTAGTTGAATCATTGATACCTGTTAAGTGTGTATGTGTCTGTTAGGTGAATATGTGTATTTATGATTGTGCTTGGCATGGTAAGATCCATCATAATACAGTACTTCTTCCAAATAGCTACTCTATTCATATTTTTACCTAAAATCAATTAAACCTTTTTACTTTAAAAATCAATATCTCCTCATCTAATTAGTTTTCAACGTTGACATCGAAATAAAAGTTGATTGTCATTGAATGTAGAATATTTTAAAGTTGATTTCATGTAATTTCATCAAGCATAGAAAGGGTAAACTCGATATAACAGAGAGTGGGTTGTTTTGGTTGAAAATTCAACTATCATAATTTAGTGAATTTTTCATATAGCTGTGTTCGCGATTGGAAAGGATGATTTTTAAGGGTGGTTTGAAGATTTCTAGTGTTGTGTAGTGGAAGAATTTAGTAGATGAACGGATTTTGGTTTTCGGTCAAATTCCGGCGACGTACTTGATTTCGCGTCGTGGTATTTGGCATGGAGATGGCATAGGGGATGGCCCATCCACTAAAAATGTTGTGATGCTTTTTAGTATAGTGTATGGGCTAGACGATGCAAAAGTAGGGTTTCGAGTGGGTTATTTGTGGTCTCGGGTTTATGGTCAATGGCGACGTCGATAGAGAGAGGAGGACGTGTGCACCAGGGGAAAAAGATAGCAGAGGCAATGGCGAAGCGAGGGGTGGATTTTGGTGGTTGATGGGTGATTATCATGGTGTGACGAGGTGTTTAAGTGGTTTGGTTTGCTACCAGTTTTTGGTTGGGCCATTCGAATTTCAATTTGAAGGTCGGAATGGGGTTCCAGACATGTAATGGAGGTGGGATGATCGAGAGTGACTTGCGAGATTTGGTCGGTGGCGAGGTTGATGGCTAGAGGCCATGTGTATGTGCACACATTTGTGCACGTTGTCGTGCATATCTTCGGGTTCGAATGGATCAAGATCCTATCGTCAAGTATTATAATCTAAAATAATCTTAGCGAGATACATGCAATATAAAATATAACGATTTATAGAAATTGAAAGTGAACAAATAAGAAATTTCTTATTTAATGAATTATTTATTAATTAACCAATTAATTATTAATGGATTGTTAATTTTAATTAACTAAGATTAAATTATTTTATTAAATTCCTTTAATATACAAATAATTTGAAGTTAAATATAATTTGATTCAGTTTAAGTGAAACTAATTAAATTTTGATTGTGAATTGATTGAATATCAATTATTAACCGTTGATTAAAGTTATGCTTTGATCTATATTTCTCTTAGTTATTTATTTCAGTTATCTTATGACTATGCCATAAATTGCCAAACAAATTAAAGTAGTCAGAATAAAACGTGGATACATTTTATTGGAAGTAAGTTGACTTGTATAGATCACTATTCCGAGTTTCAAAAAATGTGATGATTACAAGCGATCTAATTTCGTTGGATAGGTCATGATAAAGTAAATATGGAATGAGTTTCCAATATTTAAACTCTGAGTGTAGAATTATTTATTCAAAACAACTTGGCCTTTAAAAATTTATCGCTTCGTTCAATGAGACCGAGATGGGATAACTGTATTATTTAAAAACAACTTCAAACCAATTTAAGCGTAATGATTTGGAAGTTCTAAAGGCAAGACCCAGGATGCAGATTTTGAAGTGCAAGGGATATTTGTCGCTAACCCTAATGGTGATTCCAAAAATGGATGTAGTGGAAATGGTGCCTTCGGTTCTACTCAGACCCGGAACGGAGTTGTATGGATGAATGCTATTAGAACATCACCATTGGAGGGCGATGAGCATTCTAAGTAAAATATGCTCTGAAAGGTAATCATAGCCTTAGGCCACATCAACTGGGAATAACTAAAACAGGGAAGATATAACGGGGCCATGTGGGTCGTACCCATTAGGGTATGTCATCACCTATATAGAATCAATATCTGTCACTTTTTCTATATGCTACGATATGGTTACTGATCATAACCGTGGTGATAATGTATCGGTACTATCCAGTAAGGGATATGTCAGTCCTGTGTTAGCGGGAATCGATAGGTTCGATCTTGGTACATTTCTCTAGAGATGTACTATGGCGGACGGTACCCCGGTAGCCCAGTCATTGTTGGAATCCATTCTCCAATAAGTGTTGTACGTTTTTAATTGTACCCAAATACGTTGGAATGTGAGATGCAAGCATCCCAACTATGTTGTATTATACTTGAAAACCCTAGACATTATGGTAATGTTACAAGATTTTCTATAAAAGTGTTTCGGTTATTGTAAGGTAAAAATTCATCCGTGTTTATGTGCGGCGTCGTCTTAAAGATACCTTTTATTTCAAATGATTTTCAATTTAGATGATTTAATCTTTTTACTCACACCAGACCCATGTCTGACCCGGAGTTTATTTTTCTGTTTTGTTAAACTGTTGGGTACTCAAATTTATACGAGTAGCCAAGTGACCTAGGTTCTGACGATTTCATTTTGGAGGAAATGGAGCAGGCGGCTTCACCGTTAGCTAGTTACTATATAATCCACTATGTTTGTGTATGTATTTAGGTTTGTGACATGTGGATAGGTAATTACGAATGTCTAAGTATGGTGACTATATTTCTACTACTCTGATGTATTATATTTTCAGTGACTATGTAAAACTTATGTTATGTAAAATATATTATCCATTCCACTATTAGATCCAATGATTGGCTTACTTTTTCTATCTCTTTCTTTTATTCTTAATGACTTGTCTTTCGGCGTAAGAAAGGCGCTTCGTCACACCAAGTAGGCGATAAATATGGCCAAAATATCACACCACATGCTAAGTGACGTGTGAACGTTAATATTTGAATAATTCGATATTAATCGTTGAGATAACTTACACCTAACGAATCATACAACCGAAACGATGAATTCTCATTTGACCAAATGATTTATTTAATATATAATTGTTATAGTTAATAAATATTATATAATTTTGATTCTGATTTGAGGAATAAATATCATTAAATATGTTTATAATAGTTATAAATATGTCAATCGATATATGATATCGACAAGAAACTAAATTGGATTTAATTGCGTAATATTTTTATACGGACTTAAATGGATCTAACATCCACCATGAGAGCTGGTAATTTTGGCAACAACATAGGCTAGGGGGTGACTCGTTTAAGGTTAGATATGCTTGATTTTGGATGGTTTACATTAAAGGAGAATTAGTATGGGACGAGATCCACCCTTTTCTCTCTTCCATCCACTATTTAAGTATTCCTAACCCTAATTAGATAAGAGCTTTTTCTACCTCTTCACCCATCCATTGTTGGCCGAAAATACACCATATGTGCTCTATCGTATCAAGCTCAAATCAACTTAAAGTCGATCACTAGTTGATAGTTAAAGGTCAACGGTTCAAGGACTAGCAATCTACCGAATCGAAAAGATTTCAAATACGAGAGTTCATCATTTCAAGGTGTGCTTTAAGGCTTTGGTTCTAGGTATAATTTACATTGAATTATAGTTTATAATTTTCTGAATAATATTTCATTACGTATACATTATATTATATTGCTAGTTAGGTGGCGATTCTGATATGTGTTAATGTTGTCACAAGTTAGTTTGGTTACATATATACGTACATACTTATAAAAAAAATCAATTTTTTTAGAAATCAGATCTGCACGGCCACCTATTATAAATATATATAAATTATAATTTTATTAATTTATGTATATATATGTATATATATTGTTTAATTATACATAAATGGTTTATATTTAATTACAATATCATTCTATGGCTAAAATTGATCATATAATTTTATACATATAACTTTATGGAAAAAGTAATTTTCAACAATAATAAAATAATTTTTATAATTATTTATTATTGTTTAAATCAATATACTACGCAAAAAATCATATAAAATCAAATATGTTACGGAAATTATTTTTTAAATTTTGTAGAAGTATTTTATCATAAGATAAGAACTCGCCTAGAAAATAAAAATTAAAAATTAATTTTGCTAGTTTTAAAATTTTTTATTATTATCTATTGAAAATTAACAAATTAATAGAAAATAAAATTTTGTCGAAAAATAAATATGGTTTTTTTGTCAAACTTCAAGATATCATATATGATTTATTAAAAAAATTTAAATTTGAAAAAGTTTTTATGAAAATGACTTTTATTAATATATTGCGTAATTTTGAATGCATATACAATTATTATATATTTTAAAATAATAAATAATTAATAATAAATTTTTGATGTTGTACATAAGATCTGGAATTGATGAATTTTTTTAAAATTTTGTTAATTAACTATATATATATATATATATTTAGATATTATAAATATATTTGTGTATGTCTTTAATAATAGTTGCAATACCTTTAGTGTCACACTTTTTTCGTATCAACGTGAACTACCGGAAATGCCCCTCTATCTTGATATCACCTAAAAATTGGATCTAACTTCTTTTACATATTCAAAATTTGTTCTATAAATATCACCAAATCTTAGTATAACTTAAATATAAAATCTAACAATTAAATCTCTACAACCATTACCATATCTTACTATCGCTTAAATATTGGATCTAACAACTAAATTTTCTTTACAAATTCAAAAATTCCCTCTATAAATTTTACCAAATCTTAATACCACTTCAAATAAGATCTAAAAATGAACTTCTTTCACAAGTTAATAGAAACAAAAATTCAAACTAACAACAAATTAGGTTCTGCAACTAAAAACTAAAAAATCAAACTGGCTGCACATGATTTCAACATAAAGATATGGCTTAACATTTATACAAATCATTTCTCTTGAATATGTTACCAGTATTCAATTTATAGAAAAACAATTCATGCGTAAAAACACATGTCATAATCACGCGCGAAGCGCATGCTGTAATGCTCGTATATTATATATCATTTAAAAATTATATTAATTTAACATTATATATATATCAGTACATATACTAAAAATTTATATATATATATATAGTATTCAAATATTTAAATAACTTGTTTATATTTAAATAGATATATCATAATGATATGCATATATATATGTTAATATTATATATATATATATATATATTTATTTATTTATTTATATGTATATATATATTTAAATGTTTTCATTTACATATTTTAAAGTAACGGTTCTCCCCCATGGTGGAGAGGGAAAGAGCGATTTGCAAATCTACGCCTAAACTGTTTCCTTTATAGCAAATCATGTTCGTGTTTCGTTCAAATCACGATTCAGAATACTCCTGCATCTGTACTTCATCTTCCTTTCATGAATTTAGGGAGAATACGGTTGAGCCCTTCGAGATCTAATAGGTTTTACTCTTGGGTGGGTTTCCCTCTTTCATTAATCGATTTTGCTTGGCAGATTCGAATTACGAATTGATTTATCGATCAAAGACAACTGTTCGATTTGGGGTTGAAGGCTGTACTTCTTATATGCAACGAACGAAAAAGGCAGCTACTTCTACTTCTAGTGAGTGCATGGCAGATGGAATATGGCTAACTAATGGCCTCAGATGCATGGCTTGTAGATCTAGTGAGTATTAAAAGCCAATTACACCGAAATCAGGGTTGTGTTTCATCATTTATCACCAAGACATCTGCTATGTTACTTCATCATATAGTAGGGTACTGCTTTGAATTTTGTTTCATTTTTGGCAAGAACGCAAGTTTTCCAATATTCGAATATGTTGTCAGTTCATACACGTTCTTCAACTGAGCACAATGTTTTGGTTTTCTCTACCTTGCCAAATCTTAAGTATTAACTGGTAATGTGGCTGCTTATATATCTTTAAAATTATTATTTTGATGCGCTTGCTATACCTACATGAGAAATTTCCACGGTGAAGTCGCATTTACAGTACCAATTTTTTTGGAGATATATTTCTGCATTTGTATTAATAGATAGATCACTTTATATGTGATGGATAAAACCATGGCATTACAATCAGAAATGGCACTCCTAGTTTTCAAATTGTGGCATTTGTAGTTTATACGACATTTAAAGGGAAGATAGTGACAATGCACTTCCATTATGAACTCAACAGTTTTGTTCCTATTTGGATCTTGCACTTACTAGCGCACTTCAGGTTTGTCCACAAATTTGGATTCTTAGTCATACTTCGTTGCTTGCGTATCAGTTTAAACATGGCTAACCCTGGGCTACAAATTCATAGCTCTTTAGATATGGAGAGATCTAAGACCAACTAAACTGTCCTCAGGACTGTGCAAAAATCTTCTAACATCGATACTATTTGATGCTCTATCATAACGAAGTTTAGGCGACCTCTCAGATTTTGTGAACGAGTTGCTGAGGTGCTTTTGAAAGGGATAAGAAGGTAACGTGAGCAATTACATAGGAGATATAGTCATCTGGTAGCACATGGAGGACACTGGTCATACTTATTGCCTCGACCAACGGAGTTTAGAGCAGATGCTGAACTACAACATGTTTTATCCTAATGCTCTTTTATGATTGATATTGCAAGAAGATTGTAAATTTGTGTATGTTTTAGGGCTTGTTTGGGTTGAATTTGAAATGCGGGTTGTGTTTAGTTTGGGATTACCTTAACATGTAGCCTTATTATTGCTTGGGCTACTACGTTGTTTTTTATTCGTAATTATGTTACGTTAAAGCAATAAAGGAACCCTTTTTTTGAAAAATATATATATATTCATTTACATAATATATACCTTCATATATATATATATAATATTTATATATAAGTAACAAGTTTATATACATATATATATTTGGACAATATGTATTAAGTATAGGATGAGCTAACGTGTTCGTTGTGATGTAAATTCCAACATCTGTACATGGATATGTTATACCTTGCATGGATTGACATTTTACACATGCATACACATATGTATATGTATATGATACATATATATGTGTGTATGTGTGTATTAATATACAAATTAGATAAAACTATATAATTTATAAATTTAAATCAAATAAGAGATTTTATCTAAATAAAATTTAGAAAAGATCTAAATGAATTAGACTTCAATAGGACAATATAGATTCAATAAGGGAATTTTTTTTTGAAACTCACCCATAACTTTTGTTGTGGGCTGGCCCTGTTCCACCATAGACACTAATCCATCAAGATGGAAAATTTGGGCATTTTGAGATATGAAAGGAAGAGATGAGCTAATTTTGGCTAAGTACATGGACCAATACCGATCCATTATGGATTTCTAGTGATCCATGCTATAGTGGAAAATTGATGTCGACTTCTATGAGGAGGTAGTTAAAGTACTGGGATTTTTATAATAGACAAGTTCTGGCTTGGATTAACTTGCATAGGAACATGTGTATACTACTGCCGTTGTCCAAGTGAGGAGAGGGGATGATGTGCAGGTTTTGGAGTAGGATTACTAAGGAAAACCTTTCAACATGTAAGTATGCTTACCAGTGAGCAGCTGTTGGTGACACGACTGAGGATGTTGTTAGTAAAGTTGAGCGGACCTTTATCAGATAAGGAAGGTTAACAACAAGCAACTGCTAGTAACACATTTGAGTGTGTTGACTAGTACGTTCATTTGAGTTGTTCATGATTATTATGGTTGTCTTTATTGATGGTAGGTATTATCGAGTCTAATACCCCAACACCTTAGTATACTTTAAGATAGTGGCATAACCCTTATTGTAGTAGGTTAGCATATATTTTGTTTATGTGCTAACTATTTAGGTGCAGAAGTAGATGAGGTATGACTTTCCATACCATAGTACTCTTATTTATTACGTATCGAGTGCGTTTGTGTATTATTTTAGGAATATAGACTGCTTATACCAGCGTCTGACCTGAGTTTATTTGCATTACTTCTTATACTATTGGGTGCTCTTAAATGAGTAGATTGAGAGCCATGTATGGTGATGGCGCATGGGGCTGTGCATAGGAGAAGCGGGAGGCTTATGCTTATTCATATATGTTATTTTATGAAGTTACTACTGCTTTTTTCACTGTGATGTGCTATGGAGATATAAACATTTTTATTTATATAATGACTATTTTTATATAATGGAATCTTTAATGTATCACGATGTATTGACTTATATATTATGTTATGTACAATTTAATAAACCCTTGCTGTGCTTTGATGATGTTTTGGTTCATTTGATCTTGCTACCATCTCGCATTTTTTATATCTATGTTGATATTATATTTTGTCTATGTGTTTTGAAATATATGACGGGTCACTATTTGATCGTATTGTATCTTGATGATTTCCCTTCATCGGTTAGATACCATAACAGTTCCACCATAGGGTAAGTGGAGATACTGCATATCGATAGTGGAAGAAGGTTACGTAGTCGCCCTAAAAGCATCACCGAGCAATGTCACCCGACCACCCTCTTGATACCTCCCTGTCTCATCCATAGCCATTGCCTATCCGGCCATGTGCCTTGTCCGATCATCTTTTTGCCCGCCTTACTTTGTCATATGCAAAGAGAAATCTATCAAAAGCTCTAAATCATTCCAAGAAAAAGATGTGACAACTCCCAATCATTCCACATACAATAGCAGAAGAGCGATACTTCCCTTCTAACAAAAGTGCTAGTGTACAACAACCATTACATGTACCATCTTACCCTATAAAGAAAGCATGTTGCATTGTATACTGTTTAAGTACTTGCACCTTATTTTACTCATATTTAGTCCTCATTTTACACCTTTAACAACGTTTTAAGTAACTAACCTTCACTAAATATTTCTATAGTCACCATTTCAATGTTGACTAGAAATCACTTAGTAATTATAGTTTAACAATCTCGTATAGGCTTCTCTATTTAAATTGTAGGGCTTCTTTCGCACTTAGAAGTCTTACAATTGTGATTTGCAATATTCAACCAAAAATTAATCTAATGAACTCATTTAAATATAAATATAAAATATACACATAATTATTTAATATTTATTTTGTATAGAACTAAATATTTTAGAGTATGCAAATATAGGTTATATACATTTATTGACTTAAATAAGCATTTGAATAATCGATTAAACAATGTGCATAAAATGGATAATGTTCTAAAAAAACTAAAACAATATAGCCCGACCTCATTATAAAGTATAGAGTGGAAAAGTAAATCAAGTTTTGAATTTAACTTTTATAGCATGCAAAGCTTTAAGTAGTTTAGATATTTATGGCTCTTTGTTTATGTTAATAGATCAACATTACTATTATAAATAAGAAACAAAGGGTCATTACATTTTGCTACATGATACTTCATTCTATTATCTCCCATTATTATTAAGCTCTTCAAAGAGTTCTTGTAAACTATTTAGAGTTAGAAATAGGACTTCCTTATGTGAATTAACAATCTAACGCAAATTACCTTGACATAATCATCAATAAGTTAAAATTTTAATATGTTCCATATTTTATTAATATCTATGATACATATATAGGTATATTAGGTTCAACGTATAAAAACTAAAACTTAAGTTAATTATATGTACATATATGAAATATATGTACATATCCCTTCACATGTTATAAAATTATGAAATCATTTTAGAATGCAGTGTTATATATAATTACGTTTGAATACACACACATACATAAATATATAAGATAATATATGTGTCAAATAGTTCAAATTATATACAGATATATATATATATATATATATATGTATGTAATTTGGCCTTATTAATATATTTGTGTATCTGTAATTTTAAGGTTCTACATATGTATATGTACATATACATAATGAAATATATTTATAAATAGATGTTTCAACCTGAATATATTTTAATAAAAAACAATAAATTTTGATGAGGCCAATTTTTTTATAAAATTTGAATATAGATTTTTTACAATTCTGAGTAAGTAAAAATAATATTTCAAATTTAAATTTTGAGATTAATATAAATCATAATTTTTTGGATCTAAAATTAAATTGATAAAATTATATCTATTTAAATATATTATTATAATACGCACATATAATTATGACTGAGAGCCATATGACATTTTATTACTTATGTGTGTTTGTGTTCGTGTTTGTATGTGTTTTAAATATCTAATTTTATATAGTTTTAATAATAATTAAACAATATATAATGTTACCCGGTGCCATGATTCAACTATATTGGACTGGTCGTATAGACTAGACTCTACTGTTGATGAGAGGGATGATCATGAGACGATAGCTACATGGCCAAGATATAATGTTCGCACAGTTGTATCAAGCCCGGATGGAATGGAATTAATAGATAGACAATGCAGGATGTCGGAACTATGGAGATTAGTTTGGTTGGGATATGGATCGGCATGGACATTGGTCAAGTTGGATGAGATGGTAAAGGGATCGGTATACACTTAAGATGGTAGGGGGTTAGCATGGTTGCATGGAAAGATGGTTGGTTTGAATGGGAATGTATAGGGATCAGCATGGTGCACTCGTGAGAGAGGGGTCGGCATGGTGTCTTCGAAGTGAATGGATCGGCATAAACACTATGGTGTGACTTATGGATTACGGATCGGCATGTTAATGATTATAGGAGAGGGATTGGCATGGCATGGATTACAAAGGAAGGATCGGCTTGACATGGTCTGATATGGATCAATATTGTATGTTCTGAGTAATATAGATCAACATTGTATGCTCTGAGTATTATGGTTCGACGTAGATTTGAGAAACAAGAGGGATCAGTATTTCCTTGACCAAATTAAGGTTCAAACCAAAGCATTACAAAAATTTAAGCTCCACAAGTCCAAACATTATGATATTTGAAGCACCATCATTATAGACCATAAAGGAGATACCATAGGGGTCGTTGGCCTAAACTCGACACATGGAGGGATCGGTACCGATCCTATCCATGGGTGGAGGAGGTCCTATTGTCGAAGTTTCAATCAGATTGGAGGTTGCCTTCATCTATAAATATAAGCACAGAGGGCCATTCTAGAAACTCTCTAACGCTGTTAGTTAAACTCCGTAATTATTGTAAGCAACTTCCTCCATTCCTTTCTTATCTCTTGCTACTTATTGTTGTTTGAAATTGTAATCAAGTGAATTAAGAAGCAATAAAGAGAATATTTAAAGTGAACGTAGGTAATCAATGCTGAACCGCTATAAATCTTGTTGTTTTTGCTTTTTGTTGCGTTTTCTTCGACATTTTGTGATTTTCCTCTGTTTTCATTTAATTTCTTCATTTATTTCACTACTTAAATTTGTTCTTGGGTGTTTGTGGCTAATTTGGTTGCAAATATTTTGGTGCTTTCACTGATAGATGTTGATTCTCAGGCTACTAGGATCACCTTTATTGCTACTAGATTGATGTAATCCCTTCAAGGAGATCCGGGTTCTTCTTCAAAAGCTTGCGGATACTATTTAGATTTACCAAGATCTAAGCAAAGGAACCCAAAATGGTGAGGTACACTAGATCTATTTCCCAGAATGTTGATGCCCACAAAACTTCCAGTGTCCAGCAAGGAGGTCCAAGCAACCAACCTGCTAATGTAAATGTTAAGCCTCTTGCAGCCCAGAAACCTACTGATTCAATAACTAAAGCTGAATTCAATGTCTTGATGAGGGAGTTGATGGAAACTCGTAGGCAGCTAAATGATAAAATCCAGACTAATGCTGACTTGATGAACCAAATTGCTCAACAGCAGCGCCAAAGCGCCAGAAGGGATCTCGCTTCTTACTTAGCGTCAGATAGTTCAACTTCATCAGACGAACATCACAGGCGAAGGCTTTACAGAGTTGAAGCAGCACGAATAGGGACATCGGAGCAACACTTGGAAAAACAACATGGCCTGCCAAGACAGGTCGATGTCGATCCCTGCCTAAGAGTTGGTATCAATAACTCATCCAGGGGGACAGCTCCTTAAGTGCAGCAAGTGGGTCATGCTCAACTTAGATCCAAGAACATGGATGATGTAGTACGTCTGGATTCTGACCAACTACCTCTCCTAAATGATAATGAAGTGAATGCACATCAGGAGGATGATAGGCCAAGGAGGTGTGAAATGGCACGGAGACACCGATCGAAACATTCATGTGAGGTGGAACACTTAGCGCTAGCTATCCAGACACCGGACTTATCCACGATGGTTAGGCAGCTGGTGAGGGAGAACCATGGCTTGATAAACGATGATTGGGGAGTTCTAGAGGCCACACCCCATTTACCGATAGTGTTTTACATGTGGAGTATCCTACGAGGTTTAACATGCCTACGATGCTTATTTATGAAGGGAAAATCGAATCCAAGTAGCAAATTGTGAGGTACGAATGGTTGATGGACTCGGCAAGAGCAAACGATGCCACTAAATGTAGGTGCTTTCCTATAACTCTCTCAGGGATCGTCACGATGTGGTTCAGAAGATAGCCATCATGATCAATCCCAAGATTCGACGAACTGGCAACAAGGTTTGTAGAGGAGTCCTGGATCCACGCTACTCGCCCTAAAGATGTGATGTCACTGTCAAGTGTAATCCAGGTTCTAAGGGAATCACATTTGTAAAGATTTCATGTTGTGGCCACTAAAGTCAATAACCCAAATGATCATGCGATACTCATGGCTGTAACGAGAGGGGTCAACCCAGAATCTGAATTCGATGACTAGCTAGTTGGAAAACCATCGACCATGCAGAAACATTTCTACTTAAAGGCGGACCAGTTTATGAGAAAGGAGGAAGCCAGGTCATCTAGGAAGAATAATGCCCCAGGACCCAACGGGGAAGCAGTGCAAAGAAACATCGCGATAAAGCAGTCTGAAGAGAGTTCTAGAAAGGTGCAAGTCAATGTTCAAAATAAGCCGAATCAGCAGAAAAGAAATGGTGAAGGGAATCGAGACCAGAAGGGGGAACCTAGAAGGCCAAAGTTCAGGTTTCCTATGTATAACAACTATACACCTTTGAATGTGTTAACCCGCCTTTTGGCAAGACAGCATACAAGCGGATTTTAACCCAATTGACTGCATAATTATTGAAGTTGAATTGTCACAGACTTGGTTTTGATTTGAATGAATGGACGATCAATCATGAATGATAAACATGAATAGGTGGTCGAGATTCGGCATAGTTGATGGACAAAAACCACAAGATACTTAAAATATGGGATTCGAGAAAAGTTGAATTGCTTTGGGTCATTTGGAGTTTGCTTCGAGTCACTTTTGACGCTGCTTCCGGTTTTCAGGAAGGTTACTTTGGGTTGGAGAAGGGATTGATTCGGGTCTTTGAGGATTGGTATATTTACAAGGGATTTGTAACTACTTCGGGTCATCTCAACACCTACTTCGAGTCATTGGAGGGTTTTCTTCAAGTCAAGGAAGCAACTGCTTCGGGTCAAAGTCATGGATTGATCAATATCCATATACTTCGAATCCATTCCCTTCATATCCATGTGCTTCGTATCGATCCATTCCATACTCACCCCTTCATATCGATCCCACTCCAACATGTTTCATATCGATAAGTCAATTGATCGATACGAAGCAAGGAGCCCAGCATATGAAGCCACAAACCAAGCATCGATGCTAAGTACATAGGGATTGATTTGAGTTCATTTGCTCCACAACTGACTGCTTCGTATCGATGCCATTTCTGTATATTCGTATCGATCAGTCAAACGGTCGATACAAACCAATGACCATTTGATCGATACAAGGGCGAGGACGTTGCATCGATATGACGAACAAAGTGCCTGATGGATACGAAGGAACGGGTCAAACCAAAGGAAGCGATAAGCATGAAATATGGATCTCCCCTGAACTCTCATGCCACGCCATCGATACGAAAGGTATTGATACACATAGGTCGATATGAAGTACTTAGCCAACTTGCAAATCCAATCTTGGATCGATCATAACTCAAAAACTATGTGTCCAAATGCTATGAAATTTTTACAAGGGCATGCTTATCCCCTGAAGAACCATCATGATCGCAGCTCCATCTGTCCCTTCTTTGATCGATATGAAGTGCATAGGGATCGATTAGGGATCGATCCCAAACAAGCCCTGCTTGATCTAGTGGGCCCACCCATGTGTACACTACGCCATAGATGGCCTTCTGCAATATTTTTGCAAGGTGTTGCTAGGTAAAATGTTGCGATAGCTATACAATTTTGGTCCTACTGCAACGTTGAATTTTTGGTGTTGCCTTAGCCATAAAATGTGTTGCTCTAGCTAAACAAGTGTAATTGATGCAACATTTTTTTATAGTGTTGCTATAGCAGACCTTTACATACCTTGCGCGCCGATCCGCACCGATCTACCAAGGCAAATCCTACGTTGGAGAACATGACAACTCATCAATCCGAACACCGCTCCTTGATCTTTTAGAGCCGCGAAGAAAAAAATTACCCGCAAATAACCTTTTATTTTCATTCTTCTCTTTCTTCTTACAAAGGTTCAAGCGAACATTCTTAATTTGGGGTTCAGCGATTTCGGTTCGATTAGGGCTTCGATTTGGGGGTTCAAGCTTTGTTCAGCGATTTCGCTTCGATTTGGGGGTTTAAGCATTGTTCACATCACTTTAGGGCTTCAATTTTGATTTTGAGGTATAACACTCTCTCCCATCACTTTAGCGTTTCGATTTAAACTACTTTAAATTCTTAATTCGGCCTGAATTAACAATTCGACTTGTCTAGGTTTCCTCTTGTTGGACACACACACAAATTTTATCTTTTTATGTTAAAATACTCATATTCATAATTGTAGTGATGGACAGCGAAAACATTTAGATAGAACTTCCAAAGTTTAGTGAAGGATATATTAGCGGGATAAGAGCCTTTATACAAAGCGGTTTTTCTAAATTGGCCGTAGGCGATGAAATGACGTGCCCATGCAACAATTGTAAAAATAGCAAGTGGCGACGTCCAGATATAATTTATGATCATCTCATGTGCATGGTCCATCTCCATTGTATGTGAAATGGATTTGTGAGGTTTCTCACCCGAATTTTGGAAGTAGTGATGAAGATATAGACTGTGATGCTGGTGATTTTGGAGATAATCTAGGTGAAATGTTGCACCGTACTCGTGGAAATATGCAGAACTGTGAAGATGAGAATTCTGATGCACCAAATGCCGATGCTAAAAGATTTTATCGCCTTGTCGAAGATGGAAAGCAGCCATTATATCCTGGTTGTTCAAAATTTTCGAGATTAAGTTTTATCATCAGGCTTTATTCTTTAAAATGTGTACATGGAATTACAGAGTCTGCAGTTGGGGATATACTAGAGTTGATGAGAGAGGCTTTTCCACAGGCCCACATACCTTTAGCTTTTAGAGCCGCGAAGAAAATCATTAAAGATTTAGGTCTTGATTACAAAAAAATACACGCATGTCCAAACGATTGCATGCTCTATTGGGCAGAAAAATGAAGATAAAGATGTCTGTAACTCTTGTGGTATTTCGAGGTGGGAAGAGGAAAAGAAAGGCACCCATGACAATGATCCAGAGAAGTTGATTCACAAAGTCCCGGCAAAAGTAATGCGTTACTTTCCGCTAAAACCAAGGCTGCAAAGGCTGTTTATATGCAAAGAGTATTCACAACTTATGAGATGGCATTCTGTGGGCCGAAAAAAAGATGAAAAACTTAGACATCCAGCTGATAGCGAGAGTTGGAAGGCGATGGATGCTATGTATCCTGATTTTTCATCAGAAAATAGAAATATCAGATTGGGTGTAGCCTCTGATGGATTCAATCCTTTTCGTACGATGAGTACAACTTACAGTACATGGCCAATTGTATTAGTTAACTACAACCTTCCACCTTGGTTGTGCATGAAGCCCGAAAATCTAATTCTTTCAACACTCATCTCCGGTCCAGAGTCTCCAAAGAATAAAATTGATGTATATATACAGCCTCTAATTGAAGAGTTGAAAGAATTATGGGATCTAGGCATAGAAACTTATGATGCCTTTACTGATCAAAAATTCATGTTACGTGCAAGTGTGTTGTGGACCATTAGCGATTTTCCGAGGTATGCAATGTTATCCGGTTGGAGCGCAAAGGGAAATTGGGTTGTCCTGTATGCCATTATGAGACTTCTTCAATGTACTTGAAACATAGTAAAAAAATGTGTTACATGATCATAGAAAATTTCTGGATCTGAAACACAAGTGGAGGTTTAATAAGAGGAGGTTCAATGGTGAAGTTGAAATAGGACAGATTCTGGGAAATTTATCAAGAACACACATTGAAAAACTGTTGCGTGACTTTGAAAATAATTTTGGGAAGAAAAAGGATTCCCCTTTCAAAAAGAAGTCAATATTTTTCAATTTACCGTATTGGAGCCACAATTTATTGCGACATAACCTTGATGTTATGCATATAGAGAAAAACATATGCAACAACATACTCGGTACTTTGCTAAATATTAGTGGCAAGTCAAAAGACCATTTGAATGCTCGTTTTGATTTACAGGAAATGGGCATCAGGAAGGTCCTGCATCCCGTTTTATCAAATGACGACGAACACTTTGAGATTAGGGCTGCCATATTTGACAAGACGAATAAGAAAAAGAAATATTTTTCTCAGTACTGGAGAATGTTAAATTGCCATACGGTTGTGCAGCCAATATCAGTCGGTATGTTCACACGAAGGAAAGGAAAATCTCAGGGTACAAGACCCATGATGCTCATTTTCTACTTCACTACTTGTTGCAATTTGCTGTGAAAAAAACACTAAAGCCTGAGGTTGCATTGCCTCTAATAAGATTTGGTGCATTCTTAAGAGGTCTTTGGGGGAAAAGTAATTGATTTGGAAGATGTGAAGAGGCAACAACAAGAAATTATCGAAATTCTTTGCCAATTTGAGATGATATTTCCACCGGCTTTCTTTGACATAATGGTTCACTTGACGGTTCACCTGTGCAAGGAAGTTGAATACGGTGGACCTGTGCACGTTCGATGTATGTTTCCGATTGAGCGTTATCTAGCTAAACTCAAATCTTATGTGCGCAACAGATCTAAACCGGAGGGTTCTATAGCCGAAGGTTACTTGGCAGAAGAATGCTTGACATTTTGCTCAAGATTCTTAAGTGGTGGTGATGCAGTACCTAAATTTGAAAGTTGTCCACAAAATATGGAATATGCTATTGGTACAAGAAGAAATAAAGACGAAAAAGCTATTCATCTAAAAGAATCTGAGTGGATGGCATGTCATCGGTACATTCTATTCAATTGTGGTAACGAGGAAATAGATAATTTAAAAGAGTAAGTTTTTACGTTCTAAATTTATTCTAGCAAGTACTAAAGAATTAGAATATTTCTTTATTGATATTAATACCATCATAATTATTATAGGGAACATCGAGCTTTAATTGATGGTCATGCAATATCGAGAATATATAAAAGAGAGAGAGCACATATTGAAGAATTCTGGAAATGGCTGAAGGATGAGGTTGGGAAAAAGAGGACATTTCGAAAGAACTAGAAGTGCTTGCAATGGGCCCTAATCGGATAGCTAGGAAATTTAGTGGATATGTTATTAATGGATACAAATTCCATACAAAATATAGAGATGCTAAGTGTAAAACACAGAATAGTGGTGTATTCTTGACTGCCTTGACCACTAGCTTTGCAAGTTCAAAAGATCAAAATCCATTGGTTGGTAATGTTAGTTACTACGGAGCAATTGAAGAAATACTAGAAATTGACTATTGGGGAGAAATTTCAGTGGTTTTATTTAAGTGTTGCTGGTACCAAGAACAGAAAGATTTGTATGGGATGACTCGAGTTAATTTTAGTAGATTGTGCCAGAAATCTGATACGTATGTTATGGCTTCACAAGTACAACAAGTATTTTATGTACAAGATCTAACTGATATGGCACTTTATAATGTTGTCAAGAAATTGCCGAGGGACTGGTGTGAAGTCGAAAATGAAAATGGAAATGAAGATGATCCAGTTTTACATGATATTCAATATGGTAATGAAATAGGAAATCAAGTTAGTGATGTTAGGTGGTATAGAGATGACGTCCCGGCAACACAAATCCTCATTCCGCCTAGCATAGAGGAAACCTCCTCTTGATTTCTATGTAGCAATATCAAGTGACTTCTATTTATGTATTGGTTCTTAATTAAGGGATGACTTCTGTATCTATTTATTTTCATAATTAATTTACTACTTTTTAATTACTTGACTGCTTGTAACTTATTCTGATTTTATGTGTTCCCTTGTTGTTTCTAGTGCTTTATATACCTGCATACACATATGTACTTAATATACCTGCCCATTTTATTATTTCATATCTTGCTTCCAATGTAAACTCGCCATTCTGTATCCATTTTGTATAGGATGGGGGAACTCATGCAGCTCACATTTCATCACAAGGGTGCATTTCAGAAGGCACAATATGTTGGTGGAACCGATACTGTGGTAAAGAGTGTTGATCCTGACTACTTCTCGTACACAATGCTCATGGAGTTTGTGAAGGATGACCTTCAATACACCGAAATAGGAGGAATTTATATGAGAAATGGTGAGAAGGGTGGGTGGAAGTTAGTGACGAATGATGCGAACCTCTCCGAATTAGTCAAAGGAGTTAACAGTGGTGGCAACTTGGATTTTTATATCG
This sequence comes from Allium cepa, assembly GCA_030765085.1. NCBI lineage: Eukaryota > Viridiplantae > Streptophyta > Magnoliopsida > Asparagales > Amaryllidaceae > Allium > Allium cepa. Next base: position 694,308,263 of record CM060934.1, read on the forward strand.
ACAACGTTGTCGATACTGCAATTGAGCCACTGAAGCAAATGCAGCTGCATGTAATCATGCGGCCAAGGCAGAATCTGGTTATAGGTATATATAAATGGATAGTTAATATCATTTACAGATTGTGATATTTTGATATAGCAAAAAAAAATATTGTGATATTTTGATTATAACATTTAAAGATTATGATTATAATATCATTGTATTATTGCAGCTACAAAACCAGTGAAATGACAGTATGTGATGGCTCATCAACTACAACAGAACCAAAAAAACAAGAATTTAGCTGAAGTCAACGGTCCTCGGAAGTCAGCACGACTGAATAGCAATGCAACTGTGAATCTAAAGTTAGTTGAGGTGAACAGTCCTCGGCAGTCGATACGGTTGAATAATCCAGAACCCAACGATGCAACCGTGAATCTAAAGTTAGCTGAGGTGAAAAATCCTCGAAAGTGGGCACGTCTGAATATTCCAAAACCCAGCAATGCAACCAAGAATCTAAATTTAGCTGAGGTGAGGAGTCCTCGGAAGTCAACACGGCTGAATAATCCAGAACCCAACAATGCAACCGTGAATCTAAAGTTAGTTGATCAGGTAAATCCTCAGAAGATGACACAAAAGAAAAAAAAACAAAAATCAGCGATTCAACAGTGAATCTGAACTCATCAAGTGTTAAGAGGAAGTTGGAATCACGTTTACCAACATCGGAAGAAGAAGATATGGATGAAAATGGCATGTAGATTTGAAGAATTCTTATTATGATGATCTTATTGTAATTTGAATATTTTGTACCACTCTTTCAGCATACTTACTATGATGTTCCTGTTTATTATATACTTGCAGGATGTTCATCTACCACCTCCACCACCTCCAAATGAGTATTCTACACCTTCACTATCTCTAAAAGATTATGAAGTACAGAGAGCTGCTAAGATGATGATGAACCTAAAAGATTATGAAGTACATGGAGCTGTTAATGTGATGAGGAACAACGAAGTTCTTTCTTCTCTAGGTGTGCCTGCAATTTCAGCTGAACTGAGAAATGCAAAAAAAAAAAAAAGATAAATGAAAAGAAAAAATGCAAGAGGATGTGGATAGTGATCAGGAATATAATTCGGACCATGAGGAGCATAGTGAAGATGATACTTCACAAAGTCCAAGAAAGGTGTGTGATTGCTACATATATTATTTTTTCTGCTTATGAAGATAATAACTATAAAATCCAATCTTATTTCCTACTTATATATACAATTTAGAGAACTAAAAAAGATGAGAAGCCCAAGCCTGTTAGTGGACCACAAACTCGTTCAGCTAGTGGTATCGCAAAGGAAAAGGAAAAGTTGAGAAGCACAAGCCCAAGCCCAAGCCTGGTAGTAAGTTCAACTGAGAAGGATGTTGAAGGAAAAGGAACAATGGCTGATTATTTGGCTCTGCGGGAACGACAAAAGAAAAAAGCTGCAAAAGCTAGTGCAAGTGGTATGGCAAATAAGTATGTTGCGGAGAATGTCTTGCCAGACATTGAAAATGCAGGTACTGAATTGATGTGATAATAATATTTAATATTACAGTAGGATTAATATTTAAGTACCGAATTTACATTATGATTTATGTTATTATTTGACGGGATTTTTCATTTTAATTAAAGGTGAAGTTCCTAAAAGACTCAGAGGTTACACAAAGATGTTTAATGTTCATACAAGGGCGAATGACAAAAGAGTTGTAATTATGATGAACCAGTGGTTCCAACCTATTTCAGATGATGGCAAAGTAATATCTGAACTTAGCAACTTTTTAGGAACATTGAAAAGGTCTGTGCCACTTACGTTTAAATCTTGGTCAGATGTTCCTGAAAAGTTAAAGAAATCTCTATGGGATTATGTTAAGGTAATCTATTATTAACTATAATGTTGCTGAATTTTACTTTAATAAGTAATATTGATCTATTAACTATAATGTAGCTGAATTTTGATTTATTTATTCTTTTTATTTTTGATTTATATTTAAGCAATGGTATATTATTCCGGATGAATGTGAAAACCAGGTGTTGAAGTCTATTCGTGACTGTTGGAGGGGGTACAAGAGTCGCATAAAAATAGCTCATTATAAAGCTTATAAGACTGATGAGGAGAGGCTAGATAACAAGCCGGACAACATCCTAGTGGAGGATTTTAAAGTGCTCTTTAGGTATTGGGTAGATGATAAGATTCAGGTATACGTACATATTATTTATTTCGCAAGATAAACGAGTGTTTTTTTCTGTGAGATAAACGAGTACTTTGTTTTTTGTGTATTTTTTAGCAAAAAGCCCTGAAAAATTCTGATAGTCGTAAGTCGTATCAAGACACACACACCGCTGGTCCAAAGTCGTTCGCCCAGCTTCATCATAAGATGGTATGTGATAGTGTATGCTAAACTATCTATTGAACTTGTATCAAGAGACACCATCCGATGCAGCACTTTTTCTTAAAAGTCGTAAGAGAACAGATGGACGTGAGTACTTGTCTAATCCTCAAGTAATGAATTACAAACTTGTAAGTAATAATTCCGTTTTGTAATAATTTTGTTCTGTTTTGCACATGTTGCACATTGTTCATGTCTTGCTCATGTGCATGTATGCTCATGTCCTTGAAACTGTCCTTGAAACACTTGTTGAACCTGAGTTTCGCAAACGTACTAATGGCATAGATGTTTGCTTTGGAAATTGTAATTGAGTATATTGTGAGATTAAGAAATTTGATCCCTCAGCCATTTTTTTCCTTTTCTAGTCGAATGAAGAGGACTTGCTTTTGCGTTTGGCTAGAAATGACACAAAAACTAGAAAAGAAGAAATGAATTTGGTTAAAGGGATTACTGACTTGGTTTATATAAAAATATATGTCTATAGTAATACACATATGTGCATAAATAAAATGAATGGCCGTTTGAAGCCTCAAAATCCAGATGACGAAGCCGTAGCTGGCTGTCGACGGAATTGTTTTCCAGTTTTTACTAGTATATATGTTACAAATTGTTTTCTAATTACATGCACAAAAACAAATTGTTTTTCAAAATGTGGCTTTCTCTGCATTTGCTATACGCAATCCATATTAAGCATTTGCTGCATTCTCTGCATTTATTGTAGGGTAATTTTGATGTGGCTTTATTTTGTAGGACTTAGTTCAAAAGGCAATGGCCGGTGGAGAAGGAGGAAATACTGTTGAAACGGTTATTTCGAATGGAAAATCACAGGGCCATCCTTTGCTTATAGGGAGGTGTGCAAAGTGTGCAAAACAATCAACCGAGGCTCTAATAAATGCTTACGTACATGACTTAAGGCAAAGGCTTGTTGAAGAAATGGAAGCACAGCTAGAATCCAAGGTAAATCAGAAGGTACAAGAGAATTTGGCTAGGGTTCTTAAGAAATTAGGTGATGCCAACTCGGAGATGAACATCAATGTAGAGGATCTAACTTCCACAACCATGTCCAGTGAGACTGATAATCTGACTGGAGGCACCAGCTCTTAAGTCTCATTTACGAATTGTTATGTGTACCGAATATTTTGGGGTAGCTTTGTGGTATTTTGGGGTAATTGGATATTTTGGGGTAACTGACATGAATTGTGATGTGTACTGCTGTATGAATTGTTATCTGTACTGTGTATTATGCTGTGTATTATGCAAGTGTTTTATGTGATATTGTATTGTGTATTATGCAAGTGTTCTATGTGATATTGTACTGTTCTATGTGCTCTTAGTGTCTCTTCAGTATAGTATTGCGGTAACTTCAGTATAGTGTTGCAGTAGCTTCAGAATAGTGTTGTAGTAGCTTCAGAATAGTGTTACAGTAGCTTCATAATAGTGTTGCCACCGGGTTATAAATGTTGCTTAAAATAATGTTGCAATAGTCTTTCAAGGTGTTGCCATAGGGATGGACCCAGTTGGGTCGTGGGCCCCACAACTTCAGAAAGTTATTATCTATAGCAACATTTTTGGAATGTTGCTACAGATACCTATGGGTGTTGCCATAGACCCAAATAGGGTTCTATTGCAACAATATTACTTACGTTGCCTTAGATAGTCAAAATGTTGCCTTTGAGGTCTAAGGCAATGACAAAAATTGCATCACCCTAAAAGTGCTGCCATAGACCTATGGCAGCATTTTTCGGGCCTGAGCCAACATTTTTTTTGTGCTGCGGAAGGCCATTTATGGTGTAGTGGTGAGAACAGGTATTTCAAACTTCGGGGGAGATATTTCCGGATCTACACCTATAAATAGCACCCTATGTCTACAAAAAAGTGACTTTTGGCTCTTCTACGCCTTTACTCTACTATACCTCCATTGTAGCTTGAATGTTATTAAATGTACTATTGTAAATCAGTTAAAAACATCAATAAACAACAAATTCTTCAAAGTGGACGTAAGCTACAACGTCGAACCACTATAAGTCTCATCTTTTACTACTTTCTTTTTTATTTTTAGTTATTCTTCATATTATATCCTCTTCATACATCCTATTTGTGATCTGTGACAATGAGTTGGTGCTTTCATTTGCGATTAAGTGTTTGTGTCCAATTTTGATGCAAACACTTTAGTGCTTTCACTGAGAAAGCTAGCACTTAGGGATTCAAAAGCTTGAATTTTGGATTTGAAGGCTTGTGAACTTGGATTTGAGAAGCAATGGCTAAGCCATCAACAAGGAGACAAAGAACGAAGAGGAGACATGATGAAGGAAGTTAGGAGAGTTCCTTAGGATCTCAACTGATCTCATTTTTCACCACTAGAGATGAGATGGAGATGATGATGGATGTTATGTAGGAAGAGATGTTGAAAAGGCAGGAGGAAATGATGCAGAACCTACTCCGACAGGTTGGACAAGCTGGAGTGCAAAATAAAGAGAATGGAGCGGTAGGAGCAGAAAGAGTCCAGAACCAGAGTCAGGGGAATCGAGCAACTAGGATTCAGGATAGAGCGGGACCGTCAGGAATAGCACCTAAGCTAGGGGTACGCCTCCGAATCATGTTGACTTGATCCTTAGAAGGATGCTATGTGGTGCTGTGCAGTTTCGTGCTGATCGTGATATGGATGCTCATCCAGAAGGGCAGGTTTTAGGATTCCCTCATGGACTCCAGGGGCAGGTTGGAGATACAGATAGAGGCTACCACTTAATGACAACGACAAGTTAGCAGACATGATCAGACAGGCTATGCAGGGAGGATTGGTGAATAGAGATTTGAAGGACGTGAACATGAGCCCCTTCACTCCTGTGATTAGGCAAGCTAGGAATCCGTCGGATTTCAAACTACCATCATTGGAGGTGTATGATGGGAGAATAGATCCTGCTGTTCACTTGATAAGGTACATGAGGCAAATGGAGGTACTAGAGGCATCGGAAGAGGTCAAGGCATGATGCTTCCCTTTGTGTTTGATGGATATAGCAGCACTATGGTTTAGACAACTGGAATGTAGCTCTATTGGCACTTAGACGGAATTGATTGAGAGGTTTATGAGGCAATTTTGAGTCCACATCGTGAGGCCCAAGAATGTGATGACTTTAACATCGATGAAATAGTGGAAAGGAGAATCACTTAGGGATTTCTTAACCAGATTCATGCAGCAGTAGCTTAGGTGAATCGACCCGATCCATCGATGGTTTTGATGGCGGTAGTCTTAGGAATTGCGGATAATTCGTATTTCAAGATATCATTGGAGGGGGTCCACTGATGGATCTCAAGGAGTTTTATCATGAAGCGAAAAGGTTTCTACGGTAGGAAGATGCAAAGGATGAAAGAGAGGGGAGAAAGGTTGAAGTTTATGCGGTAAAAGGTGGAGGTACACCAAGGGAGGATTCAAACAAAGACAGTAGAGGAAAAAGGAAAATGACTGACTGTGGTAACACATCGAAAAGGCAACAAAGGGAATCAAAATTCTCTTCATACATAGAATTGACTAAAACTCTGGAAAGGATTTATTTGGATGATCGAGGACCCCTCCAGTATTGAAGGCCGGCAAAAAGGGAACCCTCCGAATACGGGCAAGCATCGAGAAAGCATTGCCTATTTCATGAGCTGGATGGGAACAACACGAACGATTGCAGGCATGTGAAGGATATCGTTGAGGAGTATGTAAGGAATGGTCATCTACATTGATACGTCAGGAATTAAGCTGTGGCAGTGGAAAAGGAGTAGCCACCTCCCACCTCAGACGAAAATGGCACTGGATCTTGGCGGTTAAGTCACTTACACGTGTATAGGATTGAGGATGGTCCCTAGGCATGCTCCGAGATGATGATATACTGTGATGCTTGAGTTCATGAAATCTTGCCTTTTCTGTTTTTTGCGAACTCTGGTTTCTTCCTTGTTACTGGGGCTATTTGGTTTTCTTGATTGTAGGAACTTTTATTTTATCAATTGAACTCTGTGTTGATTGGATTTGGATCGATGTAATAAATAATATAGGTCATGCGATTATGCTCCCGACCAGAGAGACGAGGCAGTAACTGCGAATTACGAGTTCCATCTCCGAAGAGCGAAGGAACAGACTCGTATATGGAATATAAAGTCCTCGACCGGAGAGTCAAGGCTGAAGAATAAATAAAACGTCCTTGGCCAGAGAATATAAAGTCCTTGACCGGAGAATTGGGGCTGGAGAATACAAAGTCCTTGATCAGAGAGTCGAGGCTGGAGAATATAAAGTGCTAGACCAAAAATTCGAAGCCGGAGAAAGTTACCATGTGGATTAAGTCCTTGACTGAAGAGTCGAGGCCGGAGAAGAAAAACCATGGATAAGCCCTCGACCGGATAGTCGAGACCGGAGTAGAATAAATGGACCCAGTGAAGTCCTGACTTTAGATATGAGACCCAACGAGGTCCCGGGTTTGAATATGAACCCGACGAGGTCCTGGATTTGGATTGCAGGACCTGGAGAGATCTCAGACTTGGATAAAACGATCAGGAGAGGTCGTGGATTATGTTAATGGATTTGGAATGAATTTGGGATTGGATATTGACTCAGGAACTGTTGGATTTTGTTAGATCAAGGAAGTGGTTTGACAATGGACTGGATTCAAGGTTGGATATGGCGATCAGTGGATTATGGACTTTGAATTTTGGACTCATGGCAATACAAAACACACATTCCTATCGCAAGGTTTGTTTTGGGGGGTAAAGTGTTAACCCGCCTTTTGGCAAGGCAGCGTACAGGCGGATTTAATCCAATCGACTGCATAATTATAGAAACTGAATTGTCACGGATTTGGTTTTTATCTAAACGAATGGACGATTAATCACAAATGATAAACATGAATATGTGGTCGAGATTTGGCATAGTTTATATATGAGTGATGGAAAGGATGAGTCGAACCGTTCATAGGAAGTGACTAAGTCAAAGCGAGGAGAAAGGGTCGGCATTGGGATATGCCAAGCCTTATTCACATGTCTCTAGTGAGGAATCTACAGGTGCTATACCGATCCCTCCATATAAAAAATGCATGAATGGTGGATATGGATGGGATGGAAAATGAAAATAGAAAAATGGCATGCAATTAGGGAGTGACTAATGATCGTCATCGTGAAGATTCGATTGAGAAGATAAATGTACATAAAACTGCTAAACTCTGCGATGACTTGCGAATGTCTAAACACGTCCTAGAGTCGATAACAGAAACATGTGTAAACTTGAACGGGAGAAATTTAAGGATTCAACCTTTTGAAATTAATCAAAGTGGCAGTTTAGTTGGAAACGGTCAAGTTTAAAATCAAATCATAAGAAAACCTATAGATCTCACATAACCAAATCTGTGCATACTAATGGAATACGACGTCCGACTTGTACCATTGAAGATCGATAAAGGAATAGAGATCAACCAGAAAGTTGGGTAGACTTAATCCCGGGTACCTTGGTTCTTTACAATTAAAAGCACATCATGTTACTCACAAGACGTACTTTGGAGGGCAAGTGTTACCTGGTGCCATGACACAGCTGTATTGGACTGATCGTATAGGCTAGACTCTTCTATTGATGAGAGGGATGATCATGAGATGATAGCTACATGACCAAGATATAATGTCCGGACAGTTGTATCAAGCCCAGATGAAATGGAGTTAAAAGATTGAAAATGCAGGATGTCGAAACTATGGAGATTAGTTTCGTCGGAATAGGGATCGGCATGGACATTGGTCAAATTAGATGAGATAGTGAAGGGAACGATATACACTTAAGATGGTAGAGGGTTGGCATGGTTACTTGGAAAGATGGTTGGTCTGAATGGGAATGTAGAGGGATCGGCATGGTGCACTCGTGAGAGGTGGATCGGCAAGGTATCTTCAAAGGGAATGGATCGGCATAAGCATTATGGTGTAACTTATGGATTACAGATCGGCATGTTGATTGTCATGGGAGAGGGATCCGCATGGATGGCTCACAAAGGATGGATCGGCATTGTACAGTCTATGTGATATGGATCGGCATTATATGGTCTGAGTGATATGGTTCGGCGTACATTGGAGAAACAAGAGGGCTCGGTATTTCCTTGACTAAATTAAGGTTCGAACCAAAGTACTACAAGACTTTAAGCTCCACAAGTCCACTATGATATTCGAAGCACCATCATTATAGACCAAAAGGGAGCTACCATATGGGTCGCTAGCCCAAACTCGACAAATGGAGGGATCGGTACCGATCCCCATCTATTGAGAGTTGGGCCTAGCCCTTTGGTGGGCCCATATAGTGGAGGAGGTCCTATTGTCGAAGTTTCAGTCATATTGGAAGCCGCCTTCATCTATAAATACAAGCACCGAGGGCCTTTCTAGGGACTCTCCGACGCTGTTAGTTAGACTACGCCGTTGTAACTAACTTCCTCTATTCCTTTTTGATCTCTTGCTGTTTGCAATTGTAATCAAGTGAATTAAGAAGAAATAAAGAGAATATTCAAAGTGGACGTAGGAAATCAACGCTGAACCACTACAAATCTTGTTGTTTTTGCTTTATATTACGTTTTCTTTGATATTTTGTGGTTTTCCTATGTTTTATTTAATTTCTTCATTTATTTCACTACATAAATCTGTTTTTGGGTGTTTGTGGCCAATTTGGTTGCAAACATATACATACCTGTTATCTGTGATAATATGCATATATATCCAATACCAAATATATGTATGTATATGTATGTATGTATTTAGCATTATATAGCGTATGCTTATATCATATGTATATATGTAGATATGAATTCCAACAACTATACATAGATTTAAATTATATCACCTGGACATCATTTCATATCACACACATATATATCTCCTTTATATGTATATTATAAAGTATATTGTTGCTCTTAATAATGTTACATAAAATAATTCTAATATTAATTCAAATCTTCGAAATAAATCCAATATATTAAGTAAAAAATAAAATATTAATTGAAAACAATACAGAAGGTTGTGTGCAATGTTACTCTTTTGAACTTCGCATGTTTACCCTATTACATGGCACACTTAATCCAACGTCTTAATATATGTTTATGATTGAATCATGTGTATGTTTTGTTATCTCATTTGATAAATCATGCTTGTTGATTGTTATCAAGTTAAACCTAAGTTTATATCAACTATGAATGTAACTAGTGTAATTGCAGCTGAAATAAAGGTGTTTTGAAATTCTAATTACACGTTGTAGAATACACATTTACATCCAGTTGCTTACATCTTTGAATCAATTTAAGTTTTGTAGTTGATCTTCTGGTAACTACTCTGAATATGTATATTATCATCTTTGTGTTATGTATTTTGTTTGATAACAATCCATATTATGATACTTCATTATGTTCTACTCTATGGTTTATAGAACTTTCGATTGAAAATAATACATTATTTTCTAATTTCCAAAACCAAAAATCATAACCGTCCAAAAAAATAGTATACTGCTACTGATTTTATTATCAAGATTGATGGGTGTATCAGTCTATTAGGTCGCTATAGATTGTGTATTATTATTGGGTCCACCGGTAGATCTCCACTTCTGAATACTTCAAATGCTCCATAACCCACTTCTTTTATAGACCTTGAATTATTAAAAATCAAACCGCATGTTAGTTGTTTGCCCATCTGCAACTCTCATATCCATTGCTTCAATAGCTTTCTCTCAAACCCAACAATATCTTCCATGCACCTAATTGATTGGTATGAAGTTTATTTTCCCATAAAGATTCGCCGATTGGGTATCTATTTCTGGTCCACTCGGTCCACGTAGAGTTCTTATTTAGGAAATTCCATACCCGCTTGAAGCCATATCCCTCATTCATATCTTCAAAATTATTCAGAATAAACCCTCCTTTCGATTTTATTCGTGCTAAAACATTCCATGGGATCTTATTAACTTTCCATACAAAATCGAAGCAAAATTTGATCACCTTATTTGTTGTTGTAGTTGATAGTTTTGTGATATTTTACTAATTGTAACATAAATCAAGAATCTAGCATACCAACTAAAACGCCAACTAAAGCAATATATCCAATCATCAAATGAAATCAACACAAATAAAAATAAAAAAGGGACATAGAAAATTTAGCGTGGTTTGACCAAATTGACCTATGTCTACGAATACCCAACAACTTCTTTTGTTCAATGCTCTAAATGCAGAGGATACAATAGTCAAATTGGAGAATGAAAATTACAAAGCTGGTGGATAATCTTTGTAAACCTTAACAAAAAATAGGAATTGAAACTAGCATTCAAGTACATTGAAAACCCCAAGATTAGAAAAATGGGCTTTTAGATTTCTAACTAGATTTAGGTGGAAATTTCTCATTACAAACACTGATGGAAATATAGGTGTATTTGTACCATCATGATCTACTAGAAGCTAGATTGATCTATAGGAATATCTCCACCATCAATATGTCGAAGCCCAGCTTGAAACTGCACTCAATAACTCCCAAGAGAACATCTCTGATCGCAATAGGTCGACTGCTATAGGAGGTGATGGTCGACCACTAACCTGTTGATGTTGAGCAATGATGTGATCATCAAATGCTTATAACTTTCAGTATGTATGTCTTATTTTCCTCCGGTTTGTTTCATAAAGCTCTTAAACTCGTTTACAACATAATATATAATTTGAGACATATGTGAATTGCACAAATTCAACAATCCCACCTTGATTCAAATATAAATACATCTCACGTCTATCAATAATTAACTGCAGGTTACCAGGTCTGTCCCACATGGTGCTAAATGGATGATACTAAAATGATCAAGTATAAATAATGCTCAAACTATCTCGAAAGTGGCTTTGTCATCATATCAACAGAGTTTTCCTTAGTATGAAACCTTTGCAACTTAAACTTACTTCATTCCTCCTTTGGCATAAGAAAGAGCCTACTAATATCAATGTGCTTATTACATGATCTATCAATATTATTTTGAATAAGATTGATGATATTATGACTATATGAAAATAACTATGTTGTCCTCTAAAACACAGATAAATCATCCAATACTTGCAATAAATAGAATTCCACATATGTCTTCCACAATCGACATCGGTTCGGCTTTGATAGTTAACAAAGCTACCATATACTGTAACTTTGACCTCTGAGAAATCAAGCATATGCCAAGTGTACAAACAAGCATGTTTGCTCGGTTTTCTGGTGAGCAAAGAAAGAAGGCAACAAAGATAAACAATGGTATAGGAAACAGAATTACCGGACTAGATGCTTGGTTCGGCATTTTCCAAACTGCTGAAACCAAATATATGGACGGGCATGCTGGACCAGATATTTGGTCCGGCATCCAATGGTATACCTGACCAAATATTTGGTGCAGTATCCTTAGAGATGCCAAACCAAACATTTGGTCTAACATTCTCTGATATGCCAGACCAAGTACTTGGTCCAACACAACATAGTAATTGTCGGACCAAACATTTGGTCGAGTGTGACAAACATGCTAAGACGAATCAAATGTTTGGACAGGCAAGTAAGGATCGTCGAAACAGAGCAAGTAAGGATCACCAAAGCAGAGCAAACTTGCTAAACTAGATACCGATCCAACTGTCCCTGACCTAAATGCCAAACCAAACTCATGAAGCTATAACTTCTCCTCCACACTTCACAACTCCACTTTATAAATACCGGAGCTTCTCGGCAACCATGGGGATATTTTTTTGAGAAAAAGAGAGAAAACTCTATTGAAAACCATCACTTCAGCTACCTAAAGTTTTTACTATTTTCGAATATATCTTGTACTTGTGATCAAATGAAAGAGAGAACAATAAGATGGAAAGTGGATGTAGGCACATTCGAGCTAACCACTATAAAAACTCTATGTTATTTACTTTCCTTATCTACTTTCCAAACTTTGAACTAGTGAACTGTCTCTGCACTTGCTGAAATTCATTCCATTACATGTTGGAACGTTTAAAAACCCCAAACCAAATGAAACTTAAATAAAAATCAGGTTTAGAGGTGTTTGTCCAACTTTTGAGCAAACATTTTTTGTTCATTCACTGAGAAACGAACCACATGGAGAGTTGAACTCTTCTATCCACCATCCTTCAAAGCCTTAACTCAACATTAGACATGGCACCCTTTAGGTGCAACATCGATAAGGGTAAGAGCATGGCCATTACCAATACACTCAATCACATCCAAGAAGATTAAGAAAACCCGGCTACCTACTCTCAACCTCCAGACTCAGCTGTCACCCGAGAGGATTTAAATAGGGTTGTGAATGAGATAACTGACCCCTTTGCTGCCTAGTAGAAAGCTTTAGTGGACCAACTCATGACACGGTTGAGAGGCATGGAGGTATCCACTTACAACACCAAATCTCGAGGTGAATCTCAATTCGAAGAGTCGTGTAGACGGAACAGGTCCCCTGCAAATGAAAAATTCAATCAAGATGCAAGAACTCCAAGTCGAGCCAGGACTCAGCCCGAAGCTGGTCCTGAAAGAGCATCAAGTGCTGGGCCCAGACAAGGGGGCATCAGGCAAGGACCAACTTTGGCTGTCCCTATCATGCTTCGAGCCAATCATCGTCAATCCAACCTCAACAAAGGTTCCAGACGTCATCAAAGGAAAGATCCCACTTCTCCTAGGGTTGCCCCAGAATCAAAGGAGAGGATGACACGCCTCTTCAGGGAATATCTCAATCGTGAACAACTCGAAAGAGGAATAGGGGCAAGTGTGCTCAGCCTTTTCACCAAGGACATAGAAGAGACAACCATTCCTTTGGAATAGAAGATGCCCATAGTGGATCCCTACAAAGGCACATATGACCCAATCATCCACTTGCAGTGCTACACCCAGCACATGCTCATGAATGAAGCAATAGAGGGTGTGTTGTGTAAATGTTTTCCACTGTTCCTATCTGACTTAGGAACCATATGGCTTTATCTCTGCATCATGGCTCCATTAGCTCTTGGAAAATGTTGATGGAAAAATTCATAAGTCAATTGAATCCGTGTGGAACAACCCAAAATTTTTTATTCCTTGTCAGACATGAAACAGAAAGCTGGAGAATCGCTACAGCAATACCTTACCCGTTTCAACGCTCCCGCAGCAGCAGTACAAAACGCGGATGAAAGGTTTATATCGATGGCACTACACGGGGGTGTCCACCCCGATTCAAAGCTTACAATAAGGTTGACGAAGGAAAAACCTTTAACTCTTTAGGAATTCTTTCATGAAGTCAAAAAATACATAAGATTGGAAGACGTCGTGGCTCACCGACATAGCGAGCAACCCACGGGGGGTTCTCGCGTCCAAGGAAACATGAGTCCCCCACCCTGAGAAGGAAAGAGTAAGCCAAACAACGAAGGAAAAGGTAACCATCAAGGCAACTTGGGAACTGAAAAGAGCAGTAAGCGATTATACAGACCTGCACCGATATTCGATTCATACACTCCTTTAAATGACATTGTGGAGAACATTTACCCGGCTACTCAACACGAACTAAAATAAATCACCTTCCCTGTAAAAAAGTGTCAGAAGCTATAATTAGAATAGGAAAATTTTGTCACTTCCATGAGTCCCACGGGCATAACACCGAAGAATGTCAACGTTTGAGGGATCTCATTGAGGAGTACATCCGAAAAAAGAAACTATAACGATACATGCAGCAAAGGCACAACTCTCTCACTCCAGCCCATGAGGGTCCTGGGCCACACCCGTAAGGAAACAACAAAGAAGGAGAAGGAACAAGCCACTCCAATTAGCAGAAGACACTTGTCCATACCATATCTGGAGGCCAACATGTGGCCGACGGAAGTTGGACCCAGATGAAGAGGTACGGAAATTCTTTGAAAGATAAGGAAGGATATGTTATTTCCATTGCCGAGGAATGCATCGCAAAACGAAGAGAGACGGCCAGCATAACCTTCAGCGATGAAGATTTGGTTAAAAAGCAGCATCTGCATACTGGTCCCATGGTTATCTCCACCTGGATCGGCCCAGCTGCGGTGTTTCGCATCTTAGTTAATATAGGGAGTTCATTAGATATTTTGTTCAAACATGCCTTCAACAAAATGAAGTTATCAGTGAAAGATGTATTCCCGTGCAATAAGCCCTTACAGGGTTCACGGAAGAGGCCACGATGCCACTTGGACAATTAGACTTATTTGTTGAGTAGGAAGTCAACCCCGATCCATCGTCCGAAAGTAAAAATTCATATTGGTCGATAAACACTATGCTTACCATGCATTTCTAGAAAAGCCTGCATTTTCAGATTTCCAGATAGTCTTGGCCCCATGGTGCCTAAAAAATGAAATTCTCAACTGATGACGGAATAAGCAAGGTAGAAGGCGACCAAGACGCAGCTTGCGATTGCTACATGATAGAGCTCCGCCAAAAAAAGGAAGGTTTACCATAGGGGTCGCCCTCTGCGCCAAAACAATAGAAGCATAGCAATCAAAGAAGGATCCTTCTCTCAAATATACTAACGACGCTTTTAACAAGTTGCGCCCTAGATATAGAGAGGAGGAGATCAATGCTGAGCCCATGAAGGCTATGGAACATATGACGGTAAACAAACATGACAAAATAAGGCTTTTAAAGATTGGTTCTCAGTTGAACCAGAACCTAAAAATCCAGCAGATAGGATTTCTGCGCAAGAACTTGGATGTATACGCGTGGACCCACGAAGACATGGTGGGAATATCCCCAAAAGTAGCTTGTCATTCCCTCAATATTGACCCAGCCAAAATCCCAATCAAACAAAAGAAAAAAACATGGGGATAGAACGGTAGACTGCTCTTAACGAAGAAGTGAAGAACCTGCTCACTAACTATTTTATCCGTGATGCCATTTTCCCAAAATGGATCTCCAACCCGATTTTAGTGAAAAGCCTAATGGGAAATGACAGACATGCATTGATTTCTCCGACCTCAATGATGCTTGCCCCAAAGACTTTTTTTTTTGCCCCAAATCGACCGATTGGTAGACGGAACCACAGGACATGAGTTATTATCATTTATGGATGCTTATTCAGGATACAACCAGATCCCTATGCATATGACGGATCAAGAACATACTAGCTTCATTACGGATTCAGGCCTACACTGCTACAAGGTCATGCCCTTCGGGCTTAAGAACGGTGGTGCTACTGATCAACGTCTAGTTAATAAGATGTTTGAACAACAGATTGGCCACTCCATGGAAGTCCATGTTGACGACATGCTTGTCAAATCAAGAAAAGCAACGGATCATTTGAGTCACCTAGATGAGATGTTCTAAATATTACGAAAATACTAAATGAAGCCGAATCCTCTAAAATGCTCTTTCTGGTGTCTTCGGGTAAATTCTTAGGTTTCATTGTGAACGCAAGAGGAATAGAGGCAAATCCTGAAAAGATACAAGCTCTAAAAGATGTCAAAATCCTTGCCACGTAGAGGGAAACACAAAGCCTAAACGGGAAGGTAGATACTCTAAGCAAGTTTATATCCAAGGCCATGGACAAGTGTGTCCCATATTCGAAGCCCTCAAAAAGGAAAAAGGAAAGTTTGAATGGACCGATGAGTGCTACTCAGCCTTTTGCAGTTTGCTAGAACACCTCACGTATAGAAGCCTCCAGTACTCTCCACTCCACTAACTAGAGAAAGCCTCTACCTAAACCTAGCTATATCCTCCCACGCACTAAGTGTCGCATTAGTATGAGAAGATGATCGTATCCAAAGACCAGTATACTTCATTAGCAAGAGATTCATGGGGGTTGAAGCTAGATACCTAAAGATCGAAAAATTGGCTTACTATCTGCTGATAGCATCCAGGAAATTATGAGACTACTTTTAATCGCACTCCATTAAAGTTCTAATAGATCAACCTTTAAGGCAAGTCCTACATAATTGGACACGTTAGGGCTACTGTTAAAATTATGCATTGAGTTAAGCCAATACAACATTACTTACCACCCACGTACCGCAGTTAAGGGACAAGCCATGGTTGATTTCATAGCTGAGTTCACAATGCGAGACGAGAATGTTGTGGCAGGGATAAAGGAAACTGTCCAATGGAATATGTTCATTGATGGAGCATCGAACGAGCTCGGTTCGAAGGCAAGTGTCATAATAGTCACACCCCGGGGAAGGAAATTAAGCTATACACCGAGACTAGAGTTCGTTGCTACCAATAACGAAGCTGAATACGAAGCAATAATAGTTGGCTTAGAAATCATTAAAGAAATAGGAGTTAAATCAATATGTGTGCAAAGTGATTCACAGCTAATTGTTAACAAGATCCTTGAACAATTCGAAACTCGTGGATAAAAGCTAGCGTCCTATCTCAAAAAGGCCAAAACCCTCCTTGATGAGCTGGACTACTATGTAATCAAGAGGCGGATGCCCTCGCCAAAGGGGCTAGCGTAAAAACCGAACCAATGTCGGGGGCAACCCCGTCATGAGACAATCCACATCGAGTTTCGAGTGTCTGCAAATCACAGCGGTCACAGGCAAGGAGGAGAGATGGATGACCCCATCGTTAGATACTTACAAGAAGGAGCCTTACCAGTAGATCGAAACGAAATTAGGAGAACCTTGAGGAGGATATCCCGCTATGCTATCAGAACGGCATGTTGTACCGTCATGGCTTTTCCAACCCGCTACTGAGGTATGTCGCTGGGAACGAAGCAAAAGATCTCTTTAACAACATGCATCAAGGAAGTTGCAGCGACCACACCGAAGGGCAAACTCTAGCCAGAAAGATCCTGCGTTATGGATACTTTTAGCCCATGCTAAACAAGGACATGGCCGAATTTGTTAGGAAATGTGACATATGCCAAAGATTTACCAAAATTACGAGATTTCCACCTACCAGTTTAATCCATATGGTCAGCCCTTGGCCGTCTGCTATTTAGGGAATTGATTTGATCGGAGAACTCTCCATGGGTCAATGAGGAGCAAAATACGCTATAGTGGCAGTGGATTATTTCATCAAATGGGTAAAAGCGGAGCGTTTAAATTAAATTTGATTTACCAAAGTGATAAACATCCTAATCCGTAACATCCTGTGCAGGTATGGGGTGCCGTAGAAAATCATATCAGATAACGAACCTCAATTCGATGGTGAAGAATTCTCCAATTGATGCCACGAACATGGGATAGCCCGAAGCTTCTAGGTTGCAGCATATCCCCAGGCAAATGGATAAGTTGAAGCAGTGAAAAAGGTGTTGAAGACACTAATCAAGAAGAAGATAGAAAAGTCCAAGAGGGCATAGGTCAACGAACTGCCTACCGCCTTATAGGCTTACTGAACTTCTCATAAGACCACGACAGGGCACACGCCATTCACATTGGCAATCGAAACCAAGGTCATGCTCCCCATCGAAACAGTCGTCCCATCGCACCATTGGGTACATTACAATCCGAAAGAAACTGAGGATCTCTTGAACATGTCACTTGAACTGATCGAGGAAAAAAGAAAAGACGCCGCCCTCAAAGTCATCGCCCATACGAAGAAAGTGGCAAGGCAATACAACTTTAAGGTGAAGCCTCGAAGGCTACAAGAAGGAGACTTGGTACTCAAACGAGTCTTCCCAAGACCCGGAGCACTAGATCCAATTTGGGAGGGGCCGTTTGTTATTCATAAATATCTTCATAATGGAGCTTACATCTTGTCAATGATAGATGGAGAGGTGGTCGGGAAAGCATACAATTTCCAACATCTCTACCGCTTTTTCTCTTGAGTTGTAAAGAAACATGTACTAAAGCTATAAAAGAAAGACAGTGGACATAGGCATATTTCGACCGAACCACTATAAAAATCTGGTGTCTCGTACTACTTATCTTATTTAAATGTGTTAACGCTAAAATTTGAACGCTAACACCCTGGTGTAAAGGATGTGATTGTGAAAGCACCACCCGTTCGTACGGGAAACAGAAATAAGCAGAAAGTATGCAGAAAAACAGTAAGAGACACAGTATTTATAGTGGTTCGGCTTATAATCCAGCCTACGTCCACTTTAATCTTTTTATCTCTAGTTTGATTACAATCCTTTACATGATCTTTCAATTACAACACACTTCAAGTTATAGGATATGTAAAACAAGTGGCTCAAGCTTTGAAGTAGTCTGGAATTCGGCAGAGTAATGGCGCTTGAAGAGAATGAGCAAAAGTCCCCTTCATGTTGAAGGTAGGGTGGCATTTATAGGCAAAGATTAGGCTCGGTCTTAACTCCTCACCGACCCAGTTAAGTCGCAGCCGGCTTATAGGAGCTCTGATATGGTCAAGCTGTGTTGATCCTTCTTCGCTGAATTTGCACAAGTCCAAAGTCGTTACCGGGTCAAGCTAGGTCGCGACCGACTTATCTTATCCCTTCGCCGATCTAACGAGTCAAGCCCTACGACTTAATGGAAACAAGCTAGGTCGCTACCGAGTTAGTATGTCACATGCTAAACTGCCCCGCTACTCCATCCTTTACACCCTTAGATCGGTTACGACTTACTATAAGTCGGTAAAGTCCTCGAGTTGCTAGATCGGAGCATACACTAGGTCGGCTTCCATACTAGGTCGGAACTTTCCTTAGGTCGGCATAGCCTCGTTAGACCGGCATCTCTTCATGCCTTAGGTCGGTATTTCTTCATGCCTTAGGTCGGTATCTATGGGAAAGCATTGGATCGGCGCGTTTCTTAACTAATTAGGTCGGCACCGAACTAAGTCGGCCACCTTGTTAATTGGTTAGGTCGGCAAAGTCTTTGGGTTGTTAGGTCGGCAACTCTTCTGAGTCGGCATCTCTTGAGTCGGCGCCATCTCCACGTACTAGACCTGCTGAGTCGTAACCGAGATAGGGTTAACATTTGCCCCTCGAAGTATACGCCTTAGGCTTAAGTCGTGTGCTTCGAAACATCTCTTATCTCGGCCCTTCACTGAGTCGGCACGTTATTAGATCGGGCACGGTCCAAATGTTAAGCCGGCGAATTGCCGCTTCAGTTCCTTTCACTACGAGGTATAAATCATATCCCCTTCTTCTTTCTCATTACCTGCTCTCTTAACTCCGCCATTAAAATTCTCTTGAGTTCTTTAAGGCGATTCCATCCTACCTGATCACCAGCAATTCCTACTATTCAGAGCGTAAGTGAATCCGTCCCCTTCTCGATCATAGATTGCTATTGGTTCATGAATTCTGTCACTTGAATACGAATTGTCTCTTCGCGCAACATTCCATCACGAATCTCACTATACCTGTAGTCGATGAAGTTTAGGTTACTCGATTTTGGCTTCAGATGATCGTTGAGATGATGAAGAAGGTTTTATCACTCAGGTTCAATGATCTCTGAAGGCAGAGCAACGGACTTATGCGATTTGGAGCTGTTTTATTGGATGATCCGATAGCTTGAATGAAAGGCTGCTGTTGAAGAAATGGCTATTGGGTTATCGGGTTTAATGCTATGGGATGTTGGCTCGAAGGCGAGTTAGTGGGTTTAGGTGGCTTAGCCTTCGACCGATCTAGCTCTTACACGACCTTAAATCGTGGTTGAGATAATGCTTGAAAGAATCTCGCCGACCTAAACATTAAAGCTTAGATCGTGACCGAGTTAAGACTTGGAGGAATTCCTGCCTTTCGACTTGGAGCTTGCCTTCTTATCTCCCCCGTGCGAACTAGAGGAAATGAGTCGCCAAGCTGAACCACCTAGATTTTGACCCGTTACCGACTCAGTCTTATCTCGCATGAGAATTTTTGAATCGTAGCCGAGCTAACACTTGGGCTCTGGACGTATTGACACTTAGAAACATAGGCCTTCTTCAAGTATTTTAACCCGGACTACCGAACTAAATTGAATAAACCTTGAACCGGGATTAAGATTTGAAATGCCCCAACTTTAAATTTGTTTGAATGTCATTGTGTCACTTCACATATCATTCTCACTTTTGAGCTGTAAACCTGTTGATAATAACATACAAACAAAGAAAACCAAGGCGCACATACTGCCATTGACTGCCCATATCAAATGACAGATTAGTTAAGACAAGATAAGAGATATGAACATATTGCATGAAATGTTGTAAATTAATTGACTAAAGTAGAATATTAATGCAAAGTATCAACAATTTGAACTGATTTGTTTGCATCAACATTGTATTTGCATATTCAAACTCAAAACAAAGATTCCTGGTTTTTATAACTAACAAATGTTTGCTAGGTTTTATTCCAGTTACCTTTGCTTATTGTTTGATTGATACTTGTACAACACTTCACACACTTTAGGAAACGTGCACCTTCATGTTTGAATATCCAATTGCTTGTGTAGAATGACTTCCCATCAAGGAGAAGAAGCAGCAAGTCAAGAAGAAGAAACTTTCCCGATAGCTGTTCCTATAGAGAATCCTCCGGAAAGAACTTCGACTATTCTATCTTCGAGAACATTTATTCAGTTGCGTACTCAATTCGGCTTTGCTGAAGATGATGTCATATTTCCTGGACCGAATGATACTGCTGACAGACCTCCCTATGGTTTTGTCGCGGTTAATCGTCAAATGTGCTTAAGTGGGGCGATCCCACCTTTCAATGACTTTCTTCGAATTCTTCTTCTTCGGATGTCAATTTCTCCGTTCCAACTTCATCCTAATGGTTACGCTATCTTGATGGGGTTGGGTGTTTTGTTCAGAAGAAATCTTGACCGACTGCCGAGCTTCGAAGAAATTCGCTACTTATGCTCGTTTGCAAAGAGCAAAGACCATCCTTCTCTTATCATTGTGAGAAGTGCAAGAAACCGCAAGCTCATTCTTGATCTTACTGAAAGTGTCCATGGATTTTTAAACCAATTTTTCTTTGCCCGCAGTCCCCCAGAGTTTTATGCTTCTTGGAGAGTAGGAAGTAAGATCATTTATTTCCGTCTTTCCACTTTCTTTCTTAACTCTTTTCGGGGTCCAAATTGCTAATCTCATTCTTTGCTTTTTTCAGCACTTCCCCTTCCCTCTAGAGATCCGATACATAGGCAGACTTTTGATAGACTGAGCGCTGTAGCCGCAGAAGAGAGAAGTATCAAGTTTCTACTAAGCGACGAATTTCTACATCAATACGGACTTCTCCACCCTTCTCGCTATACTCAGCTTTGTGAAGCTCCGACTGAAGTTCCCGATTCCCCGACTGAAGCATCGGATGCCCCCGTTACTATCGAACAACCCTCATCAAAAGAGTCTAACATCGAAGCTTCATTGGTGAAATGTTCCACCCCTACCGACATTATGGGGTCATCTAGTAAGACGGCACTTGCCCCGATTGAGGAAGAAGAAGAACCTTCACAGCCTCTCGGGGGATTAGCTGATGTAGGAACTGAGAAAACAAGTCTCACCGAGCATGATGGTGACGATGTTTATGATGGGTTGAGCGACATAATAGTGACCTCACAGGAGCTTTTTAGAGATGACGTGTCTAAAACTATCTCTCCTATAGTTGAGGCGACGTCCCTTCTTCGACTAACACCAACACAAACACCAACTCCTCATACCCAAGCTATCATCACCTCTACACCAATGAGTGGTTTGTAGCTTAATGCGCGTAGCTTGCACATCACACAACACTTAGGATTTTTTGGCATTTGTTCACATTTAACTTCTTTTCTCCGGAAGTTTCTAAGACTTGCTATTTTTGCCTTTTCAGATTCCTCTATGGGGCGCAGCGGCAGCGGTTCTTATTACAAAGACTTTCGACGCTATGGAGGGCGTGGCAGCTATGATTACAAGCAATACTATACCGATCCCAGAGAGACCAATGAGCAGAGAGCTGCGCGAAAAGCTGAAGAGAGGAGAAGGTATGAAGAACGTCATGAGGGAGCGGGCACGCGACATGAATCTTTCCCAAGGGATGATGATTCCCATAAACGTAAAACGCACGATGATAGGGGGAAGAGCCATATTGAGGATTCGAGAAAGCGAACCAAACTTGGCGAGGAGCACGTGCCCGTGACATCTGAGAGACCTGGTGCCTCAGTTTCTATTGACATCCCTTCCAAATCTCCTGCTCTTGAAGGAAGTGCCATCCAAACACTTCTCAACAGGCCTTCATACCATGTTGAAAGGGGCCCCCCGACTTTGCAGAGCCGATTCCCGAACTGGTGTTTGAGGGGGGTACGCTTCGACCTTG
This sequence comes from Allium cepa, assembly GCA_030765085.1. Taxonomy (NCBI): domain Eukaryota; kingdom Viridiplantae; phylum Streptophyta; class Magnoliopsida; order Asparagales; family Amaryllidaceae; genus Allium; species Allium cepa. The sequence continues at coordinate 694,330,806 of CM060934.1, forward strand.
ATTTGGTCCCCATCGACAAAGAAGCTATGTACAGAAATCTCGATGCTGTCAAGCTTGATATCGATAGAATGTCTGGATGGCAAAAGCTGGTTGATGAACTTCAAAGAGTTAATCGGGCTAACATCGAAGCAATGCTGACCATGGAAAATGACAAATCAGAATGGCAGAAGATTCTTGATCAACACAACACTGAGATGAAGGAGATAGCCGAATACAATGAAAAACTCGAAGCTGAAGTAAAGCAGCTCAAAGATGATCTTGCCTCTTCTACTAATACTTACACCCAAAGAGAAGAGGTATTGCAAAAACAAGTGCGAGATGCGCACGCCAGCCAGAGGGACGCTGAAGCTAAAGCTGAGAGGTTGGAACAAGCTGTAGAGAACCACCGCACTGATGTCACCCAGCTGCAGAATAAACTGAGCGCCCGGGACATGGAGATTGAAGCGCTAAAAGCCCAACTTGCTCAGACCGAAAAAGATCGAGATGAGGCCATGGCTGGCAAAATTGCAGCCGAAGAAACTGCTCAGACCATGGAAAACGATATCAATTCGACTTTATTCGATTTTTATTTACATTGTGTCTTGGGACGCGGCAGCCTCTCTTTTCTTGGTCCTAAGTATGAAATCACCCTGGCCGAGGTGTGGGAAGCTGCTCTTAACATGTTTAAAGACGCCGGGTATGGCGATGAAGATTTTGAGGCGCGTTACCTGGATGAGGGAGCTCGCGCTGCTCTTGCGAAGGGGCGAGAACAACTTGCCAGGATGAGAACTGGAATGGCGGAAGAGGAACGTTCTGGAAAGGAATTAACGCTTACTTCCTCTGTCCAACCTCCAGTTTCTCCTGTGGTTGACATCACGGGTTCTAGCTCCTCTACTCCGCCTGCAACTAAGACAGTAACTGAAACTACAAGTGCACAAGGCGGGGATGAAGGTGGTGAAAGCAACGAAGCACAGCGATATGAAATCAGCCTCAGAGATCCAACTGCCCCAGGTAAACTTGACACCGGACCAGCCCAAGTGGTGAACTGCTCGTTCGCTCCTTGTGAACTTGACGATCTTCTTGATTATTTTTCAAATGTCAATGAATTCCCGACTTTTGATTATTCCTCAAATGTTAATGAATTCCCGACTTTTGACGAGCCGTCATCCCCTCTCTTTTCGAAAGATACTGATATTTTAAGTTTTTTCTCCTTTGTAGAGAAAGCACCGAGTCAAACTCAAGCTTCTTCTCCCCCGGTGATCCTTCCTCCATCTCTTCAAGTGGCGCCTCCTTCTGCCTCGCAACCTGGGTCACAAGAAGAACAAATAGAAGCTCTCCATGGCCTGGATGATCCCATTGCTTCGCAAGAGCAAAAAGATGAGGGACTTGAGGGAGGTGACATATCTCCGGAGCGGACTCCTTCTGACGATATAACTTTATCTAAACTTGTCACTCCAGGAAGTGAGTCTTCCTCAAAGAGGAGAAGGAAGCAAGGAGCATCAAGGAGGAGAGGGAAGATAATCACTGCCACTGAAGAGGAGCCAGAAGTTGGGCCAGCTGCGCCTACCTCTCCTTCCTCCCTTATACCCACTGGCCGACCTGAAAAGCTGGTCATTCGGTCGGGTAAAGGGTCCAAAGGCAGTAAAAAGAAGTGAAGACTTTAGCTTTTTGTCTTTTGTATGAACTGGCCGAGAGTTGTGCGGGTATCGGCCCCCGCTTTTATTTTGAGAACCTGTATCTGCATTATAGTTGAATAAAATGATTCTTCGTTTGTACAAACTTCTGTTTGAATTTGAGAATGCATTTACTATTTATTTTTGCACAAGTTTGTTTATATAGTGTTGCAGCGGGCTTATGGTATGTTGCTTGAGTATTACTCTACTGATGCATCTATACTACTATACCATGTTGCCCCCATACCTTAAGCTTGCTGCAATATTTTATACTTCGAGGGGACTTGCACTCTTATTTGCTAAAGAATAATTATTTTATTCTTTAAAGAAAATTTTTATAGAGTACAACTCCCTTCGTATAAGTTTTTACGCTTGGCCGTTCGAAGAAATCACTTTTTTCTTTTGCTTATGTGCATATTTCATCAAGTGAATTCCTCTATGTGGTAAAGCGGACCTCCGAAGGGTACTTTAACTTCTTTTCTTTTTACGATCATTTCCCATAGTAGGCAAATTACTTTTCCTTTGAAAGTTAAAGTACGCTTTTGATGAGGATTTTTTTTTTTTATATAGAAAGTTGTACCTCTGAGGAGGGATTTTTTCACGTTTCAACACTTGGAAGTTTTATTTCAATCTCGGTGAAACGTGTACCTCCAAAGAGTTATGCTTTAGAAATCCTTTTCACGTTTCAACACTTGGAAGTTTTATTTCAATCTCGGTGAAACGTGGGTTTCCAAAGAGGTCTTTCTTCTTAATTGTGTTCCCGGGAGGGGGTTGTACCTCTGAGGAGGGATTTCTCACGTTCCAACACTTGGAAGTTTTATTTCAATCTTGGTGAAACGTGTACCCCCAAAGAGTTGTGCCTTTGAAGAAAGCCTTTTCACGTTTCAACACTTGGAAGTTTTATTTCAATCTCGGTGAAACGTGTGCTTTCAAGAAGGTCTTTGTTTTTGCATTTCAACTTTGGTGAAGTGAAATTCCGAAGAGCGGTTGCTACACTTCAACTCCTGGCGAAATGGGCCTCCGAAGAGGGCTTTTATTTTGTTTACATTTCAACTCTGGTGAAGTGAAATCCCGAAGAGCGGTTATAACACTTCAACTCCTGGCGAAATGGGCCTCCGAAGAGGGCTTTTATTTTGTTTACATTTCAACTCTGGTGAAGTGAAATCCCGAAGAGCGGTTATAACACTTCAACTCCTGGTGAAATGGGCCTCCGAAGAGGGCTTTTATTTTGTTTACATTTCAACTCTGGTGAAGTGAAATCCCGAAGAGCGGTTATAACACTTCAACTCCTGGTGAAATGGGCCTCCGAAGAGGGCTTTTATTTTGTTTACATTTCAACTCTGGTGAAGTGAACATACATTCATAATTCTTTTTACAATGTTTCAACAAAATTTTCAAGTAAAGTATGGACGCAAGTGATTGCTGTTCCATGCCCTTGGAATTTGATCTCCATCAACTGTGGTGAGCTTGAATGTGCCGTCAAGAAGTTTCTGACCTATCACATACGGTCCTTCCCAATTTGGCCCAAACACACCTGTCGCTGTCATAATTCTTTTTAGGACTAGATCTCCAATTTCAAAGCTGCGTTGACGAACTTTGGAATTGAAATGTCTGGCTATCCTTTGCTGATGAGCTGCAACTCTGAGGTTAGCTTCATCTCTTTTTTCATCAAGGAGATCCAGCGCTTCAAGTTGCAGCTTTTCATTTTCTGCTTGATTGAAATGGATTCTTCTGTGTGAAGGGACCTCTGTTTCAACCGGGATCATTGCTTCCGATCCGTATGCTAACGAAAAAGGAGTATGCCCAGTTGCAGTTTTGTGAGTAGTTCTGTATGCCCATAGTGCAAGCGGTAGTTTATCGACCCAACCACCTTTTGCTCTTTCGAGTTGCTTTTTGATGGTTGATTTGATGATCTTGTTCACTGCTTCCACTTGCCCGTTTGCCTGCGGATGAGCTACTGCCGAAAAACTTTTCTGGATTTTGAATCGCTTGCAAAAATCCTGGAATTCCTCGCTTTCAAACTGAGTACCATTGTCTGTGATTATTTTCTGAGGCACACCGTATCTGCAAATGATATTCTTAGTCACAAAATTTATCATCTTTTTGGAGGTGATAGTTGCCAATGGTTCAGCTTCAGCCCATTTAGTGAAATAATCTACAGCAACAATGGCATATTTGATTCCAGATTTGGCGGTTGGTAAAGGTCCGATCAAATCTATTCCCCAAATCGCAAACGGCCACGGACTGGTCATTTGTGTGAGCTCAGTAGAAGGTGCTCTAGGAATTTTGGCAAATCTTTGACATCTGTCACATTTTCGAGAGTAATCTGCAGCATCTCGATTAATTTCTGGCCAAAAATATCCATATCGGAGAATTTTCTTTGCTAAAGTTTGACCACCTGAATGATCCCCACATTCTCCTCCATGTACCTCTGATAGGATTATTTTGGCTTCTTCTTTGGATACACATCGAAGCAATGGCATTGAGAATCCTCGTCTGTATAATTGACCATCCTGGATTATATATCGAGAAGCTTTTCTCAGTAGCTTTTGTCGTTCTTTAGAGTTTTCTGGTAAAGAGCCATTGAGTAGATACTTTGTTATTGGAGTCATCCATGATTCTTGCTCTTGCGACATACTCATAACCCAATCGATATCCATTTCATCAATGCTCGGATTTGACAAAACTTCCACTGGAACTAACCCTAAGGATTGGGCTTCGCCAGAACTTGAGTATTTTGCGAGAGAATCTGCTTTCATGTTTTCTTCTCGAGGAATATGACTTATCGTGTAATGGTCGAATTCACATAAAAGTTCCCAAGCCTTTGACACATAAGCGGGCAGATTTCCTCCTTTCGTTTGAAACTCCTTCTTGACTTGACATACTATAAGCTGCGAATCACTGAAGATCTGTAACGCTCGAATGTTTAGTTCTTTAGCAATTTTCAAACCAGCGATCAGAGCTTCATATTCTGCTTCATTGTTTGTTGAAGGAAATTCTAATCTTAGCGCATAGCATAATGACCGGCCTTCAGGAGTTTCAAGAACAATTCCAGCACCTGAACAGTAATCATTTCTTGCGCCATCTACAAATAACTTCCATTGGGTTGGGGAGTTCTCGATTGTTTCTTCCTCGCTGTTACCCTTGTCTGTAAATTCTGCAATAAAATCTGCCAAAGCTTGTCCGTTGATCGCTTTTCTAGGATGATAAGTGATGTCATATTGGCTCAATTCAATATTCCACTTTAAAAGGCGGCCCGAAGTCTCAGGGCGAAACAAGACTTGCTTTAAAGGTTGATCAGTGAGGACTTTGATAGGATGAGCCTGGAAATATTGCCTCAACTTTCTTGAGGCAATCAATAGACAATAGGCGAGTTTTTCCAACTTGGAGTAATTCATTTCTGCCCCAGTGAGTCTTTTGCTGATATAGTAAACTGGATGTTGAATCCTTTTGTCTTCCCGTACCAGCGCTGCACTTAAAGCATGAGATGAAACTGCCAAGTATATAAGAAGATCCTCGCCATCGCCGGGCCTGGAAAGTATTGGAGGCGTTTCCATATGTTGAATCAATTCTTCAAAAGCTTTCTGGCATTCGGGAGTCCAGTCAAAGTTTTTCTTTCCTTTCTTTAGAGCGTCGAAGAATGGAATGCATTTATCAGTAGCTTTGGATATGAACCGACTTAAGGCGGCAATTTTTCCATTGAGACTTTGCAATTCCCTCTTTGTTTTAGGAGCTTTGACTTCTTTTAGAGCAGTGATTTGAGCTGGACTAGCTTCAATGCCCCTAGCGCTCACGATGAAACCCAAGAACTTCCCAGATTCTACCCCGAAAGAACATTTTAAAGGGTTAAGCTTCATTCCGTATCTTCGGAGAATTGCGAACATTTCTGCTAAGTGTTCGATGTGATCCACTGCTTTCTTAGATTTTACTAGCATGTCATCAACGTAAACTTCCATAGTCTTTCCCAACTGCGGTTTGAACATAGCATTTACCAGTCTTTGGTATGTTGCCCCTGCATTCTTCAACCCAAAGGGCATAACTCTGTAACAGTAAAGACCGACATCGGTGATAAAGCTTGTGTCCTCCTGATCTGGCTCATGCATCATGATCTGATTATATCCGGAGTAGGCATCCATAAAAGACAACAATTCATGACCCGCTGTTCCATCTACCAGTTGATCGATCCTGGGTAATGGGAAGCAGTCTTTGGGACAGGCCTTGTTTAGATCTGAAAAGTCGATGCACACTCTCCATTTACCATTGGCTTTCTTAACTAGCACTGGATTTGAAACCCAATTTGGATAGGTAGATTCTCTGATGAAATTATTCTCCATGAGCCGGTCAACTTCCTCTTTCAATGCTGTCGACCTTTCTAGACCTTGGATTCTTCTTTTCTGCTTTACTGGCGTGAACTTTGGGTCAATATTCAGAGCATGTACCGCAACTTCTGGGGATATTCCGCACATATCGGCATGGGTCCAAGCGAAAACATCCAGGTTTGCTTTCAAAAAAGATATCAAGGCATTCTGAACTGACACATTAAGTTGTGAACCCACATTCAGCACCTTGTTTGGGTCCTCCAGATCAACGGGCACCGGTATCGTTGTTTCTGCTGGTACCACCCTACTCTCCCCCGCACTGGCCTTTCTAGGATCCATCACTTTTCGTGCCCCGCTATGCTCGCCAGTGCAGGGTCCGCCCTGTAGTTGCTATAGGGTTGGTGTTTTGATGCGGATTGGGGTTGCCGCATCTTTTCCCATTTCTCTCTTCCTTGTTTCTCGCAGCTCTGTCATATAACATTCTCGCCCAGCGTTCTGGTCTCCTTTAATAACTCCTACCCCATTGTCTGTAGGGAATTTAATAGTAAGACACCATGGGGCAAGGACAGCTTTGAATGCAGCAAGAATAGGTCGACCAAAGAAAGCATTATAAGCAGAAAATTCATCTACTATCACAAAAGTCTGCTTGCGAACTACTTTTCTTTCTCCTTCTCCGAGTTCCACAAGCAAGTCAATGGTTCCTACTGGTTGCTTTGGCTCCCCTGCAAAGCCAGCAATTTTTTGCAATGATGCCTGCACTTCAACCATAGGAATCTTCATCTGGTCGAAGGTTTTCTTAAAGAGGATATTACAGGATGCGCCGCTGTCGATAAGAATCCTTCTGACGATGGCTGGCCCAATGCCAGCCGAGATGACCAAAGGATCCAAGGTTGGGGCTTCAATGCCAATGGAATCCCTGGTTTTGAATACAATGTCATCATTGAATGTCTTTCGTTGCTTCAAAGGCGTAGTGTCTTCTAGAACAAAAACATTTTCTTCCTCCGGTGCATATTTCAGGGCCCGGGAATACCTTTCCATCTCACCCCAGCTTCTGCCCGCTGGGTGAGGTCCGCCTGTAATGATATTGATAACAGGCCTTCCAGACTCAAAACCTGCATCTTTGCCATTAGTCCCAGATTGACGAGCAGGAGTTTGCTGTCCTTGGTTTGACGAAGCAGGATTATTATTATCATTCTTCTTCACAAATTGTTGTAGTTTATTTTCCCTTAACAATTCTTCAATTAGATTCTTCAATTGACGGCAGTCATCAGTATCATGACCGGGCTGATTATGGAAGCGACAGAACCTCCCACTTTGCACAGCTTTTTTCCCGGTTCTCAAGACTGGGGGTTTAGGATAATTGACTGAATCTTTGGTAGCCAGGTAGATTCGTTCTGGAGTATCTGACAAAGGTGTGTATTCTGATGGCTTGAAGGATCTAAGCTTCTTCTGATTATTCTGTTGTTTTCCATTATTGTTCTCCCTCTTCTGTCCCACAGACTCATTTTTGCGTGGCGCAGCAGTGTTGTCTTCAGCTTTCTCTACTGTTGCCTTTGCCGGGACAGGACGGCTTTCCAAACGCATGAATTCATCCGCCTTTTTGTAGAACTTTTCCAGAGAATTTGGCTCCTTCATGTTCAGCCACTTTCCGAATTCACTTGACTTATCAATAGCTCTCATCAAATAGGTCAAGACCATGCGGGGTTCTGCATTATCCACCTCAGCTAACGCTATATTAAAGCGATTTAAAAAAGACTTGATAGTTTCCCCCGGATTCTGTTCCAAACCGGACAACGACATGATGTCTTTTGCCTTTGAAGCATATAGCCTGAATTGCTCTTTAAATTTCCTGGTTAGGTCCGAAAACTGATCGATGGACCGGACAGGTAGCTTTGTGAACCAAAGCAGAGCTACGCCTTCCAAATATACGGGGAAGTATCTGCATTTTACTTCATCTGAGGCTCGGGCACCTGTCATGTGCCAATCATATTTGTACAGGAACTCATTTGGATCACTTGTCCCTTTGTAAGCTGGAATGGTCGGAGGGACGAACTTCCTTGGGAATTCAGCTTTTAGGATCTTTTCAGTAAACGGAGTCTTGCTCGGAGCGAAACCCCACTCTTTCTCATCTTCGACCCTTTGCATACTTTCTTTCATAATCTGTCGAACCATACCAGAAAGATATTCTTCGTCATTCCTATTTCTGGATCCTCCAGCCTCAGGCAATGTCTGTTCAAAGGGGCTAGCAGCCCTTTCGGGAATGTTTCTAGTTTCAGCATCATGGACATTACCGACAAAGTTCCTTTCATTATTCGCAGGTTGACGGTTTGCCCCGAGCAGATCGTTTAACCTATTCAGAATCAGAGCATTCTGAGCATTCTGAGCTTCCAATTGCGCGTTCTGGGCATTTATTTGCTGATTCAACCCAAAGATAGCAGCGTCCAATTCCGCTTTTGAAACTCCAACAGCTGGAGTGGCTTGATTTGGTGTTGGGGAAGCGGAGGTTCCCTCTTGAATGTTTGCAGATCTCACAGATTTACTTTTCCTTCCAGGAGCCATGATTTCGGATAGACTTCTGGTTCTTAAAGAAACTCTATCTACAAATCTTTCTGAAACAATGATGATAGATGTCCTGAGTTCAGTTCTCAGTGAAAGCACCAAAATGTTAACGCTAAAATTTGAACGCTAACACCCTGGTGTAAAGGATGTGATTGTGAAAGCACCACCCGTTCGTACGGGAAACAGAAATAAGCAGAAAGTATGCAGAAAAACAGTAAGAGACACAGTATTTATAGTGGTTCGGCTTATAATCCAGCCTACGTCCACTTTAATCTTTTTATCTCTAGTTTGATTACAATCCTTTACATGATCTTTCAATTACAACACACTTCAAGTTATAGGATATGTAAAACAAGTGGCTCAAGCTTTGAAGTAGTCTGGAATTCGGCAGAGTAATGGCGCTTGAAGAGAATGAGCAAAAGTCCCCTTCATGTTGAAGGTAGGGTGGCATTTATAGGCAAAGATTAGGCTCGGTCTTAACTCCTCACCGACCCAGTTAAGTCGCAGCCGGCTTATAGGAGCTCTGATATGGTCAAGCTGTGTTGATCCTTCTTCGCTGAATTTGCACAAGTCCAAAGTCGTTACCGGGTCAAGCTAGGTCGCGACCGACTTATCTTATCCCTTCGCCGATCTAACGAGTCAAGCCCTACGACTTAATGGAAACAAGCTAGGTCGCTACCGAGTTAGTATGTCACATGCTAAACTGCCCCGCTACTCCATCCTTTACACCCTTAGATCGGTTACGACTTACTATAAGTCGGTAAAGTCCTCGAGTTGCTAGATCGGAGCATACACTAGGTCGGCTTCCATACTAGGTCGGAACTTTCCTTAGGTCGGCATAGCCTCGTTAGACCGGCATCTCTTCATGCCTTAGGTCGGTATTTCTTCATGCCTTAGGTCGGTATCTATGGGAAAGCATTGGATCGGCGCGTTTCTTAACTAATTAGGTCGGCACCGAACTAAGTCGGCCACCTTGTTAATTGGTTAGGTCGGCAAAGTCTTTGGGTTGTTAGGTCGGCAACTCTTCTGAGTCGGCATCTCTTGAGTCGGCGCCATCTCCACGTACTAGACCTGCTGAGTCGTAACCGAGATAGGGTTAACAAAATGTTCTTTCATTTAATTATTTTATCTGATGAACATTCCTACTGCGAGCAATCGCAGACTCTTGTCGGCAGCAGTGAAAGCAAGGTGGCCACGATAAAGGGCATGAAATAAGCCTTGGCAATTCACTATTGATGATCGGCAACCCCAAGCCGGCAATAATGAACCGATCAAAAGCCATGAATTAGGAACAAGTTATAGCGTAGGTGGTTCATCATTGGCGTTCGGCTTGCTGGAACTTGTGAACCAATTATAAACCCCACGGTTAAGGCTTGGCCGCAGCAAGGGGTAGTTCGCACTTGACGATCAGCATTACACACGTCGGCAACGATAAATCGAATAATACTCATGACACGGGCATTAGCCCGAGTATTTATCATTCGCGATCGGCCTTGAATATAACAATGCTTTTATGGTTGTTTGCGCCTCTAAACACTATAATGATTAACTAAGTTGTAAACAGTTCACAAATAGACAGAGCAGACTATAAAAAGCATGCATCACAAAAGTCATCCCGGATAAACATACAAAAAAACAGAAGTTGAGCAGTACAACGTTAAATTTTTATCGTACAAAGCTTACGCTTATATTTATATAAATATGCAGAACGTCCATACATCCTCCAAAAATGCATGCAGAAAAGGGAAAAGAGAATCTCCTCAACCAAGAAGGAGGGACATCCTTGCCGCTCAGCCCGCTCCCTCCAGCCATGTCCTTCGAGAGCTCGGATTGCTCAAGAGACTCGCCTTCCTTTTTCACATGCCCAACTTCCCCTGAAGACATCCCTGCACGGTGCAAGTAAAAATAATCATAAGTTTTGCAATCCAGAATAGGTAGTGGCGTAGCTAAAGTAAAAGGACGAGATCCCTACGACGATGTGACTTGGATCACCAAGCCCCTCAAGATCCGAGCCAACCACATCATCCTCATCCTTAGCCAGCAACTCATACCCCTCGGAAGTGGCTTTGGTCTTTTCTAATGTGAATTGGTTGTTCACCATCCCAACATCGTACACAGCCCCTTCTTCCTGCACGATTACAGCCTTGGTCTCCTCGATAAGCCAAGCATGGATTCGTGCCATCACCTGAGGGTAGTCATCCAGCCACTGAAGGTTCCTGTATTTCTATAACATGTAATGAGTATCCTTCAAGTCAAGGAACTAAAATTGCCAAATTTGATAGTCGATTATTTAACTATCAAACAAACAAACAAATATTCGGCACTACAACAATTACTATGCCCTTTTATTTGATCTTTTATTAATTACACCATTTGCCAAATATTCACTTCAAAATTATCTTTGAAAAGATATATTCTTAAACCATTTCAATATTGGAAAACATTTCCATATACTTATTTAACAATAAGTAATTCACAAATCAATTTATTTCAACACCTAGAAAATATTACATATACTTAAATCAGGATTATGTATATATTTTATTCTTTAAGGAAAACATTCTCTTAAACATCTTTCATTTGAGTCAAAATGAATGTTGCGTAAAACATCGTTACGACAACCTAAAATCACTAGTATAGGGATTCGAAAATAAGATAGATATAACAATCTCATATACCATACAAAAACATTTCCTTTTAAAAATCATTTACAACAACAATAGTGTTATAGTCCATCATTTCCTTATTTCTCGAAAATGTCTATTTCAACAATAAATGTTGAAATCTATGTATTCGATACTTAACACATTTTAAAACATCTTTAAATCATTTAACTTCATTCAAAAGATCACTTTCCAAAACATTTATTATTTCAAAAGATTATTCACTGTCCAAAATCGTGAATATAAATTCTCTTATCCAAATTCAATACTCTACACATTTATTAAAAGGATTATCCACTGTCCGAAATCATGGATATAATTCATTTACCAAGTTCCTTGCTTCTATATATTTATTAAAGGTTTATCCACTGTCCAAAATCGTGGATATATCTCCTTTAGTAACTTCTATATTTAACTTATCCAATTCAATTGATTTCGGAATATAAAACAATGTTTATAAACTCCATTTATATTTTAATAAAAACTTCCACTTATAAAATCCTTTTATTAACCAATTCCATTTATATCTCATTTACATGCCAAAATCTAATTTATAAGTTAATTACTTATAAATCTCTTATTTACAAAATTAGTTCAATTTACAACTTCACAAATTCACGAATCTTATTTACTTATAAAATCCATTTGTAATTTCATTTTAAACACTTATAAAACTCGTTTATAATCCCATGGTTTTTATTTATAAAATATCAATTTTATAAATCTTGTATATAAAACCATTAATAATAAACCAAAAATCCAAATTTAAACTATTCTATAAAATAGTTAACTTCACATTTCAAAAATCACGTTTCAATTATATTTCACAAAAATCATAATTTTTATAACATAAAAATTATAATATTTATTTATTTAAAGTAAATTCATTTCCTTAGCAATTCAAAATTAAATAAAACATCTATTTTCAAGGCATGCCATCTGCAACAAATATACATATTAGAAATATATGTACAATGTCCGCTACGAGTCAGACGCGTGTACAAAGGGTCATTCGCTCATATACGGGAACGTATAGAGTCTCATCTGCTCCAATAGGCAGGAATATATCCAAATACCAATCAATATATAGATAATATGTAACGACCCTTAAATTTTAGTAATTTTTATAACGTATTTAATTGAATTTTTGAGAAATTTTAATTAATAATATTTTAAAATAAAAATTTATTATTTGGAATACATCTATTTAAACATAGAAATCGGTAAATTTTCATCTGATAATATTGAAGTTTATTTTCGTGTGAAATTCTATTCCAATTTAAATCAGTTAATAAAAGTTGAATTTAAAAGTTTTCTGAAACCTAAATGTGTTAACATGAGACAATTTATTTAGAACACTCTGAATAAGACTGCGAAATTTGTTTCATAAAATTCGGACGTTTTTAACTCCGTTTGATTTTTCCATACGGAATAGCAACGTATATCGGTACCGATTATCGACTTTTGATCAGATGATCGTACCACTAATATATGTATACCGTTTTGATCTTCTCGTCATGCTGATCTCTACGATATATTCACTTCTGTGTTTTGAAGTCCGGTACGCGGGAAATCTGTAAAACGTCGGATCGTATTGGTACTATTTTGAGCCTTTTGGTGTTCGGTTTCTTTCAAATAGCATAGCCGTCAGATAATAAATGTTTACCAGCCTTCATTATTTTCCCTGGATTCACGGTCTTTCACTATTCCAACTAGCAATAGCTGGCATCCCACCACTTCAATTTATTAATTGTTGGTGCGTGAATTTTGGTCACTTCATTCCTTTATAAAACTTATATTATAACGTATAATTATTTTCTTCTCCTTGATACGTAGCCTACTCACCTTCTCTGTTACCTCTCCTTGAAAATAGGATACTTAAGCTTTTATACATTTATAAATTGTCTTGGAAGCAAATGCCTTCTCATACTAAAGCTTTTATACATTTATAAATTGTCCTATAAACATATTCCTTTTGTCTTGTTATCGCCTCCACCACTTGATAGCTCTGCCAATCATCCACCCCCCTCAACCAGCAGTACACCATCGGCCAAGGAAAAAAAAAGAAGAACAAAGGCCCGTAGCTGTTGCGTTCTTCCTCTCTCCCATGCCGAACCTAACGCAAGCAACAATCACCACCGAGACAACCCATTCACCGTGCAATGCCGACCACCACCTTCCACTTGACAACCGCTGCATTCACCACCCAAGCAGTGACCGACCAGCAGCCTCGTCACTGGCCTCCTACCGCTGTCCTCCACCCACCCAATGCCAAAACCATGCTCATTTTCCCCTCTCTCTTCCACCGTGCCTAACACGTGCTCCACCTCCGCCACGTTACCCACACGACAACCTCAACACAGCCGCCTAATGTCGATCCCCCATGCCGAGGCCGTAGCCAACAAACCCAGCTCTATGATTCGCCGCACCTTTCTCTTAGTACATAGGTATTGCGAATTTTGTGTGTATGTGTGTGTGTATATGTATATATTATTTTATATAGTTATGTTGGACTATTTATATTAGTTTATCTAAGTATATTTAGATATAAGTTGTATCATATGCATGTAAATTATCTGTTGAAAAAAAAAATATCTAACTAAGCTTTATATATGCTAGATTAAATTATTATTATTATTATTATTATTAGCTCAGTCACAACCTGCAAATATGCACATTGTAGGATGTACGGTGTGTGTATATATATATATATATATATATATACTTTGTTTCATATTGTATATATATAAATATATTAGACTACAGTATATGTTCTGTTTTATAAAATTCTATTTATAACCTGATTTATATGATCTTCTTTTGTTAGTATATGTATTTATAATAAAGTATGTTTAAATATATATATTTTTGATATATGAATATAGATGTTAGTATATATGGTCTACTCTTATGTTGTTGAAAAGCATGCAGCCACTTTTGACTGAGATTTCACATATGTGTAAATATATTAGCGTTGATTTTTAAGTATAGATATATGTTATATATCTGTAATAAAATGATAAGTATGTTCTCATATATATGCTATTTTGAAACAGTTTTGGGTGTATTAATAAATGATTTTGACAAATAAATTATATACTTTGATTTCTGTGTATGCATCAAAAGAAATTGATGTTTTTGAGATATATATGTATATACATATATAGATTTTAATATGTATGTGTTTTAAATTTATTTTGACTTTATAATAAGTATGGATCTTAGAGTAGAATATGTTATTTTATATAAGTTTTAAAATATTGATTTTTAGAAAATAATAATAATAATAATAATAATGAAAATGATATATATATTTTCCATTTATATCAAGTTGATTTGATTTCGACTATTCCTGTTATCAAATTTGATCGTTGAATCCGTGCCAATCTTACGTTGTTTTTGCTTTGAATTCGCAGCTCATTTCATCGTTCATTTATCTAGCCTCGAAAGGTGAGCAATCACTCACGATTAACGTTCTTATAGTTATTAAATTTGATTTCAATTGAAACGACAATTGAAATATGCTGCTGTTAGTTATTTAAATTGTGATATATATGTTATTATCATGTAATTGTTCGCCTGCGGGATATGACACCATATCCTGTTGTTTATATTATATTGTTATTGATGATATATGCATGTTATGTTATTATCATTTCTGTTATCATTCTGCAAGTTCCCTGTTAGTATAGAATTCACTATGGGTTGAAATGATACATATCCAAACGGACTATAGAATAGGAGAAAATCGTTATGGGTTGAAATGATAGACCTAAGCGATTTTGATTTGCACTGAATTTGGGATTGCTTGTTGAAATGATATATAATCGTATATTGAATTGCGGAATGAAATGATAAATATCTGTATCACTTGACTATAGGATATAAATTTATATACCGACACCGTTGGTCTATATATAAATATTTTGAAAATGATTTCTATGGTTTTGAAAGGGAATATATATATATATAGTTTATTTAATATTGAAATATTTATATAAATATGTTTTGAATATAAAGTAGATTTAAATAAACCTAAATTAATACAGTTTGATTTAATTAATACAATATGTTAAGTATTATATTCTTAAATCGATTTTTCAAAGATTTGTATAAGTAAGGAAGATAAGGTTGAATTGATCAAAATTGTACTAAGTTAGGAATTTTACTCAATTAAATCGTTTTGAAACTATTGAATTTGGAATTTTAGATATGATTTTATAACTTGATTTTGATTCAAGTGATTTAATGGATATTTCACGTTTAAAGAAATTGAAGGAAAAATATAGTAAACTGAAATTTAAGGTTATTCAAATGATATTGAATTACTAAGTGGATATTCCTAGACTAAATAATAATGAAGATAAACCAAAATTTATATAAAATTGTTAAATTTAGTTTTGAAAAATGTTGAATATTTAAAGCCTGAATATATTGGAATTTGAATAGTTTATTTTGTGATTCAAATCTATATTTGAAATCGATAAAAATTGAAATAGTTTATTTAGAAATTGATTTGAATTGAAATTGATAAGGTGAGATTGAATAGAATTTAAATTTGGAATTCGATTTGGTTTGAAATTTGGAATTGATAAATTAAGATGGAGGTTATGATTTCAAAGTATTCCAAAGAATTACGATTTCAAAGAGTTTTGGTTTTCGAATAATTTGGAAATGTATATATTTTGAAAAGAAATGATATTTTGGTTTTGAAGTATAAATTAATTTGAAACGACCATGGTGTTATAATGTATATTTCGGCATAGTAGATAGTTCCATGGATACTTAGAGGATGGGTATCCCAAACACCCTTTATGTTAATTGTATTTCAGTTGATATTTCATTTGAGTTGGATTTATTAATATAAGAATGTTAATCCTGACTCGAGTGTTTTGTATTTTGCTTTACGCTCAGGTCAGACCGAGGGATTCAGCATTTGACTCGCCTTTGGAGTTTGGAGCTTCGCTTGGAGATCCAACTATCGATTCAGCTTTCAGCTTTTCCAGTTGACTGGTTCAGAGAAGTCATATGTTCATACTGGAGACTTCACTGTATTTGAGATATTCTGCTGTATTTTATTTCTAACTCTGATGTCATATAGTAGCTTCACGAACTACTAGTTATCTATTCCGCTGCGTTATTATTGTATTACTCTATGTCTGTGATTCTGTGATTGATTTATTTACTGTATATGCTGAGTTTTGCCAAATTTAAATTAACAATCTGATATTTTAAGCAATTTAAGTTCGGCATATGCGGATGCGAATGGTTGAAAATAACGGGTCGTTACAGTTGGTATCAGAGCTTTGGCTCTAGGAAAAATTAGCATATATAGTAAATTTATTTGCAGAATCACTTTCTTTCGAGCTTGAATTTCTTCCTCTTTGATTTAGTTCCCCTCTGGACTTTAAAACATTCCCTGTGATTCCAAAATCCATTATCTTCTCTCCCTATTCATGTTTCTTGATTCTGGAGTATCCCATAACTCCACTTCGATTGATCTCTATAGGAATAGGCGATCCTGCCAGTCTTCAAATGATTTGTAAAGGGGTGCAACTCCTTTACAATTATCATTGATTCACCAGAGATTTCTATATCCTTGGTTTAGATACCGCCATCTCTTGCGGTCGAATGTTGATTTTCCTCGGAATTCAACATCGACCTTTTTCTTGAAGTCATGGTTGACCCGGTTAAGGTCGCCCGTGACTTGTATAAGTATATCCATCTTCTATTTTGTAAGTTAATTATCTCGTCTTCGTTCAAGCCTATCTTCGAATCAGAATTTTATTTGATTAGAGTTCCTTTAATTTGAATCTCTATCTTTGTTCTGAAATCCGTTCGTGAATCATCCTTTGAAAAATAGGGTTTGTTTGTATTTTAGAAATTGTTTTATATATCGGAATTATTATTTTGATAAGTATGATTATATTCTATATATATAAAGAGAAATTTTTTTCGATAAAGATTATATACCATTTGAAAACGAGAATTTGAAGTTTCGAAAGGATTTGAAATTTTGAAAATTTTATAAGAAATTTGATTTATCTAAAAAAAAATTTATAACTGAAGGATTTTAAATTGGAAATTCGAGGAATTGAATTCCGGAGTTTTGAAATTGGTTTCTAGATTCTGAAAATATACAATAATACGATCTAAAAAAAGTATTTTCCGAATAGGAAACGTTTCAAATGACTTCAAATGAGTTCCAATGATTTAAAAAAAAATTCGAAGAAGTTTTCAAGAGAATAGAAGTCCAGAACTCACTTATGTCGTTGGGAAATAATTTCGGTGATGAGTGCACGAATCATCGACATTGTTTTTTGAGTTTCAAAGTGGGGGAGAGGCCACTTTAGTAGCTTTGCTATGCGAGTGATTTTGTGAAACCAATTTTGATTTCAAATTCCGAAGGAGGATTTGATTTTTGAAAGATATATGTATACATATTTGAAACTATATGAAGTGAACCGGTGTTTAGTCCTCGAGTTTCGGATTTGATTTAGTATAACCCTGCTTACTAAAATTGATTTATGGATTTGTTGCTGATTTCCAACACCTGGATTTTATTTCTCCGACTATTTTGAAAGTTTGAACGCTTCCAAATCGAGTTTTAATTTTCAAAGTTAAGTAATTTCAAAAAGTATAAATTATTTGATAAAGTATATAAGTTTAGTTTTGTATGTTTAAGTACGAAGTAATATGATTTAAATAAGTTTGAAATTGTTTTGTTAAGTAAATGAATAAGACTATTTTGAATTATTCTACTTTAAAATTTTGTTTCGAAATGTTTCGAATAAAATTTAGCTCTAAAGGTTTTGACTTTGGAACATCTTTTATAAAACTATATATATATAGAACAATGATTTTCAAAACCTATTATTTTGAAAACTTTGAAACTGAAGATATATGATTTGGAAGAAATAATTTAGTGAAATCGTATATGATTTTGAAACTGAACTGATGTTGAAATGAAATGAAATTGAGAACCTTATTTTACTAAATACTTGATTTGGGAGTTATAGAGGTTATATAAAATTGATTTGTATAAGTATGAAGTTGATTCGAAAACTATTAATTGGAAAGGTACTCAATTTGAAAAACGAAATCTTATGTAATCGAAGTCTATATAAGTATGATTTGATATACTATTGATTTTGGAAAGTATTTGATTTGAAAATGGAATCTTATATATAATGGAATTTATATAAGTATGATACTTGAAGGTGATTTGAAAAGGGTATTATACGATACCCTTTTCGAAGTAAAGATATGGAAAATGCCCTCTGCTTGATATCTGCTTTATGGCCACATTGTGGATTCATTCTATATATATTATTCTCTCTGATTTTGGTTTTCCGGATGTGATACTCGAGTGTCCTACCATGGCGTAACCCATGGTCTTTTTTTTGGATAGCGTAATCCGTAAGGCAGAGATTGTTTAAAGTGTACGGATGTTTCATGGGGATCCAGGCGTAACAATTGTTATGTATCCTACGGTCTACATTTTTATTGTGATGGCGTAACCCGCAAGGAAGAGATTGCTTAAACGCTAGGATGTTTCATGGAGATCTAGGCATAACCATTGTTATGTACCCTACGGTCTACAGTTTTGTTGTGGTGGCGTAATCCGCAAGGCAGAGATTGCTTAAGGGTACGGACGTTCCCTGGAGGATCGAGGCGTAACCATTGTTATGTATCCAACGGTCTACAGTTTTGGTTATCATGGCGAAATTCGCAAGATAGTGATTGCTTAAAGGTACGGATGTTTCCTGGGGGATCCAGACATAACCATTGTGAATCTGCGATCCAGGTGATTTGTTAGGATTGTACTTTCATGTCGGTTTTGAAGGTTTTTCAAGTATTGTTCACTAAGTGTTGAAACAAGTCAACTAAGTAATTAAAGAATTCTAGCTTTGCGCCTGATCAACGCATGGCCAGAGTCTACAAGAACGAGGATAAATTTGTTGAAACATCGAGTTATAAAAGTATTTTCGAAAGGAAAATTTGTTTCAATATAAAAGTATTTTATTACATAAGTATTTTATTATAAAGGTATTTTATTATAAAAGTATTTCCAATAAAGAAATTCTATATTAATATTTGAAATTAAAATTCTTATGGTTCTAAATTAACTATTCGTGTTCGATACTATTCTTTCAAATCAACCTTATCTGCTCAGCTTTATTTATTCACCTATATTCTGTTTTCCCGAATTTACCTTCCTTTCCTTTTTGAATATAACCTTTAAAATATTGTTTATTTATATACTACATGGTTTAATAGAAAAAAATTTAATATTGTAAATATTTTAGAAGTAATTAACTAAATAAAACATATTTAAAGTAAATGATTATTGATTTATTAATAATAATTGAAAAGTATTTTGAGATAAATTTTGTAAACTTATGAATTATGGATTTAATATTCTCAATAGCTTCTTTGTAAATATAAGTAATGATGTAAATAATTGTTTTCAAATAGTTTTCATATATTTATAAAGGTGTTATTTAAACATATAAATGGTATTTATAAAGGAAGCAAGAAATTTTACAAATAGGTTTTGAAAAGTATTAAAGTATTAAAAGAAAATTAAATTTCAAATGAAGTTTTCCAATGTGAATATTTCAAGTAAAATTTATATAGTTTTAAATTAATTGTTTATTTTGTCTTTCAATCTATTTTTCTTTTTGGTTGTTTCTATCCTTCTACCTTCTTCCTTTTCGGGGATGAAAAGTTTTGAGTGGAGGAGAGTGTAACGACCCGTAAATTTTAATAATTTTTATAACATATTTAATTGAATTTTTGAGAAATTTTAAATAAAAATATTTTGAAATAAAAATTTATTATTTGGAATACGTCTATTTAAACATAACAATTAGTAAATTTTCATCTGATAATATTGAAGTTTATTTTCGTGTGGAATTATGTTCCAATTTAAATCAGTTAATAACAGTTCAAATTAAAAGTTTTTCTAAACCTAAATATGTCAACATGAGAAAATTTATTTAGAACATTCTGAATAAGACTGCAAAATTCGTTTCGCAAGATTCGGACGTTTCTAGCTCCGTTTGGATTTTTTTTGTACGGAATAGCAACGTATATCGGTACCAATTATCGACTTTTGACTGGATGATCATACCACTAATATCTGTATATCATTTTGATCGGCTCGTCGTGTTAATCTCTGCGGTATATTCAATTTTGTGTTTTGAAGTCCGATTCGCGGCGGAATCTGTAAAACGTCGGACCGTATCAGTACTATTTTGAGCCTTTTGGTGTTCTGTTTCTTTCAAATCGTGTAGCCGTCAGGTAATAAATGTTTGCCAGCCTACATTATTTTCCCTGGATTCACGGGCTGTCACTATTCCAACTAGCAATAGCTGGCATCCCACCACTTCAATTTATTAATTATTGGTGCATGAATTTTGGTCACTTCACTCCTTTATAGAACTTATATTATAACGTATGATTATTTTCTTCTCCTTGATATATAGCCTGCTCACCAGTGTTTTAAAAACCGTACCCTACCTCGGTCCGACCTCAAAAAACCCTGAACCTTGGACCACCATGGTCCGGAACTCAATCGGACCTCATTCATTCAAAAACCTTGGTCGGACCTTCAAACCGACGGTCCAACCATCAATGTTATCCGGTTGAACCACGGTTCTTTTGTTTTTTTCCTACTTTCATATCGTGTAATTCTCTCTCATTTTCATCTTTTGCATTGTTTTGAAGAAAATAAGTAAATATATATATTTTAAAAATCATAATCGTTCCAAGGTCTAAGCCACTAACTTCATCACTTTGTTCTTCACTGCTGCAAATTTCTCTAATACCATTATAAGACTCGTCAAGTTTGTCGTCATTAAACATCTATCGTTGTGCACTACTCTATTATATACAAAGTTGTAGTTGTGCACTGTAACAACATACAACTTCTATTGCACACCTTGAAGATCATTTAAAACCTGTGTACATAGCATTATTATTTCATAAATTTTGTGTATAGTTTGTAGTTAAACGAGCAAAATTTTCAAAAAAATAAATCACGGTTTCGACGCTTCAACCGGTTGAACCATCAAAACCTTAAACCTTCAATCATCGCGGTTCGAGGAACGGCACGGTTTTAAAAACTATGCTGCTCACCTTCTCTGTTGCCTCTCCTTGAAAATAGGATACTAAAACTTTTATACATTTATAAATTGTCCTAGAAGCATATGCCTTCTCATACTAAAGCTTTTATACATTTATAAATTGTCCTGGAAACATTTGCCTTCTCTCCTACTATCGCCTCCACCACCTGATAGCTCTGCCAATCATCCGCCCCCTCCCCCTTAACCAGCAGTACACCATCGGCCAAGGAAAAAAAAGAAAAAGAAAACACATGTAGTTGTTGCGTTCTTCCTCTCTCCCATGCAGAACCTAACGCAAGCAACAATCACCACCAAGACAACCCATTCACCGCACAATCCCGACCACCGCTTTCCACTTGACAACCGCTGCATTCACCACCCGAGTAGTGACCGACCAGCAGCCTCGTCACCGGCCTCCTACCGCTGTCCTCCACCCACCCAATGCCAAAACCATGCTCGTTTTCCCCTCTCTCTTCCGTCGTGCCTAACACATGATCCACTTCCGTCACGTTACCCACACGGCAACCTCAACCCAGCCGCCTAGTGCCGACCCCCCATGCCGAGGCTGCAGCCAGCAAACCCAGCTCTATGATTCGCCGCACCTTTCTCTTAGTACATAGGTATTGGGAATTTTGTGTGTGTGTGTATCATTTTATATAGTTATGTTAGACTATTTATGTTAGTTTATCTAAGTATATTTAGATATGTAAGTTGTATCATATGCATGTATATTATCCGTTGACAAAAATATATATCTAACTAAGCTTTATATATGCAAGATTAAATAATAATAATAATAATAATAATAATAATAATTATTATTATTATTATTAGCTCAGTCATAACCTGCAAATATGCCATATTCTAGGATGTACGGTATGTATGTATATATATGTGTGTGTGTGTGTGAGTGTGTGTGTGTGTGTATATATATGTATGTATGTACCTACTTTTTTTCATATTGTATATATATATATAAATATATTATACTACAGTATATGTTCTATTTTACAAAATTATGTTTATAACCTGATTTATATGATCTGCTTTTCTTAGTATCTGTATTTATAATAAAGTATGTTTAATTATATATATTTTTGATATATGAATATAGATGTTAGTATATATGGTCTGCTCATATATCATTGAAAAGCGTGCAGCCACTTTTGATTGAGATTTAACATATGTGTATATATATTAGCGTTGATTTTTAAGTATAGATATATATATGTTATATATCTGTAATAAAATGATAAGTATGTTCTCATATATATGCTATTTTGAAACAGTTTTGGGTTGTATTAATAAATGATTTTGAAAAATAAATTATATACTTTGATTTTTGTGTATGCATCAAAAGAAATTGATGATTTTGAGATATTTATGTGTGTGTGTAGATTTTAATATGTATGTGTTTGAAATTTATTTTGACTTTACAATAAGTATGGATCTTAAAGTAGAATATGTTATTTTATATAAGTTTTAGAATATTGATTTTTAGAAAATAATAATATTAATAATAATAATGAAAATGATATATATATATATATATATATATTCCATTTATATCAGGTTGATTTGATTTCGACTATTCCTGTTATCAGATTTGATCGTTGAATCCATGCCAATCTTACGTTGTTTTAAAATTCTTGCTTTGAATTTGCATCTCATTTCATTGTTCATTTCTCTAGCCTCGAAAGGTGAGCAAGCACTCACGATTAACATTCTTATAGTTATTAAATATGATTCAATTGAAACGACAATTGAAATATGCTGCTGTCATGATATATATGTTATTATCATGTAACTGTTCACCTGCGGGATATGAAACCATATCCTGTTGTTTATATTATGTTGTTATTGGTGATATATGTCTTTTATGTTATTATCATATCTGTTATCACTCTGCAAGTTCCCTGTTAGTATAGAACTCACTATGGATTGAAATGAAACATACCTAAACGGACTATAGAATAGGAGAAAATCATTATGGATTGAAATGATAGACCCAAGCGATTTTCATTTGCATTGAGTTTGGGATTGCGGGTTGAAATGATATATACATGTATATATTAAATTGCGGATTGAAATGATAAATATCCATATCACTTGACTATAGGATAGAAATTTATATGCCGACACCGTTGGTCTATATATAAATATTTTGAAAATGATTTCTGTGGTTTTGAAAGGGAATATATATATGGTTTTATTTAATATTGAAATATTTTATATAAATATGTTTTGGATATAAAGTAGATTTAATAATAAAACTAAATTAATAAAGTTTGATTTAATTAACATAATATGTTAAGTATTATATTCTTAAATCGATTTTCAAAGATTTATATAAGTAAGGAAGATAAGGTTGAATTGATCAAAATTGAACTTAGTTAGGAATTTTACTTAATTAAATTGTTTATAAACTATAGAATTTGGAATTTTAGATATGATTTTATAACTTGATTTTGATTCAAGTGAATTAATGGATATTCACGTTTAAAGAAATTGAAGGAAAATTATAGTAAACTGAAATTTAAGGTTATTCAAACGATATTGAATTACTACGTGGATATTCCTAGACTAGATTATAATGAAGCTAAACAAAAATTTATGAAATTGTTAAATTTAGTTTTGAAAAATGTTGAATATTTAAAGCCTTGAAATATATTGGAATTTAAATAGTCTATTTTGTGATTCAAATATGTATTTGAAATCGACATAAATTGAAATAGTTTATTTAGAAATTGATTTGAAATGAAATTGATAAGGTGAGATTGAATAGAATTTAAATTTGGAATTCGATTTGGTTTGAAATTTGGAATTGATAAATTGAGATGGAGGTTATGATTTCAAAGTATGGTTTTCCAAAGAATTATGATTTCAAAGTGTTTTGGTTTTGAATAATTTGGAAATGTATATATTTTGAAAGGAAATTATATTTTGGTTTTGAAGTATAAATTAATTTGAAACGAACATGGTGTTATAGTGTATATTTCGGCATAGTAGATAGTTCCACGGATCCTTAGAGGATGGGTATCCCAAACACCTTCTAAATTAATTGTATTTCAGTTGATATTTCATTTGAGTTGGATTTATTGATATAAGAATATTAATCCTGACTCGAATGTTTTGTATTTTGCTTTATGCTCGGGTCAGACCGAGGAATTCAGCATTTGACTCACCTTTGGAGTTTGGAGCTTCGCTTGGAAATCCAACTATCGATTCAGCTTTCAGCTTTTCCAGTTGTGGTTCTGAAAAGTCATCTGTTCATATTGGAGATTCAATATTTGAGATATTTTGCTTTAGTTTATTTCTAACTTTGATGTTTGTATAGTAGCTTCATGAGCTACTAGTTATCTATTCCGCTGCGTTATTATTATATTACTCTGTGTCTGCGATTCTGTGATTGATTTATTTACTGTATATGCTGAATTTTGCCAAATTTAAATTAACAGTCTGATATTTTGAGCAATTCAAGTCTGGCATGTGCGGAATCGAATGCTCGAAAATACCGGGTCATTACACAACATATGATATATCATCCAAACAATCATCACAAATAAATTTATTTCTCACTTGCATAAAAATATCAGTGAGTCAGAAAGAGTAAGTTGTACTCACAATGGTTCCATAGCAATTGCAGTGTTTTATTCCGAATAAAATCAAACAACCGTTTAATTTTACCTTAAGTTTACACTAGCTTCAATCAACTCCAAACCAGCTCCAAAATGTAGCGCTCATCAATACGGACCCAATGCAACTTGTTTCGTCAAAAACGGACCTTGTATGAAAAGGTTACACATTTTTAAAGTTTATACAGTTTAATATATATGTAAATTTCAACTTTTATTTATTTTATTTAACCTAGCTTCAATCTGGGCCGTGCGATTTTGCATCATGAAATAAGCTTGAATTCCTCATTCCTAATGCTTGGCCAAGGCTTGAAATGAAGATTGGCCGAAAGTATAGAGAAGAAGTGGTGGATCTTTGACCTTGAATTCTCAAAATTAAACCTGAAAAATAGGTCGCTTCTCTCTTGTTTTTGACTCTCTTACTCTCAAAATTTAAAAAATTTGTTAGCTAAAAAGTTGTTGAAAATTCTCTTCACTTGAATTAAAAAAAAGAATCACTTGATTTTTTATTAATTTTGAGAAAGATATGGTCAAAAGAAAAAGAGCTATTCTTGGATTCACAAATATAAAGCCTGAAAATGTACTTTAAAAAATTGAGTTTTAGGTATAGCAAACCTAAAATCTGGAAAAAGTAATCAACATAAAAGTTGTAGCCACTGGAATTTTTTATGGTTTAAAAAAAATAATTTCTTAATTCGGATCAGCTATGAACAAGCTATGATCAAAATAAAATAACATATTCTCTGACTTAAAAACTGGGCCTGAGAATGCACTGGAAAGAAGTGGATTTTTGACATGGTTAGTTTTAGAATGAGGCAAAGTGGTCAACACGAAAGTTGTAGCTATTAGAAAAATACATGATTTGAAAAACAGAACCTTGCAATTTAATTCAGTTTTGAAGAATTTATGGCCGAGAGAAAAGAGGTTAAATATGGGGGAAATAGGAGTTTGATTTGAAGAGAATGAACATTGATTTTATTTTGAATATTTTATAAATATTTTGACACTATTTCTTTCTAATTTTTTCCTTTGGCTTGGAAGACATTAAAGAGAAGAGGAAGAAGGTGAAGAAGCTTGAGAAAAGAAGAAGAAGAAATGTGAATGAGAGTAAAGAAGGAGGTGGGTATTTATAGAAAAAGAAAGAAGTGGTAATTTACCAAAATAACCTCTTACCAAATTGCCAAACTAACCTTACTTCAAACTAAAGAAAACTCTATTTTTTCAAAACATAACATCATTCTTTTACTTCTTACTTTATGTCTTCATCCCTTAAGAGCCAAGCTAAGTAAAATAATAATTATGTTGGTTTTGATGTGATATTGATTTGATGTTTACTTTTTCTTAATTTTGTTAATTCATACTTTTGTTAATTCTTACTTTTGTTAATTCTTACTTACTTTTACTAATGACTTATAGAAGTTTTCTAATCATATTTATTAATATTAAACATGTTTTAGTTATTAAAAGGTGTAATATATGTTAAAGCGTGTTAACAAAGGTGCAACAACATTGCAACAACTTTTAATCTACAAAACGTTGATTTGCGATAAAATGTTTTTAAAATGTTTTACGGTCATATTTTGACGTTTTAGCTAAACTATTCATTTATGTAAACCAAATTAAAATGAACTTTTTTACTTCTTTAAATAAATTAAAACATATCTCTTTATATTTTAAAACCATATTTAATTAATATCAAAATCTCTGATTTTACGGTGTTTGTAAAACTGACAAAATGCAACAAATTTTGGTTATTTTGTAAAACGATTATTAACATACTTTTAAATCTTTTAATATACTTTTATTATCTTTATTAGATGTTTTGAATAAGATTTAACTTATCAAATATATATTTAAACTTATTTAATTAGGCCATTATTTATTATTAACAAAACTTAACTTTTGTCGATTTGTTCTAAAATCCAAATTTATACTTTTTAATTTATTAACTATAACAATAGATAATTATTTATTATATATAACATATTTATTTAAGTTTTAAATTCCTTTTAAATATAAAAATAAAATCTCTCATTTTCGAAGTAGCGAAATTATGGGTCGTTATATTGACCATGTCGTAAAAATCACTGGATTTATCAACTTCGGTCTGGAGGACCACCACCTTATTTATGTACCGCTCCTTATCTCTCCTCAACTGAGCATGCTCCACCTTAAAATTGTCAGTCTCAGCTTGATATGAGTCCTTCTCCTTTTGCCAATTGCCCCAAGACTTCTTCAGCTCGGCTAAGGCCTCTTCCGCTTTCTTCACTTCGCCCTAAAGGGAGCGGATTCACTCTAGATCCTTCTGCTGAGCCTCATCCACTGAAATGATAGCCATGTCAATCTGCGTCTTATATAGGTCGGCAGCCTCTTTCCTTTCCTCTTCCTTGGCCTTCGTTATCTAAGAGGCGCGGCATGCTTCGACTTCCTTTAACTTAGCCTCTTTCTCCCTGAGCGCCTTACGAAGGTCCTTCATCTCTAGACGCGACCACACATTGGCATTCCCAACTTCTTCACTATCTTTGGTCAAATGGGACTGATAATCAACAATGTCTTTGGCCTTATCTGTAATCTGGACCATTCTCGTTATCAAGTTAGCAAAATCAAGAGTCTTCGCCTCATCTAGGATCCGGACCAAGGGATTTCTAGGTAAAAGGAACTCGGCGTCAGTATCTGCCGCATGATGACCCGCATAGTCGGGATTTATATCAGGATGACTCTCAAAGGGATTCGTGTTGGCTGTTGATAATCCGAGAAAAAATGGTCAACAATGCCCTCTCCCAACTCATCTGGCACTTTGTGCACTTCAGAACCCATCGGATAGTGACGGCGGCGATAAGAGGAAGTTTAGGAGCCAGGGGAGGTGGCTTCCTTATCCGGGGACCTTGCATGTTTCTGTGATGACTCGCGACTCTCTCCCTTATCCGAGCCTGATGGGGTCTCCTTAATATTCTCTTGCATAGTTCTTTCCTCCTGAAAACTCACCTTGAAAGAAATGGAAGCCATTTTCATCCGTTTGAACTACTCAAGCAGCTTGGAGACTTCATTCCTCTTTAAGATTCTAGAATATGGGCAACAACGTTAGATCTAAGAAAGCGAGAAAGCATAAAAAAATACGAAACGCTCAAGACACCAAGACACAGCAAGCTACTACAAACTCTTAGGGTAGACTAGATCATATGGCCGAGGGCGAGATCTCACTGAAATAAGGAATACCCAGGGATGGGACTCCACTAGAAGGAAGGAGAACACACGGCGACCGGACTTCATTTGATTGAAGAGCAGGAGGAGGCTGGGACCCATCGAAAATTAAAAAAATTCAAGAAGTATCTCAAAATCGGTACAGTAATCAAGAGTACCTGTAGAAAGCCTGAACTCGCCAATTCCTACTCCACCTTGTGCTGGAAGAGGTGATATTCCACCCAGATCACCCGAAGCCACGTTCTTTTGGGAAAGATCGACGATAGGAATCGACCTTGGGACCGGCTCGGATTGTTCCAATTGCTCGGGCCACTCGTTCACAGCCTCGGCATTCTTTAAAGGATCCAAGCCCAATCCCTCGCTGGTTATAATATCCACGTCTGGAGATATATGAACATCCCCTTCCGTTGCTTCAGAGTTTCTCTCTGATCCTTCCTCCTCTTCACTTTCTACTCCCAAATGAGAACCTCCCTCGTCGCCAGGGGAAGGAGCATCTTGAATACGCAAAGGTTTCCCCGATTGGGGAGGACGAACTGTGCTTTTCTTATGTCTCGGTTTCTTCGGGATTCAGCTACACCACCCTCCTCATCTGGGCCCTTACCTTTTTCTCTGTCGCCCCCGTCTCCTCCGGCTCCCACTGCTCTCTCAACAGAACTTGGCTTAATCTTGTACACAGACTATATGGGGCCGACCAGTTGTAGAATCGAAGGGCAACATCACGGAGAAGGAATGAGGCTTCTCGCTCGGCCTACGGGATAGCCAATATTTCCTTGGCCATCTTTTTTAAACCGTCATCCTCTGCCGCCTTCACACAACCTGAAAATTATGGAGCAATAGGAAGCTAGGTCGATAGAAAGCTTAGAAAAGCTAATACAATAACTTATAGCTAGAAGTAAAGCATGTTGGGCCATGGTATCAACACGTATAAAGAAATATTCCTTCTTGAACATACTAAACTTAGAACATAGATCCAGGATAGGTTTGAATTTGTGAGCAGACTCTAAACTGATAAAAGGAATCCCCTTCAGATAACTCCTCACGTTATACAGATATCTGATCTCTCTATGAGTGGGGGGTCTCCAATACCGCTTCATGATTATCAAGTATAAACATGTCAGGATAGCGTAAGAGTTCGACTGAAGTTGCATGGGAGCGACCTTCAAATAGATCACGAGCTAGCAATCCAGTTTGTAAGCGGGGAAATCGCGCCACACATACGAGATACTTGTTATATGCCATATAACTGCATAGTGGAAAACATGCTTTATCATCTGGACCAGGTAATATCATGTGTTGGCGGTCTATCCCAAATAAAGTAGCTATAGATTTAAGCTTCTCTATCATCAGCATGTTGGGATAACACTCCGAAGGCCTAACCAGCGGTTGAGGAGCGTAGCCTTCGACTAAAGAATAAGTGAAACTGGTTTGCTTGGGAGGATTGACTGGAGCATCAGAAAAAGAGGGACCAGCCCCGGCAAGCTGTGAAGCCGCAAACATGGAACAGAGCTCGCAACCAGAAGACATATTCCTATGCAAGAAAATAAAAGTCAAGCGAAGGTCCAAATCATAAATGAAAGTTGAAATGTGCATGGGAACCTCCTATCATCTAGCCCAATTGAATCCTTACCCCTTACCTTGCCGTCTAATGGGAAACGCGCGTTTGGCTTGGCATAACCACAGACCATGTGCTTGGCCTATCTGGTCCTGCATTACCCTATGCCGAATCCCGAACCAAACTCACCACACACTAACTACTGATCCGAAGCATACCCTCCTATGGCCTTCCCTAGACAGTATTTATTCTCTAGGCCTATGCTAGCTTATCCGGATTAAAAAAACAAGAGACTCCTTAGTTCTAACGTTATACTAGAAAATAAGAATACGGCCACTTGAGTCTCTACCAGCAGCAAACTCAAGTACCATGAACAACAGTATTAGTGCAATATGGGTAAATCCTTCCCCTCTTTGAAACTCGCACTAAAAACTATGCTCACAAGCTCTGGTCCACCATATACTCGACCATCTTCTATTTACAAAGAAGATGTACATATGGAAAATGGACTCAAATCCTCTATGTCAGATGGAATTCATAAGGAAAATAGACTTGATTCTTCAAAGCGGTACAAAATAGAAAATCAAAGCCCTAAGCACAACAAACTCCATACATTGTTATATGCTAACTTGTGAAGTACTTTATAAATACCAAAGTTTCCACTTCACTATTTCCCAATGTTCACTGATTGGGTTGTACATATGTTGAATAACACTATCCACTTCACGGGCATAATCTTGCCTTTAACACACAATTGCATACATAAGTCGGCCAACTACACTAGAGCCAGGTATAATGGATATATACCTTTTGTCTTCTTTCAATATAAGAGATGTGTCTTTAGTCAACCTAAAATGAAAGTCTAATAAAGCGCCTACTTGGTGTTTTCCCTACCAAATCAAAGGAAAATGAAAATGTAAGAGGAATAATTGAAAATCAAAGAAAGGGACATAGTCTAAAATGGACTTTATGAGCGGTTAACATGTAACCCAATTATAATCGTAACATGATCCGTTATCATGTGATTGCCAATAATCAAAACATAGTCTTAAGACATAAGATTCATGGTACTATATTACTTAGAAAGGTTCATGGTTCTCTAACATCGAAAGACCATCGCACATCATCATGTGGGATCTTCTATGAACTTAGATACAAAAAACCCATAAAAAAACCTCAGTAACCATTCTACAATCGTTCCAAACAATAAGTACATAATCTATTGAAGCCCTCAACGGTCGAGAGTAAATCAATGTCCATCGTAGGAGAAACATTACATGCACTGCCTAGTTGGTATATCAATATCTCATTCTCAAAACACTAAATGACTAGGAACATTCAAGTATAAGGGTTTATAAGTATAATCTAACACTCATGTTTATGAACTTTTTCGTAGCTACGATCAACTAAACATTTGTCCTAAGTGTTCCTACTTGCATGTTATAATGAACATCTGGAAACATTAACTACAAAGGACACTTTAAAGACAAATTGTATGGTATAAAGAGATTAGTTATAAGAGTCAAGCACACAATCAATTTACATAATTGTCTATAAGGGAACTTGTAACTCTATCACAAGTCTAATATGACACGATAGTTGTTTCAGTGTTAATTGCACATTTTCCAAAGATTGCATTACGACAAGTTGTTGGTTCTTTATATGTTACTGGATCACCACCATCACTAAGGTTTACCTTAGTCAGGTGTTTTATTTATTTATATTACCTTCTTTTAAGAATGTTAGAAAATAAAGACCTAATGTTTTCGACCCTTTGTCTCTTACATTTATGGCGTCCACTATAAGAATTTTGATTTTTAGTAGCACTCAAAAAACGCTATTAAAAGTTTTAGTAGCGTTTTGATGAATGTTGTAATAAGGCCCACGACTAAAAATACCTGATTTTTAGTTGCACTTATTTCAGCGCTACCATAAATCGTTTTACTGCAGCGTTTATGAAACGCCACTAAATTCTTTTTTTGCAGCGTGTGTAAAACGCTACCAAAAGGTTTTTTGACGCTACCAATAGAATTTTCAACTTTACCCCTACTTTACGGTTGCGTTTACTCAATGCCACTATATGTAATTTCGTAGCGTTTTTGAAACGCTACTAAAAGTTATTGATCATTTTGCATCATTTTTCATGCTATTATTTCCTGTTGATAGTCTATTTTATTTCTACTATATCAATAAACAATCACTCACATAATCATCATATTCGAACAATTAAAAAAATATTAATCATATAATCAAATAAGATATCCATAACCATTCTAATACAGTAGATTTTCTATAAAATGACCAACATACAATACCATTCGTATATAAATTTACACATCTAATACTAATAAAATGTTATACCAAACCGGTGCTAACAAAATGCTTGATTATCCATAATTCTTTGTTGCATGCAGAAGTGAAAGCTAGCACCACAAAAGTTCAACCTTGCTCTCTTCGAAAGTCCAATGCATGCACAAGTGAAAGCACAACGTATAGATAAACAATTATGTTAATTCGTAGGACTACAAATCTGATATCAAACATCTACAACATTGTACAAGTGTATCATTCCCATCTACGTGTATGCTGCGAATTCCATAAGCCTTGCCTTTTACTACCACTCCATCACCTGCACAGTTCATTTATTATAAGTTATCTTGCAGCTTTCTGATATGTGTAAAGAGGGAAAATATACAATAATATAACTTAAGTTCAGTAAACATTTACTTCGAAATTGCTCTGTAGCAGGAGTGCTAATAGCCCAACCATTATTTCTGCAGAAGAATATGAATGGAACCCCCATCACAGAAGCAAAGTTCAAACCAGCATGAAAATCACCCTATATTTATTGTTATTTGTTAAATTTTGCAATACCCCAAAGTGATATTATAAAGCTAAGTTCTCAAAATTGTTCTTAAGCTAAGACATGAAATTCTGATGAGATACAACATGAAGTTTATGATTTTATATACTATTGATGCACACAATTTTAATAAGAATTCGTAAGAATATCTGAATGATCAAAAGATCATCAACTAAGAATCTTCATAAGTGTTTGTTTTCCATGATATCACTAGCAATTAAGAGAAATTTGTGTAAAAAAACAAAAATATAACTGGAAAAATAGAGAAGATGGTATGCTCTGGTTTGTTTTCAACTGTAACTCAAAAGTTTGATGATCCAAATAAATGCATACACGTTAGAACAAAGAACTGTGCATATAATTTGTTTAGTAAGAATTTTGTTCAGTGATTTAATTATGAAGTAGAACTTACCTTTTCATCAACAAATTGGGCCCAAAAATGTTCAACAACACGATGGTAAGGAGAAGAAGGCATAATATTAGGCCTGCAACTAGACCAGGCTTCATCAATGTACTGAACAATGATCAATAATTCAAGCACAGGCTTGCCGTTGTGAAGCAATACAGGCACCTTCTTATTGACAGGGTTTGATTTGAGTAGCAGCTCGCTTTTGTTTGTTAAATCTTCTTCCAGAAACTCGTACTTAATGCCCTTCAGATGCAATGCAATTCTTGCCCGCGGCACGTATGGGCCGACTATTGTGCCAAGCAGCTTCAGTTCATGTCCTATCATCATTGCTGCACATGCACAATAATAATTAAAGTTAAATCCTCATGAGTATGTAAACGGTATATATAATATATGATGCCTTCAAAGGAAAATACAGAAAGAAAGAAACTTGCCTTGAGCTCTGCACCGAAGTCTTCCAAACAATTATGTTAATTCGTAAGGCTTTAAATCTAATATCAAACATCTACAACATTGTACAAGTGTATCATATTATAAATAATATCATATACATAACCAAAGTTATAAACGAAATGAAATAAATAAAGTCCAATCTTACAGTTATATATAAAATGAATTAGTTATATTATTATTATTTATAAAATGTAGTTATCTTAAACTTAGTTAATTTTATAAAATTTATTTAATTTTAACAAAGCCTAGTTAACGTTTATTAACTTGGTTAACTTAATTTATTATTCTTATTATTAAAAATCAGTTAACTTAATTATATTATTGTTATTATTATTATAAAATTTGTTCAATTTTATAAACTAAGTTAATTTATCATCATCATGGTTATTTACAAATCTTTGTTAAATTAGTTATATTATTATTATTTATAAAATTTAGTTAACTTAAACTTAGTTAACAAAATTTAGTTAATTTTTATTAACTTTGTTAACTTAATTAATTTACCATTATTACTACTAAAACTTGGTTAATTTAATTATATTATTATTATTATAAGCTTAGTTAATGTTTATAAACATAGTTAATTCATCATCATCATCATTGTTATTATTTATAAAAATCTTTGTTAAATTAGTTATATTATTATTTATAAATTTAGTTAGCTTAAACATAACTAATTTTATTAAACTTGTTTAATTTTAACAAGAGTTATTTAATTTTTATTAACTTGGTTAACTTAGTAAATTTATTATTATTATCATTATTACTAAAACTCGGTTAACTTAATTATATTATTACTATTATAAATTTAGTTATTTCTATGAACTTAGTTAATTCATCATCATCGTCTCATCATTATTTATAAAACTTTGTTAAATTAGTTATATTATTATTTATAAAATTTAGTTAATTTAAACTTAGTTAAATTTTATTAACTTGGTTAACTTGATTAATTTATTATTTTCATTAATATTAAACCTCGATTAACTTAATTATATTATTATTATTATAAACTTAGTTAATTTTTATGAACTTGGTTAATTTTTATAAACTTAGTTAATTCATCATAATCGTCTTTATTGTTTATAAAACTTTGTTAAATTAGTTATATTATTATTATTTATAAAATTTAGTTAACTTAAACTTAGTTAATTTATAAAATATGTTTAATTTTAACAAAACTTAGTTAATTTTTATTAACTTAATTAACTTATTTAATTCATCATTATTATTATTATTAAAACTCAGATTAACTTAATTATATTATTATTATTATAAACTTAGTTAAATTTTATAAACTTAGTTAATTCGTCATCATCATTATTATTTTGTAGAACTTTGTTAAATTAGTTATATTATTATTATCTATAAAATTTAGTTAACTTAAACTTAGTTAATTTTATAAAACTTGTTTGATTTTAACAAAACTTAGTTAATTTTTATTAACTTAGTTAATTTATTATTATTATTAAAACTCGATGAACTTAATTATACTATTGTTGTTGTTGTTATAAACTTGGTTAATTCTTCTTCATCATTATCATTATTATTTATAAAACTTTGTTAAAAACTTTGTAATTAGTAATCTAGAACTTTAATTTAAATTCAACTATGTTAAAGGAAATATATTTACACATAACCATGACTTTGACCTTAAATTCATCTACAGTTTTGACCTTTTATTTTAATATTGACTAAGCTAACTGAGGAATCATTAAACCATAAATTTATAGAATCTGCATCCTTTGATTTTTAGAGCCGTAGCACTTCAAAATTGAAGGTTAACCATGGTTAAACCGAGGTTGGGTTGGATATTTAAAACACTGATCAAAAGTTCACTCTTTGACTATTAAACAGTGGCCTAAACATGGATATTTATTGTACAATTTTTTTCCACAACAAAATGCTAAATAATTGGTCCAATATGTAGGTTACGAAAATTAAATGGAGAGATTACCTGATTTATCTAGTGCTTCATTGGTCGAGTCTTAAAATAATTTGACACTTCGTATAATTTGTGGTAGTCATGGGTTTGTTGCATCCATCATACCCACTTTTGACAATATTTACTTTTGTATTCCATTTTAAGCCTTTTTCATCTATATTTCCATTTTAAGCCCTTTCCATTTATATCCCTTTTCACATCTCTTTGATTTAAAGCCCTTTTCATCAATCAGCCACCTGAAGGAACAACTAAAATGAACATATCCAAGCTTAAGTCGTAGCTCGCCGGATCATGGTAACCATATAATTAAATATGACATACTGATTAAATCATCTAACCAATAAAATCAATATAGTTATAATCATGTAATATGCCGGACTAATGCTTCTTTAAAGTAACTAATAGTCATGTCTTCTATGCTAAAATAATGATCAACATATTATGCCAAAAAACAATTAACCAATATGACATGTTGATAAGTAGTACCATGTGCACAATAAAGAAATATCATAAAATTCAAATTAACCAATTTTTTTAAATACTTCAATATCAACTGGTTTTGGGTAGAAAAATAGCAGATATGGAAGAACATGCACTTCAGGAATAATTACCTGGCTTGTATGTTTTATTAAAACTCTATACCCCTTCTTATTGATCTGGCTTGTAGGCGATGAAATGAATGCATTTGATTTGACAGATGTTGTCAAATCTGATGATTCTGCAGTAGGCGTTTGGGTACTCCTTCACCTCTGATACTTCATTCAAAACTTGTGCATCGTCGGTGCATCCGAACATGGGAAGCTTCCACATTGTCCAGTACCATCCATCACAGTATCCTGGTGAGTTTCCAGTCCCACGGTACACAAATCCTTCCTGTACGGATCTAGTAAAATACACTTGTTACCATCCTATTTACTTAGTGAGCTAGTATGGCATTCATGTATATTAATTAGTCAGGTTTTAGGGCTTACATGGCTAAATTCTAAGCAAGGGATCCATCCATTGCGGATAAGGTACTTAACATTTTCAGGAGCTGTGCATCGGTTAGAGTTGGAAGGTAAGAGGGTCTTGAATTTCTTGATTCCTTCAATTGGCCATACCTGTATAACCATATAATACATCATATATTCCTCTTGTTAAATTATAGAACTTAGAAAAATGGAAATATGAAAAAGGATATATATATATATATATATATATATGTATATATGTACCTTTATGCATTGAACTCTTCTACCATTGCTAGGCAAATTAGAGAAGTTAGCATTGGAATTTTTGGTAACTGGGAAGCTTGACATTTTGGTGAATTCTTTACATATCAATCCACACCTTTCATTTCTACCTCATCATCCACCATCCACTGGATCACGCAGCAGCTCTTCTCTGTAAGGTTTATGGTTTCTCATGCCATTATTCCATATAAAGCCAAAATTTGAATTGAATTATATTTATCAACAGCCACATCACCCAATCTCCAATAGCCACATTATCCAATCTCAGTTTCTAATGCCATTACATGCAAATCCAATAATGAATTGACTATATTCCTCATAAGCTTGATACAGATTCTTTTGCAATCTTGTAGTGCAGCATTAAACGAGGATGAATCACCTGAAACCCTATCTGAGCATTTTCCTGTAGTCAACATGTCCACCTCAAACTCAAATCACAAAACTAGCAAAAAGTCACATCCTT
The DNA here is from genome assembly GCA_030765085.1 of Allium cepa. Lineage (NCBI taxonomy): Eukaryota > Viridiplantae > Streptophyta > Magnoliopsida > Asparagales > Amaryllidaceae > Allium > Allium cepa. Next base: position 694,367,882 of record CM060934.1, read on the forward strand.
CTACTGAATCTACTTCCAGCAAAGCATCGCTCACTTCAAATGTGTACACTTCTGTGCATGTCGTAAAATTCAAACCAAAACTTCCCTAAATCGCCTACTCAATCTCAACAAACTTTAACAAGCACTTTTCCCCCCATGCAAGCAAACAAATCTTTCTAAATTTACCAAGTTAGCAGCTACATCCTTTAGTAAATACCTTATTCCCAAATACAAGAAACTCACTTATCATACAATGATTCAAGACCAATCTGACACAAATATCAACATGCGGATTATGGCCTAACACAAACATTTAATACCAAAATGAACCATATCCCACAAGCCACATATAAACGGTCTACACCACTTATCTCCTTCAACATTCTCTTATCAGAACCACCCATTCCTATATTTCACCAAAAATCGAAGAGAAAGAAAGAAAAATAAACAGAAGCCATGGCATCTTATAGGATAAGCAGCAGCAGAAGCAACACTCAGTTTCTCATTAAATGAATGGCTGGCAAGAAAGCAGTAGCCACCAAAAAGGTAAGCGAACTCCATGGAGCTTACAATTCACATTTGAATTAACTTCATTTTATTGTTCACCATTTTGTCCTTTTCTTCTACCCGAAAGGTTCAGTGGTGATCCCAGTAGGCAAACCAAGCTTGACGTCAAACAACGGAGCATCTCGGCCAGTAAAACTGCTATCGAACGTGGAAAAGTTGTGCCTTCTAACAAAGGCTGAAAAGGCCGAGCTTCTGTCCACAGCAGAGAAGTTTGGGATGTCTCTGTCCATGGTAGAGAAACTGGGCCTGGTGTCCAAGGCCGAAGAGCTCGATGTGTTGTCTGCCGCCACGGACTCGGAGACACCATCGGCCCTTCTAGGGCTCAGCCTCGTCCTGCTGCTTGTGGGGCCCACTTGCGTGTTTTTCATGCCCGAAGATAACGTGTCTGAGGCTGCGGTGCAGTCCCTGGTTGCTTTGGTTTGTGCTTTTGGTAGGTATGCTATTTTGCTGCTTCCACTTTTGTTTCCAACTTGCAAAGATGATAAGGATGTTGTTTGTGGATTTGTGTTCCGTTTCATTTGTCTGTAATTGTTCAACCTTGAAAGTCACTAGAGAAGTACTAGAGAAATGAGTTTACTATGATGTAATGCCAATCTGACACAAATATAATTCATTTTAAAGGGAGAGAAAAATTAAAAGTTCTAAGATCGAACCTGCTACTTCTGTGTAGCACTAGGCTTTTACGGTTGGTTTTTCTTCTTCAATGGCACTTTCATACTTTGAAAATGGAATATTTCAACTTAATATAGCTCATACAACTTTCAGCAACACCAGAATACTGGTATACGCAGTTCAAAGCATAATTACCAAGGGTATCTACTATGGCATTAATTGTATATACAGTGAAATATTGTTGAGTGTATTTCTATGCAATAAAGAACATTTTATATCTTCTTAAATAGTTGAACATCAACAACCAGCAACTTACATTCATGAATAAAATGAAGTAACCATTCCACTAACTTCAAATAGAATAAGTGTGTTATGACCAATATAACCATGATTTATAGTGTAAATAAATACTAAAAGAAAAGGAAATAAAATGATAATAATCAAAGGTAACTTGTGAAATACAGCAGCACCTAAAATAGATATACATTCTATCGAACACCTTATGTGTGGTTGTAGAAATAATATTAACCTAAAATTCAATCTAGATTCTGTCAAATATTGTTAAGTTTATTTGTAGCACCAAGGAAGTGAATATAGTCATTATACCTCTTGGGTGTAAGAAGTGTGAACTTTTCTATCGAAATAGCTCATCGTCCTCTTCCTGAAGACCTAGGATCATAATTAAACCCCAAAATTCAAAATTAGCATTAGAAGAATGCAAATTTCTTAACTTCATCACTTACATGGAAGAAATCAACATCCTCTTGAGTGATAGAGAGGATCGACGCATATTAGATCGAGTATGAAGAGCGGCAGTGCGTTGGAGAGGAATTGATTAACTGTGAAGAGGAGCAGCGCATCATAGAGGATTAGCGTGATGATGAGGATGGAGGAAAAATTGAGGGGGATAATGACGATGAGGAATTTGGATGTGTAAATTTTTGGAAGTGAATCAAAATGAAACACATAAACTAAAATGAAAAACGTAGCAAGTAAAAAGTTAGGCAACAACTTTTGGTGGAAGTTAAGAAAACGCATAGGCGGGGTGAGCGAAATTATTTGGCAGCGTTGAAAATATGGCATAAAACAATAATAGATGCACTTGCCTTCAAACGCTACTAATAAGTGCAACTAAAAGCAAATTTTCTTGTTGTGGTCCTATATTCAAATTTGGTTCTGGAGATTCTTTATGGATCATTTTAGAAGCAATATGATCTGTGTATTATATTCCAAGGAAGATTTATGCATACATAAAGAATTCAAGATCAATTGATTCAATGATTTCATTCGTGTCTAGTTTCAAAAGTCTACAAGTAGAAATAATCTTGGTTACTCTATTAGATACACATTTATGTGTTCTACTTCCTGTTGATTTTTGAATTTGGATTTTTCACATATGTTTGACGTCCCCATTATTTCAAAAGATTATTATTAGGTTTCAATTAAACCATAATTCATGGGATGTTTTAATGACCCTTTTAACAAGAACTCTATTATGATATAACATGCACTTGATAGTGTCTCCTCTCACCAACAGTCATAGACCCTAAAATATAAAGTTTATCACATTCATTAAATCGTAACATTTCTTCCTATAACACCATTCGATTTTCGGGAGTATGATGGTGTAAATTCATGGACTATGTCATTGGATTCACAAAATTCTGACGATTTTGTGTCATATATTCACCACCTAAACGTATTACTTTAATTTTACAATTCAATTGAATTTCAACTTCTACATTACATATTAAAATTTACTAAGAACTTTGTCCTTGCTGTTTTGTAAGTGTACGAACGCATAATTCGAATAATCATCAATATAAGTTATAAAGTAATTACTTCCTCCACATGAAACTTTACTGCATAAATCTATAGTATCAGTGTATTAGTCTAAGCAACTTAGACGTTCTAGTTATTGGTTTATTGATTTACAAGTAATTTCCATATGCACATAGTTTCATCCTTGCTAATATTTTCATTATCTCATTTTGATAATTTTTATGTTATACATAATTCGAATAGAATTATATTTCATTAAATATTCTTCAATCAGTCTATTACAAGTGTTCTTTTCCAATGAACACACTGTTTTCACACATGACATTAATCGACTCAATGACCATTGACAATCTTCAAAAACCTTTCCTGAAGTAAACTTTAAATTAATTTTTCCAATTCCAATTTTGACACGGACATCATGCCCATTTCAACTACTTTTGATGTCGGGTTTCTTTATAAGCTTGAAACCAAGGCTTATCATTGTAGATATGAAGGGCATCACCTATACTAACCACCATGCATCTTCAACTCTAAATGAGTGGGCATACTCCACAGCTTGAAATGGTTGTGGTGGTTCAAATTTAGCATCATTAAGTTTACAAATAATGATATTTAGTTCATGGGCTTGGGATATAATAGAATTATCATATTTCGTCTTATAGTAAATGTAATTACTAACTAATAACTTCTGGCTACTTGCCTCTTCGATGTGGTACTTAACATCTAGATCAATAAAACCTTCACGCTAGTAATAGTTCTATGTGTACTAAATACTAAGTCGGGAGGCACATTTAACATGTATCTTATATAAGGAAAGTCTTCATTCTTTGGTTTTTTCCTTAGTTCATTTAACTCTTGGTTTCATTTTACAGAATCAATGGCACTTTCATCATGAATTGATTCTAAGTCATCACTTATGATATGACTCAAACAAATAGTAGTGAAAAAGAACAAAATTGTTTTCTATGAACTTGTAAAACTAGTTCCATCAAATCGCTGAAGGTCGGTGGAATCCTAGTTCATCACCCAAACTGGTTGAGCTGGTTGCACTAATGTTTCGATGAGTAGCAAATCTCGAATTGAAGACAATGTCGAAACTTTTGCTATTAAGACTGAAATTATCACTCGAAGGCACAATTTAATCATTGTCTTTCAACAATGTTATCCTCTATCTTAGAGGATTAACGGAAAACATTCTTCCATGGTATAGTGGAGTAAATCTATGTAAGAAGTGATTAGCTACACAAATAAGAATCATAATAAATAATGCTATATTTCTTTTGAATTCAAAAATATGTATTATTAGGAGGTCACTCACCATCGTGTATGAGAGCATATTTCAAAGATAATTATTGCTTGTTGGTACTGATTGTTGAAACCTAAACATCTTTTCTAATAGCTAAAATTGTTAGCTTTCAAATTCATATTCAAATGCCGATAAAATATACCTTGAAAAGAAGTGCTACCATGCACCTCTATAAATTTTAGATAATTTAATTTGTTAATTTAATTAATCTTGTTATTTAATATTGAAAGAGATAAAGAGTTGTAAGGTAATAATGAAATTATAACTAAGATGAAGCGTAACAAGGTTAATTAAAGTTAATAATTAATGAACTGGAATGAAATTCCAATTAAATGTTAATGGTAACAATTATTATAAGTTAACCATTTATTTAGTCTATTAAATTAAAACTGGCAATCAGTTGCAATAAATCTAAATTAAATGTTATTTTAGGGTAAATTAAGGGTTGGGAATAGTGTTAATTTTAGTCATATAATGATATTTTGTTGAATTAAGAGAATGGGTAACAAGACTTATCAATTTACTAAATGTTAAATCATAATAATTAGATTAATTGCAAGTAAATGAAATTAAGTATCTATATATTACGTTATTTGAAATTTAGATAAAAATTGGAGAACATCAACATGCTAAGATATGAACCAATGTTAATTTCATCTATCTGATAATAATGGATTGAATATAGGATGAAAGGTCAATTAAATTGGATTATTGGGAATTTAGTTTGTAATTACTGAATTGATTGAAATTGAAATTTAAACATTGAAACTGGTGGAATATCCCATAATAAATTAACATGGAAATTTGTTTAAAGGGTTCTAAATTTACCAAGTAATTCAGAATGATAAAATTTATAAATAATTAAATTTGAATTGAAAAGGTGATTTAATAAATTATAATTTATTTAATTAATGTAAAAATAGCCATTTTGACCACTGACTCGGAATTCGACGAAACCAGTTTCATCGGATCCATAACGGTGAATTATTATAGGATTTCGAGTTTTGTAACGATTGGACTTGTCGTTTGATCGTACGAGCTCGAAACATCCACAAATCAATTTAATCGAAATCAATTGAAATCAATTTGAAATAGCTTGATTTTAGCATAACTTCTTCATATGATGGGATTTGGACTTGATACATGTTCCATCGATTTTAAAATATTTTAAAACATCTATTTTGATATATGGGTTGACGCGTTTTCGTTCCGGAGTTAGAACGGGCTTTTCGGACCATTTGTCGTTCAACTTTCAATCCAAATCAATCCGGTCCATTCTAATTTCAGCTTTGCCTATATTTATTTCGTTATAAACCCAAGCAGCCTTTCTAATTCTCATTTATGTACGTATATAAATTTCTGTTGCTCCTCTTCTTCAATGGCTGTAAACCCTAAATTTTACAATTCAATTCTAATTCAAAATCCAAATCAAAATTTCAAACTCCTCGGAAGAATCCGAAAAAAATATACATCAAAGATATCATCAAATCTGCGTCAGGTGTTCGTTTTTGCAAATGATGCTCGAACCATTCGACAATCTCGGTCAAAGTGCATAAATCGCGAAACCTAAGTGCTGATTTAGGCGTTTTCGATTTTGACAATGATTTCTAAAATTAAAACATGGGTTTGGTAAGCTTCGTCGCAAGGAGTCCGGAGCTGGTGGTTGTAGGTCGTGCAGTGGCCTGAGGCGTCGGAATTTGGTCATTTAGGGTTCGAATCATCAAATTTTGAAGGGGGCGGCGGCAACGAAAGGGGGAACCGGACGTGGCGGCCTTTAGGGCGATGGTGCGTGAGGCGAAGGTGAGTTGAATGGAGGCGGCGGCATGTCGAACGATGGTCGGAGGCGATCTAGTTTCATGGTCAAAGGGGGGCTGGTTGAACCTATTTTGGGTTCGTTTGTCCATGGGTTTGCTTGCGTACAGGGAAGATAGGTGACGTGGAAACAAACTGTATTATTTTATTTAAATTTAATTCAAATTTGTATATGTTCTAATAGACATAACTTTTACATACGAGGTCAGTTTCACACGTGGTCTTCTCCGCTAGGATCGTATTGGAATTTCGGACTCTTTGGCGCTGGCGAAGACGAATTCTGAGACCGTTTGAATTTTGGGTTTAAATTCAAAAGGTGAGTGTTCTAATCCACTCACAACTTCTAAAATTTCTTATGTTTGTTAAATTGATATGATGTAATTAAAAATTTATTTATGACTATTTGGCATATTTTGAATCATCATCCCAGTTTATTTGATTTTATTTGGATAAAATAGTTATTTAATTTATTATTGGATATAAACTGCCAGTAAATATCTGTTATTTATTATCTGTTCTATATTGATGTTATTGATTGAACGGGATTATGGTTGTGATAAATGTTTGATGATTGATATTGGATAAATGGCTGTTGTATTTTACATTGTTATAAACTGCAAGCTGTTATGGATTTTTATTTCATTTGAGATTGCAGTTTGAAATGATATATAACCGTATTTATATTTTAAATTACGGAACGAAATGATAAATATCTGTATCACTTGACCATAGGATAGAAAATTATATACAGACACCGTGGTCTATATATATAAAAATATTTTGAAATAATTTCTATGGTTTTGTAAAGGAATATATGGTGTTTGCACAAAAAATGGGCAAACACCTCCAAGTCGTATGATTTAGTTAATTATATGTTGTTCTTAATGGTTTGGGTGATGTATACAGATATATGAAATAGATGGACTAAACTGTAAAAGACACACAGATTTATAGTGGTTCGGCCAGAACGTGCCCACGTCCACTTTATATGTTATTCTCCTTTTCTATTCAGATTACAAGTACAAAGCTTTGATTACAAGTAACTGAAAGTTTTTTGAAAGTTTTATCCGTGCTTGAGCTCTCAAACTTGTCTGCCATTGTTGTACCCCTGCCCCTCTATTTATAGAGTGAGGCTGGGGGCAGGGGTCCTTGAAATATATAACTGCTGGTGGGCCTGGGCTGATGCAATCTGGCCTGGCAGTGTTGATTCGGTATGCTTTGGTTCAGTGGAGAGTGGATGAAGTTTGGCCCGGTAGGACTCGGTGGGATTTGGTCCGGTAAAAGGTGGTTCGGTGGTAGGCGAGGTAGGTTGGTCCGGTGATGGATGGACGGGGGATGGTTCGGCATCACTGGCCTTGGTCTGGTTCGGTGAGAACTTGGTCCGGTAGTAGGGAAGGAGCTTGGTTCGGGATTGCTTCCTTATTCTTGGTTCGGTCATGGTGGAAACGCACCCAACATTTGCCCCTCAAAGTGGGGCATATGCCAGCGTATGTCGCACTTTATTTTGGTTGGGACGTCCTTATTCGGTATGGTGTGCCGAACCTGTTGGTTCGGCCAACGCCTTTTGCCTATAAGTATGTGCCTAGAGTTCTCGTTTTTCCAGACACCTATCTCTGTCGAATCAACACTCTCGTCTCCGCCGAATCAACACTTTCGTCTCTGCCGAATCAAACATATTAGCCGAACCAGGATCTTGTCTTTGCCGAATCAGGTGAGATTCTTTTCCTCCGAATGAGTTTATGTTCTTGTATTACCGGATGGACTTTAAGAGTCTGACCGCCGAATGAGATTGGGCGTTGAGTGCCGAATGGGCCTTATATGCTTGGAATGCCGAATGAGGTTTTGCTTTGTACTGCCAAATGAACTCCTTTTTCTAACAACATGTCTTCTGCTTTTGTGTTTGCAGGTAAATGTCTCGCAAAGTGGAAACCCGATCAAAAAAACAGAGGAAATCTATGGACAGAAGAGAGTCTCCCGCTGTGCCCCCAGTCCAGCCGAAACCAACGCGACATGGATCTGCCCCGAGGTCATTAGTGGACGGATATGGCCCTCAAGAGCTTCTGAACTCTCCTCCCGATTGCTTTCCGAGCTCCCTCAAAGAGGGACAACTTAATGTCATCGCTGCTCCTTCGGGATTGACAGAGCGAGCATGCTGCTGCCGGGAGATGGTGTGATGCCATATGATCCTCCTGAACGATATTTTGCCTATAGCCGATACCATTGCATGTGCGGGGCCATTCCTCCGATCAATGCGTGGATAGTCAGCTTCATTACCTAACTGAAGGTGGATCCTTTCCAGCTTCAGCCCAACTCCTACGCCATCTTAGTGTGTTTATTCGTTATCTTCCAGAGGAGGTATGGGCGCCCCCTTCTAATCGGGAAATCCGATATTTGTATAATCCGAGGGGCTACAAGAAGGGGTCTCCGTACATTAGTTTAGAGTCGGCTGTGTCCTTCAAGCCGGTCTTGGACTTATACTCGAAATTCACCATGTTTAAGAAGGAATGGTTCTTCATCAAGGACGACTCTGTTTCTTTTCGCCTTTTCACTTCTGGTTGTAAGTTGAATTCCATTTGTAATTTCTTTGTCTCGACTGCAATGCTTCTTCTTATATGCTTTTATTTCTTGCTAGCGACAGGTGGCTTTGCGGTCGTGGAGAATGATCGCCTGGTACAGATGGCTGCGGAGATAGAGGCTATCTCAGGAAGGATAGGTCGTCTTCTTACATGATCAGGAATGCCACTCTCCTGAAGCACAACTTGATTCTGCCACGTCAATCCGTGGTTAAGCAGAGAGATACAGCCGAGGAGAGGGCTGCCAAAGCTAAAGACGTGGCCACTGCGAAGAGTAGCAAGAGAAGACCTTTCTCGATACCTCCAGCCGTCGGAGGGAAGAAGCTCAAGAGATCCGATGGACCCTCCCCTAGCACATGCCTAGATGTTCTGGAGGAAGAGGATGTGGAGAAGGGAGAAGACAAGGACGAAGGAGGTGAAGCGGAGGGGGGAAGTGGTAGAGAAGGTCATGGTGATAAGGGTGGCGAAGGGCGGAGCGGTGATGGCACCGAGGCTTTGTCTTCGGGTCAAGTGGGTGAGATTCAAGAGTGGACGGATGATGCTTTCCGCCAAGCTTTTGAGGGGTTGGAAGAAGGGTCGGCCTTGGTGGAGAAATCGAAGAAGTCTGATAAGGCCGGGACGGGCGCCAGTCTATCTTCTGAGAGTATTTCAGCTAAGGAAACTTCGGCGGTTCAAGGTGAATTCTTAACTTTCGCAGATTCCTTTTATGATAAGGACTTAGTAATATTTTATGGCCAACTCCCGTCCTGAAATGAGATTCAGGACTTATTGCAGTATCCCACTCCCCCTCAGGGTTTGTAAAATAAACGCGTTTTCCTACTCCTTTTAACTTAACATATTTCTCGGATTATAGTTTCATGCATGCTTATAAAACTTGGTTTTTATTCCAGGAACGGGTAAGGTGGCCAAGACATCAGATATTTGGGACCGCCTTGAACAGTACAAGCTACTCAAAGCTTTCGCCAAACCGAAGCCGTCAACTAGCCGTTCCGGAGATGTGGTTGGCTATCGCCCTCTTCTCGGAGTTATTGAAGAAGATATGCAAAAGAGGAAGAGGGGCTGATCATTGTTTGTACCTTCACCTGGCCCTCAGCCTCCAGTCCAGCCTATCCATGATATTACTGAGGAAGATACTGAGTTTATGCCTTCCCCACATCCGTCTGAAAATCCAACCGTCACCCCGATAGACCACCCTGGTTTGGTTCGCAACCCATTTGCCGGCCACCCGGATCTGGACCCGAGTTTTCAGGACATTTCTTTTGACGAGGCCACGGGTGAGCATCTTCTTCGCCGCAATCCCATGGTACGGGTGCTTGATGAGGCTAAGTCCTTAGACCTTGATTTGCTTACTACTCGGATTGTGACCATGGGGGATAAGGCCAAGGCAAACATCGATCGGGTGGCTGAAGAGACCAAGAGGCTAATGGAGCATCACGCTCGACTGGCCAAGGCTGGAGAGGAAATCGGAAGTGCTAACATTCGGTTGCGGCTAATGGTTTCTGATCAAGCCAAACAGCTTGCCGATCAGGCTATCCAGATATCCCAGCATGAGACGGCCTCCGGACGACTAAAGAAAACCATGGAAGAGGCTAGCAAGGCTGAGTTGCAAAAAATGGAGGCTGATTGCAAAGAACGAATTGACATGGCCATCGCAACGGTGGATGAGGTTCGGAGAGCGGATCTTGAGCAGGTAGAGGATTTATCTAGGAGGCTTGAGGCCGCAGTGCTTGCTCAGGCCAAGCTGAAGGAGGAGATGGAAGTGATGCGGAAATCCCTTAAGGCTGACTGCTCGAGATACCGATTGGAGAGAGATGCTGCCGTCGCACGGTTGTCGGCTTATGAGGCCCAGATGAAAGAGTTTGAGGAGAACGAGGGGATGATGGATGAGATGCTCCAGGACATGTACTTCCGTACTTGGAAGCAGGGCGACCTGTCCTGGATGGACGATTATCCCCGGGTCATGGCTAGGATATATCTCCGGGCTTTGGAGGAGGCCAAGGCTGAGGCAGATAAAGAAGGTGGTGCAGCTTTTAGGATGGATGTGATTACGACCCAATTCACTAAGGAAGAGAAGGTGGCGGTTAAGAAGGGCATGCGGCTGCTCGCGGCGGATGAGGTAGGCGTGCAGCTAGGTGATGATGATCAGGGAGCAGATGCTGGTAAGTCTTCCCTCTCAATCTTTCCTTAACTTGATTGCGTATCATTTATCTGATGGATTCTTTTCTTGAATTGGACAGGTGGGACCCCTGGCCAGCATGCTGGGAGTTCTGAACCTGCGGTCAAGTAGATCCCGGAGGGCGAGCAGGATAGAGGCGGAGCCCTGCTGCAGCTGATTATTTGTTGGCCTACTTGGCATTCCTGTATATACTAGTCCCAAAACATTAATGTACTTTTGGGTTGTAATTATGTCATTTGTAATGAACGGCTTTATTTTTGACATGTAATTTCATAACATTAACTGATTCTGCTATATTTGAATGCTTTTGTTACTTTGATGTGTTGCATAAGAAATATAGTTGTGCATGTGCTAGTGATTCAATTGTGTTTAATGCTAAGTTCTTGCCTAAACTATAACTTATGTTTGGTAACGTTAGTGTGATGTGCGCATAAATTATAGCTACGTATTTATATACAAGAGAAGAAAGTACCGCCCTTCAAGTTTTAGCTGTATATGGTAGCTTTGAATGTCTTTTGTAGCTGAGTATGGAATGCAGTTGAGTGTCATGTCATCTAGTTGTGAGTTCCTATTTCCATCGGCGGGCATCTCCTATTCTGTGTCCTGTACTTTAGGGATCGTTATAGAGGATAGGAGGAAAATTTTTATAAATAAAATGGAAATATAAGAAATAGTAAAACTTCCAATCACGGAAGGTCGTCGATATGCTTAAGTTCGTGGCAAACGGGTTTTGTAGTCACTTTTCCTAGCTGTGGGTCTTGGAGACATTTGTCACCCATCTTACGCCTCCGCGGGAAGTTTATCTTTTTTACCACAGCCGCACTTAAGACGTATCGGAGCCGAGATCGCGCATAGTAACTACCCGAGCCATTATGACCCGTAATCGTGGGTATTATTCGATTTACTGTGGCCGGCTAGCGTGGGTGCCGATCGTCAACCGTGAACTACCCCTGTCTGGCCACACCTTATGTTGGGGCTTAAAGTAGGTTCATAGTTGTCGGTGAGCCGAACGCCGTAATGAGCTGCCATCGGCTATAGTTGGCCTTCTTGATGGCTTATAATCGGCTCATTACAGTTGGCTTTGAGGGCAGTCGCGAGCAATGAGTTAACCCGCAACAGAGGGATGCTGGAGCAAAAGTGTCTCATTGGCGAGTGCATAGATTCGTATAGTACCTGTTAGGTCTTGTCCAGGTGAAGCCACGCTATGATGCGTTTTGAATGGAAATGCAGGATTTTATTCAACAGAAAAGGATAAAACTCAACAAGTAGCCAAGACATAAAGGAACAAGTTAACATGAGACAAGATTTTTAAAGTGGTTCGGCACGAAAATGCCTACGTCCACTGATTCACTTTGTTAATTCACTTCATATGGGCAGTACAAGTTAAGAAAAGTATCAACGAAGATGTTGGATGTTCCATGACCTCTGGAACACCTCTTCATCCACTGTTGACAAAATATAAGCTCCGTTGTGGAGATCTTTATGAATTACATAGGGTCCCTCCCAGACTGGATCTAGTGCCCCGGGGCGCGGGAAGACCCATTTGAGGACAAGATCTCCTTCTTGTAAGCTGCGGTGTTTGACTTTGGAGTTGTATTGTGCTGCTACTTTTTGCTTGTGAGCTGCTGCTTTGAGTGCTGCATCATTTCTTCTCTCCTCAATTAGATCCAAAGACATGCGGAGGAGTTCTTCATTCTCTTCTGGGTTGTAGTGGATCCTACGGTGGGAAGGCACTACAGTTTCAACTGCGAGCATGGCCTCCGATCCGTATGCCAAAGAGAAAGGAGTATGCCCTGTTGATGTTCTCTAAGATGTGCGGTATGCCCAAAGTGCCGTAGGAAGTTCATCTACCCAAGCGCCTTTTGACTTTTCAAGTTTCTTCTTCATTAGGGTTTTGAGGATTTTGTTGACAGCTTCGACTTGTCCGTTTGCCTGGGGGTAAGCCACAGATGAGAAGCTTTTGTGAATTCCGTGCTCTTGGCACCAGTCGGTGAATTCCTCGCTGTCAAACTGAAGTCCATTGTCCGATATGATTTTGAGTGGAACCTCGTACCTGCATAAAACATTTTTGATCAAGAAGTTAATAACTTTTGCCGAAGATATTTTATTTAGAGGCTCCGCTTCCACCCATTTGGTGAAATAGTCAACTGCCACTATGGCATATTTGGCTCCTCCTCGGCCCATTGGCAGTTCGCCAATCAAGTCAATTCCCCATATTGCAAAGGGCCAAGGGCTGGTCATTTGAGTAATCTCATTTGTGGGCAGTCGAGGAATCTTAGCAAATTTCTGACATCTGTTGCATTTTTTGACGAAGTTCAAGGCGTCTTTGTTTAAAGTGGGCCAGTAATACCCGTATCGGAGTGTTTTCTTGGCTAGAGTCTGCCCTCCGGTGTGATCTCCGCAACTTCCTTGATGGATGTTGGACAAGACTTCCCTGGCTTCCCTTCCAACGATACACCTTAATAAGGGATTAGAGAAGCCGCGCCGATAGAGGATGCCTTCTTGTAATGTGTAGCGGGAAGCTTTCCTTAAGATTTTCTTAGCTTCGTTACGCTCGTCGGGCAGTATGCCATCTTGTAAATATTTCCGGATAGGAGTCATCCAAGTTTCCTCTTCGATTGCAGCTATCATATTCATTGTCTCATAACTCGGGGCTAGTTGCTGTGAGATGGTTATTGTTCGAGAAGCGGTGCCGTCCTTCATGCTAGCTTGCTTTGCCAGTTCGTCGGCCTCCTGATTCTTTTCTCGAGGAATGTGTTTGATTAAATAGTGATCCGACTGATTGAGCAGGAGCTTGGTCTTCTTTAGATATGTTGTGAGTCGATCTCCTCGAGTTTGGAATTCTCCCAGTATCTGATTTACAATAACTTGAGAATCACTATGGAGACATAAAGAACCGACTCCAATCTACAGGGCTAGTTCTAATCCGACTATCACTGCTTCGTATTCTGCGTCATTGTTGGTGGCAGCGAATTCCAACCTTAGGGCGTAGTGCAGCTTCCTTCCCCTGGGGGTGATTATCACAACACCTGCCCCCGAGCCTTGTTCATTTGATGCTCCATCTACGAAGAGATTCCACTTGATATTTTCTGCTACTTCAGATTGCTCCTTACCTTCGTTAGTAGTGAATTCGGCAATGAAATCAGCTATGGCTTGCCCCTTGATAGCGGTGCGAGGATGGTAGGTGATATCATATTGACCCAGTTCAATGCACCACTTAAGTAGTCGCCCAGAAGTGTCGGGGCGATGGAGTACCTGCCTTAACGGTTGATCGGTTAAAACTCTGATGGAATGAGATTGGAAATAGTATCGCAGTTTCCGTGACGTGATTAGCAAACAGTATGCTAGCTTTTCAAGTTTAGGGTATCTGGCTTCTGCCCCTGTAAATCTCTTGCTTACAAAGTATGCAGGCCGCTGCGCGCGGTTGTCTTCTCTCACCAAAGCGGCGCTTAAAGCATGGGACGACACAGTAAGGTATAGGTATAGTTCCTCGCCTTCATTTGGAGTTGAGAGTACTGGTGGTCTCTGGAGGTGTTCGATTAAGTTAAGAAAGGCTGTCGAGTATTCGTCAGTCCATTCGAACTTTCCTTTGTCTTTCTTTAAAGCTTCAAAGAAAGGGATGCATTTGTTGGTTGCTTTAGAGATGAACCTGCTTAGGGCGGCCACTTTTCCGTTTAGGCTTTGCATCTCTCTTCGAGTGGATGGTATCTTGATATCTTGCAAAGCTCGAACTTGTTCGGTGTTTGCTTCAATCCCCCTGGCATGGACGATTAATTCCAAGAACTTTCCCGACGATACTCCGAAGGAGCACTTTAGAGGGTTCAGCTTCATTCCATATTGGCGAAGTACTTGAAACATCTCGTCCAGGTGGTTTATATGATCGTTGGCTTTCCTCGACTTTACCAGCATGTCATCCACATAAACTTCCATAGTTCGTCCTATTAGTTTCGCAAACATCTTGTTGACGAGGCGTTGATAAGTAGCTCCGGCGTTTTTAAGTCCAAAAGGCATTACTCGGTAGCAGTACAATCCCCGGTCAGTGATGAAACTAGTGTGGTCTTGATCGGGGGCGTGCATAGGGATCTGGTTATACCCTAAGTATGCGTCCATAAAGGATAAGAGTTCGTGTCCGGCTGTGCTGTCCACGAGCTGATCGATTCGGGGGAGTGGGAAGCAGTCCTTCGGACAAGCGTCATTTAAGTTGGAGAAGTCGATGCATGTTCGCCACTTCCTATTAGCCTTTTTTACCAGTACCGGGTTGGCGATCCATTCTGGGTAGATGGCTTCTCGTATGAAGTTATTGGCAAGTAGGTTCTTTACTTCTTCCTCGAGGGCTGCTGATCGTTCTGCCCTCATGCTTCTCTTTTTCTGCTTTACTGGCACCTTGGTGGGATCGATGTTCAGTACGTGGCATGCTACGTCTGGTGAGATTCCTGTCATGTCAGCGTGCGTCCATGCAAATAATCCATGTTGTGGTGAAGAAAATCAATGAGTTGATCCTTTAATTCTTCTTTTAGTTGAGATCCGATTTTCAATAGTCTACTTGAGTCATGTTTGTCTACAGCTACGAATTCCATAGCCTCTGCAGGCTCGGCGGTGGCCTCCTCCTCTTTGTCCCTGGGGTCTAATTCATTAAAAGGATCACTGGTATATCGAAGAGGAGGGGATTTCTTTAGTTGCTATGCTTCCAAGCTTTTCGTGCAGAGAGTAGTCTCTGCATTTTTCCCTTTATCTTTTCTGTGGTTATTGCGAAGTTCAGTTACATAGCAGTCTCGAGCAGCGTCTTGATCTCCCTCTATTTCTCCTATTCCGTTATCTGTTGGAAATTTCATCTTCATGCACCATGAGGCTAGGACAATTTGGAAGTCAGACAAGGCTGGTCTTTCAAAAAAAGCGTTGTAGGCCGAGTGGTTCTCTATTAGTACAAATGTTTGTTTTCGCACAACGGAGCGGGGATGACTTCCTATTTCAACAAAGAGGTCCAGTTGCCCGAGGGGCATCTTCGCATCTCCAGTGAAACCATGTAGTGGTTTGTTGCAGGGAGACACATCCTTCATTGACAGCTTCATTTTGTCGAAAGCATGCTTGAATAGGATATTTTCTGAGCTTCCAGTGTCTACTAAAATTTGAAAAACTTTGGCTGGACCAAAGCAGGCAGAGATGACCATAGGATCCATGTGTGGGTACTGCCTTCCCTCTAGATCACGCCTACTGAATGTGATGTCGTCATTCTCTTTCCGTTTTGGGTGGCGTTCTTCCATAACAGAATTAACGTAGCCTTCATCGTTTCTAAGTGACCTCCCGTATCTTTCCATCTCTGCCCAGCTTCTGTCGGCGATGTGTGGTCCTCCTGATATGGTATGGACTACTATCTTCTCTTGACTAGAGCCGCTAGTGTTGCGATTTCCTCCGTCTACTTCTGGGAGGGGTAGCCCTGAGTTTTCATTGGCGGGAGCTGGAGTCCTGTTATGGCTTTTTACATAGCGTTCCAGTCTCTTCCTTCTGATGTGTTCTTCAATTAAGTCCCGGAGATGGTGGCATTCATTGGTGTCATGTCCATGGGATTCATGGAAGCGGTAGAACTTTCTAGACTTGAGTGCGTTATCTGACTCCTTCTTGTGCTGGGGGCGATTGTATCTAACTTCGTCTTGAGTGGCTAGGAAGATGTTTTCGATTGTTTCATTCAAAGGAGTGTAGGAGTCAAATCTTGGTCCTGGTCGATATAAGCGCTTTTCTCCCTTCTTGCCCCTAGCATTGTCTCTAGAGTCACTTCTCCGAACATCCTTTGCTGCAGTGGGAACCCTGTCTGGAGCTGTCTTAGCCTGTTTCCCTGACTGCCTCTCAGTGGCAGCGTCTTCAAGTCTCATATACTTTCCAGCTTCATGGAAGAAATCAGGTAAAGTAGCTGGTTTTTCCTTGGTTAGTCTTCTATCAAATTTAGTATCCGGATGTACACCAATGCAGAGGGCCATTAGGATAAGTTTCTCATCGGCATCTTGGACTGCGGCCGCGGCGGCGTTGAATCGGGTTAGATATTGTTGCACTGTCTCTTCGGGTTTCTGTTTGATATTAGATAAGGAATAAGCGTCCTTGGGTTGTTCCACATGAATGCGAAACTGGCTGATGAACTTTTCTTTCAACATTTCCCACGAGCTGATGGACCCTTGGGGTAGATGGCAGAACCAGGAGGTAGCTAGATCTGCCAAGAATAGTGGGAAGCATTTACACAATACTTCCTCTGTTGCTCCGCTCATGAGCATATGCTGTGTGTATCTTTGTAGGTGTACGACGGGGTCAGAGGTTCCCTTGTTGGCATTTTCCATTCTCGGGGGGTGATGGCAATTTCGATATTACGGGTGAAGGGGCTGATTACCCTAGCGCCTATCCCTCTATCTCTTTGGTCCCATTGGACGCACTCTCTAAACAATCGCGCCAACCTTCATCAGAATTTGGAGCGGACAGAAATGAGTTTGGTTCTTCCCGGCAGGATTGATTCCGTCCAGATGACCTGTAGGGATGGTATCGTCTATCACTCCTAGCATTCTCCAATGGCTGCCTCTGATCTTCCGGGGGCATGCTGGGGTCAGCCATAGTTGGCCCTTGCCTTGATCTTTCCCTGCTAGGTTCTCTTCTTAGCACTTCCTCGGGTCCAACTTCGGGCTGGACTCCAGCTCGGCCCCGTTCCTTGGTGTTTCCATGGTTAGGTAGCATGGCGGGCTCAGCTACATCCGACCCTTGCCTGGTACCTCCCCCGTTGGGTTCGGTTCCAAACGTTTCCTCGGGTCGGAATTCGGGCTGAGTCCGGGCTCGGCTCCTACCATAGCTGTTTCTGTTGTTAGCCTCTTCGAAGAAGAAAGACCCTTGTCGTCTCATAGATCCTCCAGACTGGGACTCACCCCATGATTCAGTGTTGCGATTGGTTTCTTCGACATCCCTTAAGCGTGACATGAGTTGATCCACTAAGGCTTCTTGTTGAGATGCGAAGCGGTTAGTTACTTCAGCCACAACCCTGTCCGGATCTGCCCTTGTAATTGGTTGTTCCGTAGCAGGGGCTGTCGGATTTGCCTGATTTAAATTTGCTGTTAGAACCGGACGATTGTCTTGGTCTCTGATCACTGGATTTGGGATACTGCCAGTTGCGATGTTCTTTCCTTTGTTAGCATCTTTCTTCCGTCCGGGAGGCATGTTTTCCAAGCAATGAACGATGTTGATAGGAAAAGGATTGAGTGGGAGAAGCTTGAAGCTTCTAGCTCGAGCTCTCAGTGAAAGCACCAAAAATGTTTGCACAAAAAATGGACAAACACCTCCAAGTCGTATGATTTAGTTGATTATATGTTGTTCTTAATGGTTTGGGTGATGTATACAGATATATGAAATAGATGTACTAAACTGTAAAAGACACACAGATTCATAGTGGTTTGGCCAGAACGTGCCTACGTCCACTTTATATGTTATTCTCCTTTTCAATTCAGATTACAAGTACAAAGCTTTGATTACAACTAACTGAAAGTTGTTTGAAAGTTTTATCCGTGCTTGAGCTCTCAAACTTGTCTGCCATTGTTGTACCACTGTCCCTCTATTTATAGAGTGAGGCTGGGGGCAGGGGTCCTGGAAGTATATAGCTGCTGGTGGGTCTGGGCTGATGCAATCTGGCCTGGCAGTGTTGATTCGGTATGCTTTGGTTCGGTGGAGAGTGGATGAAGTTTGGCTCGGTAGGACTCAGTGGGATTTGGTCCGGTAAAAGGTGGTTCGGTGGTAGGCGAAGTAGGTTGGTCCGGTGATGGATGGACAGGGGATGGTTCGGCATCACTGGCCTTGGTTTGGTTCGGTGAGAACTTGGTCCGGTAGTAGGGAAGGAGCTTGGTTCGGGATTGTTCCTTATTCTTGGTTCGGTCGTGGTGGAAACACACCCAACATATGGTTTTAGATAAATATTGATTTTAGATATTATGTAAATGTTATTTTATCCTTGATTTTAAGCTATGTATAATTTATTTTAACATATAATAAGCTTAATAATAAGTTTGATTTTATTGAAGATAATATGGTTAAGTATTTAAATTCTATTTTAATACAGAGTTTATGATGACTTAAATAAATTATGATTGGAAGATAAATTGGAAATTTATTTTAAATTGGATTTATTTAAGAATTAAACTCAAACAAGTTTGATGTGAAATTTATTAAATCTGAAATTTTAGAAGGTATGATTTTTATAACTTGATTTTGGTTTAAGGTGAAGTAAATGAATATTTAAAGTATAAATAAATTGAAGGAAATATTTAGTTATTTGTAATTTGGGCTTTATTTAATGATACTAGATGTATTAAGTAAAATATTTCAAAACTAAATAATAGAAATTTGAATTCGATATATATATGAGCAAACTTAGTTTTGAAATTGTTGAATACTTAAAGTATGAAATATATTGAATTTGAAAGGGGTTATTCTGTGGATCAAATCTGTTTTGAAATCGATATAATTTGGAATAGTTTATTTGAAAACTGAATTGAATTGAAATTTATGATTTGGGATTTGGTTAGATTTAAAATCTAGAAATTCGAGTTGTTTTGAAATTGATTTGTGAAATTGAAGAAGCTATTTTATTATATAAAGTATTTTAATATTTAAACCATTTAAGAGGTGGAAGTTATGTTCAAAGTTATGAGTTCGAAGTATTATGATTTGAAAGTGTTATATTTCAAGTGTTTTTGATTTCGAAGTGTTATAACTTTAATGTACTATGATTTTGGAAAAAGATATATTTGAAGTGAAAAATGTAGCTATTGATTTGGTTTTGAAACATCAATAATATTTTGGTTTTAAAGTATAAACTATTCTGAAAATGACCACGGTGTTATAATAACGGTTGGTTGTTCAAGAGACCAGGATCGGATATGGGCATACTCTCCGTCGATACCGAAAACCACTTTAACAACCGTGTACGCAGTGAAGAATCGAGAATGAAGTAGAATGGTAGCGACGTTCCATTGAGGTATATACATGGACCCGACTCCCATGAGTTGGCATAAGGTGGCTAAAACAGGAGCGATCGACGGGCTAAGAAGGTAGCACCTTTTATCGGACACACTCCTTTGATACCATTCTATTACTTTGTGATTGATTGGGGCTCTTTTAATTTTAGGAGTGTGGCTCGAGGTAGGCGGTAATAGCTGCAACGCGTTACCACCGGTCCGGAAGCGTAATTGGTATATCTACCCTGGCATTGCCTAATTGCGCCGTGTCACCTACACTAGCGCACCTTGTACGAGTTTGATTTGTGTCATAGTTATGGAGTATCCTCCGGTAGCCTCCCAATCAGGAGTCATTACGGTAGTGTATAGACTACTGCCACTATTTATGTGTTAATGTGGAAAATGTAAAGCCTTAACGCTATTTTAAAGTAAGTTTATTTTCCTATTAGAAATTATTATAATAGCGCATATTACTACATAGTAAATAGTATAACGGATCCTTAGGAGATGTAAATCCCGAATATCTCGTAAGTTACTGTACTCACGTTGACACTGGTAGAAAATGTCAAATCCCGTAAACATCTCTGAAGTCGTTCCACTCATATTTATTTCAGTTGATTTAACTTACATAAGATCTTTTAGTTCTGACTCGAGTGTTTTGTTTTTTTCAATTCGCTCGAGTCAGCTTGAGCATTTCAGGGTTTGAAGACCTTACTTATGGAGGACGAAGACGACGATTATATTACTATTATTTATTATATTATTCCATTGTCTAACGTGTGTGGTTTATCGTCGATTTAAAACGTACAAAAAAGCGGGATGTTACATTTGGTATCAGAGCTTTGGTTTAGCGATAAACCTTAGCTTTGTGGGGTCTGAATCTTTATTAATAGGGTAGTAATACCCTATGATGAGTCGCTGAGTGTATATATATGAGAGAGTGTATTTGTTAGTGTTATAAAAAGGTTTTAATATTGTGTTAATTTGTTCCATTTTGTATTTATAAATTCTGGTTGGTGCATAGGATGATATGACATCAATAGGAATTTCTAAACACTTAATAGGACTGACCGACACAATATTTGTTTTGAATATAGGTGAATGAAATAATTTTTCCTATTATATTTTCTATAAATAAAATAATTTTTTTATAAAGGTTATATTTGGTTGTAATATAATGGTTGTTAGGTAGTGAAATTTATGAATATAGGTTGAAAATAAGATTTGAAAGGTAAAATAAATAGGAATAAACTGAAAATATAGAACTTAAGTTCTGAGGTTTGAAACTTTCTTTTGAATAATTTTAGGATAAAATAATAATATTATCCGTAGTATTTTCTGATGTAAATATTTCAATATGATTTGAAAGAAAAGTTTTAAGGAAATTTTGGGAAAGAAATAAGTTCTGTACTCTCGTCTCTATCGCTGGAAATAATTTCGATGATGAGTGCACGCATCATCGACATTCATTTTCGAGTTTCGAAGTGGGAAGGCCACTGTAGTAGTTTTACTGTAGATTTATTTTGATAAACAAATGTAAATTTTAAATTGTTTTAAATCTAATTGGATATATAAGTTGCAAGTATATACATTTATCTATTATTTTAAAAGGATTTTTGAATAAAACTCGGTATTTAGTTCTTAAGTTTCGGTTAATTAGTAGTTTCTATTATTGTAGTGAAATGGAATGTAACTAATTAATAATTGGAACCTTTAGTTAAAATAAGAAATTAAATGTTGGGTTATAAATGAAATAACAAGAAAGTTGGAATTTGTAATCTATAAAAAGCAAAGGATATGATTATTGAACATTAAGTTAATTAAAAGAAATAAGATAAATGTAACAATCTCGAATTTTGAAATCAAATTTAAATTAATAATTAATGTAAATTTTGAATTAATTTAAATTTGACCTTAGAAATTGAATTTGAATATTGAATTTGTATTTAATAAATAAATGAATGTTAAGTACAAACAAGAAAATAAAAGATACAAATACACTCAAGTATAAAGTAAATACATTGGCAACAATTCTTACAATATATTAATTATGGATAGTCATTTTTGTTTCAAAGTAACAGGGCCAAAATAAATAAAACTATAAGTATGTAGAAACAAAACAAGAAACAAAAGAAAGAAAACAATTAATATAAAATAAAATAAAATAAAAATATAAGATAAGTATGAGCTCTTACAAAAGGAAACAACAAATGGGTAAGTATAAACAAGACAGCAAATATCTTTGTACAAATAAAGTATAAGCATGAAGACATATGCACCTTGGCATTAAATGCTAGCACAAAGATGTTTCATTTGCAGCCACCAAATATCTTTGATATTATACATAGCAAGTTGTATCACCTGTAAACAAATGAAAGAAAAAATATACAAATGTGTATGAACAAAGCAATTAATGTTAGCACTATCATCAGCCACCAAAGTAACATGTAGTCAAAACAAGGATAGAAAAAGCTCTGGCCAAATCTTTACAAAATATTTCCAGTACATAATAAATTATATTAACCTGTAATCCTTTCTTTTATATATCCCCATACATTTCTTTTCTTATATATCAAGTCTTTTCATCCCAATCTCATTTATTCGAAGCTAAGAAAACCGAAGCAAGCACCATTTTAAAACTTAAACAAAACTTTTCTCTACATATATGTATCTTTTTAGTTCTTGTTCGTTTAAACCAGACCTAGCAAAGCTCAGATTTCTGTAGAAACAAACAGCGATTAAATTCATGAAGTAAAACAAATCATTGCAGATCAAAAACATTTCCAGATTTTGGTTCAAAGCTCCTCTGTTTCAACATTCCATTTTTCTGTCTTCATCTCTCGGTGAGCAAACCACATCCCAAAACTTTAAATTTGGTTGATATCTTGATTGCGTGTAACGATCTGTTAACATGTGACAAACATTATGATTGCATGTTGAATATATATGTATGTAGGTAGATGTGAATGCCTGTATATGAATGAACACCCCTCTGTTTGTTTCTAGGTCAAAGATCAATTTATAAAAAATTGAAATTTCTCCTTCCTCCAATTCTTATAGGTTATGATCTCTGAAAGAAAAATGAGTATAGCAATGCAGTTTTATTTTTAAAAATAATTTTAAGTATTTATATCTAATAAATAGTCTGGAAATGGAAGATTACAGTAGAAATAATAAAAATAGTTGAAAATCAATGATTAAAATTTCGTATTTAGATTTCATAATCGGATTTGTGGGAGAGAATCATGAATTTTAGTATGGGTTTGGAGATTTTTAAGATTGTGGTCGATGAGGTTTTGTGAGTTGATCGGTTTTGGAGAATTCATCGTTTTCTGGCGAACTGGAGGAGGAGGCGTTTCGCGACTGGCTCTGGAGGTAGCTGGAGGATTGTAGAGGCTAGGAAAAATAGCGGGAAATTTTCTTGATGATCGGAGCGATCAGGCGACTCGAATTTAGGGTTTTTCGACTGTGTTTTGTCGAACTAGTTCTCAGGGCATTTGCGATTTCGTCATGGCTTATGACTCGATCGCGATGGTGGGGATGGAGGCTGGAAGGTGTGACGAAGCTTTGAGAAAGCGGGCAGGTGATATCGAGGTCGGAGGCGTCGGGGAGGAGATGTTTTCTGGCCATGGTGGTTTCCTGATTGGTCGAGAATGCTTCATTTTCGACTCGTTGGGTTTCCGTGCGATCCGGGTTCGCCTTCGTGCTCGCGTAGGTTCGTGGGGTTGTTGGGGATAGTTGCGACGATCACCAGAGGCCGGAGTCGTTGGTGCAAGTGTACCGTGTGCACGTCCTGTCTAGGGACGTTGGGTTTAAGTGATAGCTCGGGTTTGTCTCGTGCGAATAAAGAAATAACTCGAAGCAGACGAGTATGGTGGAAGACTCGGGGCAGGCTCGTGATTTTTGGTATACGAACTCGAGTTATGCAAGTGTTAATCTGGTTTTAGTTGATAGTAAATGTTTGTAAAAAAAAGAAGTGTTCCAGGATTTTAAAACAAAGAGCTTGAGTTTACAAATGTTTCAAAATTTAATGGCAAGATTTTGTATAACGAAATCAAGTTTTCCAGAGTGTTTAATTGAATATATTTTCAATTTTAAATTGTTTAAGGTTGTTGACTTTAAGAGTAATTAACTAATTAATTTTGAATTTTAATTCTAAAAGTGTTTTCAATTTAGTATATTAGATCAAAGTTTTTAAGAAATCCAAACAAGTTTTAAATAAAAATGTTCCAAGTTATAAAGTTACATTCAGAAGTAATTAGTGGTAATGAATGTAATTAAGAGATAATTAATTAGGGGTTAAGTGATTTATTAATTGAATACTTAATTAATGTAATTTAGTTTACGTAAATTAATTTGTCTAATTAATTAAAGATAGTCACTTATTAGTTAATTGGATAGTTACTTGGTGAGGTAATTAATGTATAATTACTGAATGTAATTAAGGATGGATAATTATTTATGGGAGTAAATAAATGGAAGTGATTAAGGTAATCACTAGAGGTTAGTAATTAAAGGGTTAATTAATATATTTGATTTTGAAGGTTAATTAATTAAAGAGTTAATTAATTATTTGAATGATTAAGGTTCATTAATTAAGAGTAATTAATTAAAGAAGTAATTCAAGGTTTAATTTCTTAAAATAATTAGCAAGGGGTTAATTAATTAGGTAATTAGTTTAAAAGTTAACGTAATTAATATGATTAATTAAGAATGATTTAATTAGTTAAGGTGATTGATTAATTTATTTATATCAAATGATTTGAAATGAATTAATCAGGATTGGATATTTTTATTCATAAGTAATTAATTTACTTGGAAATAAATTGAATTGATTAGGATTAAATAATTAATTAATCCTATTTATAAATGATCATTAAATACTTGACCTTACTTATGAATGATTGTATTGCCTTGCACTGATTGTTATCTCTGGACTGTAATATTCTATGATGTGAAATATGTTGTGTATTGATCTATGGTATCTATGATATGTTTTCGGTGTAAATACCCTTGGCCGTAAAACGGCATTTGAAATTCGATGCGACAGGGAGTCGGATTCCAGTTGGTCATCCGAAACCCACATCGAATCATATTAGTGAATCTTTGTTATTGATAAATTTACTTTATCTATGAATCTGTAAATGAAGATAAGCGTTATAGCTTATACCGCTTATTGTTGCACCATTGTGTGTAAACCCCTGGACCACACTTATACACACACAAATATGGATTTCACGAGGAAACCAATTAAGTCACAGATTTTTAGAAATAGTTCTGAATTTGAATTTTTAATTCAAATGGTTTGAAATTGGAATTGGGTTAAATGTGAAAAGCTTTTGAAATGGAATTTCAAAGATGAAATTTATTTGGAACAACTTGATTAAGTTTTGAAATTTGAATAATTTGATTTAAATTGGAATTCAATATCTGAAATTGAATTCTATATTCAAGTATTTATGATATTAAACGGTATACAAGTTTATATGGGTTTTAAACCATCTTTTAAAGTGTTGTTTTTGGGAATTTGAATTAACCCAAAGATTTTAACTTGTATAAATGAGATCGAATTTCTCCGAAACAAAAACTACTTGTTTTCAAATAAAAATAGCTTTCATTTAAAGAAAGGATTTCCAAATTGTGTTGAAAAGGTTGCAAGTTTGAAATGGAATTGAAATGTTTTGAAAGCTATGAAATGAGTCTTTGATTCAAAGACCGAATAAGTTAATCCAACTTAAATTGGAATTGCTTTTGAAAGGCTATGAATGAATCTTTGGAAACGAATTTTGAAAACTATAAGTTGAATCTTTGATTTAAAGATTGAACGAGTTAATCGAATTTTGAAAGCTATGAGTTAAATCTTTGATTTAAAGATTTAACGAGTTAATCCAATTGAAATGGAAATTGTTTTGAAATCCATAAATGGATCTTTGTGAACCAGGTGAACTTTATGAATTAAATCTTTCGTTTAAAAGATTAAAGGTGTGGAAGTCGATTAAACCATTGAAGGTTGTTGAAATGAATCTTTTTGTTTAAAAAAAATTTGAAATCGTAATTTGTTTAAACCATTTGAAAGAAAATTTTGAATTATTAAGTTGTGACTTAATTGAAATCCCATATTCATATGTTTTAAAGGTTGCGCTCACTATTCGGTTTAGCCGGGAGAGGACATTTGTGTCATATAACCCATTCCGAATATGTGATATGACGTTATGGATAACATTTGAAGACCGGTGGTGAAGACCGGGCATTTACGAGAACGATAGGATGACCTATCGATTGTCTCTGCACCGAGTAGCTACGGTATAGAGATTCCCTAAGTGATGGGAAGTCCGATCGGGATTGTGAATACCCGAATTTCAAGGGCTTCTTTGGAAGTGCCTTTGGTTCTGTTCGAACCCGGAACAGACTTGTATGGTTGTATGTCTGACACTACACATTGAGATATAAAGCAGATTTCTTTCAAATACATATCTGTGGTGGCGAAGAATTTATTCTCTTAGCTCAATACCCTTCTCTGAGACGTACGAGCTCAGAGGTTATGTAGTTGAAGGTTATCAGCGATATATTCCCAATTTGGTAGTGTGACATGTTGAGTGTTGTTGTGTGTTGATGATCATTTGTTGATCATTTGTGATCAGAGCAGGGCTTCCGTATGAAGCGTAGCTTTGTGGACGAGATTGCATCAGGACCTCACAGCCCGAAAATGGTCAAACCAGGAAAGATGCGGCAATGTTATGAGGGTCGCTCCCTTTAGGGTGTGTCATTCCTTTCTGGAAAAGGGTGGTATCATGGTATGGAGTCCAGATACTTACTCATGTGGACACCATACATTTATTACTGTGTGACGTTGTTGGATTAGAGGTACCTCGGATAAAGGTCCCAAAGGACTGGGGGATGGCATGCTCGTGTAGTAGTTACCTAGTTACAGAGGTAACCCGGACTTGTGTTGGCAGAAAGCTGGTTAAGTTCTCGAGACGTCCCGCTAAAGGAGATCCCATATGGCAGTAGGAAGTTCCTTAGCCTGACCATTTGTTGGAAATCCAATCTTCCAATACGTACCTTGTACGGTTTTAGTTGTATTACCTGTCATCTACTTATGGTGGCGCCCCACTGTTTGGATGGTAGCTATAGTAGGCATAGTTTGAAATGTCTATGTTGGCTATGATTTATATTATACTTTCGAAATGTTTTCTGCACTTTACACTTATAGTAATAATATCAAAGAAATTCTCTCGTATCAAGCATGTTTGACTATCATAAGAAGAAATCTTCTCCAAATCTGCGTTTGCATTGTGTGTGTGGCGGGAGGTCTTATGGTAGTTTCATTTTCGAAAAGCATTGCGAATTGACTTTAAAATTCTTTTGCTGTTTGTTTTTAAAGATAAACTGTTTTTTTTACTCACACCAGTCCCATGACTGATCCGGAGTTTATTGTTCCTTTCCTAAACTCTGAGTGCTCATAATTTTCCACACGAGCAGTCTAGAGTTGGGTTTTTCAGATAGCCAAGTTTAGTAGTTTTTCTGGAGCTAGTTCAATCTTTGGTTATGGACGAGACTTGCTTGTCTTAGTCCATCGTGATGTTGGTTCGAGCCGTTGCTGGAGTTCTTCCTTGAAGACTATCTGGGAGTTATTTGTTCCGCTGCTGGTGTTAGCTATTTTCTTTTCCGCTGCTATTTTATGTATCTTATCTCCGATGTATATTGATATCTATTGTATCATCTGTTATATCAGATATTGTATCAATGTTGTATATCAATGTATTATTCATTGTTTCTTCCGCTGTGTTTGTACTTAATGGTGTTATAAGCTCCGGCGATTCGGATTTGAACGCTCGAATCTGCGGCATTCGAGTACGATGTAAAGTATGGATGTCGATTTTCGGACGCGAAAAATCCGTATCGTTACAATAAACTTGTGTAACTTCTAATTACATCCTTAAAAGCATATATATAACTTACCGAATATTAAAAGTTGAAATGTTTAATAAGAAAATGTAATGGAACCTTATACAAGTAAAACTTGAAGTAATGAAAGTATTCAATGAAATTCTTTAATAAATAAGAATTTGATGTTGTAATTGTTATAAACTTAAGTTATAATTGAAATGTTACTATAATAAAATGTGATAGAA
Organism: Allium cepa; assembly: GCA_030765085.1. Taxonomy (NCBI): domain Eukaryota; kingdom Viridiplantae; phylum Streptophyta; class Magnoliopsida; order Asparagales; family Amaryllidaceae; genus Allium; species Allium cepa. The sequence continues at coordinate 694,395,799 of CM060934.1, forward strand.
AGTAGGTATTGTAAGTAAGTAATTATAAACTTAAGTAAATGTTGAAGTTATTTATTATAAAAATAAATAGGAAGATGAATACGGTAAGTGAAAGACTATAAACTTAAGTTAATGTTTGAAGCTATGTATAACTAAAGGTAAATAAACGAAATTAAGTAATGAATGAATAAATATAATGCAATAAAAAGAAATTGACATTATATGGGTAAATGAAAACCGTAAAAAAAACAATTGTAAATTAAAAAGATAAATCAATATATGAATGAAAAGGAAATCAAACAACAAATGTATGAAATGAAATTAATAAGAATGAACTTGATCGATTGTTTGAAATTGTTGGTTGTTTGGTATATGGTTATTTGGGCAAGGATACTTTAAAATTGTTGGATGAATGAATAATCTATTTAGTTTCATTTAAGACTATTGAGTAAATCGTGTACTTAGTAGCTTATTTTTCATTCTGTAAGATTTAAAGTTTTTGAACCCGAAAAACTATTTTTTTGTTTGATATGAATGGATAATTGATTTGTGTTGATTTTATATAATGTTTGTATGCTTTGTTGCAAGTGGTTGTTGTTTATATTGATTTGTTGTTAGTGGATGAAACAACTTTAATGTTTCATTTTATATAATTATTAACTCTTTTTGGATTATATAAGTGAAATACAGGTTATGGATGCAATTGCTACTGCTTTTGGCTTCATGATTAAACGTTGTTTGCCCGACAATATGTACGTTCTCGGATTACGATTTTATAGCCTTAATATATTGTTTTTTCCGTTGTTGGGATATATTATTTTGAAATATTATGATATTGTTATATTTGATATTATATTTTCTCTCGAGCCTCTCCGTACAAAGGAGACTCTGGCGAAATTTTTCGTAAATTTTGGACTTAGAAAAAAATTGAAAAATGCTTTCCAAACTTTATTAATTTGAGTATAAAAAGATTTAATAGTTATAAATTGATATATTTTATTTAAATTATTAAATTTTGTAAATTTATCTGTTTATAAAATTAATATTTTGAATAAGATGTATTGACTACTTAATTCTTTCTTTTCCCTTCTTTTTCCTTTTCGGTGACGAAAAGTTTTGAGTGGGGGAGAGTGTAACAACCCGTAAATTTTAGACAATTTAATTTGTTAATTTAATGAATCTAGTTATTTAATATTGGAAGAGATAAAGAATTGTAAGGTAATAATGAAATTATAACTAAGATGAAACGTAACAAGGTTAACTAAAGCTAACAATTAATGAACTGAAATGAAATTCCAATTAAACGTTAATGGTAACAATTATTATAAGCTAACCATTTATTTAGACTATTAAATTAAAACTTGTAATTAGTCGCAATAAATCTAAATTAAATGTTATGTTAGGGTAAATTAAGGGCATTATTGGGGATAGTGTTAATTTTATTCATATGATGACAATTTTTTGAATTAAGATTATTGATTTACTAAATGTATTATAATAATTAGATTAATTGCAAGTAAATGAAATTAAGTATTTATATATTACGTTACTTGAAATTTAGAAAAAAATTGGAGAATATCAACATGCTAAGATATGAATCAATGTTAATTTCATCCATTTGATAATAATGGATTGAATAATAGGATGAAAGTTCAATTAAACTGGATTATTGGGAATTTAATTTGTAATTACTGAATTGATTGAAACTGAAATTTAAACATTGAAATTGGTGGAATATCCCATAATAAATTAACATGGAAATTTGTTTAAAGGATTCTAAATTTACCAAGTAATCCAGAATGATAAAATTTGTAAATAATTAAATTTGAATTCAAAACATGATTTAATTAATTAATTATTAATTTATTTAATTAATGTAAAAATAGCCATTTTGACCACTGACCCGGAATTCGACGAAATCAGTTTCATCGGATCCATAACGGTGAATTATCATAGGATTTTAAGTTTCGTAACGATTGGACTTGTCGTTTGATCGTACGAGCTCGAAACGTCCAGAAATCAATTTAATTGAAATCAATTGAAATCAATTTGAAATAGCTTGGTTTTAGCATAATTTCTTCATACAATGCGATTTGGACTTGAAACATGTTCCATTGATTTTAAAATATTCTAAAAGATCTATTTTGATATACGGGTTGACCCATTTTCGTTCCAGAGTCAGAACGGGCTTTTCGGGCCATTTATCGTTCAACTTTCAATCCAAATCAATCCGGTCCATTCTAAGTTTAGCTTTGCCTATATATATGTCGTTATAAGCCTAGAAGCCTTTCTATTTCTCATTTCTGTACGTACAGAAACTTCTGTTGCTCCACTTCTTCAATGGCTGTAAACCCTAAATTTTCCAATTCAATTCCAATTCAAAATCCAAATCAAAATTTCAAACTCCTCGAAAAAATCCGGAAAAAATATACATCAAAGATACCATCAATGTGAATCTGCGTCAGGTGTTCGTTTTTGCAAATAATGCTTGAATGATTCGTCAATCTCGGTCAAAGTGCATAAAGCGCGAAACCTAAGTGTTGATTTAGGCATTTTCGATTTTGACAACGATTTCTAAAATTGAAACATGGGTTTGGTAAGGTTCGTCACAAGGAGTCTGGAGCTGGTGGTTGTAGGTCGTGCAGTGGCCCGAGGCATCGGAATTTGGTCATTTAGGGTTCGAATCATCAACTTTTGAAGGGGGCGGTGGCACCGAAAGGGGGAACCGGACGTGTCGGCCTTCAGGGCGATGGTGCGTGAGGCGAAGGCGAGTTGAATGGAGGTGGCAGCATGGCGAACGATGGTCGGAGGCGGTCTAATTTCACGGTCAAAAGCGGGGCTGGTTGAGCGTGTTTTAGGTTCGTTTGTCTGTGGGTTTGCTTGCGTACAGGGGAGATAGATGACGTGGAAACAAAATGTATTATTTTATTTAAATTTAATTCAAATTTTTATATGTTCTAATCGACATAACTTTTACATACGAGGTCCATTTCACGCGCCGTTTTCCCGCTAGGATCGTATTGGAATTCTGGACACTTTGGCGCTGGTTTGGACGAATTCTGAGACCATTTAAATTTTGGGTTTAAAGTGGATTTATATTCAATTTAAATTCAAAAGGTGAGTGTTCTAACCCACTCACACCTCCTAAAATTTCTTATATTTGTTAAATTAATTTATGATGTGATTAAAAATTTATTTATGACTTTTTGACATATTTTGAATCATCATCTCAGTTTATTTGATTTTATTTGGATAAAATAGTTATTTAATTTATTATTGGATATAAACTGCCAGTAAATATCTGTTATTTATTATCTGTTCTATATTGATGTTATTGATTGAATTGCATGATGATTGTGATAAATGTTTGATGATTGATATTGGATGAATGGACGTTGTATTTCATATTGTTATAAACTGCAAGTTGTTATGGATTTTTATTTCATTTGAGATTGCGGTTTGAAATGATATATAACCGTATTTATATTTGAAATTACGGATTGAAATGATATATATATGTATCACTTGACCATAGGATAGAAAATTATATACAGACACCATGGTCTATATATACAAAAATATTTTAAAATGATTTCTATGATTTTGTAAAGGAATATATGGTTTTAGATAAATATTGATTTTAGATATTATATAAATGTTATTTTATCCTTGATTTTAAGCTATGTATAATTTGTTTTAATATAGAATAAGCTTAATAATAAGTTTGATTTTATTGAAGATAACATGGTTAAGTATTTAAATTCTATTTTAATATAGAGTTTATGATGACTTAAATAAATTATGGTTGGAAGATAAATTGGAAATTTATTTAAAAATGAATTTAATTAAGAATTAAACTCAAACAAGTTTGATGTGAAATTTATTAAATTTGATTGAAGGTATGATTTTTATAACTTGATTTTGGTTTAAGGTGAAGTAAATGAGTATATAAAGCATAAATAAATTGAAGGAAATATTTAGTTATTTGTAATTTGGGTTTTATTTAAATGATACTGGATGTATTAAGTAAAATATTTCAAAACTAAATAATAGAAAATTAAATTCGATATATATATATATATGAAATTACCAAACTTAGTTTTGAAATTGTTGAATAATTAAACTTTGAAATATATTGAATTTGAAAGGGTTTATTCTGTGGATCAAATCTGTTTTGAAATCGATATAATTTGGAATAGTTTATTTGGAAACTGAATTGGATTGAAATTTATGATTTGGGATTGGGTTAGATTTAAAATCTAGAAATTCGAGTTGTTTTGAAATTGATTTGTGAAATTGAAGAAGCTATTTTATTATATAAAGTATTTTAATATTTAAACCATTTAAATGGTGGAAATTATGTTCAAAGTTATGAGTTTAAAGTATTATGATTTGAAAGTGTTATATTTCAAGTGTTTGTGATTTCGAAGTGTTATAAATTTGAATGTGCTATGATTTTGGAAAAAAAAATATTTGAAGTGAAAAATGATAGTGTATTGATTTGGTTTTGAAAAGGCAATGATATTTTGGTTTTAAAGTATAAACTATTTTGAAAATGACCGCGGTGTTATAATAGCTGTTGGTTGTTGAAGAGACCGGGATCAGATATGGACATACTCTCTGTCGATACCGAAAACCACTTTAACAACCGTATACGCGTTGGAGATTCCAGAATGAAGTAGGATGGTGGCGATGTTCTATTGAGGTATATACGTGGACCCGACTCCCGTGAGTTGGCATAAGGTGGCTAAAACGGGAGCGATCGACGGGCTAAGAAGGTAGCACCTTTTATCAGACACACACCTTCGATATCATTCTATTACTTTATGATTGATTGGGGCTCTTTTGATTTTTGGGGTGTGGCTCGAGGTAAGCGGTAGTAGATACTACGCGTTACCATCGGTCCGGAAGCGTAATTGGTATATCTACCTTGGCATTGTCTAGTTGTGCCGTGTCACCTACTCTAACACGCCTTGTACGAGTTTAATTTGTGTCGTACCTATGGAGTATCCTCTGGTAGCCTCCCGATCAGGAGGTATTACGGTACTGTATAGACTATTGGCACTATTTATATGTTAAGGTGGAAAATGTAAAGCATTAACGCTATTTTAAAGTAAGTTTATTTTACGATTAGCATTATTATAATAGCGCATATTACTATATAGTAAATAGTTTAACGGATCCTTAGAAGATGTAAATCCCGAACATCTCGTAAGTTACTACACTCACGTTGACACTGGATATGAGATGCCAAATCCCGTAAATATCTCTGACGCCGCTCCACTCATATTTATTTCAGTTGATTTAACTTACATAAGATCTTTTAGTTCTGACTCAAGTGTTTTGTCTTTTCAATTCGTCCGGGCCAGCCTGAGCATTTCAGGGTTTGAAGACCTTACTTCTGGAGGACGAAGATGAAGATTGTATTACTATTATTTATTATATTATTCCACTACATTCATACTGTTCCGCTGCATTATTTATTATTCTCTGGTATGTCTAACTCTGATATGCGTTGTATAAGTAAAATCAAATGTTTGTAAAACAGCTTCATGAACTGTTATTTGATTATTATATTTTGTCATTTCGCTGCGAGATTCTGTTTTGTTTTCTTTCTTCCTTTTTCTTATTCACCCCAATAACAATTTGCCATTTTGTATGGTTTGAGTCTGACGTGTGTGGTTTATCTTCAATTCAATACGTACAAAAAAGCGGGATGTTACAACCTCGTTAGGGATCATCGTTCTCTTGGACTCCCACGACCAGAGCGACAAGATTGACTACCATCCATAGAAGCGTTGCCTCTAAAACCCTATCTACCCCTAAGACTCCCTCCATTGTACCAACATTTAAGAAATTTTGTTAAAAAATACGTTAACAAACAATACCTATAATTTTAAAAAATAAGTTAATAATGCGTGATATTGCCAAAATGCTAAGATGCTAAAAAAAACTAACCAAGCAAGAAAACATTTATCAAAACTTGTACAAGGAAATGCTAAGATGCTAAAAAAATTAAACAGGCAAGCAAACATCCATCAAATTTTGTAAAGAGTTAATTTTACGAGTTCAAAATTATGTCGAATGGTTCATGCGACACCTCAAACATATCAATTTACCTTGATGAACTATTAAAAGTCTCTTTATTCTATCTTGCTCGGGACATGGTTATACTCCCTTAAAAGTTTTATATACCGAGTCACCGACTAAAAAGATTTTGAGAGTACCTTTCTCTATCATTAATGGTCTTAAAATTTTTAGTTGGTTTATACGAGTGTTGATTTAGCCGACCAACAAATGTTTGGAAGTTCAATATATATTGAGTTTAAAGAGTACTCCAAAATAATATATATATATATATATATATATATATGCTCTGATTTAGTTTTGAATGAGAAATTTATTTTTCAATATGATTATTTAAGTATAGCTAGAAAATTAAAATAGAATTCATCAAAACACATTAACTTGATATAGGGGTGAGCAATATTCAGTTGGAATCGAACTAACCGGTTTGTTCAGATTCATTTCGGTCGATTCTTTTCAGTAGTAAAACTAAATAGGTTTGAAATCAGTTTAAAAAATAATTCTTTTTTGTTATCATTTTAACCGAATTAACCAAACTTCTATTATATTATTCAACTTTATGGTATTGTAATACTTTTCATAATTGGTTTAATGATAGGATACAAAGTTTACTTATTAAAAATAGGTTAAAGTTTATTATAAACATAGAAAATACTAAATGAATCTTCTAAATATAAATCTGTGTTTTTTTAGAAAAGCAATCATTTAAATATTAGCATACCTTTCTAGTTCGATTAAATCAATTACCGACCGAATTAACCGAAATTATTTAGGTTCGGTTTGGTTTTGAATTTATTTGGTTTCAGTTTGGTTTAATATTTTTTTACCTAAAAACCGACCGAACACTCCCCCCTAATTTGATAGATTGGAAATTACCATCAAAATTATAGTACATTGATTTTTACCGGTTTTATAACTAACAAAAATTAACGTGGAGAAAATTTTAAAAGCAAAGGTCGTGACAACATCCCCAATACATAACTGTTCAGACTAATCAAAATCCATAGAAAAAAACTCTCAAAGGAGTATAGAGGCTTTACTCAATTTTTGTAAAAAGAAAAACCCCATTTTATTCCCATAACCACAAAAAGGGAGAACAAAATGTCATGCAAAATATTTAATGTCATACTAAATTTTAAACCAAAGCAGATTTTAACTGGACTTAAAAGATCAAAACGAGAATGAAACGACTTGAGAATTGGCAAGCATGCTTAGATGAAGCAAGAAAACAACTCGAAGAAATTTCAACCAAAAATAATCAAAGTAACAAGTCGGCACCGACTTGTTCGTGTCAGTGATGAGTTGTTTTTCTCACCTATTCCCTCATTCCAACTTCATACGAGTAATTACTCAACTCTTCCATAAGTGTCCAAGTGATTTCCAAGGCTTGGAACGACCTATTTCAAGAGTTGAAGAGTTAATAGCTAGAACGGCAGAATAAACCAAGCAATGAATGATCATCAAAATCAATCAACAATTGATGGAAATAACATGGAATGCCCCGAATGAGGTAGGAAGAAGGATGCAAGAAGTTTGAAGTGATTCGAACTAAAGAAACATGTTGGCCCCGACATGTTTAAGTCGATGCTGATATGTTTGGATAACTCGTGGTGCTCTACAATCTAACGAGTGACTTCGGGTCGATCTTTGGACTCTTCTCCAAGTGAACTTCTGACCCAACACGACTGCTTCTCTAAAAATATCAGCCTGCCTGCAGCCAAGAAGGAATCTTTCTGTTTGATCTCTTCCCTAATCTTCAGCTGTTCACTCTGGATCTAATCTCTCTATCATTGAGATTTCTTCATCTTCTTCACTTCTATCTTCTACCTCTCAAATTCTCTAGAAATATCATTACAGATCTGAAATACACTATATTGTGGTCAGATCTGTTTCAGATCTAATATAATTCATTGTAATCTGGAGAGATGACAACGAATAAAAAATTATAAATTGAATGTAGCCCAAATATTGCCAAACCACTATAAAAAATTTATGTGTTCTTTACTTTTCTGCTATCTTTTACTTGCTTGATCTAGGATTTCCACTGCTTTTACATTTATTTTAAAAGAACTGGCTTTTTCAACTGATTTCTAGATGTTAACCCATTATTTGGATTAACATTTTGGTACTTTCACTGAGAAGAAATCTAGATTTCACAACTTAAAAGCTTGGATCTGAGATTTGGAGAAGAAGAAGAGACCTAACAATAGATCTAAGGCTGGAACAAGCAAACCAAAGCATGAGCGCAGTCAGGAAATGTCCTCAAATTTTTTATCAGTCCATCTACGCGACCAGAAAAGAGATGGAGAAAATAATGAAGGGGATGCATGATGGGATAATAGCTCGACAACAGAAAATGCTTGAAGGATTTTTCCAAATGGAACAAGGAATAGCTAGAGCTATAGGACTTCAGAAAGCAAGGACAAGGAACTAACGCAAGAGCTGGACTTAGAGCGGAGCAAACTGGAGCGATGCCCTACCAATAGGGTAACTCAGTATCGACCTGAGTCAACTCAGTACCGAGATAATTATACCTCGCAGCAACATTGATATGAACTTGGAACATGCTGGAATGCTAGGAGAAAATAATGCTAGAGCTAAAAAACCAACCGAAATGTGAACGGGCAACGACCGAAAGAGTATGTGTCAGAACCCCTCTGTAGGAATGGAGGGCAGAATGAAATCAGAGGAGCAGGTCAAAACGCTAACGTGCAGCAAGAAGAGTACGTGCCAGAATATGTGTCGGAGTACCCCTATAGAAGCAAGGGGCAGAATAACGCTTTTGGACAAAGACTTTTGTTGGATGGTGAAAACCGGATTGCTGAATTGGTGAGAAGAATAGATAAAGGTGGACCCCTAGATCAGAGTTTGAAGTATGTGAACAGGAATCCATTCACTTCTACTATTGAAACACAAGAAATCCTGATTTCAAGCTTTCGACATTTGAAAATGTAGAACAAAAATTCGGATCTGACGGTGCATTTGATGAGATACATATGACATATGGAGGTGTTGGGTACTTCTGAGGAGATAATGGGACGGTGCTTCCAATTATATTTAATGGACTTGACAGCGATGTGGTTCGAACAACTGGAAAATGGGTCCATAAATACGTGGATCAATTTGGTGAATAAATTCTTAAGACAGTTCAGAGTTCATATCTCGCGATTAAAGAATGTGATGACGCTACCAAGTGTGAACAAAGGCCCGCAGAAACCTTGAGAAGCTATCTGACAAGATTTAATGTAGTAACAGCCGTAGTCAATAAACTAGATCCATCAATAATCTTAATGACGACACTGTATGGAGTCACGAGCAAGACCGACTTCGAAATTGCACAGAAAAGGAATCCACAAATGCGTCTTGCAGAATTCTACCATGAAGCTGAAAAATGTTTACGTTAAGAAGACGCTGAAGCCGGTAATGCTGAAATTAATGTCATGGATGACACATGATTGTCTGGAGCAAGGAACGGAAAGGACAAAGGAAAAAGAAGAGGTGATGACTTCGGGGAACTGAAACGACAAAGAAGAGAACCGAAATTCTCCTCCTACACTGATTCAACAGAGACCCCAGCGATGATATATCTGGACACTAGGGGTAGATCCCCTATCAAAAGCCAATTAGGAGAAAGCCCGATGATCGGGAGAAAAGATCTGAAACTTTCTGCATCTTCCATGAGCTGGATGGACATGAAACGAACGAGTGATGACACCTTTCTAATCTGATAAAAGAACCGGTTTGGAGCAACCAGTTACAGCAGTACGTGGGGCACTGAATTGCGCTGGTGCGACCGGTGCAACCACCATCTGCAGCAAATGCATTAAGAAGCAATCAGGGATCTGGTTCGAAACTCAAAATCCCATAATCAGGATGATCGGGAGTCAGGTTCGAATCCATTACTTTTCTTTTTCTTGCTTTGAATAATTAGGATAATAATAGCCTCAGACCGCTTACATGTGTACGAGGGCCAGATTGGCCACTAGGAAAGCTCTAAGTCGGATGTCATGGATGACTATTTAGGGTGATAATAACCTTGGACAGCTTACAAGTGTACGGAAGCTAGATTGGTCCCTAAGCACGCTCTCAATCGGATGTCTGGGATGAATAATTAGATTTCAACTTGTTTGCTTTGATTTGAATATTTGACTTTTGAAAAATCCACATTGAATATGATGACCGATAGTAATCGCTTTAAGTCCCGTTTGGAGAGACGGAACCGAAGTGCAGGGTGCAAGTACCCTCGTTGAAAAGCGAGCGGATGGACTTGTACAATATTAATCGCTTTAAGCCCCATTCGAAAAGACAGGACCAAAGTGTAGGGTACAAGCACCCTTGTCGAAGAGCGAGTAGATGGGCTTGTACAAAAAGTAAGCCCTCACCGGAGAGTGAGCGGATGGGCTCGCTTGGTCATTGAGTTCCTTTGCTGTAGAGCAAGCAGATTCAACAAGGATCTTTAGAGATCAAAACCCTAGATTGTGTGATAAATTATCCGGAAAAATCGAACCCTTGATTGAAAGTTCAACGGCCCAGAGAGAATAAATCATATATTTGATCATGAACAATGGGGAGAGATCGAACTTTAGAACAGAAACATATTTGATTTTGATAAAAGGGTTTGAATGCCTTATAATTAGAGTAAAACGGATAAATCGTAAATGAACATGAAACGATTTTGATACGTAATGTGAGAACTCCGAATGAAATAGGAATGATTATGATGTTTAAACAACGCTTAAGTAGAGAATAGATCTTTAGCTATAACATGGAACGACCTTTGGTTGGAAAAAAATTCCAAAGGAACCGGACGACTTACCAAGACTTAGATCAATGGATAGCCGGAGAGATCAATTACTGAAGACTGATTGTTGAAACTTATTCTTGAGTAAAGCACACCTTACATTCGAAAGGCGTACTTTGGGGGAGCAAATATTAATCCGCTTTTAAACCAAATCAGATTTCAACTGGACTTGTAAGATCAAAATGAAGACGAAACGACTTGAGAATTAACAAGCACGCTTAGCTAAAATAAGAAAACAATCGGAGAAGTTTAAACCGAAAATGATCAAAGTAAACAAGTCAACACCGACTTATTCAAAGTCGATGACGAGTTGTTCTGCTCCCCTATTCCAATTTCATAAGAGTAATTACTCACCTCTTCCATAAGTGTCCAATTGACTTTCAAGGGTTTTGAATGACCTATTTCAAGAGTTAAAGAGTTAACAGCTAGAATGGCAGAATAAACCAAACAATGAAGGAACAATCATCAAAATCAACCAACAATCAATGGAAACAACATAGGACGCCGCAAAATGAAGTAAGAAGAAGGATGCAAGAAAGTTCAAAGTAATTTGAACTAAGAAAACACGCCAGCACCGACATGTTTAAGTCGGTACCGACATGTTTAGTTAACTCATGGTGCTCTACAATTTTACAAGCGACTTCGGATCGATCTCTAAACTCCTTCAAGTGAACTTCTGACCCAACACAACTGTTTCTCTATAAATACTGGTCTACCTGCAACCAAGGAAAGATTTTTCTACTTGATCTCTTCCATAATCTTCAGCCCTTTACTTTGGATCTAATCTCCTGTCATTGGAAACTTCTTCCTCTTCTACACTCTTATCCTCTACCTCTGAAATTCTTTAGAAACATCCTTGTAGGTCTAAGATTCACTAGATTATCATCAGATCTGATATAATTCATTGTAATTCGGAGAGAAGACAACGAATAACAAACTATAAAGTAGACGTAGACTAGAGATTGCCGAACAATTAAAAAAAGTTGTGTGTTTTTTACTTTTCTGCTATCTTTTACTTGCTTGATCAAGGATTTCCAATGCTTTTACATTTATTTTAAAAGTATTGGTGCTTTCAACAAATTTCTGAATGTTGATCCATTTTCTAGGTTAACAGTACGATGTTAACTGTTGATGGGAAGTACTAGAATAATTAGTGTTCATTATATTATTTTCCCTAATCTATTAAACAATAACAAAACATAAGAATTGCATGGTCTTTTATTAATTATATGAATTTACTACTGCTTACTTAATTCTCTTCAAATATTATATTTGTATATCACTGTAATTTAGCATTATTATAATTATTACAAAGTTCTAAAAATTTCTCCATTATCATTTTACATTTAGCTATCAACATTTAATAATTTCTACAATTATTTAAAAAATTCTCCTAAGATGTACTGTATTATATTATGTTGAAGTGCATATAATTAAATTAACTAAATGATTTAAAATTTGAGTTTGACATATATCCCATTAACTAATAACTATTATTTGATATAACAATGACAATTAAATGTACTGTATACTATGCTTATATTAACCAAAACTGGAAAAATTTCGTAGAGTCCACATAACATGAAAATTTTCATAATTGTATACAAAATTATCTTTAGTTCTCTTGTATTATTCTACATTCAAGTATGTAATTACAAACACATACGACGTTTTTACTTTTTAAAATGGGTAAATGAAGTGAATTCTTCATCATTAATAAAATTTATTTTGTTTTAAGAATGATATCAAATTAATGACAAGGAATGATGGTAATTTCCAAAAATATTCAGGCAATCTATATTTTATACAAATTTAAGTACTTTAAAAATTAGATAAGAAAAATTACATGCTGCTGGTCTTACAGCTCAAAGTCAGTTCCACCATGAAATGACATTTTTAGTCTTTCGTTATTGGATAATCACAGCAAAAAATTTAAATCCATTTTTAAAACAGGCAAAGGATGAAGAGAACATGATTGTCACAGAATTTAACCTACTTTAACCTCAAAATTTAGGGAATACAAACAAAAGTAATTCCTTCAAAAAGATAATGTGGTTACGGGCTTACCATTCAGATGAGCGTGAAAAAAAAGGCTAATTTGGTTGTTCATAATGTAATCTTGTTCCTAACCAGGTCTCTGTACCAGTGTAAACCTATTTCAATTTTTAAGAAAATAAAAACATAACCAGAAAACAAAAACATAAGCAAAAAAAATAGAGACCAAAAAAAAATAGAAGAAGAAGAAGATACCTGGACCGGTTTAAAATATTCATAAAAAGTGGCTAGAAAAGAGATAGACCATTTGTGCATCTCGATCTGGGTCTGTGATCATACAATCGACTCCACATATATCATAGGAAGTATTTACATTAATTCCATCTGACTCGAGATATAAATCAGTTTTTGCAGGAATCACTTTGTTTGTTTGGCAAGACTCAGAAGAGGCAGTTCACCAAAATTCTACCTCCAACTATAGACAACAATGAAGTTATCTGTACCATAACCACTGAAATTTTAACAACAGATTACCCACATGCAACCAACAACCACAAGTTAGAGGTTTAATTGCCAAAACATAAGTTACACTTTGAGCTTCGCTTAGTTTATTGCTAATCTCTCCTTCAACCCTAAAGGTTTGTTTTCAGTTCCAACTAACGTCTAAGATTAATTAGCCTAAGTGTATTAGTTGAGCATTGATGTCTTGATTTCTTATTCATTTCGTACACCCACTCATCAACCCATTTAAGAGAGACAGTTACAGATATCTTAGTAAAAATGTGTGATCGTCCAACAAAACGAAAATAATGGCTTCCCATCTATCTATAGAGATAACATATCAATATCATTTATATAGTCTAACAACGTAAGACCCATGAGTGTTAAAAGGTTGATATTTGCTTTGTTCCAGTCTATTATTTAAAACTAATTTTATTAATGAGATCTTTATAGTATTTTTCGTTATCCAAACACGGCCTAAGACCCATCAAGTTCAATCAGATCGATTCGATTCAGATTTATGGTTCTCGGTTCGATTGTCTATTCTAACTACTTTGTTAAATGAGTACGTTTAACAATGACTCACCAGAGTAACTACCTAAATTAGAGATCAAATCCTTATGACCCTTAAAATATCCCTTTGAAAGAAAGAGATGTTGTGTGTGTATAAATTAGTATGTATTTAATGATCTAATTTAAAAAAATTGTAATCTTATTTCATAAATTTTACACAATCTTATCCTTTAATCATTTTCCCAGGTACCTTCAACGATTTGGATTATTATATTCCATCATGATTTATTTTTATTTGTTTGAAATGGTGTAAAATTCCATTTAAACTTAGTTGAGTGACGACATTTAGGGACTGAATTTTGATTTCATTAAGCTTGCCATTCAGTTTCCTATGTCATTTCGTTATTCAACTAACAGAAATCGTTCTTCGTCATCACAAAGTTACTTGAGTCGATAAATTTGAAATTGATTTTCCATTAGCTTCTAGTAAATCACAATAGATCTCTTTGTTTTTCTAAAGCTTTCTGTTATACGTCTAGTATACCAAAACAGAGAATAATCAAATATAAACTCGTCGCACAAGTTTATAACTCAGATTTCCACTACACTGGAATTCTGTAGTAAATATTATAACAATATGAACGTTGTAAATGAATTACAACAACAACGTTATACTATTTTGAATAAACAGTATAACAAAATAGAAGAAAGAATTGAGAATTCTAACCGGATAATGTCTGAGGCTCGTCGTAACGATTTCCTTAAGAATTTTATTTAAAAATTCTCCCAAGATATAACAGACGAATTCTGCTCGAAATTGTAATGAGTATATCACTCTGTGATTTGAATATGAGAATAGCAACAGTTTGTAGAGGAGAAGAGAGATACGGATTGGAAAAAGCAGTGAAGAAAATGATCAGTTTCCCTCTTTATTTATAGTCGGTCCGTATCCCTTCCGAACGGTCGTGTCTGTACCCGTTCGTTAAAACAGCCGTGTCTGTACCTCTTCGTACAGTCATATCTGTCTGTTTTTCCCTCTAACGGATCTGTTTCGCACCCGCTCGTTTGCGCGCTTCAGAAGTTGTGTTGGGTCGCACCCGCTCGCGCCTATTCATCCCGCGTCCGAACAGATCCGCATCTGTTCGTATGGCGCCCGGTCCAATTTACAGTAAAAATATGAGTATCATATTAGACCCATACCCGGCCCGGTTCGATCGGCGGCGGAGCGCGCGTGGTGGTGATGCATGATCTTTCTCCTCACAACGAAGCATACATTTGGGAACCCGAGGCCCCCAACGTCCTCATGAGAAAGCTATATTTAAATCAATATAGCTCTCACATTTTGAACATGTGGAACTTTGTATGTTTCATTCACCTTTCTTAAGGAATTCCAACACTTTCTATTATGTTACTAATCATAATCTCTTTCATGACAAATAATGAATACAGTCAAAGATATATATGTTCCATTCATTCCAGATGTTATATGAAAGAAACATTAAAAAAATTCCACTTTTAAGGTGCACCGAATTAATAAAAATTAATGTAATTAATTACTTGATCGCCATTAGCAGTTCAGGACAAATTCCAACTAATTTTATTTCTTATTTATGTTGCATTCATTATGACAAATTAGATATTAATCAAACAAATAGTTAAATAATTAAGTACTTATATTGTAAAGACGATTCAAATATAATATATACTAAATACAAAGATTTACCTGTTTTGCTTAGCACCGGGACAAAAATATATTAATACTTAATTTATATGCCAAATTAAAATTTCTTATTTGGTTAAACTTAGCGTTGTTAGTGTTTTATACAAAGTAAAACTCTTAGTAGAGAACAAGGAGACAATTGTTAGGACTAGAAGTACCTGTATCTCAAATGTCTGTCTCAAATGGTTAAATTGATTAAAGTTAAAAGCATACCATTTTAGACAAAGATTTTAAAGGTATTGAGTTCGAAACATCAAGACATTATAAAGAATTTTCTACTTAGACAACTGTTGGGATAACAACGATATGTATTTCAAGTTATGCGTACCTTTAATATTATTATCATATAGTCTTTTAAATCGTATGTGAGACACGTGACGTAGTATAAAAACAACATAGTTCAAAAAAATTCATTACTTTATCATAGCAATTAGCTTTTCAAGATGTTATCCATTCAAAAGAGGAGGAGAAAAGTGTCGTTTGTTATGGGACAGTGTTCGTTTAGAATAAGTGCACAATTTTGCAAGATTGACCCCTTGATAACTTTATTCACGTATTAAAGAGAATTCATCTTGCAAAACAGAACAGAAATAAAAGCAAAAAAGCAACGGCCGAAATTATATTTCAATCGTTCAAAAATGTTTACACTAACATTTACTGAACAGATTTTCTTACTTAAGTCTTCTAATAGGACTGGAATGAACATAATGAAAATTTTGTCCTAAACTATATTCAATTTGATAAATGATAATATAAGCAGTACACTAATGTTAGGCTTGTTTGTTAGCCAACACCTCAATTTAAATTCAAGAGCACACTAATAAAAGTTTATCGGTGAGATCCAATATATTAATTAAGCAGGTAATAAGGTAAATTCGTTTGGATCTTGATGCTTTTGTCTTGATAAGAATTGATCGCAGAGCTATTTGAGCGTGAATATTCTTGATCTTTTAATCCCAAAGCTATTTGAGTATCCATTAAGCTACTATATATTTTTCTAGAATTTTAAATCATTAAGCACGCATATATTCGTGCATTAAATCCAGTCAAGAAAATATGTATATGCATATAAGTTCTAGGGTGTTCAACGTAAAATTATTTGGAAAATTGTGGTGCTGTATTGCCCAACTTGTAATTTTCACATGTGGAATGGAATTAAGACTTAATGATGAGGATGCTTTAGTACATTTCAGAATTTCTAATTATTTAGATTCTAGATTAAATTGTAATGCATGCTCAAATAGCACTGTGATTTTATCCCAGCAAACTAGAATGAGAGATATCTAACATGTGTATTAATTTTTACATACATGCATAGATTCAGAACCTTAAAGGCTACAAAAGTGTTAATAACAGAACATAATTAAATGCTTTATCATTATGCTAAAAGAAAGAAGGTATAACATCAACAGTCTCCAACAAAATCATATGACAAGTAGAACTGTAAGGATTACAACAGCCAGTTCGCATAAGAAAACTCTTACAGATCGAGATGTAGAAAAGAGAAAACGGAAAGTACAGAGAAAACTAGACCACCTTCAAAATAGAAATCCATGCAGCTCCAACCTATCAGACACTGCCATCTGTAGTACATCCACTGCTTATAGAAAAATCAGACGGTGCCTTTTCTGATCCAGCAGCCCAGCTGAGTCGGATTCACAACGCCAGAAATGTGGGCCCCATCATGCATCACCAATCTCGCCACGTCAGCAAACGCACCGTTCTCCACCTCTTTGTCGGGTCTAGGCCGTTTCGGGTCGACCGGGCTGCCGAAAATCGTCCCTTTAGTCAAGAATTCGCGGGCCACGTAGCCCGCCAGCAGCCGGTTCTTCCCCGGTAAGGCAGACTGAATCGCCACCGGCTTGACCGGTTCAACATTCGGTTTGGTCCTCTGAGGTGGGGGCTTGAAGCCGTCTGCTATGGCTTGGTCCCTCTCTTTTCTCTTTTTTGATGCTGCTTCGACGAGACGAGCCAGCACAGAAGTCATTTTTTATTTTATTTATATTTATATATATATAAATGAATAAAAAATGCCACGTCGTATAGGGAGAGAGATGTAATTTCCGAAATAGGAAGGGTGAAACTGTAAAAAGGGACGATTAGAAATTGAATGGCGAGAGTCAGTTGGTAAAACTGTAAATACAGCAAACAACCACGGGTGAAAACGGAAATTGTGACGAACGGAAAGATCACCGCCGGCGATCGGATTTCTCGGGACCCACAACAAATTCTGACGATAGAATGAAGATTATAGGGGATAAAACTCTGAAGAAATCAAAATTAGGGATTATAAGAATGGGGCAGGCGTTCAACTTGTGCCACGGATATATAAAGAAGCCAAATATCATATTGCCATAAATCTTTAGAGTAATTACCTCAGTGCCACCGCAGGAAGAGGAGAAGACCGTATTGTCCCTGCAAAATATAAAACGGTTGGGGTGCATTTTGGTCATTTAGTATACTCTGGCGGGCCCCAGCGAATTGATGAGAACACCTTGATGGTCTGTATGTAATTAATGGTAAAGTTAGGGGTGATATCATAAAAGAAGAATTCCAGAGCTGCAAGGGTAGCATGGTCATTATGGATATGAATGGAGAGTATATCAGGAAGAATATGAACGGTGCAGATTTGAAACGTGGCGGCCATCGGAATGTTGACGCGAACGTGTCAATGTAATAGGGGTTGATGAAGAACGTGTTTCTTGCTGGTACAAATAACAGTTGCAAATGACCTTGCTTAATGCCTGTAAATGCAGAATCATTCCTTTAAATTTTAGAACACGTTCACTGAAGCGTAGGACCCAGAAGAAGAGGGTGTATTTTGGGTCACTGAATACAGTGAATATAAATGCTGCTATTTTAATTTTAAAAAAAAATGTATAGAATTGGTGCACAGAATGGAACGTAACCAAAAATAGGCATGATATTGGGTACCGTCTGGCCATAAAATTATATCTTGCTTACCTGTGTCACTTTTTTCCCATCGAACTTTAAATCATCGATATTATTGTATAAAAAATCATAAAAGATAGAAGATGCCATTAAATAGAATAGTGTTACATGTTTCGAAAATATTTTTCTATTGGAATATATATGTATCGCTTGCTTAATAACTGATTACGCAACTAAATATACAAAAGGCACTGAGACTGGAGGATACACACATGAGTGTTACGACATGCGTTTCGTCTGTGAATTATTTTTTTAACAAAATGTATATGTTTAAATCAGTTAAAAAATAATAATTTTTTTTTTTTAAGTGATATTAAGATTTATATATTTATAAAGGATGTTTAATTTTAGATCTTATTTCTAGAAGCGTTTTGAATTTATAAAACATATTTAATTGTTAGATCATACTTTTAGGCGCGTTTGAATTTATAAAAGAAATTTAATATTAGATCCTAATTTTAAGTGATTAAAATTTGATAATATACAAGGGCGTTTTTGATAGTTCACATTGATGCCAAAAAGTGTGACACCAAAGCTATTACACATATTAATATATATATATATATATATATATATATAACTCATTTATTTTCGACAAAATCACTGTGACAACATAGTGTTAGTACAATTCTAGGCAATTTATTCATCTGTTGTCAACAAAATAAACAATTCAAGTAGAACCTAAGCTTTCCAATTTAAGATGTATGTCAAACACAAGGATTTATTCCATTATCCTTTTACTCGTTATTCTTTTACCACTGCGCATCTTATTGCTCATTACTTATTATACTTAAATTTATTAATATTTAATGTTAATAAGGAAAATTCAATGAATATGATATATACCGTGTCTTTTCGAAGTTCATAAAATATTCTACACTCATCAACGAAATCTCACCATCAATTTGCAAATCACACCACCATCTCTTCTCGATCAGCTATTACCGGAATTTCTCTACCAATTTGCAATCAACATTATCGACAAAACTGTTTGAAATGTGACCATCAAAACTTTTGCATTTATAGCACGTATTCGTCCATCGATTTTTTTCAAAAAACTAATTCGAGGAGTAGAGCTGGAAGATTCAAATGACCCACCACAATTGTTACACAACGCAGCTAGTTAGAACTCAAACCCGTGACCTCAAGGAACTTTGCTTCGTGATCGCTAGACAGCCCTAACCAACCGAGCTATGCACGCGAACATTGATTTTTTATTAATAAAAATTAAATATCTCTAACTATTGGATGCATGTACATGTGATTTATACTAGTCGCTAATAATATTATTTATCTTCTTAAACCATTCTCCTAAACTTGGTAAACATTATTAAAAACATATTATTTAAATTAAAAAGACATGTAAACAAAAATTCATGTTAACAAAAAAATCATATTACGACAAGCACCATTGTCCAAGTGGTTATTGATTCGGCTTTAGTGCAAGAGGTCACATTATTGATATGGGATATGCTGTTCCAATGATTTGTTGTATATAAAGTACCATTTTTCAAAAAAAAAAATCATATTACACAAATAACAGCTTTTTCTAACATTCAAGGCAAATTAGATGATTTTATCTTGTAAACATTCCAAAAAAGCATGTATTAACACACAACACTTACTTCAGTTGAATCAAAGGGATTTTCATCGCCATTGAAAATTAACCTTTACAACTCTCATTTGGTATCTGTATGTATTGCATAATTGAGCTACCCTTTGGTGTCACAAACAACACTTTTTATATGATGTACCCAAAAAAAAAATTATCGTTACGAGTTATTAACTAGAAATTATAAATAATTATTTATTAAATGATAATTTTAGTTATTGATTACTGATTCAACTAATCTTATGGTATTTAATGTATCGAAATTGCATTTCTTTCTATGTTTTTCCTTGTTTCTCGTGATTTTAGGATCATAATACCCAACTCTCCATTATTTAAGTCTAGTCTCACTAAAATCATTTGACTAATACATTTAGAACAAGTTCATTTCTCTTTGTTCGTTATATCCTTAAGCACCCAAGAACAAATCCTATAAACCGACTTTTATTGTAATATGTTTTAAATTTACATATTTTGTTTAATCTTTCCTTTAAGTTGTTTCTTACTTTACAATTTCCATCAAAATCCAAGTTCGAATCTTAAAACCTTATTTTTTGTAGTCATTTTAAATAAGCAAGCAAGCAATACATTTGTGCAAAATTTTCTGGTTCTAATTTTTGGAATAATATACTTTTTTGGCAGAAGGAAAACCTATTTTCAAACACTTATTTTAATATTAATATGAACGGGGAAAAAGGTTTAAATTAAGTAAATTTTAAAATGACTAAGAATAATTGATGAAAAGAAAATATATTAGTCAAGAAATTACTATACATCCTTGGTTTAAGATCAATATTTTAATTTAAAATCTTTTTTAATTCATACTATTTTCAGCATAGACTCAAACTCGGTCTCTAACAATAATATAGACATAAACCAGAATTACCCATTTTCATTGAATTTAACTACCGACACCACCCTACTTTTTGTAAGACACGTGATAGATTATCAAATTTGTTGCTTTTAATTTTTAAAATTATAAACATAATCGATGAAAATTAATGTATTTACAAATACTCATAGAAAAGATTATCAAAATGTACAAAAATGAAGTTAATGATTAAATAACAAAAAAAAATATAAATATCAAAATGTAATGACAATAAGTCTATATATCAAATAAACTTAGAGTCATAGTTTATTTAAAACCATTTTCTTAAACTCACTCTATTTTAGAAAAAGATCCAAAGACCACTGTAACAACCCGAATTCCAGTGGGTTCGGATTTTTTGCAAAAATGCTAAAACCCAAGTCCACTGAAACCCGGGTTGGGAATCCGGTATCCTGCAAATAGGCAAAGACAAATAAATCAGAGCTCAATTAAATATCTCACAACGGAATTGACTAAAATATAATAGTAAGTAAATAAATAACACTTTCTAAACAAGTGTCTTAAAGCTGGAAAGTCTCTGCCATCTACCTAACCTTTAGGATGTTATGAGGAGGGAGTGAGAACTAAAGTTCTGCTGAATTAATAAATTATATACTTTTAGACTTAATTCTACATATATTGTGACAACACTTTATTTTATGATTATTCCAATTTATCTTTTAATTATTTTAATTTGAATTCCTGATTTAAAAACTTTATTTTATTTACTAAAATGAATAATTTTTGTTATTTTAAATATAAATTTTGATTTTGATGTGAATTATAATTCCAAACATGAATAAATTGAATATTTTCAGAAAATGTGAATTTTAGTCAATATGGTCAAACTTTTACTTTTAAATTTTAAATTTAAATTTTAAATGTTTGAATTTTATCTTTTATTATGAAGAAAAATAAAATTTCAAGAATACTGCCTTTTGTTTTGTTGAAATCTAATTAATATTGTGAAAGTTATGTTTTTTACAGTACTGTGTGTAAATTGTTTTATTTAAACAAAATTGTTTATTTTAATTTATATAATTAATATTTTTGTTTGTCAAATCATGTTCTTATTTGTGTAACATGACATGTTATATATATAATTTTATTTTTAAACATTTTTTTAAGATAGTTATAATTTTCAAATGTTCATTGCATTTTGTTTACAATTTTTAAAGTCAATTTTCAATTATTAAACTATTTTCTTATTTATATTCTATTTTTCCTTAATACTTTTTTATTTTATTTTTCATTTTATTTTGTTTTCATTTCTATTTTATTTTTTGAATTGTATTTTGTTTATTTTAATTTAAAAGAATTAGAAATACCAAGAGGCAAAGACCTTTCATTTGCTTGTGTCCTTTCATTTCACCTGTGCCTTTTCATTTACTTTTGACTCTTCAATTTTTTATAGCCATCCATTTCTTTTGTTACAGCCGTGAATTTCATTTAGCATTCAACATGAAAATGTTTCCTCATCTCCTCTCAAAAACTCACGGCACTTCAAAGAAAGAAAAACAAAATGTTCATGGCTTCCTTTATCAGCTTTCTCCTTTTTTTTCAATGGTTTTACCTTGTTCCTCTTCAAGCATAGCTTGGCCCCTACCACCTCCATCTCCTCTGACCATCTCCACCACTATCTACAGCAGCATTACCTCCCTCCTTCTCTGTCCAAGACAGGCCGTGACCATCCCATGATGATAACACCACAAAAACTCCACACAAAGATTGCAAAATCTCTTGAACTATGTATAGCCGACCTTGTTTGTCACCATCACCTTCATAGTTCACCTTGGCGGCCTCCTATTGCTCCACCACCACCATGAAACCACCTCTGATCATCCACCTACCCACTGTCCAGACCTGTACAACTGTGGCCTAAACCTATGATGACCTAGCCGAGCCAAGGGTTAAACCAAACTTGCCTTTTCTTGCCTTGTTCCTTTTGTATTCCATATTGCAACCACTACCCTTCATCTCCACTTGTTTCCGTGCCATATTGATGTCATACCTGAGCTTAACACCATATTTGGCTGAGCATAAATATCCCCTTGGATGAGCTTTTGAATGGTTGTAGCAAGGTCAAGTTATCTTGTCTTTATTGCTCTTTAATTTCAATTCATTTCAATGTGCTTTGTGTTGTATATTCATATGTTATATTGTTTGTGTTTATTGGATTGTTACAAGACGATCATCTAGGCTCTCTCCACTCATTTGAATCCAATGTCATGCTGTGTCGTGCTATCGTGCTTTCTGGATTTTTTCTGTGTAGTTTGATTTGCTAACTCCGGCTGGAAAAGGTGAGTCTTTCTCACTCTGACATTTCTACTTATGAAATGGTGAATCGATGACAAGTGTTTAGTAAATAAAACTGTTTATGCAAGTAAATGTTGATTATATGATATGCTATGCCGTTTTATTACCATGTTAACTCTGTTAATTATCACCTGACATCTGATATTTGACATTATATTGTGACATTTACATGTTAGTGTATCTGTTTATATTGTTTATGCATATATTCACGCTGCAAGTTTCTTGTTAGAATAGAATCACTATGGGTTGAAATGATACATACCCGAATGGACTTTAGAATAAGGAAAAATCGTTATGGTTGAGATGATAGGCCTGAGCGATTTTTATTTTATGTTATTTGACTTGGGATTGCGGGTTTGAAATGATAGAACCCGGGTTTTCTTTTTAAATTGCGGATTGAAATGATATATATCCATATCACTTGACCTAGGTTAGAAAATTTTACACAGACCACGTGGTATATTTTTAAATGATTTTTATTAAGATATGTATTTTTAAAAGTATGAAATTTGATTTAAAAAAATATATTTTTTATGGCTTTAAGAAAGCTAAATATTAAGTTTTGAATTTTTGAATTTAGGTATGTAAATTTGAAGTAAATGTGATTTTTAACTTTAAATTTTATTTTAAAAATGTAAATAAATAATGTGAATTAAATTTAAATTTTTGAAATGATATTTGAAGTAAAATGTTAAGTTCTATTAAATTTATAAGTTAATAAACAGTGAATTTTGACTTAACAAATGAATTGAGTTTTAAATTGGAATTTAATTATAAAATTTTGTTGTGATAAATCATATGTCAAAATTCTTTAAATGTAAAATTTTTAAGTCTAGAAATATGATTTATAAATTTAAAATTTGCTAAAAATTGAAGTTTTATTGTTTTTGAAAAAGTTAAAATAAAATCTGTAATTTTATTTATAGCATTTCTAAAATATTGTGATCTTATGACAGCATTTTAAAATGTCGTTGTTTTGAATTTAATGAGGTTTGAAATAACTAAATATCTATTACGGCATTTTATAAATGTCGTTGTTCCTAAACTAAACTATATTGAAAATTTTAAGCTACGATATCACTTTATAAATGCTGCCATTGCTATATTTTGACAATGCTTGAAACATTATAGATTTTAACACTGTTTGAGTTATAATCTAAAAGTGTTAAATGATTTAACTTTTGGAATTGATTTATTTGTGAAATTTAAGGAGTTTGAATATATATTTTAATATTTAAATTTTAATTTTAAGAATTTGAATTGAATTTGAATTTAAATAAGATTTACTTGATTATGTGTTAATGGAATGAAATGTAATGAGATAAATGAATTTTTGAATGAAATTTTGAAATGTATTTTGTAATGATATTTGAAATAATAAATGAACGACATATTTGATTTTTAAATGATATTTATATTTGAATATTTGAAATTGAATTCAAATAATGATTTGATAATGGGGTTTTGAAGGATATGATATTTTATGATTTTGAAATGGTTTTGAATGATATAATCATTATTTGATAAAGAATATGAATTTTGAATGATGTTTGATTTTGATAAATGAATATTTAAATTTTATATTAGTATGAAGGATATTTAGTTTACTTGTAATTCTGGTTTATTTAAATGATATTGGATTTATGAAATGAATATTCAAAACTAAGTAATAATGAAGTTAAATTTGAGATATATGAAATTTTAAATTTAGTTTTGAAATATGGTATATTATAGCTTTGAAATATACTAAGATTTAACAGTTTATTTTTGTGGATTAAATCTGTATTTGAAATTTATAAGTTTGAATGGTTTTATTGGAAAACTAAATTGAATTGAAACTGATGGTTTGAATTGAATTAAAATTTGAAATTTTAAATTTAGGTTTAATTGAATAAATTTGTAAATGTAAAGAATTAAAGGAATGTTTCCATGATTTCAAGTGTATGATTTCGAAATGTTATGATTTCCAAAGTGTATTGATTTCAAGTATTTTGGTTTCGAAAGAGTTATAACTTTGAAAGTATTATGATTTTTGAAAGGTAGATATATGTTTGAAATAAAAATGGTTTTGGTTTCGAAGTATAAACTATTTTGAAAGGAATATAGTTTGAAATGAAATGATTTGATTTTTGAAGTGTAAACTATTTTGAAATGACCACGGCGTTATAATAACGTTTGGTTGTTAAAGAGACCGAGATGGGAAGTTGTCATACTCTCTGCCAACTCCGAAAACCACTTTAACAACCATGTACGTGGTGGAGATTTCAGAATGAAGTAGGATGGTGCAGACGATCCTATTGAGGTATGAACGTAGACCCGACTACCGTGAGTTGGCATAAGGTGGCTAAAACTGGAGCGATCGACGGGCCAAGTAAGGTCATTACTCTGATTGGACACATTCCTTCGATACTATACTCTTATCTTGTGGTTGATTTGATTGCCATCCTATGATTTTGATTTGGGAGTGTGTTCCGAGATGGGAAGTAGTGGCTGCTATGCGTTACCACCAGCCCGGAAGCGTAATTGTTATATCTACCCTGGCATTGCCTAGTTGTGCCGTGTCACCTACCATATCAAGCCTTACTACGAGTTTGTTTTTCTCCCGTAGCCCATGGAGTATTTAGGGTAGCCTCCCGATCTGGAGGTATGCTGATACTGGATGGACTACTGGGACTATTACGTGTTGGGGGCTATATGGGTAACCCTTCAATGCTATTTTAAGGTAAGTTTATTTTACTGTAGATATTATTATAATATCGCAATACTACTACATAGTAAATAGTTTAACGGATCCTTAAAGGATGGGCGATCACAAGCATCCTTTAAGTTACTGATGCATTTTGTTGCTGTTCACTTGAGGATTTACAGTTCATAAGTATTTATCCTGACTCGAGTGTTTTGTGTTTTTCTTTACGCTCGAGTCAGACTGAGTGATACAGCATTCAAGACTCACCTTCGGAGTTGGAGCTTTGCTTGAAGATCCAGCCATCTATTTTGCTTTCAGTATCCAGTGATTTCAGTGATGTATTCTAATTTGTACCTGATGTATCGTGTTACACTTCTGTTGTATCTTATTTAACTCTGATGTATCTTTTTTTTATATAGTAGCTTCATGAACTGCTATCTCTTTTAATTCCACTGCATTATAATTCACTCTGTGTCTGTGATCTGTGATTATGTATTTACCGTATATTCTGAGATTTGCCAAATTTTGTTTACAACACGGTATTTTGAGTAATTCAAGTCCGACATGTGTGGATGCGAGTGGTTGAAAATATCGGGTCGTTACATTTGGTATCAGAGCTTTGGTAGCTCTAGGAAAAACTCAGCATATATGGTAAATGTATTTACTGAATCACTTTCATTCGAGTTTGAATCTGTTCCTTTTTGACTCGGTTTCTTTGAATTTGGAACGTTCCCTGCGGTCTCGCCAATCTCAAATTTGTTTGTAAAGAGGTGAAACTCCTTTACAATAGCATCGATTCACCGGAGATTTTAATATCCTCGGTTTAGATGCTAGTATCTATTATTATCCCAAACTCTATCTCTTGAGACAGAATGTAGTTTTTCCCAAAAATCCACATCGATCTTATTCTTTAAGTCACGGTTGACCCGGTTAAGGTTGCCCGCGATTTATATAAGCTTATTCATCTCCCTATTTTGTTATCTAATCATCTTGTCTTTTGTTTCCAATCTATCTTCAAAACATTTTGAATTATACTTGTAAATTTATATTTAATGTTTTATATATTATGTTGTTTGAGTTGTTGATGTTGATTTCGGTTCTGATCGATTTGTCTGATCAACGCTATCGATAGGATTTCCAAAACACTTGAACAGAGCAAATTGACACAATATGTTTTTCAAATTTAGTGATGAAATAAATTTTGTAACTATAATATAAATCTTTTTCTGGAATTAGTTGAATTGATTAAGAAATAATATTTGATTTATATATCATTATCTCTTGTTTCATATATAAATAATTGAACTGTAAACATGGTTATAAATTTATTTGGAAATTTAAAATGAATTTAAAACAAGAATTTGAGAATTTAATTTTCGATGTATTTCAAATCTTGTATTTAAAGTTTTAAAAAGGATATACTATTTAAAGTATTTTCGAATAGGAATTTATTTCCAAAGAATTTTAAAAGTTTAAAATTAGTGCTCTTCTCTTTGTCACTGGAAAATAATTTCGGTGATGACTGTAGCATCATCAACATTCATTTTCGAGTTTCGAAGTGAAGAGACCGTTCTGTAGTCTTTCTACAGTTTTTTTGGGGAATTTAATTGATTTGAATTTCTAAATAAGGCTGAATTTATAACATATGCTGATATATGATTTAAATTTGAATGGGTATATATATAGTATATGTGCATTTATTTATCTCTAAATAGTTTGGAATTTATTGGAAATTTAATTCCTAAATTTATCTTGAAGGATAAATTTTAAGTATAATTTCAAGATTTGGATAAATATTCAAGCTTGAAATGATTGAATTGGAAAGTTTTATTTATATAATACACAATTTCATTCTAATATAACTTACCTAAATTATACAAAAGTTGAATATGTAATTGGATAATATACAATATAAAAGGATTTTTATAAATAAAATTTGAGTGGTTATAATAAATGTTATACTCTTAAATTTTAGGTATAAAAGATTAACAGTGGTAAATAAAGAAAAAGATAATGGAATAATTTACAATACAAAATGATGATAAAGGAACTAAGAATAAATTAAAGCAGTTATTATAAGTATAAATATGTTTAATATAGGTGATAAAAATATTGAGAAGAATAAATTTAATTATAATTAGGAATAAAGAAGAATTAATTTTCTTGAGTACATTATGAGTATAATAAATGTTTTTTTTTTCAAAATGATTTTAGAGATTGTTTATTTAGATAATTAGATGATAAGATAATGAAATTTGAGATAGTTAAGATTTATCTAACTTATGTAAAATTAATTTTCAATTTAAGTTTAAATTTTCATGGTTTCAAATTTATTATCTTATTTTGTTTTTCAGACTATCTTTTGATTGTCCTTATTCCCTTTATCTTGCTACAGAATGGGGAGGCAATTTCTTATACCGGTCTGTTTGAAAACCTTTCTATAATCTTTGGCACTCATTTCTGAATTTGAGCACTGCTTGCCATGCACATACCATCGGTCAAGCGAAAGGGTGAATCATATTCTAGAGGATCTTTTTTTCGTGCTTATGTTCTTGATTTTGGAGGATCATGGGAAGATCATCTCCACCTCGTTAAACTTACTTATAACAACAGTTATCCGGTAAATTTTTAATCTTCTTGTCATCTTGTCTTAATCTTATTTCATTCTATCTTTTTCTGTGCTTTTCTGTACCTCATTTATTTTCGGGGACGAAAAGTTTTGAGTGGGAGAGAGTGTGACAACCCTGTATTTTATAGTTATTTTAATTTATCTTTTAATTATTCTAATTTTAGTTCTTGATTTAAAAACTGTATTTTATTTATTAATATGAATAATTTTTTTATTTTAAATATAAATTTTGATTTTGATGTGAATTATAATTCCAAACATGAATAAATTGAATATTTCCAGAAAATGTGAATTTTGGTCAATATGGTCAAACTTGGAATTTTAAATTTTAAATTTAAATATTTAAATATTTAATTTTATCTTTTATTATGAAAATAAATAAAATTTCAAGAATACTGCTTTTTGTTTCGTTGAAATCTAATTAATATTATGAAAGTTATGCTTTTTACGGTATTGTGTGCAAATTGTTTTATTTAATAAAATTGTTTATTTTAATTTATACAAATAATATTTTGTTTGTCAAATCATGTTCTTATTCATGTAACATGACATGTTATATATATAATTTTATTTTTAAAACATTCTTTTAAGATAGTTATAATTTTCAAATGTTCATTGCATTTTGTTTACAATTTTTAAAGTCTAGTTTCAATTATTAAACTATTTTCTTATTTATATTCTATTTTTCCTTAAAATATTTTTTTATTTTCTTTTTCATTTTTTTTATTTTTTATTTTATTTTCTGAATTGTATTTTGTTTATTTTAATTTAAAAGAATTAGAAATACCAAGAGGCAAAGACCTTTCATTTGCTTGTGTCCTTTCATTTCACCTGTGCCTTTTCATTTGCTTTTGACTCTTCGATTTTTTTTAGCCATCCTTTTCTTTTGTTTCAGCCGTGAATTTCATTTAGCATTCACGTGAAAATGTTTTCTCATCTACTCTCAAAAACTCATGGCACTTTAAAGAAAGAAAAACAAAATGTTTGTGGCTTCCTTTATCACCTTTCTCCTTTTTTTTCAATGATTTTACCTTGTTCCTCTTCAAGCATAGCTCGGCCCCTACCACCTCCATCTCCTCCGACCATCTCCACCACCATCTACAGCAGTATCACCTCCCTCGTCCTCTATCTAAGACAGGTCATGACCATCCCATGATGATAACACCACAAAAACTCCACACAAAGATTGCAAAATCCCTTAAACTATGCATGGCCGACCTTGTTTGTCACCATCACCTTCATAGTTCACCTTGGACACCTCCTATTGCTCCACTACCACCATCAAACCACCTCTGACCATCCACCTGCCCACTGTCCAGACCTGTACAAGTGTGGCCAAACCCTATGATGACCTCGCTGAGCCAAAGGTTGAACCAAACTTGCCTTTTCTTGCCTTTTTCCTTTTGTATTCCATACACAACCACTACCCTTCATCTCCCCTTGTTGCTATTCCATATTGATGTCATACCTGAGCTTAACACCATCTTTGGTTGAGCATAATATCCCCTTGGTCGAGCTTTTGAATGGTTGTAGCAAGGTCAAGTTATCTTGTCTTTGTTGCTCTTTAATTTCAATTCATTTCAATGTGCTTTGTGTTGTATATTCATATGTTATATTGTTTGTGTTTATTGGATTGTTATAGGATGATCATCTAGGCTCTCTCCACTCATTTGAATTCAATGTCGTGTTGTGTCGTGCTATCGTGCTTTCTGGATTTGTTCTGTGTAGTTTGATTTGCTAACTCCGGCTGGAAAATATGAGTCTTTCTCACTCTGACATTTCTACTTATGAAATGGTGAATCAATGACAAGTGTTTAGTAAATAAAACTATTTATGCAAGTAAATGATGATTATATGATATGCTATGCCATGTTATTACCATGTTAAGTTTGTTAATTATCACCTGACATCTGATATTTGACATTATATTGTGACATTTACATGTTAGTGTATCTGTTTATATTGTTTATGCATATATTCACACTGCAAGTTCCCTATTAGAATAGAATCACTATGGGTTGAAATGATACATACTCAAACAGACTTTAGAACAGGGAAAAATCATTATGGGTTGAATTGAAACTGATGGTTTGAATTGAATTAAATTTTAAATTTGGGTTTCATTGAATAAATTTGTAAATGTAAAGAATTAAAGGAATGTTTCCATGATTTCAAGTGTATGATTTCGAAATGTTATGATTTCCAAAGTGTAATGATTTCACGTATTTTAGCTTCGGAAGATTTATAACTTTGAAAGTATTATGATTTTTGAAAGGTAGATATATGTTTGAAATAAAAATGGTTTTGGTTTCGAAGTATAAACTATTTTGAAAGGAATATAGTTTGAAATGAAATGATTTGACTTTTGAAGTATAAACTATTTTGAAATGACCTTGGCGTTATAATTACGTTTGGTTGTTAAAAAGTCCGGGATCAGAAGTTGTCATACTCCCTGCCAACTCTAAAAACTACTTTAACAACCGTGTATGCAGTGGAGATTCCAGAATGAAGTAGGATGGCGGCGACGATCCTAATGAGGTATGAACGTGGATCGGACTCCCGTGAGTTGGCATAAGGTGGCTAAAACATGAGCGATCGACAGGCCAAGTGAGGTCGTTCCTCCGATCAGACACATTCCTTCGATACTATACTCTTACCTTATGGTTGATTTGATGGCCATCCTCCTATTTTGATTTGGGAGTGTGTTCCAAGGTGGACGGTAGTCGCTGCTATGCGTTACCACCAGCCCAGAAGCGTAATTGGTATACCTACCTTGGCATTGCCTAGTTGTGCCGTGTCACCTACCATATCGAGCCTTACTATGAGTTTTTTCCCTCCCGTAGCCTATGGAGTATTTAGGGTAGCCTCCCGATCTAGAGGTATGCTGATACTGGATGGACTACTGGGACTATTACATGTTGGGGGCTATATGGGTAACCCTTCAACGCTATTTTAAAGTAAGTTTGTTTTAATGTAGACATTATTATAATAGCGCAATATTACTACATAGTAAATAGTTTAACGGATCCTTAAAGGATGAACGATCCCAAGCATCCTTTAAGTTACTGATGCATTTTGTTACTGTTCATTTGAGTTGATTTACAGTTCATAAGTATTTATGTCCTGACTCGAGTGTTTTGTGTTTTGCTTTACGCTCGAGTTAGATTGCGTGATTCAGCATTCAAGACTCACCTTCAGAGTTGGAGCTTTGCTTGAAGATCCAGCCATCTATTTTGCTTTCACTATCCAGTGATTTCAGTGATGTATTCTGATTTGTACCTGATGTATCTTGTTACTCTTCTGTTGTATCTTGTTTAACTCTGATGTATCTTTTTTTTTTGTATAGTAGCTTCATGATCTCTTTTAATTCTGCTGCATTATTATTCACTTTGTGTCCATGATCTGTGATTATGTATTTACTGTATATTTTGAGATTTGCCAAATTTTATTTACAATGTGGTATTTTGAGCAATTCAAGTCCGACGTGTGCGGATGGGAATGGATTTTTTAGTACATAATATATTTATATTTTATTCACAATATAAACACGTTCACTTACTATCTACCTAGGAACCTTAAACCTAGGCTCTGATAACAAATGTAACAACCCGAATTCCAATGGGTTCGGATTTTTCGTAAAAATGCTAAAACCCAAGCCCATTGAAACCCAAGTTGGGAATCTGGTATCCTGCAAATAGGCAAACAAAAATATATCAGAGCTCAATTAAATATCTCACAGTGGAATTGACTAAAATATAATAGTAAGTAAATACTCACTAATATAATAAAACTTTACAAATAAGTGTCTTAAAACTGGAAAGTGTCTGCCATCCATCTAACTTGTAGGATGTTATGAGAAGGGGGTCAGAACTAAAGTTCTGGTGAATGAATAAATTATATACTTTTAGGCTTAATTCTGCATATATCTTTTTATTTTCATTTACTCTTATATTAAGTTCATTAGGTTATAATACTCTCATCACTATTTGTGAACCGTGCCCATATACTCCATAGTAGATTAAAACCTAATAACTAATATATACATATATGTAGCTATATGACCAGTGACCATATTGGTCCTAGGTACCACCCATGGTACCTTCCGTATCATCCTCGAAAAGGGCTCCATCGTCTTGCTTCGAGAGCGTTCTGTAACTACATTAGTAAAAGACTGCTTCATTAGGCCTACAATACAGATGCTCCATTGTCTTGCTCTTTATCTATATCTATAAAGGACTACTTTGTAAGGCCTACAATATAGATACTCCATCGTCTTGCTCCGCGAGTGTTCCGTAGCTACATCTGTAAATGATTGCTTCGTAAGGTCTATAATTCAGATGCTCCCCTACTTATTATGAAAAACGTAAATCGTGTCTGCACTAGTCTATGCCAATGCTCGTACATCCACAATGTACCACCCAATGCGTACATTGAGGACTATGTAATCGTTCTGTCTATTATCTGAATCCCACCAACAAGGTCTACCTTGTACGGAATTCAGTCGGGTATTTTCTATATATGTAAAGGACTGCTTCGTTAGGCCTATAATACAGATATTTTAGTTGTTCTGTCTCTTTTCTTGTCGTGGCTGTGGCACTATGCAACCATCTCTCAACTTAATTGAAAGACCTCTAAAGAGTTAAATGGTCATGCCCTACTACAAACAATCTAACATCCAATTGGCGGTGCCCCCCATCCAATGTCTCAATAGTGAAAGAATCATTGGCATATTATCTTAACTCTAGTCTTTTCCAAAATCGCTCTTAGTCTTGATGTTGGCCGATATCTGCATGCGACTATCCTTAAACTCACTTGCAAGAACTGGACATATGAATACCCTACTCCAAACACCAAGCCCTTCTGACAGCCTACAAAGGTCTGCTTTGTTAGGCCTATAATGCAAGTACAGTCAAGGCATACTCCCTTGATGGAATACCTACAGACCTGCCTCCGAGAATGAGGCTTTGTTAGGCCTACCCAAAGGGTCATCCTAGAGTACCCTCATGTCCCGATGAAGTCTCGTACTTCCTTCTAGCCCAAAATAACTAAGTTGGATGTTCTTCTCCTTTGCTGAAATCTGTGTTGAACTGCTTCGTTGGGTTCTTCATCCTTTGGGCTACTCCAAAAGCATCTCACTCTTTTATTAGACCCTAAGTCTAATCTTTTAATTTGCATTTAATTTACTTTTCTTATTCTGTTGGCTACTTATTTACTCCAATTAGCGTATTCTTGCCCTCGCCCCACTTTTATCTATTGTGAGATTTTCATTTACTTAATAGAGAATGCTATTGGTATGAGCCACATTCATTATCTTGCTTATTTAACCTAATATAAATTTTAAGTTCATTAAAATAAGCCTTTATATCATTCCTGCTTTATTTGCTTGTTGACTTAATATAAATTATTTAAATAAGCTTTTACCATTATTATTGCTCATTAATTTATTCAAAGTCTCAAAATAATTTTTTCTGTTCTTATTACTTAATTATAACCTATGTTATAATTCTACCTGTAATTGTCATTTTCTCTTCTTTTATAGTCCGTATATAATTCTAGCATTTCTTTTCTATTCTAATCTGTCTTCTTTTATTATGATATAGAATATTCTTTTATTCTCTTATATTATATAGTTCACTTATCATAATAATTATCTTCCTAAATAGTTTGCACGGTGAATGCAGACCTAGGTTCATTATCGTTTACAGCTTCAAGTTCTTACCTAATAATTACTTGATTCATGTCACACTTTGATTTATTATCTCCTGCTCTAGGAAGTAATTCTATTTTATTTGGTTGGTTATGAAAACTATATTTAAAAATTTATTTCCATATTTTAATATTAAATAATACTATAAACAATAATCCGTAACTGTTAGATATTTCTTTTACTATTTTGGAATAGTGTAAAATACAGTGGTTTTTCTATTTTACACTAACTCTCCTTTTCTTTCTTTTATTCTAGCAATTACGTTCATTGTTGTCTTTTAAATACTGAATTATAGAAATGTATCCTATTTTCTAAACCAACCAATTAACCTTTTAGTTACTCCCAAATCCAGTTATTATATTAATTAACTTTTCTCATTTTAACGTAATTTATTACAGTAATTCCATTCCTCAAACTTTTATTACTTTACATCTTATTTCCTTCATTTTAGTATTCTTAATTATTTAATCCATATTCATGTTTAATCTATTCTAATCCATACGTGAAGATAGAGGAGAAAACAGAAGAAGAGTGACGCTTGCATAGAAATCCAAAACGTAGAAAGAGATGTAAATAAATACTAATGCTGTAAATAAACTGTAAATTCCTTATAGTTTAGCATTACTTAATTAATATGATTAATTATTGAATAAAATTATCTCAATGGGAGTTTAACGAAAATATATCTTAAACTTAAAAGATATATA
Source organism: Allium cepa (assembly GCA_030765085.1). NCBI lineage: Eukaryota > Viridiplantae > Streptophyta > Magnoliopsida > Asparagales > Amaryllidaceae > Allium > Allium cepa. Next base: position 694,430,872 of record CM060934.1, read on the forward strand.
AATAAATCCACTCACCCATCGTCCTTAGCTTTGCCTGTGCTCAGCTTGGCTCCATGGTCCTTCTGGATCTCCCTCCAAGATACATAATATTTAAATTTAGAGGACCTTCTCCCTAGAAATATTTTCTTTTCAGGATCCAGCCATTGGCCAAGGACCCAAAGAAATATTTTCTATTTTGGGGTTCAGCCTTAGGCCAAGAACCCTTTGGAAGAAAATCTAATTATGAGAAAAGAGCTAGGTCTATGGTTCTATTAATAGGGGAGCTTGGGGATCTCAGACCGTTGGATTCTTGGATTGAATCTGGAGCCACCACGTCACAGGGCGATCTGGAGCCATCAGATTGAAGAATATACAGCTCAGATCGCTTAAAAAATAGAAAATTCGTCACTTCCTATACCTGGATGGGGCTCCATCCAGGTTGTTATGCTGGTCGACGGGGCGGTCGACCGTGCGGTTGACCGTTGGGCTAATTGGGTCGACCTCCTGGTCAACCCATATACGTATATTTTATATTATTTTTCTTTTCCTTTTGTTACTCGTTCTCATTTCGTTCCTAATTTTTCCATATTGGCTCGGATTTTGACAAGTTATGTATGGAAATTGATCAGAAAATCACCTCGGACGCAATGGTACAATTCTGAAGCCATATTACGATAATTCCAAAAATATTTATTTTCAATGCTTATCGTCATTTGTTAAATTTGAACTATATAAAAATGTGGGGTGTTATATTCTCTCAACCTTAGAAAATTTCATCCCCAAAATCTGACAAGGGTAAAATTTATGTGATCCCTCTCATTAACTACAATCATTTTGTGTACATCCAATTTTGCTACCATTCGTGCTTTTGTGCAAAAGTGCTTTTCAAGGCAAAATATATATACACACATAAATTTCTAAGCGGTACCTCTTATATTAAAGCATTTTATTTTTAAAAATTCACTTTTAAAACATGATGCACACAACCTAAATATACTTGCAATTTCTATATGAATGCAATTTTTAGAAAAATTAAAACATTTTTCACCCAATTTTTTCCACACTCCTATTAAATAGGGTGTAGTTCAACGAATTTTTCATCCTAATCCTAACATGCAATTTTAATATTCGAATTTCAGAAAAAAAGAAATCTAATTTTCCAAACTCGATTTCTTATGTCAAAAAGAAGGTAGAAAACGAAAAACCTTACGTTACAGTTTTACTTTTGTGCACCTCTTTCCCCGTACTTGGAACTTATGCCACTAGAAAATTTCTATTTTCTTTCCCAAGCACGGTTTACATAAGAAAAACTTTCCTTTTCAAACTTTTCCCAAGTTTAATTTATGGGAAAAATGTATTTTTCTTTTGCAATTCTCATTTATTTCAATTGACATTTCTGTCGCTTTCTTTAGATCTTACGGTTTTTCATGTAATTATTATTATCTATTTTTACTTTTTCTTTTAATATACCAGCTAAACACATCTATCATCTATGGTTAGAAGGCCTAAGACTATGTCCACTCTGACATAGAAATGTCCTACTTGAGGAATCTAAGTAACTCATATGCTCCTCCTACCGTTTATTACTTTTTACTAATTTATGCTATATTGCTCACGATGAATAAGATCTATTCATCTCTTCCATTCCATACTCAAAATGTAACAACCAAGTCTAATTTACCACAACGAATAAGGATTTCATTCTATGCAGTCTCTATCTGAAAAGGAAACTAAGCTTGGAAAATTTTTCTCTTTACCTTTACCTTTCATTTTCCCCAACTAATGTCTATCTATCCCAACCGCATGTGTTTACTATCTTACTAATATCACTTCACTATTCTTCTATAGTCTACACACATAAAGAAACATTCCTAGTTTCTCACCAGTGTCATATACACTTTATAGGACTTTTACTATTACTACTAAAAGTAATCACTGCTGTCTCCTACACAGCCTTACCCTTTTTCCCGTCATACCTAAGAAATGATTCCTATCTACTCCAAATTTAAAAATTTAGTTTGGTATTTATCATTTCATTTTAAAAATTAAAGCTTCTAAATTTTTGAAATGTAAAATCCCAAAATTCTTACCTTTAAAAGTGTTAATTTGAAGTTTCTATTAAATTCATAGGTACTTGGTTGCTTAACATTTTAACTTTCTAGACTTGCATCTTTGGAGCTTTTTGAATTTAAATAATTCCGCAAACTTAGAAGAGAAAACTTACAAATTCTAAGTTCAAAACTTATTCCTCTTTTTCTTTTAAAGACCTTTACAACTTTCCTAAATAAAATATTTTGGACTTTTTAAGTTAACTGTTTACTAAGTTTTTCTCTCCCAAAAACTTATTTACCTTTTCACTAACCATTTTTCTTTAAAACATGCCTTGCTTGTTCTTAAAACAAATTTCTTTTCTTGACTTCTACAAATTTCACATGTTTTCAAAACATCTTCATTTCATAAATTTTAAAATTTTAAAAAACTGGAGTAGATAAGAACAATTATTTTATCAAAAATCTCTTAACTTCCCTACTCTTCCAATTAGCTAACCTTGGAGGAGTTTTTAACTTACTACAAATGGGGATTTTCTATAAAGGCAAGCAACAAATGTGCATAATCAATGAAAAAAATATGAAATTCTCATTGCTTAGCTTTCCTATTAAGGCTCGCTATAATGTCCCTTCTAACTAACACTATCTCTAATTATTACACTTCTTATTACACCTAATGGCTTTATACCTTAATGTATTGGAACTACTTTCTCTTATGAGAAACCATTAACGCTAAAACCTTCTATGAATCCTTTAAAAGAGGATTTCATATTTATGTGAAATTACAAGAAACTTATTTTATATTTTATCACAATAGGCTATACAACATATGGTGCTTTCCATAACTTGTACATCTCTTTCACGTATTCCTTGTAACTTGCACAAAACATCTTTATTTGTGTTTTGGTTTCATAGAAAATTACATTATTAATTTCATTCCAATAGATTAAAGGATGTCTAATCTATATTCACTTATAATAGACATTTTGTGCGAAATTTATTAATTTCCTAATATTTAACTTACATCTTTTTTTTTTTCAAGAGAACTCATTTTCAAAACTGTTTTTAATATTTTTTAAACTAGAAAGCATTTTCATATACTTATTTAAATAATAAGTACTTACAAACCACTTTATTTCTCTACTTAGAAATTATCTTCAAAACACATTTTTATTTGGATCAAAACAGATGTTGCGTAAAACACCGTTACTACAACCCAAAAAATACTAGATATGGATTCAATTAAATAAATATTAATAAATCCCATATGTTATGTAAAAAAATTTCCTCTGGGAGTCACTTACTATAACAATAATGTCATAGTCTATGCTTCCTTTATTTTTCATGAAAACATCTATTACAACAATAAATGTTATAACCTACCTTCTCGATACTTACACACTCTAGGTTTTTATATTTAAAATCTTTGTTTACCTACAAGAAACTAGCGATCTATGTACGTTCTATAATTCTTTAAAAAGAATCTCAGTTTTAACAAAATTTACATCATACACAAACCAATTTAAATTTCATACCCTTTTTTTCCTTTCAAAAACCCAATATTTACTTCCTCAAGCATATTAGCAATTATATTTTTCAACTTTTTAATTCCAAATGTTTAATTTTATTGGGCTAGACATTATTTTATTCTTACTACCCTAGGAATATCCTTCCTAAACTTTGGAAATCTCATTTCTTTATTAAAATCTCTTATTCCTTCCAAAATAGAAATACTCTCTTTACTATCCCTAGGGAACATTCCCACTTCTTATAACATATGGATACCAATCTTCTCTCTAAACATAGCTTATTGTACACTATACATTGGTAATAACTTAGGGCTCAACACCCTTGGGTCATCTCAAACCCTACTAGCAAACTATGCATAATTGTACTTCTAAAAATTTGTCATACGTTAAAGTCTATAATTGGGGACTATTTGGATTTTTTAGTACATAATATATTTATATTTTATTCAATATAAATACGTTCACTCACTATCTACCTAGGAACCTTAAACCTAGGCTCTGATAACAAATGTAACAACCCGAATTCTAATGGGTTCGGATTTTTCGCAAAAATGCTAAAACCCAAGCCCATTGAAACCCAAGTTGGGAATCTGGTATCTTGCAAATAGGCAAAGACAAATATATCAGAGCTCAATTAAATATCTCATAGTGGAATTGACTAAAATATAATAGTAAGTAAATATTCACCAATATAATAAAACTTTACAAACAAGTGTCTTAAAACTGGGAAGTCTCTGCCATCCATTTAACTTGTAGGATGTTATGAGAAGGGGTCAGAACTAAAGTTCTGGTGAATGAATAAATTATATACTTCTAGGCTTAATTCTACATATATCGTTTTATTTTCATTTACTCTTATATTAAGTTCGTTAGGTTACAATACTCTCATCACAATTTGTGAACCGTGCCCATCTACTCCATAATAGATTAAAACCTAGTAACTAATATATACATATATGTAGCTATATGCCCAATGACCATAGTAGTCCTAGATACCACCCATGGTACCTTCCATATCCTCCTCAAAACGCCTCCATCGTCTTGCTTCGAGAGCGTTCTGTAACTACATCTATAAAGGACTGCTTCGTAAGGTTTACAATACAAATGCTCCATCATCTTGCTCCATAGCTATATCTATAAAGAACTGCTTCGTAAGGCCTACAATACAGATATTCCATCGTCTTGCTCCGCGAGCGTTCCGTAGCTACATCTATAAAGGACTGCTTCGTAAGGCCTACAATATAGATGCTCCACTACTTACTATGAAAATGTAAATCACATCCGCACTAGTCTATGTCTATGCTCGAACATCCACAATGTACCACCCAGTGCGTACATTGCGGACTACGTAATCATTCTGTCTACTATCTGAATCCCGCCAACAAGGTCTACTTTGTACGGAACTCAGTCGGGGATTTTCTATATCTGTAAAGGATTGCTTTGTTAGGCCTACAATACAGATATTCTAGTTGGTCTGTCTTCTTTCTTGTCATGGCTATGGCCCCACGCAGCCATCCCTCGTCTAAATTGAAAGACCTCTAAAGAGTTAAGTAGTCATGCTCTATTGTAAACAATCTAACATCCAATCGGCGGTTCCCCCATCCAATGTCTCGATAGTGAAAGAATCATTGGCCTATTGGTTTAACTCTACTCTATCCTGAAATCATTTTTGGTCTTGATGATGGTCGATATCCACATACGACTATCTTTAAACTTACTTGCAAGTACTGGACATGGAATACCCTACTTCGAACACCAAGCCCTTCTGATTGCCTATAAAGGCCTGCTTCGTTAGGCCTACAATGCAAATGCAGTCAGGGCATACTCTGTTGATGGAACACCTACAGACTTGCCTTCGAGAATATAGCTTCGTTATGCCTATCTAAAGGGCCATCCTAGAGTACCCTCACGTCCCGTTGAAGTCTCATACTTCCTTCTAGCCTGAAACAACTAAGTTGGATGTGCTTCTCCTTTACAGAAATCTGTGATGAACTGCTTCATTAGGCTCTTCATCCTTTGGGCTGCTCCAAAAGCATCTCACTCTTTTATTAGACCCTAAGTCTAATCTTTTAATTTGCGTTTAGTATACTTTTCTTATTACATTTGCTACTTGTTTACCCTAATTAGCATATTCTTGCCATCGTCTCACCTCTATCTATTTTGAGATTTTCATTTACTTAATAGGGAATGCTGTTGGTATGAGCCACAGTCATTATCTTGCATATTTAACCTAATATAAACCTTAAGTTCATTAAAATAAACCTCTTTATATCATTCCAGCTTTATTTGCTTATTGACTTAATATAAATTTTTAAATAAGCTTCTACCATTATTATTACTTATTAATTTATTCGAAGTCTCAAAATAAGCTTTTACGTTCTTATTACTTAATTATAACCTATGTTATAATTCTACATGTAATTGTCATTTTCTCTTCTTTTATAGTTCGTATATAATTCCAGCATTTCTTTCATATTCTAATATGCCTTCTAATATAGAATATTATTTTATTCTCTTATATTATATAGATCACTTATCATAATTACTATCTTCTTAAATAGTCTGCACAGTGAATGCAGACTTAGGTTCATTATCGTTTACAGCTTCAAGTTCTAACCTAATAATTTATTTGATTTATGTCATACTTTGATTTATTATCTCCTATCCTAGGAAGTAATTCTATTTTATTTGATTGGTTATGAAAACTATATTTAAAAATCCATTTTCACATTATAATATTAAATAATACTATAAACAATAATCCCTAACTGTTAGATATTTCTTTTACTATTTTGGAATAGTGTAAAATACAGTGGTTTATCTGTTTTACACTAATTCTCATTTTCTTTCTTTTATTCTAGCAATTACGTTCATTATTGTCTTTTAAATATTAAATTATAGAAATATATCATATTTTCTAAACTAACCAATTAACCTTCAGTTACTCCTAAATGCAGTTATTAGATTAATTAAATTTTCTCATTTTAACATAATTTATTACAGTAATTCCATTCCTCAAACATTTATTACTTCACATATTATTTCCTTGATTTTAGTATTCTTAATTATTTAATCTACATTCACATTTATTCTATTCTAATCCATACGCGAAGAAAGAGGAGAAAATAGAAAAAGAATGACGCTTGCATGGAAATCCAAAACGTAGAAACAGATGTAAATAAATTCTAATACTGTAAATTCCTTATCGTTTAGCATTACTTAATTAATAGGATTAATTATTGAATAAAATTATCCATATGGAAATTTAATGATAATATATCTTAAACTTAAAAGATATATGAATAAATCCACTCACATGTCGTCCTTAGCTTTGCTTGTGCTCAGCTTGGCTCCATGGTCCTTCTGGATCCCTCTCCAAGATGCATAATATTTAAATTTTGAAGAACTTCTCCTTAGAAATATTTTCTTTTCAGGGTCCAGCCTTTTAGCCAAGGACCCAAAGAAATATTTTCTATTTAGGGTTCATCCTTAGGCCAAGAACCCTTTGGGAGAAAATTTAATTGTGAGACAAGAGCTAGGCCTAGGGTTTTATTAATAGGGAAGCCTGGAGATCTCAGATCATTGGATTCTTGGATTGAATCTGGAGCCACCATGTCACAAGGCGATCTGGAGCCATCAGATTGAAAATGTATGGCTCAGATCGCTTAAAAACTAGAAAATTCATCACTACGCGTACCTGGATGGGGCTCCGTCTAGGTCGCTATGCGGGTCGACCGGGCTATCGACTTCCCAAAGCCACTAGTTTGCCGTGCGGTCGACCGTTGGGCTAATTTGATCGACCTCCTGGTCGGCCCAAATACATATATTTTATATATTTTTTTCTTAACTTTTTGTCACTCGTTCTCATTTCGTTCCTAACTTTTTCATATTGGCTCGAATTTTGACAAGTTGTATATGGAAACTGTGATATCCCGGATTTATTTGAATTGGTATTAAGTTACATTTTAAATTGGATTTGAATTTAGATTTAAATTTCAATCTGAATGAATATATATATATATATATATATATCTTAAAAATATTTTTGCCAACAGGGTTGGCGCAGTTGGTTGATGGTCCGGACTGCGTGATCGAAGGTCACGAGTTCGAGCCCCGAAACTGACAACCTTGTAACAAGTACCCGAAGTATGTGTTTGGCAGGCACATACTTCCCTAGAGTTTACAAGCGAAGCTTGGTTCTCTACGTAATTCAAAAAAAATCTTAAAAATATTTTGATTTAAAATATATGAATGAGTTTTATTTAAGATAAGATTTTAATTCCCTTAGGAAATATTTACACCAATTAAGTTAGTGTTTATTAAATAGTAAAATAAGCATAAAAGTTTTATATTTACATTTAAAATGGATCAAATATATTATATATGATTTAATTTAAATTATAAATTGGTTTATCTTCTATTTTTCTTTAAAGATTTTATTTATATAAATTTTAGAAAAAAAGGAGAGCATCCATTAATTTACAAACGTATTTATTAATTAGATTAATTAATATAAAATCTTTAAATATCATTTTAAATAAATGAATAAGAAATAATTACAAGTGTTGATCCATTAAGGCTTATAAGAAACACATGTAGGTTAAGTAATAATAGAATATGACAAGTGTCTTTTATATCTTTTATTTTTTTATATAATTAATAAGTGAGAAATTTAGTAATTAAAACATTCCTCAAACCAAACTAAACCTGAAATCATTTTTCAAGAATCAGTGGCCAGACCTGTAATCTTTTCAAGCTAGTAACCAAGATTTCAGTTCTGTTTAAACTTGAACCTTCTCTCAAACAACAACTAGCTTCAGACATCAAGCTTTTCGGTTTATATATCATCAACATCTAAGTAATCAATGTTTCCAGAAAAGTAATATAGGCTTCAAGAATCCAAAACTGTTGCAAAATTTCAGGGATTCCAGTTTTTTTTCTACTCTCTGCATTTTCAAATAGTGAGTAACCTCATCTTTAAGCCTGATCTGCTTATTTGTGTGAATGCATGAAATAAACCTTGAAATATGTTGAGTAGTTTGGTTGCCTGTTTGTTTAGGATGAAAACATATATATATATATATATATATATATATATATATAATAATGTTGCATGCTTGTCTGTTAACAACCTGAATCAACTCTGTTTAGCAATATGTTGTGAGTAAACCAATTTATTTTAGGATCTAAAAATAATCTGAATCTGTGAATATGATTCATAGATAACATTTGGATGTGCTTGTAAATTTTCTTCAGGTTTAAGACTCTGTATATAATTATGTGTCTGAACTGTGCATGTTTTTCTTCTCTGTTTGGGTTTACAGGGTAGGGAATAACCAGGGAAATTCAATACAACACCATTTGATTTATATTAGGCTTATAGTTCAAACAAAACAAGTCTGTTTATACATGAGTTAACATTTAAAAATAGTTTAAGGTAGGATAGTGATATACAACATCTTAAAATTTGATTTTTTACAGGGGAATTCAAACATGTGATAAATTTGAATATAATGAATCATTGATTCAAGTATATAATGTGAATTGTTATTCGAATTTTTAAAACAAAAATTGTGAATTTCCATTGAGTATACCAACAGCAATTTGGAGAGGAACTGAAAATGGGTTCTGTCCAATTCCCAGTAATCGAAAAATTATTCGATGTTGGAATTTTGCATAAAGCAAGCCTAGAAACCGATAATATCAGGAAAATTGTTAATCAATTTTCCTATTGAAGGATATGTTGTATCGAAGCAATTCTAGGGTTTAGCTGACGTTTTTGGTTGAGGTCGGAGAAGAGGTGTTTCCTTCCCCTCTGGATGATCGAACTGCGTGGTATTGCAGGGGAGGGTAGCATGGTCGGTCGGCGAGGCGAGGCCGGAACTGCAGCACCTCCGATGGTCAGAGTAAGGTGAGGCGAATCGATTTGTTGGATGTAAGTTTTAGTTTCGAATGGAAGTCCAGTTTTCGTTTGAGGGCAATTAAGGGATGGATTACCCGATTGAAAATTTATTTGATAATTAATTAAAGGTAAGCTCTTGGAGATTAATTAAATGTAAATATTTGATGAGATTTAGTGAAGTAATTCATTATTACAGGATGCAATTAATTAATTAAAAATAATTACTTATTGGGAAGCAATTAAAGGGTAATTACTTAGTAGAAGTAATTAAGGATAGATTACCCGGTGTAATTAATCAAAAAGGATTAATAATTAAGGAATTATTACTTAAGTAAGTAATTATAGAGGGGTAATTACTGTTTATAAGTAATTGGGGTTGATTAATGGATGCAATTAATTAAGGATAATCATTCATGGAATAGGGTTAAGTATAATTACTTAATGGAAGTAAATAGATAATGATGATCAGCTAAATGTGATTAGAAAATAATTAATCAAGGATGATTAATTAAGATGAATAATTATGGGATGGTAAATCAATTGGGTTGAAATGAATTAATAAGCAGGACTTAAAGGTAATTGATTTAATTCAATTATGCTTAACTAGATTTATTCGAGATGGTGTGATTGATTTATCTTGCTTATGTATGATTGAATGATAATTAAATAACCTGAATTAATTGATACCCTGATATGAAAAGGTTCGTGATATGATGTGTTTGGTGGGCAATGATAGTGTGGTTATCTGTCAATGATGAATTACAGAGAAAAAAAGGGAGGTGAGACCTTTAATTTAAATTGCATTTCACTTAAATGACATGTGTTAACATGAACTGATTTCGAAGAGACCGGAGTCGGGTATTAGTTAATACCCGAAACCACTTCGATTCTTTATAAATAGATATGTGAAATCAATAGGGTGTAATGGAATGATTTAAGTAATCTAAGTTTTGGCACTTAATTTCTTTGTGAAATAAGTGATGTCTACAGCAACTTGTGAAGCTGTAAATTGATACAAATTACCCGGGTTTATATAAGTTGTATGCTTTTGTATTCCATGTTAGATGGGTTTACTCACGCTGGTTTCCAGCCTGACCCGGGTGTTACTTTGATGTAATGCTCGGGTCAGACCGAGTATTACAGCTTTTCAGGTAAGGACGTTCTGGAGTTCAGGAGGCGAGCTGGATGGCAGGAACGTATGGAGCGTTTTCCGCTGTGTGTATTATTGCTGATTATTTGGGACATGTTGTTTTAAACTGTCCAATGTTGTGTAAATATTATAACTCTGATGTATAAAAATAAAAGAGTACTGATACAGTTCTTCTTTGTAAAACTGTTATTTATGTGATATTATATTTTGATCCGCTGCGAATGTGAGGTTTCTGTGTCTTGTTCTATTTTCTTCTTCTTTCTCTTTTCTTCTTTTCCTAGCTATCTGAAATTTTCGAGATCGAAATTTCCGGGTCATTACAGAAACTGATTAGAAAATCGCTTTGGACGTAATAGTACAAGTTCCAAAGCCATATTTCGATAATTCTAAAAATATTTATTTTCAATGCTTATTGTCATTCGTTAAATTTCAACTATATAAAAATGTGGGGTGTTACAACCACTTTGTCTCAATTTTGTTAATAAGATATTAAGTTAATCTTATGAGCTTTAAACTTTATTTATAACTCTCATATATAAATAAAATTGAAAAAATTAATCTAGTATTGTAAATTATATAAAATTGGAGATATCCTAATTTATTTATTTTTTCTTATAATTAAGAAAATTAAATAGTTCAAGCTTCATTTTTAGATAATAAGGTTAATATACATAAACTCAGGTGTTACAATTTTCTTTTACTAATGGATTAATACTTCTTGATTATTATTTCTTATTTCCCTTCAACTCTTCTATCCTTTTACTCTATTACCTTTATTACACTCTTTTTTAATCTTGCTTTTATTAAAAAAGAATTGCAAGATTATTTGAATGCACATATCCTAAATAAAGTTGATTTTTCATCTAACTCTGCAAATAAGCATTTGTTCATTAGATTCATTCATTGTAATAACTTATGATTTCTTTTCCTCTACCATCTTTACATTTCGAATGATTGAAATTTTTATCTATTTTTTTTGTTAATATCAAAGACAAGTAGTTTCCTATCATCTTCTTAACTAAAAGAAACTTGGAGTTTCCTTTCATCTTCGTAATCACACTCCCACTTACCTCTTATAGGTTTTTTTGTTTGCTTTCTACTCTCTTTTTTATTTTATTTTATATGTTTTCACCTTTTTGGATGCACCTTCAGGAAGAGTTGTCATTAGTATAAAATGAATTGGTATCCAAACATAATAGGTTAAATGTAGACTATGGAGTTTGATGCACTACCCTAATATTGTGAGAAATGGATCTTAAGGCTAATGTAACATTAGAGGAGGGTTGAATAATGTTTCTAAACTTATTATCATAATATATTGTGATTATTAAACTTAATAAAACAGAATCAAATTCGCAGTCAGCAATATAGCAAGTGTAGAGAGTTAAAGTAATAAAGCAAAGAGAAGACACCAAGAATTCTATACTGGTTAGGAATATCAATTCTACATCTAGTCATGGACCCCATACATAATTTCCATTATAAAAAACATGTAATTCCACAGGTAGAAAGTACACATTTATAACTTGACTTTGAATTAGGTGGCAAGCAACATATATCCTGACATTCCAAGGTAGCAGGACAGACCCAACCTTCTAACCTTTGAACCAAGTGGCAAGAACATCTATCCTGACTTTTTATGGATGGTAGGGCACACCTTTATAATCCTGACTTTCTACAGGTGGCAAGTTGCACCTCTATAACAAGTAGTAGAGTAATACCTATAAGAAAATGAATCTACCGATCATAATTTTAAGTAATCTTGAATACAAGTTCCTCTAGACCTCCAGTAATAATATATCTTTGATTTCTTTAGATAATAAAATAATAAAAGAGAGTAAATGATAGAGAATGTATATTTAACTTTTTAATTTTTAGAGCTGTGCAAATCTATAAAAATAAACAAAAATAAAGTACATTCACAAAGCATAAGCGTGTATGAGCAATAAGACTTCCCTGCAAAATATAGGAATGTAAAAGTAAGAGAAACGAGAGGGAATTACTCAAAAAAATTCATTGTCCAAAGCTTTTAAATAGAAGATGAAGAGAATTGAATTTTCGCAAAGGGGTAAACGGAAGTGCCAATTCGTTTAAATTGAAAAGCAGCAACTAATGGCTATTATGTCGATATACAATTTTGGATATGTCAACATATGATATTGTAAAATGGAAATTTTTTACAATTTTTTTTATTTCTTTTAACTTTAAAAACCAATATTAGACTTCTATAAAAGAAATAAGAAGAATAAAATTAATTGTGTTTAAAGAGAGAACTCAAAGAATTGTTACGGGATCTTTAACAATTAAATCTAAGACTTTTTATACTTTAAGAACTAACTGACTATTGTCATGTTCTCTTCCAGCCCTTGTTCAATGAGTTTCCTGTATTATCTTAGCATTGCCTTTGAATCTCATTTGTTCCTTTAATCTTGTTTTCATTTCCTTGACCTTGATTCCTCTTGATCTACTTGGTCTTATACTTGAATTCATATTGATCTGCCTTGGTACGTGCACTACATCTCTACTTGATTATCCTATAATCTTTTTGGATAGTATTCCTATATTCATGTATTATATCATACATATACTTGGAAAATCATCAATACAAATATTTATCTAGTTGTTATCATTAAAACCAATTAATGTTGTTCTAATTCTATTTTTTGATGATGATAACCATCTAAATATTCTTGGATCAAATATATGATTAGTTTAAATATAACTCTATCTAAATCCATTAACTCACCCTATGTTAATCCCCGTTTATCTTTTTAAGTATTTATACCTTCCCCCCTTGATATCAATGAAAATGGGATAAAATCAATTATACAAATTTTATAGTTATTATTAATATAAGTTAGTTAATTATAATCATATAAGTTTAAATACTAAAAATTTGATTATATGTTGACACGTCCTATATTGTATGTCGACATACATGGCATTTTTCCTGCATTTTTGTTTCCTGTTTAAATGTGCGTGTGTCTATCTATTTTATATTTTTTAGCCAGTATGTTGTAAAAATGACTTCATTAAAATATCATTGTACATGACATATTACCACAAACAAATGAAAACAATAAAGTTAAATGAGAATAATTAATACAAAAACACTTAATGTCAATGATTCTAACTATCGGGCATTTGTAACCATGAAAATTTGGATAGAAGGCATAAAAATTTCCCTTTTAATTGACAAGATTCCCTTGGGAGTCGAAAGTGATCTCTCCTGTACATTGAACATCATCATCAACGATTTCAACTTCTTTTCCTTCTTCTTCTTCTTACTCATTGTCTATTATAAGGTTGCAGATAACTATATTTGCTTCAGTCCCTAGCTTCTTCAATAATTATTAGATCCATATTTTTGAGTAGATTAGTGTGAATGGTACCGATTATGCTTCCATGTCTTTCTTACTTGTTCTTCAATCAGATCTATAGAACTCCTTTTTTAGCAAGCATGTCCAATACATGCTTCATTTACTCTTCGATTTCACCAATTTTAGAGAATGTAAATCCCAAATGGTGATGCATTCTTCATTTGATTTTAGGAATTGGCAGGAACATCAAAATAAATTTTAGAATGATTTTTCAAAAGATAGATGAAGAAGAAATAAAGAAAACCACGAAATCAACTGGTTAAATAATCGGTTTTAAAATTTGAAATTAGAAGATGGCTGAAAAGACATGTACGTCGATGTATGCATATGTGTATGTCAACATATGTCTTGTAATTTTGTTTTCATTTTTACTTTTTTGTAATATTTTGTGATATATATGAAGGAACCAGGTGTAACGATCAAGAATTTAAACAATTTAAAATATACTATTTAAAGTGATTTTAAATATAAAATAGGTAAGGTTATAAGATTCAAACAATATTAGATAGGATTTGAAAAGAAAAGAATACACAAAAATAGTAATATTTGCCTATATCGATAAAAGTGATAAAATGCTGATTTCAAAAAAGTATGTTTCAATGGTTAAATAAATTATTTATGAATGTTTATATTTTTAAATAGAAATATAAAAATTTATTTTTAAATTTGGTTTACATAAATAAATAATTTAACTAAAACGTCAAAATGTGACCGTCAAACATTTTGTCGAAAATAAATGTTTTGTCGATTAAAAGTTGTCGCAACGTCGTCGCACCTTTATTTTCTTATATAGAAACATATATTCAAATAGTATAAGTATTAATTAATTCACTAATCAAGTTTAATTTTACTAAACATAATTATAAAATTCTAGAATATAATTAAGAAAAAGTAAGCACAAAAAGACAAACATGTCATTTCAAAGCAAAACGTAAACATCAAACCAAAATGAACATAATTATTATATGCTTTACTTAACACTTAAGTAAAAATGACATAAATCAATGATTTGAAATGTGATGTTAAGTTTTGAAAAAATAAGGTTGCTTAAAAAGTAAGTAAAAGGTATTTTGGTCTTTTTACAAAATATTATTTTAATCCAAAACTTTTTCAATAAATAAGCATCTACATTCTCGCTTTTTTACACTTCTTCTTCTTCCTTTTTCAAGATTTTCTTCCACTTTCTAATGGCTTCTTCTCTTCTTTTTTCTTATTAACTTTTCTTAAAATCATATCAAATCAACTTCAAACACCACCAAACTTTGCCAAAGACATGAAAATACCATTAAAACATGGTTTACCATCTAAAACTGGAAGAGATGATGGAGGATAGGTTAGAACCCATGGAGGCCGAGCACATCAAGAAGGAGGAGCAAATTCAAATAGCTCTGGAGCAAGAAAAGGAGAAGGAAGTTCTGCCGGAATCAATTTGGAAATCTACATAAAATATTGCAGGAGTGTAACTAATCGTGGGTACTCGATTTAAGTTAAATCATCCTTATAACCATTTTAATATGTCTATTAAAACTCTTGAATAAAATTGTTTGAATGTTTGATAACATGGTTGCAAATTGGTTGATTATGTGATTTTTCATATGGATGATAACTTGGTTAGATAATGATAAGGTATGGTTAGTAAGCATAGTTAGTTAAATGAGATTGAAATGATATTATAATTATTATAATATGAAATGAAAAATGAGTTTTAAATGATGAAAATATTGTTTTAAATAAGTTAAAATAGTTTAAATATGGTTCAAAACAAATGTTAAGTGTTTCGGACAAGTTCCGAAGCAATTCACAAAATTGGTCAAAATCGAGCTCATTAGGTAGCAGCAATTCGTAAATTTCGACTCGTAACTTCAAATTAATGTAGAGAATGATTATAAGTCAGATTTCTTCAAAGTATAAATTATATGGTCCACAATGATAATAGTTTTCCAACGAAAAAAGAAAATCAAGATTTCATCAAGTAGATTTTGAAATATGTCCAAAATAATTTTCTAAAAACATCGCGGTTTTCTAATTCGTAATCCAAAAGGGGATTTCTTTATAAATAATATTTTTAAATGATTAAAAATATGAAATAAATTTTATAAATCTATTAAAATGGTTTAAAAGAGATTTGGAATGGAAAATTTGAATTTTCAAATATTAAAAAGTTGTTTAAATCAAATATGCTTATATAGCACTTTCCGTAGCATTTTTATGCTGTGAATTCTATAACCTTTTGAATATGAGTTTAAACTTAACGATTCTTCCTAGAATCAATTATGAATGTTTTTAAAAAGAAAATCAAGCATTTAAAAGATAATTTGGAATCTTATAATCAATTTCAAAATAAAGCTAATAACTGAGTATGCGGAAACGACTGGTACATTGTTCCGTCTGTGAGATCTGAGAAGATAAAACAAGGTGTTTAACTAAGGTTAGAGATGAAGCAACCAGTGCCTTGAACTTACCTGACCTATGTTATCTTTTTTAGGCGAGGGGTGGAATAGATATAAAGGAATGCCTGGATGATCTAAAAGAACATATTTAAATTTTTCTAGAATAAAAGAAAAGAAATAAATGCTTTGAATGTTAATTAACCACTTAGCTTCTTTTTTATTTGACGATTGGTACGAAGAAACCGGGATCGGATTTGGATGATTTCTATCCGAAAAACCGGGATCGGATTTGGATGATTCCTATCTGAAAACCCCTTCAAACTAATTTTCGAAATAAAACATATTGAAGACAAATATCTTCATAATGTAGTACTTGTCATTAGTCCTTGGAGGTGAAATTTATCATATTTAAAGTGGCAGTAGTGCTCTGTTATTAAAATCTTCGATTTGCGAGAATATGATTTGAAGTTAAAAAGGAAATCTTTGATTAATATTTAATGAATGATTTGGGAATATTTTTCCTAAGTCAAAAGTTATAACTTGAATATAAGAAATCTTTGATTCATATTTAATGAATGATTTGGAATTATTCCAGGATTTAAGAAAGATCTAAATAAACCAAATGAATTGATAAATGAGGCTTAATGATTCCATATACAATTGAAAAGAAAATGGAATAAGTTGAAAAGAATATATCTAAGAAAGATAGTTGATTTAAATAAAAGATGAAATAATTGATTGATGATATCCACATATGAACTTAACATCTTTTATAGCGATGATTGGCTTCGAAGGAACCGGCGTCGGATTTGGGTGATTCCTATCCGAAAACCACTTCGAACCAATGTACGTTTGAAAGTGAAGACATGTTGAAGATGATGATTATTGAAGACCGAGTATCTTCAAAGCATGAGGATTTCTTGTTGACATGCTCTGGATCGCTCCCATTATAGAGTTATTTATAGCAGTGGTCTCCTCGTTGTGAAGATTTTTTCGGATTGCAAGGGCTTCTCACCTATTAATGGCCGAGGAAAGTGCCTTCGGTTTCGTTCAGTCTGAGAATGAACTTGTATGGACGAATGATTGACATTGCATTTCTGAGACACAACGTTTGACTTTTACAAATGTACAATGCTTGGTGGCGAAGAAGGCAACTTCTCTTCGCTTAACACCCTTCTCTGAGACATACGAGTTTAGAGGTTGTATGCTTGTTGGAGTCAAATAGTGATTAAAGGAATGGTAGTGTGGCATTCAAAGTGGAACTTGTTATGATCAAAGCATAGTTTTGTATGAAAAGTGTGGCTTTTGAAGAAATTGATCATAGCCTCGCGAGCCTCATACCCCGGTTATGATGGGATTCTACGTTGTCACATGTATGCTCTCATTTCGGATAGTAGTGATTTGGGCTATCAGATGTTATGAGCCCTAGGTACTAGATACGTCTGGGCCTTATGGAAGGGATGCTCGATGTGCGAGTCCTTGGATGTTAATCGTAGATTGTATTCCCCATTTAGCCATTTGTGTTGTTATATAACAGCGTCTGCATCTTGGTCATAAGCTGTGGATACAGATTGATCTTTCCATGAGTTTCCTATTATGTTGGAAATCCAATCCCAATACGAGATTTGCGGTTTTGATTGTATTTCCAAAGTAGTTGTAATGACTTGCAAACATTTCAACTACCCCTTTTGGTATCATATATTTCATTCGGTATGTTCTGTTGACGCGGTCCGGATATATTACCTTAGACTTAGTCCGGATGTTGATACTTTATTTGAATAAGTTTATTTGGAAAGTCTTTTCAAAAGAATGTCATTAAAAATAATATCAAGTGTATTTTGGTATAAAGTGTTTCGTTATCATAAGGTAAAAACCCGTCCGTATTTATGTGTGAGAATGGCCTTATGGGATACCCTTCTTTTCAAAGGTTTTGATAACATCGTCATGATCTATACGTTTAAAATTTTGAATATCCCACGTTGCTTTATCAAGCCTGATCCGGGTATTTTTAATACTCGGGTCAGACTCGAGTAGTTTCAGGTTTAGTTAAAGACGGTTGGAGTTTTCAAAGGATAGCTGGAGATTTTGATCATTGTATGGAATATTCTATTATCCGCTGCATCTATTTCATTTTTTTGTTTTCAGCATTTGTAAGGACGGAAGTTTATAACTGTTTAGGCTGAATCTAGGTTAGACTTTGATATTGTATTTTAAAATTTTCTGCTGTAAAGATTATTATTGAAATAATATATGTTATTTCGTTCGTATGAGATTATGTTCTGTCTTTATTTTATTTCTATCCTTAATGATCCGTCTTTTCGTTCAATTTGAGTTAGACATGTATGGTTTATTGTCGATTCAAGGGTATGGTAAAACGGGTCATTACACCAGGCCAGTCAAAAGCGATTTAAATGGGTGAATTTCAAAAAAAAATCCATTTTGGGTCTTGTTAACTCTATGAAGCCTAAATTAATTTAAATTTTTTAAATAAAATTATATTTTATTTAATTTGTTAAGAGGGAAGTTTGAATTTTAATTTTAATTCCTATGTATTATAATGAATGTATCAAATACATTTGTATATGTGAAGTGTAATTGGGGAATATAACTGATGTGTGTGTATGTACCTAAACATGTAAAATTTTAGAGAAGGAAACCTTTTGCTTCCTTCTCTTAACATGCAGAGTTAATTAAGGGAAGTTGAGGCTATAAATGTAGAGAAAGAAACCGCTCATTTTTCTGTCTTTTATTCGATTGATTACTTAAATATATTTAACAAAAGGAATTAAATCATGAAAGGATAATGGTGCCTTATGACACTATAAGAATCAGTAAAATGAATTTATGAAACAATTAATGAGTGGTAAAGAAGGAAATCTTTGGCATTCTTTTTAACCTTTCTTTAGCCTATTCAAAATATTTAAACTTGTATGCAAATATATGTACGTGTAATTTTATTTTAAACATATATGAAAATGTGTTATATATATATATATCTTTGTATGTATGTATGTATATATCAAAATTAACTTATGCAATGAATGAAATAAAACATTTCAGTAGATTAGACTACATCAATAATAGAAATCAAATTTGAGTTGATAAAAGTGCATTTAATGGTTATTAGAAGAAAGAGTAAAAGATATTTATGTGACAATTAAGGAGATGAATATATGGAAAACTTTTAGCCTTCATTTGATTTTCCATTATCTGGCATTCAAAACATCTTAAACTTCTATGTGTATATGTGTGTATTTGATTTAACATGCATATTAAATAATTAATTGTATTTTCTAATACATACATATAAATATGAATATTTTAAATTTGACATCTACATACAAAAATAAAATTGTAATTTTCTTTGTTATAGAATGATAATACATATGAATGAATTTACTTTATACATATATAATTACATATATAATGCATGTATAAATTATATTAATTTATTAAAATTCTTTTTCAAACATTGTCAAATTTGAAATTGAAAGAAAAATTCAGTTTTGATATCATGGCCAACATCATATATCCAAACATACATACATATCCAAAAGAATTCTGATGAAATATACATATTCATATTTTAACATCACATATTGACGGCAAAAACAAAGAGGGAATCGAGATAATAAACGATTCCATTAAACAAAAAGAATATCATAATCCAGTATACAATTATAAGAATTTGCAAATGAAGGCAGTATCTTACTAATTCCTAAGAGAATACCATGAATATTAAATTTGTATTGCTCCATTTGAACCTTGTTCAACACTTCCAATAAGTGCAACATAATTGAGAAAGTATCATTCCCTTTAAATTTTTTTACTTGAAAATGCGTTGTATTTGTTGCTTGAATTTTGAGAAGGGGAAAGAGCGATTTTAAGCCATGTCTATATGGGGGAGGTGAGGGCACCAACCCTAGAAAGAAAATTTTGAGGAAAAATTGGCAAAAGATGTTTAAATAACATAAGAAAGAAAGGGGTCAGAGATAGAAACATATCTTTCTTTTTCTTGACTATTAATACATCTTTTGGATTCAAATTTCAAGCCAATTTCTCTCCATCATAGCCAACAATACATGTCTCCCTATTAGGCCTCAAATTACTTCAAGCCAGGTCATATATTATACATTTAAATCAAATTTTAATGTATGTCGACAAGTGTGTATATAAAAGTTATATATGCATTGTTTTTAATGTTGATCGACACAATCTAAATAAAAATTAAAATTAATATCCATAAATTTTAATTAATTTTATTAATTATAGCATTTATAATTTAATGAAATTTGGTGGCATATGGAGGATTCAACATTGCGATTGCATTGACTCTTTATGTGCAAATTCGATCATCGATTAATACTGAACAATTCAAATATTAATGTTCACTCAACACCTTAGCTAATGATGTGATATTTAGCCAAATTTATAACTTATATAGCTTTAGTAAAATCCAAATTTTCATATTACATATTACCCTACAGTGATAATCATTTGCACCAATCTCTTCATTAAATCTATATCACATTCAGACTTATAGAATTTGGCTATAGTTAAAATTCTAATATCATCCACTTTCAACTTTATAATCCAAACACAAAAATCCTTGGTTAAATAATAACAATTTTTATTAATCGAAATGCTCTACCAGATACTTTGACTTTTAGTTGACTTAAATTGTCCCCGTGTGTAATGACCCAAAATTTTGGTTATTTGAAATTGGAATGTTTAATTGATTTTAAATATTGAAAAGTAAATTTTATCGATTTAATAGGATGAATTTCAAATATTATGATTTATCGATACTTTAATTGTTGAATTAAATAATTGAAATCATTAAAATAATTTGAATCTTGGATTTTGATTTGGAAAAAAATAGTTTAAAGGCTTATAAAATTTATATTCTTAAGAATGAAGATAATAAAAAAATTAAATTGATTTATAAGTAATTTACTCGATTTTGAAAATAATCAGTTTAAATTAAGATATAAAAATAGCCTTCCAAGACACAGTCTCAGAATTCGACGAAAATAATTCTATTGGATCTGTAATAGTGTATTATTATCGGATTGAAAATTCAGTAGCATTTGGAGTTATCGTTTAGTCATACGAGAAAGAAACGCATCGAAATTAATATCAAAAATTTAATATTATAATTGGCTTCAGAAAGCTATCTTCTCCATACGATCGAATTAGGTCTTGAAACTTATTCTATTGCGTTCAGAATAGGGGTATTACATTATGAACGTCTGGCGACATGCCTTGATAGAGATCCAAAATTTACAGCTTGATATTTTAAATTTTTTAAATAACATATATATTCTTGATTTTGACCACAGCCCACATTCTTTCACATCACCCCAAATTTTTATTGAACCAACCACTATATTTTCAAATCCAGCCACCCTACCTGATATACATACCCCTGTTTTCCCTTGTTATAAAAAAAATCATTCGCAGGCAGTAAAGAAAATGGAAAATGGAAAATGGAAGCTTTAAAAATTTAATTCTCTTTGAATAAAAATTGAAAAATCATGAAATGAACTTTAAATGTTATGTTTTTGTTTATCTATCACTAGGCATTCGTTATTGAGGGTTGCGACCTTATTTCTGGTGATTGACGGTGATGGCATATGCAGGTCATGAGCTAGGATTTTGATTTCTAATCGATTAAGGGTTTTTATTTATTGAATTGGATGGTGGGGATGAACTCATCATCGAATTTAGCGTCTACCGTAGGAAATTCGTGAAGCTCGACGCCCTTTTGATACTCATGTGGCTACAGTTCAGGGCGGAAAGGATACGATCGCGACTCGTGTGGTGGCTCTAGAGTGGTCGACTAGGCTGCAAACAGATGGAGTTCGTGAAGGGATGGAAGTTGGTGGCTTCGATTTATGGATTCGACAAATTCTTGTTCGTATCAGTGATAAATGTGCACGGGCCATGGGGTTTTTCGCGTGTACAAGGAGGGGATTTCGAATTGGAAGAAGAAGGGGAGTGGGCTTGCGGGTTGATTTCTTGGGTCGGGTTGTATAATTTGGGTAAGGAGGGGGAAGTATTAATTAATATATATTTTTTGGAAAAAAGGTACTTTATTAAAAGTAGAAAAGAAAAACATATATTTCCATGATATGCCTCATTAAAACCTTGCAATCCCCCTAACCTAAATGGGTACCTTCCAAGAAAAAAGAGTACATATCATTTCGATATATTAACATTACAAAATCATGACTATTGAAACCAAGTTGTTGAACAGATGGAGGAGTAAACTAAACATAATATACACTCAAAACCATCCGTAAAATCACCTTGATTAATAGTCACTAGAATATCTAAAAAAGAAGAATAAACAAGAACATGAAACCGGCAAGAGGACTTCACGTGTGGTAGGGGATCATCTCCAACAGTTGATGAATTATTCTTTCTCAGGGGATAAGCAGTATGCAGGAGAGAGAAAACATCTAATTAGATCTGAAGCAAAAATGGGTGAAATAAAAATCCGACATTACTCCCAAAACTCCAGAATCCAGTTCCTTCGAAGTGAAGTCTAGGTAAGAAAAGGAAAAGCAAATGCAGAAGCATTCAAGACGAGACCGATTAGCTTTCATGGAGGCTGCTGATGCTTATGAAAGTACGCCTCGAAGTTTAGATTATTCAAGATAAGTCTCGTCTCTGAATTTATCACTTGATTTTTCGGAGTATACTGCAGGAGAATTCTAACATCTTGTAAAATTAGGGCGATTCTGACAGCCTCCGGCATCTCGATTCCTCGAAAGATTCTATTGTTCCTTTCGCACCATATGTTCCTGATCAGGGAAGTGAAAGTTAAGTTGGTAATTTGTCTTAGTATAGTGTCCTTACCTTGTCTTTGTCTAATGCATTCCAGAATTTGATAAATGTCGCAATTACTATTACAGTCAACCTTGATTTTCTGCATAATATTGTCCAGTATTCTTCTCGAATATGGGCAGTGAAAAAATAGGTGGTCTCTGTCCTCTAATGAAGTGAGCATAGAGTACATTTTTGGTCTATATTATAATTCCATCTGCTAACACGCTCCATAGTGTTTAACTTATTTTGTATAACCATAAGTGCACAAATAGACATTTTCAGCACACACCCTTTATCCCATATAATTTTGGTCCAGAAATGTTAGTGTGCTTGTTTCTGACTTGGTTCCATGCAGATTTCATTGAGCATTGTTCACTGCTGTTCGGGTTCCAGACCCAATAGTCTTTTTCTTTATGTGTTTGAATGTTAATATTATGGATGATATCATGAAATTGAGAAGGGATATTGTCTATGCTTCGTTTCCAGTTATTATTAGAAATTAGCACAGAAACTTTTGTATTATGCTGATTTACCCCATCCATGTCATTCCTGCCAACTATATTAAGTAATGTGGATCCATTGATCCATGGATCTAGCCATATGTTTGTGGTTTCTCCATTGACAATATTCCTGTTAATTAGACCATTACACCACTGTCTAGCACAGAGTATTGTTTTCCAAATGAATGAAGTAGTTGGCTTCATAGTAGCAGACCAGAAATTATCTTTTTTATTATATCTATTTTTAGTCCATTTAGCCCATAGCGATTCACCATTGATAAATTTCCACAAAAGGTTAACAACCACTGATTTAGATCAATCTTCAATTTTTTTTATACCAAAGCCTCCTTCACTCTTAGTTTTGCATACATCTTCCCAACTCATTTTATGAGTTTTAGATTTCCATAGAAAATTAGCACACAATGAGTTGGTTCTTTGTATAACAGTTAGAGGAAATTGTGTAAACTGCAGCCAAAACTGAATCATGGGGTGAATGACATTTTTTATTAACTCAGCTCTACCACTTATATTTATCATTTTGCTTTGTCATTGGCTGAATTTTTTATTTATTTTATTTATCAGCATTCCAAAATCCCTTGCTCTTAGTTTATTATATGATAAAGGAAAACCCAAGTAAGTTATTGGCAGGCTGCCAATGCTCAAGTTTAAAATGCTTGCTATTTGATTTTTGTTTGTGGCACCTTTACTAAGAAATAACGTAGATTTATTGCTGTTTAATTCCAACCCTGCAATACTATTCAAATCTTGGAAGATATGCTCGATACACTTGGCATTTTCAGTAGACGCTTTGGTTATGATCAGGATGTCATCTGCATATATCAGATGAGTAATCATCGGTTCTGTTGGATATATGGGTTTTATATTTCCTTTGAAAAATTCCATGTCAAACTTTATAGTTAGACGTTCCATAGCAATGGCAAATAGATACGGGGAGAGGGGGTCACCTTGCCGAAGACCTCTCGAACTATTAATGAAGCCATAAGGTGTACCTTCTATTAGAACCATAAAAGTTGGGGTAGAGACAGATTCATAAATGAGATTCACAAATTGGGGGGGGGGGGTGGGAATTCATCGATATTAGCATATGATGAATAAATTCTCTGTTAATTCTATCATACGCCTTATGTAAATCAATTTTCAGACATAAGTTGTTAGAATTTTTTCTGTTAAAACTTCTAATCATTTTGTAGGCCATAAGGGAATTTTCTGTGATTACTTTACCAGGAATAAAGGCATTCCGGTTATAAGAGATAAGGTTATCCAAATAGCTTTTCATACGATTACAGAGAAGATTTGCTAGAATTTTATACGACACATTGCACGATGATATCGGTTTGAAGTCAGTCATATCTATAGCATTTGGTATTTTTGGGATAAGACATATAAACGTATGATTGATTTCTTTAATGATTTTCCCAGTATGAAGAATACCATTCATAGCATTGCATACATCATATTTGATTTGTTCCCAGTGGAGTTTGTAAAATTTGGAGTTGATGCCAAACCTTCCAGGGGAGCTATTGTCATTAATTTGAAAAATAGCATTTTTCACTTCCTCTAGAAGAAAGGGTCTGCATAAATCAGTTTTTGCATTTTCTAACAAAATTTGCTTGCTAGTTATGTCTGGAATTTGAAATGTGATTTTCGGCGTATTGAAAAGATCTGAAAAATATTTTATAGCTGAATGAGCTATATTTTCTGACACTGAAGACCAAGACCCATTATCATTTAGAATAAGATTATTTCTCCTGCTTGATTTCATAGATTTGATTTTGGAGAAGAAAAATTCTGTGGGCTTATCTCCTTGCGTCAACCAGTTAATTTTCATTCTTTATTTATTTTCTGTCGCAATACATCTCATAATTTCATGAATTTGAGAATTTTTCCCAATGTATTCTTCTGAAAGGTTGATATTTAGAGGATCTCGCACTAATTGATTGTAGATGTAATTAGCCTCCTCTTTTAATTTTTCCAGTTGAGAGTATATGTTGATTTTATTTGAGGTCCAGATTTTCAAAGCATTCTTTTCATTTTTTATTTTACAGAGGAGAGTGTAAAGGTAATACCTGCGAATTCCTGCTCCAGCGCCAACTGAACAGTGTGCTGGTATCCTTTTTGAAGATGCCACGCGTTATTGTATTTGAAAGGTATGGAATTTCCACTCCTCTTTAGATCTACAATTTTAATCATGATAGGTGTGTGATTGCTTATGGAATGATTGCCAAAATTTATATCAAATTGGTTAAATTTATCGGTCCATAACTTATTTACAAAAACCCTGTCTATTTTACTATGTATAGAGAAGTTGAGACCTCCTCTCCCAGTGTAATGGTTTCCTGAGAAATTTGGCTCAATGAGATTAGATTTATTAATACAATCCAAGAAATTCTATTCACCCCTTTCATTATGAATGCCGTTATTTAGTCTATCAGTAGGGGTTAAAATAGCGTTAAAATCGCCTGCCACTATCCAAGGGAGATTAACATTCAAAGATTGATCAATGATATAGTTCCATAGGTCTTATCTCCTCAATTCCTCATTAAATGCATAAATAGATGTACATATCATGCTAAGACCACTAGCATTATGTAGTACACAAGAGATATACTGTTCATTCGTGTGGCATATAATGTTAGACCACTGAGTCGAATCCCAAAAAATAAGAATGCGACTTTTTTGGTCATCTAAAATGTTACGAGAGAACTTCCATTTTGGTTGAATTTTGTTCATAAATTTATCAATACTATCTAAAGATAGATTATTCTCTAGAATGCTAATAAAAGAAAATCTATTACTGTTTAAAAGAGAAATAATTTCCAATTGTTTGACTGGGGCGTTCATACCCCTAACGTTCCAGAAGAGGAACTCCATCTACTGAGTACTTTCAGAATTGCTACTGTTTTCTGGGGGAGTAGAATTCCCCTGTAATTTTGCTTTCTTCGACTTTTTATTTTTGCGTTTTAGTTGACTAACCATGGATATCCAAGCATGGTTGTCTACCACGTCAGGTTGTGTTGTGGATTTAAATTCAAATGGGACTTCGTATGTCCTGATTTTTCTTGTGTTGCACTGTTTGGAGTTGCTCGTGTGACGACCCGCAAATCCGTACCCCTTGAATATACACTAATCTCCATAGATTAACTCAAGATGAACAGAAATACGAATTATCAATGTTTAAGAAAAAGAAAGAGAGAGAGAAGAAGAGAGAAAAAGGAGAGAAAATAGAGAGGAAAGAAAATAGAAAATAGAACGGAACAGAGAACAGCAGAACAATAACAGAATCTCACAATTCGCAGCGGAAAAACATATAATAAATAAATGAATAATTTTTAAACAAAGAACTATATCAGTTATTACATTACATCACATTTCATTACATCATATCATCAGAGTGTACAACATCATATAACATCAAACAGTGCAGCGGAAAAAGAAATACTATATACAAGTAATACGCCATGCTATCCAGCTTGCCTCCAGCAACTCCTGAATATCCAGAATATCCTGATAAACCTTAACTCTTGACTGCCCGTGTGGAAATTGGTGGGCACCCAGAGTTTAGGAAGGAAAACAATAAACTCCGAGTCAGTCATGTGACTGGTGTGAGAACTCAAAACAGTTTATTTATCTTTGAAAACAAAATAGAGGAATATTTTTAAAGTCAATTCGCAATGCTTTTAAAAATGAGACTACCATAAGGCCTCCCGCACACACACACAATGCAAACGCAGAATCGGAGGAGATTTCTCCTTATGATAGTCAAAGATGCTTGATACGCATTTAAAAGAACATTTTATATTATTACTAGTGCATAGTGTAGGAAAAATTTATTTCGAAAGTAGAATATAAATCTTAGCCAGCATAGACATTTCGAACTATGCCTACTATAGCTACCATCTAAACAGTGGTGACCACCATAAGTAAATGACAGGTTCTACAACTAATACCGTACAAGTTTCGTATTGGGAATTGGATTTCCAACGAATGATCGGGCCAATGAACTTCCCATTGCCACATGAGAATGCCTCTGGATGGACATCCCCGAGAACCAAACCGGATCTCTACCAACACAAGGCCGGGTTACCCCTAACTGAGTAACAACTGACCGAATATGCCATCCCCCGGTCCTTTGGGACCTTTCAACCGAGCGCTCGTAATCAATTCACACAATCATAACAAAGTGTTTTCAACATGAGTAAGTATCTGGGCTCCATACCATGATACCACCCTTTTCCAGAAGGAAATGCACACACCCTAAAGGGCGCTACCCCTCATAACCTTGCCGCATCTTTCCTGTTTTGACCATTCACGGGGTGTGAGGCTCGACGAAGTCACGTCCACAAAAACATACTTTATACAAAAGCCATGCTTTGAGTCAACAAATGATCATAGAAATGATCACCAAGATAGACGATCAAATAAACGATCCTATCACAAATAATCAACACAATGATCATTTCACAGCAACACTCAGCATGTCACATTACCAAATTGGGAATATATCGCTGATAACATTCAACTACATAACCTCTAAGCTCGTACGTCTCAGAGAAGGGTGTTAAGCTAAAAGAATAAATTCTCCGCCACCAACAGAAATATATTTGAAAGAAATCGGCTTTATATCTCAATTTGTAATGTCAGACATACAATCCATACAAGTCTGTTCCGGGCTCGAACAAAACCGAAGGCACTTACAAAGAAGTCCTTGCAATCCGGATATTCACAATCCTGATCGGATTCACCATCACATATGGAGAACTCTATACCGGAGCAACTCGGTGCAGAGTCAATCGACAGGTCATCCTATCGCTCTCGCAAATACCGGGTCTTCAACACCGATCTTCAATGCAATTCACAACGACGTATCACATATTCGGAATGGGTTATACGACCCCATGGTCCTTTCCCGGTTAACCCGAATAGTGAGCGCTTATTCAAAAATAAGTGTGGCATTCGAATTCAAACAAATCACATCAATTACCCATTCAAAGGGAAATATTGATGGTCGGTTATTGAACTATCAATGGATATGCACACATCACCAGATTCCAAATAATTTTCCAAATAATTTATTTTCCAAAATAAAATATCTTTACGAGATATATATAATTTCCAATTCTTTAAAAATAAATCAACATTTATTTTTAAACAAATTCCACTTTCTTTTATAAATTCCATAGTGAATTTATAATCCAAATATCTATGAATATTCGATTTCAATTATTCATTTTCAATTTATCTTCAAAAAGATAAATTCTAATATTCACTTCATATTGGAAAACATTTCCATACTTATTTATTAAGTAATTCACAAATTTTATTTATTTTCAACACTTAGAAAATATTCAATATACTTAAATCGAAATTAAGTATATATTTCATTCTTTAAGGAAATCATTCTCTTAAACATATTTATTTGGGCCAAAACGAATGTTGCGTAAAACATCGTTACGATAACCAAAAATCACTAGTATAGGGATTCGAAATTAAGATAGATATATAAATCCCAATACTATACAAAACATTTCCTTTCGGAAATCATTTACTATAACAACAGTGCTATAGTTCACCATTTCCTTCTATTTCTCGAAAACGTCTATTTCAACAATGAATGTTGAAATCTATGGCTTCGAATCTCAACACATTTTAAAACATCGTTAGATCGTTTTAATTCTGTTTAAAATATCACATTCTAAACATTTTCTTTAACATATTATTCACTATTCAAAAACGTGAATATACTACGTTAACAATTTCATCATTTTATTTATTTTATTTCAAAGGATTATTCACAGTTAAAAATGTGAATATAACTCCATAAACAAGTTACAACAATTTACTTATCAAAATAAGTCATTGCGAATTTATAAAACAACGTTTATAAATTCTATTTCTATTTATTTTATAACAACTTCCTTTTATAAATTCCTTTATTAACCTATTCCAGTTTATAACTCAATTATAAACCAAAAATCCATATTATAAGTTAAATACTTATAAAACGATTATTTTACAAAGTCGTTCTTTTAAACTTCATAATTATAAATCTTATAACTTATAAGATTCATTTATTTTATCCAAATATATTCTTTAATAACTTCACAAAATTTATAAATCTTACTATTTATAATTTCATTCATAACTTCACCGTTTATAATTCTATAAATTTCATTCATTTTCGAATTTCATTCATAGTTCATTCTAACACTTATAAAAACTCGTTTTATAATTCAAAATATTCTAATTTATAAATATCCATTTTATAAATCTTTTATACAAATCAATTTGTATTATTATTCTAAAACGTCTTTAAACTTCTTTATAATTTCATCCTTTTGATTTATAAAATAATTAAATTTTATAAATCCTATTTTTAAACTTTTTATAATAAATTCAGAAATCCCAATTAAACTATTTTATAAAATCATTAGCCTCATATTTTCAAAAATCAACTTTTAACTATATTTCTCAAAAATCATAATTTTTATAACATTAAAATTATAACGTTTATTTATTTAAAATGAATCACTTCCAAAAAAATATTTTATAAACGTATACTTTCAAAAATCATTTTGAAAACATTTTTAAAATTCCAAAACTTGGTCCAATGATGCTACACACCAAATAGTCAATCACGACTGCAACGATATCATATATCGATATGATAATCCATCAAATATTAAAATATCTGAAATCAAATAAATACTGTTGAGGAATCCAGTTGGATCCCTTCAACCTGTTTTCCTGCATCCACAAACATTAGCACAATACCAATTTCGCTCCAGTACGGAATTATCGCGGTATATGGGATTTAAAATATTATCCGCTTAATAGACAGCGCAATAGGGTCTCATCCGCTAAACAAATAATGCGGGAAATCAATAACTCCAATATATACATATGCCAATATATATATATATTGCTATTATATATAATACCGATTTCACTGTTTATGAAATATTCGCGGTATATGTTTTTAATAAATAACATCCGCTTACTAACGGCGCATAATGTCTATTTTAAAAATCAATAGATAACAATCATCATTCAAACATGCATTCAAATATTTTAAATCTAGCTATTTAAAATAAAATCGAAACCGATTCGATTGAGTGAGAAGTTCTCACCTTGATTTCAATTTCGTTTTAGCGATTTATTTCGAATAAAATTAAACGGACGTTTAATTTTACCCGAAATTTTCACTAACTCCAAATGACTCCAATACAATTTCATCGCGTAGTGCTCGTCCATACGATTCCAACGCAACTGGTTTCGCGCGTTTTCGACCTCGTATGAAAATGTTATGCATTTTTAAAGATTGTACACGATTTTATATAAATAAATTACAACTTATATAATTTTTTTAAACCCTCAACTTTCTGGGCCGCAAGATCCTGCATCCAACTCATCACAGCCGTGCATTGCTTCTTCCCATCCTCCCTCTCATTCACGTTTACAGCCGACACCTTGAACCCATTCATCCATATTAGGGTTAATTAATTCGACCTCCATCTTGCCACTTGACGACGATCAGGATACGTCGTATCGAAGGCCTCACCTTCCTCTATGTTCGGCCTCAAGTCTTTGAAGCTCGGCCACTTCCCTCCCCTAGGAATGCGTGCGCAGCTGTAGGCGTTGGCCCCCCCTTTCTCCCTCCATACGACGTCGTTTCAGATCTCAACCGTATGGATTGAAAGCTCTCTTCTAGATGTACAACTTTGTAGTTGAAAACATCTTCTAATTCTTCAGCGATTGAGAGAGATTAAGAGGAGAAGGAGATTGAATTCTGGCCTTTCATAATATAGGAGGCGGCTAGGGTTTTGGTTTTAGATATTTTTTTTTAATTTATGAAGGGGAGGGTGTCTATTTATAGAGAATCGAACGACACTATTCATCCGGGATTTCCAAACTCCGATTTACGCGCCGAAACTGACGTTCCTAAGGTTTATCCCGCGTTCCGGACACAATGAAACAGGTTTCGAAAGCTAATTCGGTCATCTGTGCTAGTTATGGCAATAAACGTTCAATTTAAATTAAACCGATTTAAATCGATTTCTAGGCGTTTTAATTTGTACCGGACAAACGGTAAATCCAATTGACACGAAATTTGAAACCTTACAATTATATCACATTACGGATCCGATGAAACTGGTTTCGTCAAAATCCGAGACTGTTTGAAAAATGGCTATTTTAACTCGCCAAATTAATATTAAAAATAATTCGATGCGTTTCGAGCTGCCACAGTCAAACGATAGCTCCGATTGACACGAAAATTGAAATCCGGTAATAACTAACTATTACTGATCCAATGGAACTAGTTTCATCCAATTCTGAGACTGTTCAAAAATTGACTATTTTCACTAGTCGATTAAATATTAAAATATTCAATTTTCACAAATTAACTTTTAATTCGATTTTAAAAGTTCTAAAATATCGTTCTAACTTCAATATGATAAAATAAAATTTTACAAATCATTTTCAATCATATTTAACCCAATTTTCAATTATTTCCATAATTTAACATATTAAATTATCGATTTAATTATTCAATTAAATCCAATAATTCAAATAAAAATTTATTCGACTTATAAATTTCACTTATTAATATTTAAAATTAATTAAATATACAATTTTTAATTACTAAAAATTCTGGGTCGTTACAATCTTCCCCCCTTAAAAGAATTTCGTCCTCGAAATTATTAAGTAAGAAAAGTTATAGAATTTATTAACTTTCCAAAAAATCCATAGTTAAATTTCTTACAATAACTTTACTAAGTTTCAATCATACTTGGTTATCTTTTCAAAAACAACTATTATTGTTTAGTTTTCAACTTCAAATCAAAGTTAAAGTTTTCAAAAATTTTCCAATTTTCTCAAAAATTTTCTAACGCCTTAAATTTTCGGAAAAATTCGCCTTAGTCTCCTTTGCGCGGCTCGATCCGAAAAAAAAATGACAGTATATATATCACAAATATACATCTCATCAAGTAATGAGGCATCCCGAAGGGAAAAAAGTATAAAAGTACGGTATGTAATCCGAGATATGTACCTTATATTTTATTAGCGAGCATATACGGCTAATATAGCGCGAAAGCGAGCTCCAAATGCGAAGCAGACGCGATCCGCACCTACTAAACACTCAACAAACAACATGAGAATCATGCATATATGAAAATAATCTCAATATACAACATATAGCAACATGATAACTATATATGCCAACATAGCAATGCATTCAATAGCAATATATATTCAACCATCAACCAACTAACATCCATAACCAATAAACATTCATTCATATTCTTATTAATATTCAATGAATTGGGTTTCAATATCAAATCACATTTGATTCATTAATAGTGTATGTTTTTACTATCATTCATTTTCAATTAGTTTATATTCACTAATTCATATTCACTAATTCATATTCAAGTTGGTTCACTTCCAAATCAAATTCAATTCCTATTTAAGATTCACTAACTTCCAATTGAATTTCAATTACTTTAGCTTCCAATTTCATTAATACTTAATGAATTACATACAATCAACTAACAACCATATAACAACCAATGTATATTAATTACAACCAAATTCCTTTACTTATCAATTAGTTTAATAAATTGATTTTCATTCAATCTTTCAATTTTTCAACTTCCAATAACATTAGATTTTAATGAATTTACACTTATATTCATTATTTCATATCAACTTAATTCACATTCAATTGATTAATATTCAATTCCTTAATTCAATTCAATTACTAAAGTTGAATTTCATTTACATAACTCAAGTTCACATTTATCACTTCACTTTATTATTTTATTTTGATACCAATATCAACTTCATTCAACATCTCTTAAGTTATATTTCCATTTAACTTTAAATTCATTTTTATTTACAACTCATATTCCTACATATATTCATATAGTTTCACTTCTTATATAAATAAGTTTATTTCACAATTGTAAATCACTTTAATTATAATTTAATTCTTATAATTCTTTTGCTTATACAATTATTCTTTTATTTAGATTATTCAAACAACTAAACAATCTACTTATATACACTTTAATAATTCTGAAAAATTATTTCTTTATATATAAAATATACTTAAGGTAAAAATTATTTCATTTATCCAATTTAAAACAATATTGTGTCAAATTGTTCTATTCAAGTGTTTAGAAACTCCTTTGGCATAGTTGTCGAGACCGTGCTGACGAAAGTTCATATGCCACTCAATAAACCAATCATCACAATATAAAACAATTTTATATTCACTAACATATACGCTCTCACAGCTATTATTACACTCAAACTCATTCTAGAGCACTACTGACTCTATCTCTAATGAGTAATACCCAACAGAACCATGGTTGTCGCTTAACCATATGCTCTGATACCACCTGTGACGACCCGCAAATCCGTACCCCTTGAATATACACTAATCTCCATAGATTAACTCAAGATGAACAGAAATACGAATTATCAATGTTTAAGAAAAAGAAAGAGAGAGAAGAAGAGAGAAAAAGGAGAGAAAATAGAGAGGAAAGAAAATAGAAAATAGAACGGAACAGAGAACAGCAGAACAATAACAGAATCTCACAATTCACAGCGGAAAAACATATAATAGATAAATGAATAATTTTTAAACAAAGAACTATATCAGTTATTACATTACATCACATTTCATTACATCATATCATCAGAGTGTACAACATCATATAACATCAAACAGTGCAGCGGAAAAAGAAATACTATATACAAGTAATACGCCATGCTATTCAGCTTGCCTCCAGCAACTCCTGAATATCCAGAATATCCTGATAAACCTTAACTCTTGACTGCCCGTGTGGAAATTGGTGGGCACCCAGAGTTTAGGAAGGAAAACAATAAACTCCGAGTCAGTCATGTGACTGGTGTGAGAACTCAAAACAGTTTATTTATCTTTGAAAACAAAATAGAGGAATATTTTTAAAGTCAATTCGCAATGCTTTTAAAAATGAGACTACCATAAGGCCTCCCGCACACACACACACAATGCAAACGCAGAATCGGAGGAGATTTCTCCTTATGATAGTCAAAGATGCTTGATACGCATTTAAAAGAACATTTTATATTATTACTAGTGCATAGTGTAGGAAAAATTTATTTCGAAAGTAGAATATAAATCTTAGCCAGCATAGACATTTCGAACTATGCCTACTATAGCTACCATCTAAACAGTGGTGACCACCACAAGTAAATGGCAGGTTCTACAACTAATACCGTACAAGTTTCGTATTGGGAATTGGATTTCCAACGAATGATCAGGCCAAGGAACTTCCCATTGCCACATGAGAATGCCTCTGGATGGACATCCCCGAGAACCAAACCGGATCTCTACCAACACAAGGCCGGGTTACCCCTAACTGAGTAACAACTGACCGAATATGCCATCCCCCGGTCCTTTGGGACCTTTCAACCGAGCGCTCATAATCAATTCACACAATCATAACAAAGTGTTTTCAACATGAGTAAGTATCTGGGCTCCATACCATGATACCACCCTTTTCCAGAAGGAAATGCACATACCCTAAAGGGCGCTACCCCTCATAACCTTGCCGCATCTTTCCTGTTTTGACCATTCACTGGGTGTGAGGCTCGACGAAGTCACGTCCACAAAAACATACTTTATACAAAAGCCATGCTTTGGGTCAACAAATGATCATAGAAATGATCACCAAGATAGACGATCAAATAAACGATCCTATCACAAATAATCAACACAATGATCATTTCACAGCAACACTCAGCATGTCACATTACCAAATTGGGAATATATCGCTGCTAACATTCAACTACATAACCTCTAAGCTCGTACGTCTCAGAGAAGGGTGTTAAGCTAAACGAATAAATTCTCCGCCACCAACAGAAATATATTTGAAAGAAATCGGCTTTATATCTCAATTTGTAATGTCAGACATACAATCCATACAAGTCTGTTTCGGGCTCGAACAAAACCGAAGGCACTTACAAAGAAGTCCTTGCAATCCGGATATTCACAATCCTGATCGGATTCACCATCACATATGGAGAACTCTATACCGGAGCAACTCGGTGCAGAGTCAATCGACAGGTCATCCTATCGCTCTCGCAAATACCGGGTCTTCAACACCGATCTTCAATGCAATTCACAACGACGTATCACATATTCGGAATGGGTTATACGACCCCATGGTCCTTTCCCGGTTAACCCGAATAGTGAGCGCTTATTCAAAAATAAGTGTGGCATTCAAATTCAAACAAATCACATCAATTACCCATTCAAAGGGAAATATTGATGGTCGGTTATTGAACTATCAATGGATATGCACACATCACCAGATTCCAAATAATTTTCCAAATTATTTATTTTCCAAAATAAAATATCTTTACGAGATATATATAATTTCCAATTCTTTAAAAATAAATCAACATTTATTTTTAAACAAATTCCACTTTCTTTTATAAATTCCATAGTGAATTTATAATCCAAATATCTATGAATATTCGATTTCAATTATTCATTTTCAATTTATCTTCAAAAAGATAAATTCTAATATTCACTTCATATTGGAAAACATTTCCATACTTATTTATTAAGTAATTCACAAATTTTATTTATTTTCAACACTTAGAAAATATTCAATATACTTAAATCGAAATTAAGTATATATTTCATTCTTTAAGGAAATCATTCTCTTAAACATATTTATTTGGGCCAAAACGAATGTTGCGTAAAACATCGTTACGATAACCAAAAATCACTAGTATAGGGATTCGAAATTAAGATAGATATATAAATCCCAATACTATACAAAACATTTCCTTTCGGAAATCATTTACTATAACAACAGTGTTATAGTTCACCATTTCCTTCTATTTCTCGAAAACGTCTATTTCAACAATGAATGTTGAAATCTATGGTTTCGAATCTCAACACATTTTAAAACATCGTTAGATCATTTTAATTCTGTTTAAAATATCACATTCTAAACATTTTCTTTAACATATTATTCACTATTCAAAAACGTGAATATACTACGTTAACAATTTCATCATTTTATTTATTTTATTTCAAAGGATTATTCACAGTTAAAAATGTGAATATAACTCCATAAACAAGTTACAACAATTTACTTATCAAAATAAGTCATTGCGAATTTATAAAACAACGTTTATAAATTCTATTTCTATTTATTTTATAACAACTTCCTTTTATAAATTCCTTTATTAACCTATTCCAGTTTATAACTCAATTATAAACCAAAAGTCCATATTATAAGTTAAATACTTATAAAACGATTATTTTACAAAGTCGTTCTTTTAAACTTCATAATTATAAATCTTATAACTTATAAGATTCATTTATTTTATCCAAATATATTCTTTAATAACTTCACAAAATTTATAAATCTTACTATTTATAATTTCATTCATAACTTCACCGTTTATAATTCTATAAATTTCATTCATTTCCGAATTTCATTCATAGTTCATTCTAACACTTATAAAAACTCGTTTTATAATTCAAAATATTCTAATTTATAAATATCCATTTTATAAATCTTTTATATAAATCAATTTGTATTATTATTCTAAAACGTCTTTAAACTTCTTTATAATTTCATCCTTTTGATTTATAAAATAATTAAATTTTATAAATCCTATTTTTAAACTTTTTATAATAAATTCAGAAATCCCAATTAAACTATTTTATAAAATCGTTAGCCTCATATTTTCAAAAATCAACTTTTAACTATATTTCTCAAAAATCATAATTTTTATAACATTAAAATTATAACGTTTATTTATTTAAAATGAATCACTTCCAAAAAAATATTTTATAAACGTATACTTTCAAAAATCATTTTGAAAACATTTTTAAAATTCCAAAACTTGGTCCAATGATGCTACACACCAAATAGTCAATCACGACTACAACGATATCATATATCGATATGATAATCCATCAAATATTAAAATATCTGAAATCAAATAAATACTGTTGAGGAATCCAGTTGGATCCCTTCAACCTGTTTTCCTGCATCCACAAACATTAGCACAATACCAATTTCGCTCCAGTACGGAATTATCGCGGTATATGGGATTTAAAATATTATCCGCTTAATAGACGGCGCAATAGGGTCTCATCCGCTAAACAAATAATGCGGGGAATCAATAACTCCAATATATACATATGCCAATATATATATATTGCTATTATATATAATACCGATTTCACTGTTTATGAAATATTCGCGGTATATGTTTTTAATAAATAACATCCGCTTACTAACGGCGCATAATGTCTATTTTAACAATCAATAGACAACAATCATCATTCAAACATGCATTCAAATATTTTAAATCTAACTATTTAAAATAAAATCGAAATCGATTCGATTGAGTGAGAAGTTCTCACCTTGATTTCAATTTCGTTTTAGCGATTTATTTCGAATAAAATTAAACGGACGTTTAATTTTACCCGAAATTTTCACTAACTCCAAACGACTCCAATCCAATTTCATCGCGTAGTGCTCGTCCATACGATTCCAACGCAACTGGTTTCGCGCGTTTTCGACCTCGTATGAAAAAGATATGCATTTTTAAAGATTGTACACGATTTTATATAAATAAATTACAACTTATATAATTTTTTTAAACCCTCAACTTTCTGGGCCGCAAGATCCTGCATCCAACTCATCACAGCCGTGCATTGCTTCTTCCCATCCTCCCTCTCATTCACGTTTACAGCCGACACCTTGAACCCATTCATCCATATTAGGGTTAATTAATTCGACCTCCATCTTGCCACTTGACGATGATCGGGATACGCCGTATCGAAGGCCTCACCTTCCTCTATGTTCAGCCTCAAGGCTTTGAAGCTCGGCCACTTCCCTCCCCTAGGAATGCGTGCGCAGCTGTAGGCGTTGGCCCCCCCCCTTTCTCCCTCCATACGACGTCGTTTCAGATCTCAACCGTATGGATTGAAAGTTCTCTTCTAGATGTACAACTTTGTAGTTGAAAACATCTTCTAATTCTTCAGAGATTGAGAGAGATTAAGAGGAGAAGGAGATTGAATTCTGGCCTTTCATAATATAGGAGGCGGCTAGGGTTTTGGTTTTAGATATTTTTTTTTTAATTTATGAAGGGGAGGGTGTCTATTTATAGAGAATCGAACGACACTATTCATCCGGGATTTTCAAACTCCGATTTACGCGCCGAAACTGACGTTCCTAAGGTTTATCCCGCGTTCCGGACACAATGGAACAGGTTTTGAAAGCTAATTCTGTCATCTGTGCGAGTTATGGCAATAAACGTTCAATTTAAATTAAACCGATTTAAATCGATTTCTAGGCGTTTTAATTTGTACCGGACAAACGGTAAATCCAATTGACACGAAATTTGAAACCTTACAATTATATCACATTACGGATCCGATGAAACTGGTTTCTTCGAAATCCGAGACTGTTTGAAAAATGGCTATTTTAACTCGCCAAATTAATATTAAAAATAATTCAATGCGTTTCGAGCTGCCACAGTCAAGCGATAGCTCCGATTGACACGAAAATTGAAATCCGGTAATAACTAACTATTACGGATCCAATGGAACTGGTTTCGTCCAATTCTGAGACTGTTCAAAAATTGACTATTTTCACTAGTCGATTAAATATTAAAATATTCAATTTTCACAAATTAACTTTTAATTCGATTTTAAAAATTCTAAAATATCGTTCTAACTTCAATATGATAAAATAAAATTTTACAAATCATTTTCAATCATATTTAACCCAATTTTCAATTATTTCCATAATTTAACATATTAAATTATCGATTTAATTATTCAATTAAATCCAATAATTCAAATAAAAATTTATTCGACTTATAAATTTCACTTATTAATATTTAAAATTAATTAAATATAAAATTTTTAATTACTAAAATTTCTGGGTCGTTACAGCTCGTGTAGATGGAATTTTTGTCTAGAGAATCAAATCTTGTGTCCATATAAGAGCAGTTCGCATTAATGTTGTTTGACTGAATGTTTTTATTTTCTGAGTTTGTGGCCCTTGTCTATAAACTTATCTTATTTTCTTTGTTGAAATCAGTTAGAGTTGCATTTGTATTAACATTCAAACTGACTATACTTGGTTGGATAACTTGATCTTCTACTGTAATGTTCTGAACTGTTTCATTCATGTCTGTCTTACGATGCTGCTGTTCAATGGATTTCTCTGGTTCTGCATGATCTGTTGCCATATTAGAATTGAAATGAAAAATTTGGGAAGCTTGATTGTTGCTTTCATTTTGTCCCAAATTATTTCAGTCGGAATCAATAACCATGTCAGAATTTCCTTCAAGTGCGTGTTTCTCATTCGTTTTTGGTTTCCAAACTTTATTAAATTGACAGTGAATTTCAGCGTGGCCAAAACTTGAGCAATTTGTACATATCGATGGTTTCCATTCGTATACCACTTCTTGCCATATCATTTTGTCATCCTCAGTTATAATAGGTATTTTACTAGGAAAGTTGAAGGAGTTTTTTTTTCAATTAGGACTCTTGCATAAGAAATTTTGATGATAGCTTCAGTGTATTTATCCAGTCTAATTGGGGAGCCTAGCACCGAAGCAATACGGCTAATCCCTTCCTCTGTCCAGTAGTCTAGGGGAAGATTAGGGAGGCGAATCCATATTGGAATTGAGTGAAGAAGCTTTTTGTTGAGTTGCATTCCCAAAGACCACCTCTTCATCATCATCAATTTTTTGTTATAATAGTATGGTCCTCCTTCCATAATTTTATCACAATCTTGTTTGCTACTGAATTTTATCACATAGAATCCATTTTCTTTAGAATAAATTGAGAATTCATCTACTGGTTCCCAGACTCTGTGAATATAGTCTTTGAAAAAGGGATAGTATGGTTTAGGGCCGACTACGTATACCACTATTGCATTGTCCCATTGTTTTTTAGCTTTTAGCACGACCACATCAGACATTTTGGCACATTGAATGGAATTTAATTCACGCGGTTGATAGAACTTTAGTGGGATAGAAGTAGGTATGTTATTGCGTTTAACCACTTCACTCCATGCCCGACTAGCAGTGGTAGAGAAATTCCATCAATTAGGAGCAGATCTGAGACCAGTTTGGGACGAATGGCTGTCGTTATTAATTGAGGTGCTAAGCTTGTGATTTTTTTGTCGATTAGGGTTGTTCACTTTTTGCTGAGGGGTTCCGTTAGTCATAATACCAGATTTTGCTTGAAGTGAATTGCTCGCCACACGTTTCCATTTACGAGATACAACAGTAGTGAAGCCTTCATTATCAACTGGAGATGGATCTGATGGGGATAAGGGGAGGAATCCAGGCGGAGGCTCCATGACAGGGGGCAACGGATCTGGAGGACGACTAGATTGAGGTTCTGTCGACAAGGGGGAGGACATCAGGGGCGGTTTCACGAAGGAAAAAATATGAGGTCGGCGGCTATGGTTTCCAGATCGAGTCAATGGAAACTTGAGAATAAAGTTTTGATTCCTTGATTTATATAATTTATTGTTTAAAATAAAATCATTAGATTGTAAATTTAATATCTCATTCGTTTTAGGTCCAAATCCAACGCGATCTGTCGCATTGGGTTCGTATTAATGAGATCTTTGCTATGGAATCAGTTTGACTGAATTTGGAGCTTCTGTAATTTTCAGTTAAATTTGAATACGTTCGAATTTAATCGAAACCAGAACGCGGAAGTGATAACAAAAATAAAAGGTGAGTGTTTTTAATACTCACGACGTACTATAATATTTTTATGTTCGTTAAAATTACATCATTAAGTCTCTAATTTTATTGACTGTTAATCAAAAATGAAATTGATATATAAATTGACTGCAGGTATTCAAATGGACAGTTAAATTTGAAATTGGAATTTAATTGTCAGTAAACCACCTGATATTGATAACTATGAAAACCTTATGAATTATTAGCTGATTTGGGTGTTGATTATGATGGATGTTATTGGTTGATATTTTGGATGATTTGAATGTTTGTTTATTTTGATATATCATGTTATCACCCTGTAAATTATTTACAGTATATAAACTGTAAATTGAATTATTTCAAATAAGCTAAGGAATATGTTAAAATGATATATAACTATGACATTCATTTGGATTGAAATGATATATGTCCATCACTGAAATTAAATTGAAATAACTATTCACTTGGCAGTAGGGTAGAAAATTACATACGGACACCGGACTGGTTAAACTAAATGAGTTTAAAATTTTTGATTTGAAAATTATTTAAATGATTTAATTTTAAGAAAATGAAAATCTAATTCATTGTAATTGAATTGTTTCAAACTTGAGCTCGAAATGTTGAAATTTAAATTTGGTAAACGAAATGTTTTAAATAATTGAAAATGAGATTTTTAAGTTATAATCGAAATATGATTTAAATTTCAGAAATTGATTTTATTTAAAGGATTGGACTTTTATTCGAACCTTGAATATTACTAAGTAAAAGTGATATAACACGACAATTTGAAATTGAGCCCGGAATTGAATTATATTTGAAAATTTGGATTTT
The DNA here is from genome assembly GCA_030765085.1 of Allium cepa. Classification (NCBI taxonomy): domain Eukaryota; kingdom Viridiplantae; phylum Streptophyta; class Magnoliopsida; order Asparagales; family Amaryllidaceae; genus Allium; species Allium cepa. The sequence goes on from CM060934.1 coordinate 694,473,211, forward strand.
AAATTGGAAGGTAAATTTGATTTAAGTGTTTTGAATCGATATTTTTAAAATCGAACTTGAATTAGATATAAATTAAAATGGTTTAAATTTGAGAATTGTGTTGAAATAAATGTGGAATTGGAAGTGAAATTAATTTGGAATCGAAGCAAAATTCGATGGAAAATCGGAATTGAATCGAAATGGAAATTTAAAGTGATTTGAATTTGGAAATTTGAGATTGAATCGGTTTGACTTTGAAACTATTTTCAAATAAATTATTTTAGTATAAACTATTAAAAATCTATCTTTTAAATATTAATTTTTTTTTGATTTTCCAAACTATTTTACTATGTAAACCATTTTCAATACTCCGACTTTTTTCTTTTAAACTATTTCAACTCTTTAACTATTTTAAAACTATTTTATAAAAATTCAAACTAGGCAAAGGGGTGGAATTTTTATATTTAAATCTTGGACTTAAATACGAATTGGGTTAAAATGAAGTTATAACCAAAATTGAAATTCGAAACAATTTTGGAAGCGAAATCGGGATATTAAGGTGAAAATGATTTCGAAATGAGATGGTATAGTTTGACAAAAGTGATAATTTCGAAATGAATTTGATTTTGAAGTGAACATGATATTTTGATATCAAGTAGGAATTGTTTTCGAAATGTAAAATTACCAACCAGTGTGTAAAACGATGTTTGGTTATTAAAGAGACCGGGGCCTCTTATTAGCATACTCTCTGTCAATATTGGAACCACTTTAACAACTGTGTACATGGAGTGATGGTTCAAAATGAAGTGGTTGGATTTGGCATACGTTTGTTGGATTTAAAAATGAGAACGATGCTGGATTAACCTGGCACTTATGGCAATTTGAAATGACTAAAACAGAAGCCGTACCGGCCAAGCGGGTTAGCTACCCCGAGCGGACATCCTTCTTCGATTTTCTTGGACTCAGTCCATGTTATTACTCTTGTTGTTGGTTTCGATTGGTGCACCTCGATTTTGGAATAGACTCGATATGGGATGGATGTATGCGGTGGGCGGTCATGGCTGTGTGCCTTACCACCAGCCAAGAAGGGTAAACTGGTAGTATCCTACCTTGGACATTGCCTCATGTGCCTAGTCATAATTTTATCCTTATACGAGACCCCTAAAATTTTGGTTCAGTGTTGTCGTATCATGGTGCATCGCTAACTATCGATGTGCTACTGGTGACGTCAAATGCAAACTGTACGCCAATGCTTAAAAACGCATTAAGGGGTATTAATGTAAAGCCTTAACTCTAAGAAAAATATTTATTTTATTGATTAGACATTATATATGTAGCGTATTCTACTACATATAGATATTTTGGCAGATCCTTAAAAGATGAAAAATCCCATAACTTCTCTTGAGTTATTGCACGCACGTTATACACTGGATAAGAGATGTGAAATCCCATAAACATCTCTAACGCCATGGCACTCATGTTATTGCGATATCGATTTGACTCACATAAGAATGTATTAATCCAGATTCGAGTGTTTTGTCTTCTCATTACGCTCGGGTCAGCCCTATGTTTTTCAGTGCATTGAAAATTATTCTGGAGGATGAAGATGAAGATTTGGTATATTATTACTATTGGTATACCTGCATCATGTTGTCTTATGCATTACTTATTTATTCCTGATGTATATATAACTCTAATAAATGTTGTATAAATTATGATCAAATGTATAACATAAATTGCTTCATGAACTGTTTATTTGATTATTATATTTTATCGTTCCGCTGCGAGATTCTGTATTTGTTTTCTTCTTCTTTTCTTATTTTTATCAATCAACCCCATTGATTATCTATATTCCAGATTGTTTAAGTCGGACACGTGTGCATTATTGTCATTTAAACCTTTTGAAATGTGGGTCGTCACACCGTGATACCATCCCCATATAGCCGAGGAGACGAATTCTCTCTGGAATAGTGTTTTACTTCCACTGCTTACACTCGATCCAACTATAGTCGTTCGATGGACGCCTTGTCAGGATTTACCTATAATCAAAGTGGAGTCACTGCTGATTTTATGAGTACTAGGGGCCTTTAATTAAAGGAAAAATTAAATGTTTCCCCCTATTAATAATCACCTAGAGGCAAATTAATAAATGCCCTTAAAATTAATAAACAAGGCCCGAACAAACGCCTTTAGTTGTTCTTTCCAAAATTTTAGCCTTGGAGGTAAATATACCACCATATTTTTTACCTATAGCTGTGTCACAATCTTTCTCCCAATTATCTATGGGTATTCTATTATTCTCTTCTTTTATTTATTTTACTGTGCCGCATATTGAATTATCTTCTTCCTTCACGTTAGGTTTCCTATTTGTTGCTTCAATTCAGGGATTTTGTGTAGAATTTCGAACATCTACTTAAATTCATGACATTCATATGATTTCAGATGAGCCAAATTTCATTTTTTTTATTCTCGTTAGATTATTATCACATTCAAAACTACAGATTGAGAAAGATCTAAAAATTTAGAAATGATAATTTTCAATTTAGGGTTTTGAGTGCAATGCTTTATACATCTCTCTTTAAAGTACTTAGCCTACCAACGGAGATTGGAATCTTGACTGGATGATAATTGACATCAATATTTCCAAAAATAAATCTTAGCAATATGTATGAATTGCCTATCAAGTGCATATTGGTCTTCAACTCATATATGCATGTATGTATGTATTTGATGTTTAATATTGGTTTACATTACATGTAACTTCCAAAATGCTATATCAATCTCTTTCTTCTTTCTCCAGACTATCAATATGTTTCATGTGTTATGTGCATTCTATATCAGATAAATTAATTGATCCCATAGAATAAATATTTTAATATTGTGAAAGTCTTCTTTTTTCATTGACATATAAAGTAACAATATTTATTATGCGCAATGCAAACCAATCGTACTCCATTTGCACTTGGATGGATTCGCATTGGTACATGAGTTCACATATCACATAATTTATCAAAAAGAACAGTTTGTGCACATATCTACTATTTAGTTCTCACAATAAGGTTACACACTTCTTTTTTTAGTTTTTTAATCTTTATTGCTTTGTTCATATTTAAGTTGAATATATCAACATTATTGAATTCTAATAATTAAGTTGATCTTGAGGTTGAAGTAACGATAATATTGATACTAGAATATGTGCTTGTTACACATTAAACCTCTATTTGTTGTCATATGTTAGATCATTAGAATTACTAGACATGCGAAATATATATCCTCGTAAATATATGCAATTGTTGATCAACCATGTGAATACTTCATAGTACATTATTAAGTACGCAAGTTTAACATAAGATTTACAGTGTTCGCTCTTGGATAATTTAAAAAAAAACTGAAGTTCACTTTTAATTTAAATATTATATTCGATATTTTATGCATATGAAGTGAGGTTTGTGCATTGAGTTATATGTTGAGTAGATTAATGATTTTAGTTTATGATATTTAAAATGCAATTTGTTTAATTTTGACGTTTATTGAAAAAATTTAAAAGAGATTTGTGTGTCATATCCAATTTCTAAAAGCTTTAAGTTTAATGAACTTATTTCTAAGGGAACCGTGTTACCACTATAAGTTTTCCATAGCCAGTACACTCTTATTAGACTAAGTAATATTGACAATGCATTAAGTTGAAAATTCAAAACTTCATTGTAGGACATGCATGTAAACATGATATATTTAAAAAATTCATTGCTTGTCAAGAAAAATTAATTTCACATTTTTAAGATGAAACCGCACATAAATTTTTGTGAAGGAGGATATGAACATGTGTTCAGTGAAGTAACTGATGTATATGTGTTCGATGATGGAACTTGTGTTCAATCTAGTGTAGAAAATTTATCCTAAAATTATATGAAAATTAACATCCACATTGACTTACTCTTTTTATTTCACAACTTCGTCGAAGGGGCTGTTTTATGTAAAATTTATAATATAGAACTTAAATAACTTAGTATGTGTATATCCTTTAGTAGCCTAATAGTCTAATATTCTTTAAACTTTGTTCAGTATCCTTTTGTGCTATATTTTCCTATTAGTCTATCCTATTTGAATATGCAGTTCTCAAATTATTTGAACTTTTATGTACTATTAGCAATGCTATAATGTAATATTAATAACTCCTTTACAAGGCTGGATTAATCTAGAGTAACAAATAATTTTAGTCGAGTTTTTCAAGAGAGTTTTCTCTTACATTACAAAAAAATGCTTGGAGATGATATGGTTAGTTCTTCAAATTTAGAGATGTTATAGGTGGTTAGAGGTATCTATATTAAAGAGGCAACCCAAGAATAGCATTTATTAATTATGGAGTCAAGAAGAAGCCTTAAAAATTATTTTCCATGTAATAGAAAATTTCCTTCATATTATCAAGTGCAATTATTCACATTGTTGCAAACATTATATGCATTGGAATTATTGTACTATTATATGCTTATTTTTTTTGGTATAGCGTGTTATCCATATTTGTGGACGAGAGGGATATTTAAGCACGTTGAGTAAATGATTACAATCATGAAAAACATGCATCTAGTATTATCAACATACATTTAAATTTGTTTATTATAAGTACTGACAAAGCAAAACTGTGAACTCGATCTTATTAAGTCAAATGGAGTGTTTATTTTTTTATTAAAGAAAGTGGAAGTATTTTTTTTATTTAAAATAAGCTTGACTTTTGAAAAGAAATTAATTTTTGAAATTTTATAAACATTGAAAAAACAACATTTGAATTTTTTGATTCAGGATGGAAATAGAGATAATTTAATTTATTTATAAGTGAACCACTTGGGTTGATAGTTCCTTTGCAAACTTTCAATGGAGCATTTCTTAAATTTTGTTGCCCCTTACTTAGGTTTGTCTCTCTTTAACATCACCATTCGATTTCCTTTCGTATTCCTAAATTTTACAATTGAGGTAAGTTGAGTTTGGAGTGCATGCAGGGTCGGAATTACCAAAAACTAGCAGTGAGCTTCATCCCAACTTGTTCATTATTACAGAACAAAACGATGCTACAACACACATCCACAATGTAATATTTCAAGTGAGCACAAATGTTTTGAATATTGAACAAAATAAATTAATATCCATCATTTTTTTATTTCCATAAAACCAATTTGCTCGCTCCATCACTAAAAAATAGTAGCATTTGTGCTGAAACCCTGCAATTTGATTTAAGTATATGAAGTAATGCATATAAAGTTATTCTTTCAAGTTAGTATGAGAACCGTGACATAATCAAAAATTTACTTTTTATGATCCATGTTCATGTATAACAATATAGTAATTATAAAAGATGTAAAGCAATGTTCTTAATTTTTAGTTTCTAGACATGAGCTCACTGCAAGCCATATTGCCAGATCAACCGTTGCCTTCATTTCTTGATAGTTCACCCGACCTTTGGTTTTAAGGTGATTCTCTTGCCATCTTTATACCCCCACACCCGAAGGGAAAAAATACATAATGAAGTTCTTGAATCAACTCTTTTTTTAATACCATCAAAAATTACATAACTTCATGTTGAATGTTCAGGTGGCTTAAATTATATAGGAGGACAAGCATCTAACGAAGTACCAACTATTAGGATTTCAATATACTTTAGGATCGATTAATCATGAAACCCTAGATCTAAATAGGTGACCCTTTGATTTGATTGAGAAAAAATTAAAGGAAAGTAAACAATTAGCCGAAGCCATACCTGAATTCATAGTTGTTGATTGGAAAAATAAATTTGGTATAGTTTTCCATATTGACACAAGCCCTAGATCTTATATTAGATCTGAATCAATAGTTTCTGCTTTTATAAACGGATTAAGAAAAAAATATAGATCTAAAAGATAAGTGTTGGATCTGATCTTCCAAATTGACATATATCCTAGATCTCAATTATTTTCGTTGAAGAGATTAGAAGAATAACTAGAGCTTATGTAATTTAGGGACCATAACCCCTTATTTATAATGTTGGTATTTTCTAATTTGGCTATTCAACAAATTAGAGTTGCCCCAGTATCTACATATTAATACCATGACAATCATACATGTAAGCCTTTTAACTTTCATTCATAATTTGACCACTTTAATTAGGCTTTATATCAAAATAGCACATCACATTTTATTTTACACAAGTAGCTTACATGTTGGAATTTTCCAACAATCTCCCCTGGGCTATATATGTAATAACCTTATAATTTTATGGGCTCCAAAATTTGCTATTTATAACATAAGATGTTTCTAAAACAATCTCGTCCATTAACCATGTTGGCAAAGGATCAAAGCGGCTTTCGTTACTTTTAGCCTAACTAAACCCATCAATGGTCACATATACCAACATAATCAAACGACATAGATCAATCATGGATACGTAGCATGGAAATTATGTGAGATATGATCTATACATGTCTATTTCCAACTGGTCCTACTTTAGTGAGATCAAACGTTTAATATTGGACAACCTAGAGTGCAAACAAAATTTTATTACTTTATTTTCGATCAGAAAAAAGAAGATGATATATATTTGTAACCAAAGTATAAAGCAATGTGTCATATGACAATATCAAATACAAATCTCTGTGAACCAAAATATTTTTACATAAAAGTTACATCAATTTAGCAAGATGCTCATGAGAGACCTTGGATGATAATCCTTCTGTAAGCGGATCCCCCATGATGGAGTTTGTCACAACATGCTCTACGAATTACAATCTATTTTGCACTCTCCCCTTATTAGAAAATAATATTGTTTATTGTCACAATATTACTTTAATGGTCCTTCAATTTCATTATTTAATAGTCCATAACTTTGTGATAAAATTTTATAATTATTTTCCATCGTTGAATGCCCTATAACAAAAAATAATAAAGAAGGTGGTAAGTGTATGCATGACAACTTTCCTTATATAGCTTCATCCAAAAAAAATAACAACAACAACAATATTATTATTATCTATAGTGGATCTTTTGTACTCTTGGCATCCAAAATATTCGGATTGTAACGCTTTATGATCCATAACCAATCTGATCTTTTATCTTGAGCATATAATCCTTTTGTTCTTAAAGATATTTCATATCCATTTTGGTTACTAATCAGTGCTCCACTTTCAATGTCAGTAAGATATCTTCCAAATAATACATGCAATATCCATTTGTATATATGCCTTAGTATGCATTGGACTCCACAGCGCAAATGAATGAGGAATATTTTGCTTTCTTTAATTTCAAGGATGTACTTATATTACTATATAAAACAACATTTGTCTCTTTTAGCAAAAGAAAATCAACCGATTCACAGTTTGCATACCAAACATTTTTAAGCATTTATCTGCCTAGCCCTTTTGTGATAATTAAATAGCACCCATGAATTGTAGTGGTGTATTTGAATCCCTAATGCAAAAGAGTAATCCATATGTGGTTTCTTTAGTTGTTTCATCAATGTCCGCATTGAGAAACATGACTTAAATATCCTTCTAATATTGCTTAAAATTATAATATGCAACAAGTTCTAAAATAAGTTCAAGAGTCTTTTAGTAAAAAAACCAAAGAGAGTCTTTAAAAATAACATTGTTTTCCTTTTGAGTATAGTCTTTTCTATAATGATTCTTATACCTTTCTGCATTGCCCAGTTAATCTCTTTTGGTTTTGAATAGTTATTCATCATTAATGATCTTGTTACCTTAAGGTAAGAGGAAAGATCTCAAACTTTATTTTCCTTTATAGATTCATACTATAAATTCATATCTTAAATCCACATTTCAAACTAATATAATATATGGATTGATGTAAACCAATAGAAACATCTTACCAATCTATTATTTATCCTTATGAAGAAATACTACATAATCATCCAAAATAATATTACTTCTTTTTCAAATGGCTTTCTTTAGTGACCTTACACCTTGAGGTTTTTGAGTTTGGTTTCTTAGAACATCAACCTTAATTTGAAGAAAATTTTATTTAACATTGTCTTATTATGGTTGCTGATTTACCTCTTGTGAATGAAAGGAAACAAATCATATATATTACACAAAGAGTAACTGTAATTGAATCAAAGATGATTATTCTCTTTAAAGTCAACGATCCATTTGAAAATTTTATTTAACATTTTCTTATTGTGGTTCCTGATTTACTTCTTGTCAATGAAAGGAAACAAATCTTATACATTATCCAAATAAGTAACTGTAGTTGAATCAAAGATAATGATTCTCTTTAAAGACAATGATCCATACTTTATTTCTTCCCTAAAATAAACATCCTCAAACAAACTATTGCATTTTCCAACTTAAATCTTTTTTGCTTTCTTAGCGTGGGTTTATAAAATTTGTAGACTTTAAGTCGCTTAGAAATCAATAATTTAATATCTTTAGTGCCTCGATCTAAAATTATTTAGTTAGCTAAAAATAATAATCATATAAATCACCAAATCATAATTTGAGACTTCATTTGAAAAGGTGTTTAGCATAAGTAGATATATATAAGCTATATTTTAAACATTAAGAACTTTAATTTCAGCAATGTTTGAATTTATTCGTAAATCATTGTGACGACCCAAACTCGATGTCCAATAAACGACATCAAATTCGCATCGCCGGAGCTTATAACAACAATTAGATGAGTATAAAACAGCGGAACAGAATCAATATCATAAATAACATCACTGTTACAACATCAACATAATATCCATACTGCAACAGAGTACATAATACATACACCACAATCTCTAAATACAACATCATGATAATACAACAGTGATCATATATCCAAAAATTCTCAAATGAGAGAGATGATAACGAACTCCCAAAAGCTAACACCTGAAATCTCCAATAGCTCCTAAGATATATCCAAGATAAGAGCTCCAAAATACTGCTACTCCAAAATATAGAAACCTGCTACTAGGCTGCCCGTGTGGAAATAATGGGCACCCAGAGTTTAGGAAAGAAAACAATAAACTCCGGATCAGTCATGGGACTGGTATGAGTAAACAAAACAGTTGTATTTAAATAAACAAGATTTATAAAAGAATTTTCGGAATGCTTTTAAAAATGGAACTACCATAAGACCTCCCGCCACACACACAATGCAAACGCAGAATTGGAGGAGATTTCTTCTTATGATAGTTAAATATGCTTGGTACGAGAAAAGAATTCTTTGATATTTTTACTAGTGCATAGTGAAGTAAATCATTTCGAAAGAAGAATATAAATCTTAGCCAGCATAGGTACCATTATATTATGCCTACTATAGCTACCTCCTGAGGAAGCAGGTTCTACAACTAAAACCATACAAGGCTCGTATTGTTTCTTTGGATTTCCAACAAATGGTCAGGCCAAGGAACTTCCCATTGCCACATGAGAACGCCTCTGGAAGGACGTCCTCGAGAACCAAACCGGATCTCTGCCAACACAAGGCCGGGTTACCCCTAACTGGGTAACTACTGACACGAGTATGCCATCTCCCGGTCGTAACCAACCTTTAACCGGGGCCCCAGCAACAAATCACAAAATCATATATATATATCTGCGATATCCACATAAGTTAAGTATCTGGGCTCCATACCATGATACCACTTCTATCCAGAAGGAAATGCACATACCCTAAGGGGTGCTACCCCCAATAACCTTGCCGCATCTTTCCTGTTTTGACCATTTCGGGGTGTGAGGTCCGACGAAGTCACGTCCACAAAAACACACTTTATACAAAAGCCGTGCTTTGGGTCAACAAATGATCATAGAAATGATCATCAAGATAGACGATCAAATAATTGATCCTATCCAAATGATCAACACAATGATCATTTCACAGCAACACTCAGCATGTCACATTACCAAATTGGGAATATATTGCTGATAACCTTCAACTATATAACCTCTGAGCTCGTACATCTCAGAGAAGGGTGTTAAGCTAAGAGAATAAATTCTCCGCCACCAATAGAAATATATTTGAAAGAAATCGGCTTTATTTCTCGATTTGTAATGTCAGACATACTATCCATACAAGTCTGTTCCGGGCTCGAACAGAACCGAAGGCACTTCCAAAGAAGTCCTTGCAATCCGGATATCCACAATCCTGATCGGATTCCCCATCACATATGGAGAACTCTATACCGGAGCAACTCGGTGCAGAGTCAATCGACAGATCATCCTATCGCTCTCGCAAATACCCGGTCTTCAACACCGGTCTTCAATTGCTATCCATAACGTCGAATCACATATTCGAAATGGGTTATATGACACAAAGGTCCTTTCCCGGCTAATTCAAATAGTGAATGTCAAATTTTAAAACATATGGATGTCATTCACAAATATTCACAGAGTCGATGTGGGTTTCGGATAACCAACTGAAATCCGATTCCCTGTCGCATCGAAGTTTAAATGCCGTTTTACGGACAACAGGGTTTTCACATCAATACAGAACAAATCATAATCACAGTGTAATAACATGGCAATTACATCACACAGAATCACAAACAGAACAGAAATATCAATATGGTGCATAGAAACAGTTAATTTATTTTCTAATTGGTTTAAATAAATTTATCACAAAATTATTTTAAATCAATGATAAGAATTTGAATAAATAATTTAAACCTTGATTAACTCGTTTTATTGTTTCAAAATTAGTTATTTAAAATTACTGTTAATTTTCTTGATTAATCAACTTAAATTAATTTGAATAACAAATTCTCAATTACAATTAAATTTGAACACTTAATTAAATTTCAAATGGTATATCATCTTAATTTCTTTTCAAAATCATTAATTAATAAAAATTATTCACCTTAATTATTATTTGAAAAATCTTCTTTATATCTTAAGAATCAATTTATTGTTGTATTTAAAAGTTCTAATGTAAATTAATTCAAACTCTTACTTTAGATTTAATCATTTAAATAAAGGGTTAATTAAATTTAAAAAAAAACATTATTAAATGATGTAAACTCATGATAAGTTTTCACTTAACATAGATCGCATTGTTTACCTTGAAATACAAAAATTTACTTAATACTGTGATTATTCAAATCTTATTGGGCCTAACCCAATTTTTCAAAACTCGAGTAAAACAGGGTTTCACTCGAGTCAAATTCTCGCGCCTCACTTTCTTTCTTTCTTTTTTCTTCTTCTACTCGTCCCTGTTTCTTCTTCTACTCGTCCCTGTTTCTTCTTCTTTCTTTTTTTTCGTTCTTCAGAGTATAAATTATTCGCGGTTCGAGTTCAATTGAAATAACAGAAACGACTCTCACGAACTCGAGTTCCTCACCGAAGCCACACGCACTTCTACTCGAGTATCAACTCGAGTAGCTACTGCAGAACTCCCTGATACGAGACCCACTGCGTGCACGTGCACACCACCGCGCCAACGTTCTGACGATCACCAATTACTCCGGCAAGTCACTAACATCCCATATATTCGAAGTCAACCATCAATTTGAAGGCATCGGCTCGAAATCAAAATGTAGCCATTCGCTCGAAAAACTGCAGTTGACCCATCCAACTAAAACGCCTCGCCGCTGCTCCTCATACCACCAGAGACGCCGCGACCTTAGCCACATCATGTCAACGACCTATGCTAACCTCCCCCTCAACCTCGATGAACTCGATCACCACTAGGTGATGAAATCGTCATGTCAACAGTCCTGCGCAAAAGCTCAACCATAACCCTAGTTTGAACTCGTATTCCAAATCTATGCAATAGAAAATTTCATTGATAATTTTCATGACGTCTCTGATGTTCAAGCTTGCTACAAACCAAATTTTAGCATTTATAATTGAATCAATTGTTAGGAATTTAGAAAAATGCAAATTGATCAAAATTTCAAACTGCTCTTGAAACACTTCATTAAAAATTCTCATTATTGTTTTAAAAATCATAGATTTTAGTATAGATTCAGATTATAATCTTGAATTAATATTTTTCAACATTTTATTTTTATCAAATTTTACTTAAAACCTGTAAAACAATATTATAGTGATGTTCTTGATAAAGAGGATTTAAATCAACCAAAAAAAATCTTAACTTAAGTTTAAAACATCTTGTTTGAGAAAGGTTTAAAGTTTGACAATGTTTGAACAAATTTGTAACCTGTACAACCAACAGAGAAGAACAAAGTAACATATATATGCACAGGGTTTTATTCAAATATTAAACAGATACAATTCTTTTTAATGAATCATCTTTACTGATTTTTAAATTTAACTTATAACTTTAGGAATTTATGTCTACTCACTTGGTAGCAAGTTTGAAACAGAGAGTTGCTCTGAGTTTAAAAAAAAAAAAAACTGTTTGTTTCTTCAGCAATTTGTCTTTCAACCTGGATATAAGTGGTTCTTCTTTTTCGAGCTTGAAACAGTTTGCTAAATCATAACTTAAGTTTAGGCCACTCATTTCGTTTTAAAATCCCAGTTTTAAAAATCATTTGTATGAAAACATATGATTTTTTTTCTACTTTGTTTTCTCTGAAACCAAATATTGGAAGAATAGGTACAACAAAGATATGCAGAGTCATCTTTTAAAACATACATAGCCCAGCATGACTTGTTCATGGATCAAATACACATGTTTTTAAATATCTAAAGCAGTAAATTTACTCACCTGAACAATATAGAAACAGAGACTATTTTTGTATTTGAAGAGTTGCAGCAGTTTGTATTTCCTCTATTTTTTTTTCCTTCAGTAAATTTTCTTCCAAGCTTAAATAAAAATGATGTTGGCTTTTATTTCTGTTTATTTTCTTTTCTGATCTTTGCAAAAGTTTGTTTGAACGAAATAACTAAGGCAATTGCCATGTATATAAGGAGGTAGGCAGGTTTTAAGCAAAGTACTGAAACATCATTTTGCATAGTAGTTTTATACAGGTTGTTGTACTTCACATGCTTTTCTCCTTCCTCCCAAAGGTGGCTGAGGAGTAAACATTTAATACAAGCATGTATTTGCAGTTAAGGTCTTACTTGTTGTTACTTGAGTACATGGCATTAAATGAAGCATTAAATGGAAGCATGTAGTGTTTCATGCTTTGTATATTTTCAGCATGCTATTTGATTTGTTTATTTATTTGATCATAGGTTTAATCATTTGTTTATTTGTTTGTTCTTTTGTTTATTTGTTTGATTATGATTATGTTATTTAAATTTCACAATTTCATCATATCTTACCTTAACAATTTGATTTCTATTAAAAGCTCATTTATCACAATTTATTATTTTACTTTGTTAAAGAGAAAAGTGGTTTTAGTTATTAACATTAAATAACTATGTGATTTTATTACAATATTTGTTTTAATTTTATTAAAGTTTTAACTAAAAACACTAAACTTTGTTCATATTTTATTTCTTTATAACTTTTCAATTTAAATTTCAAAAAAGTTTCAAATATATTACTAAATTTTAAATTCAAAATTTTCGGGATGTTACAATATCCCCTCCTTAAGAAAATTTCGTCCTCGAAATTGGAAGAGAGAGAAACGTAAACAAAGAATAGATGGATTTATAAATAAGGAATTGACTTACAGTTTTAAGTCGAGATGTCAATTCTGCATTTGGGATATGATTTCTTCATATTCTCTTCAGTCACCCAAGTACAGTCCTTTGGATCGCCACTCCATTTAACTTTGACCAATTTCACAATTTTGTTCCTCAATCGCTTCTCATCACGATCAATTATTTTCATCGGTTCCCTTCTAACTGCCAAGTTGGGAGTGATTTCTAGATCCTGCTGAGCAGCTTCTTCAATTATATCATCTGGATCGTGCACATATTTCTGAAGATTAGAAATATGGAACACATCATGTACGCCAGACAACCAGCTGGGTAACTGCACTCTATATGCTAGAGAACCAATCCTTTCCAGAATAGGAAAAGGACCAATATAACGCGGTGCCAACTTTCCAGTTTTCCCGAATCTCAATACACCCCGCATCGGAGATACTTTCAGAAATACAGAATCTCCAACTTGAAATTCCAAATTTCTCCTTCGACGGTCATAGTAGCTCTTCTGACGGCTTTGGGCAGTTAATAACTTCTTTCGAATAAAATTTACCTTCTCAGTGGCTTCTTTTATCATATCCGGTCCAAGAACAAGTCTGTCACCTGATTCGATCCAGCATGTAGTGATCGACACGGACGACCATATAAAGCTTCGAAAGGAGCCATTTCTAAACTGGCCTGATAACTGTTGTTATATGAGAATTCAACCAGATGCAAATGGTCCTCCCAAGAACCACCAAAATCATGAACACAAGCACGCAGTAGGTCTTCTAAAATTCGGTTAACTCTCTCAGTCTGTCCATCAGATTGCGGATGATAAGCAGTACTGAAATTTAATTTCGTTCCCAATGCATCCTGAAACGCTTCCCAAAATCTACTAGTGAAGATCGGGTCACGATCACTCACTATACTACTGGGAATACCATGGAGGCGAACAATTTCCTTTATATATATACCTGCCAAGCTTGCCGCAGTCCGAGTAGATTTAACTGGAATGAAATGAGCATTTTTGGTTAGACGATCCACAATAACCCAAATCGCTTCATTGCCTTTCTTGGTACGTGGCAATCCGTCGATGAAATCCATCGATACCTGATCCCACTTCCATTTTGGTACTTCTAAAGGTTGAAGTAAACTGGCCACTTTCTTTTGGTCGCTCTTGATCTGCTGACAAGTAGCACAACGACTCACATAAATAGATATGTCTCTCTTCATCGTTTTCCACCAGAATGTTCTTTTAACATCTCGATACATTTTGTTGACTCCTGGATGGATGCTGAATTTGGACTTGTGGCATTCATCCAATACTTCACGTTTCAGTTCTGGAATGTCAGGGACACAAATTCTGCCTTTTAATCTAATGATTTTATTGTCGTCAACTTCAAAACTCGTATCTTCACCATGACGGATTTTCTCATAAATTTGATGAAGGAACTCGTCCCCTTTTTGTTTACTGGCAATTTTCTCAAGAAGAGTAGGAGTGATAACCAGATAAGCAAGAACAGCATAACTTCTGCTCAAAGCGTCTGCAACTACATTGGCCTTTCCGGGTGTATACAGAATATCTAAGTCATAAGATGCTAGAAATTCCAAGCAACGTTGTTGTCGCAGATTCAGATCCTTCTGGGTGAAAAGATATTTCAAGTTTTTATGATCGGTGAATAATTCGAATTTTTCACCTAAAACAAAGAGAGTTTATTAGGTATATTTCTTTAATCAAGTTAGTTTCATAAATCGTTAGGAAAGTTGAAAAGATTCTTACCCAGAAGATAATGTCGCCATATTTTCAAAGCGAAAACAACAGCCAAAAGTTCCAAATCGTGCGTTGGGTAGTTCTTCTCATGTGGACGTAATTGTCTACTTGCGTAGGCAACCACCTTTCCATTTTGCATCAATACTGCACCTACCCCTTCACCACATGCATCAGTATAGACAGATAAGCCTTGGTTCCCATTAACAATAGTGAGAACAGGAGCAGTGGTCAATCTCTTTTTCAACTCTTGAAAAACTTCCTCACATCTTGAAGTCCAAATGAACTTTGCATTCTTCATTGTTAACTTGGTCAGCGGACTAGCTAACTTAGAAAAATCTTGAACGAATTTCCGATAATAGCCTGCTAAACCCAAAAAGCTTCGAACTTCTCTTGGAGTAGTAGGTTGTTTCCAATCAAGAATAGCGGAAATTTTGCTAGGATCTACTGAAATTCCTTCTTCATTAACAATATGGCCAAGGAATTTGACTTCATTGACCCAGAAGTGGCATTTGGAAAATTTTGCATATAGTACATTTCTCCTCAAAATTTCTAAGACAATTCTAAGATGCTCGGCATGCTCATCTTCAGTTTTGGAGAAAATTAAGATGTCATCAATGAATACAAGCACAAATTTATTCAGAACTTCCCGAAACACACGAGTCATGAGATCTACGAAGTATGCTGGAGCATTGGTTAGCCCGAAAGGCATAACTAACCATTCATAGAACATATTAGGACCTCTGAAAGCAGTCAGATGTACACAATCTTCGGCGATTCGTAGTTGATGGAATCCTTGGGCTAGATCCATCTTTGAAAAGAAACGAGCGCCATGAAGTTGGTCGAATAGATCATCAATTCTGGGCAGTGGAAATTTATTCTTGAGAGTTTGTTTATTTAGATCGCGGTAATCTACACACAATCTTAAAGATCCGTCTGATTTAGCAACAAATACGACGGCTGAGCCCCATTCAGAAACACTGGGTCGAATTAATCCTTTTGCTAGTAGCTCATTAGTTTGATGAACCAATTCAATCTTTTCCCTAGGTGCCATCCTGCGACTTGCGTGAACAACAGGACGAGTATTAGGTACAAGATCGATTCGGAATTCTATTTCTCGATGAGGAGGTAAAGATTTCACTTCTTCAAATACGTCGGAAAAATCCCGAACAACAGGTATAGACTGCAAAGTGGGTTCAAGATTTCCCAAAGTATATATCAATCTGTCGCTCCTTGGACTTGGATTCTCACAAGAGATTTCAATAAAATTTCCAAAACTTGTTTTGATTAAAACTGTCCGATTACTACACTCCAATCTAGCATCGTATCTCGATAACCAGTTCATACCGAGTAAGATTTCAAATTCGTCAAATTCGAGGACATAAAGGTTGATAGGAAATTTATAGCTAGCATATGAAATAGGAACTCTCTTACAATATGAACTAAGATTTGCGGGACCTCCAACCGGATTTTTCACGCAAATAAGATCGTCAGTAAATTTAGTTTCAAGTCCTAATTCATTTACGGTTTGTTGGGAGATAAAGCTATGTGAAGCTCCTGTATCAAATAAAACTCTAACAGTTCTATTATTAATAGTAAGGTTACCTTCCAAAACACTTTTCCCTTTGTCAGCTTTTGAAGATGAGGGGTCCTCCTTTATCGTGTAAACTTTTGCCACCTGCGCTGGCTTCATCACTGGGCAATCTTTAACTAAATGTCCCGGTTTATGACAATTGTAACATTCTCTAGCTGGTTTCTTCAGTTTTGGGCAGCCATTTGAATAGTGGCCTTTCTCTTTGCAGTTGTAACAAGTGACATTTTCTGTTGCTCTTCCTTGAGTGTTCCTCTTCTTCTCATTGCCTTGCCAAGGTTTCTTGCCTCCGAATTTTCGCTTTTTATAATTCTGACTACCTGAATTACCTTTCTCCATAGTTGCTTCTTGTATATCAAGGGTAGCGTACCTGTACCCCATATCTACCAAATCCGAAAAAGATTCTTTAACATGACCCGTCATTCTTCCATGATATTTCTGGTTCATTCCCCGGATAAACCTTTCGTTTTACTTCAGAGGTGTATTTAGCAATTCCGGGCCAAACCGAGATAGTTCATTGAATTTATTCAAGTATTCTTCAAACGACAAACTTCCTTGCTTCAAATCCAGAAATTCCTGATACATTCTGGAAACTCCCGCCGATGGCATGTAACGTTTCTCAAACACTTCTTTAAAACGATCCCAAGTAAATTCTTCCTCGGGTTCATCTATAATGATGGTTTCCCACCAAGCTGAAGCTTCTCCTTGGAGTTGCCAAGAAGCTGTAAGTCTTTTCTGCTCATCCTGCAATTTTAGCCCTTTAAAAATCTTTTCACACGATCTTACCCAAGCTTGAGCGTCAATAATTGACTCTTTGCCAATAAATGGTTTGCCACCAAGCTTTTCAAATTTCTTATATAATTCAGCCAAGTCCGGCTGCTGCTGAATTTCTATTACTGCTTCTGCGGCTGCGGGAATTTGATTTGGTGCTGCAGCATTGCCTTGACCCCTAATTCTTCCTCTGCGTCCACTCATTTTCACTATCTGAGATTAGTAAGAAAATTGATTCAGATATATAGACGAAATATCTTAAGGAATATCAGCAGTAAAAAGAAATAGACTAAGAAATTTCAAAGTTTCAATTTTGATTATACTCATTCTAGGGTACACTTCACCCTATCTCTAATGAGCTATCTAATGTGTTATACTCCGTAGCTAAAGTTCTTACTCAACCAACAGCTCTGATACCAATTTGTGACGACCCAAACTCGATGTCCAATAAACGACATCAAATTCGCATCGCCGGAGCTTATAACAACAATTAGATGAATATAAAACAGCGGAACAGAATCAATATCATAAATAACATCACTGTTACAACATCAACATAATATCCATACTACAACAGAGTACATAATACATACACCACAATCTCTAAATACAACATCATGATAATACAACAGTGATCATATATCCAAAAATTCTCAAATGAGAGAGATGATAACGAACTCCCAAAAGCTAACACCTGAAATCTCCAATAGCTCCTAAGATATATCCAAGATAAGAGCTCCAAAATACTGCTACTCCAAAATATAGAAACCTGCTTCTAGGCTGCCCGTGTGGAAATAATGGGCACCCAGAGTTTAGGAAAGAAAACAATAAACTCCGGATCAGTCATGGGACTGGTATGAGTAAACAAAACAGTTGTATTTAAATAAACAAGATTTATAAAAGAATTTTCGGAATGCTTTTAAAAATGGAACTACCATAAGACCTCCCGCCACACACACAATGCAAACGCAGAATTGGAGGAGATTTCTTCTTATGATAGTTAAATATGCTTGGTACGAGAAAAGAATTCTTTGATATTTTTACTAGTGCATAGTGAAGTAAATCATTTCGAAAGTAGAATATAAATCTTAGCCAGCATAGGTACCATTATATTATGCCTACTATAGCTACCTCCTGAGGAAGCAGGTTCTACAACTAAAACCGTACAAGGCTCGTATTGTTTCTTTGGATTTCCAACAAATGGTCAGGCCAAGGAACTTCCCATTGCCACATGAGAACGCCTCTGGAAGGACGTCCTCGAGAACCAAACCGGATCTCTGCCAACACAAGGCCGGGTTACCCCTAACTGGGTAACTACTGACACGAGTATGCCATCTCCCGGTCGTAACCAACCTTTAACCGGGGCCCCAGCAACAAATCACAAAATCATATATATATATCTGCGATATCCACATAAGTTAAGTATCTGGGCTCCATACCATGATACCACTTCTATCCAGAAGGAAATGCACATACCCTAAGGGGTGCTACCCCCAATAACCTTGCCGCATCTTTCCTGTTTTGACCATTTCGGGGTGTGAGGTCCGACTAAGTCACGTCCACAAAAACACACTTTATACAAAAGCCGTGCTTTGGGTCAACAAATGATCATAGAAATGATCATCAAGATAGACGATCAAATAAATGATCCTATCCAAATGATCAACACAATGATCATTTCACAGCAACACTCAGCATGTCACATTACCAAATTGGGAATATATTGCTGATAACCTTCAACTATATAACCTCTGAGCTCGTACGTCTCAGAGAAGGGTGTTAAGCTAAGAGAATAAATTCTCCGCCACCAACAGAAATATATTTGAAAGAAATCGGCTTTATTTCTCGATTTGTAATGTCAGACATACTATCCATACAAGTCTGTTCCGGGCTCGAACAGAACCGAAGGCACTTCCAAAGAAGTCCTTGCAATCCGGATATCCACAATCCTGATCGGATTCCCCATCACATATGGAGAACTCTATACCGGAGCAACTCGGTGCAGAGTCAATCGACAGATCATCCTATCGCTCTCGCAAATACCCGGTCTTCAACACCGGTCTTCAATTGCTATCCATAACGTCGAATCACATATTCGAAATGGGTTATATGACACAAAGGTCCTTTCCCGGCTAATTCAAATAGTGAATGTCAAATTTTAAAACATATGGATGTCATTCACAAATATTCACAGAGTCGATGTGGGTTTCGGATAACCAACTGAAATCCGATTCCCTGTCGCATCGAAGTTTAAATGCCGTTTTACGGACAACAGGGTTTTCACATCAATACAGAACAAATCATAATCACAGTGCAATAACATGGCAATTACATCACACAGAATCACAAACAGAACAGAAATATCAATATGGTGCATAGAAACAGTTAATTTATTTTTTAATTGGTTTAAATAAATTTATCACAAAATTATTTTAAATCAATGATAAGAATTTGAATAAATAATTTAAACCTTGATTAACTCGTTTTATTGTTTCAAAATTAGTTATTTAAAATTACTGTTAATTTTCTTGATTAATCAACTTAAATTAATTTGAATAACAAATTCTCAATTACAATTAAATTTGAACACTTAATTAAATTTCAAATGGTATATCATCTTAATTTCTTTTCAAATTCATTAATTAATAAAAATTATTCACCTTAATTATTATTTGAAAAATCTTCTTTATATCTTAAGAATCAATTTATTGTTGTATTTAAAAGTTCTAATGTAAATTAATTCAAACTCTTACTTTAGATTTAATCATTTAAATAAAGGGTTAATTAAATTTAAAAAAAAACATTATTAAATGATGTAAACTCATGATAAGTTTTCACTTAACATAGATCGCATTGTTTACCTTGAAATACAAAAATTTACTTAATACTGTGATTATTCAAATCTTATTGGGCCTAACCCAATTTTTCAAAACTCGAGTAAAACAGGGTTTCACTCGAGTCAAATTCTCGCGCCTCACTTTCTTTCTTTTTTTTTTCTTCTTCTACTCGTCCCTGTTTCTTCTTCTACTCGTCCCTGTTTCTTCTTCTTTTTTTTTTTCGTTCTTCAGAGTTTAAATTATTCGCGGTTCGAGTTCAATTGAAATAACAGAAACGACTCTCACGAACTCGAGTTCCTCACCGAAGCCACACGCACTTCTACTCGAGTATCAACTCGAGTAGCTACTGCAGAACTCCCTGATACGAGACCCACTGCGTGCACGTGCACACCACCGCGCCAACGTTCTGGCGATCACCAATGACTCCGGCAAGTCACTAACATCCCATATATTCGAAGTCAACCATCAATTTGAAGGCATCGGCTCGAAATCAAAATGTAGCCATTCGCTCGAAAAACTACAGTTGACCCATCCAACTAAAACGCCTCGCCGCTGCTCCTCATACCACCAGAGACGCCGCGACCTTAGCCACATCATGTCAACGACCTATGCTAACCTCCCCCTCAACCTCGATGAACTCGATCACCACTAGGTGATGAAATCATCATGTCAACAGTCCTGCGCAAAAGCTCAACCATAACCCTAGTTTGAACTCGTATTCCAAATCTATGCAATAGAAAATTTCTTTGATAATTTTCATGACGTCTCTGATGTTCAAGCTTGCTACAAACCAAATTTTAGCATTTATAATTGAATCAATTGTTAGGAATTTAGAAAAATGCAAATTGATCAAAATTTCAAACTGCTCTTGAAACACTTCATTAAAAATTCTCATTATTGTTTTAAAAATCATAGATTTTAGTATAGATTCAGATTATAATCTTGAATTAATATTTTTCAACATTTTATTTTTATCAAATTTTACTTAAAACCTGTAAAACAATATTACAGTGATGTTCTTGATAAAGAGGATTTAAATCAACCAAAAAAAATCTTAACTTAAGTTTAAAACATCTTGTTTGAGAAAGGTTTAAAGTTTGACAATGTTTGAACAAATTTGTAACCTGTACAACCAACAGAGAAGAACAAAGTAACATATATATGCATAGGGTTTTATTCAAATATTAAACAGATACAATTCTTTTTAATGAATCATCTTTACTGTTTTTTAAATTTAACTTATAACTTTAGGAATTCATGTCTACTCACTTGGTAGCAAGTTTGAAACAGAGAGTTGCTCTGAGTTTAAAAAAAAAAAAACTGTTTGTTTCTTCAGCAATTTGTCTTTCAACCTGGATATAAGTGGTTCTTCTTTTTCGAGCTTGAAACAGTTTGCTAAATCATAACTTAAGTTTAGGCCACTCATTTCGTTTTAAAATCCCAGTTTTAAAAATCATTTGTATGAAAACATATGATTTTTTTTCTACTTTGTTTTCTCTGAAACCAAATATTGGAAGAATAGGTACAACAAAGATATGCAGAGTCATCTTTTAAAACATACATAGCCCAGCATGACTTGTTCATGGATCAAATACACATGTTTTTAAATATCTAAAGCAGTAAATTTACTCACCTGAACAATATAGAAACAGAGACTATTTTTGTATTTCAAGAGTTGCAGCAGTTTGTATTTCCTCTGTTTTTTTTTTCCTTCAGTAAATTTTCTTCCAAGCTTAAATAAAAATGATGTTGGCTTTTATTTCTGTTTATTTTCTTTTCTGATCTTTGCAAAAGTTTGTTTGAACGAAATAACTAAGGCAATTGCCATGTATATAAGGAGGTAGGCAGGTTTTAAGCAAAGTACTGAAACATCATTTTGCATAGTAGTTTTATACAGGTTGTTGTACTTCACATGCTTTTCTCCTTCCTCCCAAAGGTGGCTGAGGAGTAAACATTTAATACAAGCATGTATTTGCAGTTAAGGTCTTACTTGTTGCTTGAGTACATGGCATTAAATGAAGCATTAAATGGAAGCATGTAGTGTTTCATGCTTTGTATATTTTCAGCATGTTATTTGATTTGTTTATTTATTTGATCATAGGTTTAATCATTTGTTTATTTGTTTGTTCTTTTGTTTATTTGTTTGATTATGATCATGTTATTTAAATTTCACAATTTCATCATATCTTACCTTAACAATTTGATTTCTATTAAAAGCTCATTTATCACAATTTATTATTTTACTTTGTTAAAGAGAAAAGTGGTTTTAGTTATTAACATTAAATAACTATGTGATTTTATTACAATATTTGTTTTAATTTTATTAAAGTTTTAATTAAAAACACTAAACTTTGTTCATATTTTATTTCTTTATAACTTTTCAATTTAAATTTCAAAAAAGTTTCAAATATGTTACTAAATTTTAAATTCAAAATTTTCGGGATGTTACAATCATTCTTATTATTTCTAAATGAACAATAATAAACTAATTTGTTCATATTAAAAATAGAAAACAGAAACCTGTCTAAATGATAGCATAACAAAAATATCAAATAAATCCAAACAATATAACTGAAATCTCAATAATATCTTAAAAATATCTAATAAACTTTACTTTATATGTATGTATATCTCATTAAAGAAACAACTATAAATATATCTGTATGTTATTTCTTTTCTTCAGATCCTTAGCGTCTTCTTTATCCTTATTTATACATTTATTTCTAATGTATGTTAAATGAGCACTTTCAGTCTTACATGCTTCAACCTTTGTAACGACCTGCCTTTTTGGATGTTTTAAGCAGACACACATGTCAAACTTAAACAATTCAAAAGGGCAGATTGTTATGGGGTAATAAGAAAAAGAGAAAGAAATAAAACAAATACAAAATCTTATAGTGGAATGACAAAATATAATAATCGAATAAAAGTTCATGAAGTTGTTTTAAAAATACATTTGATTATTCTTTACAACACAAACATCATAGTACATAAAACAGAGATAAATAAATAAATAAATGCAACAGAACAACATGATGTAGTGGAATGTATATCATAAATAATAATAGTACAACTCTTCATCTCCGTCCTCCAGAAATAGGGTCTTCGACCCTGAAATGCTCAAGCTGGCCCGAGTGAATTGAAAAGTCAAAACACTCGAGTCAGAACTAAAGATCTTATGTAAGTTAAATCAACGGTAAATATGAGTGTGACGACATCAGAGATGCTTACGGGGTTTGACATCTCCTATCCAGTGTCTAACGAGAGTGCAATAACTTAAGAGATGTTTCGGATTCACATCTTCTAAGGATCCGTCAAACTATCTACTATGTAGTACAATACGCTATTATAATAGTGTCTACGGTAAAGTAAAGTATTAAAATAGCATTAAAGCATTATCCATATTCCCTTTAACATATTTTTATATACTCCAATAATCTATACAGTACCGTAATTCCTTCGTAAACAGAAGGGCTATCAGAGGACAATCCATAGGTATGCTACAAATGAAACTCGTAGAAGGCACGATAGTGCATGTGAACACAACACTCGAGGCAATGCCATGGTGGATATACCAATTGTGGATCCGGACTGGTGGTAACGTATAGCAGGCACTACCGTCCATCTCGAAATACACTCCCATAATCAAAATCAAGGGGTGGCCACCAAATCATCATAAAGTCATAAAATGGTATCGAAGAAATGTGTCCGATCAGAGGTGCGACCTCACTTGGCTCGGCGTGGCTCCTGTTTTAGTCACATCTAAGCTAACTCATGGGAGTCATGATCACGTAAATATCTCATACAGAATCGTACACCAAACCATCCTACTTCATTTCTGGAATCTCCACCACGTGCATAGTTGTTAAAGTGGTTTTCGATATTGATAGTGAGTATGACAATATGTGATCCCGGTCTCTTTAACAACCAACCGCTTATTACACACCGGATAGTTCTTTTACATTTCCAAAACCATTTCATATTGATATTAAAATATCATATTCAGTTCAAACCATATCACTTTTGAAATCATAATTACTTTCAAAGTCATATTTACTTAAATATGTCGTTTCACCAGCAAATATCATTTTAAATCCCAACTTATGTTATAACATTTTTAAACCTTATTCGCTTTTAAAATCAAGACTTTAATTATAAATATTTCAACTCTACACCATCTGAAATTTAGAAAATGATATAGATAGTTATAAATGGTTTAATTAATTTAACATAATTTTAAAATAGATACAAATTAGGTTAAATAGGTTTAAAATAGATTAAATAAATTTAAAATAAATTAAAATAGATTAAAATTCTTTAAATAGATTTTTAAAATAGTTTACGTGGTTTAAAATAGATTGAATAGGTTTATTATGGATTAATTAGATTTAAAATAGATTAAATGAATTTAAAATAGATTAAAATTGTTTAATATAGTTTAAATAATGTAAAATATATTAAATAGTAAAAATAAATTGAAATATATTAAGATGGATTAAATAGTTTAATTAGTTTAAAATAGGTTAAATTAGATTAAAATAAATTAAATAGTTTAAATTGATTAAGTTGGTTTAAAATAGATTAACTTATTTTAATAGTTGAAAATCTAAAATTACAATTTAAAAGAACATTTACCGTTTATATTGATATTATAAATTTGAAATTAACATCAAATTTAACTATTTCAATTTCAATAGATTTTCAAAATTACGGTTCCAACATTTCAATAACTCAATTTCGATAATTTCGTTTATACTTCAAATTCAACTCTAGAGTTCCAATTTAAATCCTTTGATCAATCATTAAACCAATTCCAATTTCAACATTTAACCCTTGGATTATCGAAAATAATTCAGTTTGTATAAATCAATTTCTATTTCAAAATACCAGTTAACTGAATTCAAAATTTAAAGATTCAAAAATCATTTAATTTAACCAATCCGGTGTCCGTATATAATTCTCTACCCTAGCGTCAAGTGATATGGATATTTATTATTTCATTCCGCAATTTAAAATTTTACGGTTATATATCATTTCAAACCGCAATCCCGAATTAATATTAAAATCCATAAAATCACTCGAGTCTATCATTTCAATCCATAACTATTTTTCCTAATCTATAGATCGTTCGGGTATGTATCATTTCAACCCATAGGAAATTTGCAGAGTGACAACAACATATAAATCGAACATAACATCCAATCATCCAATGTCAACAACCAAACATCCATCATAATCATCATCTGATTCAACCAATAAATTTCAACAAATAACAGGTTATCATTACAGGTAGTTAACTAGAAATTTAAATTCAATAATAAATTAAATGAGTATTTAATTGAAAATAAATTCAAATTAACTGGAATGATGATTTAAATATACTAAATAGCAATAAATAAATTCCTAACCACATCATAAATTAATTTAACTAACATAAGAAATTTTAGAAGTTGTGAGTGGGTTAAAATACTCACTTTCGATTTAAATCGAATTAAAAATCCAATTTAGGGCCCAAATTCAAACAGTTTCAGAATCCAGCCAAACTAGTTCTTTGTTGTCCGAAATTTCGATACGATCCCAGTGGATCAGACCGCGCGTGAAACAGACCTCGTACGTAAAAGTTATGTCTATTAGAAGTTAAGGAATTTTAATTTAAATAAATTAAAAAAAAAACAAGGCAATCATGTGACCAACCTCTCTTCCTCAATCACGTACAACAGAGCACGCATGTTTGAAGGAAGATAGCCGCTGCAAAACCTTAATCGACCATGCCTCCATAGCCTGTCGCGGTACGTCAATCACCACCAGAGGCCTCGCCTGTAATGCCCAAGCCCCACGACCCCAAGAACCCACCTCGGATCACCACCAAATCGCTAAAACTCGACCGCCGTTAATTGTTTTGAAATCCTAATTGAATTATACATCCCGATTCAGCCATCAACTCATTGAACGATCCACTCCAATGAACTACGCTCGTCGCTCTCTACAACCCAGTGTCAATGATTCGAAGATCAGTCGAGGTTGATCGACGATCGATGAACAATCGAGAATTATTCCTTGAATTCCGAAAACACAGAAATCCAAATCGAAAAACTATCTGCAGATTTGACTTGCGCTCGTCGAGATCTTCAAATCGATATATAACTTGATAGAGTTTGAGGAATTTGAATTTTTTATTTGATTTTGATTTGCAATTGAATTTGAAATTGGTTTTGGTTTGTCTACCATTGGAAAGAGAGAAGCATATAGAATTATACGTACGAACAAATGGAATAAGAAATAGTTAGGGTTTATAACAGGCTATTAATAGGCAGATCAAAAATAGGAATGAATGGACTAGATTGATTTGAAAGTTGAATGGTAAACGACCTGAAAAGCCCGTTATGCTTCCGAAACGAAAGCAGGTCATCCCATATATCTCTACTACTAATAAAGAGAACTCAATGAATATAAAATCATCGTTGTCTTTTTGAAATTCCTATAATTCCCGTCATGCATTTTGTTCTCCATTTCTCACTTCCACTTCTTTCAGCCTTCCCCAAATTAAAACCCTTACTCTCATTTCTTCCTTCCTGCAAAGCAAGACACGACCTCAGATCTAACGCGATTGCAGATCCATCATTTTCTCTAACAATCGATCGATGGTTAGTCCACTGAATCGTACATTCTAAGGCTACTTCAGCGTGATTCTAGATTATTTACTAAGGTTACTTTGATGATCCACTACAATTAGTTTGACATCTTCTCCAACAGACCAACTTCATTACGATTCCAACAATTCATCATCTTGTCCAACTTTGACGTACGATCAATGATTATGGATCAATCGATGATCCAATAAGGTTAGTTCACTCAACCGCAGTTTTGGATTTATCCATATCCTGCTAACTAATTAATAGCTGAACAGATATTGTCTATTTATCAAGTGTTTCACATTCTTAACTTATTTCATTAGCATTTGAATATTGGACTTTTGTTCCTCTTTTTCTTATTTTAATTCATTGCATTGTGTTCAATATCATTTAGAATTTGGAATTTGATTCAGTAGCATTCAAATTTGGAATTTGATTCAGTAGCATTATGAATTTTGATTCAGTAGTATTTTGACTTAATTATAAACTGTTTGAGGCATTGCTGGCCATTGTCTGATACATTAATTATAAATTTCCTACATACCTCACATTTAGAACCTTCTGTTTTTGTTTGAAATCAAAGGCTATCATAGTTTTATTTGCATTGAGGAAAATCATGCATCTATTAGGATTATACCTCTGGATACATATTTACCTTCATACTTAAAATCTCCATTTAATATTTACCATTCTTTCAAAAATCATAGAATTTCGAATTTGATTTTCTCTTTGATCCAACAGTTATAGTATATAATTACTAAATACATAAAAAATGGTTTACTTCCTATTAAAATATTCATATTCAGACTCTCACGATCTTATCGATATGCACTATCTCTCTAGAGATGTTAGTGTTAGTTCCACTTTTAATCAAGTCATTAATAGAATCTACTTATTCATAGAACTAGCCATTGCAATATTTTTGAACTCTATAGGCTAAATAATGTAGTACAGTTGTAACTTTAGCCGTTAATATATCATTAAACAGTTTGGGATCTACTTCTTCAATTGTGCTGGTAAAACTGTAATACTAACCCATTCCCACTTCTCTAAGAATAAAAAAATCAATTTTCTTTTGCAGCCTTTAAAAATATGCATGTAAATATGTTTGTTTCAATCTTTTGCATATATTATTACTTAAAAGGATTAGATTACTATATTTCTGCTATGGCCATGTTCCATTTACATTTCTGCTGGGTAACCTTTATGTGCGATTGAATGGTCTCAATTTTATAGCTAAAGCGTCCTTTCCTTTTTGTTCTATATTGTAAACTTAATTATAATTACATCAGGGCACGGTTGATATTTGTTATGAAATCTTGCTTAGTCGAACATTATATATAAGTTATATTTTAACTCTTTTTTGTACCCAACGTCTCTTTACAACTTTAAATGGTGCTCCACTTAAAATATGAACATAAATGGTACTCAGATTTTCTTCGAATCAAATAAAAATGAAAGCAGTAATAGAAATATATCGGTAGTACATTTGCTGATTTCCAATAACATTTGTTGCTTGTAAAGTGTAATTATATGCCCAAAATTCGCATGTTAAATCACTGTTAACCAAAGTGTAAATTGTAAACATATTTTCAAATGCAGTGCATTTGTAAACTTATAATACAGTTGAGGGACCACTTATAAAGATAATAAAAGAGGATTAAATAAAGCTGAGATGGTGGTAATTTTAATATAAATTATGTAGAGTTAATGTAAGCCTACATACATACAATGATAGAAGTTGCAATTTACTAGAAAGACAAACTTTGTAGTCTAATTAGTTTCTAGGACACACATTCACATAAATTAGTTTCAAGGCCAAAGTCAGCATAACAATTACATTTAAGGACAAAGTCAGCAGTCCAATTACTTTCAAGGACATAATTTCATAGGTTTTTAGGCCTTAGAAACTAATTATTTTGCATTTTGTCCTTAAAAGTAATTATTTCAGTTGTGTGTCCTAGAAACTAATTGCACTTGCTAAAGAGGCCCTTGTGGCTAATTTCCACATGATAGAAGTAATATTAGGCCAATGCTATATTATATAGGTCAGTGAGTAATGGCAGCCTTGAGTTATTATTGCAAATTCTTCATTTCTCATGTGATGTGTTGTTGCTTTTCTCCTTCACAGTTGACTACTACTCTCTTTCCACAAGGTGGTTATCTAAACTAGAGGAGGTTCGTGGCATAAATAACCTAGCTGTTTCAATTCAATCGGTAGGTAGTCACCAGCGATGCTTACAACTTAAAGTTGTGGATGGCGCCTTATCATATTTAGTTCTATTCCATGTTTATTTCTATACTGAATAGTGATCCTAACCTTTGCTCTTATTCATCATATTTTAATTGGTTTCACTAATGATTGTTATGCTTTTATTTACCTTGACAGATCACTACCACTTCCGCCAAGGCAATCAATTCCTACTTTTGGTTCTACTACCATAAGTATTTATTCTACACACGTTCACTTTTATTACAGTTACACTACCCACTCTTACTGTTTTCTGAAAATAAGAAGAAGACCCATATTGTAGTCCTTGCTAACACATAAACAATCTCTATTATATGTATTGCATTTGTAAACACTCTGAAATGATAGCTTCGTTGCCTTTCTTAACTTCCTTATAGTTATAGTACGAATAATAATTATAATACTACAAATTCTGATATTAATTGAATATTTTGACCATATTTATAAATCTTCACTTTTTGATCAAATTACCATTGAAGAAGATATGTAATTATCCTTAATATTAACTCAGTTGCATTTCTCACTTTCCTTACAATAAAATACCAAATAAATATCAAGATAGCAACAAGTATGATTTGTAATTGATTACGTTTGCTAATAAATGTCAAATTTATGCATAAGGATATATGAATCTTTACTTCTTTTTTGAAAGCAATAATATAACTAAATTTAAACCTTCAAAGGAATATCATTTATGTTTGTTTTTGTAGTTGATAATTTAGGTGGTCCATCGTGATTTTTAAAAACAGTCATATTTGTTCATTTTAGGACATAGCGGTGATGGGACATCCTGTAGTGTGTAATATTTGTCTTTCATTATTATCTTACTCATTATCAAAACTCAACAACTGTCCGCGCTTTTTTACCATGAGTCAATTGTCACTTATTTTTAGTACATTATTCTAATCATGATTGGGCTTGGATTTCAGTTTGTGTTCATCATGTAGCATAGCAATCGGTTCAAATCATGTTACTCAACTGTATTAATTTGTCAACTCATGGGTATAAGTCGAAGTATCGTATTATGTTGCAGAATGCATTGGAATATTTGATAGATGTACTTGCCGGACATGTCCAAAATATGGTTAGCACTTTACTTTGGAAGTCATGCAATTCTGACAAGCGCATTTCCAAATACACAAACAGAACCTCGCTTAAGTTAACACGTCCCATACAGAAGATACCCGCACCTTATACCCTCCTCCTTTTGATCCGGATTTCATAAGGGAGGCCAGATCCAATTACGAGGAGGAAGTCTCAGTTGCGTATGATTCAAAATTCGTAAGGATGTCGCAAAATGAGGCCACTCAACAAGCTATGCTTATTTTCGAGGTAGAGAGTTCTAATTTTAGTGCTGTAGTTAGATTCATTACCAATGCTGTCAATAATATTTGTTCCTAATAGGTGCAACGAATCAAAACCCATGCATATAGCTGAATATTTTCTTGCAAATGTTGTCTTACTTGCTATGGTAAATGATTATAATTTATTTAAGGTATTTAAATCTGTTTATTGATTTGTTTATTCAGAATAGCTAAATCTTTTTTCCGTTGGTACTTTTTATCGATTTGTTTGGAGTTACCAAATTCTGCATGTTTTACTTTATGGTTTAGAGAACATGAGAAAATCAGTTTAAGATAACTTTGATGCGATTTATGATTGTGGAACACGTTCAATTTGTTTAATCTTCTCCTATAAAAGAAGAATAATAACAGGTTGATGATATACTCTAATGAATATAAGTTTAGATAATAAAGAACACAACAGCTTAATAATAACAGATAAGTGACACCTTATATTACTGTTATTTTCAACAGTACTATATGCATCGCAATTTAATTACATTTTAGTATAGGATTTGCGTGGTCAAGAAAAATACTGTATGCATTGAAGTTCTCAAAATAAATAAACATATTTATACCTTGCATTCTATATCGGTATATTTATTACTTGCATATTTTCGTTTCGTCGAGATTGCAGAGTTTGCGTTGACATAAGATATATTTATTGTTATTTTAAATTAACGTAGTCATATTCATTAGATTGCAGGGCATGGCAAGTCTTTATTTCATGAAAACTCAAACATGCGACCAACAAATTCTGCACTGGAAATGCGATGAATTCAAAACAGTTCATTTTTGTCCAAAATATATGTTGAATTTACTGTTACTTGTAACTAAGATGCTGGAAATTTTTGTTTATTAATATCAATGGATTTAATCAAAAGTTGCTCGCAACGTAGGTATAGGATGAGAAACCTACGACTACGAGATACGTCTAAACATCAATTTTTGGTCAGGTAGTCTTCAACCACATTCAAAAACTTACGTAATGTTAAGAATTTTAATTTGCATGTTACTTTCAATTTATATCAGTTATTATGATTGGTTCAAAGTTTATTGATCTTCAATTCTTTGACGCTTCATTTAAATTATTTTGCTATTTGACAAAAAGGCAAATAGAATAACATTCAGATCTGGGTGTTAAAAAGTTAGACTTCATGGAGTCTAATCGTCATTTTCAACATATCTGGTCCTGTTTCTATAGTATATATTTTAATCTTTCAAATTTTTTGCCTCCTAACTCTCCTCTCTCCCTTAACATTACTGTCAAGAATATAAACAGTTAATTAATTAAACACGATAGGGAGTTTTTTGAAAGTGGAGCCTCAATTGGCCTAACCTGACATGTACCATATGGTTCATGACTTTGCTTATGGTCCTCCTTTAATTATGTATATAAATTTCTTTAGGGTCATGTAGCAGTTAATTTACTGTTATTATGACCAAAATCGACATGCAACTAAGATACTATTTGAAAAATGATTTTTCAACTTGCTCTGAATAAATGAGGTTATGGACCAAAGAAAGAACCAAGTTTTTAGGTACAAGATAGCGCAAAAGAGAGGCGGTAGATGGTTTTGAGTTGGGAGTATAGCATTTTTCTTTTACTTTTGTAATAAATCCACGTGTCTTTGTCTTTGTGAGAGCCAAAATGGCACGACTAGCGACTCTTTACCTGAACAAATGAAGCATTCATTATGAGGCATTCTAGGCAAAGTCATCCAGCGACTATTATATGGAGCGTAGGCTTCCCATTCCAGAACATTGCATGAAAATTATACCCAGTGCTCAGTAATTCCCATCATGCATCTAAACCTGTAGAGCTTGCTGGTGCAAACTAGGTTACAAAACTCGATGTTCAGTAAAGCAATGGACCCAAAATTTGACCTTAAACAGTGAATAAGGTAGTTGATTGAGTCGTCCTAGCCTATTGAACTGATCGGAGTCTGATGATTGGGAGTGTTGGCTTGGTGCATCTTTCTGTAGGTTATATGTCATGTAAATCCAGTGAGGTTCTTGATTACACGAGCCAAGCAAGCAAGACTGATTTTTCAATATAAGCTTTTAGCCAAAGTTAGTTTCTCGATCTTATGGATAACCAATACTTCGACAAAGTAGCATACCATTTATATGTTCAATAATAACTTTTTTTATTCCAAGGTTTATTAGGAAGATAATAAATCCGTAAATAGAAGAACATCAGGCAATAATAACAAATACTCGATTCAAATCGATGCCAATACTGAAAGTTTCGTGTAACGAATCCACATGTCCAAAATCTAGCTGTAACAATAACCATCTATATTTATTTTACACGTTATACAAAAGCGTGTTGTTGAATTAATGCATGCACATTGTGATTAGAAGGTCCACTTGGACGTGCATATACACTCATACTTATAGGATCTCTTCCAGTCGATAATAGAAACCTTGCTGTTCTATATCAAAATGTACATTTGTAAAGTAATACAAGTGTTTCATTATTACTTGCATACTTACTCATCAACTTAAATATCCATTTTGAAATTTGGTAAAACTGTTCAAGGTGACTTCCAGATTCCTAAAGGGCTATCATGTGAAGCACAGACACTAATTTGAAGGACTCTTGACCCTAATCCTAAAACTCAAATCACCGTTGAAAGATTTAAAGTAGATAATTAGTCAACGGTGATTAATTAAAGTTAAAACAAGTTGATTTCCTTTTAAAGACATTAAAAGATTAATTAATTTTAGAACATCATTGGTTAATTGATTAATTAACTTTAATCCATCATTATCAAAAAATTAATTAGCCTTAAACATCATTAAATAAAATGATTAATCAAATTTAAATCATCATTAACCCAGTAATTTGTTAAATTTAAAACACATCATTAATAAGTTAATTAGTTAACCTTATTCCTTATTAATTAAATAATTACATAAATTAAATAATCATTATTAAACTAATTAATTATTTTTGAAAACATCATTAATCAAAATCTTGCTTAACTTGAAAAACAATTCCAAGCATGAAGATGAAACCAAATGGTTTCGATGTGAAGTGATTTTCCAAAAGTGCCGATATAGCGATTATCGCTATGCGGGCAGTTCGGCAAACAAACTTATATCATTACAATATAACAAGAAATCATATAGCAAGGTATGAACTTGTATACAAGTTAATCAACTATGAAGCAACATATAGAGAGTATGTACTTATGAATAATTAACTTTAACTACCAATATTTCATTGAACTTACTAAATGCTTAATAACTTATCTGAAATTGTGCTTCAATTTCAGTGACTAAGATTTTCGAAATTTGAAATATCATAAACATAAAAGTTATATTACTTTTAGTTAGCTTTCCGAATCATCAAAGAAATCTAAATTTCGATTAATTTTGCAAAATTTATGGCTGAATTACTAAGGGGTGTTTAAGCAATTTGCGAGCCAAACATCATCAACGCTAAACCATTCATTATCGTATTATGGAATCATATATAATTGGTATATAAAAACACAAGAACATTAATTCCCAAGCAATAATCCAACCATAATTATAATCGATAATAAAATTTAAAAACTTTGCATAAAAGTGGAAGTTTTACTCACCAAAAATGCTAGCTAACTTTAACCGGAATTGCACTATCTTTGGGAATACGACTAGATCTTTGTATAATCTTGGAAAATGAAGTCTTTAAGTGGTTTAAATCACCATAAAGGTTATTCCTTAGGGAGTATATTATACGGCCTTGATAGGTTGAGGGATTGAACTTTGGAAATGAAGTAAGGAGATGAGTGTGTAAGTGTTTCAGCAAGCTTTGGAAGAGATTTAAGTAGAAATATATAGATTTTTGTAACTTGGAAAGAGTTTAGAAAGCCATGGAATTATGGTTAAAAATTTAGGAAGTTTGGAATATGAAAAGAGAGTGGAAAAGTGAAATAAAAGTTCAGAAAAAGCTAATTTTATAAGCATAAAAAGCTTCCAAAAGAAGTCATTGAAAATAAGCTTCCAAAAATGCCATATAAAATAAGCTTCCAAAAGAAGCCAAAAGGAGTAAGGAAAATTTGTTTGCAAAGCTTCTTAAAGAAGCTTCTTTATTAAATTATATTTTCTTAGCTTACATGGGAAGCTTCTTTATTTAGTTATATTCGCCTAGCTTACATGGGAAGCTTCTTTACTCAATTATATTTGTTTAGCTTGCATTGGAAACTTCTTTATTTAATTCTTTTTGGTGGCTTATGTTGGAAGCTTCCTTATTATATATGTTTCCTTAAGCATACATACATTTATTCACATGCATTCAAACATGCCTGGGTAACTTATAAATATGTATTGGTGCATACAAAAGAGTTATGACATTTCTGATAACCTTTAGCCGACGAAAGGTCGAAAATTCGGAAAACAAATTCTGGTCAAATTTTCAATCTAACATCGAACTAAATATTTTTGTAAACTAAATTAGAAAACTTTTCACCATCATTATTTATTTATTCAAAAAGGTTTTATTTCATTTATACACGTGTTATTTGAATATTTAAAATTATTTAAATATTCACAATTTTAAGTAGTGAAATTCTTGATCGTTACAATCTTCCCCCCCCCCCAAAATGAATTTCATCCCTGAAATTAATACGGAGTGGAAGAAATAATAACCATCCCAAGAAAATCAATTTACTTACTTGATTTTTGGTAAATCTAATTAGTCATAATTTCCTATCATAAACATATGTAATACAACCAATGCAACCAGGTAGCATGATGCAACCATAAGTAATGTAACCAACATATGCAACAAAATAAAGAAAATATTCTATAATTAATGATATGCATCCAATATATTTCTAAGTACTTCCAAAGTTTAAAACTAAATTCCCGGTATTATATTCAAAATATATTTTTCAAATTACTACTAAGAGGAACAAATCAAAACCAAAATGATTAGGAAGGGGTCCTCCTAACATAACATGTAAAACTCTAGAATTAAAACAACACATCCAGTGGTATTCCGGTTCCTCCAAATACAACAACTAGAGTAAACAATTGTTATTTCTTTTCAAAATTATCAAAATCACTTTTTTTTCAAAAGCACCAAGATTTTAGTTATAATAAACAACCATTCCAAAATCTATTGTTTAAATACTTTAACTCTATAAACTATGGTATACAAGATCACCCAATCAATCAATCAAATTAAATTAAATCAAATCAACCAATTTCCGTCAAGGAATAAACTAAAACTATCAATCATTCAAATTCCATAAGGGAAAAATCTAACATTCAATGTTATTCAAAATGCCAAAAGATTAACAACAAACTTTTAACTTAGGTTTAAAATTTTATTGATTGCATAAAAATATAAATAATTTCCTAAGTTTATCATTTTGCCCATCAGCCATTGGTTATTGGTTAGAGATTACTTATGTTCCTTCAGACAAAATTGAAAGTCACTTTCTAAAATTATCGGTTTCTTAATTATCCCAATATTTCTAAACCACTTAAATTTGTATTTAGTTTTTTATTTAATGCTAAAATCATTTATGAATTATTTCATAAATTTTCACCTAAATTTAAAAATATATTTTATAAAGTCATTTATTTACAAAACATCAAATATAACTTATTTCGCCTTATTTACTTGTATGATACTCTTTTATATCCTAATATTACATACAAATACAAATTATTTGCTTTTCACAA
Organism: Allium cepa; assembly: GCA_030765085.1. Lineage (NCBI taxonomy): Eukaryota > Viridiplantae > Streptophyta > Magnoliopsida > Asparagales > Amaryllidaceae > Allium > Allium cepa. Next base: position 694,509,573 of record CM060934.1, read on the forward strand.
TTTAGATGGAAATCTAATCAAAATTTAAGTCTTTTAAAACCGAGTCAACTTCTCGATCTGTTTAACTTAGAGTGTTAAAATGGACGATTTTCATGGGTTGACCTAAAACAACAAATAGTTTACACTGCTTAAATATTTTAAACAAAAGCCATGGTTTTATTAAAACAATGTCTATTAAAACTCTCCTACCTTTTTACATTAAGATGTTATAATGAATGAAGTTTATGGACTAGCCCAATTAACACCAATTAGTTTATCCTGCTAGATGTTAAATAAAATATATGGTTTTGATAAAATAATGTTATCAAAACCTTCCTATCCAATCTAATCCATTTAAATTAGTGTTAAATTATCCCCTAAGGGTAAAAATTCATTTATCAACATAATCTCTTATCAGAATTACTTTTTATTTTGAAATCAATTCCCTACTAAAGGAACTTAAAGATTAAATACCCAGTTATAAATTTCAAAACTCATCTTTAAAAGCATACTATATATATTTCTTTTATGAAATAACTTCAAACAATTTTATTTACTAAAACTCACTTTGGGTTCGTACGGATTTGGACTCATTTCGATCGCACAATGATAAAGAGAATAATTTACTAAGTACTCCACATTGTTCGCCTAAGCAAACATTCGATCGTTACTTAGAAAATTATTGTTTGCACAAAAAAGGGCAAACACCTCCAAGTCATATGATTTGGTTGATTATATGTTGTTCTTAGTGATTTGGGTGATTTATGCAAATATATAAAATAGATGGACTAAACTGTAAAAGACACGCAGATTTATAGTGGTTCGGCCAGAATGTGTCTTAGTGATTATATGATTTGGGTGATTTATGCAAATATATAAAATAGATGGACTAAACTGTAAAAGTCATATGGTTTGGTTGATTATATGTTGTTCTTAGTGATTTGGGTGATTTATGCAAATATATGTTATTCTCCTTTTCTGTTTAGATTACAAGTACAAAGCTTTTATTACAAGTATCTGAAAGTTGTTTGAAAGTTCTATCCGTGCTTGAGCTCTCAAACTTTTTCTGCCATTGTTGTACCCCTACCCCTCTATTTATAGAGTGAGGCTGGGGGTAGGGGTCTTGGAGGTATATAGCTGTTGGTGGGTCTGGGCTGATGTAATCTAGCCTGGTAGTGTTGGATCGGTAATACCTTCCTCATGTTGGTTCGGTAGTGGTAGTATGCCTCTGGTTCGGTAGTGAATGGCATGTGTGTTGGTCCGGTGGTGAGCGGTCCGGTAGTGGTTGGAGCGGTGAGGCCTTGGATCGGTGGAGGTTGATTCGGTAGAGGCTGGTCCGGTGAGGTTGGTCCGGTGGAGCTTGGTCCGGTGAGGTTGGTCCGGTGGAGCAGGGGAAGTGTGTTTGAACCGGTAGTTGGTGGGAAAGTGATTGGTTCGGCTATGTAGGGAATTGGGGTTGGTTCGGTAGCAGGTGGAAACATGCTCAACACTTGCCCCCCAAAGTAGGGCATATGCCTGTATATGGCGTGCTTCGTTTTAAGTCATTCATCCTTAGCGCTCTTATCCGGTCACTAATGCCGAACCAATTGGTCAGGTCGTTGATATTTGCTTATAAGTATGGGCCTTATGCTTCCTTCATTCCTTACCTTTTGAAATAGCTGGGCCAAATTCTCGACTGCCGAATTGATTATAGTGCCGAATCAGTTCCATTTGCCGAACCATTTAAAGTGCCGAACCAGGTGAGACATTCTCTTGCCGAATGGCTTTTTCGATTTTGATTTACCGAATGAGGTCGGGAACCTTAAGTATCGAATGAACCCGATGATTATGATTTACCGAATGAGTTCGGGGACCTCAAGTACCGAATGAACTTGATGACTTTGATTTACCGAATGAGCCCGGGGACCTCAAGTACTGAATGAACTTGCCGAATGATCTTGGGGAGTATAATGCCGAATGACCTTTTTTTGCCCTTGAATTACCGAATGTTCTTTTATGTTTTGAATTATGAGTGAAATTCCAGGCTACATACACCTGCATGTTTATATCTTCTGGTCTAACGACATTCTTTTTTGTGTTTGCAGATAAATGTGTCATAAAGTGGAAACTCGATCAGTTAAAAAGAAATCTATGGATAGAAGAGAGCCCCCCGTCGTGCCCCCAGTTCAGCCGGAATCAGAGTGACATGGGCCCACACCGAGATCACTAGTGAATGGATATGGCCCTCAGGAGCTCTTGAACTCTCCTCCTGATTGCTTTCCTAGCTCCCTCAAAGAGAAGCAGCTTGATGTTATCTCTCGCTCCTTTGGGATTGATAGAGCGTGCATGCTGTTGCCGGGGGAAGGAGTGATGCCGTACAACCCTTCTGAAGGATATTTTGCTTATAGTAGGTACCATTGCATGTGCGGGGCCATTCCCCCGATCAATGCTTGGATAGTCAGCTTCATCACCTACCTAAAGGTGGCCCCTTTCCAGCTTCAGCCCAACTCTTACGCTATCTTGGTGAGCCTATTCATTATTTTCCAGAGAAAATATGGGCGTCCCCCTTCCAACCGGGAGATCCGGTATTTGTACAACTTGAGAGGCTACAAGAAGGGGTCTCTATACATCAGCTTGGAATCGGCTGTGTCCTTCAAGCCGGTCCTGGACTTATATTCGAAGTTCAACATGTTCAAGAAAGAATGGTTTTTCTTCAAGGATGACTCTGTTTCTATCCGTCGCTTCACCTCCGGCTGTAAGTTGAAGCTTATTTATAATTTCCGTTCTGACTGCAACGTTTCTCCTTATGTGTTTTTATTTCTTGCTAGTGACAGGTGGCTTTGCGGTCGTGGAGAACGATCACCTAGTTCAGATGGCTGCGGAGATAGAAGCCATTTCGGGAAGAAAGAGGTCAGCTTCTTACCTGATCAGGAATGCTACTCTTCTACAGCATAACTTGATTCTACCACGCCAGTCTGTGGTTAAGCAGAGAGACACAACTGAGGGAAGGGCTGCCAAAGCCAAAGGAGGGGCCACGACGAAGAGCAGCAAGAGGAAACCCTTCTCGATACCTCCAGTCGTCGGGGGGAAGAAGCTTAAAAAATCCAATGGACCCTCCCCTAGCACATGTCCAGATGTTCCGAAGGAGGAAAATGTAGAGGAGGAAAGAGGCGAGGAGGAGAGCGGAGGTGATGGAGAAGGTGATGGTGGTGATGGTGGCGAAGGACAGAGCAGTGATGGCGCCGGGGCTTTATCTTCTGGGCAAGCGGGGGAGATCCAAGAGTGGACAGATGATGCTTTCTGCCAGGATTTTGAGGGGTTGGAGGAAGGATCGGCCTTGGTGGAGAAGCCAAAGAAAACTGATAAGGCCGGGACCGGTGCCGGTCCATCTTCCGAGAGCATTTCAGCTAGGGCAACTCCAACGATTCAAGGTGAATTTTTGACTCCTCTTTTAACTTCACGTGTTTCTTAGATTATAGTCCTATGCATGCTTGTAACACTTGGTTTTTATTCCAGGAACGGGCAAGGCGGCCAAGACATCAGACATTCGGCACCGCCTCGAGCAATTCAAACTCATCAAAGCTTCCGCTAAACCAAAGCCCCCGACCAACCGTTCCGGGGACGTAGTCGGCTACCGTCCTCTTCTCGGAGTTATTGAAGAGGATATTCAAAATAAAAAGAGGAGGCACTCCTTATTCGAACCTTCACTTGGTCCTCAGCCCCCAACCCAGCCTATCCATGATATCACGGGGGAGGATACTGAGTTCATACCCTCTTCACCTCCGTCTAGGAATCCTACCGTTACTCAGATTGATCGTCCCGGCTTGGCTCGTAATCCCTTTGCGGGTCATCCCGATTTGGATCCGGGTTCTCATGATATTTCCTTTGACGAGGTTACCAGTGAGCACCTTCTCCCTCGCAATCCTATGGTAAGGGTGCTTGATGAGGCCAAGTCTCTGGACCTTGATTTGCTTACTACTCGTATTGTAACTATGGGGGATGAAGCTAAGGCAAATATCGACCGGGTTGTTAAGGAGACTAGGAAGTTGATGGGGCATCATGCCCGATTGGTCGAGACCAGGGAGGAAATTGGGAGTGCCAACATAAGATTGCGGTTAGTGGTTGCCGACCAGGCCAAGCAACTTGCCGATTAGGCCATCCAGATCTCTGAACACGAGGCTGCCTCCAGAAGGCTAAAGAAAACCATGGAAGAGGCTAGCAGAGCCGAGCTACGGAAAATGGAGGCCATTTGCAAGGAACGGATCGATATGGCCATTGCAACGGTGGACGAGGTTCCGAAAGCGGATCTCGAGCGGGTAGAGAAGTTATATGGGAAGCTTGAAGCCGCGGAGCTTGCTCAAGCCAAGCTGAAGGAGGAGATGGAGGCGATGAGGAAATCCCTTCAGGCTGACCGCTCGCGATACCGATCGGAGAGGGATGCTGCCATTGCAAAGCTGTTGGCTTCTGAGGTCGGAATGAGGGAGTTTGAGGAAAACGAGGGGATGATGGATGAGATGATCTAGGTTATGTATTTCCGTACTTGGAAGCAGGGCAACTGATTCTGGATGGATGATTATCCCCGGATCATGGCCATGATTTATCTTCGGGCTCTGGAGAAGGCCAAGGCTGATGCAGATAAGGAGGGTGGTATGGCCTTCAGGATGGATGTGGTTACGACCCAGTTCACTAAGGAGGAGAAAGTGGCGGTGAAGGAGGGTATGCGGCTGCTCGCTGCTGAGGAGGTAGGTGTGCAGTTGGGGGATGATGATCAAGGAACAGATGCTGATAAGTCTTCCCTTTTAGCCTTTTCATTGCTTGGTTGCTTATTGTTTATTCAATGAATTCTTCTCCTGAATTGGCCAGGCGGGACCTCTGAAGCGCCAACTATCTCTGGTCAGCATGCTGGGAGCTCTGATCCGGCGGTTAAGTAGACCTCGGAGGGCCAGCAGGATAGAGGCGAAGCCCCGATGCAGTAGGCTCCTTGGCTTAATCTGGGCATTTTTCAGCTTACTTGACATTGCTATCTATGTTAATCTTAAAACATTAATGTAATTTTCAGGCTGTAATTATGTAACGAACAACTTGATTTTTGGCATGTAATTTTGTAATATAAGTTGATTTTTTTATGTTAGAATGCTGTTATTATTTTGATGTGTTGCATAAAATATAGCTGTGCATGGGTTAGTGATTCAATTGTGTTTGACGCTAAGTTCTTGCTTAAAATATAATATCATGTCTTGCAATGTTAGTGTGATGTGCAAATAAATTATAGTTACATATTTATGTACAAGAGAAGAGAATACCGCCCTTCAAGTTTTAGCTGTAGACGGTAGCTTTGAATGCCTTGTGTAATCCGAATATGGAATGCAGCTGAATGACCTGCCATCCAGCTGTGAGTTTCTATTCCCATTAGCGAGTGTCTCCTATTTTGTGTCCTGTACTTTAATGATCGTTATAGAGGATAGGAGGAAAGTTTTTATAAATAAAATGGAAATATAAGAAATAGTAAAATTTCCAATCACGGAAGGCCTTCGATGTGTTTAAGTTCATGGCAAACGGGTTTTGTAGTCACTTTCCCTAGCTGTGGGTCTTGGAGACATTTGTCACCCATCTTACGCCTCTGCGAGGAGTTTTCTTTTTTACCACAGCCGCACTTAAGACACATCGGAGCCGAGATCGCGCACGGTAACTACCCGGGCCATTATGGCCTGTAATCGTGGGTATTATTCGATTTACCGTGGTCGGCTAGCGCGTATGCCGATCGTCAACTGTGAACTTCCCCTGGCTGGCCACACCTTATGTTGGGGCTTATAATCGGTTCACGGTTGCCGGCGAGCCGAACGCCGTAATGAGCTGCCTAGGCTATTTTCGGCCTCCTCGGTGGCTTATAATCGGCTCATTACAGTTGGCTTTGAGGGCCGTCGCAAGCAATGAGTTAACCCGTAGCAGAGGGATGCTGGAGCAAAAGTGTCTCATTGGGGAGGGCATAGATTCGTATAGTACCTGTTAGGTCTTGTCCAGGTGAGGTTGTGCCGTGAAGTGTCCAGAATGGAAATGTCGTTACACAGGATTTCGTTCAACAGAAAAGGATAAAGCTTAACAAGCAGCCAAGATATAAAGGAACAAGTTAAAAGGAGACAAGATTTTTAAAGTGGTTCGACACGGAAATGCCTACGTCCACTGATTCTCTTTGTTAATTCACTTCATATGGGCAATACAAGTTAAGAAAAGTATCGACGAAGGTGTTGGATGTTCCATGCCCTCTGGAACACCTCTCCGTCCACTGTTGACAAAATATAAGCTCCGTTGTGGAGATCTTTATGAATTACATAGGGTCCGTCCCATATTGGATCTAGCGTTCCGGGGCGTGGGAAGATCCGCTTGAGGACAAGATCTCCTTCTTGTAAGCTACGGTGCTTGACTTTGGAGTTGTATCGCGCTGCCACCTTTTGCTTGTGAGCTGCCGCTTTGAGTGCTGCATCGTTTCTTCTCTCTTCAATTAGATCCAAAAACATGTGGAGGAGTTCTTCGTTCTCTTCTGGGTTGTAGTGGATCCTACGGTGGGAAGGCACTACAGTTTCAACTGGGAGCATGGCCTCCGATCCGTATGCCAAAGAGAAAGGAGTATGCCATGTTGATGTTCTGTAAGATGTACGGTAGGCCCAAAGTGCCATAGGAAGTTCATCCACCCAAGCGCCTTTTGACTTTTCAAGTTTCTTCTTGATTAGAGTTTTGAGGATTTTGTTGACAGCTTCGACTTGTCCGTTTGCCTGGGGATAAGCTACAGATGAGAAGCTTTTGTGAATTCTGTGCTCTTGGCACCAGTCGGTGAATTCCTCGCTGTCAAATTGAAGTCCATTGTCCGATATGATTTTGAGTGGAACCCCGTACCTGCATAGAACGTTTTTGATCAAGAAATTAATAACTTTTGCCGAAGATATTTTATTCAAAGGTTCCTCTTCCACCCATTTGGTGAAATAGTCGACTGCCACTATAGCATATTTTGCTCCGCCCCGGCCCATCGGCGTTTCGCCAATCAAGTCAATTCCCCATACTGTAAAGGGCCAAGGGCTGGTCATTTGAGTAATCTCACTTGTTGGTAGTCGAGGAATCTTAGCAAATTTCTGAATCTGTCACATCTTTTGACGAAGTCTAAGGCATCTTTGTTTCAGGCGGGCCAGTAATATCCATATCGGAGTATCTTCTTTGCCAGAGTCTGCCCACCAGTGTGATCTCCGCAGCTCCATTGATGGATGTTGGATAAGATTTCCTTGGCTTCCCTTCCAGCGACACACCTTATTAAGGGGTTAGAAAAGCCGCGTCGATAGAGGATGTCTTCTTGTATTGTGTAGCGGGAAGCTTTCCTCAAGATTTTCTTAAATTCGTTACGCTCGTCGGGTAGTGTGCCACTTTGTAAGTACTTCCGGATGGGAGTCATCCAAGTTTCCTCTTCGATTGCAGCTACCAGATTCACTTGCTCAAAACTCGGGGCTAGTTGCTTTGAGATGGTTACTATTCCGGAAGTGGTGCCATCCTTCATGCTAGCTTGCTTTGCCAGTTCGTCGGCCTCCTGATTCTCTTCTCTAGGAATGTGTTTGATTAAATAGTGATCCAATTGATCGAGCAGCAGCTTGGTCTTCTTTAGATATGCTATGAGTCGTTCTCCTCGAGTCTGGAATTCTCCCAGTATTTGATTTACAATAAGTTGAGAATCACTATGGAGACATAAAGAACCGACTCCAATCTCTAGGGCAAGTTCTAATCCGGCTATCACCGCTTCGTATTCTGCATCGTTGTTGGTGGCAGTGAATTCCAACCTTAGAGAATAGCGTAGGTTCCTTCCCCTGGAAGTGATTATTACAATACTTGCCTCTGAGCCTTGTTCGTTTGATGCTCCATCTACAAAGAGATTCCACTTGATGTCTTCTGTTATTTCATATGGCTCCTTACCTTCGTTGGTAGTGAATTCGACAATAAAGTCGGCCATGGTTTGTCCCTTGATGGCGGTGCGAGGATGGTAGGTGATATCATATTGACTTAGCTCAATGCACCATTTAAGCAGTCGCCCGGAGGTGTCGGGACGATGGAGTACCTGCCTTAGCGGTTGATCGGTTAGAACTTTGATGGAATGGGATTGGAAATAGTGTCGCAATTTCCGTGATGTGATCAGTAAACAATATGCCAACTTCTCAAGTGTAGGATATCTGGCTTCTGCCCCCGTGAACCTCTTGCTTACAAAGTATACTGGCCGCTGCGCGCGGTTGTCCTCTCTTACCAAAGCGGCGCTTAGAGCATGAGATGACACAACAAGGTATAGGTATAGCTCTTCGCCTTTATTTGGAGTTGAGAGTACTGGTGGTCTCTGGAGGTGTTCGGTTAGGTTGTGGAAGGCTGTTACGCATTCTTTCAGTCCAATCGAACTTTCCCTTGCCTTTCTTTATAGCTTCGAAGAAGGGGACACACTTGTCAGTTACTTTAGAGATGAATCTGCTTAAGGCGGCCACTTTTTCATTTAGGCTCTGCATTTATCTTCGAGTGGAAGGTATCCTGATTTCTTGCAAAGCCCGGACTTGTTCAGGGTTCGCTTCAATTCCTCTGGCATGGACGATGAATCCTAAGAACTTTCCCGATGATATTCCGAAAGAGCACTTTAGAGGATTCAGCTTCATTCCATATCTACGAAGTACTTGAAACATCTCGTCCAGGTGGCTTACGTGATCGTTGGCTTTTCTTGACTTTACTAGCATGTCGTCCACATAAACTTTCATGGTTCGTCCTATTAGTTCCGCAAACATCTTGTTGACGAGGCGCTGATAAGTAGCTCCGGCGTTTTTAAGTCCAAAAGGCATTACTCTATAGCAGTACAATCCCCGGTCAGTGATGAAACTAGTGTGGTCTTGATCGGGGGCGTGCATAGGAATTTGGTTATATCCTGAGTATGCATCCATAAAAGATAAGAGTTCGTGCCTGGCTGTGCTGTCCACAAGCTGATCGATCCGAGAGAGTGGGAAGCAATCCTTTGGGCAAGCGTCATTTAAGTTGGAGAAGTCAATGCATGTTCGCCACTTCCCGTTAGCCTTCTTTACTAGTACCAGGTTAGCGATCCACTCTGGGTATATGGCTTCTCGTATGAAGTTATTGGCAAGCAAGTTCTTTACTTCTTCATCGAGGGCTGCTGATCGTTCTGCCCCCATGCTTCTCTTTTTCTTCTTTACTGGCGCCTTGGTAGGATCGATGTTTAGTACGTGGCATGCAATGTCTGGGGAGATTCCAGTCATGTCAGCGTGCGTCCATGCAAATACATCCAGGTTATGGCGGAGAAAATCAATGAGTTGATCCCTCCATTCTGTTCTTAGTTGAGATCCGATTTCAATAGTCTACTTGAGTCATGTTTGTCTACAGATACAAACTCCATAGCCTCTGCAGGCTCGGCGGTGACCTCCTCCTCTTTGTCCCTGGGGTCTAATTCGTTGAAAGGATCAATGTGTATATCGAAGAGGAGGGGCTTTCTTTAGTTGCTATGCTTCCAAGCTTTTCATGCAGAGAGTAGTCTCTGCATTCTTCCCTTTATCCCTTCTGCGGTTATTGCTAAGTTCAGTTACATAGCAGTCTCGAGTAGCATCTTGATCTCCCACTATCTCCCCTATTACATTGTCTGTTGGAAATTTCATCTTTCGACACCATGGGGCCAAGACAACTTGGAAGTCAGATAAGGCTGGTCTTCCTAAAAAGGCGTTGTAGGCCGAGTGGTTTTCTATCAGCACAAATGTTTGTTTCCGCACAACGGAGCGGGGATGACTTCCTATTTCGACAAAGAGGTCCAGTTGCCCGAGGGGCATCTTCACATCCCCCGTGAAACCGTGTAGTGGTTTGTTGTAGGGAGACACATCTTTCATTGACAGCTTCATTTTGTCGAAAGTATGCTTAAATAGGATATTTACTGAGCTGCCAGTGTCTACTAGAATTCGGAAAACTTTGGCCGGACCGAACCAGACAGAGATGACCATAGGATCCATGTGAGGGTACTGCCTTCCCTCTAGATCACGCCTACTGAATGTGATGCCATCATTCTCTTTCCGTTTCGGATGGCGTTCTTCCATAACAGAATTAACGTAGCCTTTGTCGTTTCTAAGTGACTTACCGTATCTTTCCATCTCTGCCCAGCTTCCGTCGGCGATGTGTGGTCCTCCTGATATGGTATGGACCACTATCTTCTCTTGACTAGAGCCGTTGGTGTTGCGATTTCCTCCGCCTACTTCTAGGAGGGGTAGCCATGGGTTCTCATTGGCAGGAGTTGTAGTCCTGTTCTGACCTTTCACATAGCGCACCAGTCTCTTCCTTCTGATGTGTTCTTCAATTAAGTCCCGAAGGTGATGGCATTCATTTGTATCATGCCCATGAGATTCGTGGAAGCGACAGAACTTTCCAGACTTAACTGCGTTATCTGATTCCTTCTTGTGTGGGGGGCGCTTGTATCTAACTTCATCTTGGGTGGCCAAGAAGATGTTTTCGATCGTTTCATTCAAAGGAGTGTAAGAGTCAAATCTCGGTCCTGGCCTATATAAACGCTTTTCTCCCTTCTTGCCCCCAGCACTATCTCTGGAGTCATTTCTTCGAACGTCCTTTGCTACTGCGGGTGTGTTGCCATGAGCTGCCTTAGTTTGTTGCCCTGTTTTCCTTTCAATGGCAGCGTCTTCAAGTCTCATATATTTTCCGGCTTCATGGAAGAAATCGGGTAAGGTAGCTGGATTTTCTTTCGTTAGTCTTCTAGCAAATTTAGTATCCGGATGCACACCACTGTAGAGGGCCATTAGGATACGTTTCTCATCGGCATCCTGGACTGCGGCCGCTGCGGCATTGAATCGGGTTAGATATTGTTGCACTGTCTCTCTGGGCTTTTGTTTGATATTGGATAAGGAATAAGCGTCCTTGGATTGTTCCACATGAATGCGGAATTGGCTGATGAACTTTTCTTTCAACATTTCCCATAAGCTGATGGACCCTTGGGGTAGATGTCAGAACCAGGAGGTAGCTAGATCTGCCAAAAACAGTGGAAAGCATTTACACAATACTTCTTCTGTCGCTCCGCTCATGAGCATATGCTGTGTGTATCTTTGTAAGTGTATGACGGGGTCAGAGGTTCCCTTGTAAGGCTCCATTGTTGGCATTTTCCATTCTCGGGGGGTGATGGCAATTTCGATATTGCGGGTGAAGGGGCTGGTTACCCTAGCGCCTATTCCTCGATCCCTTTGGTACCGTTAGACGCACTTTCTGAACAATCGTGCCATCCTTTCATCAGAACTTGGAGCGGATAGAAATGAGTTTGGTTCTTCTCTGCGGGATTGATTCCGTCCAGATGACCTGTAGGGATGGTATCGTCTATTACTCCTAACATTTTCCGGTGACGGTCTTCGCTCTTCTGGGAGCATGCTGGGGTCAGCTACAGTTGGCCCTTGCCTCGATCTTCCCCTGCTGGCCTCTGCTCTAAGCATTCCCTCGGGTCCAACTTCGGGCTGGACTCCAGCTCGGCCATGTCCATTGGTGTTCCCATAGTTAGGTAGCGTGACAGGCTCAGCCATATCCGACCTCTGCCTGGTACCTCCCCCGTTGGGTTCGGTTCCAAGTGTTTCCTCGGGTCGGAATTCGGGCTGAGTTCGGGCTCGACTCCTACCATTGCTGTTTCTGTTGTTAGCCTCTTCGAAGAAGAAAGATCTTTGTCGCCTCCCAGATCCTCCAGACTAGGACTCACCCCATGATTCGGTGTTACGGTTGGATTCTTCAGCATCCCTTAAGCGTGACATGAGTTGGTCCACCAAGACTTCTTGTTGGGATGTGAATCGGTAAGTTACTTCAGCCACAACCCTGTCCAGATCTGCCCTAGTAATTGGCTGCTCCGTGGCAGGGGCTGTCGGATTTTCCTGATTTCCATTTGCTGTTGGAACGGAATGATTCCCTTGATCTGTGATTACTGGATCTGGGATACTGCTAGTTGTGATGTTCTTTCCTTTGCTAACATCTTTCCTTTGCCTAGGAGGCATGTTTTTCAAGCAATGAGTGATGCTGTTAGGAAGAAGGTTGAGTGGGAGAAGCTGAAGCTTCTATCTTGATTTCTCAGTGAAAGCACCAAAAATGTTTGCACAAAAAATGGGCAAACACCTCCAAGTCGTATGATTTGGTTGATTATATGCTGTTCTTAGTGATTTGGGTGATTTATGCAAATATATAAAATAGATGGACTAAACTGTAAAAAACACGCAGATTTATAGTGGTTCGGCCAGAATGTGCCTACGTCCACTTTATATGTTATTCTCCTTTTCTGTTCAGATTACAAGTACAAAGCTTTTATTACAAGTATCTGAAAGTTTTTTGAAAGTTCTATCCGTGCTTGAGCTCTCAAACTTTTTCTGCCATTGTTGTACCCCTACCCCTCTATTTATAGAGTGAGGCTGGGGGTAGGGGTCTTGGAGGTATATAGCTGTAGGTGGGCCTGGGCTGGTGTAATCTGGCCTGGCAGTGTTGGGTCGGTAATACCTTCCTCATGTTGGTTCGGTAGTGGTAGTATGCCTCTGGTTCGGTAGTGAATGGCATGTGTGTTGGTCTGGTGGTGAGCGGTCCGGTAGTGGTTGGAGCAGTGAGGCCTTGGATCGGTGGAGGTTGATTCGGTGAAGGCTGGTCCGGTGAGGTTGGTCCGGTGGAGCTTGGTCCGGTGAGGTTGGTCTGGTGGAGCAGGGGAAGTGTGTTTGAACTGGTAGTTGGTGGGAATGTGATTGGTTTGGCTATGCAGGGAATTGGGGTTGGTTCGGTAGCAGGTGGAAACATGCCCAACAATTATTCAGATTACCACAAAACTAATCAAAATGTTTTCCCTCGAATTACCCCAAAGAAAATGCATTTCATTAAAAAAATTAAAATACTTGTACTTAGAAATTCTCCCAAATAATATCTTATGAATTATTTCAAACAATCCTGGGATCTAAATTTTTCAAAAACTCTTTAAAATGTTCTTTAAAAAGGCAAATTTATAATTCTAAGTGTATTAAACAAGGGTCAAAAACCAAATATCATTTTAAACCGTAAACCCAAAATAATTTATACTAAGCTTTATTTTTAAACAATTTTCTCATTTACAAACATCGTTTATAAATTTAGAACAACATTAATCCTCTTAGAGGATGATTTATAAAATTCTTTTAAAACTTTATAGCCACCTAAATTTTCTATAAGAAAATAAATCAAATTCAAAATCTTTTATCAGACTTAAAATAATAATGATTATCCCAAAAAATAATTATTCATATTTTTAATCTCTTTTACAAATCGAAAACAATGTTAATTATTCCAAAAGATAGTTAGTCAAATTTACAAAATGATTAATTATATTTCAAATATCATTAATTAAAATGACTAAGTAAATTTCTAACACACCATTAGTTAAAACAATTAATTAAATTTAACCACTCATTAATTAAAATAATTAATTAAAATTCAATATCGTTAATTAAATTGATTTATTAAATTCAAGTCTCATTAATCAAAAAGATTAATTAATTTAAAATATACTCAAGTTCATAACATACACCCAAGGGTTTAGGGCACGATGTTTAATAAATGACAGTATAACGGAAATTGCTATAACGACACTTAAACAATTTGAATGAAATATCCAGATTGATTTCGATTAAACAATCAATCTAACAAATCTAACCATCATCCAAGAAATTAACAATAGTTTATAGCATCATAGATATGATACAGCAAATATGGATGCAGTTAAACTTACATTTAAATTATTCTCCTTTATTATAATTAAATTTCTCAAATTTTTATCAAATTTTTTATTTTATTTTTATTATTTATTTATTTTTAAATTTCTACCATTTAGATTGTATAAAACAACTTTTTATTAAAAGTTTGCTTTTAGCTTAACACTATTAATAGATGACTTTTAACTTATTCAATAATAATTACTGCTTAAACTAGACGAGCACGACTAAACAAATCCTAAATGATAACAATAAAATATCACAGTTTCCTAACAAATAACTTATCAATACACTATATTAATTTCGAATACCATTCTTGTATATAAAAAGTATATACCTATGTTAAATTATCTCGTTTACAATTTGAAACAATACTATATCGTTAGGCTGGTTCAAGTTTTTAAGAATTCCTATCGATAATGTTGATCAGACGCATCGATCAGAATTCGTATACCACTCAACGGATCAAACAACACAATATAAAACATTTTTATAACACTAAAAAATATGCACTCAATATATATTTATACTCCTAGACTTATCCTAGGATATTACTAATCCTATCCTTAGAGAGTTTACCCTACCAGGGATTAGGGGTTCGCTAAATCTAAGCACTTATACCATCTGTGACAACCTAGCTTTCCGACCCCTAAGAATTACACCTAATACATCCATGATATTCATGTGCCATTGCCCAAGTGTCCAAAGGGAAAGTTGTCTTGGGTAAAACAAAGAACAGAATAAGACAGAATAGATAAAGCTCACAACAGAATGGTTACATATAATAAAAAATGACATAGTACAAAAGGTTACTCCTTATATGGAGTTATCAGAGTTATACAAAAGTACTACATCTAACAAAGTGATAGCTATACATTCAGACTTCTTATATTTTTTAATATACAAATACACCTACATAATCATAACATGGAAATAAATAACTAGATAACCAAGGAGCCTCATGTTCATCCATCATCTTCAAAAAGATCCAAAGAAAAACTTGTTACTCTCGGACTACTCAAATATAATTGAGTACCTGAGAGTTTATAAAAAAACAACTCAGGTCAGACAAAATGTATGTTATGAGTAAAACTCTAAAACAAATGGGACTATGCCGCTAATGCGGAATGGGTTTTCTCCTACATAAACAACTACCAAACATAACAAAAATGGAAATGAACAGTAGGGAACAAATCCAAACATAGATGATGGGAACAATTAATATACATCCAGAATTGAAAGAATGGAAACAGTTTTAGTAGGAATCCAAACTGGACAGAATGGAGAAAACAAGATAATATTCCAAACTCGATATAATAGACTAAACCAGATAATAGTCCAAACTCGATAGAATGGACTAAATAGGATAATAGTCCAAACTTGATAGAATGGACTAAATTAATAATTAGCACCGCGAAGAGGGTTGACTCTTCCCATTGCAATTAAAGAAAGCAGATTTAAAGGTTCAAATCAAATAAGGAAAGTAAAATCTCCAAAAATGACTAGGAGGGTGCGCACCTTACCAAAAGTATACCTCTACAAATATACTTGAGAACTCCAATGGCACCTGGAAACATCTAAGCCGGACCCCGCCAACGGTTACTGAGTATTTCACATCTCAATGCGCAATACCGAATCCAATCTCGAGTGGATGTGAAAATACCCTAAAGGGAGCAACCCCTCATAGCTTGGCTTCCACTCGCTCTTTGGGTTTAGCCATTTTCGACAAAAGATAACAAAGCTCAAATGAGCAACACATCATCTTAAAGTGATGATAATAAAGAAGCTGAAGTAACCGATAGTTGATAAACCAACTATCGAGGATATAAAACGATGGTTTATGGAAATTAAATCTTGTATACTTTTCACCGTTCATCGAATTCCCACTTGTACTATTTCTTGGTTAATAATAATACCAGACAATTTAAGATAGTGTTACCTCAAAGTCACGTCTCGCGATTTTCCTTGACTTTCAAAATAGCGGTAAGTCTACTTCTTCAACATTTAGTGCTAAGTATACAAATAAATCGTTCCTATATAAGTGAATCACTTTATGGAAATTAATCCATTTCCATAAACGAATCAAACATTTTCTTTTAAAAATCTGAATTTGTGCTTGGCCGCACCTTACAAGTACTAGCTTTAAAACACTTTGTTAAAAGAATTTACTAACTTCAAAACATAATCTAAAAAATTTTAATAACTTAAAACATCCTTATTATATTGATTAATTAACTTTAAACTTCATCACACATTTGATTTTTGAACTTCAATAGTCTTTAAATAATAAGAAGGGTAAACCACATTTAAACCTTATTAATTAATTAATTAGTAAAATACAATTAATTAAATTAATAATTAATTAATATTATTATTTAAAATGAATAGCAAAGTCAAAACATCCTTGTTACTATGATAAATTCACTTTGAAACTTCATAAATTAAGTTGATTAATTAACTCCAATAACCTTTTATAAGGGAAAATCACCTTTAAAACATCATTAATTCAATTTGTTAATAAATTATAGTTAACTAAATTAAATGACTAAATAATTAAATATCATTATTTAAAATGATTAATCAATTTAAACCATACGGAAAGATTAATTAAAGTTAAATAAGTTAATTTCCTTTTAAAGTCATTACTTAAAAAGAATAATTAATTTTAGAACATCAATTGGTTAATTGATTAGTTAACTTTAATCCATCATTATCAAAAGATTAATTAGGCTTAAACGTCATTAAATAAAATGATTAATCAAATTTTAATCATCATTAACCGAGTAATTGATTCAATTTTAAAACACATCATTAATAAGTTAATTAGTTAACCTTAATCCTTATTAATCAAATAATTAATTAAATTAAATAATCATTATTAAAATAATTAATTATTTTTGAAAACATCATTAATCAAAATCTTGCTTAACTTGTAAAACGATTCCAAGCATGATGATGAAACCAAACGATTTCGATAAGAAGTGATTTTACGAAAGTGCCGATATAGCGATTATCGCTATGCGGGCAGTTCGGCAAACAAACTTATGTCATTACAATACTACCAAAGATCATATAGCAAGGTATGAGCTTATATACAACGTAATCAACTATGAAACAACATATAGAGAGCATTTACTTACAAATAATTAACTTTAACTACTCATATTTCATCGAACTTACTAAATGCTTGCTAACTTATCCGAACTTGCACCTCGATTTCTGTGACAAAGATGTTAGAAATTTAAATTTTCATAGTCATGAAAGTTGTAATCCTTTAGTTAGCTTTCCAAATTATTGATGAAATCTAAATTTCGATTAATTTTTCAAACGGTATGGCCGAATTACTGAGGGGTTTTTAAACAATTTCCGAGCCAAACATCATCAACGCTAAACCGTTCATTATCGTATTATGGAATCATATATAACTAGTGTATAAAAACACAAGCACATTAACTCCCAAGCAATAATCCAACCACAATTATTATCAATAATAAAATTTTAAAAACTTTGCATAAAAGTGGAAGCTTTACTCACAAAAAATGCTTGCTAACTCTAATCGAAATTGCACTATCTTTGGGAGTACGACTAGATCTGTGTATAATCTTGGAAAATGAAGTGTTTAAGTTGTTTGAATCACCATAAAGGTTCGGCCTTAGGGAGTATATGGTATGGCCTTGATGGGTTTTAGGGCTTGAACTTTGGAAATGAAGTGAGGAGATGAGTGTGTAAGTATTTTAGCAAGCTTTGGAAGAGATTTAAGTAGAAATATATAGATTTTTGTAACTGGAAAGAGTTTAGGTGTAAAATCTTGTATTTAGATGCCAAAAGCTAAGCGCTACAGATGCTGCGGTCATCCATAGTATTAACTTTTGATGACAAAATACGGTAATGCAAATGGTATCTATAATATCAGAAGCGCTTGAATATGAATGAAATCACAGATTTAAAAACAACATTTATTTATTACATAATCCCTTCACGTTTTCTAGGTAAAGATCAATTATAATCATTACAAAATACGCCAAGAGCGACATATGACGATGCCCCCTTTGTTGATCAGAGTTAATAAAGTCGCGTTTGACATAATATACAGCGGAAACAAACAAAAAAAATCTGCAATTCCTAATTTTCTATCCGTCAACCACATGCTTATCTCAGGAAGCTTCATTCCCAAAATTTCAAAAACCTAAAAATGCATACCCTCATCCAACTCAAATCAATTTTGAGCGCCTAAGAGTTTTAAGGGGAAACAAAAACTTCGTGTCTGAAAAAAGTATGGTGTGAATAATACAACTACATTATGGTTTACTGATATTAGGCCGATTAGCGGAACGAGTTTCCCCTCACTAATATCCCTTTCAAAAAATATATTTTGCAAATCCTTTCATGCAACCAAACTGGTTAATCAAACTGATATGATAATGGTAATAAAGCTAAGTCTGTTAAGCTATAATCAGATAACTATTGGACTATCTGTCCAATAGTAGAAAATGGACTATTTGTCTGAAATCTGGGCTGACTGCCCGTAAACTGGACTAACTGTCCGCAATTGGACTAACTGTTCGAAATATGGGCTGACTACTCATAAACTGGACTAACTGTCTAAATCAAAATGGACTGTCCGTCCGAATCATTTTCTTAGGGTTAATTACCCTTTATCTTTTTCCTTGAAAATCTTTTCAAAATGATTTAACCTTTTAAACCATACTTATACAAGGAAAATATTTTCTTAGCTTTATTCTAAGCTATTTTGATATGTTATATATACTTTATTCATATTAATGTTGATGAATTTTAATAGGGATTGACTATCCTTCCAAACCAAGCTAAAACCCTTGTTATCTTGAAAATACTTAGGCTATATTGCCTATTTAATACATTCGAAACCTTTGTTCAAAACTTTTAAACAACCCTTTTGAAACCCTTGTAGGTAACCCCTTCGAAACCATCGAAAGTGACCCTTTAGAAACCATAAAAAACCTTTCCTTCATAAGCTTTAAAACATTAGACATCCCTCTTTAAAACCTTTAAATATTTCCTTTCGTAAACATAGGAAAAACCTTTCCTTTCAACCCTTTCGAAACCTTGGAGAACCACCCATTTTGAAACCATTCATTAAAACCTTTCGAAAAAGTCAAAACTCGATCCTTTCGAAAGTACTTTGGGTTCAATTTAAAACATATGGAAACCTTTCGAAACCATTCAAAAATTTATCCCTTCAAAACCTTTGAAAACCTCTCAGTCAAAATCCTTTGGATTATGCCTTCGATTAGAGCAAAAGGACCAGAAACTCATTAAAGTGGAAAGCATTTGTTTTGAAACCATTTAAAACTGTTTCCTTCGAAACCATTTGGGTTTTACTTCAATCATTGAAAAAGGGTTTTTAAAACAATTAAGTCGAAATCATCTATTTTGAAACCATTTCCTAAGTAAAGAAGTGATGGTGTCGAAACCATCCATTCGAAAGCATTGGAGAGGTGGCCAGGTTTTTAGAAAACAAAACAACCCTTTCGAAACCATCTGGGTCGAAAGGTAGGAAGCGGCAACTAAAGGCTTCGACTTAGTCAAAAGCAATCATTTTAAAACAAAAGCGCAACCCAATCAAAATCACTTCTTTAAATCCATTTGACCTAGCAAAAAGCTAACCAAGTCGAAAGCTACTTAGTCGAAAGCAAGCACGCACATTTTCTTTTAAAAGCAAAGTAATGCCTCAATTCCTTCGAAACCCTTGGTTTCAACTCTATTCCTTCCGCCTACATCCAATTCACTACATACTAGTTCCTCGATACCATGTACATTGGTTTCGACTGTGTCGGAAGCGAAGTTAAGGAGGCGGAACTTGGTGCCGAAAGCATAGAAACAGTGAAAAACATGTTGTTAGTCCTTTTAAACTATTTCTTTTGTACCTAACCAGCCTTATTTGTCTAAATCTGATTGGTTGCCATTGTAATTTTCCAAAAGTGCTGCCAACTTTCCAGATTTAACAATTTGAGTTATTTGCAAAAAGCCTCTTCCCCTTCCTTAATTATATAAAACATTTAAGTCTCATACCTTAAATAATTTTATATAACCATTAAAACACTTAGGAAAATTTTACAAAAATTCTAGAAAATCTCTTTTGATATGTTTTCCAACATATAAATTTTTTAGACCCAGTTCTTTTATTATTTAATCATAAATAATTTGTAATCCAAATTAACATTTTCTATACTAGAAAATTCGTATAAATTCCCCATAAATTCAGAAAATTGATACCTATTTCCAAAATAATATTTCTGGTCTATATAAAAATTTGCAAGGCATTTGCATGTCATTTTATAGGGTTTTCACCTTAAAACATTTCATAAATTCAATATGAACCTCCATAATTCATCAACAAATATATATAATCATTCCACCATTCAAAAACATGGCAAATCAATGCAAAATATTCGAAATTCATCTTAAAACCAAAAACAATAAAAAATTTGAGATGTAAACATTATTCACCTTAGCTTTAGAGATTAAAGAGATTGAGATGTGAATGGATTTGATTTCAATTAGCTTTTTCCTTAGCTTTTCTTAATCTTCTTCCTCTTTCCCTTGTTAATGTTGGTCGGTCTCTTTAAAAGGTATTGAAAATGAAAAATCTACGTGTATAGGAGTACATGGCTAAGTTTTAAGGAAATAGGAATGGCCTCTTTCCTACTTTACCCCTCCTCTATTTCAATTTAACTCTTTTTTTAATTTATAGGTTAAATGGCACGGCTACCTTTTAATTAAATCAAATCTCAATCCCCTAATCAACACATTTACTTATTCAATTGAACTAATTAAATATCCTAAATATTGTTACCAAAAATCTAGGGTGTTACAAACTCCCCTCCTTAAAGAATTTCGTCCTTGAAATTACGAAAAGGTACACAACAATTCAAACAAAGAGATAAAACATACCATCAAACAAGTTAGAATAAATATCTCTAATCCTGCTCTCACACTCCCAAGTACAGTCTCTGTCATCGTCGCTCCATTGGACTTTGACTAATCTGACCGTTTTGGTTTTAAGCCTCTTCTCATCTCTCACAATAATACGAATAGGCTTCCTCACTATAGTCAAATCTGATTCTACTACTAAGTCATCTAGCACTGTTGGTGCAATAGTAGTCTCTGGGTCTCTAATACACTTTCTAAGATGAGAAACTTGGAAAACGCCGTGGACTCCTGCCAAACTGCTTGGTAACTCAACTCTATCTGCGAGTTTCCAGATCCTCTCAACAATAGGAAAAGGTCTAACGAATCTCAGTGCTAACTTTTCTAATTTGCCAAATCAAATCACACCCTTCGTTGGTGATACTTTGACGAAAACTTGATCTCTAACTGAGAACTCTAAATCTTTCCGTCTTCTATCTACATAACTCTTCTATATAGACTGAGCCTCCTTCATTCTAGCCCAAATGACCTCAATCTTTTTTCCAGCTTCTCTGACCAAATTTGGACAAAGAACCAACCTATCCCGGGTCTCTAACCAACATACGGGAGATTTGCATGGCCTTCCATACAAAGATTCGAACGGTGCCATCCCAATACTAGTCTGATAACTATTGTTATACAAAAACTCGACTAAATGCACATGGTCTTCCCATGATCCCCTAGAATCAAATACAAAGCTCTTAACAAATCCTCCAAGATTTTTTCAACTCTTTCCGTTTATCCATCTGCCTATGAATGGTAGTGGTACTCATCTTAAGCTTGGTTCCCAAAACTTCCTATAGACTCTTCCAGAACTCGCTAGTGAATAAGGGATCTCTATCATTTAAAATGCTACTAGGAATTCCATGCAATCTAACCACATTTTTCATAAACAACTTTGCCAAAACATATGTCATTCTGGTTTACTTAACTGGAATGAAACGGGCACTCTTGTTCAGTCTGTCCACTGTGACCCATATACTATCATTTTCCATGTTCGACCTTGGCAACCCGTCAATGAAATCCATAAAAATAGAATCCCACTTCCATACCGGAATATCCAATGGCTGAAGCAACCCACTTGGCTTCTGATGTTCGGCCTTTGCCCGTTGGCAAATGAAGCACTGCTTTACCCATAAGCCAATATCCCGCTTCATACCTTCCCAGAAGAAACTCCTCTTTATGTCCTGAAACATCTTAGCTTCTCTCGGATGAATGGAGAACTTTGAACGATGGCATTACTCCAAGACTTCTTTCCTTATGTTTCCTACACTCGAAACACATAATCTTTCTTTCTTAGCCTCCCATTCTAGTCAGGACTGAAATCTTTCTAGTCATCGCTTCCAGTTCCCTAATTTGACTTCCTGATCCGTTTAGCTAACACTAGATCCTCTATCTGTTTAGAAGCGATCCTTTCGATCATCGATGGTCAAACTTCTAAACAAGAAAATACAACTGTATCTTCACTAGACCCAACCTTGGATTTCCACTGCACTCTGCGATCTGCTAATGCTTCAAAATCTTTCCACTCAGCAACCATTTCCAACATTGTATTCTGATGTTTCCTGCTAAGTGCATATACAACCTTGTTGCCTTTCCCCGGCGTGTACACAATCCCAAAATCATAAGGAGCAATAAACTCTAACCACCTCTGCTGTCTCATGTTCAACTCTTTCTGAAATAACAAATACTTCAGCGACTTATGATCGGTATATAACTCAAACCTTTCTCCCAAAAGTTAATGTCTCCACATCTTCAATGCAAAAAATTACCGCAGCCAATTCTAAATTATGCGTCGGATATCCGATCTCATGCGGTCTAAGCTGTCTAGAAGCGTAGGCAATCACTTTACCTTTCTGCATCAGCACAGCTTCTAATCATGTTCCACACGCATCGGTATAAACCACCAAATCCTGATTCCCTTCCAGAACAACTAACACACGTGCATGGGTTAATAAGTGTTTCAAACTCTGTAAAGCTTCCTCACACTTAACTCGCTTCACACAAACTTCATATCCTTTCTTTTTAGTTTGGTCATCGGTGCTGCTATCCGCGAAAAATCCCTAATGAACCTCCGATTATAACCATCCAACCCAAGGAAACTCTTTATCTCTATCGCTATCTCAAGTCTCTTCCAATTATTCACCGCTTCAACCTTAGTAGGATCTACTGACAACCCTTCCTCGGAGACTACATGACTAACAAATTTCACTTCTTTATTCTAGAAATGACACTTCAAAACTTCGCCTTTAGCTAGTGCTGCCTCAGTGTCTCAAGCACTATTCTACTTTCGTACTTAGAGTATATCAAATATCATCTATGAAAACCAATACAAACCTATCCAAGTGCTCTTGGAAACTCGGCACATCAAATCCATAAAGAACACTGGCACATTAGTTAGTCTGAATGGCATAACCAACCATTTGTACGACCCATATCCGGTCCTAACGCCGTCAAAGGTATACTATCCTTTGCTACTATAAGCTGATGTCAACCTATCGTCAAATCCAACTACGAGAATATCTTGGCTCCATTCAACTGGTCGAATAAATCGTCAATCCTTGGCAATGGATATCGATTTTTCATCATCCTCTCATTCAACTTACGATAATCGATACATAGCTTTAACGATCCATCCGGCTTCTTAGTAAACATCGTGGCTGCCCCCAAGGCGAACTACTCAGCCTGATAAAATTCTTGACTTTCAAGTCAACCAACTGCACCTTCAACTCCCTCATCTCTGTAGGGGCCATCCTGCTTGGCGGCCTACTTACTGGTTCTGCTCCCTGAACCAAATCTATACAAAACTCAGTAGCTCGTTTCGATGGCAATACAACTATAGGCTCAAAAACATATGCAAATTCTCTAACCACAAAAACTTGACTCAAATTATCTTCTAACTCCATAACACCCAATAAAGCATTCACCTCACCACTAGAACCTTCTATGGTATAAATTATCCGATCACTGCAATCAGGATGTTTAAGCAATATTTTCCTATCCTGGCAAAATATCCTAGCATCTTACTCACTTAACTAATCTATAACAAGCATGATCTCAAACCCTACAAAATCAAACACATGCAAACTGCAAACAAAAGCATGACTTAACAGGTCAAACTCTAACTGGTCACATCTCAACCCTAGAGTTGCATACCCTCCTATTGGATTCGCAACCCGTAAGGAAGTAAATAAATATGTGGGTTCTAGGTTAATCTTATTTATTAAACATCTAGATAAAAAAGAATGTGAAGCACCAGTATCAAAAAGAATGCTGACATACATATCATGAATCTGAAGTGTACCTCCCAAATTGCCTTTCCTTTCTCCTTAGCTGTTGGCTTCGAAGTAGCAGGTTCCAGTGCATACACCTTACCATTTCCATCCTTTTGCGGGCTCCTTGCGTTGACTCTTATAGTGGCCAATCTGGTCGCAGTTGAAGCACCTAACATTCTTCTTCCCTGCCACCTCCTTTGCCTTTCCAACACGACACTCATTAGCAAAATGGCCCTTCTTGTCGCACTTGAAACAAACAATCTAAGACTTCCCTTTCTTAGCTAATCAACCCTTCTGAGCACCTTCCTTAGGAAAGAACTTCCTCAGGAAAGAACTTCCTCTTCTGGCTCTGTCCAACCTGGACTTCTTTAGCCTTACTCTTCTCTAGAGAATTAAGCATCTTATCATGCCTTAAGGCCATCTCCACTACAAAATCAAAAGGATCTATAATATGAGGCAATGTAGCCATGGCTAACTCAGGCTTCAACCCCCTGATAAATTTTGCATTCCTCTTCATTACTGTATCTAATGAAGCATACCCATATCTGGCCTACTCCTCAAACTTCCTGGCATACTCCAAAATAGACATCTCTTCTAGCTCTAACTCAGCAAACTTTCTGATCAAAGCATACTGTGCCATTGAGGACATGAACCTCTATTGGAACCTTCCATTGAAATCTTCCCAGGTCATAGCTTCCACATCCACTACCATAGTCACAGTATTTCACCAGAACAAAGTTGCTCCCTCAAGCTGCCTGGATGCCAACCTCCTCTTCTGCTCATCATTGAGCCCTAAATATGCAAAGATTAGCTCATAATGCAGCAATCAATTCTCTACCTCAATGGTATCCTATGTTCCAACAAACGGCTTCTTTCCGAGCTTAATGTAGTCTCCACATAGTCATTGACAACTAGAGCTTCCGAAACTCCTCCTCCCACTACCCCAGCAGCAACACCCGCTTACACTATGTTCACAGAGAACATATACATAGCTTCCATTCCAACTTACGGGACTCCAACATCCATATTCTCTGCTTGTGCCTGACTTTTACCTCTGCTTGCATTAGGCCTGACATTCCCATCGGTGCCTTCCCCTCCTGGGTTGACTCTTCCTCTTCTACCTTCCATATCTGTATTCAAACCTCATGAGATACAGAAAAAATAACCTAACAAGGATAGCTAACTAGAGATAAAGTGTATCATTATATATAGCAAATACAAGTATATTACTATAGCACTATCCCATACCCCCAATCTTACTCTAATTCTTTAGGATTATATTTTAAAAATAATTTTTAGTTTAAAGGTTTTCATAAACTTATGCTCTGATACCAAGTTGTAACATCCCATATCTAGAGGCCAAAAGCTAAGCGCTATAGATGTTGCGGTCATACATAGTATTAACTTTTGGTAACAAAATACGGTAACGCTAATGGTAACTATAATATCAGAAGCACTTGAGTATGAACAAATTCACATATTTAAAAAACAACATTTTACCGATTATGTTTCAAAACACATTCATATCCAAAATTGCATAATCCAGTAACGTTTCTCATGTAAAGATCAATTATAACCATTACAAAATACGCCAAGAGTGACATATGACGATGCTCCCTTAGTTAATTAGAGCTAATATAGTCATATCTGACATAATACACAGCGGAAATAAACAATAAAAATCTATAATTCATAATTAGCTATCCGTCAGCCACCTGCTCGTCCCCGGAAGCTTCATTTGCCAAAATTTTAAAAACTGAAAAACCTTAACCTTCAGCCTACTCAAATCAATTTTGAGCACCAAAGAGTTTTAAGGGGAAACAAAAACTTCGAGTCAGACATAAAGCTTAGTGTGAATAATATTATTACATCATATTTTATTGATATTAAGTAAGACCACGCCGCTTAGCAAAATGGTTTTCCCCTCACTAATATCCTTTTCAAAACACATATTTTGCAAATCCTTTCCGGCAACCAAACTGGTTAATCAAAATGATATAATAATGGTAATAATAGCTAAGTCTGTTAAGCTATAATCAGATAACTAATGGACCATTTGTCCAATAGTAGTAAATGGACTATCTGTCTGAAATATTGGCTGACTGCCCGCAAACTGGACTAACTGTCCGAAATTTTGGCTGACTACCTGCAAACTGGACCGACTGTCCGAATTAAAATGGACTATCCATCCAAATCATTTTTTAGGGTTAACTACCCTTCATCTTTTTCCTTGAAAATCTTTTCGAAATGATTTAACCTTTTAAACCATACTTACACAAGGAAAATATTCTCTTAGCTTTACTCTAAGCTATTTTTCTATGTTATATATACTTTACTCCAACTAATGTTGATAAATTTTAATGGAGATTGACTATCCTTCCAAACCAAGCTAAAACACTTTTTAGCTTGAAAATACTTATCCTATGTTGCCTATTTAATACATATGAAACCTTTGTTTAAAACCTTTAACAACCCTTTCGAAACCCTTGAAGGTAACCCCTTCGAAACCATTAAAAGTGACCCTTTCGAAACCATTAAAAACCTTTCGTTGTAAGATTTAAAACATTATACATCCCTCTTTAAAACCTTTAAATATTACCTTTTGAAAACATAGGAAAAACCTTTCCTTTCAACCCTTTCGAAACCCTGGGGAATCACCCCTTTTGAAACCATTCACTAAAACCTTTCGAAATGGTCAAAACTCAATCCATTCGAAAGAACTTTGGGTTTAATTTAAAACATGTGGAAACCTTTCAAATCCATTCAAAAATTTATCCCTTCGAAACATTTGAAAACCATCTCGGTCTAAACCCTTTGGATTATGCCTTCAAGTATAGCAAAAGGATCAGAAACCCAGTAAAGTCGAAAGCATCTATTTAGAAATCATTTAAAACTGTCTCTTTCTAAACCATTTGGATTTTAGTTCAATTGTAGAAAAGAGTCTTTAAAACATTTAAATCAAAAGCATCTGTTTCAAAAACATTTCCTAAGTAAAGAAGTGATGGTGTCGAAACCATCCCTTCGAAAGCATTGGAGAGGTGGCCAGATTTTTAGAAAACAAAACAACCATTTCGAAACCATCTGGGTCGAAAGGTAGGAAGCGGCAGCTAAAGGTTTTGACTCAGTCGAAAGTAATCATTTTAAAACAAAAGTACAACCCAATCGAAACCATTTCTTTAAAGCCATTTGACCCAGTCGAAAGCTAACCAAGTCAAAAGCAAGCAGGCACGTTTTCTTTTAAAAGCAAAGTAATGCCTCAACCCCTTCGGAACCCCTGGTTTCAACTCTATTCCTTCCGCCTGTATCCAATTCATTACGTACTAGTTTCCTGATACGATGTACATTGGTTTCAACTGTGTCCGAAGCAAAGGTAAGGAGGCAGAACCTGGTGCCGAAAGCATCAAAACAGTGAAAACCATGTTGATTATTCCTTTTAAACTATTTGTTTTGTACCTAACCTGCCTTGTTTGTCTAAATCAGATTTGTTATCATTGTACTTTTCCAAAAGTGCTGCCGACTTTCTAGATTTAACGAATTTGAATTATTTGCAAAACGCCCCTTCTTTTTCTTTAGTTATATAAAAAATTTAAGTTTCATACCTTAAATAATTTTATATAACCGTCAAAACACTTAGGAAGATTCTACAAAAAATTTAGAAAATCTTTTTTAATATGTTTTCTAACATATAAAAGTTTCTGACCCAATTCTTTTATTATTTAACTGTAAATAATTTATAATATAAAAAAAATTACTAGAAAATTCATATAAATTCCACTTAAATTTTGAAAATTATGAAAATTGAAACCCATTTTTGAAATAATATTTCTAGTCTATATAAAAATTTGCAAGGTGTTTGGATGCCAATTATAGGGTTTTCACCTTAAAACATATCATAAATTCAATATGAACCACCATATTTCCTATTTTATAGGGTTATAGGAATGGCCTCTTTCCTACTTTACCCCACCTCCATTTCAATTTAACTCTTATTTTAATTCATAGGTTAAATGACACAACTACCCTTTGATTAAATGAATTCTCAATCTCCTAATCAACACATTATTTTATTTTATTTAACCAGTTAAGTATCCTAAATAAGTTTACTAAAAATCTAGGGTGTTACATTAGAAAGCCACAGAATTATGGTCAAAAGCTTTAGAAAGTTTGAAACATGAAAAGAGAGTGGAAAAGTGAAATAAAAGTTTAGAAAAAGCTAGTTTTATAAGCATACAAAGCTTCCAAAAGAAGCCATTGAAAATAAGCTTCCAAAAGAAGCCATATAAAATAAGCTTCCAAAAGAAGCCAAAATGAGTTAGGAAAATTTGTGCGCAAAGCTTCTCATAGAAGCTTCTTTATTAAATTATATTTGCTTAGCTTACACGAGAAGCTTCTTTATTTAATTATTATATTTTTCTAACTTACATGGGAAGCTTCTTTATTCGGTTATATTTACTTAGCTTACATTGGAAGCTTCTTTATTTAATTCATTTTGGTGGCTTATGTTGGAAGCTTCCTCATTATATATGTTTCCTTAAGCATACATACATTTATTCACATACATTCAAACATGCCTAAGTAACTTATAAATATATGTTGGTGCATACAAAAGAGTTATGATATTTCTGATAACCGTTAGTCAACGAAAGGTCGAAAATTCGGAAAACAAATTCCGGTCACATTTTCAATCTTACATCGAACTAAAAAAAATTAAACTAAATTAGAAAACTCTTTCACCATCATTATTTATTTATTCAAAATGGTTTTATTTTAGTTATGCACCTATTAATATATGAATATTTAAAATTAATTAAATATTCACAAATTCAAGTAGTGAAATTTCGGGTCGTTACACTATTAAAGTGGTTGAAGTCTTTGAAAGATTCAATTGTAGGATGCTTGTAATCGCATGAAGTTATGCTATTATCCTCGCACCAATTTGCAATTAGCCCTCTGACTGTAATATTTGGTGTAATATTAGTGTGGACAAGTGGTAGATTATGTAGAATATGCTACTATATGACTTTTGTTTGATGATCATAAACATATATATTCGATTAAATGTATTTGTTATTGTACTATTTTATTTTTCATATAATTAAATAAATATTTTTTGGATAAAATAAATAATACAGACTTCAAATTCAAATAAATATTATTTCCAAACAAATATTTATTACAAATTTAAACGGTACAAATTTGAGCTCTCACTACATATATACATTTTCAATTACATTACAATCTTGATTACACTACAATTTTCAATTTATATATTACATCTCACTATATATTTACTCAACACTCGTATTTTTATCTTCAACTTTATTCCAGCTTGAATTCAGCATTTGAGCTATCTGCAAAATAAACCTTGATGTGGTAAAATTGAAAAAGAAAATATTTTGCAGTGCAAATTAAAGTGTGTGTTTTGAAAATATCATTTGCCTTAGTTATTTGGGTTGTTTTTCATCATTTCTTTTAAATCATCATACACGAACAACTTGTGACATGTACAGTGTATCACTATACATGCCACAAGGTCGTGCACACCGATATACACTTGCTTGTTAAAACTGCAGGGACAGATGAGCATGAGGTCAAACCCGGGCCAAAGCTGGATTCAACTCAAGTGCAAACTCGAGTGAACCAGAGACCATCACAACCAGAGGCAACAACAAATCAGAGTCCGGTTGGAACAATACTCAATGCAATGGTCAGGTGCAACATGAAGACCACCATACATGTTAAATGGAATCAAGTACTAGACAAATGTAAGGCTATAGTTCAAGTCCACAGCAGGCCAGTACAACATGAAAACCAGATTTCCAATGAACTAAGCAAGTCAGAGAATGCAAGTTACAATGCAACAACAAGACTCAACACAAAGTGATACCAGATCATATGACAACATACTCATGAAGCCATGACAACAGTTCAGATTTCAAGGTCACATGAACACACACACGTCAGAGAATACAAGTGTGAAGACATGAACACACACACACACCAGGGAATACAAGTGTGAAGACATGAACCCACACATGCATAAACCAGATCAGTACAAAGGCATTTTCAAATACAAGACCACTTCAAATTCTACATGGCAGTGAACCAAAAACCAGATTTCGAGAGGTGACAACAAAATGCACAACTCAGGAATGATAACACATTGAAGTACATAGACTTCAAAATACAACAAAAATGAACACCACCACACTTAAACACAAGCCGGTGCACATGAATCGGAGGAAACAATCTCACCATACTAGTGGAACAAGACCACTGAATCATACATGTACAAAGAAGCAATGGAATTCAACATGAATGCAAATCCACACATGCAACCGGTCAAAGATCAAAATGAAATGCCAGATCAGTGGAGCTGCAAGAAAAGTGACATATATATGCACATAAGTACATACACATATATCAGGTCAGAGGCATGAACAACCAAAGTGCAAACTCAAAGCAACATGAAGACAAGACCAATGAAGACTACATTCATATGATAGAGGACAACAACTCTACACATGTACAAGTTTATATGCAGCGACACATATATATATATATATATATATATATATATATATATGGTTTAAATGTTTCAAAACAGTGAAGCAACATGTATATACATATGCAATAGACTGGAATGCAAGGCTACCAAGTCCAGTTATTAACAGCAGCAGTTTTGAACTTGTCAACCAGGGAATATATTCGAAATATATATGAGCAGTCGAAGTAACAAAATAGAAGCAGTTCGATGAGTCAAGGCCGAGATAAAAATCAACAGGAGTCAACTTATTCGAAGACATTTCAAATTCGTATGTATACTAACACAATGAACAAGTTAGAGCAGAAACGAATTGAACTAGCAGAAGAAACACGAATTAAAATGGCAAAAATTATCTCAAATTCAAGGGGCTGAAGTCAAAGGAGTGATGAACGGAACCAAAATTCAAATCATGTCCAACCGAGTATGAAATGAACAAGTCAAAAATAAATCACATCGTTCAAGTAATAACCGTATGACCGAGAAAAATTAATAGATGAATTCAAATGAAATATATGAACCGACATTTAGGGATGTCAATCCTTATATAACCCAAAGATCATCATCGACAAAAGATCATTCGAGTTCAAGCAAATACCAGAGCGAGCTAAATCGCGGACAAATTTATAACTTGAATCGAAGTCGAGCAAAATCAAAACCGAATAAGAAAATCACGTACTAAATCATAACTTTCAAGCTCGACACAACTTGAAGCCGCCGTGAATTATCAAGACCAAGGAATCGATTGGGAAGGCAACTCAAATCATCACCGAAATCTATCAATTTCGAATCGGAGCTTCAATTAATCAAAGCCTTAGTTTTTGGAAGAGGAACGAAGAAAGCATCGGCCATGGAAATAATAAAAGAGAGACATCTCTTTGGTTTAATTTTAATTGGGATGGCTCTATCATATTTTACTTTGGGCTCCAAAATTTTAATAGGGCTTTGTTTATATTATTTTGTTTTACTTTGTATTTTTCTTTTAAATTTGTGAAACTCTAGTTGTGTAACTAGGTTACGAACCACAGTGGTGTAGTTCGAGAATTCGCAACTATGTGGCTGAGCTGAGTTGCAGTAGAGTTTTGAGCATAGAGTTAGGTTAGTCATTAGCGGGTGTCGCAAGTTTACTTGTGTAAGAATCTGACTACTTAATTTCTAGTAGAAACCTTGGAGGCAACACTTAGGCAGGGTTTTGTCTAAGCTGGGTAAATTTGTGTGTGATCTCTTCTGCATTATCTTTCTATTTTATTATCTACGGCTGCTTTTATTTTCGTATTAATTTTTATTATTATTAGCATCACCCCCTCCCTCTAGGATGAGAATGATCCTACAGATTAGTCTTCGGACAAAACATTAAACCATTGTTAAGCCATTTTTCTATGAAGGATCTTTCATGTGTTTGCCTTGAAGGCACAATAACGGGATCTTGCATACGTTCCAATGAGAGAGGACATTGAAAATATAAGGATGTTTGGAAGCCCGTTTACAAATTCCAACTTTTCAAATTTTGGCGTGAAATGTCGAATATTTGCAAGTGGAGCAATTATCTCATTCAAATTATTCAATTCAATGGTATTTTTCTCTAACTCGGCTTTCATTATTTTCTTCTCTGATATCATGTATTCCAATAAAAAGTCGTGAGCAGATGCCAACCCAAGATTCTCCATGATTTCTATCATGTATTTAAGGCTAGGTATGGAATTTTCCTTTTGATTTTTCAAAGCTATTTCAATTAGTTTTGAAGTTAGGTCTTGGTCTTGGCATATGAGTCCTTACATGTGATGCTGAATGACATTTACAAATAGTTAAGTAAAAAAAGTAGTAGTATTAGACATAATATTTTATGATTTTGTATGGTTTATATACCTGAAATACTATAGATTTTGAAGTAATGGAAGTTAATTGTACCCAATTTAGCAGTAAATGACAAATCTCTATTAAGAGACCTTGAGTTTTCATTGACATTGGCTCAGTTGTAGAACCTACACATAGGAATATATTCAATAGTTATTACTTATTATACCTTTTCAAAGTATATAAGCAGGTAAATAAGTGCTATTCTCCTACAAGATAAAAAGAGAAATTGTTCATCTTCTTTTACATGAGCTGGTTCTGTTAATTTTTATTTTTAATGTTAATTCTTAGAAGAACATTGATAGGGAAACCAACATACTAAATGGAGAATTTGGTATTTCCTCACACATTCAATCATATCAAGCTGTAGTCCAACTGAGGTGATTAATGATCTGACTTGCCAATATGAAGATGCACTGTATAGCTTCTTTGTCACACTGCTTCTGTCCTTTGAATTAATCTATATGTATAGTTTTTCTTTCATCTACTTTGCAGTAGTAGTTAATAAACCATAAAGGCCGATTAAGTGGAAAATTTAACTGCCATGAAATCATATGTTTATTTATTTTCCAATACTTTATCAAACAACGGTATAATATGCAAAGTGTATTTAAAACATATATTACTATAGCATCGAACATTTCATCTAATTGACAATGGATAATGAAAGCCTGCTTCTTCATATTTCTTAATATGTTTGGCAGTGCATTAGTTGACAAAATAAAATAAAAATCTAAAAATCAACATAGTTAAGTGTCTGCATTGAATTTTAGCAATCAACCAATTTATGTGAATTTGATTTGAACCTTTTTACTAAGGAATTTGAAAACTTTTTGTTGATAAACCTGCAATTTAAAGTACAACCTTTTAGAATGAGTCAACCGTTTCAGTCAAACCATTATGGGAAGTTGAATCCAATTCTTGGCTTATCTAAATATTGTAATAATGTTTCACATCATCTGTAAATAGAATCTTAAGATTATTTTAACAATATTAAAAAAATTTAAGTGCAACTAAAATATTTTTTCCATACCCGTGTGCGAAGCACGGGTTCGCACTAGTATATTATTATTATTATTATTATTATATATTTAGTTAATTTTTAAGAAACTTTGCTAACTTGGTTAATATTTTATGATTTATAATTTATTATTCTTCTTCTTATTATTAGTATTATTATCACAAAATTAGTTAATTTTTGTAAGGCTAATAGTTAATTTATTATTATTATTAGCACAACTACATATGAACTCGGTTAATTTTTATAAAATTTAGTTAACACTGCTAGAAAGGCTTCGTATAGCGACGGAGCCTAGCGACGGCTAAAAAAAGCGACCGTCGCTATACGCAATATACAGGTCCAAGCCGAGAGCAGCAAATTCACTATCTTCCTCCCCCAAAATCAATCTCCTTCCCCCAATCCGCCGCCCCCGTCACCGCAGCCACCGCTCCACCTTTCAACGCCTCCAAATCAACCAAATTCGTGTAGGTATGCTCCTAATCTCTCGTTTGAATGTAAATTTGTTGTTTTTAGGTTTAGTTTAAACCCTAATTCAATTAGGATTTGTTGTTAAATTAGGATTTGTTGTTAAATTAGGTATTAGTAGTATTGTTAAATTAGGTATTAGTAGTGTTGTATGTTGATTTGGTAGATTAATTAGTTTATTATCATGAACTTGAATTAGGTATTACATTAATTAGTTTATCATGAAGTTGAATAAATGGTTGATGTAGATAATTAGTGTTGACGATTAACATGGTTAGTTGTGTTAGGTGAAAAAATAGTGATAGTAATGATTAACTTGGTTATTGATAAATTTACATGAAAGTATTTCATAGTTTATGAAATTGATAAATTACAAATTTAAGTTGTTAAGTGAATTTAAATTGACAAATTTTTGTTTAATAATTAGATTTTTATTGTTTTCTAATTATCTATTTGATAATTAGAATTTGTTGTTTTCTAATTATATTCATTGATAATTCTTCTATTTATCCTGTTGATTGAGTGACGGCTGGCGACGACCATTTTAATAATTTTAGCGATGACTAGCGGCGGCCAAAATGCAAAAGGTTGTATATATTGTACAAAAAAAATTAAAAAATGAATATGAGAACATTAAAAATTCTGAATAAAATATCTAAAAAAATTTAAAAAAATATTAGGAAATGACTTTAAAAACAACTGATATTGTACTAAAATCGATTTAGTAAAGAAATTAAAAAATGAATATAACGATAACAAATAGTCACATTATAAAATCTATGTCGTAAAAAAATAAAGAAATGAATATTGAACTAAAATTGTTAATTGAATGTTGAACTAAAATTTAAATACACAAATTTTTGAAATAAAATATAAATAGTTGAAACATTGTCAAAATTTGAAAAGAACAACAATGTTTGATAAAATTTAAAGAAATTTTTTATCCCTTAGATTGGCTTTGGCCCCGTCTGGCAAGTGTTGTATATGATTGTTATATGGATGTTCGCTTTGTAACTGAACAGACATTTATATTCATCTGATACAATATTTGTCGGATTTGTCCCTGTATTGGACAAGTTACAAACACAATAAAGTAATTACATATTATAAATCATTTCATTTTAAATGTTTACAAAATTTCGACAGCACTTACTTTACGTTCCCTGTGTACACGCATTTGTGTACGATACAGGGAACATAAGGAAAGTGCTACCGAAATTTTGTTGAATCGTTTAATCTGAAATGATTTATAAAATGTAATTACATTATTGTGTTTGTAATCGGAAGTAGGATGACTGACCTCCGAAGTGAAAACCAAAATACCAAAAAATAAAAAAATAAAGTGAAGTTTATATTTTGAATTTTCTGCAACGATGAACTGTTTACAATGAAGAATGGTTGAAAATTAATGAATTAAATTGTCTAACATACATTTTAAAATCAGGAAAAATGTTCAATTATTTTCTCGACCGTACTTGGATGTATGAAGTCAGAACTGGAAAGAAGGGATCAATAAAGCAACATTTCTACAACGGTGTACACGAATTTATTAGATTTGCTAAATCTAATAGCCGAAACAATACAGAAATTCGTTGCCCGTGTAGTAAGTGCCAACATTTGAAGCATTGGAAACCGGATATAGCTGAAGTTCATTTGTATCAATATGGTTTCGTGCCTGATTATTATTTCTGGGATCGTCATGGAGAACTTGTTAAATCTACACCTAATACTGAAGTTTTAGAGGACGGTAATATGATGACGAATCCGATAGAAAATATGATGGATGATGCAGCATGATTAATGTTTCCTACAACTGAAGCTGTCGATGAAGACGAAAATGTCGAAGAAGAACCGACTGCGTGAGCTAAAAAAATATACGATTTATTGGATTCTGCTAAGAGGCCGTTGTGGGACGGATGTAAAAGCGGAACCGAACTTTCAGTAACCACCGAATACATAACTATGAAATCAAAATTCAACCTTACGGAAGCTGCATTTACAACAGTTGTACAAGCTGCAAAACGACACATGCCACCCAATAATCTGATGTGCGATAGTCATTATAAAGTAAAAAAATTGATGTCCACTTTCGGTCTATCGTACGAGAAGATAGATGCATGTGTGAAAGGTTGCATGTTGTATTGGAAAGACGATGTTGACCTCAGAAAATGCAAAATATGTAACGAAGAAAGATACAAACCAAGAAAGAAGAAAGGGAAAGAAATCCCGTACAAGAGAATGCATTATTTACCCATCACTCTCAGACTCCAAAGATTATATGCATCTTCTGCTGCGGCCTGTCATATGCGATGGCATAGTGTGAGAACAGCGAAAGAAGGAACTTTGATACATCCATCTGACGGTGAAGCATGGAAACATTTCGATAAGACTTTATCCGCATTTGCTGCAGAAAGCCGTAATGTCAGACTTGGTTTATGTACGGATGGATTTTCACCATTTTCACAATTTGGTAGTAAATATTCATCCTGACCAATTATCGTTACTCCGTATAATTTACCTCTATGGATGTGTATGAAGACACCATATATGTTTCTCACCACTGTCGTTCCCGACCCTCATGATCCAACCCAAGGAATTGATGTTTATTTACAACCATTGATCGAAGAGTTGAAGAAACTGTGGAATGAAGTAGTCGAAACTTACGATGTATCAACGAAAAAAAAAATTGATTATTCGCTTCTTTGTTATGGACGATTAATGATTTTCTTGCATACGGTATGCTTTCTGGTTGAAGTACGGCCGGTCGTCTAGCATGCATGCCCTTATTGTATGGAAGAAATACGAGCATTTTCGTTACGATATGGGAAGAAAGTTTCGTGGTTTGATTGTCATCGGTGTTTTCTTCATCCCAATCATACTTTTAGAAGAGATAAGAAAATTTTCATAGCTAACAGAGAAGAGAATCTGAAACCACCCAAGGTTTCGTCAGGCGAGGAAATATACGAAATTGTAAGAGACTATCCAAAGATACATGAAATTGGAGTCCAGACTGAAATCCCAGAAAAGTCAGACATTCATAATTGATGCAAACAAAGTATATTTTGGGAGTTACCATATTGGAAAGATCTCTTACTCCGACATAATATTGACGTGATGCACAACGAAAAGAACGTGTTTGATAATCTGTTTAATACAATTTTGAATGTAAAGGGCAAAACCAAGGACGATTTGAATTCGAGGCTTGATATAGCAAACTATTGTAAGCGCCCGGAACTTCATATGAAGCCTAATGACAATAAAAAACCGAAAGCATGCTATGAGCTAGACAATAAGCAAGTAAAACTCGTGCTAAAGTGGGTGGAAGAATTAAGATTTCCCGATATGGTTTCTTCCAATCTTCGTAGATGTGTTGACTTCAAAAATAGTAAACTGAGTGGGATGAAAAGTCATGATTGTCATATCATGATGGAATATTTACTCCCCGTGGCTTTCAAAGAACTGTTGCCCATAAAAGTATGGAACGTCATAACAGAGTTATGTTTGTTTTATAAACAGCTTTGTTCGACAACATTAAAGGTGTATCGTATACGTAAACTTGAAGTAGAAATACCCATATTGCTATGCAAACTGGAGAAAATACTTCCGCCTGGTTTCTTTAACGTAATGGAGCATTTACTATTCATCTTCCATCTGAAGCACTTCTACGAGGTCCTGTGCAATATGGATGGATGTATCCATTTGAGAGGTAAATTAACAAGTGCAATGTTCATGTCAATTTCAAATTCAAATTTGTATATCTAAATATGTAATAAATATCTTAATAGGTACTTAAATCATCTGAAGAAGAAGATTCGACAAAAAGCCCGAGTTGAAGGTTCGATATGCAAATCGTATCTTGAAGAAGAAGCCTCATTTTTTTCTCTCACTACTTTAAGGACGATGTGAACTTATCGTTTGTAACTATTCCTCGAAATGAGGAAGTCGTTGAACAAAATTCTTCTCAAACAATGTTATCTGTTTTTAGACAACATGGTAGACCTGGTGGAAAATGTGTGGAAATATGGTTGGACGATAGAGACCACCATGTAGCGCATATGTATGTTCTTTTAAATTGTGTCTAAGTCGCACCATTTGTCAGGTAATAATTAATTCACTTGTAATTTACTTGTACGTACATAATAATAACAACACATATTACATATATGCAGTATCTACGAATCACAGTATCCATCTGGCGATCTCAGTAAAGAATTTTCCAAATGGTTTTTGAACTATGTTTATGAGCCGAGAAACTATGTCGTTGATGAAGGCTTAAGACATCTTACGATTGGACCGAAAAGAAATGTGAAGACTTATCCAATATTCTTCGTCAACGGGTTTAAGTTCAACACAAAAGATTATGGTGCTGAAAAATTAACATATAACAGTGGGGTATTTATCAAAGGCAGTGATGATCCAGATGAGCATTTAAAAGATTTTTACGGCGTCTTAACACAGATTCTAGAATTGACATATTATGTTGAACCTTTAGAAAATGTTTTTTTTATTTAAGTGCAATTGGTTCAGTAATGTTCCTGGTTCCGGAATCAACGTGCATAAAGAGTACAAACTTATTGAAATAAGGCATACCTCACACTACTATAAGTACGATCCTTTTGTATTAGCCAAGCAAGCTTTACAAGTTTATTTTGCGTCGTATCCATCTTTGAAAAGAGATAAAGCGGATTGGTCTGCTGTTTTCAAAACGAAACCAAGGTTTACGTTTGATGGAAATAATATTCCAGATGAAGCAGCATGTCAAGCCGATCTTGAATCAAATACAGAAATAATAATAACCGGTGATATTGATCTAGGGCCTTTGAATGATGAATCGAACGTCCTATTTGATGCATTCGAAAGTACCGAAGAAAATGAGATAGAATACGAGACTGAATCTGAATCAGAAAACGATGAAGACTGATCGTTATTGATATAATTATTATGTGATAGTGATTGAAACATGCGATGTAATAGTAAATTTCTGTAATTGTTCTGTGATAATCATTTAGTTAATTTTTATTCATGTTTGTACTAGTAAATTTTTATAATTGTTCTGTGAAAGTGATTAAAACATGCTATGTAGTAGTGAATTTCTATTATGGTTCTGTGATGATTATTTATATAATTTTTATCCATGTTTTGTACTGGTAAATTTTTATAATTGTTCTGTAAAAGTGATTGAAACATGTTATGTAGTAGTGAATTTATATTATGGTTCTGTGATGATTATTTATATAATTTTTATCCTTGTTTTGTACTAGTAAATTTTTATAATTGTTTCTGTGAAAGTGATTGAAATATGTTATATAGAAGTGAATTTCAATAATTGTTCTCTGATGATATTGTTTTTCTATAGCAGATATGTCTGGCAGGAGACGGAGTGTAGGTGGTGGTGGCACGCCATCCCCATCTCCCGGTGCAGGTGGTAGTGGCACTGCACCGGACTTACGTCTGATTGCAGAAGTTGTTCCTAGAAGGCTGGGTAAGTATCAATTTTATTTAAAGTATAAGTTTAAAATCCACTAAACATGTATATCATAACTTTTGCAATGGCTTTGAGGTGGAACCATCAAATTATATTTTACAGGTTTCGAGAAAGGCATATCAGAGCCGGATGGATGGTTGTTGGCCTCGCTGGGACGACATCCCCCCTCATGTCAATAACGCTATACAGGCGGATTTACTTGTAAGTAGTAGTTTGAATTTCAGTTGTAAACTAATATAATCTATATAACTTAAAATAATTTTAATTTACAGGCTGCAGTCCGCGTTGACCCTGATGACTTGGACATTTTTTTAAATCACTGGATCAAACGAATGAGGAAAAATTACGGGGATACATTGTCCAAGGCTAAAAATGCAGGGAAAAAGCCGAACTGGATGGGTGAGGATGTATGGAATGAATTTCTTCAGCTTTGGAACAGTTCGGCGGTAATAGTAAGTAAAATATATTTTCTTTGTTATTTAAGTCTAATATAAATCTCGCAAGATATATACGTGATAATTTATCTTAATTTGTAGGAGTTATCTGCGCGGAACCGGACAAACAGGAAAAAATCCTGCATTGCACCGTGGTGGCTCCAAATCCTTTCAGGAGCACAAGAGAGAGATGGTAATTAAATTTATAAACTGTATTTACATTTTATTACAATATTTTATAATTAGATTGGCAATAATATTTATATATTTTCAGGCCGCGAGATACAACCGCGAGCCCACTATGGCCGAGCTGTTCAAGGCCACGCATGCCATGGAGAGGACTGACGAAGAGGGAAATGTTTCGTACGAGTGGACGGATGACAAATCACAATCCGTAATGGTAAATTAATTTACTGTTAATAACAATATTTTGTCTTATTTTATTTTCAAAATTTTGAAATTCGGTTTTTATCGTGTAAAACAATTGTTTGTAATCGCAGGAGAGGTACGAAGCAGAGCGGGCTCGTGTAGCACAGTCCACTGGTCGGGAAGAGCTTACGTTAGAGGAGGAGAACCATATTTGGGATGCTATTATTGACCCGCCTTCTCGTACCAGTCGACGGTATAGCTATGGAAATGTGGAGGTAAATTTTGACATGTACTAATATATAAATTTACTTATGCATATGAATAGTTAAATAATTTTAATAATATTATATATATATACACTAATATATAAATAACTATGAATTATTTTACAGACGATGAGAATGCAGAGTGCATACAGGAGGTCGCAGCAAGAGGCGGAGATTGCTCAGTTGAGGGCGACAGTGGAAGAAATAAATGATTGGAGAAAGAGTTTCTTTGAACAACAGCTGGATGAGCGGATTGCGGCTTATTTGCAACAGCATGGGAGGATGCCTGGAGAGGACGGCAGCGATGGCGAGGAGTAGGTATGTTTGTTTGCTTATAGTTTGGTATATACACATTTTGGTTGGTTTGGTGTATATATATTTCAGGATATTATGTATATATTTTGATGACTTCTACTTGATGGATTTGGTTGGATATTATGTATATATATGTCGGGATATTATGTAGAAATTTTGGTTTACTATGTACATATTCTGGTTAATGGATTTGGTTGGATTTGAAAATGAGATTTGGTTGGATTTGAAAATGAGATTTGGTTGGTTTTATATTGTTTGAATGTATAGTGATGTTATATGATGGATATATGATGGTTATACTTGATGAATATAGTGTATAGCGGTTGTTTGGTTCAGATTGGTTGAAGTGTATATGAGCTGTGCGGGTGCACAGAAATTTATCCAGGTTAACGATGGCTATCTGATTCAGTTTAGCGATGGCTAACGACGGCTAGCGACGACTATCTGGTTCAGTTTAGCGACGGCTAGCGACGGCCAATTGGTTCAGGTTAGCGACGGCTAGATACGGCTAGCGACGTCATTTAGACGTTGAAAAAAATTTCCACGTGGCACATTTTCCGTCGCGTGCCGTCGCTATTTATGTGACGGAGCCGTCGCTAAAGCCGTCGCTA
Source organism: Allium cepa (assembly GCA_030765085.1). Classification (NCBI taxonomy): domain Eukaryota; kingdom Viridiplantae; phylum Streptophyta; class Magnoliopsida; order Asparagales; family Amaryllidaceae; genus Allium; species Allium cepa. The sequence goes on from CM060934.1 coordinate 694,550,881, forward strand.
TACTATTGGGCGACGACCAATATAGTGACGGCTTTTAGCGTCGGCTAGCGACGGCCGGCGACGGCTAAAAGCCGTCGCTATCTGGTGCCGTTCTTGTAGTGTGACTTGGTTAATATTTTATAACCGTTTGTTACTACTACTATTATTATAAAACTTATAGTTAATTTATTATTGTTGTTCTTATAAACTTAATTAATTTTTATAAATTTTAGTTAATTTGGTTAATACCTTTTAATTTATTATTATTATCATTATGATTCTAAACTTAGTTAATTTTCATAAACATTAGTTTTAACGAAGAATTTTTTTTTGAGATAATGGCTAAAAAAGGTAGGAATGACAACAACACTAGCAATAACTGCAGCCTTGGCACCAGCAACCACTCCCTCTGCAAATCAATATTTTTTTTTATTATTATTATTGATAATTTGATAATTGAATTCAATTTACAAATAAAACCAGGGAAATGTAAGTTATATTTACCATAAGAGCTACAGTTAGCAAGAGCAAGTTTCTGATAACGAGAGCATGGCTTAGCAAGACCAAACATGGGTAGATATCTCCTAAGCATGCATCAAACCTAACAATAGCATAGTCAAAATTGAGGAACATAATATTTACGTAAGGTTATACAAGTGAATAATCAAGAAAGCTTAGATCATTACGAACCTAGATTAACATAAAATAAAATGATGATGATGCCAAAATGCAAAATAGAGAGCGTGACAAAAGGATATTTTTATGTGTACCCAGATGACACGAGTACATAACAAGGGATATTAAGTCAAATAACAACACATATATAAATCAGTAAGCATAATTAGTAAATGAACTTCTGTTGGTGCAGTAAAATTATAGCCTCAGTCAAGAATAGATTATACAGGTATCATTTGTTAGGGAGGATACTATGGAGCTTTAACATACATGTCACATAAACAAAAATTAGTTAGTATTTTTTTGAGTCAGGGTATAAGTTAATACATGATTTGGACAAAGTCAGGTTTAGTGAATATGAAGCCATTTAAAGAAACCAATTCAAGTTTTTTTGAAACTGTTAGGCCATTACACCACAGTTATAAATTACGAATGTCAAGGTTTCAACCATATACTTTGCTACTGTGTCCACCTGTATTATTTTTTTTCTTCTTACTTTAAAAAGAATTTACTACATAAGAATGTAGAAGGAACTCAAATGCTACCAGTTTAAGGAAAATCGTTACTTTTGGACAAATTCTAAAGAGGTACAATAGGAATCGAATCCTAAAAAGAAGTCATATTACGCTGGGTATTGCAAAATATGAAAAATGATATTTTGGGAATCTTGCATTCCCAGTACAAAAGATACAACTAAATGTGATCTAGTGTGACAAACTTTGAAGGTTAGAAACATTGTTTTAGGAAGACAAAGGAAAACGAAAATTTATTTAATGCATAAATAAAGAAGCAGCACATTTTCTTTCATGTAAAATGAACGATACAGTTTTGTTTTAGTATACTGTGCATATCAAAGAATAATATTATGGTAACATAGCTAGATTCTAAATCATAAATCTGGGAATTTTGCGTAAAAACACAGTTGCAAACCTATATTTGTCGCATTTAATTGGTAATCTGGAGTCATCATTTAAAGAATAAGAATAAATGAGTTGGATAACCTGGATATTTATTGCTCTTCGGTTGACTACATTTCTTGATCTGTACCGTTAAATATATGCTAAGTTACTAACTATGCGATAAGAAAATTCGTATTGATGTTGTTCTATAATTTAACTTGAGTTTCTCAGCTAGGGTATCTAACGAAAGTAAATAAATTAAAAATATATATTTTGTTTGAATACGCATGCTTTTCAGCAACACGTTAATTTGGAAACACAAGCACATACTTTTCAGCAACAAAAAAGGCAAAGAACAAAATAACCGTAGTCTACGGAAACCCTGTTATACTCACAATGCATCGAAGCTCTGCTTACTCATCTTGTATCTGCATAATATACTTCAGTTCTGATATGCTCTATCTTCAGTATACTTCATTTATGGCTGCTCGATAAACATAACTTGGCACAGTTCCGCTTCAGTATACTTCAGCCTTGGTATGCTTTAGTATACTACAGTCTTGGCTGCTTCAGTATACTTCGATATACTACAGTAAACATGCTTTAGTTTCTGCCTCAGTATGCTTCAGTATATTGGTCTTGGCACTATTCTAATTCAATATACATCAGTATACTTTTAGTCTGAAACTTAGAATCTTTGCTACTTTCACATCAGCTTGTGCCCTATTTCAACTATAGTCATGATCAGTTTTTCTTGATGTTGTAATTACTAATTATTGTTGCTTCAGCCTAGACATTGTTCTCCTGCTGTTGAAGTTTATATCACAATCTATTAGTAATGTATATATAGCACATTTCACCTCATAGCCTCACATCACAATGCACTCCATATTCTGTGCTTGTTCCTATACTTTGCTGCTGATCAGAATTGGATATCATGTCAAGTCACTGCTGCTTCCAACCCATGTTCTCATGAAGTTTGCTACTATGCAGTTCATAGAACATTCATTAGTAGTTTTAACTTTTAATATTTACCAACTAACTGTGCAAGCAGCTATACACATCATTTGTTACATAGTATCAAGGATAATACTATTATACACATTCAAATGTGCATGGATCAACAAAGTCTCTCTCTCTCTCTCTCTCTCTCTCTCTCTCTCTCTCTCTCTCTCTCTCTCTCTCTCTCTCTCTCTCTCTCTCTCTCTCTCTCTACCACTCCTTGTTGAAGCAATAATAAATATTAAGAGATTGGTACGAAAGAAGAAAAAATGAAAGAATTCTTTAGTTAAAAAATTATATAGAAAGACATTCCTAGAAATTAATTCCAGTGCAAACATCGGTGCAAACAGCTAAAGAATTTATGGTACTTAAGGCTCAGGCCCGACCCAATGCAGAGTCGGGAGAGACAATGGACTAGGGCAGCATCTCAATGAGGGGCAACAAAAAAAACTAGAATACACCTTTTTCAATCCCGCTGCTCCTCCAGCAGTCCAGCTCCATCACGACCAACGGAGGCCAGAGCAAACACCTCCATCCCTCTGACTCTACCATCGTAGCTAACCCCTCCACCTTTAATGCAACCACCACAGGCCCACAGGCAGCTAATGTCAAATCTCAGCTCAAAGCCTAAATTCAATTTCGAATTTTATACCCAAATTGAAAACTGGAATCTCAGCTCAAGCCAATGTGAGAATTACTATTATTGGTCAATTTGTTGAATTTTTTTTCTATGATTGACAATTTGATATATTCTACATTTCTACTATTGCTCTCATGTTGTCTTCGGCTGTTGCTAATCCTTTGTATATTCTGCTTTTGCCAATGCTAGGTATATTGCTGTGTTCTATTACAAACTTCAATTCAATTTTGAAATGTAATTAAAGATATAATTATGCTTATTCCAGTTTAAACGATAACGAATATACATCAAAATTGTAATTGAAGTTTGAGTGATAATTAACAATGGCTGTTGCCTATTAATTAACTGATTTTTTTTTAGTTCTAGTTTGATTGATAGTGAGAATGCTGTTTGTTAATTAAGAATTGTTTTTGTTGTAGTTTAACTCGCAATGAAGCTTAAAAAATTAATGCTTCTTTTATATGTAAAATATTATAATGATGTATTGACGAATAATAATACTTCGCTGTATCTTAAATTGAGTTAGGAATTGAAAATAAAATAGAAAGAAAAAACGTAGATATGAAGAAGAAAAGTCATTAGTCGATTCAATTTTAAATTTATTTCAAGCAAGAAATAAAAGTAAAAATTAATAAAGACATATCTCCGGATAACTATATCGCATAAGAGATTAAGTGTGCTAATTATGATCTCAATTGAAAATGAGTATATAGATAAGCTTAACTATGAAGATGTAATAAACGAGTTTGCTCAAAAAATGCAATAAGTTGTTTCATTAATATATATTAATATGTTAGAATATTATGTTTACATTTTGATTTTTTGACATGGAATCAAAATGACTTAGTTGATCAAATTTCTGCTATGGTTGTTAAATTTTATAAAGAATTTACGCTTTGTCTTGTACATTTTTTTGGTTGAGTTAAGGGGTAACAAAAACAAACATAAATACTTGTTCGACTAGGGCATTGAATACCCTTGGGTCGGCCCTGTTAAGACTTATGCTAAAATGCACTATGTCTAATCAACAACGCACCATAGTAATTGGACGACGACGACAAAACTCGAAGGGAAATTTCATGGGAGATGATTCTCGGTTTTGATACCTTATTGTATCTTTAAGTTCTGGAAAATACTCACAGATAGATTTGAAATGGCGACACATATTCCAGAGCTATACTTCTCCTTCTCATACGTTTCCAATGTTTACTCTTTCTATATTTCATAAATCTTCTAAAATTCCTTTCCATAAATGTAAAATTCCTAAAGAGAGCTTAAGGACTGGACGTATGATGGAAGGTCTGAACAAATAAAAATAATAATAAAATTCTATAGGATTGTTAAAAAAATTTGAAAACAAAATAACTGCTACTGCAAAAATCAAAACTGAAGCTTTTTTATTCCTCTTCTTTCTGTCATCCTCATAAAAACAAAGTACTACAAAAAAAAATATACTAGAATAATGCGTCAGCCCGGGTTACAAGTATGCAACTAAATTATTCAAACAAAATAAGACTCGATTTAAAATTCTTATCTCATACTATACTAAAGACCGACTTTGTCATCAACTATTATCATTCCCCCTTGATGCAAAGCTGGAAACACATAGTAAGCTCCAGAAAACTTTGGATATGGCAGTGCCTTTGTAAACCCATCTGCTACTTAATCATTTGTAGAACAATATTTCACCACAACTATTTCTTTCTCAACGACATCTCGGATAAAATGGTGACGAAGTTCTATGTGCTTTGTCCTTCCATGAAAGACTGGGTTCTTTGTCATCATTGAAATAGTGGCTTTTTTGCCGCAGTAAAGTTCGGTAGCAATTGTACTTGCTGCATATCACTTAACATCCTTCATAGCCAAATGGCTTGACATGCTACTGATGATGCTGCCATGTACTCTGCTTCAGACGATTATAAAGCTACTGTTGCTTTCTTCTTTGTAAAAATGATATAGCTTCAGATCCTAGACTAAATGCAAATCCACTCGTGCTTCTTCGATCATCAACAAAGCCTGCCCAATCACTATCAGTTAATCCGACTAAACTAAAACCATTAACAGGTTTATACCATATCCCAAAGTTACTTGTTCCACAAATATAGCGGAGAATTCTTTTGGCTGCTCCAAAATGATGTGCAGTGGGATTATGCATGAATCTTGAGATTAGGTTAATAGGAAACATTATGTCAGGGTGAGTGTGAGTAAGATACATCAGGCCACCCACCAAGCTTCTGAACATTCTCTCATTGATCTTTGGTGTTCCATCATTTATTGATAACTTCTTGCAGGTGTTCATAGGGGTTGAAGTGATCTTGCAATTTTCCATGTTAAACTTCTTAAGCAAGTTTAAAGCATATTTTTCTTGATATATGAATATTCCTTCATCTGTTTGACTAACTTGAATGCCAAGAAAATAGTGGAGCGGTTCTAAATCTGACATATCAAACTCCTTCATCATGTTTTCTTTGAATTCGGTAATAAGAGTTTTAGAGGACGAAGTGTATATTATATCATCCACACACACACAAATAATGATTACATCTCCAGCACATATCATCTTTACATATAATGTTGGCTCACTTTCACTTCTATGATACCCGTTTTAATGAAAATAAGTGTCTAATCTACTGTACCAAGTCTCGGAGCTTGTTTTAATCCATATAGTGCCTTCTTGAGTTTGTAAACTTTTTTCTCTTGACCTTCGACAACAAATCCTTGTGGCTGTTCCACATACACATCCTCTTCTAGAAAACCATTCAGAAATGCATATTTGACATCGAATTGAAACACAAACCATCTATTTTGGACAACCACAGCTAGAACAGTTCATATCGTCTCAAATCGTGCAACTGAGGAGAAATTATCAATAAAGTCGGTACCTTGTTGTTGCACATAACCCTTTGCAACAAGTCTTGCTTTATACTTTTGAATCTTTCCATGACTGCATTTCACCTTATAAATCCATTTGAGGCCGACCACTTTCTTCTCATGTGGAAAATCCACTAACTTCCATGTGTTATTTTTTTCGATTGAGTTAATCTCCTCTAGCATAGAGTGTTTCCATTCTTCTAATTCATGTGCTTCTTCATAATTCACAGGCTCTGCACCTAGCAATGCAAAAGTGCACAATTCATAAATATCTGATAGAGATCGATACTTCATAGGTACAGTATCCAAATCTGATCCAGAATTTGATTTGTCGCTGTCTTCGTTATTTATTTCTCTTTGAGTGCACCTTCTTGATGAATCTGCTGATGGAGAAGACCGTGGTATTATCTAATTTGGCCTTGCTTCTGCAGGCTCTACTGCATCCTCAATAAATGAAACATGTTGATTTTGTTCTTCCTCCCAATTCCAGAAACTATTTTCGTCAAATACAACATCTCGACGAATAATGAGTGTTCTAGTTTTTGGATTATACAAACGGTATCCTTTAGTTTCATTGCAATACCCAACAAAAATGCATTTTTCTCTCTTTTTATTGTGCTTAAAACGATCAGTAGAATCAAGCAACGAATAAGCGATGATACCAAAAATCTTTAAATGACTTACATTGGATTTTCGCTTCCACCAAGCTTCGTATGGAGTTATGTTTCGAACTGCCTTGGTAGGAGATATGTTAAGAAGAAACACGGATGTTGCTACCGCTTCAGCCCAGAATTCATTAGTCATTCTTTTCTCATTTAGCATGCTTCTTGCCATCTCAACCACAGTTCGGTTCTTCTCTCGGCAACGCCATTTGTTCTGGAGTTTTCCTTACTGTTAGCTGTTTTTGGATGCCCTTTTTTTACAAAAATTTGTGAACTCAGTGGACAAGAACTCTCCCCCTCTATCGGTGCGAAGAATTTTTAGAACATGCCCGTTTTCTTTTTCTACCAAGGCTTTGAACTCTAGAAACTTTTCATAAGCTTCTTATTTGTATGTAAGAAAGTACACCCAACTCTTACGAGCATAATCATCAGTAAAGAGTACGAAATATCTGCTCTCATTCAAAGGTAAAGTCCTTGTTGGTCCATATACCAACATGAACAATTTCAAGTGGTTTCTTCGCTCTCCATGCTTTTCCCACTTGAAATAGTAAACAGTGTTGATTTCCGTACATACACCCTTCACAAATATGGTCAAGGCAAGAAATTGAAGGCAAACCAAGCACCATTTGTTTTTGATTCAATAACTTAAGCCCATTAAGATGCAAGTGATCATATCTTAAATGCCAGAATTTAGAGTCAGCTTTGATATTTGCAACTAATGCATAATCATTCAAACAAGAAAGATTAAGGGGTAATATTATGGGAATTTGAGCAAAAGGTTTATCCGATACCGTTTTCTTTTTAATTTCACACATGTTATTCTCAAACAACACATAATATCCTCTTTCAACCAATTGACCGACACTTAATAAATTATGTGCTAAATTAGGAGAGTAATAAACATCATTTATGCATCTTTCAATATCTAATTCAAACCTTTCTCCAATAGTTCCCTTGCCTTCAATTTGAAATTGCTTCTTATTGCTTAGATGGATCTTTGATTTTGCAGACTCGTCTAAGCTTCGAAAAAGATTTCTCTCTCCCGTCGTATGGTTACTACAACCGCTGTCCAGAAATCATATATTACTGAAATTTGCTTTTGGTTCTAAGCATGTCAAAACAAGTTGCTATCTCTTGTTCCCCTTTAGAAAAATTTGCTTTTTGCTGAACTTTGTTTGGACAAAAAAATGAAATGTGCCTATATTGTTTGCAAATGTAACACTTTTTTTTCTTGATTATCATGTCTTTGGTTACCTCTGCCAGCAGTTTGAAAAAATCAAGTAGTTCTACCACATCCTCTTGCACGTCCATGATAGCCACCTCGACCTCTCATAACATGTCTAGGTTTAACTTCACTAGTCTTTTATTTAGAAAGATCAACTTTTGATTGAAATGCATACTCCAAATTCTTAATTTAGGCCCTGTTCATTCTATTTTCATGAGCTAAAAGAGAACATCATTCAATGAATAAGTTTTCATATCTTATATTCTTCAATTGCAGTAACTACGTGATCCCATTTAGAAGGAAGACTTCGTAAAATCTTCTCGACTACCTTTTGATCAGAAATATTCTCACCAAATGTTTTCATTTTATTGACTATAATAGAAACTCTGGTGATGTAATCTTGCACCAATTCATTACCTTTCATGAAGAGCGTGTCGAAATCACGATGATAAGTCTGAAATTTCACCATTGTTACTTTGCTATCTCCATGAAACTTCTACCTCAAAATTTCTCATGCTTCATTTGATTTGGTGACACTTGCGATGCGTGGAAAGATAGCTTTTATTAGCCTGTTGTAGAACAAGCAAGGCCTTTGCAACTTTCTTACGAAGCTCTCTTACCTCAGCTGCTGCAGCATCTCCATATCCAGATTCAAAAAGCTCCCAAAGGTCATGGGAGATGAAGAAAGTCTTCATCTTAATGCTCCAGAATTCGTAGTTCTCTCCATTAAAGATCGGTATTGAAGACTGGTTTTGCGAAATATTAAGAGAATTCATGTTAAACATCTTATACAAATAATTTAGTTCTGCTTTAAAAAATGTATTTGCTACTACACTTGATATTTGAAACAAAAAAATGCCCGATCGAATCAAACAGGGCTCTGATACCAAAAACTGTTACAAAAAAATTGAAAACAAAAAATAACTACTACTGCAAAAATCAGAACTGAAGCTTTTTTATTCCTTTTCTTCTTTCTGATCATCCTCATAAAAACAAAGTACTATAAAAAAAATTATACTAAAATAATGCGTCAGCTCAGTCCACAAGTACGCAACTAAATTATTCAAACAAATAAAATTTGATCTAAAATTCTTATATCATACTATGCTAAAGACTGGCTTTGTCATCCACTTTTATCAGATTCTAAATACTATGAATAAATCTAACTTAAGATAATATGTAGATACATAAATAAGTAAAGTAAATATACAATCACACCAAAAAAATTATACTGGTTTAGATCTTCCGTCTTATATCCGGTCCTTAAGCTCTCCTTAGGAGTTTCACTATTCAACAACTCTTACTTTAGCCGGAGGAACAGGCTTATAATTGCCTGAGCATTCAAAATGGACTTCTTAAAACTCTAAAGGAAAATCTTTTCTTATCGACTTCAAAATGTTCTTCACAACATGAGTAAGTCAATTTCAAGTACACCCTTCTTAAAATATCTCTTGATGATGTATAGTTGAACGTACAAGTGTATACGAAATACAAAAATGTTTGAGATAGTATAGGAGCCAACAATTGAAAGTACAAAGATAAGAAAAGAAAGTCGTATCTTTAAACTCGAAAGCAAAGTACATTTATAGTGCCGAAAGGTTGCAATAAAAATTTACAACCTTGGTAAAAGATATAGCCATTACAATAGTGACTACCTTTGGAAAGAAAAGACTCTTTATTCAAATTTTTGGACTATTACAGCCAATTAGACGTCTAAATTTGATTTAGACGACTGAACTGCTATAAATTTAAATACTCTTTTTTTGAAACTGCCTTTTTTTAGACATTTGAATATTTCAATTAACGTCTGAATCTATGATCAAATGTCTAATTATAATATTCAGACGTCTGAATAATCATTAAAAATAAGGAATAAAGGACAAAATATTCAAGGGTAGAAGCTTTTATTCAAATATCTTAATGTTCACTCAAATTTCTAAAAATCGGTCTTAGACATCTAAATTCAGTACTTTTGAAACCCAAGTGCAAACAACTTGAAAACCATAGAATCTGAATGTTTGAAAATACTGATCAGACATATGGAAAATTGGTAAAACTGACTTTTTCTTTAAAAAATATTTCTTAGCATAAAATCAAATACTCAAAATATTGTTCTAAGTAAATTCAAATAAGAAAATGTTTGTATGTGTAATACCATCAGAGAGATTTTACAAAATTAAAACATCTAAGACTTAGAAAAGATGGCGAGTTAAACAATTTTTCTTAAATTCTCTTATTTTCCAATATTCATCAATTCTTTTGTGTCTCGCCTCTATGAGTCTTGTCACCTATAATATAAATTTCTGCATTTATATAGTTGTATATTTTTCATCAATCAAAACAAAAAAGAAAGGACCTAACATTCCCTTACTTTTTTATGATGACAACTATACGCTTATAGAAGTTATAAAACACGCATCTATACACATTGAAACAATACCCCTACCAATATGCGTGGTTTTTCTTCCAGTTTGCCATCAGCATAAAAAGATATACACGAGAGAATAACACAAATATGAGGAATTATTGCACGTATGTTTTATGAACAATTCACACAGAAGTGCAACAACATAATGTTTCACGTCACAACTAACCAAATGTGCGAGACCATAATGTGTTACGAACCAAATACAAACTATCAAAAATGCAAGACCATGATGTTTTACAATGAAAAAACAGATAACCATAAGTGCAAGACCAACATAATTTATTACAATCAACCATATGCAAAGTTAAAAGATGGAAATAGAAAGAAGAACGTGCGACATTCCAAGCCAAGAATCTAAGAGGTGGAATGTCGACATGTAGACAAAAGAGAGCCCCTAATTTTCTCCTTTGCTTTGACTACCGTGTTTTCTTCCAAAGAAGATAATTGAGAAGAACCACTAAGCTTCTTCCAAATCTTGCCTATAAATGACATCATTACATCCATCCTTTTCCTCCAATTTGCCTATCCTAGAACTAAAAGACCTCATGCTCCTACTCTTCCTTTTATCTAATTTTTTCTAATTTTTTTATATAATTACTTGGGCTTCATAAATTTTCTTTCATTTTCCTTCATTTTCATCCACTTGTGCTTCTCTAACTGGAGAATCGCTCTCATTACCCTCTTTATCGCCCTCTTTCTCAATTTCTTCAATTGGTTTCTTTCCTTTATTGGGTTGAGAGGATGATTCAACTATGAGTTCACTAGAGTTTAGTTTTTTCAAATAAATGTCATATGGGTCATAGGTTTGAGGGGCTTTATGCAAATGCATTAAACTAAAAAACTATTCAAATCGAGTCCGCACATCCCTACGTGGGGGCAACATATGAGTTTGGCCAACACCTTTTAACAAAAAAAATCTCTTTTTGTTACATGCGACCAAACTCATGTTAAATTTTGGTGATACAAAATCGCAAATAAAGGAAAATAAATATACAAAAGAAAGAAAGAGAAGATTTTGTTTCCTCTAATTAATAGGCATATTTGAGTATGTTTATTTCTCTTTCTAATTGGCTAATCAAATTTTTTTTTGTCATCTAATGTTAACTTGGGCATTAAGTAATTGATTATATAAATAGAGACTAGAAGAGAGGGTAAAAGTGTGGTGGAAAATCTATTTTCTAATTTTCTCTTTTTCATCTTTGTTCTTTTTCTCCAACAATTTTAGCCACATATATACTTGCTCCCTTTCTCAATTTGTTATTGATTCAATGGTATTTTGTTTACTTAGCTTTGTTCTATTAATTGTAAATAAAATTTTGGTGAATCAATAAGTGGATGGTTGGGTGGAATATTTTGTGTTATTGCATTTTGATTTCAATTTCGTCTTGTTTTCAATCCAAGAAATCTCTTTGTGATTTGGGTGAAAAATATCCTTGATAAAAGCTTCTGCAAAGCGCTACTATTTTCATAATATTTACATGCGACCAAACTCATATGTATACCACTCCATCTCCATTACTTTTCACGATGTGTGATTATTCTTTTTTCAATATGCGTCCATTACCCACACACAATGTGAGACACCCTAACAGATCTCCATCTTGGCTTGCATCCATCCACGTGTCTTCCACTACGCCAACACGATGCCTACACCAATCAAGACTACTCCCATGCCATTCTAACAGATCCAACCTGCCATGATCTAGCTCCATCTTAAGTCCGACTACTTAAGCCTGCACTGCAAGTCACCACAATTTACAGATCTCTTGTGCATTGTCCATTGTCCCAGGCATTACCATCGGCTTTGATACCATGTTGAAATCTAGTTTGCACATTCCTGCATGTGGGCAACATATGAGTTTTGGCCAACACCTTTTAACAAAAAGAATCCCTTGCTGTTACGTACGACCAAACTCACATATATATCACTCCACTTCCATTACTTTTTACGATGTGATACTATTCTTCTTTTTCAATGTGTGCACATTACCTATACACAATGTGAGACATCCCAACGGATCTCCACCTTGGCTCGCATCCATATATGCGTATTCCAATATGCCAACACGATGCCTACACCATATTAAGACTTTGTTTCCATGTCATTCTACCAGATCCAACATGCCATAGGCAAGCTCCACCATAAGTCTGACTACTTAAGCCTATGTTGCTAGCTACTATGATTTATAGATCTTTTGCACATTGTCCATTGTCCTAGGCATTGCCATCGGCTCTGCTTGGAATCACGTCCGCACATCCCTATGTAGGGACAACGTATAAGTTTGGCCAATGCTCTTTAACAACATGAATCCCTTTTGTTAAAAGCCAAGGTGGAGATCTGTTGGGGTGTCTCGCATTGTGTGTGGGTAATAGACGCACATTGGAAAAAGAATAGTCTCATATCGTGAAAAATAATGGACATGATGTGGTATACATATATGTGTTTAGTTGCATGTAACAACAAGGGATTCCTTTTGTTAAAAGGTGTTGGCCGAACTCATATGTTCCCTCATGTAAGGATGTGCGAACGTGATTTCAACATGATATCAGAGCGGATGGTAACGCCTTGGATAATGGACAATGCGTTGGAGATCTGTAAATCATGGTGGCTAGCTGTGTAGGTTAAGTAGTCGGACTTAAGGTGGAGCTTGACCATGGTACGTTGGATCTGGTAGAATGACATGGGAACTAAGGCTCGATATGGTGCATGCATCATGTTGACGTATTGGAAGATGCATATATGGATGCGAGCCAAGCTGGAGATCTGTTGGGGTGTCTCGCATTGTGTGTGGGTAATGGGTGCATATTAAAAAGAAGAACAAACCCACATCATGAAAAATAATAAAGGTGGTGTGGTATATATATGAGTTTGGCTGCATGTAACAACAAGGAATTTTTTTGTTAAAAGATGGTGACCAAACTCATATGTTGCCCTCCGTAGGGATGTGGGAACCAAATACCAACAAAAACTTTTTTTTAATTGTGCCAATGTCTTTTCCAAATCCTTAAATCCCTTGATATTTTATTAGATGCATGACATAAGGAACGTAAAAAATAGTTTGATGCCTTTGTTTAAAAATAGAATCAAATTTCATGTTATATAAAAGGGACCTAATTGACTGGAATGTTTCCTAAAATAGCACAAAGCTTGATAATCAGTATCAATACTAACTCATGACTCTCCATCGTTAAATAAAGGTATTGATTATCATTTATTCTAGAAGTTTAGCCATAGGCCTTAAGTCTTTAGAAGCTTTATTGACCAAAGTAGCATTATCATTCCAAATATGGTGACTAATTTCATCTCGGTTCCATCCACTGAAATTTATACTTAATCAATTCCCTTATAACCATAATTAAAATCCTTCCAAAATCAGTTTTGTGGAATTTTATAATTTTTTCATAAACACTCATCCAAATCCAACCGGTTCATTGTTTAATCTAATGCTTTTATCATTGAATTTGACATAAAAGGTTGAATGACCAAATTACCGATTTCTGCATTATCATTATCAAAATCAATTAATGAGGTAATTCTTGCTCTTTCGGTTAGGTTTCTAAGCTGATAAGAGGGGAAATCTTCAAGTTTATAAAAGGTACCCGTAAAAAAATTCTTTTCCTAAGGTCTTTAAATCTAGCAGCACTTGTTGTAAAATTTTCAAAAGCTTTGGGGTTTGGGTTTTGGTTTTGGAAGAGAATAAGTAAAGAGGAAGAAGAGAAGTCCCACATTGTAGAAAAATGAAGACTATACTTATATAAGTATAGCTCTCTCAAGTGGATGTTGGGGCCTTGAGGCTCCCAAATGTTTGCTTTGTTGTGAGGAGAGAAGTCATGCAACACCACACGCGCGCCGCCACCGTCCGTCCGACCGTGCCGGGCCGGGTACGGGTTTCGGGTTCGAATCTGAAAATATTTTTGGATCAAAATATGAACTGTAACGGGCCAGATTTCAGCCCGTTAAGGACCCAGAACCGAAAATCTGAATTTGGATAAAGGGCGGGAATTTGTAACGTTTTCTAAACGTTACAAACTGAATGGACGCGACGTTTGAATTGCAACGGTTTTCTGAACGTTGCAAACGAAAGGTCGCGACGTTTAAGTTTGAATCTGTTCGCAACAGTTACGAACCGTTGCAAACGCTCGTGACGCTTGGCGAATAGACACCCCCTCACGTCTATAAATAGCGACGCCCAGAAACAGTTGCAAACAGTTCGCATCCTTCTTCTTCTTCCCCGAGCATTTCTGCGACGCCAGAAACTGTTGCTCTGTTTTGCGACGCCTCCAAGGTGTTGCAGATTCAGAAACCGTTGCAGAATTGCTCTCTTCTTCCTCTTCAATCTGTTACTACAAATTGCATCATCAGATACAGTTTCTGAAGTGTTCTTGGTCGGATCAAAGTCGTACAAACTTTGAATCCGATTACGCTGTCATAGGGCTTCGTTGAATCCTGAAAGTCGATAGTTCGATAACCCGTTTGTACCTGGTGGGTTGAACTATTGTCTGAAAGAATCATTCCATAGATCCTTGAAGCCGGAAGAACAGCATTGTTTTTTATCTCTATCGCCATCAAATCTGTTTCGAATCGCAAAATCCCAACAAATTTTCAGACAATATTCTTCAACCATGGAAGGTTCGAGTGCTCTACAAGTTATGGATCAGCATCTAACTCGATTGGAGCGTTTTGATGGCGACAATTTCACTCGTTGGCAAGAGACGATGAAATTTTTCCTGGTCACCGTCAAGTTGTTCTATATCTTGGAAGATGACTTGGAAGAAATCCCGGAGGAAACTGATAAGGATGATGTTTCTCTAAAGGCTAAACGTGCAAAGCGCAAGGAGGACGATTTCCTATGCAGAGGCCATATTTTGAATGCGCTATCTACCACGGTCTACAATGCTTATAGGACCTTGGAAACAGCGAAGGCACTCTGTACTGCTCTGGAGAATAAGTACCGCATATCCGAGGCAAGTAATAAAAAGTTTCTTATTTCTAATTTTATGGATTTCAAAATGGTCACCAATAAGTCCATAATTGGACAAGTAAGCGAAATCTTACTGTTGGTGAATCAACTTAAAGATGCTGGAATTGATCTCCCTGAATCTTTTATTGTTGGAGTTATAATTTCTAGACTTCCGCATAGTTGGAATGATTATAAGAAAAAGATGAAGCATGCAGAGGCAGATTATAATTTAGACGGTTTACAGCGTCATCTTCGTATTGAAGAAGACTCTCGCAAACGCGAACTAGATGATAATCCGCAAACTGAGTCCCATTCTAAGGCAAATAATGTTGAAATTACTAATAAATTAAAGCCAAAGAATGAGACATGGTTTAAGAAAAATCATTCCAAAACTAACAACAAAAAGAAAGGTGCTTGTTATTTTTGTAACAAGCACGACCACTATGCCCGAGACTCCCGTCTGCGGAAGAAACAACAAAAAGTGAATGTGGTCGAAGACTCGCTTGTGGCTGTAGTGCAAGAGGCAAACTCCGTTAATGGCAATGATAACGATTGGTGGTTCAATACTGGAGCAACCATTCACATTTGCAAAGACCGTAATCTGTTCAAGAGTTACGAAGAAAATAAAGGAGAAGCCGACGAAGTTACTGGAGCAAATAAGGTTCCAAGCAAAGTTTTGGGAAAAGGCACTATAGAACTTCTTCTCACCTCTGGAAAAGTTCTTACATTAGTCAATGTATTCTATGTACCCGATATGTGTAAGAATTTGGTCTCTGGATACCTTCTTAACAAAGCAGGATTCAAGTTGGTGTATGAGTCTGATAAGCTAGTGTTGTCTAAGAATGGTAAATTCATTGGACAGGGATACTCTTGTAACGGCATGATTAAGTTGAATTTAATAAAGAAATCTTCTGTTTATATTGTTGATTCTATTAATTTATGGCATGGTAGATTAGGACGTGTTAATTATAATTCCATTAGGAATATGAATAAATTAGGATTAATTTATGATTGTGATTTCGATACCATCTCTAAATGTGAAATATGCGTTCAAGCAAAAATACACCGGAAATCCTTTAAATCCGTAGAAAGGAAAACTGGTTTGCTTGATTTGGTATATAGTGATGTGGGTGACTTAAAAAGTCATATCACCTATGGTGGTAACCAATACTATATAACATTCATTGATGATTATACTAGATATGCATATGTATATCTAATGAAAACTAAAGATGAGGCTTTTGATAAATTCAAAATTTACAAAGCAGAGGTCGAAACACAATTAGGAGTTAAAATTAAAATATTACATTCAGATCGTGGTGGTGAAAATTTCTCAAATGAATTCACCTTGTTTTGTAAATAACAAGGTATAATTCACCAATGTACTGCTTCATATACACCACAACAAAATGGTGTTGCTGAAAGGAAGAATAGAACTTTAGTAGAAATGGTCAATTCCATGCTAATAAGTTCTAATTTACATTATAACCTATGGGGTGATGCTATGTTATCTACATGTTATATTTTAAATAGAGTACCACTTAAAAAGAATAATATTTCCTCTTATGAATTATGGTTTAATAGGAAACCTAACCTAACTAGACTCAAAGTTTGGGGTTGCTTAGCTTATGTTAGAAAACCAGACCCTAAAGGACCAAAGTTAGGAAATAGAGCATTTAAATGTGTTTTCATAGGATATTCACTTAATAGTATAACTTATAGATTTCTTATTCTTGACACCCTAGAAGTTATAGAATCTGTAGATGTAGAATTTTTTGAAAATAAAACTGTTGAGATCCCATTGAGATCATTTAGTCCAGAACATAGTATGACTAATGATATCAATGACGATGATTATGCTCCTGCTCAAAACAAAAAGGAAGTGTCAGTACCAGACAATAGTACTGAACAGCGAAGAAGTAAAAGAGCGAGAATAGAGAGGGACTATGGTCCTGACTTCATTACATATCTTGTAGAAGGCAGTAAGGACGAAGTCCTTAATGTGACTAAATATGTAATGAACGCTGATGATGATCCCAAAATTTATTCTGAAGCTATGAGTTCCAGAGATTCAAATTTATGGAAAGAAGCTATCAATGATGAAATGAATTCCATAATGTTAAACCAAACTTGGGTTTTAACAGATTTACCTCCTGGTGCTAAACCTATAGGATGTAAATGGATATTCAAGAAAAAGTTGAATACAAATGGATCCATTGATAAGTTTAAAGCCAGATTAGTTGCTAAGGGATATAAGCAAAGACATGGAGTAGATTATTTTGATACATATGCTCCAGTTGCTCGCATATCTTCTATACGCTGTTTAATTGCACTTGCATTAATTCATAAATTAGTCATACATCAAATGGATGTAAAGACTGCTTTTCTAAATGGAGATTTAGAAGAAGAGATATATATGGAATAACCTGAAGGTTTCAAAACCCCAGGCCAAGAAAAGAAAGTTTGCAAATTAGTAAAATCTCTTTATGGCCTGAAGCAAGCTCCCATGCAATGGCATGAGAAGTTTGATAAAGTTGCACTGTCATATGGATTCATTGTTAATGATGCTGATAAATGTATTTATAGCAAATCGGATAACAACGGTATTGTTATAATATGTTTATACGTTGATGACATGCTAATATTTGGTTCCAATATTATCCTGTGTGAATGAAACTAAAAAGTTTCTGTCTTCTAAATTCGATATGAAAGATCTAGGAGAGGCTGATGTAATTCTGGGAATTAAAATTATTAGGAAAGAGGGGGAGTTATTACTAACTCAATCCCATTACATAGAGAAATTCCTACAAAGGTATGGTCATTACGATGACAAACCAGCACCAACTCCTTTAGATCCTAGTATTAAATTAGAAAAGAACACTGGACGTACTATCTCTCAACTAGAGTATTCCAGTGTTATTGGGAGTCTTATGTATGCTACACATTGCACTAGACCAGACATCGCGCATGCTATAAGTATATTTTGTCGATACGAGTAATCCAGGTTTCGAACATTGGAAAGCCATTTCCAGAGTTTTAGCTTATTTGAAAGGAACCATTGAATATGGTTTATCTTATAAAGGATATCCTTCTGTAATAGAAGGATATAGTGATGCAACCTGGAACAATGTAGAATCCAAATCCAAGTCCACGACTGGATGGATCTTTACATTAGGAGACGCTGCCATGTCTTGGGCTTCCAAGAAGCAGACCTGTATTTCTGACTCAACAATGTTGTCAGAATTGATTGCATTAGCAGATGCATGTAAAGAAGTGGAATGGCTTAGGAATTTAGTAATGGAAATCCCTTTGTGGAAGAAGCCATCTCCAGCAGTCTTGATTAATTGTGACAATCAAGCAACAATATACAATGTGTCTAATAAGACATATAATGGAAAGTCTAGACATGTGAGTCTAAGACATCAAATGGTGAGACAGTTACTCAAAAGAGGAGTTATAACTGTTGACTACATAGAAACGAAGAAAAACTTGGCTGACCCACTTACAAAAGGTCTTCCAAAGGCAATGGTTTCTATAAAGTCACAAGAAATGGGACTAAGGTCTGTGAATGAAGGTTGATCGTCCTTAACAGAAACCCAACTTATGTCTTGAAAAGGATAGACAAAGTTCAATGGGTACCAACAAGTTAAGAGAATGATTATGGAACACTAAATTGATAATCCCATAATATTTAGTGTTGGATTCTGTAAGAACAAAGGATGGATATATATCCTTAATAAGTCTAGAAACCTTAAAAGGTGTATCGCAGAAACACCTTAAGAGACTTACCTATATGAGGATGGAAATCAGGCCGTTTCCTAGGAAAGTAAGACCGCTTTCTAAGTAGACTCATGAACCAGGAATTAAGCACATGGCCATTAACGTGCTGAGCAATACATAACACTTTTACCTAAGGAAATCAACATGTGTGATTGTTCCGGTTTTATCATTAGGGATACTTGGTTCAAGATTCGTTCACCATAGAATCTCGATAAGGCTTTGAATGGTTTGCACTAAGTAAAGGTTCAAATCCAAAAGATACCTTTTATTTATGTGTTGGTTTTCACGATGATGCAAAACTTGATCTTAGAACTACATAGGCTTGATCCCACTTGGGCATGTAGGAAGTCACTCTAGTGATGCATCCGTCCTATTTATTTATTTTCTTATTTTGAAAATTGGGGGAGATTGTTGTAAAATTTTCAAAAGCTTTGGGGTTTGGGTTTTGGTTTTGGAAGAGAAGAAGTAAAGAGGAAGAAGAGAAGTCCCACATTGTAGAAAAATGAAGACTATACTTGTATAAGTATAGCTCTCTCAAGTGGATGTTGGGGCCTTGGGGCTCCCACATGTTTGCTTTGTTGTGAGGAGAGAAGTCATGCAACACCACACGCGTGCCGCCGCTGTCCGTCCGACCGAACTGAGCCGGGCCGGGCCGGGCCGGGTACGGGTTTCGGGTTCGAATCTGAAAATATTTTTGGATCAAAATATGAACTGTAACGGGCCAGATTTCAGCCCGTTAAGGAACCAGAACCGAAAAAACTGAATTTGGATAAAGGGCAGGAATTTGTAACGTTTTCTAAACGTTACAAACTGAATGGACACGACGTTTAAATTGCAACGGTTTTCTGAATGTTGCAAACGAAAGATCGCGACGTTTAAGTTTGAATCTGTTCGCAACAGCTACGAACCGTTGCAAACGGTCATGACGCTTGGCGAATAGACACCCCCTCACGTCTATAAATAGCGACGCCCAGAAACAGTTGCAAAAAGTTCGCATCCTTCTTCTTCTTCCACGAGCTTTTCTGCGATGCCAGAAACTGTTGCTCTGTTTTGCGACGCCTCCAAGGTGTTGCAGATTCAGAAACCGTTGCAGAATTGCTCTCTTCTTCCTCTTCAATCTATTACTACAAATTGCATCATCAGATACAGTTTCTGAAGTGTTCTTGGTCGGATCAAAGTCGTACAAACTTTGAATCCGATTACGCTGTTATAGGGCTTCATTGAATCCTGAAAGTCGATAGTTCGATAACCCGTTTGTACTTGGTGGGTTGAACTATTGTCTGAAAGAATCTATTCCATAGATCCTTGAAGTCGGAAGTACAGCATTGTTTTTTATCTCTATCGCCATCAAATCCGTTTCGAACCGCAAAATCCCCAATAGCATTATGGGCACCATGATGAAGCCATTCGTGAATTTATTGTTGAGTAATAGTAGAGCTTTCAGCATCCTCCACTGTTCTTTGGTTTTTTGGTGCTCTTGGCGGTATAATCGTAATAGAAAGTTGAAGATTTAGGTGAGATTTTTAATAGTGGATGAACTAGGACTTGGGGTAAAAAATTAAGGTTTAGAATTTGAATTTAGGATTTTGGATTTGTGATTTTTTTTTATTTTAGAAGTTTAGGATCGAAATAGAGTGGGATAAGAGATAAAGTCAATCATAAATGTAGTGGGATATTGAAATGGAAAAATAAATAGGTAGTTAGAATCTGGGTTTGCCAACTGATCTCAGTTTCTTTATCCAACCATTCGAATGTATGTTCAAACATTTGGTTAATGAGTACAAATGTCTGAATGGATGTCTTAGCAAACTCGAAAGCAAGGAATAACCTCTATATATTTTTGAAACATCCGACCCTATTTTTTAGATGTCTGAATTTGTTTGTAGTCAAACCCGAGAGGAAAGTTCTTTGTTTTAACATTTTTCAAACGTCTGGTTGATTGTTGAATTTTTTTTGAAATAGCTATTGTAACAACCTGGAATTTTGGGTCGTTAGATTTCGAACATTTGTTTCATTTTAAATGTTGAATGTGAAATATAATTTGATTTTTTATAAAAAGATTTTGATTAGATTAATGAAATTAGTTAAATTTTCAATATGGAAATTAAATTAAAATTTGAATTATAATAATTTAATATTTGGGAATTTGTGAATCTGGAGGTAAATAGTTATGAAAATGGTTTCTAAGGTTAATTTTAAGTTTAGTTCGATTTGAATTTTTCTATTGGATTTTTAGATAGAATTAAAGGTCGATAAGTTGAATTTGGAATTTTTATTAATTAAATAATGGAATTTAATTTGTAGTGGTAATACAAATAATCAGATTTTGATTTAAATTGAATCAGAATGATTTCAAATGTGATTATAGATTCTATATGATTAATAATTAAGTTAGTAAAAATTTTAAAGTGAAATTTTAAGTGATTTCGACAATTTCGGAAATCGCTTGAATTAATCGACGAGTTACAATAGCCTTCCGTGGCACACTCTCGGAATTAGACGAAACAAGTTCCATTAGATCCATAATAGTTAGTTATTATCGGATTTCAATTTTCGTAGCAATCGGAGTTGTCGTTTGACCCTGGCAGCTCAACATGCATAGAAACTATTTTAACCGATTTAATTAAAAATTGATCGTTTATTTCCGTAACTCGCGCATATGATCGAATTAGCCTCCGAAACACGTTCCATTGTGTTCGGAATGCGGGTAAAACCTTAGGAATGCTTGGCGGCACGTGTGATTTGGAGTTCGTTTATAAAGGCTTGTTAAATTTGAGAATATTATTAAAATATTGTTTATATACGTATATATATACACGTTTTAAGCCAAACCCTAACCCTATTTCTTCCAGCCGCATCTTTTTATTTCGATGGCCGACATGCTTCCCTCATCTTTCTCATTTTTCTCTCCATCTTCTCACCTATACCAAAAACTTTCAACTGCAAAGTTGAAGAGCTCGCTACAAACTTCCAATCCAACGGTAGAGATCGTGTTTCGAGCGACGAGAAGGGCGAAATCGAGGCTGGAATCGTGGCCGCTCGCGTATGTTTTTCGATGAGATGGTGGCACCGAGTTTCGTGTGCTTTCGACCGTGGGTGGAGCTAACTGCGGCGCACGAAGTGGAGGGTTTGGATCGACCTCTAGATGATCATAGGGGGCAGTGGTGGTTCGATGTTGTCGCGTGCTTTTTGGGTTTTGTTGCCTGTGTCGTGCGTGAGGAAGAAGAGGGTTGCGGCCAGGATTCCTTATTTCTATTGGACGGTCAGATCTTAGGTTTGTAAAGTAAAATTAAAATTAAAAGAAAATTAGTTTAATTATACATTCAAAACTTTGGGATAACATATCTTTCTCGTACGAGGGCGAAATCGGACGAATTTGGTAGCGCCGAAATCATAGCGGTGAGTACTACGCAGTGGAGCAATTTTGGGGTCATTCGAAGCTCGTAAAATTTTTAGATTAAATCGAAGGCGCTTGATTTAATTTAAAATTGGAACGGCTCAACGTTTAAACTCAACGTGAGTTAATCTCACTCACATATAGAATTTTCAGCTAATTTTAAATAGTTAAAATTTGAATGAATGATTGATTGGTTGAATGTGGATATTATTATCAGTTTGGATATGATATTTATTGGTTATGCTAACATCTGTAGATGCAGGGAAAAAACAAGTTGGGGGGGGATCCAACTGGATTCCTCACAAATAGAAATTTTATTTATATTCTGTAATATATTTCATTGATATCCTGCGATAGATTGGCTTGGAATTTTGTTATGCTGTGTATGGTTGGATAAATATAAATCTGGTATTTTTAAAATATAAATAAAATAAATGGGGATAAAAAGGGAATTGAAAGTAATTTTGAGAAATGAGTTTAAGGAAATTAAATCCAAGATATTGGTTCAGAATTTGAAGTGTTTTGAAATTGTGATTTAAAAAGGAAACGAGGAATGGAAATGTATAAACTGGGTTTATAAATGAAATGGAATATTTATTGGTGGATAAATTTTGAAATATAGATTTTCGGTGGGAATTCCTATAAGAAATGCAAATTGTTTAAAAGTAACAGTGAAATTATTTTTAAAATAGATGGAAAATGTGTTTTCCCTGGAAGTTAAGTATGATTCCCAAGAAAGCTTTCAAAATATAAATTTGCAGTTTAAAAATGTGTTTTAGAATATTTTAGAAAAATATATTATTTTTAATCATTTTTAAGTATAAGTAAATATTTAATTAAGTAATTATGGTATTAAATTATTTTAAGGGTGAACTAGTATTATGTTTTCTAAAGGATATTTCAATATAAATATTTGGTGTAATAACTTTATATAAAAGGGAATTTTTAATTTAAGTTACTCTAGAAACTTTTATAGATTTTCAAAAGTATAATTTGAGTAAAGAATATAGTAATCATATTTCAAATATTTTAAGTATACCTTGGAAGTGATTTCCAGGAGGTGGGAATGTGTTTAAAAAAATAATAATAAAAAGGTGTTTATTTTTAAAGCGTTGGAAGAAATTTACGGGATTTAAACATAAATTTGAATTGGGATAAATCAAGCAGGATTTATAAAAAGGTTCTTTGGTTTATTCTGAAATGGAAGTGTAGTTCCCTGAAAAGCCAAGTACGTTTCAAAGCAGATTTTCAAGTAAAGATTAAAAAGTTTAAATTTGTTTTTAAAGGAATGTTTTAAGAAATTATTATTTAAGTTGTAAAAAATTTGAAACTAAATATCTACTAAATTAGTTATAATAGTAATTATTTTAAAGGATTAATCAGTCTTGTATTTTAAAAGAATATTTTTAAGATTTATATTTTATAAAATGGATTTATTGTAAAGATGGTTTGGTTAAAGTTTTATTTGAAAACTTGTATAGGATTTCATAACTTTATTTTAAAATTTAGTATGACTTAACATTTATTTTGAAGAAAAATAGTTTATACTTTATAAAGCAGTTTTATTTGAAACATTTAAAAAGTATGTATATATTTCAAATAAAGTATGTAAATGGCTTTAATTTAAATTATTATAAATCCAAAGTATTTGGCTTGGATGTTTTCAGTGGAAATCAATGTTTGGGAAATTATTCCATAAAAAGGAAGATGGTTTGAAACTATTTTCAAAGGGTTGAAATGGAAATATATCTTGCAAAGATATTTTGAGGTTAATAAATAATTTAGGAAATTATTTATTATTTGATGGATGTTTGTGAATGTTAATCGATAGTTAAATCACCGACTATCAATATTGGCCAATGCACTAATCATTTCTAAGAGACCGGGATCGGGTTTGCTATATTACAACATGATAAGGGGTTCTCGCTTTGCGTTAGGTGGCGAACGGGAGACTCTTACCCCTACATGTCCCCGAGGGTAGTATAAGGCCTTTTGGGGTTGGTTGCGAGTCGAGAGGCTGGCCATAAAAGCAAACCCGAGGTATCACTGTGAGCCACGGTAGGGCTGGGATGGTTGAAAAGCCTACCAGTCGAGTGAGCTGCTACCGACGGTTGAAAAGCCTAGGTCATCACATTTGGTATCAGAGCTTAGGTTGACGATAACTTTAGCTCTGGTGGGGAAATTACTCATTAAACCGAGTCGATAGTACTCTATAATGAGTTGAGTGTATTAATAGATATAAGAGTGTACTTGTTAGTGGATATAAAAATTGTTTTTATACTGTGTTGACTTATCGGTTGAGTGTTTATGAATTCTGGTCGGTACGGGAAGTACAACCGTATCGATAGGGGTTTCTAAACTCTTAAACAAGATAAACCGACATGGTATTGTTTTAAAGCGGGTAAATGAAATAATTTTACCCATAATATTTTGATTAAAAAGGAATAATCTTCTGGAATTATTATATATTTGGATGTTTGGTTTTAATATTATAATCAAATATAAGAGTCTAAAATTTGAAATGGTTTATAACCAAATAGAATTATCTAAGTATGGTTTAAATAAAAAGGAGTATAGCTAAAATTTGATAAAACCCGAATCTAAATCCCGAAAATTTTGAAAAATGTTTAAAATGAGCTTAAACAAAGAGTTTGGGAATTAAAAATCTTAGGAATGATTGAAATGTTTCCAAAGTGTTTGAAGGCAATAATGGAGTATTATTTTGGGAAATATTTTTGAATGGAAATTGTTTTGAAAGGAATTTGTGGATGTAAGGAAGCACTGAACTCACTTCAATCGCTGGAAAATAATCCTGATGATGATGGCCACATCATGAGAATTCATTTTCGAGTTTCTAAAGTGATGGATTGCTTCCATGGTGATTGATTATAATATTTGTTTGGACTTGTTGAGTATACAAGTGGTTTTAGAAATTTCAGAAGGGAAATTCGTTTTGGTAAAAACATATTGTTTTGGAATCCGGAGATTTGATTTGATATACCAAGTAGGTATGAGTTGATTATTATTCCAAAATAGTTTTGAAATAAAACCGGGTAATTGAATTCCGAAAACTCTATTTAAATAATGTGAAAGTTAAGATAAATCAATTATTGAACCTATAAAGTGAAGTTGATTTGAATAAGAAAGAAAAATGAAAATTTTACTCCTGGAATTAAAATTTAATTTGAATGAATGGTAGTGAATACAATTATTTGAATTTAACTTAAGATAAGTTAAACAAAATTGGAATTGGAATTGAATTAAATTGGATATAAAGTTGAAATGTAAAATGACTACAATTGTGTAATGAAAATTTATATCCTTAAGCTATTAAGTAGTATATATATACATAATCTAGAATTGTGATTGTAAGATGTAAATGGATTAAAATAAGCAATATAAGCTTTTAAATAAATAAATTGGTGAACTTAAAGAATAGAAAATGGAATTATAAACATAAATAGGTAATGGTTGAATGGACTGGTAAAGTCAAAATTTAAATCCTAAATGGATGTTAAATGTGATAAGGCAAAGATAAATATAAGATGTGAATGGACTTAAGTTAGTAAATAGGTTTTAAAACTTATATATTTGAAAGTAAAAAAAATAATTGAATGGAGAAATAAAATTTCATCGAATTGGATTTAACTTAAATTAAAAAGGAATTGAGTTGAATTTGAATTGAATTAAAATCAAAACTCAGTTGTATTATAAATAATCTTGAATGAAATTCAATTCCTGTTTAAGATAGTAAAGGAAATGGTATGAATTTAGTTGGCTAAAAAAAATTTAGCTAAACTTGAATTAAAATTGGAAAAGAATTGAATTGAAAGAAAATTTAATTAAGTTGAGATGATATTGTATGAATAAAATTCTTACCCAACTAAATTCAAAAGAGAAGTTTGAAGATGAATCTAGCGTAAGCTAAATTAAATGGAATTTAAATTAAGTAAGAATGATATTGAATGAATTAAATTCTCAATCAACTAAATTCAAAAAGAATTGTTTGGAAATGAATTTAGCGTGAGCTAAATTAAATAAAAGGATAATAGAATGAACAAAATTTTGGTAGCTTGTTAAAAATTTTAAAAAAAAGCAAAATAAAAACCCAGTTTTGGTTTAGAATAATTGGAATGGTTATGTTATTAATAAATTCAGAAATGAATTGAGAAGGTGAATTAAAATTTAAAATGAATTGAGTAAGTAAACAAATTGAATTAAAATTTGTAATGGATTGGAATTTGATTGAATAAAAATCAATTTAAAATGGAAATAAAACTGATGTAAGAAGAAATGGAGTTATTTTGCTATTGAAATGGCTTAAGCAAATTGGAAAATGATTGTGGTCGAGCTTTATAAAGGGGTCTTGAATGAAATTTTGTTTAGATAATAAAATTTTAATACAAGTGAAAGAATTTTAATTTCTTATCATTATGAAATAAGAATGTTTGAGTAGTAAATAATTCAGAATGAAATGATATTAATATAAACTTAAGTTGGATGATGAACTTGGAATGAGAATAGGGGTTTGATTTAATAATTGTGATGAAGTAAAAATTGTTTGGGTTGTAAATAATTTCAAATGGAGTAAAATTAATATAGTTTGAGTTCGAATTAATCTAAAATGGGTATAAAACTTAAGTAATGGTTATTTGCTTGAATAACATCAAATTTGCATTTAGATTAGTCATTTTTGTTGTAAACAAAACCAATAAATTAAGGTTAAGACATAGTGGAGTTGCTACATGTGGTTGTAGTGGCACCGGTTCGAATCCCAGCGGCCACAATAATGAGACATAGTGCACGGCCACTTATAAAACTGGCTAACCGAAGGCCAGGGCAAACATAGTTTCCTTGGCCCCAAAGTTTTCAATGGCGACCAATGCAACGGCTATAACAGACATCACTGTTCCTTCTTCTTCTTCTTCTTCTTCTTCTTCTCCCTGCCATTCTCCTCTTTCCCATCAGCTTCCTGTCAATATCCCTCCTGCTCTCATCCCTCCTCCTCCTCTACCTTCAGTTCCTCTGGACCCATCTTCATCTCCATCTCCACTCCCGGCTCCTCCCTCTCCTGTTCCTCCATGCCCTCCCCCGAAGCCTTCTTCTTCAGCCTCAGCTCTTTCATGGTCATCTCTGTTTGCAAATAAGCCTAGGAACGCTGGCTCCTATACTCCAACGGAGTTCATTCTTGACTATTAAGGTACGCCGCTTCCTCCCCCTGATGTGTTGGTGTCAGAAGGTATGAGTTATTGGGAAGGATATCTAGTGGGCTTCTTTCTTGGAGCTCCAGTAAATTACATGGCGGTGGTTTCAAATTTCAAAAAAATTTGGAAATTGAAAGGATCCTATGGCATCAAATCTGATGGAGCAAATTACTTTTTCAGGTTTTCTTGTCCTGAGGACAAGCAATTTGTTCTTCGTGCAGATCCTTCCTTTATGCGCGGGCGAATGTTTGTCATCACCACTTGGAAGCCAGTATTTGGCTCGGTACAATCTCAAGTGAGATCTGTACCCATATGGATTCAGCTTTATAATATTCCCCATATGGCTTGGACGCTAATTGGTATTAATTGGATCGCTTGTCATATGGGGAAACTGGTTTGCTTCAATGAAGCCACTGAAAAGCGTGAAAGAATGGAATACGCTAAATGTTTAGTAGAAATATCTCCTGATAAAGAGTTACCTGAATTTTCGTTGATAGGAGATGGAGCGGAGACATGTCAAAAAGTTTACATTGATTACTTTTGGAGGCCTCTTATTTGCACGTTTTGTAAATTTTTTGGTCATTCTAC
Source organism: Allium cepa (assembly GCA_030765085.1). Taxonomy (NCBI): domain Eukaryota; kingdom Viridiplantae; phylum Streptophyta; class Magnoliopsida; order Asparagales; family Amaryllidaceae; genus Allium; species Allium cepa. Next base: position 694,579,192 of record CM060934.1, read on the forward strand.
TAAAAACTGCGATATGGACAAAAATATTGAAGAAGAGAAAGTAAGCAGTGAAAAAGAAGGATTGGCTAATCAAACAGTTCCTACAGTGAAAAGTAAAACTAATGTGACCAGGAATCCTTTTGGGGATAATATGAAGAATAGGCAACAAAGATGGAAACCCAAAGCTAATCAAGTGAAACATAAAATGGTGGAACCAAACATAGATAAAATGACTACAGAGGAGGATATAAATAATTTAAATAATTCAGACACACTACAAGTAAACAAAGATCTTCAGGTACAGGGTGTAACACAAGAAGTTATTGAAACAAGTAATGCATTTGCCATTCTTACTGATATAGAGGAAGGAGAATTAATAGAAGAGAACATGGGAACATTAGGTAACTTGCAAATGGAACCAGGCAATAAAGTAAATCAGCAGTGTGAAGGCAACTCAGTTATTTACATTAGTTCTCAAAAGAAACATGTTCAAACTGAAGTAAATAAGTACAATCAGCAGGAGGATACAATTCGAAGTACACAAAAGAAAAGGAGACAACAGTTCATAATTGCTCTTCTATTACTGAGTACAATAATATTACTGCAGTAGCTACATCATCTATGGATACTAGTGTTCTCATAACAGACAGTCCATATGCAAAATTAAAACCACCCCAAGAAATCCCACCGTTTACTCCAACAAAGGATAACACTGTTGAATCTGAATTAGGATCATCATCAGACTCTGATTTCTGTTCAGAAGACGATATGAATGATGGATATGAATTCAATCAAGAGCAAATTTTGGCCAAGCTCACTCCAAAGAACTCCAAAAAGAATAAAAAGAATGCCACTGCTAGGTTGCAAGGGCAACAAAGAATAACACGGCAATCTGCCAATAAACACAAAAAGTTGTGATGTTAGATAATATTGGATATTGGAACATACGTGGTGGGCATGATGATGCCAAAGTATATGAAATCAAACAACTCATCAAAGGCAACAAATTGGGAATTATATGCATCAGTGAAACTAAATACTCAAAAGAAGAAACTAATATATTTGCTAATCGTATAGCACCTAGTTGGGATTTTATACACAATCATATTGCTGCCCCTTTTGGCCGGCTGTTGATTTTGTGGAATTCCCAAGCCTATTCAATTAATGCTTCTGAAACTCACAGACAATTCATTCACTGCAATATAGAACACTTACCTACTAATTTCAAATTTAACTCTACCTTTGTGTTTGTAGATAACATGAAAGCTAATAGACAGTTTTTTCTTGACATACTTCCTACTTTGCACACTTCCAGTCCTTGGATTTGCCTAGGTGACTTTAATTGTATGCAAAGCTCTGAGGAAAAGGTGGGTGGGTTACCTCTGTCTCTGGTTGATGTTGCTCCTCTTAATAATGCCATCCTACTTTCTCAGCTTCATGAAGTTCCAAAAACAGGTGTTTTTTATACTTGGAATAACTGCAGCAGATCGGGTAATAGAACTTTTTGCAAATTGGATCATTCTTACTTTAATTCTTCTGCTTACAATGCTTAGCCTTCTCTGCTTTCTTTTTTCCCTTCTCCATCTTTATCTGATCATAGTCCTATCATTTTGGATTGGGGAAATAAGAATATTAGAGGTCCTTCTTCATTTAATTTTTTCAATAGCTGGTTTTCTAATCCAGAATTTTTTCCATTGATTGAGCATGTTTGGGGCTCTCCCAAATTTGGCAATCCCATGTTTATACTTCAATCAAAGCTTAAAGATTGTAAAGCTTCTATTAAGCTTGGTCTTTAAATAAGTATGGAACTAGTAACCTTCTATCTACCAAATTAAGCTCTGAACTTAATGATATTCATATTCAACTACAGAATGATCCCAATAATTTAATGCTTTCAAATAAAGTTAATGAGCTTACCAAAAGCTTGAAATTAGCTATCAAATCTGAGCTTCTTATGCTTCGTGAAAAAAATAAACTGCACTGGGATATAGGAGGAGATAGAAATACTAATACTTTTCATAACTCTTTGAAACTTAAGAAGTCTTTTGCCTTTATCCACACGATTAAAGATATGCATGGTTTGAAGTGAACACTCATGCTAGTATAAAGCACTCTTTTCTTAATTATTATAAATTTATTTTTGCTCATTCTGACACTGTAGCTAATTTACATGTCCTAAACGGCTTGCCTCTTAATACTATCTCTAATGAACAAGCTAATAATTTAATCAAGATTATTACTCCAGATGAAATTCATGACACCATTTTAAAAATGAAAGCCACTAGCTCTCATGGCCCTGATGGTTTTTCTGCTATGTTTTTTCAAAAATGCTGGCATATTGTTAAACAAGATTTTTGTAAAGCTATTCAACACTTTTTCAAAACCAATACCTTGCTGAATGGTATAAATCATACTAAACTTGCCCTTATCCCTAAGGTTAATCTTCCCCAATCGGTTTCTGAGTTCAGGCCCATTGCTTGTTGCAATGTAATTTACAAATGTATAGCTAAAATTATCTCTACTCGCATGAAAACTTGCCTAACTGATTTAATTTCTCCTAATCAAAATGGCTTCGTTTTTGGGAGATCTATACTGATAACATTTTACTCTCTCAAGAACTTATTAAAGGTTACAATAGGAAAAAAATTTCTCTTAGATGCTTCCTGAAATTGGATATTCATAAAGCTTATGACTCTGTTAGTTGGGAGGCTATCATTTCTATTATGTCCAGGATGAACTTTCCCCTTCCTTTCTTAGCCTGGATATATACGTGCATATCTACAGTCTATGTGTCTTTATCTCTCAATGGTGAATCTTTTGGCTATTTCAAAACCCAAAAAGGTATTAGGCAAGGGGATCCTATCTCTTCTTCTTTATTCATATTAGTTATGGAAGTTCTTACTATCTTGATTAATGTTGAATGCAATAATAAAAATATTGATTATCATCCTAAGTGCCAAAAACACCAAATTTCCTCATTAATGTTTTCTGATGATCTCTTGCTCTTTACTAAACCAAATGTTAAATCCATCACTAGTGTGCTTTCTACTCTACAAAAATTCAAACAGATGACAGGTCTATATATAAATAAAAGTAAATCGCATATTAATATGGCTGGGGTTACTGAAAATAATTACCAGAATATTCTTCTGGTTTCTGGCCTTCAAGTCATGGATCATAATGCCATGTATCTTGGTGCTCCTATGTGTAAGTCCAAAATATCCAATGCGCAGTGCCTCCCATTATATGAAAAAATAACAATTAGACTCAAAAATTACAATGGTACTAAACTATCTCAAGCTGGTCGACTGGTTATCTTACAAAGTATTGCCACTGCTATGTGTGCATACTATTTTAGGCTTTTCATCATTCCTAATAAGCTTATCAACATGTTAAATCGAGCCTTTAACAATTTCCTTTGGCATGGAAATATTTACTCCACTAAACTCATACCGATTGCTTATAAGAAAATTATATTTCCTTTTAATATGGGTGGCCTTGGTATCATTAATCTAAAATTTTGGAACATTGCCACTGCTTCCCATCATGTTAACAGATTACTTAGTAATAATATGGGGTTGTGGGAGGTCTGGAATAGACAGTACAACTTAAAGGTGGCAATTTTTGGACTATGGATGTTAACAAAGAAGCTAGCTTTCTATGGAAAAGACTTCTGGAGAATAGAAGACACTACCTGCCTATGGTTCAATGCAACACTAGCAATTCATTCTGGTATTCACCTTGGTGTGCTCCAGGTGTGATCCTGTCTCACTCAACTGATTATAATCTCATAAATAACTCTGGTATTCCTATAAATGCTAATGCTAATTCCTTTATTGTCAATGAGGTTCTTCATTTGCCTCAAGTCAGTTCTCCTATGTTGAACAATCTATGGTCTTCTATTAATGCTTCATTAAGTATGTGGATCATTCTGGTCTCAGCTGGAACGACAATCTACACAGCATATACTTAGTGTACGAAGCTATAGTCCAAAATCAAAACACTTCTCCTTTTCCTTGGCATGCTCGTATCTGGAAGTCTGGATCGAAACCTAAGCATAATCTTATGCTCTGGAAATGCCTGATGAATGCTATACATACTCAGGATAATCTAGTTAAAAGGCATTTAATCGATCACTCCGTGTGCATCCTATGTAATCGTGCTGCTGAAAATGTTGGCCACTTGTTTTCAATTGCCTTTTTCATATCATCTTTGGAAAAAGGTTCATCATCACATTCACGAGAGGCCTCTGTTCAGAGATTTCAATCTTGAATGGGTTCATATCTTTCATTTAACCAGGTGGAAATCCATGTCGACAACTCGCCTTCTCCGATACCTTAAGCTTAGGATTGCGGTAATTTGGGAGGAAAGGAATTCGCGTAGATTTGCACGGTCTTCCTCCACAATTGCTACTCTTATTTTAAAATTTTGTCGTGATTTGTCGCTGTGTTAATTTGTAATGTGGTGGGGATGTATCTGGTACTCATTGTGTTTGCTTTGTAGTTTTTAATCTATGTATGTTGCTTTTGTTTAATAAAGAGTGGACTGGCCACTATAAAAACAGGCTAGCCTTGCCAAACAAAAAAAACCAATAAATTAAGGAAAGTAAATGAAGTTAGTTTTGAATATATTGGAATGGGTCGGAATTTAATTTAGTGGATTTGTATATAAATGCAAGTGAATCATAAAGAAATGCATATGTATCAAGTTGAAAACAAAGATTTGATTGTAAATTAATTTGGAACTGAATTGAAGTAAATATAAATTGTATGTAGAAAAAATGAATGTAAATCATTCGAGTGTAATAAAATGAAGTTTGGATTTGTAAAGAAAACTAAAGTAGTATTGAAACCTTGTGATTTCTTATAAAAGATGGATTACATGCAGGATTATGAAATTTGTTTGTTTGGGTATATAATTGATATATTTGGCCAAGATAAATGGATGGAATTTGTTGAAATTCTCATATTATTGAAAACTGATGTGTTTGTTTGAGTAAGTACAGGTACAGAAGGCAATTGATAGAGTTGGAGCGCGTAAATGCATAATATATTAGCCGCTTGCTTTTAAATTGCTAATCAAAAGGTACGCCTACGCAATAAAATTAAAAAATGGTATATATATTGTGGTATATTTTGTTTTCCGACCGTATGGGTCGATGTATATATATTTATATCTATTGCAATATTGTAAAACGCTTTCCGTACAAAGGAGACGCTGTCAAAAAATTTCCAAAATTTTGTGAGTTAGAAAATTTTTGGGAATTCGTTTGAAAATTTGAGTTAACAAGAAAAGGTCGATTTTTGAAAGGATAGTGAAAACAAAGCTTTTAGGTTAAAATAAGCAAATGATTTTGGAATTGAGCTAAAAGTTTTGGTGAAGTAAATGTAAGTTTGGGTAAGTAAATGAGTGTGGAAGCATTTTTCCTACCTTAGCAAATTTCGGGACGAAATTTTTATAAGGGGGGAGGAATGTAACAACCCGGAATTTTGGGTCGTTAAATTTTGAACATTTAATTCATTTTAAATGTTGAATATGAAATATAATTTGATTTTGAATAAAAATATTTTGATTAGATTAATGAAATTAGTTAAATTTTCAAAATGGAAACTAAATTGAAATTTGAATTATAATAATTTAATAATTAGGAATTGGGATAATTTGTGAATCTGGAGGTAAATAGTTATGAAAATGGTTTCTAAGGTTTATTTTAAGTTTAGTTTGATTTGAATTTTTCTATTGGATTTTTAGATGGAATTAAAGGTCGATAAGTTGAATTTGGAATTTTTATTAATTAAATAATGGAATTTAATTTGTAGTGGTAATACAAATAATCAGATTTTGATTTAAATTGAATCAGAATGATTCCAAATGTGATTATAGATTCTATATAATTTATAATTAAGTAAAATTTTAAAAGTGAAATTTTAAGTGATTTCGACAATTTCGGAAATCGCTCGAATTAGTCGACGAGTTAAAATAGCCTTCCGGGGCACAGTCTCGGAATTCGACGAAAGTAGTTCCATTGGATCCATAATAGTTAGTTATTATCGGATTTCAATTTTCGTAGCATCGGAGTTGTCGTTCGACCCTGGCAGCTCAAAACACATAGAAACTATTTTAATTGATTTAATTAAAAATTGATCGTTTATTTCCATAGCTCGAGCATATGATCGAATTAGCCGCCGAAACACGTTCCATTGTGTTCGGAATGCGGGTAAAACCTTAGAAACGCCTGGCGGCACGTGTGATTTGGAGTTTGTTTATAAAGGCTTGTTAAATTTGAGAATATTATTAAAATATTGTTTATATGTGTATATATATACACGTTTTAAGCCAAACCCTAACCTTATTTCTTCCAGCCGCATCTTTTTATTTCGATGACCGACGTGCTTCCCTCATCTTTCTCGTTTTTCTCTCCATCTGCTCACCTATACCAAAAACTTCCAACTGCAAAGTTGAAGAGCTCGCTGCGAACTTCCAATCCAACGGTAGAGATCGTGTTTCGAGCGACGAGGAGGGGGAAATTGAGACTGGAACCGTGGCCGTTTGCGTGCGTTTTTCGATGAGATGGTGGCGCCGAATTTCGTGTGCTTTCGACCGTGGGTGAAGCTAACTGCGGCGCACGAAGTGGAGGGTTTGGATCGACCTCTAGGTGATCGTGGGGGCGACGGTGGTTCGATGTTGTCACATGCGTTATGGGTTTGTTGCCTGTGTCATGCGTAAGGAAGAAGAGGGTTGCGGCCAGGATTCCTTGTTTCTTGTTTGCACAAGAAATGGGCAAACACCTCCAAGTCGTATGAATTAGTTGATTTTATGTTGTTTCTAGTGATTTGGGGGATATACGCAAATATATGAAAAGCGGGGACTAAACTGTAAAAGACACACAGATTTATAGTGGTTCGTCCAGAACGTGCCTACGTCCACTTTATATGTTATTCTCCTTTTTCTTTCAGATTACAAGTACAAAGCTTGGTATACAAGTACATGAAAGTTGTTTGAAAGTTCCTTTCGTGCTTGAGCTCTCAAACTTGTCTGCCATTGTTGTACCCCTGTCCCTCTATTTATAGAGTGAGGTTGGGGGCAGAGGTCTTGGATGTATATAGCTGCCGGTGGTCCTGGGCTGAAGCAATCTGGTCTGGCATATCCGGTTCGGCATGCCTTGGTTCGGCCGTGCTTGGGGAAGGTTGGTTCGGTAGGGGTTGGTTCGGCAGTGGCTCGAGGGAAGGTTGATTCGGCCTTGCTTCGTTCGGCAGGGGTTGGTTCGGCAGTGGCTAGAGGGAAGGTTTGAGAAGTGCGTTTGATTCGATGGGACCCTCCCTGTAATAGCTTGGTGGTAATATCCCCAACACTTGCCCCCCAAAGTAGGGTATGTGCATGTACATGGCGTGCTTTGTTTTGAGCTTGGGAGTTTCCATCCAGTTTCTAGCGCCGAACCAACTGGTCCGGTCGTTGTCGTTTGCTTATAAATAGGGGTCTAAGGCCTCCGTCTTTCCCCACCGAACGAGATAACCGGATAAGAATTTCTCTGCCGAATCAACATTTCACCGAATCAATTCTTGGTTGCCGAATCAGGTGGCTGCCGAATGTCCCCCCCATCTCTTCTCTTTTTTTTTGAATGCCCAATGTCCGGCATTGGGAATGCCGAATGAATCTCGGCATTGGGAATGCCGAATGAGATTTCGCCTTACCTTGCCGAATGAGCTTGGGGGTTGGAGTGCCGAATGGACTCTCGCATTGCTTTACCGAATGAACTTTTATATTTGAATCCTGAGTGAAATCCTGGACTCATATATGCTTGCTCGCTTCATACACCTGCTTGCTTATATTTCCATACTTCTTGTTCTAACACTATGTCTCTCGCGTTTGCGTATGCAGATAAATGTCTCGCAAAGTGGAAACTCGATCAGAAAAGAGAAAATCTACGGACTGAAGTGAGCCTCCCGTTGTTCCCCCTGCCCAGTCAGGACCAGCACGACAGGGACCTGCCCCGAGGTCTTTAGTGGACGGATACGGTCCTCAGGAGCTCTTAAACTCTCCTCCTGACTGCTTTCCTAGCTCTCTCAGAGAGGAGCAGCTTGATGTTATATCCCGCTCCTTTAGGATTGATAGAGCGCTTATGCGGTTGCCGAGGGACGGAGTGATGCCTACAATCCCCCTGAAGGATATTTTGCGTATAGTAGGTACCACTGCATGTGTGGGGCCATTCCTCCCATTAATACCTGGATAGTCAGCTTCATCACTTATCTGAAGGTGCCTCCCTTCCAGCTTCAGCCCAATTCCTACGCCATCTTGGTGTGCTTATACATTATTTTCCAGAGAAGGTACGGGCACCCCCTTCCAACCGGGAGATTCGGTATCTATATAACTTGAGGGGTTACAAGAAGGGATCTCCGTACGTTAGCTTGGAAGCGGCTGGTCCCTTCAAACCGGTCCTGGACCTATATTCGAAGCTTAGTATGTTTAAGAAAGAATGGTTTTTCATCAGGGATGACTCCGTTTCCTTCCGCCTTTTCACCTCTGGCTGTAAGATGAACTTCATTTATAGTTTCCTTGTTTCGGCTGCAATGCTTCTTCTTATATGCTTTTATTTCTTGCTAGCGACAGGTGGCTTTGCGGCCGTGGAGAATGATTCCTTGGTTCAGATGGCTGCGGAAATAAGAGCCATTCCGAGACGGGATCGGTCGGCTTCTTACCTGATCAGGAACGCTACTCTCCTGGAGCACAACTTGATCCTCCCACGCCAGTCCGTGGTTAAGCAGAGGGATACGGCTGAGGAGAAGGCCGCCAAAGCCAAGGAAGGGGTCATGGTGAAAAGTGGCAAGAGGGAATCTTTCACAAAGCCTCCAGTTGTTGGGGGCAAGAAGCTCAAGAAGTCCGACGGTCCCTCTCCTAGTACTTGCCCACTTGCTCCGGGAGAGAAAGATGTGGAGGAAGATAGAGGTGAAGGTGAAGGAGGAGATGGATAGAGCGGTAGTGGCGTTGGTGCCTTAACCTCCGGGCAAGCGGGAGAGATTCATGAGTGGACGGATGATGCTTTCCGTCAAGCTTTTGGGGAGTCGGAGGAAGGATCGGCTTTGGTTGAGAAGGCTAAGGGGGTTGACAAGACTGGGGCTGGCGCCGATCCATTCTCTGAGAGTTCTTCAGCTAAGGCGACTCCAGCGATTCAAGGTGAACTTTTGACTTCTGCAGACTCCATTTACGATAGGGACTTAGGAATATTTTATGGTTCGCTTCCGTCCTGGAAAGAGATTCAGGACTTATTGCAGTATCCCACTCCTCCGCAGGGTTTGTATAACAGACGTGCCTTCTCATTCTTTTTAACTTAACATGTTTCTTGAATTATGGATCATTGTATTTTCATAACACTTGGTTTTTATTCCAAGAGCAGGTAAGGCGGCCAAGTCATCAGATATCCGGCACCGCCTCGAACAGTATAAGCTACTCAAAGCTTCTGCCAAACCAAAGCCGCCAACTAGCCGTCTTGGGGATGTAGTTAGATATCGCCCCCTTCTTGGAGTCATTGAGAAAGATATGCAAAAGAGGAAGAGGGGCCGATCTTCGTTTGAACCTTCTCCTGGCCCTCAGCCTCCAGCCCATCCATGATATTACTCAAGAGGATACTGAGTTTATGCCTTCCCCCCATCCGTCCGAAAATCCAACCGTCACTCCGATAGACCGTCCTGGTTTGGATCGCAACCCATTTGCCGGCCACCCGGATCTGGACCCGAGTTTTCAGGATATCTCTTTTGACGAGGTCACGGGTGAGCATCTTATTCCCCGCAATCCCATGGTACGGGTGCTTGATGACGCTAAGTCGTTAGACCTCGATTTGCTTACTACTCGGATTGTGACCATGGGGAATGAGGCCAAGGCAAGCATCGATCGGGTGGCTGAGGAAACCAAGAGGCTAATGGAGCATCACGCTCGACTGGCCAGGGCTGGGGAGGAAATCGGAAGTGCTAACATCCGGTTGCGGCTACAGGTTTCTGATCAGGCCAAACAGCTTGTCGATCAGGCTATCCAGATATCCCAGCATGAGGCGGCCTCCCGACGACTAAAGAAAACCATGGAGGAGGCTAGCAAAGCTGAGTTGCGAAAGATGGAGGTCGCCTGAAAGGAGCGGATTGACATAGCCATTGCTACAGTGGACGAGGTTCGGAGGGCGGATCTCGAGCAAGTAGAGGAGTTATCTGGGAGGCTTGAGGCCGCAGAGCTTGCTCAGGCCAGGCTAAAGGAAGAGATGGAGGAAATGAGGAGGTCTCTCCAGGCTGACCGCTTGAGATATCGATCGGAGAGGGATGTTGCCGTCACTAAGTTGCTGTCCTCCGAGGCCCGGGTGAGGGAGTTTGAGGAGAATGAGGGGATGATGGATGAGATGTTGCAGGATATGTACTTCCGTACCTGGAAGCACGGTAATCTATCCTGGATGGATGACTATCCCCGGATCATGGCTAGGATATATCTCCGGGCTTTGGAGGAGGCCAAGGCCGATGTGGATAAGGAAGGTGGAGCGGCATTCAGGATGGATATGGTTACCGCCTAGTTCTCAAAAGAGGAGAAGGTAGCGGTGAAGGAGGGGATGCGGCTACTTGCTGCGGAGGAAGCCGGTGTGCAGTTGGGGGATGAGGACCAAGAAGCGGGTGTTGGTGAGTTTTTCCTTTTTAGCTTTTCATAACTTGATCGTTTGCGGTTTATCTGATGGATTTTTTTCCTGAATTGGACAGGTGGGACCTCTGGTCAACATGCTGGGAGTTTCGATCCAGCAACCAAGTAGATTCGGAGAGCTGGTTCTGAGGTGTAGTGGTTAGCACTAATGCAGCTGGTTATTTTATTTGGTCTGCCTGACATTCCTGTATATGCTAGTTCAGAAACATTAATGTACTTTCGAGCTGTAATTATGCCATTGAACGACTTTATGTAAGTTTATAACACAAGCTGATTCTGTTATATTTTGAATGCTATTATTATTTTGATGTGCTGCATAAGATGTATAACTATGCAAATGCCTGTGATTTAGTTGTGTTTGATGCTAAGCTCTTGCTTGAAATATAATTTCATGTTTTGCAATGTTGGTGTGATGTATGAATAAGTTATAGTTACGTGTTTATGCACAAGAGAAGAGAGTACCGCCCTTCATGTTTTAGTTGCAGGGGGTAGCATTGAGCGTCTTGTGTAACTGGTCATGGATACAACTGAGTGCCTTGTTATCCAGTTCGTGGGCTCTGATCCTTATGAGCGAATGTCTCCTAGTTGGTGTCATGTACTTTAGGGACCGTTACACAGGATAGGAGAAAAGTATTTAAATGGAATGGAAATATAGGAAAAGTAAAACTTCCAGTCACGGAAGACCGTCGATGTGCTTAAGTTCGTGGCAAACGGGTTTTGTAGTCACTTTCCCTAGCTGTGGGACTTGGAGACATTTGTCACCCATCTTACGCCTCCGTGGGGAGTTTTCTTTTTTTATATACCACAGCCGCACTCAAGACACATCGGAGCCGAGATCGTGCACAGTAACTACCCGAGCCATTATGGCCCGTAATCGTGGGTATTATTCGATTTACTGTGGCCGGCTAGCGTGGGTGCCAATCGTCAACCGTGAACTACCCCTAGCTGGCCACACCTTATGTTGGGGTAAAAGTAGGTTCACAGTTGCCGTCGAGCCGAACGCCGTAATGAGCTGGCATCGGCTATAGTCGGCCTTCGTAATGGCTTATAATCGGCTCATTGCAGTTGGCTTTAAGGGCAGTCGTGAGCAACGAGTTAACCCGCAGCAGAGGGATGCTGGAGCAAAAGTGTCTCATTGGCGAGTGCATAGAATCACATAGTACCTGTTAGGCCTTGTCCAGATGAGGCCGTGCCCTGATGTGGCTTGAATGGAGGTGCCATTACACAGAATTTTGTTCAACAGAAAAGGATACAGTCAACACGTAGCCAAGTTATAAAGGAACAAGTTAAAAAGAGACAAGATTTTTTAAAGTGGTTCGGCACGAAAATGCCTACGTCCACTGATTCTCTTTGTTAATTCACTTCATATGGGCAGTACAAGTTAAGGAAAGTATCGACGGAGGTGTTGGATGTTCCATGCCCTCTGGAACACCTCTCCGTCCACTGTTGACAAAATATAAGCTCCGTTGTGGAGATCTTTATGGATTACATAGGGTCCGTCCCAGATTGGATCTAGCGCTCCGGGGCACGGGAAGATCCGCTTGAGGACGAGATCTCCTTCCTGTAAGCTGCGGTGCTTGACTTTGGAGTTGTATTGTGCTGTAACTTTTTGCTTATGAGCCGCTGCTTTGAGTGATGCATCGTTTCTTCTCTCCTCAATTAGATCCAAAGACATGAGGAGGAGTTATTCGTTCTCTTCCGGGTTTTAGTGGATCCTACGGTGAGAGGCACTATAGTTTCAACTAGGAGCATGGCCTCCGATCCGTATGCCAAAGAGAAAGGGGTATGCCCTGTTGAAGTTCTGTAAGATGTGCGATAGGCCCAAAGTGCCGTAGGAAGTTCGTCCACCCAAGCACCTTTCGACCTTTCAAGTTTCTTCTTGATTAAGGTTTTGAGAATCTTGTTGACAGCTTCGACTTGTCCGTTTGCTTGAGGATAAGCTACAGATGAGAAGCTTTTGTGAATTCCGTGCTCTTGGCACCAATCGGCGAATTCTTCGCTGTCAAATTGAAGTTCGTTGTCTTATATGATCTTGAGTGGGACTCCGTACCTGCACAGAATATTTTTGATCAAGAAGTTGATAACTTTTGCCGAAGATATTTTATTTAGAGGTTCCGCCTCCACCCATTTGGTGAAATGGTCAACCGCCACTATAGCATATTTGGCTCCGCCTCGGCCCGCTGGCAGTTCGCCAATTAAGTCAATTCCCCATACTGCAAAGGGCCAAGGGCTGGTCATTTGAGTAATCTCATTTGTGGGTAGTCGAGGAATCTTGGCAAATTTCTGACATCTGTCACATTTCTTGACAAGTCCAAGGCATCTTTGTTTAAAGTGGGCCAGTAATATCCATATCGGAGTATCTTCTTTGCCAGAGTCTGCCCTCCAGTGTGATCTCCGCGACTTCCTTGATGGATGTTGGATAAGACTTCCCTGGCTTCCCTTCCAGCGATACATCTTAATAAGGGATTAGAGAAGCCGCGCCAATAGAGGATGCCTTCTTGTAATGTATAGAGGAAGCTTTCCTTAAGATTTTCTTGATTTCGTTACGCCTGTCGGGCAGTGTGCCATCTTATAGATATTTCCGGATAGGAGTCATCCAAGTTTCTTCGTCGATCGCAGCTATCAGATTCACTTGCTCGAAACTTGGTGCCAGCTGTTTTGAGATGGTTAATGCTCCTAAAATAGTGATGTTCTTCATACTAGCTTGCTTTGTTAGTTCGTCGGCCTCTTGGTTCTCTTCTCGAGGAATGTGTTTGATTAGATAGTGATTCAATTGATTGAGCAGCAGCTTGGTCTTTTTCAGATATGCTGTAAGTCGTTCTCCTCGAGTCTGGAAGTCTCCCAGTATTTGATTTACAATGAGTTGAGAATCACTATAGAGACATAAAGAGCCGACTCCAATCTCCAAGGCCGGTTCTAATCCAGCTATCACCGCTTCGTATTCTGCGTCGTTGTTGCTGGCAGCGAATTCCAACCTTAGGGCGTAGTGCAGCTTCCTTCTTCTGGGGGTGATTATCACAACACCTGCCCCCGAGCCTTGTTCGTTTGACGCTCCATCTACGAAGAGATTCCACTTGATATCTTCTGCTATTTCAGATTGGTCCTTACCTTCATTAGTAGTGAATTCGGCAATGAAATCAGCTATGGCTTGCCCCTTGATAGCGGTGCGAGGATGGTAAGTGATATCATATTGACTTAGTTCGATGCACCACTTAAGTAATCGTCCAGAAGTGTCGGGGCGATGGAGCACTTGCCTTAGCGGTTGATCGGTTAAAACTCTGATGGAATGAGACTGGAAATAGTGTCACAGTTTCCGTGACGTGATAAGAAAACAGTATGCTAGCTTTTCAAGTTTAGGGTATCTGGCTTCTGCCCCTGTGAACATCTTGCTTACAAAGTATACGGGTCGCTGCGTGCGGTTGTCTTCTCTCACCAAAGCGGCGCTCAAAGCGTGGGACGATACAGCAAGGTATAGGTATAGTTCCTCGCCTTCATTCGGAGTTGAGAGTACCGTGGTCTCTGGAGGTGTCCGATTAAGTTAAGGAAGGCTGTCGAGCATTCGTAAGTCCATTCGAACTTTCCTTTGTCTTTCTTGAGAGCTTTGAAGAAAGGGATGCATTTGTCGGTTGCCTTAGAGATGAACCTACTTAGGGCGGCCACTTTTCCGTTTAGGCTTTGCATCTCTCTTCGAGTGGATGGTATCTTGATATCTTGCAAAGCTCGAACTTGTTCGGGGTTTGCTTCAATCCCCCCAGCATAAACGATGAATCCCAAGAATTTTCCCGATGATACTCCGAAGGAGCACTTTAGAGGGTTCGGTTTCATTCCATATTGGCGAAGTACTTGAAACATTTCGTCTAGATGGCTTATATGGTCGTTGGCTTTCCTCGATTTTACCAGCATGTCATCCACATAAACTTCCATAGATTGCCCTATCAGTTCTGCAAACATCTTGTTGACGAGGCGCTGATAAGTAGCTCCGGCGTTTTTAGGTCCAAATGGCATTACCCTGTAACAGTACAATCCTCGGTCAGTGATGAAGCTAGTGTGGTCTTGATCGGGGGCGTGCATAGGGATCTGGTTATATCCTGAGTATGCGTCCATAAAGGATAAGAGTTCGTGTCCGGATGTGCTGTCTACGAGTTGGTCAATTCGGGGGAGTGGGAAGCAGTCTTTCGGGCAAGCGTCATTTAAGTTGGAGAAATCGATGCATGTTCGCCACTTCCCATTAGCTTTCTTTACCAGGACTGGGTTGGCGATCCATTCTGGGTAGATGGCTTCACGTATGAAGTCATTGGCAAGTAAGTTCTTTACTTCTTCCTCGAGGGCTGCTGATCGTTCTACCCCCATGCTCCTCTTTTTCTGCTTCACTGGCACCTTGGTGGGATCTATGTTCAGCATGTGGCATGCTACGTCTGGGGAGATTCCCGTCATGTCAGCGTGCGTCCATGCAAATACATCCATGTTGCGGCGAAGAAAATCAATGAGTTGATTCTTTAATTCTCTTTTTAACTGAGACTCGACTCTCAGCAGTCTACTTGGGTCGTGTTTGTCTACAGATACGAATTCCATAGCCTCTGCAGGCTCGGCGGTGGCCTCCTCCTCTTTGTCCCTGGGGTCTAATTCGTTGAAAGGATCACTGGTATATCGAAGAGGAGGGGCTTTCTTTAGTTGCTATGCTTCCAAGCTTTTCATGCACTCTGCATTTTCCCTTTATCTTTTCTGCGGTTATTGCGAAGTTCAGTTACATAGCAGTCTCGAGCAGCGTCTTGATCTCCCTCTATTTCTCCTATTCCGTTATCGATTGGAAATTTCATCTTCAGGCACCACGGGGCTAGGACAATTTGAAAGTCGGACAAGGCTGGTCTTCCCAAAAGGCGTTGTAGGCCGAATGGCTTTCTATTAGCACAAACGTTTGTTTTCGCACAGCGGAGCGAGGATGACTTCCTAATTCAACAAAAAGGTCCAGTTGCCCGAGAGGCATCTTCGCATCTCCAGTGAAACCATGTAGTGGTTTGTTGCAGGGAGACACATCCTTCACTGATAGCTTCATTTTGTCGAAAGCATGCTTGAATAGGATATTCACCGAGCTTCCAGTGTCTATTAAAATTCGAAAAACTTTGGCTGGTCCGAACCAGGCAGAGATGACCATAGGATCCATGTGCGGGTATTGTCTTCCCTCTAGATCGTGCCTACTGAATGTGATGTCATCATTCTCTTTCCGTTTCGGTTGGCGTTCTTCATAACAGAATTAACGCAGCCTTCAGCGTTCCTCAGTGACTTACCGTATCTTTCCATCTCTGCCCAACTTCTGTCGACGATGTGCGGTCCTCCTGATATGGTGTGGACCACTATCTTCTCTTGACTAGAGCCGCTGGTGTTGCGATTTCCCCCGCCTGCTTCTGGGGGAGGGTAATCCAGGATTCTCATTAGCAGGAGACGAAGTCCTGTTCTGGCCTTTTACATAGCGCACCAGTCTCCTCCTTCTGATGTGTTCTTCAATCAAGTCCCGGAGATGGTGGCATTCATTGGTATCATGTCCGTGGGATTCGTGGAAGCGGCAGAACTTCCCAGATTTGAGTGCGCTATCTGACTCCTTCTTGTGCGGGGGGCGCTTGTATCTAACTTCGTCTTGAGTGGCTAGGAAGATGTTTTCGATCGTTTCATTCAAAGGAGTGTAAGAGTCAAATCTTGGTCCTGGTCGATATAAGCGCTTTTCTCCCTTCTTGCCCCCAGCATTGTCTCTAGAGTCATTTCTTTGAACATCCTTTGCTGCAGCGGGGAACCTGTCTGTAGCCGTTTTAGCCTGTTGCCCTGATTGCCTCTCAGTGGCAGCATCCTCAAGTCTCATATACTTTCCAGCTTCATGGAAGAAATCAGGTAACGTAGCTGGTTTTTCTTTGGTTAGTCTTCTAGCAAATTTAGTATCTGGATGTACACCACTGCAGAGCGCCATTAAGATAAGTTTCTCGTCGGCATCTTGGACTGCGGTTGCCGCGGCGTTGAATCGGGTTAGATATTGTTGCAATGTCTCTCCGGGTTTCTGTTTGATATTAGATAAGGAATAAGCGTCCTTGGGTTGCTCCACATGAATGCGGAACTGACTGACGAACTTTTCTTTCAACATTTCCCATGAGCTGATGGACCCTTGGGGTAGGTGGCAGAACTAGGAGGTAGCTAGATCTGCCAAGAATAGTGGGAAGCATTTACATAACACTCCCTCTGTTGCTCCGCTCATGAGAATATGCTGGGTGTATCTCTGTAAGTGTACGATGGGGTCAGAGGTTCCCTTGTAAGGTTCCATCGTTGGCATTTTCCATTCCCGGGGGTGATGGCAGTTTCGATATTGCGGGTGAAGGGGCTGGTTACCCTAGTGCCTATTCCCCGATCCTTTTGCTCCCGTTGGACGCATTCTCTGAACAATCGCGCCATCCTCTCATCAGAACTTGGAGCGGATAGAAATGAGTTTGGTTCTTCTCTGCGGGATTGAGTCCGTCCAGACAACTTGTAGGGATGGTATCGTCTGTCACTCCTAACATTCTCCAAAGGCTGCCTCTGTTCTTCTGGGTGCATGCTGGGGTCAGCCATAGTTGGCCCTTGCCTTGATCTTCCCCTGCTGGGTTCTGTTCTCAGCGCTTCCTCGGGTCCAACTTCGGGCTGGACTCCAGCTCAGCCCCATCTACTGGTGTTTTCATGGTTAGGTAGCATGACAGGCTCAGCTACATCCGACCCCTGCCTGGCACCTCCCCCATCGGGTTCGGTTCCCAGTGTTTCCTCGGGTCGGACTTCGGGCTGAGACCGGGCTCGGCTCCTACCATGGCTGTTTCTGTTGTTAACCTCTTCGAAGAAGAAAGGACTTTGTCGCCTTCCAGATCCTCCAGATTGGGACTCGCCCCATGATTCGGTGTTGCGGTTGGATTCTTCAGCATCCCTTAGGCGTGACATGAGTTGGTCCACCAAGGCTTCTTGTTGAGATGCGAAGCAGTTAGTTACTTCAGCCACAACCCTGTCTAGATCTGCCCTAGTAATTGGTTGTTCCGCGGTGGGGGCTGTTGGATTTGCCTGATTTTCATCTGGTATAGATGTTAAAACGGGATGATTCTCTTGATTTGGGGCCACTGGATCTGGGATACTGCTAGTTGTGACGTTCTTTCTTTTGTTAACATCTCTCTTCTGCCTGGAAGTCATGTTGTCGGAGCAAGGAACGATGCTGTGAGGAAGAAGGTTGAGTAGGAGAAGCTGTAGCTTCTAGTTTGGTTCTCAGTGGAAGCACCAAAAATGTTTGCACAAGAAATGGGCAAACACCTCCAAGTCGTATGAATTAGTTGATTTTATGTTGTTTCTAGTGATTTGGGGGATATACGCAAATATATGAAAAGCAGGGACTAAACTGTAAAAGACACACAGATTTATAGTGGTTCGGCCAGAACGTGCCTACGTCCACTTTATATGTTATTCTCCTTTTTCTTTCAGATTACAAGTACAAAGCTTGGTATACAAGTATATGAAAGTTGTTTGAAAGTTCTTTCCGTGCTTAAGCTCTCAAACTTGTCTGCCATTGTTGTACCCCGGTCCCTCTATTTATAGAGTGAGGTTGGGGGCAGGGGTCTTGGATGTATATAGCTGTTGGTGGTCCTGGGCTGAAGCAATCTGGTCTGGCACATCCGGTCCGGCATGCCTTGGTTCGACCGTGCTTGGGGAAGGTTGATTCGGCAGGGGTTGGTTCGGCAGTGGCTAGAGGGAAGGTTGGTTCGGCCTTGCTTCGTTCGGCAGGGGTTGGTTCGGCAGTGGCTAGAGGGAAGGTTGGTTCGGCCTTGCTTCGTTCGGCAGGGGTTGGTTCGGCAGTGGCTAGAGGGAAGGTTTGATAAGTGTGTTTGATTCGGTGGGACCCTCCCTGTAATAGCTTGGTGGTAATATCCCCAACATTCTAGTGGACGGTCAGATCGTAGGTTTGTAAAGTAAAATTAAAATTAAAAGAGAATTAGTTTAATTATATATTCAAAACTTTGGAATAACATATCTTTCTCGTACGAGGGCAAAATCAGACGAATTTGGTAGCGCCGGAATCGCTACGACGAGTACTACGCAGTGGAGCAATTTTGGGGTCATTCGAAGATCATAAAATTTTTAGATTAAATCGAAGGCAGTCGATTTAATTTAAAATTGGAACGGCTCAATGTTTAAACTCAAGGTGAGTTAATCTCACTCACATCTGGAATTTCCAGTTAATTTTAAATAGTTAAAATTTAAATGAATGATTGATTGGTTGAATGTGGATATTATTATCGGTTTGGATATGATATTTATTGGTTGTGCCAACATCTGTGGATGCAGGGAAAAAACAGGTTAGAGGGATCGCTGGATTACTCACAAATAGAAATTTTATTTATATTCTGTAATATATTTCATTGATATCCTGTGATAGATTGATTTGGAATTTTGTTATGTTGTGTATGGTTGGATAATTATAAATCTGGTTTTTTTAAAATATAAATGAAATAAACTGGGATAAAAAGGGAATTGAAAGTAATTTTGAGAAATGAGTTTAAGGAAATTAAATTCAAGATATTGGTTTAGAATCTGAAGTGTTTAATTATGATTTAAAAAGGAAATGAGGAATGGAAATATATAAACTGGGTTTATAAATGAAATGGAATATTTATCGGTGGATAAATTTTGAAAGATAGATTTTCGGTGGGAATTCCTATATGAAATGCAAATTGTTTAAAAGTAACAGTGAAATTATTTTTAAAATAGATGGAAAATATGTTTTCCCTGGAAGTTAAGTATGATTCCCAAGAAAGCTTTCAAAATATAAATTTGCATTTTAAAAATGTGTTTTAGAATATTTTAGAAAAATACATTATTTTTAATCATTTTTAAGTATAAGTAAATATTTAATTAAGTAATTATGGTATTAAATTATTTTAAGGGTGAATTAGTATTATGTTTTCTAAAGGATATTTTAATATAAATATTCGGTGTAATAACTTTATATAAAAGGGAATTTTTAATTTAAGTTACTCTAGGGTCTTTTATAGATTTTCAAAAGTATAATTTGAGTAAAGAATATAGTAATCATATTTTAAATATTTTAAGTATATCTTGGAAGTGATTTCCAGGAGGTGGGGATGTGTTTAAAAAAAGGTGTTTATTTTTAAAGTGTTGGAAGAAATTTACGGGATTTAAACGTAAATTTGAATTGGGATAAATCAAGCAGGATTTATAAAAAGGTTCTTTGGTTTATTCTAAAGTGGAAGTGTAGTTCCCTGAAAAGCCAAGTACGTTTCAAAGCAGATTTTCAAGTAAAGATTAAAAAGTTTAAATTTGTTTTTAAAGGAATGTTTTAAGAAATTATTATTTAAGTTGTAAAAAATTTGAAATTAAATATCTACTAAATTAGTTATAGTAGTAATTATTTTAAAGGATTAATCAGTCTTGTATTTTAAAAGAATATTTTTAAGATTTATATTTTATAAAATGGATTTATTGTAAAGATGGTTTGGTTAAAGTTTTATTTGAAAAGTATAGGATTTCATAACTTTATTTAGAATTTAGTATGATTTAACCGTTATTTTGAAGAAAAATAGTTTATCTTTATAAAGCAGTTTTATTTGAAACATTTAAAAAGTATGTATATATTTCAAATAAAGTATGTAAATGGCTTTAATTTAAATTATTATAAATCCAAAGTATTTGGCTTGGATGTTTTAAGTGGAAATCAATGTTTGGGAAATTATTCCGTAAAAAGGAAGATGGTTTGAAACTGTTTTCAATGGGTTGAAATGGAAATATATCTTGCAAAGATATTTTGAGGTTAATAAATAATTTGGGAAATTATTTATTGTTTGATGGATGTTTGTGAATGTTAATTGATAGTTAAAGCCAATGCGCTGATCTTTTCGAAGAGACCGGGATCGAGATTAATTTCTCGAAAACCACTTCGATCCGGTTTGTACGTTTTTGTGTGGAAAACAAGAGTTTGGAGTCGAAGATGGAGCAGTGAAGTGCAAGGGATAGTCTCTACTAATCCTGAGGATGATTCCAAAATGGATGTAGTAGGAGTAGTGCCTTCGGTTCCGTTCGAGCCTGGGACGGACTTGTATGGATGAATGCTTTCGGAACATCGTCAGATGGACGATGGGCATTCTAAGTGAAACGTTCTAAAAGTTAACGCTTAGCCTCAAGCCTCATCAACCGGGAATAACTGAAAATCAGGGGATATGCAGCAAGGCTATGTGGGTAGCACCCATTAGGGTTAGGTCATCCCCGTCTAGATGTCCCTTTTTATTCGGCTTAGTGGTGCGGTTGCTGATCCCAACCGTAGGGTGATCTTACTCGGGATTATCCAGTAAGGGGTAGTCTCGGTCTTGTGTTGCAGGGGATTGGGAGTAATCCTCGGTATGGTGATCTAGGCCACGTACTGTGACAGGTGGTACCCTAGTGCCTAGTCATTAGTTAGAAATCCATTCTCCCTACGCGACTCTTGCAAGTTTTGTTTGTATTACCCACTTTGTGGCTAGTAGCTTGAATTTAATCATGTAACAATTTCGGCTATTTTAATAAGTATTTGTATATAGAACCTATTATAATATCAGAGGATTTTTATAAAAATGTTTTAGCTATCGTAAGGTAAAAACGCGACATGTTTATATGTGGTGTGGTCTTACGAGATGCTTTTGATTTTCAAAGGATTTTTGAACTTTAATAATCAATTTGGGCGTATTTTTATCAGCTGGTATTCCAGACTGACTCGTGTATTATTTATTATAATGCTCGGGTCAGACCGAGTATTATAGATTACAGGAAAGGATGCCGTGGAGCTCAGGAGACGAGCTGGAGGCCGAGACGTATTATCCGTACTTGTTTATATCCGCTGCTGTGATTTGTTTGAAATTGTTAGGCTGGTAATTGATGTTTGATTGTGATACTCTGATGATGTAATATATAAACGGATATAGTTTCATTTTGTGTAAAGATCTGTTATTAACTATTATATTTTGTGCCGCTGCGATTGTGAGATTCTATTATTGTTAGTTCCTTCTTTCTTCTATCTTCTTTCTTTTCCCTAAACTATCTGTCTTTTCCGGCACTCGATCGTCAGCATATTATACTGTAGGGTATTTTGTGTCGATTTTCGAGGGTCGAGAAGGGCGGGTCGTCACAGCTATAAGCAATCAAATGTCTGACATTTGATTGTTTATTCAGTCGTTCGAATGAAAAGTATTCTGTTAAAAAATTTAACCAAATTTTATTTTATTATTTTTTAACTCAACTATTGAAACAAGATTTATACATAATTTATATGTGTGTGTATATATATTAATAAATAGAAACAATTTTAGTTTTAATGGCCGAATGGCCTAGGCCAATTATGGTATCTAGAAGGAGTGGTTAGCTTTGTTTCAAAGCAAGGAGGTTTCTTTGGATCATAAATCATAAGTGGTTTTGACTTTACTGAAGGAAGGCTATTGTTACTATTGATTTTATTTCTCGTATGCAACCACAAAAGGTAATCAGGGTTCTTTTGATGAAGTATAAATTTTCCCCTTATCTACACTGTCCCACCCTTATCTCCATTTTCTCTAAAATGATTGTGTCGTGTCATTCTATTAATTTGCGTTGAGAATATTTCAAATTATTGAATTTTTCATTATGTCATATCATGTAACCATCAAAAGTAATTTATTCTATAAGTCTTTTTCCTTTAGGTGAGTATTCAATAGATTCCTTTGATGAAGAAGATGTTATTCTAATAGAGGAGGAGGAGATGTTTCTAAAACCCATTTATGATGCAAAAGTGTTGATGACAAAAACTTTCTAAAGTTATAAATAAAAACGGGAAAGCTAATAATAGATAGGATATTTTAATTTGATGATTTATAATGTAGTTTTATTTTTAAGTAGAAAATGAACCACCTTATTATTTTGAGGCCAATTTTAAATTATTTCAGTAAAAGAACAAAATGCTAATTTTTTTCTTAGATTATAAAAACATTTTCACAAAGAGGTTTTGTGAAAATATCTACAACTTGATTTTAGGGTTAACAAATTCGAGTGATACGATGCCTTTCTTAACAATATCACATAAGAAATAATGTCTAATGTCAATGTGTTTTGTACGTGAGTGATCGATTGGGTTTTCGATAAATTTATAGCACTAGTATTATCGCAATATATGGGTGAATTTTGTAACAAAACGTCAATGTCTTGACGTATTTGTTGCATGTAATAACTTGTGCATATGCTAAAGTTGCAGAAATATATTCCGCTAGCTTCACACGATGAGAGTGAAACACGGTTTTGCTTCTTACTAAACCATGACATAAGAGACTAGCCAATGAAATGGCGTGTAACACTCGTACCTTCACAATCCTTTTTTCATCCTATGAAATCGGCATTGTTCTATGATACGAGTTCAAAGGGGCAACCTTTCAGATAGAAAAATCTATGGTCTCTTGTATTTGTTAACTAGTGCAAAATCCATTTTACAGCTTGTAAGTGTGATTCTTTAGGATTTTCTTAGAATCTAATGCACAAACAAGCACTCGTCGCTAAATCAAGTCTATAAGCCGTTAAATAAAATGTTAATTAGGTTTTTAACTAGCAGAATTCAAAAGAAGTTAGAACATTCAAACTAAATACGAACGACATGAGACTTGGCCGGAAGACCTAAAAGAACATAACGAATGAACCCTAGGAATATGGAATGAAAATAAGACAAGTGTTTGGATTGGCGTCCAAATTATTGACTAGCTGGTACTTCAAAGCACTTGCATTATTTCCTTAGATCACTTCTAAGCTTATCTATTAAATTTGATAACATTCCGAGCATCCGAGTTGAAGAAGTCGGGACTTGCCTTATGCAAGTTATAGTTCGATCTAACCTACTAGTGATTCATCGTCAAAATAAGTCAACAAGTCACGAAATTGCAATGAAATCCCATTAGCAGATAAGGAAGTCTGTGGGATGAAAGTTATTTTAGAATTGCATAACAATTTGGATCGGTATCGATCTGATCCAATTGGATCGGTACCGATCCAAATAGTTAGCTCGGTTTACTTCCAAAATTTATGTGCTTCCTCATAGTGATGATTTGAAGCCTCTATTGGTCTGGTTTCAATCTAAGTGCTCTCAAAACTCTATATGCACCATCATACCTTCAATAGAAAGGGTGTTGGCTGTTCTGATCACTAAAGCAACTCTGTTACGAAGATTCTTCAACTTTCTTCTCCTTCATAATGGCTGCCATAGGACAATTGAGATCCTTCCTTTTGTCTCCATCAATGGTGGTCTGATCTCTCTTTATTCAACTGTTAGAATTGTAGTCAATTGAGACTTATGATCGATGCTCAATTTAATAACAAAATTATAAAGTGGACGTAGACTTTGTTAACAGCCAAATCACTATAAAAATCTCTAGTTCATTTACTTTTTGTATGGTTTATTATTGATTTTTTCCACCTTATTTGCCTTGATAAACAAGGTTGGTGCTTTCATATTTAATTCAAAGCGTTGATCCCTTTTTTGAGTTAATATTTTGGTGCTTTCACTGAGAACCAAACTCAGGCAAAGATCGAGCTATCTACTTTGGATCAGATAAGTTCAGAAGTTAGATCCTTAATCTCTGTTCAAAAGGTCTGCTGCTAAGAATCAATGGCTCCGGGAACAAAGAGAACTACTTCTGAAAGATCCATAGGGGTGGTAGTATCCAGAGAAGAGATAATCATCGGCAAATCAAAGCAAATGGCACGAACGCAGGAGATCAGGTGCCAGGATCCTCTAATCAATGTGAAGTTGTTACTGAACAAAATGGTTGATGAAATCAATCATAAAAATGAAAGCATTCAGAGAGATCTTATGGAAGAACTTAATGCCCTCTTGACCTTCCAATCACATCCTGCTCCAAGGCAGAACCCACGGTTGTCATAGAACAAGAAAATTCTTCCTTTTCTGGCCTAAACAGAAGGAATGGGAAGCAGCCGCAGAAAGGAATTATAGGTGGAACCGTGGAAATAAACATAGAAGGAAACACAAGCACTCCACCGACCGCAAGGCAACTAGCTACAAACTTAAATCTAGGAGCAAAAACTCCACAGGAGGATATAGCCGTGGACCTCTCTGATTCAGAAGATGGAGAGAAACTTAATGACGGCAAGTTGGAAGGAAATGCCAATGCATTTGATAATGCCAGAGAGATCCAAACTGCCCCCAACTAAGCCAACCGCAAGCCAACAGAATCATGAGGGAGTGGCTCTCCCAAACACAGGAGAGCCTAGGCATCATCTCACTCATCAAGATCGTTTGCAAAGCTAAACACTTGGTATAGTTACTGATAGCTGACCCCCGAATTACTGGACATCTGAGGCATATATCGCGGACATGGTCGAGCGACTGATAGATGAAAGTAAGAAAAGAAAGGATAATGAATAAGGATCAGCTTCAAGTCAGACTCCTTTCACCGACGATATTTTGAATGAGAGGTAGCCAGAAAAGTTCACTCTGCTAACTATTCAGTCCTATGATGAAACGAGAGACCCGAAACCCCATCTATATAAGTACAGTTGGTACGTGGATGGAGCAAATGCTTTAGACGCCATTCGATGTAGATGTTTTCCAATTTTTCTGAATGGAATTGCTTCCATGTCGTTCACTAGGCTTCCGCCAAGATCCATCTCCACTTTCGATTAACTAGCAAAAAGATTCTTTGATCAATTCAGACTCCATATGGTGCAGCCTAAAGATGTGATGTTCTTATCTGGTCTATTCTAGGGAAGAAATGAATCTCTGGAATCCTTCATGAATCGGTTCAACACCGCGATGACAGAAGTAAGCAATCAGAATGAGGGTATGGTTTTTATGGCCTTGGTTTGTGCCATTCACCCCGAAAGTTAATTCGAAAAAATGGATCAAAATGAAGCAACCTACCACTAGGAAAGACTTCAGCCATAAGGTGAGTCAATACTTGATATTGGAAGAGCCGCTAGAGTTATAAAGGGAATATATAAGCTTAGAACCGATGAACATTAGGCAGAGTGGAATAGCGATGAACTAGGACATAAATACCTCCAGGACCGCTGAAGGAAGTGCGGAAAAGATGGAAATTAGAAAAGGAAAAATCAGGATTCCAACAAACGAAATGAAAACAATAACTGGCTTAAAGGCTTCAGGCCCGAAAATTACACCCCGCTCAATGATACTACGGAAAACATCTATATTGCAACACAGGAGCCAGAGGAGTACAAGAAACCCATAAAAAGGAAGCAACTGAATAGAAAAAACTTTCCGTGAAGTACTGTCGCTTCCACGAAACACATGGCCACAACATGAATAAGTGTCGTCACCTAAAGAACTTGATTGAGGAGCCGATCCGAGAAAATAAGCTTCAGCATTATGTGATAAATCGCAAAATCCTGACCAACCCATGGCTTTCCAAGCTCCTAGGGATCGAGGAAACCAAGCTAGAACCAGCAAAAGGGATCTAGATGAAATGAACAGAGTCTCATCATTGGAATGATATCTGGAGGACCTCATCCCTCTCGGAGGAGTTAGGGAGAAATGGAGTAGTAAGCAAGCTCATTAAAACATGCTCCGAAGGATTCGTGCCTCGCGATTGAAAATGGAACTCCTTCCCAGCAGCAGAGAACCATGAACGATGATATAGTATTTTGAAATTGAGACATTGAAAGGATTGAAGCTCCAACTCTCAATCCCATTGTCATGACAGTAGGGATTAGACTCGCCATGGTCCGATGAGTATTAGTTGACAGCACACCTTTGATCTGATGAAGATCAGCATGAAAGACATATCTGCCTGCCAAAAAAAATTTCAAAGATTCATTGATGAATCTAAACAACCCGTCGGAACGATTGACTTGCCCGTAGAACATGGAGAAGGCAACCGAAGAGTCGCCTACGTCTAAACTTTCGTGATCGTAGATGAAGCCTCTACATACAATGCCTTCTTAGGACGGCCCACACTAGCAGATTTTAGAATTGCTTTAGCCCAGTGATGCCTTACCATGAAATTCCTAATAGAGAATGGAGTTGGAGTGATCAAAGGAGATAAACTGCCACTAGGAGTGTTATGTCGTAGAACTACGCGAATTCAAATGAAAGGAAGGGGGAAAGAATGTGGGGAGAGCTCTCCACATTTGGGAACCTGCTGAATAAGAACTACAGAGCCGCCCCTGGCTTAGGGACCATAGGCAATTTGATAAGGCTTTAGACCATAGAAAGAAGAGTTCAGCAGAGGATCGGGCAGCACAAGCAGAATTGACGGTTTCTATCCCAGTCGACATGGATGATCCAGCGCAGGTCTTGAAAATTGGATCATGCCTTGGAAACAAGATGCAAATGGAACTCAATGAATTTCTTCATGCCAACTTAGATGTGCTCACTTGGACACATTCCAATATATGTAGGGTGTCACTGAAAATTACATGTCACAGGTAAAGCAGAAGAGGTGTAGCCTGGTCCCCGAGCAGTCCAAGGCGCTGAGAGAAGAAGTAGACAAGCTGATGGACAATGGTTTTATCTGTGATGCTACGTACTTCGAGTGGGTACCTAACCCGATTTGGGTCAAGAAGTCTAAAGGGAAATGGTGAACTTGTATTGACTACTCGGACTTAAACAAAGCCTACCCAAAAGACAGCTTTTCCTTGCCCAGAATTGACCAGCTTATAGACGGGACTGCTGGACATGAATTGCCATCATTTATGGACACATAATAGGGATAAAACCAAATCAGATGCACGAACCTGATCATGAAAATACCAGCTTCATCACCGATCTAGGATTATACTACTATAGGGTAATACCATTCGGTGTAAAGAATGCTGGAGAATCCTACTAAAGATTAGTAAATGCCATGTTCAAGCGTCAGATCGGAAAAACCATGGAAATCTATATGGATGACATGTTGTTTAAATCGCGAATAGCTACCAATCACTTGGATAATCTTACCGAAATGTTTGAAATACTCCGAAAATATGGGACGAAGCTCAATCCACTCAAATGCCACTTCGAGGTAGCCTTTGGAAAGTTCTTGGGATTCATAGTGAGCACAAGAGGCATCAAAGCAAATCCAGAGCAAATTACTACCCTATGAGAAGTCAATGCCCTAAAGAACAAGAAGGAGTTACAAAACCTAAATGAGAATGTCACAGCGCTAAGCCGGTTCATCTCAAAAGCCACCGACAAATGTATATCATTCTATGATGCACTAAAGAAAAGAAAGATGAACATCGAATGGAATGAGGCTTTTAAAACTGTGTTCGAAGAGTTGCTGAAATCCCGCCAATCCTATCAAAACCAATAGACCGAGGGGACTTGTTTATCTACTTAACAATCTCACCTCAGGCATTAAGTACTGCTCTTGTACATGAAGAAGCTAGTAACCAATGACCCATATACTACATTAGTAAACAGTTCCATGGAGTTGAAAAAAATTATCTGTATTTCCAGGCACACCCGATGAAAGTATTGATCGATCAACCCTTAAGGTAAGTATTGTATCGTCTCGAGACTTCTGGGTGGCTCATTAAATGGAATATCGAACTGAGTCAATATAAAATCACTTACCATCCTAGAAGGGAAATCAACGGGCAAGCATTGGCAGATTTCTCACCGAATTTACCATACCGGATGATAAAGAAGAAATTACACCGAAAGTGGAAACACGATGGAATCTCTTCGTCGATGGTGCATCTAATAACTTCTGCTCGGGGTAGTGCTTGAAACTCCTGAAGGACGAGCGGTTTTCTATGCCTTGTGATTAGAGTTCCCAACGACAAATAACAAAGCAGAATACGAGACATTGATAGCTGGGTTAAAAACTGTGAAAGAGCTGCAGAGAAAGTCCATACACGTCTATAGTGACTATCAGTTAGTTGTTTGTTAGGTGAAAGGCGAACAGCAGACTCAAGGTGAGAACCTTATCCCATACCTATGTAAAGTGCAAGAGTTGCTAAACGACATCGAATATTACACCATAACTCACATCCCGAGGGTGCAAAACATAAAGGCTGACTACTTAGCTAAACTGGCCAGTTTTGGAGAAGCTCAATCGTTGGGACTAGTCACTGTTGAAACCCTGACCACTCCAACCATAAGCGAAATTGATATCAACTGGATTTTTGAAACCACCATTGAACAAGAAATATGGATGACACTAATCAAAGACTACTTGCTTACAGGAACACTTTCCGCATATAGGAACTAGTAGAAAAAGCTTCTTTGGAAGGCATTGCGATTTATAATACAAGATGTGATACTCTACCGAAGCGGATTCTCTACCCCCTTGCTTAGATGTGTGATCGATGATGAAGCTCAAAGGATCCTGAGAGAAGTTTGTGAAGGCGACTACGGGAGACCATATCGAGAGGCGAACCCTTGCAAAGAAAATCCTTCGATACGGGTTCTTCTTACCAACAGTAAACCACGATGAAGCATATTACGCCAGATGGTGCAACCGATGCCAAAGATTACGCAAGATGAAAAGAACTCCCTCGACAAAGCTAACGCAGATGATCAGCCCATGGACGTTTGCAATATGGTATTGATCTGATTGGGTATTACCAATAGCTAAAGGAAGGGCTATATATGCTATAGTTGTCGTTGACTATTTCACCAGTTGGGTCGAAGCGGAACCACTGGCCACCATTACTATAAAGAAAGTCATTAACTTTTTAACTAAAAACATTATTTGCAGTTTTGATGTGCATAGAAAATCATCACTGATGATGGGATCCAATTTGAAAGCGTCGAGTTCAAACACTTTTGCAAACGCTTCCACATCGAGAAGAGTTTTCCACAGTCACTCATCTACAAACAAATGGGCAAGTGGAAGCAATAAACAAGATCATTAAGTCCACCATCAAAAAGAGGCTAACTAAAGCTATAGGAAATTGGGTTGATGAACTTCCACTCGCACTATGAGCTTACAGAACAACACACAAAGCAGCAACTGGGCTCGCCCCGTTCGCCTTGGTGTATGGTTCAGAAGCAATGATCCCCATCAAACTTGAAGTCCCCTCTCATCGAAGGTAGAATTTCAATCAGAGGCAAAATGAGCAGCTCATACTCGAGTCGCTTGACATGATCGACGAGAAGAGGGAAGAAGATGAGTTAAGGGCCGCTGCTCACCAAAAAAAGGATTATATGGTACTTCAACTCTAATGCTCACAACCAAACCTTCTAAGTGGGAGTCCCCATCCTCAAACGAGTCTATCGCGTACCGGGAAGCTTTGGACCAAAATGGGAAGGGTCGTATGTAAACAGCTAAAAGTTAGGGGATGAATATTCAAATTGACAACCGTTGATGGAATCCTAATTCCCCGAGCATGGAAGAGCGAATCGCTGCGTAGTTACTTTATATGAAACTATCTTATGTACTTTTTATTTTCAACAAATAAGCCATCCTAGAATACTAGAGGCATTGTAAATAGGCAGAAGTTGCCCAACTTTTCTTAATAAAATTGCTTTGCATTCTGAACTAATAAAACCATGTTCATGAAAGTAACTTGCTGAGTTGATCGAGTCAAATCGGCTCAAAACCAACCAATCGCTGCTTGAGATAGTGTAACCATGCTTAAATATTCCCCACTTGCCCGTCGGTTCAACGTAAGAAAATCGATTCAAACTGTTGCCGGTCCCCGCCTTCTAAGAACCGGTGTAGCTTCAGTGACGCCGGGAATGCCAAAATTAAAGCCGCGCATCACATCTTGGATTGTGGAATCACATCTAGGAAAACACAACCTTAAAAGTCGCATATCCCATAAGCTGCACATTACCTTTTGAGCTGTGGAATCACGCTCTTAAAGCATAAACTCCTCACGTTGCCCAAAGATTGGTAATCTCAAGAAACTCCAAACCGTTACGGATCGATGGGTCATATCATCCCAAAAGCCTCGTATCCCATAAGTTGTACGCACTCTTAAAATCCATGCATTTCATAAGTCGTGCACACTCTTAAGTACCGGTATTGCCTCGGCAATGTCGGAAACTCGTCCATTGCAGGAATAACAAGAATAAACTCATTCCACTATCGACAGCAATAGGTATGAATTAAACAGTGTCAAACAACTACAAGTCAGTAGAGAATTTCGATTGTTGACTCACAATATATCAGAAATCAAGCCGCTCAAATCAAAGGTTCCTGAAGATAGGAACTGCAAAATAGGTCCAATTATAGACATCTAAAAAATCACTTGTATCTATCGGTCATTTTTCAAGTGTTCGAAGTAAGTAGCCCCATGAACTGGAGAGCACACATCGATACTCAAATTAAAAAATACTCAAAAACAAAAACCAAGTATTTCACAGTTCTATTACTCTAAACAAAGAATTTTGGCAGTAACTACAAGACTAGATAAAAATAGAAGTAAATAAAATTGACATAAGTGCATGAAACACAGATAAGTAGACGGGTAAAGTCACACTCAAAATATCAACATTGTATCTATTACTTATATTGGAAAGAAGAATCCACCCTCTTCTTTAATCAACACGTGGCAATACATAATTTTTACAGACATCCTTCGCACCTTTAAGAACGGTTACCTTCATCTCTATTTCTTCTTCTACAACCGTGTACCATCTTCTTCAAATACTCTAAAATAAAATACCCAAATCAAACAAATCGAACGGAAAAATTAGAGGCAATCTGGAAGAAATAGTTATTCATCGCGAGTGCCTTTCACCTTATGCGATAATGGACGATAATACAAATCATAATCTTCTACCTATGGTAATTTATGAAGTCTTCATCTGTAATATTTTTCATTTTTTATGTGGTTGATGATCGTGGCTGACTGTAAAATGGTAAACCTAAAAATTAAACTATGTTGTCAACATGATATCTTCTCGGATTTGCTTATTATACTTTAATTAAAGATAAGTAAGAATGGCGAACTATTATTATTTTCCAAATCTAACATATATTTTTACATTTATCTTAGAACATTTTCTACAACCAATTTAGATTGAGTATCATGTCTCAGTAACCGTTGTATGTTTTTGTTTAACTGTCCATAGTTTTATTGAATATTAATATGACTCATCCTTACCTGGCTATAGTTTCTCTTTTCAACATCCAAATTGACAATTGCCAGCAATGTATTATACTTAAAATAATCTAAGTGCTAATTTTTTAATCATTGGATTTTTAGTTCTAATGGAATTTTAATTTTAATTTTAATTTTCCAAATCCAATTTAAGTTGACCAACCCAAAAGGTAAATGACGATGTGAAATTCATTATCCATATGCGCATAAGATGTAATCGTATCTAACTTGGTTTTAAGTCCATATTTTAGAATATAATTATGAATATGCATTCAAAAAAATAGGTGGCCTTATAAAGTTTAAGATGCGTTTCATGAAGGGAGAATATATAAATAATTTTAATATCTTCAACGGGATTTGAATCATGATTCAAATTGGGAAAGTTACAACATAAAAAATGTTTGGGTTGCAAATTAAATTTTATTTGCACATGGTATCTTCTCATCATTTGTATGACCTTTTTTGTGCTTTCTTTTTTAGAAAATAAAACTAATTTCAACACTTTGATTTTGATTGCAAACTCTCAAATTTGAGAAAATCATCCCGAATTGAGGGGTTTCCATTTAACCAATGATACCGTTTGTGCATATATTTGGAAGATGTCATTGCAAGTTTAATTTATGTTATTTTCATAACTTAACACTTCATAAAAACCTTAAACTTAAGATATTTTATTCATTTTTTATGCATTTGGGGAATGTCCTTGCACATATAGCTGGACGATTGCATGACAGTTACTTAACATTGAAATCTTTCTCTAAACATACATAATATAATACGGACCATTGCCACTGAATTGAATAAATCTTTGAGCTTAGCTGATTGCATTTTATATTACTGAAAAAGTCTAATTTTATAATTAATTCAATTCAAAGTTTAAAAAAACCTTTGGTGTAGAAAATCATTTTTCAGCAAATGAATAGAATTCATCTTAAGGTAATAGGGTAGTAATAAATGGGATAAGACTGCCTAAACTTCCAGCAACTGTTAATGTTGTCTAATTATATCAACCATTTAATTTTACAGCAACAATAATCATATAACCGCCTTTAGGCAATCATTGTTATTTGCATGAATTAATCAATACAACTGGAAGTCCTTTAATGATTGTTTTAAAAAGTTGTACCCGCTGTTTAAATTCTAATGGAATTTTCATTTAAATTTTCCAAAACCAATTTAAGTTGATCAACCCAAAAAGTAAACGACGATGCAAAATTCATTCTCCATGCGCAAACAAAATGTATTCGTATCTAACTTGGTTTTAACTCCATAATTTAGAATATAATTCTGAATATGCATTCAAAACAATAGGTGGGCTTATAAAGTTAAAGACGGGTTTCATGAAGGGAGAATATATAAATAATTTTAATATCTTTAAAAGGATTTGAATCATGATTCAAATTGGGAAAGTTACAATATAAAAAATGGTTGGGTTGCAAATTAAATTTTATTTGCCAATAAATGGACAAAACATCAAAATAATTGTTTACATTCAGTAAATGCTCAAATAATGAACCTAAGACTATACGAAGAATATATTTATTGAAAAGTTAAGTGTTTAAAATGGTTAAAATGCAATTTGTTTCCAAATCAAGAAGTCTTGGATGTAGGGCGTTAGAAAACAAATTCTACAAAAAACCGTTTAAGTGCTTAGTTACTTGGCTTTTAAGCAACTCTGACTTCAGTCATTTAAAGGTGTTATCTACAAGTACTCATACTTATACACAGTGAACAAGTTTTTTAAAATCTAATTCTTGGCTAATTCAACTAATTGATTTAGAAAATTGATTGGAATAATTGTACTACCTAGCTAACATTCATTTATAAACATATAACTGTACCTTATCATTCCACAAGAATTGAAGAACGTATGTAAATCCAACTAGCTAATGAATCAACCATGTCAAACAATGAATATTAAGATCTAATGTGAACATGAATATCTGAAGAAAAAAAATTCAAGGATTATTGCCAAAAAGATAGAGAAAGTATGTGTGTTGTGTGCATTCATACTATATTTCATCTCCTACAATATTATAACATCTGTATATATTTTTTGGTTTTAAATGAGGAAATCACCATTAAGTCAACATATTACAAACAAGTAGCTAAACAAATAATGATTCAAACTTATATGGATTTACCTTAATTTGCAAATATATTTTAGATTTTAGATTAAATTATGCATTGCATGTGTTATTTCAAAATCTTTATAATACAAATTATGTAAATGCGTTGGTATTCTATGTTGGAGGATTAATATAAATCCCTGTAATACATGAACAATAAAGCAGAAAAATGATTTCACTTACTTGAATGATCTAAGTAGTTAAAGATTTAAAATAGGTGAGAACTACTGAGTATATGATGAATGCTTAAGTTTATTTTCCTCTAACTATTGGATTTTGAATTGCTATATTAATTGTATATGTTTAAACGAACAATTGGTTGTATGTTACTATGCTCCACATTTTATTATTTGTCAGAAACATTCTTATGGTGAAAACAACTGCAGTGATTCAAGCTTTTCATACAAGATCTACATACGCTCATAAACTGATATATTACATCACTTCTAATATGTTTTACACAATCATATATGTTGAGTATATCGATTTTGAAATATAGTTGGCTACTGTAATTATACACGGTATAATTGGTGATTGTATCATAAACAACAAACTTATATAACCAACTCTATCTATGGAAATAAATGTACAATGTAATAAGTGGTGCATGTCGGATCATAATGTATTTTTCCATAAAGTCCAACCTTTTCTAACTGCCTTGAAAGTTAAACATTAAAGTAAGTGAAATTTATGAGGATGTCGTGTTTTGCCATTGGTCAACACTACTATCTCATTAAAATGTACCCACTTCCACTGGTTAACAATGAACCAACTCACAGTCGGTTTTCAAAGATAACGTGGTACTCAGCAACAGTTGCAAAAATGAACTTACACATATTTGAATACCCCTCAGCCATTGGATCTATCCTTTCATACCACAAACAAAACGTTTAATGCTCTAAAAAAAATCTTCTACGAAGGTTAGCTTAAATGGCCGCTCTCTTTGTCTTACAAATCTATCACTGTGTGAAGTATAATTTACACAATTACCATGTTTTATATGACTTTAAACTTCAACCATTTTTTATATACCACCCACGGTATATATCATCGTACACCATCTTCTCCATTACTTTGTCATAGATATTAGCATAGCCACATAATGCCAACTTCTTTCTGAATTGGCTAATGTTCCTAACTGAGATTGCATTCAAGTTAGAATTTCTATAATTTTGAATTCAACAACAAAAAACAAAAAACGAGGTGTACTCAATAAATCTTTAACTACTTGATATCAATGTGTATAAGTTGAAATTTTTGTCAAATTTCAATCTACATACTACTGGTTTGGACTACTGCTTTTCATAAAGTAATTAAAAAGCACATCGTGGTGTCTAAAGGGTATGCCGAACAAATATTTAGACATGTGTGAAGAACTATGTTTGTACAAAACTGATGGTTTATCGTTCACCCATCCCCACCCTCAATGAAGACACAATGATAATTATGTGTCAAGATACTGAAGTGAAAAGGCTTTTAAGTACTGTATGTTATATTTTAAAATATTTATTTGATTTTATTAACGATGACATACTAGCGCTAGGTGTTGAAAAAGTATTGATTCTTAAGAGGTCGATGGTTAAATGCGTTTCAATTCTTCAAATGCAAATAATTGTGACAGAAAATACATCTAACCGACATCAAGTATTGTGTTGTTGAACCTTCTTTTTATTTCATGTATTACACATGAGATTTATTCTATTTAGTTAATAGTCATATTACACGCTTATGGTTATGTTCAAGCTATGTATCATGCATTATGGTTCAGTTACACTCGATTTTATTAGTTGCGACCAATTAATGTATATTTCAATTGTCAGATAAAGTTGATTATAGAAAAAAAGAAGCACGATTATGATAGTATACGTCCTATAAATTTAGATTAATTAGTTACATTTTGATATGTTATAGTACGTTTATCCATTATGCGAAAAAAATATAAAGGAGATAAAATAATACATATATAAGTTGTTTGGTCATGCAAGATGAGACACATTTAATCAACTTAAGATCATAGAAATATGTGCACACAAGTGATTTTAGTTGAATATCCCAATTTAGTGGTGATAACCTTTGTTGTTATTGTAGTGGTATATATTATATAGGATATCATGAAATGTTTATAGTTTCAGAAAAGAGCTGTAAATTGTTTCTTAAAATTTTAATTACAGAACTTAGAGTTATTAAAATGATTATGAGAGTACTTAATTGAATTATCATAACATGATTGATGGGCGTATAATTATGTTATCCATCAAGTATGTTTACAAAGACACAATTCTTGCACCTTCTCTGGTAAGCCCTCCTACTTGGACTGGGAATAAATAATTTAATTTAGGAGATTATTTGAATGGTGATTTTTTTTGTATATTACATTCATATCCCCTTAATGCAAATCAATATGTTAATCTATGGTGGATTTCATAGAAATTTTGAGTTAGGAAATACTACAGTACAAAACAAGTTGTTGAATGCTTATAGATTATGCAGCATATGCCTAATTATGAAATTTGCATAAAATGCATAGAAAATGGATAGATGGAAAAAAAGTTAGGATGATGATGGAAATAAGAGTGAAGAGATATGCAACTTTGAGTCAGTTTGAGGTTACCAATAAAGCTCATGTTTTGGTTTCAGGTGGTAATTCTTGATTAGAATTTGAGGTACCGTTACAGAGATTAGTATGGCTTCCAAGGGATAGAAGATACAATGGGTTAGCATATGATATTGATACCTCATCATGTCAGACTAAAAGATTTCAATTTTAAATATGCAATTAATCTTCATTATGTCTCAATTTTTTTAATCTTATATTGCTGTTCACAAATTGTATCCACTCATTCTTATTATTTTCTATGAACCGTGTGATTCTCTATTTTAACAACAGAAAACATTTATTTCGTTTCTTTTAAGAGTGGTAATAGTTTCGAACAGGCTCTGCATAATTGGAACCAAACTAAATCAATGCATGTTTTATTTGTTACTCATTTT
The DNA here is from genome assembly GCA_030765085.1 of Allium cepa. Lineage (NCBI taxonomy): Eukaryota > Viridiplantae > Streptophyta > Magnoliopsida > Asparagales > Amaryllidaceae > Allium > Allium cepa. The sequence goes on from CM060934.1 coordinate 694,616,025, forward strand.
ACTCAACAACACTGACATGGAAAACGATTATCATGTCCCTGATAATGTTGTATTTTTGGATTACACAACTTTTACTGCCAATTCCAATCCCTTTTTATATGGATACTTGCTACTCATCACATGTTATCACATTCCAACACCCGCATCCTTTAGTAATAATTAAACTCTGTATTTATTTGTTTTCACATATTTTACGAAAATGCTTTATTGGTTTATCTTTATTTATAACATTAACTGAAAATCAGGTCAGTATATTCCTTTAACTGGTGATAATTAATTCCCCTATTTGATTTTTCTGTATTTTATTTAATTTGATCAATTTCTTCAGTTGGTTAATTAAGAGAAAGTGTGGCTCATGTCCTTAATAAGTTTCAAAATGGATAAATCATTCTTTCAAAATAAACTTACATTCTAGCCCCTATTTTCAAATCCGTTTGTGCCAAAAGACCCAAATACTTTTTACGTTTTTAACATTTCAAACGCGTATAACTTTCTATAGAAATATCACTTCAGCATTCAGTTTTCATTAAACAATCACAAATTTTACAATTTTTTAAAATGAAATCCATTGCCCATACCAAAAAAAATCATATTTGCAATAAGTTTGCAATTATTCCATATGTCTGTAGAAAATTCTGCAATTTTAGGAAAGACATCAATTTTTCTTAAAATGTATGCAATTATTACACACAATTGCAGAAAAGTGTAACTACACCATATAATTGCAGACTTTCTCTGCATTTATTCATAATAATTGCATAGATATCAGCAATTATTCTGAATAATTGCATTTAATTCAGAAAATATTCAGAATAATTGCATTCTTATCGGCAATTATATAATTCATTTATCATAGGTAATTAAAATTTGAAAAACTTCTATTTAAGACAGAATTGTATACTTGCGCTTTTATGCAATTAAGTAGAATAATTGCAGACTTTTCTGCAGCTAAGTAGAATAATTGCAAACTTTTCTTCAATTATTCCATATAATTGTGTACTTTTCCGCAATTATATTGAATACTTGCAAAAAAGTCTGCAATAATTCTACTTAATTGCAGAACAATGTAAATGTACCATATAATTGCAGACTTTTCTGCAATTATTATATATAATTGTAGAACTGTCTATAGCTACACCATATAATTGTAGAAAATTTGTAAAACATCAATGGTAAAATCTAATAGCTTGACTTGCTATTATTTTTACATATGCATAATGCCACTCATTAGAAAGATAATAAAAATTGTGATTTAATGGTGGAAACGGTTTGTTAATCCGTCATTTCTAAAAACAATATTGTGCTTTTAATATTGATAATTAATGGGGTGCAAATTTTAATTATAAAATCCACAGATTAATTTAAAGGACAAAAGTTTGTATAGTTTTAGCCTCAAGGACACGACCTCGATATTTTTGCCATAAAAACAAACATTCTCCTAAAAATTAATCATAAGGACAAAATTCTTCTAAAATTATTTATAAGGATAAATATTCTTCCAAAACTGGTTCAGAAATAAAAACTGGTACCTAAAAACTGCTATCGATAATTATAAACTGAAACCTAAAAGCAGCTATCAATAACTAAAAACTAATACCTAAAGAAATTTCTCCTTCGGGCTAAAATACCGAAGGTCTGTCCTTAGAGACTAAAACGCTGAGAAATTTTAGCCTTGACAATAATTTCCTGATTTAAAAATAGGGATGCAATTTATATCTTTTTTGGAGGATATTTTGTGTGTTAAGTTTGATTTTATGGATGTGTCCCTTATTTTCACAGTAATTAATGCATTTCACTGGCTTACCTTTATTTTCAATTGGTAATGTTTACCACCATATTTGTTTATTTTAACACCAAAGAAAAGGCAATCATGTTTGAATATATGTTTTTATAGAAATGTTTTGATTTTGAGTTGTTTAATCTGGCCGTAATAATTATGTCGTACCCATTCATAAAACTTATCGAACAAAAAACCAATGTTCTCCATCTTTAGTAATTGATGATTTTCTCATATACCTTCCAAGTATTTAAAGCACTACAGATGCAAGCTCATCACTAAACATCAATACATCGTATTATTTGTATGTCCCTTTATTAATTTTGTAGTCTTTGTACTAGTTAAATGTATGTATTTATCGTAGACTCCGACCCTCATAACACAATTGTCGCAATTTAATAATTGTCGTTTGGCCGTTTATTAAATTTGAGATTTAATGGTGAAAACTATTCTTAAATTCAATCAATCTATAAAAAATATCACATCTAAAAGATTGAAAATAAATGAGTTGGTGAACACTAATAATTGTCGGGTGTGACGTTAAAGAGCCCGTTAAAAAGGCAGAGACCCAATTTGTATAATTAGTGAGGCAGAGACCCGCAATAATATTCAATTATTAAATTGGAACTCGAGATTAATATTAAGTCTCATATTCCTATTGACTTTAGAATATGCACTGTAAAAAATTCATTTAAAAAGCATGCTTTTTTATTCAATAACCATTTTATTTGACAAAAAAATCTAATTTAATGGTACATGGTGATTTATCAGCAAAATGATGTTGCGTGGTTCCAGTAGTTCATAGAAAAAGGAAAAGCAATTAAAGTTCTTAGACGAGAGGTTATGGTTGGGATGAGTGCGTGGAACCAGTGTGAATTGATGGACTAGAAGATATGATCATGATTTCCATATTTTAAAATTTGTGATATGTTAAAGGCCCGTTTGGTTTATTGTTTTTAGTTTTGTGTTTTCATCCAAACCAAAATGCACACTTCTTATGTATTACTGGAAAACAGACAATTTTGAAAAATGAAATTAACATAGAAAATATAAAACATGTTTATTGCTTTTTCATGTTTTGGGACATAACAAAATGACGAAAATAATTCATCTCCTCCATTGCCTGTCCATCATCGCAACAGTTAAAATTTGTAAAAAGGATCTTATATTTTCACCTCAAACTTTCGCACAAGAATATTTCTTTTACATCTTAAACTTTCATATAATTTGCCATTATTTAGTGTAGATTTTTGATAACTTGGAAAGAATTAAGTAGAATCTAAAATTTCGCTTTGATAAAGGGGAATTAAAAAAGTTTCACATTCAATTTTTGGAACTTGAATTAACATTCTTTTGCCAGTAGTTAGCGTTCAAACAGTCTTGAGATGGATGGTGCCTATAGTCATACATCATCATTCACTTTATTGAATTTCTTCATATTTTATTAATGGTGATACATGTTATATAACTTTTAATTTTGAATCAAACACATATACTCTAATAGATCAGTCAATACATGCAAATCTACTTTAATTTATTCACTATCATTACGAAGTATCAGTCAAAGTTGTGAACTGAATGAAATCCATTTTGTGCATAATGTTTCAATAAAACGTTTGTTCAGATCAAACATTTTTTATTCATTACAGTATTTCATACGCTATTGCATGTGTACCTATTTTTTCAGTTCTTAGAGGATTTTTCTGCCCTGATGGATGCTAATATATATAATATGTATCATGCCAGGAGGTGGATGGTGACCGTAATGACAAAGTTGCCCCATATTTGTCGATAATAACTATACCAAGTAATGTCATGAATGGTAAGGACACCAATAGCACAAAAGGTGTAAGTAAGCAGCTGAAGCATGATAGAACTGCAAGAACAAGGAAATGATCTACCGACTAGCCTCCGCATAGAAGACTTCTAGAAGGACTTTCTATCTACACTCTATAAATTAGTGATCCATCTATCTGATTGATATTAGCTGGAAACAAGACAGAAGCAGCACTTGAAGTGTGCATCTACCATGCTACTAAAAGTAAAGATAGTGTTGAAATTTGTTGATTAAAAATCTTTTTTAATTTATTGATTATAACTTTAAATTTTAATTTATCTTTATTTATTTGTGCTCTGTTTATGTATCATTCAATTAGGATTCTAAAGTCAGTTTCTGTAATTATTTTGGGCTGACCTCTTGCATTTTGTACTTTATAATATTCCAGTATTCACTTTAAATAGATTTAAATGTTTACGAAAATTTCACAAATTCAGCCATGCTTATTGGTTTGCATCAAAAATGGAACAAATTTTTTTAGTTCTTGATCATCCTACTATCAAGATATCTCGACGCCATTCTCAGAATAAGCAAAATAATGCTATAGTACGGTAATGATACAAATATATAATTATATTCTATACACGTTGTCAATAAAATAAAGGAGTAATAGGAAAAACTTAATGCATATTTTGCATTTAGATTTCCTAAACAAGAGTATTTTATAATGGGTTGGTTTCTCCGACTAAGACTAATGCTAAGTGCATTTAAAAAGAAGAATGAAATCGTCATAAGCATCTATAATTTTAAGGTATTATAACATAAATCATTACATACCCATTCTTACGGCCTCATAAAGTTATATGAAAGGTAGCACAGGTCAAATGCTATAAAAAGCTAAAAATATATACAGACACAATCATCAAACGATAACTTCAAAACTTAAACTATCTTTATAACTCGACTTTCTGTGTGCGTAGCATGGGCCACACACTAGTTATTTATAGTGTTTTCCGTACAGAATCAAAATGAGGAGGCCGTACCCACACGATATCAGCCAATAAAGAGGAAAATACAAAGTTATGCTATGACAGCAACAAAAAGAATAATGAATGTGGACTCTACATTTGCACAAAAGGTAATCAAAAACAAAACAACAAGAGGAGGACAGGTCAAATCAGGATGTCTGCTCACCGCTACTCGGTCTCCTTTCCCGCCTCTAATCTGCAGTTTCTCGAGCCTATCCTTGCCCAAGGCGTCCTGACTCTCCGAAGCATGACCGCTGGTGGAACCTCCTTACCCTTTATGCTTGCGAGGTCGATGAGATCTCTTATATTGCTTCCTTCATGCTTCAACCTTCTCCTTTTTCACCGCAATCGTCTGTTCCTCGATTTTCGACTGTTATGTGACATTGAGGAAGATCCACAAAGGCATTTTTCTGCTTTCTCCGATTAGCTGCCTTGATCTACCTGCTCTTGCGCATCAATAAAGCTGCCATGCTCTCCTTTAAGAAATAGAGGGGCCATCCAAACCATGCAGAGCCTCAATTTGCTCAGAATATGGACCAGGCTGCGGGCTAGAAACGGAGACAACGGTTGACGCGGTTAAAATAGCAGTGGACCCAACATCGTGATGAGAAGACAATCCAGCAGAAGGAGGAGGTTGATCTACAATATCAGAATAAAGGGTGGTTATCTCAATGATTTCATCAAGCGTGAATTGAAATCTTCAAGCACAGGCAAGAGGATAAAGTTGCCTGCAGCGGGGGTATCGTCGTGGGCAACGACTTCGAAGTCTTTGTCGTTACCTTCCTTCGACGACTGCATGATCATGGGAGAAGTTGCAGCGTTCCGCTCATCGGTATGTAGCAACGATGAATCACCTGGTCCATAAAAAAGTGCCCGGGGGCAGCCTCGGTGGTGGCCGTAGCATCGGTGAATCCATGCTCCCTCGCCAGCTTTAAGATTTTTTGGCCTTCCATTAGAGCTTGGCGGGATACATCATTCAGGTAGGCCTGAACCAGCTCCTCCTCGGAATAACCACCACCCATGTCATCGAACCAGGCTAAAATTTCCTCCCAAACCACCGTGAGCATGCAGGGGAATGATGGACCCAAATAACTGAGGCTACCTTGATGAAGCATGGAATTAACATAGAAACCAACAATAGTGGCGTCCAAGCCTTCCATTTTTCTTGAAAAATTATCTTGGAGTCTGAATAGCTTGTCTCCGTAATAGCTTCTCCACGGCTAGTTGATTATTCTCAGCTTCCAAAGCTAAAATTTGAGCGCGTAGAGAGGCAATTTCTTGGGATTGTTCGGTTATGACTCTCTTCTCCACCTAGATCATCGTCTCACTTGCAATTAACTTCTCTTTCAAATCTGGCTTGTCGACGTGGCACTTTTTTATCTCATCTCTAAATATGAGAGTGGCTTATTTATTCACTTGCTTCAGCTCCTCGAACAAAGAAACACTCTTACTTTCCTTTTTCAAGGCATCGTCTCTCTCCTTCTTCAACCTTCCAATTTCCGAGTCGCGATCCGCATGCTGATTCTCAAATTCGTCTTTCTCGAACTCAAATGCGAGGATCTCCCAGTAATTATTTCGGTTGATGGTAGAAAGTTGAATGCACAGTTTCTCCCACCCTTAGGCATGCTTCAATTCGCTTTGGATCGCCTGAAGATGGGATGAGTAGATTCTGCGTGGACCAACTTCAAATCGGGCTTGTTGAAAACAACCCCCCTTAAGAATAAGTGAGGAAATACAGCTTGTAGAAGAGGGGGACCGACATGGAGAATGTAAGAAGCTCGCCTTGAAATTGGTAGAGGAGCGGTAGCAGCGTGCGTGGAGGAGGTAACATCTCGGAAAGTGGAAGTAGGAGGACATTCTTGATCTTTCTTTAACTTCTTAGATGCATCTCCCCACTCAATTGAGATTTTCCTTTTTTCTCCGTTGCTCCCCTGATCGCGATCTTGATCCTTCCCAATCCATTGGTGCTCCTTTGCCTCCTTATCCTTTCTCTTCTATCTCTCTTCATCGGTTTCATGGGAGGAGTAATATTGGGATGAATGTCTTTGCGAATGCTGAGACTCAAGCGTTCGTCTAAGATCATTATAGAAGCCCCGAGACATTATCCCCATGGCAAATAACAAAATGACTTCAGGAGAAAAGACATTTGATAAAAAAAATTCTAAATGAATAACAATAAAATGCACGGTCATAGTAAAGTGTGTGCTACAGTTCGACGACCCTAGTAGAATAATACAAACCGGGTCAATCACCAATTAATGTCAGGATATGTATTTCGGTGGGAACAATTCAAGATAAATGAAAAGGCAATCATCTCGAAGTAGTATCACCCATCATATCCTTCACATTTACATAGACATTACTCGCATCTCCGAAGTAAAATTATGCATCTCCCGAAGAACGACTGGGAGCAGGTTCGTCTTTAGGAGGGACTACATCAAAGTGTTCTTTTGTAAAGGGCAATGGAATGTGCCCGGGACTCAACTCCAAGGACTTGTCACCCAAATTGACATCGCCTTCAGTGATATCTGTATCCAAATCTGCTTCCTCGTCGATTAAGGGGAGCCCCTTATCGATTCCTCCTTTCTCCTTTCTTGCAATTACCGGAGCTTTACCTTCTTGATTAGCCAACTCCTCTTCCTTCTCCTCCAGGATCAGAGGATCTTGGGTGGACTAATAGTTTCAAGTAGGATTTGGGTTTCCTTAGAAGTTTCTAGTGACTCGCCAAATGAGTCACTATCTTTCTCTTTATCATCATCATCTTCGCCAAAACCGCGAGAGAAGCGAGCTCGAGCTTTAGAGCTAGAAGGGAACTAACAAACCCAATTTCTCTCACGGGGTGTAAAAGCTCGCATCGGCGAAGATTCTCGTCGGTGAGCAGAAATATGATCGTGTGCTCTCGAGCATCGACCGCATTAAGGGCACCAAGAACAGCCACGAGTGCTGGATCCTTGTTAATCCTTGGAAGGACTACATAAAAATAAGCGATCGCTCAGAATAATTTTTAGCAGCTAAATGAAATTCTATGCTTGGTGAGAGAAACTTACTCCCTATGGTCCATAGACGAGTGAACACCTCGGGACACTTGACAAAGAAAAATTGATTTAAAAATGAAGGGACTTTACTAAGGAGATCGAGAACAAGCGTTCGGCCATGTTATGCCTCACTGTAAACAAGAGATGGGTTTGCATCTCACTTTTTAAATAGCAGAAGATACTGTAGCTCGGTGAAGTTCGAAGCGCAGCTGAGCGTTCGTACGAACAGAACATATAGACAGGTCAGAATGGTGCAGCCATTCGAGAGAATTTGAAATGGGACCAGCCCCATATTTTGAAGAGTTACCATCAGAAAATGATTAAACCGTTGGAACTAGGCCAGGCCGCAGCGGTAGTGGTGGGTCTATTTCAATTTTTTTATCCTATTAGATCTTTATTGGGCCTATGAAGTCTAATTCATTTAGAAAAATTCTAAAATTGTTTTAAATAAAATCATGTATTTTATTTAAATTTAAGTATTTTTTATGTAAAGTTAATTTGAATGATTTAGTTTATATATATACATGTATCATACACATGTACATATGTGCGTGCATGTGAACATAATAATCCGTGAAGGGTATAACATTTCCATATATAGATGTTGGGATTTACATCGCAACAGACACATTAGCTCATTTCGTATGTATTGTATGTCGTCTAAATAAGTGCATAAATCTATAATGCAAAGTATATTTATATAAATACGTTTACATATTTAAAATATATTATATAACTAAATGTCTCAAAATTATATATACATAATTAAACATGTAAAACTATACATACATGCATACATATATACATATATATATATAATAATAATAATTAAAATTATATCTTTACTACTAATAATGACAACTCCCTCAACTGATTTCAACCGCATCTTTTTGAATTACCAAAAATACCCTCTGTGTCAAATTTATCCCAGGAAATCCTAAATCATTATTGGATTCACACTCCGTCCTCTCATAGAAATAATAGAGGAAACGTCACTACAAATTAGACTGGAAGAATTCATAGGTTCTAACAAGTACAGTGGATTCAAATTGAAATATTTGTTGCCAGCGCAACTAGGTAATGAGGTAATATAAATATCGTTGTTATAAATGTGAATGGCCACCAAAGATGAAAATTTGCAGTGGCACGGTGTAGTTAAATGTTGTACTTTCTAATTGCTTCCAAGTATTAGAAATGATATACTACGAAAGTTGCTTTATATTTTTTTAACTTTAAGGTTGCGTGCAACTAAAAATGTTGTTGCCTTTTTACTCGTTATAAGGTAAAAAATATGTGTGTGTAAATATGAATAATGAATTACATTCAAATACTTAATATATATATATATATATATATTAAAATAATTTTTAGATCGAAATTAGCATAAAAACACAAAATAATAATTTGATAATTTTATCCAGTTTTGATCATTATAATTAAAAATGTTAGTAATAATTATTAAAAATTCAAATTTAAAAAATTTAAAATCATAAAAAACAGGTCCAAATTTTTTTTCATGATTTTTTAAAATAAAATATTATTCTTAAATAAAAGAAATGTTCAACCAAAATTATCTGATTATGAAAATATTAACAAAAAAATTTGAAAATTTTTCTGTGGGTTACTACACAGATTTAGTAATTATAAAAAATATATAATCTAATTTTTAATGCATTAATTATTTTAGATATGATAAATAATTCAAATTAATAAAACAAAATATAAAATTATTTATATATAAAAAAAAATTAAATTTTACAATTCATATTATGTATAAATAGGTTTGAGGAAAAATTCTAAGTAGTTTATACATTAAAATATACATACATGGAATTATATGTTTAAAATATATATTAGTCTATGTTTAAATTAATATATGAATATGCATAAAATAATTAATAATGATAAAATTTAATTTTTTACAGCAAATTAGATTTTTTATACATAAATTATAGCACATAATAATATAACATGCACATAACCAAACTAATTTATGACAACTACATATACCTACGAAAATCTCACCTAACTAGATATACACCATTAATATATATATATATATAGATTTAGGATTAATCAATAGTAAATCATAAAATATGATAGGATTACCGTAATATATAAATAATATACCCATTGATGACGCCCTTGAGTCCACTTGAATCAATGAATTCCCTTCTTTAGTTATGCTCGATTCGTCAGATTGCAAGTTTGGAATCATTGACATATTCTATCAAATAGTGTTTTTACTTAACTTGAATTGATTTGAGATTCTTAGAACTGATATGGGGATTAATTTTGGCCAACGAACTTGATAATTATTTTATCCAAAAGTTGTTTTTGATTAAGGGTTTAGAGATCCATATATATATATACACACACACACACAAAGATATATATATGTGCGTGTGTGTGTATACATATATATAAAGCCTTGTACAAGAGAGATATTAGGACAACCTCATTACCTATTCTCTCTTAATCTTATCCATCCATCTCTAGATCTAATCCTAAGTTTTAGTCGCCTCCAATAACTTGTCAAAACCGAAATTTTCAGCCCTAATGATGGGCGTTAAACCAATTTAAAACCAAGCCAAAATGCTATGCAACTAAATCTAATTTAATTGCTTATCGTATCATATATCGATTGGTACATTTATAACTATTATAAATATATAACAATTTTTATTTCTCAAACCATATTCAAATTTTATAATTAATATTTCATAAATATTAATTAATTTAATTTATTTATAACAATTATAAACTAATTAAAACATTTGATCCTAAGGGAATTATCATTTCAGTTGTGTAACTCTTGGGTGTAAATTTGGTCAACAATTAAGACCGAACTATTCGAATTTTAACATTCACATGTTACTCAGAAGTAGTGTGACATTATGGCTTAATTTAGCGCTTATTCATTTTCAGTAAAATCTTATTTAATTTAACAAGCGTTACCCATTAGTGACATTTATATACACCAATTCTCTTCGTCAAAACCGTATCACTTTGGATTTATGGAATTTGGTAATGGTCAAAATTCCAATATTTTCCATATTCAACTCTATAGGCCAAACACAAAATCCTTAGTTCAATAATGACAATTATTATTAACCATATTACTTCAGCTAGAGATTTTGACTTTGGGTTGACTTGAGTTGACCATTATACTAAACTTATATAACTAAAGTGACGAATCCTCTCTTGAATAGCGTCTTCCTTCCAATACTTCCACTCGATCCAACCATAACAACTTGATGGATGTTGTTCCATGGTTTGACTATAAATAAAGTAGAGTTTTTCATATTGAAGGTTGACAGTATTCTCAAGTCGAAAGAATTGTGTAAATTAGTTACATCAATATTTTCTGTTTGACCTTAGTTATATTAACCAACAGAAAACTACCGAGTGGTTGCTCTATAGCTATCCAATAACTATCAGTACATAACCTCTACGTCCCCAGCAGTCATTAGTAATACCTTGCCAAACATTTGAAGAGCATTACATACTCAAGTATCAATGGGTACATCGATATCCAATGTCGATGCATCTTGACTAGGAATATTTAAAATGATGTATTTTGTAACAATGTGATATGATACTCATGATAATAACTAATAGTAATTACTATCACAAACACGACATTTAAGAAATTTCTGTTAAATATATTTTTAATTAAATATTTAATTATTTATAACATGTTTTAACAAATATATAACAAAAAGAAGAAACATCTTTATTTCGAACAAGAATTGTTTTGAGAGTTAATAAATTACAAAATTTCCCCTAGGGCATACCCATAACCATCAGTCTCCCTTTTGCACTTGGGGCCAATTATAGAATCTCAATTCCATACTCCCAATCAGTTTCTCGAGAACTGGCCGAGTTAGACCCTTAGTGAATGGATATTCTATGTTGTCCTTGGTATCTACCCTTTGAATCTGTCACGACCCAAGCCCGAAAAATCGAACCATGAGGGTTAAAGAAGAAGAGGTAGAAGGAGAAAATAGAAAACAGCATCAGAATCTAACCATCGTAGCGGAATAAAATATAATAGATAATAAACGATCTTTACACAACAACAAATATATCTGTTTATACATTACATCATCAGAGAATACATAACATACAATACAAAGTAATCATAACCTGTCCTCGCCATCTGAATACACAGCAGAATATTTAACACAAATACGGAAGTACGTATCGTAATCCAGCTCGTCTCTTGAGCCCCACAACATCCTTTCCTGTATTCTATAATACTTGGTCTGACCCGAGCATTATAGTTAAATAACACCCGAGTCAGTCTGTAATACCAGCGTAAGAAAACACATTCAACTTGGATTATTAAAGTTTCAAAATCCTTTGAAAATCAAAAGCATCTCGTAAGACCATGCCACAAATAAACATGTCAGATTTTTACCTTACTATAGCTAAAACATTTATTATAAATCCTCCGATATTATAATAGGGTCTATATACAAATACTTATTCAAAAAGCCGAAATTGTTACATTAATTAAATTCTACCTACTAGCACAATCATGGGTAATACAAACAAAACCATAAAAGGCACGTAGGTAGAATGGATTTCCAACTAATGACTAGGCACTGGGGTACCACCTATCACAGTACGTGGCCTAGATCACTGTACCGAGGATTACTCCCAATCCCCTGCAACACAAGACCGGGAGTACCCGTTACTGGATAATCTCGAGTAAGATCACCCCACGGTTGGGATCAGCAACCGCACCACTAAGCCGAATAAAATAGACATCTAGACAGGGATGACCTCACCTTAATGGGTGCTACCCACTTAGCCTTGCTGCATAACCCCTGATGTTCAATCATTCTCGGTTGATGAGGCTTGAGGCTAAGCGTTACCTTTCTTGAATGTTTCACTTAGAATGCCCACCGTCCACCTGACGATGTTCCAAAAGCATTCATCCATACAAGTCCGTCCACGGTTCCAACGGAACCGAATGCACTACTCCTACTACATCCATTTTGGAATCATCCTCAGGATTAGTTGCGACTATCCCTTGCACCTCACTGCTCCACCTTCGAATCCAAACTCGTCTTTCTTACAAAAACTTACAAACCAGATCGAAGTGGTTTGTGAGAATTTAATCCCGATCCGGGTCTCTTCGAAACGATCATCGCATTGACCAAATATTGATAGTCGGTTATTTTAACTATCAATTAACATTCACAACAACCATCAAACATAAATAATTCCACCAAATTATTTATTAATCTTAAAATATATCTTCGCAATATATATTTCCATTTTCAACCCTTTTTGAAAACAGTTTTCAAACCATACTCTTCTCATGGGATAAATTTCCAAGTATTTATTTCCACTGAAAACACCAAGCACAATAACTTTAGATTTTTAAAATAATTTAAAACACTTTATTATAAAATATCCTTTAAAACATTTAAATTAAAAATCACTTTAATACTTATTCAAAATATATACTTTGAGAATATTTAAAATGAAGTTACTTTATAAAATATAAAACTAGATTTTCTCTTTTTAAAACAAAATACCACTTCACCTTTAAATAATTACTACGATAATAGATTTGAAAAAAAATACTAATTTTAGAATTTAAACATTTAGAAATAATAAATTTTCTAAAACATGCTTTTTAAAACAACAGTAAAACTTTTAACTTATATTTAAAAATTTGCTTTGAAAACGTACTTGGCTATCTAGGGAAATACGCTTCTCTTTCACATCTTTTAAAAAATAAATCACTATTTATTTTTAAACAAATTTACTCAGTCCCTTAATAAATTCCCACCGTGAATTTAATCTTCCAAATATCCACTGATATATTACTTCACTTTTATAAACCCAGTTTATAAATTTATTAGTCTCAATTCCTTTTAAAAATCCCGGTTTTAAACACTTAATCAACCTTCAAATTGATCTCCAAATTACTCCCATTTTGAAATAAATTCCTTTCCTTACTAAATTTATTTCAAACCCATAGACTTCAGATTTTATTTCTTAATTATAATTTAAAATCTTTTTAACTGAAAATACCAATTTTATATTTTCTAAATTTCTTCTTTATCCTTTCAAATAAAATTAAACCTTGAATTTTAAAATAAATTCTTTGTTTCTTGAAATAATATCACTTGAGTTTAAAAATAAAATCACTTATTTCCATTTATTCAAATCTCATTTCCCGCGCTTGGAATTTTATTTATCAGAACTCCAAAATCACTTTTTATTCTTTTCCAATTCATTTTTAATTTATTCAAACTTCTATAATTATTTTACGCAAAGTTCACTCTTTTATTTTCTTTTCAGAAATCCCATTTCTATAGATTTGGATAACTCAGTTCACCGAAATATTTTAAATCAACCATAGTACCCAACATTTCCAATTATCAATATAATTCATCACAGGATAGCAAATAATTATATCACATAATATTTTAACAAAACTGAATATTTTGAGGAATCCAGTTGGATCCCTCCAATCTATTTCTCTGCATCCACGGATATTACTACAATAAAATACCAATTCCACTTCAAGGTGGAATATCGTGGTATATGGATTTTAAATATAAGATCATCCGCTATTATGCGGCGCATAGGGTCTCATCCGCTATATAATGCGGGAATATCAATCACTCAATATATACACACACACACACACTACTACTATATATAATATAGCACATCAAATCAATTCAATCATTCAATCAATTATTTAAATTTAACCATTTAAATTTAAATAGCAATCCAGAAGAGTGAGATTAACTCGCCTTTGCTTTTTAATTTGCAATCCACTCCAGACCAGCTTATTTCTTTTCCGATTTCAAACCTTGAATAAACATTAGACGATTTCATTAAAATTCGAACCAATCGAATAATTAAATTCTCCTTTGATAAATTTAATTAACTAGTGATTTCATTTTAATAGTTCTCATTTTAATAAATGATTTAATCTAAACAAATGATTAATTTTAAACCAATAACTTAAATTTTAAACAAACAATTTAAATTGTAAACTAATTTTCCCCTTTAAAGGTCGTTTGGTAACTAAGATAATTAATAAGTTAGTTAAACCATTTTCTTTATTTTCAAATCCATTATTTAAAATAAACTAGCAAATTCGCTAGAATTTCATTTTCTTTTTCTTTTTTCTTTTTCTTTTTCTGTTAAATCCTTACATATATTTCCCAATACGAAAACTAATAATAATTCATACCTAGATTTCAAATTACATCACTGCAGTAAATAACAAAATAAATTTCTTTCTTTTCTTGTACATATGTATTATATATACTTAGGGAAATTAAAATAAAACAAATATTGTTAGACCTCACCTCGACCACCACTTCCTCAACTCGATGCGCCACCATCATCGGCTCGGTCACCATCCAAAGCCTCGTGAACGACTCCACGCAGCTGCCTCACCGCAAAGCCCTCTGCTTTGCTTGCGAGCGCCACTCGAGCTCGAGACCTTACTGACGCCGCTGCGCGAGAGCGCCCTTCCCCCTTATCGCCATATGCGCTTGAATCCAAAACATCTCGACCTATCGGCCGCCACACGCTCGCGATATCCCTAAGCGGCTTCCACTTCACGCGAATCGAGCTCGCGACGCCATGAATCGCCCCAATCGATTGGCTCGCCGCTGCTCAAAGCAGGTGCCATCGTACGAGATTTCAATTTAAATTGAACAGCCTCCGTCCTATTTCCTTTGCTGGATTTCATAAATGGATAAAAGGGAAAGAGGAACGCGATTTTTGTTTGAGTTGAATACGACTGTTTTGGTTTCGTTTTGATTTGAGGGAGAAAGGGAATTAGAGGTAATTGTTTGAATTGAGGGATGGAGTATCTGAACTTTAATTCGGCCTTTATTGATTTCGATTTTCTAAGAAAGAGGAGGATGCGCGAGTTATACGTGAAGGGTATGGCGTGCTTTAGAAGATTGGGCATAGGGTTTTAACTTTTCTTTTCCATTATAATATTTTATAATTTTCTTTCTAAAGTATCTCGTTTTTGCAAATTAAAATTTAGACCTCCTATCGAGGTGTGCCGCTAGGCGTTTATAATATTATACCCTTATTCAGAACGCAATGGAAAAGGTTTCGAATCCTAATTCAATCGTATGGAGAAGATAACTTTTAGAACGCAGTTATTATATTAAATTTCGATTTAATTATCAGCGAGTTTACTTATCGTACGGCCAAACGGTCATTCCAAACACTGCGAAAATTGAAATTCGATAATAATACAATATTACGGATTCAATAAAACTGATTTCGTCAAATTTTGAGACTGTGCCTCGGAAGGCTATTTTTAAATATCGATTTAAACGATATATTTTCAAAACTGAACAAAACACCTTTAAATTCAATTTTAACACTTTTACTATCTTTAGTATTATCAATATAAATTTTACGAACCTTCAAGTTATTTTTAACTGGCTTAAAACTGAAGATTCAATAATTTACCTAATTTCAGTTTATTAAATCCTATAACTTAATTGCTAAATAATAATAATATTTGAATTCAAGTTAAAAATTAACTTTTAAATGTTTAAAATCAATTAAATATTCCAATTTCAAACAATCAAAAATTCTGGGTCGTCGCATTCCTTCCCCTTAAAAGAATTTCGTCCCCGAAATTGCTAGTTAAGAAGAATGATCCAATACCCATTACTATTTTCCAAAACCAAATAGTTTTATCAACTTGCCATAACATATCCTTTAATTAAACACCCACTATTACTTCAATCAACTTCCCAAAACCTTCCATAGTTTCCAACAACATTATTTACTCCACTTATTCAAATTTAAATTTAAATCCAAATTTAAATTATCAAAACTTTCTCAAAACTAATTCAATTGCTTTCAACCAATTCATATGCCATTTCATTCAATTTTAATGGTTTACATTTCAATTTATTACATTCAATTTATTTTTAACCCAACAACTCACATCTATTTCAATTAATTCCAACTCATTTTATTTTAAATTCCATCCCATTTCTAGTTTATTCACCAACCATTCATTTGCATTTCATCTCATCTCCGCATTGGTTTCATTTTGAAACCATTTATTTGAGCTTGACAACATTCAATGCTAATATTAATAACCATTTCCCAAATTAATTTAACCCAAACTTTTATTTACTGAACTTTCACCCTTTCCTGAAGCCAAGCTTCTATAAATTTTAAACTTAAGTTAATTTACTTTCTTTAAACTTTTTCAACTTCATAACTTAATTTCACTTCTATTTAATTTGATTCTCATCAAATTCAATTACCTTATTCTCTTTATCCATTTTAATTTTAATCTCATTCTCAGTTTGTTAAAATAATATCCAAGCAAATACTTAACTCATTTATACTTGAATTGGATTTTATTTGTAACCCAAATCGTTTATATTATAATCCAATTCCATTTTATTTTTACAACATCTCCACTTATTTTAATTCATTATCAATCCAAGTCGAATTCTATTTACAATTCGAGTTTATTTCCAAACTTCATTATTAACTTACAATCCATTTTACTTAACCGAGTTAAATTTTATTAACATACTCTATCAAATAATTTATTTAGCTAATTAGCTTACATCCAACCTTTAAATCAATATTCGATTTTATTACAAAAATCACTTCATTAAAATTTTCCTAAGTTCAATTTTTTTTTTCATAATTCCAGTTTGGGTTTTCTTTCATTTTCCAAAATTCCAACACTTTTATTTCGGCTTATTTATTCCCTTTTTACATTTTTATAAGCTACTCACTTATTAATATTCATACTTCTTCATCCATTTACAGTCAATCACATTTTCACTTTAAATTTAACTAGGGATTATATTTTTATTTTAATGTTTTTCAATTCTTTTTCAACTTAATTCAAATACAACTGGTTTTATTTTCAGTTTAATTCAATTTATTTCAACTAAATTAAATTTTATCTCCCAATCCAAATTTAATTTCTATTTTCCCATTCCAATCACATTCAAGATTTACTAATTTATTTCTTCCAATCATCGATTAGATTCCAAAGTTTAATCTTAATCCAAGTTAAATTACCATTTTTTTCACCTTTAATTTTTAGTTCCAAAATCCAATCCCCATATTCCTCATCAAAATCATTCACCCTTTTATAAGTTTATAACTTATCTCCTGATGATCTCTAAATTGTCTAAATAAGGATTTCAAGATTTTAAACACCCGGCTTTTGGTTTTCAAATTATTTTGAAATCTCCAATACCTCAAAATCACACTTCTCAAATTTTTAAACCAATCCTGTTCTTATTCCCAACAAATTTCCTTTGAAATTTCAAAAACAAACTAGTTCTTCTTAACAAATCAATTTGGCAGCAATCCGTCACTTAGAAACTTGAAAATGAACATCGATGATGCTGCAGTCATCACCGAAGTTATTTTCCAACGACTGAAGTGAGCTCAATGCTATATTCCTTCTCAAAATTTATTTGAAACAATTTCCTTTCAGAAGTACCTCCAAAATAATAATGCTATTATTTGTCTTCAAAACACTTCGAAAAACACTTCCAAAATCTTCGGGGTTTTAAATTTTCTGATTTTGACTTAAATCAAAATTCATTTGTATAATTTATGCTCATACAAATTTCCTTTTTGATTACACAAGTCATTTCAATTTTTATAATCTTATTTGTTTAGAGTATTATCATCCAAACATCCAAGTTATATAACAATTTAAGAAGATATTTCTTTTATATCAAAATATAATTTTGGGCAAAATTATTTCATTCACCCACCTTTAAAACAATACTGTGTCAGTTTATCGTGTCAGGTGTTTATAAACTCTTCTTGAATAGCGGCCAACTTACTCGATCAGAATTCATATTCCACTCAACCAACAAGTCAACACAATATTAAAACAATTTATATTCACTAACAAATTTGCGCTCATATCTATTAATATGCTCAAACTTATTCTAAAGTACTACGGACTCTATTTTCAATAAGTAATCCCCACCAGAGCGAAGGTTCTCGCTTAACCTTCCACTTTGATACCAAACTGTCACGACTCGATTTTTCAACGCCCGAAAAACCGAACGATGAGGATTAAAGAAGAAGAGGTAGAAGGAAAAAATAGAAAACAACATCAGAATCTAACCATCGCAGCGGAATAAAATATAATAGATAATAAATGATCTTTACACAACAAAAAATATATCTGTTTATACATTACATCATCAGAGAATACACAACATACAATACACAGTAATTATAACCTGTCCTCACCATCTGAATACACAGCAGAATATTTAACACAAATATGGAAGTACGTATCGCTATCTTGCTCGTCTCTTAAGCCCCACAGCATCCTTTCCTGTATTCTATAATATTCAGTCTGACCCGAGCATTATAGTTAAATAACACCCGAGTCAGTCTGTAATACCAGCGTGAGAAAACACACTCAACTTGGATTATTAAAGTTTCAAAATCCTTTGAAAAACAAAAGCATCTCGTAAGACCACGCCACAAATAAACATGTCGGGTTTTTAACTTACGATGGCTAAAACATTTATTATAAAATCCTCTGATATTATAATAGGGTCTATATACAAATACTTATTCACATAGCCGAAATTGTTACATTAATAAATTCCACCTACTAGCCATAATCGTGGGTAATACAAACAAAACTGTAAAAGGCACATAGGGAGAATGGATTTTCAACTAATGACTAGGCACTGGCTACCACCTCTCACAGTACGTGGCCTAGATCACCGTACCGAGGATTACTCCCAATCCCCTGCAACACAAGACCGGGACTACCCCTTACGGGATAATCCCGAGTAAGATCACCCCACGGTTGAGATCAGCAACCGCACCACTAAGCCGAATAAAAGGGACATCTAGACAGGGATGACCTCACCCTAATGGGTGCTACCCACTTAGCCTTGCTGCATAACCCCTAATTTTCAGTCATTCCTGGTTGATGAGGCTTGAGGCTAAGCGTTACCTTTTCAGAATGTTTCACTTAGAATGCCCCGCATGAACTTGACGATGTTCCGAAAGCATTCATCCATACAAGTCCGTCCCGGGTTCGAACGGAACCGAAGGCACTACTCCTACTACATCCATTTTGGAATCATCCTCAGGATTAGTAGCGACTAGCCCTTGCACTTCACTGCTCCACCTTCGAATCCAAACTCGTCTTCCTTACGAAAACATACAAACCGGATCGAAGTGGATTTTGAGAATTTAATCCCGATCCCGGTCTCTTCGAAACGATCAGCGCTTTGGCCAAATATTGATAGTCGGTTATTTAACTATCAATTAACATTCACAACAACCATCAAACATAAATAATTTCACCAAATTATTTATTAATCTCAAAATATCTTCGCAAAATATATTTCCATTTTCAACCCTTTTTGAAAACAGTTTTCAAACCATACTCTTCTCATGGGATAAACTTTCAAATATTTATTTCCACTGAAAACACCAAGCACAAAAACTTTAGATTTTTAAAATAATTTAAAACACTTAATTATAAAATATCCTTTAAAACATTTAAATTAAAAATTACTTTAATACTTATTCAAAATATATACTTTAAGAATATTTAAAATGAAGTTACTTTATAAAATATAAAACTAGATTTTCTCTTTCTAAAACAAAATACCAAGTCACCTTTAAATAATTACTACGGTAATATATTTGGAAAAAAAATACTTACTTTACAATTTAAACATTTAGAAATAATAAATTTTCTAAAACATGCTTTTTAAAACAACAGTAAAACTTTTAACTTATATTTAAAAAAAATCTTTGAAAATGTACTTGGCTATCTAGGGAAATACGCTTCTCTTTCACATCTTTTAAAAAATAAATCACTATTTATTTTTAAACAAATTTACTCATTCCCTTAATAAATTCCCACCGTTAATTTATTCTTCCAAATATCCACTGATATATTACTTCACTTTTATAAACCCAGTTTTTAAAATTTCTTAGTCTCAACTTCCTTTTACAAATCCTGGTTTTAAACACTTAATCAACCTTCAAATTGATCTCCAAATTACTCCCATTTTGAAACAAATTCCTTTCCTTACTAAATTTTATTTCAAACCCATAGACTTCAGATTTTATTTCTTAATTATAATTTAAAATCTTTTTAACTGAAAATACCAATTTCATATTTTCCAAATTTCTTCTTTATCCATTCAAATAAAATTAAACCTTGAATTTCAAAATAAATTCTTTATTTCTTGAAATAATATCACTTGAGTTTGAAAATAAAATCACTTATTCCATTTATTCAAATCTCATTCACTTTTTATTCTTTTCCAATTCGTTTTTAATTTATTCAAATTTCTATAATTATTTTACTCAAACTTCACTCTTTTATTTTCTTTTCAGAAATCCCATTTCTATTGATTTTGATAACTCGGTTCACCGAAATATTTTAAATCAACCATAGTACCGAACGTTTCCAATTATCAATAAAATTCATCACAGGATAGCAAATAATTATATCACAGAATATTTTAACAAAACTGAATATTTTAAGGAATCCAGTTGGATCCCTCCAACCTGTTTCCCTGCATCCACAGATGTTAGCACAATAAAATACCAATTCCACTTTAAGTTGGAATATCGCGGTATATGGGTTTTAAATATAAGACCATCCGCTATTATGCGGCGCATAGGGTCTTATCCGCTATATAATGCGGGAATAGCAATCACTCCAATATATATACACTACTATATATAATATAGCACATCAAATCAATTCAATCATTCAACCAATTATTTGAATTTGACCATTTAAATTTAAATAGCAATCCAGAAGAGTGAGATTAACTCACCTTTGCTTTTCAATTTGCAATCCACTCCAGACCAGCTTATTTCTTTTCAGATTTCAAACCTTAAATAAACATTAGGCGATTTCATTAATATTCGAACCAATCAAATAATTAAATTCTCCTTTGATAAATTTAATTAACTAGTGATTTTATTTTAATAATTATCGTTTTAATAAATGATTTAATCTAAACAAATAATTAATTTTAAACCAATAACTTTAATTTTAAACCAATAACTTTAATTTTAAACAAACAATTTAAATTGTAAACTAATTTTCCCCTTTAAAGGTTGTTTGGTAACTAAGATAATTAATAAGTTAGTTATACCATTTTCTTTATTTTCAAATCCATTGTTTAAAATAAACTAGCAAATTTGCTAAAATTTCATTTTCCTTTTCTTTTTCTTTTTTCTTTTTCTGTTAAATCCTTACATATATTTCCCAATACGAAAACTAATAATAATTCATACCTAGATTTCAAATTACATCACTGTAGTAAATAACAAAATAAATTTCTTTCCTTTCTTGTACATATGTATTATATAAACTTAGGGAAATTAAATTAAAACGAATATTGTTAGACCTCACCTCGACCACCACTTCCTTAGCTCGATGCGCCACCATCATTGGCTCGGCCACCATCTAAAGCCTCATGAACGACTCCACGCAGCTGCCTCACCGTAATGCCCTCTGCTTTGCTCGCGAGCACCACTCGAGCTCGAGACCCTACTGACGCCGCTGTGCGAGAGCGCCCTTCCCCCTTATTGCCATACGTGCTTGAATCCAAGACATCTCGACCTATCGGTCATCACACGCTTGCGATATCCTTGACGGCTTCCACCTCACGATAATCGAGCTCGCGACCCCACGAATCGCCCCAATCGATTGGCTCGCCGCTGCTCAAAGAATGCCATCATACAAGGTTTCAATTTGAATTGAACAGCCTCCATCCTATTTCCTCTACTCGATTTCATGAATGGATAAAAGGGAAAGAGGAACGCGCGTTTTTTTTGAGTTGAATATGACAGTTTTGGTTTCGTTTTGATTTGAGGGAGAAAGGGAATTAGAGGTAATTGTTTGAATTGAGGGATGGATCATCTGAACTTTAATTCGGCCTTTATTGATTTCAATTTTCTAAGAAATAGGAGGATGCGCAAATTATACGTGAAGGGTATAGCGTGCTTTAAAAGATTGAGCATAGGGTTTTAACTTTTCTTTTCCATTATAATATTTTATAATTTTCTTTCTAAAGTATCGTTTTCGCAAATTAAAATTTAGACCTCCTATTGAGGTGTGCCGCTGGGCGTTTATAATGTTATACCCCTATTCCGAACGCAATGGAAAAGGTTTCGAGTCCTAATTCAATCGTATGGAGAAGATAGCCTTTTGAACGCAGTTATTATATTAAATTTCGATCTAATTATCAGCGCGTTTACTTATCGTACGGCCAAACGGTCACTGCAAACACTGCGAAAATTGAAATCCTATAATAATACAACATTACAGATCCAATGAAACTGGTTTCGTCAAATTCCGAGACTGTGCCTCAGAAGGCTATTTTAAATATCGATTTAAACGATATATTTTCAAAACCGAACAAATCACCTTTAAATTCAATTTTAACACTTTTACTATCTTCACTATTATCAATATAAATTTTACAAACCTTTAAATTATTTTTAACAGGCTTAAAACCGAAGATTCAATAATTTACCCAATTTCAGTTCATTAAATCCAATAACTTAATTGCTAAATAATAATAATATTTGAATTCAAGTTAAAAAATTGACTTTCAAATATTTAAAATCAATTAAATATTCCAATTTCAAACATTCAAAAATTCCGAGTCGTCACAGAATCCCAACTTCTTTCTTCTTAACATCTCTAATAAGGTGGAACTTTCGAAGAATGTATCATGACTTCTTATGTGCTCTTGGTTCCTTTGCGATCTGTATCACTACATTGTTGTCACAAAATAATGTCATTAGATTCTTAGTATCAGGAATCACTCCGAGCTCACTCAATTACTTGTACATCCATACTACCTCTTTTACTGCTTCATTAATGGCAATATACTCGGCCTCTATCGTGGAATCGGCAATTGTTTCTTGCTTGGAACTTTTCCAGCTAACATCTCCACCATTTAGTGTAAGGCATGGCCGAACATTGATTTACTGTTATCTACATCACTTTGAAGCTCGAATATGTATACCCCTTCATACGGAGGTCTCCATTCCCAAAAACAAGGAATACGTCCTTAGTATATCTCAAATACTTAAGTATACATTTTACGGTCGTCCAATGTTTTTCTCCAGGATTAGACTGGTATCAGCTTACACATTCCAATGTGTATGCTACATCCGGTCTAGCACATAACATAACATATATTATGGATCCTAGGTTTGAAGCATAGGGAATCCTCTTCATACGCTCTTTCTCATCATCGGTATGAGAATAGTCCTTCTTTAGAAAGGACAATTCCAAATTGCGTTGGAACACTTCCATGCTTGGAATTCTCCATATAAACCATTTTAGTATAGTGTATGTGTATAGGGATTGTGACAATCCCAACAACCTCTTAGACCTATCTCTATAGATCTTTATACCAAGTATATAGGCTCTTTCTCCCAAACACTTCATGGAGAAGTTTTTGGAAAGCTAAGCTTTCACTGATTGCAATAATGAAGTGTCATTTCCAATCAATAATAGATCATCAACATAAAGTGCTAAGAATACCATAGCATTTCCCTGTTCATTTCTGTATATGCACGCTTCCTCTGTGTTTTGATAAAAACCAAACTATTTGATTACTTTATCAAAACACTTATTCCACCTCCTTGAAGCTTGTTTGAGTCTATAAAAGGACTTTGACAACTTGCAAGCTCTGCCTTTACTCCCACTGACTACAAAACCCTCTAGTTGTGACTTATAAATGACTTTTTCTAAATCGCCATTTAGAAAAGCCCTCTTTACATCCATTTGTCATATTTCGTAGTCATGGAATGCGATAATGGCTAACATAATCCAAGTAGATTTAAGCATGTCTACGGGTGAAAAGGTCTCATCATAATCAACACCTTGAATTTGACGAAATCCTTTTGCAACTATCCTTGCCTTATAATTCTCCACTTCTCCATCTACATTTAGCTTTTTCTTAAAAATCCATTTGCAGCCGATGGGTTTTATCCCTTCGGGTACGTCCGACAAAGTCCAAACTTTGTTTTCATACATGGAGTCCGTCTAGAATTTCATAGCTTTAAGCCAGAGTGTAGAGTCTTTACTTTGCAGTGCTTATTGGAAAACTAGTGGAGTGGTGCCATCTAAGACACAGTTCTCCTTTTTGACATCCATGAGAAAACCATAGTATCTCTCTGGCGCATGGGATTTCCTACTAGGCCTTCTAATAGATTGCGTGTTTTCATATACGGGTGACCTTGTTTCTCCCACTGTTTCGGCTTCAGTGTTAGTTTTTCGGATCTCATCCAAGTCCACAACTTCGATATTAGTTTCTTTTAACAGGAATTCCTTTTCTAAAAAGACAGCGTGTTGAGAAACAATGACCTTTTATTCCTCGGTATTTTATAATATATATCCCATCGATTTCTTGGGATATCCTATAAACTTACATAGTACGACCTTGCCTCTAGTTTATTTGGACTGACGTTCTTAATGTATGCCAGACCATATGGAGACTATCCATCCTCGACATGATGTTGACTATCCATCAAACATCTCATAATTTTCCTAGGATGACTACGGACCTACCACTTGGCCACTTGTTATCCACGTGATTAAACTATTTCTATTAGTATCCCTAATTTAGGTTATCTTCATTTATAATTTACATTGGTATCCCTCAATGATTAGTGTCAAAAGCATATAAGTGTTGGTATCCCCAACTATTGTGTTGAACTCGTTAAACCTGCCCCGGTATCCCCAAGGTTAAAAAACATTTATTATATAAGGTTACCCACCCCACATATTCAAAAAGATAAGGGTGATATAAACATACCCTTTCAAAAGTATCCCCTTCGAAAATATAAAACTTAGTTAAAAGAAAACAATTTTACAGCCCCTTCGAAGGCAAAGAAAACAAGGCAAACATATTCGAAAGTAAAGAAATCAACTCCTTTGAAAATACAAAACATTTTTTAGACATAACTTTTTATACATGTAAAATCAAGGTCTCTAACCTAATCCATTGTGTTCAAATGATGGTTTCCATTTTCGTAGAGTGGTCGTAGTAGAAAAACGGTCTTACGGTTAGGGAGTTATGCCTATTTGAAATTTTGTAAAAAAAAGCTGGTGAAAACTGCTACGAAAGGGCTTTTGCAACATTTACAATTGCTGTCAAAAGGGAGCTTTCAACTGAGTCGAAACAATGCTTTCGAAACGTTGCGAAAGGGTGCTTTCGACTGCTGTAAAAGGATGCTGTTGAAGGGGGTTTCGACTACTTCTAAAGATAGTTTTGAAGTGCTGCAGTATGGTCCAGAACTACTGCAACCGAAGGGTGCCGTCGGAAGGGGGTTTCGACTATTTTGAAAGATGGTTCCAAAGTGCTGCAGAAGGATCTAGAACTGCTCCAGAAGGGTGCAGCCGAAAGGGGGTTTCGACTAGGTCCAATGGCAGAGTCGTAAATAACTTAAAAACTATTATTTTACTAATTAAAGTATATTCTTTTTGCCAACTTCTAATCTTTGTCTAATTCCTATTGGCTGGTGATAATCTTTATCACTTTCTTTGCAGAAAAACTACTATAGATCAGGTTTACAATTTTCAAAATTATTTTCAAACTATTTCAATATAATTATTAAGCCTTTTTAGCTTAAAAAATTCATAATAAATCAAAATCACTTGGAAACAATTCCAAAAATATGACAACATTTTCTACATCATATAAAAATTTCGAGGCAAAAATCATTATTTTGTTATTTTTAATAATTAAAACCCGAAATAAATGCCTTTTCACCTTAAAAAATTCATAAAATATTTTTATTAACTCCGAAAATTATGAAATTTAATATCATCTTCAAAATTATGTTTTACATAACATATCAAAAAATCAACTCGTTTGGAGGTCGTTTACTATGGTTTTTACTTTAAAACCCATCATTTTAATTCTATAAAAAGTCCAATAAATCACTATAAATCATTATCCTATCTAAACAATGATTATTAGATCCAAACATGATCAACACAGCAAAATACATTCGGTTACTATCCATCAAACCAAAACAAAGAAAAATAAGATGATTTACACTAGTATTCACCTTGATTAAGTTGTTGGAGTTTGAGATTTGTCCTAGCTTTAATCTTCTAACTTTCTCTCTTGGATCTACCAAGTTTGCTGACCTCCTAAGGTGTTTTAATGGCTGGTTATAACTTCTCTTTTATGTGCATTTTGATTTATAAAATGGTAGGTGAGAATAAGGGAGGGTTTAGGTGAGAATAAGGGAGGGTTTAGGTGAGAATAAGGGTGTGGCTATTCCCATATTGCCCTCCTCTTATTTTCCTAACTTATAAATTATGAATCATACTTATACATTCATTAGTTAGCTACAGCCAAGTTAATTGACAATAAATCTCAACTCCTTAATCAATTATATTATTCTATTTAATTTATCCAATTAAATGTCCTGAATAATGTTAAACAAAAATTAGGGGTGTTACACATAGCGTGGGGTGGTTACCGAGGCTTTACAAACATTTTTCCAATAACTATCCAATGCCAATTTTCCAACGCCATTACGATGCTTTGCCGACTACTATTAGAATTGTGTAACTTGGATTTTCCAACGCCATTCTAATGCCCTACCGACACCTTTTTCTAAAACACATTTTCAGCATTTATGTTGCATTTACAACCTTAATCACGCATTCAAATATATATAATATATGTTCACTTCAACATAACATACCGATATCATACATTCATATACCATATTATCAGATGTCACCAAATTCACATACCATAACATATTAACCAACATAATAATGTCATAATTATTATCTAGCATCATAATATTCAAACAATACCATCACAATACAAACCAAATATCCAAGCAATACCATCACAATACAAATCAAATATCCAAGTAGTATCATCTCTTATGCTATATTTTACATACCCCTGGAATTTTTGCATAGACGGGCATATGATACTATTCTTTAGTGACGCAAATCATCTCCTATGTAGAATCACCATTCCAAATTATATCTCACTCACTCCTTAAGCTCCTATTCCAAATGAAATTAAATACCTGCACTAGTTGCACGGCATGACAACATGGTTATATTAATAGAATAAGGCACCGGAAAACTTGTGTAGTGGTGATATTGTAACTGGTAGTGGTGGTTGGGGTGGTGCTGATAGCGGTACTGTTACCACTGGTGGTGATAACCACCATCATTAACAGTCAACCCCTTTAGTGTTAATAGCATCCCCTCCAACAATATCCAAACCAACCACCACCGGTTATCATAACACTATTACGCAAGCCCTGGCACCTCCTCTATTAATTTATCATGCTGTCATGTCGTGCAACCGAAGCGGTGATCGAAGACATATGGGTATTTTTGTTATAACAGGTAATGTTCGATGGGGAGGTGCTGGTAGTGATACTGCCACCACTGATGGTGATAACTGTAACAAGCCGCACCTCATAACACATCGATCTAAAGCCTAAGATGACTTTCGAAAACACATCGATGCTAAGAGACATGACTATCGAGGTTTTTTAAATATTTCAAAGACTAAATATACAAGGATAAAATCTAAGGGATATTATACTTTCAGATCACATAACAAAAGGCAAACAAAATATAATACTGATAAATAGTCATTACAAAAAATATCCAAAACATGGTCTCTAAACAAACTCCAAAATACTTAATTCGTATACACTATTTTTAAACTATAATGTAAGTTTAATAGATATTTAATATAATAAACAACTACAACAGGAATAGCAAAGAATAGTGGAACTACAACACTTAGCTCATTTCTCCATGTATTATGCCAGATAAACTGATGTCCAGTCATTCTATGGTTGAGGAAAAATAAAAAGAAAAGGAGTGGGTCAGACAAGGTCTGGTGAATGACTTACATCATTAATATATGATTATCACATGTAATTGACTTTACTAATACCATATGTGGCATAGGATGCTCTACAGGTGTCCATGAATTACTTGTTTTATCTATTTAAGGGGTTTAGTTCAATACACACCTACACTATCGACATGTGAAGACTCATACTTAGCGTTGAAAAAATAATTTAATCTCAAGACAACTAATGATCAGCTAATATCTACAAGAACTATTCCACATAGATTTCTCTATAATTTCCACTCATGAGACTATATTTCACACAACTACGACTACATATGTCCTAGTTGCGCATTGATGGGGAGCCTGCAACGCTGACTCGCCGAAGTGTCTCATCGTCAGCATATCTATGTCCATCTCTCATGGTAACGTAACACCTCTTATTACACTGCGCTGAGATCCATCAACAACACAACATTATGTCGCATCACCGTAAATTCCAAGGAACTCTCGTTAGTGTCGAACAGCTCATTCCATCAGGCATCATCCTCGGTGTTGCACGTCCACCATAGATCCTCACGTAAGTGAAAATTATAATAGAATCGCCCCAGTCAAATATCAACCCTACTAGATAAATAGCACCTACCCAGTCTTGCAATGTCCTAGTGTCGCCACATAGGGAACTAGCTTCCTTTCTTATACTAATATTCACATAAACTATATGTTATATATATACACACACAAACACCATTATTTTTATTTATGACCTGGGCCTTAGGCCGAGGATCATACCGCGCTTAAAAAACTCTAACCAACTGACCAGTTGCTCCTAGAGTAGTCGACTACTTACAATCGACCGACTCTAGTGAGCCATTGACCGATTTCGTTGTTTATTATTTTAATTTAATTATCATTGCTTTTGTTTATTAATTTTTGACTATAGTAAACTTGCAACATTAATTATAGTATACCAAAATTGTGACTCTATGATTTATAATAGTCAAAGCTTTATATTCAATTTCAATTCGTAGAAAATCAGTTTAACTTGGGTTTAACATCAACAAGTTATATTAATTCTTATCAATTTGACAAAAGAGGTCAACTTAGATTTATTAGTTTCTTACTTCATAGGTTAACATTAATCATAACTAGATTTTAAAAAATGAATCATATTCATATAATAACTATTAAATTTTCAATTCAATTAAATAGTGTTTCTAATTTGATTTCTAACAACTTAGACCAAATATGGTATACTAAAATTAATTGTATGTAAATCATCTAATTAACAATAAATCTACTTACCTTAACCCAAAGTTACCCCCTTTGAAGCAAGCTTGGAATCTCCTTAGTTCGCTAGATCTCCGCATGATTTAACCTTTTCAATTCCTCTACTTTTATTTTTGTTTAATTTTTAAAGAAATTGGCGATTTGAGGAGAAAGAGGATTTCAATTTTCAAAGGAGCAGAGTTTTGATGTACTAGTTGCAATCTAAATTAGGGTACATTATTGTTCTATTTATAGGCACAAGATTCATTTTTATCCATCCAAAAATATATAATCAAATCCCAAACATAGAAAAATGTATGATTATATCTGGGTCATTTGGCCTAGGCAAACCCTGGCTGCAGAACGCCCTCATTCCCAAGCACTACTTAGTGGATTGGATTCTCTCTTCCACTTTCACATGCACTACTTAGTGGATCATTCTTTCGACCGCACCTATCATTTTTACTATTGGCACGTAACTCAACTCAAACGTATGTGCATAGGCAACCCTCTACAATCCTTTCTACCAACTCAAATAGAATGACGTCGACATGCACCATACTAGATAACCTAAACATAAGTATACCCCAAACAAACTATAACCTTATGTAATCCTTAACCCGTCCACATTTCCTTAAATCATCCATTAGTATACATGATCACTTCATCTTCTAAATACTAAGGTAAAGCATCTCGGAAGTGGATGTTGTCCCCTCCCCTAGCATTTTTTACTTAGCTATTTTTCCATTTCTCCATTTCACCCAAAAATATCTGTAACACTCCTAATTTTAGTTTAACATTATTCAGGAAATTTAATTTGATAGAACAAAAGAATAATGCGGTGGGACATAGAGATGAGATTTGAAAATTTGTAAGGTCGAGCCATCATTATTCAATTAAGTAAGATTGTTTAAACTTAATCTAAGGAGGAATAAATAAGAAGGGTATATTAGGAATAGATCTACCCTTTACCTCTAAAACCCTCACTCTCTCATTCATTCTTATTAAAACAATCTAAAATCTAAGGGAAAAGATCCGCCATTACTGGCAAAACTAAAAGAGGAAAACAAAGGAAACTCAATGGGGAAACCAAGGGAATTAAAGGCTTTATCAAATCACAACTCTAACATCAAATCTAAGGTGAATAATAAGTAGAATATCTCTATTTCTTGTTCTTGAATTTGGCTATGGGTAGTCCCTTAATTGTTTTGATATTTTTTGTCAAATTATGGATATATGATAGATAGAATAATGATTTATGGAATTTTTATGTAATTATCTGAATGGGTTTTAAGGGAAGACTAAATGTTTAATCTCCAGTTACTTTGATTTTTCGATATGTTATGTAAAATGATATTTTGGAGAAGGTTTTTTAGTTTCATAATTTTGAAAGTTAAAATAAATATTTTATGAATTTCCTAAGGTGGAAATTATGTTTATTTTGGGTTTAATTATTAAAAATAATTAAATAATGTTTTTGGTCTCGAAATTTTTATATAGTGAAGAATACGATAACTCTGAGTTCCTGTGTTTTTTTAGGGATTTTTTCCAAGCATTTATGAATTACTATGGACTTATTATGCTAGAAAGGCATTTTTAAATTAATAATTAATTAAGGAAGTTAATTAATTAAGTTGAGGAATGTTTTGGGAAAGAAAATTTTGTTTTAGCAAATCTGAAAAGAAAATTTAAAATTTTATTGTAGACCTATTATATTTTGATGAGAATTGGAAGTAGGTAAAAAGAATTTACTTTAAAAGGGATGAAATAATTTTTATGATAATTACAACTATGCCACTGATATATGGCATTCCCTTGTTGTTCGGTGTTAGTAATGAAAAGCAGCATCAACATGGAATAACACATGTGATACATATATAATAAGCATGGAATGCGTTGGGCCATGCGTGTGGCATCGTCGTTATGGGAATAACGCATCCTAGGGTGATGGTAATCACTGATGGCATAATTCATCAATGTTGACATTATATGTTTTGTGGCATAATAGCTGAAGTACCATGCTTTCCCTATTACTGTAACAATTTCGTAAGTAACTGTTTGACTTAAAGTAATAATGTCATTCATCAGCGTCGCCATCCTATAATCCTTTGTTTTCGACGACCTTGCCAAGTGGTATTGGTGCCGCTTTTCTTCTATATTGCCACTTAGGCTTTGTAGACCGTATCGCCATGTTTTTATGTTAACAAAAGTTTTGGTTTTAAAAGGTGGATAGCCGACATCATATGTATGTCGACAACATCATTTTCGACATAAAGTTTTATACTTAAAGAATTTAAGTTTTTGTTCCTAACCTTGGATAGAGGTTCGAAGTTGTATAGCGTGGCATGAATGCTGTATATCTTCTGTATTATCAGTGGAGAACTATAGCTTTTGTTTCGACATTCAATGGGGATACCAATGTAGATTAACTTTGACGTATAAACCTTAGAAATTCGACGTTGACCATTAGGGATACCAATGTAGATTAACTTCAACGTATAAACTTTGGAAATTCGACATTGACCATTAGGGATATCAACATATATCTTATAGACTCCATTGTTTTATGAATGTGACATTGATCATTGAGGATACCAATATATTCTGTTTTATGAATTTTGACATTAACCATTAGGGATGCCAATATATTTCATTTTATAACTTTGACACATATCATTGGGAATACCAATATGCATGATTTTGAGATTTTATAAGTTAAGGGACATGCAATCTAATTTGGGACATCGACAGACATAGCTTGAACATTTGGGTTAAATCTGAATTAAATTGATAAGTGATGGTTTCGTAGTTATCCTAGAAAAACTATAGGATGTGTGATAGATAGTCTACATCATGCCGAAATGGATATTCTCCATATGATTATTAAAGGGTTCATAGTCATCCTAGGAAAACTATCGGAAGTGTGATGGATAGTCCACATGGAACGGGATAGATAATCCATAAAAATGTTTATATGTGAGATGGATAGTCCATATAACTTTGATAATGAAACCATGTAGAATGGTAGTCCATATGGTAAGAGATGGATAATACAAGTAATTACATGTGAGATGGGTAGCCCACATAAATATAATATGGGTAGTCAATTGTAATTAAGACAGATAGTCGGATGAGAATTAAGATGAATGGTCTAATCAATTGGAATGGGTAGTCCAATATATGTTGTGTGACTGTAAAAACTTATTTTCTATGTTCTAACCATTATGGATGCAAAAGCATAGTATATGTTTAATGTTTTTTGATTAAGATATTAGTGAAAGGAAAACCCATCTCGCTTAGCGGCGTGGTCTCACTATATATCTATTTTTGGTTCGATATGGTAGGTTATTGTTTACATCACACTGATTGTCTGGCCCGAAGTTTTTATTTTTTCCCTTTAAAATCCTGGATACTCATTTGAATAGGTCGAGAATAAGCAATTTTAGGTTTCCAACAAGAAGAATAAACTTCCGGAGACACGCATAAGGCAATCTAGCTATTAGGAGTTTTTATATAATCCTCTGTGTTGTTTGATTTGGTCTAAATTAATGTTAGTTATATAATTACTAAGTGTTAGATTCTGATCCATTAAGGGGCATCTTCATATGTCACTCTTGGAGTATTTTGTAATTATTATATATTCTATAAATGTGAAATAAACCGCATATCAATGAACATGTATAAAATATTATGCTCCTCCCAGTAGCCTCAAGTCGGACATACCAGGGCTATATATGTATATGCCTTAAACCGCATATCAATGAACATGTATAAAATATTCTGTGCTCCTCCCAGTAGCCCTTAAACCGTATATCAAAGAGTATATATAAAATATTCTATGCTTCTCCTAGTAACCCCAAGACGGACATACTAGAACTATATACACATATAGACCTATGTAACTCACATAAAATATATGCAAGTATATGTATACAATCATTTCAACTATATGGAATTAATAAACACATCTAGTTCCCATTTACATGCACGAAGGCAATATGCTACCAAAGTTTTAACTCTACCATCTCAAAGTTAAAATAACGAACAAATCAAACAATATATTTATCTATAATTCAATTCTAATCTATAAACAATTCAATCAATTCAACCGATTCAACCAATTAAAACAATGACGTAAAAGTATAAACTTTAATCATTAATCAACTCATTATACCGTTCAATAATCTATGAGATGATCCATCCATTAATATATTATTTCCAAAAATAGTATATAATTTAGAAAACAACTATATGCTTATAAATTATTCAAAAGCTTAATAGTATTTAATTATACAATTATAATTATGTATACTCATTCATACCATTTTTTAAAATAATAAACATTTTATAAAATATCTACTATTTACTTGGAACCAATTTAAGTAATATATCCCACCTCAAAAATATTTTATAAATCATAAATCACTTTATATGATGTTATATTTGCTTAAAAATCAATTTAAGCAATAATACACTTAACCTGTCAAGTTAAATCAATTATATTTCACTCACTCTATTTTATAAAATTATATCAACATTTTAAAAATATTCCATGTACTCAAAACAAATTTTAAGTAATTTATACTTAATTTATCAAATTTAATTAAATGTAAATCCATTTCTCAAATCTACAAGATCATTCTGTCATTATTAAATCTTCATGCTTATCTAAAGTCATTCTCCTAAATCCCAATTAGTAACAAAAATATGTATCAATATTTCTATCACTAATTTAACCTACAAATTGAGGTTAAATTATTTTCTAACCATGTTATAAATTAATATCAACCCCCTCCAACTCTATTTAATACGAATAGATCTCAGTATATACATATTCAGGAACTAAATCAATCATCTTGAATATCCACTCAAACCAATCAAACAAGGGAATTATTAAATAAATACCACAACTGGATCGCTTGACATTTATGTAGGATCTTAGAACTATCCTAAGTCGATAATGATCCATCCAAACATCATATATCAATGAACCACATTACGCTACATCATTCTAATTATATAAACTGGTATACAAAAATTCTGGAATTCATACGATAATTAATTATAGAGTTATTGTTCCACTCGCCTAAGTACTCTTAGGACATATGAAACCCGGCTCACTAGTTCTTTAATCGGGTAACTAAGCTCTAATACTAAGTATAACGACCTACCAATTTCAATACCCCAAATATATGTTAATCAACACATATTTTTGAAATATTGTAAAAAGGAAAAGGCTGTAATTATTTAAACTTGATTAAACTCTAAATTTCGATATGACCTTTGTGTAATTTGTAGTGGAAAAACAACAATATATAATATGACAAGTATATATAAAATCACACGGAGACATAAGCAATGCACAGTGGCCTAGCTGATGATATATGTATGTATGTATGTATGTATGTATGTATGTATAAAGAGATAATTAAATACATAAAATTGGGAAGGCCTCATTCTAGATAAATCACTACATAAACTCCATACAAATAGAGCACTAAATAGACATATAAATAGGTCTCATACACAAATAGAATATCTGATACATATAATCGTACATGGACTGATCATAAATATAAGCTTATCTCTAAAACCCAAAAGTCCAGCTCTCTAGCTAGGTCATCCCCAAAATCAACCTGTCACATAGATCACTCTGCTACGAGTAATCATAAGTTCCAAAATTGGAAATAACAGAGAGGAAATGAGGGTCAGGCAGAAGTCTGGTGAGGGGAACTAGCCTCATAATATTTAATTAAATACAAATATACTTCCTATCATGAATTGGATCTATCTGACATATCATGAGTTAAAACTACATATTCTAGCTATATTAAGTATCAATACTTGAATAGATGAGTGCAAGGGTAATACTACACTCCATAATAAATATGCCATACATCTCCAAATTCACGGTCAAACCCGAAATATAAGGTAAATTCATCTATAACAATATTGTGTAGAACTATACACATAAATATCCAATCATACATGTCGGCCACAAACCTCGAAATACCAATAAATACAATCCAAATGATGTTATATAACTAAGCATTCCCATACGCGAAGACCCCGTATGAATCATATACGAGCAATATCCAAGGTCAATGTTACTTGAATGTCTACAACCAATGCCTATGCCGAATTGCCATTAGCTACCAAAAAGACCTATTGAGACCCACAACTCTATTATGGACTCCCTTGAAAACCAACACCTCAAAGGAAGTTGGTCCACGGGTCCTGCCATAGAATCCAATCATACTACTAAACAAGATATGACTTATTTTAGATTGGCATTCCAGTCTCTCTCAGCTGCTGCTTCGAGACCACGTCCACAGGTCATGTCTTCTCAAGGTAAAATGATTTCCTTTTACAAAACTGATATCCTTTGATTGTCTATGAATAGACAATCCAGATTCATGCTAGCCCATGCTAATGAACTTCATTAGAGCTCTGAAGCCCCATCAAAAAATAGTATTCCTATAAATTTATTTGAGTAGACCCGAAGGCCCCTTTGAGCCCGGTCAATTTCTTCAAACCCTGATCCTTGGAACTAGACTTCTACCCGATATAAACTGTTGTCATGCTTAACCCAACAGTTTCGCTGACATAGCCTGCAAGGTGGTGTGGTTTACACTACCTACACAAGGTAGTGCTGAAACACTTGGCATTGCCTTGTACAAGGTAGTACAAGCACTGCCTTTAAAAGGCAGTGCACAACACTGCCTTGAACAAGGTAGTGCACATGCATTAATCTTTTTCAAGGCAATGCACTAGCACTGTCTTGACCAAGGCGGTGTTTCAACACTGTCTTGACCAAGGCGGTGTTTCAACACTGCCTTGAACAAGGCAGTGCAAAACACTGCCTTGTAAAAAGGCAGTGCCTCCGCCACCAATCAAAATAGAGGAGGGGTTTCTTGGCCTTCCAAGAGAGTCTAGTGCACTTTTTCCTATTATTTTCCTTAATTTTCATCACTTTCGGCTAATCTATCACAACTTTAATTAATGATATAGTCTTTTTGCTTCTCATTTTTTAACTGTTTATAAATCATCCAAACTACCCTCGTTAATAAACACTTTCCATTAATAATATAACCTTATTACTATTGCAAATAGCTACTTCTATCAATCATTATAATTTGGTTATTATTCGACATATACACTTTTGCCTATTATTTCAACATGATTTACGTCATTACAAACTCTCTTAGTTATAGCTTGCTAACATAACTTATTAAAAATCACACTTTTATCACTTTTAACAATATGAATCTCGTTCATGTTCTTAGCCCACACTCACATTTTAGCAATGATCATTTATTTTATCATCACAAGTGTGTTGGTAAATGAGAATCTTCATTGCTACTTAATTCATTAAGCTACCACTCATAATAGTTTATTAACTCTTATAAAAATCCTGTCTTGTATTCTTTTATCAAAATGAGCCCAAACTCATGCCCTTTTGAAAGCAACTAAAATAAATTTCTTTCTTTTGGAAATCAAAATTTTAAATTTACTATCTTCCATACTTTTTACTCATTTCTTTTTATAGTAGTTATGTGAGTTTTATAATCATTTAATGGTCATTATACCAACTTAACATCATACACCTGAGCTATTAACAATTTTTACTTCCTATACCAAATTACTACAATTCTCATATGCTTGCTACCATATTTAAAATCACATTTTTAACACTATAATTCTATATAAACTTCATACATATGTTTATTCATCATGATATAGACTATATCATATATAACGAAGCAACCATTTACATTTATGCATACTAACTCTAATATATGCCAACTTTTGATCATAAATCAACCGTTTGATATTTTAATCTTTATATCAAACACCAAATAAAGACCAATTCAAGTCTTGCTTTAATGAAACATAATATACTTCCCTTATTCAACATTTCATATCAAAACACACATCTGTTAGTTCCTAAGATGATGGTTTTGATGACAACAACCTTAGGACTTGCTATAAAATATAGATACTAATATTCTTGTCCAGATATATATGTATATGTAGGATATATATATATATATATATATATATATATATGCAAGTACTAAAAATGAAGACTGCACAGTATAAAGATTCAAGACTGATGAATTCAAGATTGAAGAAATCAAGACTGAAGACTCATGAGTATCAAGAATTCAAGAGTTCAAGATAAGTAATAGAGTCTAGATTTATGTTATAACTTCATAATAGCACTAAAATCTTTATTTGGATTTTAATTGTGGAATGGAATCCACCTTCTCATTTTAATAGTAGGATGGAACCCATGACCTATTTAGTGGGATGGGACATAGGATCTTCTCTGATGGAATGGAATCCATGAAATTTTCAAAATGATTTATTTTTCCAAAACTATCTTTTTAAAGTCATCTGTATCAATTTAAATATTTCAGCCTTAATTCAAAGAGTATTTTTAATTGTATTGATTTCAAAATCATCTCTTGTTTCTTAAACTATCTCTTGATTCTAATATTTTAGCTTTAATATACTTTAAAAAAATTAATAATTTATTTTTAATATTACTTTTACATTACAGATTATATATTTTAAGATTACTCTATAAAACTCTTTTATAAGTTTAAACTATATTCAAAATGGTTTACCAAGTTTAGAAATTGTTTTGACAAGTTTTAGAATAGAAATCCTTTTAAAGAAAAATCTATTTTCAAATATAACATAAGCAAGTCGACATCTCTCATCCCCCCACATTTACATGGTAGCTGTAGAATTCAAATTTCAAATATTCAAAAGAAGTGTCTATTCATCAGAACTTTGACCATTGTTCTCTTATAAATACCATTGTTTTCAATGAATTTTAAGTTATTTTTTCTTCATTTCTTCACTCATTCTTCTCTACTCTAATATTCTCTTATACTTCAAATGCTTTAACAAAACTCTACCGAAGTTCTAAGTGACTCAAACTCAATCATCTCTAGTTTGATTCTCTGCCACTCTCTCTTAAAAATCTTTGTGCGATTCAGAGTTATAGGATCATTTGTAATCAAAGATCGAATTATATCGAGTCTCTCTCTACCAATGTGTGATTGGAAATGGCGTGAT
This sequence comes from Allium cepa, assembly GCA_030765085.1. Lineage (NCBI taxonomy): Eukaryota > Viridiplantae > Streptophyta > Magnoliopsida > Asparagales > Amaryllidaceae > Allium > Allium cepa. Next base: position 694,654,895 of record CM060934.1, read on the forward strand.
TATGGCCCGTAAATCAAATGAGTTTGATTGTAGCCTGTAAATCAATTAAGTGATCTTATAGCCTAGTTAAATCAAGAGAAATTGCCCTGGATAGGAGACAGGAGGGTGTATCTCGTGGCCTTGACATCGAGGTTGTAATATCGACATTGTATTTGAAAAGAAATCTGCATAAGAAATTTTATGGGGCTGAATGTAGGGTAACTCTGAACCAGTATAACATTCTGGTGTGTTCTTTCCTTTACTGCTTTTATTTACTATTTGCATCTATGTCTGATTCTGTGATTGTCTCTATGTTTATGAAATTACATATGTACGTGTTTAATTGGAAAAGATTTCAAAATTTCCATAAATCCACTAAATAATATTCACCCCCTTTTAGTGTTAATCCAGCCTTAAGATCCGTAATCCGCATTTCCTACATTTGGTATCAGAGCATTAGTTTTCAAAGTTTTCATAATATGTTTTTTGAAAAGTTTTGAAATGGCTGCCAACACTGGTAATGTCAACATTATCACTAGTTCATTTGTAGAGATCAGTCTACTGTCGGACCACCACTTTTTAATTGCAGTAAGTATGCATATTGGGCATGTAGGATGAAAATCTATTTACAATCAATATGACTAGATACTTGGAATATCACACAAACTGAGTACATTGAATCCACAATTGATTTTGCACAGTGGACTGCTGAGCAAAAGACCATTGCACAAAACAATTCCAAAGCAATGAATATTATGTTCTATTCACTTGATAGGAATTGGTTTAATAGTGTGTCTACCTGTAATTCTGCATATGAGATCTGAAAAACTTTACAAGTTACTCATGAAGGAACAAGCAAAGTTAAACAGATCAAAACATCTATCTTGACCAATCAATTTCAATTATTCAAGATGAATCCAAATGAGTCCATTTTAGACATATATAGTAGGTTTCTAGACATTGTGCACTCACTAATTGCATTAGAAAAGAACTTTTCCGAAAAATATCAAGTTAGAAAAATTCTGAATTCACTCACTTCGGAATGGGATCAGAAGACTCTAGCAATTGAAGAGACTAATGATATTAGTACCCAAAAAATTGAAGAATTGATTGGGAATTTGATGTCTTTTGAAGTACAAATGTAAGGAATAAGAGAAAGCAAGGCCTTAGAAAAGAATTCAATAGTGTTCGATTGAATAGCAGATGGTTCAGACTCAAACGGTGACAACGATGAAGAAATAGCCTTGGTGATAAGGAATTTTAGAAAGTTTCTGAAATACAAAAAGATGAAAAATTACAAAGGAAATGATCACAAGAATTCAAGAAATAATAATGAAACTCAAAACAACAGCAGATGCTACAATTATGATGAGCCAGGCCACTTAAAAAGAGTTTGTATGTATCTGTATAAAGAGAAATTTTCTCCAAGTAAAGATTAGTCAAAGAAAAGAAGAGAGCATATACCGCTACACTAGACAATTCAGACTCATCCTCTGGTGATGAAGATCAAGAGATGGAAAATTCAAACATGTGCTTTACAGCTATTCATGAATTTGATGACCTTAGAAATATGGATCTAAAAATAGGTACACATTTGAATTATACTAATTAAAGTGAAAATAAGAGACACATCCCTAATATCAAACTTAATACACAAAATATTCTCCTCATAAAAAAGATATAAATTACATCCCTATTTCCAAATACTATAATTTTCATCCCTGTAATACCCCTCTTCTCCATTGCAGCAATGTTGATTCTTCATATATATGTGTGTGTGTGTGTGTGTGTGTGTGTGTGTGTGTGTGTGTATGTATGTATGTATGTATGTATATATGTGTATATATATATTTATGTGTATATATATATGCATGTTATTCTCACATCCATAATTAAAATTTGCACCTCATTAGTTATCAATCTTTAAAACACAATAATTTCTTATAGAAATGATGGATTAACAAACCGTTTTCATCATTAAATCATAAATTATATTATCTTTCTAACGAGTGGCATTATGCATATGTAAAAACAATGGCAAGACAAGCTATTCGCACTTATATGGTATGATTGTAGACAATTCAGCAATTATATACAATAATTACAGAAATGTCTGCAATTATATCAAATAATTGCAGAAATGTCTACAATTATATGCAATAGTAGCATACATTTCTGCAACTGTATGCAATAATTGCAGACATGTCTGCAATTCTACCATATAATTGCAGAAATATCTGCAATTATATGTAATAGTTGCAATTGTATGCAATAATGTACATGTCTCTAATTATATCATATAATTGCAGAAATGTCTGCAATTATATGCAATAGTTGCAACTGTATGCAACTATATGCAATAATTGCAGATATGTCTGCAATTATACCATATGAATGCAGAAATGTCTGTAATTAAATGCAATAGTTGCAACTGTATGCAATAATTGCAAACATGTCTGCAATTATACCATATAATTGCAGAAATTTCTTCAAGTATATGCAATAGTTACAGATATTTCTGCAATTATATGCAGTAATTGCAGACATGTCTAGAAATGTCTACAATAATTGCAAATTTAAAGAAAAAATAGAAGATGTTTAAAATTTGCAGAATTGTCTGCAAATATATGAAATAATTGCACCTTTACTGCAAATACGATTTTTTTGGCATCAACAATGGATCTCATTTTAAAGATCATGAAATTTTTGATTTTTTTGGTGAAAATGGTATGCTGATCCAATGTTTCTACAGAAAGTTATACGCATTTAAAATGTTAAAAACATAAAGGGTATTTGGGTCTTTATGCACGTGTGAATTTGAAAACAGGGATTGAAAACTTATTGAAAAAATGGAGAGGTGTTTTTTGTATTTTCAAACTTTACGAGGGATGTATGCCAAACGCACCCTTAATTCAAATTGCTTGTTTGAATATTTGATTGTTTGCATGTTTTGAAATTGCTTGTTGTTTGAGTTTAAAATTTTGATTTTCAAAATAATTTTATTTTAATATTAAAATATTAATATTAAAGTGTTATTATATTTAATATTATTTCCGATAAAATATAAATTAGGTCGTAGGATGTATATATAGATATTAAATAAAATTAGAAAAATAAGTCATATGATTTAAGGGACCCATGTCGACGTGACCCTACCCCCTATGTCCACATCCCTCTAGAAATTTGAAATTCAAATTTGAATTCAAAACTTTGAATTTCCCTTCAACTTTTCACCAACTCCAAAGCTCTAAAAATGTGTCTCTTGACAAAAGAACATGGCTCTTGGATATCTATTTATCTTCTTAACTTTATCCTATCTTTTCACTTTCATTTCAATATTCAAACTCTCTTTCAAACTTTCAAGCTTTCTACTTTCTTCAAAAATGGCTTCCTCAAGCATTCCATCCACCATTAGACTGTCCAAGGCCACCAATGAGTTCTTCTACAATGATCCAGAAGCTATCAGGGCTTACATAAGCTATGTAAACTTTGGAAAGGTCCATACGAAAAAATTTCTATCTTTAATGATTTTTCTTCCTATGAAATCAATGTTATTTTTGAAGAGAATTAACTTCTTAGCTTATTTGATGATTCTCAAAATGATTTTGTTTGTGAATCATGGTTTTTATGAAGGAAATGAAGGGGAATTGTGGAGTAGCATTAAAGGAACGCGTATTCTTTTAAATAGTGAGATTTTGAATAACATTCTTGGTTGTAAGTATATGGTAATAGATCTTTCGGATTTTTAAATTCATGAACAAGATCGTGAGACATTTAGTCACATTTTTGATGGAGACGACGACTTTGAATTTATAAACCAAAATTTCCATCCTAAAGCAAGAATTGTAAACCTTCTTTTGCAACATACCATAACTCCAAGATCGGGAAATTTCAATCGCCCTACTTTAAAAGTTTGTAAGGCTCTTTTATCTATTTTCGGGCACTATGACATTAATTGGGTGCAAGTGATTTTGGATGAACATCGTCCCATAATTTTTACTTTAGGTGAAAACACTTTATATCATGGGATTTATCTCATTTGGATTTTTAACTACTTTGGTGTTGATTATAAGAAGGAGGAGTTCGTTTCTAGAAAAGTATTTAACCATGCTAACATCTCTCTCATGAAAATTCTGTTTGTGTTTCAACCATGTGAAAAACTTGCCGAAAAGGATGAGAGATTGGCCCATGAAGAGATGGAAGAATAAGAGGAGGAGGAAGAAGAAGGGGAGGAGGAGGAAGAGACTCCATTGGAAAGCATTGAATACCCAATCACTACTAACAATCCATTCAACAAAAAGCTTCTCAAGAATCAAAAGATTATCATGGAAAACCAACGGATTCTCAAAAGTGAAAGTGTACGTGTAGTACTAAGGATCGTGTAATATGGTATATAAATGTGGAAACTGATAATAGCAGTAAAATAAAAATTAAAGTAAGCACACCAGGAATTTTTATACTGGTTCGAACTTCCCGTTCTACGTCCAGTCCCAGAATATCCTCTGGATTTAAACTAAACCCCTCACTTAACCCGAAGGAATAGGTATACGACACCTGAGCAGCCGAACAGGAATTTTTCCGCCTCAACAGCCGAAGAGGAATTTAACTTCAATACAAATAGTTTGTTGACAAATGTGTTCTGAATAACACTGATTGTCTTTTGATAGTACAACTTTCCTATAATCAAATCCTCAAGGGTATATATGTGTGTGAAGATTTAGAAGGAAGATAATCACGTAGAATTGAAGTTTATGATTTAAATCAAGGATTCTAGTGATATTAAATAAGAATGAATGCTTTTATTTGCAGAAATAAATAGAGAATAGATTTCAGAATTATAAACAAGAATCGGTGATTGTAGAAGTGATTTGAACATGTTTATATAGTTGTAGAATAGTTACAATCTTTCATGAAGAGTTTCAATCAAAAGTTGTGTCCGTACCTCTTGGATTGAGGGACATTCCTCTTCATGAAACAATCGCAACTCTTCAGAAAACTAGCCGTTATGTTCAGGTCGGTCGACCGAAAAAACTGGCCGGTCAGCTGAGTTTAAAATCGTACACAAAACAGAGAGTATCTGTGCACTTGACACATGGTCGGTCGACCGAAGTTTCTGGTCGGTCAGCCGACCTGTTGTTAAACAAAAACAGTAGTAGCTCATTTGGTTAGAGTACTTGCCTTCCAAACTAGTGACCCAGGTTCGATCCTCAGTCCATGTATTTTTTGTAAACTTGATTTTGATTAAAATATGCAAGCAAGTTTATTTGAATGTGAATGATGATTCTTGAGGAAAGATTTTAACAAAGCACTAAACTAGACTCTATATACATATTTGATGACTCTTGTTAAAATATATAACTATACAAACCATATATTGAGCCGATGAGTCTGGATGTTATCGTAGTCGTAGAATCGTGAATTGTTGTGTATTGTCAGCAATCAAAACCTATGATCCAACATTCTCCCCCTTTTTGATGATGACAACTTCATTTGCTACAAACGAATCTTTGACAAGCTTTGTTGATCTTATCTCCCTCACTGAATATATTCCTGTAATTGTGCTTTAGATTTCTCCCCCTGAATCTATGCTATATATTCCTGTAAATAATTAATCTTTTCTCTCCCTTAATCTGTGCTTACATGGTTTATTCCTGCAAATAGTGTTAGAGCAATATTTTTCTCCCCCTTTGTCATCGACAAAAAGGAGAGTTTATATGATGATATAAATTATATTTCACATAAGTGTTAACATAGAACAATATAAAACAAAATAACTACTACTTATAATGTAAGGTATCAGAAAAATTAACATTTAAAGCATACGATACCTAGGCTTCTTATAATTTCCTAATTTTTAGGAAACCATCCCCATTTGGGTGTGGTTGAACCATTATAAATATAATTTTCATTATTAACTATCATATTAAAATAATTATCAATGTATTTTTCTCTGTTTTTCCAATTAACAGGAACCCAAATACTTAGATAATTTACATTCATGTTTCCTGTTAATGATTTTGTACTTCTAGAGAAATTATCAACATTATAGGTCGTAGTAGTATTTGAATTTCTATAAAAATTGGATTTAGGCTTTACTCAAAATTTAGTATTAGCACTATCGTTTTTACTATACACGAAAGCATATCTAGTGCTATTTCTACGATCAATTTTATTATATCCTAAACCACTTTTATCATTGTGAGCTTTTGAATTCTTAACATAACCTAATCCCTTTTTATTTGAAGCAGGTTGAGAATTTTCAATAATCCTGGATAAATTTTCTCTCCCTTTATCAAAATTGGAAATATTTTTAGTAATGTCATCAAGCTTAGTTTTGAGACTAGTGTTATCTAACTCAACAATTTTAATTTTTGCTTTTAACTCATGATTTTCAAAAGCTAGAGCATTATTCTTTTCTTTTTGAGCTTCTATTTCTTGACTTAATAGAGCGAGTCGAGAATTGTCAAAGAGTGAATCTTGAATTTTCTCAAGTTCCTCTTCTAATATTTTCTTCTCGTCTTTAAGCATATCTCTTTCGAATTCTGCTTTCTTCTGATTTTCCAGAGTTTCCTTATATTTTCTTTTGAGACTTTTTAAAGTGTCTAGAAGTTCTGAATTTATTTCTATCATATCATCAAAAGTTAGATCACTAACCTCATTATCTTTTGCCATGAAGCATTTGTTTGTTTGCTCCTTTGATTTTCCTTTATTGCTTTTCCTCTTCCTATTTCCTTGACTAGATCTCTTTGTAGCCATTTATTCTAGAATGTTGTTACGATCTCTAGAATACCAGGCTCTGATACCAATTGAAAGTGTACGTGTAGTACTAAGGATCGTGTAATATGGTATATAAATGCAGAAACTGATAATAGCAATAAAATAAAAATTAAAGTAAGCACACCAGAAATTTTTATACTGGTTCGAACTTCCCGTTCTACGTACAGTCCCAGAATATCCTCTGGATTTAAACTAAACCCCTCACTTAACCCGGAGGAATAGGTATATGACACCTGAGCAGCCAAACAGGAATTTTTCCGCCTCAGCAGCCGAAGAGGACTTTAACTTCAATACAAATAGTTTGTTGACAAATGTGTTCTGAATAACACTGATTGTCTTTTGATAGTACAACTTTCCTATAATCAAATCCTCAAGAGTATATATGTGTGTGAAGATTTAGAAGGAAGATAATCACGTAGAATCGAAGTTTATGATTTAAATCAAGGATTCTAGTGATATTAAATAAGAATGAATGCTTTTATTTGCAGAAATAAATAGAGAATAGATTTCAGAATTATAAACAAGAATCGGTGATTGTAGAAGTGATTTGAACATGTTTATACAGTTGTAGAATAGTTACAATCTTTCATGAAGAGTTTCAATCAAAAGTTTAGTCCGTACCTCTTGGATTGAGGGACATTCCTCTTCATGAAACAATCGCAACTCTTCAGAAAACTAGCCTTTATGTTCAGGTCGGTCGACCGAAAAAACTGGCCAGTCAGCTGAGTTTAAAATCGTACACAAAACAGAGAGTATCTGTGCACTTGACACATGGTCGGTCGACCGAAGTTTCTGGTCGGTCAGCCGACCTGTTGTTAAGCAAAACAGTAGTAGCTCATTTGGATAGAGTACTTGCCTTCCAAACTAGTGACCCGGGTTCGATCCCGGGTCCATGTACTTTTTGTAAACTTGATTTTGATTAAAATATGCAAGTAAGTTTATTTGAATGTGAATGATGATTCTTGAGGAAAGATTTTAACAAAGCACTAAACTAGACTCTATATACATATTTGATGACTCTTGTTAAAATATATAACTATACAAACCCTATATTGAGCCGATGAGTCTAGATGTTATCGTAGTCGTAGAATCGTGAATTGTTGTGTATTGTCAGCAATCAAAACCTATGATCCAACAAAAAGATCCGTTAGTAAAAAGTTGGACAAGATTACCACCAAAATGAACATGTTCTTTGGGAAAGTGAGTTGCAAGCTTGGATTATCATCAACCTCTAACTAATGCTAGTTTCATTTCATGTTGTATTAGTTTGTATCTCATTTTAGTTAATGTTATGTATTGTTACGTAATGATTACTAATTTTATCAACGAAAATCTTTTATTTTCTACTTATTAGCTCTAAAATATCTTTGGAATGCTTGTTATTATATTATATACGTTTATATGTAGACTTGTATATAATATAAAGAAACAAAGCAAAATGCCGAAATTAACAAGGGAATGTCGACATCCCCCTACCCCCTATGTCGACATGTGACGGCCAGAAAATGGTTTTTGTTTTGAAATTGCAATTGACATAATTACCTTGTGTCTTTTTATTTCAAATGATTTTCTAACTCTTTAAATACCTGTTTTTCTAGAAAAATGCATACTTTCAATTCTCTTTATTTTCTATTGCATTTATTCATATTTTATCAAAAAATGGCCACTTTTATTCATAATCTAAGTGAGAATTTTGAAGAAACTCTCAATTCCTTCAAAAACATACTTACTTGTATCCTTTGTAATCAACGTCACTTAGAATTAAGCCAAATGAAAATGATAAAAGAATAAGAGAGGCACTTCGATGTCATTCGATGGATGATCTCAACCCTCAACGAAGAAGAACTTGAAGCGATCCAAAAAAACACTGAACAAAGAGAATAAAGAACGGAATGCTATAAAGGCAGATCCTATCTTCGGTGAAGAAGGATGGGTTCAAGTTCAAAGAAATATTTGATTTGACATATGTGGTTTGATTTACTTTGATTTGGTTTGAATTGTTTAGTTTGATTTGATTTGATTTGGTATGGTTTGGATTGATTTGAATATGGTGTGTAATATATGATTGAACATGGTGTGGTTTGATAAGAATATGATGCATATATTGATTGATTGTGTTTGAAATTTTCATATCTCTCACATTTACGTTACTATATTTTATTCATTTTATTATCTGTCTTATTTATATTCTACTATACAATGTTATTATCCTATACAGTGCTATAGTATAAGATTTTGGGGGAGTTATGTAGTTTAAGATTAGTTTTTGTTGATTACAAAGTGGAAGAATTATATAATAGGTTAGTTAAGATTAGATTAAGGGGGAGTTAGTAAATTAAGGGGGAGTTGTTGGAATAGGGTCAGAGTTGGTAGAGTACATTTTATAAACATAGGTTGTCATCGTCAAAAAGGGGGAGATTGTTAGTTCATGAGATGATGGTTTTGATGACAACAACTTTAGGACTTGTTATAAAATATAAATAATAATATTCTTGCCTAGATATATATACATATGTATATGCAGGATATATATATATATATATATATATATATATGCAGGTACCGAGAATGAAGACTCTACAATATAAAGATTCAACGCTGAGTATAGAGATTCAAGATTGACGAATTCAAGATTGAAGAAATCAAGGCTGAATAATCGCAAGTATCTAGAGTTGAAGATATCAAGATGAGTAATAGAGTTTAGGTTTATGTTAAAACTTCATAATAGCACTAAAATCTTTATTTGAATTTTAATTGTGGAATGGAATCCTCCTTCTCGCTTAATAGTGTGATGGAACCCACGGCCTTTTTTGTAGGATGGAACCCATGATCTTCTTTAGTGGAATGGAATCCACGAAATTTTCAAAATGATTTATTTTTTCAAAACTATCTTTTAAAATTCATCTCTATTAATTTAAATATTTAGCCTTAAATCAAAAACTATTTTTAATCGTATTAATTTCAAAATCAACTCTTATTTTTTAAACTATCTCTTGATTCTAATATTTTAGCTTTATTATATTTTAAAGTAATCTATACATTATTTTTAATATTACTTTTATATTATAGATTATATGTTTTAAGATTACTTTCTAAAACTCTTTTATAAATTTAAACTATATTCAAAATGGTTTACAAAGTTTAGAAATTGTTTTGACAAGTTTTAGAATAGAAATCATTTTAAAGCGAAATCTATTTTCAAAAATAACATAGGCATGTTGACATCCCTCATTCCTCCATGTTGACATGGTAGCCGTAGAATTCAAATTTCAAATTTTCGAAAGAAGTGTCTGTTTGTCATAACCTTTTGCAAATAGACATGACCATTGTTCTCCTATAAATACCAGTTGTTTTCAATGAATTTTAAGTTAGTTTTTCTTCATTTCTTCACCCCTTCTCTACTCAAATTTTCTGTTATATTTCAAATGCTTGAACAAAACTCTGTCAAAATTCCAAGTGAAACAAAGTCGATCATTTCTAGTTTGATTCTCTGCCACTCTCTCAAAGATCTCAGTGCTATTCAGAGTTATATGATCAATTGTAATCAAAGATCGCAAGATTGAAATGTATCGAGTCTCTCTCTATCAAAGTGTAATTTGAAATGTTGTGATTGTGGCCCGTAAATCAATTGGGTATGATTGTAGCCCGAAAATCAATTAGGGATCTTGTATCCTGGTTAAATCAAGAGAGTTTGCCCTGGACTCAGAGACAGGAGGGTGTATCTCATGGCCTTGAAATCAAGTTTGTATTATCGACATTATATTTGAAAGTAAATTTGCACAAGAAATTGTGTAGGACGGGATGTAGGGTAACTCCGAACCACTATAAAATTCTGGCATGTTCTTTCTTTTGCCGCTTTTATTTACTATTTGCATCTGTGTCTGGTTCTGTGATTGTCTCTGTGTTTGTGAAATTTCATCTGTACGCGTTTAATTTGAAAAGATTTCAAAAATTCCATAAAATCCATTAAACACTATTTACCCTCCACTCTAGTGTTAATCCAGTCTTAAGATCTGTAATCTGCATTTCCTTCAACATCTTTATATAACTACAGGCTACAAGTTTAGTATCCACCCACCTAGCAACCATCAATATCCCCAAAGCAACATGAAATTCATTCTCTTGCACTCTTTCTCTTCATGGCCAAAAATAGAATCACCTCCAATCGCTCCAATATTAATAGAGATTGTAGAGAAAGACAAGAGAAGAATTTAGGTGATCTTAGCTTTATTTTAGGGAATGTATTTCATGGGTATTAATTTGATTTAGGCTTGAAGGTTTAGGTTTGGAAGAAGCAAAGGAAGAGGGATAGCAACGTGCTCATATAAATGAAATAAGAAAGAAGGTTGTGGCTGTTTATAAAGGAAGCGAATGTGCCATGGGCCCAACACCATCCTTATATAACACCAACAAACCTACCCACTTCACACCTCAAAATCTGTTATCCTAAACATATCGATGTTTATACTCAAGAAGATTGAAAATATCATTCCGGGGATAATAGAAGTGGCCTTAAGAAATAATTCCATCATACGCAAAAATTAGCTTTTTGGATCATTTATCACTCGACTACCAATACATTACCAAAAATCCGTAATCCCAAACCTATCGATGTTTATACTCAAAACGATCAGAAACATCATTTTGGACACAACTAAAGTGGTCTCAAGCACCAATTCCACCATCTTAAAAATATGTCTTTATAAGTCATTGATTAAATTAACTTATAAATATTAAGTATCGGCCAAAAATATGAGTTGTTACACTTGCCACTCTAATCCATTGGACATAATGACCAATACTTGATCTAAAGTGGATGATGTCCTAGCATAGTAAACATCTTATAGATTTATGCCTACTCATCCCTAACAACATACTTGTAATTGCAACGAAAACTCAAATACCAATTACTTTATAAACATTGCCATGTATTGATTACTAATAGATGACAACTTACTTACTTAGTTACCTATAATACACCAACTCAAAAACAACATGTCAAGTACCTATAACTTCCCAAGCCAAATGCAACATGTGTGGCATAAGGTTATTCGAAAGGTTGGATCAACGCCACTCACCACAAGTAATCCAGATCGTCTTCCTCTTCCGGCGACGTTCAAACAACTAATATTTTAAGGACTTATAATATGTAAACAACTTAATCGCCTCCAAGACTTGAGAGAAAAACAATAACTGTTATCTCAAAATCATGGGTTAGATAATTCTTCTCGTGAAGTTTTAAATGTTGACAAGTATAACAAACGACTCTAACCTCTTGTATCAAAACAACATCCCATCATGCACCGCAAGCATTGTTATACACAGCAATTGCCATCAAACTATCGAGGGTGCTAAAATAGGTGTACTAGTCAACAATTCCTTTAGCTAATTAAATGTCTACTCATATTCCAAGTTTCATGAAAAATTAAATTCTTCTTATAGCTGCCAATCAAATATGGAAAACATCTTATATTTGCAGTATTATTTGATGCAATAAAACATCTTGGCTCAATCTTTCTTTACTTTGAAATATGTTTTACCCAAACTATACTTTCTAAACTTTCATAGGTAAAGATTCCACAGTTCAAACCATACTTGGGTCGAAAGGGACGAAGTGGTGTTCACTCTTCACTATTACTGGAAGTTTGATCTAGTACTCTGCCTTTCCAATTCAAACGTTAACTGATATGGTCACTAAATCTCCATAATACTTCCTATCTCTATGCTGGAATATTTTATTGCTTTTGACCTCCATCATCAGTTTAGTCCTTGTAGGCTATGTAATCTTATTTATCTAACATTAATTGGTTCTTTTTTTAAAGTTTAAGTCGCAGTCATACTTTTGATTTACATTTTAAATCAAAAAAAAATTATTTTAACATCACCTCCACTAAATTGATAAGTTTTTAAAACTGTAAAATCCTCCAAATAAATTTTAGCAAATATCTCCTATTTATAAAGATCATGACATTTTCCAAAATTTTCCTCTATAGATAAGAAATTTTCAAAAAATTGTATTTTTAATTAAAACGGGATTTTTTAACTAACTATTATTTTTATTTTAAAGTATGACGAAAAAATTTATAGAAGACTTTTCAGGTACTAAGCATTTTTATTTATAAAAGAGATTCAAAAGCCGGGTCCTACATACTTCTTGACTTTTCTTCAAAAGTTTCATTGTTAAAAGCAAAGTATGCCTCAAGGGTAAGTGCAAAATGTGCCTAAAAGAATAGAAGCTTTAAAGTAGTTATTGAAAATAGCTAATTGTCAAATTCTTTTAATTTTTCTTTTTAAACAAATTTCATATAGTTTGTCCAACCATTTTATAGAAAATCATAAACCAACTTATTTTTCTTTTTAAAATATCGGACATTCATTGTTTCTAATTTTTAGAAAAAGTTTTCACTGGTTTATCACTTAAATTAAAGTAAATAAAGAAAACTTATTTACACATGCCCAATTTGTACCTAACGATGCTTTAACTACATAGAGATTCCATCCTTCTTTTCAAAGATGGTTAACTCAAGTTTATCCTCCAATACAGTGCCCAAGTCCAATATAGAAACACTCTAGCTATACATTTATATAAAAAAGAGTCTTTGCAACTACTACAATATAAGAATAAGACCTCTACTTTATCTGAGAAGATTTACTCTAAGTTTGTGAAGTTAGTCTTTTATATTCCCTTTTATGCCTTATCACATCAAACTTTAATTATATGGGTCCCAAAGTACTAATCTTCACCACTTACCCTTAAATTCATAATTTACTTACTACCAGTAGTTGGTATAAGGAATCTCTACTACATTTCTTTATGGGGTAAATCATAATAAATCTGAAGGATTAATTTGTAACGGCCTGTTTTTTCGTACCTTTGAATCGATAGTAAACCACACATGTCCAACTCAAATTGCATGAATAAACGGATCATTAAGGGTAGAAAGAAAATAAAGATAGAACAGAATCTCACACGAATGGAATAACATATATTATTTCAATAATAATCTTTATAGTGGAAAATTTTAATACACAATATCAAAGTCTAATCTAGATTCAGCCTGGACAGTTATAACATTTTCCCTTACAAATGCTGACAAACAACAAACAAAAACAAACAAACCATAACGAATAATAGAATACGCCATACGATGATGAAGATTTCCAGCTCTCCTCTGAAAACTCCAACCATCTTTAACTAAACCTGAAACTACTCGGATCTGACCCGAGTATTAAAAAAATACCCGGATCAGGCTTGATAAATTAGTGTGAGATACTAGAAATTAAATGTATAGATCATGACAATGTTATCAAAACCTTTGAAAAAAGGGTATCTCATAAGACCAAACCAACATATAAACACGAACCGGTTTTTACCTTATGATAACCAAAACACTTTTATACCAAAATTCACTTGACATTTCTTTTAATGACATTCCTTTGGAAAACACTTTTCAAATAAACTTATTCAAATATGGTATCTATTCTAGACAAAGTCTAAGGTAATATATCCGGACTAGGTCAACGGAAGAACAAACATAGTTCCCACGGTATTGGAATTGGATTTCCAACATGATAGGGAACTAGTCGGCTTTTCTCTGATCCACGCATAACAAACATAGTTCCCATGGTGCTTTAATCGCTTTTCTCAAATTAGTCACTTGAAACTTTACTTGCTATACTACAACTGATACCAGTAGTCCTCGCTTTTCTCAAGCTAACCATTTTATCCAAAAGGGGCAATAAATGCCATGAGGGATGTATACCCCAAAGGACCCAAGGTATTGGACACCACCACGCACACTCACTTATTTCGAATTTGCATCTATCGGACCATATAGTATCCCATATCATCTTTCGGGATGTGAGGCTATGCTCAATTTATTCAAAGCCACGCTTTTTATACAAAATCACGCTTTGATCGTAACATGTTCCACATTGCCATTCCTGTGATCACTATTTGACTGCACAAGCATATAACCTTTGAGATCATATGTCTCAGAGAAAGGTGTTAAGCTAAGAGAAGTTGCCTTCTTCGCCACGAAGCAGATGTACATTTATAAAAGTTAAACTTTGTGTCTCATAAATGCTATGCTGGACATTCGTCCATACAAGTCCGTTTTAGGGCTGAATGAAACCGAAGGCGCTCTCCTACTACCACTAGCAGCGAGTAATCCTTGCAATTCGAAAAAAAATCTCCACAACGAGAAGGCTATTGCTATATATAACTTTATAGTGAGAGCGACCCAGATAATGTCAACAACCAGTCTTTATGCTATGAAGATCCTCAATCTTTAATAATCATCATCTTCAACATTTTTTCGCTTTCGAACGTATACATTGGTTCGAAGTGGTTTTCGGATAGGGATCACCCAAATCCGACCCTGGTTCCTTCGAAGCCAATTATTGATTTAAAAGATGTTAAGTTCATATGTGGATATCAATCATCAACCAATTGCTTCATCTTTTAAATCATATATCTTTCTTAGATATATTATTTTCAATTTATTCCATTTTCTTTTCAAATGTATATGGAATCATTAAGCCTCATTTATCAAATCATTCGGTTTATTTAAACCTTTCTTAAATCTTGAAGTAATTCCAAATCATTTTCTCCTTTACTTAGAAAAACTTTTCCAAATCATTCATTAAATTTTAATCAAAGATCTCTTATATTCAAGTTATAACTTTAAACTTAGCGAAAATATTCCCAAATAAATCTTAATCAAAGATTTCTTTCTTAATTTCAAATCACAGTCTTGCAAATCGTAGATTTTCATAATCAAGTCTACTGCCTCTTTAAATATGGTAAATTTCACCTCTAAGGACTAGTGGCAAGTGATCCTACATCATGAAGATCTTTTTCTTCAATGATCTTTGTCTTCAATATGTTTTAATTCGAAAATTAGTGTGAAGAGGTTTTCGGATAGGAATCACCCAAATTCGATCCTGGTTTTTTGGATAAGAATCACCCAAATCCGATCTCGTTCCTCCATACTAATCATCGATAAAAATATTTTAAGTGTTTAATTAACATTTAAAGAAACTTTTTCTTTTCTTTTATCTTGGAAAAACTTAAATATGATCTTTTAGAGCATTTGAGCTTTCCTTTCGATCTATTCCACCTCTCGCCTAAAAAGAGAAAACATAGGCCAGGTAAGTTCTGGGCACTGGTTACTGCATCTCTAACCTTAATTTGTTTTATCTTCTCTGATCTCACAAGCGAGACAAATGTACTAGTCGCTTCCGCATACTCAGTTTGTTATTACATTCAATATTCTTCACTTTTTGTTTAAGTGGTATAAACAATTTCTCCTAACCATTTATTCAAACTCTTGTTAAAACTTTCAAATCATCTTTAAATTACTTAATTATTCTTTTTAAAATCATTCACAAAAGATTTAGAAAAGAATTGTTAAGTTTAAACTCATATTCAAAAGGTTATAAAATTCGCAGCATAAAAGTGCTGTAGAAAGTGCTATATAAGCTTATTTGATTTAAACAACTTTTTCATATTTGAAAATTCATATTTTCCATTACAAATCTCTTTTAAAACATTTTAATAGATTTATCAAATTCATTTCTTATTTTTAATCATTTAAAAATGTCATTTATAAAAAAAATGCCTTTTTCGAATTCTGAACTGCAAAACCACGATGTTTTTGAAAAATTATTTTGGACATATTTCAAAATCAACTTAATGAAATCTTGATTTTCTTTTTCCATTGGAAAACTATGGATATAATAGACCGGAAAATTCTTATCTCGAAGAATTCCAAGCTATATCCGACTTTGTACACTTATTTAGCTTTTATGGTGCGAAATCGCGAATTACCGTGACGCGCCACGTCTAGTTTTGACTTGTTTTTCAATTTCTTTTCAAACTTCTAGAAAACACTTTTGTTTATAAAACATTTCTAAATCATTTTAAACTTATTTTAAATGATATTTTTATATTTCAAACTCATATTCTATTTCATTTCACTTTAAAATATTATATTACTATAATATAATTTTCAATCATTTTAGATATTTTGAAATCATTAAGAGGCTAAATAATTTCCATACACACATTTGTATGGATTTAATTCTCATTTAATTAACTATGCTTACTAATCATTTTTCTTATCATTTATCAAACCAAGTTATCATCCATATCACAAACATATAATCAACCATAATATCAACCAAGTTATCATCCAATATATACCAAATTTATTATGTAATTAACTTGAAATATTTTTAGGAATTAGTGACTTAAAATATAAGTACTCACCTTTAACTTAACCAATTCTTCCTACCAACATTCATATGCAACAACGCTTCACCAAATCCTCTAAATTACACCAAACCATCTCATAAACTTTACTACCATGCTTCAAGTGCTCGACCACCACCTCCAAACATCCATAAGGTTCGGCCACACCTTGATCTTCCTCCATCATTTTTCACTTTTTAGATGCTAAATCTTGTTTTAGTAATATTCTATGGTCTTTGACA
Source organism: Allium cepa (assembly GCA_030765085.1). Taxonomy (NCBI): domain Eukaryota; kingdom Viridiplantae; phylum Streptophyta; class Magnoliopsida; order Asparagales; family Amaryllidaceae; genus Allium; species Allium cepa. The sequence continues at coordinate 694,672,148 of CM060934.1, forward strand.
AAGTTTGGTGGAGTTTTGACTTTGTTTGATATGGTTTTGAAAAGTCAGTAAGGAAATGGAAGAGAATAAGCCATCAGAGAGTGGAAGAAAAGCTTGGAAAAGAAAAAAGAAGTGAAAAAAAGTGAGAAAGTGAATGCTTATTTATAGAATAAGTTTTGAAATAAAATAATATTTTGTAAAAAGACCAAAATATCCTTTACTTACTTTTTGAGCAACCTTATATTTTCAACACTTAACATCACATTTCAAATCATTACTTTATGTCTTTTTCACTTAAGTATTAAGTAAAAAATATAATAATTATGTTTGGTTTGATTTGTTGTTTACCTTTTGCTTTGAAATAACGTGTTTGCCTTTTTGTGCTTACTTTTTCTTAATTATATTCTAGAATTTTCTAAGTATGTTTAGTAAAAGTAAAATGGATTAGTGAATTGGTTAATACTTACACTATTTGAATATATGTTCCTATAAAAGAAAATAAAGGTGCGACAACTTTTAATCAACAAAATGTTGATTTTAGACAAAATGTTTTACGGTCATATTTTGACGTTTTAGTTAAACTATTTATTTATGTAAATCAAATTTCAAAATAAATCTCTTATTATCTTTAAATAATTAAAACATATCTCTTTATATTTTAAAATCATATTTAAATAATATCAAAATCTCTAATTTTACGGTGTATGTAAAACTGACAAAATGTGACAAAATTTGGTTATTTTTGTAATACGATTATTAACATACTTATAAATATTTTAATACTTTTATTATCTTTATTAAATCTTTTCAATAAGATTTATCTTTTTAAATAAATGTTCAAACCTATTTATTTGAGCATTTATTTATTTTTAATAAAACTTAACTTTTGTTAATTTCTTCCAAAATCCAAATTTATACTTTTTAAATTATCAACTTAAGGAAAAATAATTTCTCTATTATTATCTATTATATATAACTTATTTATTTAAGTTTTAAACCATTTAAATTTAAAACAAACGAATCTCTCATTTTCGAAGTAGCGAAATTACGGGGTCGTTGCATTATTTTTACATCTCAACCGTTATAATCTTAACATTTAGTCTAACCCACAATTGTTTGCTTATATAAGGGATAAACCAACAACTACCTTATGAATCAAAATGTATAAGGTGTTGTGTATTAAAATATATATTAGAAAATTACGCTTCCTCGGTCTAGTTAGGCTCAGTTTGTCTCCTCGCTTGTAGATACCGACCGAACCATATAGGGATGTTCGCATCCAGAATCTTAACTGCCTCATCTGAGCAATTCCCATCAAAATCACTCATTCTCACTATATATGATCAGGAATTATTTTCAACTTCCCATAGATAGCACTGTCAAGAGTAAGTGTAGCATCCTTTCTTGTTATGCTTATATATAAAAACTTTGGTAAACTTTTATCTATACATATATACACCTTTCAAAAGCCTATTTTGGAAACTTTTTGAAAACTTTTTGAAAACCTTTTTATCTAAATACACTTTTTTCAAAACTTTTCAAGTACGTTCTCTCGATGTGCACCTACTCCTTAAGGAATTTTAAACCTGGCTTTGATACCACATGTGACAATCTGCATCCTTCGGCACACCAATCCAAAGCCTAGGGGGGTCTTTCTGACTCGCGTCGATGCCAAGAGATATGATCTATTGGGGGTTTTTAAACAATTCAGAGATTAAAGATACAAGGATAAAATTATAAGACATACTACACTTTCAAATTTCACAGTGGAAGGCAATCAAATATATGACATTGAAAATAGTCTTATTACAAAATATCCAAAAACAGTCTCAAAACAACCTCCAAAGTACTTAATTCATATACACTGTTTCCAAAGTACAATGTAAGTTTGATAGACATTTAATACAATAAATAGCTACATGAACATATAATAATAGTGGGACTCTAATGCTTAGCTCTTTTCTCTATGTATTATGCCAAATTAACTACTGCCTTATCATCCTGTGGTGGGGGAAAAATAAAAGGAAAAGGAGCGGGTCAGAAAAATATTTAGTGAATGAGTTGCATTAGTATACTCTATGTGGCCTAGGATGTTCTATATGTGTCCATGAATTACTTGTTTTCTCTATTTAAGGGGTATAATTCCATACACACATATACTAATTATTTGTGCAGGCTCATGATTAGGTTCGAACAACTAATTGAATCTCAAGACAACTAAAGATCGACTAATAGCTACTAGAACAATTCCATATAGGCCTCCCTACAATTTCCATCCATGGGACTACATTTTCCACAACTATGACTACATGTATCATGGTTACACATTAAGAAGCAGCCCACAATGCCAACTCACTAAAGTGTCTTATCGTCACTACATCCGTATCCACCTCTCAATGGTAAAGTAACGCCTTTTACCGTACCGCACTAGGATCCATCAACAATACAACATCACATCGCGTCATCGTGAATAGTAGGAACTCTTGTTAGTGCTGAGCCGCTCACTCCATCAGGCATCATCCTTAGTGTTGCTTGTCTAACGTAGAACCTCTTATAAGTACAGATTGCGATAAAATCGCCCCAGTCGAATATTGACCCTACTGGATAAATAACATATGCTCAGTCACGCAACGTCCTAGTATCGCCACATAGGGAGCTAGCTTCCCTACTTATACTAACAACCATATATGTATATATAATAATACCTACGCTAATATTTTTATTTATAATTTGGGCCTTAGGCCGAGGTATATGTTAGACTCAGAAAACACTAAACGATCAGCCGCTTACTATCTACCGGCTCTAGTGTGTGGTCGACCGGTCATCGGTATTTATTAATTTTAATTTAATTATCGATTCTCATTGCATTCATTTATTGATTTTCGATTATAGTAAACATGCAACTTTAATTATAGTCAACCTAATTTGTGAATATGCGATTTATAATTGTCAAAATTTCATATTCGATTTCAATTTGCAATAAATCAGTTTAACCTAGGTTTAACATCAAGTTCAACAGGTTATATCATTTCCTATCGATTTGACAAAAATGGTACACTAAGATTTATCAGTTTCTTAATTTACAAGTTAACATCAGTCAGATCAAGATTAGAAAAGGGGAATCATATTGATATAATAACTATTAAATTTCCAATTTAATTAAACAACATTTCTAATTCGATATTTGACAACCTAGATCAAATAAGGCAACTAATATTAAATGTACGTAAATCATCTAATTAACGATGTACCCACTCATCTCATCCCAAAGTGTAACATCCCGCTTTCGGAGGCTCAAAACTAACTGTTATGGATGCTACAGTCATCCATAAGTGTCATTTCAGAGTGACCGAAATTGGAATCTTGAAACTATTGGCAACACTAAGTCTGGTATGAATAATCCCCTACATCTCTTATCTTAAATAGATATCTAGTGAGACCACGCCGCTTAGTGGAACGGATTTTTCGCTCACTAGTATCCAAAATAAAACATGCAAATCATTTACTATGCCCTTGCACCAAAAATGATTAGTCTTAACATAATATGAAATAAAACAATAAATCATACGTATTGGATATCCCATTCATCCATTTATTAGATATCCCATATAAAAGCAATTTATTAGAATTCCCATCTAAAATCTTTAATATTACTATCCCTCATAATTTAATAGGACTATCCATCCCAAATCCATTCAAACTAAATGCAGATTATCCACTGTACATTATTTTATAAAAGATGGTGTGCGTTATCCACCGTAGACTCCATAGTTTTCCTAGATTGACTATGAACCCTTAGGTGCCAAATCCCGAGGCGAACTACCTCTCGCAAAACATTCTTTACTTTATAACTTTGATGTGAGCTAGCCACCACGCATTTCATGGTTTTCCTAGGTTAACCAAGAACCCATCACTTGGCCAATAAAAATACCATGATCCCCATAGTTATATATTTTCCCTCAGGTATTCCACCTGTTTAACCTATTGCCATTTTAGCCCCAATTAGGTTAATTTAAATAAAAACACATTGATAGCCCTAATGTATAATTTCAAAAGCATATTTCTGTTTGTAACCCCAAACTATGTATCAAAATCAATAATCCCACCCTGGTGTCCCCAAGGTTTTATAACATCAAATTTATATAAGGCTCCCCTTACATGTTCAAACAAAATAAGTATTTTATGTTATAACCCTTCAAAGTAACCCCTTCAAATTAGAAAATTTCCACTTAAGTAAATTGGTTAAAAATAGCTCTTTAAAACCCTTCGAATGAAGTCCTATTCGAAAGCAAATTTCCCCCGAAGTTAGCCCCTTCAGAAACCTTCCTTTTGAAAGCATCATTAAAGAAAACCTCTTCAAAACCTTTCGAAATCAAATCTGTTATCCCGCCTTTTGGAAAGGCCTAGATATCAAGGAATTGACGAGGACTAAGAATCACTCATCCCGAATGTCAAGAAAGCATAGGTTCACTATGGATGTCGATGAATTTTGTCCCAGTCTGTATCAAGCTACAATTAACAAGACATGACAAGCAAAGCTATGAAAGCCAATGTTCCAAGTTTCAAATCAATCGGAGTTCGCATGTTTAAGATGTGATCGATGCAAATCAAAGGAATTAACCTCACTTCGTATCCATCGTTAAGCCTTGGTTCGAATCGATCTTATTCGAATCCATCAGCATACCATTGCACTTCGTATCGGTCGGCCTTTGCCTACTTCGCATCCATCAACTACAACATGGAAGTCCACTTCGTGTCCATCTAAAGGTGGTTTTCTTGGTGTCCCTCCTGTTTGTATCGATCTAAGTGACCATACTTCGTATCCATCATTATCAACTGGTTCGTATCCATGGAAGGATTGTCGCTTCGCATTGATGGTTTCATTCACTTTGAACCGATCAATCCATTCACCTATTTCGTATCGACCAGCCTTTGACCGATACGAAGGAAATGTTACAGAACGATGCGAATGTCAACTTTTTGATCGAGGTGAACCAATCAACAGTAATCAATATGAATAGAGCTAGTTCTATTCGATACGAACGACGGACTACACGATCAATATGAACTGAGGAATTTTCATCGATACGAACTGTGCATCCTCCATCGATGCTAACAAGGCAGCGTCGTCGATGCGAACTAGGCAAAAATATTGGGATGACTCGGTCAACTAGGCATCCAAAGAAATACAAAAATAACGCGCCACGTCATCTCCTAAGCACGTGCCTTGATCCATTCGAATGAAGCGACACGAAGGCATCAATACGAACCAAACAGCCTACCCAAAACACAAACTTGCATCGATCAAAACTTGCAATCCACCACTCCAAATGCTATGAAATTTGTTGAATATGCGCTTATATGTTTTTGTTTGATGATAATAAACATATATATTCAATTAAATGTATTTGGTAATGTACTATTTTGTTTTTCATAGATTAAATAAATATTTGTTGAATAAAATAAATTACACAGAATTTGAATTTGAATTCAAACAGAACAAGTTACACAGATTTTGAATTCAAACAGAAATTTTATTCAAACAAATATTTATTACAATCTTGAATAGTACAAATTCATGCTCTCACTATACATATACAATTTTGAATACATCACGATTTTATATTTACATTAATAACCTCACTACATATCACTCACACTCGTATTTATCTTCAACTACATTCCAGTTTGAATCCAGCATCTGAGCAATCTGCAAAAAATTTCACTAACGCGGTAAAATTGAAAGAGAAATATTTTTGAAATTTGAAAGAAACGATGATTTTGAAAACATTGTTTGCCTCAATTATTTGGGTTGTTCGTCATCATTTTTGACTGTGCAATATCTATGCATATCAGTATTTTTTATCAGGGATAGGCAATTATAAGTGGCTGCAGTACACACGTGTACATTCATACACGTGTGCACTGCCCCGCCAACTCGTGTGCACAAATCAAACAAAAAGCACAGAAATCAAAAATAAGGTCAAACCCAAGATAGGTTCGACTCAAGGCCAATGAATAGACAAAGCAATTGACTACAAACAGTTCAGACAAAAAGCCAGAGGTGTAGACTACTAATTCAAGTTCATAAGACCAAGATACATCTAAAATGCAACAATACTTCTTAATGGAGGAAGAACAACAAGTCACAATGTCACAACAAGATCAAGTGACAACATAGGGCAGTACAACTAAATGAAACAGGTCAAGCATATATAGATATGCAGTGACAAAGTGGATCAAAACAAATACAAAATGAAGTAGTGCAAGCATATGAAATGGCAACTCAGTGATATATGCAACATAAACAGATGAACATCAGTGCAGACAAGTAGGAATTCAAACATGAAATGGAGAACATCATTGCAAGTGCAACAGGTAGAAGAAGATGCAGTGAAGCATGTACAAGGGCAGTACATATATGCAATCCAAACATGTGCAGACTCAACTGGAACAACACACCAGCAATGAAGAGCATTGATACAAGGACCAATTTCGACCAACAATATGCAAGTGAAACCAGAAGCAAAAACAACTATAGATCGAGTATGTTGCAAATATGAACACACACATACAACAAGTGCATGCAACAGTGAAACTCGAGACCAAATGCAACAAAGTGAAATGGAGTTCACTGAGAAATGCAATGCAGATGCCAACATTGATGAATATATATAGTAGAGAGAAGCAAGTTGCAAAATTCAAGAAATAGGAAATTTTTAAAGTCGTGGTCATCCCAGAGAATTATCAACATCGAACTAGTTTAAAACCAAGAATTATCGAGTATAAGATTATGAAACAGCCAAGGAAAAATCTCAATCATCAATATAATATCGAGCGTGAAAGAAGCAAGTTACAGAATGCACGAAACAGGAAAAAGAAAAAAATTCGTATCTTTATTTTTGAAATAGTCAGCAATTAAAAAGAGGAAAGTTTCTGCCTTGTTATTCAAGAAGGATCGAACGTTCTCAAAACAAAGCCGTAAGCATCAAGGTCAAGAATATATCAGGAAAGCATAATTTAGGAAAGTATCAAATTGATACGAGCAAAATCAAGTGTCACGAATTCATATAAATACCAAACCCAAGTGATCATCATCGGCATCGAGTTGAATTAAAGCAAGCAATTAAACAAGCAACGAAAAAGAATACATACCAATCTATCAAACTCGATCAAAGGAGCAGCTGCGAAACAAAAGCGCAAGTAGAATCGATCATTAGAGAACGAACGAAGCACAAGTAACGCGAACCAGAAAATAAGAACATTAGAGAGTCGCGATCAATTCATAGAATTGAATTGGTAAAAGCCCTAAATTTCATAGAAGAGCCGAAGCCCTAATTTGAAAAAGAAGATCGGCCGCAAATATTTCACAAGCAAAAGAAAAAGGATCGGACGCATTTTTCTTCAAAGTGGATCGGGTGAAAAATAACAAGGGGCCGGCCTTGTTTATTACAAAGGAGATTTAGTTTATCAAGGGGCTTTAGTTTTAATTGAAGGGTTTTTTATTTTGAGCAAAAATTAGGAATTAAAGTTTATATTTTAATTTTCGCTCCTGGTCTTATTTTTGAAGTTGTCTTTTCTTTTCAAGTCAAAGAATTTGTAAATCACCACCTAGGTTGTAGGTAGTGTCTGATTGTCTAGTTAGAATTAGTTCAGTGAGCAGGGTGTGCGAGTTTGCAAAACTCTATAGGCGGGAGCAGAGTTTGCGAGTAAACGAAACTCTATAGGCGGAGCAGGGTGTGCGAGTCTAGTAGAGTGTTTGTGAGCGGGGGCAAAGGTTTGCGAGTCTAGTAGAGTGTTTGTAAGCGGGATACTGTTTAACTCTAATAGAAATCTGGGAATGCAGCAGTAGGCAGGGGTTGCCGAAGCTGGGTAAATTTTGTGTGTGATTTACTTTTCAGCATATTTATTTCTGCAGTTTATTTCTGTGTTTAAATCGAGAAAATTTGCTATAACCCTTTTCACCCCCCCCCCCTCCTCTAGGGTTAATCTAGATCCTACAAGTGGTATCAGAGCACGGTATTTTTCTTTAACTCTAGAGTTATGAATCCACCAAATAATACTTTTGTTGAGGGTTGTTCCAATATTATCCCTTCTATTTTCGATGGAACAGATTTTTTAAACTGGAAATTGAAAATGGAATTTTATTCAAAATTTGTTAATATTAAATGTTGGGATATTATTGAAAATGGGTGTGATGTAACAAATAAGGAAATTATCTCGATTAATGCTCTTGCTATGCATATATTATATTCTCATATTAATCGTGATAATTTTTATTTCATCTCTCATTGTGAAAATGCACAGAAAATCTGGAATACTTTTGAGGCAATATATGGAGCAAAAGTCAACAGCAATGAGATGTCCTCCACAACCAACTCAGTTAAAGAAATGTGCTTAACAGGAGTGGTAAATAGCAATTGTGATGAGGATAATGATGATGGAGCAGTCGAGCTGGCATTACCAATGAAGAAATTCAAAAGGAGGAACCGCAAATACGGAAATCCAGCTCTAAATCAAAAATTCAAAAACAGAGAGCACAATATGAAGCCAAGCGAGGTATCGAAACTCACTCACTCGGAATTACTTATTTATTTCCACGAAGTGAATGGCTGTTTTGAACGGCTTAGGGAGAAGTATGCCAAACTTGAATCACAAAAAGATACTTTGATAGAATTAAATGAACAACTCAACAAATTAGTTAAAACCTATCAAAGTAAGATCCCTAAGTGTGATAAGTGTCCAACATTCAAAAAGGAAATTAAAAAATCAGAAATCAATATAAAATCACTTGAAAAAGAAATTCTGATTTTAAAAGAGAATGAAATACCAGGAGAGAGGATTCTATTAAAAAGTGCACACAATTGATAAATGAAAATGAATCTCTCAAAACACAAGTCCAACAGTTGTCAATGACCTTAGATAAATTCTCAAAAAGTGAAAAATCGTTGAATATGCTATTAGGAAAGCAAACTGTTAATACGGTTAGACAAGGACTTGGATATAATAAATCTGAAAATGTTGAGAGCAAGATTAATCAAGAAAATTCAGTGTGCACAATCTATAGAAAATTTGGACACAATCAAAATAATTGTTGGTATAGACCCAAACACATGAAAGCTGTATCAATTTGGGTTCCAAAAGGCACAAATATAAAATCTCTCAAAGTTAAACAAATTTGGGTGCCAAAAGGAACATATATAAACAGTTTTGGGTCTCCATAAAATTATTTGTCTAAATCTTCTGCCACTAACAACCATGGACCTATAAAAACAAATAGGTCACATAAATCTTTTCCCGTGTAGGTGTGGTGGCAGGCTAAGGAACAACAACAGTGTTTTCTGGATTTTTGGCTGTTCCAGAAACACAACGGGCAACAAAGCAAAGTTTCTTAGCCTAGTACAAAGGTGACAGGAGCACATTGGGTAACCATGAAAAATTATCGTAAAGGTAAAATAGGTGAAGGTATATTAAATGTGATAATCTGCACCATATTCTGAATTAAATCAGCCAAAATTGTGATAATGATGAGATGATGATTTTTTTATTCTGACTTGGTCTACATAATTAGCCAATTACATTTATTCCAAAATCGCTACTCTTCGAATTACTTCATTCATATATGTTTGGATTAAACATTGTGTTTTGTTGGATACATTTGGTCATAATTCGGCTAACTCTATATTCTCAGTTTCTGATTGTTAACATGGCTTCAATTCAAATTCAAAGAATGTCATTTAAATTGTTACTAAAATTGGGTTTGAAATTTTTGGCGCACACTTCATTGTCTGGATTATCAATTTTAGTTAGTGATATTTTGCATTGAAAGAGAAACTCAGATGCAGATTACACTGGTAATCTAGTTGATAGAAAAATTACTAGTTGAACGTGATTTTTGAGACATTTAGAAACTGCATCGTTTTTCATAGAAAATATCTGCATATTTTTCATTTTAAATAATTTTCATTTAGCAGAAATTTTTTTCTCATATAACCCCTTCGAGAAAATAATTGTTTGACCATATTTTCAGAATAGTCATTTTTATTTGATTTTAAGTGACAAATTTTGACTAATCTAACTCCTCAATGATTATCGAAAAGATAAATAGTGATCGGAAAAAGTGATGAGTGTTGATATTTTTCATACATTACTCAAAAGAGTATATTTTAGAAAATGTCTTTAGGAGTTAAAACAAGAATTATAAAACTTTTTGTTGGGTAAAGATACCATGACCATTTCTATATCTATCATTATTTCTATCGACCATTGTTTATCAAATATTAAATATAGTTTGTCGATATGTGGTACTATAATCAGGAATCATTTGTTTTTCATATCACATTTTTTTTGTAAAAATAAATAAATATCCAAAGTATTCACTCTCATTTAAAAGTCCTCACGGTTATGCATGGGTGAATTACTTGGATTTTTGATTATGTGCTTCCATGCTCATTTAAAAGTCCTTACGGTTATGCATGTATGAAACGCATATCAAAATTAATTGATTAAATAAACAAGTTGATTCTAATCCCATTTAAAAGTCCTCACGGTCATGCGTGGTTAGAAGATACTTGATTTCATTTTTAAAATTAAATTGGAATACTACTAATCTCATTTAAAAGTCCTAACGGTTATGCATGATTAGTAGATATTCAAAATTCCTGATATAAGCGTACCACAAGAAGATTCAACGTATGATTTTATATTATAACATCATATCCATCATTTCTAAAAGTGGAATATGCGCCTAACAAGGGTAGTTATGGTTTTTGTTTGATTCTTATTGGAGTTTAATATTTATATTCAATTTGAGTTTAATGTTGGATTAATATCGATCACTTAATCTCTATTTTTCTCTAACACTATTTTTCTTTTGCTGATAACAAAAGGGGGAGAGAAAAGTTAAGATTTTGTCAAATAGAATCAAGCAAAGGTCAAATAATTTTCCATTTGCATCTAGGCTTATTTGAATATTTCTATTTGTATGCATATATGTAGGGGGAGCATCATGTAGAGAGGAAGCATTTAAATAGGGGGAGCAATTAGAGTATATCATTGATCAAATACATTTAACACATGTACAAAATCTTAAATATATGTTTGTTATCATCAAAAGGGGGAGATTGTTGAATATGCGCTTATATGTTTTTGTTTGATGATAATAAACATATATATTCAATTAAATGTATTTGGTAATGTACTATTTTGTTTTTCATAGATTAAATAAATATTTGTTGAATAAAATAAATTACACAGAATTTGCATTTGAATTCAAACAGAACAAGTTACACAGATTTTGAATTCAAACAGAAATTTTATTCAAACAAATATTTATTACAATCTTGAATAGTACAAATTCATGCTCTCACTATACATATACAATTTTGAATACATCACGACTTTATATTTACATTAATAACCTCACTACATATCACTCACACTCGTAGTTATCTTCAACTGCATTCCAGTTTGAATCCAGCATCTGAGCAATCTGCAAAAAAATTCACTAACGCAGTAAAATTGAAAGAGAAATATTTTTGAAATTTGAAAGAAACGATGATTTTGAAAACATTGTTTGCCTCAGTTATTTGGGTTGTTTGTCATCATTTTTGACTGTGCAATACCTGTGCATATCAGTATTTTTTATCAGGGATAGGCAATTATAAGTGGCTGCAGTACACACGTGTACATTCATACACGTGTGCACTGCCCCGCCAACTCGTGTGCACAAATCAAACAAAAAGCACAGAAATCAAAAACAAGGTCAAACCCAAGATAGGTTCAACTCAAGGCCAATGAATAGACAAAGCAATTGACTACAAACAGTTCATACAAAAAGCCAGAGGTGTAGACTACTAATTCAAGTTCATAAGACCAAGATACATCTAAAATACAAAAATACTTCTTAATGGAGGAAGAACAACAAGTCACAATGTCACAGCAAGATCAAGTGACAACATAGGACAGTACAACTAAATGAAACAGGTCAAGCATATATAGATATGCAGTGACAAAGTGGATCAAAACGAATACAAAATGAAGTAGTGCAAGCATATGAAATGGCAACTCAGTGATATATGCAACATGAACAGATGAACATCGGTGCAGACAAGTAGGAATTCAAATATGAAATGGAGAACATCATTGCAAGTGCAACAGGTAGAAGAAGATGCAGTGAAGCATGTACAAGGGCAGTACATATATGCAATCCAAACATGTGCAGACTCAACTGGAACAACACACCAGCAATGAAGAGCATTGGTACAAGGACCAGTTTCGACCAACAATATGCAAGTGAAACCAGAAGAAAAAACAACTATAGATCGAGTATGTTGCAAATATGAACACACACATACAACAAGTGCATGCAACAGTGAAACTCGAGACCAAATGCAACAAAGTGAAATGGAGTTCACTGAGAAATGCAATGCAGATGCCAACATTGATGAATATATATAGTAGCAGAGAAGCAAGTTGCAAAATTCAAGAAATAGGAAAGTTTTAAAGTCGTGGTCATCCTAGAGAATTATCAACATCGAAGCAGTTTAAAACCAAGAATTATCGAGTATAAGATTATGAAACAGCCAAGGAAAAATCTCAATCATCAATATAATATCGAGCGTGAAAGAATCAAGTTACAGAATGCACAAAACAGGAAAAAGAAAAAAATTCGTATCTTTATTTTTGAAACAGTCAGCAATTAAAAAGAGGAAAGTTTCTGCTTTGTTATTCAAGAAGGATCGAACGTTCTCAAAACAAAGCCGTAAGCATCAAGGTCAAGAATATATCCGGAAAGCATAATTTAGGAAAGTATCAAATTGATACGAGCAAAATCAAGTGTCACGAATTCATATAAATACCAAACCCAAGTGATCATCATCGGCATCGAGTTGAATTAAAGCAAGCAATTAAACAAGCAACGAAAAAGAATACATACCAATCTATCAAACTCGATCAAAGGAGCAGCTGCGAAACAAAAGCACAAGTAGAATCGATCATCAGAGAACGAACGAAGCACAAGTAACGCGAACCAGAAAATAAGAACATCAGAGAGTCGCGAGCAATTTAGAGAATTGAATTGGAAAAAGCCCTAAATTTCACAGAAGAGCCGAAGCCCTAATTTGAAAAAGAAGATCGGCCGCCAATATTTCACAAGCAAAACAAAAAGGATCGGACGCATTTTTCTTCAAAGTGGATCGGGTGAAAAATAACAAGGGGCCGGCCTTGTTTATTACAAAGGAGATTTAGTTTATCAAGGGGCTTCAGTTTTAATTGAAGGGTTTTTTATTTTGAGCAAAAATTAGGAATTAAAGTTTGTATTTTAATTTTTGCTCCTGGTTTTATTTTTGAAGTTGTTTTTTCTTTTCAAGTCAAAGAATTTGTAAATCACCGCTAGGTTGTAGGTAGTGTCAGATTGTCAAGTTAGAATTAGTTCAGTGAGCTGGGTGTGCGAGTTTGCAAAACTCTATAGGCGGGAGCAGAGTTTGCGAGTAAACGAAACTCTATAGGCGGAGCAGGGTGTGCGAGTCTAGTAGAGTGTTTGTGCGCGGGAGCAAAGGTTTGCGAGTCTAGTAGAGTGTTTGTAAGCGGGATACTATTTAAGTCTAATAGAAATCTGGGAATGCAGCAGTAGGCAGGGGTTGCCGAAGCTGGGTAAATTTTGTGTGTGATTTACTTTTCAGCATATTTATTTTTGCAGTTTATTTCTGTGTTTGAATCGAGAAAATTTGCTATAACCCTATTCACCCCCCTCTAGGGTTAATCTAGATCCTACAAAATTTTCACAGGATCTTACGTACAACCTAAAGAATGTTCCTGCCAAATTTTGACTCGATTGGACCAAATCTTGATCGATATGAAATTCGTATGTATCGATCACGAATCGAGCCGAAATCGCCTGGGATCGATCGTGTTGGCCCACCCACATGCAAGAAGAAGTCTTTTGAGATTTGAGCGAGATATTTGCTTCCTACGCCTATAAATAGAGCCCTAGGGCCTATAAAAGAAGGATCTTTTGGCTCTTTGACGTCCAGACTCTACCGCACTCAACTTTGCACTCCATGGCTGCTGTTGTACTCGAATTTCAATACTTTAGTCCGCTGTAATCCATTGAAATCGGTTGTAATCAGCAAGTGATATCAATAAAATCATCAAACTTCGTAGTGGACGTAGGCAATCAGCCGAACCACTCTAAATTGTTGTGTTTTTGTGCGTTTTCGTTATCAACTTTTGAAGTGTTTGTTAGGTAATCCTCATTTTACATTTCTATTCTTCATTTTTATCTCTTCAAATACTTTCGAAGAGTGTTGTGCCTATTTTTGGTACAAACACTTTGGTGCTTTCACTGAGAAAACACAGCTTTTCTCCTGCTCTTTGGATCTGCTATCGATACCGGATTGCACGAATCCAAGAAGAAGATCCAGATCTTAAGTTTAGAATCCTTCCAACCTACTCAAATTTGCGTAAAATCTAGGAAAGGACTTCATTATTCGTTATGGTTAGCACAAGGACCGTCACTACAGCTGCAGACCTAGAAGGATGGGATAGACAGAATCCCATGCAATTGCCTCCATCCAACCAAAATGCTGCCGAACCTTCAGATTCGTCGGGCCTGGTTACCAGAAAAGAGTTTCAGATGCTGCTTCAAGAGTTGACCCAGAGTCGGCAACAACTGACTGAACAGCTGCGTGCCAACGCAGAGTTGACCAACCAGCTAAACCGCCAAAGGTGTAGGAGATCCAGGAGGAATCACGCCTCTTACTCATCCACCGAGAATTCAGCCTCATCTGACTGCCATCATAGATCGACACGCCCATGATTGGACGTAAGCTACACACAAGACACCGAACATGAACCTACTATGAACGATAGATAACTGAGAGTTGGCCCATCGACCAGCTTCCAGACTGGAACCTCCTCCCGGGAAGGTACTATTCCTCACTACACCACAGACAACCATGCTACCACCGCCCCTGTTGAACCAGGGGTTGATGCCCAAAATCTGCCAGATTTGAACCATCATCAGCGTGGACGTACTCCCGAACCATACGTCCCCGAAGACTTGGAACCAAGGAGGTAAGACATGGACCGTTGACAGCGTCCGATTCAGCCTCGCATTGTGGAAGCCGACCACGCCTTGGCTCAATATGCATAGAATGTACAAATGCCAATCATCCCCACTATGATTCGCCAAATGATTCGAGAGATTCAAGGCTTCACAAATGACCATTGGAGAATCTCCCGGAGTCATACTCCCTTTACAGAAGAGATACTTTATGTTGAACCTCCTCGGCGATTTAGAATGCCGGCTTTACCAGTCTATGAAGGAAGTTCTGATCCGAACCAGCACATTCTAAAGTACGAGTGGCTGATGAATGCTGCGAGAGCTGATGATGCAGTTAAATGCCATATTTTTTCCATTTCCTTAGGGGGCATTGCTACTATGTGGTTCACACGATTGTCACCTCGATCCATTTCTTGCTTCGACCAATTGGCCACTAAGTTTGTAGAACAATTTCGAATGCATATTGCAAGGCCAAAGGATATTAACACTCTATCTAGTGTCACTCAAGCTCCTGGCGAGACACTCAGACACTACTTAGAGAGGTTTCATGTTGCGTGTGCAGAGATAAGCAATCCCAATGAAAAATCTATCTTGATGGCATTGACTAAGGCGATTGATCCTGATTTGGAGTTTGGAAATTGGTCGGCTGGAAAGCCTTCCGCGTCATTGGACCGTTTCTACTTCAAGGCAGCCTAATTCTTGAGAAGGGAGGATGTGAAACAGTCTAGAAAATCAAATGACGTGGGGCCCGGTATGGAAGGGATCCAAAGTAATGTTGCGGTTAAACAGTCCGGCGGGAGCTATGGGAAGGTTCAGTTGAATATCCAGAACAAGCAAACTCATGAGAGGAATAATGGTAATCAAAACAAAAAATGAGATTAAAACCATGGCCTGTGACATAGAGCTCCAATGTTCGATAATTATACTCCACTGAATACGTCACTAGAGAATGTATACCTACAAACCTGCAATACTATGCAGTACAAAAAGCCTGCTCTGAAGCCAACATCGGAGAGGCAAATTCAAATAGGGAAATTTTGTAGGTTTCATGAAAGCTACGGCCACAATACAAATGAGTGTTGTCATTTACAAGATCTCACTGAAAATCTGATATATGAATGGAAGTTGGATCAGTTTGTACGGGCGTCGCGATTAAGAGGTGTAGGCCCATCTAACACTAGAATCGTGTACCAAACCAGGATAGATAGGAGGAACCCGCTCGTACTGGCAGGAGGTTGGCAATAAATACAATAAGTGGTGGTCCTCATCTGGCATACTGAAGCTGGAGGGAAATGGAGTCGTATGCCAGCTCTATCAGGCATGCGGACTTCGAACGTTGTAGTAGTTGTGATGATGGGGCTCCGGCCAAGCAACAGAAAATGATGACCAATGACATCATGTTCTGAAACAGAGACGCTGATAAGATCGAAGCTCCTACCATCGATCCACTTTTCATATCTGCTCAAGTAGGTCCTGCTTGGATGAAGAGGATCCTAATTGATAGTGGAAGCTCTGTAAATATTCTATTTAAGCGAGCTTATGATCTGATGAAGACGGAAGCCAAAGATTTGAAACCCTGCCAGTCTCGAATCTACGACTTCAATGGGAGTGCTACTATACCCACTGGAGTGGTGGAACTGTTAGGGATGCGGATTAAGGATCTTAAGGCAGAAATAACACTAGAGGGGGGTGAATAGTGTTTTAAAGAATATATGAACTATATGACTAAATTAAAACTTTCAACACAAATCTAAACAGAATTCTAACACAGAATGATCACAGAACATATAACAAATGCAAATAGTAAAGTAAAACAAGTAAAAGGAAAGAACACGCCGGATTTTATACTGGTTCGGAATCCTCCTACATCCAGTCCTGCACCAAGGCAATATCCTTGTACAGATTTTTATAAGCCAATATCCAAATTACAACCCTCAATTTCTAAGGCCTCGAGGAACCCTCCTATCTCTGAGTCTGGGGTAAACTCTCTTGATTTACAAGAAACAAGATCACCCTAATACTTCTTAATAACAATCCTTTTGAATGGATAGACTCTATGGACTTTTTGAATACAAATTAATCCTATAACTCTGAATAGCACTTTGATCTTTAGTAGAATGATGGAGAATCAAATAGAGAGAGTATCTAAATGATTTCCTATTGAGAATTTGGCAGAATGATGGCACGATCTTGAATATATGAAGTTTTATGGATATGGAATGGTGGAGAAGAAAGAGTGAAGAAAATAAGAGAGTAGTTGTTAAAAAAATTCATTTTGGAAGCCTTTATATAGATGCATAACAGTCATAACCATTGGCGAAAGGTTTTCGAATGAATGGGCACTTCTTTTGAAAATTGAATTTTGAATCCAACTGTCACCATGTCGACATGGGGTATCCCCTTATGTCGACATCCCTTAGTTCAAAATTATAGAGATGTTGTTTTGTAAAGACAATTGAATTTAAAACAAGTTGAAACTTCTCTGAAGCAAAGTAAAGTGTTTAAACAATATTTTGAGATAGAGAATGAATATAAAACATTATTTTAAATATATATATATATATAATTGATATAGACTGTCAATTATATAAGTAATATTTAAAATCAGAATAAGTTTTGATGTTTTTACAAATAGAAATTTTTAAAATCAGAATAGAGGATTATTTCAAGGCTAAAACAAAGTTTGAAAATATTTTTGAAAACATGATTTTGAAAGCTAAAACATTTTGAAAACAGATTTAAAAACATTTTGAAAAATCTATTCAAACTGAAACTGCAAGAACCTTCCTACAGAGCTCCTCCATAGGACTCGAGAACTTGTACAAAGTAGTTTAAATGATTTTGATTTTCGTGGGTTTGTAAGCCACTTGTCGTAGGTTTGTAAGCTACTTGTCGTGGGTTTGTAAGCCACTGATTTCGATAGAAATTGGGTTCCATCCCAAAAGAAAATTGGAAGAAAGATGAGAGTGCTATTATGAAGTTTTGACAAAATACTAGACACTTATCTTGAGATCTTGAAATCTTGATTCTCTAGAGTCTTGAATCTCTAATCTTCATCTTATGCTTGAGTCTTTATACTGATCAGTCTTCGATGATACCTGCATATACTTCCTATATACACACACACACATATATATATATATGGAAATGTTAGTATATATTTTACAAAGTAAAGTATAATAATTATATAAGGTTGTTGTCATCAAAACATCATCAACTCAGTTCCTAACAGGAACTACCAGTGGAGTTGGGAGTTGGAGAACACCGGAGGGTCCGGATACTACAGTTTGTTGTTTTAGATATAGACTCTCCTTACAATGCTTTCTTGGGCCGACCGACCCTTGCTGAATTCTGGGCAGTCGTTGCCCCATGGTGCTTGACTCTAAATTCCCCACCGATCGAGGGGTTAGAGTCATTTAAGGAGATCAGGTTGCTGGGCGAGCCTTTTATATTGCTGAATTGCGTAGGGCGCAACGAAAGGAGAAAGGGAAGGGTGTAGAAGAACCTCTCTCCATCCGTTTTACTGATAATTGACAATTGGTGACTAGGCCCAGGCCCGGGCACCCCAACCAATTTCAGAGGGATCTTGACCCGAGAGACGCTGAAAGTAAAGATGAAACTAAAGACAGTCAAGCTTCCCCGGACGAACTGACGATCGATTTACCGATCGACGATGATGGCGATTCAAAGATGATAAAGATTGGATTTCAGTTAAACCAACGGATGCAACAGGAATAGGTTGAATTTCTCCAAGCGAATCTCGAGGTGTTCGCCTGGATGCATTCTGACATGTGTGGGATCTCGCCGGACATCGCGAGCCACACCCTGAATATTGACCTGCAGTGTATCCCGGTCAAGCAGAAAAGGCGTGGTATGGATCCAGAGAGATCTCCCGCCTTTAAAGAAGAGGTCGATAAGTTGAAATCGAATGGGTTTATCTGAGATGCCTTATACCTGGAGTGGGTATCTAATCCCGTACTTGTCCGAAAGCCGAATGGGAAATGGAGGACGTGTGTTGATTATTCTGGCTTGAACAAAGCTTGCCCGAAAGACAGACAGTTTTCCACTTCCCCGAATTGATCAACTCGCAGATTCAACGGTTGGGCATGAATTATTATCTTTTATGGATGCTTATTCCGATTACAACCAGATACCAATGCACTTACCCGGCCAAGAACATACCAGCTTCATGACCGATCTGGGACTCTACTGTTACAAAGTCATGCCTTTCGAACTAAAGAACGTCGAGGCAACATACCAATGACTACTCAATCGAATGTTTGCCGACCAGATTGGAAAGACCATGGAATTATATATGGACGACATGCTGGTAAAATCACGATTCTCCATTGATCATATTAAAGACTTGGAATCAATGTTCAGCATCCTTCGAGAATACAGGATGAGCTCAATCCACTGAAATGTCACTTTGGAGTCACATCCAGAAAATTCCTTGGGTTCATCGTCAACGCTCGAGGAATCGAAGCAAATCTCAAAAAGATCTGGGCAATCGGAAATCTTAAAACTCCAAGAACCATAAAACAAGTCCAGATCCTCAACGGAAAGGTAGCAGCATTGAGCAAGTTCATTTTGAAGTCCACTGACAAATGCATTCCCTTCTTCGATCTCATCCGAAAAGGGAGACGAAACTTTGAATGGACCACGGAGTGTGAAGGCTCATTCCAAGCACTGATTCAACATCTCTCGAAACCGTCGATTTTGTAAAAGCCCATCGATCACGAGCAACTATACCTTTACTTGGTAGTATTAAAAAACACAATCAGTGCTACCTTAGTTCGAAAGGAAGACCGCGTGCAGAAACCGGTCTACTACATTAGTAAATGACTAACTGGAGCCGACAAAAATTATCCAAAGCTAGAGAAGTTGACTTATTGTCTCATTATTGCCTCAAGGAAGCTACGTCCATATTTTCAAGCTCATCATATCACTGTTTATACCGATCAGCCGTTATGACAGTCCTTGCGCGGCCTGAGACGTCTGGTAGGTTACTCAAGTGGAACATTGAACTGAGCCAGTTCGATATCACTTACACTTCGAGGCGAACTATTCAAGGACAAGTCCTAGCGGATTTCATAGCCGAATTTACCATCCTAGAGGACATGCCCAAAATCAGTGAATCTCTCGAATATATTTGGAAGCTGCATACTGATGGCGCATCGAACGACCGGTCCTCGGGTGCTGGAATAGTACTTGAAACCCCCGAGGGTAGGTCCATATGCTTTGCTCTGAAGTTTTATTTTCATATGACCAATAATGAAGCTGAATATGAAGCCCATCTTGCTGGATTAAAACTCGCCCGAGATTTGAGGATTATTGCTGTGGAAATTTATTGTGATTCGTAATTAGTCGTATGCCAAGTTCGGGGTGAATATCAGGCCAAAGATTTAAGACTGGCTGCTTATCTAGCACGAGTCTAGGAAATACTTGATCAGTTTGACTACATGCCATCTTCTACATACCCCATGAACGCAATCAAAAGGCTGATTCATGGGCAAAGTTAGCGAGTGTAGGGGAAGCACAACAAATGGGGCTTGTTCCTGTGGAGATGTTATCTTCCCCAAGCGTTGATCAGATGGAGACAGACTTTGTATTTGAAATCACTCCCTATAAGGAGTCCTGGATGACTTCGTACCGAAATTACATCGAGCATGGAACGCTGCCTGAGCGTAGGAGTGAAAAGAGACGGATTCTTCGAAAAGCTTCGCGGTTCACCATTCAGAATGGAGTCATGTATAGAAAAGGATATTATGTTCCTCTCCTCCGATGTATCGCCCACGATGAAATTAAACGAGTGTTACATGATGTACATGAAGGAGAATGTGGTAATCACACCAGGGGGCAAGCTTTCGCTAAGAAAGTACTCTGATATGCGTATTATTGGCCAACTGTAAACCATAATGCAGCAGACTATGCCAGGAAATGTGATAGATGTCAAAAGCATGCCCGAATCCCTAGAGCCCCACTACTGAGATAACCTAAATGGTCAGTCCATGGCCATTTGCAGTATGGGGCATCAATATCATTGGCTCTCTACCTCTGGCCAAAGGTGGTCCGAAGTACGCCATCGTCAAAGTTGATTACTTTACCAAGTGGGCCAAAGCTGAACCTCTTGCTACAATCACGATGAAGAAGGTGATCAACTTTGTAGTTCGCAATATTATCTGCTGATTTGGTCTCTCGCATACCATCATCACTGATAATGGAACCCAGTTTGACAACGTTGAATTCAGGGATTTTTACCAGCGATTCGACTCGACATCCATAAGAAATTCTCTGCAGTAGCATACCCTCAAGCGAATGGCCAGGTTGAAGCTGTTAATAAGGTTATCAAGTCTATTCTAAAGAAGCATCTGGAAAAGGCCACGGGCAAGTGGGTTGATGAACTTCTTATGGCTTTATGGGCTTACCGGACAACCCACAAGTCCACGACCGCACACATTCCATTCTCTCTATCCTATGGTTCAGAAGTCGTTATTCAAGTCGAGATGGAAGTACCTTCTCATCGTTGACTTATTATGATCCAAAGACAAATGCCATATTACTTGCTGAGTCCTTGATTTGTTGGATGAGAAGCGTGAAGAGGCTGATTTGAGGGCAGTCGCATATCAAAATTGAGTCGTCCGATTATACAATACCAAGGTCCGACCACGAACCTTTGAACTCGACGATCTCATCCTCAAGAGAATTTATCTGGTTCCTTCGCACATGAAACCAAATGGGAAGGACCATATGCGATTGCATGAAAACTCGGAGATGGCATATTTAAGTTATCGACCGTTGATGGTCTTATTTTTTCGAGAGCTTGGAACAGCGAGAGTCTCCGTCGTTACTACACATGACAGGCTTTACTTATTTTAGTCTATTTTTCATTTTCCATTTGTTTCTGCATTTCAAATTTTGAATTTGTAATGAGGCAACTGACTTTGCCATATTTTCTCATTTCAGCAATAAAACGCCATCTCTTCGAGCCAGAGTTGTGACTTATTGAATGTGGCATACAACCATTACGATGCACTAAGAGCTAAGTTCCATCATATGGTGGAATTTATTCAAATAGGCAGTGACTGTGACACGACCGACTACTCGCTAAGTGGAACCCGAGCTCGGGGTGAGTCACTACACTAAAGTCAAAAAAAGGATTGATACACGACAATCCATTAATTAACTCCAAACTCCCAGAGTGTAGGTTGGAGTATAAATTCATAAAATGCGGTTTCGAAGAGGGTGGACCCATCCACCTAACGACTTCAATCGTATCCTAACCAAGTTCGAGTAGGATGGATCCCTCCATCTAACAACCTCGCTTGTTAACTCAGGGTGGATGTGAACCGACCATCCACGATCCTGATAAATTCATCGTTCCCAGAGTGTGAACAAAATCCCAAAGGCCTAAATAGATGTGACTGTCCATCCCTCGACCAACTCCGAATTCCTAGAGTGCGAATTGGAGTACAAATAACAACTCCAAATTCCCAGAGTGTGAATTGGAGCATAAACATCAACTCTGAATTTCCAAAGCGCGAGTCGGAGTATAAACATCAACTCCAAATTCCCAAAGCGCAAGTTGGAGTATAAAATCAACCAAATCCAAGTTCCCGGAGTGCGAATTGGAGTACAAACGTCGATTATCTCTGGATTCCTAGAGTGCGAACAAGATTATCGATCGCAAATAACTCTGAGCCCCCAGTGTGTGGTCAAAGCATAACATAACTGGAGTGCGAATGACCACTCATAAACGACTTAAGTCCCTAAAGCGCGGACACATACTTAAAAACTTAAACAGGCGTGATTGACCGCCGAAGTTCAAATACAAATCCCTGGAGAGCTTATGTGACATTATTAACTGAGCAAATGTGATTCGACCACTTAACTCTCACTTGTTTTAACATCGATTCGACGATGTTATGGTTGAAAAAATGAAGGTGAAATGCAATTGCTGGCCAATCTTTACAACTCATCCCCAAAACTGGGGGCTAGGCTTAAGTGTCAACCATCGACTGAAGCAATGCAACATCGAAGTTCAATGTAACCCCTGATCGCGGCTCATGTTTGTGATTTCCAGACTTGACAAATAAAAATAAACTCGACTCAAAGGTTGAAACTCCTCAAGTGCACTGAACTAAAATTCAAATACTGGAACACTTAAGCATAAAAGACGGTAATAGAGTTAAAGCCAAAAACAAAATTTCATTTCAACTAACTATGAAAGAAGTTCATGTGCAAGTTTTTCCAAAATTCCAACTAGTAGGAGCCGAACCCACATCTATACACGGCCTACGAAAGAAAAACAAAAATAGACTTCTATTTATCTACCCAAAATAAATCAAAGAAGAACATCTACTCTCTTCTTTTTCGGCTTCTTCTTCAGTGTGGACCCATCGGAACCGCCGGTAACTTTCCTCTTTGAGCCTTTAGCCTTCGGTGGCCGATCTCCAGATAGGGGCATGATTCAACATCTTCCTTCGAACTCGAGTGTGTCGGGATGCTTCCAGAATATGGAGTCGGAGGAATTGGATCGACTACAGGAGGTGGAATAGACATGCTGGTGTTAGTAACTGTACCACTGGGCGATATCATTCTCAATGGAGTCGGACCAGGCGCTGCCATTCCACCTCCAGAGCTGCCACCATGATTCGCCTCTATTTCAGTATTGATTTCAGCCAATATTTGTTCTTCACGGATCGATTGAGCCTCGATGGGGGCATCAGTGGTTTGCATTGAAGAGCCCATAGCCGGCACGAGTCCACTTATGACAAATGGTAGGTCCGCAAAGGGGTCACTGAGGCGATCGAGGAGTTCATTCATCATCTGCTTGTCGAAAGAAATTATGCCCCGTGCATTCCATCGATATGTGCAATCTTTGTTGTGGTAGTCTCTTCGGTAATAATGGCCTCCTACGTTTGATGTGATTCTTGGATTGTAGAGGCGCTATAAGTATAACTCCAGTCACTAGACAAAGAAGAAGAGAGACTGTAAGTAAACGCTTCAAGTTAAGTTCCTTATTTTGAACGCACATGAGATATGTTCAAAGTACCTTCCTCGGTTTGACTCGCGGACGACTGAGTGGCTTCAGAAGTATGCTCCTTAGTAGGAGACAGCTGCGGCTGTTCTAGATCGTAAGCAGGGACAGACTAGGTTCAACCGCTGGCACAGGTTGAGGTGGAGCAAGAATCTCAAGACTTGTAGTGTGGTGCTTGACACCTAAACCTTCCCCAATCTTCGAGTGTTGAATGTCGAGCTTATCCCTTTCATGTGAAGTCATCGACTCGTGGAGATTCTTCCTTTCATCTTCGGTTAGCATGCAACTTTCCAGCTCAAACTCATCGATTGATTCACCCAGATGCACCGCCTTTTCCTCCTCGACTAATCGGCCCCAGGCGCTATAAAGATGTATCGAATAGCTTTCGAGCCAGGCCAAATTTCTATGTTTAAGTACATTAGCGTTGTAGGTGATGAGAAGATCTTCTATATCAGCCTCCAGCTTGGACTCCACCATTTGAACCTTCTCCTCAACCTCAGACTCCACCAAGCGGACTTTCTCCACTGCCACGTCCCGTTCGGTTCGGAGCACTACAGCCTGCTCACATGCCTCTTGGGCTGCATTGGTCGCGTCATCCCTATCCTTAGCAATCTCAGAAAATTTAGCCTTAAGCTCGTTGATTTCTTTAAGGGCCGCATCCCGCTCGGCAGTAACAGTGGTGTTACGATGACCCATATCCTCCACCAGGGCGTAGTGTGTTTGCCTCATCCTCTCCATGGCCGAATTGGCCTTGTCGGCCTTTTGAATGGCCTCCATTTTTGAATTTCCAGAGGACTCGGCTTCAGTATTAAGCACCTGAATGATGCGGTCTTTTTAGGCAAGCTCGGTCTCTAACTTTTCAATGACGGCCGTACGCTTAAAGGCCAGTTTCGATGCTTTCTTCGCGGCTTTTCCCCATTCCTTGTATTGAGTGTAAATGTCACGGATGTAATCGTGCATTGTGTTCTCAGCCTCCGTTGGAATTCTCTTTAAGTGCTGGGGGAAATATAACTATCGAAGCTGATATCTGGGAAATTCTTCTTCAATTGGGCGAGTCTAATCGCTCCTTCACCTGTAGGCTCAATAGGGACCTGCTCTATAATTATAGGAGCCATTGTTTCAGTTCTAAGATGGTGTGATCCATGCCTAGGGACGAGAAGACGGTTTCTGGTGGGGAGGCTTTGCCACTTATTTTCCGTAATTTGAGGGGTATGAAGGGATTCTAGGAGGTGGAGAATGAGACCGCAGTCAGTGTCTGTACTCCCTATCTCTATCGTGTCATTCCGGATAGAGTATCCACGGTCATAGTCACTATCTGCCTCTCTCCTGCACGGCTCATAATATGTTAAAGATCGGCGAGCTTTTTGGAGACTCCCTGACATTGAGCCTTGGCCAGACATTGTATCTACAAAGTAAAAGAAGAACAGAGTTAATAATCTTCCAAAGTAAGCAACTTATGGTCGTGAATTATGTAGTGCCGTGAAATGTATATGTATGTGCAACCCCCCAACCAACCGGTAGTGTCGGCCATGCTTGTGGGCAGAGATTCGCTTAAATTTAACGCATACTGAAGCTCATCCAATCCAGTGTCATTCTAGAGTGACATATAATCTGGGATTGGAATATCGGCAAGCCTTTCGAAGAGATTTTCCACCTGCAAAGGAGGAGCCTCTGAAATTTTTATCCCAGGAACAGGAAAAGACACGACCATAAATTTCTATCTCCCAGATTTAAAGCATTTGAAAGCAGCTACCTTGCCTTTTCTCTTTCCTTCGAAACCTTGAAAGGCATCAGAAGGCCCAACCATAAGTACATCATCGGTGGGCGTTCTTTCTAGATCAACCTCCTTGATTATAACATCTACGGACGTCTTGTGCTTCACCTGTTTCTTTGAGACAGCCCTTAGCATTCTCTCGAACCTTATACTTTGGCTACGCTCGATCGATCCAACAACTCTCAAATTTCTATCTGTCAGAACCGAGTCAGTGTCCCTCTCTTCATTCGGAACTTCTTGGAGAACCCGAACTATCTTTTCAAAATGTACATCTTCAGGCCGTGGGATTACAGTTGTAAAGAAAAGGAGATGTTAGTTTGATATCAGTAATGATCACCATATTAACTACTTGAAATGACTGTGGTACATACGTAATAGCCATCGACTGGGGAATCCTGGGGGGTATTAAACATAAAACCATTCTGTTTTGAAGTAACTTAACCTGGTCCAAGACCTCGTTACTACTTGATAGTTTCTGACTACTTCCAGGAATGTAAAAGAAGGGTTATCTCCTTGGCTCTTGAGGTTGAATAAATATCTAATCTCGATCGGTGTCGGGGGTCGAAGGAAATGCTCCATAAATACAATGAATAAGCTATTCAACAGAGCATATCCGTTGGGGTGTAGCT
Organism: Allium cepa; assembly: GCA_030765085.1. NCBI lineage: Eukaryota > Viridiplantae > Streptophyta > Magnoliopsida > Asparagales > Amaryllidaceae > Allium > Allium cepa. The sequence goes on from CM060934.1 coordinate 694,698,634, forward strand.
GAGATGGAGTGATTCCAAGAAAAGATAACACTTTCATAATGTATTGGTTAAATGGGGGAAGTGTTCCAGCTGTACACGCATGGCGATCGAATGCGGTAAACCCTTTCGGTGAATAGTGTGGTCTATCAGTCGGTCCCGGTAATAGCACATCGTCTAGTGACACGCCATGCCTTATACATATTCGTCCCAACATGTCTTCAGAAACGTTGGACGGTACAGAGTCTGGTGGATTACCGATGAACGAGGTGCCAGGCAGCTCATCCAGAGTTGGATCTATTACTTCGGTCGCGATGGCCGGTATCTCGATTATTGGGGGGAGTGAACTCTAAACTTTCTGCTGTTGTGAGCTTGAAAGTTCCATAACTAACTAACTTATGAGAAATCATCATTATACGATAATAAACCCGTGCATCCCCCAGTGTGAAGTGTGTGGATGTTCTGTGCAATGCAGTGTTACAGATTACTTGAGAAATTTAACAGAGTATGAAAAGACATGCAAACGACGAGACTCCGAAATTCAGCTTGAGTAACCGTCATCGCTGACCACCACAATCGTGCCATCCAGACATTAGCGATCGATCCAAGTCAAAGTTCGTTATAAGTTCGCTAAGTCATAGTTCCATCGACGAGCTTCGAAGGAGAGTCGAATATGCTGTTCAACGGTTAAGTCCAGATATGCAAGAATGAAGCTCGTCGGAGTCAAATGTTTGAGTGTTTAAATAATTTAAATCCATCGAAACTCAGACTTAGATTGTTCCAAGAAAGCCATGATTTCGTATCGATTGGGATTCATTAACCTCTCATCGATCGATTTGCATTGGAGATCGTATCAATTTGGAATCGCTGGCTTTGTATCGGTCCGTGTCTAGAGATTTCCTATCAATCTGGAATCATCAACTTCGTATCAATCCATGTCCATAACCTTCGTATCGGTCTGAGGTCATTAACTTCGTACCAGTCTGTATGCAGAGATTTTCCGTACGAAGTTTGAGAGTCCTCTATCGATGCGAAGTCAGAAAGTGCAGATCGATACGAAACCTCATAGTGTAACTGATGCAAAGTTAAGCACCTTCTTCTCCAATCCATCGATACGAACAATGGAGACCAATCCACCATCTACCAAATTTCTCATGACCCTCCACATTTCATCCTCTCCAACACCACTCGGGTGCCACCCTATTCTTCCTCGACCTCATCACGATCGCCTCTGACCACCACTTCATCAGAATCGGTCGTTGAGGGGATAGGATAGCATAGAAGTCCATGTCTCATTCGTTTTTTCGATACAAGTTCACGTTTTATTTACCCAGTTTCGGTAATTGGTTGGAAGAATTAGAGTTCGATTTGATTCAAAGGCAAGAATGATTTCTCGATTTTGTAAGGTCTAGAGCGATGCGAATATCTAAAAAAATTGTTAAGTGGAGAATTTGGCTATGTCATAAGCGTATTCATATGGGCTAGTATATGAAAGGAGGAACGATTCACCTCCCGGTCATCTTGACCGACTCCAAACGGTTCCACTCTGGAGCGATGCGAATTGGCTGTTCGAATCCAATAGCCCAAGCTTCATCGATACGAAGCGTTTCAACATAGACCTTCCTGAAACACGAGATTCCATTAATACAAAAGACCGATTTCGTATCCATCTCCCCGGAGACCACAATATCTCGTACCGACCTCCCACTATCGATATGAAGCGTTTCAAAGAACTGACTATTTCGTATCGATAGTCATCGATATGAATAATGGATGAAGAACCAACTGCTCTATTCGTATCCCTCATACATTCGTCGATACGAAATCACAACTTCATGCCCATTGCTCTGGGGTTCACCGAAGCTCGTACTCATCGATATGAAGTGTTTATTTCATATCCATCAATATGAATTATACTGTTGCGAGAACATCCTTTTGACCTTTTACATCGATCCAAGAGAGGATCGATACGATGGAACATTCCAAAACAACCGTCAAACATTGTTACAACTCGGATTTCGCATCGGTTTAGGAGAGGATCGATACGAATTTGAGGCGGAAAAACTGACAACGACTCGTGAACGTGCGATGGTAACGAGAGTCAAATTAACATATATGCGTGCATGCCGGACTAATATTCAATTTTCAAAATCCACAGGAATTGAATACTCATCTGATGATGATTACAACAATGAATAGCTAACCGCTGTCATACAACAATCAGTTGCAATAGTACAGAGTACAATAATTGACAATCAACAATTCATACTACTGAGAAAATCAGTCAAAGATTACAACTTCCGACGAGCAGATGACAACCGTTCAACAAGTTGGGCAGAACTATTCAAGATGAAAGGTACAACTATTCAAAGCACGTCATGTTCACACAAGACTTACTTTGGGGGGCAAATGTTGTCTGCCTTTTGGCAAGGCCGAGATATCAAGGAACTGGTATAGGACCAAGAATCGCTCATCCCGAATGTCGAGAAAGCACAGGTTCACTATGGATGTCGATGAATTTTGTTCGAGTCTGAATCAAGCTACAATTAACAAGACATGACAAGCAAAGTTATGAAAGCCAACGTTATGAGTTTCAAGTCAATCGGAGTTCGCATGTTCAAGATGTGATCATTGCAAATCGAAGAAATTAACCTCGCTTCGTATCCATCGTTAAGCCTTGGTTCGAATCGATCTTATTCAAATCCATCATCATACGAGTGCACTTCATATCGGTCGGCCATTGCCTACTTTGCATCCATCAATTACAACACGGAAGTCCACTTTGTGTCCATCCAAAGGTGGTTTTCTTTGTGTCCCGCATGTTCGTATCGATCAAAGTTACCATACTTCGTATCCATCGTCATCAACTGGTTCGTATCCATGGAAGGATTGTCGCTTTGCGTCGACTAGCCTTTGATCGATACGAAGGACACATTACAGATCGATGCGAATGTCAACTTTTTCATCAAGGCGAACCAATTAACAGTAATTGATATGAATGGAGCTAGTTCTGTTTAATACGAATGACAGACTACACGATCGACGCGAATTGAGGAACTTTCATCGATACGAACTGTGCATCCTCCATCGATGCGAACAAGGCAGCGTCATCAATATGAACTAGGCGAAAATATTAGGACGACTCGGTCAACTCAGCATCACGAGCGGATCGATCCAAAAATAACGCGCCACATCATCTCCTGAGCACGTGCCTGGATCCATTCGAATGAAGCGATACGAAGGCATCGATACGAACCAAACAGCCTATCAAAAACACGAACTTGCATCGATCATAACTTGCAAACCACCAGTCCAAATGCTATAAAATTTTCATAGGAGCTTACGTACAACCTAAATCATGTTCTTGCCAAATTTCGACTCGATTGGATCAAATCTTGATCGATATGAAATTCATTCGTATCGATCACGAATCGAGTCGAAATCGCATAGGATCGATCGCGCGGGCCCATCCACGTGCCAGAAGAAGTCTCCCGAGATCTGAGTGAGATAGTTACCTTCGGTACCTATAAATAGAGCCCCATGGTCTACAGAAGAAGGATCTTTTGGATCTTTGACGTCTAGATTCTGTCGCACTCAACATTGCACTTCATAGCTGCTATTGTACTCGAGTTTCAACACTTTGATCCGCTGTAATCCATTGAAATCAGTTGTAATTGTAGGATCGATTTCACCCAAGTGGGGGGTGAATAGGGTGATGCTATTAATTATAAAAATTATTGCGGAAGCTTATAAAATTATTTCAACATAGATATATCAAAATAGCATCACAGATAATAGCAGAATAATAAATGCAGAAATAGAACGGCATAGAATTTACCCAGCTTTGGCAAAAACCTACCTACGTGCTGCCCCCAAGGTTTCTACTAGAAATTAAGCAGTCAGACGCTTACACACGTAAACTCGCGACACCTGCTATCGACTAGCCTTAACTCTAAGCTCAAAACCCTGCCACAACTTAGCCACTGAGTAGCGAATTCTCAAACTACGCCACGTAGTTTGTCCCCTAGTCACATGACTAGTAATTACAATGGTTTAAAGAGAAATTAAAAACACTTTTAAACAATGAAATAAATAAACCCTAATTTTAAATATAACAGCTCAAATAAATTATAGAAACCGGCCCAATTTCTTTTATTTCTTTATCGGCCCGATTTCTTTTTTATATGCTCCGTTCCTTTCTTTTGTGAAAATGGCGGTCGTTCCTTGTGAAAAATATTAGCCTCGTTCGTTTCTAAAAATTAGGGCTTTTTGAAGTGTCGACTTTAAATTGGTCGATTAAATGGTTATTCGCGTGTAGCTTTGATCGATCGTTTCCTCGTTGCTCACTTCGGCTGCTTCGACGAGTTCAATTTTAGCTTTGGATGTAATTTATGCTTTTGTGCTTTAATGTTTTTCGTACTTGAACTCGATGGATTTGAAAGCCGATGATGATAATGTTTATATAGGATTCGAATCCCTATTTTCTTGTTCGTATATATTTGTTTGAATTTGTCAATTGATTTGCTCTGCCGGTCGATGTTGCTTGGATGCTTGAGATTGATTCTGACTTTATCAATTTCATATTTTTATGATTTCTTGATGGTCACGGCTTTGATTTCTCTAACGTTGTTTTTCTTGCTCACCACCATTTTGAATTTGATCTGTTTCTTTGATGTTGAACTGTTGACTTCTTTCACTTGACTTTGTTTGTGCGATTCCATGACCTGATAATGTCTTCGGCCATCACCGTTGCACTGATGTTGTTTCTACTGTGAGAAAACAGTGATTTTGACTTTGCATTTCCTTTGCATACATGTTCATTATGTAGTTCATTGTATCATGAGTTTTGTGGTTGACTTCATTCTTTGTGCTCGACTTTGGCCATTGCTTTGATTACGTGATAATGTTTGATGACGTTTTAAGAAAAAACAAATTTTTACATGATCTTGTTCACTGAATTGTTGTATCACTTGTTGTTAATTAGCTTTTGGCTTCACTGCTTGGTTTCGAGTTCTGGTAGCACTCGAGTCTTCTTGCGTCGAGCTCTGTCCACTGTTCTTCGAGATATTTAGTTTTTGTGTACATCACTGACTTTTGCTTTACTTGAGTTCGAGTCATTTGTTTCAGCTACCATGTGTATACATACATCTGTGATCATACATGAATATATGTATGTCGTTGCACCATTGTTGTTTCACTGTTTCACTTGTTGCCATTCCTTTGGTGCAGTTTCATGTTGCCACCTCTGTTTGCTTTCACCACTTCGCACTATGGTTTCTCTGACCAATCTGGGTTGAACACTTGATTGAACTGTTTTTGATTTATTAATATGTGCACATTGTAACTGTCAACTTGGTTCTGGGCTTGTTGCCTTGATCAATACTTCATGTGTTTAGTTGCCTTTCACTTGAATCAATTGTATTTCCTCCATGTATTCGTGTCTCAGTGATGCATCGCTTGGCCATATGTATGTATCGAGGCAGTTTGTATTTGTGTTGTAGCTGCTGTTTGCACCTGTATATTTTCATTATTTGTACTCAAGTAGTGCCTTTGTTCAAGTCTTCATTGGGTATGTTGGTCTGGGTTTGCACTTTGTTCATTTGATTCATTTTCATGTGTATGACTTAAACTTTGGTCACTTGTACTTGACAATTTTGTATTGCACCTGAGTTGAATCCATCTTAAAGCTCGGGTTTGACCTTGTGTTGATATTGTGACATTATTTTTATTGCACTTGAGTTGAACCCGGTGTTTTAGGTTGGACCTGTGCTCACCTGTCCCTGTAATTTTGTCAAGGGTATATATCGGTGTGCACGACCTTGTGGCATATCCAGTGATACACTATGTATGTCACAAGCTGTTCGTGTATGATGAATTAAATGATGACGAACAACCCAAATAACTTAGGCAAATATTATTTTCAAAATCACATTTTATTTTATACTGCAAAAATATTTTATTTTCAATTTTACTGCATCAATGTATATTTTTGCAGATTGCTCAGATGTTGGATTCACATTGGAATGAAGTTGAAGATAAATACGAGTGTGAGTGATATAGTGAGGTGCAAATGTAAATGTGAATTGTAATGTAATCAAATTTGTATTGTAATTGAAATTATATATATATAGTGAGAGCTTGAAATTTGTACTATTCAAAAATTGTAATAAATATTTGTTTGAATAAAATATCCGTTTGAATTCAAATTCTGTGTTATTTATTTTATTCATCAAATATTTATTTAATCTGTGAAAATAAAATAGTATATTAACAAATACATTTAAATGAATGTATATATGTTTATTATCATCAAACAAAAACCATATAGTCGCATATTCAACAATCTTCCCATTTTGATGATAACAAACATATATTTAAGATTTTGAATTTGTTAAATGTATTTGAACATTCAATTTGCTCCCCCTATTTGAATGCTTCCTCTTTACACAAAGCTCCCCCTACATATATACATGTAAATAAAAATATGCAAATAAGCCTAGATGCAAATAGAAAATATTTGACTTTACTTGATTTTATTTGACAAAATCTTAACTTTTCTCTTCCACTTTTGTTATCAGCAAAAGAGTAATAGTGTAAAAAAATAGAGATAAAGTGATAGATATTAATACAACATTAAAACTCAATCAAATATAAATATTAAATTTCAATAAAAAATCAAACAAAAATCATAAATACTCTGTTAGGCGCATATTCCACTTTTAGAATGATGGGAATGATATCATCATATAAAACCATATGGTTGTGTCTATTTGTGGTATATTTATATCAGGAATTTGAATATCTACCAACCATGCATAACCGTTAGGACTTTTAAATGAGATTAGTAGTATTCCAATTTTATTTTAAAAAGATGAATTCAAGTATCTTCTAACCACGCATAACCGTGAGGACTTTTAAATGAGATTAGATTCAACTTGTTTATTTAAAAAATCAATTTTGATATGCGTTCCATACATGCATAACCATGAGGACTTTTAAATGAGCATGGAAGCACATAACAAATTCCAAGTAATTCACCCATGCATAACCGTGAGGACTTTTAAATGAGAGTGAAAACTTTGGATTTTATTTTATTTTATTTTATTATTATTATTATTAAAAAAATATAAAATGAAAAACGAATGATTCCTGTTTAAAGTACCACATATTGACAAACTATATTGAATTTTGATGAGTGATGGTCGTTAGAAATATGATAGAAATAGAGATGGTCATGGAATTTTTACCAACAAAAAGTTTTATAACTCTTGTTTAAATTTCTAAAGAAATTTACTAATTATACCGTCTCAAGTTATAATATATGATTAATATCAACATTCATCACTTTTTCAATCACTATTTATCTTTTCGATAATTATTAGGGAGTCAGATTAGTCAATGTAATAATTTAAAATCAAATCCAAAAATAATTACAAAACCAAATTTTTCTAAAACTGAACAATCTGAAAACAAGGTCAAAAATGATTTCCTAGAAGGGATTTTATGAGAAAAATTTCTGCTATTTGAAAATTATTTGAAATGCAAAATATGCAGATATTTTCTTTGAAAAACGACGAGTTACTAAATGTCTCAACATAAATCACGTTCCACTAGTAATTTTTCTATCAACTAGATTACCAGTGTAATCTACATCTGAATTTTTCTTTCACTCAAAATTATCATTAATTGAATTTAATAGACCAGACCATGAAGTGTGCATCAAAATATCTTAAAATTAATTTTAACAGCTTTTTAAATGTAATTCTCTTGAATTTGAATTGAAACCGTGTAAATAATCAAAACTGTTAATATAGAATCAGTCATAAAATAACCAAATGTATTATCATCACTAAAACACTATTATTAATCCAAACTAATATATATGAAGTAATTCAAAGACTCTAGAGATTTTTATAGTGTTCTTCGCATAAGAATATAATTGGCCAACTATTTTGAATAAGTCAGAATTAAAATCATCATTTATTTCATCATCACATTATTGGCTGATTTAATTCAGAATATGATGTAGATTATCACATTTAATATATCGTTGAAAATATACTATTACCTGTTTTACCTTTACGATAATTTTTCATGGTTGCCCATTGTGATTCTGTCACATTTGTACTAGGCTAGGGAATTTTGCTTTGATGCTCATTGTGTCCTTGAAACAGCCAGAATCCAAGTAACGTTATTGTTGTCCCTTAGCCTGCCACCACACCTACACAATGAAAGATTTTTGTGACCTATTTGTTTTTATAGGTCCATTGTTGTTAGTGACAGAATATTTTGAAAAAATAATTTTGTGGAGACCCAAAAATATTTATATATGTTCCTTTTGGCACCCGGATTTGTTTAACTTTGAGATATTTTATATTTGTGCCTTTTGAAACCCAAATTGGTATAGTTTTTACGTGTTTGGGTCTACACCAACAATTGTTTTGATTGTGTCCAAATTTTCTACAAATTGTGCATATTGAATTGACTTAATTAATTTTTATTTTTACAAGTTCAGATTGATTATATTCAAGTCCTTGTCTGACTGTATTAATAGTTTGTTTCCCTAAGAGCATATTCAACGATTTTTCACTTTTGAAAAATTTATCTAAAGTCGTTGACAGCTGTTGGACTTGTGATTTGAGAGATTCATTTCGTTTAACAATTGTGTGCGCTTTTTAATAGAATTTTCTCTCCTAGTATTTTCACTCTCTTTCAAAATCATAATTTCATTTTCAAGTGATTTTATATTCATTTCTGATTTTTTAATTTCTTCGAATGTTGGACACTTATCACACTTAGGGATCCTACTTTGATAGGTTTTAACTAATTGGTCAGGTTGTTTATTTAAACCTATCAAAGTATCTTTTTGTGATTCAAGTTTGGCATACTTCTCCCTAGGTCATTTAAAACAGCCATTTACTTCGTGGAAATATATAAGTAATTCTGAATGAGTAAGTTTTGATACCTCACTTGGCTCGTCATCATCACTGTCAGTTATTTCACCATGAAGACACAAATTTTCTCTTTCACTCTCACTACCAGTGCTATCACTTTCATCTTCATCGATTTCATCCCAAGTAGCTGCAAAACTTCTCCTCTTCGGTTTCTTTTCTTGACTGGGTCGATTTTGAGGAAAATTTGGCTTGATATGGCCTGGTTTATTACACTTGTGGCAGATGATATCTTGTTTTTCTGAATTGTCTAGAACTTTGTTTATTCTGCTCTTTACTTGATGATTTTTGCTCGGATTGCCATATTTGCGATTCCACTTTTTGAATCTTTTTATTAATAGTGATAATTCAGCTTCACCATCATCATCATCATCTTCATTTTCAGTTGTTCCTTTGAGAGCTATTGATTTCTTTCGAGTGTCACCTCCTTCACGCTCTTCCTTGAATTTCATTTCTAGCTCATAAGTGGTGAGATTTCCATTGAGCTCTTCACCTTGATTTATTTCAAATCCTTTAATTCTTGAATAGCTATGACTTTTGCTTCAAAACTCCGTGGAAGGACTCTGAGAATTTTTCGAACTATTTCCAATTCCGTGTATGATTTTCCAAGAGCTTTTGATATGTATACAGTATTGGAAAGTCGTCCGTACATCTCGTTGACATTTTCTTCCTTGGCCATTGTGAAATTCTCGTATACGCTACTTAGCATGGCAAGGCGAGATTCTTTGACTTGAGACGTTCCTTCGTGAGTCACTTCGAGTGTGTGCCATATTTCTTGCGCAGTTGGACAATGTAAGACACGATTAAATTCAAATTGATGCAATGAACAGATGATAGAATTCATAGCTTTAGCATTAGCATTTTGTAATTTATTTTCTAGTTCTGTCCATTGTCCATTAGTTTATCTATTTCTTGATTGTCTACAATTATAGTTGGTGCTCTATAACCTGTCTCAACAATATTCCAAGCATCAATGGTTTTCAGAAAAATTTTCATTCTATTTTTCCAGTAGGCGTATTCACCATTGAACATTGGTGGTCTAACTATGGATTGACCCTCCGCAAAAGCTTTATTAAAAGAAGCCATTTTAAAAATTCAAATATTTTAAATAAAAATTGGTTTTTGTAAAATCAAATGTTTTAAAACAAAAATTAGCTTTTGTACATGGCTCTGATGCCACTTGTAAGATCGATTTCACCCTGGATGGGGGTGAATAGGGTGATGCTATTAATTATAAAAATTATTGCGGAAGCATATAAAATTATTTCAACAAAGCTATATCAAAATAACAGCACAGATAGTAGCAGAATAATAAATGCAGAAATAGAACGGCACAGAATTTACCCATCTTCGGCAAAAACCTGCCTACGTGCTGTCCCCAAGGTTTCTACTGGAAATTAAGCAGTCAGACGCTTACATACGTAAACTCGCGACACCCGCTATCGACTAGCCTTAACTCTACGCTCAAAACCCTACCACAACTCAGCCACTGAGTTGCGAATTCTCAAACTACGCCACGTAGATTGTCCCCTGGTCACACGACTAGTAATTACAACGATTTAAAGAGAAATTAAAAACACTTTTAAACAATGAAATAAATAAACCTTAATTTTAAATATAACAGCCCAAATAAATTATAGAAGCCAGCCCAATTTCTTTTATTTCTTTATCGGCCTGGTTTCTCTTTTATATGCTCCGTTCCTTTCTTTTGTGAAAATGGCGGCCGTTCCTTGTGAAAAATATTAGCCTCGTTCGTTTCTAAAAATTAGGGCTTTTTGAAGTGTCGACTTTAAATTGATCGATTAAATGGTTATTCGCGTGCAGCTTTGATCGATCGTTTCCTCGTTGCTCACTTCGGCTACTTCGACGAGTTCAATTTTTGCTTCGGTGTGTAATTTATGCTTTTATGCTTTAATGATTTTCGTACTTGAAATCTATGGATTTGAAAGCCGATGATGATAATGTTTATATAGGGTTCGAATCCCTATTTTCTCATTCGCGTATATTTGTTTGAATTTGTCAATTGATTTGCTCGGCCAGTCGATGTTGCTTGGATGCTTGAGATTGATTCTGACTTTATCGATTTCGTACTTTTATGATTTCTTGATGGTCACGGCTTTGATTTCTCTGACGTTGTTTTTCTTGCTCACCACGGTTCTGACTTTGATCTATTTCTTTGATATTGAACTATTGATTTCAGTCACTTGACTTTGTTTATGCGATTCCATGACTTGATAATGTCTTCGGCCATCACCGTTGCACTGATATTGTTTCTACTGTGAGAAAACAGTGATTTTGACTTTGCATTTCCTTTGCATACATGTTCATTATGTAGTTCATTGTATCATGAGTTTGTGGTTGACTTTATTCTTTGTGCTCGACTTTGGCCATTGTTTTGATTACGTGATAATGTTTGATGATGTTTTAAGAAAAAACAAACTGTTACATAATCTTGTTCACTGAACTGTTGTATCACTTAGTGTTCATTAGCTTTTGGCTTCACTGCTTGGTTTTGAGTTCTGGTAGCACTCGAGTCTTCTTGCATCGAGCTCTGTCCACTGTTCTTCGAGATATTTATGTGTACATCACTGACTTTTGCTTTACTTGAGTTCGAGTCATTTGTTTCAGCTACCATGTGTATACATACATCTGTGATCATACATGAATATATGTATGTTGTTGCACCATTGTTGTTTCACTGTTTCACTTGTTGCCATTCCTTTGGTGCAGTTTCATGTTGCCACCTCTGTTTGTTTTCACCACTTTGCACTATGGTTTCTCTGACCAATCTGGGTTGAACACTTGATTGAACTGTTTTCGATTTGTTAATATGTGCACATTGTAACTATCAACTTGGTTCTGGGCTTGTTGCCTTGATCAATACTTCATGTGTATAGTTCATTTCACTTGAATCAATTGTATTTGCTCCATGTATTCGTGTCTCAGTGATGCATCGCTTGGCCATATGTATGTATCGAGGCAGTTTGTATTTGTGTTGTAGCTGTTGTTTGCACCTGTATATTTTCATTATTTGTACTCGAGTAGTGCCATTGTTCAAGTTTTCATTGGGTATGTTGGTCTGGGTTTGCACTTTGTTCATTTGAGTCGTTTTCATGTGCATGACTTAAACTTTTGCATTGCACCTGTGTTGAATCTAGCTTAAAGCTCGGGTTTGATCTTGTGCTGATATTGTAACATTATTTTTATTACACTTGAGTTGAACCCGGCGTTTTGGGTTTGACTTGTGCTCACCTATCCCTGTAATTTTATCAAGTGTATATATCGGTGTGCATGGCCTTGTGGCATATCCAGTGATACACAGTGTATGTCAGAAGCTATTCATGTATGATGAATTAAATGATGACGAACAACCCAAATAACTAAGGCAAATATTATTTTCAAAATCATATTTTATTTTATACTGCAAAAATATTTTATTTTCAATTTTACTGCACCAATGTATATTTTTGCAGATTGCTCAGATGCTGGATTCACATTGGAATGAAGTTGAAGATAAATACGAGTATGAGTGATATGTAGTGAGGTGCAAATGTAAATGTGAATTGTAATGTAATCAAATTTGTATTGTTATTGAAATTGTATATATAGTGAGAGCTTGAAATTTGTACTATTCAAAAATTGTAATAAATATTTGTTTGAATAAAATATCCGTTTGAATTCAAATTCTGTGTTATTTATGTTATTCATAAAATATTTATTTAATCTGTGAAAATAAAATAGTATATTAACGAATACATTTAAATGAATGTATATATGTTTATTATCATCAAACAAAAATCATATAGTCGCATATTCAATAGCAATTAGCAAGTGATATCAATAAAATCATCAAAGTTCATAATGGACGTAGGCAATAAGCCGAACCACTCTAAATTGCTGTGTTTTTTGCGTTTTCGTTATCAACTTTGACGTGTTCGTTAGATAATCCTCATTTTACATTTCTATACTTCATTTTTATCTCTTCGGATACTTCTGAAGAGTAATGTGCCCATTTTTGATACAAACAAAACCTTTCGAAATCAAACCTTTCAAAGTCAAACCTTTTCGCAATCATTGAAGATAACCCCTTCGAAACCTTTCGAAATTATTGAAACTCAAAACCTTTTGCAATAATTGAAGAGAACTCCTTCAAAACCTTTCGAAATCACACCTTCCAAAATCATTGAAACTCAAAACCTTTCGCAATTATTTAAGATAGCCCCTTCAAAACCATTCGAAATCAAACCTTTCAAAATTATTGAAACTCAAAACATTTCGTAATTATTGAAGATGGCCTCTTCAAAACCCTTCAAAATAAACCTTTCGAAATCAAACCTTTCGAAACCAAACCTTTCGAAATCATTCAAAAACAATGAAGTATTGGTGTTGGAACCGACCCTTCGAAAGTATACTTCCGACCGTGTCGGAAGGTTAACCCTTCGGCTTGCCAAAAAGTATTAAAATACCTTCTCAAAGAAAAATTAAAACAATACACTTGAAAATTTAAGCTTTCGAAGATCCCCTTCAAAACCCCTTCTTGAATATATAAAAAAATTATTCTCTTATAAAATGTTAGAATTAAAGGATCCCCCTTCAACTAACTCGAGAGCAATTATATTTCTATCCGTAAGCAAAGGAAGCAGCCTCCCTATCCCTTCGCTCCTCTTCCCTTCGTCCCCATGCCTACCTTTCTACTTGGGTGGAAGGTAACTGTTTACCTTCTATTTTAGATGAAATGTACCTTTCGACTTCATCAAACAGGTAAAAGCGGGCTTATTGGAGTCGAAGACAGAACTAATCCCACTGAATTAATGTTTTTATCTTGTTTGTCTAATTTTGATTAGCTGAGTAGCCTTCTTCTGTATTTCCAGATAGCAAAAAATATACAAAAGTCAACATTTTTCTTAAAACACTGTGCTTCTTCCTTAACTATTTCCAAAAGCAATTTCCTTCCGAATTTAAATAATTTCGGAAGCAAAATTTTTGTTTAGCCCTTGGGCATAAATAATTTAATTACCTTGGGAAATCACTAAGGAAAATTTTCTAAAAATAACTAAAAATCAGATAAATCGTATACTTTATCATATTAAAATTTCAAAGCATATGAAGTTCAAGAAAACTTGGAATTTAACCAAAACCGAATTAAAACATGATAATTATCCCATTAACAATTTAAAACACCTGTTTCTTATCCAAACAAAGCTTTAAATGGTTATATCCTAACCAAAATTACAAACATGTATCAGGTATAACCCATAATCGATCCAAACACAGAAAAACGAGATGATAAACATGATTATTCACCTTGATTAGTTGATTGGAGAATGAGATAATTTCCTAGTTTTAATTCCTTAGCTTTTTCTGCAACGTAAACTCTTCCTGGAGCTTTTTAATAGCCAACCAAAGTAATAAGGAGTTAAGAATGAGAAAATGGAAATTTATTCAAGTGGAGGAAGAGATATATACAAAGAAATGTAGCCCCATTTCCAAGTTTACCCCTTAGGAAATTCCTCCTTCTTAATTTAGTTAAGTCTTATTTTAGTTCATTCGTTAAGACACGGCCATTGGATATATTAATCTCATATTCCTAATTATTCAAATTATTCTTATTTAATTTATCCTATTAAATATCCAGAATAATGTTAATTAAAATTTAGGGCATTACAGACTCCACCCCTTAAAGAATTTCATCCCCGAAATTCAGTAAGGACAAAACAACAAGCATATAACCCATGCAAGAAAAGTTAGTATAACCTACTAGCCAAATTCTATATAAACCCTATATTGAACATACCATCTAAAATAGCCCAGGAAAAGTAGCCATAATCATGTCTTCTGTTTCTCAACTATAGTCCTTTACGTTGTGCTCCATTGAACTTTCACCAACCTGAATGTCTTATTCCTTAGCCTCTTCTCATCTTTTTCCACAACATGAAATGGTTGCCTCACAAAAGTCATATCCGGCTCCACCACTATTTCCTCCAGTGCCGTCGGAGCGATAGTAGTTTTGGATTATAAGCATACTCCTTAAGATGAGAAGCATGAAACACATCGTGGACCCCGGCCGAACTGCTCGGTAAATCTACTTGGTATGCGAGTTTCTCAATCCTATATGATATAGGAAATGGTCCAACATATCACGATGCTAGCTTCTCGGTCTTTTCGAACTGAACCATGCCTTTCATCGGCGATACCTTGATGAAAACTCTATCTCCAGCTGAGAACTCTAGGTCCTTACGCCTTTTGTCTACGTAACTCTTCTACTAGATTGAGCTTCTTTCATTCTTTCCCGTATCAAATCGATCTTTTCCATCGCCTCTCTCACCAAATCTGGACCAAAGACCAACATGTCTCTGGTCTCTAACCAACATGCTAGTGATTTGCACGGCCTTCAATACGTAGCTTTAAAAGGCGTCATTCCTATTGTAGTCTGATAACTATTATTATAGGAAAAATCCACTAAGTTCAAGTGATCTTCCCATGAACCACTAAAATCCAGCACATAACCCCTCAATAGATCTTCCGGTACCTCGTTTACTCTCTCTGTCTGCCCATCCGTCTGAGGACGATATGCGGTACTCATCTTGAGCTTAGTTCCTAACACACTCTGTAGGCTCTTCCAAAACTCGCTAATAAACAAAGCATCTCTATCACTGATGATACTACGAGAAATTCCATGCAGTCTAACGATGTTCTTCATGAACAACATAGCCAAAACAGGTACCGTCTTGGTCGACCTTACGGGAATTAAATGGACACTTTTGGTCAATCTGTCCATTATGACCCATATACTTTCATTACCCCGGATTACCTTGGCAGCCCATCAATAAAATCCATGGATATCGAGTCCCACTTCCAAACTGGAATATCTAAAGGCTGAAGCAACCCACTTGGCTTTTGAAGTTCGGTTTTTACTTGTTGACAGTTCAAGCATTGTTTTGTCCATAAGCCAACATCCCTATTTATTCCTTCCTAAAAGAAACTTCTCTTCATATCCTAATACGTCTTGATTCCTCTAGGATGAATCATAAACTTCGATAGATGACATTCCCTAAGAACTTCCTTCTTAAGATCTCCAACATTCAGAACACATAACCGTCCTTTCTCAACCAACCCCTGCAGTCAACAATAAAATCCTTCAAATCATCAATCTCGTTCCAGCTTCTTACCTTCTAATCCTCTCGGCAAACACTGGATCCTCTTTCAGCCTAGAAGCAATACGTTCAATAAACACTGGTCGAACTTCCATACAAGACATCATGGTAATGTTCCGACTAGATCTAGCAGTCGACCTTAACTGCACACTGCAAGCGGCCCGTGCTTCCAATTCTTTCCATTCCGCCAATATAGCTAACGCCACATTCTGATGTTTCCTGCTAAGCGCATCTGCCACCTTATTTTCTTTTCTTGATATATACTCGATGCTAAAATCATAGGCTACAATAAACTCCAACCATCACTGTTGTCTCATGTTTGGATCCTTTTGAGAGAATAAATACCATAGAGACTTATGATCTGTAAAAAGCTCAAACCTTTCTCTCAAAAGATAATGTCTTCACACTTTCAATGCGAAGATTACTCTGGCCAACTCCAAATCATGAGTCGAATATCTCACTTCATGCGGTTTAAGATGTCTAGAAGCATAAGCAATAACTTTTTAGCAAGACACCTAATAAGGTACCATATGCATCGGTGTAAACTACCAATCCTTGATTCCCATTTGGAACTACTAACACAGGCACATTGACTAACAAATGTTTCGACTTAAGGAATGCCTCCTCACATTTGTCGGACTAAACAAACTTCATGTCCCTCCTGGTTAGCATATTCAAGGATGCCGCTATCCGTGAGAAATCGTTAATGAATCTTCGATAGTAACCAGCAAGTCCAAGAAAGCTTCTAATCTCACTTACCGTCTCTAGTCTTCTCCAATTGTTAACAACTTCGATCTTATCCAGATTGTTACCCAGTGGCTTGAGCAGGTAAACAGAGACTTGATGTGGAAGCCTCGTTCGGCATAAAGGGTCGTTCGGCACAACTAGGTCGTTCGACATCTATCCTCGTTCGGTGTCTAGAACCGTCCGACATCCAAGCCTTGTTCGGCATAGCGAGGTCGCTCGGCATTGCAAGGTCGCTCGGCATTGCAAGGTCGTTCGGCATTCCAATCTCGTTCGGCTTCCAGCCTCGCTCAACATTGCAAGGTCGTTCGGCATTCCATCCTCGTTCGATATTCCAGCCTTGTTCGGCATTCCAACCTCGCTCGGCATTGCAAGGTCATTTGGCATTCCAGCCTCGCTCAGCATTGCAAGGTCGTTCGGCATTCTAGCATCGTTCGGCATCTCCCCTCATTCGGCATCGCATCTCGTTCGGCCTACACATGTCACTCCACACGTTGCCTCGTTCGGCTTGGAGAAGTGGTCCGGCATTTTCCACTCAGCATTTGTGGCTCGGCACACAGAAGTCACTCATCATGGGTCGAGGTATCTTGCTACTAAGCCTAATAGGAAAGTCCAACCCATCTTTGTCTATAAATAGAGGGGCAGGGGAACGGTGAAATGGACCTTTTTTCAAGAACACCGGGGAGACTCTGCCGCTTTCAAGACTAATTCAAGGCTTATCCTTTTTACTTAGCAGTTGCGTTCAAATAGTTGGTGTACGGATTGTATCTGTAATCAGTTGTTGAGAAAAGCAATAAAGATCAAAACTTAAAGCGGACGTAGGCAAGTACGCTGAACCACTACAAATCTGGTATTCTTGTTTTCTGCATTTAACTTAGTATACAGTTCTCTGTTTTAATTTGCTCTCTTCATTAATCTCTCTACACAATCTTTCTAAAGGTTGTTAGTGACCAATTCTGGTGCTAACGTTTTGCTGCTTTCACCGAGAGCCGAATTCTCAGGCTGATAGGGTCTGCTTTGTAGCGACTAGATTGAATAAATCCCCCGAAGGAGATCCGACCAACTCATAGAACATCCGTTTAATCTATTCAGAGTTTCGACCAACAACTCTACTATGGGAAGACCACGTACCCGATCAGCCTCTCACAATACGGACGCCCACGAGACTACTAGCGTGCAACAAGTTGGACCTAGCAATCAACAAGCAAATTTAGGTGTAGGGACTACTGCCCAAACTCAAACAGAAGTCATCACCAGGACGGAGTTCAATGACTTGATGAGGAAACTCAGGGAAAGTAGAAGGCAACTCGCTGAGCAGATTCAGGCTAATGCAAATCTCATGACTCAGCTTACTCAGCAGCAGCATCAGAATGCTGGAGGTAGCCCTGCTCCTATTCTTCGTTTGGTAGCTCGACTTTAGCCGATGAACCTCCCAGGCGTAAAATGAAACTGCATGAGCAGGTACCACAGATTGATCTACCAGGGATCATGTATGTGAGGAGGCTGGACGCCTGGGTTACCAAGATCCTAATCAAGCTGGCCTTCAGGATGCCCATTTGGCCGATCGCCAACAGAGGGGACATTAACCCGAGCAGTTCCGTAGAACGAAATCCAACCTTCCGTCCTCCATACAAACTCCGACTTATCAGCCATGGTCAGGCAGTTAACGAGAGAGAACCAAGGCTTGACCAATAAAGATTGGGGAGTATCCAGGAGTCATACTCCCTTCACAGATACTATCCTGTAGGCCGAGTATCCCAGAAAGTTTAGTATGCCAACTATACTGGCTTATGAAGGGAAGACTGATCCCAGACAGCACGTAATGAGGTATGAATGGATGATGGATTTTGCCAGAGCGAATGATGCAGCCAAGTGTAGGTGCTTCCCAATCACTTTAGCAGGAAATGCCACTATGTGGTTTACTCGACTTCCCCCACCGTCTATATCCAACTCTGACGAGTTGGCATTGAAATTTATGGAACAATTCAGGATACATGCTAATCGTCCAAAGGATGTGATGTCCTTATTAAGCGTAATACAACCTCCGGGAGAATCATTGAAAACGTACTTGCAGAGATTTCACGTTGCGGCCATTGAAGTAAGCAATCCTAATGACCATGCAATTTTGATGGCGGTAATGCGAGACGTAGATCCGGACTCGGAGTTTGGAGATTGGTTGGCGGGAAAGCCCCCAACTACGTTGGAGCGATTCTATTCGAAAGCTCATCAATTCATAAGGAGGGAGGAAGCTCGATGGACAAGGCGAGATACGGCACCAGGGCCTATTCAGGAGACTGTGAAAAGTAACATCACCGTAAAGCAATCCAGAGACAACTCGAGAAAGGTTCAAGTCAACGTCCAGAACAAGCCTGGGCAATCTAAATGGTCCTAAGGAGGAAACTCTGGAAAGAAAAGAGGGGCGGGGAAATGGAAGCTGAGGATTCCAACCTACAATGATACACCCCCCTGAATACGTCTCTTAAGAATATTTATCTATAAACTTGCAACACCTTTCAATACAGAAAGACACGTCCAAAGGAGTCCAAGAGGGACAGAAGCGGACGGGGAAGTACTGTCACTTCCACGAGACTCATGGGCATAATACTGAGGAATGTAGACACCTCCATGACGCTATAGAAAGGTTGATCAGGCAGAAAAAGCTGCAGGAATTTGTTAAGAACCCACAGGAGGCAGGCAAGGAACATCTGACCCCGGGCACGGTTCGGGCCCACGCCATCCAAAGGAACCTACCCGAACCGTGGGTAGATTGATCATAAACACTATAGTCGGAGGACCTCACCCTGTAGACAAGAATTGACAGGAGATGGAGCTATACGCTACCACCTTAAGGCATGCGGATTACGAATGTTGTTCAAATGTAGAAGATGGAATCCCCGCAAAACAACAACGCATGATGACAGACGACATAGTGTTTAGGAGCCGAGATGCAGACAAGGCGGAGGCTCCTACCATCGACCCGATGGTCATATCTGTGATGATCGGGCCAGCTTACGTCAAAAGAATTTTAGCTGATTGTGGAAGCTCCGTCAACATCATCTTCAAAAAGGCTTTTGACCAAATGAAGATGGAGACAAAGATTTAAAGCCATCTAAAGCATGTATCCATGGCTTTAATGGTGTAGCGACTGACGCGATGAGGTATGTCGAGTTACCAGTTGAATTGGGAGAAGGTGAGCGTAGGAGTGTGTGAATCCTACCATTCATAGTGTTGGATGTTGACTCTCCATACAACGTATTTCTGGGTCGTCCGGCCCTGGCGGAGTTTAGGGCAGCTATGGCCCCATGGTGTTTGACATTAAAATTTCCAACAGACAAAGGAGTCGGTGTAGTGCATGGCGATCAGGCGACCGGTCGTGCATGTTATGTGACAGTGCTGAGAGAGGCTCAGCGAAGAGAGAAAGAAAAGGTTGTGGTCAATTCCGTCCGCATCCAAAACACTGACAATTGACAGGTAGTGCCTGAGCTCTGGCTCGGACGACATTCTCGGATCTATAGAGACATAAATCCGAGAGATATGGAGAACCCAAGGAAATGAATGCAACACCGGCTGAGCTGACGATTGACATTCCAATCAGCAGGGATGACCCGTCACGAGTTCTTAAGATTAGATCGCAACTCGACCCGTCATTGGCCGAGGATCTTACTGATTTCCTCCGAGCGAACCTCGACGTTTTCGCTTGGACACATTCTGATATGTGCAGGATTTCTCACGCTATTGCGAGTCATATGTTGAACATAGACCTGAAGTATGTCCCAGTAAAATAGAAACGGAGAGGCATGGACCCAGAGAGGTCTGCCGCTCTCAAAGAGGAGGTGGACAAACTTAAAGCTAATGGGTTCGTCCGCATCGCCCTCTGCCCTGAATGGGAATCTAACCCTGTGCTAGTGAGGAAAGCGAATGGGAAGTGGCGAACTTGCGTTGATTACTCTGATTTAAACAAAGCATGCCAAAGGATAGTTTCCCTTTACCTAGAATCGACCAGCTGGTTGATTCAACGGTTCCAGATCAATAACACACTAGTTTTGTCACGGACATTGGGTTATATTGCTATGTAGTGATTTCCTTCAGATTGAAAAATGCAGGAGCAATTACCAACGTCTGGTGAACCGAATGTTTAAAGATCAGATTGGTAGAACGATGGAAGTCTATGCGGATGAAATGCTCGTGAAGTCACGACAGTCAAACGATCACATTCGAGACTTAGCAGAAATGTTTGATATACTCAGGCATTATGGGATGAAAATCAACCCTTTGAAGTGTTCTTTTGGCGTTGCGTTAGGGGAGTTCTTGGGTTTCATTGTGAATGCGCAGGGAATTGAAGCTAACCCGGAGAAGATTCAGGCTATTCGGGACATACAAGTGCCCAGAAATATAAAGCAAGTACAAAGCTTGAACGGAAAGGTGGCCGCGCTGAGTCGATTCATATCTAGAGCTACGGATAAATGCATTCCTTTCTTCGATGTGATAAAGAAAGGAAAGAGAAATTTTGAGTGGACATCTGACTGTAAGGAAGCATTCCGAGCTCTGGCTAGACATTTAGAAATTCCCCCGGTGCTATCAAAATAAATTGACCATGAAATGTTGTATGTATACCTGGATGTATCCCAACACGCTATCAGCACAGCTTTGGTTCGCGAGGAGGACCAAGTTCAAAAGCCAGTGTATTATGTCAGTAAACGTTTGAAGGGGGCAGAAAGAAATTATCCCAAGATTGAAAAACTAGCTTACTTCTTGGTGATTGCATCATGCAAACTTTGTCCATACTTTCAGGCACACTCAATCAGTGTTTACACTAATCAATCCTTGCGGCAGGTACTCCAACGACTAGAAACCTCTGGAAGGATGTTAAAATGGAATATCGAATTGAGTCAGTTCGATATTACCTACCTGCCACGAATGGCCATACAATGGCAAGCGCTTGCAGACTTTATTGCTGAATTCATCATGTCAGACGAATCAAACGATCACAATGTCATACCTCCCGTTCGATGGAAGATGTACACTGATGGGGCATCTAACAACCGTTGTTTGGGGACTGGCATAGTTCTTGTGACTCCTGAAAACCGATCAGTTTGTTATGCTTTGAAGCTTGAATTCCCAGCAACAAATAACGAAGTCGAGTATGAGGCATTGATTGCTGGCTTGAGACTTATCAGAGAATTAGGAATAAGATCGGTTGAAATCTTTTTTGACTCACAACTTGTGGTGTACCAAGTTCGGGGGGACTATCAAGCAAAGGGACAGAGACTTGCCCCGTACTTGACACGGGTTCAAGAGCTGCTAGTGAATATGGAGTATTATGATGTTTCACATGTCCCGCATGAACAAAATAGAGCAACCGATTCATTGGCAAAATTTGCAAGCACTGGCGATGCATAACAAATGGGATTGTTTCCCGTTGAAACCTTGCATGCTCCAAGTATAAATATGATGGAGGTAGATTTCATGTTAGAAACAGAAATCGAGAAGGAATCATGGATGACCCCATCCAAGCAATACCTGTTACACGGGGTCGTACCCGAAAGAAGGAGCGAGAGATGACAAGTCATTCGTAAGACTTCGCGATATGTAATGCGAGGCGGGGTAATGTATCAGAGGGGATTCTCAACCCTCTTACTCCTGTGCATAGCCCATGATGAGATAAAATGAGTCCTGAAGGAAGTCCATGAAGGAGAGTGTGGTGACCATATTGGGGGGCAGAAGTTAGCAAAGAAACTCCTCCACTATGGATACTATTGGCCGATTGTAAATGGGGATGCCGCAGACTATGTGAGAAGATGTGAAAAATGTCAGAAATATGCAAAAATCCTGAGAGCTCCGCCGATGGAACTCACACAAATGGTTAGTCCCTGGCCATTTGTAATGTAGGGGATCGACATAGTCGGTTCCTTACCCATATCCAAAGGTGGTGCGAAATACGCGATAGTTGCGGTCGATTACTTCACCAAATAGGCAGAAGCAGAGCCTTTGGCCACTATCACCACCAAAAAGGTCATTAATTTCGTTATACGAAATATTATATGTCGTTTCAGCCTTCCACGGACCATCATTACAGACAATGAAACTCAATTCGAAAGCAAAGAGTTCAAAGAGTTTTTTCAGAAATATGGTATTGAGAAAAAGTTTACAGTGGTTGCTCATCCAAAAGCCAATGGACAAGTCGAAGCCGTGAACAAAATAATCAAGTCCATATTGAAAAAACGTTTGAAAAAGGCTAGAGGCAAGTGGGTAGATGAACTTCCAACATCGCTTTGGGCTTATAGAACCACCCACAAGTCCGCGACTGGCTACATTCTATTCACATTGGCATATGGCATAGAAGCTGTTATACCCGTAGAACTTGAAGTTCCATCACATCGGGTAACTTATTATGACTCTGAGTCGAATCAAGATCTTTTGCTGGAATCATTGGACTTCATTGATGAAAAACGCAAAGAAGCTAATTTAAGAGCGGCCACATACATACACCGAGTCGCTCGATATTATAATGAAAAGGTCCGACCGAGAGTCTTTGATGTGGGTGACCTCGTTTTGAAATGAGTTTTTCCAGTCCCATCACATATGATCCCCGCATGGGAAGGTCCATACATCATTGAACGGAAGCTTGGAGAAGGCACTTTCAAGCTAACGACCGTTGATGGTGCGACACTCCCCGAGCATGGAATAACGAGCATTTGCGGCATTATTATACTTAGTTCATTTCTTGCATATCTTAGTTGCAATTATTTCCAACATGTTTTTATTATGTTGATTCTTAATTTACGGCATGTAACAGACAATTTAGCTTGTTTGCATTAATAAAGGCTTGAAGCCATTTTTTTCCATAGATTGTTAATGTTTCTGTGTATGATAACTCTATGGCAAACAACTAAGAGGTGTGTTATTCTGTCTGAGTATGAACGCGCACGAGCACTCAAAATCTCCAAGTCCCCTGAGTGTGGATTGGAGTACTCTGAGTCCCCTGAGTGCAGACCAGAGTATAAACGACTCAAAATCTCCAAGTCCCCTGAGTGTGGACTAGAGTACTCTGAGTCCCCTGAGTGCGGACCAGAGTATAAACGACTCAAAATCTCCAAGTCTCCTGAGTGTGGACTGGAGTACTTTGAGTCCCCTGAGTGCAGACCAGAGTATAAATGACTTGAAATCTCCAAGTCCCCTGAGTGTGGACTGGAGTACTCTGAGTCCCCTGAGTGCGGACCAGAGTATAAATGACTTGAAATCTCCAAGTCCTCTGAGTGTGGACTGGAGTACTCTAAGTCCCTTGAGTGCAGACCAGAGTATAAACGATTCAAAATCTCCAAGTCTCCTGAGTGTGTACCGGAGTACCCTGAGTCCCCTGAGTGTGGACCAGAGTATAAACGACTGAAAATCTTCAAGTCCCCTGAGTGTGGACTGGAGTACTCTGAGTCTCCTGAGTGCGGACCAGCGTATAAACGATTCAAAATCTCCAAGTCCCCTGAGTGTGGATTGGAGTACTCCGAGTCCCCTGAGTGCGGACCAAAGTATAAACGACTCAAAATCTCCAAGTCTCCTGAGTGCAGACTGGAGTACTCTGAGTCCCCTGAGTGCGGACCAGAGTATAAATGACTAGAAATCTTTAGTCCCCTGAGTGTGGACTGGAGTACTCTAAGTCCCCTGAGTGCGGATTAGGGTATAAATGGCTTGAAAATCTTCAAGTCCCCTGAGTGCGGACTGGAGTACTCCGAGTCCCCTGAATGCGGATTGGAATATAAACGGCTTAAAAATCTCTAAGTCCCCGGAGTGCGGACTAGAGTCCCCTGAATCCCCGGAGTGCATATTGGAGTATAAACGATTTAAATACTTTTAAGTCCCCGGAGTGCGAACTAGGACACGAATGACTTGAAGTCATCAAGTCCCCAACGTACGGATTAAAAAATATTCTAAGTGCTTGAAGCATGGAATACAGGATGAACAACTCCAAAGAATTTCAGAGTTATATGAAGATAAATTGAGAAGTTTATGTAACTTACAAAAGCTTGGGTTTCGACCACAATCACATAGAAAGATGAACGATAAAAGTCTTTTGAAAGACAAAAGAACTAAGCTTTATTTATTCAAAAATAAGTTTCTACTACAACTCCTCCAAATTTGGAGTCAAAAAGTATATTTGCATGGAGTACGAAAATAAATAAAAATAATTACATAATCTAGACTAACCTCTCGTCGAACGAGAGTAACAATTACTTCTTCGACTTCTTCCCATACGACTCATCTCCCGTGCATTTTCCCTTAGTAATTTTCTTTGATGGGGAGGTAACAACTGAAGAAGTACAGGGAACTTCCACTGGCTTGGACCCGCCAGGGAGGATGATCTTCAACGACTTATTCAGAGGATCAGCTAGGTCCACGGCTCGAAGCTCGACTTTAATCTCGGTCGTCGTTTTCTTTTCCTCCTCGAGCTACTCCTTCATGCTCATTTTAGAAGTATGTTCAGAGGCGCTTGTGATCTCGATTTCATAACTTCCCTCGATGGGAGATGAAGTCTCGAACTTATCTTCATCAAGTGTCCCAATCACCTGAGCATCTGGACCGGGAGCCTCCCCTGCGTGAGTAGCCTCACTTGTTTTTCCCTTCACCTCCTTGGCGTCATCGCTCCTTGGAGTGGGCTTGGGATCAGAATGGCCTGCACAAAATCATGGAAAACAAAGATTAGAATAAAATAGCCTCTCGTCAAAAACGACGACTCATGGAATGTTAAAGTGAAGGGTTATCTACCGGCTTCTGACTGACTCTCAGCCGTCTGAGGGGTCTCACCCTCTGGAATGAGAGATAGAATGTGAACACCGAGGCCAGGATCCTCCGGGTCATAACCAATATGTTACTCAAATGGATCAAGTATCGGCCGATTGGCCGACTGAGTAGGAGCATGAGCTGGAGACTCGGTCCCGGATGGATCGGCAATGACATCTTTCCCTTTCGATGAGGAGGCACCTTTGCAGTAAAGAGCTTTCGCCGTAGACAGGTCTGAAGGCTCATTCCGTTTAATAAATTATTTTATTAAAGCATCTTCATCGACCCCCTCGGTGCCAAGTTCGACCTTCCTGATTTTTATTAAAGTATCCCACGCCTCAGCTAGGGATTCGAGGTAGCCTTCACCCAGAAAAGTTAAGTCTCGATGCATGAGGAGGCGGGCGTTGAATTCTGCAATCAATGGGTCGAACATGCATTTGACCTCCTCCCTACCAGCATCTTTAGCCACCTTCAGGCGAGAGTCAATCTCCGCAAACGCTATTTTCTTGCCCTCCTCACGGACTTCATCCTTTAGCATCCCGACTTTAGAAAGTTCATCATCATGCTTCGCCTTCAGAAGTCATGTAGTAACGATCTTGTCGTAATATCGTTGCGACTCTTCTTGGGCAGCAGTCTTCTCTTCTCTTTCTTTGCAGAGTTTCTCCTCCAGTTCTTTGACTCGGAGGGCAAATGCATTCCTTTCTTTCTGCACCGAGTCCTTCTCTAAAGCTAGGGCCCTACAGCGTTGGACTGCCTCGTCAATCTCTTTTTTATGAGTTGACTCCAAACGATTGACGGCCCCTGCAGTATCTTTAGCGCTTTGTTGGGCCGCTTCAAGCTGAGACTTGTAAGAAGCAAGCTCCTCGTCCTGAGCTTTAATAATATCTTTATCATGGATAGCCTCAAGCTTCAGGCGAACAATCTTATGCTGACGCTCTATGGGGACTTCTGAAACTTTTTCGGCTAAGTGCACGAATGCATCGTGCCAAACATAGACGTCATTAGTGCAAGCAATAACACTTTGCTTGACATGCCATGGAATCTGGTGAATCGGTGGAAGAAATTTTAAGCCATCGAAGCATATCTTTGGAAACGACGCTTTAAGCGTAGCAAGTCGTTCTGCGACTGATGGATTAGATGCAGGAATAAGAGAAATCTGCTTGGAGATTGCAGGTGTTCTATGGGGATCTCGAGATTGCCTGGTACTTGATGAGCCGGAGTGTTGATCCCGATGGGCCTCAGGCTGAGACCTATTATGTGCAGGTTTCTCTTTGCTATGCTCCAGTTGAGAAGGAGGATCACGAGGGTAGAAGGGCTGACTATAAGTTTTTCTTCGGTAGGATGATTCTCGACGGTGGTAGTCTCGATCACCGGAGTCGTCTCTATCTCGACGCTTGTCGGAACCCAATCCCGTCCAGATTTGTGAAAAATCGATGAACCGTGAAGGCGGTCAAGTCCATATGTAATCCCCATGTCACCTACACAGAATTTAAATAACGACGAGTTAGCAAAGAGTAGAGTGATGACAGAAAGTTAAATGCAAGGTGAAGTGCATGTGTTTGTGTGTGTCCTAGTGTTTCCCCCCGACGAACCAGTTTCTTTACTAATATGAGTTTTTTCTCCCTGGTTTTGGGCTTGAGCACTTGAATCGCCTCTCGTGGATGAACGAAGCTTAAGGGCCTCTGGATCATCGAAACCATAGTTGAGCAGATCGTCAGGTATGGTGAGGTTCAACAGTCCTTTCAGAGAACTTTCTAAGTGTTGCGAGGAAGCTTCTTTCTCTGTCGGAATAAGAGTAACTTTAGAGGTTCCGCCCACTATTTTCTTCCTCAGCTTGTATGTTAGTTTCTTCTACCTCTTCAAAGGGGAATGCGACGTTTCAATGTCATGAACTTCAACTATCGGGTCCCGAGATGGACTAGCATTTTTGCCCTGTACTTCGGGCATTTCGGCTTCTTGAATCTTCCCCTCCTCTAGTGTGTCAGGGTCGTTACGTGCTGAAGAGTCGGCCTGCTTTTTTCCTTTGTCCGAAGCAGGCCTAGTTATGGTAACACCTTGAGGGAGGCTTATTCAGTGACCTTCCGCCAATAACCCAAATTTCATGAGCGACCCATTCGAAATGAGAGACCTGATGCCCGGTCTCCTACAGGGAGAGCTCGGATGGCTTCGACAGCTTCAGAATATCCGAGGCCCTCGGGACGAGGATTGATACCTGTGAAAGTAGACGAAGAGCCAGAAAAGATGAAAATTTCGCCAAATTCAAGTATAAATTCAGAAAAGGAACTCACTTCCTTCTACCCATCTCCTGGCGAAACCAGGGGGACAACGCGCGTAGAACCACTCTTGCTTGTACTGAACGAACTTGCTCCATGCCCCAGTCAGGATTTGGCATTTACTATGTGGCTCGAGGAAAATAAAGGATAGGCTATCTGACTGTCTCTTGAAGCGATAAATATAGCGGATATCGCTCGGAGTCGGAAGCCTGAAGAGGACACTCATGAAGAGAATACAAGTGTCGTGTATGATTGTGTGGCTATTCGGATGCAGTTGTGGTGGGGCAATCTCGATATACTGCAATACGTCTCGAAGAAATGAGTTGAACAGAGGCACGCTACTAACCCAGCACACGAATCTGTTACATGCTGTATATCCGAATGGGGGCAAGTGCGGATGATCATGCCCCGATGGAACTAACACGTCGTCGAAGGGGATTCCATGGACAGAGCATATCCGATGGAGCATACTTTCGTTAATCTTTGAAGGCTGAGAATCGATTAAATCATCTAAGAAAATTGCTGCCTCCAGAGCGTCGGGTGCCAAGTCGACAATCGCAGGGCTCGGTAAGTCTTGAGCAGGAGTAGTTGACGGGTTTGAAGTTCCAATAACTTCTTGTCGAGAGGATGGCCCAGGTCTGTCCGAGATCATAGCAGAGCTAGATTTCCTAGACATCTTTAATGAAGATTGAATCTAACAAAACACCTGTTTGAACTATGCTTGAGAAACAATCGACATTAGACTTAATAACATAAATATTCTCCCCGTGTGGTGTGTGAACTAGTGCGATCATTCAAATATAAGTGCCAAGAAGTGAAAAGTCACTGGATCGATGAAATAAGTTTAAGATTTGAAATGTAATCTTCGAAGATCGTCATCGCTGACCGTCTACGAAAGCTTGTCGTAAGATGGTTTATATTTTGAACTTGACATCGTCGCTGTATAAGAAAGGTTGTTAATTGTTCTCAGCAAGATAAGTTCAAGTTCACAGTTGTCTAAACACGGGAGTTATCAGTCCGGATTTTCTGATATGCTTAGTCATTTAAGTCTGTCCTTGTCCATTGTCATATATTCAGGCATAAAATATGTGTTGAGTCAGTTATGAATTAGGTTTGGTTGGTGTTGCTGTTGTACACAACCCTCCTACCTAACCACTTCATCGTTCAACATTCAACTAGTCATGTCGAACCACAATCATGCTGAGCCGCCTCGCTCGGCATTCTACCCTCAACATCAATACTCACCTACCACTCCTTATCACCATTCGACATGCGGCAAGACATGCCAAATCGCAGACATGCCGAGCCACACCGTTCGACATGCCACTCTCCTAATTGTCCTCTTCATCGTTCGGATAAGGAAATCACGTCGAGCCGTTGTCGTGTCGGGCCGCATCGCTCGGCACACTAAACCTTAACTCCAATTTCACTACCGTACTTCCCTTCCATTGCTCGACATAAGGAAGTAATGCCGAGCCACATCAGTACGTTTTCCACCAACTTCCTCCTTCAAACACCTCTATCATCCTCCTCTCTCCTCTGCTCTGCCTAGCCTTAAACTCCTTTAAAACACCCACGCTTCGCCCTTAACTCCTCCTGCTCTACACGATTATTACTGACCTTAATTTTGCAGAGATTCACGAGTTCGAACCTCGTGCTAGTTTCCTAATCGGGTGAAGTGTTTAAGAGAATGGTTGTTACCTAAGAAATGAGTCGAAGCTCGGGAAGATTCTGGAGTACGGAGCGCGGTTCCAATTAGATTCGATTGATTGGGGAAGGAAGTGAGGCAGCGTATGGTGTTTGAGAAGGGAAGGGAAGAGTAGATAATTCTCTAAAGTCAATTAAGAGGCAAAGTTCGTAAGTACTGAAGGGCGGAGGTAAAAGTAAAAAAGAAAAAGAAATGAAGTGTCAACTTATATGGAGAGAAGAGAAGCTAAAGGGGCAGCGACCGGTAGAACCGGTCAAAGCACCTCCCTCGTTCGGCATTAATGCCACTCGGCATTTGTATGTCGCTCGGCATCAGTTAAGCCGCTCAGCATTTGTATGTCGCTCGACATCGGTTAAGCCGTTCAGCATTCGTATGTCGTTCGGCATTAGCATGTCGTACGGCATACAATGCCTCGATCGGCATTCAGGAGAAGACACTATCAAGAAGATGAAGCCAGGGCTTGAAGCAAAACATGGGGGGCTCGTAATTCAAAGCGCATCATGTTCGTCCACACGATACACTTTGGGGGGCAAGTGTTACCCAGTGGCTTGACCAGGTAAACGGAGACTTGATGTGGAAGCCTCGTTCAGCATAAAGGGTCGTTCGGCACAACTAGGCCGTTCGACATCTATCCTCATTCGGCGTCTAGCACCGTCCGACATCCAAGCCTCGTTCGGCATAGCGAGGTCACTCGGCATTGCAAGGTCGCTCGACATTCCAAGGTCGTTCGGCATCCTAACCTCACTCAGCATTGCAAGGTCGCTTGGCATTGCAAGGTCGTTCGGCATTCCAGCCTCGTTCGGCATTCCAGCCTCGCTCGGCATTGCAAGGTCGTTCGGCGTTCCAGCCTCGTTCGGCATTCCAGCCTCGCTCGGCATTGCAAGGTCGTTCGGCATTCCAGCCTCGTTCGGCATTGCAAGGTCGTTCGGCATTCCAGCATCGTTCGGCATCTCCCCTCGTTCGGCATCGGATCTCGTTTGGCCTACACATGTCACCCCACATGTTGCCTCGTTCGGCTTAGAGATGTGGTCCGCCATTTGTGGCTCGGCACACAGAAGTCACTCATCATGGGCCGAGGTATCTTGCTACTAGGCCCAATAGGGAAGTCCAACCCATCTTCGTCTATAAATAGAAGGACAAGGGCACAGTGAAATGGACCTTTTTTCGAGAACACCGGGGAGACTCTGCCGCTTTCAAGACTCATTCAAGACTTAACCTTTTTACTTAGCAGTTATGTTCAAATAGTTGGTGTACGGATTGTATCTATAATCAATTATTGAGAAAAGCAATAAAGATCAAAACTTAAAATGGACGTAGGCAATTACGCGGAATCATTATAAATCCGGTGTTCTTGTTTTCTGCATTTAACTTAGTATACGGTTCTCTGTTTTAATTTACTCTCTTCATTAATCTCTTTACACAAATCTTTCTAAAGGGTGTTAGTGACCAATTCTTGTGCTAACACGGATCAAATGCAAAACCTTACTCGAAAACTATATGACCTGGGAATTTCACTTCCTTCTTCTAGAAATGAAACTTCGATTTCAGATGATGTTGTCTTAGTGTCTCCACCGCTATTCTAAGATAATCCGCATGATCCTTCTCATTTTTAGATAAACCAAAATGTCAACAATAAAAACCAACACAAACCTATCCAAGTGCTCTCGAAAAAATCGGTTCATTAAATCCACAAAGAAAGCTGGCGCATTAGTAAGCCCGAATGGCTTAACCTGTAGGATCGATTTCACCCTAGAGGGGGGGTGAATAGGGTGATAGTGTTAATTATAAAAATTAATCGCAGAAGCTTATAAAATATTCAATTCAGATCACAGAATAGCAGCACAGATATCGCAGAATATAAATAATAGAAAAAACAGAACAACACAGAATTTACCCAGCTTCGGCAAAACCCTGCCTACGTGCTTCCCCCAAGGTTTCTACTAGAAATTAGACAGTCCCTCGTTTACACACGTAAACTCGCTATACCGCTATTGACTAATCTAACTCTACGCTCAAAACCTTGCCACAACTCAACCACCGAGTTGCGAAATCTCAAGCTACGCCACGTAGCTTGTCCCCTAGTCACACGACTAGAAAAATAAACGGTTTAAAAAATGAAATACAAAAGGCAAACAAATGATTAAAAAACCCTAATTTAAAAGGCCCTTAAATATTGAAAAAGAAGGCTCCTTTTAAAAACAGGCCGACCCAAATTAAAAGGCGATTTATATCCCTTTTCTTTTAATTCTTCGGCCCGTTCCTTTTTCCTGTGCTCAGCGGCTAGTTCTCGTTGCAATTCAATTAGGGCTTCTTCCCTTCTATCTAATTTCGGGTTTTTTGGAGAAATTGAGGAAGTCGACTGATTTGTTGGTTGATTACAATCGTTGTTCCTCTGATTTGCTTCGGCAATCGACCGTATCTTCGATTTGAACACGACTTCTTATTTGATCGAGTTCGACTGCAAATTGGTATGTGATTTTTTGCTTTA
Source organism: Allium cepa (assembly GCA_030765085.1). NCBI lineage: Eukaryota > Viridiplantae > Streptophyta > Magnoliopsida > Asparagales > Amaryllidaceae > Allium > Allium cepa. The sequence continues at coordinate 694,730,700 of CM060934.1, forward strand.
TTGCTTTAAGTTAATATTCTTGAACTCGATACCTTGCCGATGATGATTCGTGGTAATTTATAGGAATTGAATTCCTAAATTTTCGTTCGTTCAGCTATATTTGAATTTGTCATATAAATTGCTTTGGCCGCTTGATGATGCTTGAACGATTGATGATTAATCTGACTTTGTCAAATTCGTATCTTTCACGTTTCTTGGTTGACACGGTTTTGAATTTAAACTCCTTGGTCATCACGTTGTTGACTATGGCTTTGACTTAATCAGCTTCTTGATTGCTACTGCTTCGGCCTTGACTTGTTCATCTTGAAATTGTTTTGATCACGGCTTTGACTTTGTGACTTGAGTCTTTACTGCATACCCACTTGATTTTATTTCACATGACTTCTGTATATTTTCACGATTTCGACATTGTTTACTTTGACACAAATGTTTCACTTGTGTTACCATGTTGCATACATGTTTACTGCAGTTTCTCGGCATTGACTTCTGTATATTTTGTAGCATGTCACTGGATGTTGCTGCAATCTTCACTTCTGGTCTCTGTTCATGTTGGCACTGTCATATTTTGGTCATGTTGCCTTCAGTAGCTTCACTGTTGCATTGAGTTGTTGTTTCTGGCCTGTGCACATTGTTGCATGCATTGAGTATTGAGTCTTTGTGGTCTGCACTTGGTTTCTTCACTGTGTTGCATTGACCATAACATTTTCATCATTTGCTGTTCACCTACATGTAGCTGTTGCTCCCAGTGTTGCTTTGTCATTGATTTGAATTGTGCATTACTGGTCTTTGCATTTACCAGTTTCATTTAGTTGACACTTGCTGTCATATTTGCTGTGACATCCATGTTCCCTATTGAGTCTTTGGTGGTGCTTCCACTTTGAATTTGCTTCTCTGTTGAACTTATGCCTGGTTTGCGTTGCAGTCCATGTTTGTTGTGACATTGTTCACTTCATATTTGCATACTGTACTGATTGTTCTTCACCTCTCTTGCATCATTGATGTTTCTTGAGCTTCTGACCTGAACTTGACTCACTTGTGTATTGCCTTCACTGTCCACTTGAACTTGGAGTCTGCCTTGATCATCTTGTAACCTGGTCTGGTCTGGTGCACCTTGTTTGCTGTGACATTGATCATGTCTGTTTATGTGTAGTTTACATTCATGTTGCCTCCGTGTTTGTTGTATCTTTGAGCACTTGATCATTTAAGCCTTTGTGCTTTGGTGCTGTGTTGAATTTGTGCAGTGTTGTACTTGTTGCCTTGTATCACTGGTTCATTCCACTGTTTCATGCATGCTCGACATTGTGACTTGTTTTGTTTGCATTTGGCCCTGTTGCTGTTGGTCTGGAGTTGTTTAATGAAGAGGTTGAACCTGTTAGTCGAGCTTGCATACTTCATGTAGCCTTGTGTTGAACCCAGTTTTACAGCTCGGGTTTGACCTTATGCTCGTGTCATGATTTTAAATATATTGCACGTGAGTTGAACTCGGCTTTTCATTTGGGTTTGACCTGTGCTCACTTGTCCCTGTAGCATTATCAAGTGTATATATCGGTGTGCACGGCCTTGTGGCATATACAGTGATACACTGTGTATGTCACAAGCTGTTCGTGTATGATGAATTCAAATTTAAATGATGACGAACAACCCAAATAACCGAGGCAAATATTATTTTCAAAAACCATATTTTATTTTATATTGCAGCAATATTTCTTTTTCAATTTTACTGTGTTAGTGTATATTTTTGCAGATTGCTCAGATGCTGGATTCAAACTGGAATGCAGTTGAAGACAAAATACGAGTGTGAGTGTTATGTAGTGAGGTTATTAATGTAAACTGAATTGTGATGTAACTGTGATGTAATCAAAATTGTATAGTGAATAGTGAGAGCTTGAATTTGTACTATTCAAAATTGTAATAAATATTTGTTTGAATTCAAATTCCATGTTATTTATTTTATTCAGCAAATATTTATTTAATCTGTGAAAAATAAAATAGTATATTATCAAATACATTTAAACGAATGTATATATGTTTATTATCATCAAACAAAAATCATATAGGTGCATATTCAACAATCTTCCCCTTTTGATGATAACAAACATATATTTAAGATTTTGAATATGTTAAATGTATTTGTTCATAGATATATCCTAATTGCTCCCCCTATTTAAATGCTCCCTCTCTACACAATACTCCCCCTACATATATGCATACAAATAGAAATATGCAAATGAGCTTAGATGCAAATATAAAATTATTTGACATTTGCTTGATTTTATTAGACAAAATCTTAACTTTTCTCTCCCCCTTTTGTTATCAGCAAAAGAATAATAGTGTTAGAGAAAATAGAGATAAAGTAATCGATATCAATCCAACATTAAAACTCAATTGAATATAAATATTAAATTTCAATAAAAAATCAAACAAAAATCATAAATATTTTGTTAGGCGCATATTCCACTTTTAGAATGATGGAAATTTTGTCATCATATAAAACCATACAGCTGTGTCTATTTGTGGCATATTTATATCAGGAATTTGAATATCTACTAACCATGCATAACCGTTAGGACTTTTAAATGAGATTAGTAGTATTCCAATTTTATTTTAAAAAATGAATTCAAGTATCTTCTAACCACGCATAACCGTGAGGACTTTTAAATGGGATTAGAATCAACTTGTTTATTTTTTAAAAAAATCAACTTTTGATATGCGTTCCATACATGCATAACCGTGAGGACTTTTAAATGAGCATGGAAGCACATAACAAATTCCAAGTAATTCACCCATGCATAACCGTGAGGACTTTTAAATGAGAGTGAATACTTTGGTATTTATTATTATTATTACCCCTTTTTTTTCAAAAAAAAATGTGAAAAATGAAAAACGAACGATTCCTGTTTAAAGTACCACATATCGACAAACTATATAGAATTTTGATGAGTGATGGTCGTTAGAAATATGATAGATATAGAGATGGTCATGGAATTTTTTACCAATAAAAAGATTTATAACTCTTGTTTAAATTTCTAAAGAAATTTATTAATTATACCGTCTCAAGTCATAATATTTGATCAATATTAACACTCATCACTTTTTCAATCACTATTTTTCTTTTCGATAATCATTTGGGAGTCAGATTAGTCAAAATAGTCATTTAAAATCAAATTCAAAAAGAATTATGAAATTAATTTTTCAAAATGACTAATATGAAAATATGGTCAAAAATGATTTTCTCGAGGGGGATTTAAAAGAAAAATTTTCTGCTGTTTGAAAATTATTTGAAATGAAGTATATGCAGATATTTTCTTTGAAACACGATGCAGTTACTAAATGTCTCATAAATCACGTTTCACTAGTAATTTTTCTATCAATTAGATTACCAGTGTAATCTGCATCTGAATTTCTCTTTCACTCAATCATCAATTGAATTTTATAGACCAAAACATGAAGTGTGCACCAAAAATTTCAAACTCAATTTTAACAGCAATGGCATTCTTTTGAATTTGAATTGAAGCCGTGTAAATAATCGAAAACCGTGAATAAGGAGTTATCCATATTATAACCAAATGTATTATCCAACAAAACACTATTTTTAATCCAAACTGATATATATGAAGTAATTCAAAGAATTTTAGAGAATTCTATAGTGTTCTTGGCATAAGAATATAATTGGCTACCAATTTTGAATAAGTCAGAATCATCATCTTTTCATCATCTCATTATTGGCTGATTTAATTCAAAATACGGTGCAGATTATCACATTTAATATAACGTTTAAAACATACCATTACCTGTTTTACCTTTACGATATTTTTCGTCGTTGTCCATTGTGATTCTGTCACCTTTATACTAGGCTAAGGAACTTTTTTTGTCGCCCGTTGTGTTTCTGGAACAGCCAAAAACCAGAGAACACTGTTGTTGTTCCTTAGCCTGCCACCACACCTACACGATGAAAGATTTATGTGACCTATTTGTTTTTATAGGTCCATGGTTGTTAGTGGCAGAAAATTTTGAAAAACAATTTTGTAAAGACCCAAAACTATTAATAATTGTTCCCTTTGGCACCCAAATTTGTTTAACTTTGAGAGATTTTATATTTGTGCCTTTTGGAACCCAAATCGGTATAGTTTTCACATGTTTGGGTCTATACCAACAATTATTGTGATTGTGTCCATATTTTCTACAAATTGTGCACGTAGAATTAACTTGATTAATATTGCTTTCAATAATTTTCAAATTATTATATCCAAGTCCTTGTCTAACCGTATTAACAGGTTGCTTTCCTAATAGCATATTCAACGATTTTTCACTTTTTGTCTAAAGTCGTTGACAATTGTTGGACTTGTGTTTTGAGAGATTCATTTTCGTTTAACAACTGTGTGCACTTTTTAATAGAATTCTCTCTCCTAGTATTTTCATTCTCCTTTAAAATCAGAATTTCATTTTCAAGTGATTTTATATTGATTTCTGATTTTTTAATTTCTTCTTCGAATGTTGGACACTTATCACACTTAGGGATCCTACTTTGATAGGTTTTAACTAATTGGTCAAGTTGTTTATTTAAATCTATCAAAGTATCTTTTTGTGATTCAAGTTTGGCGTATTTTTCCCTAAGTCGTTCAAAACAGCCATTTACTTCGTGGAAATAAATAAGTAATTCAGAGTGAGTGAGTTTTGATACCTCGCTTGGCTCGTCATCGTCGCTATCAGTTATATTCCCTTGAAGGCACATATCTGCTTTCTCACTCTCACTGCTAGAACTTTGATTATCTTCATCACTTGTATTCCACGTGGCTGCAAAACTTTTCCTTTTTGATTACTTTTTAAAGTCGCGTTGATTTTGAGGACAATTGGGCTTGATGTGTCCGGGTTGGTTGCACTTGGTGACAGATGATCTTCTGTTCTTCAGAGTAGTCTAGTGTTTTGGCTATTCTGCTTTTCACCTTTTGAATTCGAGCTGAATTTCCATATTTGTAATTCCACTTTTTGAATTTCTTTATTAATAGCTCCAATTTTGCTGCTGCATCATCATCGTCATCGTCATCACTTTCAGTTGTTCCTTTGAGAGCTATTGATTTCTTTCGAGTATCTCCTCCTTCACGCTCTTCCTTGAATTTCATTTCTATCTCATAAGTGGTGAGATTTCCGATGAGTTCTTCAACTTTGAGTTGTTTTAAATCTTTTGATTCTTGAATGGCAGTTACTTTCGCTTCAAAGCTTCGTGGAAGGACTCTGAGGATTTTCCGGACTATTTCCAATTCGGTGTATGTTTTTCCGAGAGCTTTTGATTTGTATACGATATTGGAAAGTCGTCCGTACATCTCTTTGACATTTTCTTCCTTCGACATTGTAAAGTTTTCGTATTCGCTGCTTAGCATGGCAAGGCGAGATTCTTTGACTTGAGATGTTCCGTCGTGAGTCACTTCTAGTATGTGTCATATTTCCTGCGCAGTTAGACAATGTGAGACACGATTAAATTCAAATTGATCTAATGAATAGATAATAGAATTCATAGCTTTGGCATTAGTATTCTGTAATTTATTTTCTAGTTCTGTCCATTGTTCCTTTGGTTTCCCTATTTCCTGATTATCTACAGTTATAGTTGGAGTTCTGTAACCTGTCTCAACAATATCCCAAGCGTCAATGGTTTTTAGAAAAATTTTCATCCTATTTTTCCAAAAAGTATATTCACCATTGAACATTGGTGGTCTAACTATCGACTGACCCTCTGCAAAAGCATTATTAAAATAAGCCATTTTAAAAATTCAAATTTTTAAAACAAAAATTGATTTTTTAAAAAAAAATCGAATTTTTAAAACAAATGTTGACTTCTATTCCTAGCTCTGATACCACTTGTAGGATCGATTTCACCCTAGAGGGGGGGTGAATAGGGTGGTAGTGTTAATTATAAAAATTAATCATAGAAGCTTATAAAATATTCAATTCAGATCACAGAACAGCAGCACAGATATCGCAGAATATAAATAACAGAAAAAACAGAACAACACAGAATTTACCCAGCTTCGGCAAAACCCTGCCTACGTGCTGCCCCCAAGGTTTCTACTAGAAATTAGATAGTCCCTCGCTTACACACGTAAACTCGCTATACCCGCTATTGACTAATCTGCAAACAAATGATTAAAAAACCCTAATTTAAAAGGCCCTTAAATATTGAAAGAGAAGGCTCCTTTTAAAAACAGGCCGACCCAAATTAAAAGGCGATTTATATCCCTTTTCTTTTAATTCTTCGGCCCGTTCCTTTTTCCTGTGCTCAGCGGCTAGTTCTCGTTGCAATTCAATTAGGGCTTCTTCCCTTCTATCTAATTTAGGGTTTTTTGGAGAAATTGATGAAGTCGACTGATTTGTTGGTTGATTACAATCGCTGTTCCTCTGATTTGCTTCGGCAATCGACCGTATCTTCGATTTGAACACGACTTCTTATTTGATCGAGTTCGACTGCAAATTGGTATGTGATTTTTTCTTTATTGCTTTAAGTTAATATTCTTGAACTCGATACCTTGCCGATGATGATTCGTGGTACTTTATAGGAATTGAATTCCTAAATTTTCGTTCGTTCAGCTATATTTGAATTTGTCATATAAATTGCTTTGGCCGCTTGATGATGCTTGAACGATTGATGATTAATCTGACTTTGTCAAATTCGTATCTTTCACGTTTCTTGGTTGACACGGTTTTGAATTTAAACTCCTTGGTCATCACGTTGTTGACTATGGCTTTGACTTGATTGGCTTCTTGATTGCTACTGCTTCGGCCTTGACTTGTTCATCTTGAAATTGTTTTGATCACGGCTTTGACTTTGTGACTTGAGTCTTTAGTGCATACCCACTTGATTTTATTTCACATGACTTCTGTATATTTTCACGATTTCGACACTGTTTACTTTGACACAAATGTTTCACTTGTGTTACCATGTTGCATACATGTTTACTGCAGTTTCTCGGCATTGACTTCTGTATATTTTGTAGCATGTCACTGGATGTTTCTGCAATCTTCACTTCTGGTCTCTGTTCATGTTGGCACTGTCATCTTTTGTTCATGTTGTCTTCAGTAGCTTCACTGTTGCATTGAGTTGTTGTTTCTGGCCTGTGCACATTGTTGCATGCATTGAGTATTGAGTCTTTGTGGTCTGCACTTGGTTTCTTCAGTGTTGCATTGACCATAACATTTTCATCATTTGCTGTTCACCTGCATGTAGTTGTTGCTCCCAGTGTTTCTTTGTCATTGATTTGAATTGTGCATTACTGGTCTTTGCATTTACCAGTTTCATTTAGTTGACACTTGCTGTCATATTTGCTGTGACATCCATGTTCCCTGTTGAGTCTTTGGTGGTGCTTCCACTTTGAATTTGCTTCTCTGTTGAACTTATGCCTGGTTTGCGTTGCAGTCCATGTTTGTTGTGACATTGTTCACTTCATATTTGCATACTGTACTGATTGTTCTTCACCTCTCTTGCATCATTGATGTTTCTTGAGCTTCTGACCTGAACTTGACTCACTTGTGTATTGCCTTCACTGTCCACTTGAACTTGGAGTCTGCCTTGATCATCTTGTAACCTGGTCTGGTCTGGTGCACCTTGTTTGCTGTGACATTGATCATGTCTGTTTATGTGTAGTTTACATTCATGTTGCCTCCGTGTTTGTTGTATCTTTGAGCACTTGATCATTTAAGCCTTTGTGCTTTGGTGTTGTGTTGAATTTGTGCAGGGTTGTACTTGTTGCCTTGTATCACTGGTTCATTCCACTGTTTCATGCATGCTCGACATTGTGACTTGTTTTGTTTGCATTTGGCCCTGTTGCTGTTGGTCTGGAGTTGTTTAATGAAGAGGTTGAACCTGTTAGTCGAGCTTGCATACTTCATTTAGCCTTGTGTTGAACCCAGTTTTACAGCTCGGGTTTGACCTTGTGCTCGTGTCGTGATTTTAAATATATTGCACGTGAGTTGAACCCGGCTTTTCATTTGGGTTTGACCTGTGCTCACTTGTCCCTGTAGCATTATCAAGTGTATATATCGGTGTGCACGGCCTTGTGGCATATACAGTGATACACTGTGTATGTCACAAGCTGTTCGTGTATGATGAATTCAAATTTAAATGATGACGAACAACCCAAATAACCGAGGCAAATATTATTTTCAAAAACCATATTTTATTTTATATTACAACAATATTTCTTTTTCAATTTTACTGCGTTAGTGTATATTTTTGCAGATTGCTCAGATGTTGGATTCAAACTGGAATGCAGTTGAAGACAAAATACGAGTGTGAGTGTTATGTAGTGAGGTTATTAATGTAAACTGAATTGTGATGTAATTGTGGTGTAATCAAAATTGTATAGTGAATAGTGAGAGCTTGAATTTGTACTATTCAAAATTGTAATAAATATTTGTTTGAATTCAAATTCCGTGTTATTTATTTTATTCAGCAAATATTTATTTAATCTGTGAAAAATAAAATAGTATATTATCAAATACATTTAAACGAATGTATATATGTTTATTATCATCAAACAAAAATCATATATGCGCATATTCAACATAACCAACCATTCGTAAGACCCATATCTGGTCCTAAACGCCATTAAAGGAATACTGTCCTCTGCCACTCTTAGTTGATGGAAACCTGTCACCAAATCCAGTTGAGAAAACACTCTGGCTCCACTCAACTGATCGAATAAATCGTCGATTCTCGACAAAGGATACCTATTCTTGATTGTCCTCTCGTTTAACATACAATAGTCTATACACATCCTTGATGACCCATCTGACTTCTTCACGAATACCGCGGTCGTTCCCCAAGGCGAACTGCTTGGCCGGATGAAAATCTTTCCTTCCAATTGTACTAGCTGCTCCTTCAATTCCTCCATCTCGGTTGATGACATCCTTCTAGGTGATTTACTTACGGGTTCAGCTCCCGGTACGAGATCTATTTGAAACTCGATGGCTCTTTTCGACGGCAGGCCCGAAATTGGTTCGAAGACATCTGAAAACTCTCTTGCTACATAAACCTACTTCAACTCTACTTCCATTACCATAACACCCAATAACGCATAAGCATTTCCGTTCGAACTCCTTACCGAGTAAATAAATCGGTTACGACTATTTGGGTGTCTCAATGATATTTCCCCCTCTTGGAAAAATATCCTAACATTATATCTATCTAACCAATCCATATCCAACATGATCCCGAAACCCACGAAATTAAAAACATATAAACTGCATGTAAACATATGACCTAACAAATCAAGTTCTAACTGGTCACATCTCATTCCTAGAGTTGCATACCCTCCTATAGGATTCGTAACCCTTAGAGGAGTAATAAGGCATAAAGGTTCCAGACATAAGAAATCTACCAAATACCGAGATATAAATGAGTGTGATGCACCGGTATCAAATAGTATCCTGACCGGAGTACTCTGAATCATAAGCATATCTTTCATCATAGCTTTTCCTTTCTAGGCAACCATCGGTCTAGAGGATGATGGTTCTAACGTAAATACCTTTCCCTTTCCAGCCTTAGCAGTTCGGGACACTTGTCCTAGTAATGCCCCATCTGGCCATAGTTGTAGCACTTCACATTTGACATCGCTGCAACTGCTCTTCCATCGCCCTAGCGACACTCATTAGCATAGTGCCCTTTTTTATCACACTAGTAACAAATAATATTATCTTTGCTCTTCTTAGCTGCTACCCCCCGACTAGGTACCTTTCTTCTTGAAGCACTTTCGCTTCTTACCCTGCAAATTCTAAACATCACTGGTTTCACTTTCCCAAAAGTAGAAAGCATCTCTTCATTCCGAATAGCCATCTCAACAACAATATGAAACAGATCTCGAAGGTTTGGCATGGTTGCTCTGGCGATCTCAGGATTCAACCTCCCGATAAATTTATCATTCCTTCTAATGACAATGTCCATAGTACCATATCCATGATGGAACAGCTCATCAAATTTCGTAGCATACTCAATCATCGATTTATCCCCTTGGACTAAATCTGCAAACTTCCTGAGCAATGCTGACTTGGCAACCTCTGATAGAAATCTTTCTTCGAACCTCCTTCGACGTTCAGCCCAAGTAGATCTTCCTCTGGCACTCCCACGGTAACTTCATTCCACCAAAATAATGTTTATCCCTACAATTTCTTGGAAGCAAGTCTCCTCTTCTACATATTCATCAAGCCGAGATCTGCAAATATCAATAGCTAGTTCTTCACTTCTACTGTATTCTTGGTTTCCAAAAAAGGCTTCCCTCCAAGACTAGCGTAATCCCTGCTCAGCTTGGCATAATTATCGCCAACTGGGGCCACCGGATTAGCTCCTCCATCATTCCCTACAGCCACTCCTGCAGCTGCTCCAACTTGCATCATATTCACGAAGAACTGATACATTATCCCCATATCAACTGGCAGAATCTTAGCACCAATATTGGTATTTGCATCTGGGTTTGCATTTGCCTGTCAATCCTGGTTGCTCCTAGTATTGGGTCGAACATTTCCACTTGTTGCAGTGCATCTTCCACCTTGATTCACTCTTCTGTTTCCTGCCTCCAAATCTTGCTTCTCTGATACCTGAAATCCGATCTTAGTAAGAAACAGAAGAACGGTCTAAGAGAGTGGGGAATACATATTTAGGAATTTATAGTAAAGTACACATACGTCACTGTAATGCTTACCCAAGCCCAACCATATTTTAGATTCATTAGATTATGCTTTAAAAATCTTTTAAGGCTTAAATTCCTTTTAAGTACATAAACCATGCTCTGATACCAACTTGTAACATCCCGCTTTCGGAGGCTCAAAACTAACTTCTACGAATGCTGCAGTTATCTATACATATTATTTCTATGTGACTGAAATTAGAATCTTGAAACTACTGGCAACACAAAAACACAAGAATATGAAAATTTTAAACTTCAATAAAACAAAATTTCTCATTTATTATAAATATCATTCGGATTTAATTACATAATCCACGACGTTAACCACATTCAGATCACATATACATGTACAAAAGTACGATAAGAACGACATATGAAGATGTCCCCTTATGACGATCAGAGATATGATAATATGAACTTCACAGTTCTTAGTACATCATAGCGAAAAACTTAAAATAGCTCATGTATAGTTAACACTGCCTCCTGCACGTCTCCGGAAGCTTATTCGTCCAAAAACCTAACAGTCTCCCACTCTCAGACTACTCAAATTAATTTTGAGTATCCGAGAGTTTGTGGAGAAACTTTGAGTCAGACAATAAGTTTGGTATGATGAATCCCCTATTATCTTTTATCTTAAATAGATATCTAGTGAGACCACGCCGCTTAGCGGAACGGGTTTTCCCCTCACTAGTATCCAAAATAAAACAAGCAAATCATTTACTATGCCTCTGCATCCAAAATGATTAGTCTTAACATAATATGAAATAAAGCCATAAATCATATGTATTGGATATCTCATCCACCCATTTATTAGATATCCCATATATAAGCAATTTATTAGATTTCTCATCTAAAATCTTTAAAATGACTATCCGTTATAATTTAATAGGATTATCCATTTCAAATCCATTCAAAATAAATGCAGATTATCCATCGTACATTGTTTTATAAATTATGGTATGAGTTATCCATCACACACTCCATTCTTTTCCTAGGATGACTATGAACCGTTAGTTGCCAAATCCCGAGGCTAACCACCTCTAGCAAATTCTTTACTTTAGAAGTCTGATGTCGGCCATCCACCGCACATTCCATGGTTTTCGAAGGTTAGCCAAGAACCCATCACTTGGCCAATGAAAATATCATGATCCCCATGATTATATATTTTTTCCAAGTATTCCACCTGTTTAACCTATTCGAATTGGTAGCCCTAACTAGATTAATTTAAATAAAAACACACTGATAGCCCCAATGTATAATTTCAAAATCATATTTCTATTTGTAACCCTAAACAATGTAACGAAATGAGTAATCCACCCCGGTGCCCCTAAGGTTTTATAACATCAACTTTATATAAGGCTCCTCCTTACATGTTCAAACAAAATAAGTATTTTATGTTATAACCCTTCGAAGTAACCTCTTTAAATTAGCAAAATTTTACTTAAGGAAAATGGCTAAAAACAACCCTTTAAAACCCTTCGAATAAAGTCCCATTCGAAAGCAAATAACCCTCCGAAGTTAGCCCCTTTGGAAACTTTCCTTTTGAAAGCATCATTGGAGATAACCCCTTCAAAACATTTTGAAATCAAATCTTTCTATATCAAAACCTTTTGCAACCATTGAAGATAATGCCTTCAACAACTTTCGAAATCAAACCTTTCGAAATTATTGAAACTCAAAACCTTTCACAATTATTGAAGATAATCCCTTCAAAACCTTTCGAAATCAAACCTTTCGAAATTATTGAAAATCAAAACATTTCACAATTATTGAAGATAGCCCCTTCGAAACCTTTCGAAACCAAACCATTCGAAATTATTGAAACCCAAAACATTTCACAATTATTAAAGATGGCCTCTTCAAAACCCTTCGAAATAAACCTTTGGAAGTCAAATCTTTCGAAACAAAACCTTTCTAAATTAAAACCTTCTGAAATCATTCAAAAACAGTGAAGTGTTGGTGTTGGAACTAACCCTTCGAATGTATACTTCCGAGCTTGTTGGAAGGTTAACCCTCAGCTTGCCAAAAAGTATTAAAACACCTTTTCAGGAATTTTTTTTTAAACAGTACTCTTGAAAGTTTAAGATTTCAAAGATCACCTTCAAAACCCCTTCTTGAGTATATAAATTTTTTAATCTCTTATAAAATGTTAGAGTCGAAGAAACCCCTTCAACTAATTCGAAGGCAATTATATTTCTATCCGAAAGCAAAGGAAGCAGCCTCCCCATCCTTTCGCCCCTCTTCTCTTCGGCCTCATGCCTACCTTTCGATTTGAGCGGAAGGTAACAGCTTACCTTCCGTTTTAGACAAAAGGTACCTTCCGATTTCATCAAAAGGGTAAATGCGGACTTATCGGAGTCAAAGACATAACTGGCCCCACTGAAGTGATGTTTTTATTTTGTTTGTCTAATTTTGATTGGCTGAGGAACCTTCTTCTGTACGTTCAAATAGTAAAAAGTATACAAAAGTCAATATTTTTCTTAAAACACTGTACTTCTTCCTCGATTATTTCCAAAAGCAATTTCCTTCCAAATTTAAAGAATTTCGGATTAAATTTTTTATTTTAGCCCTTGGGTGTAAATAATTTAATTACCTTAATAAACCACTAAGGAAAATTTTCCAAAAATCATGAAACATTCGATAAATCATATACTTTATCATATTAAGATTTCAAAGCATATGAAGATCAAAACAACTCGAAATTTAACCAAAACCGAATAAAAACGTGTCAATTATCCCGTTAACATTTTAAAACACGTATGTCTTATCCAAACAATGGTTATATCCTAACCAAAATCACAAATATGAATCGAGTATAACTCATAACCGATCCAAACATAGAAAAACGAGATGATGAACATGATTATTTACCTTGATTAGTTGATTGGAGAATGAGTTAATTTCTTAACTTTAATTCCTTAGTTTTTCTTCAACTTAAACTCTTCCTAGAGCTTTTTAATGGCCGGCTGAAGTGATGAGGAGTTAAGAATGAGAAAGTGGAAATTTATTCAAGTGGAGGAAGAGATATATACAAGAAATATAGCCACATTTTCAAGTTTACCCTTTAGGAAATTCCTCCTTCTTAGTTTAGTTAAGTCTTATTTTAATTCATTCATTAAGACATGACCATTGGATTTATTAATCTCATCTCTCTTATTATTCACATTATTCTATTTAATTTATCCAATTAAATATCCGAAATAATGTTAATTAAAATTCAGGGGCATTACACAAAGCTATCCCTTTTGAAATATGCTTGGAATCTTCTTCGTTCGCTAGATCTCCACTTGATTTAACCTTCTTCAATTTCCCTACTTTTTTAATTTTTGAAGAAATTTGTGATTTGAGGAGAAAGTTGATTTCAATTTTCAAAGGAGTAGAGTTTGGATGTACTGGTTATATCTGAATTTGGTTTTACATTAGCGTTCTATGTACATGCATAAGATTTGTTTTCATCGGTCCAAAAATATACGATCAATTCCCAAATGCTGAAAAACGTACGACTAAATCCAAGATGTTCGGCCTAGGCAAACCCAAACTACAGAATGCCCACCGAACGACCGCTGGGTCTTGGCCGGTCGATCACTCCATGTCGACCGGCCGCACCTAGGGTGTCGACCGCTATTTAATTTTGGTTAGTTAATTTTTAACATCTTATTTTTTTCCAGTTTTACTTATTTAATTATTTCCAGTTCTAAATTTTAAAACATTAATAACTTCATCATGTTAACTCCGATTTTGAAACAGTATATATGAAAGTTGTCTAGAAAATTGCTACAAATACAATAATGCAAGTTTTATAGACAATTTTGGATGTTTGTGAAAATTCCATTTTCCCCTTATTATGTTTAAATTTAATTTTTTATTAAATTTCCACTCAAATTTTAAGGGTGTTGCAACAACCACCATCACTGATGGTCAATGACTCTAGTGTTAACAATATCCCACAAGCACTTCCTCAATCCACCGTCGCCATTTATAAAAGCACTACTACACATGCCTAGTCACTACCACTGTGGCTTTAGACTATCTTTATTTTTTACCATCCAATACAATAATAGTTTTTTCTGATGTTGTGCGTCATTTTTTTTTTTTACAGATTCTATTAATCCTTCAATCATACCCATATTATCATTAGATGGATATGATCAAAACATTGGTAGGATTTATAAAAACGGAATGACGTCCATCATTAGAAAAACTATCATTGTATTATATGATGAAGAACCATATAAACCTTCAAGTGTATTACAGTCATTTCTACATGTAAATAAAATTTACATTATCTTTCACACAATAGTATTAATAATTCAAAGTGCATAATCTAAGTAAATATTGATTTACAATATCTAAACCTTCAAGTGTAACAGCTTTAAGGCTAAATCATGTACAATCTAAGTAAATAATGTTTTTTTTCTTAAATTAAAAACTTTCAGTATGAAAACAAAGTGCATGCATCACTAGTTGTCTAGAACATATCATGTACATCCATTCATCTAAAACTACTAAGGAATTTAAGCTCAGAATATACATGTCAATATTAATTATTTTATAGATAAACATCAAAACTGAAGACTTAGGTGCCATTTACAATCAAATTTTGCTCTATTTTCGTTGGGGACGCCACAACGGGGTAGCCTTATTTTGGAAATGATGGAGGAAGGTACGTTGTCATATGATGCATCTTCAACGGTTGACTTCAACAGCCATTGTTTCTTTTCTCTCCCCATCATCCCCTTCAAATACTCCGCACAAATAGTCCGCTCAGGTTCTCCGCTCGCAGCACACAAATGTTTTCCCCGTTCACTCAACTTTCCCGCTTAAATAGTCCGTCCAAACACCCCATTTCCATTCGTTACAAACACACTCTTAGTAAACTTCTTACTATTGCAAATAAACTACAGCTACTGATTAATTAGTTTATTTACAAATTCATGTATTAGTTATAACTTAATTATTTTCTGAGTTCTAAGAGTGTATGTGTTCAACAACGCTACAAGTGTTAGGTTTAAGGTGAAGAGCTTGAATATATAGCAAATGAATTCTACTTATAACCATCGTTATCCTGGCTATTAAACACCATGAACAATTTTTGTTTTGGTTAAATATAAATAACATATTTTCAAAAGCTACAAAACACATATAACTCTACACGTAAACTAAATTTACATTATTTTCCAAATAATCTATCTACTATACTCTACATGTAAACAAAATTTATATTATCTTTCACACGGTAGTATTATTACTTCAAAATTAAATAACATTATTAATTTTATTATTAATTCGAAGTAAATCATTGCTTTTATTCATAATTTAAATAAATTTGTTAATTTTATTTTTAATTTTCTATGAATAATTTAAATAGCATTATTCATTTTGTTTTTAGTTTAAATAATATTATTAATTTTTTTATTACTTTCAGTAACATTTTTAATTTTGCTATTAATGTCAATAACATTATTAATTTTACTGTAAAATAATGGAATTCACAAACAATTTCAAAGCTACACAACCTAGGGATTTCTACACCATTTTAGATGGTTGGTCATCCTAATTCCTATACAAATGCAATGATATTTACGTACCAGATGAATATTGAATTTTGTTTTATTTAAAAATTTAACTATAAAAGAAATATATTCTTAATTAGTATAAAATTAGAGGCAAATCCATAAATTTTAACTCTAATTATCAAAATATATCTATTGTTAAATCAATTTATATAATTAAAATAAAGGTATAGCATTATTCTGTATATAATGGAAATAGTTAACTTGTAAAAATTTCTATTTTCAACAAATATATCTAACTTAGATTCACATTAAAATATATGTAAACAGCTAAAAATATCTTTGTAAATAGAAACAATACCATTTCCAATAGACTTAGTCGAAAATTAGTTTGAATTTCATATATAAACATTGTATGATAAAACATTACGATTCAGTAACTTATATTGGGATTTTCAATTACAACATCATCAAACTTTATGTCCTACAAATTTGCGTTAGCCACGGGATCATTAAACCAATCCTAAGATAATAATAAAAAACCTTAAAAAATAAACCTATGGTCAACATGTAAAAGAAAATTAGACTTTAAGAAATAAAAAGTAAACCAATCTCTTTGTGTTCATCAAAATTAGGATCATATATTGAATCTTCATTTGACTCCATCTACTAGAGGAAAAGAAAGAGATTTTTTTTTTTTGGTTTTAGGGTTTAATGCGGGGGAGTTTCTCTACGGAAGATGAAAAGACCATCGTTGAGTCATAAACATATGGAAAAAAAATGAAAGATTATAAAAATTTAATGGTAATCATAAGTATTTTTCTGATGTCGATAGTAGCCTATCGAAAATTCTCAATTACATAAGTCCCTTCACCAACGGCTCACACATTTTAGGAGAAATTCTTTTGGCCAACCATGTGACATTTTAAAAAAAACGATAGCTCTAATGCTTATGGCATCATGATTGACGGTTTTGCGTCGTCGATCATATTGTTAAAAAAAGAAAAAAAATCATGGTATTTGTTAGTATGGTGCCGGTGCTTTTAGTGTCTATGAGTAAGAGACCTAAAAGGACACAAATTTTTACTGGACAGCTAGAAGAAACAAGACCCTCTTCCACTTCCTTTCCAAACCCTAAAATTGAATTTGTTTCGTCCTTCTGACAATTTTCATCATATGCTGGTAATTTCTTCTTCTCCGGCATTATTTTATCCGTTGAAATCATTCGACTTCGTATGATTTCCCGATTACAGTTTTGTTTAAACTAGAATTTAAAATCAGTAGATGATCAAAAAGTAATATTTACCGAGTAGTTTTGTGAATTAGGAAGAAACAACGTTGACTGAAATAGTTTTTTTTTTTTTTTTTTTTTTTTTTTTTTTTTTTTTTTTTTGGGGTTGTGGGGGTTGGGGGGGGGGGGGGGGACACGAAAGTTGCACCATCAAAATGGATTTGACAGGTTACACGGCCAACTGTTGATCTAGTATCATGCTTTATTTGTAGGTTCTAGATATTCACTTGAAATTACCATGAGTAGATGAAAGTATGTCACCTTAGGCTGCTCCATATATTAGCCCTTCAACATGGTATAGCTGACAATCCAGATATATAATTTACACCAGTGACTGTTGTAGAGCTGAATGAGTTAATTTGTTTGGCCTATATCATAAAAAAAACATATCAAACTTGTACCAAGGCTGGTGCTTTATATCTCTATTGCGTATTATATCAATTAATTTTTGTTGCTTTTACTTTTAACATGTTTAATATGCTCAGCATAGTGTAAAATGTGAACTGATTTGGTCAACTGTAAGCATCCTTAGAATACTATAAATTTAGGTAAATAGTTCGATTGGCACTGCAATGTGTACAATACCAACAAGCAGTAGCACATTCCCACATTCATGGGTATCAAATGTTAAGATGATCTGCAGAATATGTTAACAATTAATTCTGAAAACTTTACAGGTTAAACTGTTGAGCAAACCTTTAGAATTGTGGTTGTTTTTGGATGCAGTTGAGCTCATAATTTGTTTCTTATGTGTCATATTTATCAAGGTTAACAAGCTAATTATTTTTAGTGTTTTCTAGGTTCTATGGAGAATATGCAGTATGCAGAAGAACTCTTGAGGGAGTTCCTTGTATTTAGAGGTTTTACTAGTACTCTCCAAGTTTTTGAGAAAGAATTAACCACTGATATTGCCAAAAACTTTCAAGTTGATAAGATCATTGACTTGATTTTTAAAGTATACATACCTAAATATGAAGTAGATAAACTAGTGGATCTGCTTCATTTTTTCAAGCAGTGTTTCACATCACCATCGGATGCAATTCTTCTTAATACACTGTTGAAACTAGAATTGTCTGTTTTGCGGTACTATGTTGTCTATGCTTTACAATGTGGAAGACAAGACAAAGTTGTCGAGTTTTTCAACTTAAACGCAAACCATTTGTTGTTAGAACGTGAAGATTGGGTACCATGGTTTGGTGAGTTCATCTCTTTATACTAAAACATTATTATTTCTGTATAACTCCATAAATTTTTTCCATGTGCTTGATAAACAGCTCTTCCGTATCTTAAGAACCCTAACTTGGACCCTAAATTTCACGTGTACTTTTCAAAGGACTGGTTTGATGCTTTGCTTCTTTCGGTTCGAAATTTTTTAAGCGAGATCTTCAATGGAAGTCATATCCATTTATACAAATATGTATATCAGTCTACGATATATTGTGTCTTTTGTAGCCAGCATTTACAGGTTTTATTTCAAATTTTATTCATTTTATTCCCCATTTTGGATATTATTATGTGTATGTATATTTCTTTTCCTTAATCAAATTACGCATCCCTGCCTTGTTGAAAATAAGCACAGAGAAAAACACTGTCAAACGCCTTAAAAATGACATAAAACAACTGAACCATAAACTTTCAGAATTGCAAGCTTTACTGGAGGTAAAGGATACAGAGGTCACTCTTCTGAAAAGGTATACATGTTTTCATGTTTTCTCTATTAAGACTAATTCCAGAGTTAATTTGTTGGTTTGTACATTTTTTCTTTCTTTCAATTTTGTTTCATGAATTTACTTGAAAGAATGAGTTATGCACATCAGTAAGATTTTCATTAGCTTCAACATGGTAAAATGCAATAAAAATATATATTATGCACTTCAGTTTCCCTAACCGTTCCCTGACATAATGCTCCTAGTTTACTTTGTAAGACTTCCTCTTTTGTAGAACGCCGCCTTATTGATAGCATTTTATTATTTTCAATTCAGTGCTCAAGAGAATAGATATAGTAATAGCAACTCAAGTCATCTGGTTGAGGATCATACAGGAACATCTGCCTGCAGTTCTCGTTCAGGAGAAAATATTTTGAGAGCAAAGAACAGCGACTCTTCAGAGTTTGCAAAAGAGGAATCTACATCGCTAATGTTGGGATCAATTTCAAGTTCACTAAGTAATTTCTCCTTAAAAAATAATGACACAGAGGAAGCTTTTCAGGTTTCTGAAACAGGTTGAACTTTTGTCCATTTTAAGTTTTTCATTTACACTAACAGACACCTTGTCTATAAAGAGTAAAATGCATTACATCACTTGCTCTTTCTTTGACCTTGTCCTCTTGACAACAAATTTTGTGCTAATTTTATTTTAAAATTAGTTTCCGTTCTCAACTTCTAGTAGTTAGATAAGCAACTCGTTTTCTCTTGAAACTTTTTTAAACACCACAATGTATGATTCATGACTTCTCTACGTTGAATTCACCGAAAATTAAAAAGAAGGGTAATATGCTTATACATTCAAACAGTAATGCTAGAGCCTAAGGACCATCACATATATCTTCTGTCAATAGATGGATGCAACAGCTATTTATCTCCATTTTCATTGAAGTGTACAGCATCTTACTACTGATCCTTGATTTATGTTATGTGCCTTTCTCAATAGACGACATGCTTCAAGAATTTGTTAAGATATTGCTCCACCAAAATTATATTTTGCAATTCCTGTAATATTGATCCTTTTGATTAATTGTTGCTTATGAGACACTGATGATTTGGTAAAAGACATGTATACTGGCCAAACCTTTGTTATAATCATTCTGCTTTATATTCTTCCACATTATAGAATTTCAAAATAGAATATCATATCCATTTCAAGAATCAATTGTGGAAAGCTCATGCAGTGAAGGAAATTCATTGGTTCAGTTCACAAAGGGTCTACTCTGTGATAAAATAATTTTACTTTAGCTGTTTGAGATATCAGAATGTTCTCATTCCTCCACTTGCCACCCTTTAGCAAATTTGCAGAATTATTCATAACCTTTACATTTGTGTTCAGTACTTTTATACCTAGTTTCTTAATGCTTTTACTTGTTTTGTTTATTAAGTCACTTACCTTAAACCTTTAAATTCATTCATCTGTAAGCATATATTAAAATATTTCATCAATTTCAAGTAAATAGTAGCAGCTGAAATGTTAGTTTGTTGCAACTGCACAACAGGAGGCAAAGGAGAATTTCCAGTTGAGGAAGAGTTCCCTGAAGTGAATATAGAATATCAGGTATCATTATGTATTGCATCTTCACATACCCGTTAGGCTTAAACCATATGTGTGTTGCTGTGGGTTGTAAATTATGTATTTAATGCATAGTAGGTGTTTATTTGATGCATAAGGCCTTTGCTGCAGGAAACATTCCTTGGTCACACCAGTCCAATTAGCAGGTGCCGTTTTTCTGCTTCTGGAACCAATATTGCTAGTGCTTCAGTGGATGGTACAGTTAGGTACTTGTGACGCTTATACATACTATCAGCGATTTCACTGTCTGATCATTTAGATTGATAAAGTTATCTTATTAATCTATTCAGGATCTGGACATATGATTCATCAACACCCACATCAAGAAATGCAACTATCTATTGTGGAGCAGAGATCATGTCACTTGATTGGGAATGTAGGTCGGATCGTTTGGTATGTCTATCAAATATTTTGTGCATGTATTTTAGTTATGTTGTTACTAATATTGGAAAATGGGATCCTAAACTTCTAACCGGTATCCATGTCATCTGTTTTTCTGACAATAGCTGCTCATTGGCACAGCGGATGGTGGGATTAAAGCTTGGAATGTTGATGCGAAGAGAGTAGTTTGTGATCTCAGTACATCGCAAGAATTTCCAAGGTTCTTTAAACCGTTTTGCTCAGAGCATGCTACACACAAATGTACAAATAATTTATTACACTCACAACCTCATGCTGACCTATTATTTTGTGGTACAGTGTCCTGGACTTGAAGTGTAGCCCAGTTGATCCTATTTTTGTCTCTGCTGCAGCATCCAAAAGGTAGTTATTTTACTATACCATTTGGATATGGTATATGGTGTTTGGTTTGTTGTATAGCATCTTAGCATTTGTTTGATGTGACATTGCATACAAATATATTTTCATTGCTACTTTAACGTTACTAATTTGTTGAGCATTGTCTATGCTTATGTCAAGATATGATGTACTTTCAGCAACCTTTATTTGTGTAAAATCTTTATTAAATTAAAAGACATGCTTTTTGAAGACACATTTTTAAGATTCAATTGATTTTGTTTCAGTATGTTTCTTTTCCGCTTCCTTATTATTTACCTTGATAGGAAGTGAATGTTTTGTGGAAAATTGTGTTTAAGAGTCGACTATTTTGAAAATGTTAGCTTTGCCTTCCTTATGCTGTTTTGGTTTAAACGAAACAACTACAGGGTGGAAACTTTGTAACCCACGTCTAGTGTAGAGGTTTTTTTTTAATTTTTTAATTTTTTAATGAAGAGGATAAATATATCCAATATAATCTTTTAAACGGTCAATGGCATGTAAAGTCAACACGGTTCTTTATATAGGAAATTGCTTGATGAAATAAACATAGTGGATGACAATCCAGGCACTTCATAATGGACAAGTCAACTCAATAAAGTTGGGGAAAATTTGCAATTTTGATGATTTGTCAATAGAGCATTTAAAACTGAGTTCGGTTAGTTGGTCTAAAAATAAGATTTGTCTCTGGCTTTTGGAACTAAATACAATATTCCCATAATTTAATACTAGCACATGACATACATGATGTGTGCATTCATGCACATGGTGTATGTGCCAGTATGAAATTTGTTAAGGGTATTTACTATTATGTTACTTTGGTGATGGGGGAAAGGGCGACAAAGGTGAATTCTATAGAATCAAATTCCTTTATTACAAGTAGAGATTTGATATCATATATATTATAACTTGTTGAGCTCGAGCAACTGGCACACTTGGCAAACTTGTTTTGCTTGTTTAGCTTGTTCATGAATAATTTGTGTGCAGGCAAGGATCAAACAAAGTTGACAGTTTAGGGCTTGCATCTTTAACTGTATGGAATATGAAGACATGGAAGGCTATGGTATAACTGTCTACAAATTTCAGTTTTATCTCCGTAACCATATTAAGTCAACACAAATGGATTGATAGGAAAATTTTCATTTGTAAAAGTCAGTTCTTCCTCTTGGTAAAGATCCACCTGCAATCACTTCACTCAGTTTTAATCACAATGGGAAGATTTTGGCTGCCTCTTCAACTGATGGAATGATTCATATGTTTGGTATCCTCAATTTTTTTTAATTGCATCATATGCTGCAACTATTCACCCTGTAGAAAATGATCCGTCTGCATTCTGCAATCATATAATTTCTGTTGTAAAGCTTGCACTGTAGAATCCAAAGTAGACTATACATAATACATCTTAAACCGTGGAAAAATTATTATTATACTTATATATGTTGTTCACGGTAAATTTCACTATTTTATTTGGCGATTTAATTTTTGTTATGTGATTTATAAATTTTTACATGTCAAATTTTTTTTTACTGTCTGTTAAGATAAATGAGATACTTCTTATTTCTTTTTTCTTGGATTAATATTTGTTACATAGATAAATGTTACACAGATAAATAAATATTTAAAATTCAAATTTTGCTAATTTTTTAACTAATTTATAGTCAAAATTTTTAATTAATTTAAAATTTGTTGACTTTTGCTGAGATAAATATTTATTTTGATAAAGTTCAAATTTGTAACTTGATGTACAATAAAATATTTGCAATAAATGGTGGATGGATTTGAAACCAAAAAGTTTGTATTTAGTTGGATGACAATTTTAAATATGTGAAAGTGATGAGTAAAAATGTAATGCTATTAAAGGAAGTGGATGGTATTTTTAAAATATGCAGAGTACTTTAAGTGACATTGTGAAAAATATTGATAAGAAGGCTCAAGAGTATATGATATGTAAGCGCAACAAGAAAATTAAAGAGGCGAAAATGCAACCATTATATTACTAAGTAAACACAAAAATGATTGGTATCATTCTTAACGTGCCAAAGACATGTCTGCTGGCTTACAAATAACCGGATGGCCAGCCCATGATACTTCTGTGAGCTCTGTTCTATTTGGGCCGGATGAAACAAGCATCTTTAGCCTGGGATCTGATGGAAAGGTATTATTACATAACATTTCATCTTATTATCCTTTCTTTTTTTAAAGGTCAACTGCTCTGTAATCGCGGCCCTCTTATAGCATATTTAGTATGCTTATGTTCCTCAAAAGTAGGATAGTCAACATTGTGCCTATGTAATAGAGTTGGCCAATGCAGATATTTGAATGGAGCCTGCATAATCAAGGTCAAGTTCTTTGGTCCAGAGACTGCAGCAGGTAATATGAAACACCATATTTTTGTAAATCATTACATTTATACATTTACTATCTGCTTGAATGAAAAATGTTCTCATTCGTCACTAATAATAACATGGCGACGATCTATGCGTTTCAAAACATTTGCCTTCAAGATAGTGTATGCCAATGAGTGATGATTTACGTTGAACAGGTTCTGCTACCCAGAGAGTGAAAAACAATGCAGACATGAAATAGCATTGGATTCTACTGGGAAGAGATTGTTGGTGACCTCCGGTTCTGTTAGGTCTCCCATATACCAGGTTCCTTTTGCTTTACACTTCCAGAACAAGCCTATATTACGTCCTTAATAAACTATAACCTAATACACATATACATATGGAATTGGTATATGAAGGTGCAAGGCAACATGGGTGGTCAAAAAACGCTTCCTCACACTGCAGCGATAACAAGCGTAGATTGGCATCCCACGCTTCCCATTTTCATCACTGGGTCTGCCGATCACTCTGTTAGAGTTACGTCCATTCTTTAATCATCTTTCTTTTCATGCTATGGATTAATTGTGCGGTTATTGAGTTTGTTTTACTGAGTATTGCGAGCTTCTTGTTACGTATGGATTGCCATTTTGGAAGCTGGAGTAGATTTGTAATGCTCGGAGGAAAAATCGTTGATGACTTTATTATTCATTCTATGTTGTTATTTATTCTTGTCGTTTGCAATCCTCTTGTCATCTGGTTGATGTTTAATCTGAAAAGGCTACATCTGCATTTGCAAAAGCAGCTGTTGGTAGAACAGTTTGTTATTAGTTAAATGATTGTTTGATTTCTTTGGCCTAATTAACTTTTTAAAGCGGGTGAAATAAGTGAGATCCAAGGTTTTTATTTTAATTTTTTTCAGGTAGCATGATCAAACTGTTATGTTTCTATGTTCATGGCCTTGTACAAAATCGCTGGATTTAGTGCCATGTTTGCACGAGAGCTGCCACATCTCATGTATCCGCATAATCGATGTGTGATTAATTCAATTTATGCATGAGTTATGCGGATATATTTGGAACATATAGTATAATTTGTATTTGAACGACCACTTGTAAGTCTTGGAAATAGCAGGGCTTTAATTTCTTTTTCCCCTATATATGAGCCTAACCGTTTTTACTCTGTTTACTGATATGAGCGTAGTTTTAAAGAGCAGAACATGTTATACGCATATCAATGGTCCAAGGGATTGGGTTGTGAAAATTGCACTCGTTATAATTTTCAACATCTTAGAACGTAACATGATTAAAATTACTATAAAACGGCAAGAATTATATTTTCGAAGCCATAAAAATCCGCAGTAAAAAATAATATCCTACGGATATGCCTGCACATAGTGTATGAGTAGTCAATCCAACAACGAATGAAGTAATCAATCCAACAACAAGGTGGTGGAAGAGAAATCGCACATGATAATGCTTATGACTATATATGAAAATTAGTTTATTATTAAATTTACCATTGAGTAAATATTATTTAATTTGACAATAAATTATCTCGTTAAATACATTAAATGACATTGTAAATTAGATTAACACTATCAGTGCAGAAGGAATTAAGCATAAGAAAAAACATTAATAAAAATTTAGATCAACACTATTAATGTGTATGATTAAAGGAATTTTTTACTAATTAATCGTGTTAATTTATCTATAGAATGATCTAAGAATTTTGTTGGATACGTCTGATCAACATTATCGATAGAGATTTCTAAACACTTACACGATAAAGTATGACACAACAAATTTGAAAATGAATTATGATTCAGAAATTATTATAGTTTATTATTTTGACTATTATTATATCTTGTATGCCAACGTCTGCGCCAATAAGAATTAGTGCGAAGTTGAGTTTGTTGGTGTAACATCCCGTAAATTCAACCATAAATAAATTGGATAAATTAATTTAAATAAGATATGATTAAAAATGAAAATTTTATAAACAAAATTTGATCACGGAAGTTATGCCATTGCGTTCATGGTGATTTTCTGATCAATTTCCATGTATAATACGTAGAAAATGGAGCTCAAACGAGAAATTATACAAGTTTACAACTTCAGATTTAAATTAATTTAAATAGGATTCAAATTCAAATAAGTATTTAATTCCTAAATTTGAAATTCAAAAGTTAACAATAATCATACTTGGGTGCTAAATATACGTTCAAATTAACGTAATAATAATTAAGGAAGAAAATAAATGGTAAGTTTCCATCATTATTGATTTATTCCTTCTTATAAAATAAGTCGGATATGGATTCTACATACAAGTCTATTGATTTGATTTTAGAATATTGGATTTATAGTATATATGCTATTGAGGAAATGAGACTCGTATAATTTTGGAAGATTTGTCATTTGAACGTTAGTTTAGGACGTAATCCCCTTATGTATAGAAACTAAGAAATGCACACACACATACATAAACTAGCATAAATAACAAACAGTTATGACGTATTAATTGCATAGTTAATTAGGGTAATAATAATTATTAAATCCCCCTTGGAAAGTAATTGGCTGTTAAGGCAAATTAAGAAGGAATTCTTATAAGCCCTAAAATAATGAATAACAGTGAGATGTATGATAATATATTTTGAGAGTGTTATGAATTATGGCTAAGTTATAAGAATATGGGATCAGTCAAAAACACACAGAAGGTTGTTCAGCTAAGCTGGCTACCAGCAATGTGACTTTGGGTCTGATATGAAACATCGTCTATAATGAGTAACCGTGGATGACGCGAGGTTAGTTCCAATTCTGTAAGGTAAATCTGCCCAACTAATCTGGGTACATACCAGTTTCTACGCATAGCCGGACTAATGTGGGACGTCTCCGTGGGGTACGGGTCATAAGACGAATGACCTGCTTTAAGGATTGAAGGTATTAAGTGCTTGTTTGAGGGCCCGTCTCTTTCCTATGTGTGAAGTATTCAATGGCCGGGATTGAGTTTAGGCACGGTTGAAGATATCTCAGAAAGAGCCACTTCAATGGGAAGTAGTGAGTGCTCGAAAAGATTTCCACGCAATGTCACTAGATAGGCACCTACGAGGAGTCCACCTTTGGACTATGTATTAAATGACGGTGACCTACCTCAGTTTAGGTCTTAAACGTTCAGAGTCGTCGATTTTCCATTAAAAAGGTATTAAGCGGCTTGGATACTATCTCTCGCATTGGTAGACATTAATAACGATGGTTATGGGTTATTAGTTATAGAATTGGATAAGCCTTGGGGTTTATAATTGGAAAGACTTTGAATATAACTAAAATGCGTAAGACATATCCTTACTTGAATTATACTGCCCAAGTACTAATATAAAAAGGCTCGAGATTTTTATTCATCAGACTTTGTTATTTTGACTCCCTCCTCATTACAACGCGGATTTGGGAATGAGACGATGATCCAAACGGAGATGACGATGAGAGAAGCTTGTGGCAGTAGTCTATTTATCTATTTGTGTTATTTTTTGATGTACCCATTTAACGATGATAATATATAATGTGAGCATGTTGTATCTCGGTTATGTAACATTATGTTATGGTTTTATGACATTTGAAATTTTAAATAAAATGGGTACTGTTTATGTTATTATATTTTATCCTTCCGCTGTAAGTTCCGAATGAGTAGATAAATAGCTATGTATTATTCTTTTTAATAACCAATGACTAGCTTTGGAATGAGTCTAAGTTTCGATGGGCCTTTTATGGATAGAAATTTAGACTTGTTTTGGGTTGTGCTGTTACAATTGGCGAGGCAGTGTTGATATTTAAGTATGATCAACATTGCAGCCAAATAGAGGAGAAGATCACTCCGTAGGAGCATAACAGCGTTGAGTATGTATATATTGTCTTTTTAATGAGTGTTTTTTTATTTGATTGTATAATTTTGAACTTTTATTTAAGGGATTTTCTATTAATAATATATTTGGAATAAGTATGTCTTGAAATTGGAAAGTTTAAATGGGTAGTAATTTTGCTGTCGAGGTAGCTCATGATTTAGGGAATTGATTAATATTTGATATGATGGGACGGAGGCACCCAAAGGGAAAGTATAAGCCTAGAATATTTTAAAGAGTGGTTTTGTGTTATGCTTATTCTTGTTTGTGCGTGCGTAAATGTAGGTTGAGGCATTAGATAGAGGACATAAGCCTGTTATGATTTCCCTAAGGAGAAATTGCATGAACATAATTTTCTTGGGGGGAGGGAAGAGGGAGGGGGGAGGGGGAGGGGGGGGGTCTGTAACAACCTTGGTTAAGCGCTCCCAAATAAATATTTTTGAAATATAAACATAGATGATAATTTCTATTTCTACCATAGTTCTATCGACCATTACTCATTATAATCCATTATAGTATGTCAATATGTGGTATTTTAAACAGAAAATCATTCATTTTTCATTTTATATCTTTTTTTTAAAAAAGATCCAAAGTACTCACTTTCATTTAAAAGTCCTCATGGTTATGCATGGGTGAATTATATGGAATTTTTGATTATGTGCTTCCATGCTTATTTAAAAGTCCTTATGGTCATGCATGTATGGAATGCATATCAAAATTGATTGATTTAATAGACAAGTTGATTCTAATCCCATTTAAAAGTCCTCACGGTTATGCGTGGTTAGAAGATATTGAATTCATTTTTTTAAAAATTTGGAATACTACTAATCTCATTTAAAAGTCCTAACGGTTAGTAGATATTCAAGGTCCTGAAATAAATATACCACAAATAGACACAACTGTATGGTTTTATACGATGACATTATCCCTATCACTCTAAAGTGGAATATGAGTCTAACAGAGTATTTATGATTTTTTTTTGATTTTTTATTGAAATTTAATATTTATATTCGATTGAGTTTTATTGTTGTATTGACGTCTACCACTTTATCTCTATTTTTCTAACACTATTACTCTTTTGCTGATAACAAAAGGGGGAGAGAAAAGTTAAGATTTTGACAAATAAAGGTCAAATATTTTCTATTTGCATCTAGGCTTATTTGCATAATTTTATTTACATGCATATATGAAGGGGGAGCTTTGTGTAGAGAGGGAGCATTCAAATAGGGGGAGCAAATTGAATGATCAAATACATTTAACAAATTCAAAATCTTAAATATATGTTTGTTATCATCAAAAGGGGAGATTGTTGAATATGCGAGTATATGATTTTTATTTGATGATAATACACATACATATATATATATATATATTCATTTAAATGTATTTTTAATATACTATTTTATTTTCACAGATTAAATAAATATTTGTTGAATAAAATAAATAACATAGTTTAAATCCAAACAGATATTTTATTTAAACAAATATTTATTATAATTTTGAATAGTACAAATTTGAGCTCTCACTATACATACACAATTTCAATTACAATACATTTTTGATTACATCACAATTTTTTATTTACAAATGTCCTCACTACATATCGCTCATTCACTCATATTTATCTTCAACTATATTACAGATTGAATCCAACATCTAAGCTATCTGCAAAAATACACACCGACACAGTAAAATTGAAAATAAAATATTTTTGCAGTGTAAAATAAAATGTAATTTTGAAAATATTATTTGCCTCGGTTATTTGGGTTGTTCATCATCATTTAAATTTGAATTCATCAGACAGGAACAGTTTGTGACATGCACAGTATATCACTGTACACGCCACAAGGCCTTGCACACCGATATACACTTGACAAGATTGCAGGGACAGGTGAGCACAAGGTCAAATCCAAATCAAAAGCCGGGTTCAACTTAAGTGAAATAAATATTAAGTCATGATATCAACACAAGGTCAAACCCGAGCTATAAGCTGGATTCAACTCAGGTGCAATACAAAGTACAAGTCAAGTACAAGTGAAAATGCCCGATCAAAGCAATCAAGCAACACAGCCTCAAAAATGCAATGGCCATAACCATAACTGGAAACAAAAGCCCAAAAGAAAATGAACATATTGTCAAAATTGCACCAGTATGGCTTCAATGCTACAAGACCAAGTCACAAACATTTGCAACAGAAGAAGGCCACACAAGCAACCAGAAGAAGGCCATACAAGCAACCAGACTGCACATTCTAGTACGATCCCAAGTGCATGACCATGAAAACAAGTAAGCAGTAGCAGCCTTAACAAGTGATGGCCTCAACATCAAATAATAAACGACAACAAAAATCAAGTGTATACAACAAGTATACATGAGCAAAATGACCCGTGAACTAGTGAAGGCATAAAGACAACATGGTGATAAACTGCATTCAAGCATCTAGACATGAACTACATAATTCGAGCAAGTCCAGACCACACATGAAAAGGCAAATGACTGGACTAAATGAACTCATGTGGACAGCGCAACAAAGACTCAAGAGGCACAAGAATCATACACATATACATACATATATATGTACATATGTGTACCTGCACTATTTCTAATAGCTAACTCATTGAACAATGCAATGCCAATGAAATGTTATACCATTGAAACCATAGCTCAATGCAATACATATCTACAACAATTCCACAATGAAGTTCAACGAGATATATATATGCAATGTCGAACAAATTTTGCAGGTAACAGTTTCATATCAAAGTCAAAGCCAAATGACAAAAACAACCAGAGCATAGCACCTATGGTCAGGACAAGTCAAAGACAATATCTTTTATACCAAAGTCAATTTTAAAAATGTCAGTGATTCAAATGTAACATCAGTTTTGAACAAAGCATCAGGTAGCAGTTTCAAAATAATGATATACAGCAAGTTGGGACAAAATACAAATCAAAGCTGTGATTATCAAGTAAACAACTGTAGTTCAATATCAAAGCAATGGTCGGAATCAATCATTTCCAAAGTCATTGGCCGAATTCAAGTTACAGAGAAAAATTCAAACCGAAGTCAAAAGTCCAAACAATTCAAAGCCGTGGTTGTCAAGGAATGATACAGCTCAAAATCGAAGCGGTGATAACCAACTAAAGGAAATATATGATTATGAACAAGTCAGAAAAAATCACCATCATCCATACGAAATGGAATGGCCAAAGCATAGCAATTGACAAATTCAAATGATTCAAGGCGAACGAAAATAAAGGGATTCGAACCCTATATAAACCCATTTATCATTGGCCGAGAAGATTATTCGAGTTCAAGCAATAAAGAACAATCATTCAACTCGAATCAAAAAGGTCGAGCAGAATCAATATCAAAAAAGGAAAAATTGCATACCATTTTGATAGTCGAACTCAAGCAAATTGAAGTAGCCGTGGACGAATCAATCGAAGAAAAGAAATCGTAGCATCATCAATCAAATAGACAAAGTCGGCGACTTCATCACGAAGCCCTAATTATCGAAAGAGAAACGGCAAGCAAAGGAACGAGACAGTCGTTTTTACAGAGCAAAGGCCATAAAAATAAAAGAGAAAAAGGGCAGGCAATTTTTAGTGATAATTTTATTTGGCCTGTTTCTTTTATTATTTAGGCTTTAAAATTAGGGTTTTGTTTTTATATTGTTGTTTTAAATTTGTGTTTTTCATTTAAACTCTTGTTATTACTAGTCATGTGACTAGGGGACGAACTACAGTGGTGTAGTTCGAGAATTCGCAACTCAATGACTGAGTTGTGGTAGGGTTTTGAGCATAGAGTTATGGCTAGTCGATAGCGGATGTCGTGAGTTTACGTGTGTATGCGTCTGACTGCTTAATTTCTTGTAGAAAATTTGGGGGCAGCACGTATACAGGGTTTTGCCGAAGCTGGGTAAATTCTATGTTGTTCTATTTCTGCATTTATTATTCTGCTATTATCTGTGATGCTATTATTCTGATATGTCTGTGTTGAAAATATTTTACAAACTTCCGCAATAAATTTTTATAATTAATAGTATCACCCTATCCACCCCCTCTCTAGGGTGAAATCGATCCTATAGTCTGTAACATCCCCCTACTTGGAGGCCCAAAACTAATAGCCACGGATGTCGCATTCATTCATAATTATTAATCTTCCGTGACCAAATACGGCGGTGTTAGATACATTGATACACAAAAACACATGAATATGGAAAAAATTTAAAACTTCAAATAAGATCACATTCCATATCAAAACATCTTTAATTCATTACATAATTCCACTATCGTTAACCACGTTCGGAGAAAATATATTTATTACAACATATTCCAAGAGTGACATATGAAGATGCCCCTTGGATGTTCAGAGTATAAACAAGCAGTTTAACAACTTTTCCATTACGAACAACACAGCACAATCAAATAAAAAAGAACTCTAGATATCTATTATGCCTCCTGCATGTCTCCGTAAGCCTTATTCATCTAATGAGGTACCTGAAAACTTCAACTCTCAAAATACTCAAAATCAATTGAGTACTAAGAGTTTAAGAGGAAAACATAAACTCCGAGTCAGATATAAAGCCTGGTATGAATAATAATCTACCATCTCAAATCATTTAGATATCTAGTGAGACCATCCCTCTTAGCGGAACAGGTTTTCTCTTCACTGATATCCTAAAACCTTTATAAAACCATACGTGCTCCTGCATCCACACTCGAAAAGCATTGATGACTTCAGCACACTCGAATGGCAAAAGAACGACAGCAGGGCTTCAACCAGGTTTGATCCCCGTCTTCCGAAAGCATTATTTTATAAGTAAAGGAATTCATTCAAAATATTACTCTTTAAACATAAGTTGATTGAAACCCTTTCGAAAGCATTTAGAAAACTCTTTCGAAAACATATGCTTTGACTCCTTCGAAGGCTCAAAATAAACAAAGGCAGGCGCTTCTCTTTAAAACAAACAAAGGTATCGACCCCATCAAAAGCAATGCTTTTGACACCTAGTGCCTTTCTCCAATCCACTACATACCATCTAAGTGATACCTTGTGTATTGGTTTCGGCTTAGTGGGTTTCGACTGGATTGAAGGCGGAAGCTCTGAGTCGAAAGGTACTTCTAAAGAAGGCGGAATCAACTTTACTGGGTGACCTAGTTTAATACTAATTAAAGCAAACACTTTCTAACTAACCTGCCATGTGTAAACACAAGATTGGCTGCGTTAACTTTTCAAATTATTTACTAAAATAACTGCCGCTAATTTTAGATTTTGATCATGGTTAAGTTAGCAAATAATCCATTCCATTAAGCAAAACCAATATTGCAAAGAAGTTCCTCTTCTAAAATAATTTAATTTGCATAGAAAATCACTTTGGAAAAATTTCCAAATTTTTTAGAAATTCACTTTAATCATGTTATCCAATATATCAAAATCTCAGACCCAAATTCTCAATATATTTTCCGAAATAAGTTTATAAACCCAAATAACCATATTTTCCTTCATAATAATTGTTCCATAGCTTGGAAAATTATCAAAATTAAAACGCAACTTCAAAATCATGTTTTACATAAATAAATTTTTTCCATGGCATTTAAACATCAATATCCATCGATTTTGCCCTAAACTTTATATAATCTTATTTAAACATTCTTGTTTAAATCAAATAAATTGTAATTGAAGCATATCATCATCCAAATCATCATAAAAACGAATGTACCTTTAAAATCGAAAAACATGTGATTATAAAACAAAATAGAAATGGAATTATTATTCACCTTGATTAAGATAAGGAGATTGGATTGAGATTAATTTCCCCTAATCTTGAATCTCTAGCTTTTACTTTGATTCCTCTTCTATTAATGACCGACTTCTCTTTAAGTTTTTGTTATGCATTTTCAAAATGACGTGAATGAGAATAAAATGGTAGGAACGAATATATATAGGGGTAAGAGTTATGTTTGGCAAATACCCTTATGTAAATTAATTAGCATATAACCCATTCTTAAGCCCATATAATTATTTAATTGAGCATGGCCTTATTATATTTATTCAAATCTTAATCCCCTCATTACTTAACATTTACATTATTCTATTTAATTTAACTAATTAAATCTCCTGAATAATGTTATCAAAAATTAGGGGTGTTAGAAGCTCCCCTCCTTAAAGAATTTTGTCCTCGAATTTCAGTAAGGACAAAATAATAAACATAGCAATCATCTCTAACGATTCCTAATAGCCATACTACTCTACCTGACTAGGAATTTTCTATATAAATCTAATATACACACACCCTTAAAGTAGATCAAGATAAGTATCTTGAATCCTGTCCTTAGTCTTTTAAGTACATTCCTCCTTGTTGTTGCTCCACTAAACTTTCACCAACTTGACTATCTTGTTCCTCAATCTTTTCTCATCTCTCGTTACAACCCGAACTGGTTGTCTAACAAGAGTCAAATTAGACTCTACCACTAGATCTTCCAACCTGTTAGAGGAATAGTAGTCTCTGGACCATGCACATACTTGCGAACATGAGACACATGGAATACATTATGGACATCTGCCATATCGCTTGGCAATTCTACTCTGTATGCAAGCTCTCTAATTCTCTCTATAATCTGGAATGAACCCATATATCTCGGTGCTAGTTTTCCTAATTTTTCAAACTGTACCACATCCTTCATCGATGACACCTTAATGAAAACCCTGTCTCCAACTAAGAATCTAGGTCCTTACACCTCTTATCTGCGTAACTATTTTGTTTGGATTGAGCTTTCTTCATCCTTTCTCAGATTAACTCAATCTTCTATGACGCCTCCCTAACCAAATCTGGACCTAAGACCAATCTGTCTCCAGTCTCCAACCAACATGCTTACGATTTTCATGGCCTTCCATACAAAGCTTCAAAAGGCATCATTCCTATACTAGTCTGGTAAATATTATTATAGGAAAACTCAACCAAATGTAGGTGATCTTTCCAAGATCCACCGAAATCCAATACACAGGGACTCAGCAAATCTTCGAGTACCTTATTGACTCTCTCTGTCTGCCCTTCCGTCTGTGGATGATATGTTGTACTCATCTTGATCTTGGTACCTAATACCTCCTATAGACTTCTCCGAAATTCGCCAGTGAATAATGCATCTCTGTCGCTGACTATGCTATTAGAAATCCCATGAAGTCTAACTATGTTCTTCATGAACAACTTCACCAAAACAGGTGCTATTCTGGTTGACTTGACGGGAATGAAATGGGCACCCTCGATCAACCTGTCCACAATGACCCATATACTTTCATTTTCTTTGTTTAACTTTGGCAACCCCTCTACAAATTCTATGGATATCGAATCCCATTTTCAAACTGGAATCTACAGAGGTTGAAGCAACCCACTTGACTTTTGATGTTCAGCTTTTACTTGCTGACAGTTTGCACATTGTCTAACCCACAAGCTAACATCCCTCTTCATACCTTTCCAAAAGAAGCTCCTCTTCATATCCTGATACATCTTGGTCCCTCCAGGATGTATCGTAAACTTAGATTGATAACATTCCTCAAGAACTTCTTTCCTCAAGTTCTTAACATCTGGAACACATAATCGTCCTTTCTTTCTCAACCATCCTCTCTGGTCAAGACAAAAATATTTCAAATCATCAATCTCAATCCCAACCTCAAGCCTTTTGATCTTCTCGGCTAATAATGGATCCATCTTCTGCTTAGAAGCAATTCTCTCGATCAATATTGGTTGAACTTCTAAACTGGACAACATGGCAGACTCTGACTAGAACTAGTAATCAATCTTAACTGCACAGCACAATTGGCCAAAGCTTCTAGATCCTTCCATTCTGCCAACATAGCCAACACCACATTCTGGTATCTTCTGCTAAGAGCATCCGCTACTTTATTACCTTTTTTCTTAGTGTATATTTTATACCAAAATCATAACCAGGCAAAAATTCCAGCCACCTCTGCTGTCTCATATTGAACTCTTTCTGAGAGAATAAATATCTTAAAGACTTATGATTTGTATATAGCTCAAATCTCTCCCCTAAGAGATAATGCCTCCAAATATTCAATGCAAAGATCACAGTAGCTAACTCTAAATCATGAATAGGATATCGCATTTCGTGCGGTCTAAGGGGTTGTAAAGTGCAGGCAATCGCTTTACCCTTCTGCATTAACACAGCCCCCAATCCAGTTCCACATGCATCAGTATGTACCACCAACCCTTGGTTTCCTTTCGGAACTATTAAAACTGGTGCATTGTTCAATAAATGCTTTAACTTAAGGAATGCTTCCTCACATTTGTCAGACCAAACAAACTTCACCACTTTCCTGGTAAGCTTAGTCAAAGGCGTTGCTATCCGCGAGAAATCGTTAATAAATCTCCGGTAATACCCAGCAAGTCCAAGAAAACTTCTAATCGCGGTCACCGTCTCTGGTCTCTTCCAATTATTAACAACTTCGATCTTATATGGATCAATTGACAACCCTTTGTCTGAAACCTTGTAACTAAGAAACTTAACCTCTTTCTTCAAAAATGACACTTGGAAAACTTCGCTTTTAGTTGATTTTGCCTCAGCGTCTTAAGCACAACTCTAAGACGATCTTCATGCTCTCTTTCATCTTTCGAGTATACCAAAATATCATCTATAAATACCAACATGCATCTATCCAAATACTCTCTGAAGATTTGACTCATCAAATCCACAAAGAAAGCAGGTGCATTTGTCAACTAGAATGGCATAACTAACCACTCGTATGAACCTATCTAGTTCGAAATGCTGTCAAAGGAATGCTGTACTCTGCCATTCTTCACTGATGGAAACCTATCGCCAAATCCAATCGGGAAAAAACCCTGGCTCCACTCAACTGATAAGATAAATCATCAATTTCGGCAAAGGATACTTATTTTTTATTGTCCTTTCGTTCAACTTACGATAGTCAATACACAACCTCAATGACCCATCTAGTTTCTTCACGAATACAACAGCCGCTTCCTAAGGTGAACTGCTTGGTCTATTAAAATTCCTTCCTTCTAGATCCACTAGTTGCACCTTCAAAATTTTCAGGTCAGTCAATGTCATCCTGCTAGGTGGTCTACTTATAGGTTCAACTCGTGGCATAAGATCTATCAAGAACTCAATAACACTTTTCGGTGTTAGTCCTGTGACTGGCTCAAAGATATCTTCAAACTCCCTTGCAATTCGAACCTGATTTAACTCTTCTCCCACTTTCATTGCACTTAACAAAGCACAACTACTCCGATTAGAATTCTCCACTGAGAATAAAATTCGGTTATGACTATCAGGGTGTCTTAGGGATCTCTCCATCCTGGCAAAATATTCTGCCTTATACCTTTTCAACCAATCCATATCCAAAATGATTCTGAAATCTACGGAATCGAAAACATACAGACTGCATGCAAACATACGACCTAACAAATCAGTATCTAACTGGTCACATCTCATCCACAAAGTTGCATACCCTCCTATTATATTCACAACCCTTAAGGAAGTAACAAGGTATGTGTGTTCTAAGCATAACTTATCAACCAAACACTGGGATATAAATGAATGTGATGCACCAGTATCAAACAATATCTTAACTGGTATACCCTGAATAAAAAACGTACCTTCCTTCACACTCTTTCCTTTATCATTTGCAGTTGGCTTAGTTGATGATCCAACAGAAAGACCTTTCCCTTGTCCGTCTTGACTGGATCTGGGCACTAGTTCTTATAATGCCCAACTTGATCACAGTTGAAGCACTTCACATTCTTCTTGTCTGCAGTCTTCTTCCCCTTTTCGGACCGGCACTCATTTACATAATGACCCTTCTTGTCACTTTTGTAGCAAACTAAATCAGCCTTTGCCTTCTTGGCAGCATCTCCCTTCTGGGCTCCCTTCTTCTTAAAGAACTTCCTCTTCTTTCCTTGAGAACCCTGGGTCTCAACTGGCTTCTCTCTAACACAAACAACAAGCATTTCCTCATGGCGAATTTCCATCTCCATAACCACATTACAGGGATCACAAATATGTATCATAGTCGCTCTAGCAAGCTCAGGTCTCAAACCCCGAATGAACCTCTCATTCCTTCTGATGTCAGTGTAAATAATAGCGTATCCATATTAAGACAGCTCACCAAATCTAGTAGCATACTCAATAACCGACACCTCTCCATAAACTAGATCCATAAACTTTCTCATTAATGCTGACCTAGCAGCTTCAGATAAATACCTCTGTTCAAATCTTCTTCTGAATTCAGCCCATGTCAGCTCTTCCTTTGGAACTCCGACAGTAACACTGTTCCACCAATGAAGTGCTGACCCCAGCAATTGTCTAGAAGCCAACCTTCTCTTTTGCTCATCATGTAATCCCAAATCAACAAAGATACACTCACAATGCAATAGCCAATTTTCAACTTCAATAGCATCCTTTGTTCCCACAAATGGCTTTTCACCCTGACTGTTGTAGTCTCTGCACAACTTAAGATAGTTATTCCTAAATGGAGCCATAAGATTAGCTCCTCCGATTTTTCTAGTAACTCCAGTAGCAGCTCCTGCTTGCATCAAATTAATAAAGAACTGATACATCTCCCCTATATCTATGGGTGGATTTCCAGCACCCACGTTGGCATAATCACTTTAGTTAGCATTAGCCTATCGACCTTGGTTCCTTCAGGTATTTGGTCGAGCATTACCATTAGTTGTGGTGCTTCCTCCATAGAGATTTCCTCTTCTACTTCCTGCTTCCATATCTTCCTTCCCGTAAATCTACATACGAGCCTAAGTAAGATACAGAAGAACGGTCTAAGAGAGAGGGAAGCACATACTCATATACATATATATCTATATATATCAAATACAAGTACATTACCATAGCATTATCCCAACCCCGACCATATTTCTGATTCATTGGATTATGTTTGGAAAAATATTTTAGGTTTTAACTTTGCTTAAGTTTTCATAAACCTATGCTATGATACCAACTTGTAACATCCCCCTACTTGGAGGCCCAAAACTAATAGCTATGGATGCGGTAGTCATCCATGGCTGTTAATCTTTGGCGAACAAATACGGCGGTGTTAGATACATCGATACACAGAAACACATGCATATGGAAAACTTTTAAAACTTCAAACAAGATCACATTCCAAACCAAAACATTTCCAATTCATTACGTAATCCCACCATCGTTAACCATTTCCATAGAAAATATATTTATTACAATATACTCCAAGAGGGACATATGAAGATGACCCCTTGGATGTTCAGAGTATATACAGGAAGTTTAAAAACTTTGCCATTAAAAGCAGCAAAGCAGAATCAAATAAAAGAGAACTCTAGATATCTATCATGCCTACTGCACGTCTTCGTAAGCTTTATTCGTCTAATGAGGTACCTGAAAACCTCAACTCTGAAACTACTCAAAATCAATTGAGTACTCGAGAGTTTAAGGGAAAAACATAAACTTCGAGTCAGACATAAAGCCCGGCATGAATAATAATCTACCATCTCAAATCATTTAGATATTTAGTGAGACCACGCCGCTTAGCAAAATGGTTTTCCCTTCACTAGTATCCTAAAACCTTTATAAAACCATAAACCGTGTTCCTGCATCCACGATGATTAAAACAATTCAAAACATTACGATATGATGATATGCAAAACAAGTGAATCAATTTTGGATTACCCATCTCCATTCATCTTGACTATTTGTCACAATTATAGTTTCTAGGATTACTATTAACCTATTAGTTTTCATGGGCTGACTAATAACTGGTAAAAATGTTTAAGGACTCCCTGTCTAATTATATAGTTTTCATGGGATCACTATGAACCTATTGGTGACTCTAATATCTTTACACTTGTCCTAGTTTTCAAGGGCTGAAAAGGAACCTATTGACACCTGTCAATATCTTAATCCGAATATAGCTTTCATGGGCTAACTACAAACCTTCTGGCCCCTGCCAGTATCAAATCATAGTTTTTATAGGCTTGCTATGAACATGTCTTTCTGACATCTTTCTTTATACATAGTTTTCATGGGCTAACTATGAACCTATTGGCCCCTACCAATATCCTTTCCTATATACAGTTTTCATGGGCTTACTGAGAACCTATTGGCCCCCGCCAATATCTTTCTTTATTATTGTGACATCCAATATTTTGGTCTTCCTGACCTCCTCGATGCAAATCTACTCATTCAGGAGTGGAGTTAATTTATATTCACTACAGGGTCAACCTAGCTGGTTATTCCGCCTTTCTCTGAAAATCAGTTATGGGTCCATTACATTGTGAATATATATATATATATATATATATATATATATATATATATATATATATATATATATAAAGAAGCATATACAATAACTTTGTTAATCCCTTTAACATTTTAATCAATGAAAACTTCTTCAGAAACTCCTTCTCAAAATACTTTACATATTTATTCCATGGTTTTCTTTCCTTAGTATTTTAAAATAGAAAATTTTAAAATAGAAGAAAAAGAGAAAACGGAACCAGGATAATTTTAGATAGGGAAAACCATGGAATAAATATGTAAAGTATTTCAATTCGCAAAAATTTAGATACTTTACATATTTTAAAATAGAAAAGAAACAGAAAACCATGGAATAAAGATAGAAAATTTTAAAATAGAAGAAAAAGAGAATAGAGAAGAGTAGAAAATAGAACATAATTTTAAAATAGAAAGAAAAGAGAATAGAACGGAAAGAAAACGGAACAACAACAGAATCTCACAATTCGCAGCGGAACAACATATAATAATAAATGAATAATCTTTAAACAAAGAACTATATCGGTTATTACATTACATCACATTTCATTACATCATATCATCAGAGTGTACAACAACAACAACAAACAGTGCAGCGGAAAAAGAAATACTATATAAACTAGTGAATACGCCATGCCATCCAGCTTGCCTCCAGCAATTCCTGAATATCCAGAATATCCTGATAAACCTTAACTCTTGACTGCCCGTGTGAAAATTGGTGGGCACCCAGAGTTTAGGAAGGAAAACAATAAACTCCAAGTCAGTCATGTGACTGGTGTGAGAACTCAAAACAGTTTATTTATCTTTAAAATCAAAATAGAGGAATATTTTTATTTCAATTCGCAATGCTTTTAAAAATGAGACTACCATAAGGCCTCCCGCACACACACACAATGCAAACGCAGAATCGGAGGAGATTTCTCCTTATGATAGTCAAAGATGCTTGATACGTATTTAAAAAAAGACATTTGACATTATTATTAGTGTATAGTGTAGGAAAAATTTATTTCGAAAGTAGAATATAAATCTTAGCCAACATACGACCATTATCGTATGCCTACTATAGCTACCATCCAAACAGTGTTGCGACACCATAAGTGAATGATAGGTTCTACAACTAATACCGTACAAGTTTCGTATTATTTCTTTGGATTTCCAACAAATGGTCAGGCCAAGGAACTTCCCATTGCCACATGAGAATGCCTCTGGAAAGACATCCCCGAGACCCAAACCGGAACTCTGCCAACACAAGGCCGGGTTACCCCTAACTGGGTAACTACTGACACGAGCACGCCATTCCCCGATCGTAAACGACCTTTCTCACGGGATCCCGAAAACCAACAACCACAAAGTAATAAATTCGTAGTAACCACATAGGTTAAATATCTGGGCTCCATACCATGATACCACCTCTATCCAGAAGGAAATGTACATACCCTAAAGGGTGCTACCCCTCATAACCTTGCCGCATCTTTCCTGTTTTGACCATTTCCGGGGTGTGAGGTTCGACGAAGTCACGTCCACAAAAACATACTTTATACAAAAGCCATGCTTTGGGTCAAAAAATGATCAACACAATGATCACCAAGATAGACGATCAAATAAACGATCCTATCACAATAATCAACACAATGATCATTTCAGCAACACTCAGCATGTCACATTACCAAATTGGGAATATATCGCTGATAACATTCAACTACATAACCTCTGAGCTCGTACGTCTCAGAGAAGGGTGTTAAACTAAAAGAATAAATTCTTCGCCACCAACAGAAATATATTTGAAAGAAATCGGCTTTATATCTCAACTTGTAATGTCAGACATACAATCCATACAAGTCTGTTCCGGGATCGAACAAAACCGAAGGCACTTACAAAGAAGTCCTTGCAATCCGAATATTCACAATCCTGATCGGATTTCCCATCACTTAGGGAGTCTCTATACCGCCGCAACTCAGTGTAGAGACAATCGACAGGTCATCCTATCGCTCTCGCAAATACCGGGTCTTCAACACCGATCTTTAATGCAATTCACAACGACGTATCACATATTCGGAATGGGTTATACGACCCCATGGCCCTTTCCCGGTTAACCCGAATAGTGAGCGCTTATTCAAAAATAAGTGTGGCATTCACATTCAAACAAATCACATCAATTACCCATTCAAAGGGAAATATTGATAGTCGGTTATTGAACTATCACTGGATATGCACACATCACCAGTTTCCAAATAATTTTCCAAATTATTTATTTTCCAAAATATCTTCACTAGATATATAATTTTCAACACTTCAAAAATAAATCAATATTTATTTTTAAACCAATTTCACTTTCTTTTATAAATTCCTTAGTGAATTTACATTTCACAATATCTATTGATATACGTTTTCAATTATCCATTTTCAATTTATCTTCAAAAAGATAAATTCTAAATATCACTTCATATTGGAAAACAATTCCATACTTATTTAATAAGTAATTCACAAATTTTATTTATTTTCACCCTTGGAAAATATTCAATATACTTAAATCGAAATAAATATATATTTCATTCTTTAAGGAAATCATTCTCTTAAACATATTTATTTGGGCCAAAACGAATGTTACGTAAAACATCGTTACGACAACCCAAAATCACTAGTATAGGGATTCGAAATTAAAATAGATATATAAATCCCAATACTATACAAAACATTTCCTTTCGGAAATCATTTACTATAACAACAGTGTTATAGTCCATCATCTCCTTTTTTTTCTCGAAAACGTCTATTTCAACAATAAATGTTGAAATCTATGGTTTCGAATCTCAACACATTTTAAAACATCGTTAGATCGTTTTAATTCAATTTCAAATATCACATTCAAAACAATTTCTTTAACATCTTATTCACTATTCAAAAACGTGAATATACTACGTTAACACATTTCATCCTTTTATACATTTTAATTCAAAGGATTATTCACTATTCAAAAACGTGAATATAACTCCATTAATAGGTTTCAACAATTTTCTTATCAAAATAAGTCATTTGCGAATTTATAAAACAACGTTTATAAATTCCTTTATTAAACTATTCAATTCCATATCTCAATGATATACTAACAGTTCATCTTATAAGTTAAATGCTTATAATTTCTTTGTTTACAAAAATCATTCTTTTTAAACTTCATAATTATAAATCTTATAACTTATAAGATTCAATTATTTATCCAAAACCATTATTTTAATAACTTTACAAATTTTATAAACCTACTGTTTATAAAATTCTATTTATAACTTCACCGTTTATAATTCTATAAATTTCATTCATTTATGGAATTTATTTTCACTTCATTCAAACACTTATAAAAACTCGTTTTATAATGTCCATATTTCAATTTATAAATATCCATTTATAAATCTCCTAATATAAATCAATTTATATTATTCTTTTAAAACGTCTTCAAATTCCTTTAAAAACTTCATCCTTTTGATTCATAAAATAATTAAATTTTATAAATCCTATATTTAAACTTTTCACAATAATTCTAAAATATCTCGATTTAACTATTTTATAAACTCAATAGCATCATATTCTCAAAAATCAGTTTTTAACTGTATTTCACAAAAATCATAATTTTTATAACATTAAAAATTATAACGTTTATTTATTTAAAATGGATCAATTCCAAAAATATAGTATATTTTCAAAAATCACTTTAAAATCATTTTAAAATTCCAAATTTGGTCCAATGATGCTACACACCAAATAGTCAATCACGACTACAACGATATCATATATCAATATGATAATCCATCAAATATCAAAATATCTGAAATCAAATAAATACTGTTGAGGAATCCAGTTGGATCCCTCCAACCTGTTTTCCTGCATCCAAAAACATTAGCACAATACCAATTCCGTTCCAGTACGAAATTATCGCGGTATATGTTCTTATTAAATATTATCCGCTTAATAACGGCGCAATAGGGTCTCATCCGCTAAACAAAAAATGCGGGAAATCAATAACTCCAATATATACATATGCCAATATATATATATTGCTATTATATATAATACCAATTTCACTGTTTATGAAATATTCGCGGTATATGTTTTTAATAAATAACATCCGCTTACTAACGGCGTATAATGTCTATTTTAACAATCAATAGATATTCATCAACATTCAAACATGCATTCAAATATTTTAAATCTAACTATCTAAAATAAAATCGAAACTGATTCGATTGAGTGAGAAGTTCTCACCTTGGTTTTAAATTCCGTTTTAGCGATTTATTTCGAATAAAATTAAACGGACGTTTAATTTT
This sequence comes from Allium cepa, assembly GCA_030765085.1. NCBI lineage: Eukaryota > Viridiplantae > Streptophyta > Magnoliopsida > Asparagales > Amaryllidaceae > Allium > Allium cepa. Next base: position 694,775,059 of record CM060934.1, read on the forward strand.
ACCCAAAATTCTCACTAACTCTAAACGACTCCAAACCAACTCCATCGCGTAGTGCTCGTCCATACGATTCCAACGCAACTGGTTTCGTGCGTTTTCGACCTCGTATGAAAAAGTTATGTATTTTACAAGTTTATACACGATTTATATAACATTTTATAACATAAATTTAAAATTTATAACCTAACTCAACTACAGCCGTGAGATTCAAATCCAACGCCTCACGTTCATCTCCCCCAACCTCTCGTTCATCACGCACAACCCCTGAAGCAAGCCGAACCCATATAGCAAATTAGGGTTAAATTTTTCAACATCAATACTCGATTAAAACTCGATCAGATTGCTCCACCTCGAAGCTCACCACACTAGCTCCCCACGGCCAGAAACTTGGCGCACTCGGCCACCCCCTCTCGCGTGCGCACGAAGTTGAACGGCCACGTTTTGCACTCAAATTCCCATCAATCCGTGAAGCCATTCGCGATCTTGACCGTTGATATTAAAGATCTCTCTATGCTCTACAATCTTCCAGTTAGAAGTTATTCGATTCGATGCATGGTTTAGAAGATTTGGAGGGAAGAAGAAGAGACATTTTCGGCCATGGATGAAAGCTACTGGCGGCTAGCTTTAGAATTAGGGTTTTAATTTTTTTTTATATTTTTTTTTTGTGAATTTAGGGTGTATTTATAGAGAAAAATCGATCGACACTATTCATCCGGAAATTCCGAACTCCGATTTACGCGCCGAAACTGACGTACCTAGGGTTTATCCCGCGTTTCGGACACAATGGAACAGGTTTCGAAAGCTAATTCGGACACCTGTGCGAGTTATGGCTATAAACGCTCAATTTGAATTAAACCGATTTAAGCGATTTTCTAGGCGTTTTAATTTGTACAGGACAAACGGTAAATCCAATTGACTTGAAATTTGAAACCTTACAATAATATCACATTACGGATCCGATGAAACTGGTTTCGTCGAAATCTGAGACTTTTTGAAAAATGGCTATTTTCACTCGTCAAATTTAAATTAAAAATAAATCGACGCGTTTCGAGCTGCCACGATCAAACGATAACTCCGATTGACACGAAAATTGAAATCCGGTAATGACTAACCATTACGGATCCAATGAAACTGGTTTCGTTCAATTCTGAGACTGTTCAAAAATTGACTATTTTCACTAGTCGATTTTAATATTAAAATATTCAATTTTCACAAATTAACTTTTAATTCGATTTTAAAAGTTCTAAAATATTGTTCTAACTCCAACATGATAAAATAAAATTTTAAAAATCATTTTCAATCATATTTAACTCAATTTTCAATTATTTCCATAATTTAACATATTAAATTATCGATTTAATTATTTCAAATAAATCCAATAATTCAAATAAAAATTTATTTGACTTATAAATTCACTTATTAATATTTAAAATTAATTAAATATTCATATTTTAATTAATAAAAATTCTAGGTCGTTACAATCTTCCCCACTTAAAAGAATTTCGTCCTCGAAATTATAAGTAAGAAAAGTTATAGAATCTATTAATTTTCCCAAAACAAATTTAAACTTCTTTACAATACTTTACTAAGTTTTCAAATCATACTTAGTTATCTTTTCAAAAACAACTACTATTGTTTAACTTTCAATTCCAAAATCAAAGTTTAAGTTTTCAAAATTTTCCAATTTTCTCAAAAATTTTCTAACGCCTTAAATTTTCGGAAAAATTCGCCATAGTCTCCTTTGCGCGGCTCGATCCGAAAAAAAAATGACAGTATATATATCACAAATATACATCTCATCAAGTAATGAGGCATCCCGCAGGGAAAAAAGTGTAAAAGTACGATATTTAATCCGAGATATGTACCTTATATTTTATTAGCGAGCCTATACGGCTAATATAGCGCAAAAGCGAGCTCCAAATGCGAAGCAAACGCGATCCGCACCTACTAATCACTCAACAAACAACATGAGAACATGCATATATGACAATAGTATCAATATACAACATATATCAACATAATTACTATATATGCCAACATAGCAAATGTAAACAAACAACAAATGCAAACATCAACCAACTATCATCCAACTAACATCCATAACCAATAAATATTCATTCATATTTTCATTAATATTAAATGAATTGGTTTTCAATTTAAATCACATTAGATTCATTAACATTGGATTTACTAGCATTCATTTTCAATTAGTTTATATTCACTAATTCATATTCAAGTTGGTTCACTTCCAATTTTATTAAATCAATTTCATTAACACTTAATGAATTATATACAATCAATCAACTAACAATCATATAACAACCAATGTATATTAATTACAACCAAATTCTTTTGCTTACAATTGGTTTAATTTAATTGATTTTCATTCAATTATTCAACTTTCTAATAACATTAGAATTTTAATGAATTAACACTTATATTCATTATTTCATATCAATTATTTACATTCAATTGATTAACATTCAATCCATTCATTCAATTCAATTACAACAGTTGAATTTCATTTAACTTTAAATTCATTTTTATTTACAACTCGTATTCACAAATATATTCATATAGTTTCACTTCTTATATATATATATATAAGTTTATTTCACAATTGTAAATCACTTTAATTATAATCCAATTCTTATAATTCATTTGCTTATACAATTATTCTTTTATTTAGATTATTTAAACATCTAAACAATCAACTTATTTTCACTTTAATAATTCTGAAAAATTATTTCTTTATATATAAAATATATAATCAAGGTAAAATTATTTCATTTACCCAATTTAAAACAATACTATGTCGAATTGTTCTATTCAAGTGTTTAGAAACCCCTTCGGCATAGTTGTCGAGACCACGCTGACGAAAGTTCATATGCCACTCAATAAACCAATCATCACAATATAAAACAATTTTTTATATTCACTAACAAATACGCTCTCATAGCTATTATTACACTCAAATTCATTCTAGAGTACTACTGACTCTATCTCTAATGAATTATACCCAACAGAACCATGGTTGTCGCTTAACCATAAGCTCTGATACCAAATGTAACGCTTCGATTTTTCGTTGCCGAAAAACCGAATAGTTATGGGTTTAAGAAATATTTAAGAAAAGAAACAGAAAAAGATAGAAAATTTAGATAGGGAAAAGAAGATAGAAAATTTTAAAATAGAAGAAAAAGAGAATAGAGAAGAGTAGAAAATAGAACATAATTTTAAAATAGAAAGAAAAGAGAATAGAACGGAAAGAAAACGGAGCAACAACAGAATCTCACAATTCGCAGCGGAACAACATATAATAATAAATGAATAATCTTTAAACAAAGAACTATATCGGTTATTACATTACATCACATTTCATTACATCATATCATCAGAGTGTACAACAACAACAACAAACAGTGCAGCGGAAAAAGAAATACTATATAAACTAGTGAATACGCCATGCCATCCAGCTTGCCTCCAGCAATTCCTGAATATCCAGAATATCCTGATAAACCTTAACTCTTGACTGCCCGTGTGAAAATTAGTGGGCACCCAGAGTTTAGGAAGGAAAACAATAAACTCCAAGTCAGTCATGTGACTGGTGTGAGAACTCAAAACAGTTTATTTATCTTTAAAATCAAAATAGAGGAATATTTTTATTTCAATTCGCAATGCTTTTAAAAATGAGACTACCATAAGGCCTCCCGCACACACACACAATGCAAACGCAGAATCGGAGGAGATTTCTCCTTATGATAGTCAAAGATGCTTGATACGTATTTAAAAAAAGACATTTGACATTATTATTAGTGTATAGTGTAGGAAAAATTTATTTCGAAAGTAGAATATAAATCTTAGCCAACATACGACCATTATCGTATGCCTACTATAGCTACCATCCAAACAGTGTTGCGACACCATAAGTGAATGATAGGTTCTACAACTAATACCGTACAAGTTTCGTATTGTTTCTTTGGATTTCCAACAAATGGTCAGGCCAAGGAACTTCCCATTGCCACATGAGAATGCCTCTGGAAAGACATCCCCGAGAACCAAACCGGAACTCTGCCAACACAAGGCCGGGTTACCCCTAACTGGGTAACTACTGACACGAGCACGCCATTCCCCGATCGTAAACGACCTTTCTCACGGGATCCCGAAAACCAACAACCACAAAGTAATAAATTCGTAGTAACCACATAGGTTAAATATCTGGGCTCCATACCATGATACCACCTCTATCCAGAAGGAAATGTACATACCCTAAAGGGTGCTACCCCTCATAACCTTGCCGCATCTTTCCTGTTTTGACCATTTCCGGGGTGTGAGGTTCGACGAAGTCACGTCCACAAAAACATACTTTGTACAAAAGCCATGCTTTGGGTCAACAAATGATCAACACAATGATCACCAAGATAGACGATCAAATAAACGATCCTATCACAATAATCAACACAATGATCATTTCAGCAACACTCAGCATGTCACATTACCAAATTGGGAATATATCGCTGATAACATTCAACTACATAACCTCTGAGCTCGTACGTCTCAGAGAAGGGTGTTAAGCTAAAAGAATAAATTCTTCGCCACCAACAGAAATATATTTGAAAGAAATCGGCTTTATATCTCAACTTGTAATGTCAGACATACAATCCATACAAGTCTGTTCCGGGATCGAACAAAACCGAAGGCACTTACAAAGAAGTCCTTGCAATCCGGATATTCACAATCCTGATCGGATTTCCCATCACTTAGGGAGTCTCTATACCGCTGCAAATCAGTGCAGAGACAATCGACAGGTCATCCTATCGCTCTCGCAAATACCGGGTCTTCAACACCGATCTTCAATGCAATTCACAACGACGTATCACATATTCGGAATGGGTTATACGACCACATGGTCCTTTCCCGGTTAACCCGAATAGTGAGCGCTTATTCAAAAATAAGTGTGGCATTCACATTCAAACAAATCACATCAATTACCCATTCAAAGGGAAATATTGATAGTCGGTTATTGAACTATCACTGGATATGCACACATCACCAGTTTCCAAATAATTTTCCAAATTATTTATTTTCCAAAATATCTTCACTAGATATATAATTTTCAACACTTCAAAAATAAATCAATATTTATTTTTAAACCAATTTCACTTTCTTTTATAAATTCCTTAGTGAATTTACATTTCACAATATATATTTATATACGTTTTCAATTATCCATTTTCAATTTATCTTCAAAAAGATAAATTCTAAATATCACTTCATATTGGAAAACAATTCCATACTTATTTAATAAGTAATTTACAAATTTTATTTATTTTCACCCTTGGAAAATATTCAATATACTTAAATCGAAATAAGTATATATTTCATTCTTTAAGGAAATCATTCTCTTAAACATATTTATTTGGGCCAAAACGAATGTTACGTAAAACATCGTTACGACAACCCAAAATCACTAGTATAGGGATTCGAAATTAAAATAGATATATAAATCCCAATACTATACAAAACATTTCATTTCGGAAATCATTTACTATAACAACAGTGTTATAGTCCATCATCTCCTTTTTTTTCTCGAAAACGTCTATTTCAACAATAAATGTTGAAATCTATGGTTTCTAATCTCAACACATTTTAAAACATCGTTAGATCGTTTTAATTCAATTTCAAATATCACATTCAAAACAATTTCTTTAACATCTTATTCACTATTCAAAAACGTGAATATACTACGTTAACACATTTCATCCTTTTATACATTTTAATTCAAAGGATTATTCACTATTCAAAAACGTGAATATAACTCCATTAATAGGTTTCAACAATTTTCTTATCAAAATAAGTCATTTGCGAATTTATAAAACAACGTTTATAAATTCCTTTATTAAACTATTCAATTCCATATCTCAATGATATACTAACAGTTCATCTTATAAGTTAAATGCTTATAATTTCTTTGTTTACAAAAATCATTCTTTTTAAACTTCATAATTATAAATCTTATAACTTATAAGATTCAATTATTTATCCAAAACCATTATTTTAATAACTTTACAAATTTTATAAACCTACTGTTTATAAAATTCTATTTATAACTTCACCGTTTATAATTCTATAAATTTCATTCATTTATGGAATTTATTTTCACTTCATTCAAACACTTATAAAAACTCATTTTATAATGTCCATATTTCAATTTATAAATATCCATTTATAAATCTCCTAATATAAATCAATTTATATTATTCTTTTAAAACGTCTTCAAATTCCTTTAAAAACTTCATCCTTTTGATTCATAAAATAATTAAATTTTATAAATCCTATATTTAAACTTTTCACAATAATTCTAAAATATCTCGATTTAACTATTTTATAAACTCAATAGCATCATATTCTCAAAAATCAGTTTTTAACTGTATTTCACAAAAATCATAATTTTTATAACATTAAAAATTATAACGTTTATTTATTTAAAATGGATCAATTCCAAAAATATAGTATATTTTCAAAAATCACTTTAAAATCATTTTAAAATTCCAAATTTGGTCCAATGATGCTACACACCAAATAGTCAATCACGACTACAACGATATCATATATCAATATGATAATCCATCAAATATCAAAATATCTGAAATCAAATAAATACTGTTGAGGAATCCAGTTGGATCCCTCCAACCTGTTTTCCTGCATCCAAAAACATTAGCACAATACCAATTCCGTTCCAGTACGAAATTATCGCGGTATATGTTCTTATTAAATATTATCCGCTTAATAACGGCGCAATAGGGTCTCATCCGCTAAACAAAAAATGCGGGAAATCAATAACTCCAATATATACATATGCCAATATATATATATTGCTATTATATATAATACCAATTTCACTGTTTATGAAATATTCGCGGTATATGTTTTTAATAAATAACATCCGCTTACTAACGGCGTATAATGTCTATTTTAACAATCAATAGATATTCATCAACATTCAAACATGCATTCAAATATTTTAAATCTAACTATCTAAAATAAAATCGAAACTGATTCGATTGAGTGAGAAGTTCTCACCTTGGTTTTAAATTCCGTTTTAGCGATTTATTTCGAATAAAATTAAACGGACGTTTAATTTTACCCAAAATTCTCACTAACTCTAAACGACTCCAAACCAACTCCATCGCGTAGTGCTCGTCCATACGATTCCAACGCAACTGGTTTCGCGCGTTTTCGACCTAGTATGAAAAAATTATGTATTTTACAAGTTTATACACGATTTATATAACATTTTATAACATAAATTTAAAATTTATAACCTAACTCAACTACAGCCGTGAGATTCAAATCCAACACCTCACGTTCATCTCCCCCAACCTCTCGTTCATCACGCACAACCCCTGGAGCAAGCCGAACCCATATAGCAAATTAGGGTTAAATTTTTCAACATCAATACTCGATTAAAACTCGATCAGATTGCTCCACCTCGAAGCTCACCACACTAGCTCCCCACGGCCAGAAACTTGGCGCACTCGGCCACCCCCTCTCGCGTGCGCACGAAGTTGAACGGCCACGTTTTGTACTCAAATTCCCATCAATCCGTGAAGCCATTCGCGATCTTGACCGTTGATATTAAAGATCTCTCTATGCTCTACAATCTTCCAGTTAGAAGTTATTCGATTCGATGCATGGTTTAGAAGATTTGGAGGAAAGAAGAAGAGACATTTTCGGCCATGGATGAAAGCTACTGGCGGCTAGCTTTAGAATTAGGGTTTTAAAATTTTTTTATATATTTTTTTTGTGAATTTAGGGTGTATTTATAGAGAAAAATCGATCGACACTATTCATCCGGAAATTCCGAACTCCGATTTACGCGCCGAAACCGACGTACCTAGGGTTTATCCCGCGTTTCGGACACAATGGAACAGGTTTCGAAAGCTAATTCGGACATCTGTGTGAGTTATGGCTATAAACGCTCAATTTGAATTAAACCGATTTAAGCGATTTTCTAGGCGTTTTAATTTGTACAGGACAAACGGTAAATCCAATTGACTTGAAATTTGAAACCTTACAATAATATCATATTACGGATCCGATAAAACTGGTTTCGTCGAAATCCGAGACTTTTTGAAAAATGGCTATTTTCACTCGTCAAATTTAAATTAAAAATAAATCGATGCGTTTCGAGCTGCCACGATCAAACGATAACTCCGATTGACACGAAAATTGAAATCCGGTAATAACTAACCATTACGGATCCAATGAAACTGGTTTCGTTCAATTCTGAGACTGTTCAAAAATTGACTATTTTCACTAGTCGATTTTAATATTAAAATATTCAATTTTCACAAATTAACTTTTAATTCGATTTTAAAAGTTCTAAAATATTGTTCTAACTCCAACATGATAAAATAAAATTTTACAAATCATTTTCAATCATATTTAACTCAATTTTCAATTATTTCCATAATTTAACATATTAAATTATCGATTTAATTATTTCAAATAAATCCAATAATTCAAATAAAAATTTATTTGACTTATAAATTCACTTATTAATATTTAAAATTAATTAAATATTCATATTTTAATTAATAAAAATTCTGGGTCGTTACATATGAGCACACCAGGAATTTTTATACTTGTTCGAACTTCTCGTTCTACGACCAGTCCCATACTTCCCTTTGAAATTTCTCACAATAACCCTCTCTTAACCCGGAGGAATAGGTATACAACACCTGAACAACCGAACAGGATTTTTCCGCCTCTAACAACCGAAAGAGGACTTTACCCGCCTGAACAACCGAACATGACTTTTCCGCCTCTAACAATCGAAAGAGGACTTTACCCGCCTGAACAACCGAACAGGACTTCAACAATTTCAATAGAATTGCTTTGATACTATGTGTTCTTAATAACACTGATATGTCTTTGATGTACAGCCGTCCTATAATCTTTCCTCAAGTATATATGTGTATATAAAGATTTAGAAAGGAAAATATTGCTTTGAATCAAGGAATAAGTTAATTGTTTCATAAATTCAAGCAATATATGAAAATTGTGATTGCTTTTTAGAATACAGAGATAGTAGAAAGTAAGATCAGAAAGTAATCAGTAAATTGGTGATTTGTGAAGTGGATTTTGTGTGTCTATATAATAGTTAAAGAGATGCAACCGTTCATGAAGAATAATGATCAACAGAAGCATCCAAACCTCTTCATATTAGAACGTGACTCTTGGCAAAAAGAAGTGTCTATTCAGGAAAAATAACTGTTGAAAGAATTCATTCGACTGACCAAAAACGATCAATCAACTGAATATTCAAAGTTGTTTAAAAACAAAACGTTTTTGTGCACCTGTACAGGTTCAGTCGACTGACCTGACAGTCAAAGCACACTTCCCACATTTTGTAGAATTTTAAAGTGTTTTAAACAAACTTAATTACTTGAGGATAGATTTTAACATTTGCATGACTAAAAAACTTCAAGAGATCAACATAATATACGTAGTTTAGTAGCCTTGTCTCCTTTGTAGTTTGAACAACATACTTCTTTTTCTTTTTGTCGCTTATCCATATAGTATAGTTTATTGCTTTGTCATGAATCAAAATATGTGATTCGACAGTATGTTTTTGGTCGCTTTGCTACAGTACATAGTACAGACTGTTATATGAGTTGTCGTTTACTTATACATGCTAATGTGATAAGACAAAATAATTGGTTTCCTCTTCGTGATGATGGCCAGTAGGCTGTTGAAGATACTAGAGGATAGCTGAACATTGCTAAGGACTAGGGACCAAGCCATAAGATAAGGGGACAAACTGTGTTGATGCTAGGCTGAAGATGGGTCATGTTTGTGTCGATCTAGCCTAATGAGCTACCCGTTGAAGCCCCTTGAGTGGTGTCGACTAACAATGAACCTGGACACAATAGGTTGGCCTGGAGCTAGATTGGATGTGGATGGTCATGAATAAGCGAGTTGCTTTGTTGATGAAATTGAATGAGACTAAGGGACGCTAGTTGTGAAACGACGGAATAGGTTGCCTAGGACCGGTAGGAGGTAGGCTATGATGAAGCCGTGCAAAAGACAGGTCACGCTCGAGTCGGCCTTTTTTGGTGAGTTGGATGTTGGAGCCATCATGAATTTTTTTTGGAAGGCAGTGGCATTGAGTTGCCGAGTAAGTGGATGAGTTGATTGGGAGAAAGGCTGAATGTGGCTCGATCGAAGATTCATTGGGCCAGTTTTGATTGGGCAGGGTTCTGTTTTAATCGGCTTGCTAACTATACTTGCAATAAAATTAAGCAAGGGCCTCAACCACATATAGTGAATGTCATACACACACAATGTTAACCAGTATCCCCATAATATAACATACATAATATCATAATATATGAGACATATCTCTATTGAATGTGACCACGATTGACGTTTTATTTGGTTGTGATTCATTCTTAAGTAGCACACTTAGTATTCATCTACCAAATATGAATTGATCATAGTTTACTTATATAGCCCATTGGGTGTAGAATACACTCTATCAAACACTAAGTCAATACTAAGGAACGACATGTAGTTCCCCTCGACCTGGAACATAGTTTATTTATATAACTTTTTGAGTGTAGAATACACTATATCAGACGCTGAGTCGATTCCAATGAATGACATGACATTCCCCTTGACCCATAACATAGTTTATTTATATGACTCGTTGAGTGTAGAGTACACTCTACAAGACGTTAATTCGATACCAAGGAATGATATATCGATCCCCTCAACTAGAACATAGTTTATTTATATAACTTGTTGAGTGTATAATGCACTTTACCAAACAACGAGTCGACCCCAAGTAATGGCAAATCATTCCCCTTAACCTAGAGAATATAGTTTATTTGTATAACTCATTGAGTGTAGAATACACTCCACCAAATGCTAAGTCAACACCAAGAACCGACATGCCATTCCCCTTAACCCAAAATTATGGATGCCTGCACATGACCTATTTGTTGTACTACTCACTATTTCATAGGCATCTTCATCTCTCCTAAATATACTGCATGCTTGTCATCATTGGTGTGCTCGTATAGCAGGTCATTGGACCGATGAAAAATAAGCCAGAATGTCGCTCGATCCGAGCTAGGATGGATCTATTCTATCTAATATCTCATCTCGTTTGATCAATCCATTATATTTAACATGTTCTTGTCGTGACAATAAACCCTCCTAACTGTTGTTTAACTTGGTGTCACTAAGGTTTATTAATATGATTCAGCATTCATAAAACATTATATATATTGTAGTTCGCATCAAAATCATAGATAAGGTGTACACATAGCATTATCAGAAAGATAATAAACATGACATCTTTTAGAGTATTGTGTAATATCACTCTTTGCATGGCTTAATCATAGCATACAAATATTTACAAGATATGGTCTTATAAGAACGAATTATATACAATGAACATTTAGCCATAACTCGTGCATAACAAACATTTCTCATCCATGCATACTTCTGAAGGTGTATAGGATCGTATATGGCTAAACTATATAACAGTATATAAGCAGCTATCAAATAAAATAAAGTAAAGTAAAAATAAGCACACCAAAATTTTTATACTAGTTCGACCGTCCTGCGTCCAGTCCTAGAATCTCCTATTTCGGCTTTTACTCATTAACACTCTCACTTTGCTTGGAGGAATATGTCTTACACTTACCTGAGTCGCTGAACAGATCTTTTACACTTCTTAGTAGAATACAGATTTTGGCAGTAGTCGTTTCATTGATACACTAATTTTCCTAATATGGTACAAGTTCCTATAACTCATAAGAACAAATATGTAACTGAATGAACGAGAATTTAGGATGTAAGAGAAATTAGAGAATTGAATATTGATGAGGATTGGTTGCTGATTTGAGAACATAGAATAAAATAAGTTTTGTCAGAAATTAAATAGAAATCAAAGAGTGATTGATTATTCAACTACATGAAAAATACACTTATTTACCGGTTTAAGGGGTTTGATCAAAAGGAATATTATCCCTCCATTGTAGAAGGTTGTAGCTGAAGGAGAAGAAAAGTTGCATCCGTTTGGAGTGGAAAGTTATGTAAAATTCATTTGTGGAAAAATAACTTGAAGTGTTCACCGGTGCAGCGGTGGGCTTCCATTAGTGGGCATTTGTGGTCTTGTTTTCTAGATGTTATTTTAAAATTTAAATATATATGTATAATTTGTTTTGGCGATTTTTTGAAATATGAAATAATTTCGTAACATTCTTGTGAGTTTTAACATCATATAACTAAGACAATACAACTCACAATCCTATATTCTTTAAGTTCTCTTCCAATTGCTTCCAATCAACGATCTTCAAAGCTTGAGTGCGTTTCTTTTCTCCCCTTTTGAAGTTGTAGTAAAACTTCTTCGACTAGTGCATTTGAATCTCTAATGTGGAGTTGTCATTAAAATCGAGAATCATAGTCCTAACAACTTCATCCACATAATAGCATGAATTTCATTCAAGTTACATTGGAAAATAGTATATTCCAAAAGAGAGAAAACTTTATCCATAAAGGAATTATTTAAATAAATATTCCAAAACTCAAAATCTTCAAAACCTCTCTTTATTGTGAACTTCTAAATCATACATATGTACATACATACATACATACATACATATATGTTAATAACCTCGTTTAAGAATTTTTTACTTAAGAATGTCAACAATATGCATCCATTTTAGTAATTAGAAAGGCATATATACCCACTTAGAGATGAAGAAAATTTTGAAACAATTTAAACACCAAGAACATATCAATCTGCACTTATGTGCTTCTGTAAAAGAACGATTTGACCCACAAAACATTATATTTTCACTAAATTTTTAGGAAACATGCACATATGAGTTGAGAAAATATCCAAATTTCATTATTTTAGAATTTTTTTCACTTTATTATGAATTTTTGATCAACCATCATTTTTAGATTGTATAATCCTCCTTTCGCTCTTAGTAAAAATTTGATCTATCAACTTGAAGCTTAATATTTTTGCCTTAAATTTGGAGGGGGCGAAGCCTTGATGGATCGGGAACAACATATCGAAATTTGGAAATTTTCGAAAAGTTATTGGATATTATATGAATTTATTAGCAAGAGGACTGCACACAAAAACACATCATATAGACATGCATTTGATTAAACGATTTCTATGCGCCATACAAACGCCTAAACCATAAACAAAACCATCATCCTTTTCACACAAATATTCATCAAAATCGAGCATGTACCAACATATAATCATCATGTAAATCTTCTTAAAGCAATATATAAGGCATGCACAAGCAAAGAAATAAGTTACACTCACTAGCCAATGGGGTTGGCTTAGTTGGTTACTAGTTCAGATTATGAGATTAAATGCTGTGAGTTTGATCCTCGAAATCAACACTTGTTGTCATTAATGAACCACGCTAAAAAAAGTTACACTTACTTATACTCAATACGAAGCTATGATTTCCTCCTCTTTGTTTCTAATTTTCAAAGAATATTGTTGGAGATTTCATAAATAATTATTTACCATTTACATTTATGGTTTCGCTAGTTATCTTATTTTCCTATCATTTAATTACTTAGGTTCCAATTAATCTTGATATAAATATCAATCATATATTGTCAAATTAATGAATCAATTCATCAACAAAGATGTACTTAATAGCTATTTGTTTCTTCTTCTTCGCTTTCCCTTTCTTCTTTTCTATTTTATTTTGTTTTCTTCAATAATTTCAATATGGTATTAGAGTAGGTTTCAACCTTGATTAAAGATATATGATTTGATTTATCAAAGCATCTCCTTCCTCATATCTCCAAAAACCACTACTTCATCATCCATACCTCAAGATTTAAAACCTTCACATCCAAGCCATTGAACTTCCACAAAAATGTTATTGTACTTGCAAAATAATTTATGACTGCAGTTCTCATTCCAGATTCCAGTTCTTCTCTGATTGGCATTATTCTTTCGGCAATAACATTAATGAATCCTGGTTGGAATTAATCTTTCTATCCCATGAGAATCTCCTTATTCCTATTCTCTTTTTTCAGATTAATACTTAGGATTTTTGTTGGAATTAATCTTCCAACCTTGATTGGAACTCCGCTTCTAGTCCTATAGGAATTTCGTTATTCCAATTTTCTCTTCTCGGATTTCGACTCCAGATTTATGATTCATTATTATTGTCGTTATAGACAGTTGCCTACTAGTCAGATCTAAACTAATATTTGACATTACACTCTCCAACAACACTTGAAACCATTATTTTGCACCATTGGATGGTTCAAATGAGATTGCTGACTTTAGATTCATTTTTTTTCCATCGTCATTTTTGACAAACTCCGATTGTTATACATCTTGAGTTTGAAGGGGATGTTAAAGAATATTGTATGATATTTCATAAATCATTATTACCAATTATTTTTACGGTTTCCCTAGATATATTATTTTCCTATCATGTAATTACTTAGGTTCCAAGTAATCTTAATACAGATAATAGTCATGTATTGTCAAATCAATGAATCAAGTCATCAATAAAGATGTAGTCCTTGATAGCTATTTGTTTCTTCTTCTTCTCTTTCCCTTTCTTCTTTCCTATTTTATTTTGTTTTCTTCGGTAATTTCAACACCAATATCCCAAAATTCCCATTTTAATTTTCTAACCCGACCTAAATTGTTGATTAAATTTCGAATTTAATCATAATTTTAACGAAATTAGAGGTTAGGAGGTGTGAGTATAGAGTTAGGAACATATACCTTTCATTTGTCGCTTATTATTAATTGAAAAAGAGGGATTTTGCTTAAGCTTTATGGAGAATCCATTATTGAGGATTTTTGAGCATTAAACTATGTTTAAGAAATGAAAATTAAGGAGATAATATCTCCTTTGGCTGGCCTAGAAAAAAGATTGGGTTTGGGCTTTAAATTACACCCAAAATGGCTCATTTCACTAGAAATTTGCAATTTATTTTCATACAAACATTATTAAACCTTTAATCATGTTTTAACTTCCTTTCAACCATATAAATGATTTCCAACTCATAAAATTATTTTTTCCCACATTTTGTTTAGCTTTAAAATAACGTTTTCTATGGCCAAATTCCATTTTTACCCATCGGAAAATATTTTTATATACTTATTCATCGAAATATTAATGTATTCCTTTAAATTTTATTCATAAAATATGAATTTTAGTTTACTTTAATCCATAAAACATATTTCAACCTTCTAGTATGGAATCTATTTTAATATTTGGTATTTAATACAATATTTGATTAATTTCCACAAAACAATTTCAAACAGCGATTTAACCAAACTTAGTTCAAATAAATTCCCAAAATAATATTTTCAACCTTGTTTATCAAATATTTAACCCTTTACATCATTTAAATTATTTTATAAAATTTTAAACTATAATAATCCTTAATTCTACTTATTTTCAAAAATCCACATCTTTTCTTAAAATTCTCAATTTAATCTAAAAAATGTATTTAATTATACTTATTTTATTATGCTCCTAACTGGGTTGTTCCAAAAAGCATGATTAATTTCATTAATAAAGTTACCACTTGAGAAGACACCTTGTAATGCTGAAATGAGCTCGTATTTTATAAGTTCACAGTGATTTTAATAGAACTTTGACCTAAAGCCATCAGAACCTGGACTACTTTCTTCACCAATTTAAAAAGTGTTTTTTTTAACTTCCTCAAGCGTGACTTTCTCTTTAAATTTCTTCCTAGCATTTTTTGTTAATTTTTTTTTACAAGTTACATTTGGAAAATTTGAAATGTTTCAGCAGAATTATATAAATTTGGAAAATAATCAAATGCTGAGTTGATAAGATTATTCTCATTAGTTATGATGTTCCCATTTGCATCCATTTAAAAAAACTGGTACATTAGTCTCATTCATGAAGCTGGTTTATTTTTACTTTTTCCCTGTTCTTTGTAGCATGGCTATGCAATATTCTCTCAAGCAAATAAGCTGTCTTTATATTCTGAACTATCTATTAGTTTAAGGTACAAAGCTTTATTTATTCCCCTAAGTTCTCTAACACGTTTCTTAAAATGGTCCTCCTTTTGTTCCTATTTTTTAGAAATCTTGGTTTATTTCATTTTTTTAAGAATAGAAAAAGGGGTTTCCATTTACCGCTATTTTCCATGAGCTTTGAATTATGCCATTATACCCACTCATTTTTATCCATGCATTATTGAATTTGAATGGAATGTTTTTTCTGAATTTCTTCATCTACTTTGAATGTAATTAGCATATGTGAGTGGTCACTTGAGGTATGATAAAGAACTTTAGTTGCAGAGTTTGGAAAATTTACTTTGAAATTCAAAGTTGAAAAAATTCCATCTATTTTGCTATGTGTCGAAGAAATACTTTCCACCTTTCCATGTGAAATAGTTGCCAACGTACTGAGATTCTTATAGTCCTACAGTTGCAACGGTTTCATAGAAATCCTCACCGTAATTTAATTGTTGTTATTAGACCCGATTATATCATGATCGTACAAGGCACAGTTAAAATCTCCAGTCATAACCCATGGAATGTTTATTTTAGTAGATGCATCGATCCTTTAAATAAGGCCACATTTATGTCTTTGCACATGATTGTGAAGACTATGCACCACTGTTATGAAAATGCCCATTTCCCCTTTATTTTGAAGTAGCGACGTGATGATTCAGTTACTGTTAGATAAAACACTACTGTTCCATTCCATATGATAGGGTCCCAAAGAATAATTATTTCTCTTATTGTTTGCATCTTTGGTGTATGCATATGCCCATTATGGTTTAATGTTTTTGATAAATGAACTAATGACATTCTCATCCAATTAATGCTCAAGTTGTTGGGATCCCTCCTTAATTGGAGAGTTTCTAAAAAATTCTAGATCTTTCTAGAGAAGTATAAAATTTTATAGAATGTTCTGGAGAACTCTCTAGAAGCTTGTGGAAGAGTATGGAGCCCTCTGTAATATTCTGGAGATGTGTGGAAACTTTCGGAACCTTACGAAAGAGTATGGAAGGATGTAGAAGGGAATAAAAGAGTGTAGAGATTCCTAGAGAGTGTGGAGCATTCTAGAGAATCAATCTCCACCCTTGGATACAAGTAATCTCCATCATTCTTTGTGGAAGATAAGTAGTATAAATAGGGGTAGGAGCCTTCATTCTTAACCATCAATCAATCAATCAAAAAAAATCAATAAAGAATTATGAAAGAGAGCCTCTTTGAGAGAAAAAGAGAGATAGTTTGGGAAATCTCTATCCTCAAGCTTGAGTGAGCCACCTAGCATGAGTTGCTTTTTTAATCATATTCTTATAATCCTATTATTCTTTGGTATAGTGGAAGAATCTTTATATTGAAGAATTATAAACTCTTGTGCTCCCATTACTACTTTCAATATTAAAGTGCCTATCTTAATTTCACGAAGCATGAAATCCCAAGATTTCCCAACAGTGGTATCAGGGCCAGGTTCATCCGTAGCCATAATCAAGCTTGTGTAAGTTCAAGATGAAGGATAATGTCGCTCATGATGGAGACATGTTCAAGCTTATAGCCAACAACTACTCCTATTAGAAGCCGATGATGGAGGACTACTTGTATTGCAAGGATTTGCATGAGCCCAAGGACAAGGTATAAGAAAAGAGTGATGCTCAGTGGAACTACTGAACCGGAATGCTGTTTCTATGATCCGTAAGTGCATTGAAAAAACTCTCTTCGAGCATGTTTCTACTTATACAAATGCTTATGAATTATGGACAAAACTTGAGTCCATGGTTCGGAAGAAAACGCCTTGTAACAAGGCTAATTTAGTTCGACGGTTGGTGAAGTTGGAGTATAAGGATGGTCATAGTATGATTGAGCACTTGAATAATTTCAAAGGGCTCGTAAATTAACTAACAAAAATTGATATGAAGATTGATGATGAGTTACAAGCCCTTCTACTCCTTAGTTCCTTATCGGAAAGCTGGGATACACTCGTAGTTACACTTAGTAACTCAGCTCCGGAAGGAAAGCTAACCATGAATACCATCAGTGATAGTCTTCTTGGTGAAGAAGAAAGAAGAATGGAACGAGGCGAGTCTATCCATCCCGAAGCAAATGTTGTTGAGAATCAGGGTAGGAATGAAACTCGTGGACGTAGTAAGAGCCGAGATCCGCATCAATCTCAAGGTAGATCCAAGTCACGCTCGAAGATTGCATGCTATTACTGTGGAAGGATGGGTCACAAGAAAATGGAATGTCAATCCTTCAAGAAAGACCAAAAGGCCGGTGATGTTAAGCCAAACCAAATAAGCCCAACGAAGAAGCAAGAAGAGAAGAGTACTATTGCGATAGTATTAAAAGAAGATCTGCTATATCTCGTTAGTGAAGGTAACATTCTAAACATTGCTTATGATGAGAATTCTTGGATTGTTAATTCTGGTGCATCCTTCCATGTTACCCCACATAAAAGCTTCTTCTCATCCTACCAAAGTGGTGATTTTGGTACATGGCAAATGGGAAATCAAGATAGGAGAAAGATCGTTGGGATATGAGACATCATTCTGACAACAAGCACCGGGTGCAAGCTTGTTCTGAAAGATGTGAGGCATGTTCCGGCCATCGCTTCAATCTTATCTCCATTGAAAAGCTAGATGTGATGATCTGATGAGTTACGTTGGTGAAGGAAAGTGGAAGCTCACCAAAGGAAGTCTGATAATGGCTCGAGGAAAGAAGGTAGGATCATTGTACATAATGCAAGCTAAGCTCTGCAAAGGAGAGGTAAATATCACCATCTATGATATGGACACATGGCATAAACGACATGGGCACATCAGTGAGAAGGGTCTTCACATACTCGCTCCGAAACAACTCCTCCCTGATGTAAAAGGTAAACCACTTGATCCTTGTGCTCATTTTTAGCTGGAAAACAACACAGAGTTGCTTTCCAAAGATCTTCTTAGCCTACAAGGAGAAAAAAACATTCTATACCTCGTGCACACTGACGTATGTTCGATGTCTGAGAGATCCATTGGTAGTGCTTTACATTTTGTCACATTCATTGATGATCATTCAAGGAAAGTGTAGTTGCACTTGTTAAAATCAAAGGATCAAGTGCTTGATGCCTTTAAAAAATTCCATGCTCTAGTGGAGCGTGAGACTGGATGGAAGATCAAGTATGTACGATCAGATAATGAAGGTGAGTATAGAGGTCCTTTTGAAGCCTACTGCAAGAAATATGACATTAGGCTAGAGAAGACTCCACCTAAGATACACAATTGAATGGGCTAGCTGAGAGAATGAACCGTAGCATTGAAGAAAGAGTTCGTTGTGTGCTCTCTCATGCTAAGTTACCCAAATCATTTTGGGGAGAAGCTATAATGACCATGGTTGACATTGTCAATCTCACACCACCAATTCCTTTGGATGGGGCCATCCCAGTGGAAGTTTGGATGGGTAAGAGGGCTTCATACAATCATCTCAAGGTGTTCGGGTGTAGGGCATTTGTTCACATCCCCAAAAATGAGAGAGCTAAGCTTGAAGCAAATACAAAGGAGTGTATCTACCTTCGTTCACCCAAGGATGAATTTGGGTACCGGCTCTGAGATCCAACTAACAAGAAGATTGTTCGTGGTAGAGACGTTGTATTCTTCGAAAATCAAACAATTAAAGATATCAAGAACTTAGAGAGGCTAAGATTGAGAAGCAATAAGAACACTGAACCTACTCTAGCTCGACATGAAGACAATAACAAACAAGAAAGTAGTGATGCTGAAGATCATGAAATTCATGATGAATCAGCTCAGGAAGAACCTCAATCTAGCACTCCAACTGCACCAGAGCCGAGATGATCCTCGAGGGACAGAAGACCATCCACCCAATACAACATAGAGGAGTACGTTATGCTTACTGATGAGGGGTAGCCTCAAAGCTATAAAGAAGCAATAAGTGATTATCATAAAGAAGAATGAGGAATAGCCATGTAAGAAGAAATGCAATCCTTGCATATGAATAACACATATGAACTAGTGGATCTGCTAAAAGGGAGAAGAGCTTTGAAGAATAAGTGGGTGTATAGAATCAAGACCGAAGAGAACTATTCAAAGCCTCGCTACAAAGCTTGGTTAGTCGTCAAAGGATTCAGACAAGAAAAAGGTATCAATTTGGAAGGGATATTCTCTCCCATGGTAAAGATGTCATCCATCCGAGTTGTCCTTGGCCTAGTAGCCATGCAAGATTTAGAGATTGAATGACTCAGTGTCAAAACAGCATTTCTTCATGGTGACCTAGAGGGAGAGATCTACATGGAGCAGCCTGAGGGATTCAAAGTTTCGGGCAAAGAAAATTTAGTATGCCGCCTCACGAAGAGTCTATACGGGCTTAAGCAAGTACCAAGACAATGGTACAAGAAGTTTGACGCATTCATGGAAGAACATGATTTCAAAAGGACGAAAAGCGATCATTGTGTTTCACAAAGAGATATGTAAGTGGTGACTTTCTCATACTTCTGCTCTAGTTGATGATATGTTAATTATTGCTCAAGATCGCATAAAGATAGCTGCTTTAAATAAAGATCTAAGCAAGAGCTTCGCCATGAAAGATTTGGGACCGGCTAAACAAATCCTTGGGATGGGAATAACTTGTGATAGATTAAAAAGACTGTTATGGCTATCCCTAGAAAGATACATTGAGAAAGTGTTGGAAACATTCAACATGCACAAATCAAAGCCGGTTAACACTCCACTTGCCGGAAACTTCAAGCTAAGTTCGGAGCAGAGTCCGACAAGTGAAAAAGACATGGAGGAAATGAAGAAGATACCATACTCTTCTGTAGTAGACAGTCTCATGTATGCAATGATATGCACAAGACCAGATATTGCCTATGCAGTTGGTATTGTCAATTGCCTCTTGGCTAACCCAGGGAATGAACATTGGGTTGCAATCAAATGGATCCTTTGATATCTATGTAGAACTTCCAAAAGATGTTTATGCTTTGGAAAAGAAAACCTGTATTAGAAGGATACACAGATGTAGACTTGGCCGGTGACATTGATTCAAGGAAATCAACATTAGGATGCTTAACTACTTTTGTAGGGAGGCTATTTCGTGGCAATCAAAGCAGCAAAAGTGTATTGCATTATCCACTACAGATGCAGAGTATATCGCAGCTACCAAAGCTTGCAAGGAAATGTTGTGGATAAAGAACTTATTACATGAGTTGGGAATAGATCAAAAAAAGTATGTCTTGAAGTGTGGCAATCAAAGTGCAATTTACTTGGCAAAGAATTCAACATTTCATTCCTGCACAAAGCACGTTGATATAAGATATCATCGGACCTGAGAAGTCCTTGAGGAAAAGCAAATACATCTTGATAAGTTTTACACAGATGAGAACTGGTCTGACATGATGACCAAGTTAATACCAAAAAAGAAGTTTGAAGATTGCTGTCAAGGCGCCAGTTTTCTACTACCTCCAATTAAGTCGGGAGGGGAAGAATTGTTGGGATCCCTCCTTAATTGGAGAGTTTCTAGAAAATTCCAGATGTTTCTAGAGAGTATAGAATTTTCTTAAACTTTCCAGAGAAATCTCTAGAAGCTTGTGGAAGAGCGTGGAACCCTCTGGAATATTCTAAAGATGTGTGGAACCTTTCTAAACGTTACGGAAGAGTATGGAAGGATGTAGAAGGGAATGAAAGAGTGTAGAGATTCTTAGAGAGTGTAAGGCATTCTAGAAAATCAATCTCCACTCTTGGATGTAAGTAATCTCCACCATTCATTGTGGAGGATGAGTAGTATAAATAGGGGTAGGAGCCTTCATTGTTAACCATCAATCAATCAATCAAAAAAATCAATCACGAATTATAAACGAGAGTCTCTTTGAGACAAAAAGAGAGATAGCTTGGGAAGTCTCTATCCTCAAACTTGAGTGAGCCACCGAGTGTGAGTTACTTTTGTAATCATATTATTGTAATCCTACTATTCTTTGGTATAGTGGAAGAATTTGCATATTAAGGAATTATAAACTTTTGTGCTCTCATTACTACTTTCAATCTTAAAGTGCATATCTTAACTTCACGAAATGGGAAGCCCGAGATTTACCAACACAAGTAAACCTACGAAAGAAGGTTAGAGTCTATTTATGTGCTCTACAACGTCGTATTTCCTTATAGGGGAATTAACTCCCCTTACGTTCCATATAAGGAATGTCGTTTAATTTTCAGCATTTGCATTTCCAATAGTTTTAGAGCTTCTAAGGGATCCAATCACTTTACTCTGCCTGCTCTTACATGCTTTTCATTTTATTTGTGAAACAACGTTGGACCATGTTGGATTTTCGATAACTTTGCTTGAAGTGGCTTTGCATTCAAAAGCATTTCCCTCAGTTCTGTTTCTTCAAGTAAGTATGTTCGGAATATATGCATTATCTGCTTTATCAGTACATACTTTGTTGTCATTATCACTGCTTATTACTACATCAGTCTTTGCTTCATTTTTCTTCTGGTCTTTGCAATGTCTTTCCTACTTTTACTTGCTGAGTTCAAAGGCAATTTGGTGGAATCCTTAATAGACTGCTGAGGAACTGTCGCTGCATTTGCACCTGGACCATGTGTTATTGTGCCTGCATCTGAACTTACTACGTCAGACCTGATGAGTCTACATTTCTGCTGTATTCTGCTTTATAATTTGTGTTATGACAGGCATATTAATATTCAATTTGTAAAGATGTGTCTAAATTGATGTGTTTGAACTATAACCGTGTATATCGATTTATATTTTGAATCACAGTCTGATTTTGTGTGCTTGTATGGATTTCAATTTGAGCCTGCTGGTTTTGTTTCATATTTTGATTCACTGCCTAATTTTTCAAGCTAGTTTGAACTTCGTCTTGTTTCATAGCAGTACTGTCAGAGTTAATGTCATTATGCTGCACTGGATTTATTTGAATATTAGATTCGTTACTCTATGGGATCCATATTTTTGAAATGGTGCAACACTTTTCCACATGACCAAACAATTCACAATTACTGCACTTGTTTGGTCGCCATTCATATTCAACATCCTGCCATATCAGGTTGTCATTTTCGTTTATAATTGGAACATCTTTAGGAAATGAAAAATCTAATCTGACAAGAGCGTAAGATGTTCTTATCATGCCTTGAGTGGTCTGATCTATTTGATAGGATTTCCAATTAACTGATACATTTTCACATTTTGCCTTTCCAAATTTAACAATACAAAATCCATTGTCTTTTGAGAAAATCTTAAATTCCCCTTGGGTCTTCCAAACCCCATTAATATACACTTTGAAAAGTGATAATAGAGTTTGGAGCTCATAACCTTGTTCCATTTTAATCTAACATTCTCAATCATTTGTTCGGACATCTTAGCGCATTTCATAAAGTTAAAATCAGTTGGGCTATAAAATCGTATTGGAGAGAAGATTGAAACTTCACTTTCAGTTAACAAGTCCCTCCATGCCCTAGGATTATTTGTCTTGGTTCTGCCAAGATTTGGTTATGCTTTTGTGGCATGAGGGTTATGTTACCTTGCGTTGGGATTAAATCAAAAACTTTGAGTTAAGAATGTAATATTTGGTTTGGTTCCACCTGGAGTGAAGATCCAAATGACCGCATGTACCCTTTCTATTTCCAGTAACATGTGCATTATATTTCTCTTTTTTCTATATGAGACCCAGGTAAAACCTTTCGTATCTATTGAGAAAGATGAATTTGAGGAGTTGCGTGAGAAGTTAGCAGCATCAAATCAAGATTTTTTCTTGAGACGGGAGAGGAAGAAGCCCTAGTCGTCGCTATTAGAAACCCTCTATTTAATGCTTTTATGATAATATAAGATGAACATAGTTGATATTAAGGTTGTTAGGACTATTTAGGTTACATTTGATGATAGTTAAAATATGTATGTTCGATTATAATACCATATTACATCCTAAAGCTAATGGCTATAAAGGGCTAAGTTGCGTTTCATATATGTATATGTGTATGTGTGCACGCACACACAAAACTCATGATCAACGTAGGATTGCTCCAATTGTAATTTACTTGCTGGAAAAATTCTTCATACTCTTGGATTTGACACCTTGAAGATGTTTGCTAAAATGGTGAGAAGGTTTCATGGTTGGGCCTTGTATTGAAGTGATTTAGGTCTAAATTGTGTGGACAAGATTCCGTTTGATAGGTTTTACGGGTACATGACCTATGGTTAAATTTGTAATTTGTTATAAATTATTAACTCTATAATAAAATCTCATTCGAAATAAAAGGTGTGTCAATTGATTATATATTTGTTGCATTATGATATGTTAATTAATTATATAATTTAAGTATTTAAATAGAAAATCATTAAATCATATGTTATGTGATAATAATTACAATGTGTTGTAATCATGAGAAATTTATCACATTAAAAATAACATATAATTTTAAATATTCCTTTTCAAGATGTTTCGAGATGAGATATCGATATATATGTTGAGACTAGAATATGTGACGCTCTCCAAAAGTTTGACAGTGTATTACTCATGCTAGTTGGAGGCACCAAGGGGTTACGTACTATGGAATGAGCCATTTGAGAGTTTTTATTAGTTAATATAACCAAGGTCAAATAGAGGATTTCGAAATGATGATATTGCACAGTTCCATCGACTTGAAAATACCGTGAAACTTCAGTGTGGACACTCCATTTTAATTATAGTTAAATCATGGTATGTCAATCCATCGAGCGATCATTGTTGGATCTAAGTAGAAGCATTAAAAGTGAAATACTATTCAATAGAGAACTCGTCTCCTCGGTTATAACGCGTTAGTATCATGGTCAGCATTAGTCAACCCAAAATTTGAGACTCTAGCCAAAGCAGTACGACTTATAATAATAATTATTGAACCGAGGATTTTTTGTTTGTGCTAATTAAGTTGAATTAGGACGATATTGGAATTTTGAAAAAATCAGATTCCATAAGTCCTAAAGTGATATAATTTTGATGAAAAGAATTGATGCAAATAATCGTTACTACTGGGTACAGCTTATAACAGTGAAATTGAATTTTATATTTGAAAGATGTATAAATAATAAATTTGGTTGAAATGTCACATCAACAACTAAGGTGATGTGTGAATGTTAATTTTCGAATTGTTCAATATTAATCGCTAATTGAATTTATAACTTTAAGTTGTATAACGCAATGATGGATACTTTGAGAAACCACATGATTTAACTAATTTATAATCGTTGTAAATTAGTTCATATTTATGAAATATTAATTATTATATTCTATTTGATGTTTTAATGCCATTAGTATTTAATGAAATGCATATAAATAAAAGTTATGTATGCGCATATCGATAAAATATTTAAATTTGCTTTAAACAATAATTAATTATTAAATGGGTTTAGGATTTTTGAAAGTCTAATTATGCTCCATCCTGTCCGGCCATGCATGGATTGAGGGAAGGGTTTGATTAGATTGAGAATTTATGAAGAATTAAAGAGGGTAGTTTTTTTTAAAGAAGAACTGTAAATGTTTCAGTTATTCGATAAAACAAAATTTTCATTCATTCATTCATTCTTTCTCACAATCAACTTTCAGGCTGTCCTCATATCTTCTTTTTTGCCGAAAATACATGGCTCCAAAGCCATAAAAGTTCCCAAAAATAGAATCAAACGAAATCAAATTAACACAATGTGGTGTTTGTCTCTGGATCGTTGCAAAATCCAAAAGCTGATTTGGTCAAATCAAGGAGATATTCTTAACTCAATGTGTATTCTTTTGGCTACATCATAAGTTACTTATCCCATCTCTTTTAATATATGTTACATGATGTTTGAATAGTTTAGATCCCATATATGTACATCTCATCATGATTATATGTTACATCGTTTTAATATAGTTTTGATCTCATATCTTATACAACAAATTTATATATGATTATGTTGTCCAATCTATTGCTTGCTATTGTTTAGAAGTTAAAGTTAAATATTTTTTTTGTAACATCCTAAAATTTACCGTTTTAATTGTTAACATTTAATTAATTTTAAATATTGAAATAATTTGTTTTTAAAGTTGAATAACTTGAATTCAAATATTGTGATTATTTAAATATTTGAATTGTGAATTAAATATTAATTAAATGGATTTAATAATCTTATTTAACTCCTTTTAATTAATAAATAATAACGGTGAACTCATTTTATAAATTTATTTGCAATAATAAATTGTTCGAATAAATAACAAGATAATCAATTGTTATAAAACAACTTGATTTTTAGTGACGTATTTTTAACGAATTTATTGGATTTTTCCATAATTTTTAATTTGAAAACTAATTATATTTTAGTTTGTTCTATTTTATGGCAAAGGAAGGTATTTTTGGAATCTCACAGAATAAAATAATCAGTGTATTTTATTGTTGATTTGTGATCGTGTCACATTTTGGTGCATGATCTTATTTTTATTTCCGTCGTCCGTGGCATGTACACAGATGGGATATTGTGTAGTAGAATACCGCAAAACCTTCTTTTGAGAACATTTTTAAATTAAGTCAAAATTCAAAAATTTTAAAACGGCTTGATATGATGGCTTGCTTGGAATGTTCGCTTAACTTTAGAATCTTAGTTTGCTCAAAATTTGCTTTAACCTGTGGAATGAGGAATTGACTTTGTTTTTTTAAAAATTAGATAAAAGAATTCAACACTTCACCATATTTTTCAATTGGTTTCCTGCCTCCTCGCCTTGTTTTATTTCCAGTTAACAAAGATAATGGATGCACAAAACAAAATTCAAAATAAAATGGTTTAGGACACAAAAAATATGAGACTTGTTACGTTGAGTTTGTTTTGCATAGATCATCATGTGGGTGCGTTCTTGGTGGTTTGCAGCATTGATTTCGTGGATGGCCATGTGTTGAAGGAGAGCTAGGGTTTGTGATTTTGAGTGTTATAGGAGACGATTGTTCAATCGGATTTTGAAGATGGATTTGAGATGGCAAAAGGCGTCGATGGTGCAAATTTGATCAGGTGCTCCGATCATTGTTTGGGAGTCACGTTCCGTAGGGTTTTGTGATTGTTTGTTAGCTCCAAGTCATAAGGTTGTGTAGTGAGCCAAGCATGATGGTGATGGGTCAGGCAGGTCGAGATCGAGGAGTGAAGGCCGATGGTGAAGTCCGTTCGTTGAACGGTGGCTTGGATCGATGTGTCATGGTGATATCATGCATGGCATGTACTGTGTTGGTGTGCAGGCATTTGTTTTGGAGGAAGACTGATTTTTCAATGATTTATAATGGGTAATTAGATGGTTAATGATAATTATTGAAAATTAATTAATTTAATTAATCTGATTTCTTCTAAATTTAATATCTTACTCATACGAGGTCGGATTTGGACGTTGTCAGTTACATTGGACTCGTAGAAATGTTAGCTACATGTTGGAATAGGTTTCATCGAATTTCGAGCAAGTGAAATTTTAGGCTAAAATTGAACGTCATTCGATTTTAGCCCAAATTGAAAAGCAAAAGCGTCAAATGGGATTACTATGAGTTTACTTACCTCTAAATAAATTATATGTTATCTATGTTACTATGAATCATTGTTGAATGCTTGGATGATAGTTTATGTTGTTGTTTGCATGTTTGTTTAGATTTTAAGTTTCCACTTGAAAAAGCGGATGACATAAATAACCATTATGATGCAGGTAACAAAAACAAAAGGAAAGTCGAAGTGTACAAGCGAATAGGTCACTACGGAACACTTTGAAATATACATTCATATTTGTGATTTACATAGGATTTTTGATAGACCCTAAGGGGTTTCTCGCTAATGTTAATTTACTTATATTATAATGTTGCTTATATTGTTGTTTGGTTGAAATATATGTGACATATTGTTTTGATTTGTATAGGTGTCGTTATAGCAATTATCACTATACCGTCACTAGTGAAGTGTCATCCCCTTAAACCTTTTATGTATTGAACTTGAGCTTGTATTTTACAAAATAAATGTTTGATCGTGTTTTTGCACTTGGAAAGTCGTTTAAACTATAATTTTAAATATTTTGAGAATTCTGAAATTAAGGGATATGATTTAAAATTTATAAAAAGAACTTATAAATTTATTTAATTATCTTTCATCATAATTAACGCTGCTTAAAATTGATAAAGAGATTGTAAATTTGATTTTAATTGTCTTTTGAGATAATTAATGTCAATTTAAATTTATAAAAGATATAAATTGGATTTAAATATCTTTCGGGATAACTAATGTTGTTTAAATTTATAAAGGTTATTTACCTCAAATATTTTGTAAATTCTTTTCAAATAGGTTTGTAAGGATTGTATAAGTATTTGAAAAGAATTTGTGCTTTAAATATATTCTTATTATTATGTAACTATAATAAAGTTAATTAATAAATTTATTAATGATGTTTAGGGTTAATTAATCATTTTAATAAATATGTCCTAAAGTTAATTAATCATTTTTGATAATGAAGTTTAAGATTAATTAATCATTTTAATAAACATCCTGGAATTTTAATGTTTTAATTCCTAATATTTAATTAATTTAAATATTGAAATAATTGGTTTTAAAAGTTAAATAACTTGAATTCAAATATAGTGATTATTTGAATATCTAAATTGTGAAAATATGAGTTAAATAGATTTAATAAACTTATTTAACTTCTTTAAATTAATAAATAATAATAGTTAAAACATTTTGTAAATTTATTTATAATAACAAATAGTTCGAATAAATAATAAGAAAATCAATTGTTATAAAACGACTTGATTTTTAGTGATGTGTTTTTAAACGAATTTATTGGATTTTAAATTAATTTTAAATTTGGAAAAAAAATATTTTTTCATTTTTCATATTTTACAGCAATGATAGTATTTTTGGGATCTCACAGAATAAATTAATCTATGTATTTATTGTTGAATGTGATTGTGTCGCATTTTGGTGTACCATCGTATTTTTATTTCTGTCGTTCGTAGTTGGTACTCAGACGGGCTATTATGTAGTGGGATACCGCAAAACCTTCTTTCCATACCTTTTTAAATTAAATCAAAATCAAAATTCAAAATTTGAAAATGATTTGATATGATGGCTTACTTGGAATGTTTGCTTAACTTGAGAATCTTAGTTTGTTTAAAATTTTGATTTAACTTATGGAATAAGAAATTGACTTTGTTTTTTAAATAATTAGATAAAAGAATTCAATACCTCACCATATATTTCATTTGGTTTCCCTCCTCCTCTCCTTATTTTATTTCCAGTTAACAAAGATAATGGCCGCACGAAACAAAATTCAAAATAAAATGATTTAGGTCATTAAAAAATATGAAACTTGTTCCATTGAGTTTGTTTTGCCTAGGTCTTCATGTTAGTATGTCCTTGGTGGTTGTGGAACGAATTTTTTGATGGCCGTGTGTTGAAGGAGAACTAAGGTTTGTAATTTTGAGAGTTATAGGCGACGATTATTGAATCGGAGTTCAAAGATGGGTTTGTTGTGGCAAGAGGCATCAGTGGTACAAATTTGTGGTGGGTTCGATAATTGTTTGGGAGTTGCATCGCCTAGGGTTTCGTGGTCATTAGCTCTAGGTCACAATGTTATGTAGTGAGCCGAGTGTGATGGTGATAGGTCAAGTAGGTCGAGATTGAGGATAGAAGGCCGAGGGATAAGTCCGTTCGTTGAACGGTGGCTTGGATCGATGTGTCAGGGTGGTTTCATGCACGACATGCACTATGTTGGTGTGTAGGCGCTTGTTTTGGAGGAAGACTGATTTTTCAATTGAGGAAGATGATTTGTAATGGGTAATTAGATGGTTACTGATAATTAATTTAATTAATCCGATTTATTTTAAATTTAATATCTTACTCATATGAGGTCGAATGTAGACACAGTCAGTTGCGTTGGACTCGTAGGAATATTAGCTAAACGTTGGAACTAGTTCTGTCGACTTTGGAGAAAGTGAAATTTCAGTCTAAAATCAAACTTCGTTCATTTTTAGACCAAACCGAAACGTGAAAGCACCAATTGGAATTTCTATGAGTTTACTTACCTCTAAATAAATTATATGATATCTGTGTTGCTATAAATTATTATTGAGTTCTTGGATGACAGTTTATGTTTTTATTTGGTTGTTTTTTGATTTTAAGTTCCCTCTTGAAAAGTGGATGACATAAATAACTGTTGTGATGCATGTAACAAAAACAAAAGGAAAATCGAAGTGTAGCAGCAAATAGGTTGCTACGAAACACTTTGAAGTACACATTCATATGTGTGATTTATGGGGTATTTTTGTAAAGAGACCCTATGGAGTTTCTTGCCAATATTAATTTTCTTATATTTTGATGTTTCTTCTATTGTTGTCTGATTGAAATATACGTGGTATATCTTTTTGATTTGTGTAGGTGTCGTTATGGCAATTATCCTTATATTGGAACTAATGAAGTACCATCCCTTTAAACTTTTTTGTATGTTGAACTTGAGCTTGTATTTTAACAAAATAAATATTTGGTTGTGTTTTTGCACTTTGAAAGTTATTTAAACTATATTTTCAAATATTTTGAGAATTTTGAAAATAAGGGATAAATGTTGATTTAAATTTTAGAAAAATGAGTTACAAATTTAATTAATTATCTTTCAAGATAATTAACGATGTTTACAAATTATAAAGAGATCATAAATTTTATTTTAATTATCTTTCGAGATAATTAATGTCGACTTAAATTTAAAAGGATTACAAATTGGATTTAATTCTCTTTTGGGATAATTAATGTTATTTAAATTTACAAAGGTTATTTACCTTAAATATTTTGTAAATTCTTTTCAAATAGGTTTGTAGTGATTGTATAAGTATTTGAAAAGAATTGGACATTTAAATATATTCTTAATTATTATTTAATTATAATAAAGTTAACTAATAAATTTATTAATGTTGTTTAAGATTAATTAATCATTTTAATAATGATGTTTTAAAGTTAATTAATCATTTTTCATAACGATGTCTAAGATTAGTTACCCATTTTAATAAATGATATTTAAAGCTAATTAATTGGTTTAAATATATGTGTTTAAAATTAATTATCGGATTTACAAAAGTGTTTTAAAGATTAATTAGTCAATTTAATAAAAGTGATTAAAGTTAATTAACTGATTTAATAAAGGTGTTTTAAAGTTGATTAATTGATTTATCAAAGGAGTTATAAGTTTGATTAATTGCCAATTGAGATAATTAATGTGGTTGTAAAGTTATTAAAGAATTATATCAATTATCTTTCTGGATGATTAACATTGTTTTAAATTTATAAAAGTACTTTAATTGAACTATTATCCTCTAGGATATTAAATGTTATTGAAATTTATAGATGATAATTTGTAAATGAGAAAACCATTTAAAAGGAATTGTTTGAAAATAAAGCTAAGTGTAAATTGGTTTGGATTTATAGTAAAAAATGTTTTAATGACATTTGCTTTTCACTCTTCTTTTTCTTAATACACTTAGAAGTATAATTAGCTCTATAAAAAGGAATATTTTAAAGAGCATTTTTAAGTGTTACAAATATTTGTGATGTGAAAAGTAAGCATAAGTCAGGTTTTAAAAAAATTAAAAGTTTGATTCGACTATGGAAAGGATAAGAAATTGAATTTTCATAAATGATATCGCTTATATGGAAGGAATTTAGTTATATTCGTAGCACTAAAAGTTGAGATATGAAAACTCATTTCTATTTCGAAGGTTAAAATTGTTGTCAAGGCAATGCTTAGAGGTAACATTATCTTAACCTATCCAGCTTCGTTTTCAACCGAGGGATAGTACAAGTTTGAGATCGATGAGTAGTGGTAATGGTTTGAGATTTAATTTCTGTATATGATCATTTTGATTATTCTCGATAGTTGATTTATTAAATATTGATTCAGGTTTCTTCTTTCTGTATCGTCAATTTAAGACTATTTGTTGCTCATTTGAGCATTGATATCTTTTGCCAAAAAACGACTAAAGCCATAAAGCGAATAGACATCAAGCTATGGAGGGTTGCTCTCATTAGGGTATCTTCACATCTACTCTTGATTGTATTTAGTGGTATGCATGCAGAGATGTGAAATACTTAGATTCTCAGTAAGGTTAGCGGGGTCCATCTTGTAAATTTCTAAGAGAGTCGCAGGAGAAAATGACCTTCTCAATTATATTGTTTAGAGATATACTTTCCGGTAAGGAGGGTGCACCCTCTTAGTCATTGTTGGAAATTCCTTTCTTTGTTGTTGATTCAAATCTCTGAATTGTTTTCTTAATTGATCGAGAAGTGACTAGAGCTCTTCTCAATGTTTAATTATTTGTCTCCATTCTTTAAGTTAGGATTTTTATCTTGTTTATGCCTTTTCTTTCAAGTTTGGGTTTTGTTTTAATTTGTTTCCATTCATCCATGTGTGGAAGTTGTTCTTGTGAGGTAAAACCCGTTTCGTGTTTAGCGGTGTGGTTTTATAGAATTATTATATGTTCATCATATTACTTGAGTTTTCTCACGTTGGTATTTCTAAACTGATTCGGGTATTATTAAATAATTCTCAAGTCTGACCGAGTACTTTTCCTTGTTGTCGTTGGTGGGACATGGAGCTCATGGAGTAGAGCAGGATGTTCTCTTGCCATAGTATTTTATTTCAGCTGTATTATTATATATACCCATTAGCAATTGTAAAGTCAAGAAGTTATAACTGTCTAGGCTGATGAGGTTTATCTTTAACACTGATATATTTTGTATTTTAGAGTGATAGCTTTTACTGTCTTTGTTATACTATATGTGATCATTCCACTGTGAGATTCTATTTCTCCTGTTCCTATTCTTTTTTCCTTTCCTTTTTACCCTAACAATCTGCCTTTTCGATGATTGGATATTCGACATTTGAATACCGTGAATGTATTGAGTGCCGATTTTCGATGGTCAAAATGGTGGGTGTTATAAATTCATATTTAAAATTGATTTTAATTAGTTAAAATAATTTTGTAATATATTTTATATACATATATAAGCGAAAGACATACATTAACTACTTGAAATTATTTTATGAAATTGAATGTAAGTTTCATGTGTGTATGTTATTTTGAATATCAAACACTTTTGGTTGTTATATGCATGTATATGTGTATTTATTTAATTCAAAACTTATAAAATGACCTTTTGTGTAAAATTATAGATCTAATGTTAGAATTCCTTCCTAAGTCAATACTAGATTTCAAATTGTTAATTTTAAATTGTAAATCATATAAAATTATAAGTTTTACACACACATATACGCTCTACAGCACCCTACCACTATACGCATACTACCAATGAGAATTAATAGGTAACCGTATTTGATATCAAGGATATTGAAGCGATATTGGGCAGTTACCCGTGAATATTCCATTGAGCTAAGATCAGTACGTATTTCAAATTCTTATGAATATCTCACTTGTACATATCTAATATCAGCACAAAGCAATAAACACGTGCGTTTCTAGGATTGTACAATACACAATATAGAATAAATATCAGAGACCACAAAGTCAAGAAGACGGTGATAATATATATAATTGAATACACACAGATATACACACACACACATATATATATATAAGTCTTAGTGGATCAATATAAAAGAATTAATACCTATTATAATTAAAATATACGATGTATAAATCCATTATGTACATCTCAACATCATCAATGTACATGAGGCTATAAAAATAGATAACAATACACTAGGAAACTAATAAACTAGTCTCCATCTACACCCAACAATCACAATCTGGTCTCTTGTTCCTAGAACCTAAAATGTCTTGGATTGACTTGAGTATTATATAAATAACACACTAATCATACTATATTTAGAATGTTGATGTCAAAATATTGCAACGAGTAGCATGGTAATAAATATTTCTTAGTAGCATATAAATAACTCAATTTATATAACATCACATCTTATAACATGCTCAAATCATCACCCCTATAAATAAAATAAAGCTATATATCGAGTACTATTATATCAAAATAGATGAAACATCCACATATCCAAACATCACCAATACACAAGAAATCATTAAGTAACAAATGGGTAGGCCCACAATAACGCCATATATTATCTCTTAGATAATCATACAGTAGACATACCCCGAGGTCCGTTATACCCAACATATACGAAATACATAAACAATCAACTAAACAAAATGTATATAGGATACGAATATGACATACTCTAGATAGCCAAGGTCATCTCTTAGATAACCATATACATGATAGGTACATGGTCCAATTCCATGCTCTTAGCATCCCTAGCTATCCTCAATAGCGGTATAATCGATGTGTATAGGGTTACTCGACTTCGTGGACTCGTAGTCTCGTGAATAATCCAAGAGATTAATAATCACATAATGATCATCTAGATCTTCAACCTCATAGCAATCAACTTGGCTCTCATCCAAATGAAATAAACATATGGTCTCTCAGACACCTAATAATCCACTCAACTCTCAATATCATGGATAGTCATCTGGACTCTCGATCCTATGTGCTCTTAGCATCATAAATAGCTATTTTGGCATCGATCATGACAAATGATCTACACGGTGATCTTATATAGGTAAATAAGTATGTGTCTATAACATCTCATCGATAATAATCAAATGGAAAACTGACCGCTCTCAACCTAGTCCAAGAGTCTTCCCCACACGCTCTCAGTGCTACACCTACATTCTTAGTTACCTTGATGGCCATCGTAACCCAATATCCATCATGTGCAATACACTATAAGATGGTCACGACCCCGCAAGTGTCCCCAGTGGTAACAAACTGCCGGCTTATGCGACACAGGGATAGTGGCACTCAACCACACATCATAAAGATATGTCACGGATTCGGGGAGCGACCCCGCAATCAGGCCGCTATGATGGATACTAGCTAATATGATTTACTCCATGTCATATAATAAGAGTATAGACACAATAGATAGAAACACTTATGACTCTCAACTTACTCACTCTTAGTTCGCATCACCATAACATAATACCCTGTAATTTTGACCTTGATTGAGTGATGTCTACTCACAAAAAGTAATCGAACAAAAATCGGCTCAAGTGTCCCATACCACCTAGTGTTATTTGCTCGTTTACTCAATGCTCAAAAACTACACCCGATAGTATTCTATACTGTGAGTCAAAAAAGTAATCGAAGAAATATTACAAAGCGCCCTATACCGCTCGGTATTACTAATCCGTTTACTCAGAATTCTCATGATATAGAATTTCATACAATAATATTCTATATAATAAGTCCAAAGAATAACCAAAGAAATATTACTGAAAGTCTCATACCGATCGATATTATAACTTCTTTTATTCCATAACCTTGTTACGTAGGAATGTATACACACAAAGCACAAAATTCATATAGAAAAGGGATTTTATTTATAAGAAAATTATATTTATTTGTTCCAGAACTTTTCTTATAAAATGATAATAAATTTTGCATTTTCCTTCATCATAAAAAATAAGGGCTTTTTATCCACATAAACATTTGTCTACATTTTTTCTACATCTAAAACTCTTGGATCTCGTATATAAAAAAATAATACATATAAAAATTATAGAGTTCAAATGCAATTTTAAATGAATTTATAACTCTAAATCAATTTTGTTATTCAAATCCATAAAACATATTCTTTAGAAATCTTATCTATGCTTATAAATCATGAAATATACTTTGAAAATCATCGAAAGTTGATTAGAACCCATTTCATATTTACATAGAAATTTATAGGATTTTTAGCTAATTATCAAAAATCAAAAATCAACTTTTCTTTAATAAATCAGTATCTTTAATTAAATAATTAATATTCAATTTAAATAAAAAAATGTCCAATAATTTCACAAATGTTGCTTTCCATCAAAATAGATTGTATACCTAAATCCCCTTTCGTAAATACTCTTGAAAATCTCTATTTACATTTTTAAAAGAAGTTTTATATCCAAAATAATATCCAACAACGCAAACTAAACTACCCAAATCAAAATTCATTTGAACAAGGACTCCTTTGCATTTTGATATTTTAACATACATATATTCCAGTCGTCAACATAAACTATATCCAATATTCCAAAAAATCGGTTCAATCAAGCAATTCATTCACTAATTCGGATAAATAAATAGCGGCAATGAAATATAGACATAAGTGTGAGTTTAGAAACTCACCAAATTACCAAGCAAAGTCATACTGCCTCCGCCTTATTTCATCATTTCCATTTTCCCACTGTCGTGCACAAGAATTAACTCATGATTCCCTACTCGTGCTTGTCCATCACATAAGCTCGATTGCTCATCCGTTCCAAGCTGCATCACTCCTAACTCAATCTCACATTGCCTAATTCCAGTCCACCACGTCGCTACCCTTGAGTCAACAACCACGTCGTCCCTAGCATCAAAGACGTGCCATTTGTTTCCTTTTCCCTCTCTACGCACTTGCCCTTGGCCAAACCACACAAACACACGCACATCTCTAGATCGCGATGCATATCATGTCATGTCACTTTATGTTGCATTGCACCAGTCGTCGCATTGCCAATCATCCGTTTGACCTACCGCTGATGCCAGCCAACCTCGCGACTAAGCTTCGTTCTTTTCTTTTTAATTACGTGATTCAATTTTGAGATTAAAAGGCTGGGATGGATAGAAAATGGGCTTTGGCTTGGAAGGAAGTAGAAAAGAGAGGTTTCTAGAAAAAGAGAGAAAAGAATGAGTTAAAATAGGGTTGGGCCTTAATTTAGGCTCTCATTGTTGATCAATTCATTTCTCTTTTCTTTTCTTTAAATAATTCTTCTAATTTATTTGTAATCAAATTTCAATCTAACTTAAATTAGTTTACACTTCACTCCACAAATTATATCTCGATAATTACCTAATTTCATTCATTTCAATGCCTATTTATTTTTCACTATTTTAACAACATAAAAATTATTTACTCTTTAAAATATTTTTTATTTAACTAAAACGTTTCATTCAATTTCAATACATCTTTATTTCTATTTAATTATTCATTAAAACATTTTATCCAATTTTAATCTATCATCTAAAAAGAATTTATTATTTAATTTAATTTATTAAAAAAATCTTTTATTAATTAGACTTCAAATAAATAATAATTTAATTTTAAAAATAATAATAAAAAATCGAATTCGAATATTTTTGTTCTAATTAAATTCACATATTATTATGACGTAGAAAGCAGGGTTGCTATACACATACACATGCTCATGCATGTGCGCACACACGCACACACACACCTAATTTCAAATGTAAATATATTTATTATTATTTATAAATGTATATGTATATACTATTTCAATTCTATAAAAGGACTTTTTTGTAAAGTTACAAATCTAATGTTGAAGTCCTTCTAAAGTCAAATTGGATTTCATTTAGTTAATTTTGGACTCTAAAATATGTAAAATAGCCAAAATCAATTCTAAATGTGTGTGTGTGTTACATAACTGAAAAAATATATGGACAACTAATATAGAGGGAAAATGTGTATGTTGCTGTGTTAGAACCCACAAAAGTACTCATTAACCATATAGATTGTTTATATGTTGCACTTGCACTATACACACATGAGTGTATTTGATATGCTTGTTATAATGTATTTGAATTAAATTAAATTTAAACCCCTTTCAAACAATTAAATAAAATAATATTTATTATAACAAATTTTTTATTGGATCTAAATCAATTAGACTTCATAGGCCCAACAAATATCTGAAATATAAAGATTTTTTTTGAATTCACCCATTTAACTCGTTATGACCCATCCTAGTTCCTTCACTTTTTATGGTTCGACCAAGGTGGTTGTAACATCCCTAATTTTTGTTGCATTATATCAAATATTTAAATTATGGGATAATTAAATGGGAAGTTGGAAATGTAGGATTTGCTATATTAGTTAATTAGTTTTGGCTTTAAGAAATATAATAAAGATAAAGTTTTAAATAAGGGAAATTATAACATAAACGTAAGTAAGGAAGGGTAAAAATGGAAGAGGAACCTTATATTATTCTCTCCCCTTCTTCATTGTTTGTTTCATTTTGCATTCTCACATTATCTAAAGAGGCCGACCACCATTAAAGCTAATTCAAGAAAGAAAAGAGGAAGGGAAGCTTAGAAAGAAAAGAAGTGTAACATCATCTATTTAGAGGCCCGAAGCTAAGCGCTACAGTTGCTGCAATCATCCATAATATAAACTTCCGATGACCAAATACGGTAATGTTAATCGCATCCATAATATGAGGAGCACTTGAATATGAAACAAAATCACAGATTTCAAAAACAACATTTTTGATTGCATTTCAAAACACAAGTTTCATATCTAGATTACATAATCTCATACGTTTCCCAGGTTCAAATAAAATATAATTATTGCATAAATATGCCAAGAGCGACATATGAAGATGCCCCTTTGGATGGCCAGAGTACTATATTATCATAACTGACATAATACAATACAGCGGAATCAAACAAAATAGAATAGTAATTCCTAAATAGCTATCCGTCAGCCACCTGATCGTATCCAGAAGCTTTATTAGTCAACCTATTAAAATCTATAAACCTCAACCCTTAGCCTACTCAAATCAATTTTGAGCACCCGAGAGTTTAAGGGAAAAATCATAAACTTCAAGTCAAGCATAAAGTCTGGTGTGAATTATACTATATATCTCGGTTATATGGTATTAAGTGAGACTACGCCGCTTAGTGGAACAGGTTTCCCCTCACTAATATCCTTTTAAAACATATCTTTTGCAAGTCCATTTCCTGCAACCAAAACTGGTTAAAACTATAAAGAAATATCATGTAAACATACATGTCATGTAACAAATGAACTATCTGTCCGAACATTATAGTTTTGTTTGGCTAACTACTAATCTTTGGCTGACTCGGCCCTACCAGAAAATATATAAACAAATAATCTAACACCTTTTAGACATTCCTCTTCTGAACTGTCTGTCTCTAACTTACCTGCTAGATAGTCATCTTTTGAATGGTCTATCCTTAACTTATCTTATCATAGGTTCACCTAATCCTAATGGTTTTGTGGGGTCGCCAATAATCTATCAATATACAAATACATATTCTCTTCTATGTGTAATCACCATTTTACTCTGACCTATGACAAAGCCTTAGACACTGGAATTTTTGGCTAAATTAGCTGAGGCTAATAGCTAATATATAGGGCGCGACCCTATACTAGTCCCATCTAATATTCTAATATCTAAGTCATTTTAACTAGGATAATCTTCCCTTAAATTTTCCTTGAAAACCTTTTCTACTCAAACCTGTAAATCAAACTTAACAAGGAAAATTTATATACTCTATGCTTTACTCAAAATCACCTTGCTATGTTATATATACCTTTACTCAAATCTTTGCTGATGAAAACATTTAAACCATTGAAAGTACCCCTCTCGAATCCATTGAAAGTACCCATTTCGAAACCATTGAAAGTATCCCTTTCGAAACCAGTAAATCCTTTATAAACTAGGCCGAATGGGAAAAAATTTCCTTCTGAAATCATTTATATAAACCTTTCGAAACCATTGGAAAACCTTCCCTTCAAAAGATTTAAAACTTAGACATCCTATCTTTAAAACACTTAACGTTGCCTTTCGAAAACATTGGAAAAACCTTTCCTTTCAAACTTTTCAAAATAGTTGGAAAATCCTCCCTTTTAAACATTTCGAAACCTTTAGAGAACCACCCCTTCAAAACCTTCATTTAAAACCTTTCGATATCGTTAGGGAACCACCCCTTCGAAACCATTCTTTAAACCTTTCAAAATCATAAAACCTTTATAAACATCAAATTCGAAAGCATTTGGGTTCAATTTAAAACATGTGGAAACACCTTTCGAAACTTTTGAAAACTATCTTCTTCGAAACCTTTGGGTTTTATCTTTAACAGTAAAAGAGTCATAAAATATTTAAGTCGAAAGCATGTATTTCGAAAGCTATTCCTAAGTTAAGAAGTGATGGTGTCGAAACCAACCTTCCGAAAGCATGGAGAAGTGGTTTGGATTTATAACAAAGTATACCTTCCGAATCCATTTGCTTCGAAAGGTAGAAAAGTGCAGTTAGGGGTTTTGACCCCATTCGAAAGCATTTACTTAAAACAAAAGGCGCAACCCATTTGAAACCATTCCTTAAATCAATTTGACACATTCGGAAGCAAACCAAGTCGAAAGCAAACCCTTCGAAAGCAAAGCAGACGTGTTTTTCATTTGAAAGTGTAGTAGTGCTTCGACCCTTTTGGAACCCTTGGTTTCGACCAAATACCTTCCACCTATGTCCAATTCGCTACACATCAAGTCCTTTGATGCCATGCACATTGGTTTTGATGGTGTTGGCGGCGGAACTAGTAAGTCGGAACCCCTAGTGCCAAAACTGAAGAAACATGCTAAAAGCATGTA
Organism: Allium cepa; assembly: GCA_030765085.1. NCBI lineage: Eukaryota > Viridiplantae > Streptophyta > Magnoliopsida > Asparagales > Amaryllidaceae > Allium > Allium cepa. The sequence goes on from CM060934.1 coordinate 694,815,585, forward strand.
AAAACTTATTTTAACTTTAAAAAGAATTTCTTTTCAACTAATCTGTCTTGTTTGTCAAAATATTGTTGGTTGCAAATTTTCCTTTCTAAAAGTATTGCCAATATTTTAGAAATAAACAATTCGAATAATTTACAAAATACCCCTTCTCCTTTTATGAATATATAAAAAATCTAAGTCTCATATATTAAATAATTTTATATGTTTATAAAAACACTTAGAAAAATTCTACAAAGTTCCAGAAAATCATTTTTAATATATTTTCTAACATATATTAATTCAGACCCAAATCATAAATAATTTAACCGTAAATTATTCTAAACCCAAATAACCATTTTCTTTACTAGAAAATTAATATAAATCCACATAAATTAAGAAAATTATGTAAATTGAAACTCATCTCTAGAATATCATTTCCGATCTATATCTAAAATCACAAGGCATTTGGATGTCATTTAATAGGGTTTTCACATTAAAACATATCATAAAACCAATATGAATAATCTTAAATCATCAACAAGCATATATAAATGTTTTAATCCTTCAAAATCATGGCATAACTTTGCAAATAAATTCGGATTATCCTTAAAATATAAAAAAATAGAAAAATTATATGTAGTCATTATTCACCTTAGCTTTGAGATTAAGGAGTTTGAGATTTGAATTGATTTGATTAATCTTTATCCTTTAGATTCTTGTTTATCTTCCTCTTTCTTGCTAATGGTGGTCGGCCTCTATTTTTTTTTAATTTTGCAAATGAACATGTAGAACATACACGGCTAAGGTTTTAGGGTATTAGAATATTCTTATTCCAAACTTTCCCCTCACTTATTTCCTTTACCCATTTTATTTTTTAGTTCATTTATTCTATTAGGCATGGCTACCCCTTAGTTTAATCACAAATCTCAATCCCCTAATCATTTTACATTATTTCATTTGATTTACCTAATTAAATGTTCTTTATAATATTACTAAAAATATGGAGTGTTACAATCTCCCCTCCTTAAATAATTTCATCCTCCATATTACGATAAGGTACACAAAAAATCAATCAAAAAGGTAAAACATACCATCAAACAAATCAGGATAAGTGTCTCTAATCCTGCTCTCAGTCTCCCAAGTACAGTCTCTCTCATTGTGACTCCACTGGACTTTCACTAATTTGACTATCTTGTTCCTTAGTCTCTTCTCATCTCTTGCAACTATGCCAACTGGCTTTCTAAGTATAGTCAAGTCCAGCTTTACTATTAAATCATCTAACACTGTTGGTGCAATAGTAGTCTCCGAGTCTCTAACACATTTCCTTAGATGAGAAACATGAAACACATCTTGGACTCCTGCCAAATTGCTCGGTAACTCTACTCTATATGCGAATTTCCCGGTCCTCTCTAACAATACGAAATGGTCTTACGAATCTCGGTGCCAACTTCCCTGATTTTCCGAATCTAATCACACCCATCATCGGTGACACCTTAATAAAAACATGATCTCCAACAAAGACTCCAAGTCTTTCCTTCTTCTATTTGCATAACTCTTCTGCCTAGACTAAGCCTCCTTCATCCTAGCTTAAATCAACTCAATTTTCTCTATAGCTTCTCTAACCAAATCTGGACCAAGAACCAACCTATTCTCGGTCTCTAACCAACAAACGGGAGATTTTCATGGTCTTCCATACAAAGCTTCAAACGATGCCATCCCTATACTAGTCTGATAATTGTTGTTATATGAAAACTCGACTAAGTGTAGATGGTCTTCCCACGATCCCCCAGAATCTAAACACAAGATCGTAACAAATCTTCCAAGACTTTGTTAACTCTTTCTGTTTGCCCAACGATCTGTGGACGGTAAGCAGTACTCATCTTGAGCTTGGTACCTAAAATCTCCTGTAGATTCTTACGAAACTCGTTAGTAAACAAGGAATCACTATTGCTTACGATACTACTAGGAATTCCATGCAGTCTAACCACATTCTTCATAAACAACTTAGCTAAAATAAGTGTCGTCCTAGTCGACTTAACTGGAACGAAATGGGCACTCTTGGTCAATCTATCCACTGTGACCCATATACTTTCATTTCCTCTACTAGATCTTGGCAACCCATCTATAAAATCCATAGAAATGAAATCTCACTACTATACTATAATATCTAATGGCTGAAGAAACCTACTTGGCTTCTGATATTTGGATTTTACCCATTGACAGTTCAAACAATGCTTCACCCATAAGCCTGCATTCCTTTTCATATCTTCCTTGAAGAAACTCTTCTTCATGTCCTGATACAACTAAGTTCCTTCTGGATGAATAGTGAACTTCGAACGATGGCATTCCTCCAAAACCTCTTTCCTAATGTCTCCCACATTCGGAACACATACCCTAACTTTCTTTCTTAACCACCCATTCTAGTCAAGACTAAAATACTTCGAGTCATCGCTCTCTATTCCATCCCTTAACTTCCTAATCCATTCAACCAATACTGGATCCTCCATCTATTTAGAAGCAATCTTTTTGATCATTATCGGTCGAACTTCCAAACAAGATAACACAACAGTTCCTTCACTAATCCGGCCTTAGATCTCTACTAAACTCTACAAATCGATAATGCTTCCAAATCTTTCCACTCAGCTATCATCGCCAATACTGCATTCTGAGCATCCTGCTAAGCGCATCAACAATATTGTTGCCTTTTACTGGTGTGTACTCAACTCCAAAACCATAAGCAGCAATAAGCTCTAACTATCACTGCTGTCTCATTTTCAACTCCTTCTAAGAGAACAAATAATTCAACGACTTATGGTTTGTATATAGCTCAAACCTCTCTCCCAAAAGGTAATGACTCCACACCTTTAATGCAAAAATCATAGCGTCTAGCTCCAAATCATGCGTTGGATATGTAACCACATGCAGTCTAAGCTATGGAGAAGCATAGGCAATCAATTTAGCTCTCTGCATTAACACAGCTCCAAATCCAGTTCCACACGCATTTGTATAAACCACCAAATCCCGATTACCTTCCGGAACAACTAACACGGGTGCATGTTCCAATAAGTGTTTCAAGCTCTGTTATGCTTCCTCACACTTATTGGTCCAAACAAACTTCACATCCTTTTGCGTTAGCTTAATCATCGGTGCTGCTATCCATGAAAAATCCTTTATGAATCTTAAATAATATTTAGTTAATTCAAGAAAACTCTTTATCTGAGTCACTTTCTTGAGTCTCTTTCAATTATTCACCACCTCAATATTAGTCGTATCTACAGACAGCACTTTCTCTAAGACTACATTACCAAGAAACTTCACTTCCTTCTTCCAGAAATGACACTTTAACAACTTCGCCTTCAGCTGATGCTGCAGCATCTCAAGCACTACTCTAATATGAACTTCATGCTCCTTTTCATCTCTATCATAATATCATCTATGAAAACCAACATGAATCTATCCAAATGCACTTGGAAAACTCAATTCATCAAATCCACAAAGAATGTCGGCGCATTAGTTAGTCCGAACGACATCATTAACCATTCGTATGATCCATATCTAGTTCTAAATATCGTTAAAAGAATACTATCCTCTGCTACTCTAAGCTAATGAAAACCTATGGCTAAATCCAATCATGAAAATACCTTGGCTCCACTCAGTTGGTCAGAAAAATCATCAATTTTTGGTAATGGATATCGATTTTTTATCGTCTTCTCATTCAACTTACGATAATTGATACATAACCTTAATGATCCGTCCGGCTTCTGAGCAAACATTGCTGCTGGTCCCCAAGGTGAACTATTCGGTCTCATAAAATTCTTACCATCCAAATCCACCAACAACACCTTCAGCTCTCTCATCTCTATAGGTGTCGTCCTGCTTGGCGGCCTACTCATTGGTTTTGCTCTAGGCACCAAATCAATTTGAAACTCAATAGCTTGTTTCGGTGACAATTCTACTACCGGCTCGAAGGCACCGTGACTTCTCTAACCATGAAAACTTGATTTAACTCGTCTTCTAACTCCACAACACCCAAAAAAGCATTCTCCTCACAACTAGAGCTTTCTACGGTATAAAAACCCGATCACTAAAGTCAGGGTGTCTAAGTGATATTTTTCTATCATGGCAAAATATCCTAGCATCGTACTTACTTAACCAATCCATACCCAAAATAATTCCAAACCCTACAAAATCAAGTACATGCAAACTGTAAACAAAGGTATGACCTAACAAATCAAACTTGAGGTGGTCACACTTCATCCCAAGTGTCGCATACCCTCTTTTCAGATTTGCAACTCTTAAGGAAGTAACAAAATAAGAGGGTTCTAGGTTAAGCTTATCTACCAAACAACAAGATACAAAAGAATGGGAAGCACCAGTATCAAACAGAACGCTAATAGACATATCATGAATCTAAAGCGTACCTCCCAACACTGCCTTCCTTTTCTCCTACGCTGTAGTTCCTAATGTAGCAGGCTCCAATGTAAATATTTCTTCCCCTTCCATCCTTAGTAGGCTATTTGCATTGATTATTATAATGACCAATCTTATTGTAGTTGAAGCATCTTATATTCTTCTTCTCGATCACTTCCTTCATCTTTCCAATACGACACTCATTAGCAAAATGCCCATTCTTATCGCATTTGATGTAAACAACCTAAGACTTTTCTTTCTTCACGGCTCCACCCTTCTGAGCACCCTTCTTATAAAAGAATTCCATTTTCTAACTCTATCCCACCTGGATTTCCTTTGCCTTATTCTTCTCCAGAGAAGCAAGCATTTCCTCATGTCTCAACGCCATTTCTACTACAACGCCATAAGGATCTATGATATGAGGTAATGTAGCCCTGGCTAACTCAGGCTTCAACCTTCCGATAAACTTCTCGTTTCTCTTCATCATAGTATCTACAGTGGCATACCCATACCTAGCCAACTCCTCAAACCTTCTATCATACTCCAACACAGTCATCTCCCCTTCTCCAACTCAACAAACATTCTACACAAAGCAGACTGTGCCATCACAGACATAAACCTCTTCTGGAACTTTCTCCTAAACTTAGCACATGTCATCATCTCTTCATCCACTCCAGCCATCACACAATTCTAGCCGTATAAAGCTACTCCTTGAAGCTGTCGCGAAGCAAGCCTTCTCTTCTACTCATCATTGAGCCCCAAGCCTGCAAAGATTCACTCACAATGCAGCAACCAGCTCTCCACCTTAATAGCATCCTCAGTTCTAATAAATGACTTCCCTCTAAGCCTAACATAGTCCCTACTTAACGTAGAAAAGTTGTTGACCATCGGAGCTTCCTGAACTCCTCCAACCATACCAGCAACAATCCCAGCTTGCATCATATTCATGAAAAATTGATACATAGCTCCCATATTTACTTATGGGACTCCAGCACCAACATTTCCCACTTGTGCCTAACCTTGGTACCTACCATTCGGTATGGCATTTCCATTTATGGTGGTGCTTCCTCCAAGATTCACTCTTTCACTTCTAGCGTCCATATCTGTATTAAAGCCTCGTGAGATACAAAAGAATAGCCTAAGAGAGATAGGAGAATAAAGATATAGCGTATACTTATATATAGAAAATACAAGTACGTTGCTATAGTATTATCCCATACCTCGATTTTACCTCTAATTCCTTATGATTATGTTTTCAAAAATTATTTTAGTTTAAAGTTTATCATAAACCTATGCTCTGATACCAAGTTGTAACATTCCCTTATTTGAAGGCCTGAAGCTAAGTACTATAGATGCTGCAGTTATCCATAGTATTAACTTTTGATGACCAAATACGGTAATGTTAATGGTATCAATAATATCAGAAGCACTTGAATATGAAACAAAATCATAGATTTCAAAAACAACATTTCCAAAACATTCCAAAACACAAGTTCATATCCAGATTACGTAATCCCATATGTTTCCTTGGTTCAAATAAAATATATTATTACATAAATACGCCAAGAGCGATATATGAAGATGCCCCTTTGGTTGACCAGAGTACTATATTATCATAACTGACATACAAACAAAATAAATTAGCAACTCCTAAATAGCTATCCGTTAGCCACATGCTCGTCTCAGGAAGCTTTATTCGCCAACATACTAAAACCTATAAACCTCAACCCTCAGCCTACTCAAATCAATTTTGAACACCCAAGAGTTTAAAGGGAAAAGCATAAACTTCAATTTAGAGATAAAGCTAGTGTGAATAATACTATACATCTCGGTTATAATATTAAGTGAGACAACATTGCTTAGCGGAATGGGTTTCCCTCACTAATATCCTTTTAAAACATATCTTTTGCAAATCTATTTCCTACAACCAAAAGTGGTTAAAACTGTAAAGAAAAATCATGTAAACATACATGTCAGGTAACAAATGAACTATCTGTCCAAACATTATAGCTTTTTTAAACTAATTACTAACCTTTGGCTGACTCGGGCCTACCAGACGATATATAAACAAATAATCTAACACCCGTTAGACATTCCTCTTCTGGATGGTTTGTCCTTAACTTAACTGTTAGATACTCCTTTTATGGACGGTCTATCCCTAACTTATCTTCTCCCAAAGTCACATGATCCTAATGGTTTTACGATCTCATCATAACCTACTGTATACAAATATATATTCTCTTCTGCGTGTAATCATCATTTTAGTCTTACTTGTGACAAAGCCCTACACATTGGAATTTTGGACTAAATTAGCTGGGGCTAATAGTTAATGTATAGAGCCTCAACCCTATACCAGTCCTATCTAGTAATCTACTATCTGAGTCATTTTACTTAGGGTAATCTTCCCTTAAATTTTCCTTGACAACCTTTTCTTCTCAAATTGATTAAAAACCTTTATATCAAACTTCACAAGGAAAATATATATACTCTATGCTTTACTCAAAATCACCTTGCCATGTTATATACACTTTTACTTAAATCTTTGTTGATGAAAACATTTAAACCTTAAAAAGTACCCCTTTCGAATCCATTATACCCATTTTGAAATCGTTGATTGTACCCATTTCGAAACCAAGTACACCCTTTATAAACTAGACCGAAAGGCCAAAACATTCCTTTCGGAACAATTCATATAAACTTTTCGAAACCATTGAAAAACCTTCCCTTCGAAAGCTTTAAAACCATAGACATCCTATCTTTACAAAATTTAACATTCCTTTCGAAAACATTGGAAAATCCTTTCCTTCCAAACCTTTCGAAATAGTTGGAAAACGCTCCCTTTTAAACCTTTCGAAACCATTGGGGAACCAACCTTTCGAAACCTTCACTTAAAACCTTTCGAAGTCCTTGGGGAGCAACTCCTTTGAAACCATTCTTTAAACCTTTCAAAATCATAAACACCTTTATAAACTTCAAACCTTTTGAAAGCATTTGGTTTCAACTTAAAACATGTGGAAGCACCTTTTGAAACGTTTGAAAACTATCTTCTTTGAAATCTTTGGGTTCTACCTTAAACAGAGCAAATGGGTCATAAAATGTTTAAGTCGAAAGCACTTCTTTCGAAAGCTATTCCTAATTTAAGAAGCGATGGTGTCAAAACCAACCTTCCAAAAGCATTAGAGAAGTGGTTTAGATTTAAAAATAAAGTATACCTTTCGAACCCATTTGCTTCGAAAGGTAGAAAAGTGGCAGCTAGGGGATTTAACCCCATTCGAAAGCATTGACTTAAAATAAAAGGAGCAACCCATTCAAAACCATTCCTTAAATCAATTTGACCCAGTCGGAATCCAACTAAGTCGAAAGAAAACCCTTTGAATGCAAAGCAGGAACATTTTTCATTTGAAAGTATAGTAGCGCTTCGACCCCTTCAGAACCCCTAGTTTCAACCTAATACCTTTCCGCCTCCAATTCGCTGCGCACCAAGTCTTTTGATGCCATGCACATTGGTTTCAATGGTGATGGTGGCGGAACTAATAAGTCGGTACCCCTGGTGCTGAAAGTGACAAAACATGCTAAAAGCATGTAAAAACTTATTTTAACTTTAAAAAAATTCTTTTCAACTAACCTGCCTTGTTAGTCAAAATATTATCGGTTACAAATTTTCTTTTCTAAAAGTGCTGCCAATATTTCAGAAATAAGCAATTTAAATAATTTATAAAATACCCCTTCTCCTTTTATAAATATATAAAACATCTAAGTCCCATACCTTAAATAATTTTATATATTTATCAAACACTTAGAGAAATTCTAAAAAATTCCAAAAAATCATTTTTGATATATTTTCTAACATATATTAATTTCAGACCCAAATCATAAATAATTTAACAGTAAATTATTTTAAACCCAAATAATCATTTTCTTTACTATAAAATTAATATTAAATCCACATAAATTAAGAAAATTAAGAAAATTGAAAATCATCTCTAAAATATCATTTCTGATCTATATCTAAAATTGCAAGGCATTTAGATGTTATTTAATAGGGTTTTCACATTAAAACATATCACAAAATCTATATGAATAATCGTGAATCATCAACAAACGTATATAAATATTTTAATCCTTTAAAATCATAGCATAACTTTGCAAATAAATTCAGATTTTCCTTAAAACCAAGAACAATTAGAAAAATGAGATGTAGTCATTATTCACCTTAGCTTTAAGATTAAGGAGTTTGAGATTTGAATAGATTTGATTTGATTAATCTTCTTTCTTTAGATTCTTGTTTATCTTCCTTTTTCTTGTTTATGGTGGCTGGCCTCTATTTTTTTTTAATTTTGCAAATAAACATGTTGAACATACATGACTAAGGGTTTAGGGTATTAGAATATTCTTATTCCAACTTTGCCCCTCACCTATTTCCTTCACCCGTTTTATTTTTTACTTCTTTTTAGTTCATTTATTCTATTAGGCACGGTTAACCCTTAGTTTAATCACAAATCTCAATCCCCTAATCATTTTACGTCATTTCATTGAATTTACCTAATTAAATGTTTCTAATAATGTTACAAAAAAATATGGGGTGTTACAAGAAGTTAAGGCAAGTTCCATCATTTCATTAAATTAAGGAGAATAATATTTCCATCTTTTAGTCGTGATATGTTTGATTCAGACTTAAGTGCAGATCCAAACTTTTGGTTTTTTATTTATCATGTATTTAGGATAAATAATTATTTATGGATGATTGGTTATCATTTATGAATTTTTTTAATTTTTCCTAAAGGATTTTGGGTGTGAAAAACTAAGTTTTCGATTTTTAAATGTTCTAAAATCTAGATATGATGTTTGAAATACTATTTTGGAAATGGCTTTTTATTTAAATTTTTATACGATGTTAAGAAAGTATATATTGATTTTTGGGAGTTTGTTTGGATCTTTCCCTGTGATTACAATTCAATATGAATTGTTTTATGCAAAAAGCGTTTATTTGCAAAATGCGATAAAAAGTATAATTGAGGAGAAATTATATTTTGGAAAATTAAAGCAAGATTTCCACTTTAGATTATTGCAAGAATAAGAACATGGTTTTGATTGTCCAATGAGATTTTGATAAATAATGTTGGTTTGGTAAAAAGTTCATACTTTTAGTGGCAAAAATTCAGTTTTGTAAAGTATTACAGAAATTTCATTGTCATCCTTTAATAGCCATAATTTTTCAATGCCTGATAGCTGCCTATTTATCAACATGCGATGGCATGTGTTTTCAACTTGTGATATCTACTAATTTATCAATGTTTGAATGTTTATGTTGTTATCCTTCGAAAGCTTTATTTTATCAACATTCGACATCTATATTTTTTCCAATACTCGATGGTTAGACTTTTATCAACATGCGAGGGGTATGTTTTCCCAAGGCTCGACAACTGTATTTTTCTTAACATGTGAAAGCTATACTTCATTATGTTTCGAAAGCTATGTGTATATTAACCTTCGACGACTATATTCTATCAACTTTCGAAAGCTATAGTATGTTAACATACTAAGACTATATTTTGTCAACTTTTGAAGGCTATATTTTGTGTACTTAGTCAACTTGCGATAGCTAAGTATGTATTATGGATTGATAAGAGATAGCTATAAAGGTTAACATGTGACGACTATATATATATTGACACACACACATACTGTAAACACGCAATAACCTATGCTATAACATGCGGAAGCATGAAATTTATCAAGATGTGATAACACATGATTTTGAAAGGAAAAATAGATATTTTTATAACACTTGGAAGATTTTCAACCCTATGTTGGGCTAAGTTTTACTTAAACAAAAAGGTTGATTTTGTTAAGTATTTTGATAGGTTTTGAAAGAAAAGAAAGAATGTTTTAGCCTACTTTTAAAGAGTTATTAACGGAGAAAATTATTACTTTGAATAAATATTTTTTTGTATAAATTGGCTATCACATGAACATATATTTGAATGGTTGTTAATTTGTTATATATTCTTTTTTGTACTTTAATCGATTATTTTTATATATGGTAAATTGTTGATATACTCATATGTGTTAAATACTATCACCCAACATTTTGGCCTTAAGGAATTCAGAATTGATGGCCTATTAGGTTTGTTCCAATGGTGGGTATGGTCAGACTCAAACATCGAAGTGAGTAGAATTACATTTAAGAGATCGGGAAGATCAAATCATGCTAGGATTTTATGGACTGATAAAAAAACACGAATCAAAGGATATTTTTAAACAAGATTCTGGGTGGAGACTGGTGTAGGATTACGCCATATCCTCCAACCATTAAGCCCCCTATCTGTATTCCAATGTGTAGGGCTTTACCTATATTGATGCTAAAAATTTGGAGTTACACATCCAAAGATTATAGCAATTTTTTCATCAATGTTTTTCTCCTATCGTTTATAGGAGATCGTTGTTATTCCCTCCTACCGTTTTTAGGAGACCATGGATATTTTCTCCGATCGATCTTAGGAAACCGTAAATTTTTCTTCCAAATGGACTAGAAGACCATTAGATTACCTGGTAAATCTTAGCCCAAGTAAACCAATAAGTTTTAAGTTAGCTTGAGAGAAATAATATCAGTTTATAGTAACCCTGGAGAAAACTATGTCGTTGAATGGACCATTTATGGTATGGATTGCTATGGGAATGCATAACCCTTGACCTTTATGAATGATGAACTGTTTATTTTTACCAATACATTCATGGTATGTTATTTTTATTATGATTGTGCTCTAATCACTTTAGATGCAGGATATTTTATGGATCACACATTGTTTGATACGGTACTAGTGAGGGAAAACCCATTCCGCTCAGGGACATGGTCTCTTTTAGCACAAAATTTTGTTTACACCAACATCCTAAGATCTGAAGGTACTGCTCCAGATGCTAGTTGGATTATTAACCCAGTGAAGAGATTATCGAGCTGCGATGTAATCAAGCTTAGGTTACTAAATGATGAACCATAGAGTCATAATAGAAAATGCAGAGAAGGTGTTACACTATAATTTCTGCAAAGTAAAAATTACCAATATTCGAAAGGAAAGCTTCTTGGCTTGTAATTTTAAGATGTAACTTTTCGATTTCTTACGATAATATGTAATCTAAGAGCATGAACCAATGTGTCAATGAAACACGAGATCATAATTCAGCAGAGGTAAGATGCTTGACTAGGAGCATCAGTTGTCGAAGCCTAAAACAACTCAACAAACAATAACAATCAACGACTTAGATAGTCCAGGCCTAGACAAACGGTTAAGATGTATAAAGGATATCCAAAAGCTATATATAAAAGTGTCACATCTGCAATCTGCGTCAAGTCACACTCAACCATATGATGGCATACATTCAAATTAAGATCGCTCATAGTTAGCCAGATCATCAATCTAAAGAGAAGGCACTCAACCAATGGTGTCACGACATGCTGGTTATAAATAGGCCACAATCCTAAGGCGTAAAGGATTCTCTAGCACATAATGACCAAAAACTAGTTAGTAATTTCTTAAATTAGAGCTCTAACCAAAATCACATTAATGGACGAAATGTTTAGATTCAATGTAATAATCCTCTCGGCTATATAAAGAGTGACTAAATAAGGAAAAGACAGTGGACATAGGGACTTTCGGCCTAAAACACTATAAAAGTCTCGATGTTATTTACTTTTATCATTTTACTTCCTTCCCATTCCTCGTCCTAATTTAGTAGTTCAACGTGTAGTAGTTCCAACAATACAACATCCCATCTCGATATTATTATATTTGGGACCTGTAATCAAACCAACGCCCGGAGCTAGACCTTCGAACATTGGGATATTGGTGAGAAAGAAAAGAAGAGAGAAGAAGAGACGAGAAGAAAGAGAGAAGAGAAAACAAAACAGAATAATACAGAATCTCATATTGCAGCGGAAAACATATAATATCATATCAATGATCTTTACGAAAAAAACTATATATACATATATCAATCAGAGTTTAATAATCAATCACTAGTTATCAACCAGAACAGTTATAATAACCTACCATTAGAATTGCCGATAATATATAACAACTAACAATGCACAAAACATATAATCAAAATAGATACATGTACATGAAAATGAAGATCTCCAGCTCTCCCGCTGAAGCTCCAAAAGCGCCAATCTGAACCTGTAAATATACTCGGTCTGACCCAAGCATTAAAAGGGAAGAATGTCCGGATCAGTCTAGTAAATCAACGTGAGAAACACACTCAACTGAATTTATTAAATTATCAAACTTTTCCTTTCAAAACAAAAATATCTCGTAAGACACGTCCACAAATAAACACGGACATGTTTTTACCTTACGATAACTAAAACATTTCATATTAAATCATCTTATATTTTAATAGTGTCTATTGCACAATAATATTAATCATAGCCCAAATTGTTACACTGATTAAATTTCCGCGTATAGCCCAAATAGGTAATAAAATCAAAATGGCAGGTACGTAGTGGAATTTGGATTTCCATACAAATGACCAGGTGAATATCTCCAGCTCTCCTCCGGAAACTCTAACCTCTTCAACCAAACCCGAAACCACTCGGATCTGACCCGAGTATTAAAAATACTTGGATCAGGCTTGATAAACCAGCGTGAGATACTCAAAATTTAAAATGTATAGATCATGACGATGTTATCAAAACCTTTGAAAAGAAGGGTATCTCATAAGACCACATCCACACATAAATACAGACGAGTTTTTACCTTATGATAACCAAAAATTTTTTTACCAAAATTCACTTGATATTATTTTTAATGACATTCTTTTGAAAACACTTTTCAAATAAACTTATTCAAATAATGCAGATTAAGTCTAAGGTAATATATCCGGACTAGGTCAACGAAATATACCGAACGAAATATATGACAGCAAATGGGGTAGCTGAAATGTTTGCAAGTCATTACACCTATTTTGGAAATACATTCAAAAACCGTAAATCTCGTATTGGGATTGAATTTCCACATGATAGGAAACTAGTGGAAAGATCAATCTGTATCCATGGCTTACGTCCAGACTCGGAAGCCGTTATACAACAACACAAATGGTTAAAAGGGGATACAATCAGCGAATAACATCTAAGGACTCGGGCTTTGCGCATCCCTGCCACGAGGCTCAGATGTATTTGGTATCTAGGGATCAAAACATATGATAACCCAAATCACTACTATCTGAAATGCAAGTATACATCTGACTACATAGAATCCCATCATAACCGGGGTGTGAGGCTCGCAGGGCTACGATGAATCTCTTCAAACACTTTTCATACAAAACTACACTTTAATCAAAATAGGTTCCACTTTAAATGCCACACTACCATTCCTTTGATCACTATTTGACTCCCACAAGCATACAACCTCTGAGCTTGCATGTCTCAGAGAGGAGTGTTATGCTAAGAAAAGTTGCCTTCTCCGCCACCAAGCAGATGTACATTTGTAAAAGTCAAATGTTGTGTCTCAGAAATGCAATGTCAGACATTCGTCCATAAAAGTTTTTTCTAGGACTAAACGAAACCAAAGGCACTTTTCTCGACCATTACTAGGCGAGAAGCCCTTGCAATCTAAAAAAAATCTCCACAACGAAGAGATCACCACCATAAATAAATCTATAATGGGAGCGATCCAAAGCATGTCAACAAGCAATCCACACGCTATGAAGATCGTCGGTCTTCAATAATCATCATCTTCAACAGGTCTTCACTTTCGAACGTATACATTGGTTCGAAGTGGTTTTTAGATAGGGATCACCCAAATCCGACCCCGGTTCCTTCGAAACCAACTATCAATAAAAAGATGTTTAGTCCATATGTGGATATCAATCATCAATCAATTACTTTATCTTTTATAAAATATATTTCTTAGATATATTCATCTCAATTTATTCCATTTTCTTTTCAAGAGTATATGAAATCATCAAGCCTCATTTATTAAATCATTTGGTTTATTTAAACCTTTTTAAATTCCAAAATAATTTCAAATTATTTTCTCTTTTACTTAGGAAAACCTTTCCAAATCATTCATTAAATCTTAATCAAAGATTTCTTATATTCAAGTTATAACTTTTAACTTAGGAAAAATATTCCCAAATCATTCGTTAAATCTTAATCAAAGATTTCCTTCTTAATTTCAAATCATATTCTTGCAAATCGAAGATTTTTAGAACAGAGTACTACTGCCACCTTAGATAAGGTAAATTTCACCGCGAGGGACTAACGACAAGTAATCCTACATCATGAAGATCTTTGTCATCAATGATCATTGTCTTCAATATATTTTATTTTGAAAATTAGTTTGAAGGGGTTTTGGGATAGGAATCACACAAATCCAATCCTGGTTCCTTCGTTCAAATCATCGAATAAAAGATGTTAAGTGGTTAATTAACATTCTAAGAATTTTTTTCTTTTCTTTTATCTTGGAAAAACATAAATATAATCTTTTAAAGCATCCGCGCTTTCCTTTCGATTTATTCCACCCCTCACCTTAAAAGAAAAACATAGGTCAAGCAAGTTCAGGGCACTAGTTGCTCCATCCCCAACCTTAGTTAAACACCTTGTTTTATCTTCCCAGATCTCAAGGTGGAACAAACGTAGTAGTCGTTTCCGCATACTCAGTTATTAGCTTTATTTTGGAACTGATTATGAGATTCCAAATTATCTTTTAAACTCTTAAGTTTCCTTTTTAAAACATTCATAATTGATTCTAGGAAACATCGTTACAATTAAACTCATATTCAAAAGGTTATAGAATTCGTAGCATAAAAGTGCTGTGGAAAGTGCTACATAAGCTTATTTGATTTAAAAAAAAATTAATATTTGAAATTAATATTTTCCATTCCAAATCTCTTTTAAACCATTTTAATAGATTTATCAAATTTATTTTATATTTTTAACCATTTAAAAATATCATATATAAAGAAATCCCTTTTTGGATTCCGAATTGCAAAACCGTGTTTTTAGAAAATTGTTTTGGACATATTTCAAACTCTGCTTAATGAAATCTTGATTTTCTTTCTTCGTTGGAAAACTATGGATATAATAGTCTGGAATATTCTTATCTCGAATGATTCCGGGCTATATTTCACTTTGTATACTCATTTAACTTTATGGCAAGGAATCGCAAACTACCGTTATGCGACACGCCTAGTTTTGACTTGTTTTTCAATTTCTTTTTAAAATTCTTGAAAACACTTTTAAATGTTTATAAAACATTTCTGAATAATTTTAAACTCATCTTAAACAATATTTGTATATTTCAAACTCATATTCCATTTCATTTCATTTCATTTTGTAATATTATATTATTATAATATCATCTCTAACCTTTTTAGATATTTTAAAATCATTAAGAGGCTAAATAATTTCCATACGTACATTTATATAGATTTAATTCTCATTTACTTAACTATGCTTACTAACCATTTCTCTTATCATTATCAAACCAAGTTATCAACCATATCATAAACATATAATTAACCATAATATCAATCAAGTTATCATCGCATAGCAACCAATATTCTACATTTTAATCTCTAATTTAACATGTGTATTATCGACTTAAGTTTTACTAAAACAAAACAAAGATTTGAGTACTCACCTTTAACCAAATCATTTAACTTTCTACCAACATTCATTTAATCCAACACTTCACTAAATCCTCTTATCTTCACCAAATCATTGCCTAAACAACTGCACTCACTTTCTAGTGCTTGGCCATCACCTCCTTATCTTTTTCTCGCTCCGAAGCTCCTTGAACTTGCTCCTCCTCCTCCATAGGTTCGGCCATACATGATCCTTCCCTTCTTCCATCATTCTTCACTTCTTAGATGTTAAACCATGCTTTGGTGATATTATAAGGTCTTTGGTAAAGTTTGGTGGTGTTTTAACTTTGTTTGATATCGTTTTGAAAAAGTTAGTAAGGAAATGGAAGAGATGAAACCATTAGAGAAGTGGAGAAAAGCTTGAAAAAGAAAGGAGGAGAAGTGAAAAAAAGTGAGAAAGTAGATGCTTATTTATAGAAAAAGTTTTAGACTAAAATAATATTTTGTAAAAAGACCAAAATACCCTTTATTTACTTTTTAAGCAACCTTATTTTTTCAACACTTAACATCATATTTCAAATTATTACTTTATATCATTTTCGCTTAAGTATTAAGTAAAGAATATAATAATTATGTTTGGTTTGATTTGATGTTTACTTTTTGCTTTGAAAAGACATGTTTGTCTTTTTGTGCTTACTTTTTGTTAATTATATTCTAGAATTTTCTAAGTATGTTTAGTAAAGGTAAAATTGATTAGTGAATTAATTAATACTTATACTATTTGAATATATATTTCTATATAAGAAAATAAAGGTGCGACGAAGTTGCCGCAACTTTTAATCGACAAAACGTTGATTTTCAACAAAATATTTTACAATCACATTTTAACGTTTTAGTTAAACTATTTATTTATATAAGCCAAATTTAAAGATGAATTTTTTACTTCTTTAAATAATTAAAACATGTCTCTTTATATTTTAAAATCATATTTAAATAATATCAAAATCTCCAATTTTACAGTGTATGTAAAACTGACAAAATGCGACAAAATTTGGTTATTTTTGTAAAACGATTATTTAACATACTTTTAAATATTTTAATATAATTTTATTACCTTTATTAAATATTTTCAATAAGATTTATCTTTTTAAATAAATACTTAAACCTATTTATTTAAGCCTTTATTTATTTTTAACAAAACTTAACGTTTGTTGATTAGTTGTAAAATCCAAATTTATACTTTTTTAAATTATTAACTATAAGAATAAATAATTTCTCTATTATTATCTATTATATATAACTTATTTATTTAATTTTTTAAACCTTTTTAAATTTAAAACAAACAAAATCTCTCATTTTCGAAGTAGCGAAATTACGGGTCGTTACAAAGAGTATGAACCAAGGTGTCAACGAAGCCCAAGATCATAATTCAGCAAAGGTAAGAAGCTTGGCCACGTGCATCAGTTGCCGAAGCCAAAAACAACTCAACAAACAATAACAACGGGTTAGATAGTCCAGGCCGAGATCAATGGTTAAGATGTATAAAGGATATCCAAAAGCTATGTATAAAATTGTCACATCTGAAATCCTCGTCAGCGGTATTTACTTCTTCCTCCCTTATCGAGCTTTCGGTTTCCTCCTCCTCCCTTACTACGACCTTGATTTCAAATGCCTCGGTATCCTTCTCTCTCTAGCGTTCCTCATATTTCATAGCAAAATTGGGCTCAATTATGGTGTCATTGTTTTTGAGATAAAAGAGAGAAAAAGGCATGTCTTGATCATCTCGGTGGTGAGTGTTGGCATCAAACTCGCATGCTCTTCTCTAGCGATGTAAGATTCTTTGTCAATCACCCCAGCCTTAGATTTCTTCAACCTCTCGTCCTTTTCCTTTAGGGCTTTCCCAAGGGTCTCAAACCTACGATCCTTCTCTCCCACCGTCCTGCCCGATTCCTCCACTTGAGTAGTTTCCTCTTGAACCTTACCCTTGAACTCCACGAAATCCTTTTTTGTCGCTTCGGCAACAACCACTATTTCCTCAATCTTCAACAATCCATGTTAAAGGACAGAGAATTCTACCACCATCTAGAAAGTGGTGAATAGAGTAAGGAAAAATATTAAAATTATAAACCTTTACAAGAACTTCCCTTGTTACCTTGATATTCTCCCGAAGGTCATATTTGATCGTCTTTCGGATGCCATGAACAGAGGTAGGCAGCCTAGCATGCACTTCAATAATGGTAGAAGAAAGACCACCTTCAAAAGCAGGCCTTGTAATCTCTATGGCTTGCCTTTTCTTCTCAGAAAGTAGACGTTGAGCTTTTTTAGACTTTTTGGCTTGGAAAGATTTAAAGATCTTCCTTTCTCCAAGTCGAGCGCCTCTTTGTCGGAAGATAGCAGCCCGACCCTTTTCTTGATCACTTTTCCCTTATCTCAGGAGCCAGCTTTCTTAGAAAGCCCTCTAACAAGGAAAATAAGATAAGGTTAAAATCAAGACCAAGACTAAAATTATAATTAAGAACATTAAGTAAGTGCTTCTAATGATTAAATAGTGAAACACTCAGCCTCACCTTACACCAGAATCAACGATTCGGTTAGAGGAATATTTTACTAGAAACCACCGGCATGGTGTTATTTCCAAAGGGATCCACAAAAGGAGACTTCCTTAAGAACATGAGGAAATATTAGGACATTCGTCGAACGTCTTAGACTACAACAGATTGAACATATAATTGATCTCGACAGCAGATATGTTTCGGTAACCTTTTAAGAATATAAGACTACCATAGTAAATAGAGTTAAGTAAGAGGCAGCTAGAAGTTGGAAAGGGTTGAGGTTATAAGACTCTAATACATCAATAAACAAAGGATCAATGGGCATAAAGATCTCGTGTTCGAAACACTCTATGGACCATAGAAAATCCCCTTTGGGAGAATCTATAATATGCAACCCAGCCCAGGGAGAAAGTGTCTCAACTCCATTAATTCCGCAGAAGGACAAAATTTCATTAAGAACTTGTTGGTCTGCAATAGGAGCGTCTATTTACAGCTTAAGAAATAAGTAGAAAATGTTCAATTGCAAAAATAATAATTGACATTATTTCTAGGAAAAAGATTAAGTGAATTGAACTCAATTTAAGTTCTTGGATAAGCAATGAAAGGAAAATTATCAACGGCTATATCAATAATCACAGTAAGAAAAACAAAGTTGAAAAAGTCTTGCTTGTGAATAAGTACTGAAAGAAGAATCAAAGAAAGCTTGAGAATGTTAATGGTGGTTCTACAATTTGAACAAGTGAAAAGAGAAAAGAAAAGGGGGAGGAGTGTTTATATTAAATATGGCAACATAGAGTAAAGAAAGATAAGTTTTCCATCATGGATTTAGTTTGACAAAGAATATCAAATGGCTGCCCCATCAGATGCCAGGTCACCCTTGCACAGGAAAAGAGACACACTTTTGAAGATGACTAATCAACTGCCAACATCTGGGCCAACATTAAATGCAAAACCAGAACTTATCCCTTCAAAGGTCTAGTCCCGAATGATCACTTATGAGTTCGTACTACAAATAAAGTTTTAAACTCATGATCACAAATTAGATTCTGCCTTTTGGCATTTTAACAGTTTACCATTTGGCCTAGACGGCTTCAAGTGATAAGCATCATTTTCAAATGATCTGACCTCAAGGTCCCAAATTAGATTTTGCCTTTCGACACCATAACAGTTTCACTTACCATTTAGCCTAGATGGCTACAAGTGACAAGCGTCGTTTTCAAAAGATCTGACCTCATGGTTCCAAATTAGATTTTGTCTTACGGCACCACAATAGTTTCGCTTACCACTTAGCCTAGATGGCTTCGAGTGACACATATCATTTTCAAAACATCCGACCTCAAGGTCCCAAGTTAGGTTTTACCTTTCGACACCATAACAGTTTTGCTTACCATGATGCATAATAGTTTCACTTACTACTTATCCTAGATGGATTCAAGTGACAAACATCATTTTCAAAAGATCTGACGTTACGGTCCTAAATTAAATTTCGCCTTTTGGCACCGTAACAATTTCAGTTACCACTTAGTCTAGACAGTTTCAAATGAGAAGCATCTTTTTGAGAAAAATTTGACCTCACGGTCCCAAATTTGATTTTTCATTTCGGCACCGTAATAGTTTCGCTTAACACTTAGCCTAAATGGCTTCAAGTGACAAGCATCGTTTTCAAAAGATTCGACCTCACCGTCCCAAATTATATTTTTTCCTTGGGGTACCATAACAGTTTTGCTTACCACTTAGCCCAGATGGCTTCAAGTGACAAGCATTGTTTTCAAAAGATATGACCTCACGGTCTCAAGTTATATTTTGCCTTCCGGCACCTAAATAGTTTCGCTTATCACTTAGTCTAGATAGCAAAGTTTTCAAGAGTTTTGACCTCTTGAACTAGTGTTAGATTTTTCCTTTTGATACCAAAACAAAATAGTTTTGTTTATTACTTAGCCAAAATTGCATCAAACAGTGAGCACAATTTCAAGCATTCTGGCCTCATGGTTCCGAATTACGTTTTTCCTTTCAGCACAAAACGATTTCGCCTACCATTTGGTTTGCAAAACTTCAAACGGAAAGTGTAAAATTTCAAAAGTTTAGACTTTATGGTATCGATTTAAATTTCAACTTTCAGTGTCCATGCAATTTCACTTATCATCTAGTTTGGATAGCTTCAAGCGGTAAATATGATTTCAAAAGTTTTTGACCACATGGTCCAAGTTAAAATTTCACCCCCTTCCATTTTCAAAACTGTTAACCAACAAAGCCTTCGCTTTTGGGCATAAATTTTAAATTATTTTCAAAACCCTCTTGGTAAAGTTAGATCTTTATGAGTTGCATAAGTGGAGCAATGTTCTGGAATGCTCAGGATCAATTTTGTGATGGGAATGGAATAAAAAAGCCAAGGATTGAACCTGATACGACTTTACTCTTTCCAAAATCCACCCCATATCGATCATATGAGGTGAGCTTTAGGGCGCATGAGTTACACTATAATATTTCCAAAGTACAAATTGCTAATATTTGAAAGGAAAGCACCTCGATTTTGAGATCTATCCTTTGGTTTCTAACTAAAATATGCAAAAGCATGAACCAATGAGTTAACTAAGGCTGAGATCATAATTTCAGCCGATGTAAAAATTTTGACCGGTAGCTTCAGTTGCCGAAGCCTAAAACAGCTCAACAAATAACAACAATCAATGGCGTAGATAGCTGAGGCTAAGATCAACGGTCAAGATGAATGAAAGTATCCAAAAGCCATATATAAAAGTGTCACATCAGCAATCTACGTCAAGTCACACTCAACCAAATGATGACACACGTTCGAATCAAGACCGCTTATAGTCAGCCAGATCATCAATCCAAAGAGAAGGTGCTGAACCAATGGCATCATGACATGTTGGCTATAAATAAGCGGCAATCCTAAGGCACAAATGGTTCTCTGGCATATAACAAAAAAAACTAGATAGTACATTCCTATATTAGAGCTCTAAACAAAAATTCATTAATGGCGAAAACGTTTAGATTCAATGTAATAAGCCTCTTGGCTATACAAAGTGTGGCTAAATAAGGAAAGGACAGTGGATATAGGGACTTACAGTCTAAACCACTATAAAAGTCTCAGTGTTATGTACTTTTAGCACTTTATTTCCTTCCTATTCCTCGTCCTAATTCAGTATTTCAACTTGTAGTAGTTCTAACAATACAACATCTCGTCTTGATATTCTTATATCCGGGACTTATAATCAAACCTTTGGAGCTAGCCTTCTAATCTTAGGGTGTTGGTGTAGACGAAATTCTGCACCAACGGAAGGTAAAGTACAAAAAGTAAATAACATAGAGATTTTTGCAGTGGTTCGGTATGAGAGTCCTTATCCATCGTCCTTTCCTTATTTAGTCACTCTTATCTAGT
The DNA here is from genome assembly GCA_030765085.1 of Allium cepa. Lineage (NCBI taxonomy): Eukaryota > Viridiplantae > Streptophyta > Magnoliopsida > Asparagales > Amaryllidaceae > Allium > Allium cepa. The sequence continues at coordinate 694,837,503 of CM060934.1, forward strand.
CAAGAGGCTTATTACATTGAGTTTATATATTTCCGTTGGTAGTTAATTTCTAAAGAGAGCTCTAATATAGGAAAGAACAATATGATTTTATATCTTAATTCTTTTATAGTGCTTGAAGATCCTTGCCCTTGGGATTGCCACATATTTATAGCTAGTATGTTGTAATGCCATTGGTGGAGAGTCATCTCCTTGGATTGTTGGGTGGCCAATTGAGCGGCTAAGATTTGAGCTTGTTCTGAACATCTAACGATGCTACTTAGGAGTGTACATTGGTGACTTATTTCCCGCGCAAATAGCCCCTTTACATTTGAGCCATTTGTTATCTTGTTACATTAAGTTGAAGCTTCGGGCCTTCGATTACCAATAGGCTTTGTCCTTCGGCTTGCCCATTTATCCTTTTGATACAAGCCAACTTTCTCAGTTTTATATGTCTAGGTGGTGTAAACTCTTCTTACACACATAGTTTTGAGACTTACTTGGGAAGATAAACACTACTCTTGTTGTTGAGATATTTGGGTGTAACACATGCCCCTCATAGTTCACTTCGTATATGGGATGTGCAGTGGAATTTGATGTAGATGAGTGTAATTTATTTTCCTCGATTATCTTCTAAGTTTGGTCAACATTATGTGCATAATAGGAACGTGCAATATTGATTCCAAGTAGAGTGACTTGAATAACAAAAGGAGAAATCTCAAAATGGGTTATGAAAATGGACTACTTTGGTTAGAATCAAATTTTAGTTTTAGGCCGAAAGGCATAGTCATAACCACACCATGTGGTCTAAATATTATTGGAAATCTACTCATCATTTGAAGCCATTAGGCTAAGTGATAAGCAAAATTATTTAAGCGTCGACAGGCGAAATCAAATTTAGGACCGTAAAGTCATAGTTTTTGAAACCGTGCTTGTCACTTAAAGCCTTCTAGGCTAAGTGATAAACGGAATTATTTAAGCATCAAGAGGCTATATCCAATTTGGGACCATGAGATCAATGTTTTTGAAATCGTGCTTGTCGCTTAAAGCCATCTAGACCAAGTGATAAAGAAATTGTTTGAGCGCCGAGTGGCGAAATCTAATTTGTCACTATGAGGTCAAAGTTTTTGAAATCGAGCCTGTCACTTGAAGACATCTAGGCTAAGTGATAAGCGAAATTGTTTGAGCATCGAGAGATGAAATCTAATTTGGGACCGTAAGGTCAAAGTTTTTGAAATCATACTTGTCACTTGAAGTCATCTAGGCTAAGTGATAAGCGATCATTTGAGCATCGGGAGGCGAAATCATTTAAGCGACGAGAGGCGAAATCTAATTCGAGATCGTAAGGTCAAAGTTTTTGAAACCGTGCTTTTCACTTGAAGCCATCTAGGAAAAGTGATAAGAAAAATTGTTCAAGCGCCAAGAGGAAAAATCTAATTTGGGACCGTAAGGTGAATGTTTTTGATATAGTGCTTGTCATTTGAAGCCATCTAGGCTAAGTGATAAGCAAAATTATTTGAGCATCGAGAGGTAATATCTAATTTAGGTCCGTGAGGCCAAAGTTTTTAAAATCATGCTTAACACTTGAAGCCATGTACGCTAAGTGATAAGCAAAATTTGTTATTGTGTCGAAAGACAAAGAAGAAACTAGACTATAAGGTCAAGGAGGTATTTTCGTTGCAGGACCTATTGAAAGCCAAACTAAGTCTGATTCTGAATGGACGGGTCTTGATCTTACATTAAATGCTCATGAAAATTGTCATGATTCTATTGGTCTCTTAAGAAAAGTGTCTTTCTTTTGTCTATCCTAGGGTAATTTGCATTATGATACTACCATACTTAATTTACGGTTACGATTTTATCGATTAGGTAATCTCCATCATTCTTTCTAGGATTTAAATAAAACTCCATTTCTTTTCTTCTTCTTTCTTACTCTTATTGTCAACAACCACGCTAGTCATTAAGGCCTGGAAATATTCATAAATTACTGCAATTTCTTGAGCCAAACAGTAAGCCCTTGATATTTTCAATGATTTTATTAGTGTTCTTTACTGCTATCAATATTTGCAAGCATTTTTCTTTTTGAAATTTACAAAAAATTCATTTTTGATTACTACCATGATACCAATGTTTGATTTTTATTTGAGATATCATTTAATTGGTCAAATCATAATGCCTATTGCTAATAGATTAAGATTTTGTCCCCATGTCGAATCTTTCATTAACTCAGGTCGATAATTGCTTTATTTACGAATTGGTTATTTGGGGAGTTCTGAATTTTGAATTTGGGCCGAAAGATCTAATTTTAGGCCCAATTCTCCTTTGGAAATATAAGATTAAAACCTTTCTAGTAGAGGTTTCAAAATACTTATTGAGTTGTTGGCTTGACACTAGTCTTTTCTAGACCCTTCGATGGACAAATCAATGATCAAAAGGAGCTAGAGAACTGGATGAAGAGCTATGGAGTTGTGGGAGTTGACCAAGTCAAGATGATGACTGGAGTAATTTCCCTAATGGGTTCTACACTTGGACGCTAGAGCACCTTGCAAATGAAATATCGCTTCCTCTTGCCCCTTTGTTTGTCGACATTCTTGAATTTTATGGATTTAATCCAATCCAACTTGGGGTCGACTGTATAGTGCTCAATATAATCTAGCAATCTTATACTGAAGAATGGGTACCAAAGCGTGACCACTTCTGAGATTCACTATTTGTACAATTTGCATAGTTCATCCAGTAAGTCACTAGTACCCCTGTATTTTCTTAAATTCTGAAAGAAAATGCCTTTGATCGAACAACTTAGCAAAGTAACTGCTACCCATCGATTTTATGTGAAAACAGATGATCCTCGAATCGTTATTAAGCCACCGAAGACTTGTAAATTTTAAAACCCTTCTCTTCTAAAATGCTCTTGCTACTAAACTTTGATCACGCCATTTTTTGATATCTTTTCCCTTTTGAATCCCTTAACTAAACTCGAGAGGGATATGACCCCAACCCTTAAGGATCTTTATGATGCTAAGTATGAGGAAATGATGAAAATCCCAGATGGGGAATGACTTAAGCACATAGTCTATATAGAGGCCAATCTCAAGGCCTATGGGTTACTTTCATCTTCTTTTAAGTTCCTTGGATACGATCCTCCTTCATCCAAAACTATGTCCTCAGATGTTGTTGATCTGTGCCATTATGAAAAGCTCATCTGCTTTGACCCTGAAAATACAAAGAACGAAAGACAGAATGTTACTCCCGAGGGTAGATCTTGGTTTTTGATATATTACAAAACATACTCTAGGACGTAACTTTCATGAAATACAAACTTGCTAACCTAACATGTTTTCTCATTTTGTGTGACATGGCTTCTGATGATGTGCTTGAAATAGGCAAATGGCTATTGAATAAACCATCTTCTTACGTTCCTACTCTGCCAAAACCAGCTTTAAAGGACCCGTCCGAATTTAAGAAATAGAGGAAACACAAAAATATCCCTCCTGCTAAAGTCAAGCATGCCCCAGATGTCCTTGCTTTAACTCATTATTCGAGGGATTAGGTGAACCTAGTGGTTGAGTTAACCCACTCTACTATTGATGCTTATTAATCCAAAGTCGTAGGGAACTCCCAAATGGAGTTAGTTGATGATATAGTCAGCTTCAGGCGGATGATAAGCGTGGAGATGGAGGATCATCTAAGGGTATAGACCTTCTTTTACTTATGAAATATCCATCTCTTTATATTTCATACGAACCTTCTTTCTTCAGGTATCAACTTATTTCTTGGTTCTGTACTACAGGTTTGAAAAGCTAGATGGAGAACTGAAAAATGTTGTGATTGTTGAAAACAATTTGCTGAATTCAAGGAGAGCCGAGATGGATGCTTAGGTCGAAAGAGAAAAGAATTTTCTAGAACTGACATCTGAGACTAGAATCTTTGATTTGGAGAAAGCTTTAAATGATCGAAAGGACAAGCATCAAAAGGCTAAAAAAGAATTAGTAGAAGCCAAGGAGAAGATTATGGGCCTGGTTACTAAGGGAGAAGCTGAAAAGATAGCTGCCACCGAAGCCTTCAAAATTCTTTACGATGCTTGTGAATATAACCGAGATAATGGCATGATACTTTCTATAGGTTTTAATCCAAATGGCAAGAAGATTAAGGAGAAATTCTCCTAGAAATATAAAAAAGCATAAACTTTGTTAGGTGTAGGGCCCTCGTTACGGTAGTGGAGAATTTTGATAGAGAAGAAGTATGCCACTATTCTATCGGAAATCCTCTATCGATGATGTTTAAACTTTTGATTTTTAATAATTCTGGTACATATTCCTTATAATTTTGCTTGTAGTGACTGACGACTATGGTAGAATTTTTGTTTGGTGCTGGATTTATGATGAACTATTTCTATATTGCTTCCATCGCATCTATTCCGAAGTACTTTTCTCTTTAACCATTTTTAAACAGAAAAGTCAAATTTTTCCTCTCAAATGAAGTATTATGGAAGAGGAGCCAAATTAGAAACTTGGAATTGCTAGCAACCATATTCAACCTTAAAAACCAACTAAAATCCAGTAGATTAAGAAATTCAGACTTCTTCAACAAGATCGAGGAGGTACAGGAAACGCATGACCAAACCTATGCCAAATGACTTAAGTCCCTGAGGCTTAGGGGTTCTAGGTTAACTAAAAAATCTTGGATCTTAGGGTCAATTAAACCTTGCATCAGACGACTGAGATGGGGTCTTCCAAGAGTTTGCCTGAGACTAAATTGCATCCGGGAGACCTTTGGTCAAAGAATAAAAGGCTATATATCAACAGAAGATTCTATGATCCAAATCTAGCTATAACTCTAGAGGTTCGTCCTGGTTACTGGAGTGTAACTCAATCCCCCTTAGTTATTGCTGAGGGGAAGACTCTTGAAACTGAATATCTTTCAGAATATGTTCCCCAATGTATTCCAAAAGCTGACCTTAAGCTGCTTATAGTAGGTTCTTCTCCTTTGGAACTCTCTGTATCGAAGGGTGGTTTAGGGAAGGAATTTGTTCCCCTAATATGGCCAGACCTTTGGGGCTCCTAGCTGATACTAGGAGTAGAGGCCTTAAGATCATTTTAGCTACTAAGGAGAAATTTTCTTATTTTAGAGGATCATGAAATCTGTACCTTTTATTTTTCACTATCTGTATTAATTTTCTACGGAATGAAATAGAATTATCTTCGTGATGATCTATCTTTTCTGATTTTAATTTGAATCTCTTTTTAGTGGGAATCATGTCCTAACTACTTAAGACTAGAAAGTGATTGTTCCTTTGTGTAATGGAGTCTTGATGAAATAATAACCAAACTAATGATATATAATATTGTTCTTGATTCCAACATTCATGTCATTCTGAAAGACAACGAGTCCTTAAAATGAACACTTAAGGAGCTATCCAATAAGATGTCTGCCATACCGAAGGCAGTGCCGATCATCGTTCAAGTTTCAAAGTCGGTTGTTTCAAGGTTGCAGGCACATGCGTCTATTCTTAGATAGCAATTGCACAAAGCTCACCAAGAGCTTTCAGCAATCAAACTTCAAGAACTTGAAATTTAAAATATATGTACCGATAAAGTTACGATTGCGGCCCCTTCGGCTCATGGAAGAGGTAGAGGTAGGGGTTGTGCTGCCATGAGGCTTCCTTCTTCTCATAAGACTATGGTTGTCTCTACCGGCTCTCGTTACCGACATTCTCAACTTGATAGTTGTTCTCCCTTAGTTGTAGTACCTACTACATCAAACATTTTTGTTTGTACCAGGGATGGTCGAAGAATTTTAGTTATTTAGGAAGGAATATGTATCTAGGACATATGATACAATGTAAAAGCATTTCAAATCTCGCCTAGAGGAGGCTGTTAAAGAGGATGAAATTAGGAATAAAAATATGTATGAAGGCTTTTTTATTCCTACTGTACTAATAATCACTTAGATAATCTCTCTATAACGCTGAGGCCCTTTTGTCTTCTCGATTGACTTGTTCTTTCAATTTAGGCCACTTTCTTGCCTTTATTTATTTATTTATTTTTGTCTTGAGGTTCTTCTTGCCCCTTGGCATCTTACCATACTGATGCCTTTGGTGTCTATACCTACTACTTTGATGCCATCCTTAAGGCCCTGATTGGGATTATTACACTTTTCTCAATCTAACTTAGGAACTCTCCTAAGACATTAATCTTATTGGTAATTTATCCAATTCTGAACTCATGCACGATATTTTTTGATCGTGGCTCGCTATTATTGGAAATCCATTTAATATTCTAATCTAATTTGGAATCTACCCAATGTATGGTACTTCTTGACCATGGCTCACTATTGTTGGGAATTTACCCAATATTCTAAACTAACTGGGACTCTACCTAATGCACGGTACTTCTTAAGCGTGGGTCACTATCATTGGGAATCTATCAAACATTATAATCTAATTGAAAATCTATGCAGTGCATGATACTTCTTGACCATGGCTTACTATCATTAGAAATCTACCCAACATTATAATCTAATTAGGAATCTACCCAATGCATGGTACTATTTGACCATGGTTCATTATCGGCCTGCATTCTACTTTTCAGCATCTTTTTAAACTCAGGTGATATGGCATTAACTTTGTAGCATATCACTATAGGGTGCTCTTATGGTGAGGACTACAAACTTATCGTAGGGTCCATACCTACGGCCACTTTTGGCGAACGTCGACCATCTACAACCACTTTTAGTGGGTGTCAGCCACCTACGACCACTTTTGGTGGGTGCCGGTCATTTAAAATATTTTAAGTTAATGGTCATGCAGAACGCTAGCTGTAAATTGGTAAAGGGAAATATGGGTCCTTCAAAAGAGTGCTTTTGGACTATTTTGTAAAATGTTTTTGAAATCACATAGTTCGATAGAAGGTTTGATCCGAGTTTGAGAAGGAAAACTATTGATAACATCAGTATTTTTAGAAAAAGTGAAACTCTTCATTAAACACACCCACTGATTAAAGATTCGGTAGATTGGTTTTTCCGAAGAAGAATGCACCGGAAAAGAGCCTAGGCATTCTAATTAAACTTCAAGAAATCTGAGACTATGAGGTGCCCCTTAAAGTTGAAACTTTTGCAGAAGAGGTTATAATCGAGAAGAGCATATTAATAAAACTGGTATCTTCCGTTTGACTATGGAAATTTGATTTATAAAAGGATTCTTCTGGCAATTTCATCTTTATAGAAAAGCGCTATATGCATTCATTTGGCAAGAGTTACATGGAATTCTCCTGCAGCCGTAGAAATAAAACAAAGTAAATAATTTTGAAACAAGATTTTCAAACTAACGTTTAATAAATTTGGTTAACTGTCCTTTTTATATAAATTTCTCAACCGCGTAAGAAAGTTTTCAGTATTCATCCGTCTTATGCTTGTTTTTCAAATGATAGATACAATACTTCTCACTTTCTGGTCTTCTTTTTTGATAAAGGGTAATCTAGGTAAGAGAAGTCTTTATAAGTTTCCTGGAATATCCGAGACAAGCTTTGGTTGAGTGGAGTAAGAATTTTGGTGTCGTTTGATCTTCTTCCAAGAATGGAGAGTAAAGGTAACTAGAAAACTCTTTCAGTAGGATGAGCTAGACATTTGCTTATCATTATTAAGATACAAGTCCTTGATTTTATTTTCGTTAGCCTTAACCATCCCTCAGAGTTAAGCAAACTCTTGGAAAGTCTTCTAAATATACTCCAAAAGTTGTCTGATCTGGTGAGCTTGAAGTTCATAGATGAGATCATACTCCTGGTCTCAGTCTTTTTCCGAGACGAAGCTAGAGGCTGATTATTGTCTTCCTTTATAAGCTGGATGCAAAGGTTAAGGGGTAATTCTAGGGTTACTTCTTTATTTTTGAAACTAGACATAAGTGACTAGAATGATCTATTGGATTTCTGAGAAGAAACATGGTGTGGAGGTTCGTCCTCCCTCTAGCGCCAAAAATATTATTGCAAAATTTTGTCTACACCAACATTCCAAAATCCACAGATATTGCCCCATAAGCTGGTTGGATTACTGAACCCAGTAAAGAGATTCCGAGTTATGATGCAATCAAGCTTAGGTTACGAGATGATGAATCATAGAGTCGTAATAGAAAATGCAGAGAAGGTAAAGTATAAACAGTAAATAACAACAAGACTTTTATAGTGGCTCGGGACGAAAGTCCTTACGTCCACTATTCTTTCCTTATTTAGTCACTCTTACCTAGTCGAGAGGCTTATTACATTAAGTCTTTATACTTTCTCCATTAATGAGTTTGTAAAGAGAGCTCTATTATAGGAAAGTACCATATGATTTTATATCTTAATTATTTATCTTAATTATTTTTTAGTGCCTGAAGATCCTTGCATCTTGGAATTGTCGCCCATCTATAGCCAATATGTTTATAATGTTATTGGTGGAGAGTCTTCTCCTTGGATTGCTGGGGTGGCCTATTGAGTGGCTGTGATTTGAGCTTATTCTGAACATCTAACGATGCTACTTAGGAGGCGTAGATTGGTGACTTGTTTCCCACGCAAATGGCCCCTTTAGGCGTGAGCCATTTGTTATCTTGCAATATTAAGCTGAAGCTTCATGCCTTGGACATACTAATAGGCTTTATCCTTCAACTTGTTAACTTATCTGTCTGATACAAGTCGAATTTCTCGATTTGATATGTCTATGTGGTGTAACCTCTCCTTATACGCATAGTTAATTGATTTGAGACTTACTTGGGAAGATAATCGCTACTCTTGTTGTTGAGTATTTAGGTGTAACAGTTTCACTAAGCACCCATATTTTGGTCTGAGATGGACTAATATTATTCATACAAAACGTCTTGTCTGACCCAAACTTTTTGATTTCCTTCTAAACTCTCAGCTACTCAATTTAGAATTTAGTAGGCCAAGAGTAGGGTATTTCCATTTTTTATGAATAAGGTTCTAGAGACGTGTAGGAAGAAAGCTATTATTTAAAGTTTATTTTCTCTATGTTGTAGTTTAACTATTTCTTATTGTTGTTGGACAAATATAATGATGGATACTATAACTTCTAAGTAGCTAAGACCCTGATTATCTAAGAGGCATCTTTATATGTCTATTTTAAGACAATGTTTGTAATTACTATATTTTATTTGAACGGTGTAATTATGGGGTTATGAGATCAAAATATAATGAATTTGCAAATTAATGAATCAAATTGTTTTGTGAAATTTGTAAATTCTTGTGCTCTTGACGTTAATGAAATAATAACTGATTTCATATGATCACTGGAAAATAATGATAAGGATGACTATAGTATCAATAGTATCTATTTTCAAACCTCAAAATGGGGTTTTTTGTAACTTGGAGGTTACAAAAAACATAATAAGGTTTTGAAGTAAAATAACCTAAAGAAACACAAAAGGAGTAAACCAGGGAATGACGATAGTTATATAATAGCATACTTGTTACTTGTTATATATAAGCACGTATATCTATCTATACTTTCCTCTCTGTCTCAGACCATTCTTTTATATCTTATAATGACTCTTATGCAAAATATGAGAAATTGATATAGAAGTGAAAGATTAAACTTGGAAGGCGAAAGCACTACAAATAATGGTAATGTTCGGGCTAATGCTATGAACGCTAACCAAAACTACAAATGCAAATGCTAAAGTTAACATCGGCATTGAAATCACACAACTTGACATAGGGACTATGTATTAGTTCTTCATTAATGATGTAAGCTGGAGCTGCAACCGAGCAGATTGGAGGTAATGCTGGTAATACGAGAGCTGTCGTACCAGAAGTTGCTTTTCATAAAAACTATGTCGGGTTAAGTCAGGACTATACTAACTTGGAAGGAAAACCATTCTTGGGAACGTAGAATGTCGTTGAAGTGAAGGATTGGATCTTTTAGTGTGAGAGAATTTTTGGCCGATTTGGGGTTGAATGATTATCAAAATTGGACATTAGCATCAAGGAAGCTACAAGAAGCTGCTCTCTACTGGTGGAATAGTTTTACCGTGGGAGTTCTGGAGGAGGGGCTTACTTGGGCCACCTTCAAAGAGGGGTTTGAGGAAGTTTCTATCTGAAGCGGCTAAGTCGACTCTATTTAGAAAGTACTCGGAGTTGGAACAGGGTGAAAGGACCTTGTTAGAGTGATGAGTTGTCAAGGCATAGGCAGACCATCATTAACACTTTGCATAAGAAGAAAGAGAAAGTCATATAAGGTTGAAGCCATAGATTTCTAGGGAAACTATGCCACATCTTAGAGACCCATTTAATGTCGTGGTGGACATGGCTCCGAGGAATGAATATTTACTCGAATATTTAGGAAATAACAAGTCTATGGACACTACGAGTTTTTAAGGCAAGAAAAGAATTCTTTGGCATGAAGGGAGGTTAGAATAACAAGGTTCAAAAGGGGGAATAGTTGAAGTGACTTGCTACAAATGTGATAAGAAGGGGAACTTTACTAATGAGTCATTTTTGTGAGGGCAAGAAAACCGCTGATAAGAAAGTTGTGAGGTTTTACAACTGCAACAAGATGGTGCATTTTAAGAACGAGTGTCCCGAACCAATCAAAGCCCAGAAGGGAAAGGCTTTCGCTTTGGATCCTGCACCTTCTAGACCGACTGCAGAGGATAAGGGAAGGACTGTGTTAGAAGATACACTTCCTATCCATAGCATTCCTATTAGCGGGCTGTTTGATAGTGGAGCATCACAATCTTTAGTCTTTAAATGTTTGATAGATAAGTTAAATCTAGAGCCGACACACTTATTACTTCTCTAAGGGTTGCAAACCTAGTCGATGGCTATGAAACTCTTAGGATGAGAAGCAACCATGTAGACTTTCAATTATTAAGTCATCTGTCTGCCCGTATTTTATATGTGTTTGAATTTATGGGTTTTGGGATAATCTTGGGTATGGATTGGTTAAGTCGATATGAAACTAGGATATTTTGTTGACATCCTTAAAACATCTTGATTGTCGTGATAGAATTATATACTCGTCGGAAGAATCGAGTTATGACATCTATGCAATGTTGGCTACCGTGGATGGCGTCGAAGAAGAAATCATTCAGGTTTTCATACTAAGAGAATATGCTGATATTTTTGTGCCTGTTACGGGACAATCATCAAAACATGTTATAGAGTTCAAATAGATCTTGTACATGGAGTTGAACACATAAGTAAACCACCTAGCAGAATGACACCTACCAAGATGAAGGACTTAGAAGGGAAGAGTTTTATTAGACCAAGCAGTTCGTCTTGAGGTGCTGTATCAGTGTTCATGAAGAAACCGAATGGGTCGTTGAGAATGTGTATTGATTACAAAAAGATAAATAAGAAGACGATAAACAATTGGTATCCATTTTCTAGAATAGATGATTTATTTGATCAATTGAGTGGAGCCAAGGTGTTTTTGCAATCAGACTTGGAATGGGTTTTCACCAACTGAGAGTAGCAGAGGATGGTATACAGCTGACATTGGTTATTCAAAAGCCATCTTGAGCCAACTTAACAAATTCGAACAAGATATCGTTCGAATGAGTGGCTAGTCTTACCTTTCGGACTAACCAATGTGCTTGCTTTCTTTGTAGACTGAATGAACCGAATCGTTTAGGAGCATTTGGATAGGTTCAAGTTGGTGTTTATTTATAACATTTTGATATATTCTAAGAATAAAAAGATCATGAAGTTTATCTCAAAATAGTGCTAGATACGTTGAGGTAGCATCGACTAAAGACAAAGTTTTCAAAATATTATTTTTTGGAAATAGGAAGTAAAGTTTCTTGGGAATGTATTTTAGAGAATGGATTATTTGTAGATCCATCGAAGATTGAAGCTGTAAACAATTAGAAAAGACCCGAGGCAGTTACTAAGATTAGAAGTTTCTTGGGATTGACTATCTATCACTATTTCAGATCTCATTTATCTCAACTGAGACCTCGCTTGAGATCACTTTTTCGAACTTGAGCGAGGTAGCATTATGCAAAATGAGATATTAAATTTTGACTATACCATATCTGACACCCATCTTATTCTAGATATTAATGTCTCAAGATGAATTTTAGATAAATTTTAATAGAAGATCTCAGTCGAAGATGCGTTTTCATTTATATATTACTTTAATTTTTATGTGGGTCCAAAAGAAATTGCACTTTGATGTCTTTTTACTAGCTCTCTAATTTTAATTTTAATTTTCTAGCGAGTGCAAAAAATAAATGACTTTTTATTTATTTTTTATTTTAATATTCAAATGAGTAGAATTCATTAAATCAATACCAAAATAATCATGTAACCACTCTCATTTAAAAATCAAAATTTGTATTATTGTCTTTTATGAATTGTGTGTGTTAATAAGTTTACATTTAAATAACAATTATCATAAAAAATTTAAAATGTCAATTTTGGACGCTTAAATTACTTCAAGATAATCTCGAGATGGACTTTAAAATTCGAGATGTACACCCAAGATAAACTCATCTCACCCTCGATCTCGTCCGATACGAGATATTGTGTGTAGAATTCTGAAGACGACACTCAACCGAGATTTAAAACCTTGTTAGCTATTACTAGATATTTATTAAAGTTTTCTCTCGTATGGTAGCACCGATGACTAAACTAACATGGAAGTATGTAAAGTATGTTTGAACTGATAAATGTAAAGAAGCATTTCAGAAGCTAAGGCATTTGTTGACCAATGCGTCCATGTTAGTGTTCAGGATGGAAATAAAAAATGGGAGGTGTATAATGATGCGTGCAGAACTGTATTAAGAGCTGTATAGATGTAGAGAGGAAAGTTACTTCCTTTGCTTCTCAAAAGCTACAACCGCATGAAGTGAGATATCATACTCATGATTTGGTGTTTGTGGTAGTGATCTTTACACTGAAGGTGTGGAAACATTATCAATTTGGAGAACGATTCGAGTTATTTACGGGTCATAAATCCTTGAGGTATCTATTCTCTCAAAACGAATTAAATATGAGATGACAAAGATGACTGGAGTTTACGGTAATATATGACTTTGGAATCAAGTAAATGTCGGAAAAAGTAAATAAAGCAGCGGGTGCACTTAGTAGAAAATATCGGAATATGGTATTGGTGATGTCTATATGGAACGATTTAGAAGCATTGGCTTCATGAGGAGTTAGAATGAGGTTGATGTCTAGTTTTAGCCAGAGTACCACCGTGATCTCTTATTTAGAAGTCATGTAACAACTGCACCTTAACGGGTTTGAATTTCAGCTAAATAAAAATCCTAGTCTATTAGGGCATGGATCGTTGGCTTTGGTAACCTGTAATAAACATAAGAATATCAGGGATCGATCAATATAAACTCACAGAGGGAAGAAAATAAATCATAAATACGGACGGAGGCTACCAGCTTGAAATCAATAGCATTCCTTGGATACCTAATTACCTTGTCAGTACCGACCATGAATAAAAATACTTCTCCTTCCACCATTCCTGTCTTGCTCCAGTAACACGTCCTTCTAAATTTATTCTATAGGTTTTAATGAGGAGGGGGTCAAAAAAAATTCCAGTGACAAAAAATTGCATACTTTAACCATGACATAAATATATCCCGATTGATTTCTATTTAAATGTTATCTTTGTTACGCACGGCTAGTCCATTCAGTTCTATATGCATGTATGATATGCCTAACCTTCTCTAAGATATACTTATACATACATATGCCTATATACATATATATCTCTAAACTTATGCTACCCAAAACCCCAGTCACTTAATATATCTTAAATAGGGAGGAGGTAGATGCAACGACCATTTAATACTTCAAGTCTCCGAGCGGGTCCCTCCATAACATAAATGCTAGTCATTTGGTTCTAGCTATAGAGATCGCTAACCCCCATATTTGGCCATATAATAAACAATTTAATTGTCGTGCCATAATACATCTCAAAGACTCATCTAAGGGTTAACTAAACCAAATCCGGTAAATTAATTTTCGTATAATCATCTACTTTGAGGTACGTGCATCCCCCGTATGGATTGTACATTAGTAGGAAGTGAAATTCATCAGGGCATAACCTAAGTCTTTGCCACCGCTCGCTCGAGATCACTTGTAGCCATAGCCTATATGCCAGACCTATTATTAAATATCGATACAAGCCACTAACATACCCCGCCGACCTTCCACAACTGACGTCCCGTTTAGACTAACCTAAGTAAATCAAGGAAAATGCCCATTTTAGTTACTTAATACCTCTTATTAGAAATCAAGCAGACCCCATTTCCTTTAAAATTAACGGGCCATTTAATATTTCAAATCTAAGGAGAACATTAGGTATATTTTCCCCTACCTATCTACAACACATATCCTAACCCCATGGGTCCTATGTTTTGAGACATCGCACATCAGTAGTAAATATGCATAACTGCTGGTGGCCTTTAGATCAAGGGAAGACTTCTATTGCGTAACTCTTCTGACCTTACATATCAACCCTTACTAAACCAAATCAATTACTCTCAACCCTTACTAAGCCCCTAATTTTAATAACATTACTCGAGATATTTGATTAGATAAATTAAATAGAATAATGTTAATGTTAAGTGATATATGGATTGAGACTTGAATAAAAATTTAATGGTCGTATTTATTAATTCAAATGGATTTAATAATGGTTTATAGGATAATTAAAATACACTCGGGTATATTTGGTATTTCCATACATAATCTTTACTATACACACACACACATACATACATACATACATATATATATATATATATACACACACACTTTTAATTCTTAGGCTATTGACATTCATATCTCATTTTCACAAAAATTAACGTAAGTTGAAGAGGATAAGGTTAGCCATTATTAGAAAGAAAAAAGAAAGGAAATTCAAAGGAAAGCAAAAGAATCAAGGAAAGGGAATAATCTCAAGTCCAAACCAATCTCCTTATCATGAATCAAGGTGAATAATTAATTCCATCTCTAATTTTTGAATATATGTTTTGGATTTAAGTTTAATTTGGATTCTATGATGTTCGATGGTGATATGCTTGAATTATGGTTTGTTTAAATTTAAACAAGATTGTTTAAATGATGGTTCATACGGTTTTAGATCAAAACCATGTGATACTGATGTTTAAATGCTGTACGAAATTTATATGTCATGCAAAATATTATTTTATAGTTGGGTTTTAAGTTTGATAATTTTTCAAGCTTCGGAAAGACTATTATGAATTTTTGAATGAAAATATAACACGTTGGGTTTATAAATTTATTTCAAAAAATATATTGATTTTGATATGTTATATAACATGATTAAAGTAAATTTCTATGGTTTTTGGGAATTTTTCTTAAGTGATTTGATATACACATTACATTAATTTGAGAAGAGGATCTAAATGATTCAATTGCATTTGCAATAGAAGGTTTTATCTACAAAATTCCAAGCTTAATATTTATCCAAAATAATAAGGCGGTTAGTTTTAAAAAGCATCAAAAAGTTAAGGCAACCAATTATATGTTTACATGTAAGCAAGCTAGTTAAAATAAATTGCTTTGTTAGGCATTAAACCCAGAAAAACAGGTTTCACCTCTAATAATAAGTAACACTTTATTATATTCGAAAGGTTTCGAAAGAAGGACTTTAAAGTGTTTTAAAATACAGTGGTCTAATGTTTTGAACTGAGGTATATGCTCTCAAAGGAAGCTATCCAGTGAGGTTGAAAACAAGGTTTCTAAGAGTTCAAAAGTAAAGTTTTCAAATAAAATAACCTAATATCATCTAAAAGCAAAACCATGGCATATTAATGAATAAAGTGCTTTGAAATGGAATTTATGAAGAAATCTTAATGGATTAAAAGAATTAACCAGGTTATATTGTTTGCTTATCCATATATGTATATATATATTCACTTTGTAATGAACCCGAAAAGGTACTTGTGGAAAAGGCATAAGAACCATCTAGGTTAACCTAGTAGTGAATATAAATTAAAGATATTGACAGGGGCCAATAGGTTAATAGTAAGCCCAAAAAATTGTGTAAGGAAAATGATATTGGCAAGAGCCAATAGGTTCATAGTTAGCTCATGAAAACTATGTATAGTTGAAGACGTCGGTTAGACAGGTTTATAGCAAGCCCATGAAAACTATATCTAGATAAGAAAATGAAATATTAACAGATAGTCAATGGTTTCCTAGTTAGCCCATGAAAACTAGGATAAAAGAAAGATATTGTCAGTTAGTCAATAGGTTTCTAGCCAGCCCATGAAAACTAGGATAAAAAAATGATATTGGAATTACCAATAGGTTCACAGTGATCATATGAAAATTATATAAGACGACGAGGAGTCCATAAATGTTTTACCGCTGTTGTTAGTCAGCCCATCAAAATTATTAGGTTAATAGTAATCCTAGAAACTATAACTATAACAGATGGCCAAAATGAAAGGGGATGCGTAATCTAGAATTGATTTAATTGTTTTGCATATCATCACATACTAATGTTTTGAATTCATTTAACCATTGTGGATGCAGGAGCACAGAAAATGGTTTATAAAGGTTTTTACTATACTAGTGAGGGGAAACCCGTTCCGCTAAGCAGCATGGTCTCACTAAATATCTAAATAATTTGAGATGGTAGATTATCATTCATACCGGGCTTTATGTCTGACTCGAAGTTTATGATTTTATCTTAAACTCTCGGGTAATCAATTGATTTTGAGTAGCTTGAGATTTGAGGTTTTCATATACCTTTAGACGAATAAGCTTCCGAAGTCGTGCGGGAGGCATGTAGTTATTTGAGTTCTCTCTCATATGATTCCATTGTGTTGTTTTGTGAAGGCAAAGTTGTTTACTGCCTATTATATACTTTGATCACCAAGGGGGCATCTGCATATTTCGCTCTTGGAGTATATTGTAATAATTATATTTTTCTGAATGTGGTTAACGTTGTGGGATTATATAAAGAATGTTGAAATTGGTTTTTGGAATGGAATGTGAAAGTTGTTTGGAAAATTTTAAACTTTTCCCATATCCATGTGTTTCAGGTGTATCAATTTATCTAACATTACTGTATTTGGTCGTAGAGGATTAATAACTATGGATGACTGTAGCATCCATAACCATTAGTTTTGGGCCTCCAAATGGGGGATGTTACATATAATTAAGGTTATATAATTTATCATTATGGAAATTATACTGCCTTTAAGTATTAGTTTCTACCTTATTTTCTTCTTTATTGTATTCTGTGAATGTCAATTATTCGTAATAAATAGTCGATATTGTTGCAATTGGACAATATCCAATAACATTTATTTACGCTTATTCATTTTTCTCATAATTGCCATATTAAATTCCCTAATCAGTCTCCATTTAATTCATTTAATTCTTTATTAACTATAAATTTATATCCCATTAAATTTGAAGTTAATGTCTATAATTTTGGAACTTCAATTCCTTCCGTCTCCACCTTCTATTCATATAATTATCATGCTATTAATAACTAATGCCCTAATAGCAACTAAAACGAATATTGATGTGTATTACGCTATGGCTATATTTTTATTTTTAAATAGAAGCACGATTATACATATTTTTTAATCTATAAATCTATTCCTACTCCTAATACATTAGTTTATGTGCTTAGGAATTGCAGAATATTAATTTCCACATTTTAATTTATTAGAGTCATCTTTTCCCAAATAGGATTTCCAATACAATTTTCCACAAGTTATCCAAAAATGAAACTTTTGCTTGGTTTGAAATTACAAGGAATTATCTCTTTTCTTTATTGAAATAGACAGTGTAAACTATGGAGAAGAATATTCATGCATTACATACCTCTTTCTTTTTGGTAAGTTTCTTGTTAATTCAAATGGCGTACTTTTATACATATTTTATGAATTGGATAATTTATTGAAATTACACGGAAATGGGTATAATTAAATTATAACCCATTATAAACAAACTAAAATATATAACTTAAAATAATGAAATTTTATTGGACAACCTAATTTACAACCCAATTATGGATCTAGAATAAACTATACATTTTATCAAGATTCAATTTTTAATAACTTTTGGGACCGATTCTAGATTTGAGCGTAAATAACATTCCTATTACAATTTCCTGGATTATAGAATATGTAGGAAATATTCGTTTTTGCTTATTTAAGCATACAACTCACCAAATCTCATTTAGGCATAATAATTAAATAAAATTCGACGATACAAATTTCAATGTTATAAGTAAATTATATAACTTCCCACTCACCTTTCAAGCTTTCCAAATCTCCCAAATCTGAATCTGTTTCTTTGATTTCACTCCATCTTCTTCCAAATCCAAAAGAATATGTAAAACAAGGTATATGCATATTATTAGAATTATAGATCTGAAAAGAAATTTGGGGTTAAGGGGAATATAGATTTATAACTGTAGAAATTTACCTTTTTCTGCAATATTGATTCACTACTTCTCTTCTTCCTTTTATTTTCCACCCCTCTCTGATTTGTATAAATATAAAATATTTTATAATTAGGAGGAATAGTGGAAAAGAGAAAATAGGAGGGCTTCGCTATTTCGATCAGAAAACATGAGAAGAGAAATGTGGGGTTAGGCCTGTATTTATAAGTGTTTGAGTCAATCGTATACGTTCGATTAAAATAATTAAATGTTGGCTGTCGGTCAAGGTTCAAACCCTAACCGCCACTACCTGAACGGTCAACTGATCCCCTATAGACGGTCGATCATTAGAGGTCGATCAGCCAATGGAGGGTGGTCGACCCGTAAGGTCCGCGTTTTAAGGTTATTTATTTTGTTTTTTAATTATTTTGGTTTTGAAATCTTTAAATACTCATAACTTCTTTGTTTGAACTCCAATCGCGAAATCCCAAATATGAAAGCTGCTTAGAAAATCACCACAAACGCAAGGGTGCAAGTTTCATAGCCAAATTTCAATGTTTGCTAAAATTCCATTTTTGAGCCTTAATAACTATTTGTTAATTATCGTAAATTTTACGGGGTGTTACATGTAGGACTGGTATTGATTGAAAGAGTTGCATCAAGGCAAAAAGGTGATATGATATTAGCCGAGGGAATTAAGTGACTTGATGAGGGAATAAAGATAAATATTTTAAAGACTGTACTTGACAGAAGAGGATGGTTGAGAAAGAAGAGACAATTATGTATTTCAAATGTGGTATATCTAAGAAATAAGGTTTCTTAGAGAATATCATTGATCTTAGCTTAATATCGATCCTGGAGGTACAAGAAGTACCAATGTATGAAGAGAAGTTTCTTCTGGAAAGGAATGAAAAAAGATGTATGTTTATGGGCGAAGCAATGTATAAATTGCCAACAAGTAAATGTAAAACCCCATAAATTGAATGATAATTAATTTAAAAAGAAATTAATTGATAATTCTTAGAGCCAAAAATGAAGTTTTCACAACGTCGGAATTTGGCTATGAAACTTGCATTGTTATGTCCATGATGATTTTCTGATCCATTTTCATATATAAAGTTTTACGATCAGAGTCAAATGAAGTTATTAACATTTGAAGGTTTCAGATCAAAAATATTATATATGTAATTAAGAAAATAAATATAATTAATTAAGATTAATTAACGTTAATGGATATTTAACATCTAAGTAAAATTTACATTAACCAACTTTAATCAGATAAAAAGAAAATGGTATGAAATAACGTTAAAGAGGAAACAAGCGAACATTTAACATAATAATACAACCGACTGAACCCTTTTCGAGACCGGTCGACCGCTAGCGGTCGACCCATGGTAGCATAGCGGTCGAACAATGGTGAATTGGCAATACACATTGAACCTAGGCAGAACGACCCGTATTTAATATAATCTAATCTGATGGCTGGCACCGATTCAAAACCCTATAAATACAGGCCTAGCCCCTTGCTTTTCTTCTCATAGTTTCTGAAGCAATGACGAAGCCCAGTCATTTTTTATTCTCCATAATTTCTAAAGTCTGTATAAACTACAATTTGTGTATATATAAGTAGAGATTAGCAGAGAATAATAGAGAAGAAGAATAGGGTCAAATCGAATTGCCAAAGTCAAGGCAAACTATAAATCTAAATCCAAACCTAAATTAAATTCAAATCTCTTTTCAGGTCTAAAATTCAAATAAATATGTATACGCTTTTGATACATATTTTGGTAAAAAGAAAGATATTCAAATAGGAATAGCATGATTTAGATCTATAGATTTGAAAGCTTAGAGGTGAGTGAGAAGTATATTTTTATATAATATTGGATATGTATCGTTATAAATTTGTTCCATGTATGATTAAATGGAAGTTTAGGAGTTATAGGCTTAAATATACACATGTAATGAATTTGAGAATCGTGCCTACATATTTGTGAATTGTTAACCTGGATAAATATTGTATATACTTGAATTTGGAAAGAAAAGGTGAAAGTAGTCATTGAATTTATGAGATAGTTCATTAATTGTATTGTATAGTAATTCTAGGTTTGTTGGGTGAATGATATATAAGTAAACATGAATGGGAAGTTATTATAAATTGGATTGGGACTTAAGTTGTATTTTAATTCTTTGGAGTGACGTGTGTTTCAATGTAAATTTCTACAAATTATCCAATTTTATAATTATAAATGAAAGTGTATCATTTGAAATAACAAGGAACATCCCTAAATAAAAGAGATGTACAAAATAGGGATGTTTATCATACTTTGTGTCACCTTTTTCAATAATAACAGAAAAGATAATTCTTTGCCATTACAAACATAACACAAGTCCTCTTTTAGATAATTTTTTGGAAAATATAGTGTTAATGTTTCCTTTTGGGAAGATATAGTTCCAACAAATTAAAATGTTGAAATCCCTAAGTATAAACCAATATTTAGTAAGTAGAGATATCAACAATAATTTAATTGTAAATCTAATATATGTGATTTAAGATAAGTTAGAAAATAAGCAATAAGCAATAAAGTGTAAGTAAAGCAACAAAATGAGTAATTAATAAGTTATAACAATTAAAGAAAGATAGATAAAAATAAAAAGGGAACAATAAAATATACCTAACAGTATCAAGTGAAAGTCAAGCAGTAAAAGATATTTAATTTATTAAATTAGAGATAAACAATAAATGACCTTAAAAAGCATTAATAAAACAAGAAGTAAGTTATGTAAACATTACAGAATATTAATAGTTGAAAACCGGAGGCGTAGTACTTAAATAATTATATATAGCCTCAAATATTCGTTTATCGGGGGCGTGATTTATTGAATCTAGTCAATCACTTAGATTAATTGAAAACATCCTAGGCATTAGCTTGTGGTGATGCGAGGCTAGTAATGTTACAGAGCAGAAGTCTGCCCTCCGAAAGGGACTACTAGTGGTTGTGTATATATTGCATTGATGTGAGACATCTTCGACTGTATGACCCGTAGAATTATACTTTTGCATATAGCTGAAGCGAATATGCCAAAGTATGATTTGCCTTGGGTAAAGTGTTAAAGGGCCAAGTAGGGTCTACTTTCAATCCTTAGGGTATATGTTAAGTAAACAAGTAGGCATTTCCTTTATTGCATTAGACAATCTTAATGGGACAATGAGCATTGGTTCGACACTATATAAACAAGGTTGGTACCATATATGTGAAGAGTAGGCCCGTACACATAGGCCAAGAGCATCGTCGGTCCTAGAATGGTCTATAGAAAGACTCGGGTTACGCATATACGGACTACACCACCTACTAGTATAGATCACGTAGGGGGCATGCACCACCTTAAAGTTGTTTATTAGTTTGTTTGTAGTTAGGAGGTAAGGCTAGAAAAGCTCTAGATGAATCTTTAAGATGAGGTAAAAAACGGCTTAATTGTTGTAATGCTGTTAATAGGAACCAACAGGAAGATCCTCGGTATACGCGGGCAGTTCGGTCTTGACACAGATGATGGATACCCACGTAGGTTTAGAGTTACGGATGCTAGTAGGGATTGTATTATAACACTCTGTAATGTAGCTTTAGTTATTTAATTAGTTAGTTAATTAGGTTCAGAAAATGAAATTTGTGCAAACGATAAAATTTTACCATGACACTTGCAACATTGCGTCCATGGCGAAATTCTAAGGCAACTTTCATATTTGGAGTTTTGCGACCGGAGTCAAAACAAAAAAATTTGGATGAAAAATGAATTTGAAATGAAAATAAACAAATAAGAAAAGTTAATGTTTTTAATTAATTAGCTGGGGGCCATAGGTCAACCTGCATATTTGAGCGGTCAACTAAGGGTGATCAACCTCTTTATATGTGGTGGCTCTAGTGAAGCTAAGCTACGTACGGTCCGAATTTAATATATTTCGATCTAACGGTTCTGGTTGATTCTAGCGCCTATAAATTCAAGTCTAGCCTTTCCTTCTCTTCTCATATTTTTTCTGATGGTAGTAGCAAAGCTCTGCCATTTCTTATTCTTCACTTTCTTTCTAAGTAATAAAAATAAGATATTTCTATCTATATTCAAACAAATTAGAGAATAATAGAAATCTAATAAAAAAGATGAAGAGAAGAGAATCAACTATACGCATATTTGAGGTAATTTATATATTTGTATTTATTTTCTCTCCCAATCTCAAATATCTTCTCAGATATGTAATTCTAATATATATATATATATATATATATCCTTTTATACATATTTCTTAGATTAAAAAGGAATAAGATGAATCAAAGGTTCTATTTTAGATCTGGAGATTTGTATCGCTTTTAAAAGATGAGAGGGAAAATTTTCAAATTATTATAATATAAAAATTGTACCGTGTGTGTTTATTTGATTATTATGCCTAATTGGATTATTGTATATGAGCTATAAGCAACAAATTGAATATAATAAATATCTTCCAGATATTCTTGATTATGAATTGATTTAGAGCTGTTTACATCCTGATTTGGAAATCAGTCCCAAAAGTTAGAATTAGAATATTAATTTAAATGAAATTTATTTCAGATCCGAAATAGGTTGTACAATAATGTTATGAATTTAGATGATTATCTTAATCGTTTTGAAATGTAAACTACTATATGCATGGAATTTAGATCTGTTTAATATTTGTAAATTAGCCGATTTCTTTTCCTTTTTGGAAAAATACAGCGTTTGATCTAGCAAGGGATAAATGCAAATAAAGAGAGAAAGAGACATGTAAAGTACGAATTTATTATAGTTTACACTATCTATTTTAGTAATAAAAGGAAATTATTACTCCTTGTAATTTCAAATGATTTAATCTTTTAAAGTTAAATCTTTTGTTTTGGGCTAATTTATGGAAATTATAGTGGACAATCTTATTAGATATGATTCCAACAATTGAACATGGAAGAGAATATATTAGTGAAGGTATATAACTAGAATATATTTGATAAAAGGAGATATCTATACGTAATTTACTACGCTTATAATAATTGAATAAAAAGCTAATAACGATGTTTACATGTAATATTCACGTTTAGGATAACTAGCGAGAAAGAAATTTTAAAGGTCGTAACTCCAATAAAGAGGAAATAAATGGTAATGAATATGGAAGTTGCAATAATTTGATGGGGTAAATGGATTAATAGGACTGATAAAAATAGAATAGATATAAATGTTACTAATTTGAACTTAGTAATCATATATAAATGTCTTGGAGAATGTCCGTTAGGATTTGATGGACAAATTGACATTTATGAGCATAAATGGGGATTTATGGGTAGATGAGTATTTAAGGAAAATCTTCTTGCCTTAAATAAAATTGGAACTAGTAAGCTAAGTCCATTGTCTACCTAAAATAATATAAGTAAAGACTTAGGATGGTTAATTGGACTTAGTAGGTTAGTGATGCGAGGTCGATAGAGTCGTTCGATGGAAGACTACCCTCTACTTTAAGGCTACCAACAGTCTGATGCATTTACTTCTGAAGTGAGATATTACTAATCATAGGACATGTGACGACGTGAGACATTGGGCCTGCTTTCTTAATGAAAAATATTGAATGGTTCAAGTTCGGAATTAGGAGCGGCGAGGGATATCTCTGTAGGGGTTCACTTCTAGTAAGTGGTTGTAGGGTTCGCCTCTCTCCTAAAAGAAAGTATTAAATAACCCAGTGAGATTTCAAATAAATAAGGATGTGTCTAAAAAGGGTTTACCTTAGTGTTGAGGAATTAAGTGGTTGTAGGGCCAGCTTCCTTACCAAGAGAAGTAACCTAATGAGATTCCATATTTACAAGTAAGAGTGATAGTGGATATCTCGGGAAGGATTCGCTTCAAGTTTGGGGTATTAAATGACTGTAGGGTCCACCTCTTTCCTATAAAATAAGTATTAAGTAGCTCTTATTAAATAACGGGGTCTGCCTAGTCCTTATTAATAAGGTATTAAGTGGCTTGGGTACAGTCTCCTATATTGCTAAGGCCGTAATAACGTTAGTACTAGTGAAGAGTCCACATAAGGATAGGTATCAAGTGATGTGGACCTACCTGGAATATAGGTATTAAATGGCTAAAGGTCTTCTTAGTCCTTTTAAAGGTATTAAGTGGCTTGAGTACTATCTATTACATGGCTAAGATTTTATCGGCGATAGATGCGGTAATAGTTGGGCATTAAATGTTGGAAGCCTTAAATAGTGGTTAGAGGTCTTTGTAGTTATGCCCCACTGATTATTGGCAACATTGTTAGGGAATCATCTTTGGAATAGGTCTTAAATGACGGGGTCTATCTTGATTTAGGTCTTAAATAGTAGGGGTCTACCTTGATTGCAGTCTCAAACGGCAGGGTATACCTATTTCACTTTTAAAAGTATATAGAAGCCCGCTTTATATTTAGAAGTAGTAAGTGGAAAATGGTTTGGAAGCATTGGATAGTTGATAAGGCTTCATCGGTATTTTGTACCTTGAGAAGGGGTAAGTAAGTAATTGTGTTTGCAATGCAATGTAAGACTAGAATTGCTAACCTTAATGGACATAACTTTTAAATGGAAACTAATCGGTATAAATTTATGTTATGGACAGTTTATATATTTTCCCGTCACCAGAGCATTTTTCTAACCCCTTCTCATTACAACCCACATGATAGATTTAGAGAAACAGGTTAATGGAGCTGGATGTGCTTTGTTGTTGGAGAAGTCTTCTTTTCTCTCATGCCTGATGCTGATGTGATGATCTGCTACCCAAGGAATACCATTAATTCCAAGGAAGTAATCACTATCAGCAATCTTATCCTATTATTATTTTAATTGTGTGTTTAGATTTCTATCAATCTATGATAATGCTTATACTTATTTCGTAGGTACTAAATCCAACGATATGTGCTCTGACGAAATTGGGTTTTGATTTTTATCGAAATCTAGGTCCATCAAGGTGTGGGTTGTTGCGTTTGATATTAGAGACAGGTTAGTAGATCAAAGAAATTTGGATAAATTGAGAGAAAGCATTCGTACTTTCCTATCTAGTATTAATATATTTTTATGCTAGATTCTAAGAGTTCCAACTATAGATATATTTATAGTTCCACTCCAAGAGATTGGGCAAATAAAATGTAGGTTGGAAATATCTTATGCTAAGATTTTCACGCCGACTCCAAAGTACCCCATGGAGTGCTAACAATGCGTAAAGCACTACTGATGAAGAGCATGATTTCGACATATGGCGGAATCCCAGAAACTGGAGGTATTCCATTTGATGGTTGAGATTTTAGCTACCTTGTGATTTTGGACTTTAATGATGACTTCCAGTCGGAGACACATTTATTCAAGATTAGAGGGAAATTAGAATCTGTATGCTGCAATTGTCTGAAAACAAGTTTTTTCTATGCTGCATTCATTGGTCACCTATATTATGGCAAACCGGATTGATATCTAGAGAATTAATTCCAATTCCTTGGTTTAAAACCTGTGAGAGAATTTATAAAAAATGTATGTTCTGGAAATTCCTTAGATTTTAGATAAAGGGTTTTTGAAGGATTACCCAAGGATTTATTTTGGGAAGGTTTTGAAATTATAATTTTTAAAGAAACACGTATACCACTATGTTGGCCATGTTAAGAAATTTTTAGTTTATAAAAGATTAATTTTTGAAATCCTTAAATATTTATATATATATAAGTAAAGATTTGATTTTGAAATTTTTTTGGCAAGAAAATAGTTTTTCGATATGGGAAATTTTTGTTTTAAAAAAGGTTTATGGAAACCCTGAAATATTTTTATATAATTTTAATTTTTAAGGGAAGCATTTGTATGAAATAGCTTCTATTATTTAGAAACAAGTACAAAGGAGCATATATTTAGCATAGTGATTTTTGGTTTATGAAATCAAGGTTTTTTAGATTTTCCCTCTTTAATACAAATAAAATAGGAATGGAGTTCAATTTTTTTGGGGTATGTAGTTTGAAGGGTGTTTGTACCCAGCAGCTATTGGAAGAAATATTTTCATGCGAAGTAGGCAGGAAATAGTAGCTGAAATTTTTTCGGGCTTTTGGAATTGTTATTTGTTGCAGCAATTTTGTTGGGACCGCTATGAATTGCTGGAGCATTGTTTGGTCTACGCGATCGGCTTGGACACTGCTGTAATGAGGGTGGGAATTTTTTTGGATCGTGTCGGATTAAAGGAAATGGCGTAAAACGTTTATTATTATTCAATCCGACCCTAATTAGGTCTAGGTTCAATTAACACACAAAGCCCGTCGTTGACCACTTAGCGGTAAACCTAGAGTGGACTACCAGTTAATGAGTTTTGGCACAACTTGAACCTGAAACGGTCTATAAAAGTCACATTCGAATTTACCGAGTTGCATTCTTTCGTTCCTCCTTCCTCAATAAGCTGAACCCGATCTACAACCTCCTCCTTATCAAAGTATCATCCTCTCTCTTCCATTCCTTCCTTAAGCGACATTGTTTATCCCTAGGAGCAGCAACCTCGCCTCCCCCTCATGCTGGTTTTGCACGTCAGATCTCGCCCCACCATCATTTCAGATCTGAAACCCATTCCCTCCCTTCGACCACTTCTTACCCAAGACATATTTCCGCACTGTTGGTTTTTCCTCACACCATTATGGTCTCAACCCTCAAGAGACACCTTAGCTGGACCGGAATGAGCAGAAGGTTTCGTTGCTTTTGGGTCGAAAGAGCTGTTCGTTGCGGTAGGATTTTCACCAGTCCTTTGCTTTGAGACCATTGAGCGGGAATGTTACCTATGATGCATCTGCCATTTTGATGGAGGCAATAGTTTAATTTGCTCGAAGGTGAAGGGTGTACTGATTTAGTTGACTAATTGTGACGACCCGCCCTTCTACTACCAGAAGGACGTATCATCATTAAGGAAAGAAAGGGATAGAAATAGAAAAGAAAGAGAAAGAAAGAACAACCATATCAGAATCTCACAGCGGAACGGAACAAAATATAATATATCACATAAATAGTACATAGTTTTACATATATTAGAGTTATACAATATCAATACATATGATAGTCATACATACATCTATCACTATATACATCAGAGATACAGTACACATCAACTAACACAACGGAACTAGATAGATAGCTACATACGTCTGGAAACTCCTTCTCCAAGCTCCTCCAGAAATCGAACGTCCAAAACCTATCACTTGGCTACTCATAAAAATTTGAGTACCCAAGAGTTTATAAAAAACAAAATATAAACTCCGGGTCAGACATGGGTCTGGTATGAGTAAACGGTTTAAATTGTTTAACTTTGAAAACATTTGAAAATAAAGGTATCACGTAAGACTCCCCACAAATAAATACGGGTAAGTTTTTACCTTACGCTAACCAAAACATTTTATAGAAAATCCAGTGATATTATAATAGTGTCTAGGGTTTTCAAGTAAATAGAAAATAGCCGAAATTGTTACATTCATTAAATTCCAGCTACTAGCCACAAAAGTGGGTAATACAAATCAAAACCATAGGGTCTCGTAGGGAAAATGAATTTCCAACAATGGCAGGGCTACTGGGGTACCGCCCGTCACAATACGGGGCCTAGATCACCGTATCGAGAATCACTCCCGACCCCCTACAACACAAGGCCGAAACCATTCCTTACTGAATAGTCCCGAACAAGATAAACCCCGCGGTTGTAGCTAGCAACCGTCCACACAGCCGAAATAAAAAGGACATCTAGACAGGGGAATATCTTGTCCTGCTTGGCGATGACCCACCTAACCTTGCTGCATCTCCCCTGTTTTAGCCATTCTCGGTTGATGAGGCTTGAGGCTGCGATTACCTTTACAGGACATATCACTTAGAATGCTCATCGTCCGCCTGACGATGTGCTGAAAGCATTCGATCTATACAAGTTCGTTCCGGGTTCGAACGAAACCGAACGCATTATCTCGTCACACTCATTTTGGAATCACCCTTAGAGTCAACGACGATAACCCTTGCATTCTAAAAACACCATCTCGATCTTCATTTCAGAATTCACGACCTAACGTTTAAATTGGATCGATGTGGTTTTCGGAATATCAAGTGAATACCCGATCCCGGTCTCATCGAAATCCAAACGCCATTTTAAAGGCCAAGTTGTCCAATTAACTTAAACAGTTAAATTCAATGATTTAATTCACATAGCATTTATCCCAGATAAACATATACAAGCATCATAGATATAACACAACATATCACAGAGCATCACAGGATTATCATCAAATAAATATCACAATCAGATACTCTACATACACAATCCTAAAGCAATCATCCTAATTCTCATTTGTAATTAATCCAATTTAAATCAATAACTAGAGAATTATTCATTTAACCCTGTTAATTAATCATTAGTTAACAGTTAATTACTTATTCCATTTAAATTTATTTAAAATTAATAAATCATTTCTTAATCAATTATTAAGTCTTAACTACTTAATTAATTAATTATTTAATTTCACTCAATTTAATTAATTACTTTCTTAATCAAATTACTTAATTAACTATTCCTTATTCATTAATTAATAATCTTAATTATTAATTAATAAATATTAATTACTTATTTATTAACTACTAATTACTTAATTAATCAATTATAAATCCTTAATTCTTAATTAAATAACTATTAATTCATAATTAAATCACTTGATTAATTAACTATTAATAATTCATAAATTGACTTAAGTAGTTAATTATAATTTTATCCATTATTTATCATCTATCACTAATTACAATTCAAAAGTAATTATTCTTAACTTCTTTCTAAGATAATTTATTTATATTAAATGTTCCACTTAATTAAACCTTTAAAAGTCTTCTTTTAATTTTGATAATAAATTATAGTGTTAACTGCAAACTTTAATTATTAGTTAACTTAATACTTAATTTAAATTAATTCCTTAATTAAAATAGCAACTACGAATTAGAAACATTGTGATACATTAATTTCATAATTAAACTAGTACTAAATTTTAACTTAATTGTGTTAAACGTTTCACTTATTTATATTTAAGCAGCAGTTCCAATACCATAGACCCGAAACCTTCCCAATTAAAACCCGAGTATTACCCTGTGTCCACTTCGAGCGATGCTTCGGTCCTTCTTCAATTTTTCCCGCGACACTCCCAGTACACTGCGTCTCTTCTCCTCTTTTTTTTTATAGTAAGTTAAAGTTATAAACTAAATATAATTAGTATCAGGAACTTGTATTCAAACTCAACATACAGCCCGAAGCTTCCTTCATTTTTACTCGTGCCTGACTCGAGACAGACCCCCTTCACGGCGCTGACACTAACATACCGCGGCTGTGCACGTGCACGGCGGCGCGACCGCCCTCCAGCGAACCTCAATGTCGCAGGCAAGTTCCAAATTACACGAAAAATCGAAAATCAACTCGAATCATTTCCAAAACATGCAAATTCGAAATTTGGACCTCTGCTCGAAACAACAGCAAAACGACCCCTCACCAAAACGTTGCGTCACCGCTGCACACGTCACCGTGGTCGCCCAGATCTCATTCATGCCATGACAACGCGCAGAGCCACCAATCTCAAAAGAATCATAACACTCGATCGCGTGTGGTCATCGAGCACGACCTATTTTCTGACATGAACAAAAACTGATCACAAGCCCTAATTTTCACTCGTTTGTTTAATTCTTAAATTAGAAAAATTATACAACATTTTTCCCAACATCCCAGATTTACAAGCTTGCTTCAAAAGAATTTTCAATGTTTATTATTGATTATATCTTTGGAAATTGACAGGAAAGCAAATTGTATTCAAATGTCAGCTGCTCTTAAATTTCTTATTAAAATCTTCGTTCTTGTTTTAAAATTCATGAAATTCAATAACCTTTCAAATTATGAATATGAATTTACCTCTTTTATCAATTGGGTTTATCAAAATTTTGTTCAATTTCCTGTAAACATAAGTTTTCCGGGTTACTTCCTCTCTTATATGATTAAATCATTGTTAAAAATCTTAGTTTGGGGTGTAATCATCTTGTATATTTTGAAATTCTAAAATTATCATGACTTAAAAAACAATACTTGAGTTTTGAAAGAAAATTTGCAACCTGTAACATCAACGGAGAGCTCAAACAACACAGATTATACAATATCAAGTATATACCATGTCACAAAATCTTGGAATCATGAACTGTTTAAATTGAACTTTAAAGCTTTAAAATTTCTTGTTTACTCACTTGACCAATTTCTGAACAAAGAATAAATTTGATGTTGAACATCTAAAGCTTGAAACTGTCTTGAAGTTTTGCTTTTTTTGAAGATGCCATGTTCTTGCTTTGAATTTAAATTTTGATTTTACTTCTTCTCTTATTTTTTTTTCTCAGGTTTTGTTATATTTCTACTGAACGAACAATAATGGCCAGTTGTATTCATATATATAAGAAAAGAACAGGAAGCTTAAGGTAGGTAGTAACTAGTGCAGTTTTTTTTTAATTGGCTTTGATAAGAACAGATCTTATAAATATCGTGGACTGACAAAATAATGTGCTGAAATGATGGAAAATAAATGCTTAGGTTTCTAATTATGTTTACACAATTATCATTTGTTTTGCTGTGTGAAGATATTTGTATGAAGATGTACTTTTACAGGTAACATGCCTTGTGAATGAAGACATGTTTATACATATACTTATTTTTTTACCCTCTCATGTACATATTTGTGTCAGGTTTCTTCTCTTGTGTATATGAAGATTTGTTTATATATGAATATTGTCTTATTCTTTTAGTTTGAACTTCAAAATACATATATGTTTGTGTAAATATTTTTTTCAGATTCTACCTTACTTTGGTCTTGCATATGAAGATAATCTTGATATAAATATTTGTTTGTATAAGAATGTTTGTTTTAAAAAAACTTCTGGTTGAACTTCGTATACAGGGTTTCAGGTCCTATACCTTTGGATGAAGACATCTGTCTTGTCATTTTTACTTGCATAACATCTGCAGGTAGATGTTCTTGTATATATGATTTAATTTGTTTTTTTATTATTTTATACATTGCTCTTATTTTATGCATATTTTAACTAATTAATTCTTGCTTTATTCAAACAGAAAATGTTTATCTGGTATGTCATACTATGTTTACAATTTTCAAATTTTAGGTTGCAAACATACACTAACACTTAATTCTTATTTTTATTTTAACTTTGGCTATCAATATTTAAATTATGTACAATATGATTTAGTTACATTTTATACTTATTTTTATATTCATTTCCATTTGTATTCATATTTGTATTTTGACTATGACTAACAATATTTAAGTTATAATTAATATGGTGACTTATATTAGCTTTATACATTTGTTTGTATTTGTATTTTAACTATCAATTTTTAAGTTATATTCATATGTTTGACTTACATTTTTACTTATTTCTATATTTATATTTTACATTAACAAGCTTTGATTTTATTTTGAACATTGTTTTCTATATATTGCATTTATATATTTATAACAAGAAAAATATTTTCCTTTAATATACAAGATAGATTTTACTTTAAATATCCTTAGGAGATTTTATTTTAAATTTCCAAATCAATCCCCTTTTTAAAATAAAATTTATATAAATA
This sequence comes from Allium cepa, assembly GCA_030765085.1. Classification (NCBI taxonomy): domain Eukaryota; kingdom Viridiplantae; phylum Streptophyta; class Magnoliopsida; order Asparagales; family Amaryllidaceae; genus Allium; species Allium cepa. The sequence continues at coordinate 694,869,522 of CM060934.1, forward strand.
AATAGCAATAATTCCAAAATTATATTCATTTTAATATGATCGGTTCACATTTTATTTAATTAGATTAAACATTTATTAAAATAAAAGGGGCCAAAAATCCAGGGTCGTTACATTCCTCCCCCCTTAAAAGAATTTCGTCCCTGAAATTTAAAACAAAGATAATTTAAAAGCTGTTATACCAGCCATTCAAACATACACATCATTCATATAATAACAAACAACCAAACAGTCTATCCTAACAAACATCACTAGTAATCTGAACACAAGTACGGATAAGCTTTCCCAAAACTATCCAGAGTTGTCTCTCGATGATCAACAATCCGAACTGGATTCCCAACCACAGTCAAATTTGATTCGACTTCCAAATTCCTGAACTACTGGTTCAACAACTAATGGTGAATCATGAATCAATTCCCTTAGATGGGATATATGGAATACACAATGAATTCCAAACATCCATTCTGGCAATTCAATACTGAAATCTACAGTATTAACTCTTTCCAAATTTTATTGACTTCCATACATAATTTCAATATCTATTCAATCAAGCCCGTACGATATACATATACATATACTATTCGTACGTAATATCAAATTCGATCGCTCGCTCGATCACACAATTTCACTTCCGAACTAGTATCGTCCACCCGACTTCCTAGTGCGGACTCAGAACTGGTTTCTTGATCAGAAACTGTCATTCTCCTTGCATAGCCACAACTATGATAGAGAATTTCCAGAATCAATCAAAATCCATATCCATGGTTCGTCATCGAAAATCTAGTGAAAAATCCCAACTCGGATCGATATATAACTATCTCGAAATTCTGTGCTCGAATCTAGATGAAATTGCTATGCGAATAAAATAATATACGTACATCCTATGTATTTATATCCATTGATTATCAACTATATAATTTCTTTTATTCACATTATTTTGATTTCTATCCACTTGGAATAATTTTCTCAGTATCAAATTTACTTAAGAATTTCACCACTCATTTCTTAAGTTTAATATAAGCATTATATATACTCTTATATTATTACTCTACCACTTTAGCCTTTATGTCCTCTTATTTAAAATCTGAATTTCCAATTCCATGTAAATTCAACTTATCTTCAATTCTGAATATTGAATTTTATTGACTATCTTCCATTTATAACTGATTTCTATCATTATTTTAAATTAGTTCCATCCACTAATTTATTTCAATCTCCAATTTGAAATCGTTTTGTTGCTAATTTTTTTTCCATAAGCACATATGCAAAGTTTCGACACTTATTACAATTACTTCCAACCAATTCTCAAACCATTCCCTTCAGTTTAAGTGATTTACAACTTACTTGCTTATATATAATTCATTTAAGCAAAATAAACTCATATTCAGTCCAATTGATTTCAAATTCATCCTATTTTGCTTCTAATAATTCATAAATTTTTATCTAATCTCATTTACATCGAACAACCCATTTTTTTATGCAATTTGACAATATTATTGTGAATAAATAATTACTTAAACTTTTAACAAATTTTAAATTGATTCCATCTCAATTTACACTTGATTCCATCCCATCTTAATTTATCCACAATCTTTTTATTGCATTTTCTTTCATTCAAAAAGTTTGATTCCAAACCATTTTATTAAACTCGACAACCAATATTTTAAATAACCATCTTACAATTTACCTACGTTGTTTATTTTCTTCAAACTGTTCCACCCAATAACTTAAGTTTATTCTATTTCACCAACTTCCATTTAAATCTTTGATTTGATTTTATTTTAATCAAATCCTAACTATTTACTAATTTATTCGATTAGTTTATTCTTTTATCCATTCTTAAATTTTAATTTACATTAACAATTCATTATTGAATTTATAATAAAGTCATTCAATTTATGCTTAAATTAGATTTCTTTACAACTCACTCCAATTCTATTTTAATTCAATTCAATACTTACTTGGTTTACTTATTTGTTTACGTAAGAATTTATTCCATTCAATTTTATCTATAACTCGATTGAATTCATTTAACTTCAGTTTTATTCCAACTCAACTTCAGTTAAATCTAGCTATTTACCATTCTTTTAAAATTTATTTCTCAATATATAAGCTCAAAACTTATTTATTTACTTAAAAGCTTATATTACTCATTTGGGTCATTTCATCTTATAACCACAATTTCAGATTATATATATAGCACTTACTACGTTCAGGTATAAAATTTCATTTCACAATTACAATCATTTTACCTTCCAATTTTATATCCAATTCAATTCAATTTCAATTTTATTTAACTTATCTCAGGTTAAATTTTAAGCTCAATTTCATTTACTTAAGTTAAATTTTAACTTCTAATTCTTCACTTTCATTTACTTAAGTTAAATTTTAGTTCTCGGATTAAAATTCCCAATTTCTCCTCATTAATATCAACTTTACTTTATAAGCTCAATAGTTGATTCATTTAAACTTTTCATATTATTTAAATAGAATTTTTTAGAATTCAATTCCCCGGGTTTCATTTCCAAAACCATTTTGAAATGATAACTACACACACCCACTCTGTATATCAAATCAAATTTCCAGATTCTAAACACTTGTTTTCACCAAAACAAATTTTCCCTTTTGAAATTTCTAAAACAACTTGTATACCCAACAAGCCCAAACCATGTCATGGCCAACTATCCTGGCAGCAATCCATCACTTTAGAAACTCGAAAATGAATACTGATGATGTGGCCATCATCATCAGGATTATTTTCCAGCGACTGAAGTGAGTTCAGTGCTTCCTTACTTCCACAAATTCTTTCCAAAACAATTTCCATTCAACAATAATTTCCAAAACAATACTCCATTTTTGCCTTCAAATCTTTGGAAAAACATTTCAAATATTTCCAATATTTTAAATTCCCAAATCCTTTTGTTAATTCATTTAAACACCTTTCAAAATTCCGGGACTTTAATTCTGGTTTAATCAAATTTTAGTTATATTCCTTTCTATTTAAACCATACTTAGCAATTTTATTTGGTTATAAACCACTCGAATTTCAATTAATTTTTTTTTCATTCAATTGTATTATTAACAACCAAATATCCAAACATATACATAATAATTTCAGAAAAATATTTCTTTTATGTCAAAATATTATTTTGGGTAAAATTATTTCATTTACCCACTTTAAAAATAATACTATGTCCGTCTATCTTGTTTAAGAGTTTAGAAATCCCTATCGATGAAATGGCGTCCCACACATCGACCAAAATCCATAAACACTCAACAGATAAGTCAACACAATATAAAAATAATTTTATATTCACTAACAAATACGTGCTCTTATCTATTAATACACTCAAACTCATTTTAGAGTACTACAGACTCTATTCTATGAGTAATTCCTACCAGATCCAAGTTTATCAGCAACTTAAGCTCTGATGCCAACTGTGACGACCCACCCTTCTACTACCAGAAGGACGTATCATCATTAAGGAAAGAAAGGGATAGAAATAGAAAAGAAAGGGAAAGAAAGAATAACGATATCAGAATCTCACAGTGGAACGGAACAAAATATAATATATCACATAAATATTACATAGTTTTACATATATTAGAGTTATACAATATCAATACATATGACAGTCATACATACATCTATCACTGTATACATCAGAGATACAGTACACATCAACTAACACATCGGAACTAGATAGATAGCTACATACGTCTGGAAACTCCTGCTCCAAGCTCCTCCAGAAATCGAATGCCCAAAACCTATCACTTGGCTACTCATAAAAATTTGAGTACCCAAGAGTTTATGAAAAATAAAATATAAACTCTAGGTCAGACATGGGTCTGGTATGAGTAAACGGTTTAAATTGTTTAACTTTGAAAACATTTGAAAATAAAGGTATCACGTAAGACTCCCACAAATAAATACGAGTAATTTTTTACCTTATGCTAACCAAAATATTTTATACGAAATACAGTGATATTATAATAGTGTCTAGGGTTTTCAAGTAAATAGAAAATAGCCGAAATTGTTACATTCATTAAATTCCAGCTACTAGCCACAAAAGTGGGTAATACGAATCAAAACCGTAGGGTCTCATAGGGAAAATGGATTTCCAACAATGGCGGGGCTACTGGGGTACCGCCCGTCACAGTACGGGGACTAGATCACCGTACCGAGGATCACTCCCGACCCTCTACAACACAAGACCGGAACCATTCCTTACCGAACAGTCCCCAACAAGATAAACCCCGCGGTTGTAGCTAGCAACCGCCCACACAGCCGAAATAAAAAGGGACATCTAGACAGGGGAATATCTTGTCTTGCTTGGGCATGACCCACCTAACCTTGCTGCATCTCCCCTGTTTTAGCCATTCCCGGTTGATGAGGCTTGAGGCTGCGATTACCTTTACAGGACATATCACTTAGAATGCTCATCGTCCGCCTGACAATGTGCTGAAAGCATTCAATCCATACAAGTTCGTTCCGGGTTCGAACGAAACCGAAGGCATTATCTCGTCACACTCATTTTGGAATCACCCTCAGAGTCAACGACGATAACCCTTGCATTCTGAAAACACCATCTCGATCTTCATTTCAGAATTCACGACCTAACGTTTAAATTGGATCGATGTGGTTTTCGGAACATCAAGTGGATACCCGATCCCGGTCTCATCGAAATCCAAACGCCATTTTAAAGGCCAAGTTGTCTAATTAACTTAAACAGTTAAATTCAATGATTTGATTCACATAGCATTTATCCCAGATAAACATATACAAGCACCATAGATATAACACAACATATCACAGAGCATCACAAGATTATCATCAAATAAATATCACAATCAGATACTCTACATACACAATCCATAAGAAATCATCTTAAATTCTCATTTGTAATTAATCCAATTTAAATCAATTACTAGAGAATTAATCATTTAACCCTGTTAATTAATCATTAGTTAACAGTTAATTACTTATTCCATTTCAATTTATTTAAAATTAATAAATCATTTCTTAATCAATTATTAAGTCTTAACTACTTAATTAATTAATTATTTAATTTCACTCAATTTAATTAATTACTTTCTTAATCAAATCACTTAATTAACTATTCCTTATTCATTAATTGATAATTAAAAATTAATTACTTATTTATTAACCACCAATTACTTAATTAATCAATTATAAATCCTTAATTTTTAATTAAATAACTATTAATTCATAATTAAATCACTTGATTAATTAACTATTAATAATTCATAAATTAACTTAAGTAGTTAATTATAATTTTATCCATTATTTATCATCTATCACTAATTACAATTCAAGAGTAATTATTCTCAATTTCTTTCTAATGTAATTTATTTATATTAAATGTTCCACTTAATTAAACCTTTAAAAGCCTTCTTTTAATTTTGATAATAAATTATAATGTTAACTACAAACTTTAATTATTAGTTAACTTAATACTTAATTTAAATTAATTCCTTAATTAAAATAGCAATTAAGAATTAGAAACATTGTGATACATTAATTTCATAATTAAACTAGTATTAAATTTTAACTTAATTGTGTTAAACGTTTCACTTATTTATATTTAAGCAGCAGTTCCAACACCACAGACCCGAAACCTTCCCAATTAAAACCTGATTATTACCCTGTGTCCACTTCGAGTGATGCTTCAGTCCTTCTTCAATTTTTCCCGCGACACTCCCTGTACACTGCGTCTCTTCTCCTCTTTTTTTTACAGTAAGTTAAAGTTATAAACAAAATATAATTAGTATCAGGAACTTGTATATGAACTCAACATACAGCCCGAAGCTTCCTTCATTTTTACTCGTGCCTGACTCGAGATAGATCCCCTTCACGGCGCTGACACCAACACACCGCGGCCGTGCACGTGCACGGCGGCGCGACTTCCCTCTAGCGATCCTCAATGTCACAGGCAAGTTTCAAATTACACAAAAAATCGAAAATCAAGTCGAATCATTTCCAAAACATGCAAATTCGAAATTTAGACCTCTGCTCGAAACAACAGCCAAACGACCCCTCGCCAAAACGTTGCGCCACCACCGCACACGCCATCGTGGTCGCCCAGATCTCGTCCATGCCATGACAACGCGCAGAGCCACCAATCTCAAAAGAATCATAACACTCGATCGTGTGTGGTCATCGAGCATGACCTATTTTATGACATGAACAAAAACTGATCACAAGCCCTAATTTTCACTCGTTTGTTTAATTCTTAAATTAGAAAAATTATACAACATTTTTCCCAACATCCCAGATTTACAAGCTTGCTTCAAAAGAATTTTCAATGTTTATTATTGATTATATCTTTGGAAATTGACAGGAAAGCAAATTGTATTCAAATGTCAACTGCTCTTAAATTTCTTGATTAAAAATTTTCGTTCTTGTTTTAAAAATCATGAAATTCAATAACCTTTCAAATTATGAATATGAATTTACCTCTTTTATCAATTGGGTTTATCAAAATTTTGTTCAATTTCCTATAAACATAAGTTTTCCGGGTTACTTCCTATCTTATATGATTAAATCATTGTTAAAAATCTTAATTTGGGGTGTAATCATCTTGTATATTTTGAAATTCTAAAATTATCATGACTTAAAAAACAATACTTGAGTATGAAAGAAAATTTGCAACCTGTAACATCAACAGAGTGCTCAAACAACACAGATTATACAATATCAAGTATATACCATGTCACAAAATCTTGGAATCATGAACTGTTTAAATTGAACTTTAAAATTTCTTGTTTACTCACTTGACCAACTTCTGAACAAAGAATAAATTTGATGTTGAACATCTAAAGCTTGAAACTATCTTGAAGTTTTTTTTTTTTTTTGAAGATGCCTGTTCTTGCTTTGAATTTAAATTTTGATTTTACTTCTTCTCTTATTTTTTTTCCTCAGGTTTTGTTATATTTCTGCTGAATGAACAATAATGGCTAGTTGTATTCATATATATAAGAAAAGAACAGGAAGCTTAAGGTAGGTAGTAACTAGTGCAGTTTTTTTTAATTGGCTTTGATAAGAACAGATCTTATAAATATTGTGGACTGACAAAATAATGTGCTGAAATGATGGAAATTAAATGCTTAGGTTTCTAATTATGTTTACACAATTGTCATTTGTTTTGCTGTGTGAAGATATTTGTATGAAGATGTACTTTTGCAGGTAACATGGCTTGTGAATGAAGACATGTTTATACATATGTTTATTTTGTTACCCTCTCATGTACATATTTGTGTCAGGTTTCTTCTCTTGTGTATATGAAGATTTGTTTATATATGAATATTTGTCTTATTCTTTTCAGTTTGAACTTCAAAATACATATATGTTTGTGTAAATATATTTGTCAGATTCTACCTTACTTTGGTCTTGCATATGAAGATAATCTTGATATAAATATTTGTTTGTATAAGAATGTTTGTTTAAAAAAAAAATCTGGTTGAACTTCGTATACAGGGTTTCAGGTCCTTTACCTTTGGATGAAGACATCTGTCTTGTTATTTTTACTTGCATAACATTTGCAGGTAGATGTTCTCGTATATATGATTTAATTTGTTTTCTTATTATTTTATATATTGCTCTTATTTTATTTTATGCTTTCAAGTTTCAATTTATGTTGTATGCATATTTTAACTAATTAATTCTTGCTTTATTCAAACAGAAAATGTTTATCTGGTATGTCATACTATGTTTACAATTTTCAAATTTTAGGTTGCAAACATACACTAACACTTAATTCTTATTTTTATTTTTATTTTAACTTGACTATCAATATTTAAATTATGTACAATATGATTAGTTACATTTTATACTTATTTTTATATTCATTTCCATTTGTATTCATATTTGTATTTTGACAATGACTAACAATATTTAAGTTATAGTCAATATGGTGACTTATATTAGCTTTATACATTTGTTTGTATTTGTATTTTAACTATCAATTTTTAAGTTATATTCATGTGTTTGACTTACATTTTTACTTATTTCTATATTTATATTTTACATTAACAAGCTTTGATTTTATTTTGAACATTATTTTCTATATATTGCATTTATATATTTATAACAAGAAAAATATTTTCCTTTAATATACAAGATAGATTTTACTTTAAATATCCTTAGGAGATTTTTTTTAAATTTCCAAATCAATCTCCTTTTTAAAATACAATTTATATAAATAAATAGCAATAATTCCAAAATCATATTCATTTTAATATGATCAGTTCACATTTTATTTAATTAGATTAAACATTTATTAAAATAAACGGGGCCAAAAATCCAGGGTCGTAACACTAACGATGATCTCGTTGAGGTTTTGGAGGCCTCCATGAAGAACATGAACTTGGATGATTTTGAAGTGACCGACTCAAAGATTTTGCAGCAGATCTTTTTCGAGGATGTCGGTTTTTGAAAGATGGATAATCTACGTCCGGTTGCCCATCAGATTATGTGAATCATTTGGCACAACGTTATCCCTAAGACAGAAAGTTAGGATCGGATTAATCCCATGGGCGGAAGACCACCTATGCTATTATTGGCGGCATCGCAATCAATTAGACCCACACCCATATGATGTAATTTGTTGACCCTGGATTAGCAGTCCATAGAGTCACTTTCTGTATTTTCACCTATCCACTTTCGTCTTCAGCTAATACGGGTGAACCTTTGTGGAGATGCATTTTAGTATAAGGTTCCTTCTTCCATCATTAAATCCTTTCTTAGGTAGATGACAATTTTGAAACCATCGGCAACACCAGTAGCGCCAATGGCATGAGATTGGGTTTATAGCCGTCATGCTACGACCATACAAGCGTCGCAGTAGTGGATTGAGCTCCAGCCGTACAGCAAGGCATCTCATAGTCTGTAGGCATTATTTTAGGATTTATGGTATGGTTCTCTTTTCCCTTCTAGCATTTGTTCTTTTTTTAGGTTGTTTGGGTTGTACCTATCAGTTGTCTCTTGTAAAAAGCATGCATAATATTACGAGTTTTTTATTTACTATACTATTCTTTCTGGATATGTGAACCGCTCCTATACATGCATAATAAAGAAGCAGTATAAATATGAGAATCTCATAAGACACTTGACTAGCAGTAAATGCAATATAAGATTGGAAGTTTAGAATAATTGAAAATTTTAGCGAAGAACATGATAAAATTATTTTGATATCGCGAGTCATTTCTCATGTTCCTTAAAAGCTAAACTTTTTGAATAATAGATGTGTTAACATTTTTTCTTTGTGTAACATGTCAAATTTTTGGGTAAAAGTTAGTTGTAGAATTTTAGAATTTGGTTTGTGCATTTAGCGCGTAAATGAGTTCCAAGTACGCTAAAATTATGGCTTAACTTATCAAAAAATTTAAAAAGGAAATATTTTAAAAAGTTTCCCCTTGATTTGAAAAGTTTCTCCTCTGAAAAGAAAAGTTTTTAGATTTTAGTTACTTTTGACACGCAAATTATTTTTAGAGTATTTGTCCAAAACTTGACTTCACGGAAGATGTGCGTCTAAACTTATTTTGACATACGAATCTGAAAAGCAAGAAATGTTTTTGTGAAATCTTTGATTTTGAAGGCCACATATTAGACATAGGGAAGACAAATAGAGTTAGAATTTGCAAATTTAGCGGTGCATTAGAATCGATAATGCTATAAATGCAAGCGATAACAAGAAAAAATTGTTTTAGCCTTGGAATTTCTATTTACATAGGAACGTGTGCATGTCTATTTTTGGACTTATTTTCATTTTAGAGCTTGAAAATATGCCTTCTTATGCGTTTTGTGAGTCGAAATTTTAAACTAAATCTAGGGCAGCGAGGAAATTTCCATCATACTACAGGAATAGGAAGATTGTAGTGTGAAAAGAATGTTAAACTCTCTGCCTAAATTCATTTTTCTAGCATAGAGTAAAGTTTAGGAAGCATTCTTTCAATGTGTTAGATTATTGGATGGTAGGAACTAGATAAAAAATTGATTTTTCATACTTCTATTTGTAAGAGTATAGGGGTTTTGGTCGAATTTTTTTTTCCAAAAGCTGCATACATATAGAGCCGGCAATATATATATATATATATATATATATATATATATATATATATATATATATATAGGTTGCTTGCACCTTGTTTTAAAAAATACTTTCAAAAGAAATGCATTCATATAGGAGTATTTGATTTAGAATAATTCTACATACATATCTTCTATGTGATGTTACAGTAATACATTATGCACTTGTGCAGTTTGAATGTAAAATTTGTTGTACTCACTAGTTGTGTAGTTAAGGATAATTAGGAACCAAAACCATAACTTAGTAATTGGTGAAATTTCGGAGATGAAATTCTTTTTAAGGAGGGAAAAATGTAACAACTTGTAGTCTGGCGTTACCTATTTAATTAGTTAGTCAGTTAATTAATCACACTATGAAAATAAAATTTGTGCAAAAGATGGAATTTGACCATGAAACTTGCACCATTGTGTTTGTGGAAAAAATTTGAGCAACTTTCATATTTGGAGTTTTGTGATAGGTTTACAAACAAAAAAGCTACGGACATAAAATGAATTCGAAATGAAAATAAATTAGAAAAGTTAGTGCTTTTAATTAATTACTGGTACCCACAGGTCAACCCGCATATTTGAGAGGCCGACTAGGAGTGGTCAACCCTTAGGAAGGGGGCAGTCGACTGCTTTATGTGTGATGGCTCTAGTAGAAATAGGCTATATACGGCTTGGATTTAATATATTTCGATCTAGTGGTTTTAGTCGATTCTGGCTCCTATAAATTCAGGCCTAGCTCTCACTTCTCTTCTCATATTTTTCAGGAAGTAGTGGCGAAGCTCTGCCATTTCCTTTTTCCCACTTTCTTTCTAAGTTATAAAAATAATAATTTATGTCTATATTCATACAAATCGAAGAAGAATAAAAATCTAATAAAAAAGAAGAAGAGAAGAGAATCAAGTATATGTGTATTTAAGGTAATTTATATATTTATGTGTATTTGTATCTATTTTCTCTCCCAATCCCAAATCACTTCTCAGATTTGTATTTATAATGTATGTATATATCCTTTTATATATTTTTCTTGGATTAAAAAGGACTTAGAGATGAATCAAAGGTTCTACTTTAGATCTGTAGATTTGGATCACTTTTAAAAGGTGAGTGGGAAATTTTATAGATTATTATAATTCCATTGGTGTATATTTGATTATTATGCTTAACTGCATAATTGTATATGAGTTATAGACAGTAAATTGAATATAATCTGAATATAATAAATATCGCCTACATATTCTTGTTTATTAATTGATTTAGAATTGTTTACAACCTGATCTGAAAATCAATCCCAAAAGTATGAATTTAGAATATTGATTTGAATGAATTTATTCCAGCTCTAAAATAGGTTGTATAATAATGTTATGATTTTGGATAATTACCCTAATCTTGTTGGAATGTAAGCTTCTCTATGCTTGAAATTGTTGGAATTTAGATCCGTTTAATATTTGTAAATTAGCTGATTTCTTTCACTTTTTTGAAAAATACAGCGTTTGATCTAGTAAGGGATAAATGCAAATAAAAAGAGATAGGGACATGTAGAGCATGAATTCATTGTATTTTATACTGTCTATTTCGGTAATAAAAAGAAATGATCATCCCTTGTAATTTCAAACGATGTAATCTATTAAAGTTAAATCTTTATTTTAAGCTAATTTATGGAAAGTATAGCGGATAAATTTTTTAGATGTGAGTCCAACAAATGAATATCAAAGAGAATATTCTAGTGAAGATATCTAACTAGAACATATTTGATAAAAGGAGATATATGTATGTAATTTACCGTGCTTATAATAATTGAATAAGAAGCTAATAATGACATTTACACATAATATTCACATTTACGAAAATTAATTAATGAAAAATAAATTTAAAAGGTCGTAACCCCAATAAATGGAATATAAATGGTAATAAATATGATAGTTGTAATAATTTGATAGGGTAAATGGATTAATGAGACTGATAAAATTGGAACAAGTATAAAAGATTACTAATTTGAAATTAATAATCATACACAAATGTCTTAGGGAATGTCCATTATGATTTTGTTGACAAATTGACATTTATGAGCATAAATGGGGATTATGGGTAGATAAGTATTTAAGGTAAATCCTATTGCCTTAAATAAAAAAAGAATTAGTAAGCAAAGTCTAATGTCTACCTAAGATAATATAAGTAAAGACTTTGGATGCTTAATTGGACTTTGTAGGTTAGTGATGCGAGGTCAGTATAGTCACTCAACGGAAGTCTGTCCTTCACTTTGATGCTATCTGCAGTTTGGTGCACCTACCACTGATGTGAGATTTCACCAATCATAGGATCCATGATAACGTGAGAGATTGGGCTTGCTTTATTAATTGAAAAGTATTAAATGATCCAAGTTTGGAATTATAAGCGGTGAGGGATATCTCTATAGGGTTTTTTTTGGTTTGAGATATTAAGTTGTTGTAGGATTCGCCTCTCTCCTAAAAGGAAGTATTAAGTAACCTAGTGAGATTCCAAATAAATAAGGATGTCTCTAAAAAGGTTTTACTTCAATGTTGAGGTATTAAGTGGTTGTAGGGCCCGCCTCCCTACCAAAAGAAGTAATCGAATGAGATTCCATATTTCCAATTAACAGTGATAGTGGATATCTCGGTAAGGGTTCGCTTTAGGTTTGGGGTATTAAGTGACTATAGTGTTAGCCTCTTTCCTATAAAAGACGTATTAAGTAGCCCAATGAGATTTCCATGCAATATAAGCTAGATACTGCCAGTGAGATGTCTGCCTTGGGTTAGGTGTTAAATGACGGGGTCTGCCAAGTCCTTATTAACGAGGTATTAAGTGGCTTGGGTACAGTCTCTCACATTGCTAAGGTAGTAATAAAGTTATTACCAGTGAGGAGTCCGCCTGAGGATAGGTATTAAGTGATGGGAACATGCCTATAATGTAGGTATTAACTGGTTAGAATTCTGCCTAGCCCCTTTTAAAGGTAGTATTTGGCTTAGGTACTGCATATGGCTATGATTTTATCGGTGACAGATGCAGTAATAGTTGGACATTAAATGTTGGAAGCCTCAAATAGTGGTTAGATGTCTTTGTAGCTAGGACCTTTCGACCATTGACAACATTGTTAGGGAACCATCTTGGGAATAGGTCTTAAATAACGGGGTCTACCTTGATTTAGATCTTAAATGACGGGGTCTACCTTGATTGCGGTCTCAAATGGCAGAGTCTGCCTATTTCTTTTTTAAAAGTATTATAGAAGCCCGCTTCATATTTAGAAGTATTAAGTGGCAAATGGGTTTGGAAGTATTAGGTGGTTGATAAGGCTTTATCAGTATTTTGTACCTTAGGAAGGGGTAATTACGTAATCGTGTATGCAATGCATGGTTGGATTAGAAATGGACATAAAATTTAAATGGAAACCAATTGGTATAAATTTCTGTTATAGACAGTTTATAGATTTTCCAGTCATCAAAACGTTGTTCTGACTCCCTTCTCATTACAACCCACATGATATATTAAGATTAAGATGTCACTGGAGCTGGATGTGCTTTGTTGTTAGTGAAGTCCTCTTTTCTCTCATGCTCGTTGTTGATGTGATAATCTACTACCTAAGGAATACCATTAATTCCAATGTAGTAGTCATGGTCAGTATTCTTATCCTATTATTTTTTCCGATGTGAGTTTATATTTCTTTCAACATTTGATAATGCTTATGCTTATTTGTAGGTACCAAATCGAATGATCTATGCTTTGATGGACTTGGTTTTCGATTTTTGTTGAAATTTAGGAATATTATGCTGTGGATTGTTACATGCATCCTAGTACATAGAGGGACCGTGGTACATATGCATACATATAGACATACATACATACATACATATAAACATATGTAGTTACTATATACCTTGAGTGGGTGAGCATATTAGGCATGTACGTAAAGTCAAGATGACTAAGACAAAATAGTAGACATAACACGTAATAGGAAACAATCAGCATAAATTAGTGTTATGTATAAAGTGTGTAGTTTACCGGTCACTAGAAGGTTGTTCTAACCCCCTCCTCATTACAACCCACATGATAGACGTTAAGGGACATGTACTGGTATAAGGTAGGAATAGTGGAAGGACATATTTCCTTATGCGTGCTTTGCACTACAAGAATATTAGATATCAGAGGTATTAGCCTTGGTCAGTAATTATGTTTTATTATACTTTACTATTCTATTATGAGTTTATGTCGAAAATTCTTTAAGATGCTTTTGTTATTTATGGGATACCAACACCAACGTTCTTTACCCTAGTGGACTTGGATTTTCGATTTAGCAAAATTTCGAGCCAATCGAGGTGTGGGTTGTTACGTTTGATACCAGAGCCTAGGTTAATCGATCGTAAGGAATTAAAATACATTGAGTGAACGTGTGTTTGTGTGTGTATATCATACACCAAACTCTACAAACTCTGACTTTCGAAATAGTTGCAATCATATTCTGAAAAGATGGATAAATTGACTATGAGTTGCAACCATATATAGCTTGTTAATTTTTCTAAAAAGGGAGAGCGAATTTTTCATTTCTACAAGGGCAACTGGTGAAGTTTGGAGACTTTACCACTTATGATTTGGAGGTCATATTTGCGGCTAAAGGATTGTCGATCCTTAGCCATGATATGTTTGAGTGGGAATGTTACCTACGATGCATGCATTTGTTTAATACTAATATGGAGTATTCTTTAGACGAGGATGACAATAGCTTCACATCTAAAGTGAAGGGAGTATAGATTCATATGACTGATGAGTGATTTGGAGGTATTCTGCACATCTCCATAGCAGGGGAAGACTTGGAGGATTTTGGATGTTAGTAATGGAATTCTAGGTATTGGATGGTAGGGACTAGATGTAAAATTGGTTGAGCCATACTTCTATTTTTCGAAGTGAAGGAAGGATTTGGATGCAAAAACAGAGACTTTGATATTCAAACTTGTAAACATATAGAACTGCCAATATATATAAGTTGTTTGCATCATGTTTTCAAAATTGTTTTGAAAAATACATTCATATAGGAGGTGACAATCTAGTATTATTCTGCATACATATCATATGTGTGTGTGATATACAGTGCACTGGTACGAGATTGGCTAGAAAATTGGTTGTACAGTAGTTGGTTGGTTAGCTTAGAATGGTTCTACGTTATTTTACATGATTCAGTCCTTGAGAATTTCGACAACGAAATTCTTTTAAGAGAGAAATTTTAAAACACCATTAATTAACAGATAACTAATTTAAAAAAGATATCAATTAATAATTGTTTGAGTCAAAAAAGAATTCTCACAAATGTCAAAATTTTGGCTACGAAACTTGCACCGTTGTGTTCATGGTGATTTTCTGATCAATTTTCATATATAAATTTTACGATTAGAGTACAAACGAAAAAGTTATTAACGTTTGAAGATTTCGGATTTGAAATAATTATATATGCAATTAAGGAAACAAAAATAATTAATTAATGTTAATAGATACTTAACATCTAAGTAAAATTAACGTTAATCAATGTTAATCGGATAAAAAATTAAATGGTATGAAATAACATTAAAAAGGAAACAAGTGGACATTTAATATAATAACACAACAGATCGACCGCTAGCGATCGATCGGTGGTACCATAATGGTCAATTAGTGAGCGCACATTGAACCTTGGAAGAAGGGATCAGGTTTAATATAATATACTTTAACGGCTATCGTCGATTCGAAGCACTATAAATACAGGCCTAGCCCCTCAATTTTCTTCTCATATTTTCTAAAGCAACGGTGAAGCTTTGCCATTTTCTTTTCTTCACAAACTCTAAAATTTTTATAAACTATAATTTTATGTGTGTGTGTGTATAAGTAGAGAATAATATAGAATAATAGAGAAGAAGATTATGGTGGAATTGAATCGCCAAATCCAAGATAAACAGTAAATTTAAATCCAAATCTAAATTAAATTCAAATCTCTTCTCAGATCTAAAATTTTAAAAAAATGTGTATATTCTTTCGATACATATGTTGGTACGAAGAAAGTGAGTCAAACAGGAATAACATGGTTTAGATCCGGAGATTTGGAAGCTTAGAGGTGAGCGGTAACCATATATTGTGTATACTTGAATTTGTAATGTAAGGGCGTGAGCTGTCCCTAAATTTACGAGATAATTCATTAATGATATTGTATAATAATTCCAGGTTGTTGGTTAAATGATATATATTAGTAAACGTTAAAGGGAAGTTGTTATAAATTGGATTGATATTTTAGTACTATTTTAATTAATTGGAATGAAATGTGTTGCAATGTAAATTTCTATAAATTATCAAATTTTATAATTATGAATAAAGGTGTATCATTTGAGATAACAAGGAACATACCTAAAAGAAAGAGATGTACAAAATATGAATGTTTGTCGTACTATGTACCATCTATTTCAATAACAAAAGAAAAGATAATACCTTGTGATTCCAAACATAACACTGTCCTCTTTTAGATAATTTATGAAAAGTTACAGTGTTAACGTTTCCTTTTGGGAAGATGTAATTCTGACGCACTAAAATGCAGAAATTACTAAGTGTAAACCAAAATATAATATATAGAGGTAGTAACAACAATTTAATTGTAAATCTAATATTTAGTTAATAATTAGAAAGGGAAAAGTATAACATACCTAATAGTATAAAAAGATATTTATTTATTAAATTGGAGATAAGCAATAAATGGTATTAGACGATGTTAATAAAACAAGAAGTAATTTATGTAAAAATAACTGAATATTAACAGTTGAACATTGGCGACATAGTAATTATATAAACATATATATCCTCAAGTACGCATTTATGGCGGGTATAAATTATTGACTCTAGTCAATAACTTTGATTAGTTAAAAATGACATAGTCATCAGCATGGATTGGTATGCGAGGTCAGAAATGTTACATAGTAGAAGTCTTTTCTTCAAAAGGGGCCACCAGCAGTTGTGTATACATTGTATTGATGTGAGATATCTCCAACCATGGAACATATGGAATTATACATTTGCGTGTAGGTAGTGGTATATACCAAAGTAGGTTTTGCCTTGGTCGAAGTGTTAAATGGCCAAATAGGGTCTACTTTATCCTTAGGGGTTATGTGTTAAGTAACCAAGTGGACGTTTCCTTAATTGCATTAGGCATTCTAAATGGGATGGTGAGCATAGGCTTGGCGCTATGTCAATAAGGTTGGTACCATATATGTAATGAGTAGAGATGTACATATAGGTCGAGAGTGTCATCGGTCCTAGAGCGATCGATAGAAAGATTCGGATTACGTATATATGGACTACACCTCCTACTAGTGTAGATTATGTATGGGACATGCACCACCTCACAGTTGTTAGTTAGTTAGTTTGTAGTTAGGAGGCAAGGCTAGATAACCCTAGATGATTCTTTAAGAAATGGTAGAATACAGCTAAATAGTTATAGTGTCATTATTAGGACTAGCCAAAAGATCCTATGTGTACGCGAGCAACTCAATCTAGACACAAATGGTAGATACTTGGGGCAGGTGCAAAGTTATAGATACTAGCAGAGAGTATATCTTGGTCCATGGGGGTGACTGTGGTACTTATATATAAACTATATGTACATATGCAGTTATTGTATACCTCGAGTGGGTGTGGCATATCGTACACGTACATGAAGTCAAGATGACTAAGATAAAATAGTAGACATAACACGTAAAGGAAAACAATCTACATAACCTAGTGTTCTATATACGGTATGTAATTACTAGTGACCAGAATATAGTTCTGACCCCGTCCTCATTACAACCCACAGGACAGACTTTTATGGACACGTACCAGTACAAGCCAGGATCGGTGGAAGGACAGACTTCCTTATGCATGCTCAGCACTAACTAGGGTATTAGATACCAAAGGTATTAGCCTTGGTCGGTAATTATATATTTTATTATACTTTACCATTCTATTATGAGATTATATCGACAATGCTCTGATATGCTTTTGTTATTTACAAGATATTAACACCAACGACGTGTATCCAAATGGACTTGGATTTTTGATTTAGCGAAAATTCGGACTCGTCGAGGTATAGGTTGTTACACTTGGTATCAGTGCCTAGGTAAATCGATCATAGGAATTAAAATATAGTGAACATTTTTGTATTTTTGCCATATATATATTGTATGCCAAACTTTACAAATTCCAACTATTGAAGTAGTTGCAACCATATTCTGAAAAGATGAATAAACCGACTATGAGTTGGAAAAGTAGATAGAGTTAAAAATTACGTATATCTCGATCACCCCATGGGAAAAAGGTCATATCAAAAGGGCATTGACTTAAGGAGAGCATGAATGCGACATATAGAAAATTCCCTGAAGCCCGTTGCTACTGGACTCCCTTGTTGGGCCTAGATGGTCATAGGTCCTCGCAGGATTGTCAATAGATGATGTATATTAGATCAAGAGAAGAGGAAAGTAAGAATCTATATGTGGAAAATATCCGAAAGTAAGAATTGATTGAGTTCCCAAAGAAAGTTGTGTAAAAATCACTCAAAGATGATAACCTTTCAGTATTTGGGAGAAGATAAGTCAGAAAGTCAATAGAAAAGTCCAAAATAAGGGACAATTAAAATCCACTCTGAGTCCGACCCCATATGATAGAATTTAATAAAAGGTTCGAGAAAATAATTCTTATTATTATAGAGTTGAATTGATTTAAGGGATCTGCGTAGAAGTAGAAAAAACCCTTTTTTGAAAAGTAAGTAAATATTAAATTTTTCGAAAAATAAAATATCCATTTATATTTAAACGAAACATTTTAGTAAAAATTAAAATTTTGGTTAGACCGGTAAATTTAAGTTAAAAACAGGTTTTAATAAATAGATATTTCTTTTGATAAAAAATATAAGCGCACACAAACACACACACACACATATATAGCCCTTTGATTTTTCTTTGATGAAAATTTTAATGTTTTAAAATTCTTTTAAAGGGGCATACAATAGGAATTGGTACTATTCTTAAATGGGGTAAAAAGAACAGGAAAGAAGATAAGGACGCGAAAACAAAGTGGTAGACATGTGCATCGTTGTGGGTCGATTGAATTTTTTAGAACAATTGGTACGAAAATGAAGAAGACGGAAGTGTAACGAAGCAATATTAGTTAAAAATCAATAGTTACGATTCCACCTAGCCCTAAGAGGGGCTTAAATAGGCTAGGAGCTGTTGGTCCTTTGGGTTAACCATTAGACTAGTAGCACTCAACTAGCCCAATATAAGCAGTTGACCAGTTATCGATTTCGGGCATGACCCGAACCTCGAATGTGACATAAAGTCGCATCCAGGTCGAGTCACCTCTTAATTATCTCGCTTCTCCTTCCTTTTTAATTACGACATCACCCCCTTCCTTTTAAAAACAACTGACCCTCTTCCTACTATTCCAAGCAATGATGGCGAAGGACCAACAGCCCCCCATGACCCTAAAAACGAGCGATATTCTGTAAAACTCTGAAATTTTGATGATAATTAATTACAGGAACAAATTAATAAATAATAAGCTAAAAATTAGAATTTTTATAAATGTCAGAGTGGCTATGAAGTGTACAACACTGTATTCATAGCGATTTTCTAATCGACTTTCATACATAAAGTTTTCTGATCGGAGTTCAAACAAAAACATTATTAACATTTGAAGTTTAGAGTCGAAAATAATTATATATGTAATTAAGGTAAAAATAATACTTAACCAATGTTAATTACCATTATTTATACTTGACGGAAAATTAACCTTGCTTAAACGTTAAGAAAGTGATTATGTGAAGGAAATTATATCGGTCGTTTCAACAAAGAATAAAGTAACAAAATCAAATGACGCTGATTAACTAATTCCTAAAATAAGCCTCAGGTCGTCCCATGATGCACCCAAGTTGACCGATAGTGGTCAATCCAAAATAGTAAGCGGTCGAATGTCGTTTATGTAATTTCAACATTAACAATTGGCCAAACGGCCTAGATTCAATATACTTCGATTGAATGGCTGACATTGTTTCGAGCCCATATAAATACAGACCTAAACCCTTACTTCTAAACCCCTATTTTCAAAGCGATGTTGGAGGTCTGCCATTTTCTTTTCTCCTCCAAACTAAAAATTCTTACAAATAGTTATAGATTATACGTATGTATAATTGGAGAATTGTAGAAGATGATCGAAGAAGAGAATAGGGTCAAACCAAATCGCCAAAGCACATGTAAATCGTAAATCTGGATCTAAAATACAAATCAAATTTCAAGTCTCTTTTCTAATCTGGATCTTTAATAAATCTGTGTCCACTTGAAGTTTATAAATCCAAATAGTGAGGAAAGGGAGTCAAACTGGTATAACAGCGATTAGATTAGGATATTTAGAAAGCTAAAAAGATAAGTGAGAAATTATGTATTTTCAAATAATATTAGGTCTATATTTTTGTAACTCTATTCATATATGCCTGAATTGTAAATTGGAGTTGTAGGCTAAATTTGTATATGTGAAATAAAATCATAAACCTTGTCTACATATTCCGTTATTGATAAATTGAATCATACGTAAATCTAGAAAATATTAAGCATCAATAGTACTTGAAACTTATAATGGATGTGATGGTTCCAGATTTTTAATCTAATATGATTTGTGCAAATAAAAATGTAAATCGAGTTATCACAATAAATTGTAGAGATTTAAGTAGTATTTTAATATATTAAATTATATAGCGTGTTGCAATGTGAATTTCTACAAATTATCATGTTTCAGATTTATAAATAAAAGTGTAGCGGTTAAAATAGAAAGTAGTACACATAAACTAAATAGATTTATACTAGGGATACTTACCGTATTTTGTACTCTCTATTTCAATAACTATGAAAAGATAATTCCTTGCAATACCAAATGTAACCCAAATTCCAAATAAGCTATAGAAATTTACAATGTTAACCATTCCATTTGGGAGAAATGTAATTCCAATGCATTATAATACAGCCCTAAGGTTAAATTAAAAATAAATATGATAAAATAGTTTAAGAAAAGAATATATGCAAAATAACTAAAACGGAAGTGAAAGAAATGAAAAGATAAACAAGTCATAATTTAAAATAAAAAGGTTATAGATAGTCCTCCAAAACAAGGTAAGGAATTAAAGATTAAAAGGAATAAAAAGTAAAATAGGAGGGAAAATGGGAGGTAAATGCGAAAAGATATTTAAATCTTTTAAATAGAAAGCGGTAAGTGGCCTTAAATTAAACAAGATGTAAACACATAAAGAAGTGGTGACACGATAATTAAACAAGAATGAATGAAGATATACATACATACATACATATACATAGCAAGTATGCGTTTGTGGTGGGCGTGAATTATTAAGAATTAGTAAATAACTTAGTAAATAAGAATGACATAATCATTAGTATGAGTTGGAATGCATGGTCAGTAGTGTTACACAATAGAAGTCTGCCCACTACAAGGGGTCACCAACAGTTGCGTATACATTATACTGATGTGGGACATATCCAACCGCAAGACCCGTGGAGTATATACGCTTGCATATAGGTGAAGGAATACCCTCAATAGAGTCTGCTTCAATAAATTAGAGGGGGGTATTGCCTTGATTGTGCTAGGCAATCTAAATAGGATGTTGAGCATCTGGATGCTATGTCAGTATGTGTTGATATCAAATCAGGAGTAAGAGTTGCGCATATGTTGAGTGCGTTATCAGTCCTGCATGGTCAATGGGATACACCTCCTACTAGGGTAGGTCACATTACGTCGTGAGGACCATAACTGTTTCCTAGTTTGTTTGATAGGGTAAGGTTAGTTAACCTATAAAAGAGTTCTTTCAAAAACAGTCGAGGTGGTCCAAGGAGTACGGTCCTCTATAGTCCGTAAAGCTGAATCCATAATAGGAAGCAAATAAGTAGTAATTCCCTAAAAGCAACGCGAGATAAAATAAGCTAAATTATAGTGATATCTTTATAACGTACTGTGGGAGTTTCTTGGTATGCATGACGACAAGGACGTAATACTGCATTAGAGATGGATCTTGACGGGATGTCGAGTTATAGATACTAGCAGGGATAGTATCTTGGTCCAAATGGGGATTATGGTACTTATATATATGTGTATGTCGTCATGGTCTACTTCAGGTATATGAGGTGTATCATACGCGTACATCGAGTCGAGACGACTAAATAAAATTAAAAGATATAACATGTAATGGAAGAAAATTGACATAAACTAGTGTTATGTGTAAAATATAATTCACCAATCACTTGAATGTTGTGCAGACCCCTTCTCATTGCAACCCACATGATATCTTTAGAGGGACAAGTCCTGTTGCAAGGAGGGAACAGCGGAAAGACATGTTCCCTAATGTATGCTCGGCACTGATAGGGATACTCGACTTTGGAAGTGTCAATCATGGTTTATAACTATATGTTTTATTATGCTTTACTATTCCACCGTGAGTTATACTTATAATGCTTTGGCATGCATTTATTTGTATATTTGTAGGATACTGATTCAACGATTCGTGCTTTGGTAGACTTGAGTTTTCGATTTAGTAAGACTTCAGGCCTACTGGGGTACAAGTTGTTACATTGGATATCGGAGCTTAGGTTAGTCAATGTTGAAAAAATCAAGAAACATTGAGTGAACATCTTTGTATTTTTCTTATAAATATAAAATATTATACGCCACATCCTATACAATTCAAGTATAGAGTAATTGCAACCATACATTGAAATATGGATAAGGTGATTATGAATCGGAATAATGGAAGAAGTTAAAGACATACACTAACCCTGATTACCTCATGGGAAATAGGTCATATGAAAATGCATTGATTTTAGAAGAGCATGATTGTAGTGTATGGAAGGTCCCTAAAGCTAGATAGTACGTGACTCCCTAGTTGGGACCTCAATAGCCTAATGATTGTAGATCCCCGTGTGATTACCGACTGATGATGTACAGTAGCTCCAAATAAGGGGAAAATAAGATTCCATATGTTATAGATATCCATAAGTAATTGAATTCCCAAAGGAAGACATGAAGTAATCAATCTGACACAATAGCTATATTTTTAGTATTTGAAAGAAGATAAGTCTGTAAGTTGAAGAAGAAAGTCCAAAGAAAGGGACAAATGGAAATCGACTCTGAATCTAATGCAATAAGAAAATAGTTTTAAGAGTTGAGAAAAATATATAAATAATATTTTGAAAAAAAAAGCAAATATTGAGTTTTGGAAAAATATTTATATAGAAAAAAATTTGTTGAAAAAAAAATATTTACTTAAATTGAAAATTTTCCATGAATAGTTTTACAAAAGCTGTTTGTTTGAAAAGAATTTGTAGAGCATACATTGCTTGCTAGTTTCTCTGTGAAGGAAGAAAATATTAAAGTTGAGAAATTATTTTTGGAGCGGACAATAGGAAATGGTACTAGTTTTATAATGGGTTAAATAATGATGGATATAAAGTTTAAAACACGATGATATAAAATAAGTACAAATCTGTAGGCGAATGCACCATTGTAGGTAGACCAGGGTTTCTCAAAGCAGCCAAAGCGGAGGCGGAGAAGATGGAAGCAGAATAGAGTAATGGTAGTTAATAAGTAGTAAAAACAGATTTTGGCCTGAAATGGGTCCAGTTCAACCTTGACTAATTTAACAGCATGCAGTCGAACTGGGTTCCCAACAGTCGACCAGTAGCAGTCGACCATCGAACCCTAGGGGTCAACCTGTGCTATTGTAAAATGACATATTGGTTGTCAGGGTCGAGCCGATTCATTCCTCATCCAAACTCTTTCCTCTCGAAGCAATGCCAACAGACAAAGTAAAGACGTTGACCCTTATAGATCTAGAGCAGCACGAAACTTTCCCCTTCTCAAGAAAATTCTCAAGCCCAGATCTACTCCAATCAAAATTTATGGCAACTCATCGTAGCACCCTCGCCAATCGACACCCAAGGCTGACCTTGCAAGAGATAGCATGGCGCCTGAACCATGAAAATATTTTTAAGAGTTATGAGGAATCGGCCCATTTCAAGTTTCTACAAGGACGAATAGTGAACTTTCAGGATCTCATTGCTTTTGGATTGGAGGATTAATTCACTACTACCAGATTGATTCATTTTTTATGCCATGACATGTTTAAGCAATAGTGCTACCTGAGGTGCATGCGTTTATTTGACGCTAATTTAATGTTTAATTCCGAGCACGAGGCCAACCTCTCATCCAAAGTGTAGAGGACGGATATTAGGATGATAGATGTACAGTTTGGAGAGATCCTAAGTATAAAAACTGCAAGAAATGATTTAGAGGACACTGAGACTATGAATTCCACCATTCTAGGTCGAATCTTCCAACAGGGAATGAGTGCGTAACAGATAGAGAATTTGCGGCCACAAGCCCCTCTGGTTGTTCACATTATTCAACATAATATTATCCCCAAAACGAGGAGTTACGACCAGATTTATCCCCTCATACAAAAAGCTACCTATGACATTATAGGTGGTATTGAGGTGAATTAGGCTAGGGCGATCATGGCCCATTATGCGGGTCTAGTAGCAGGGACCCGAAGGAGCTCTCACCCCTAATGTCACCTTTTTACTGCCGTATTCATACGGTTTGGGGTGAGCCTCCCAGGTGAGTTGACATAGAGTGTTGTACCCCTACCTTTGGATAAATACTTCCTTATGAGGGTGAAGACAGACGAGCCACCCGTAGTTTTAGGGGCACGGCAAGAAGGGGCAGATCTGGGACACATGGAATGGGACCCTTAGCCTGATCAATAGCCAGTAGGGTATCAATAGCAGGCCCCGGACTTTAGAGAGATTCGAGAGTCTCAGCTCCGTCTCAAGGCCGAGATTCATGATGCAGTAGGGCTGGCAGGAGATGCAGGTGGAACAACAACGCCATGAGCATGAGTTAGCATGCATAGCCGCCATGATCCGATCACTAGGATGTAGTTATGGCTCCACCCCTTGAGGAGGACCATCTTCTAGTCCATAGGTATTCGTAATTAGTATCTAGTAGTAGTAGTTGTATTCCCTTCGAGCAGTTGTTCTTCTTTTAGTTTGGATTATAAGCATTAAATGCTTCTGTTATGTAAAAACGTGTATGATGTTGATGGAAATGTTCATTTTTATGCTTTTTTTGTATGGACCGCCATATTATTAGGAAAAAATAAGACAGGAAAATTTCAGAAAAGACGATTAGCTAATGCAAAAGAAAAGAAAATGGTAAAAGGCAAGAAGTATAAAGTAAATTAAGAAGATTTATTTAATTAGCTACCAAAGTGAAATAAATAATAGGGGTGGGCGCGGTCGGTTAACCGCTCAAATCGGTTAATTTTTGCGGTTAACCTAAACTATTAAGCGGTTCGGTTAACCAATATGCGGTTAATCATGGTCAGATGTATCGACCGAACCGTAACTTTTAAACCGCGTTTAACCGATTGTTATTCACGGTTAAACAGTTAGTCGGTTAACCGATCAAGTTACAGCTGTTAACCGGCCAAGTTATAACCATAGCACTGAAATTAAAAGCATGCATTGAATAGAAAATGACAAATGCAACCAATAGAAATACAACCACGATAGAGTACAGACATAACAATATGGAACTGCCACATTACAAAGTACGAAGTACAAACAAATGTCACCATAGAAATACAACCACAAGTCGTTAATCAGTAAGGCAGTAACCACAACAGACTCACAGACAGCATTACAAAGCTACAAGCATTCGTATTTCATAGTTTATACATGCCACATTACAAAGTACAAACAATCAAACATTAGAACTACATGTCTACACCAATTTCATAAACAATCAAACATTACAAGTACAACTGTAGTCTACACTCTACAGCAGCCATCAACTGATTCAACCATTACACGGCCTGTCTGCCACGAACGAACAACCAGCGGTCTCCATTCTCCAAGTCTCTCTGCCCAAAGGTAAACAAATGGAAGTTAGCTGAAAACAGAAATGATATGGATTGCAAAGGGCGAATTTTAGTTGCAATCGACATCTGTTTGGATCTCTGATTTGTTAGATAAAAGTGGGCAACACATTACTTTGCAACTGATAAATACATAAGGCTTTCACTTTGTGCTACTTCTATTTATGCAAGTAATTTTTATGGGGAAAGAGAAAAACATAGATGGTATCTACGACTTAATGCTTCTTTGATAGGACTGCCCTAAATGGTATTAGAAGATTTTAATAATGCTTTAAGTCCAAAGGACAAAATAGGGGGACTTCTAATCCCTTTCTCCTATATAGAAATCCAATCCCTTTCTCCTATATAGAAAATTTTAAAAATTGTACGCTTACTTGTAGTTAGATGGAAACTGTGTTACAGGGCTGCAAATACACATGGCGTAGGAGAGACATGACAACAAACATAATTAAAGTGCTTGTTAACTATGACTTCTTGACAAACTCCAAGATCTATTCACGGTGATCATACTCAAATTTTGGTAAAATTTACTGTTCAGAAGCAGCGTACCAAAGGTAAACCCTTTAGATATGTTAATACTTGATACCAAAATGACAATTATTTAGAATGTTTTCAAGAAGGACTCAAAGTAACCACTTGGGGAGGTGCAGTAATTAAACTCATCAATATTTTGCAATCTACCAAACGAAATTTGAAAAACTGAAACAGGTCCAAAAGTAAAAATAACCCAACACAGCAACTTGAGGACCAGTATCACAAGACATTCTTATTACTGGACAAACCTGTAAGTGAATCAAGTAGTTCAAACTCTATAAATCTAGTGTGATAAATCCTAAATTATTTAACACTGCTGCATTTATAGGAAACTAGAAAAATCGAAGATATTCAGTTACGTTGTTTAAATTTTAAAATAATTAACCATTACACAGTGATCTAAAATGTATAACATACATTCAATTTTGATTTACATTTTAAACTATATTATATATGATTTGAATGCATATTTAAGGACAACAAAGTCTGGATGCACAATGTTGTTGAATGCACAATGTTTGAATGCATGTATTTTGATCAATGTTGTCTGACCGCATGTACAGATGTCAGAAGTAACAGAACTATATGAATTGAATGCACAATATCAGACTAAGCTAAGGTGGGAAACTACAATTCATATTCATATCGTTTACATAAAAACATATGCATGAATGTCAACAAAGTCAGGTAATTTTATTTAAATTTCAGGGGTTTGTTAAATAATCTACATGATGTGGACTTGAAGTTCTCAACTCATACTCAAAGATTGGCTTTCTGGATCAATACATTAAACATTTGTATTTTGTATCATGCATGTATACATTAAACAGCGATGGAAGATACTAACCATGGTGAAAACAGCGATGATGGAGATGGACTATCCATGTTGAAAATTGAAGATAATGGCGATTCACATTGATGTCCATGTACAAATTCTACATGGAAAATAAATTAGTTAGAGTATTATATGTAAAATCAAACAAATGCCGAGCTAGATTATTTTATGAATGCTAATATCACCTGCAAATGCATCATCATAATAGTAAACATCATCGACTGGAAAAAGTTTCGTAGCTCGTTCAAACTTATACTGACAGCACCATTCACATCTAACCATGATTTGTTGATTTATTGCGTGAAGCTCTAATTTTTGTGATCATGTATGTAATGACGTAAAAATGAATTTTCATTGTTTTCAAAACTTGGAACCACTAATTTTTGAAAATCCGGTGATCAACAAAAAATTGCATTGTTTCAAAAATTTGCGTGAAGCTCTAATTTTTGAAACCAATTTTTCTTGTTTTCAAAACACCGGTGATCGACTAATTTTTGGAACTTGGAACCACCAATTTTTGAAAAATTAGTTGATCAACGAAAGTTGTTTTCAAAAATCCGGTGATCGACTGGACCGGCGTTAACAAAAATTGGTTTCAAAATTACTAAAAATGAACAAACCTACCATAGACGGATCATTTTCATTGTTTTCAAAACATTCAAGCTGAACAAAAAATTGAATAAACCTTAACCAAGCTTAACCATTCCAACGTAAGTACTAACTACCAACTAACAAATCAGAAAAATCATTTGTAAAAAATAAATCAAACTCACGTTTTTCCTCTTCCTTTTAGCATTCATCATTGCTCAAATCGAAGATCTCGATTGCAAATACTGAAGAGCAAGTCAGCGGAGGATCGATTTGATTATGACTAAGGTGGTGGAGGATCGATTCGATTATAGCGGAGGATCGATTCGATTATGGCGGATTCAGTGATTATGATAGAAAAGTAGGCAACAATTTTATTTTTGGGAACAATTTCGATTTCTCTAAAATAAAGTACAAAGATAGTGAATATCGGCTGTCGGCTGAAGTGTTGATTAGGGTTACCTAAAAATTTTTGGGCCGGGTTGCGATGGGTTTTAACGATAATTTAAAATTTTGTTTCGGTTAACGGTTAACCGATACGTAACCGTGGTTAACCGTTAACCGAACCAATTTTGATCGGTTAACGTCGGTAGGTTAACCTAATGTTTGATTAACCAATTTTTTCGGTTAAAGCGGTTCGATTAAGGTCGGTTCGGTCGGTTAAGTCGGTTCGGCCGGTTAAATGCCCACCCCTTAAGGTTTAAGTCCAAACGGTAGAAAAAATTTGGGACTAAATTTTAGCTAGCGAAGGACAGAGAAAAGTTTGTTGCGAAGCGATAGGTCAATGTCCCTGTACTTTAAAAACTGAAATATAAAAGTAAACTTGTGTGCTGATTAATAACATAAATAAAAGAAAACATTTTGAAATTTTAAATTTACCGCATAAATAGATGAAGTCCATTATGGACGTTAGACTATTGACTAAACTTCGATTTCATGAGGTGCAATAAGATTTATTTTGGAAAAAAATATATATGTATACTTTTGGAAAATAAAAATACCTTTGTGAAAAGTTTTTGAAAATTTTATGAAGAAAGAAATATTAAAATCCAAATTTTTTAGCGATATTTTAAAAAGTAATAAAAAATATCTTTGGGTAGAAAAGAAGAAAATTTCCAATTTTTGAAATGCCATATACTTAAAATAAGGTAATAGTTGATAGGTTAGCTAGTATAGATTTTATTGTACAGCAAAAGTGGTAGTAAAATAAAATACTGTTAGAGATGAGGAAGTTGTATTAGCCATGGAATCTTTTCCTATATACCTCGTCAATAGTTGAACAAAAAGTTGATCTGGAAATAACCCTATTTTTAAAACTAAAAAAAAATCAACTATGCGGACTGTACTTGGAAAAGTTGGAAAGAGATATTTGGCCAAGGGAGAAGGTTTCAAGGTACATTGGAAAAAGGGTACATAAGAGTAGGATATGGAATTTTCCATTTAGACCCTTCTCCGATAAAAGAATATTGGTTTTTCTAAACCTGGTTTTTTCCTATAATTTGAATGTTAATAATGGCGTGTTAGGATTTTAGATGTTAGGGATTGGATGAAAAATTGGTTGAACTATACTTCTATTCGTAGAAGTGTAGGAAAATTTGGATACAAAAACAAAGTTTTTGATTTTCAAATTTTGCAAACATATAAAACTACCAGCATATTTAGGTTTCTTGCCATATTTTCAAAGTTGTTTTGAAAAGGTGCATTCATATAGGAGGCGCTGATTTAGAATTGCTCAATATGCATACCATATATGTTCTGATACACCATGCAGATTTGTTGCAAAATTAGATGCACACTAGTTAGTTTAGAATGGTTGTACATTATATAAAATAATTTATCCCTTTGAGGAATTTCAAGGATGAAATTCTTTTAAGAGAGGAGAATCTCAAACACCATAATTTTGACTGTAATTACTAAAAAGAAACTAATTAATAAATAACAACACCGTTATAAATGTTAAAATTTGGCTACGAAACTTATGCCATTAGGTTCATGACGATTTTCTGATTAACTTTCATGTATAAAGTTTTTCGATCGAAGTTCAAACAAAAAGTTACTAACGTTTGTATTTTTCGAGTCAGAAATAATTATGCATGTAATTAAGGTAATAAGAATAACTAACCGATGTTAATTACCGTCAATTATACTTAATGGATAATTAACTTTTCTTAAGCTTTAAGAAAATGATAGTGGGAAGAAAATTATTTCGATCGTTTAAACAAAGAATAAAATAAAAAAATCAAACAACACTGATTAATTAATGCCTAAAACAAGCCACGGGTCGACCCATGATGCACCCAGGTTGACCGGTAGTAGTCGACCTAAGGCAATAAGCGGTCGACCGTTACTTATGTATTTTTGACAGTAACAAGTAGCCAAACGGCCTGGATTCAATATACTTTAATCGAACAGCTCGCATTGATTTGAACCCCTATAAATACAGATCTAAAGCTTCAATTCTAAACTCATATTTTCATAGTGATACCGGAGCTCTACCATTTTTTCTAGAGATGTAACATGGATTAGATCTAGAGATTTGAAAAGCTAAAAATGTGAGTGGGAAATTATATATTTTCAAATATATTAGATTTATATCATTGTAGATCTCTTTCTATATGTCTGAAATATAAAATGGAGTTGTAGGCTAAATTTGTATATGTGAAATAAAATCATAAACGATGCCTACATATTCGGTTATTGATAACTTGAATCATATGTAAATCTGGAAAATATTGGGTATTATTAGTCCATGAAACGTATAATGGATGCATGGTTCCAGATTTGTAAATTTAATACGACTTATGCAAACAAAAACGTAAATTGAGCTATCACAATAAATTGTAGGGATTTAAGTAGTATTTTAATTTATTGAATTATATAGCATTTTGCAATGTGAATTTTTATACATTATCAAGTTTCACGCTTATAAATAAAAGTGTAGTGGTTGAAATAATAATGGATACACCTAAAAAGAAAGAGATGTATAAAATATGAATATTTACCATATTTTTTATTGTCTATTTAAATAACTATGAAAAGATAATTTTTTGTAATTCTAAACGTAACCCAATTCCCTTTTTGGATAAGATATAGAAATTTACAGTGTTAACCATTCTATTTAGGAGAAATGTAATTCCAATGCATTAAAATACAGAAATACATCTCCACCACTAATAAAGAAAATTGATTGAAGTAATTTGCTCAGTGTCTTTTTGAAATTCCAAAATACCCTTGCTTTCCTTTTACATGTTTTGCACTCAAGCAAAATATCAACGTATATAATAATACAAACAGCCCGCGTGCGAAGCACGGGCCTATACTAGTAAGGATAAATTAAAAGTATGAATATGATAAAAGCAGTCTAAGAAAAAAATATGCGCAATATAAGTAAAACGGAAGTGAAAGGATAGAAAAATCATAATTTAAAATAAAAAAGATGGCGATAGTCTACTAAAACAAGGTAGGAAATTAATGGTTAAAAAGGAATGTAAACAAAAAGTAAAATAGTAGGTAAAAAGGGGAAGTAAATGAGAAAGGATACTTAAATCTTTTAAATAGAAGGCGGTAAATGGCCTTAATTTAAATAAGAAGTAAACACATAAATAAGTACTTAAATATTGTTAAAGATAAACAGTAGAGGCACAATAATTAAACAAGAATGGATGAAGATACACACACGCACATGCATATGTAGCCTCAAATATGAGTTTATGACGAGTGTGATATTAAGAGTTAGTAAATAAGAATGACATAGTCATTAGCATGAGTTGGAATACGATGTCGGTAGTGTTATAATATAGAAGTCTTCCCATCGTTAAGGGCACCGGTAGTTGTGCAAATATTATACTGATATGTGGCTTATCCAACTGTAGGACCCATGGAGTATATATGTTTGCGTATAGGTGTAGGAATACCCTCAGTTGAGTCAGCTTCAATAAATTAGAGGGGGTATTTCCTTGATTGCTTTATAAAATCTAAATAGGATGGTGAGCGGCTCGACACTACATCAGTATGTGTTGGTACCAAATTAGGAGCAGGAGCAGTACATAGGTTGAGTACATCATCGGTCCTGCATGGTCAATGGGAAAGACAGGGTTACACCTAACGGGCTATACCTCCTACTAGGATAGGTCACGTTAGGTCATGCACCACCATAGTTGTTTGCTAGTTTGTTTCTTAGGGCAAGACCAATTAACCCATAAATGAGTTCTTTAAAAAATGGATAGGGCAACCCGAGGAGCTGATTCATCTATAGTCCATGGAGTTGAGTCCATAATAGAAAGCAGACAAGTAGTAAATCTCCAAAACAAAGTGAGATAGAATACGAATAAATTATAGTGATGCCATTATTAGGAATTGCGAGAGTTCCTTAGTATGAACGACGATGAGGACATGACACTCACTGGCGATGGATCCTGACGGGGTGCCGGTTATAGATACTACCGGGGATAGTATCTTGGTCTAAAGAGGGACTGTGTTTCCTATATTTTTATAAATATTTGCATACGAATGATGGTCTACTTTGGGTAGATGTTGCGTATCATACGCGTACATCTAATCGAGACTACTAAGTAAAATTCAAAGCCATAACATGTAATGGAAGATGATCGGCATAAACTACTGGTGTTGTGTGAAATGTATAATTCACCAGTCACCACAACGTTGTTTTAACCCCTTCTCATACAACCCACATGATATCTTTAGAGAGATAGGAACTTGCACAAGGCATGAACAGTGGAAGAACAGGTTTGCTAATGCATGCTCGATGCTGAGAGGGACACTAGACATTGGAAGTGTCAATCTTGGCCAGTAGCTATATGCTTTATTATACTTTACTATTCCGTTGTGAGTTATACTAATAGTGCTTTGATATGCATGTATTTCTTATTTGTGGGATATCAAATTAAACGATCTATACTTTCATGGACTTGGGTTTTCGATTTAGCAAAAATTCAGGCCTATTGTGGTGTGAGTTAATACAAGCTCCACCTAATTCAGTCCTTGGGTGCAGATCAAAAACCCCCCACCAAACCAAATCATAGCCTCTCCATGAAGCACCATCTCCTCTTGCCACCCAAATTTGGTTCTACAAGAGATTGCGTGTTGCAGCACGATGAAGAAAAGATAAAAAGATATGAAGTGGTGGCGAATTCTGCATTTCTACGAGGGAAACCGGTAAAGTTCGGAGAGTTTGTCGCTTATACTGTAGAGGTTTATTTATGACTACCAGAATATTGTCGATCCTTAGCCATGATATGTTTCATAGAAATGCTACCCATGATGCATGCATCTATTTGATGCTAATATGGAGTATTATTTTGATGAGGATGGCAACAGCTTCACATCTGAACTGAAGGGTGCAGAAATTTGGATGACCGATGACCAATTTGGAAATATTCTGCACATCTCCACAGCAGGAGAGGATTTAGAGGATATCGAGACCTCCGATTCAGCTATTCTACAACAGATTTTCAAAAGGGAGTAGGCATATGGCAGATAGACAACATGCGAAACTAAGAATGCATGTCGCCCACATCATTAAGCATAACATCGTCCTCAAGAAGTGGAGTTTCGACCATATCTACCCCCAATGTAGAAGGCCATCTACACCATCATAGGTGGTATTTAGATGAATTGGGCCAAAGCCGTCATATTCCATTATGTAGGCCCACGAGTTGGGATGCAGAGGAGCTATATTCCATATTGTCATCTTTTCACTTCCGTATTTCAGTAGTATGGAGTTAGCTTCCCAAGAGAGTAGGTGCAAACGAAGGAACTTGCACCATTGGATAGGTCCTCCCTTGGAAGGATGGGGATTAGGTATTGGAAAATGGGTTTTCTATAACATAATGTAGAATGGATCTTAAGGCTATTTATGTACTAGAAGGGGTGAAGTGTGTATTTCAACTATTCAAAACTTACTTATGAATTTAAAACTATGTCTACTCATATTGCAAACTGAAAGAAATAATTACAGAATAAGTATGTAATAAAGTAAAATGCAGTAACGTAAATAATACCAGGAACTTTTATGCAGGTTCGGATTGACCAATCCTACATTCACTACTTTATTGCACCATACATAATTTCACTATTACCACTTACTTTCCACAATGGGAAGAACATCTTTACAATATTGATTTCGCGGGTTATAAAATGCACCCTCTTGATTTATCGGGCTAAAAGATCACCCTCTAGCTTTCATAGGCTACAAGAACATATTCTTCTCTTTACAGTCAATGGCAGTGTATGGCAAGTAGTTGTATCATCAATAAGATTCTCATAGATTTAGTATAATGATTCTATAAACCTCCAATAGCAATATATCTTTGTATTCTTTGAGGAATAAGATGAAATCGATGAGAGAATGATATGAATTCAAGTACAAATTCTCTGATCTTGTGTGATTTGCGAATCCTTGGAGAATTTGAGTGCAATAGTGTGGATTTGCAAAGAGAGTGAAAGAATATGTAATGGATGTTTCTCACAAAGATTTGAAAATAAAAGAATAAGAGAAAGAATAGAAAGTTATGTTAAAATTTTATTTTCCAATGCCATTATATAGTAGTTGAAGAGACATGTCTTTTGGTGAAGAGGTGGAGAGGAAAACCCTTCATTTGAATTTTTATAAACAAAAAAAGGTTAGTATGTCGATATACTTGGAAGGGATATGTCGACATACATGTGTTTCAGAAAACATGAACTCCAATTAAGTATTTCTGATTTTCAGGTTTCAAAGTCCCTCATATTTATAGATATTTTTTAATTCGGATGAGGTCAATGGTTGATGATCTTCAAGTATAATTGTTATAAGGTCTTTAACAAAGATTCTAAGATTCAAACAGCTACTCATCTCTTCAAATACCTCTATCGTTATAGCATTCTTCTTCACTCAGTTTTGTTCTTCCATTTGCTCTAATTGATCTTCATGTATATAATTCATTTGATTTCACTTATATTTATCTTCGTAAAATATTTCCATAATATATCTGAAAGTACTGCACAACTGGAGATGCGTTAGTAGTAATATTTATATGGCTGTTCATCGAAATCAATACTTAGGGTATTAACAGTTCCCATCCTTTTTGTGATGACAACTATATAAACATTTGAGAGAGAAAATATAATATATTTTTATTTGATTCCCCTAACTCTATACACTCCCTTATCATTTTTCCTAGTATATTTATACATTTTCTCCCCCTTTATGATCAATAGAAAAAATGACAAAGAGTTGCTTAAGAAAAACTAGACAATATGTGTATTGTTTGTATGTACATACATGAGTGTGTAAATAGAACTTATGAGGGGAATCGAAATCAATACAAAGCATGAAATAAATTTATCAACTAAAGTATTTAAAATAAGACGAGATTTAGAGTTACCAACGTTGCCGATGTCAATAACATATCCTTTTGAATTGTATCCAAATTTCACAATCTCATAATCTTTGTATATAATGTCACTCAGTATCTATGGATTTCTTGTCGTATGCTTTGAACATCCGCTATCTAGTATCTATTGTTCGTTACCTGAAAAATATAAAATATATGCACTGGTACCCTATTATATTTTAGGATCTATGAGATTACGTTTTGGGAAGCCAAATCCATGAAGAGTTTGAATACCCTTTCAAAACATAATCATTAGATAAAAGAACTTTATTCATAAAATTATCAATATATTTTTCTTTCTCATTATTATCTAATCTTTTAGGAACTCATAAATTAATGAACTTATTTAAGGCTTTTAACTTTAATTTTCTAGGTTTTGGTTTGACCTTGGTAGCCTTAACAAAGTTAGTACTTTGAGCATTATTTTTTTCTTTGATTTGGGCTTAGGGGTGTATCCAAGTCCATGTTTATTATTAGTGGGTTTAGATGCAGATAATAAATTTTCTAGATTATCCTTCCCTTTGTTAAATTTATCAACATTAGTTTTCATTTCTAGATTATCCTTCCATAATATATCTGAAAGTACTACACAACTTAAAGATATGTTAGTAGTAATATTATATGGTTATTCATTAAAATCAATACTCAGAGTATTAACATTTGGGAGGCGCCTGCAGAGTTTGAAACTTAGGAGGGAGCAGGGAAGGCGTAGATGGAGTGGGCTGCATGTCCAGATTAGGAGGCCGAAGAGCCACAACCAAAGATCCTGAGTACGTGGATACTCAAGATTCTCATACCCGGATC
This sequence comes from Allium cepa, assembly GCA_030765085.1. Taxonomy (NCBI): domain Eukaryota; kingdom Viridiplantae; phylum Streptophyta; class Magnoliopsida; order Asparagales; family Amaryllidaceae; genus Allium; species Allium cepa. The sequence goes on from CM060934.1 coordinate 694,905,758, forward strand.
ATAGTCGAGCTGTAGGAGGTATGGGCTTAGTAGCAATGCAAAGGTCACGAGTTTGGATGCATATCTGCCATGCTCTAATCATTCAAGGGTCGTTGTAGTGGTTCGGGCTCTCACGGAGGAGTAGGGCTATCCCACAGCCCATAGGTATTATTAGGATTAAGAGTAGCAGTTTTCATTTTTCTTCTAACATTTTTTCCTTTTAGACTTTGGGATGTAAGCATTAGTTTCTATTAGTATAAAACACGTATGATGTTATAAGAAATGTTCCTCTTTATTTGTTTTCTGAATGGACCGTTATATTTATTGGAAACTAGTGTAAATAAGTAAATTTCATAAAGGATGCTTAACTATTGTAAAAGAAAACAAAAAAATAGTCATAAAAGACTGGAAGTTTATGAAATAAATTGGGAATTTTATTTAATTAGCTACTAAAGAAAAATAAAGTTAAGTCCCAAAAAGCTTTTACATTTTGGAAGTTAAATTTTAGCCACCATAGGATAGGGAAATGTTGTTGCCAAACCATATGTCACTATCCCTATGCCTTAAAGATTGAAATTTATATGAACTTGTATGCTGATTATTGTTCTAAAATAAAATGAACAGTTTTTGAAATTTGAAAATTTACCGTGCGGTAGGAAAGAGTCAATCCTGGACATTATTAACGCATTGACTAAATCATGACTGCGATGCATGTGGCTTGATTTGTTTTGAAAGGTTAAAAATGAATATTTTCAAATTTTTTGATCAAAATCATTATTTTAAAAATAAAATACTTTTTTGAAAGTTTTGAAAATGAGTTTTTATTTTAAAATTTTCCAATTATTTCCAGAACTTAGTTTAAAGAGATTTTGAACTAAAAGAGAAGTTCTGATTTTTATAATGCCATATGCTTAGCGTAGGAAAATTCGACGGGCCATCGAATTTGTATTTCGCTGTTCAACAAAAACAACGACATGAAAATATGGTTAACAATAAGGGGAAATGCTTTTTTGGCTTTATAATTTATTTTGTCATAACTTGTTGATAGCGGAACAAAAACTTGTTTTTAAATAACTTAGTTTCAAAAATAAAATAAAAATAAAAGAATTTTGCTTATGCAGCCTGTACTTGGAAAAGTTAAACAGAAAGAATGTGGGATAATTGAGAAGCTTCCAAGGTACAGCGGAATAGAAACATAGGATAATGATGAAAATATGTAATTCTCCATCTAAACCCTTTTCCAGCATATGAATATAGGTTTAGCAAACTGGATTTTCAAAATTTTGGATGTTAATAATCGTAGGTATTGGATGGTGAGGAGTGGATGTAAATTGGTTAAATCGTATTCCTAGTCTTTGAAAAGTGGGAAAAAATTAGATGTGAAAACAAAGATTTTGATTTTCAAACTTGTGTACGTATAAAGCTTCCTGTATATATATGTGCGTGTGTGTTGTTTGCACCACAGTTTCAAAATTGTTTTAAAGAATGCACTAATATAGGAGGCATCGATTTAGTATTATTTTGCACACATATCATATGTATTGTGGTACACCGTGCACAGATATTGGCTGTAAAATTAGTTGTACACTAATTAGTTGATTAGCTTAGATAGAATGGTTTCGAGTTATTTACATGATTCAGTCCTTGAGGAATTACAGGGACCAATTTCTTTCAAGGGGGAATGTAACATTCGTAAATTGAATGATAATTAATTTAAAAAGAAAGTAATTAATAATTACTAGAGCCAAAAAGGAATTTTCACAAATGTTTGAATTTGGCTAAGAAACTTACACAGTTGTGTTCATGGCAACTTTCTGATCATTATTCATATATAAAGTTTTAGGATCGGAGTTCAAACGAAAAAGTTATTAACGTTTGAAGATTTTAGAACGGAAATAATTATATATGTAATTAAGGAAATAAATATAATTAATTAACATTAATTAACGTAAATGGATGCTCAACGTCTAAGCAAAATTTACATTAATCAATGTTAACCAGATAATAAGAAAATGGTATGAAATAACGTTAAAAAGAAAACAAGTGAGCATTTAACATAATAACCCAAGCAGTCGACCTTTTATTGGGATTGGTCGACCGCTAGAGGTCGAATGGTGGTGAACTGGAAGCGCATATTAAATTTAGGACAAATGATCCGGATTTAATATAATCTAATCAAATGCTAACATCTATTTGAAGCCCGATAAATACAGACCTAGCCCTTCACTTTTCTACTTATATTTTCTGAAGTAACGGCAAAGTCTGCCATTTTCTTCTCTGTACAAATATTAAAATCTATATAAACTATAATCTATGTATATATATTAGTGGAGAATAGCAGAGAATAATAAGAAAGAAGAATAGGATCGAACCGTATTGCTAAATCTAAGGTAAACTGTAAATCTAAATCCAAATCTAAATTAAATTCAAATCTCTTCTCAAATGTACAAGTCTAATAAATAAGTATATGCTTTCGATACATATTTTAGTAGGAAGAAAGGAAGTAAAAAAGGAATAAAAAGATTTAGATCTATAGATTTGGAAGCTTAGAGTTGAGTGGGATTATATATTTTTATATAATATTGGATTTATATCGTTTAAATTTGTTCCATGTATTAGTAAATGTAAATTTTCGAGTTATAGGCTTAAATATACATATGTAGTGAACTTGAGAATCATGCGTATATATTCTATGAATTGTTAACTTGGATTAAATATTGTATATATATGAATCTGGAAAGTAAGAGTGAAAGTAGCCCCTAAATTTATTAGAAAATTAGTTAATGATCTTGCATAATAATTCTAATTTTGTTGATTGAATAATATATTAGTAAACATGAATGGGAAGTTCTTATAGATTGGATTGGGATTTAAGTAGTATTTTAATTCAATGGAATGTAGTGTGTTGCAATGTAAATTTCTATAAATTATCCAGTTTTATAATTAAGAATAAAAGTGCATCGTTTAAAACAAAAAGGAATATGCCTAAATAAAGAGATGTACAAAACAAGGATAAAACAAAGATGTTTATTGTACTTTGTACTGTCTATTTCAATAATAACAGAAAAGATAATTCCTTGTAATTCCAAGCATAACGCAAGTCATTTTTTAGATAATTTATGAAAAATTATAGTTTTAATGTTTCCTTTTTGGAAGATGTAATCCTAATGCATTAAAATGCAAAAATCACTAAGTTTAAACCAAAGCATAGTATTAGTAAGTTGAGATAGTAACCACAATTTAATTGTAAATCTAATTTGTAGGATTTAGTATAAGTTGAAAAATAAATAATAAACAATAAAGTGTAATTAAGCAACCAAATGAGTAATTAAGAAGTTATAATAATTAGAGAAAGATAGTTAATAATTAAAAAGGAAATAATAGAATATACCTAATAGTATCAACTGAAAGTTAGTAGTAAACGGTATTTAATTTTATAAATTGGAGATAAATGGTAAATGATATTGTACGATGTTAATGAAACAAGAAGTAAGTTGTGTAAAAATAATATTGAATATTAACAGTTGAACATTCCGCGTAGTAATTAAATAAATATTTCCCCCAGTATGGGTTTAAGGTGGGTGTGAATTACCGAATCTAGTCGGAAATTTAGATTAACTTAAAATGACGTAGTCATTAGTATAGGTTGGGATGCGAGATCATTGATGTTAGGTAATAGAACTTTGCCCTCTAAAAAGGAAGTCGGTTGTTGTATATGCATTATACTAATGTAAGGCATCTCCAACCGTGGGACCTATGGAATTATACGTTGGTGTACAAATGAAGGGAATATACGGAAGTAGGGTTTGCCTCGATCGAAGTGTTAAAGTGATAAGTAGGGTCTTCTTTGATCCTTAGGAGGTATTTTTTTATGTAACCAAGTGGGTATTTCCTAGATTGCATTAGGAAATCCAAATGGGACGGTGAGCGTAAGCTTGACACAATCTCAAATAGATTGGTACCACACATGTGAGGAGTAGGGATGTATACATAAATCGAGACCGCCATCGGTCCTGGAGCGATGATAGAAAGACTCGGATTACGCTTATACGAAATACACATCTACTAGTGTTGATCACATATGGGACATACAATGCCTCACGGTTTCTTGTTAATTAGCTTGTTGTTATGAGGCAAGGCTAGATAACCTCTAAATTTGTCTTTAAGATGACGTAGAATATGGCTAAATAGTTGTAACATGTTATTAGGCACAAAAAGGAAGATCCTCAATATACGTGGGTAATTCAGTCTAGACACAAATGGTGGATACCTAGCACAGGTTCTAAAATACAGATGCTAGTGGACTGGTCCATGGAGGGACAGTAGTATGTATATATTGTAACACCTTGCATTTTTAGATAATTAAATAATCAAATAATGCTGAACAATGAAATAAACATTTTGGAATTATCATAGTATAGCCTCGAAACTTATAACATTGTGTTCATGGCAATTTTCTAATCAATCTCCATATATAACTTTTCAAAATCCGAGTTAATACGAAGAAGTTATGAGAGAAACGGAAATCAGAAGAATGAAGAAAAAAAGGCCCATGGGTCAACCCATAGGTCGACCCACGGTGCACAAGGGTCGACCCTAAGGTCGACCGCTGATGAACATAGGTCGACCTATAGGTCGACACATGTTTTCCCCTGGACGTGAATTCGTCCAAGGATGTGCCGAGCCTATTTAATTCAATTTTTGTGCATATCATATGTTGGTTTCTAAATCCAACGATCCGTAGCAAACCTGTGACGTGGTTGCACTAGATTCGATCCTAAAATTCGATGGTCCGAGATCCCTTAATTCCCCTATAAATAGAACCCTAGGTCTAGCTTTTTTCGCACAATCAGATTTTCTCCCTATTGGGTTCATTGCTCGAGGCTGAACCCAAAATTGAAAATAATTCTAGGGAGAAGATCTTCTTAATAAAAATATTAGACATCTTAGAAGGGGATCCAGGAAGGCCATGAAGAAAAACTAAGGACGAGCATAGCTAAGGACGACAGGTAAGTGGGTTTATATATATATATATATATATATATATATATATATATATGTATATGTATATATATCTTTTATGTTTATGACATATTATCATTAGATTTCAGTTAAATATTTTAATTCAGCATTTATTACAGTAATTAGTTCTACTAATTAGTTATGTTGAAACTGTAAATTCTTTAAGAGATATATATTTAATTACTATTTATATGGAAAAGAAAGATTGGAATCCAATTAAATATGAATAATATTAGGCTTAACATTATAGAGAAATACATAAGCCTAAAATTAAGAAATTTACAGTAAATCATGCTAAGAAATAAATTAAAAAAAGGGGAAAAATTTAATAACTTGATTTGGAAGTTAGTGAGAGATTAGTTGGTTGGTTTAGAAAAAAGAATACATTTCCATCGTTTAATATTGTAAGAATAAAGATAAACGTAATTACAAGACTAAAAAAAGAAAAAGGGAATTAGTATAAAATAGAGACATTTCTGTATTTTGCATTATCCAATAATTCTAGAGACAATAAAAAATATCTTGCAATTACAACATATTGTTTATAGAATTATTTAATATTAAAATATGAAAATGGATTTCTAGCACAGTTTTTGTAACCAGCCAAATAGAATAGAACTACTTCTTAGAATAAAAGAGAAAGAAGTGAAGAGATAAAGAAATTAAAGAAGAAATCAAGTTAATTATTTGACAAGACTAGAAATAATAAACAAAAATGTGCCTAGATCTGCATTTACTGTGCAGATAGTAAAATAAAAGTAAAGCAGTTATTATGATTAGTAATTTGTGATAATTGGACGTAGTCCCAAGCCAAGATGTCATATAATATAAGAGAACTAAAAAAAAATATAGTATCATAATAAAAGAGGAAAGACTAGAATTAAAGAGATGCACTTGTAATTACACTTATAACATGTAAGTTATAAGGGAAAGAAAAGAATGTAAAAGTAACAATTGCAAGTATAATTGTAACACATAAGTTATAATTAAAAAAGAAAGAAATAGAAGAGGCTTATTTTATCAACTTAGATCTTGGATTAAGTTAATAAGCAAAATGATAGAAGTGGTCCGTACTGGCAGCATCCCTTTCAGTTAGGAACTAGTCTCACAATAGTTGGGTTTGGCTGGGCTTGCAGATTAGGGTAAATAAGTGACCAACAGAATAAGAAAAGTAAAAATAACGCATAATAAAAGATTAGACGTAGGGTCTAATAAAATGGTAAGATTTGTTTGGAGTGGCCCAAAGTATTAAGAGCCTAAGGAAGTGGTTCATCACAGATTTTAGTATAGAAAGAGCATGACTAATTTGGTTAGTTTGGGCTAGAAGGAAGTATGAGACTTCCACGGGACGTGAGGGTACTCTAGGATGGCCCTTTGGGGCAGCCTAACATAGTTGCACCCCCGAGATAGGTCTGTAGGTATTCCATAAAGAGAGTATGCCTTGACTGCTTTTGCATTGCAGGCCCAACGAAGTAGACCTTTGTAGGCAGTCAATAGGTTGATGAATGGAGTAGGATATTCGTATGACATCGTACTCTAACTTGCAAGTAGGTTTTAGAGGGTAGGACCCAAAAGGATAGTCGCATACGAAGATCAAGCCATCATCAACCAAGAGCGAGTTTGCAAAAGACTAGAGTCAAACCAACAGGCCATTGATTCTTTCACTATCGAGACATTGGATATGGGGCGCTGCCAATTGGATGTTTAGATTGTTTGCAGTAGGGCACAACCATTTACCTCTTTAGAGGTCTTTCGATTAGTTAAGGGGTGGCAGCGTGGGGCCATAGCCATGATGAGAAAACGGATAGACCAAGTAGAATACCTTTATTGTAGGCCTAACAAAGCTATCCTTTACAGATATAGAAAATCCCCGACCAAGTTCCGTACAAGGTAGACTTTGTTGGCCGGATTCAGGGAGTAGACAAAACGATTACGTATAGTCCTCAAGGTACGCACTGGGTTGTACATTGTGGATGTCTGAGTATTAGTATAGCCTGGTGTGGACGTAATTATATATTTTCATAGTAGACGACGGAACATCTGTATTGTAGACCATACAAAGCTGTCCTTTATAGATGTAGTCATAGAACGCTCCAGGAGCAAGACGATGGAGTCCTTTTTGAGGAGGATGTAGAAGGTACTTGTAACGAACCAGAATTTTTGTCATTTGAAATTCGTATATTTAATTGATTTTTAAATATTAATAAGTTAAAATTGTAAGTCGAATAAATTATATTCCGAATATATAGATTTAATTGGATAATTAAATCGATAATTTAATATTTGAAATTACAGAAATAATTGGAAATTGGGTTTAATGAGATTAAAATTGATTTGTAAAGTTGTATTAAAACATATTGGAGTTAGAATGACGTTATAGAACTTTTAAAATTGAATTAAAAGTTAATTTGTGGAAATTGAATATTTTATTATTTAATTGACGAATAAAAATAGCCATTTTTCAAACAGTCTCGGATTTCGACGAAACCAGTTTCATCGGAGCCGTAATGTTACATTATTATAAGATTTCAAATTTCGTGCCAATCGGATTTACGGTTTGTCCGGGGCAAGCTAAAACGCACTGAAATTGGTTTAAGTGAATTTTAAATTTAAATAAGTCGATTTGAAAACCTATCTTCCAAATATGATCGAATTGGCTCTCGTTATATATTCCATTGCGTTCGAAATAGGGGAAAACATTATAAACGCCAGGCGGCACGCTTCGTTTGGAGTTCGGAATTTTTTTGGATGAATAGTGTCGCGTAATTTTCTATATAAGGCCTCCATATTTCATTATTTTCACCCTAACCCTAACTTTTCTTCAGCCGCAAGCAAACGTTTAATGGTCGACGTCTTCCCTTCTTCTTCCTCGATTTTCTTTTACTCCACTAACTAATTTCAAAAACTTTGAACTGCAAAATTAAAGAGGACATCAAGATCCATCGATCCAACGGCTATGATCGTTTGAAACAAAGTAAATCAACAAAAATTCGTCTTGGAAGGTCGCACGTTTCGGTGCGTTGTTCGAAGTCTACAGGCGACCAAGTTGGCTGCCGTTTTAGCCGAAGGTGGAGCTCGTGACGCTCGTTCGTATGGCACTCGCCGATCGTCTTCAAAGTCGACGTGGTGGTCGCGAAAATCAAGGGCAAGCGGTGGGTATGGGTTGTCTTCGACCTGGCTTCAAACGTGGATGGAGAAGAAAAGACGTGCGTCTCAAATCTGTGGGAAAAGAAATCAACGGCCTTGATTTGGTTAGGGTTTAAAAAAATAGCTGTAAATTTATATAATATAAATTGTATAAACTTTATAATGCGATAACTTTTTCATACGAGGTCGAAAAATGACGAAACGAATTGCGTTTGGTTCGTATTCGTGAATACTACGCGATGGAGCTGGATTGGAGTTGATTGGAGCTAGTGTGAATTTTGGGCAAAATTAAACGCGTGTTTAATTTTATTCGAAATAAAACGCTGAAACCGCTATTGGAAGCAAGGTGAGAACTTCTCACTCAATCGAATTTGTTTCGATTTAAATTTTAAATAGTTAGATTTAAAATTTCTTGATTGTGAAATTGAATGATAAATTGCTTCTGTTGTATTGAAATAGACCATATACGCCGCATATTAAGTAGATGTTATTTTATTAAACACATATACTGCGATATTCCACCTTGAAGTGGAATTGGTATTATATATGTACTTGGAGTTGATTTTCCCGCATTATATAGCGGATGAGGCCCTATTGCGCCGCATAATAGCGGATAATATTTTATATGAACCCATGTACCGCGATATTCCGTCTTGAAATGGGATTGGTATTGTGCTAACATCTGTGGATGCAGGGAAACAGGTTGGAGGGATCCAATTGGATTCCTCAAATAATTGAATTTGTTTCAATGTTGTGTGTTGATTTTTTTTATAATCTCTGTGTGATTATCTTTGTGATTGAAATCATTGAAGGCTAAAATTTAACCGAATATAATTATGGTATCGTTGGATACCGGAAATAAATAAAATTTGATTTTTGAAAATTCAGGTTAAAAATTTATATTAAAATTTATTTTTGAGAATTTGATAAATTTAAAAGAAGGAATTCTAAAATAATAAAGTTTTATTTCTAATGTTATTGAATAAAATTTCAAAATATGGGAAAAACTTTAATAAATGGATTTCAGGTAATATTATTCAAAGGTTGAAGAATTTATTCAAAATACGGATTTTAAAGAGTTTGAAAAATAAAAGGGTTGGTTTTCTTTAAAAGGAATTTATTTTTAAAAGGAAATAAAATTTGAAATCCATTTGGGAATTGATTTTCGCTGATTAAATTTAAATCTTTTGAAAATCCATTTAGAAATTTAGTTGTTGTTTCGAAAAGAATTTAGAATCAATTTGAAAATTGATTTGGGGTTTAGTAGAAATTGATTTCAATTTGAGATTTGAATAAAATTCACTTGGTGATTAATTTCTTGGAAAATCAATATGGAATTTGATTTGGTTGTTTTTGAAATCAATTGAAAAAAAAAATGAATTTTTGTTGAAAGTGAATATTTGAAATCGATTTGAAAATCATATATTAGTGGATATTTGGAAATTTAGATTCACCATGGAATTTATAAAGAAAAGGGAAATTTGTTTAAAAATAAACATTGATTTATTTTTGAAGTGTGGAAATAAATTTACGGATTTGGAACGTAAATTTAAAGTAAATCGGTAAGGATTTATTTAATTAGTTTAAATGAACCATTTTGAAATGAAAGTGTATTCTCCCTGGAAAGCTGAATAAAATTTCTGAATAGCTTTGAAATATATATATGTATATATATATATATATAATTCTAGAATTGGTTTTGAAAAGGATACTTTGGAGAAATTAACTTCTTAAATTGTTTTAAATCCTTTAAGTAAAGATTTATTAAGTTGATATAGAAATGATTATTTCTAGGATTTAATCAATAATTGTTTTAGAAAATAGTTGTTTAAATAGTTATACTCTATCTACTAATTTTAATTTGGAAAATTAGTTTGGACTTAAGTTATATGTAATATTGGTATAATGTTTTTATAACTAATATTTTAAGTAAAGTGTTTAAATAAAAAAATAGTTTTATTTCAAAGTGTTTTCCCGTTATATTTTGGATAAATGTTATAAATTATTTTAAAGTATTTGAACTCGGCAGATTTCCAGTGAAAATGAATAAATATTTGGAAGTGTTTCCGCGTAAGGAAAATGATTTGAAATTTGTTTTCAAAAGGTGTAAAGGTGAAAAGTGATTTGAAATTTGTTTTCAAATGGTTGAAGTGTGGAAAATATATCTTGTAAAGATATTTTTGGGAAATAAATAATTGGGAAATTATTTGGAATCTGATGATGTTGTGCATATCTATTGATAGTTAGATAACTGACTATCAATATTTACCATTAAATGGGTATTTCTTATGATTTGCTTAAATTTGAATGCTACACTTATTCTAAAAAAAAATATGCGCTCGTTATTCGGTTTAGCCGGGAGAGGACCTTTGGGTCAAGAATCCCATTCCGAATAGTGATACGTCGTAATGGATAGCATTTGAAGACCGGTGTTGAAGACCAGATATTTTCGGAAACGGAAGGATTACCGTCGAATGTCTCGGCATCGGCTAATCTTCAATATGGAGATTTTATCACCCTTTTGTGATGGGAATTCCGGACGTGATTAGTGAATATCCGGATTGCAAGGGCTTCTTTGGAAGTGCCTTCGGTTCTGTTCGATCCCGGAACGGACTTGTATGGATGTGTGTCCAACATTACAATTTGAGATGTAAAGCTGGTTTCTATCAAATACATTTCTGTTGGTGGCGGAGAATTTATTCTCTTAGCTCAACACCCTTCTCTGAGATGTACGAGCTCAGAGGTTATGTAGTTGGTGGTTACTAATGATACATTCCCAATTTGGTAATGTGGCATACAAAGATCATTTTTTGATCAAAGCATAGCTTTTGTATAAAGCGTAGCTTTGTGGACGAGACTTCGTCGGACCTCACAACCCGGTAATGGTCAAAACAGAAAAGATGCAGCAAGGTTATAGGGAGTAGCGTCCCTTAGGGTATGTGCATTTCCTTCTGGATAGAAGTGGTATCATGGGTTGAAGCCCAAATACTTAACTTATGTAGATGTCGCAAATATATATGAATTTGTGATTATTGTTGGTTGAGGATCCTCGGATAAAGGTTGTTTACAACCGAGGGATGACATACTCATGTCAGTAGTTACCTATTTTTGCAGAGGCAACCTGGTCATGTGTTGGCAGAGATCCGGTTAGGTTCTCGGGGCATCCTTCCAGAGGCGTACCCATGTGGCAATGGGAAGTTACTTGGCCTGACCATTTGTTGGAAATCCAAAGAAACAATATGAGCCATGTACGGTTTTAGTTGTATAACCTGCCATGGAATGTGGTGGTAACCTGCTATTGAACATGGTAGCTATAGTAGGCATAAGTACGGAATGTCTATGTTGGCTAAGATTTATATTATACTTTCGAAATGTTTTCCTACACTTTGCACTTATAGTAATAATATCAAAGAAATTTGCGTATCAAGCATGTTTGACTATCATAAGGAGAAATCTCCTCCAATTCTGCGTTTGCATTGTGTGTGTGGCGGGAGACCTTATGGTAGTTACATTTTCTAAAAGCATTACGGATCTATTTTAAAATATTTCTTTGTTTGTTTTTTTAAAAGATAAACTATTTTAAGTTCTCACACTAGTCTCATGACTGACCTGGAGTTTATTGTTCCCTTCCTAAACTCTGGGTGCCCATCATTCTCCACACGGGCAGCCTACAGTCAGGTTATCAGGATATTCTGGAATTCAGGAGATGCTGTGGAGATCAGGAGCAAGTTGGATAGCGAAGCATATCACTTGTATATGGTATTATTATTTTTCCGCTGTGTGTCCACTTGTAAGGACAAGTTCATATAATTGTCCAGTTGTGTTATAAGTTGACTCTGATGATGTAATGTATAAAATGTACAGTTCTTTTGATTAAAATATTATTCATTTACCTATCATATGTTGTTCCACTGCGATTATGAGATTCTGATATTGTTTCTGTTGCTTCTTCTTTCTTTCTTCTACTATCTTCTACCTCTTCTTTAACCTTAACGGTTCGGTTTTTCGGCATTCGATTGTTCGGTAGTTGATACAGTGGACGTATTAATGTCGATTTTCGAAAGTCGAAGAATCGGGTTTTTTACAAAGTGGTATCAGAGCATTTGGTTAAGCGACAACTTTGGCTCTGTTGGGTGTTACTTATTAGAGATAGAGTCAGCAATACTCTAGAATGAGTGTGAGTGTAATCATAGATATGAGTGTATATTTGTTAGTGAATATAAAAATTGTTTTATATTGTGTTGATTGGTTTGTTGAGTGGTATATGGATTCTGGTCAATACGAGTAATTAACGTTATTGATAGGAATCTCTAAACACAAGTACAGAACAAATTCGACACGATATCGTTTTAAATAGGGTAAATGAAATAATTTTACCTAAATTATTTTCGTATATAAAAGAGAAAAAATTTCTGTGAATTATTATAATATATGATTGCTTGGTTGCTAGAAAGTGATGATATTAAATTATTATTATTAATGTTGAAAAAGAAATTGAAATCGTAACTCCATAGTTAAGAAATAAGTTCACATACAAATAGAATTGGAGAATATAAATTGTAAATGTGATTTGTAATTTGAAGTAAAATTCCAGAGGAATATTTGGAAATGTTTTGAAAAGGTTTGCAATTTGGAAAAGATTAAATTCCTTTTTGAGTTTGAAAATGGCTTTCAAGGGTTTGGAAAAATGTTTTTGAGGGATAAAAGCTCTAAACTCTTTTCGGTCGCTGAAAAAATAACTTTGATGATGACTGCAACATCATCGGTGTTCATTTTCGGGTTTCCAAAAGAGGGATTGCTACCAAGTTGTTTTAAATGGAAGTTGTTTGGAAATTTGGGTTTGGGTTTTGAAATTCAAAGGATAATTTGAATTGATTTCAAAAATGGTTTTGAAATGTTGGAAAGACTCTGGAATCTGATAAAAATAGTTATGGAATAAAATTTATTAAGTTGAAAATAAATTTGGGTAGAAACAAATGAATTGAATTCAACATTTATAAATAAAGGGTAAATTAAATTCATATGGAATTTGAAATCCAGTTTAAATATAAGTGGTTATAAACCGAAATAGTGAATTGAATTGCGTTTGGGAAGGAACAAAAGAATAAAAACTGAAATTGAAAACTGAATATCGAAAACCAATTTGAATTGTGCGAGATGAAATGAGTTAGAACTTGTAATGAATTAGTAAAATAAACTAATTTAAAACAGCAAGATGAATCAGTTGTAAATGAAAAATAATTGATAAAATTCAATATTCAGAAGTAAATTGAATCCAAATAGAATTGAAATTGTAAATTGAATTCAAATGAAATTGATAATGTGAGATTGAATGAAAATGGATATTATGGTTAGCAGGATATATAGGTGGATTAAAGGAAACTGGGATTTTGATTTCGAAGATAAAAAAATTGAATTGCTCGACAAAAGGTATATATTTGAATTTCAGTATGAAATTTGATGATTTTCTTGTCCAGCCACTTGGCCTTTTCTTTTCTTTTTGAAATCTGGGGGCCGTGGTGCCATTTTTGTAGTCGTACCGAGCTAGCGGCGCAAAGGACGCGCCGGCGAAATTTTTCGAAAATTTTTAAGGCATTAGAATATTTTTGAGAAAATTGGAAATTTTTGAAAACTATAACTTTGATTTTGGAGTGAAAAGTTAAACGATATAGTTGGTTTTGAAAAGATAACTAAGTATGATTGAAAACTTAGTAAAGTTATTGTAAGAAGTTTAACCATGGATTTTGGAAAAGTTAAAATGTTTAAATGAATTTGAAATTTAATTTGAACAAATGGTTTTGAAAAGTTAATGGGTTTCAAGACTTTTTCTTATTTGGCAATTTCGAGGACGAAATTCTTTTAAGGGGGAAGTTTGTAACGACCCAGAATTTCTGTCATTTGAAATTCGTATATTTAATTGATTTTTAAATATTAACAAGTAAAACATTGTAAGTCGAATAAATTATATTTCGAATATCTAGATTTAATTGGATAACTAAATAGATAATTTAATATTTGAAATTACAGAAATAATTGGAAATTGGGTTTAATGTGATTAAAATTGATTTGTAAAGTTGTATTAAAACATATTGGAGTTAGAATGATGTTATAGAACTTTTAAAATTGAACTAAAAGTTAATTTGTGGAAATTGAATATTTTAATATTTAATTGACGAAGAAAAATAGTCATTTTTCAAACAGTCTCGGATTTCGACCAAACTAGTTTCATCGGATCCGTAATGTTATATTATTGTAAGATTTCAAATTTCGTGTCAATCGGATTTACGGTTTTCCCGGGGCAAGCTAAAGCGCACTGAAATCGGTTTAAGTGAATTTTAAATTTAAATAAGTCGATTTGAAAACCTATCTTCCAAATATGATCGAATTGGCTCTCGATATATATTCCATTGCGTTTAGAATAGGAGTAAAACATTATAAACGCCAGGCGGCACGCTTCATTTGGAGTTCGAAAAAATTTCGGGTGAATAGTGTGGCGTAATTTTCTATATAAGGCCTCCATATTTCATTATTTTCACCCTAACCCTAATTTTTCTTCAGCCGCCAGCAAACGTTTAATGGCCGACGTCTTCCCTTCTTCTTCCTCGATTTTCTCTTAATCCACAAACTAATTTCAAAAACTTTCAACTGCAAAATTAAAGAGCACATCAAGATCCATCAATACAACGGCTATGATCGTCTGAAACAAAGTAAATCAACGAAAATTCGTCTTGGAAGGTTGCACGTTTCGGTGCGTTGTTCGAAGTCTACAGGCGACCGAGTTGGCTTCTGTTGTAGCCGAAGGTGGAGCTCGTGACGCTCGTTCGTATGGCACTCGCCGATCGTCTTCAAAGTCGACGTGGTGGTCGCGAAAATCAAGGGCAAGCGGTGGCTATGGGTTGTCTTCGACCTGGCTTCAAATGTGGATGGAGAAGAAAAGACGTGCGGCTCAGATCTGTGGGCAAAGAAATCAACGGCCTTGATTAGGTCAGGGTTTAAAAAAAATAGCTGTAAATTTATATATAATATAAATTGTATAAACTTTATAATGTGATAACTTTTTCATATGAGGTCGAAAAATGACGAAACGAATTGTGTTGGGTTTGTATTCGTGAATACTACACGATGGAGCTGGATTGGAGTTGATTGGAGCTAGTGTGAATTTTGGGTAAAATTAAACGCGTGTTTAATTTTATTCGAAATAAAACGCAGAAACCGCTATTGGAAGCAAGGTGAGAACTTCTCACTCAATCGAATTTGTTTCGATTTTAATTTTAAATAGTTGGATTTAAAATTGCTTGATTGTGTGATTAAATGATAAATTGCTTATGTTGTATTGAAATAGACCATATACGCCGCATATTAAGCGGAGGTTATTTTATTAAACACATATACTGCGATATTCCACCTTGAAGTGGAATTGGTATTATATATGTACTCGGAGTTGATTTTCCCGCATTATATAGCGGATGATACCCTATTGCGCCGCATAATAGCGGATAATATTTTATATAAACCCATGTACCGCGATATTCCGTCTTCAAATAATTGAATTTGTTTCAATGTTGTGTGTTGATTTTTTTTATAATCTCTGTGTGATTATCTTTGTGATTGAAATCGTTGAAGGCTAAAATTTAACCGAATATAATTATGGTATCGTTGGATACCGGAAATAAATAAAATTTGATTTTTGAAAATTCAGGTTAAAAATTTATATTAAAATTTATTTTTGAGAATTTGATAAATTTAAAAGAAGGAATTCTAAAATAATAAAGTTTTATTTCTAATGTTATTGAATAAAATTTCAAAATATGGGAAAAACTTTAATAAATGGATTTCGGGTAATATTATTCAAAGGTTGAAGAATTTATTCAAAATACGGATTTTAAAGAGTTTGAAAAATAAAAGGGTTGGTTTTCTTTAAAAGGAATTTATTTTTAAAAGGAAATAAAATTTGAAATCCATTTGGGAATTGATTTTCGGTGATTAAATTTAAATCTTTTGAAAATCCATTTGGAAATTTAGTTGTTGTTTCGAAAAGAATTTAGAATCAATTTGAAAATTGATTTGGGTTTAGTAGAAATTGATTTCAATTTGAGATTTGAATAAAATTCACTTGGTGATTAATTTCTTGGAAAATCAATATGGAATTTGGTTTGGTTGTTTTTGAAATCGACTGAAAAAAAAATGAATTTTTGTTGAAAGTGAATATTTGAAATCGATTTGAAAATCATATATTAGTGGATATTTGGAAATTTAGATTCACCATGGAATTTATAAAGAAAAGGGAAATTTGTTTAAAAATAAACATTGATTTATTTTTGAAGTGTGGAAATAAATTTACGGATTTGGAACGTAAATTTAAAGTAAATCGGTAAGGATTTATTTAATTGGTTTAAATGAACCATTTTGAAATGAAAGTGTATTCTCCCTAGAAAGCCGAATAAAATTTCTGAATAGCTTTGAAAAATATATACATATATATATAAAATTCTAGAATTGGTTTTGAAAAGGGTACTTTGGAGAAATTAACTTCTTAAATTGTTTTAAATCCTTTAAGTAAAGATTATTAAGTTGATATAGAAATGATTATTTCTAAGATTTAATCAATAATTGTTTTAGAAAATAGTTAATTAAATAGTTATACTCTATCTACTAATTTTAATTTGGGAAATTAGTTTGGACTTAAGTTATATGTAATATTGGTATAATGTTTTTATAACTAATATTTTAAGTAAAGTGTTTAAAGAAAAAAATAGTTTTATTTCAAAGTGTTTTCCCGTTATATTTTGGATAAGTGTTATAAATTATTTTAAAGTATTTGAACTCGGCAGATTTCCAGTGAAAATGAATAAATATTTGGAAGTGTTTCCGCGTAAGGAAAATGATTTGAAATTTGTTTTCAAAAGTTGTAAAGGTGAAAAGTGATTTGAAATTTGTTTTCAAATGGTTGAAGTATGGAAAATATATCTTGTAAAGATATTTTTGGAAAATAAATAATTAGGAAATTATTTGGAATCTGATGATGTTGTGCATATCTATTGATAGTTAGATAACCGACTATCAATATTTATCGTTAAATGGGTATTTGTTGTGATTTTCTTGAATTTGAATGCTACGCTTATTTATAAAAAAAATAAGCGCTCGTTATTCGGTTTAGCCGGGAGAGGACCTTTGGGTCATGAATCCCATTCTGAATAGTGATACGTCGTAATGGATAGCATTTGAAGACCGATGTTGAAGACCGGATATTTTCGAAAACGGAAGGATTACCGTCGAATGTCTCTGCATCGGCTGATCTTCGATATAGAGATTTTATCACCCTTTGTGATGGGAATTCCGGACGTGATTAGTGAATACCCGGATTGCAAGGGCTTCTTTGGAAGTGCCTTCGGTTCTGTTCGATCTCGGAACGGACTTGTATGGATGTGTGTCTGACGTTACAATTTGAGATGTAAAGCTGGTTTCTATCAAATACATTTCTGTTGGTGGCGGAGAATTTATTCTCTTAGTTTAACACTCTTCTCTGAGACATACGAGCGCAGAGGTTATGTAGTTGATGGTTACTAGTATACATTCCCAATTTGGTAATGTGGCATACGAAGTGCTGCTGATCATTTGTTGATCAATGCATAGCTTTTGTATAAAG
This sequence comes from Allium cepa, assembly GCA_030765085.1. Classification (NCBI taxonomy): domain Eukaryota; kingdom Viridiplantae; phylum Streptophyta; class Magnoliopsida; order Asparagales; family Amaryllidaceae; genus Allium; species Allium cepa. The sequence continues at coordinate 694,923,552 of CM060934.1, forward strand.
CGTAGCTTTGTGGACGAGACTTCGTCGGACCTCACAACCCGGTAATGGTCAAAACAGGAAAGATGCAGCAAGGTTATAGGGAGTAGCGCCCCTTAGGGTATGTGCATTTCCTTCTGGATTGAAGTGGTATCATGGTATGGAGCCTAGATACTTAACTTATGTGGATGTCGCAAATATATATGACTTTGTGATTGTTGTTGGTTGAGGATCCTTGGATAAAGGTTGTTTACAACCGGGGGATGACATACTCGTGTTAGTAGTTACCTACTTTTGCAGAGGTAACCCGGCCTTGTGTTGGCAGAGATCCGGTTAGGTTCTCGGGGCGTCCTTCTAGAGGCGTACCCATGTGGCAATGGAAAGTTCCTTGGCCTGACCATTTGTTGGAAATCCAAAGAAACAATATGAGCCCTGTACGATTTTAGTTGTATAACCTGCTATGGAATGTGGCGGTAACCTGCTATTGAACATGGTAGCTATAGTAGGCATAGGTGCGTAATGTCTATGCTGGCTAAGATTTATATTATACTTTCGAAATGTTTTCCTACACTTTGCACTTATAGTAATAATATCAAAAAAAAAATTGCATATCAAGCATGTTTGACTATCTAAGGAGAAATCTCCTCCAATTCTGCGTTTGCATTGTGTGTGTGGCGGGAGGCCTTATGGTAGTTATATTTTCTAGAAGCATTGCGGATCTATTTTAAATTTTTTTTTTTTTAAAGATAAACTTTTTTAAGTTCTCACACCAGTCCCATGACTGACCTGGAGTTTATTGTTACCTTCCTAAACTCTAGGTGCCCATCATTCTCCACACGGGCAGTCTAGAGTCAGGTTATCAGGATATTCTGGAATTCAGGAGATGCTGTGGAGATCAGGAGCAAGCTGGATGGCCAAGCGTATCACTTGTATATGATATATATTTTTCCGCTGTGTGTCCACTTGTAAGGACAAGTTCATATAATTGTCCAGTTGTGTTGTGTTGTGTTATAAGTTGACTCTGATGATGTAATGTATAAAATGTACAGTTCTTTTGATTTAAAGATTATTCACTTATCTATCATATGTTGTTCCGCTGCGATTGTGAGATTCTGATATTGTTTCTGTTGCTTCTTCTTTCTTTCTTCTTCTATCTTCTACCTCTTCTTTAACCCTAACGATTCGGTTTTCCGGCATTCAATTGTTCGGCAGTTGATGCGGTAGATGTATTAATGTCGGTTTTCGAAAGTTGAAGAATCGGGTTTTTTGCAGTACTATTGGTAGTACCTAGGACCGATGCGGTCATTGGGCATGTAGCTATACACACACAGATATATATATATATATATATATATATATATGTATTTGTTATTAGGTTTTAATCTACTAGGGAGTAGATGGGTACGATTCACGCACAGAGGTGCGAGTACTACAAACCCAATAAACCTAACGTAACAGAAAAAGAAAATAAAATGGTATATGTAGAATTAAGCTTAGAAGTGTATAATTTGTCCACTCACCAAACTTTAGTTCTGGCCCCCACCTCATACATCCCACAGGTTTGGTAGATAGTAGAGACTTTCCAGCTTTAAGACACTTGTTTAGAAAGTGTTATTATCTTTGTGAGGTATTTACTTGAGCTCTGATGTATTTGTCTTTGCCTATTTGCCGAATACCAGATACCCAACTTAGGCTTCAGTAGGCAGGGGTTATAGCATTTTTACGAATAATCCGGACCCACTGAAATTCGGGTTGTTGCATTTGGTATCAAAGCCTAGGTTTAGGGTTCCTAGGTAGATAGGGAGTGAACATATTTGTATTTTTGAATAAAATATAAAAATATTATGTATTAAAATCCAAACAGTCCCCAATTATAGATTTTAACATATGGAAAGTTTTTAGAATTACATTTGTGCATAATTTTCTAGTTGGGTTTGGGATGATCGATGAGTGTTGAGCCATATGTTATTACCAATTTGTAGTGTGTAATAGGCTATGTTTTGAGAGAAGATTAGTATCCATGTGTCATAAGAAGTGGGAAAGTTCGCTAGGGATAATAGGGAGAGTATTTTTATTTAGGAAGGAATAAGAGATTTTAGTAAGGAAATGAGATTTCCAAAGTTTAAGAAGGATATTCCTAAGGTAGTAAGAAGAAAATTCACTTTTTGTCTAGCCCAATAAAACGAAACTATTTGGAATTGAAAAATTGAAAAACATAATTGTTGATATGTTTGAAGTAAATATTGGGCTTTTCAAAAAAAAGTGGTATGAAATTTAAAAGGTTTTTATATGATGTGAATTTTAATTCTTTTTGAATAATTATAGAGCATATATAGCTCGCTAGTTTCCTTGTAAATAAACAAAGATTTTAAAATATAAAAACCTAGAGTGTGTTAACTATCGATAACGTAGGTTATAACATTTATTGTTGTAATAGATGTTTTCATGAAAAATAAAGAAAGTATAGACTATAACATTATTGTTATAGTAGGTGACTCCTAAGAGAAATGTTTTCACATAGCATATGAGATTTATTAATATTTATTTTAACTGAATCCATATACTAGTACTCTTGGGTTGTAGTAACGGAGTTTTACGTAACATCTGTTTTAACCAAAATAAAAATATATCTTGAAGATTATTTCTAATATAGAATAAAGTGGTTCCTAAGCACACTTATTATTTAAATAAGTATATGGAAATGTTTTCTAGTTATGAAAATGTTAAAATAGTTTTAAAAATGAATTTTTCTAAAAAAGATGTTAGTCAAATATTAGGAAATTAATAAATTTCTTGGGAAGTATCTATTGTAAATGAACATAGATTAAACATACTTTAATCTATTGGAATGAAATGAATAATGGTATAATTTTCTATGAAACCAAACCGCAAGTGAAGAAGTTTTGTGTAATTTATGAGGAATACGTGGAAGAGATGTACAAGGTATGAAAAGCACCATATTTTGTATAGCCTATTTTGATAAATTATAAAATAAGTTCCTTGTAATTTCACACAAACATGAAATCCTCTTTTAAAAGAATTATAGAAGGTTTTAGCGTTAATGGTTTCTCATAAGAGAAAGTAGTTCCAATACATTAAGGTATAAAACCATTTGGTATAATAAGAAGTGTAATAATTAGAGATAGTGTTAGTTAGGAGGGATATTATAGAGAGCCTCAGTAGGAAAGCTAAGCAATGGAAACTTTATGTTTTTCCATTGATTATGCACATGGGTTCCTTGCCTTTGTAGAAAATCCCTATTTGCAGTAAATTAGAAACTCCTCCAAGGTTAGGTAATTGGAAGAGTGGGAAACTTAAGTGATTTTTGATAGGATAATTGTTCTTATATACTCCAGTTTTTGTAAATTTGAAAATCTATGAATTGAAGATGTTTTGAAAACATGTGAGGATATTTTTGGAAGTCAAGAAAAGAAAAATGCTTTAAAGACAAGCAAGGCATGTTTTAAATAAAAATGGTTCGGTGAAAAAGTAAATAAGTCTTTGGAAGAGAAGAACTTAGTAAACAGTTAAATTTAAAAAGTCCAAAATATTTTTAAGGAAAGCTGTAAAGGTCTTTAAAAGAAAAGAAGGAATAAGTTTTGAACTTAGAATTATAAGTTTTATCCTCTAGGTTTGGGGAATTATTTAAATTCAAAATGCTGTAAAGATGCAAGTCTAGAAAGATAAAATGTTAGGTAACTATGTACCTTTGAATTTAATATAAACTTCAAAGTAACACTTTTAAAATTGAGATTTTATGTTTCAAAAATTTAGAAGCTTTAATTTTTAAAATGAAATGGCAAATACTAAACCAAACTTTTAAATATGGAGTAGATATGAATCATTTTCTAGGCATGATGGGAAAAAGGGTAAATGTAGGAGATAGCGGTGATTACTTTTAGTAGTGATAATAAAAGTTTCCGTAAAGTGTATAGGACACTGGTGAGAATGTAGGAATATTGCTTCATGTGTGTAGACTATAGAAGAATAGTGAAGTGATATCAGTAAGATAGTAAGAGACACGTTGTTGGGATAGATAAACCTTAGCTGGGGAAAAATGAAAGGTAAAGAGAAAATTTCCCCAAGCTTAGTTGCCATTTTAGATAGAGACTGCATTGATTGAAATCCTTATTCATTGCAGTAAATGAAACTTGGTTGTTCCATTTTGAGTATGCAATGGAAGAAATGAATAGATCTTATTCATCGTGAGTAATATAGCATAAGTTAGTAAAAAGTAATAGGTGGAAGGAGAAGCATATAAGTTACTTGGATTCGCAGAGCAGTACCTTTCTGTGTCAGAGTGGACATGGTCCTGGGCCTTCTAGCCCTAGAAGATAGCCGTGTTTAGTTGCTATATTAAAGAAACGTAAAAGCAGATAAAAGTAACTAAAAGAAAAAAGTAAGATCTAAAGAAAGTGACAGAAACGTCAATAGAAATAAATGAGAATTGCAAAAGAAAAATACATTTTTTCCATAAAGTAAGCTTGGGAAAGAGTTTGAAAAGAAAAGTTTTTCTTATGTAACCGTGCTTAGGAAAGAAAATAGAGATTTTCACAGAATAACGGCATAAGTTCCAAATACGAGGAAAGAGGTGCACAAAAGTAAAACTAATAAACGTAAGTTTTTCATTTTCTACCTTCTTTCCAACATAAGAAATCGAGTTCGAATAACTAGATTTTTTTGAAATTCGAATATAAAAAGTTGTGCGGTAGGATTTGGATGTAAAATTCAATGAACCACGTAGTAGGAGTGTAGGAAAAATTGGATGAAAAACATTTTTGATTTTTCAAAAGACTGCATTTATATAGAAATTGCAAGTATATTTAGGGCGTGTGCATCATGTTTTAAAATAAATTTTTAAAGAAGAAAAGCATTCATATAGGAGGTACCGCTTAGAAATTCATGTACATGCATATATTTTATATTGAATAACACTTTGCACAAGGACACAGATGCATATATTTTATATTGAATGACACTTTGCACAAGGACACAGATGGTCGCAAATTGGATGTAAACAAATTGAATGTGATTGATGTGAGGAATTACATAATTTACCCTTGTCGAATTTTAGGGACGAAAATTCCTAAAGGGTGGGAGAATGTAGAACCCCGCATTTTTAGATAATTATATAATCAAATAACGCTGAACAGTTAAAATAAATATTTTGGAATTATGAGAATATGGCCTTGAAACTTATATCGTTGTGTTCGTGGCGATTTTCCGATCAATTTCCATATATAACTTGTCGAAATCCGAGTTAATATGAAGAAGTTACGAGGGAAACAAAAATCAAAAGAACGGAAAATATAAAATAAATAAATAAGGCCCATGGGTCGACCCACAGTGCATAATGGTCGACCCTAAGGTCGACCACTGATGAACACAGGCCGACCTATAGGTCGACCCGCGTTTTCCCATGGATGTGAATTCGTCCAGGGACATACCGAGCCTATTTAATTCAATTTTTGTGCAATCTCAAACGTTGGTTTCTAAATCCAATGATCTGCAGCAAGCTTGTGACGTGCTTACACCAGATTCAATCCTAAAATCCAATTAGCTGAGACCCCCAAACTCTTCTATAAATAGAACCCTAGGCCTACCTATTTTCTCATAATCAGATTTTCTACCAATTGGGTACATTGCCTGAATAAAAAATATTTCTTGGGAGAAGATCTTCTTAATAAAAATATTAGACACCTTAGAAGGGGATCTAGGAAGGCTATGGAGAAAAACTAAGGACGAGCAAAGCCAAGGACGACAGGTGGGTGGGTTTAAATTATATATCTTTTACATTTATTATATTTTATCGTTAGATTCCCGTTGAATATTTTAATTCAGCATTTATTTCAGTAATTAGTTCTGCTAGTTAGTTATGTTGTAGTGTAAATTCTATGAGAGTGCTTATAATTAATTATTACTTATATGGAAAAGAAAGATAGGAATCCAATTAAATATGGATAATATTAGGCTTAACAGTTATAGAGAAAGGCATAAGCCTAAAAGTAAGAGATTTACAGTAAATTATGCTAAAACGGGAGAAATAAATTAAAAAAGGGGGAAACTTTACTAGCTTGATTTGGAAGTTAGTGATAGATTAGTTGGTTAGTTTAGAAAAAAGAATACGTTTCCATAGTATAATATTGTAAGAATAACGATAAACGTAATTGCAAGAATAAAAGAAAGAAAAAGGGAATCAATGTAAAATGGAGACATTTCTGTATTTTGCATTATCAATAATTAAAGAGCCAATAAAAGAATATTTGCAATTACAAGTTATTGTTTATAGCATTATTTAGTATTTAAATAAGGAAATGGATTTTTAGGACAGTTTTCGTAACCAACCAAATATAATAGAACTACTTCCTAGAATAAAAGAGAATAAAGTGAAGAGTTAAATAAATTAAAGAAGAACTCAAGTTAATTATTTGACAAGACTAGAAATAATAGACATAAATGTGCCTAGATCTGCATTCACTGCGCAAATAGTTAAATAAAAGTAGAGCAGTTATTATGATTAGTAATTTGCGATAATTGGACGTAGTTCCAAGCTAAGATGTCATATAATATAAGAGAACTAAAAAGAATATAGTATGCTAATAAAAGAGGACAGACTAGAATAGAAGAGAGGCACTTGTAATTACACTAATAACATGTAAGTTAAAAAAGAAAGAAAAGAATATTAAAGTAACAATTGTAAGTATAATTGTAACACATAAGTTATAATTAAAAAATAAAGAAATAGAAGAGGCTTATTTTATCAACTTAGATCTTGGATTAAGTTAATATGCAAAATGATAGAAGTGGCCCATACCGGCAGCATTTCCTTTCAGTCAGGAACTGATGGTCACACAATAGTTAGGTAGGGCTGGGCTTGCTGATTAGTGTAAATAAGTAGCCAACAGAATAAGAAAAATAAACTAAACGCATAATAAAAGATTAGACGTAGGGTCTAATAAAATGGTAAGATGCGTTTGGAGTAGCCCAAAGGATGAAGAGCCTAATGAAGCGGTTCAACGCAGATTTTAGTACAAAAAGAGCACGTCCAACTTAGTTAGTTTGGGCTAGAAGGAAGTACAAGACTTCAACAGGATGTGATGGTACTCTAGGATGGCCCTCTGGAGTAGGTCTAACGAAGATGCAACCCCGGAGGCTGGTCTGTAGGTGTTCCATCAAGAGAGTATGCCTTGACTGCTTTTGCATTGTAGGACTAACGAAGTTTTTAGTGGGCATGACACCGTACTCTGACTTGCGAGTAGTTTTTAGTGGGCAGGACCCAAAACGATAGTTGCACGCAGAGATCAAGGCATCATCAACCAAGAGCGAGTTCAGGAAAGACGAGAGTTAAACCAACAGGCCAATGATTCTTTCACTATCAAGACATTAGATGAGGGGCACAGCCAATTAGATGTTTAGATTGTTTGCAGTAGGGTACAGCTATTTATCTCTTTAGAGGTCTTTCGATTAGTTGAGGGGTGGCTGTGTGGGGCCATAGCCACGATGAGAAAAGAGACAGACCAAGTAGAATATCTGTATGTAGGCCTAACGAAGCTGTCCTTTATAGATATAGAAATCCCCGACCGAGTTCCATACAAGGTAGACCTTGTTAGCCGAATTCATAGAGTACACAGAATGATTATGTATATTTCTCAAGGTACACACTGGGTGGTACGTTATGGGTGGTACATTATGGGTGTCCATGCATTAGAATAGGCTAGTGCAGATGCAGTTTTACATTTTCATAGTAGACGACGGAACATCTATATTTTATGCCTCACGAAGCTGTCCTTTACAGATGCAGTCGCAAAATGCTCTAGAAGCAAGATAATGGAGTCCTTTTCGAGGAGGATATGGAAGGTGCTATGGGTAGTACCTAGGACCGATGCGGTCATTGGACATGTATCTACATATATATTTATTATTAGGTGATGGATACAATTCACGCACAGAGGCAAGAGTATTATAAACCCAATAAACCTAACATAACAGAAAATGGAAAAAACGGTATATGTAAAATTAAGCTAGAAGTGTATAATTTGTCTATTCACTAGAACTTTAGTTCTAACCCCCTCCTCATATATCCCACAGGTTAGGTAGATGGCAGAGACTTTCCAGCTTTGAGACACTTGTTAAGAAAGTGTTATTATCTTAATGAGTATTTACTTACTATTATATTTTTGCCGGTTCCACTGTGAGATATTTACTTGAGCTCTGATATATTTGTCTTTGCCTATTTGCAGGGTACCAAATACCCAATCGGGGTTTAGTGGGCTGATTTTTTTGCATTTTTGCGAAAAATCCAGACCCACTGGAATTCGGGTTGTAACATATATACATGTATATGTATGTATGTAGTTATTGTATAATTCGAGTGGTTGGGGCGTAACGTACGCGCATGTGAAGTCAAGATGTCTAAGATAAAATAGTAGACATAACACGTAATGGAAGAAAATCGACATAAACTAGTATTACATATAAAGTATGTAATTTACCGGCCATTAGAACGTTGTTCTAACCCCCTCCTCATTATGGCCCATAGGATAGACATTGAGGGATAGGTACCTGTACAAGGTGGGAACGGTGGACATACATATTTTCTTATGTATGCTCAACAACGACAAGGGTATTGGATATCAATGGTATTAGCATCGGTCAGTAATTATATGTTTTATTATACTTTACTATTTTTCTGTGAGTTTATATCGATAGTTCTCTTATATGCTTTTGTTATTTACATGATACTAACACCAACAATCTGTACCCTTATGGACTTGGATTTTTGATTTAGCAAAAATTCGGACCTATTGAGATGCGGGTTGCTACATAAAAGCCGAGCATCAGAAGCCAAGTGGATTACTTCCATTATAAGTGCCACTTTGGAAATGAGATTTTTTATTTATGGATTTTATAGATGGGTCTCCTAGTTTAACTAGGGGAAACGAAAATGTTTGGGTCGTGGTTGATAGACGGACTAAAAGTGCACACTCCATCCCCATTAAATAGATAAGGACGACATAGTTTGGTGATTTTATTCATGAAGAATGTGGTGAGATTGTTGGAACTAGGCTAGCCCGTAGCGGAGTAGTTGGGTAAATTTAAAAAAAAATCATTACTTGATCTTTATTAGGTCTATATAGTCTAATTCATTTAGAACTTTTCTAAGTTTTTTATTAAATAAAATCAGTTTTTTATTTGGATTGATAAATTTTATATAATTTGTATTATATATATTTGGGTGTATCATATACACATTTGCGTGTGCATGCACGTACAACAGGTTAATGGGTACAAATTTGACATGCTCGTGTATAGGTGCTGGAACTTACATTTCAACGAACATGTTAGTCCCTCTTTTATAAAAATTTGTTGTCTAAATGTGTATACGCTTGCATCATAACTATGTATAAGTAAATATATAACATAAAATATATAAATTAAATGTTAGCCATAAACAATTTATATAATTTTATTATGTGATACACATACACACATATATATAGATACATATCTATGTATGTAAATATATATATATATATATAATAATTAAATCACTAAATTGATTAAATATTATTTACAAAATAATTTTAATATATACATATAAATATAACATGAAAGTCGTGAAAAATTTATTAAAATCAATATTTATCTAATTTAAATTAGTTACACAACATATAAATATATCTACGTATATTAATCTCTACTATTGATAATGAAAATTCATTGAATTGATTTCAACCTCGTCTTTTCAAACTACCAAAAATACCCTTCGTTATGTTTTGTCTCTTAGTCTGAAATAAGAAAAGGAAAAGTAAGGAGAGAATGTTAGGAAGGGATCAAATCAAATAATGGTACAACACAAAAACAAGTGCACACGAAGGCCATGTGAAGTGCACAGGAGGGCATTCTGCCCTGAAAGGATATATTTTGGCCCAAAAAATAAATAAGTATATGATGTGGAACTGTAATAGCATTACAAAACCTTTTTTTGGCATCTCAGTTTTCGATAAATGAATTAGTAAAGGGCTCTATAACTTTGTCTTTACTAAGGAGAATCCGATGACTAGCATTTCCACAGTGTCTTCTTGAAATTTCGAAAATGCTCTTATGTATCAATAGAAATGCACCAACGGTTTGCAACATCCACCACCATTCATTTTATATACCCATTAACGGAATTTTACTACCAATTTGCCACCGATACCGCTAACAGTACAACTTGAAATAAAAGCGGTGTGATTACAAAAACTTTTGCACTTACAACACACATCCGCTTTAGCTACTGGATGCACATACGGTGCAGTTTATACTAGTATAAATAATAAAATTAAAATTAAAAAAAAAATTTGCAAATTTTTCTTTCGTATAAGTATGTGTGTGTGTGTGTATTAATTTTTTTAATTTCTTTTCGGTTTCACAAATATAGTCGTTAAATCATTTCAAATTTAAAATCCGCAAAAAATTTAAAACTAAAATATAAAAAAATTATTTTCTAAAGTATGATGTGTAAGATATGTTGTATAAAATTTTATACAAAATTTTATTATTTGTAACAAATATATATACAAGTATTTTAAATTACATAATCAATTTTGGTTAAATAAATAATTAAATATATTTATTTGAAATAAAAAAAGTTTTTTCAATTTTACTGCCAAATGTGAATATAAGACATATGATACATAATATTAATCTTTTAAGGATGGATTTTAATTAATTTTTTTTTTTTTTTTTTTTTTTTTGAAACTAGGGAAAACCTGGTCAATCACTACCGACATGCGGTTCCTGATCAGTAAACCTAGGGAATAGATGGAAGGCCCGCCACAACCACTATTCCAGGCTAGCCAGACCTTTCGGTTGACTTGGTGCAAGAGGCGCGAAAGTGAAACAACCTCCCACGTGAAAGGCATTTCTCCTCCCACACAAGGTGGGACTCGAACCTGAGACCTCCCACTTGGGAGGCGTATCACCCCACCACCGCACCAAGCCCGCGGATTTTAATTAATTGAAATCATATAATAATTTTTTTCCGAGGTGCATCTAATAAAGCAATCATACATAAATTTTATCATTATATATGTATGTATGCATTCATACAGACAACTATCAGATGTGACAATATTGATACACAAATTCATCATTTATATATTGCCTAAAGCATATATGATATTGTACATGAATTTGACATTATTGGACCAGACATGTACCCTACACCAATGCCTAATATGAACACGTTGAAATGAAGAATAGTAGTCCTTGAATCAAATTCCAATTTCTAAGTTGCTAGCTCTCGAACTGCCTTACCACCAACGATCGAATCAAAGTGTTTTTGATGTGTTTTGTACTTGGATTTTTGGAGCTTTGAGAAGGGAAGTGCTGGTTGAAAATGTAAAAGGTGGCTTATAAAAGGAAGTCAAGTTGGTAAAAAGTGGATCACATCCTAATATCTCTCTTTTACAATTTTCACCCTTTTAATCATTCAAAATCCTCCCTATCTGCCATCATATGGCCGACTTAAACATGCCCTCTTGCAGCCGAGATAGCATGCCCATATGGGCTTCAAAACTGGTCCGAGTCCGAACATTATTCAATGCAATTTTAAATTTTATTTGACCATGTACCGATATCATATATCGATCGGTATATTCATAACTATTATAAACACACTTTTCAATACTGTTCAATATAGGTCAAATACAATTTTAAAATTAATATTTCGTAAATATTAATTAATTTATAATAATTTATAAATTAATTAAATCTAGTTGTAAAAGAAATATTCAATGTTTCAGTTATGTGACTTTTAAGTGTAAATTTGGTCAGTGATTGATATTGAACATTTCAAATGTTAATGTTCAAACCTCACTTGGCAGCTGGTTTGATATTATAGTCAAATTTTTCGCCTATTTGGTTTAATAATATCCAATTGTACTTTATTAAGCGTTACCCATTAGTGATAATTATTTACACCAATTCTCTTTATCAAAACTATATCACTTTGGACTAATGGAATTTGATAATGGTCAAAATTCCAATATTGTCCATATTCAACTTTATATTCCAAATACATAGACCTTGGTTCAATAATAACAATTATTACTAACTGAATTACTATGGCTAGGGGTTTTGACTTTGAATTGACTTCTGTTGATCATTATACCGACCCCATATAACCGAGGAGATGAATCCTTTCTTGAATAGTATTTCACTTCCAATACTTCCACTCGACCTAACTATAGTCATTTGATAGACGTCATGCCATGATTTGGCTATAACCAAAGTGGAGCTTTCATATTTAAGATCAACTGTACTCAAAAGTAAAGAGAATTGCATAAGTTAGTCACATCGATATTTTATGTTTGACCTTATATTAACCAATAGAACCATCGAGTGAGTCCTTCCATAGTTATCCAATAAGTATCAGTACGTAACCCCTTAGTATCCCTAAGAGTCATGAGTAATACATGGTCTAACATTTGGAGTGCATTACGTACTCGTCTCAGCGGATGCATCAATATCCAATCTCAATGCATATTGACTTGGAATATTTAAAATGATGTATTTATTATATAATGATACAATACTTATGATTACAACTATTTGTAATTACTACAAAAAACACACCATTTATGAACTTTCCGTTAAATATATTTTAATTAAACATTTAATTACTTATAACACATTATAACAAATATGTAATAGAAAGAAAACATCTTTATTATGAACGAGAATTGATTACGGGGTTACTAATTTATAATGAATTACAGAATTGACGCTATGGCACACCTCTAACTCTATCAATCTTCCACTTGCACTTGAAGCTAATTATGGAATCTTAATCTCATACCTTCGATCAGCTTCTTGAGAACTGACCTACTAAGAACCTTAGTGAAAGGATTTGCTACGTTGTCCTTGGTATATACCCTTTGTATCACAACCTTTGTCTTCTCAACGAATTCTCTAATGAGGTGGAACTTCCAAAGAATATGTCGCGACTTCTTGTATGCTCTGAGCTGCATTATGTCGTGACTTCTTGTATGCTCTAAGCCACATTGTTATCATAGAGCAATGCTATCGAGAAACACTCTGAGCTTACTCAAAAACTTATGCATCCAAACCACCTCTTTAGCTGCTTCATTGATGGCGATTTACTCAGACTCTATCATCGAATCAGCTACGGTTTCTTATTTGAAAATTTTCCAACTGACGACTCAACCATTAAGCTTAAAGACATAACTAGACACTGATTTATCATCAATGTCACTCTGAAACCTCGAATTTGTATATCCTTTCATAAGGAGGTTTCCATTCTCATATATAATGAATAAGTCTAGAGTATTTCTAAATACTTCTGTATACATTTTACGGTTGTATAATGCTTTTCACTATGATTAAATTGCTATCGACTCAAGTATCCTAACGTGCAAGCCACATCCAGTCTAGTACATAACATAGTATACATTATCGATCCTATGGTTGAAACATATGGATCCTCTTCATATGCTCTTTCTCTTCATCAATATGAGGAGCATCCTTATTAGAAAGGACAATTCCAAACTACATTGGAACGTTTCCATGCTTGGGATTCTCTACTGAACCTCTTCAGTATGGTATCCATGTACAGGGATTGGGACAATCCCAGCAGCCTCTTAGATCTATCTCTATAGATATTATACCTAATATGTAGGTTGCTTCTTCAAAATCCTTCATAAAGAAGTTCTTGAAACGCCAAGATTTCACTGATTGCAATAATGAAATTTCATTGCCAATAAACAAAAGACCGTCGACATATAGTACTAATAGTACGATAGTGTTGCCCTATTCGTTTTGTATATGTATGCTTTCTCTATGGTATGATAAAAACCAAACGGTTGGATTACCTTATCAAAACACTTGTTCCAACTTCTTGAAGCTTATTTTGTCCATAAATAGACTTTAACAACTTGCAAGCCTTGCTCTCACTCCCACTGACCACAAAACCCTCATTTTGCAATATATAGATGGTTGCCTCTAAATCACCATTTGGAGATGCTATCATTACATCTGTTTGTCGTATTTCATAGTCATAAAATGCATCAATGGCCAGCATAATCCGAATAGACTTAAGCATGGCTACGGGCAAAAGGTCTCGTCATAATCAACACCTTGAATTTGGTGAAATCCTTTTACAACTAGACTAACCTTATAAGTCTCTACATGTCTATCTACAGTTAGTTTTTTCTTAAAAATCCATTTGCAGCTGATGGGGTTTATCTCTTCGGGTACGTCCAACAAAATCCCTACTTTGTTTTCGTACATGTAATCCATCTCGGATTTCATTGCTCCAAGCCATAGTGCAAAGTATTTACTCTATGGTGCTTGTTGGAAAGATCAAGGAGTGTCATCATCTAAGACATGGTCCTCCTTCCCGCCGTCCATGAGAAAACCACAACATCTCTCTGGTGCGTGAGATTCCCTACTAGAACTTCTAATATGTTGTGTATTTTCATATACGAATAAACTTGGTTCTTCCACCAGTTTTCCCTCAGCGTTAACTTCTTGGATCTCATTTAAGTCTACAATTTCAATGTTGATTTCTTCTGATAAAAATTCCTTTTCCAGAATGACAGCATGTCAAGAAACATTAATATTTTCTTCCTTAGTATTATACAATATATATCCCATTGAGTTTCTGGGATATCCTATAAATTTATACAATACCTACATTGCCTCTATTTTATTTGGATCGACGTTCTTAACGTAGGCCGAACAACCCTAAACCTTTAAATACTAGATTTGGGATCCCTTACCATACCAGATCTCATATGGTGTTTTAGGCATAGATTTAGTGAGAAATAAGTTCAACATATGCGCTGTGATTTGTAGCACATTTTTCCAATAGGATGGAGGTAACTTAGCTTTATTCATCATAGAACGAACCATATCTAATAGGGTTTAGTTCCTTAGCTCCAACACACTGTTGTATTATGGAGTATAGGGTGAAGTAACCTGAGAGATAATCTCATTATCTTTTAAGTACTGTTAGAGTTCCTATCCATGTACTCACCTCCTCAATTAGATCAAATAATCTTAATCTTACGGTTGATTTGGTTTTTTTCTATATTCTTATACTCAACAAATTTTTCATAAATATTGGATTTGTTCTTCATAAGATACACATACCCTAGTCTTGAAAAATCATCAGTGAAGATAACAAAGCAAGAACTATTGTCCTTGGTGATTACTGGCATCGGGCTATATACATCGCTATGTACTAACCTAAGAGTTCATCAACTCTTTCGTTGCTCCCACTGAAAGGGTGTTTGGTCATTTTATCTTTAAGATATAACTCATGCATGTCAAATAATTCAGAATCAAGTGACGGGAGGAAATATTCAATTTCCCATTTGTGTAGTTATTTCTTACTACTATGACTTAGCCTACAATGCCTAAGATAACTATCATTTATATTATTAGAAGAACTATTCACAGAACACACATAATTAGTATTGATCACATAAATGCCATTTTCAAGAACATCATCATAAACTTTTTTGCATTCGAACTAATGTTTACAACATTATTTGCATAATGAAATACATATATGCATACATATGTACGCGCGCGCACGTGCACACACACATATATATAAATATGTGTGTGTGTGTGTGTATCCAGTCTCAGACAATCTAGAAGTAGACACAATTTCATAAATAAAGTCTTTTACAAAATAACAATTATTTAATATCAATACTATTCCACTAGAAAACATAAATGATAATCTTATACTGTCGTTGCATCTATGATAGAACCATCGGTAACGTGGAGTCTCGTCTCTCCTTTTGTCACGTGGCACTAGTTTCTATGTCCCAACAATGAATTACATATATGAGTTCTAGATCCACACTAGAAAAAGATTATTTTTGATAACCTTAAATAGCAACATCTTAATGTAAAATGGTTTTTTGAGATGATATTTGCTAATAATATATATATATAAAAAAAAATCGATGCAAATGATAAAAATTGGAAGCGGACTACCAAATATTTTTGCCATATTTCTCCTACAAACTAATTTCAATTTCCTTAGATGAAAGAATTGCTCGTTGTAGGTCTCACAACTCACCATCTCTAATTCTTCCTCTTTTCAATTCCCTTCCCACCACTATAGCAGGTCTCATGACACCCCATCGTCTTCGTTGTTGTCGTTGTCTGCAACCCTACCATCGTCGCAACTCAGCCCCACTTCTCTGCATCGATCTGCTCTCACCCTTGTCGTCTGCTCCCCTCCCTACATTTGCTCCTTGTATATCCAATGGTAAGGTAACACTAATTTGTAAATTTATTTTTCAATTTCTTTATATCCCTAATTTTAAAGATAAATTAGTAAAATAGTTCAATGTACTAATTGCAAAGGGGAATTAGGTGGATTTAAAATTTCATTGAGCAAAATAACTTATCTGGGTTAGTCTTAATTTGCATGGACATCATGTCTCGAGTTTTCATTGCAAAAAGTGAATTATATAAACAGAAAGTTGAATTAGAACTTTCTAATATTTGTAAGGTAAATTGTCTACGATCCATGTGATTTTGTTTTCTTTTTCTACTGCTGGGGGATCTTTTGATTTTTATTGCAAGATATGAGTTTCGCTTGAGTTGTTTGAACTTTTTGGTTGATATGTATATGTCTCGAGTGTTAGAGTTCTCAAAATAGTGAATGAGATATATCACACATCGCCAAAAATCAGTCCATTTTCTTATTTATATAGTGTATTCTCAATCCCTATATTGGCCCTTAGGGTTAGGTAATTTTGTGCGAGGGAGAAGACTTATATGGCCATGGACTAACACGCGTGTCGCCGCCCGTCCGACCAACCGGGCCGGGTGTAGGTCCAATAAGAGTGGACAGCATTATATTTTTGCTACACGGAAGTGAATAATTTTCTACTGTTTAAATTCAAACAGAATCGACTAGTGGATTGGACGCAACTGCTGCAAACCGCAATAGTTTTTTGTCGTTGCAAACGAAGAGACGTGACTGTTGTAAACTGCAACAGTTTTTGACCATGGCAAACGAAGAGACGCGACTGTTGCAAACCGCAATAGTTTCTGGCCGTTGGAAACGAAGAGACTCGACTATTGCAAATAGCAACAATTTTTTGGCATTGCAAATGAAAGGAAGTGCCTGTTGCGAATAGTAACACTTTTTGGCGTTGCAGATGAAGAGATGCTACTTTTCTCAACGGGTGTAACCTTGGGAATTCGGCTATAAATAAGGAGGAAACCTGATCACTTTTCTCACTCTATTTTAATTCCGAATTTTCTCTTCTTCCTCGTTGTTTCTTAATATCTAAAATTCATGAGCTTTTGCATATCACACAGAAGATCATGCACATCATAATCTCGAGCGGATCACGTCTGTTGTATCTTGGGACACTTTGAATAAAGTCTTAAGGAAATTGTTACCAAAAGCCTCAGACGGAATTTCCTTCTTCAACCGGTTAGATTTCTAATTGATTTATATATATATATATATACACACATATATATATATCATTTTCGTTTCTGCGTTGTACTATTTCTTTAAATAGTATAACGTTTGATTTATCGCTATAGTTATTATTACTATAGTTGTTAGTTTGTTGTTGTAATTAATTACAACGTACTTATTGTTAAAATTACTAATACAGAATTCCAAAGTAGTGGAAATCTGAGTTGTAAACTTTTGAGACAAGTTTATTATTGATTAGTCTCTGTTTTGGTATACTAAACATATAACATCTTAAGACTTCCTATTTTCGCTAAAACAGAGATGACAACATTTGAACTAAAAACAAAGGCTACTACTCACAGCAGGCCTGATCTGTTCAAAAAGATGGTGATGACTTCATAACATGGCAAAATCAAATGCTGTTTTATCTCACCACACTCGGTCTGCAGTCGTATCTCGAGGAGGAGGAACCGATTCCTGCACCAGGCAAGGAATCCGATGTTGATACGTGGAAGCATTTCGATTTTCTATGCAGAAACTATATTCTGAATTGTCTCGACAAGGTGCTATATAAAGTATATCAGCCTCTAAAAACAGCAAAAGCACTCTGGAATGCACTTGCTACGAAGTACAAGACGTAGAATATCAGTCTTAGGAAATTCATTGTAGACAAATTCATGGACTACAAGATGGTTGACTCCAAACCAGTGACTGCTCAACTGCATGAACTGCAAATCATCATTCATGAACTCGAAGCGGAAAGTCATAAGGTTGGAGAATCATTTTTGGTTGAAGCCATCATGGAAACACTGTCGCCGTCATGAAGATATTACCACAACTATCTAAAGCATAAAAAGAATGAAATCTCTTTACAGGATCTCATAGTCCGACTAAAAATTGAGGTAGATAACCGTGGAGTTACAAAACCAAGCGAGGAGGAATTTGTGGCTGAAGGGTCAAAGACCAAAAACAAAAAGAATAATTTCCAGAAGAAAAGAAAAGCTCCAGACAACAAACCAAAAGACAACAAACGAACCAAAAAGTTTAATGGCGAGTGTTGGGTTTGTGGAAAGGTTGGATATGCCGTTAGAGATTGCAGACACAAAAAGAAACGCAACAAAGAGGAAAATATAGTAGGCAACATGGAAGTAACGAGTCCAACTTCTCAGCAGTTGTATCTGAGTGCAATTTGGTTCAGAATCCTAACCAATGGTGGGTAGACACAGGTGCTACTCGTCATGTCTTCTCTGACAAATCCATGTTTTCTACCAACCAGAAATTCGATCATGAAGAAAAACTATATATGGATAATTCTGCATTATCCATGATCGAAGGCAATGGCACAATAATCCTCAAGTTTACTTCTGGAAAAACTATCAAGTTGAATGACATGCTTCACGTTCCATACATATGCAAGAATCTCATCTCTGGTGTAGTACTATCGAAGAAAGGATTCAAATTGGTGTTCGAGTCAGACAAGATGGTTTTGTCCAAAGATGGAATGTATATCGGAAGGGGATATTTACGTGATGACTTATTTAAGGCAAATGTAGCCGCTATCGGCAATAAAACTATGTATTTTGATTGTGCTATTAATAAATTTGAAATTTCTTACTTGCTTGAGCACAAAATTTTACTATGTAGATTGGGACATATAAATTTTTGAAAAATGAAAACATTATCAAACTTGGGATTAATTTCGAAATTCCAAGTAGATAAGAACTAAATGTGAGACATGTGTAGAAGCAAAAATGATTAAAAAAAACCATTTCAATCTATTGATAGAAGCACCGAACCACTAGGTTTGGTTCATGCAGATTTTGTGATTTTAAGTCATTACCTACAAGAGGTGGGAAAAATTACTTTATCAAGTTTATTGACGATTATACGCGATATTGCTATGCATATGTTTTGAATAGTAAAGATGAAGCAATTACATCATTTATAAAGTACAAGGCTGAGGTAGAAAATCAGTTAAATAAAAAGATCAAGATATGGAGATCTGATCGAGGTGGAGAATATGAAACACCAGTTGAACAGTTCTATGCCGAAAATAGTATAATTCATCAAACAACAGCTCCATATTCACCACAACAAAATGGTGTAGCCGAAAGGAAGAACAGAACGTTAAAATACACGATTAATGACATGCTTTTAACCTCTGGTCTACCGACGAACTTGTGGGGGGAAGCTTTAAATATGTCTAATCACATATTAAACAACGTCCCTCACAATAAAACAGAAACAATTCCATATGAGATTTGGAAAGGACACAAACCAAGCTTTAAATACATCAAAGTGTGGGGGTTCTTGGCAAAAGTTTCATTTCCACCTCCCAAGAGTCAAACTTGGACCAAAAACAGTAGATTGTTACTATCTAGGGCCAGCCCAAAATAGTAGTGTCTACAGATTTTTGGTATTCAAGTCTGATACAGCTGATATTCTTGTAAATACAATCATGGAATCTAGATATGCCTCATTCTTTGAAGACGTATTTCGCACAAAAGAAATGAAGGGAATAATGTCCCTAAAAGGACAAGAGAAGAATCAAGCAATTCACATGAAGATGAAACTCATCATGAGATTGAGGAAGTTGAACCAAGAAGAAGCGTAAGGGCTAGGACTTCCAAGACATTTGGTTCGGATTTTTTCACATATGTATTAGAACATGAACCTCAAACATACAAGGAAGCAATTTCATCTTCTGAATATTCATGTTGGGAAGAAGCAATCCAAAGTGAGTTTGATTCAATTCTAGGTAATAAAACTTGGGAAATTGTTGATATTCTACCTAGAATAAAACATATTGGCTGTAAATGGATTTTCAAAAAGAAAATGAAAGCAGATGGCTCTATCGACAAGTATAAAGCCAGATTAGTAGCCAAAGGATATCGTCAAAAAAGAGTAGACTTCTTTGATACATATTCGCCAGTAACACGAATAACCTCTATAAGAATGCTAATAGCAATTGCATCGATCTATAATCTAGAAATTCATCAAATGGATGTAAAGACAGCATTCTTAAATGGAGATCTCGATGAGGAGATCTATATGGAGCAACCTGAAGGTTTTGTTTCCAAAGGAAATGAAAACAAAGTCTATAGATTAGTAAAATCATTATACGGACTAAAACAAGCTCCAAAACAATGGCACGCAAAATTTGATAGTGTCATGATGAGAAATGGTTTTCGCATAAATGATTGTGATAAGTGTGTTTATTATAAACAAATTGTACAATCATATGTGATGATTTGTTTATATATATACGATATGTTAATATTTGGTCCAAATACTAAGGCAATAGAGACCATAAAGAAGATGCTAATTAGCAATTTCGATATGAAAGACTTAGAAGTTGTAGATGTTATTTTGGAAATCAAAATAATAAGAACACCTAATGGAATTGAATTATCTCAATCACACTATGTAGACATAGTGATTGAAAATTTTCAAAATTTATCAGAAGTACTGCATAAAAACACTAATGAGAGTTAATGCAACTGGAATACTCTCATGTAATAGGATGTCTCATGTATCTCATGAATCGCACAAGACCAGATATAGCTTATGCAGTAAGTCGATTGAGCAGGTATACAAGCAATACAGGAAAGGAACACTGGAAAGCACTAATGAGAGTGCTTGGATATTTAAAAATACCATAAATTATTCCTTACATTATGGAAAATATCTTGCCGTCTTAGAAGAATATAGTGATGCAAACTTGATTGCTGATTCAGAGGAATCAAAATCAACGAGAGGTTATGTATTTACCTTAGCAGGGGCAGCAGTGTCATGGAAATCTACTAAACAAACATGCATAGCTCGATCCACTACGCAATCGGAGTTCATCGCTTTAGATAAAGCAAGCGAAGAAGCAGAATGGTTTCGTCACTTTTTAGAAGATATTCCGTTTTGGCCTAAACCTATACCGGCCATATACATTCATTGTGATAACCAAGCTGCGCTAAGTAGAGCGCACAACTTTGTGTATAATGGAAAGTCACGACACATTCGTCGATGCCATAACACAGTTAGGCGGTTACTCTCAAATGGAACTATTTCCATAGATTATGTGAGAACAAATGATAACCTAACGGATCTATTTACTAAAGGTTTATCCAGAGAGAAAATTGACTGCGCATCGAGGGGAATGGGTTTAAAAGCTTAAACCACCAAGAGTTATCTTATACGGAAACCTATCCTAGCGACTGGAGATCCCACGGACTAGGATCAATAGGCAAACCAGTTCTGAGTAACTCAAGACGTAATGCATTTGCTTGGACATAGTCCAACTCCATTCTTATGGTGCACAATATAAATGCATGCCTACAGAAGTATTTAAAGATTAAACTATGTTTTTTAATGATTACCATATCTTGAATGTAACAAGTGGGGTATGTGTAGGATACTCTTAATGGTTGCGATTACCTATGTTAGTGTGAGCTAGGTTGACACTATGAGAATATTATAGGCTTTTATTCTCTAAAAACACTCGCAGTACCAAAAATTGTTCAGGACCAAAATGAACACAACCAAGATATTATATGTGAAGGGAAATAATGCTTTGTAAAGCTTATTGTCTGGTTATACAATAACGGTTGACGGTTCAAGATGAAATAATTCACCGATTAGCCAAGTATATCCGATAATTTTTAAATAGGGAAAGTTCAAAGTGAAATATCTACTTATTCTCGATATAGCATTATTTTCATATGAACTGTGTGATATTACACTTTGTGTGGGGGAGACATATATTGTCATTCATTTGGAGGATTGTTAGAGTTCTCAAAATAGTGAATGAGATATATCCCACATCGCAAAAAATAAGTCTGTTTTCTTGTTTATATAGTGTATTCTCAATCCCGATATTGGCGCTTAGGGTCAGATAATTTTGTACAAGGAGGAAGACCTATATGGCCATGGACTAACACACGCGCACGCGCCGCTGCCCGCCTATCCGATCGACCAAACCGGGCCGGGCCAGGTGCGGGTGCAATAAAAGCGGATAGTGTTATATTTTTGCTGCACAAAAGTGAATAGATTGGACGCGACTGTTGCAAACCGCAACAGTTTCTGACCATTGCAAACGAAGAGCCGCGAGTGTTGCAAACCGAAACAGTTTTTAACCGTTGCTGTAGCGACCAGAAAATTTCGATCCCGAAATTTTCAGATAGTTAGTGAAAAGAAGAAATAGAAAGAAGAAGAAAAGAAAGAAATACACAATCTCACATTCGCAGCGGATAAAATATCAATAATAATAATAGTTATACAAAAGAAATCTATATCTGTCAATTTATATTTATATACATCAGAGTTACAACATATATATACAGTGGACATATACAATCAATATGTCCCAGATATGCATCAATATATCCAGCGGCAATACTCCAAACGTTCCTGCCATCCAGCTCGTTCCTGAGCTCCACAACGTCCTTACCTGAAAATCTGTAATACTCGGTCTGACCCGAGCATTACATCAAAGTAACACCCGGGTCAGGCTGGAAACCAGCGTGAGTAAACCCATCTAATTTGGAATACAAAAGCATACAATTTATATAAACCCGGGTAACTTATATCAATTTACACTTCACAAGTTGTTATAGGCATCAACGATTCCACACATCAATTTTTAAGTGCCAAAACCTAGATTTAATGGTCCAATTCACTTAAATCATTCCATACCAGCCAATCAATTTCACATATCAATTTATAAAGAATCGAAGTGGTTTCGGGTATTAACTAATACCCGACTCCGGTCTCTTCGAATCCAATGTCATCCTAACTTAAATTATTCAAGTGAAATACAATTCAACTTTAAATACAGGATGTCACATAATTCATCATCAATAGGTAACCACATCATCACAGTTTAAATCAAATATATCTTATCACATAGTATCATGAGTCACATATTAGGAATAACAATTAATCAAAGGCTTCCAATATCGTTCTTTTTATCCCTTAATTAATTTCACAGATTAATTTATCCTTAACTAAATACAGTAATTATCTTTTGATTACTTCATTAATTAATTTCTAACCATAATTATTAATCACCCTTAATTAATAATATCAGTAATTAACCTCCCTTAATTACTTCATCAAATAAGTTAATTCTCCTTAATTATCTCTAATTAATCCCTTGATTAATTATACGAAATAATTTATTCCAATTTACTTTCAACAATTCCACCTTCCACTAATTATAACTAGTACTTATCATTAATTAATTCAATAAGTAATTATACTTCATCAATTACATTAAGTAATTATTATCAAATTATCAAGTGATTAAAATTAATTAAACTTAATTAATTAATTTAAACCAACTACATTAAACTCCTTTAGTTACATTAAGTAATTAATTTCTTAATTTCTTCCATTAAGTATTTAAACTTATTCCACACTTGATTGTTATTTAAATTAATTAATCTAATTAATTATTAAAATTAACCACTTTAATTAATTATTAAATAATCCTGGTTAATGACCTTCATTAACCATTTTCTAATTATTTTTATTAAGTAATTAACTTAGATTAATTACAAATTAAATTATCTCTAATTATCCATTAATTAAAGTATAATTATTTAATCAATTAACCTTGATTAAAACTTAATTACTAAGTTAATAATTCTTTAATCACTAATTAATAATTTAATTAATGATCTTAATTACAAATAGATTAATCCTTAATCAATAATTATTTATCCCTAATCAATTAATTAATTAAATTAATTAATTATTCCTTAATTACCTTATTAATTAAATTAATTTCAAAACATTAATCTTAACTTAATCTTAAGTTAACACATTTCATAATCATGTTTTTTTTTTTTAAAAACCAAATTTATTTAAAAGAATGCACTTTTGAACTCACCTTTAAATTTAATTCCAAATACAAAATTTGAAATGAACAAAATTTAAACTTAATCAAAGTTTAAACAGCTTAAAACTTTTAAAATTGCAAGACAACAAGTGTTTGTCTTAGAAATGAAATTCAACAGAGTTTGAAAACAAAATTCATTTCAAAATTCAATAATTATAAATTCACATTTTGCTTAAATCTACAAATTTAAATCATCTTTTCATTTAAAGGAAAACTGAAGTTCATATTTGAATTTAGATTTCTAGATTTGAAATTTGAATTTCAAATCTTTCTCATATTTTTAAAACTTCATTTTTTTTTCTAAAAGGTTCAGTACTACTTCACAAAAATAAAGTAATAAAATAAGTACAAGTTTAAAGCTGTATTTTATTTTAAAACTGAGATTTTAAATTTAACTTGAATTCTAAAATTTAAACTTGTAATTTAAAACTATGTTTAAAATTTCTTCACATTAAAGGCTTCAGATTTTTTTTTTTAAAAAATAAAATAAAACAGAAGCTACAGGTTTCTGTAAACCTGAAAACACAAAGCAACCCGAGACTTAACCAATGACTTCGAGTTTCCTACCTAACTACTTTGAGTCCTTCTCCCTATAACTTCGAGAAAACCCAGAAGAAAAAAACTCTACTGCAAACAACAAAACCCCAAAAACACTCTTAAGCCACTACATCACCATGCATAGGCACGGTGACCACCGCCTTCTCTGATCATCGGAGATAATCGTAATACTCCCAGCAACACTCCCACACCTATATGCGAACATCAGATTAAACAAATAT
The DNA here is from genome assembly GCA_030765085.1 of Allium cepa. Lineage (NCBI taxonomy): Eukaryota > Viridiplantae > Streptophyta > Magnoliopsida > Asparagales > Amaryllidaceae > Allium > Allium cepa. The sequence continues at coordinate 694,948,666 of CM060934.1, forward strand.
GTAAAGAATCAAAATCGAACACCCATAAGAAAAACCTGGAACACATATGTCAGGTTTTCTTCAAAACCTGTCAACGGCGAATATTCGCCGCTCCGACCACCAGACCATCAACCCCTCCCGCCACGAACTCATCCACACATCAACTACCCATTCTCCAAACAGCATAGCATTCGATCCATCCTTTAACCCAAAATGATTTATTCTTCATACCCCTTTAAACTAGGGTTTAAAAACAAAATTCAAAACTGCATCTTCTATGATAAGTTTTAGACCCATCCATGATTTTTCTGAGCAACAACTAACACCTATCTACTAACCAAAAGAACCCCAAACTTCCTCAGGTCATAGATCACAAGAAATTGCTAAAAATCCATTTTTAGTTCAAGAACCAACTGCTACTTAATCACACACCTAAAAATCCTAATACTTGATTTAAAAATCAAGTTTCAGTTAATATTTCAAGTTTATGAAACTGAATCTCATTAAAATGATTGGGTTTGATCAAGATCAACATGCAAATGGAGTTTTCTGTGTTTACAGAGACAAACTGTTTTATTTTTATATTTTTACTTCCTTAAATTATTAGTATTGGCTCAGAAATCATTGCTTTATGCACCTCCATATATCAGTAACTAAATTAAGAGTCGAGTGTTCAAATGAGAATTGTGTCAGGCAAATCAAATAAACAGAACAGGTAATTAAACAACACATGGACACTTAACATCTTCACATAAGATTTTATCAAACAATACTTATTTATATCAATTATTCTAGCATGCAACCTATTTAAATTTTTAAAGTTAAAAAGGTTACTCACCTCTTAAACTCTGAACAGAGCAAACCCCCCCCCCTCCCCCGTTTTTTTTTGAAAAGCTGTTGTTTTGTTTAAAAACCAGAGTGCCTTGCTGATTTAAATTGCATGCAGGCTCCAGGTGCATTTGAATCTTTAATTTAGAAAACTTGAAGTTGCATGCTTTGATGGTTTGATTTCCAGGTTGAAGAAGAAGGAAATGCAGGCACTTTCATTTTGCTTTTGCATTGGGTTTGAAGGCAGGCTGTTTTTTTTTTCTTCAGGTTTTGATTTTGATTTGAATTTTCCTGATTCTGATCTTTGTTTCAGATTTAGATTGAAGATGGATTTGAAATTTTTGGTTTTCTTAAATTTGAGAAGGAAAATGAAAATAGCCTGATTATTCTTTCTTTTCTATGTATGTTTCTTTTCTAAATTTAATTTTAAAAGAAAGAAATTGTCTTGCCACATGTCCATTTTAATTACACTTGTGATTTGCAAAATCTTTTCTATTAACAAATGTCACAAATATCACTTTATATTTAAATCCCTCTCTTGAAAGATTTTACAAATTTTATTTTAAACCTTTATGCATTTATATTTTCATATCTCAACATATGCATTTATTTTAAAAGAAAGAATGTTTAAAACCTTTTACCAATTTTTATCTCAAACTCAAGTTATTATACTTCCATATATGCTACTTCTCATAGTGTACGCTTATCAAACTTACTGATGGTTTAAAGTCCTTATGTTATTGACTACTTATATTTATTTATGTATTTATATTTTCATATTTATTATTTATTATGTTTTGAACATAACTATGTTTATTTCAAATAGCCTTTAATGTTTCCATATTATAATTATTTTTATTAATTACAACTTTGCTTAGAGAGATAAATTTTATTCATTAAATATATTATTGATTTTGAAAAGAATAAAATCTCTAAATTAAATTATTATCATTATAAAATATGAAAAGATAATCATTTATCAAATTAAACTTTTATTATATATATTATTATAATTTTTAAAAGATAAGTAAGTTATTAAATCAATATTACACATTTTAAAGTAATTTTAACGGAAATTATTAAATAAGCATTGCCTAGATTTCCGGGATACTACATTCCTCCCCCCTTTGAATCTTTTCGTCCTCGAAAAGGAACGAAACCAGAATTTATTAAAATGTTTAAAAACAGTTAAAATATTCTTTGATTAATTTAAAACATTTTTAAAATCTGGATAATATTGCCAAAATAGTTTTTATAAAAATATTTTTTATAACTCGATGTCTCAGTAAGTCCATCCTCGTTTTCATAGAAATTCGGTCATACGTTGATCAGGCGTACGACTGAAATTCTATAAGTACTTAGCAGACTCGTTTTCAACACCCAGTGAAAAATACTTTTGTAAATAATTTTTTATTGAAAATATAGAAATCATTTTGAAATCGAGGAAATATCTTTGGTGAGAATGCTCTGGAAATCATCACCCCCATCCATGGTCGCAGTTAACCCGATGGTTACGTTGCCGTCCCGACAAAATCCACAGATAACTGTAGGCCTCCGCGCCCCTCGATTACACCATGGAACCCGCTACAGATCGCAGCTACAACTGGGGTTACGTAGCTATCACAGGAAATACCCATATAACTGTAGGCATCAGCGCCCTCGAATTCCGCTGCCAAAATGAAACTTCTCCACTCCACTTGACCATAAATCGCAGTCTACCGATGTTGCGTTGCCTTCCCGGCAAAATCAAGTGTAGACCGTTGACACTCATCCTCCACACGATTTTCGCTATGGTCCCCACAGTAGATCGCAGCGACATCGAGTTACGCTGTCGTCACAGCATAACCCAAATGCCCCTGTAGGCATCAGCGCCATAGACTTTCGCTACCCAAAAATCCTCAGGAACTAGTTTTGTCCGGACTCCTCACAGGATCAACTTTAGAACCCCCCCTTTGGGGCTCAAGGCAGCACCACCCGGTGGTACTCCTGAGAAGTCCATTCCAAGGGAGCTCCTTTTTCCCCAGAGCATCATCAAAACTTTTGATACTATACATATATAGTATCTTTAAATCATATACCTAGTATGATCTCATACAAAGCTCCTTTACACAAATCGATTATCTCAAAATCGATAATTCTCAAACTAGGCTTTCCAAATAGTATATTGATTTTACCCAAAAATCAAAAGCCTTTCCAAACCCATTGGTTCCCAAAACCCTCTTTCCAAAATCCTCATATGATCCTTTATATATAGAGATATATATAAAATCCTTTATAAAAAATCTTTGGATCATTATAAACTTGTATAAAACTCCTTTATACTTCAAACAACTCCAAAAACCATTTTCTTCCGGCAAAAGATTCATCAAGGGAAGTTTTATCTTATATAACAAAGATATATATAACTTTAGATATCCAAAATCAAATATTCCAATTTGATTACTCCCTTCAATATCATTTTCATTCAAATCCGTACGATGTATACATATCATTCGTACACCATACCAATCTGATCGCTCACTCGATCACATAATTTCACTTCTGAACTAGTATCGTCCACCCGACTTTCTAGTGCGGACTCAGATCTGGTTTCTTGATCAGAAACCGTCATTCTTCTTGCATAGCCATAACTATGATAGAGAATATCCAGAACCAATCAACAATCCATATCCAGGTTCGCCCTCGAAAATCGAGTGAAAAATTCCACTCGGATCAATATAACTATCTCGAAATACTGTGCTCGAATCTGGATCAAATCACTATGCGAATAGAATAACATACGTACATCCTACGTATTTATCTTTATTGGTTATTAGCCAAATCAATTCCATTTCTATTCATATTCACTTATTCACAATTGCTTCAATCCATTTGGACTACCATCTCTATCCTTATCTCGATTGGGTAATTAATCAATAACAGTTTGAACTCTGAACAGTTTATTTAGAAAATAGCTTGAAAAATTAGAAATAGATAAGTAGTTGAAAAATAATTACCAGTTTGTAAAATAGGTGTAAAATAGGTAGAAAATGGTTAAAATAATTATAGAAATTTTAAATAATTACAAAATAATGGTAAGATAGTAATTAGTTTATAAAACAGTTGATAAATTGTTAAACAGTTTCAAAAATAAATGTAAATCAAATATAAGATAGTTTGGCTTTTAAAAGAAAGGTTGTATATATATAATTAATAGCTTATAAAATAGGTTTATATTAAAACAATTTATATAAAAAAAAGTCCAGAGTCAAAACTGTTCACTTCCCAATCTCCATTCTCATTAATTCAATTTAAATTTACATTTTCATTTAAATTGTCCTAATTCCAATTTAAATAATTTCAATTTCCATTGAAATCTATTTAACCCAATTCAAGTTGAATTCCTCAATTTTTCCCAAATTTAACTTTATTCAACCTTCATCTCAAATTTTACTAGTTCAAATAAATTTCAATTGAACTAGTTCCTATTTCAATTCCAATTAATCCAATTCAATTTTCCCTTTGAATCTTATACATCTTCAATCACACTTTCAATTACTTCAAATCAAATTCAATTTGAACTAATTCAAATTTAAACCATCTCGAATTATATAAATTTGAGTTAATACTTCAATTGTTGATTTAATTCCTTTAAATCAATTTACCTTTTTATCCCAACAATGGATTACCATACTCCATTTCTCATTCATTTAAACAAATCCAATTCTCATTTTGAAGATTATTAATAACAATAGGATGATATCATTCCAATTCATCTTAAAACATCCATCAATTTACAATTTCTAGATCTCAAACCCATTTTGAGATCATACAAACTCCCAATTCAGATTAACCATTTAACTCCCCAAATTAAATTCCAATTCCATCTTGAAATTCCCAAATCAGATTGCTCATTCAAACTTATTTAACTTTCTCCCAAGTTAAACTCAATTCACTTAATCCAGTCAACTTTATCCAATTTGAATTTCCATTTCAAATTTTGAACTTTTCATAAATAATCTTCCCACTTATTTAGTTCAAAAACTTATCACTATGGTATCATATCTCATTCCAAATTTAAAACTCAATATTTAGAGTTTATCTCAAACCATCTTTGATATTATGTATATCCACATATACATATAAATTTCTTTTACATACCAAGTTATACTTTAAAAATTTAAATCACCTTTGGTTTTTAATCCAAAACAAATTTCTTTAAAGTTTACAAACAATTTCTTGTTCTAAAATAAGATTACATTCAAAGTCGTTTGAATAATATAATTTCCTTTAATATTTTGAAAAAAATTTCAAATGTTTAAATTTAGAATTCAGAACTTTACAATTTGAAACCCTCTTTAATTTACATTCTTCCAAATTTCAAGTTTATTCTCCTTTTAAATGTTTACTTCCTTAAGCATTTTATTGTTTATTGAAGAACAATTACTCCATTATTAAACACAATAACCATCTATTTCTTTGGTTTAAAACCAATTCTAATTCATCTTATTTTGAAATACTTCTCCAATTCAAAATTTCAATTTTAGTTTGAATCAATTTTAAACTTATCTTTATTTAATTCCAACTTCAATTTGGTTGCATTTTATTACTTCTTTATTTAATTCTTACTATTACTTTTAGTTTAATTAATACTACAACCAATTTCCTTAATATAATAGATAATCCATTTCTTATATAAGATTCATTTACTTTTGAAATCATTTAAAAACCTTTATATAAGAAAATAACACGTACGCTCTCTCATATATATACACTCAACTCATCCTAGGGTACCACTTACCCTATCCATAATGAGTAATCCCACCAGAGCCAAGGTTCTCGCTTAACCTTCGGCTCTGATACCAAATGTAACGACGCGAAAATTTCGATCCCGAAATTTTCAGATAGTTAGTGAAAAGAAGAAACAGAAAGAAGAAGAACAGAAAGAAATACACAATCTCACATTCGCAGCGGATAAAATATCAATAATAATAACAGTTATACAAAAGAAATCTATATCTGTCAATTTATATTTATATACATCAGAGTTACAACATATACATACAGTGGACATATACAATCAATATGTCCCAGATATGCATCAATATATCCAGCGGCAATACTCCAAACGTTCCTGCCATCCAGCTCGTTCCTGAGCTCCACAACGTCCTTACCTGAAAATCTGTAATACTCGGTCTGACCCGAGCATTACATCAAAGTAATACCCGGGTCAGGCTGGAAACCAGCGTGAGTAAACCCATCTAATTTGGAATACAAAAGCATACAATTTATATAAACCCGGGTAACTTATATCAATTTACACTTCACAAGTTGTTATAGGCATCAACTATTCCACACATCAATTTTTAAGTGCCAAAACTTAGATTTAATGGTCCAATTCACTTAAATCATTCCATACCAGCCAATCAATTTCACATATCAATTTATAAAGAATCGAAGTGGTTTCGGGTATTAACTAATACCCGACTCCGGTCTCTTCGAATCCAATGTCATCCTAACTTAAATTATTCAAGTGAAATACAATTCAACTTTAAATACAGGATGTCACATAATTCATCATCAATAGGTAACCACATCATCACAGTTTAAATCAAATATATCTTATAACATAGTATCATGAGTCACATATTAGGAATAACAATTAATCAAAGGCTTCCAATATCGTTCTTTTTATCCCTTAATTAATTTCACAGATTAATTTATCCTTAATCAAATACAGTAATTATCTTTTGATTACTTCATTAATTAATTTCTAACCATAATTATTAATCACCCTTAATTAATAATATCAGTAATTAACCTCCCTTAATTACTTCATCAAATAAATTAATTCTCCTTAATTATCTCTAATTAATCCCTTGATTAATTATACGAAATAATTTATTCCAATTTACTTTCAACAATTCCACCTTCCACTAATTATAACTAGTACTTATCATTAATTACTTCAATCAGTAATTATACTTCATCAATTACATTAAGTAATTATTATCAAATTATCAAGTGATTAAAATTAATTAAACTTAATTAATTAATTTAAACCAACTACATTAAACTCCATTAATTACATTAAATAATTAATTTCTTAATTTCTTCCATTAAGTATTTAAACTTATTCCACACTTGATTGTTATTTAAATTAATTAATCTAATTAATTATTAAAATTAACCACTTTAATTAATTATTAAATAATCCTGGTTAATGACCTTCATTAACCATTTTCTAATTATTTTTATTAAGTAATTAACTTAGATTAATTACAAATTAAATTATCTCTAATTATCCATTAATTAAAGTATAATTATTTAATCAATTAACCTTGATTAAAACTTAATTACTTAGTTAATAATTCTTTAATCACTAATTAATAATTTAATTAATGATCTTAATTACAGATTGATTAATCCTTAATCAATATTTATTTATCCCTAATTAATTAATTAATTAAATTAATTAATTATTCCTTAATTACCTTATTAATTAAATTAATTTCAAAACATTAATCTTAACTTAATTTTAAGTTAACACATTTCTTAATCATGTTTTTTTTTTTAAAAAACCAAATTTATTTAAAAGAATGCACTTTTGAACTCACCTTTAAATTTAATTCCAAATACAAAATTTAAAATGAAAAAATTTAAACTTAATCAAAGTTTAAACAGTTTAAAACTTTTCAAATTGCAAGACAACAAGTGTTTGTCTTAGAAATGAAATTCAACAGAGTTTGAAAACAAAATTCATTTCAAAATTCAATAATTATAAATTCACATTTTGCTTAAATCTACAAATTTAAATCATCTTTTCATTTAAAGGAAAACTGAAGTTCATATTTGAATTTAGATTTCTAGATTTGAATTTTGAATTTCAAATCTTTCTCATATTTTTAAAACTTCATTTTTTTCTAAAAGGTTCGGTACTACTTCACAAAAATAAAGTAATAAAATAAGTACAAGTTTAAAGCTCTATTTTATTTTAAAACTGAGATTTTAAATTTAACTTGAATTCTAAAATTTAAACTTGTAATTTAAAACTATGTTTAAAATTTCTTAACATTAAAGGCTTCAGATTTTTTTTTAAAAAAAAAAAATTAAAACAGAAGCTACAGGTTTCTGTAAACCTGAAAACACAAAGCAACCTGAGACTTAACTAATGACTTCGAGTTTCCTACCTAACTACTTCGAGTCCTTCTCCCTATAACTTCGAGAAAACCCAGAAAAAAAACTCTACTGCAAACAACAAAACCCCAAAAACACTCTTAAGCCACTACATCACCATGCATAGGCACGGTGACCACCGCCTTCTCTGATCATCGGAGATAATCGTAATACTCCCAACAACACTCCCACACCTATATGCGAACATCAGATTAAACAAATATGTAAAGAATCAAAATCGAACACCCATAAGCAAAACCTGGAACACATATGTCAGGTTTTCTTCAAAACCTGTCAACGTCGAATATTCGCCGCTCCGACCACCAGACCATCAACCCCTCCCTCCACGAACTCATCCACACATCAACTACCCATTCTCCAAACAGCATAGCATTCGATCCATCCTTTAACCCAAAATGATTTATTCTTCATACCCCTTTAAACTAGGGTTTAAAAACAAAATTCAAAACTGCATCTTCTCTGATAAGTTTTAGACCCATCCATGATTTTTCTGAGCAACAACTAACACCTATCTACTAACCAAAAGAACCCCAAACTTCCTCAGGTCATAGATCACAAGAAATTGCTAAAAATCCATTTTTAGTTCAAGAACCAACTGCTACTTAATCACACGCCTAAAAATCCTAATACTTGATTTAAAAATCAAGTTTTAGTTAATGTTTCAAGTTTATGAAACTGAATCTCAATATTAAAATGATTGGGTTTGATCAAGATCAACATGCAAATGGAGTTTTCTGTGTTTACAGAGACAAACTGTTTTATTTTTATATTTTTACTTCCTTAAATTATTAGTATTGACTCAGAAATCATTGCTTTATGCACATCCATATATCAGTAACTAAATTAAGAGTCAATTGTTCAAATGAGAATTGTGTCAGGCAAATCAAATAAACAGAACAGGTAATTAAACAACACATGAACACTTAACATCTTCACATAAGATTTTCTCAAACAATACTTATTTATATCAATTATTCTAGCATGCAACCTATTTAAATTTTTAAAGTTAAAAAGGTTACTCACCTCTTAAACTCTGAACAGAGCAAAGCCCCCCCTTTTTTTTTGAAAAGCTGTTGTTTTGTTTAAAAACTAGAGTGCCTTGCTGATTTAAATTGCATGCAAGCTCCAGGTGCATTTGAATCTTTAATTTAGAAAACTTGAAGTTGCATGCTTTGATGGTTTGATTTCCAGGTTGAAGAAGAAGGAAATGCAGGCACTTTCATTTTGCTTTTGCATTGGGTTTGAAGGCAGGCTGTTTTTTTTTTAAGGTTTTGATTTTAATTTGAATTTTCCTGATTCTGATCTTTGTTTCAGATTTAGATTGAAGATGGATTTGAAATTTTTGGTTTTCTTAAATTTGAGAAGGAAAATGAAAATAGCCTGATTATTCTTTTTCTTTTCTATGTATGTTTCTTTTCTAAATTTAATTTTGAAAGAAAGAAATTGTTTTGCCACATGTCCATTTTAATTACACTTGTGATTTGCAAAATCTTTTGTATTAACAAATGTCACAAATATCACTTTATATTTAAATCCCTCTTGAAAGATTTTACAAATTTTATTTTAAACCTTTATGCATTTATATTTTCATATCTCAACATATGCATTTATTTTAAAAGAAAGAATATTTAAAACCTTTTACCAATTTTTATCTCAAACTCAAGTTATTATACTTCCATATATGCTACTTCTCATAGTGTATGCTTATCAAACTTACTGATGGTTTAAAGTCCTTATGTTATTGACTACTTATATTTATTTATGTATTTATATTTTCATATTTATTATTTATTATGTTTTGAACATAACTATGTTTATTTCAAATAGCCTTTAATGTTTCCATATTATAATTATTTTTATTAATTACAACTTTGCTTAGAGAGATAAATTTTATTCATTAAATATATTATTGATTTTGTGTGGTGGGCCTGATGGTTTCAATGTCCTCTTCTTTGTTACTTGCTGGGACATTATTCAGTTGGAATTCTGCAGGGCAGTGCACAATTTTTTTATTAAATGCACTATGCTAACTGAAGTTAACTCAACTAATATTGTACTTATCCCAAAATGTCTGAACCAAGCATTGTCTCTTCATTTAGACCTATCTCGTGCTGTAATGTTGTGTATAAGTGTATATCAAAGATTATTGCGTCAAGACTAATGCAAGTACTCCCCCAAATTATATCACACAATCAGGTTGCATTTCTTCCCAAAAGGAGTATTTATGACAACATATTGCTGGCTCAAGAGCTTCTTTGTGGGTACTCGAGAACTAATTCTCCTCCATCTGCTATGCTAAAGCTTGACATTACTAAAGCTTATGATTCCATTCACTGGTCCACCATTGTGAGAATCATGGCATTAATGAACTTCCCTAAGCCATTTGTTGGGTGGGTTTACGCATGTATTTCAACTGCTAGGTTCTCCATTGTTATTAATGGTCGACCTGTCGGTTATTTCAGGAGTAGGCAGGGAATTAGGCAAGGGGATCCGATATCATCGTACTTATTTCTTCTGGTGATGGAAGTGCTCACTAGATTTATGATATCTAAGTATGCTGCTGGGTAGATTAAATACCACCCCAAGTGCAAATTAACAAATGTTACTACTCTCATGTTTGCTGATGACATTATGATCTTTACTAAGCCTCATCTCCCCTCGTTGTAGTGTGTGATTAAAACGTTGAATGACTTTTATATGATGTCAGGTTTGCAACTTAATTATTCTAAATCAAGTATAGCAATTGCTGGGGTCTCCACCAGTATTTACAACAGTCTAATTCAATACACTGGTCTCCAAAGCATGGGAACTGATATGACTTATCTTGGCCTCACCCTTTTGACATCAAGGCTGAAATATGCTGATTGCCTCCCCTTGTACTCCAAGATGGTTGCTATTCTTGACATGTGGTCTAACAGATTTTTAACCCAGGCAGGAAGGCTTGTGCTAATCAAATCAGTTGCTTTTTCAATGACAGTTTTTTGGGCTAAAGCTTTTGTCTTGCCTACAAAACTTTTGCATCAAGTCCGAAGTGTTATGCTCAGATTTCTTTGGACAGGTTCCACCAAAAACAGGAAGCCATTGCCATGTTCTTTCAATCTTTTTGAGAAGAGTTTAAATGCTGGTGGGTTGGGGGTTATAAACATTGTCAACTGGAATATTGCTGCGTTCAGTACTCATCTAAACTCTATTATTGTCAAGGCTAACTCTGGGTGGGTTAATTGGGTATGGGCAAATAGAATTGGTAGGGCAAGTTTCTAGACAGTAACCACTCCTCAAATTTGCAGCTGGACTTGGAGAAAACTACTGAGTTTACGTGCTAGATTGCTTCCCATAATTGTTCATAGGTTGTCAATTTCATCTACAGTAAAATTTTGGTACGATCCATGGGTGGCCAAGGGGGTGATTTTGCATTCTTTGTTCACCTATCAACAGCTGCAACAAACTGGTATTCCTATTAATGCAAAAGCTGTGGATTTTATTTTCGATGGTAACATGCATCTGCCATATTCGTCAAATCAATACATCAGGACAGTTTGGAATGATATACAATGTAATACCTACCCTCTTGTTGATGTTGATGATGTGTTTTGGAATGATAGACCTCATACTGTCAAGCTTGTGTACAAGCACCTGCACAATCTAGGTGATCAAGCTTTCAAGTGGAGCAAAGTTATTTGGACCACTGATTCAACCCCAGGGGATAATCTAATGCTTTGGAAAGTTCTGCAAAATGCCATGTTGACTAGAACCAAATTGATGGAGATGGGATATGATACGGGTTTCAATAGTGTTTTCTGTGCAAATGAACCTGAGACTGTGCACCATTTGTTCATGCAATGTCCCTTCACTAAGATGCTATTTGACAATATGATGCTTGTTGCTGGGAGTAGATTGTTGGCTAATCTAACAACGCTGGATTTTGACATGATATACAAAGCTACAAGGTGGCGAACATTGAAGGCGAGGCACTTAACAATCTGCTTAAAGAAGTACATGACAGTGGTGTGGTATGAACGAAATATGATTTGCTTTGAAAAGAAGAGGAGAGATGGGCAGGTGTTATGGAAGGTTTTGAAGAATGAAATTTACAAAACTATGAAGATGCAATCAATTTTTCCAGCCATATACAAGGATGCTTGGAGATAGTTGGTGATTTTTTGGGTGTATCTTGTTTTGTTTTATTTGCGTTGTGTGTTGTTGTTTTTTCCCGCTGTTTAATCTCGGTGTGTTTGTTTGTTCTTTTTCCTTTTTTCATGCTTGCTGTTTTCTTTTGGGCAAGTATTGTATTTTATTGTTTTATTGGCAATAAAATCAGGTAGGGGCCCTGTTAACCCCGTTAGCTTTTGCTAAAAAAAGAAAAGAATAAAATCTCTAAATTAAATTATTATCATTATAAAATATGAAAAGATAATCATTTATCAAATTAAACATTTATTATATATATTATTATAATTTTTAAAAGATAAGTAAGTTATTAAATCAATATTACACATTTTAAAGTAATTTTAATGGAAATTATTAAATAAGCATTGCCTAGATTTCCGGGATACTGCAGTTGCAAACAAAGAGACACGACTGTTGCAAACAGCAACAATGCTACTTTTCTCAACGTGTGTACCCATTGGGAATTCGACTACAAATAAGGAGGAAATCTGATCACTTTCCTCACACTATTTTAATTCCGAATTTTCTCTTCTTCCTCTTCGTTTCTTAATATCTATAATCCATATGCTTTTGCATATCACACAGAAGATCATACACATCACAATCTCGAGCAGATCACGTCTATTGTATCTTGGGAGACTTTGAATAAAGTCTTGAGGAAATTGTTACGACAAGCCTCAGACGAAATTTCCTTCTTCAACCGGTTTGATTTCTAGTTGATACATATATATATATATATATATATATATATATATATATATACATATATATCGTTTTCGTTTCTGCGTTGACGTTTGATTTACTGATATAGTTATTATTGCTATAGTTGTTAGTTTGTTGTTGTAATTAATTACAACATACTTATTATCAAAATAACTAATACAGAATTTCAAAGTAGTGGAAATCTGAGTTGTAAACTTGTGAGACAAGTTTATTATTGATTAGTCTCTATTTTGGTATACTAGACATATAACATCGAGTACATTGTAATTTGAGCCATAGGAGACCATGGTTAGTTATTGCTAACCGTTAAAATATTTCGTGAAATAAAATTGGTCAAATAGATGTTTTAATTGTTGAGTAATAAAATCAACACAAATGAACTTCGAATGACAATATTAAAATATGGCTCTCTGAACATTCAAGCAATATGTTCTATAGAATGAAAGTAATATGCATTGTATTTGCCTCTTTTGTTTCTATGTACCATCTTGTGCTCCAAGATGTTTCGTAAACTATGCTATTGTCCTTTTTAATTCTAAACCAACAATGGAAGATTTGTTAGGGATTGTCTCGTACGTAGAAATAGGAACGACGGTTTGAAATTGAAATAGTCTCACATCACTAAATAACTTAGAGAAGTGGTATATAAATATGAGTCGGTAACATTAGGGATTCCTTTTATTATAACGAGTTTGTATGCACGTCTATGTGGACCTGCATTTGATCGTTGCACCATATTTTTACAGTGTAGCTATTACAAAACAAAGATGATAAAATCACTACAATGATCATTTTCACTACTTCAAATTTTCTTAAGTACCTTAAAATTGTAGTTTGCTACATCAACATCATTTTTGTGCATCAATAAAAGAGCATATTCGTACAAAACGTCAACTTAGTTCAAATTATCAATCGATATATTTACCACAACAATTTATGAACCAACTCGAAACACTAAAATACCATCCTAGTACTACAACAGTTTTTGTGTTTTGATAAAGACTACCTTCATCATAACAGTTGGAATAAATGATCGAGAACTTGACATCTCTAATCGCACCTCTTGTTACGTCGGTCAAAGTCTCAGTAATCTTTTACACGTCCCATTTTGTTGATCCAAATATATCTAAATCAAGTTCGGACCTGACACGGCTTAATCAGTTATATACCTACGCTAATAATAAAGAACAAACTATGCAATACTTATATCAAAAACCAACGGTAAAAAAAATGGCGTCCCTTTTCTGAGTGATCTTCCTCGCTATTGAAATTGCTCCTTTATCTCTTGCGATTCTCTTTCTCCATCTGCTCTCCTTCTTGTTGCCCCTTGGCTTCGTCGGATCTATTGTAACATGGTTGCTTTGATGTCGTTCTCGTACGTTGACGAGTTCGTCCTCTCTGGAAATTTCTTGCGCGAATGTCCACCGTTTGCCGATATCGCCTCTGCCTTATTGGCGGAGGTGGCTGCTCCTTTATCGGTTACTTTTTCTGGTGATTATTCGGTGGAAATTAGGGTTTATTCGCTGGATCAATTTGGGGCTTTATGTCGTTCAAGATTCTTGTTGATTAAGAATTGCTTTTTGGAAATTTCGCCAGTATTCAATATCGGTTTAATGTCGCGGCCTCCTCCCTATGGCCGATTTTCTCTGGTTGAAGAATATATGTTGCCTCCGCCTAGTCTTGGCTTATCAAGGAATGGTTCGAGGCAGGATTTCATTGCCCAATTCGAGCCATTGTTGAGATTTTCTGCGGCGTGTGACATGATGCCTTGTGGGGAGGAGCGGGTGACGGTGGGATCGGTGGTATGCGATTTTGGGTTATTGGATTGTGTGAAGGTAGATGGGGAGTTCATCGCCCCAAATCGACCTGAGCACGTTGATTCCTTGTCTTCGTCTCTGCAGTGTTCTGTCGGCTTAGAGCCGGTGTCGGCGGTTTCGTTGGTATTCGTTGCTGGGTTCATGGATGGTGTAAAGGCTGATGGGGATTTCATCACCCCATGTAGCCCTGTGCTCGCTGATTCCTTGCCTTTGTTTTAGCACTCTTCTGATCTCTGTGGGTCGTGTGCTTTGGCCGTAGACAGCGCTGTTTTGGGTGTCAATTTTTGGGAATTCTCAGCGTCTGGTCGGCATATCGACTATCAGAGTGGGGCTTGGTCGTCTCTTGAGGTTGCTCCCCCATGTTTGACAGCCGTCTCGGCTAGTGAGCACATGGTGGTTGGTTCTTTCGATCAGAGTCTAGAGAGGGCTCCTCAGGTAAGTTGTGGGTTGAGCTAGCAGGTGAGTTATTCGCCATTGATTCCTTATCTGTTCCATGTTGAAGGTTTAGTAGTTACTGTTTGTTTTTGGGCTGATGGTGTTTCTATGTTGCTTATGAGCCATGACACGCATAGGTGTGTGCTCCCTGGCATTGTTGCTAAGTCCTGGACTGGTGACATGACAGGTCCTGTAGGCATTGAGCGCTTCATATGGAGCGGTCAGTGCGGGTCATTTAGTTGGTATTTGATTTTGAGTTGCGAGGCCGATTCTGTGTCGTATATGGCTCTCTTGTGTCTTCATTCGTTGGCTGGTCTTCTGTGGTCATTACGGAGAATTCAGTTAGCCAGGATTGAGTGGCTCGGGAGATATTCTTGGTCTGGTCGCATAGTGGTCACTGATTCGGATCACTATGCGGACAGCCGGAAACTTTGCCAGCTTTCTTCGATACGCTCGATTGATCTCTCTGTCAGGACCGTCGTGCGAACCACACCTGTCGTGCGGGGCTGTCTCATCAGTGACAGTCCGGCTTGGGTTAGATTCCTATAGCACCGTGGGTTGCGTATTATCAGCAGCCCTACATATTTCCGACTCTTCCCGACTGTCGAGGTGTCCTCTGTCTCATCGTCTGGTTGTTGTTCTTCTCTTTGCTCCCTTCCTTCGTCCTCTTGTTCCTTATCGATTACCATTCCGATGCTTAGCGAAGCGGAGATTGCGATCATTAACGATCGCCTTACTCGCCTAACTAAGAACTCAGCTCCATCCAGATCTTCTTCTAGGATGACGGGTTCGTTAGAGTCGTCTCAGGACTCTGGCGAGTCCATCCCCCGGATCTTGGCTTCCCGTGTTCATAGACCCTCTCGTCGCAGAATGAGAGGTCCCCACGTCACACCTCGCACTATCTGTACTCGCTCTATAGCGGCGACTGAGCAGACAGATCGGTCTGCTTTTTCATCGTTGTATCTTATTTGAGTTGGGTTTGATCTGCCTTCACTTGCTTGTCTTCTTCTCCTCTGTTTTCCGGCTGTCATGTCGAACTTTCTTTTCTGGAACGTTCGTGGAATTGGCAATGAGGCTTCTTGCGCTAGGTTGAAGCGCATTGTCCGGAAACATTTTGTTTGCTTGGTGGCTCTGTTAGAACCTTTTGTGGGGTCTGGAGAGATTACCAGGGTTGTCCTGTCGCTTGGGTTTGGCGGTGCTGTGTCCAATGTTTCGGGTAAGGTTTGGATTCTTTGGTCCAAAGGTTGTGTTGTTCGCCCTGTTTTTGACTCGGACCAGCTTATCTCTATGGTGTGTTCTACTTCCCTTTTTCCTCATCCTTTTCTTTTCTCGGCGGTGTACGCCAAGTGCGATAGGATGGAAAGATTATCCCTGTGGGATGATATTCTTCATCTAGCAGAGGTGGGTTTTTCTTGCTCTGTCGTAGGTGGAGATTTTAATGTTGTCGCTAGTCAGGTTGAGAAACTGGGGGGCGGTCATCAATCGCTCCTTGGTTTCTGATTTCAATTCGTTCATTGTGAGCTCCGGTTTATCTGAAATCCCTTTTGTGGGCTCGGCTTTTACCTGGTCTAACAACCAGGAGGGACCGAACCGAATCCTATCTCGGTTGGACAGAATTTTTGGTTCTCCTGATTGGCTTAATCTCCCTTTTTCTTTCTCAACCTCCCATCTTCATCGAGCCTGTTCCGATCATGCCCCGTTGGTTTTGCGATGCTTTCCGCGATCTCTCTCGGGGCCTTCATCTTTTCGCTTCCTCAGTATGTGGTGTTCTCACCACTCCTTTCTTCAGGTAGTGGAGGACTCGTGGTCTTCTCCTATCTCAGCTTCTCCCATGGGAGCTTTCTATCAAAAGCTGAGACGTCTTAAGGCTAGCCTTAAGAACTGGAATTCCCTAGTTTTTAGAAACATTTTCGACCGTGTTCGGGCGGCAGAGGAGTCCCTTATTCTTGCCGAATCTTTGTTCGACGAGAACCCAACGGCCGAAAACAGGGAGATTTGGGCCTCGGCTCAATTGGTTTTCTCTTCGGAGCTTCGTATCGAAAACTCCTATCTTCGCCAAAAGGCGAGGGTAAAATGGGTGGTTGAAGGGGATTCGAACTCCAAATATTTTCATTCTACCATTCGCAAGAAAGTCAACATTCTTTCCATTCGTGAAATTTTGAGACCGGGTCTTTCTATGGCTTCGTCCCCGGCGGAAGTCAAGGAGATCATTTTGTCCCATTTCCAATCATTTCTGGGTTCACCTTCTGTGGCGGATCAGGATATGGATATCCTCTCCTTCATCCCCAGATTGGTCCCTTCAGAGCGGAGCGACGATTTGGCAGCTCCGCCTTCTCCGGAGGAAATCTGTGCATGCGTCTTTGCTCTTAGCAAGGACAGTGCTAGTGGACTAGATGGTTTCAACGGATCTTTTTATCGGAGTGTGTGGCCTATCATTCAGCCGGATTTCTGCTTGGCTATCCAGCAATTCTTTTCCGGCAGCATTCTTCCCATTAGTTGGTCTTCCACCAACTTGGTTTTAATTCCGAAGTGTGATAACCCTCGGTCATGCGCGGAATTTCGTCCGATCAGCTTGTGTAATTTCTCCAACAAAGTTATTTCTAAGGTGTTGGCCAATCGTTTGACTCCGTTCTTGGATCGTATCATCTCCTCCTCTCAGGCTGGCTTTGTTAAAGGTCGTCTGATCACTGATAACGTCCTGTTAGCCCAGGAACTGATTTCCCAGATTGACCGGAAGGTTAGAGGATCTAATGTTGTTTTCAAACTCGATATGGAGAAGGCTTATGATCGTATGTCGTGGTTTTTCACCATTAGAGTTCTGCGTGCCTTTGAGTTTCCAGAAACTCTTATCGATTTGGTTTGGAGGCTAATCTCTAACTGTTGGTTTTCCGTTCTCATAACGGATCAGCCAATGGTTTCTTCAAGGCTGGAAGGGGTCTACGTCAGGGTGATCCTTTATCACCTTCTCTTTTCGTGATTGCGGCTGAGGCTTTCATTCGAGAGATCCACACCTTAACGATTTTCGGTCAGGTTCACCGATTTGGCCTTCCGAGAAGGTGCCCGCTCGTTTCCTCCTTATCCTTTGCGGACGACATTGTCATTTTCTCCAACGGTAACCGGACGTCTGTTCGTCGGCTGATTCGATTTATCCATCAGTACGAGCGATGCTCGGGCCAGCTCGTTAACTCTTCGAAGAGTTGCTTCGTTCATGCGAAGGATATGGATTATTCCAGGGTTTCCTGGGTCCATTCGTTTACAGGATTCAGGGCGGCTTCCCTACCTCTTCCATACTTGGGTATTGTTCTCTACAGAGGCAGGAAACTAAACGCCTTATTCGATCCTCTGACGGACAAAGCTAGGGGAAAGATTATTCGTTGGAATGCTTCGATTCTTTCTCAGGCAGGAAGATTGGTTCTAATCAAGTCGGTGTTAGGCTCGCTGGGTACTCATGTCTTCGCAGCGATGTCTCCTGCCGCCTCTTTCTTCCGATCTTTCCAATCTTTGGCATCTTCCTTCTTCTGGGGGTCGAAGGTTGACAACCACCGTCACCACTGAGTTTCATGGGACGTGGTGTGTCGTCCCAAGATCGAGGGCGGGCTTGGATTGCGAAATCCTAAGGATATTTGTTCGGCTTTTGCTTGCAAGTTGTGGTACAGGTTTGGTACTAACGATTCCCTTTGGGCGAAGTTCCTCCGTGCCAAGTACCATAGTCTGGCCTCTGCGGGCTTTTCCGGATCTCCATCCTTCGCTAGTGAGACTTGGAAGCACATGCAATCGGTCAAACCTTTCTCTGACTCTCATGGCGGCCAATCCGGTTGGGATGGTGGGTCATTTTCCATCTTGAAAGCTTGGAGTTCGGCTCGTCTTTCATCCCCCGTTCTCCCTCTTTTCACTTTCATTTGGGACACGAGAATCTCACTTAAAGTGTCTCTGTTCATGTGGCGAACTCTTCATAAGGGATTGCCAGTAGATGAGAAACTTCAGCGGATTGGAATTCCTTTTGTATCCCGTTGTAGATGTTGCGGCACCGGGAATTCGGAATCTTTGGATCATTTACTTTTCTCTGGTTTCACAGCCAGATCCTGCTGGAATTACTTCGGAAATCTGATTGGGATCCGAGGTAGCAACAACTCGCCGGAGGATTTACAGTTGACCTGGTGGAACGGATCCTCTGGTAAATCTCTACGATATGTTGTCTTCCGCTTGATTCCTTGTCTGATCTGCTGGCACCTCTGGTGTGCGCGGAATAAGGCAATTTTTGAGGAAACTCTCATGGATCCCACTTCCGTTATTCGCCGGGTTAGAAATGATGTTTTTTTAGCTTTTCGTGATAGACCTTTCAAGGGATCGATTAGCTCCCGTTCGGGTCCCCTAGTGGCCCTGCTATCTATTTTCTGTTTTCAGTCTTCCACTAGGGCGGGAATTGGATGATGTCCGTCCCTGAGCCAGGTGGTTCTGGCTTTATCGTCTCCGTTAGTCTCCCCCCTCTTTTTTTCCTCTCGTGTAGTGGCTTTTGGTTGCAGGCTTTGGTTATATAGGTTTGGTATGGGGACTGTTATTCCTTATCTGATGCTTGGATTTGCGCGGAGGATATTCCGGTTCTCGTTTTCGCCGCTCTTTATCGTCTGTCTTTACTGGATTTCGTCCAGTTTGTTTGCTTCTTTCTCTGGAGGGAGCCTTCGGCAGCTATGTTATGTATTAGTTTTTGTTTTGTTACGGCTTGCTTCGCCGCGTTTTGTCTACTATCCTTCTGATGGTTACCTGTCATGCTTGTTGACAACTTTTGGTGATTATTTATAAAAAACTTCATTTTGTGGAAAAAAAAAAAATGCAGGGCAAGGAAAGAGGAAGAGGTCTAAGTGTCCTTAGTTTTTTTTTTTTTTTTTTTTCCTTTTCTTTTTGGGTTCTTACTTCTATGAGGTTTTTATTGTTCCTATGAGTGCGAAGTGAAGAATAAATAAAAGAGTGGAGCATATATTTGTGTTTTGCAAATATATGTTATGTATGTGTGACTGAAGGTTGTTGATTTTTGCGCCTGGTGTTGTATGTCTAGAATTGAGAATCTGTTTAGCTTGAGCAGGATTTTGCCGGAAAAAAAAAAAAAAAAAAAAAAAAAAAAAAAAAAAGGCGAGAACAAACTATGCACAAAACAGAAATAAAGATAAAGGCACTACGTGCACTCACATTAAATGTAAGCGTGAACACGGCACATTAGCACATAGAAACATTAATCCAAAACTACATACCAACATGGAGCGCAAACCAATTCAAAGAATTAAGGCATTAAATCTACAAAATTTAACGTTATTGTTTGTATGCGTTATGCATGTATCTTGATGAGAATATTTACTTTATCGACTATCGTCTATGTGTTGAAATGCTGCTCATGCATTTTGACTTGATATAAACTTGCAAACGTGTACTAAGTTATGTTGTCAACCTGGAGTCCTCTGGCATTACATTTGAGATTTGCCATACCATTTCCAATGCTGCACTGGTTTTTATGTAGGCTCAGAGAAGACCATTTGTTGTTTATAAATATAACAAAAAGTCTATTATTTATTTTGGGCTCTAGTTCGGATATCACAGCTCAATGTATGTATTTCAAATTTCTAAATTGGACATAATAATTTACAATGATACCTCTTCTGGTACTCTGGTATCAGCTGTCATATTAATTTGATAGCTAGTTTTAAATATCCACATACCTTTTCATACTAACATACCAATTTACGGCTACGTGAATTGCTCAAGAGATCACTTGCATCTAAATCTCCATTTTCTGCCGTGTACTTTCAAAACAAAGACATTGTTGATAATCCTGCATTTCATTTGAAATATCTGAAAGTTGAAGAACTCCATATGAACGAATATTTAAACGTGGTTGAAGCAAAACTTATAATATGCAAATCCACTTATAAGGTATTACACAAGAAGATGACTTTGTAAACCTCTAGTTGAGCTTCTTGATCTTTCCATTGGGATCTATTGTTAAACTCTTCAGCAAGTCGTCCTTTATTGGTTGCATGGATGATTTATATAGTAGTGTGACAAACTTGAGCTCTGATAACAAGTACTCTAAACCTAGCATGGTTGAACTACTATTAGATCCCAAGCTTGCACCTCATTTTGGTCTCAGCTACTCATTTTTCTTTGTTCCTAAGAAGATATTTACGGACATTATAAGTTATGTTGGTACTGGCTTGGTACATGGAGTGAAACAAGTCAAAAAAACAGCAATGAATCCAAAGTTAGAGTATTCAAGTTCTGTAGTTGGAGGAGGTTATGCAAAAGAAGTGGCAAATTCTTGATAATGGACGACCTCAAGATTAATAATTCTCATCGCTTGGCAGCATTCAAACTCTTAAAAAGCTCGTTGAAGAGAAATTGGAAGGTTTGGATGAGCAACTTGTTGTTTCGTCATCATAAACCTACAGAACCTGAAAACAAACTAATAACAACGTAATAATTTGTTTTTATAACTTGTAACTAATGAGAACATAATAAATTGATTTTATAGCTTGTGTGCAAAACTCTTACAGTTACACATTCGCACAAATATATATTTATAAGTATCCTATCCATATGTTTATATGCTAACACACAAAATTTGTACATGTCAATATCCACATGTATGTTACTTTTATTTTCATTTTCGTTATTCTTTAATGCCCTTAAAGAAGTTAATATGCACATACATATTATTGAGCATGTACAGGCCTTACTGTCAAAGTCAGTAGGTTAACAAAGATATGATATCTTCAAAGAAAAACTTAATTTATGGAAGTAATTAAATTGTAGTAGCTTGATGAAAAATTGGTAGAAACATGGAACAATAATGTGACAGTAGCTGTGTTGGAGGAATAAGAAAATAAATAAAATGAAGGTCAAATTATTTACTGCCATTGTTTGCAGTTTTAAAAAAATGAAAAAAAAAAAAGGCGTTTAGAAAGGAAAAAAAGAACTTATCAAGCTAAATTAACATCTAAATAGTATCAACCTGTAACTTTTGATAATTAAATTAAATTTACACAAAGGTTTTCAAAAAAATGATTTATTTTGGTGATTTTTCCTATTATACTTATCCAGGTTAGAGGCACACACAGTATGTGCGTATAATATCCACATATTGTATATGAGTTATATTATATTTATTACAAAAAAAATTTTACTTAAACAAACATGTATTTTATTTGACTGGATACATGTTTGAATGACAAAGCTGTTTTCTTTTTTATTTCAAAGAACAACCAACTTCTATTATCCACACTAATGGCAACTCTCAAATTTTATCTGGATAAGATCCAAACATTTTGAATCAAGGACACACATCGACATTCTACAAATAATAAAGATTAATTATGAAAATGTTCTTGTTTTGTGAATGTTAAAGAAGAATATAAAAAATAATAACTACGAAAATGTTGTTAACGTGGGAGAAAAGAATGTAGAAAAAAAACAGCATGGAGAACTAAATGTATATAACTTTATTGGTTAGCACTAACATTTTTCAAATGCTAAATGCGGATAACTTTCCAAACTGTTTAGTTTTATATTTTAAGTGATATAATTTAACGCTATTTTTTAAATTATAAAGATATATATTCATTTAGCTTTTCGAGCTATTTACTTCTATATTTTTATATTACCGTTATTTGATGAAATATTTTTCAAATCATTTTTTCTTGCAATTTCGAATGTCATTTTTTATTTTTTATTAATGTAGTGAGAATTAAAATGAACTTGAGGTTTACATAATCTAATGGAATCTTTCGTCCTTAAATTTAATTCTCGCTATTAATAAAAAAAATGAACTTAGGTTTAGACTTCTCTGCTTTTCACTGTCAATAAAAGAAATTTCACCGACAGGTCACCGTGTTTTTTATGTTCTCCAAAACTAGCTTTTGGCTCAATTTCATTTCCTCAATAACAATAACACGATTCCCGTTTATTTTGTGTCCTCTTCCCCCAAAATAAGAAACCATAATCCATTCTGTTGCCTGTTGCCACCTCCATCTTCAGCAACACCGTGTTTGCTTTCAAATCTACCGCCTACTTCTGTGCAAATCTCTCATACTATTAGTAGCAGTCCAAAATAAAGTGTGGATCTGTCCGATCATCAAACTTTTGTTTCTCATTTTTAGGTAAATCAACAAGAAATACAATTCGTATTCAATATAAACGTGGTAATCATACAGAGCAGCGGAAATGTTCAAATAGCATTGACATGCTGACTGCAAATAATTTTTTTGGGGACATACATCATTTGATTAAGTGCAACTAAATAAGAAAGGCTCAAGTTGATAAGGTACAATCATGTGAGTTGTGAAGAGGTAAATTACAGGATTCCTCTGTATGGTTTTTTAGCTTTTAAGAAATTCATCTAAATTACACAACTAAAATTAACCTGTTATTAAGATAAATCATTTCTCATGGATCGTCTGCACTAAAGTTTGTGACTTTGTTCAAGCTACACGCCTTGTAATACAAAAACAAAATGCTCTTATATGCAAATGAATATGCCAACATTTCAGTTTACACGCTGAATTGGATATACTACATACCTTAAGCTTTTCTTTTGTAGCAATAGAATCGCAATACTCAACACCAATTCCAATCATCCAGTCAAGGTTAATGCTTGCACTTGCATCTTTATCTGCACTGTCTATCCGGAAACATGCTACATAATTACCTGGTTATGTTGTTGTGAATGTAAATTATTCCGAATTAACATTTTCTTTGTGATGAAGCGTGTTTCCATATGGTAAAGTCATTTGCACAATCATACATATTTTAATATATTATGTTAGAAAGTTCAAAGGATGTTTGAAAGCAAAATGGTGTTCATAAAAAATTACCATATAGTCAAAAAATGTGAATTTCCGTTCAAAATTAATACTATATTTTTAGATATCGTGCAACTGTAAACCTATAAGCCATAGTTTCTTACCTATGACCTGCTTATATTATACATAATAATTATATTATAGCTATGACAAAACTAATAAATTAACTAAGAGTTACTTCAACCGTGTAAAAAAAGCGACTTAAATTGTTACGATGGTATGATTGCATGAAACCTTGATTGAAATTCTAACATCTTGTAGCTTTACTATATTATACTAGAATTGGTCCGTGTTTCGCACACAAGCTGTTTATATTATTGTAAACGGAAAACAAAGATATTTTTGAAATTTCAAAAAGACACCGAGTAAATTAATTCAACGAATTTTCTTTATTAATGGCAAAGATAAAGATAAAGGTCATCAAGAAGGCATTAAAAAAGAAAACGACTCGAAAAAACTATGCTTCTTTTGTGAGTTTGAGAACTATTTCTGCGTATGAGATAAAAAGATAAAAGTTGGCAGACAATACAGCTTCTGAATCCCATAAGAGATTCTGAATTCATTAATTATCATTGTAAAGTAGACAGATAAACACTAAAATACTAACATCCCTGGAGAGTTTGAATATGATTTTTTTAATAAAGAAGTAAGCACTTTTATGTATTTAGTAATTAAATACTACAACCATTGAATTTGAGAGAAAATCAAATTAAAACCTCTGCAATTTTTGAAATGGTAAATATGAATTAAGATATAATCCTAATAGATACCTGGTTTTCCTCAGTGCAAATGAAATTATGACAGTCTTGTAAATATTTTTTGTTGTCGGCACGGGTTGATTTCAAACAGAAACAGAAGGCTCTAAATCTGAGGTATGTGGCTATTTTATAATTAATGTATCAATCAGTGACCAACAACGTCTAAAAATGTTTGTAATAAAGTCAAAATGCTAACACTTTCGAATGCTAATAAATAAATCCAAAAAAAAAAACAATTATCACATTTCTTCTTCTAAAGGAATTTCCCCTGTTTTATTTTAACTTTGAAAGTTTAATTTTCCAATTCATTTCCTTCAGAATTTTGTTTCTCCAGTAAATAATTATCAACTTAAAGATATTGATTTCCTCTAGTGTGAACCTATTACTTTGTTGTCAATAACCATCAGTTTAAATCTATAACAATCATACTAACAAATCTTCAAAATAGTTATTCTCAAACATACTAACCAATCATCAAAACTTCATAGAAGAACCATACGTTGTAATAGAAGAAGCAAACACATCATCTTCATCAGCACTAAGCTTAGTGAATCGTTGATCGATCCATAATCATTAACCGTACATCGAAGTTGGAGAAGACGGTGGATTGTTGCAATTGCGCTGAAGCGGGCTTAGTGAATTGGTGGAGAAGATGATGGATTGTTGGAGAAGAGGTCGAACTAACCTTAGCTCATAATCTGGAATCACGTAAGTAGCCCTAGTTTGCATGGTTCACTGGACTAACCACTGATGTATTGTAGGAGAAGACGCTAGAGGATACAATGGATTTGGAATCGTGTTCGATCTGGAAGCACGTCTTTTTTGAAGTGGGGAAGAGATGAGAATTCATTCAGGATACTTTAAGTTTGGGAAGGAAAACAGATGCAGTAGCGAGAAACAGAGCCAAAATGCAGAAGGGTATAATGGAAATTTAAAAAAGACGCGGCTGATTTTATTTTCATTGAATTACGGTAACTAGCCGTAGATAAAGTGTGTGTCAACTCATCGGCGTATGCAACGTGTTGGAGATGGGGAGCTTTGTCTAACCACCGTTACACAGTAAGTGATATCGAATATAAAGGTGATGAACTTGGCCATGTAGACAAAACAATGCTCTCAAATTACTCCAAATGGGATGTAAGTCAAAGGGTAGATTCTTACGGTTGTCTCGCATGTAGAAAATAGAAACGATAATTTGAAACTGGAATAGTCCTACATTGCTAAATAACTTGGAGAAGTGATGTATAAATATGAGTTGGTAGGCATGTAACATTAAAGATTTATTTTGTTACAACAAGTACGTTCACCATGTGCTGGAGATAGTGAGCTTGGTCTAAATGCCGTTATAAAACAAGTGATATCAAAGTCGAAGGTTGAGAAGTGGACCATGCAGATGTAGTCAATTCCAAACTGTCATTTCTATTGTCCGCATGCGAAACACGCCAAACATGATTCAAATCAAATAGTTTCTAGTATCAAATTCCCTTGTAATAATTAAATATTTTCTAGGCTAATACTTTTCAATGAATAAATGACAATGACATAGGACAAGTTTGATAGCTTATCTGTTCCTCCACCTTGCAAAAAACAAGTGTACA
The DNA here is from genome assembly GCA_030765085.1 of Allium cepa. Classification (NCBI taxonomy): domain Eukaryota; kingdom Viridiplantae; phylum Streptophyta; class Magnoliopsida; order Asparagales; family Amaryllidaceae; genus Allium; species Allium cepa. Next base: position 694,974,993 of record CM060934.1, read on the forward strand.
AACATCATATATTGTTATTTATATTGTCAATAAGAATAATGCATGTCCTAATTGGTTAGTGCCGTATTTCTTATTACCTTGGCAGTTTTGTATATTAGGATAATCTCAATTAATAATGTATTGCTTGTACTCAACTGTTTTCGTCTTAAACACTTTCACTTCATATACATTTTCATAGTCTAGGAGTAACGTTTAAATTTTATAAGTAGAATATAAAATTTAAATTGTCATTTTATTATATATATTTTTTGTCTCATATATTTATCTGTCTTAAATTTCTTCCTTTTTTTGAAAGATGTATGCTTTTCAATACATAATATAGTGTTATGTGGTAGTTTACAATATACCCTTGCTATAACATAATGGTCCTTCACAGTAGGTCAACATGGTTCTTTCCCTATATCTGAGTTAGTGGTAAGATTGTGAATTTAAATATTAGGGGCTTTGCACCGAAGGTCCCTATTTTCGATGTTGTTGTAAGAAAAGTCCCTATGATAATAAGTATGTAAATTAAGTCCTTATTTTTTGTAAATCAGAAAGCGCAAACTATCTTGCGCTTTTCTTATAAAAGTGCAAGTTAACTTGCGCTTTTCAAAAATTTAATTTTTTTTGAAAATTTCAAAACTTTTAAAAAAAATTCAAAATAAAAAAGCGCAAACTAGCTTGCGCTTTTCTGATAAAAGTTGCAAGTTAGTTTGCATTTTTTGTCAGAAAAGTGAAAAGCACCTTGCGTTTTCTATTTTTCAAAAAATAGGGACTAAATTTACATACTTATATATACAGGGACTTTTCTTATAACAACATCAAAAATAAGGACCTGTAATTCGTTTCTTGTAAAGATTAGACTAATAAAGTCACGCTCGTGGACTGTTTTTATTAGTGTCTCTGAATTTAGACCCAAACTGAAGCGTGGGTAGCTTCTATTTTTAACCGCAAATTTCATTTATGTTGGTTTTGATATGAGCATTTACTTCGAACACCAAAATAATAATTTATTCCTAAAGTTGTATGTAATCATAGTTATTGAATATCAAAATTAGTATTTAGTCTTTGTGTGACCAGATATTGGTACTAAATCACTCACCTATTGTTGATGATTATTTATAAACTAAAGCTACCACTAATTAGCCTATAAAACCGTATGCATTTCACTATTTTATGGAAATAAAAGCACTCTTGATTTATTAGTTAGGTTGATACAAATGAGCTTATAAGTTGTAGAAGCATTTGTTAAATTTTGGTGATATAAAATCACAAATATAAGGAAACAAATATGCAAAAAGAAAAGTAATCACGTATGTTTATTATGCAAATGCATTTGCATTTCTATTAGATGACATGGAAATAAATGCATGCTCACGTTATAGAATAAAACATATGCAAAATGATATGCATATTATTTCTTTATAAGTAATCGCATTGTTTTGAGATTATTTTCTTCCATCTTTGCTAATTAAAGAAATAAGTGAATTACTTGCCACCTTTGCACCACTTGTTACCATTGTAAATTGCCTCTATTATCTTCTTACCATATCTTGGTAATTTAATCGACGACTCTCAAGGATTTGCACTGGCTATATATTGAGGGTAAACTTCATCCTTGCATTCAGCCGGCGACCTCCATATAGAGTGTTTCTTCTTGTTAACCTTAGTTTATGGCTTTGGTATGTAAACTCTTATCTTGTAATCTCTTGTAACTCTCTCATGTGTAATAAAATCTCTCTATTTTGGACTGGACGTACACTATCTTAATGATAATGGAACCATTATAAATATTGTGCGTCTTTTTCTTTATAGTTATTTACTATTTGTTTGGAGTAATAGAATAATTGCTGTTAGATTGAGTGATGTTAAAATTGGCAAATCTAGATCTTGTTTATTGTTTTTTTGGCATTTATGCAATTTTTGCACAACAACATTAGTTAGCTTCTTTAAACTTTAATTTAATAATTAATTTTTTTATTATATTATATAATCATTGGTGAAGATGCTCTATATGTAATAAATCTCAAATTTGTTGAATATGCGATTATGTGATTTATGTTTGATGGTAATAAACATATATATATATATATATATATATATATTCATTTAAATGTATTTGTTAATGTACTATTATATTTTTCACATAATTAAATAAATATTTGCTGAATAAAATAAATAACACAGAATAAAAATTCAAACGAATATTTTATTCAAACAAATATTTATTACAATTTTGAATAGTACAAATTTAAGCTCTCACTATATATACACAATTTTAATTACATCACATTTCAATTTACATAATTGTCCTCACTACATGTCGCTCATTCACTCGTATTTAATCTTCAACTTGAATCCAGCATCTGAGCAATTTACAAAAATAAATACTGACACGGTAAAATTAAAAAGAAAATATTTTTGCAGTATAAAATAAAATGTAATTTTTGAAAATATTATTTTCCTTAGTTATTTGGGTTGTTCGTCATCATTTAAATTTGAATTCGTCATACAAGAACAGCTTGTGACATGCACAGTGTATCACTGTACATGCCAAAAGGCCGTGCACACCAATATACACTTGATAAAGTTACAAAGACAGGTGAGCACATAGTCAAACCCAAATCAAAAGCCGGGTTCAACTCAAGTGCAATAAAAATAAAGTCACGATATCAGCACAGGGTCAAACCCGAGCTACAAGCTGGATTCAACTCAGATGCACTACAAAACATCATAAAACTGTCGAGCATAAGAATTAAAATACAACCAATGCAGTAGTTCAAAATGGTAATCAACAGAGATGAGCAAGTGCACCAAAGACCAACAGTACATGTCGACCAGGCAGCGAACAAAGTTAACAAAACATGCATCATATACATGGCAACCAAAGTGAAGTATAGAGCACAAGCAAATATACAGTAATAATATGGTTGTAGTGAATCAAGCAACTCGAGCAAGTCCAGCTATTATATGAATGCATGCATATGGTATACTTATCTAACCAGTAGCTGCAAACCAAGTCACAGTGAAACCCAAATGAACATGACCGAACCCGAAACAATGCAACTGAAACTGTCTCGAAGACTGGAAACAAAGGCAAACCAACTCAATGCAACTACATGATGACTGGAAACACAATACAACATAGCAATGTGAATGAACGGACTCAATGATACAACATGCATATGACACAAGACTGCAAATAAGTCTTGAAATCTGACTCAATGGAACGGCACTGCTACACTGCAGATGCAAGAAGACTCGAGTGCTACCAGAACTCAAAACCAAGCAGTGAACCAGTAAATGACACGGTACAAGATGAAATCGCATACATACATACATAAATGTATGTACACAAGTGGATGAATACATATGCAAATGCCACTGTGATTTCGACAAACCAAAACAAGTTGATATGCACATATATACATAATCAGACCAGGGATGAAACTCATCATAATTCAAACTGCAACAGATGACAACAGTGGTGCAACAAAACCTAATACGGTGAACTACATGATGAACAAGTATGCAAGTGAAGACAACAATGTTTGGACTAAATGCGTGTGAATTCTAAGCAAGACAGTGATCGAACATACAAACCAGAAATGCTCAAACCAAATGAATACAAGTTGAAATGCCCAGATCAAATGGAACAGACAAACAATAAAATTCACATGCCACTGAAACAACCCAGACTAGTATCATACAACAACTATATACATATGCATAACCAGATTACAAGATGACTACATCATAGCAGTATGGAAGCAAGACTACATGAATCAGACTCGAGTACACATGTGCAGACACACAAGAATAGTCAGGCAATAGCAAAGGCAAAGCAACGCAAAACTTCCAGATGAATACAATCATCACGTAGCAGTTTCAAAATAATGATACACAGCAAGTTCGAACAAATCATGGATCAACAGTTTCAAATCAAATCAAGTGGCCAAAGTCATAGCAAAAAGTTCGAACCAAAAATAAGGACGCAAGGGATTTCAAACAAGAATCAAATTAAGTCAGTACCGAAGTTGAGCAAATCAGCAAATTCACAAAGCCGTGCTATCCAAGAAATTAAACCAAGTCAGAAATCAACACCGTGGGTATCAAGTAATCAAGCAACGAAAGTCACGAATTTGAACAAGTCAGAAATCAGCACAAACATTCAACTTAAATCAAATGGCCAAAAAGCATTCAAGAAAATTATTAGACGAACGAAAATCAAGGGGTTCGAACCCTATATAAACCCATTCATCATCGGCCGAGAAGATCATTCGAGTTCGAGCTTAACAGAGCATAATCATTCAACTCGAATCATCAATGGAGTTCAAGCAAGCAAATCAGAAGAAGCAATAAGCATAAATTATATATCAAGTCAAGAGTCGAGCTCGATTAAAATTTGGGGCAGCCGTGTGCTAAGTAGAGAGATCGTTGATTGACAAAGCAAGGGACACTAAACCATCATTCAATCGAGAAATCAAAGTCGACAGCCTCAATTTCTACAAGCCCTAATTTATCAGAGAGGAACGATCGAAGAAGCCGTTTTTACAAACCAAGGAGAAAAGGGCCGGCAAATTTTTCTCTGTTATAATTCATTTTGGGCCGGCTAATTAAAGAAAGGGATTGGGTTTAGTATATTTAAATTAGGGATTTATTGTTTAAATTGTTTTAAATTGTTTTTCCTTTTTAACTTATGTAAATTCTAGTCGTGTGACTAGGGGACAAACTACATGGCGTAGTTTGAGAATTCGCAACTCAATGGCTGAGTTGTGGCAGGGTTTTGAGCGTAGAGTTAAGGCTAGTCGATAGCGGGTGTCGTGAGTTTACATGTGTAAGCTTCTGACTGCTTAATTTCTAGTAAAAACCTTGGGTGCAGCACGTAAGCAGGGTTTTGCCGAAGCTGGATAAATTCTGTGTCGTTCTATTTCTGCATTTATTATTCTGCTATTATCTGTGCTGCTATTTTGATATATCTGTGTTGAAATATTTTATAAACTTCCGCAATAATTTTTATAATTAATAGCATCACCCTATTCACCCCCTCTGGGGTGAAACCGATCCTACAAGTGGTATCAGAGCAAGGTACAAAAGCCATTTTTGTTTTTAAAAAATTTGATTTTTCAAAAACAAATTTTTTTTATGAAAAAAGATTTAAAATTTTAAAAATGGCTTCTTTTGTTGAGGGTCGGTCTAGTATTACCCCTCCTATTTTTGACGGAACAGATTTTTTGAACTGGAAATTAAAAATGGAATTTATTTAAAATCAGTTAATTTTAAATGTTGGCATATTATTGAACATGGGTGTAATATAATAGATAAGAAAATTATCTCGATTAATGCTCTTGCTATGCATATATTATATTCTCATATTAATCAAGATAATTTTAACTTTATCTCTCATTGTGAAAATGCATAGGAAATCTGGAATGTCTTTGATGAAATATATGGTGCAAAAGTCAACAATAATGAGAAATCCTCCTCAATCGACTCAGTTAAAGAAACGAGCTTAACATGATTGGTAAAAAGCAGTAGTGATGAGGATGATGATGAAGCAGCTGGCTGGCTCTACTAATAAAGAGATTCAAAAAGTGAAACCACAAATACGGAAATCCAGCTCCAAATCAACAATTGAAAAGTAGAATAATCAAAGCACTAGACAACTCAGAAGAACACGGGATTGTTTGTCATAAGTGCAACAAACCCGATCATATCAAGCCCAATTACCCCCGAATTCAACTCGACCAAGAAAAGAAATTAAGAAGGAGAAATTCTACAGCTACGTGGAATAAAAGCGATAGCAGTGAGAGTGAGAAAGCTGATCGGTGCCTTCGAAGTGATATAACTGATAGAGATGATGACGAGCCAAGCGAGGTATAAAAACTTACTCACTCAGAATTACTCATATATTTCCATAAAGTAAATGGTTTTTTCGAACGACTTAGGGAGAAATACGCTATACTTGAATCACAAAGAGATACTTTGATAGATTTAAATAAACAGCTTGATAAATTGGTTAAAAACTATCAAAGCAAGATCTCTAAGTGTGATAAGTGTCCAACATTCGAAGAAGAGATTAAAAAATTAGAAATCGAAATTATATCGCTTGAAAATGAAATTCTGATTTTGAAAGAAAAAAAATACAAGAAGATAAAATTTCATTAAAAGTGCATACAATTAATGAACAAAAATGAATCACTAAAAACACAAGTCCAACAACCGTCAACGGCTTTAAGCAAATTTTCCAAAAGTGAAAAATCGATGAATATGCTATTAGGGAAACAAACTGTCAATACAGATAGACAAAGATTTGGGTATAATCATTCTAAACGTGTTAAAAGAAAAACTAATCAAGTCAAATTCAAGTGCACAATTTGTGAAAAATTTGGACACAATCACAATATTTGTTGGTATATACCCAAACAAGTGAAAACCATTCCAATTTGGATTCCAAAAGGCACAGATATAAAATCCCTCAAAGTTAAACAAATCTGGGTGTCGAAAGGAACATATATAAATAGATTTGGGTCTCCACAAAATTATTTTTCAAAATCTATTGCCACTAACAACAATGGACCTATAAAAACAAATAGGTCACAAAAATCTTTTAAAGTGTAGGTGTGGTGGTAGGCTAAGGAACAACAACTGTGTTACTTGGATTCTGGCTGTTCCAAGAACACAATGGGCGACAAAGCAAAGATTCCTTAGCCTAGTATAAAGGTGGCAGAATCATAATGCGCTACAACGAAAAATTATCGACAAAGGTAAAATAGGTAATGATACCTTGAACGACATATGTGAAAATCTGCACCATAATTTGATTTAATTCAACCAGTTATGTTATGACTGATGATAATGATTCTGACTTTTTCAAAATTGTTGGCCAATTATACTTTTCATACCGAGAACACTACATGCACCTCTAGAGTCTTTGAACTACTTCATATAAATTTGTTTAGACTAATGATGGTATCTTATTGATTGATTATTACTCTCGGTGCACATAAATATTTTTTTTTTATCCTACGGCTTCTAGATTTGACACTATATTCACTGATTTGTTAATTGGCACAGCTTTAAATTCAAATTCAAGAGAATTTCATTTAAAAGCTGTTAAAATTGATTTTAAGATATTTTGATGCACACTTCACGGTTTGGTCTATAACATTCAATGATAATCTTGAATGAAAGAGAAATTCAGATGCAGATTGCACTGGTAATCTAGTTGATAGAAAAATTACTAGTGGAACGTGATTTATGTTGAGACATTTAGTAACTGCATCATTTTTCAAAAAAAATATCTGCATATTTTTCACTTCAAATAATTTTCAAATAGCAGAAATTTTTCTCATAAAACCCCTTCTACAAAATCATTTTTGACCTTGTTTTCAGATTGGTCATTTTTAGAAACAATGATTATATAATTATTTTTGAATATGATTTTAAATGATTACATTGACTAATCTGATTCCTTAATAATTATCGAAAAGATAAATAGTGATTGAAAAAGTGATGAGTGTTAATATTAATCATATATTATAACTTGAGACGGTATATTTAGTAAATTTCTTTAGAAATTTGAACAAGAGTTATAAAAACTTTTTGTTGGTAAAAATTCCATGACCATTTCTATTTCTATCATATTTCTAACGACCATCACTCATCAAAATTCAATATAGTTTGTCGATATGTGGTACTTTAAACAGGAATCATTCATTTTTCATTTTATATTTTTTAAAAAAAATCCAAAGTATTCACTCTCATTTAAAAGTCCTCACGGTTATGCATGAGTGAATTACTTGGAATTTTTGATTATGTGCTTCCATGCTCATTTAAAAGTCCTCACGGTTATGCATGTATGGAACACATATCAAAATTGATTTATTAAATAAACAAGTTGATTCTAATCCCATTTAAAAGTCATCACTGTTATGCGTGGTTGAAGATACTTGAATTCATTTTTTTAAAATAAAATAAAACTGTAATACTACTAATCTCATTTAAAAGTTCTAACGGTTATGCATGGTTAGTAGATATTCAAATTCCTGATATAAATATACCACAAATAGACACAACTGTATGGTTTAATTATATGATGACATCATTCCCATCATTCTAAAAGTGGAATATGCGCCTAACAGAGTATTTATGATTTTTGTTTGATTTTTGTTTGATTTTTTATTGAAATTTAATATTTATATTCAATTGAGTTTTTAATGTTGCATTATTATCTATCACTTTATCTCTATTTTTCTAACACTATCGCTCTTTTGCTGATAACAAAAGGGGGAGAGAAAAGTTTCGATTTTATCAAATAAAATCGAGTAAATGTCAAATATTTTATATTTGCATCTAGGCTCATTTGTATATTTTTAATTGTATGCATATATGAAGGGGGAGCTTTGTGTAGATAGGAAGCATTAAAATAGGGGGAGCAAATTGAATGATCAAATACATTTAACAAATTCAAAATCTTAAATATATGTTTGTTATCATCAAAAGGGGGAGATTGTTGAATATGCGATTATATGATATTTGTTTCATGGTAAGAAACATATATATATATATATTCATTTAAATGTATTTGTTAATGTACTATTATATTTTTCACATAATTAAATAAATATTTGCTGAATAAAATAAATAACACAGAATATAAATTCAAACGAATATTTTATTCAAACAAATATTTATTACAATTTTGAATAGTACAAATTTAAGCTCTCAGTATATATATACAATTTCAATTACATCACATTTCAATTTACATAATTGTCCTCACTACATATCGCTCATTCACTCGTATTTAATCTTCAACTTGAATCCAGCATCTGAGCAATCTGCGAAAATAAATACTGACACAGTAAAATTGAAAAGAAAATATTTTTGTAGTGTAAAATAAAATGTAATTTTTGAAAATATTATTTGCCTCAGTTATTTGGGTTGTTCGTCATCATTTAAATTTGAATTCATTATACACGAACAGCTTGCGACATGCACAGTGTATCACTGTACATGCCACAAGGCCGTGCACACCGATATACACTTGATCAAGTTACAGGGACATGTGAGCACAAGGTCAAACCCAACTCAAAAGCCGGGTTCAACTCAAGTGCAATAAAAAATAAAGTCATGATATCAGCACACGGTCAAACCCGAGCTACAAGCTGGATTCAACTCAGGTGCACTACAAAACATCATAAAATTGTCGAGCATAAGAATTCAAACACAACCAGTGCAGCAGTTCAAAATGGCAATCAACAGTGATGAGAAAGTGCACCAAAGACCAACAGTACAGGTTGACCAGGCAGCGAACAAAGTAAACAAAACATGCATCATATACATGGCAACCAAACTGAAGTATAGAGCACAAGCAAATATACAGTAATAATATGGTTGTAGTGAATCAAGCAACTCGAGCAAGTCCAACTATTATATAAATGCATTCATATGGTATACTTATCTAACCAGTTGCCGCAAACTAGGTCACAGTGAAACCCAAATGAACATGACCCAACCCGTAATAATGCAACTGAAACTGTCTTGAATACTGGAAACAAAGTCAAACCAACTCAATGCATGATGATTGGAAACACAATACAATATAGCAATGTGAATGAACAGACTCAATGATACAATATGCATATGATACACGACTACAAACAAGTCTTGAAATCGGACTCAATGAAACAACACTGCTACACTGCAGATGCAAGAAGGCTCGAGTGCCACCATAACTCAAAACCAAGCAGTGAACCAGTAAATGACACAGTACAAGGTGAAATCACATACATACATACATAAATATATGTACACAAGTGGATGAATGCATATGCAAATGCCACTGTGATTTCGACAAACCAAAACAAGTTGATATGCACATATATACACAATCAGACCATGGATGAAACTCATCATAATTCAAACTGCAATAGATGACAACAGTGGTGCAACAAAACCCAATATAGTGAACTACATGATGAACAAGTATGCAAGTGAAGACAACAATGTTTGGACTAAATGCGTGTGAATTGTAAGCAAGACAGTGATCGAACATATAAACCAGAAATGCTCAAATCAAATGAGTAATGCCCAGATCAAATGGAACAGACAAACAGTAAAATTCACATGCCACTGAAACAACCCAGACTAGTATCATACAACAACTATATACATATGCATAACCAGATTACAAGATGACTACATCATAGCAGTATGGAAGCAAGACTATATGAATCAGACTCGAGTACACATGTGCAGACACACAAGAATAGTCAGGCAATGGCAAAGGCAAAGCAACGCAAAACTTCCAGATGATTACAATCATCACGTAGCAGTTTCAAAATAATGATACACAGCAAGTTCGAACAAATCATGGATCAACAGTTTCAAATCAAATCAAGTGGTCGAAGTCATAACAAAAAGTTCGAACCAAAAATAAGGACGCCGACTAATTAAAGAAAGTGATTGGTCTTTAGTGTATTTAAATTTGGAATTTTTTGTTTAAATTCTTTTTCCTTTTTAACTTGTGTAAATTCTAGTCGTGTGACTATGGGACAAACTACGTGGCATGGTTTGAGAATTCATAACTCGGTGGCTGAGTTGTGGCAGGGTTTTGAGCGTAGAGTTAAGGTTAGTCGATAGCGGGTGTCGCGATTTACGTGTGTAAGCGTCTGACTGCTTAATTTCTAGTAGAAATCTTGTGGTTAGCATATAGGCAGGGTTTTGCGGAAGCTGGTTAAATTCTGTGTCGTTCTATTTCTGCATTTATTACTCTGCTATTATCTGTGCTGCTATTTTGATATATCTGTGTTGAAAATATTTTATAAACTTCCGCAATAATTTTTATAATTAATAGCATCACCGATTTCGATCCTACAAAATTTACCAACGGTTGATAACCGTAACAATTGCTACTAGACACCACAATTAACATTTTGCCACAAGAACCGATAGCAACAATTAGGATTACCCAACTTGTGCCTCATATCTACATTACTAATGCATGGTAAGTGATATCTCAACTCTATATATCAATTTGCTAGTCCGTTTAAACGTGACATTTATGTTTTCTAATTTTTTCAATGCGTTTCACAATGATAACACTGACCTATCATATCAACACGTTGTGTTCTAGCATGCTATGGTGTTATATGAAAATTTTAATTAGACATGGACCCAATACCGTCTATATATATACATACATATATATATACATATATATATATATGTATATATATGTATATATATATATATGTATGTGTGTGTATGCATGATAGCGTTTGACTGTTCACCGAACAATGAACGCTATATATATATCATAAAATTTTCACCATTACATATTCAGGTATTGTTTGGTTCACTGTCAATGATACTAATGTACGAAGTTTGGCAGATTTAGGAGTTACATTAGTATGCCGATACATGAAATATTTGAGATTGTATGGTGTTTATCTTCTGAAAGAAAACATTTTCTTTTTTAATTACTCATAAAATAAGCAATCAAAACTCGAAATAAATAAAAAAGAAACTTGCCAACTTAATTCAGTTAGGTTTTAGTTATATGCAGCCATGTAGGTAGTGGTATCGCCAATGATAACACAAAGCATAAGTGAAAACAGGGGAATAATAACAATTCATGTTAAAAAAAAGTTTCATGTTCAAAAAAGCATGAGAATAGTCCTAACTAAAAATAATTTTGTTGGTTGATTAAAGATTATCATAACCTACATGTATCTGGCAACTTATTGTTTGCCTCTCTCGAAGTATGTCACTTCACGTGTTATGATGATATTGTTAGTTCATATTTAGAATTACTAATGAGCGTGCCTTAAGTTTTGGTTGCATAGCTGCTGGATTTATGATTCATAAATAAATCATTAAGGAGCAACACAAGGCGGTAAATAATATAAATAACTTGTATAAATTTTCATTCATAGTTAATCATTAGGGTGCAATCAAAAATTTCACAATCCAATTAAAATCTATAAATTAAGAGAAAATTTAGCCAAATTGTCTGAATTTGTAAGAATAAAACCATAAACATCGGCATATGCTATTGGACTCAAATACCATTGTTAGAACTGGGCTAGCCCGTACAGGAGTAATTGGATAAATTAAAATAAAAAATCCATTATTAAATGGATTTATGTAGTCTAATTCATTTAGAACCTTTCTCAATTTTCTGTTAAGTAAAATCAATATTTTATTTGAATTTATTAATAAATTTTGTTTTATATAATTTGTATTATATTATATATGTGCGTGCACGTGTATCGTCTACATAAAAGAATTTCTTTATTAAATGTATATATGAATTCATATCTGTGCAGTTAAAGCGCTCGGCAGATTCAAAACGGTGGAAGTGCAAAAAGTCATAGCGGGGATACAGCGAGGATATAGCGGGATATAGCGGACGATTCTAAAATAGCATAAAAAACTCATACTTAATCTTTTTACAAATATATAAATGGTAACTGAATGAAAAATTATCATTCACTTGAATTATAATTAATACATAAATAATTTTAAATAAAAACATGTGTGAATATACTTTAAATAAATGTAAAACTGTTATATAACATAATTGAATTTTGTAGAATATTAGAGTATTTTTATTTCTGAAAATATATTAAAAATTAAATCAAATAAATTAGTTTTATAATTTTTATAATGTATAAATGCAATTTTTCAATTCATTTTATTAAAGAAGATATAGCGGAAACAGCAGAATATAGCGGGAATAACGGGATATAGCGGAAATAGCGGGGCTTAAAGCGGAAAGGCTATATGTTGGGGCTATATGGAAAAATCATAGCGGTGGAAATCCGCTATGAGATATAGCGGGGTTATAACGGGTAATAGCGGGGCATTAACTACACAGATTCATATAGACAACCATTAAATGTGACAACATATAGATATAGAGATTCATCATATATATACTAACATATCTAGGATGTAGTAAATAAATTTGGCAATATTATATCAAATATGCATCTTACACTAATGCCTAATATGAACACGTTGAAAAGAAGAAAGGCGCTTCGTGAATCCAATTCCAGTTCCTAAGTTACTAGTTCTCGAACTGTCTTACCATCAACGATTGAATCAAAGTGTTTTTTATGTGTTTTGTACTTAGATTTTTGGGGCTTTGAGAAGGGAAGTGCTGGTCGAAAATATCAAGGAGGATGGAGTTAAAAAGTGTCAAGTGAAATGACGTAAAAGGTGGCTTGTAAAAAGGAAGTCAAGAGAGTGAAAGTGGATCACATCCTAATATCTCTCTTTTACCATTTCTAACCTTTTAACCACTCAAAATCCTTCCTATTTTCGATCGGAAGGCCAGCCTAAACATGCCCCTTACAGCCAAAATAGCAAGCCCATATGGGTCTTAAATCTGGTCCAAGTTCGAACAATATTCAATGCAATTTTAAATCATATTTAAACGCGTACCGATATTGCATGTCGATCAGTATATTTATAACTATTATAAACACACTTTTTAATATTGTTCAATATACATCAAATAAAATTTTCTAATGAATACTTCATAAATATTAATTAATTTATAACAATTTATAAATTTGTTAAATCTATCGGTAAAAGGAATATTCAAGGTTTCGGTTGTGTGACTCTTAAGTGTAAATTTGGTCATTTGATTAATATTGAACAATTAAAAAATATAATATTCACACGTCACTTAATAGATTGTGTGACATTAGTGCAAAATTATAGCTTATTTGGTTTTGGTAAATCTAAGTTTACTCTATTAAACGTTACCCAATAGCAACAATTATTTACGTAAATTCTCTTCATTAAAACTATATCACTTTGAATTTATAAAATTATGTAATGGTCAAAATTTTAATATTATCCATATTCAACTTTATAATCTATACACAAAGTCTTTGGTTCAATAATAACAATTATTATTAACTGAACCGCTTTGGCCAGAGATTTTGACTTTGAGTTGACTTCAGTTGACTATGATACTAACCCCACACAATCGAAGGGACGAATCCTCTGTTGAATGGCATTTTACTTCTAATATTTTCATTTAATCCAACTAGTCATTTGACGGATGTCGCACCATGATTTGATTATAATCAAAGCGGAGCTTTCATATTGAAGATCAATAGTATTTTCAAGTCAAGAGAATTGTGTAAATTAGTCACATTGATATTTTATGTTTGACCTTAGTTATATTAACCAATAGAAAACTATCTAGTTAGCTATTTCATAGTTATCCAATAAGTATCAGTACATAACCCTTGACACCCCAACAATCATGAGTAATACATTGTTCAACATTTGGAGAGCATTTCGTACTCCAGTCTCAACGAATGCATTAATATCCAGTTAGACGCATCTTGATAAGGAATATTTAAAATGATGTATTTATTATATTATGATACAATACTCATGATTGCAACTATTTGTAAAAACTATCACAAATGCACCATTTATGTATTTTCTGTTAAATATATTTTAATTAAACATTGAATTACTTATAACACAAAATAACAAATATATAATAGAAAACACGTTTTGTTGCAAATGAGAATTGATTATAGTATTAATAATTTACAATAAATTACAGAATTGGTCCTAGAGCATACTCCTTACTCCATCAAAGACTTCATGAAGTACCAATTAGCATCGTAAGTAATAGAGATCCTTTATTTACTAGTGAGTTCTGAAAGAGCTTGCAGATGGAATTGGGTACCAAGCTAAAAATGAGTGTCGCTTACCATCCGCAGACTGATGGGAAGATAGAAAGGGTTAATAAAGTACTTGACAACTTATTGAGGGCTTATTTACTAGACAGTGGAGGGTCATGGGAAGCCCATTTGCACTTAGTCGGGTTTTCCTATAATAATTGTTATCAGACTAGTATAGGAATAGCACCTTTCAAACCACTTTACAAAAGACCGTGCAAATTGCCCGCATGTTGGTTGGAGACAGGTCATAAACCGATACTTGGTCCTGATATGGTGAAAGAAGTGGATAAAAAGATTGATTTAATCCATGGAAGGATGAAGGAAGATCGATCAAGGCAGAAAAGTTACATAGACAGAAGGCGTAAGGACATGGAATTCTTAGTCGGAGATTTTGTTTTTGTGAAAATATCACCGACGGAGGGTGTTATACGATTCAGAAAGTAGGAAAAGTCAACACCAAGATATGTTGGATCGTTTCCAATTATTGAGAGGATCTTGAAACTCACATACTGAGTAGCGTTACCGAATACTTTGCCAGGTGTCCAAAATGTTTATCACGTATCTTAAGTAAGCAAGTGCATGCATGATCCAAAGACTACTAGAGAGCCAACGGTTTTGGAAGATTTAGTAGTGGAGCATGATATGGCTATATTTAGGCGACGTATTCACATAGTTGATAGGGATACGAAAGAATTAAGGAGTAAGTCAGTCAAGTGGTAAAGGTCAAATGGAGTGACAATGAATGAGACATTATGTTGGAGACAGAGAACAAGATTAGGGAGACGTATCTCGATCTATTTTGATTGTATGATCTATATTTTTGCATAGACTTTTGACTATTAGTAATGCTAATGTTGTAGTTTATGTGCTTGAGATACATATTGTATGGTTGGTGTGCTTCTTATTGTTGTTTTTCATATCGCAATTTCAAGGATGAAATTCTTTAAGGAGGGGAGCCTATAACAACCCTAATATTTATTGCACATTATTTCCAATATTTAATTTTGGGATAATTAAATGGAAAGTTTAAAATGTGGGATTTACTATATTGATTGATTAATTTTAGCCTTAAGAAATACAATGAAGGGAATGTTTTAAAGAATGGAAATTGTAATATAAACATAAGCACGGAAGGATAAAAATGAAAGAGTAACCTTATATTATTCTCTCACCCTCTCCTTTGTTCATTTCATTTCACATTCTCACACTTAAACTAAAACTAAAGAGGTCGGGAACCAGTAAAGCTAATTCAACAAAGAAAAGAGAGATGGAAGCTTAGAAAGAAAAGAAGCTAAGGTAAATTCCATCATTTCAACAAATTATGGTGAATAATATTTCTATCCCTTGCTAGTAATGTGTTTGAATTGGAATTTAGTGTAGACATGAACTTTTGGTAGCTATGTATCATGCATTTGGGATAGATAACCATTTATTGATGTATGGTTATCATTTACGTATTTTAGGAATTTTCCTAAAGGGTTTTGCAGGTGAAAAAATTAATTTTTCGATCTTCAAAAGTTCTAAAATTTTGATATGATGTTTGAAATTGTATTTGGATATTTGTTTTTTATTTCATAATTTATGGAAAATTTTAAATTTATTATGAATTTTCTAAAGGAGAAAATAGATGATTTCAGAATTTAACTATTTAAAATATGAAAAATAAGTATTTTGGTTTGAAATTTTCATACGACGTTAAAAAGTAAATATTTACTTTTGAGATTTTTTTTGGATCTTTCCCAATTAATTACAATTTAATATAAATTGTTTTATGCAAAACTCGTTTATTTGCAAAATGCGACAAAAGGTATAATTTGAGGAGAAATTATATTTTGGAAAATTAAAGCAAGATTTCCATTGTTAATTGCTACAAAATTTCGGATAAAAGCTTTGATTATCCAATGGGATTTTGACATATAATGGTGGTTTGGTAAAAAGTTCGTACTTTTACTGCCAAAAATTCAGTTTTGTAAAATATTACATAAATGTCATTATCAACCTTCGATAGCCATCATTTTTCAACGCTCGTAGCTGAATATTTATCAACATGTTATGACATGTATTTTCAACCTACGATAGCCACTAATTTATCAATGTTCGAAAGCTTATTTTGTTAACCTTAGAAAGCTTTATTTTATCTACATTCGATGGCTACATTTTAGTCAATACTCGATAGCTACACTTTCATCAACATGCGACGATTATGTTGTGTCAAGGCTTGGCGGCTGTATTTTTCACAACATGCGAAAGCAATAATTTGTAAAGATTTGAAACCTATGTATATATCTGTTATCCGGCCTTTTGGCATGGCTATAGCTAGACCAATCGGACGAGATAGACTCAATGGTCATAAGAATCGATGTATTAGATTAACGATCATGAAGCCTAAAGATCAGGCCTAAATGATAATATGAAGTGGTAGTAAAGCAGAAGCTAAAGACGAACTTAATAAAACACTTAGAGTATGGAAGTTCACTACTTCCTAAAGCTAGATTAGGTACGATCCATATTCAATATTATTGATTGTATCGTATCGATTTCATAGCTTAATTCAACGATGATCGATTGATATCTCAAAATCTACAAGTCCAACACACTTGAAAACTTTTAGAGCACAATATATTGAGAGAGGAGTCCCCACAAAAGCATGTCAAAATTAGAAAATTTGAACGATTAGCACTGATCGTTCATGAACGATCGTATAAATTCAGCCAAACGATACAACTCGATGAAGATTGGTTAATATCTCACAAATCACAGCTCAGAATGATACCAAATTTAACGACCCGCCTTTTTGGACAGTTTAAACCGACGATCAAATACACATGTCGATTCCGAACCATTTAAAAGGGCAGATGGTTATTGGGGTAAATAAGAAAAGAGAAGAAAGAGAAATAAAGGAAATGAAACAACACAGAATCTCGCAGCGGAACGATAAAATATAATGGTCAAATAAACAGTTCATGAAGCTGTTTACTATACTTTGACAATTACTTATACAACATTTATCAAAGTTATACATATACAACAGAACAATTAAAATAATGCAGCAGATAACATGATGCAAGTGTAATAATAGTAATAGTATACCAAATCTTCGGCTTCATCCTCCAGAATAGATCTTCAAAAATCTGAAAAACTCAGGACTGACCCGAGCGTAATGAAAAGACAAAACACTCGAGTCAGGACTAAAATATCCTTATGAAAGTTAAATCAATCGTAAATAAATATGAGTGTAATGGCATCAGAGATGTTTACGGGGTTTGACATCTCATATCCAGTGTCAACATGCGTGCAATAACTTAAGAGATGTTACAGGATTTTCAATCTCTTAAGGATCCGTTAAACTATCTACTATGTAGTAATATACGCTAAGTAGATAATGCCTATCAGTAATATAAAGTATCAAAATAGCGTTAAGGCGTTACCATAATCCCCCTTAACACATTTTATAATGCCATAGTCTATACAGCACCATAAGCCCCACCGTAAACTGGTGGTTATCAGAGGGTACCCCATAGGTATAACACAAAACATAACGTAGTGGTCGCGAATAGGATAATCAGTATGACAAGGTACATGAGGCGATACCAACTAGGATACTAGTAGTTGCGTGATCCGGACTGATGTTGAGCATAGCCAGCAGCTACCCCAACACCGCGAAAAAACACTCCCAAATCAAGGGGTGCACCCATATCGAATCGCAAATGTAATAGAAATGGTATCGAAGAAGTGTGTCTGCTAGAGGTGGCGAACCTCAATGGCCCGGTGCGGCTCCTGTTTTAGTCATGTCAGAGGTCATCCAATATCGTTCTCTTTCTTCAGTCAACGCGTTCACCAAACCATCCACTTCATTCTGGGTCAACACTCCGCGTATAATAGTTATTAAAGTGGTTTCGGTATCGACAGAGAGTATGTCTATATCCGATCCTGGTCTCTTTAATAACTACGTATTATTACACCGTTGGCTCTTTTACATTTCAAATCGATTCATAATTGATATCAAAATATCATATTCGCTTCAAAAATCAAATCCATTTCAAATATCATCGTATCTATTAAAATGTCAAATTCCGTTTCAAAAATCATTTTTCATCTCAATATCTTAATTTGGTTTCAAAATCATTTCGAATTTCAATTTAGGTTGCAACTTCATTTAACCCAATTCGTATTTAAATTCAAGATTTAAATATAAACATTTCACCTTATTAATCAGCTTGAAATTTTTAGAAAATAGTTTAAGTAGTTTAAAAGTAGTTTTAAATAATTAAAATAGTAAAAGATACTTAAAAACTAAAACGGATTTAAAATAGATAAATTAGTTTAAAATAATTCAAATTGGGTTAAGTATATTTAAAATAGATTAAAATAATTTAAGTATTCAAAAATGGTTTATATAACTGAGTAATTTGGAAAACAAAATAAAACAGCTTCAAAACCAATCCATTTCAATTTATAACTTCCCAATTCAATTCAATTTCAATTTCCATTCTACCGATTCAATTTCGATTTCAATTCAAACCAATGTCAACTTTGACTTCAAATTTATTCAATTTTATATTCACCTTTAATTTATTCAATTTCAATTTATATCGATTTGGAGCTTGATTTTTCAAAATATCCATTTATAACACTTAACAAAATTATCCATCAATTTTCGAGTTTAAATCCAAATTTCAAATATGATTCAATTCCAAGCTCGACTTCAAAATATCATTTTTTTATATCACTTTTACATAGTAATATTCAAAGCTCGAATTACGGTTAAATCTTTAAACAAATCAATTTTCGAAATTCAATCATATCCCCATTTTAAATCCCAAAGTCTCCACTTTAATTATTTAACGATTTCTTTTAACCAAAATCTATTTCAACATTCCAAACTCAATTTTCGATAAATTCGATTTCAATAAATTGATTTCTATTATAACTTTTAAATCAAAACATTTAAATAAATTTCAAATCGACGATTTCAAAAATTATTAATTTAGCTAATTCGGTGTTCGTATATAATTTTCTATCCTATGGTCAAGTAATTATTTATTTCAATTAAATGTCAGGGATGAATATATATCACTTAAACCAATCACAGTGTCATATGTATGCATAACAGTATATATAAGCAAATAAACATCCAAACATTTAAATATCAACCAATAACATCCATCAAAATACATCATCAAATAGACAATACAATTCATGACAGTTTCATAGTTATCAATGTCAGGTAATTTAATCGCAATTCAATTTTAATTTCAATTTAACTGTCAATTTAATTTTTCAACGGTTAATTCAAATGACAAGCTATATGACAATTAAATTTTTATCAAACAACGACAAATAAAATCATAACACTTCATAATGTCAAATTTAACTAGCATAAAGATATTTAGTACGTTGTGAGCGTTATAAAACACTCACCTTGATTTTTCGATTTTAAATCAAATCGAACGACGTTCGATTTAACCCAAAATTTTCTCTATCTCCAAACGACTCCAGTCCAAATCCATAGCGTAGTGCTTGTCCATACGATTCCAACGCAACTTGTTTCGTGCGTTTTCGACATCGTATCAAAAAGTTATAGTGTTTTAAACATTCATGAATTACTATATACATTAATCAATATTATTTTTATTTTTAAACCTTCAACCAATCACAGCCGTTGCTTCCAGGAGACCAAATCCAGGCCGATGATGCTTTCTTCCCTCTTCGTTCGCGCGTGCATCCCAGGTAACCCATAGCACGATCGTATCTCTCCAAGTCGCGACCCAAAACAAGCAACTCCAGGTCGATCAAAACTCACCACGTCGAAGGCCTTCAAACAAACCACCATCGGCCCGGAAGGAGTGGAGCTCGGCCATCTCCTTTGCACGCGAGACGAGGGCGAACGGCAGCGCCTTGAACGAAAATTGCCGATGATTGCCTCAACTATAAACGATCATATCCGTATGGATTTCAAGATCTCCCCCAGCTCTTCAATCTTCGTGTTAGAGGTTTCTTGTATTGATTAACAGATTTAAAGATATTAGAGAGGGAAGATTCGAACGTTCCTGGCCGTTCAAAACAATAGAGGCGGCTGCGTACAAGGAATGAGGGTTTTCAATTCGTGATAAATGAAGTCCTTTTATAGAAGTTTCAACGAACACTATTCACTCCAAAATCCGAACTCCGATTCACGCGCGGTGACCGGTGTTTCTGGGTTTTAACCCGTGTTCCGGACACAATGGAACAGGTTTCGGAAGCTAATTCGATCGTCTGTGCGAGTTACAGCAATAAACGATCAATTTTAAATTAAACCGATTAAACGATTTCTATGCGTTTTGGCTCGCCCCGGACAAACGGTAAATCCGATTGACACGAAATTTGAAATATTACAATAATATCACATTACGGATCCGATGAAACTAGTTTCGTCGAAATCCGAGACAGTTTGAAAATTGGCTATTTTAACTCGGCAAATTAATATTAAAACAATTTCAACGCGTTTCGAGCTGCCACGGTCAAACGACCACTCCGATTGTTACGAAAATTGAAATCCGATAATAACTAACTATTATGGATCCAATAGAACTAGTTTCGTCCAATTCTGAGACTGTTCAAAATTTGGCTATTTTCCAGTCGACACTTAAATATTAAAATATTCAATTTCACAAATTTACTTTTAATTCGATTTTAAAAGTTCTACAACACCATTCTAACTTTAATATGATAAAATAAAATTTTACATATCATTTTTAATCATATTAAACCCGTTATTCAATTTATCCAATAAATTTCAATTTTAAAATCTTATTAACTCCATTATAATCGCAATATAACTTACATTCACTTTGGAAACCAATTTGAATCATATTAAACCAAATTTCAGTTATTCACTCTATTTCCATATATTAAATTTCAATATCAAATTAATCATATCAAATTCGAAATTTAATTATTCAAACATTGGTAATATTAAATTTAAACAAATTTGATTATTCTTAAATCACTATCTTTGAAATATTCACAACGAACTTATAAGATTCAACTTTTAAATCCAATTCACAATTTAGAACACTATTTTCATTTTACAGTTATTCAATTATTCAATAAGTTTTAAATATTTAATTTAAACCATTTGCATGTTCAATATTCAATATTTGATTTTAAATAGATTTTCTTATCAATCAATTACTCTGTTTTACCCCATGAATTCAACATTTATTATCCTATTCAACTATTGATTGTAAAGGTATTCACTAAGTAGCTTTTATTTTTCATTACTTGGATAATTATTGTTGCAATTCATTCCAGTTATTATTATTCCAAACGAATTACAAATTTTTTTCTAACATTAAATCACGAAATCTTATTAAATTAGCTATTTTAATTATCGAAAATTTACGGGTCATTACACTCTCCCCCACTCAAAACTTTTCGTCCCCGAAATGGAAAAAGAAGGGAAAAGGAACTAAGTATAGAATTCAACCTTAGGTATATTTATCTCAAAGTTACCAACTCATAAAATAATGAAATTCCATTTATAAAGTCATAACTACGCTTTTACTAAGTTATTCCAAACGCCTTTCTAACTTTAAAAGCTAGTTATCAAAACAAGTTATAAAATTTTTAAAACTTGAAATTTTTTCTAATACCCGGATTTTACGAAAAATTTCGATAGAGTCTCCTTTGCGCGGCTCGATCGGTACAGCTACAAAACGCCTCTACGGGCCCCAAACCAACAAAAGAAAATCAAAAGCCAAGTGGCTCATCGAAAATCACCAAATCCAATGATAAAATAAACATGTACCTTATATTTTTATTAGCGAGCATATACAACTAATATAGCGCGAAAGCGAGCTCCAAATGCGAAGCAAGCGCAATCCGCACCTACTAAACACTCAACAAACCATGAGAAACATGCATATATGAAAATAATATCAATATACATCATATAGCAACATAACAACTACATGTGCCAACATAGCAATTGCAACAAACAACAAATGCATCCACCAAGTCAATTATCATCCAACTATCATCCAACAAATCCATAACCAATCAATATAAATTCACTTCTCATTAATATTTATTGACTTGGGTTTCAATTTTAATAACAGTTGATTCATTAACGTTGGATTTTGCTAACATTCATTCTCAATTCAATTAGTTAACGTTAACTAATTTATATTTACATTAGTTCACTTCCAGTTTGAATCAAATTAAATTCTATTTAAATTCATTTAACTTCCAATTTGATTTCAATGATTTATAGCTTTCAATTTCAATAACACTTAATGAATTACATACAATCAACTAACAATCATATAACAACCAAATCATACCCAACATAACCAAATTATTAATTTTACATTCAATTTGGTTTATCTCTTTCAACTCCAATTGATTCTTAGCCATACCAAATTCTTTTGTTTACATTTACTTCATATTCAGTTGCAGTTAATAACCAATTTATTTGCGGAACACTTGATTAATGCAGAACATTTTATTAATCATTACTTTAATTTATAGTCATTCCATAAAAGTCTAACTTCTTATATATGACTTTTCTTAGTTTATAGTTATCTCAAAAGCTACAAATTTATCTTCACATATTTAGCATCTTAAATTTCCAATATTAACTTTTAATTAAGTCCGTAAGCCGTACATATATCATCAGTGAGCAATATCAATCTAATCGCTTATTCGATCACACAATTTCACTTCCAACTAGTATCGTTCACCCGACTCTCTAGTGCGGACTCAGATTTGGTTCCTTGATTGGAAACTGTTACTCTCCTTGCATAGCCATATACTATGATAGAGAATTCTAGAATCAAATTAAAAATCTATATTCAGGGTTCGCCGTCGAAAATTGAGTGAAAAATCCTAACTTGGATCGATATAAATCATCTCGAAATTTTGTGCTCGAATTTGGATCAAATCGTTATGCGAATAAAATAATATACGTACAATCTCACGTATTTCCTTCCAATGGATTTCCATCCAATTTATCTATACTAAATTATTTTATTGACTTCTAATTTTATTTACAATTAATTATTCGCAATTCATTATTCAATTAATATATCCATTTCTTTACATAGCATATTCTTTGACTTATCTTTTCTCAAACATTATATCATAGAATTTACTTACTCGAGTTCATTTTAAACATTCTATGTAATTTAATTAAATTCAATTTCATTTTCCAATTGATTCTTAGCTATAAAAAATTCCTTTGTTTACATTTATTTCATTTTCATAATTTCGATTAATAAAGAATTCATTTGTGGAACATTTTATTAATCAACACTTTAGTTTATAGTCACTTCATAAAAGTCTAACTTCTCATATATGACTTCTCTTAGTTTACAGATATCTTAAAGGTTACAAATTCAATTATTTTACAATCCCTTTGCAATTTATATTTATTTTCTATAACCAATTTACAAAGATATAATACGATTCATTTCTTAAGTTCACTTACTTGTTCCATTTATCCATTCATCATTTCATGCTATATTTAAGTATATAACATTTTTTTCACAACCAAAATTTTCCATTTGTATACATTTTAATTCATTTTGAGTTTTTCTTACTTGTATACTTCAATTACATTCAGGTTCTGTTTATTTGTACAACATCTCATTACATATCCAAAACATCATTTTAACTTTTAACATTTGGTAAGTCTTGTTATATGTTATCAGAATGCAATTTTGGTATTATACAAATTTATAGAATTTCATTTTACTAAATTAGAATGTTCACAAATTTAATTTGTTTAAATCCTCTTTACCGTTCAACGTTAAAGTTTTCCCAAACAATAGCTTAGATATCTTAATCCTCTTATTTTATAAATTTTGGTTATTCACATTTCATTTGAAAATTACTAATTAACATAACTTAGAAATTTAAATGCCCGGTTCTTTTCAAATCATTTGAAATAAACATATACACTTATTTAATATATCAAATCATACATTGGGAGTTTAAACCAAAACCCATTTGTCCAAAATAATTTCGAAGAAAAACAAAGCTTCTTAGAAGTCTCCCCCACTTTGAGACTCGAAAATGAACGTCGATGATGCTGCGCAGTCATCACCGAAATTATTTTCCAGCGACATAAGAGAGGAGTACTGAATTCAATCTTTCCTTTAAAATCCTTTCAAAATATTTCCATAAACAATTTCCAACTAATATTACTATATATTTCTTCAAAACTTTGAGAACCATTTTTCAAAATCTCCGGGTCTTAAATTCAGTATTTTCCAATTTAAATCTATTTTAATTCATAAGTCACCATTATAAAATATTCTTATAGGATTTCTTTCTTAAAACATTCCACAAGTGTTTTATCATTGTTCATTTTGTAATTCACCTTATTTATTAAATTACAATGCCCAATTAATGATAACAACCAATATTATCATTCCAACAACCAAATAAGCTAGATAGATCACAATAATTTTTGAAAATAAATTCTTTATATACAAAATATAATTAGGGCAAAATTATTTCATTTACCCAATTTCAAAACAATACTATGTCGAATTGTTCTGTTTAAGTGTTTAGAGATCCCCATCAATGCCGTTAATTACTCGTATTGACCAGAATCCATAAGCCACTCAACAAATCAACCGACACAATATAAAACATTTTATATCACTAACAAATACGCTCTCTCATACTCTCAGCGACTCATCATAGGGTACAACTATCCTATTTATAAAGAGTCAGACCCCACAAAGCTAAGGTTATCGCTAAACCAAAGCTCTGATACCAACTTTAACGACCTGCCTTTTTGGACAGTTTAAACCGACGATCAAATACACATGTCGATTCCAAACCATTTAAAAGGGCAGATGGTTATTGGGGTAAATAAGAAAAGAGAAGAAAGAGAAATAAAGGAAATGAAACAACACAGAATCTCACAGCGGAACGATAAAATATAATAGTCAAATAAACAGTTCATGAAGCTGTTTACTATACTTTGACAATTATTTATACAACATTTATCAGAGTTATACATATACAACAGAACAATTAAAATAATGCAGCAGATAGCATGATGCAAGTGTAATAATAGTAATAGTATACCAAATCTTCGTCTTCATCCTCCAGAATAGATCTTAAAAAATCTGAAAAACTCAGGACTGACCCGAGCGTAATGAAAAGACAAAACACTCGAGTCAGGACTAAAATATCCTTATGAAAGTTAAATCAATCGTAAATAAATATGAGTGTAACGGCGTAAGAGATGTTACGGGGTTTGACATCTCATATCCAGTGTCAACGTGCGTGCAATAACTTAAGAGATGTTACGGGATTTTCCATCTCTTAAGGATCCGTTAACTATCTACTATGTAGTAATATACGCTAAGTAGATAATGCCTATCAGTAATATAAAGTATCAAAATAGCGTTAAGGCGTTACCATAATCCCCCTTAACACATTTTATAATGCCATAGTCTATACAGCACCGTAAGCCCCACCGTAAACTGGTGGTTATCAGAGGGTACCCCATAGGTATAACACAAAACATAACGTAGTGGTCGCGAATAGGATAATCAGTATGACAAGGTACATGAGGCGATACCAACTAGGATACTAGTAGTTGTGTGATCCGGAATGGTGCTGAGCATAGCCAGCAGCTACCCCAACACCGCGAAACATCACTCCCAAATCAAGGGGTGCACCCAAATCGAATCACAAATGTAATAGAAATGGTATCGAAGAAGCGTGTCCGCTAGAGGTGGCGAACCTCAATGGCCCGGCACGGCTCCTATTTTAGTCATGTCAGGGGTCATCCAATATCATTCTCTTTCTTCAGTCAACGCGTTCACCAAACCATCCACTTCATTCTGGGTCAACACTCCGCGTATAATAGTTATTAAAGTGGTTTCGGTATCGACAGAGAGTATGTCTATATCCGATCCCGGTCCCTTTAATAACTACGTATTATTACACCGTTGGCTCTTTTACATTTCAAATCGATTCATAATTGATATCAAAATATCATATTCGCTTCAAAAATCAAATCCATTTCAAATATCATCGTATCTATTAAAATGTCAAATTCCATTTCAAAAATCATTTTTCGTCTCAATATCTTAATTTGGTTTCAAAATCATTTCGAATTTCAATTTAGGTTGCAACTTCATTTAACCCAATTCGTATTTAAATTCAAGATTTAAATATAAACATTTCACCTTATTAATCAGCTTGAAATTTTTAGAAAATAGTTTAAGTAGTTTAAAAGTAGTTTTAAATAATTAAAATAGTAAAAGATACTTAAAAACTAAAACGGATTTAAAATAGATAAATTAGTTTAAAATAATTCAAATTGGGTTAAGTAGATTTAAAATAGATTAAAATAATTTAAGTATTCAAAAATGGTTTATATAACTGAGTAATTTGGAAAACAAAATAAAACAGCTTCAAAACCAATCCATTTCAATTTATAACTTCCCAATTCAAATCAATTTCAATTTCCATTCTACCGATTCAATTTCGATTTCAATTCAAATCAATGTCAACTTTGACTTCAAATTTATTCAATTTTATATTCACCTTTAATTTATTCAATTTCAATTTATATCGATTTGGAGCTTGATTTTTCAAAATATCCATTTATAACACTTAACAAAATTATCAATCAATTTTCGAGTTTA
Source organism: Allium cepa (assembly GCA_030765085.1). NCBI lineage: Eukaryota > Viridiplantae > Streptophyta > Magnoliopsida > Asparagales > Amaryllidaceae > Allium > Allium cepa. The sequence continues at coordinate 695,002,354 of CM060934.1, forward strand.
AATCCAAATTTCAAATATGATTCAATTCCAAGCTCGACTTCAAAATATCATTTTTTTTATATCACCTTTACGTAGTAATATTCAAAGCTCGAATTACGGTTAAATCTTTAAAAAAATCAATTTTCGAAATTCAATCATATCCCGATTTTAAATCCCAAAGTCTCCACTTTAATTATTTAACGATTTCTTTTAACCAAAATCTATTTCAACATTCCAAACTCAATTTTCGATAAATTCGATTTCAATAAATTGATTTCTATTATAACTATTAAATCAAAACATTTAAATAAATTTCAAATCGACGATTTCAAAAATTATTAATTTAGCTAATTCGGTGTTCGTATATAATTTTCTATCCTATGGTCAAGTAATTATTTATTTCAATTAAATGTCAGGGATGAATATATATCACTTAAACCAATCACAGTGTCATATGTATGCATAACATTATATATAAGCAAATAAACATCCAAACATTTAAATATCAACCAATAACATCCATCAAAATACATCATCCAATAGACAATACAATTCATGACAGTTTCATAGTTATCAATGTCACGTAATTTAATCGCAATTCAATTTTAATTTCAATTTAACTGTCAATTTAATTTTTCAACGGTTAATTCAAATGACAAGCTATATGACAATTAAATTTTTATCAAACAACGACAAATAAAATCATAACACTTCATAATGTCAAATTTAACTAGCATAAAGATATTTAGTACGTTGTGAGCGTTATAAAACACTCACCTTGATTTTTCGATTTTAAATCAAATCGAACGACGTTCGATTTAACCCAAAATTTTCTCTAGCTCCAAACGACTCCACTCCAATTCTATAGCATAGTGCTTGTCCATACGATTCCAACGCAACTTGTTTCGTGCGTTTTCGACCTCGTATCAAAAAGTTATAGTGTTTTAAACATTCACGAATTACTATATACATTAATCAATATTTTATTTTTATTTTTAAACCTTCAACCAATCACAGCCGCTGCTTCCAGGAGACCAAATCCAGGCCGATGATGCTTTCTCCCCTCTTCGTTCGCGCGTGCATCCCAGGTAACCCATAGCACGATCGTATCTCTCCAAGTCGCGACCCAAAACAAGCAACTCCAGGTCGATCAAAACTCACCACGTCGAAGGCCTTCAAACAAACCACCATCGGCCCGGAAGGAGTGGAGCTTGGCCATCTCCTTTGCACGCGAGACGAGGGCGAACGGCAGCGCCTTGAACGAAAATTGCCGATGATTGCCTCAACTATAAACGATCATATCCGTATGGATTTCAAGATCTCCCCTAGCTCTTCAATCTTCATGTTAGAGGTTTCTTGTATTGATTAACGAATTTAAAGAAATTAGAGAGGGAAGATTCGAACGTTCTTGGCCGTTCAAAACGATAGAGGCAGCTGCGTATAAGGAATGAGGGTTTTCAATTCGTGATAAATGAAGTCCTTTTATAGAAGTTTCAACGAACACTATTCACTCCAAAATCCGAACTCCGATTCACGCGTGGTGACCGGCATTTCTGGTGTTTAACCCGCGTTCCGGACACAATGGAATAGGTTTCGGAAGCTAATTCGATCGTCTGTGCGAGTTACAGCAGTAAACGATCAATTTTAAATTAAACCGATTAAACGATTTCTATGCGTTTTGGCTCGCCCCGGACAAACGGTAAATCCGATTGACACGAAATTTGAAATCTTACAATAATATCACATTACAGATCCGATGAAACTAGTTTCGTCGAAATCCGAGATAGTTTGAAAATTGGCTATTTTAACTCGGCAAATTAATATTAAAACAATTTCAACGCGTTTCGAGCTGCCACGGTCAAACGACCACTCCGATTGTTACGAAAATTGAAATCCGATAATAACTAACTATTACGGATCCAATGGAACTAGTTTCGTCCAATTCTGAGACTGTTCAAAATTTGGCTATTTTTCAGTCGACACTTAAATATTAAAATATTCAATTTCACAAATTTACTTTTAATTCGATTTCAAAAGTTCTACAACATCATTCTAACTTTAATATGATAAAATAAAATTTTACATATCATTTTTAATCATATTAAACCCATTATTCAATTTATCCAATAAATTTCAATTTTAAAATCTTATTAACTCCATTATAATCCCAATATAACTTACATTCACTTTGGAAACCAATTTGAATCATATTAAACCAAATTTCAGTTATTCACTCTATTTCCATATATTAAATTTCAATATCAAATTAATCATATCAAATTCGGAATTTAATTATTCAAACATTGGTAATATTAAATTTAAACAAATTTGATTATTCTTAAATCACTATCTTTGAAATATTCAAAACGAACTTATAAGATTCAACTTTTAAAGCCAATTCACAACTTAGAACACTATTTTCATTTTACAGTTATTCAATTATTCAATAAGTTTTAAATATTTAATTTAAACCATTTACCTGTTCAATATTCAATATTTGATTTTAAATAGATTTTTCTTATCAATCAATTACTCTATTTTACCCAATGAATTCAGCATTTATTATCCTATTCAACTATTGATTGTAAAGGCATTCACTAAGTAGCTTTTATTTTTCATTACTTGGATAATTATTGTTGCAATTCATTCCAGTTATTATTATTTCAAACGAATTACAATTTTTTTTTCTAACATTAAATAACGAAATCTTATTAAATTAGCTATTTTAATTATCGAAAATTTACGGGTCGTTACACCAAACTTTGGAACCACGGCTTAGTGGTATAAGGGAGTCACCAGGAACGATCGCACCATCATCAGAGCCAGCAGAACGAACGATCAACATCGATCATTCCAAATCATGAGTTAGAGCTTGCGATCGTTTTGGTGAGTCTTTACGGATCTGGAGAGTCTTCTGCCAAATTTCCAGCGAGGTATTTTGCCGTATTCACCTATAAATACAAGCTTCTTTATTCATTTAGAGGATCTTTACGTAGCTTATTGCCTAGACTCCTTTGTAATCAAGTGCAATTATCAATAATTCATTATAGTCTAGTTACAAGTGATCAATAAAGTTTACTCTTCAAAGTGGATGTAGGCACACGACGTCGCACCACTATAAATCCTTTGGTTTCTGTTACTGCTTAGCTCTTATTACCTATTTACTTATACACTCTGTTTAATTTTGATTATTCTTCATTTATTTCTCCACTATTCTATTCTTGAGTGTATGTGCCCACTTTTGGTGCAAACAATATCAACCTTTAATGGCTATGTTCTATCAACTTTCAAAAGCTATATTACGTTAACATTCGAAGGCTGTATTTTCGACTTTTGAAAGCAATATGTTATTAACTTCCAATAGCTATGTACTTAGTCAACTTGCGATAGCTATATGGGTTGATAAGCGATAACTATAAAGTTCAGGTGATAACCGCACCTTCCGACATCAATCCAAAGACAAGGGTGCTTTCGAACTTGCATCGCTACCAATATATACGAGCTATCGGGTTTTTAAAAGATTACAAAGAATAAGAATATACGGATATGATCTAAGACATTCTACATTTTCAGATCTCACAGTGGAAGGCAAAAAAATATTAAAAAATAAATTTAAGAAAATATCTCAAAACATTGTCTCAAAAATAGTACGTAGTCAAATCCAAAGTACACAAAAATACAATACATAGTCTGATAAATACTAATTAGAATACGATAATACTTACATGGAGAGGAATATAAAATGATAAGAAATTCCAAAGTTGAGCTCGCCTCTCCATGTACTAATCTCAGGCCTATCACCTGCTGCTTTATCCTGCTGTAGTGCGGGGAATAGGAAGAAAAGGAGTGCGTTAAACAAAAGTCTGTTGAATCACTACATTGTTAATATTTTGTGATCACATGCAGTTGACTTTAGTAGTACTCCATATGACCTAGAATGTCCTATAAATGTCCACGAATTACTTATTTCATATGCTTAAGGGGTTTATCTTAATATACACCTATATGACATCTTGTATAGGCTCATACCTAGGGTTAAATGACTAATCAAACCCCAAGACAACTATTGATTGGCTAATAGCTATTAAAACTATTCTAACATAGGTTTTACCTACAATTCTCAACCATGGAACTAAGTTTTTCACACTACGACTACACTTATTATATCAACCATGGAACTATATTTTCCACCATTATGACTACACCTATCAGTTACGCATCGAGGGGATGCCCGCAATGTCGACTCGTCAGGGTGTCTCATCGTTACATCCATGTCCATCTCCTAATGGTAAATAACACCTCTTATAACACATCGGGACCTATCAACAAAACAGCATCACATCACGTCACCATGAATACTAAGAAATTCCCGTTAGTGTCGATCGCACACTCCATCAGGCATTATCGTTAGTGTCGTACGTCCACCATAGAACCTTCTATGAGTATAGTTTATGATGGAATCTCCTCCAGTCGAATATTGATCCTGTTTGATAAAATGTATTTATCCAGTCCCACAATGTCTTATCGTCATCAACATACAGAACTAGCTTCCCTACTTCTACTAACATCTACATATATGCAGACACACACACACATACACATATACACATTACTAACTATTTTATTTATAACCTAGGCCTCAAGCCAAGGTTCATACTATCCTCTGGAAACCCCAACCGGTCGATCGCCTATTCCTAGAGCAGTCGACCGCTCAAGCGAGTGCGTTCGATCTGTCGTTATTGTTTGGTATTTTTAATTAGCGATTTAATTTCATTTTTGTTTCTTAATTATTGCCGTTTCCAAATCTCTTATAGTAAACTTGAATCCTAGATTATCATACAGTAACCCTAGTTATAATTTTCTAAACTTATGCATGTATGATTTGCAATTGGCAATGCTTCCTATTTAATTTCATATTTACAGTAAATAGGTTTAACCAGGTTTAGCAATAAATTCTTGTTAATTTAACAAAATGGTTACTTACGTAATTATCAATTTCTCGATTTACAGATTAATACCAAATTGTATTTGTTGTCAAATTTTAGTTCAAAACAATAAAATTCCCAATTTTAACTTTTAACAATCTAAATAAAATAGGGTACATTAAAATTAACTATATATAAATCACCTAATTAACAGTGAATCCACTCACCTCAAATTCAAGCTCTTCCCTTCGAATTGCACTTGAGATCTACTCCATTTGCTAGCTCTCCAGTTAATTTGCTTTCTTCACTCTTTTTATATTTATTTTTATTTTTATTTATTTTTGAATAAGTTTATGATATGAGGAAGAGATTTTAATATGATAGAGTCTGGGCATTTTTCTCTAATTTTTGTGAATTAGGACTTTCCTTGATGTTGTATTTATAGCAGCTCAAAGTGATATGGGCCATTGATCGATGCTTGAAAAATATTTGTTTTAGTCTGGTATGCTAAAATATATGATCAAATCCGGGCCGTTCAACCTAGGCAAACTGTAGCCGCTGAACGACCATTGGTCGACCGTTGGGTCCTGAGGCAGTCGACTGCTACATGTTGATTGACGACACCCTAAGGTGTTGACCGCTGTATAAAATTTTTCAATTAATTTTTTAGCGTTTATTTCTTTCTAAATTTACGTATTTAATTATTTTCAACTGTGAATTTTTAAACATTTATAACTTTTCCATATTAGCTCCGATTCCATATTAGGTTCGGGAATTTGCCAAAATTCCATTTTAGCCCCTTTTATATTTAAATTTTCCGCTTAGATTTTCGGGGTGTTACATTCTCCCCCTTTAAGAGGACTTTGTCCCCTCAATCTCCAAGGACAAAAAAGTGTAACTCATATGTACGAAATCAATAACTTCATCCATCTACTCATCCATCAATCATTGTCCTTAATTTAAATTCTAATGCAAGTATGCACGAAAAGGTATTGAATGTATATGAACCTATAGTAAAGCAAAGATTAGGCGGTCTTCTGATTTAGTCAACTACTTTTAATGCATGGTTTATGCCATGAATCCAAAATGTATGCTACATCCTATGTGAATATATTGAAAATTCTACATGTATTTGCAACCATTCAATCCATATGCAACAATCATATGAATATAACTCAGTAAAATAGAAAGTGATGGTGTGTGCATGCTAACTCGAGAATATATTTGCCTACCTGTGGAAATATCAATTTAAGTAATACATCCATCAACATCTATCATCCAAAACATGTCCTAATGGCACGTCTGCAACCAATCCTAACATCAATGGTCTATGCCTATGGGGGTAAACCTAAGCATACAAGTAATTTATACTTATCTACTAAAATAGAAACGTACTAGAAAAGAGTTCTACATGGGTAGCATAGATCTTCTCCTCAGGCTCTCATGTACTCTTTGTTGGATCGTCTCCCCACTTGACCTTAACAAGTTTGATAACTTTATTGCGGAGTCACTTTGTAAGATGCTCAAGAATATGAGTGGATGCACGGTGAATAAGTGACTCCGTCTCTACCTCCACCTCCTCAAGTTGACTGGCTCGACTACGGTTTTCGTATCATGTAGACATTTCCGCAAGTGTGACACATGAAAAACATTGTGCACTCCTGCTAACTTCTTAGGATGCTTCACTCTATAAGCTAACTTTCCTACACTACTAGCAATCAAAAAAGGCCCTACAAACTTCGGCGCTAACTTCATCAAACTACCACATCTCATAGCATGCCTAAGCGATAAGACTTTCACAAAAACCATGTCGTCCACTGCGAACTCCAACTCTATTGCTCTCTTGTCGGTGTAAGACTTCTGCTTATCTTGAGGACTTTATCCTCCTACGGATCAAATATACCTTTTTGGATGTTTACTCACCATATTTGGTTCAAGAATAAACCTATCCATAGTCTCCCACAATCAAGACAGTGATCTACACGGCCTTCTGTACAACGCCTCAAACAGTGCATCTCAATACTCGTCTGATAGCTATTATTATAAGTAAACTCCACATCTGAAGTAAGTCCTCCAACACTCAAGAACCCCCCAAATCTATGATACACATCAGAATTAAGTCCTCCAATACTCGGTTCACCCTTTTTATTTGTTCATCCATCTACCGTGATAAGCGGTATTCAAACTCAACTCAATGCCTAATGACTTCTTAAGACTCCTCCAAAATTCACTAGTGAAAAGTGGATCTCGATCACTCATGATGCTCGAACAAACTCTATGTAATCTAACTATCCCTCTCACGTAAAGTATCACCAAAAACGCAGCAGTCATCGTGCTCCTAACCTGAATGAAATGAGCACATTTGGTCAGTTGGTGGACTATAACCCAAAAACTCATTCCTCATCCCACTCCTAGGAAGTCCATCGATGAAATTCATAGAAATACTCTCCCACTTCCATTGATGAAAATATAGCGGCTGCAAAAATCCTCCTAGCTTCTTCTGCTCCGCCTTTACTCTTTGGAAAGTCATGCATCAAGCCAAATATTTTGCCACATGCTTCTTCATACCAAGCCAATAAAAGACTCTCTTAATGTCACAATGAATTTTGTCTCCACTGGGATGAATGGTCATCCTAAAACGATGAGACTTTGCTAGTACCTATCAATAAAATTCATAATGAGAGGAACACACAATCTACCATCTCCATGTAACCACCCCTTCAAGTCAATGCCATAATGCCTTACTTGAAATCTTTCCTCTACTCATCCTCTCAAAATGTCCAACAATTCCTTGTCTTGCTTCTGACTTGACCTTATGCGGTCCATAAGTGTAGGATGTACATCCAAACCTACTAACAATCTGGGAGTAATATCTGATGATGGTTAAAATTTGAATGCAGAAATGAACTCCAAGTGCTTTCACTTCAAGAACATTGAACTTTATATTGCATCCTTCTTACTCAAGGCATCGACTGCAACATTACCCTTACCTTGAGTATAGGAGATGTCAAAGTTATACGATGCCAGAACTCCATTCACCTCTACAGCCTTAAGTTCAAATCCTTTTGGAAGAATAAATACATCAAAGACCTATAATCTGTATACAACTGTAACAACCCTAGATTTTTTTTTGCATATAATTTAAATTTGACTTTATTTTATGTTGAAATTATTTTAACTTGTTTTATTCCAAACATTTCATTTTTAAATATAAATTTTATTATTATATGAATTATAATTTCAAACTGGTATAAATTGAATATTTTCCTGAAAAATGGATTTGTGGTCAAAAATGGTCAAACTTTGACTTTGAAATTTTAATTTTAACTATTTTAATTCTTGAATTTTATATTTTATTATGAAAATATATTTAATATCATGAATGCTGCTTTTCGTTTCGATGAAATTGGATTTAAATTGTGAAAGTTATACCCTTTACAATATTGTATGTATATAGGGTTATTTAACAATATTCTTTGTTTTAATTTATATAAATGATATTTTTACTTGATATATCTTATTCTAATTTGTATATTTATGTTATATTATGTATATTTTGACTTTTAAATATTTTTAAAGTGATGTTTGAATTTTTTCAAAGCATATTGAATTTATTTCCAAATTGTAAAGCCTGGTTTTCATTTTTCTACTATTTTCTTTATTTATATTATATTTAAATTAAAATTTATATATTTATTTTTTAATTCATTTTTATTTTTATGTTATTATATTTTTTATAAATATTTTTCCAAGTCTATATAATTTTTCTAAAATTTATTCCGTTATTTTCAAATTTTTCTAGTCTAGTTTGCAATTTTGTGCAATTTTCTCATTTTAACCTTATATAATTAACAAATATTTACATATATTTTTATATTTTGTTTCATTTTCGAAATTTTAACTGAAATAATTATTATTTTCAGCAATTTAATCTAATATAAGTAAATTAAAAGAAATTTGAAAGGTTTTGTGACTCTTTATTTGCCTTAGTCCTTTTGCATTCTTGTCTTTTTATTTCAACCATTACTTGCAATTACTATTGGCTGACCTTGTCATATTCTTCAGCCGACTTCCTCATTCCATTTTCTCATAAATTATGTTCTCAAACTGAAAAAAAATTCGGCCATTATGATCTTGCTCAAGTTTTGGTAAAAACTTCTTTTTCCTTTTTCACTTTTCATTGTTTTGACATGGATTTGCACTTGTTCTCTTCTCTTATAGGTTCAGCCACCCCACCACCTGCCCTGCCGCCTCCACACCACCTGAGAACGCCACCATCCCCACCTCCTTTCTGTCCAAAACCCCAAGCCAAGCCCTTGTAGATGATCCTCCAAAAAAATTTCCAACCTAAACTCCACTTTTTGTCCATAGACCGAGCACATCCATGTCTACCACCTCCAAACCTCCACATGGTCAACCAAACACCACCACCACCAGCTTGTTCCAGACCCGAGACACCTCTGCACACCACCTACTGACCCCACCTGAAATAGCCATGCCCTTCATGCCTTGGCCGAGCCCATAAGTTGCCTTGAAATCCATGCTTTTGTCTTGAAATGTTAGCCTTTTGCCTCACCAACTAGCGCACCATTTTGCTCTATGCATGACCGACCCTATAGGGACCCAAACCAGACCTTAATCCATGCCTTGGCTGTGCTATTTCAGTTCATAACTGAAGTATGTGAAGTTGAGATCAAGTGCAAAGCATTTGACTTTGTTTTGGGCTTTGATTCCATGCATTGTTTAGTGATAATTTGTGTTGAAATCTTACATGTACTCTATTGTTTTGGGTAAATGCATGCAAAGCTATTAGCTTTGTATCTCCACTCTCAAGTCGTATATGTGTCGCCGTGCCTTTGTCGTGTCAGTATTTGTGCTTCGGTGTTGATCTCCAGCTTGCGACAGGTGAGTAAATCTCACCAGACTAATATGTACTTGTATAGTTATAAACCGACATCGCTTGAATCTGTAATGCATTTCATCCTGTTATAACTGCTACATTATTATCATATGATGTTCATACCTTTTATTACACTTTTTATATCATATGTTCCGTTATTTCATGTTATTCAGTTGTTTATATCAGTTATCACCATTGCAAGTTCCCTGTAGACTAGAATCACTATGGGTTGAAATGATACATACCCGAACGGACTTTAGAATAAGGGAAAATCGTTATGGGCTGAAATGATAGGCCGAGCGGTTTTCAAAATCATTCATTTTACTTGGGACTGCGGATTTGAAATGATAGAACCCGGGTTTTCTTTGTAAACTGCGGATTGAAATGATATACATCCGTATCGCTTGACCTAGGCTAGAAAACTATATACAGACCCGTGGGTTATAAATTATTTTCTGAAATGTTTTAAAATTATTTTTAAAAGTAAAAGTATAATATTTTGAATTAAAATGAATAAAATGATTTTTTTTATAAAAATAAAAGTGATTTTTTTGAATAAATAAAAATGTGAATAAATGAATGTTTTAAGTCAAAATTTTGAAATAACTTATTGTGGGAAATTTTGAATTTTTGTTAAAAATGATATTGTTATTAAGTAAAATAAATAGAAATAAGTTATAATTTGGTAATTTAAAATTTAATGGTTAAGTAATAAAATTAATTAAAGAAATGGGATTTAATACTTTAATTTAAATAAGAAATTATGTTAAAATTTGATTTTTGGATAAAATTTAACTGTATAAAAATCATAAAAATAAGAGTATTGAAATTGTGATTTTAAAATGTGAAATTTTATGATTTTATAAGTTAAATGGTTTAAATTATAATTAACTGTTGGTGAAATTTTTATTGAAGCCTTGAATTTGATTTAACAACATTTATGAAATGTAATGTAAGGGTATTACAGCATTTTGTAAATGTTGTAGTTGTTTTAAATGAACTAAAAAGTTAAATTGAAATAAAGGCTATTATAGCACTTTGTAAATCTTATAATGGTTAAACTTAACATTTAAGTTTATTTGAAATTTAAAGGAAATCTATTACAACACTTAAACGTTGTCTTTTGTCAAATGAACTATTTTAAACTATAACTTTACGTACCTTTTTTAAGAGCTACGGAAACTATATTTTTATTGTTTTAATAACTTTTATGGAAAAAGTAATCTTTGGAAAAATGATAAATTTTTGGAAATTAAATGTTAAATTTCTAAAGATAATGAAGAGAAATTTATATGGCTTTAAATGGAAGGATTTAAGTTTTGGAAATTTAATATTTAATTAATAAATATAAGGAATTGACTTTAAATGATTTAAATGGAGAGATATAATTTTTGATATAAAATCTTTTGAAACGTAAGTTTGAAATGACAATTAATTCCTAAATAAAATGAAGGGATTTAAAAGTTATTTAAATGAATAAAAATAAATGATGTTTTGAATAATATTTGACATTTTGATATTTTGAAAGGATATTTGATTTCTGATTTATTTAATTTATATGATATTTGAAGTATATATCATTTGAGTTTATTTAAATGATATTGGATTTATGAAAGGTGGGATATTCAAACCTTGAAATATACTAAAGATTGAATATTGTATTTTGTGGAATAAACCTATATTTAAATTTGATAAGATTTAAAATGGTTTGTTAGTAAACTGAATTTGAGTTGTCAAAGATGGTTTGAATCAAATTAAATTGAAATTGAAATTTGGGTTTAATTTAATAAATTTGTAAATGTATAGAATTAAAGGATGATTGCAAATGTATGATTTCAAAATGTTCTGATTTTTAAAGTGTAATGATTTCAATGTTTGTTTTCGAAAGAGTTATAACTTTGAAAGTATAAACTATTTTGAAAAGTGAATATATGTTTGGAATGGAAATGATATTCTTTTTGAAATAAATATATTTTTGAAACAAAAATGATTTTGGGTTGTCGAAGTATAAACTATCTTTGAAATGATATTTTGATATTAAAATGATTTGTAGTGAAGTTTTGAAAGGATATGATATTTTGATATATTGAAATGATATAAAAAGGAAGTTTTGAAAGGATATGCTATTCTGATATATTGAAATGGTTTGGAAATGATTTAATCTTTATTTTGATAAAAATTTAGATTTGAAATGATATTCTATTTTGAAGTATAAAATATTATATTTTAAAATTATAACCATGGGTTATAATAACGATTGGTTGTTAAAGAGACCGGGATCGGATATCTGGCATACTCTCTATCGATACCGAAAACCACTTTAACAACTGTGTACGCGGTGGAGATTCCAGAATGAAGTAGGATGGTGGCGACGTTCTTGAGGTATATTACGTGGATCCAACTCCCGTGAGTTGGCATAAGGTGGCTAAAACAGGAGCGATCTCGGGCCAAGTGAGGTCATTCCTCCGATCGGACACATTCCTTCGATACTATACTCTTATTGGTAATTGATTAGATGGCCATCCTCCGATTTTGATATGGGAGTGTGTTCCGACGTGGGCGTATGTGGCAGCTGCGTTACCACCAGCCCGTGTGCGTAATTGGTATATCTACCTTGGCATTGCCTTGTGTGCCGTGTCATCTATCATACCGAGCCTTTACTACGAGTTTGTTTTTCTCCCATAGCCCGTGTGGTATCCTCTGACAGTCACCCGGTGTGGAGATGTCATGATATTGGATGGACTGCTGGGACTATTATGTGTGAAGGGTGATATGGGTAGCCCGGAATGCTATTTAAAAGTAAGTTTATTTTGCTGTAGACATTATTATAATAGCGAAATATTACTATATAGTAAATAGTTTAACGGATCCTTAGAGGATGGGCGGTCCCAGGCATCCTTTAAGTTACTTGTACCTTATTACAGTACACTTGAGTTGGTTTACATTATATAAGTATATATTGTCCTGACTCGAGTGTTTGTATTTTTATTTACGCTCGGGTCAGCCTGAGTTATTCACAGATTCAGATTCCATTTTCTGGAGATTGGAATCGCTGGAGATTATCTGCTTACCTAGTTTTATCTATTTCAGTTCTGTTATTCTATCCAGCTTGTACTTGGTTATCATCTTGAGACTTCTGTTGTACTTTATTTACTCTATTGTATTTTATTTAACTCTGATATATTTACATAGTAGCTTCATGAACTATTATTTCTTTTACTTCCGCTGCATTTCTTACTCTGTGTCTGTGTTCTGTGATTATTATTTATTTCATGTTCTGAGATTTGCCAAATTTTATTTACAACGCGGTATTTTGAGCAATTCAAGTCCGACATGTGCGAATGCGAATGGTTGAAAATATCGGGTCGTTGCAGTTGGTATCAGAGCTTTGGTAGCTCTAGGCAAAACTCAGTATATAGGGTAAATGTATTTACATAATCACTTTCATTCGAGTTTAAATCTCTTCCTTTTTGACTCGATTCCTTTGAATTTTGGAACGTTCCTTGTGGTTCCAAAATCCATTCGTGTCCCTCACTATTTATCTTCTTTTGTTCCTGAAGTATCCCATAACTCCACTTCAAAAGATCTTCATAATGAGTCGGCGGTCTCGCCAACCTCAAATTTATTTGAAAATGGGGAAACTCCTTTACAACAGCATTGATTCACCAGAGATTCTATATCCTCGGTTTAGATGCTAGTATCTCTTATAATTTCGAACTCTATATCTTGAGATTAAATGTTGATTTACCCAAGAAATCCACATCGATCTTATTCGTTAAGTCACGGTTGACCCGGTTAAGGTTGCCCGCGATTTATTTAAGCTTATCCATCTCCTTATTTCGTTATTTAATCATCTCATCTTCGTTTCCAATTTATCTTCAAATCATTCTTGAAGTGTATTTGTAAACTAATATTTTTTTTAATATATATTGTGTTGTTTGAGTTGTTGATGTTGATTTGGGTTTCTGATCGATTCGTCTGATCAACGCTATCGATAAGATTTCTAAAACACTTGAACAGAACAAACTGACACAATGTGTTTCAAGTTTAGTATTGAAATAAAATTTGTGAAATAAATTTTGTAGCTATATTATAAATCATTTTCCTAATTTTATTGAATTGATTGTTAAAAAAATAATATTTGATTTTATATATATCATTATCTCTTGTTTCATTTATAAATAATTGAACTATAAACATGGTTATAAATTTACTTGGAAATTTAAAATGAATTTAAACAAGAATTTGGGAATTTAATTTCCAATGGTTCCAAACCTTGTGTTTAAAGTTTTAAAGGATGTACTATTTAATGTATTTTCGAATAGAGATTTGTTTTCAAAGAATTTTAAAGTTTAAAATTAGTGCTTTTCTCTTTGTCGCTGGAAAATAACTTCGGTGATGACTGCAGCATCATCGACATTCATTTTTGAGTTTTCAAGTGAAGAGACCGTTCTGTAGTCTTGCTACAGTTTTGTTTTGGGAAATTTAATTGATTTGAATTTCTAAAATAAGACTGGATTTATAATATATATATATATATATATATATATATATATAAATATATGATTTAAATATGATTTGACTTATTTTGTTTATATATTTATTTATCTCTAAATGGTTTGAAGAAATCGAAAATTTAATTCTTAAATTTTATTTTAAAGAATCATTTCAATTATAAAAAGAAAATCAAAATTTTAGACAAATGATTCAAACTTGAGATAAGGAAATTAGAAAGTTTTATTTGTATAATACAATTGCATTCAAATATAACTTGCCTTAATTTCATAAGTTAACAATGTAATTGGATAATATACAATATAAAAAGACTTTATAAATAAAATTTGAGTGGTTATAATAAATGTTATACACTTTAATTTTTGTTATAAAATGATTATCAGAGGTAAATATAATAAATGGTAATTGAATAACTTACAATAAAATAATGTTAGAAGAACTAAGAATAAAATAAAGCAGTTATAATAAGTGTAAGTATATTTCACATAAGTGATAAATATATTGAGGAGGAATAAATTTTAATTTTAATTCAGAAATAAAGAAGAATTAAATTTATTAAGTACATTATGGGTATAATAAATGATTAAATTTTTTCAAATCCATGGTTTTAAAATTGTTAATTTAAGATGATTGGATAATAAGATAATGAAATTTGAGATAGTTAAAGATTTATTTAACTTATGGAAAAAAATTTAAGTTGAAATTTCCATGGTTTCAAATTTATTTCCTTATTTTGTTTTCAAATTGTCTTTAGTTGTCCTTATTTTTCCTTATCTTGCTCCAGGCTGATGTAGGCATTTTTCTATAATTTTTCTGTTTAGAAATATTTCTACAATCTTTGATAATCTCCACCTTGCTAAACTTACCTATAACAATAGTTATCAGGTATAATTTCAATCTCCTTGTCATCTTGTCTTAATCTTATTTCACTTTATCTTTTCTGTCCTTTCCCGTACCTCATTCCTTTACGGGGACGAAAAGTTTTGAGTGGAGGAGGGTGTAACAACCCTAGATTTTTTTTTTTGCATATAATTTAAATTTGACTTTATTTTATTTCGAAATTATTTGAACTTGTTTTATTTCAAACATTTCATTTTTAAATATAAATTTTGATTATTATATGAATTATAATTTCAAACTGGTATAAATTGAATATTTTCCTGAAAAATGGATTTGTGGTCAAAAATGGTCAAACTTTGACTTTTACATTTTAAATTTAAATATTTTAATTCTTGAATTTTATCTTTTATTATGAAAATAGATTTAATGTCATGAATACTGCTTTTCATTTTGTTGAAATTGGATTTAAATTGTGAAAGTTATACCCTTTACAATATTGTATGCATATAGGGTTATTTAACAATATTCTTTGTTTTAATTTATATAAATGATATTTTTACTTGATATATCTTATTCTAATTTGTATATTTATGTTATATTATGTATATTTTGACTTTTAAATATTTTTAAAGTGATGTTTGAATTTTTTCAAAGCATATTGAATTTATTTCCAAATTGTAAAGCCTGGTTTTCATTTTTCTGCTATTTTCTTTATTTATATTATATTTGAATTAAAATTTATATTTTTTTTTTAATTCATTTTTATTTTTATGTTATTATCTTTTTATAAATATTTTTCCAAGTCCATATAATTTTTCTAAAATTTATTCCGTTATTTTCAAAATTTTCTAGTCTAGTTTGCAATTTTGTGCTATTTTCTCATTTTAACCTTATATAATTAATAAATATTTACATATATTTTTATATTTTGTTTCATTTTAGAAATTTTAACTGAAATAATTATTATTTTCAGTAATTTAATCTTATATAAGTAAATTAAAAGAAATTTGAAAGGTTTTGTGACTCTTTATTTGCCTTAGTCCTTTTGCATTCTTGTCTTTTCATTTCAACCATTACTTGCAATTACTATTGGCTGACATTTTCATATTCTTCAGCCTACTTCCTCATTCCATTTTCACGTAAATTATGTTCTCAAACTGAAAAAAATTCGGCTATTATCATCTTGCTTAAGTTTTGGTGAAAACTCCTTTTTCCTTTTTCATTTTTCATTGTTTTGACATGGATTTGCACTTGTTATCTTCTCTTATAGGTTCAGCCACCCCACCACCTGCCCTGCCGCCTCCACCACCACCTAAGAACGTGTAACGACCCTGAATTTTGACCCTGTTTATTTTAATAAATATTTAATCTGATTAAATAAAATGTGAACTGATTATTTTCAAATGAATATGATTTTGGAAATAATTGCTATTTGTTTATGTAAATTTGTATTTTAAAAGGAAATTTGATCTTGGATATTTAAATAGAATCTTTTAATAATATTGACCTTATATAAGTGAATTAAAATACTGTACTTTGTTTATATTTGGAAATATACATATGAATGATAACGTTTAAATTAGAATCCCATTTCTAACAATGTAAAATATAAATGTAAAACATAGAATCAAATATGTGTATATAACTTAATTTGAATAAGTGATAGTACAGTACAATTAGAAATGAATACAAAAATAAGTAAGTAAATCATTTTGAATATAACTCGAACATTGATAGTTAAATATAAAATACAAATGTAAAATTTAAAATAAGAATTAATTAGTTAAGATTTTATACAACATAACTTAACAATCTAAAATAAGAACAAAGTATAAGACACAAAGTAAAGCAAAATGAAATCAAATAGAATGTAAAACCAAACTTTAACTTTTATGTATAACTTATGTAAATTAGAAGTTAACTAAATATTTTCATACACAAATCAATCAACAGCCATATATATGTAAATTATTCAAGTTAGAAACAATAAAACAAATTTATTTTCACAAGTAAACCAAAGTAAATATGAATCTGACCCCAAACATATTTGTTATTCAAGCAAGCAAAACATAAATTTCTATCAACATAGCCAAACATAATTATGTTATATACATTAATCAAAGAACCTGACACATATTGCTTTGATACAAATATCTGTAAACATGGAAAAAACATGACAAATTGTTTTAATACAAGTGTTTTCAGCTTCAAGCTACTTACTGAGTACATAATGCATACCAAATCTATATACTCAGTACAACATAATTATGTAAACTAATTGAACAACACATCAATTAATGCTCTTCTGTTCGAGCACATCTTTGTGTTCATTTAAAATATGCAAATCTTTATTTTGCAGTGTAATCTAATCAACATAATTGTATAGCAGTGAGATAAGTATAAAAGAAATAAAAATAAAATGAAAACAGGCTTGAATATTTATGTTGCCAGTAAGTAAGGATATAGATAACCTATAAATAATTATGCAGGCAAGTTAATAATATATTAATGTACTAATAGGATTAAGGTAGAAAATAGTACATTAGCATTTAATGTTATATCATATCAGCCTTATAAAAAAAATGAAGCTTGCCTGATAAAACAAGAATTGAACAGTGTATTAGCAGATAATACCTAGCCAGGTCAAAACCTTTTCCATTCATATTTTTATCTTCTATATATATGTGTATGCATCCTTTATTTAGTCATTAACATAGTATACCTGAGAAAAATATAAAGAGAAAAACAGAAAAAAAAGAAAAAAAGAAGATGTAGGCAAATTCAGATTTTATTCAAAACTTTGAAACAGATTCAAAGACAGTTCTGCAGGCATCTATTAACAACCATACCTTGTTCAACAATTGTTTTGGTGAGTAAACAAACTGTTTTCAAAATTTAATTTGTGTATTTTCTTTTTGGATGATATGTGCTTGTTATAGTTTAAACAAACTAATCTGTGTATATTCTGTTGCACTGGGAATTTATATGGCTTGTTCTTCAGTATTTCAAGTTTCAGAACAAAGTAAAAGCAGAGACAAATTTAAATACTTCTTCATACAAATATTTTATACTTAAGAATTTAAGTTAAACACACTTGTTAAACTGTAATTACGGACTGGAAGGATTGTTGAAGGTGGTCAGTGAAACTTAAACACTGCATATTCAAGTTACAGTAAATAGAAATCAACAATGTTAAAATTCAAATATTTAAATTTGTTAATCTGATTTCATATCTTGATTCAACAAACAAAGTTAGGATTTTTAGCATAAAAATAATGATTTTTAAATAAGAATTTAAGTGCAGTTTAAAAAGGAACTGGATCTGATTTTTTGTCAATAACTGTTGATTCAGTCAACTTTTATTGTTAAAATTTTAGTTGAAGCAAGCTCAAAGATGAATTAACATAAGAAAAATGTCAGATATTTTTTTTAATGCAAGAAATTCTTGGATGAAGCAAGTATAGGGTTTGAAACGTGTTTTGTTGTACACTGTTAAAATTTTGATTTCGGCCCCATATGTCGATCGAGTGTCACGTTCTTCTGCGCAAGGGTCGAGCAACGTATGGTCGTGGCAAGGATGAAGGGGCTTCGCCTCTGGTGGTCAGTGTTGGTGGGGCGAAGCGCTTCTCGTGGGTGTTCGAGTTTTTGGGTTCGAGTTCTGTTATGTGTTGATCTGTTGATTTTCGTTTTGATGAATTAAAACGAAATTCAGTGTTGTTTTTCCTTTGTTCATGGGTTTTGTGACTTGTCGGTAAGGTGAAGGTTCGCCAGAGGTCTTTGGTGATGCAGTGCACGTGCACAGCGTGGAGGTGGATGGCGGCATCGTGTCAGAAAGTGTGTCTCGAGTCGTGCGCGAGCTTTTTGAATGATTTCTTCGGGTTCGTGATGAGTGTGAAGGTGCGTGAGTTAATTCATGTGTTGTAGCTTAACGCTTAGTTAAAAATTAAAACTGAAACTAAAAATAAAAGGAAGAAGAAGGGATTTGTACAGAGTCGTCTCGGGAAGGTTTGGTGAAGACTCGAAGTTGCACGCGGGGTTCTAAAGGGGAGGACTCGGGTACCTTCCAACAACAGTATTTTATAAAATAGGGAAGCTAAGTAAATCACTCTCAACAAATCTTAAGCATTGTATAACTTAATAGGATTCTAATAGTTTTAAGTTAAAACTTAGATACAAGGTTTAGTTATTTAGTTAGTACTTAACAAATGTTATTAACACTTTATTGTTATTTTTAATTAAGAAATTGATTTAAGTTAAGAATAAAGATAATCAACATTTAAGAATTCAAACTTAAGAAAATTCTTTCAAATGTTAATTAAGATCAATAGTAATTTACTAACAATTTTATAAGTAATTAAGAATGATACTTTATAATTATAATTAGAGATCGAATAATAATTAAGAAATATGTTAATTTGTAATTAACTACTTAGGAAGATTAATGAACAATTAATAGTTAATTAATCAAGGTATTTAACTAAGAATTAAGAAATAATTAATGAAGTAATCAACAATTAAAAATTTGTTAATCAAGTTATTTGATTTATAATTAAGGTTTTCAACTAATGATTAAGGAAAAGCTAATTAAGTAATTAAGGTTAAACAAATTGATGAAGAAGTGATAAATTAAATAGCTTGAAATTGAATAATCAAATAATTAAGTAATTAAGGGATTAATTACTTATCGTAATTAATGAGGTTTAATATGAATCGTTTAAGTTAACTAATCAAGTCTAATTGATTTAAATGATTATTTGATGATATGATAAGTATAATTACTTGGAGGAGTAATTGATGATAATGACTAGAAGAAATTGATTGAGGATGATAATGGAAGTAATTTGAGTATAATTACTTTGTGTAATTTAATCAAGGGATTGATTAAAGAAAATCAGTTGAGGAGTAATTAAGTGGCGTGATAAGAGTAATTAAAGGTGATTGATTACTGAATAGTATTAATCAGGGGTGATTAATAAATATAGTTTAATTGAAGATTTAATTACTTAAGGTAATTAATTTAATATAGGATAATGAAATGAAATGTAATTAGCAATCATTAAATAATGAAATTAATAATGAAAGATTAAAGAATAATTAATTGGTGAAATTAAGAAGTAATGTAATGTATATAATTGAAGGTTAATTTCTATATTTGGATAAGGTAAGTAGTTTGGAAAATAATTAAGATGTCTACTTGAATAAAATTAAATGTTAATTAATCAAGTGTGATTAATTTATTAATTGCTTGATAACTGGTCAATAGTTATATAAGCAAGATTATGATAGTGTAGTAATTAATTTAATTTACTTTAAATTAATTAGAGATGCAAGTAATTAATTTAATTCATTTTAAATTAATTATAGCAGATATGATTGCTTATGTATGGATGGATGATATTGTTTGTCTTGAATGATTTGAGATTTCTAGTTTGAGATAAATGATGCTATATGAAATGTATGCTTGATTGAAATATGATGATAATATGGATTATCTGTTGTGATGATAATATTGGTTATCTGTTTATGATGATGATGTTCTATTGTGATATTGTGAATTATCTTTCTGTGTGTATATGGATAATTGAATTGTTTTAAACTTTAAAACAACTTGGCCCTGAAAGACACGTTTTGGATTTCGATGAGACCGGGATCGGGTTTCCACATTTGGAACATCCGAAAACCACATCGATCCAAATAAACGTTAGGTCGTGAATCTGATGTGAAGATGAAGATTCAGAATGCAAGGGTTGTCGTCGTTAACTCTGAGGGTGATTCCAAAATGAGTGTAATGAGATAATGCCTTCGGTTTCGTTCGAACCCGGAACGAACTTGTATGGATTGAATGCTTTCAGCACATCGTCAGGCGGACGATGAGCATTCTAAGTGATATGTTCTGTAAAGGTAATCGTAGCCTCAAGCCTCATCAACCGGGAATGGCTAAAATAGGGGAGATGCAGCAAGGTTAGGTGGGTCATGCCCAAGCAGGACAAGATATTTACCCTGTCCAGATGTCCCTTTTTATTCGGCTTAGTGGGTGGTTGGGCGCGCCAACCACGAGGTTTATCTTGTTCGAGACTGTTTAGTAAGGAATGGTTCCGGCCTTGTGTTGCAGGGGATGAAGGGAGTAATCCTCGGTACGGTGATCTAGGCCCCGTACTGTGACGGGCGGTACCCCAGCAGCCCTGCCATTGTATGGAATCCATTTTCCAGTAAGTGCCCACGGTTTTGATTGTATTACCCACTTTTGTGGCTAGTAGCTGGAATTTAATAATGTAACAATTTCGGCTATTTTCTATTTACTTGAAAACCCTAGACACTATTATAATATCACAGAATTTCCTATGAAACGTTTTGGTTAGCGTAAGGTAAAAACTTACCCGTATTTATTTGTGGGGAGTCTTACGTGATACCTTTATTTTCAAATGTTTTTTTTAAAAGTTAAACAATTTAAACTGTTTACTCATACCAGACCCATGTCTGACCCGGAGTTTATTTTTGTTTTCATAAACTCTCGGGTACCCATATTTTTACGGGTAGTCAAGGGATTCAGGTTAGTTTTGACGAATTCTGGAGGAGCAATGGAGCAGGAGGCTTCAGTGTTGTAGATATATATCTAGTTCCGCTGTGTTAGTTAGAGTATGTTGTATTAGAGATGTATGTGGTGACAGATGTATATAAAATTGTCAGATGTATAATATTGTATAACTCTGATATATGTAAAACTATGAAATTATTATGTGATGTATTATATTTTATTCCGTTTCCACTGTGAGATTCTGTTGTTGTTGTTCTTTCTTCTCTTTCTTTTCTATTTCTACCTCTTTCTTTCTTCATGATGATACGTCTTTCTTGTAGTAGAAGGGCGGGTCGTCACAGTTGGTATCAGAGCAGAAAGGTTAAGTGAGAACCTTGGCTTTGGAGGAGATCTCTCATTAGAGATAGAGTCGGTAGTACTCTAGGATGAGTCTGAGCGTAATAATAGATATGAGCGCGTACTTGTTAGTGAATATAAAATGGTTGTATATTATGATGATTGATTTATCGAGTGGTATATGAACCTTCGTCAGTGCAGTGTGCACAACTGTACCGAAGGGGTTTCTAGACACTTGAATAGAACAATTCGACATGATATTGTTTTCAAAAGTGGGTGAATTAAATAATTTCATCCAAAATATATTTTGATATAAAAAAGGAAATAATTTTTACAAATTACTATATAATTAAAGGGTTTGGATGATAGTGTTAATAGACAAATAGGATTATAAAATTTTACAATGGCATGTGTAACCAAGGGAAGTATGAGATTGAATTTGGAACTAAAAGTAAAGTTAAAAATGAATTTATTTTTGGATAATGTTGAAAGTTTAATTTAATTTGGAATTAAACTAATGATTAAAAACATAATAATAATAAGGATGTAAATAAATTAATGAAATACATCAAATTTACAATGGAAATAAATTGGATTGGAAATAAAATTTTGGTTGAGATTAACTTAAGCTTAATAATAATTGGATTTAAATTTAAGATTGGAATGAAATGAATTGAGATATGGGTAAATGAAATTAAGTTCTTATTTAATCAAATCCAAGTGGGTTGGTAGATTAAAGAGAATAGTATGGTGCTTAATTTAACGTAGGTTAAGTTAAACAAATGGAATCGGAATAGAATTCAGTCGAGTTATAGATGATGTTAAATAAATTTAACTCTTACTTAAATAGATAGAAGTAGGTTGAAATGGAATTGAATTGGAATAAATATATTTCGATAACTTATAAAGGAAATTAGCAACACACCGATTAAGAATATTTTTTTGGCTGTAGATGAGTGTTCAATCTCGAGTTAGAATGAAACATGAATATATTCAAGCTTAAATTGGGTAAAATGTGAAAAATATGAATGTGAGATTTATAAAAGAAAATATGGGGAAATTAAATAGTATGCCAAGATAAGATTGTTTTGTATTGGGAGAATGGGATAAAAATCCAAACTTGAACTATAAAATAAAATTGAACATAGATAAAATAATAAGTTGATTTTTGAAGATAAAATCCAATTCAAGCATGGATAAAATAAATATGGCTTTGGATTAAATCTTAATTGAAATAAATGGAATTTGATCTTGTGGGTATCAAATAAGTTGGAAATAAATTTAAGTATGAAATTGAAACAAGTAAATTAACCAAAGATTAAACTTTATAGAAGCGTAGCTTTGAGGTAAATAAGAGTCTGTTTAGTAAAAGCTTTAATAATTTAAATTGAATGAAATAAAATCTTTATTCGAATAGAAATAGTTGGATAAGAAATTAAATTTGTATAAATAAACTCTGATGGCTTATCAAAAGAACTTGGATACTTGAAATAAAAAGTATGTTTGTTTAATACAGGTAAAATATGGAGTTTAAAGTGAAAATGAATGTGATTAAGAGTAACTGGATGTAGTGTGGAGAATAAATAAATTTGTGGCTCATAAAGTTAAAAAGTAAAATTATAAGCTAAAATAAAATTATTCTGTACTTAGGAAAGGAAATAAACATCCAAACCAGAAGTACAAACTAGAAATAAACTCAAGAACTATAATGAAGTGATTTTTGTGATAAATCAAATATTGAATTGGAAGTGGAAATAAACTAAGATGAAATAAATTGGCAAATTAAGTATGTAAATGAAATTAGAATTGGTCAAATAAAGTTGGATGGTGAATTAATGAATTTGATTGTAAATTTAAAATGAATGGGAGGCTGAGACCTTGAGTTATAAATATATAAAATTCAACTTGGATTGAAGTTGTATCTTATAGGATTGAATTGCCAGAACGGATGTCTGGAATTCATAATGTATCCCATGCATCTCATCTTGGAATCTTGTTTAGGATCCATCATTAGTTGTAGAACTAGTAGTTCAGGGAGATTTGGAAGTCAAGCGGATTTTGACTGTAGTCAGGAATCCTGTTCAGATTGTTGATCAACTGAGAGGCAACTCGGGAGTAAGTAGTGAAGCTTGTTGAGTGTAGTGGAGCGAGAATCTCAGTGATTGCACCTGGGAAACTCTGGATAGTTCTAGGGAAGTTTATCCGGATTTGTGTTCGGATAGCTAGTGTTGCTTGTTAGGATAAACTGTTTGATTGTTTGCTATTGTATGAATGATATGTATGTGTGAATGGTTGGTATAACAGCTTTTAAATTATCTTTGTTTTAAATTTCGGGGACGAAATTCTTTTAAGGGGGAGGAATGTAACGACCCTGAATTTTGACCCTGTTTATTTTAATAAATATTTAATCTGATTAAATAAAATGTGAACTGATTATTTTCAAATGAATATGATTTTGGAAATAATTGCTATTTGTTTATGTAAATTTGTATTTTAAAAGGAAATTTGATCTTGGATATTTAAATAGAATCTTTTAATAATATTGACCTTATATAAGTGAATTAAAATACTGTACTTTGTTTATATTTGGAAATATACATATGAATGATAACGTTTAAATTAGAATCCCATTTCTAACAATGTAAAATATAAATGTAAAACATAAAATCAAATATGTGTATATAACTTAATTTGAATAAGTGATAGTACAGTACAATTAGAAATGAATACAAAATCAAGTAAGTAAATCATTTTGAATATAACTCGAACATTGATAGTTAAATATAAAATACAAATGTAAAATTCAAAATAAGAATTAATTAGTTAAGATTTTATACAACATAACTTAACAATCTAAAATAAGAACAAAGTATAAGACACAAAGTAAAGTAAAATGAAATCAAATAGAATGTAAAACCAAACTTTAACTTTTATGTATAACTTATGTAAATTAGAAGTTAACTAAATATTTTCGTACATAAATCAATCAACAACCATATATATGTAAATTATTCAAGTTAGAAACAATAAAACAAATTTATTTTCACAAGTAAACCAAAGTAAATATGAATCTGACCCCAAACATATTTGTTATTCAAGCTAGCAAAACATAAATTTCTATCAACATAGCCAAACATAATTATGTTATACACATTAATCAAAGAACCTGACACATATTGCTTTGATACAAATATCTGTAAACATGGAAAAAACCTGACAAATTGTTTTAATACAAGTGTTTTCAGCTTCAAGCTACTTGCCGAGTACATAATGCATACCAAATCTATATACTCAGTACAACATAATTATGTAAACTAATTGAACAACACATCAATTAATGCTCTTCTGTTCGAGCACATCTTTGTGTTCATTTAAAATATGCAAATCTTTGTTTTGCAGTGTAATCTAATCAACATAATTGTATAGCAGTGAGATAAGTATAAAAGAAATAAAAATAAAATGAAAACAAGCTTGAATATTTATGTTTCCAGTAAGTAAGGATATAGATAACCTATAAATAATTATGCAGGCAAGTTAATAAGATATTTATGTACTAATAGGATTAAGGTAAACAATAGTACATTAGCATTTAATGTTATATCATATCAGCCTTATAAAAAAAAAAGAAGCTTGCCTGATAAAACAAGAATTGAACAGTGTATTAGCAGATAATACCTAGCCAGGTCAAAACCTTTTCCATTCATATTTTTATCTTCTATATATATGTGTATGCATCCTTTATTTAGTCATTAACATAGTATACCTGAGAAAAATATAAAGAGAAAAAAAGAAAAAAAGAAAAGAAAAGAAGATGCAGGCAAATTCAGATTTTATTCAAAACTTTGAAACAGATTCAAAGACAGTTCTGCAGGCATCTATTAACAACCATACCTTGTTCAACAATTGTTTTGGTGAGTAAACAAACTGTTTTCAAAATTTAATTTGTGTATTTTTTTTTGGATGATATGTGCTTGTTATAGTTTAAACAAACTAATCTGTGTATATTCTGTTGCACTGGGAATTTATATGGCTTGTTCTTCAGTATTTGAAGTTTCAGAACAAAGCAAAAGCAGAGACAAATTTAAATACTTCTTCATACAAATATTTTATACTTAAGAATTTAAGTTAAACACACTTGTTAAACTGTAATTACGGCCTGGAAGGATTGTTGAAGGTGGACAGTGAAACTTAAACACTGCATATTCAAGTTACAGTAAATAGAAATCTACATGTTAAAATTCAAATATTTAAATTTGTTAATCTGATTTCATATCTTGATTCAACAAACAAAGTTAGGATTTTTAGCATAAAAATAATGATTTTTAAATAAGAATTTAAAGTGCATTTTAAAAAGGAACGGAATCTGATTTTTTGTCAATAACTGTTGATTCAATCAACTTTTATTGTTAAAATTTTAGTTGAAGCAAGCTCAAAGATGAATTAACATAAGAAAAATGTCAGATATTTTTTTTAATGCAAGAAATTCTTGGATGAAGCAAGTATAGGGTTTGAAACGTGTTTTGTTGTACACTGTTAAAATTTTGATTTCGGCCCCATATGTCGATCGAGTGTCACGTTCTTCTGCGCAAGGGTCGAGGAACGTATGGTCGTTGCAGGGATGAAGAGGCTTCGCCTCTGGTGGTCAGTGTTGGTGGGGCGGAGCGCTTCTCGTGGGTGTTCGCGTTTTTGGGTTCGAGTTCTGTTATGTGTTGATCTGTTGATTTTCGTTTTGATGAATTAAACGAAATTCAGTGTTGTTTTTCCTTTGTTCATGGGTTTTGTGACTTGCCGGTGAGGTGAAGGTTCGCTAGAGGTCTTTGGTGATGTGGTGCACGTGCACAGCGTGGAGGTGGATGGCGGCATCGTGTCAGAAAGTGTGTCTCAAGTCGTGCGCGAGCTTTTTGAATGATTTCTTCGGGGTCGTGACGAGTGTGAAGGTGCGTGAGTTAATTCATGTGTTGTAGCTTAACGCTTAGATAAAAATTAAAACTGAAACTAAAAAAAAAGAAGAAGGGATTTGTACAGAGTCGTCTCGGGAAGGTTTGGTGAAGACTCGAAGTTGCACGCGGGGTTCTAAAGGGGAGGACTCGGGTACCTTCCAACAACTGTATTTTATAAAATAGGGAAGCTAAGTAAATCACTCTCAACAAATCTTAAGCATTGTATAACTTAATAGGATTCTAACAGTTTTAAGTTAAAACTTAGATACAAGGTTTAGTTATTTAGTTAGTACTTAACAAATGTGATTAACACTTTATTGTTATTTTTAATTAAGAAATTGATTTAAGTTAAGAATAAAGATAATCAACATTTAAGAATTCAAACTTAAGAAAATTCTTTCAAATGTTAATTAAGATCAATAGTAATTTACTAACAATTTTATAAGTAATTAAGAATGATACTTTATAATTATAAATAGAGATCGAATAATAATTAAGAAATAAGTTAATTTGTAATTAACTACTTAGGAAGATTAATGAACAATTAATATGTATTAATCAAGGTATTTAACTAAGAATTAAGAAATAATTAATGAAGTAATCAACAATTAAAAATTTGTTAATCAAGTTATTTGATTTATAATTAAGGTTTTCAACTAATGATTAAGGAAAAGCTAATTAAGTAATTAAGGTTAAACAAATTGATGAAGAAGTGATAAATTAAATAGCTTGAAATTGAATAATCAAATAATTAAGGAATTAATTACTTATCGTAATTAATGAGGTTTAATATGAATCGTTTAAGTTAATTAATCAAGTTTAATTGATTTAAATGATTATTTGATGATATGATAAGTATAATTACTTGGAGGAGTAATTGATGATAATGACTAGAAGAAATTGATTGAGGATGATAATGGAAGTAATTTGAGTATAATTACTTTGCGTAATTTAATTAAGGGATTGATTAAAGGAAATCAGTTGAGGAGTAATTAAGTGACGTGATAAGAGTAATTAAAGGTGATTGATTACTGAATAGTATTAATCAGTGGTGATTAATAAATATAGTTTAATTGAAGATTTAATTACTTAAGGTAATTAATTTAATATAGGATAATGAAATGAAATGTAATTAGCAATCATTAAATAATGAAATTAATAATGAAAGATTAAAGAATAATTAATTGGTGAAATTAAGAAGTAATGTAATGTATATAATTGAAGGTTAATTTCTATATTTGGATAAGGTAAGTAGTTTGGAAAATAATTAAGATGGTTACTTGAATAAAATTAAATGTTAATTAATCAAGTGTGATTAATTTATTAATTGCTTGATAATTGGTCAATAGTTATATAAGCAAGATTATGATAGTGTAGTAATTAATTTAATTTACTTTAAATTAATTAGAGATGCAAGTAATTAATTTAATTCATTTTAAATTAATTATAGCAGATATGATTGCTTATGTATGAATGGAAGATATTGTTTGTCTTGAATGATTTGAGATTTCTAGTTTGAGATAAATGATGCTATATGAAATGTATGCTTGATTGAAATATGATGACAATATGGATTATCTGTTGTGATGATAATATTGATTATCTGTTTATGATGATGATGTTCTATTGTGATATTGTGAATTATCTTTCTGTGTGTATATGGATAATTGAATTATTTTAAACTTTAAAACAACTTGGCCCTGAAAGACACGTTTTGGATTTCGATGAGACCGGGATCGGGTTTCCACATTTGGAACATCCGAAAACCACATCGATCCAAGTAAACGTTAGGTCGTGAATCTGATGTGAAGATGAAGATTCAGAATGCAAGGGTTGTTGTAACGACCCAGAATTTTTAGAAATTAAAATTTGAATATTTAATTTATTTTAAATATTAATAAGTGAATTTATAAGTCAAATAAATTTTTATTTGAATTATTGGATTTAATTGGATTATTAAATCGATAATTTAATACGTTAAATTATGGAAATAATTGAAAATATAGTTAAATATGATTGAAAATAATTTGTAAAATTTTATTTTATCATATGGAAGTTAGAATGATATTTTAGAACTTTTAAAATCGAATTAAAAGTTAATTTGTGAAAATTGAATATTTTAATATTTAAATCGACTAGTAAAAATAGTCAATTTTTGAACAGTCTCAGAATTGAACGAAACCAGTTCCATTGGATCCGTAATAGTTAGTTATTACCGGATTTCAAATTTCGTGTCAATCGAAGTTATCGTTTGATCGTGGCAGCTCGAAACGCATCGATTTATTTTTAATTTAAATTTGACGAGTGAAAATAGCCATTTTTCAAAAAGTCTCGGATTTCGACGAAACCAGTTTCATCGGATCCGTAATGTGATATTATTGTAAGGTTTCAAATTTCAAGTCAATTGGATTTACCGTTTATCCTGTACAAATTAAAACGCCTAGAAAATCGCTTAAATCGGTTTAATTCAAATTGAGCGTTTATAGCCATAACTCGCACATACTTCCGAATTAGCTTCCGAAACCTGTTCCATTGTGTCCGAAACGCGGGGTAAACCTTAGAAACGCTGGTTACGGTGCGTAAATCGGAGTTCGGAATTTCCGGGATGAATAGTGTCGTTCGTTCTTCTATAAATAGACCAACACCTCTCTCTCTTCATTAAAAAAAAAAAAAAACAAATCAAACCCTAGCCGCCAGTTGCAATGGATGGCCAGAAAACTCTCCCCTTCTTTCTCTTTTATCTTTCAATCCGTCGACAATTAGGCTAAAGTTTCAACTAGAGAATTGAAGAGGGCGATGAGAGCTAGAGATTCAACGGTTATGATCGAATACGGAGTCGTGTGGAGGAAGCTACAGGCCCGCGTCCATCTGCAGTTCACCCTCGTGATGCGTGCTACCTAGGAGGCCGAGCTCCTCCATGTTTGGGCCGAACCTAGAGCAAGATGGAGGCTTCGATTTGGCACTCTCTGATCGAGATATAGGTTGGTGATGGAGATGCAAGAATTAACCCTAGTTTTGGGTGATGGGTTCAAGGTTGCGGCCTAATTACTGTAAAGAGACGTGAGGGAGGAGAGAAAGAAAGGGACGGCCAGATTTGCAGGAGCTTGGATCCAGTGGCTGTGATGAAGCTAGGTAGAAAAATAGTTAGTTATGTTGTAAATTTATATATATAAATCGTGTACAAACTTTAAAAATTCATAACTTTTTCATACGAGGTCGAAAACGCGCGAAATCAGTTGCGTTGGAATCGTATGGACGAGCACTACGCGATGGAGTTGTTTGGAGTCGTTTGGAGTTGGTGAGAATTTTGGGTAAAATTAAACGCACGTTTAATTTTATTCGAAATAAATCGCTAAAACGGAAATTAAAACCAAGGTGAGAATTTCTCACTCAATCGAATAGGTTTCGATTTTATTTTAAATAGTTAGATTTAAAATATTTGAATGCATGTTTGAATGTTGATTGATATCTATTGATTGTTAAAATAGACATTATACGCCGTTAGTAAGCGGATGTTATTTATTAAAAACATATACCGCGAATATTTCATAAACAGTGAAATTGGTATTATATATAATAGCAATATATATATATATATATATTGGCATATGTATATATTGGAGTTATTGATTTCCCGCATTTTTTGTTTAGCGGATGAGACCCTATTGTGCCGTTATTAAGCGGATAATATTTAATAAGAACATATACCGCGATAATTTCGTACTGGAGCGAAATTGGTATTGTGCTAATGTTTGTGGATGCAGGAAAACAGGTTGGAGGGATCCAACTGGATTCCTCAACAGTTTTTATTTGATTTCAGATATGTTGATATTTGATGGATTATCATATCGATATATGATATCATTGTTGTCGTGATTGACTATTTGGTGTGTAGCATCATTGGACCCAGATTTTGGGATTTTAAAATGATTTTTAAAGTGATTTTAGAAAGTATACGTTTTATAAAATAATTTTGGAATTGATCCATTTTAAATAAATAAACGTTATAATTTTTAAGTTATAAAAATTATGATTTTTGAGAAATATAGTTAAAAACTGATTTTTGAGAATATGATGCTATTGAGTTTATAAAATAGTTTAATCGAGATATTTTAGAATTATTGTGAAAAGTTTAAATATAGGATTTATAAAAATTTGATTATTTTATAAATCAAAATGGTGAAATAATAAAGGAATTTAAAGACGTTTAAAAAGAATAATATAAATTGATTTATATTAAGAGATTTATAAATGGATATTTATAAATTGAAATATGGACATTATAAAACGAATTTTTATAAGTGTTTGAATGAAGTGGAAATGAATTTCATAATTGAATGAAATTTATAGAATTATAAACTGTGAAGTTATAAAAGAAATTTATAAATAGTAAGATTTATAAATTTGGTGAAATTATTTGAAGAATAGATTGGTTAAATAAATGGATCTTATAAGTTATAAGATTTATAAATTGGAAAGTCTTTAAAAAAAGAACAATTTTGTAAAATAATCGTTTTATAAGTAATTAACTTATAATATGAACGTTTAGTTTATAATTCAGTTATAAACTGGAATAGGTTAATATGGAAATTATAAAAAGGAAGTTTTTATAAATAAATAGAAATGGAATTTATAAACATTGTTTTATAAATTCACAAACGACTTATTTTGATAAGTAAATTGTTATGATTTATTTATGGAGTTATATTCACGTTTTTGACTGTGAATAATACTTTAAAATAAAATGAATAAAAGGATGAAATTGTTAATGAAGTATATTCACGTTTTTGAATAGTGAATAAGATGTTAAAGAAATTGTTTTGAATGTGATATTTCAAATAGAATTAAAACGATCTAACGATGTTTTAAAAAGGTGTTGAGATTCGAAACCATAGATTTCAACATTTATTGTTGAAATAGACGTTTTCGAGAAATAGAAGGAAATAATGGACTATAACACTGTTGTTATAGTAAATGATTTCCGAAAGGAAATGTTTTGTATAGTATTGGGATTTATATATCTATTTTAAATTCGAAACCCTATACTAGTGATTTTGGGTCGTCGTAACGATGTTTAACGCAACATTCGTTTTGGCCCAAATAAATATGTTTAAGAGAATGATTTCCTTAAAGAATGAAATATATACTTAATTTCGATTGAAGTATATTGAATATTTTCCAAGTGTTGAAAATAAATAAAATTTGTGAATTACTTATTAAATAAGTACGGAATTGTTTCCAATATGAAGTGATATTTAGAATTTATCTTTTTGAAGATAAATTGAAAAGAAAATTGAAATGAATAATTGAAATCGAATATTCATTGATATCTTGGAATTATAAATTCACTAAGGAATTTATTAAGGAAGTGGAATTTGTTTAAAAATAAATATTGATTTATTTTTGAAGTATTGAAATAATATATCTTGTAAAGATATTTTTGGAAAATAAATAATTTGGAAAATTATTTGGAATCTGGTGATGTTGTGCATATCCATTGATAGTTCAATAACCGACTATCAATATTTCCCTTTGAATGGGTATTTGATGTGATTTGATTGAATGTGAATGCTACATTTATTTTTGAATAAGCGCTCACTATTTGGGTTAACCGGGAAAGGACCATGGGGTCGTATAACCCATTCCGAATATGTGATACGTCGTTATAATTGCATTGAAGATCGGTGTTGAAGACCCGGTATTTGCGAGAGCGATAGGATGACCTATCGATTGTCTCTGCACTGAGTTGCAACGGTATAGAGACTCCCTAAGTGATGGGAAATCCGATCAGGATTGTGAATATCCGGATTGCAAGGACTTCTTTGTAAGTGCCTTCGGTTTTGTTCGAGCCCGGAACTGACTTGTATGGATTGTGTGTCTGACATTACAAGTTGAGATATAAAGCCGATTTCATTCAAATATATTTCTGTTTGGTGGCAAAGAATTTATTCTTTTAGCTTAACACCCTTCTCTGAGACGTACGAGCTTAGAGGTTATATAGTTGAAGTTATCAGCGATATATTCCCAATTTGGTAATGTGATATGCTGAGTGATGCTGAAATGATCATTGTGTTGATTATTGTGATAGGATTGTTTATTTGATCGTCTATCTTAGTGATCATTGTGTTGATCATTTGTTGACCCAAAGCATGGCTTTTGTATAAAGTATGTTTTTGTGGACGTGACTTCGTCGAACCTCACACCCCGGAAATGGTCAAAATAGGAAAGATGCGGCAAGGTTATGAGGGGTAGCACCCTTTAGGGTATGTACATTTCCTTCTGGATAGAGGTGGTATCTTGGTATGGAGCCCAGATATTTAACCTATGTGGTTACTACGAATTTATTACTTTGTGGTTGTTGGTTTTCGGGATCCCGTGAGAAAGGTCGTTTACGATCGGGGAATGGCGTGCTCGTGTCAGTAGTTACCCAGTTAGGGGTAACCCGGCCTTGTGTTGGCAGAGTTCCGGTTTGGTTCTCGGGGATGTCTTTCCAGAGGCATTCTCATGTGGCAATGGGAAGTTCCTTGGCCTGACCATTTGTTGGAAATCCAATTCCCAATACGAAACTTGTACGGTATTAGTTGTAGAACCTGCCATTCACTTATGGTGGTCACCACTGTTTGGATGGTAGCTATAGTAGGCATAGTTCGAAATGTCTATGTTGGCTAAGATTTATATTCTACTTTCGAAATGAATTTTTTTTCCCTACACTATGCACTAGTAATAATATGAAATGTTCTTTTAAATGCGTATCAAGCATCTTTGACTATCATAAGGAGAAATCTCCTCCGATTCTGCGTTTGCATTGTGTGTGTGTGCGGGAGGCCTTATGGTAGTCTCATTTTTAAAAGCATTGCGAATTGATTAAAAATATTCCTCTATTTTGATTTTAAAGATAAATAAACTGTTTTGAGTTCTCACACCAGTCACATGACTGACTTGGAGTTTATTGTTTTCCTTCCTAAACTCTGGGTGCCCACAAATTTTCACACGGGCAGTTAAGAGTTAGGTTTATCAGGATATTCTGGATATTCTGGAGTTGCTGGAGGCAAGCTGGATGGCATGGCGTATGACTACTTTATAGTATTTCTTTTTCCGCTGCACTGTTTGTTGTTGTACACTCTGATGATATGATGAGATGATGTAATGTAATGTGTAAAATGTAATAACTGATATAGTTCTTTGTTTAAAGATTATTCATTTATTATTATATGTTGTTCCGCTGCGAATTGTGAGATTCTGATGTTGTTCTTGTTTTCTGTTCCGTTCCATTTTCTTCTATTTTAAAATTTTCTATCTCTTCTCTATTTCCTGTTTTCTTTCCCCTATCTTTTTCTATTCTCTTTTCCCTCCATCTTCTACCTTTCTTCTTTTCTTCTCTTCTTTTCTACTTTTTCTTTTCCTAAATTATTTTTAAAACCCATAACTATTCGGTTTTTCGGCAACGAAAATCCGCGTACGTTACAGTTGTCGTCGTTAACTCTGAGGGTGATTCCAAAATGAGTGTAACGAGATAATGCCTTCGGTTTCGTTCGAACCCGGAACGAACTTGTATGGATTGAATGCTTTCAGCACATCGTCAGGCGGACGATGAGCATTCTAAGTGATATGTTCTGTAAAGGTAATCGTAGCCTCAAGCCTCATCAACTGGGAATGGCTAAAATAGGGGAGATGCAGCAAGGTTAGGTGGGTCATACCCAAGCAGGACAAGATATTTACCCTGTCTAGATGTCCCTTTTTATTCGGCTTAGTGGGTGGTTGGGCGCGCCAACCACGGGGTTTATCTTGTTCGAGACTGTTCAGTAAGGAATGGTTCCGGCCTTGTGTTGCAGGGGATGAAGAGAGTAATCCTCGGTACGGTGATTTAGGCCCCGTACTGTGACGGGCAGTACCCCAGTAGCCCTGCCATTGTATGTAATCCATTTTCCGATAAGTGCCCACAGTTTTGATTGTATTACCCACTTTTGTGGCTAGTAGCTGGAATTTAATAATGTAACAATTTCGGCTATTTTCTATTTACTTGAAAACCCTAGACACTATTATAATATCACAGAATTTCCTATGAAACGTTTTGGTTAGCGTAAGGTAAAAACTTACCCGTATTTATTTGTGGGGAGTCTTACGTGATACCTTTATTTTCAAATGTTTTTTTTTCAAAGTTAAACAATTTAAACTGTTTACTCATACCAGACCCATGTCTGACCCGGAGTTTATTTTTGTTTTCATAAATTCTCGGGTACCCAAATTTTTACGGGTAGTCAAGGGATTCAGGTTAGTTTTGACGAATTCTGGAGGAGCAATGGAGCAGGAGGCTTCAACGTTGTAGATATATATCTAGTTCCGCTGTGTTAGTTAGAGTATGTTGTATTAGAGATGTATGTAGTGACAGATGTATATAAAATTGTCAGATGTATAATATTGTATAACTCTGATATATGTAAAACTATGAAATTATTATGTGATGTATTATATTTTATTCCGTTTCCACTGTGAGATTCTGTTGTTGTTGTTCTTTCTTCTCTTTCTTTTCTATTTCTACCTCTTTCTTTCTTCATGATGGTACGTCTTTCTGGTAGTAGAAGGGCGGGTCATCACAGAACGCCACCATCCCCACCTCCTTTCTGGCAAAAACCCCAAGCCAAGCCCTTGTAGATGATCCTCCAAAAAAATTTCCAACCTAAACTCCACCTTTTGTCCATAGACCGAGCACATCCATGTCTACCACCTCCAAACCTCCACATGGCCAACCAAACACCACCACCACCAGCTTGTTCCAGACCTGAGACACCTCTGCACACCACCTACTGACCCCACTTGAAATAGCCATACCCTCCATGCCTTGGCCGATCCCATAAGTTGCCTTGAAATCAATGCTTTTGTCTTGAAATGTTAGCCTTTTGCCTCACCAACTAGCGCACCATTTTGCTCTATGCATGGCTGACCATATAGGGACCCAAACCAGACCTTAATCCATGCCTTGGCTGTGCTATTTCAGTTCATAACTGAAGTATGTGAAGTTGAGAACAAGTGTAAAGCATTTGACTTTGTTTTGGGCTTTGATTCCTTGCATTGTTTAGTGATAATTTGTGTTGAAATCTTACATGTACTCTATTGTTTTAGGCAAATGCATGGAAGGCTATTAGCTTTGTCTCTTCACTCTCAAGTCGTATAAGTGTCGCCGGGCCTTTGTTTTGTCAGTATCTTTGCTTCGGTGTTGATATCCAGCTTGCGACAGGTGAGTAAATCTCACTAGACTAATATGTACTTGTATAGTTATAAACTGACATCGCTTGAATCTGTAATGCATTTCATCCTGTTATAACTGCTACATTATTATCATATGGTGTTCATACCTGTTATTACACTTGTTATATCATATGTTCCGTTATTTTATGTTATTCAGTTATTTATATCAGTTATCACCATTGCAAATTCCCTGTAGACTAGAATCACTATGGGTTGAAATGATACATACACGAACGGACTTTAGAATAAGGGAAAATCGTTATAGGCTGAAATGATAGGCATGAGCGGTTTTCAAAATCATTCATTTTACTTGGGACTGCGAGTTTGAAATGATAGACCCGTGTTTTCTTTGTAAACTACGGATTGAAATGATATACATCCGTATCACTTGACCTAGGCTAGAAAACTATATACAGACCCGTGGGTTATAAATTATTTTTTGAAATGTTTTAAAATTATTTTTAAAAGTAAAAGTATAATATTTTGAATTAAAATGAATAAAATGATTTTTTTTATAAAAATAAAAGTGATTTTTTTGAATAAATGAAAATGTGAATAAATGAATGTTTTAAGTCAAAAATTTGAAATATAACTTATTGTGGGGAATTTTGAAATTTTGTTAAAAATGATATTTTTATTAAGTAAAATAAATAGAAATAAGTTATAATTTGGTAATTTAAAACTTAATGGTTAAGTAATAGAATTAATTAAAGAAATGGGATTTAATACTTTAATTTAAATAAGAAATTATGTTAAAATTTGATTTTTGGATGAAATTTAACTGTATAAAAATCATAAAATAAGAGTATTGAAATTGTGATTTTGAAATGTGAAATTTTATGATTTTATAAGTTAAATGGTTTAAATTAAAATTAACTGTTGGTGAAATTTTTATTGAAGCCTTGAATTTGATTTAACAGCATTTTTGAAATGTAATGTAAGGGTATTACAGCATTTTGTAAATGTTGTAGTTGTTTTAAATGAACTAAAAAGTTAAATTGAAATAAAGGCTATTATAGCACTTTGTAATTATTATAATGGTTAAACTTAACATTTAATTTTATTTGAAATTTAAAGGAAATCTATTACAGCACTTAAACGCTGTCTTTAGTCAAATGAACTATTTTAAACTATAACTTTACTAGCATTTTTAAGTGCTGCGGAAACTATATTTTTGTTGCTTTAATAACTTTTATGGAAAAAATAATCTTTGGAAAAATGATAAAATTTTGGAAATTAAATGTTAAATTTCTAAATATAATGAAGAGACATTTATATGGCTTTAAATGGAAGGATTTAAGTTTTGGAAATTTAATATTTAATTAATAAATATAAGGAATTGACTTTAAATGATTTAAATGCAGAGATTTAATTTTTGATATAAAATTTTTTGAAACGTAAGTTTGAAATGGAAATTAATTCCTAAATAAAATGAAGGGATTTAAAAGTTATTTAAATGAATAAAAATGAATGATGTTTTGAATAATATTTGACATTTTGATATTTTGAAAGGATATTTTATTTCTGATTTATTTAATTTATTTGATAAATGAATATTTGAAGTATATATCATTTGAGTTTATTTAAATGATATTGGATTTATGAAACGTGGAATATTCAAACCTTGAAATATACTAAAGATTGAATATTGTATTTTGTGGAATAAACCTATATTTAAATTTGATAAAATTTGAAATGGTTTGTTAGTAAACTGAATTTTAATTGAAAATGATGGTTTGAATTAAATTAAATTGAAATTGAAATTTGGGTTTAATTTAATAAATTTGTAAATGTATAGAATTAAAGGATGATTGCAAATGTATGATTTCAAATTGTTCTAATTTTTAAAGTGTAATGATTTCAATGTTTGTTTTCGAAAGAGTTATAACTTTGAAAGTATAAACTATTTTGAAAAGTGAATATATG
Organism: Allium cepa; assembly: GCA_030765085.1. NCBI lineage: Eukaryota > Viridiplantae > Streptophyta > Magnoliopsida > Asparagales > Amaryllidaceae > Allium > Allium cepa. Next base: position 695,040,496 of record CM060934.1, read on the forward strand.
TTTGGAATGGAAATGATATTCTTTTTGAAAAAAATATAGTTTTGAAATAAAAATGATTTTGGGTTTTCGAAGTATAAACTATCTTTGAAATGATATTTTGATATTAAAATGATTTGTAGTGAAGTTTTTAAAGGATATGATATTTCGATATATTGAAATGATATAAAAAGGAAGTTTTGAAAGGATATGCTATTTTGATATATTGAAATGGTTTAGAAATGATTTAATCTTTATTTTGATAAAGATTTGGATTTGAAATGATATTCTATTTTGAAGTATAAAATATTATATTTTAAAATTATAACCATGGGTTATAATAACGATTGGTTGTTAAAGAGACCGGGATCGGATATCTGGCATACTCTCTGTCGATACCGAAAACCACTTTAACAACTGTGTACACGATGAAGATTCCAGAATGAAGTAGGATGGTGGCGACGTTCTTGAGGTATATTACGTGGACCCAACTTCCGTGAGTTGGCATAAGGTGGCTAAAACAAGAGCGATCTCAGGCCAAGTGAGGTCATTCCTCCGATCGGACACATTCCTTCGATACTATACTCTTACTGGTGATTGATTAGATGGCCATCCTCCGATTTTGATATGGGAGTGTGTTCCGAGGTGGGTGTATGTGGCTGCTGCGTTACCACCAGCCTGTGTGCGTAATTGGTATATCTACCCTGGCATTGCCTTGTGTGTCGTGTCATCTACCATACCGAGCCTTTACTACGAGTTTGTTTTTCTCTCGTAGCCCGTGTGGTATCCTCTGACAGTCACCCGGTGTGGAGATGTCATGATATTGGATGGACTGCTGGGACTATTATGTGTGAAGGGTGATATGGGTAGTCCGGAACGCTATTTAAAAGTAAGTTTATTTTACTGTAGACATTATTATAATAGCGAAATATTACTATATAGTAAATAGTTTAACGGATCCTTAAAGGATGGGCGGTCATAGGCATCCTTTAAGTTACTTGTACCTTATTACAGTTCACTTGAGTTGGTTTACATTATATAAATATATATTGTCCTGACTCGAGTGTTTGTATTTTTATTTATGCTCGGGTCAGCCTGAGTTATTCACAGATTCAGATTCCACTTTCTAGAGATTGGAATCGCTGGAGATTATCTGCTTATCTAGTTTTATCTATTTCAGTTCTGTTGTTCTATTCAGCTTGTACTTGGTTATCATCTTGAGACTTCTGTTGTACTTTATTTACTCTGTTGTATTTTATTTAACTCTGATATATTTACATAGTAGCTTCATGAACTACTATCTCTTTTACTTCCGCTGCATTTCTTACTCTGTGTCTGTGTTCTGTGATTATTATTTACATTATGTTTTGAGATTTGCCAAATTTTATTTACAACGCGGTATTTTGAGCAATTCAAGTTTGACATGTGCGGATGCGAATGATTGAAAATATCGGGTCGTTATAACAACTCAAACCGCTCTCCTAAAAGATAATGTCTCCATGACTTAAGCGCAAAGATAATAGCTGCCAACTCAAGATCATAGGTAGGGTAATTTCACTCCTGGACTTTCAACTATCGACTAACATAGCTCACCACTCTCCTCTCCCGCGTCAACATTGCACCCAACCCTATACCACAAGCATCGGTATATACTATGTATGCCTTAGTACCATCGGGTAATACTAGAACAGGTGCAGCCATCAATGCCTCCTTCAGTTTGATAAAAGAATACCCGCACTTCGCGTCCTATGAGAAAACCAAATTCTTCTTGGTGAGGCGGATTAGAGAGGCAGAGATTTTAGTAAAGTCCTTAATGAACTTCCTATACTAGCCCGCTAAACCAAGGAGACTCCTTACTTCCATGGAATTCTTCGTCATATGCCAATCCTGTATTGTAGCAACTTTACTAGCATCGACCGCCACCCACGCTCCGAGATAACTTATCCCAAAAAGCATACCTCTTCATGCCAAAAGTAGAACTTATGAAACTTAGCCTTTAACGTTTGCTCACGGTGTGTATTTAGAACTTCTTTTAAATGCACCCTGTGCTCCTCTTTGCTCCTCGAATAGACTAGAATGTCGTCCATAAATACCACCATGAACTTATTAAGCAACTCTTTGAAAACTCGGCTCATCAAATCAACAAAGTAGATGAGTGCATTGATCAGTTTGAAGGGCATGACTAACCAATCATAAAGTTCATCTGGTGTACAAAAAGTGGTCTTCTGAATACTGTCCTCGGCTTCATGTAATTGATGGGATCCGGTAGCCAAGTCAAACCGGGAGAACACCTTCGCTCCAACCAACTGGTCTAAGAGATCGTCTATGCGGAACAATAGGTAACGATTCTTCTTTATTTGCTTTTCAACTCTCTATAATCAACAACAAAGCCTCGGGGAACCATCTGCATTAATGGCAAGGAAAATTGGTGCTCCCCATGCTGAAATGCTCCTCCTAATAAAGCCCTTCTCCACTAGCTCACTCAATTTCTTGTTCAGCTCGCGTCTCTCCGTAGGAGATATATGCCTCAAGGGTAAGGCAACCGGTCTAGCGTTCTCCTCTACATAAATTCAAATTTCGATCTCTCTCCAGGGCAGGAGACTAGTAACCTCAGAAAAGGCATCTGGATAGTCTCTGACTACTGGCACTAAATCTAACACATTATGTGATAGGTCTAATGAACAAAGGCAACTCAACATAACCGAACACCTGGTGTAACACCCCCTCTTTATACACATACTATCCAAAAGTAGTACTAGGTAATACTATCAGGTAATATGGTGAATTATGTCGTATGGAGTACACATTTGAGTATTCCCTTGGGCTAGCACTGGCATGTATCTCAAATATCATAAACAACTCACCTATACATACATAGCGCTCGCACAAAGCAACAAACACGTACACATCCAGGATAGAGTAACACACAATATAAAATAGATCATGGAGAACACGGAGTCATCCATGCAGTGATAATATATAGTAATAAATATACACGAGTCTAAATTGGTCTACAAAATTGTCATATACCCACTATCATCAAAACTATGCTCATAAAAGATTATCCATCTCTAAGTAAAGTCGATCAACACATCAAATAGGCATATAATCAAGTGGGTGAAACAACCATAGTCTAACTACCATTAAATATAAAACTCATCAACACTACAGGATATGCTCTTTTAAATGTCCAAGATTATCTCTCGAATAATCTTAAAATAGACATAGCCAAGGTCCGCCTCATTCAATAAATGTATATAACCCATAACAATCACCAAAATCAAACATACACAAAATATAAATATGTCATACCCCTCGACAGCCAAGTCATCTCTCAGATAACCCTGGAAAAATAGGTACAGGGTCCAACTCTATACTCTCATTATCTCTAGCTATCCTTGATAGTTGTATAATCGATGTGTATGGAGTTAAACAACTGTATAAACTCTTGGTCTATTAAATAACCCAAGAGATCGATAGCCACATAATAATCATCGAGACCTTCAACCTTATAGTAATCGACTTTGCTCTTAGCCAATAGAATAATTATACGGTCTCTCAGACCTTTACTAGTCCATTCGACTCTTTATATTATGGATAAACATCGAGACTCTTAGTCTTATGTGTTCTCAACATCATACATATCTATTTTGATATCGGTCTCGACAAATAATCGGATCGACTCTTAGTAGTAAACATAATGTTCTCATATAGGTGAATAAGTAGGTGTCTATAGCATCTCATGCTATCTCATCAATAAGAATAACCAGACGGGAGACTGACAGCTCTCATCCTGTTGCAGGAGGCTTCCTCACATGCTCTCAGCACTACTCCTACAGTCTTAGTTAACTCGACGGCCATCGTGACCTAATATCCATCATCGTGACCTAATATCCATTAAGTACAAGACTATGCTATGTATTGGTCATGACATTGCAAGTGCTTCTAATGGTAACGGATTGCTGGCCTAAGTGACACAGGGGTAGTGCTCTCAACCATATATAATAACAAGTATTCCACATATTCGGAGAGCGACCCCGCAATCAGGCCGCTAAGATGGATACTAGCCAATCTAGTTTACTCTCCAATGTGCAATATGAGTATACAAAATTAATAGACATTCTTACAGCTCACAGCTTGCACACTCTCTACGTGCATCACCATGAATATAATACCCCGCATACTCGACCCTGTTAGAGTGACGTTTACTTACAGAAAGTAATCGAACAAATATCAGCTCAGGTGTCTCATACCACCTGGTGTTACTCGCTCGTTTACTCAATGCTCGTAAATTACACTCATCATTGCATAATTATTCTATATGACAAGTCCAAAGAATAATCGAAGAAATATCACCGAAAATTCCATACTAGACGATATTATAACTTTGTTTATTCTAATTCCTTGTTACGTAAAAATATAAATCATTCAAAACATACAATTCTATTACTTATTGATTTGGAAGGGGTCTTATTATAAAATACACCTTTCCAAAAAATTTGATATTGTTTCAAATGTAAATATTCAACTTAAATAAAATTAAATTCTAAGTTCTCATTCGTTCCTCAATCCATTTATAATTTTGAAAATATTATATGCAAAACTCTTATTTAATCACGAGGAAGTATATATAGTAAACTTTCGTTTAATTTCAAATCACTTAAACTCCTTTTAAAACAATTTAAACACTTTGAAATTCTTCTAAATACTTTGAAAATAACAATACCAAAGGTGTTTTATAATAATTTCCTTTAAACAACACATTCAAATAATCTAATTTCTATGGATTTTTCTACTTCAAAGAATTTCTCAAAGCCATAATATGATGTCCCAAAGCCAATGTGTTTAAAACCTACATTTTCATTTCAAATCCTTCAAAACTACTATTGTTGAAAATAATTTATCAAATTAAAATTATATCTTGTATATTACATTCCAAATACTTGATATTATAACATCAATTTATATGATTAGATTATACACCAAAATCCCTAAAGTATCCCTCCAAAATAATTCAATTCCTTTTATACAAAAATAGTCAATCACAATAAAATACATTGCCTCCAAAAATTCACTTAACAATAAATTTCATAAACGATAATCTCCATTCAATAAATAAATTGTATTCAACTGTCTTATTACTTCAAAATACTATTTACAAATTTACAAATTTATTAAATTCAAATGGAATCAACAAATCACTTTCAAAATATCAATTTTACTTACCCTTTTAATAAAAATTATTTAAATATTTTTATAGTAAAAAATAAATGATCAAAAATATAAGTTTATGAAAATTCACTTATTGATAAAATCCCAAAATTCATTATTCCTAAATAATTTCTATTCATAGAATCCTCAAAATAATTAACTTAAATAATCAAATCTATGGGATTATTACTTTCTAAATAATTAATATTCTAACAATTCTCCAAATTATTCCTACTTCTATACATATTTTTTCTATTAATAATAATACTTTTAATATTGTATTACAACTTGTTCAAAAAATCACTATTTTTATTTTAAAAGATCTATTTCATTCAAAGCTTCATATTTCCTTTCATTTATACCCTTCCGATCAATTGCAAGTGTCATTCCAGCTGTTGGTAAGTATCTACCAATTATATAACCAATATGTAATTGATAAACTCTAAACACTAAACCAATTTATTCCATCACAAGAAACCATTGACGTACATCACAACATTCAACTAAATCCATCCATATCAATCAATGATTCTTTATCAAACAATCCTTCGAAATAGAATAAAGGAAACAAGAAATTAGATAATAAACAATAATTGTGAGTTATTGAAGAACTCACCAAAAACCGAAGCATTCATCCTACCAACATCTATCAACAACCACGTAGCAAATCCCCTATCTCAGCCCTTCACCGTCGTCATCTCCAACATGACTTAAAGCTCGCAAGTGTCGTTCCTTCCCTGGATACCAAAGTCGAATGCTTCATCTACCATCAACGTGATTTGTAGTTGCTTCCAAGATGTCAGAAATCACTCGACCTCCCCCACTTCGCAGCAGCTCAGGTCGAAACCAACACCTCGATGTGACCAAAGCAACGAGGCTACCCCTTACAACGTTGTAGATCTACCTCACCTAGGGACATCGACGTAGTGGCTATTTCCAATTTTCCCACAAATTTCTTTTTTTCTTTTAACATGGAAGCGCATATTGATTTTTGGGCAAATCTGGTAGGGGTTGGGTTTCATGTAGTAAAGGAAAAGGTAGTGAGAGTCTAGAATGGATTAGAATAAGGGAAGTGAGTTTTGGGCTTTGGCTTAATTTGCTTGGGCGCCATTTAATTCAATTTAAATTTTAACTGATTTTATTTTCATTAAATTTAAATTTGATCCTTAAAATTTATATACGAATATATTTCAATCCAACTTAAATTAATTTACACTTTCAAAAATATTTTATATTCAATCTAAAACATTTTATTCAATTTTAAATAAATTATCCAAAAAAATTTATTAATCTTATTCAATTTATTCAATTTATCAAATCAAAATCTTTTGTTAAATAATTTAAATAACTAAAAATTCATTTTCCAAAAGATTAATCATCAAATATCGGATTCGAACAATTTTATTTATTTATACGATATAGAAAGCAACTCGAGATTGAGATAAACCTCTAGACTGCGCCCACTACAAGTACCTAACCTAACAACCTTCCTATCACAATCTAGGATCACCCCATACATTGTCATCCAATCCATGCCCAAAATTAAATAAAACCCAAAAAATCCTAAGACAAAAATATCGCAATCAAACTCGACCCCCAAAATAAACAATTTCAAATCCATACATATCATGGACAAATAAGTCGATCCTCCAACAGGAATGTGATGTCCTAGTGTCAAATAAGGTACGAATGGATAAATCGGATAGAGTTAACACACATTCAATCACGACCTTCTTCCTCTTGTCCGCTACTGGAGGCGCAGTCGAGTTAGAAACAACGTCCAGTGCGTAAGCTGCTACCACCTAGGTAGAGGCTTCTGTGGTGCTAGACACTCCCTTCTCATGTTCCCCCCAATTGATTGCAATTGTAACACTTGACCTTTGAGATGTCTGTCTTGCATTCCTTAGCAAAATGCTCCTTCTTACCACATCTCCTACACCACATATCCTGCTTCTTAATCTTTCCGTTGGTTCCTCCTCTGCCCTTGTGCTGATTCTGCTATGGCGCCTTCCATCCTGAATTTTGGTTTCTTCCTTCACTTCCTCCTTGGAGAAGGTATTCAACAAAGCCATCTCCACCAAACCCTCATAGGTCGCATGTATGAGAATATGACTAAGAGTCAAATCTTGAAGACGTTTATTCAACCCTTTAGAAAATTTATAAGCTTTCTTGTGAGGGGTATTTATAAGCTCCATCCTAAACCTAGCCAACTCATTGAACTGGTTAACATACTCTTCCATCGACATTTCTCCCTGCTGTAACTATACTCCCTCCTTGCTTTGGAAAGAAACGTCATCACAAAATGTCTCCTAAATTCCCCTAAATGATCTCTCCTTCATCGGTCTCGCCACTACTACAACCCACTAATTCAAGGCCTCTCCTTGTAAATCCAAGTAGCAAGCTCTTTCCTCACCTCGTCAGCAAGACCCACCAATCAAAAAATCCTCACATAAGTGTAGATCCACGCCCTCGAATCCACATATGACTCTGTCCCTATATACGGCTTCCTTCCTAGACTGGTAAATTCCTTACATAGCTTGGCGAAATCAGCTGTAGGTGGTCAAGCAGGAATTGCACCTGGCATACGCTCTATGGGTCCCCTATTAGGCTTAAGCTTGGATTGTCCTCTTGCTTGTAGATATCAATGGAACCAAATCGGGACGTTCACATCCGGAATCTCAACTGCGTCGCCAGAGTCCCCCGAATTGCTCATCCTTTCTATCTATGATTTTAGGAATTTATTAGCATCATTTCCACAGATAGTATTGGCAAGAATAAGGGAAAGATTTATTTGCAACGAACTTTTATAAAACTTTTGAAAACCCTTTATTTATACATACACATACACATACACACACGCTCACTTTAGAAACCCATTTTGAAAACCTATATGAAAACCCTTTTTTGGAACTTTTTTTTTTCAAAACCTTTTCAATTATGTTTTCTCAATATGTATCTAGTTCCTAAGGAATTTTTAGAACCAAGACTCTAATACCAAGTGTTACAACCTAGACCTCCCAACACACCGATCCAAAGCCTAGAATGACTTTCGAATTCGTGTCGGTGCCAAGAAGTACGAGCTGTCGTGTTTTTAAAACAATTATATGGACATTCTACACTTTCAGATCTCATAGCGGAAGGCAACTAAATATAATACAACAAATAACTATTTCAGAAAATATCTCAAAATATGGTCTCAAAAATAGTACGTAGTCAAATCCAAAGTACACGGAAATATTGTACATAGTTTGATAAATACTAAGTACTGAATACGATAATAGTTACATGGAGAGTAGTATATGTTGAATATGCGCTTTGCGCTTATATGATTTTTGTTTGATGATAATAAACATATATACATTCATTTAAATGTATTTGGTAATGTACTATTTTGTTTTTCACAGATTAAATAAATATTTGTTGAATAAAATTAAATAACACAGAATTTGAATTCAAACGAATATTTTATTCAAACTAATATTTATTACAACTTTGAATAGTACAATTTCAAACTCCCACTATAACTATACAACTTTGATCACATTTCATATTTACAGTTCACCTCACTACATATCACTCACACTCGTATTTATCTTCAATTTCCTTCCAGTTTGAATCCAGCATCTGAGCAATCTGCAAAAATATTCACTAACGCAGTAAAATTGAAAAAGAAATATTCTTGCAATTCAAAAATAAAAGATGATTTTGAAAACATTGTTTGCCTCAGTTATTTGGGTTGTTCGTCATCATTTTTGATTGTATCTGTGCATATCAGCATTTTTATCAGGGACAGGTTGTACATAAGTGGCTGCAGTACACACGTATACATTTGTACATGTGTGCACTGCCCCGCCAACTCGTGTGCACAAATCAAACAAAAGCACTGCAACAATTCAGCACAAGGTCAAACCCAAATAACACACGGGTTCAACTCAAGGCAACTTGAAGAATACAAGGACAAATAATCAAACTGCAACAAAACTCAATGAAAGTTCAAGTCAGATCAAACAACATGGACTGTACAAAATTCAAGACAGCACCAAAGACTCACCAGTGGCACAAGACCATCAAACAAAACCAGAAACATGATCAACTCAGCAATGAATTTAACCAGAGTACAACTACTAAAGCTCAAGTATACCACAATATCAACAAACCCAAATGTCCAGACCAGAATGCAACATGGCCAAGATGAAATACCAGAGATGACAAATCATGCTCAACAAGAACACTTGCAACAGTGGTGATACAGTGGCACATGATTATCAAGGGTATACATGATGAAGCAACAGAGTAACCAAAATCATCAATGCAATACATAGCAAATGCTACCATGACTCGAGTGAATGCTACAACAACGAAGACCAAGGCTACAATGTGCATAGATATGCAAACAAAACAAGCTACAATGAATGCATCAATAAACCAGTTACAACAATGCATCAGTGAGCAACACAACAACATGAATACAGATTCAAGCTAATCCTAACAGCATGAATCGAGCTCATTAAAGGCCGCAACAGAATACATCAACAGCAAGGGACGAAAAACCAAGTGCATCACTGGCCCAACAACAAAGACAACAGCCAGTCCAATGAACAAAGACCAAATGCACAATGTCACAGCAAACTGGCACCAACTAGAAGATCAACTCGAAGTAATTGACCACAAACAATAATTTAGCTCGAAGAAGTGACAGTAGACAAGTCGAAGAATAACAATGCAGACGCAAATTATCAACGCAGTATAAAAATGAAAAAAGTGCGTATCTTTGAAATGGCCAGAGACGAAATGATTCAAAGCCAAAAGCCAGCAGTAAAAATTTCACGAAATCAACATAGTCAAAGCAAATCAACGCAGTGATAAAAATTTCAAGTAAGTATGAAGTATTGACGAAGTCAAAAATCAACACCGTGATGAGCACGGCAATTCAAATGTCACAAACTAAAGTCAGATTCAAACTGTGGTAGCAAATGTAATTGACCAAGTCACGAATCAACAACGTGACCATCAAGCAACGATAATACGAAATTGACAAAGTCAAATAAATCATCATCGTTCAACAGATATCAGAGGGCCGATAGCATAAAATTGAAGAAATCAGATTAACGAGATTTCAGGAAATTGACTCCTATAAAAACCCTAATCATCATCGGCAATTATCCCATCGAATTCCAGAAAGCAAAAATCAATAAAGCAAAAAGCAAATAATACCGATTCAAGGAGAGAATTTGATCAACGAAGCAGCCGAAGTGAGCAACAATCGATCAACAGTACACGCGAAGAATCATTGAATCAATCAACAAATTATCGGCACTTCGAAAGCCCTAATTTGATCAAGGACGAAGCCCTAAAAAGGAACGGCCGCCATTACGAACGAAGAAATAAAAGAGACGGGTCGAATAGTAAAGGAGGCCGGCCTATTTTCTAAAGGAGTTTGTTTTAAGGGGCTTTAAATTTATAATTAGGGTTTAATTTTAATTGTTTTTTAAATTTATATTTTAAACTGTTTAATTTTTCTAGTCGTGTGACTAGGGTACAAACTACGTGTTGTAGTTTGGGAATTCGCAACTCGGTGGTTAAGTTGTGGCCAGGGTTTTGAGCGTAGAGTTAAGATAGTCAATAGCGGGTATAGCGAGTTTACGTGTGTAAGCGAGGGACTTTCTAATTTCTAGTAGAAACCTTGGAGGCAGCACGTAGGCAGGGTTTTGCCGAAGCTGGGTAAATTCTGTGTAGTTCTGTTCCGTATTTTATTATTCTGCTATTTATTTCCATGCTGGTAATATTCTGTGATCTGAGTTAATATTAGTTTATAAGCTTCCGTAATTAATTTTTATAATTAACACTATCATCCTATTCACCCCCTCTCTAGGGTGAAATCGATCCTACAAGTGGTATCGGAGCTAGGAATAGAAGTCAACATTTGTTTTAAAAATTCAATTTTTTGAAAAAATCAATTTTTGTTTTAAAAATTTGAATTTTTAAAATGGCTTCTTTTAATAATGCTTTTGCAGAGGGTCAGTCGATAGTTAGACCACTAATGTTCAATGGTGAATATACTTTTTGGAAAAATAGGATGAAAATTTTTCTGAAAACCATTGACGCTTGGGATATTGTTGAGACAGGTTACAGAACTCCAACTATAACTGTAGATAATCAGGAAATAGAGAAACCAAAGGAACAATGGACAAAACTAGAAAATAAATTACAGAATACTAATGCCAAAGCTATGAATTCTATTATCTGTTCATTAGATCAATTTGAATTTAATCGTGTCTCACATTGTCTAACTGCGCAGGAAATATGGCACATACTAGAAGTGACTCACGAAGGAACATCTCAAGTCAAAGAATCTCGCCTTGCCATGCTAAGCAGCGAATACGAGAACTTTACAATGGCGAAGGAAGAAAATGTCAAAGAGATGTACGGACGACTTTCTAATATCGTATACAAATCAAAAGCTCTCGGAAAAACATACACCGAATTGGAAATAGTCCGGAAAATCCTCAGAGTCCTTCCACGAAGCTTTGAAGCGAAAGTAACTGCCATTCAAGAATCGAAAGATTTAAAACAACTCAAAGTTGAAGAACTCATCGGAAATCTCACCACATATGAGCTAGAGATAAAATTCAAAGAAGAGCGTGAAGGAGGAGATACTCGAAAGAAATCGATAGCTCTCAAAGGAACAACCAAAAGTGATGATGATAACGATGATGATGATGATGGAGCAGCAGAGCTGGCACTACTAATAAAGAAATTCAAAAGGTGGAATTGCAAATACGGAAATCCAGCTCGAAATCATGAATTGAAAAGCAGAATAGGCAAAGCACTAGACAACCCAGAAGAATAGAAAATCATCTGTTACAAATGCAACAAACCCGGTCATATCAAGCCACAATGTCCTCAAAAATGATCAAACCAAGGAAAGAAACTAAAGAAGAAAAGCTTTGCGGCTACTTGGGATGAAACCGACGAAGATGAAAGTGATAGCACCGAGAGTGAGAGTGAAAAAGCAAACATGTGCCTTCATGGTGAAGTTACAGACAGTGATGACGATGAGCCAAGCGAGGTATCAAAACTCACTCATTCTGAATTACTTATTTATTTCCATGAAGTAAATGGCTGTTATGAACGACTTAGGGAAAAATACGCCAAACTTGAATCTCAAAAGGATACTTTGATAGAATGTAATAAACAACTTGATCAATTAGTTAAGAACTATCAAAGTAGGATCCCTAAGTGTGATAAGTGTCCAACATTCGAAGAAGAAATTAAAAAATCAAAAATCAATATAAAATCACTTGAAAATGAAATTCTGATTTTAAAAGAGAATGAAAATACTAGGAGAGAGAATTCGATTAAAAAGTGCACACAATTGTTAAACGAAAATGAATCTCTCAAAACACAATTCCAACAATTGTCAACGACTTTAGATAAATTTTCAAAAAGTGAAAAATCATTGAATATGCTATTAGGAAAGCAAACTGTTAATACGGTTAGATAAGGACTTGGATATAGTAAATCGAAAACTATTGAAAGCAATATTAATCATAATTCTATGTGCACAATTTGTAGAAAATATGGACACAATCACAATAATTGTTGGTATAGACCCAAACATGTGAAAACTATACCGATTTGGGTTCCAAAAGGCACAAATACAAAAACTCTCAAAGTTAAACAAATTTGGGTGCCAAAGGGAACAATTATAAATAGTTTTGGGTCTCCACAAAATTATCGTTCTAAATATTTTGCCACTAACAATCATGGACCTATAAAGACAAATAGGTCACTAAACTCTCTTCTCGTGTAGGTATGCTGGCAGGCTAAGGAACAACAGCAATGGTACTTGGATTCTGGCTGTTCCAGGCACATGACAGGCGATAAATCGAAGTTCCTTAGCCTAGAAAAGTACAAAGGTGGCAGAGTCACAATGGGGAACAATGACAAGTGTAAAATTGTCGGTAAAGGTAAAGTAGGTAACAATACATTTACCTTGAATGGCGTACTATATGTTGAAAATCTGCACCACAATTTGATATCAATCAGCCAGCTATGTGATAAAGGTATGAATGTTATCTTCGATTCTGACTTGTGCAAAATTGTTGACAAATCATCAAAAGAAATCTTATTTTCAAGAAAAAGGAAAGGTAATATATATTCTCTATCTTTTGATGATCTCACCCTCTTTAAATGTTTAGTAGCTAAGGATATAGAAGTGAATTTATGGCATAGACGTTTAGGGCATGCTAGTATGAACTTATTAAACAAATTAAAAAGGAAAAGTTTGGTAAGAGGGTTGCCATCACATGAGTTTGAAACAGAAAACATTTGTAAAGCATGTACTTTGGGTAAACTTTAAAAATCATCGTTTCATGCCAAAAACAATGTAAGCACTTCTAGAGTTCTTGAACTAGTTCATATGGATCTATTCGGACCTAATGACATTGCTAGCTTAGGAGGTAAGAAATATTGCTTTGTGTTAGTTGATGATTACTCAAGATATACATGGGTATATTTCTTGGCTAAAAAATCAGAAACTTTTTCAAACTTCACAAAATTCGCAAAATTTGTGCAAAATGAAAAAGAAGTCTCTATTGTTTTGTTAAGAAGTGATCATGGTGGAGAATTTGAAAATTATGAATTTGAAACTTTCTGTGATGAAAACGGAATCAAACATGAGTTCTCTGCACCACGTACTCCACAACAAAATGGGGTAGTTGAGAGAAAGAATCGAACTTTGCAAGAATTGGCTAGTACTATGTTAAATGAATATGAACTACCTCTGCATCTCTGGGCAGAAGCAGTAAATACAGCATGTTATGTAATGAATAGAGTTATGATTAGACCGATTCTTAACAAAACCCCCTATGAGCTATGGTTCAACAATAAACCAAACATCGCTTACTTCAAAGTGTTTGGATGTCCTTGCTATATTCTTAATACAGGTGATCAGTTAGGAAAATTTGAAGCAAAGGCTGATGAAGGCATCTTCATAGGTTACTCTTCGAGAAGCAAAGCTTATAGAGTCTACAACAAAAAGACTAAAACAATCGTGGAGTCAATCAATGTGAAATTTGATGAAGGCATTGATGATCAGGAAACATCCAAAAGCAACGTTGAAGAGGAGAAAGAAAAAGATGAGCTTGAAAAACCAAATGAAACTGCTGATGCTAGAGAAACTACCACAATTCAAGAAGTCCGAAGAAATCTGGATCCAGAAAAACTGAAATACAAAACAGATCATCCAGCAGAATTGGTAATTGGAAATCCTATAGCAGGTATACAAACTCGTTCATCCTTTAAAAATCTATGTGATCTGTGCTTATATAGTGGATTTATTTCAGAAATAGAACCAAATAACATAGATTCAGCCCTTAATGATGAAAACTGGTTCATGGCCATGCAAGAAGAGCTAAATTAGTTTGAACGAAATAATGTTTGGAGTCTAGCACCTAGACCTAAGGATTATCCAGTTATAGGAACAAAATGGATTTTTAAAAATAAATATGATGAATCTGGAAATGTAATTAGAAATAAAGCTAGACTAGTTGCTAAAGGATACAATCAAATTGAAGGAGTTGACTTTGATGAAACTTTTGCACCTATAGCTAGACTAGAATCAATTAGAATATTATTAGCTTTTGCTTGTTACAAAGGATTTAAACTAAGACAAATGGACATTAAGGGTGCTTTTCTTAACGGAATTTTAAAAGAAGATGTGTTTGTTGAACAACCAGAAGGTTTTGAAAGTCATGAATATCCAAACCTTGTATACAAACTGAAAAAGGCATTATATGGATTAAAACAAGCTCCCAGAGCTTGGTATGAATGTCTTAGTTCTTATCTCCTTGAAAATGGGTTCAAAAAGGGATGTGTAGACACCACACTATTTCCGTTGCATGAAAACGATGATCTTTTGATTGTTCAAATATATGTTGATGACATCATTTATGGTGCTACTAACAAGTTATTGTATGAGAAATTTGAAAAAGTCATGCAGGCAAAATTTGAAATGAGCATGGTTGGAGAGTTAAAATTATTTTTAGGATTTCAAATCCAACAAAGCGATAAAGGCACATTCATTTCTCAAACAAAATATATTAGGGAACTTGTCAACAAATTTGGATTGAAAGATGCTAAACCAGCAAGAACTCCCATGAGTACAACACTTAAACTTGACAAGGATGAAAAAGGTAAGACAGTTGATCAAAAGCAGTACAGAGGTATGATTGGATCACTCCTTTATCTTACCGCCTCTAGACCTGACATCATGTTTTCTGTCTGCTTATGTGCACGTTTTCAATCTAACCCAAAAGAATCTCATTTAAAAGCTGTTAAAATAATTATAAGATATTTGTTGCACACCCCACGGTTTGGTCTTTGGTATCCATCAAACGATAATTTTGAATTGAAAGGTTTTTCAGATGCTGATTATGCTGGAAATTTAGTTGATAGAAAAAGTACTAGTGGAGCATGTTTTATGTTAGGACATTCATTAGTTGCATGGTCGAGTAGAAAACAGAATTGTATTGCATTATCCACAACAGAGGCAGAGTATATTGCTTTGAGTGGTTGCTCTGCTCAAATCTTATGGATGATACAAACTTTGCATGACTATGGCCTAAATTTTAAACGTGTACCACTAATGTGTGATAGCAAAAGCGCAATCGATCTCACAAATAATCCTGTACATCACTCACGAACAAAACATATAGATGTTAGACATCATTTTATTAGAGATCATATTTCCAAAGAAAATATCTGCATAAATTTTATTTCAACTGATTCTCAATTGGCAGACATTTTTACAAAACCCCTACCAGAAAATAGTTTTTGTAAACTACGACTCAGCTTAGGTGTTTTAGAAATTTGCTGAATATTTAACATTTTTTTTCTCCCTACAAATCATCGAAGAGATAAATAGTGATTGAAAAAGTGATGAGTATTGATATTTATCATATATTATTACTCGAGATAGTATAATTAGTAAATTTTTCAAATTAAACAAGAGTCATAAAACTTTTGTTGGTAAAAATTCCATGACCATCTCTATTTCTATCATATTTCAAACAACCATCACTCATCAAAATTCAATATAGTTTGTCGATATGTGGTATTTTAAACAGGAATCATTCGTTTTTTTACTTTTAAATAAATAATAAAATAATAATAATAATAATAAATAATTACCAATGTATTTACTCTCATTTAAAAGTCCTCACGGTTATGCATGGGTGAATTACTTGAAATTTGTTATGTGCTTCCATGCTCATTTAAAAGTCCTCACGGTTATGCATGTATGGAACGCATATCAAAAGTTGATTTTTAAAATAAACAAGTTGATTCTAATCCCATTTAAAAGTCCTCACGGTTATGCGTGGTTAGAAGATACTTAAATTCATTTTTTTTGAAATAATAATAATAAAATTGGAATACTACTAATCTCATTTAAAAGTCCTAACGGTTATGCATGGTTTGTAGATATTCAAATTCCTGATATAAATATACCACAAATAGACATAACTATATAGTTTTATATGATGACAACATTTCCATCACTCTAAAAGTGGAATATGCGCCTAACAAAATATTTATGATTTTTTGTTTGATTTTTTTTAAATTTAATATTTATATTCGATTGAGTCTTAATATTAGATCAATATCGATCACTTTGTCTCTATTTTCCCTAACACTATTATTCTTTTGCTGATAACAAAAGGGGGAGAGAAAAGTTAAGATTTTAGCAAATAAAATTCATATATTTGCATATGCATATAGATTCATTTGCATATTTTTATTCTCAATGCATATATGTAGGGGGAGTATTGTATAGATAGGAAGCATTTAAATAGGGGGAGCAAATTGAACGATCAAATACATTTAATACATTCAAAATCTTAAATATATGTTTGTTATCATCAAAAGGGAGAGATTGTTGAATATGCGCTTTGAGCTTATATGATTTTTGTTTGATGATAATAAACATATATACATTCATTTAAATGTATTTGGGTAATGTACTATTTTGTTTTTCACAGATTAAATAAATATTTGTTGAATAAAATTAAATAACACAGAATTTGAATTCAAACGAATATTTATTACAACTTTGAATAGTACAATTTCAAACTCCCACTATAACTATACAACTTTGATCACATTTCATATTTACAGTTCACCTCACTACATATCACTCACACTCGTATTTATCTTCAATTTCCTTCCAGTTTGAATCCAGCATCTGAGCAATCTGCAAAAATATTCACTAACGCAGTAAAATTGAAAAAGAAATATTCTTACAATTCAAAAATAAAAGATGATTTTGAAAACATTGTTTGCCTCAGTTATTTGGGTTGTTCGTCATCATTTTTGATTGTATCTGTGCATATCAGCATTTTTATCAGGGACAGGTTGTACATAAGTGGCTGCAGTACACACGTATACATTTGTACACGTGTGCACTGCCCCGCCAACTCGTGTGCACAAATCAAACAAAAGCACTGCTAACAATTCAGCATAAGGTCAAACCCAAATAACACACGGGTTCAACTCAAGGCAACTTGAAGAATACAAGTACAAATAATCAAACTGCAACAAAACTCAATGAAAGTTCAAGTCAGATCAAACAACATGGACTGTACAAAATTCAAGACAGCACCAAAGACTCACCAGTGGCACAAGACCATCAAACAAAACCAGAAACATGATCAACTCAGCAATGAATTTAACCAGAGTACAACTACTAAAGCTCAAGTATACCACAATATCAACAAACCCAAATGTCCAGACCAGAATGCAACATGGCCAAGATGAAATACCAGAGATGACAAATCATGCTCAACAAGAACACTTGCAACAGTGGTGATGCAGTGGCACATGATTATCAAGGGTATACATGATGAAGCAACAGAGTAACCAAAATCATCAGTGCAATACACAGCAAATGCTACCATGACTCGAGTGAATGCTACAGCAACGAAGACCAAGGCTACAATGTGCATAGATATGCAAACAAAACAAGCTACAATGAATGCATCAATAAACCAGTTACAACAATGCATCAGTGAGCAACACAACAACATGAATACAGATTCAAGCCAATCCTAACAGCATGAATCGAGCTCATTAAAGGCCGCAACAAAATACATCAACAGCAAGGGACGAATAACCAAGTGCATCACTGACCCAACAACAAAGACAACAGCCAGTCCAATGAACAAAGACCAAATGCACAATGTCACAGCAAACTGGCACCAACTAGAAGATCAACTCGAAGTAATTGACCACAAACAACAATTTAGCTCGAAGAAGTGACAGTAGACAAGTTCGAAGAATAACAATGCAGACGCAAATTATCAACGCGGTATAAAAATGAAAAAAGTGCGTATCTTTGAAATGGCCAGAGACGAAATGATTCAAAGCCAAAAGCCAGGAGTAAAAATTTCATGAAATCAACATAGTCAAAGCAAATCAACGCAGTGATAAAAATTTCAAGTAAGTATGAAGTATTGACGAAGTCAAAAATCAACACCGTGATGAGCACCGCAATTCAAATGTCACAAATTAAAGTCAGATTCAAACCGTAGTAGCAAATGCAATTGACCAAGTCATGAATCAACAACGTGACCATCAAGCAACGATAATACAAAATTGATAAAGTCAAATAAATCATCATCGTTCAACAAATATCAGAGGGCCGATAGCATAAAATTGAAGAAATCAGATGAACGAGATTTCAGGAAATTGACTCCTATAAAAACCCTAATCATCATCGGCAATTATCCCATCGAATTCCAGAAAGAAAAAATCAATAAAGCAAAAAGCAAATAATACCGATTCAAGGAGAGAATTTGATCAACGAAGCAGCCAAAGTGAGCAACAATCGATCAACAGTACACGCGAAGAATCATTGAATCAATCAACAAATTATCGACACTTCGAAAGCCCTAATTTGATCAAGGACGAAGCCCTAAAAAGGAACGGCCGCCATTACGAACGAAGAAATAAAAGAGACGGGTCGAATAGTAAAGGAGGCCGGCCTATTTTCTAAAGGGGTTTGTTTTAAGGGGCTTTAAATTTATAATTAGGGTTTAATTTTAATTGTTTTTTAAATTTATATTTTAAACTGTTTAATTTTTCTAGTCGTGTGACTAGGGTACAAACTACGTGTTGCAGTTTGGGAATTCGCAACTTGGTGGTTGAGTTGTGGCCAGGGTTTTGAGCGTAGATTTAGGATAGTCAATAGCGGGTATAGCGAGTTTACGTGTGTAAGCGAGGGACTTTCTAATTTCTAGTAGAAACCTTGGAGGCAGCACGTAGGCAGGGTTTTGCCGAAGCTGGGTAAATTCTGTGTTGTTCTGTTTCGTATTTTATTATTCTGCTATTTATTTCCGTGCTGGTAATATTCTGTGATCTGAGTTAATGTTAGTTTATAAGCTTCCGTAATTAATTTTTATAATTAACACTATCACCCTATTCACCCCCCCTCTTGGGTGAAATCGATCCTACAGTATAAAATGATAAGCAACTTTAGAGCTAAGCCCGCCTCTCCTCATACTAATCTCGAGCCTATCACATGCTGCCTTGTTTTCTTGTGGTAGGGGAAAATGAAAGGAAAGGAGTGGGTCATACAAAAGTCTAGTGAATAAATATGTTATTTATATATGGTGATCATATATAGTTGACTTTAGTAATACTCTATGTGACCTTGAATGTCCTGCGAGTGTCCGTGAATTACTTATTTCAAATACTTAAAAGGTTTCGCTCGATACACACCTACACTACGCCTTGTATAGGCTCATATCTAGGGTCGAACAACAAAACGAACCTCAAGACAACTAATGGTTGGCTAATAGCTACTAAAACTGTTCCAACATAGGGTTTACCTACAATTCTTAACCATGTGACTAAGTTTCCCACACTAGGACTGCACATATCATATAAACCATGAGACAATATTTCCTACAACTATGACTACACGTAACCTAGTTATGCATTGAGAGGGAGCCCAAAATGCAAACTCACTGGGGTGTCTCATCGTCTTCATCCGTGTCCACCTCCCAATGGTAACTTAATGCCTCTCATTGTACCACGTTAGGAGCCATCAACATCATAACATCACGTCGCACCACCGCGAATACTAAGGAATTCCCATTAGAGCTGGCTTGCACACTCCATTAGGCATTATCTTTTGTGTTGCGCATCTAGCGTAGAGCCTTCTATGAGTGCAGTGTGCAATAGAATCCCTCCAGCCGAATACTGACCCAGTTGGATAAATAGCATTTACCCAGTCTCGCAACGTCCTAGCATCGTCAACATAAAGAACTAGCTTCCCTAATTATACTAACATACACACACACACACACACACACTACTAACTATTTTATATATAACCTGAGCCTTAGGCCAAGGTTTATACTGTGCTCTGGAAATGCCAATCGGTCGACCAATTACTGTGGACCGCTCTCGTGAGTGCGGTCGACTGGTCGTCGTCGTTTGGTGTTTTTAGTTAGCGTTTTTAATTCATTTTTGTTTCTTAATTGTTGATGTTTCCAAACATATTACCGTAAACTTGAATCCTAGATTATTATACAATAATCATAGTCATACTTAACCAAACTTATGCATACATGATTTGTAATTGTCAACACTTCCTATTCAATTTCATATTTGTAGTAAATAGGTTTAACCAAGTTTAGTAATCAATTCTTCTTAATTTAACAAAGGGTTACTTACAAATTTATCAATTTCTCAATTTACAGATTAACATCAAATCGTATTTATTATCAAATTTTAGATCTAAATAACAAGATTTCCCATTTTAACCTTTAACGATCTAAATTAAATAGGGTACAATAAAATTAGCTGTATATAAATCGCCTACTTAACATTAAAACCACTCAATTCAAATCCAACCTCTTCCCTTCGAATTATGCCTAGTATCTACTGCATTTTCTAGCTCTCCCCCTGATTTGATTTCTTCAATCTCTTTGTTTTTGTTTATTTTTGAAGAAGTTTGTGATTTGAGGAAGAGATTTGAATTTGATAGAGTTTGAACCTTTTGCTCTATTTTTTACGAAATAGGACTTTCCTTGACGTTGTATTTATAGCAGCTCAAAGTGATATGGACTGTTGATCGATGTTTGAAAAATATTCATTTAAATCTTGTACGCTAAAAATATACGATCAAATCCAGGCTATTCGGACTAGGCAAACCCTAGCCGTTGAACGACCACCGGTCGACTGATTGGTCCTAAAGTGGTCGACCGCTACATGTCGGCCTGCGACACCCCAGGGTGTTGACCGCTACATTAGTTTTTTTTGTTAATATTTTGTTGCCATTTATTTCTTTCTAAATTTACTTATTTAATTATTTTCGACTGCGAATTTTCAAATGTTTATAACTTTTCTGTATTAGCTCCGATTCCAAAAGGTTATATATGAAAATTTTCTCGAAATCGCTATGAACTCAATGGCGTAAGTTTCATAACTAGATTTAGTCGTTTGTAAAAATTCCATTTTTGCACCTGTTATATTTTAATTTGGTTATTTTATTTTAATTTTCTGCTTAAATTTTCGAGTTGTTATAGGTCAACATGCGATGTTTCTAGATATAGTGTCAACAGGTGAGTACGTTTTTAACATGCGGAAGCATAAGATTTATCAATGTGCGATGGCACATGACTTTGAAAGGAATGATAACTATTTTTATAACACCTAGAAGGCTTTTAACTCAATGTTAGGCTAAGTTTTACCTAAACAAAAAGGATGATCTTATTCGGTATTTTTATAAGTTTTCAAAGGAAAGAACGAAAGTTTTTGCCATTTTTTAGGAATTATTAATGAAGGATATTATTGCTTTTAATAAGTAATTTTGTGTATAAATTGGATATCACGTGAACATATATTTGAACAGTTACTAATGAGTTATATGTTCTTTTGTGTACTTCAATCAGTTATTTTTGTATATGGTAAATTGTTGAAGTACTCACTTATGTTATAATACTATCACCTAACGTTTTGACATTAGGGATTTGGGAATTGATGACCTATTAGGGTTGTTCTAGTGGTGGACATAGTCAAAATTAAATTCCTTAGTGAGTAGAGTTATGTAACGACCCATAAATTTTAGTGGTTTATTAATCTAATTAATTTAATTTGCGAAAATTAAATAATTAATTTTAGAAATAAAAATTTAATATTTGGAATACGTCTAATTAAACATAGCTAATGGTAAATTTTCATTTGATAATATGAAAGTTTATTTTGTTGTGTAATTTTATTTCAATTCAAATGAGTTAAATTTGATGATAATTAAATATTTTCCAAACCTGAATATTTTTATACAATAAATTTGTAAATCATCTTCTGAGTGAGATGTCATATTTAGTTTCTTCAAATTTTGATTGTTGTTGCTCCGTTCGTCTTATTTATGGAAAATCAGCAGCATTTTCGGTACCGATTATCGACTTTTGATCGGATGATCGTACCACTAATATATGTATACGTTTTGATCGTCTCATCGTGTTGATCTCTACGATATATTTGATTCTATGTTTTAAAGTCTGGTACACAGCGGAAACCATGAAGCGGTCAATCGTATCGATTCCAAATTTTTGCTTTTAAACTTCTTGTGACCATTCGTTTGTTTCAACGGTCAGAAAACGAATGGACACTGCTTTTAATAATTCTCTGAATTGTACTTGACTTTACTATTCCCATCAGTTCACAATTCTTTCTGCCTTCTTCCCTATTTTATTCTGCTACTAAGAAAATATTTAAAGCTTTTATATATTTTCATTTGTTTAGCCTGCTACTCGTCCATCCATTTGTAGATCACTGCGCATGCTTACGCTGCCTCATCTCTTCCTCAAGCCAGTCGATCGTTCCGCATCTTCCCACCAGGCAGCACGACATCCACCCCGCGCCGCAGCCTTACACCACTGTAGCCGACACCGTGCCCAAGCCGAAGCCATGCGGCCACACAACTCCAGCCTCTTTTCCGTGTGGCAACAGCACCACCACCTGCTCGCACTTCTCTGCCTCCTTCCTCCGCCATTAGCTCAGTCGAGCACTTCCAGTACATTCTCCTCCGCCTGTTGTTGTATATAGGTTAGTTATTTCATATATGATTTGCTTTATATATATATAATAGGATCGATATACATATGTTTAAAAGATTATCTACATTTACGTTAAATTATATATATATACATATACATATATGTAGTTATCTGTTCGCTATGGATATTTTTGTATTTGTTAACATATACTATATACCAGCTGTGCGTCTAACCTACAGTATATGGCTCATATATTTTATTAGTGATTTTGTCCACCTGATTGAAATATATATATATATATATAGCTATGTGTTAGTTTATATTATTTTACGAAATTATATATATACTTATTATTTAGGTACAGATATTTTAAGTAAAATATGTATATGGGCTTTGATTCTGACATTTGTTATATTAGTGATTTGTCTACGTATATTTATATCAGTATGCATAAGTTTATATAAGATCTATATTGTCTGATTTAATTTATATATATGATTTTAACAGTTTACTGGGTATAAGTTTTATATACATATTATAACCTTGTTGTGAGTATTTAATTTATAATTATACTGTTATCTACCTACATATTGTTTGAATATATGGGTTTCATATATGTGTTGGATCTAATATATATATATATATATCGTATTATGATACTGATGTTCTTTGTATTACTTTATATATATATTTATATTAAGATTATATACTATGGTTTATATATATATATATATAGGTTCGTGTTTGCAGACACTTCCAGTTTATGTTATAATATTCATATTGGGTTTATATATATTTATATATATATATGTTGCTTGTATTTTCAGACACTTCAAATTTTGCAGTTGTGAGTTTATATTTATTTTATTATATAGTATATATATATCATATATTTTACGTTATTTATGAATATCTTTTCAGATTAGATTTTGGCTAGTTTGGCTAGTCTGTTGTCAATATATATAGGTTTATATTCATTCGGTAGTTATCTGTTTATCTCGGTCGATATTACTTTATATATATAATGTGCAATTGCATAGTAATGTGATGCTATTAATATATATATGTGTGTGTGTGTGTGTGTGTGTTTTGTGATTTGCATATATTTGTTTACAATATAACTTTTATATATTAGGTGTATATATATATAAAATTGTGTAAATATTTTTCATTTTTATAAGTATATATATAAGTATTTATTTAATTTAAAATGTGTTTGAATTTAGAATATAATTTATCTATGTAAATAGTTATATATAGTTATGTCTATGTTCACTTATACCGTTGATCTCTATGATCCAGCTCTGATTCGATTTGTTTTCATTAATTCCTGTTATCAGCTCGGTCGTCAAATTCGTGCCAATATAGCTTTGGTTTGGAATTCGTGCTTTAGAATTTCATAACTCATTTCATCGTCCAATCCATCTAGCCTCGAAAGGTGAGCAACCACTCACGATTAATGTTCTTATATTTACTAAAATAGATTTCAATTGGAACGACAATTGAAATATGTTGTTGTTAGTTATTTACATTGCTATACATGTGCTATTATCTGTATCTGTCCACCTGTGACACCTGACACCATTATCTGTTATTTATATTGATGATATATGCCTGTTATAATATTACCATATATGTTATCACTCTGCAAGTTCCCTGTTAGTATAGAATTCACTGTGGGTTGAAATGATACATACCCGAACGATCTATAGAATAGGAGAAAATTGTTATGGGTTGAAATGATAGACCCAAGCGATTTTTATTGTATTGAATTTGGGATTACCGGTTGAAATGATATATACCCATATATATTTAAATTATGGATTGAAATGATAAATATCAGTATCACTTGACCATAGGATAGAAAATTATATACACGCACCATTGGTCTATATATATATAAATATTTTGAAATGATTTCTATGGTTTGGAAAGGAATATATAGTTTTATATGAATATTGATTTCTGATAATATATAAATGTTATTTTATATATAGTTAAATTCTTGATTTTAAGCTATGTACAATTTTTTTTAATATAAAATAAGTTTAATAATAAAGCTTGATTTTATTTTATATAATATGGTTAAGTATTTGTTTAAATTATATTTTAATATAGAGTTTATAATGATTTTAATACTTAAGGTTGAAAAGATGGATTTGAAATTTGGTTTGAAATGGTATTTAATTAAGAATTTATTTAATTTAATTAATTTGAAAACTTATTGAATTTGAAATCTAAAAGACACGATTTTATAACTTGATTTTGGGTTAAAGTAGTTAATTGAATATTTCATGTTTAAATAAATCGAGGGAAATATTTAGTGATTTAAAATTTAGGGTTTATTTAAATGATATTGGATTTATTGAGTAAATATTTCAAAACTAAATAATAGTAAAGTGGATTTTACACACACACACACACACACACACACACATATATGGAACTATCAAATTTTAGTTTTGAAATTGTTGTATACTTAAAGTTTTGAAAAATATTGAAATTGAAATGGTTTGTTTTGGGGTTCAAATCTTTTTTTTGAAATCGATATAATTTGGAATGGTTTATTAAGAAACTGAACTGAATTGAAACTGGTGATTTGAGATTTGATTAAATTTGAATTTTGGAGTTCGAATTGACTTGGAATTGATATGTGAAGTTTGAGGAAATTATTTTATCATATAAAGTAATTTTAAATTGTATTTAAAATATTTTATATTTTTACTTTGTAAATTATTTTAATATAAACTATTTTATTATATATACTATTTTAATATCTAAACTGTTTCAGTGGTGGAAGTTATGGTTTCAAAGTTATGAATTTCAAAGTATTACGTTTCGAAAGTGTTTTAATTTCAAAGTGTTTTTGTTTCAAAAGTGTTATAACTTTGAAAATGCTATGATTCTAAAAATGGATATATTTGAAATGGAAATGATATCGTATTTGGTTTTGAAATAGAAATGATATCGTATTGATATGGTTTTGAAACGGCAATGATATTTTGGTTTAAAGTATAAACTATTTTGAAATGACCGCAGTGTTATAATAACGTTTGGTTGTTAAATAGACCGGGATCGGAAGTTGTCATACTCTCTGCCAACTCCAAAAACCACTTTAACAACTGTGTACGTGGTGGAGATTCCAGAATGAAGTAGGATGGTGGCGACGATCCTATATGAGGTATATACGTGGACCCGACTCCAATGAGTTGGCATAAGGTGGCTAAAACAAGAGCAGTTGACGGGCTAATGAGGTAGCTCCTCTGATCGGACACACTCTTTCGATACCATTCTATTACTTTGTGACTGATTGGGTGCACCTTTGATGTTTTTTTGGGAGTGTGGCTCGAGGTGGGCAGTAGCTGCGGTTATGCGTTACCACCGGTCCGGAAGTGTAATTGTTATATCTACCCTGGCATTGCCTAGTCGTGTCGTGTCACCTACCCTAGCGTGCTTTACTACGAGTTTGATTTGTGTCGTACCTATGGAGTATTTGTGGTAGCCTCCCGATCTGGAGGTACGATGGTACTGTATAGACAATTGGCACTATTTATGTGTTAAGGTGGAAAATGTAAAGCCTTAACTCTATTTTTAAGTAAGTCTATTTTACTTCATACATTATTATAACAACGTATATTACTACATAGTAAATAGTTCAACAGATCCTTAGGAGATGGTTATCCCAAACATCCCTTGAGTTACTCATATTTCAGTCGTTATTTCACTTGAGTTGGATTTATTGATATAAGAATGTTAATCTTGACTCGAGTATTTTGTGTTTTGCTTTATGCTTAGGTTAGACTGAGTGGCACGGCTTTTGAGACTCACCTTTGGAGTTGGAGCTTTGTTTGGAGATCCATCTACATCTTTCAGCTAGTAGTTATTCAGTTGATTCCAGTGATGTATTCTGATCTTTTATTTGACTTTTGTATTTGAAACTTCTGTTGTATCTGATTTAACTCTGATATATATAGTAGCTTCATGAACTACAATTCTTCTATTTCCGCTGCATATTATTATATTGCTCTGTGTCTGTGATTCTGTGATTATTTATTTACTGTATATGCTGAGTTTTGCCAAATATAAAATAACAATCCGGTATTTTTAGCAATTAAAATCTGGCATGTGTGGATGCAAATGGTTGAAAATATCAGGCTGTTACAAGTTACATCCAGAAGATCGGAGAGATCAAATTATGTTCGGACGCCCTAGAATGATCAAAAGACATGAATCAAAGGATATTTTTAAACTAGATTTTGGATGGAGACTAGGGATGGCCACGCCATATCCTCCAATTGTTAAGCCCTTGGTTGGTCAAGTCTGCGGTTCCAATGGGTAGGCTCTATTGATATTGTGGCTAAAAATTCAGAGTTACTCATCCGAAGTAAATTATAGCAGTTTTCACACCTTTATTTTTTTCCTAACGTTTTTAGGAGACCATCTTTAGTTTATTCCATCGTTTTTAGGAGACCGTGAATATTTTCTCTTATTGATCTTAGAAGACTATTAGTTTTTTTTTCTGAATGGACTAGAAGACCATTGGATTACCTAGTAAATCTTGGCCTGAGTCAGCCAATAGGTTTTCAATTGGCCTAAGAAAATTAATATGGGCTCATAGTAATCTCAGGGAAAATTATGCTGTTGAATGGACCAGTTATGGGATTGGTTGGTTATAAGAATGTGTAACCATGATCCTTGTGAATGACAGACTATACATTTTTACCCATATGATTACATTCTAATTACTTGGATGAAGGATATGTTATGGATGGCATACTGTTTGATAGGGTATTAGTTAGGGAAAACCCGTTTCGTTTAGCGACGTGGTCTTACTAAGCATCCATATTTTGGTTTGAGGTGAACTAACATTATTTACACCAGATCTTTTGTCTTATGCGAAGTTTTTAATTTCCCTTATACTCTCGGGTACTCGGTTTGGAATTGGATAGGTTAAGAGTTGGGTATTTCAGGTTTTCGAAGAATAAGCTTTTGGAGATATGTAGGAGGCAAGCTACCATTTAGAGTTTACTTTCGATGTGCAGTAGCTTAAATGCTTCTTATTGTTGTTGGATATATGTAATAACAGGTACTATAATTGTCTAAGTAGTCAGACTCTAATCATCCAAGGGGCATCTTCATATGTCTTTCTTGGGGTTATATTTGTAATTATTATATTTTATCTGAACGGTGTAATCGTGGGGTTATGAAATTAAAGTGTAAAGAATTTTCAAATTAATGAATGAAATTATTTTATGAAAATTTGTAAACTTTTATGCTCTTGAAGTTAATGATATAATAAATGATCTCATTTTGTCACTGATAAACAATGCTATGAATGACTGCGGGATTGCTAATATCTATTTTCGAGCATTAAAATAGAGGATGTACAGTGGTTGGTCATAATGTTGATGAAGACAAGATAGAAATTAGGTTGAGTGTTTTGTTAGAATCATTCACTTTTATGGTTTAGGATAGGTGGTTTGGTAGTGGTGGTTCGATATAGATGGTTCAACCTATGGCTTTTTTGATGGATGAATCACATGTCCAAATTTTCTACATTTTAACCCTGATTTTTATGCAACTTACAAGGCGCATTTTGATGACTTTTTGTGGATTTTGCATTTTTGACCAATTAGGATGATGATCGAGCTTTCTACGAACAATAGTGACTATTTCATAAATAATAGCTAAGTTTTATGGATCGAAGTTTGTACGCAATAACCGTGGAATAATTACTGGAGCTCGTAGCCATTCGAATGTGAAATTCTGAAGATGGACAATTGTGAGTTGTACATATATGGTTGATGACTATAGAGTAGTACATTGTATAGTATCATCATCGCTCCCAATTGAGATGGTAGGGATGCTTACTAAAAAAGAGGAAAATTCATGAGTATTGTTGGTATTAAATGGAAAATACATGATATTGTTGACCTAGTTACTCTCGAACATAGGGAAAGAAATAAGTATTGGTAACTTCTGTATAGTATAACAATTGGGTATTTCCGATCATAATTAGTTTTAGAAAGCCTGTAAATGCAATTCGATAGATAGAGTATGTTTATTTATTGCATGCATCATTGTTTGTTTGGTTTGTTTTGTTTTTACATTTGACAACCGACCTGTAACGTAGTCTAATATTACTTCGTATATGTAAGGAGGTCAACAATATAGTTTGTTGTACTAACATCTGTGCTAGGAGGAGAAGAGCGGGCTGAGGTTTAATTGTTGATACCACTGTAACTTTTACTTATCATATGTCTATCTATTTTACATATATATAATTTTTGTTAGAATAACGCACTGATTTTTATGTTTGACCAATGTTTTCTTTTTTATTTTGTGAACTTTCAAGTACCCTTATGAGTAGGTAGAGTGTCAAGCATGGAGATTATATGCTTAGGTAGCATTGCAGGCATATGGAGGATCACATAGAGTTGCTCTATTTTCTCACAAAAAGCTAAGCAGGCCTATCAGTTAAAAGCACGACCGTAAAAGCTGGCACGGTGGTGGTCGACAAACTTCAGTTCGATCTAATTTCTTGTCTGCCTTTAACATATCAACTCTCAAAGGCTTGGTTATCCTGCCACTATTTAGATTCGAGGCACTACCCGCCAATCCATCTCTATCAATAAGGAGTTTAATTCCTTACAGGCAATGTCCCTTGACCTCGATAATTTAGGATGTCAATTAGAACTGAGACCCACAAACCTGAATAGAACCGACTCGAGAAGAACCACATCGGACCGGTGTTAAGTCAGGTTAAGGTAATGAAAATAACTATTTAGACCCAATCAAACCCAACTCAAATTGATCTAACCCGAAAGACCCGACAAAAAAAACATAAAATCATGTGTTTTAAGTGTAATTATCTAGCTGAACCCATACCATCCCGACCCGAACTGACCTAAACAAAGTCAAACACCAGGTCAGGTATAGGTTTCAATATATGTAGTTTAGAGCCAACAATACCGACCTACCAAGAAACGAAACCAATCATGCTGCCTTGAGGTCCAACTTGATGGGTCTAATTGCCATCATTGTCGACATTAAACGACCATGTCACAGTAAGAGAGCCTTGCCTTCCGCATCCTTGTCTTACCTCTTGCATCTTTCCTTATTTGCCACTCTCCTAATTAGGCATTCCTTCTACCCATTCTATTTTGTTATCACTGAAAAACATCCAGAATGAGTTTATGGTAGCCTTTGCATAGCAAGACGTTTACCTCGTACTGTTCCTGGATAAGAACGACATAAAATGACATGTTCATTTAACAAAAACGTCAATGTGCAGCAACAACTCTCCATGCTTTACTGCTCCTTGGTAAAAGAACCATTGTTTTTCACCCTCCCTGCTCAATGCCACCTTTCTAACTGAAGCACACCATGGTATGGCCCGCTAGTTGGCCCATATCTGAACCATTCTTTCCATGCAACATCAAAGCTGATAGTCATTTGGATTGCATATCGCAATCAATAGTCATGGAGAAACTTAGCATCTAAATCTAAGCCCTCCAGAGCATGATCTCTACTTCTATAAATAGAAATCCCTATGTACTTATTTAAGGATCAGCTTTTGTAGTCATACAAGCAATATAGTTTATCTTAGAGCTTTTGAATAATCCACTTGTAACTGAAATATCCCGTAATAAAATCATCAACAATAGTGGGTGTATATTTTGGTCAAGATATTACTTGCCTCATTTTACATTTTTTATCATGGTTTTAGTGAATTACCTCTAGTAAAATCTACTTTCATTATAATTTTGAGGTTAGCTAAAAATTTAGTTAACACAAGGCTTTATGTTGTAGTTTTTTAGCTTTTATTAAAATTATAACACTTCAGTTATGACAACCCGCACCTTAATGGGCATGAATTTCGACTAAATAGAAACCCAAGTCCATTAGGACATGGATCGTTGGTTTTGGTGACCTATAATAAACACAAGCATATCAGAGCGCGATTAATATAAAAGCACAATGGAATAGAGAAATATAACAGAATATAAATACCGATTAAGGTTGCTGCCTTAGAAACAAGGGTATATCCTGGATATCTAATTGCCTTGTCAATGTCGAGGATAAATAAGAAGACTTCACCATTTATCATTCCCATCTTACACTAGTAGTCTATCCCTCTAAATCTATCATGTAGGTTGTATTGAGGAGGAGGGGTTAGAACAACGTCCTAGTGACTAGAAAATTACACACTATACTATAACATTAATTCATGCTGATTAATTTCTATATAAGTGCTATGTCTATTATTTACGGCTAATCCGTTAAATCCTATATGCACGTACGATATGCCTAACCTCCTCCGAGGTATATATGTGTGTCTTTATACATATATTTCTAAACATATACTACCCCAAAACCTCGGTCACTTAATACTTCTTAAATAGGAAGGAAGCATACCCAACGACCATTTAATAGCTCAATCCCCGTAGCGGACCCTCCGCAATGCAAATGCTAGTCAATTGATCCTAACTACAGAGATCGGTGATCCCTATATAAGACTTTACAATTTATAATTTGTTTTTCTCACTACTAACGCATCTCAAAGAAACATTTAAGGGTTAACTTACCCACCTCAGACAAATAAACAACTAACAACCTAACTTTGAGGTCTGTGCATATCCTATACGGATTCTACACTAGTACGAAGCGAAATCCATTAGGGTGCAACCTGCAACAACCCACGTCCCAGTGGGCTCGAATTTTGACTAGATTGAAAAATCAAGTCCTCCAAAGCACGGATCATTGGTTTGGTATCCTGCGAATAAATAAATGCATGTTAAGGCACTATCTATATACACTCATAGTGAAATAGTAAAGTATAATAAAACATATAATTACTGACTAAGGATGACACTTTTGAGATTAAGTGTTCTTGGCAGTGCCGAGCATGCATAAGGAAACCTTTCATTCCACTGTTCCCGTCTTGTACCAATACATGTCCCTTTAAAGGTATTATATGGGTTGTAATAAGAACAGGATCAGAACAATGTTCTGGTGACTGAAAAATTATACATTTTACACATCACTAATTTATGTCGATTTCCTTCCATCGCATTTTTGACTTTTTATTTTACTTAGTCGTCTCGACTCCACGTATGCGTACGATACACTCCATTTACCCAAAGTAGACTATAACTACATATATGTATATATAATACATAAGTACCGCGGTCCCCCTTTGGACCAAGGTATTATCCCTTCTAGTATCCGTAATATTATGTCCGTATGGAATTACGCCTCATATTATGAATACTTGTACTCCAACTAAGCGTTGGAGAGGGGAACCCGAAATGTCAACTCGTCGGTGTGTCTCATCTTCTTCATCCGCTCCAACTCTCAATGGTAGTTTATGCCTTGTCATAACATCCCGTATTGCCTAACAACAGTGTCACACTAGCTTAGTTGTATTCTATCTCGCCTTCGGGATTTACTAATTGTTTGCTTTTTGTTGTGGACTCAGCTCCTTGGACTACCCCATTCATTTTGAAAGTTCTCTTTTATGGGTTAACTAATCCTGACCCTAACAAGAAACTAGCAAACAAGTGTGGCAGTGCATGACCTAACGTGATCTACCATAGCAGAAGGTGTAGCCCATTAGGTTTAACCATTTTTTCCCATTGACCACGCATGACCAATGATGTACTCAACCTATGTACTGCTACTCCTAATTTGGTGCTAACACATAATGATAGAGCATCAAGCCACTTACCATCCTATTTAGATTTCCTAGCGCAATCAAGACAATACCCCCACATTCATTGAGGTAGACTCTGCTAAGGGTATTCCTTCACCTATGCGCAAGCATATTTAACTCCATGGATCCTACATTTGGATATATCCCACATCAATATAATGTATACATAACTGCTGCTGGCCCCTTGTGTGGAGCAGACTTCTATTATGTAACACTATTGACCTCGAATTCCAACCCATATTAATGACTATTTCATCTTATTTACTAAATCATTTGCTAATTTTTGGTAATTCACGCCCGTTATAAGCACAAATTTGAGGCTACGTGTGTTAGTGTGTATGTTTATATATATACATATATATATATATATATATATATATATATATTCATTCATTCTTGTTTAATTATTGTGCCTCTACTGTTTACTGGTAACAATATTTCTCTACTTCTTTTTGTGTTTACATCTTTTTATTTAGTCTAAGGACATTTACTGCTTTCTTTTCAAAATATTTAAATACCTTTTCTCATTTACTTTTCCTATTTTCCCACTATTTTATTTTCTATTTCTGTTCACTTTTAGCCTTTAATTCCTTACCTTGTTTTAGAAGACTATTTATGCCCTTTTTATTTTAAGTTATGACTTGTCTATCTTTTCATTTCTTTTATTTCGCTTCTGTTTTACTTATATTGCGCATATTCTTTTCTTATGCCATTTTTGTTACATTATATTCCTTTAACTTATCCTTAGGGATTTCTGTATTTTAATGCATTATAATTACATTTCTCCTGAATGGAAAGGTTAACACTGTAAATTTCTATATCTTATCCAAAAGGGGAATCTGTGTTACGACTGGAATTATAAGGAATTACGTTTTCATGGTTATTGAAATAGAGAGTATGAAATATATTAACTATCCCTATTTTATACATCTCTTTCTTTTTAGGTGTATTCCTTGTTATTCCAACGAATACACTTTTATTTATTAATTTGAAAATTTATAATCTATAGAAATTCACCTTGCAACACGCTATATTATTTAATAGATTAAAATACTACTCAAATCGCTACAATTTATTATGATAACTCAATTTACATTTTTACTTGTAGGAGTCATTTTAAATTTACAAATATGGAATCATCGCATATATTACAAGTATCGGGAACAACTGCTGCTATATACTAAATTCAAGGACTATTAATACCCAATATTTTCTGGATTTACATTTATGCAATATACAATTCAAGTTATAAATAACAGAATATGTAGGAAGGTTTTATAATTTTATTTCACATATACAAAGTTAGTCTATAACTCCAATTTACATTTTAGGCATATAGGAAAAGATTTACAATGATATAAATCTAAAATTATATAAAATACATAAACTCTTACTCACCTTTTTAGCTTCAAAATCTCCCAATCTAATCGATGTTATTCCAATTCGATTCCCTTTTCTCCCTATTTGGATATATACATGTAAGCTTACAAAGATTTATCAGAGATCGAGATTTGAAAAGAGATTTAGATTTGATTTACAATTTAGATTCGCATTTACAATTCACCTTGGATTTGATGATTTGATTTGACCCTATTCTCTTTCTCAATCATCTTCAATGATTATCCAATTATATATACATATAAACAACATCTTCAAAGACAACTCGCTCCTCTATGATTCTCTTCCACTCGGGCTCATTCCGCCTACACACTAGTTGTGGACAAGACCAGTTACACCTATTGAAGCAAGACTGATTGTCCAGCTAGTCATTTACTAATAACTATTATCGAGAATTTAGAATTTTGTGG
Organism: Allium cepa; assembly: GCA_030765085.1. Classification (NCBI taxonomy): domain Eukaryota; kingdom Viridiplantae; phylum Streptophyta; class Magnoliopsida; order Asparagales; family Amaryllidaceae; genus Allium; species Allium cepa. The sequence continues at coordinate 695,075,271 of CM060934.1, forward strand.
GGAAAATATGGTAGAGATCCAGCATCGCTTCGAAAATATGAGTTTAGAAGTGAGGATCTAGGCCTATATTTACAGGGGTTTAAATCAATGCCAGGCGTTCGATTGAAGTACATTGATCCCGGGCCGTTTAGCCAGTTATTATTTTCGAATTTTTAATAGCATCGTTCGACTGCTACTAGTCAACCAGTAGGCCTCTGAGGGCAAATGGTCGCTCGCTATTGATGTAATTAACAACGTCGTGTGATTTTGTTTTATCTTCTTCCTTTTAAAACCGATCGATATAATTTTCTTCCCATTATCACTTTCTTAACTTATAAGCAATGTTAACTATCCATTAACTTTAACAGATGGTAATTAACGTTAGTCAATTATATTTATTGCCTTATTTACATATATAATTATTTCTTATTCTAAAACTTTAAACGTTAATAACTTTTTCATTTGAACTCCGATCAAAAAACTCTATATATGAAAATTGATTCGAAAATTTCCACGAACCCAATGGTGCAAGTTTCGTGGCCAAATTCAGATGTTTGTAAAAATCTTATTTTTTTTACATTATTATTTTTAAATCGGTTCCTTTTTAATTAATTATCATAAAATTATGGGGTGTTACATTTCCCCTTAAAAGAATTTCACCCTCGAAATTCTTCAAGGTCTGAGTAATGTAACATAGCTTACAACCATTCTAAATTAAAAAATCACTTAGTGTGCAACCAGTTTTCCATCCAATCGTGTACAAGTGCATATCGTATCATAATACATATGATATATATGCAAAATAATTCTAATTGGCGCCTTATATATGAATACATTCTTTTAAATCAATTTTGAAAATATGGTACAAACAATCTAAATATACTGGCAGTTCTATATGTATGCAAACATTGAAAACCAAAAACTTGCTTTTTCATCCAACACTTGACTCCTTTTCCATTCTATTCCAAAAGAATATGTATAACAAGTTATATACATATTATTAAATTATAGATATGAGAAGAGATTTGGAGTTAAGGATAGTACCGATTTATAATTAGAGAAATTACTTTTTTCTTCTACAACATCGATTCGCTTCTTCTCTTTTATTTTCCACCCTTTTTCAATTTGTATGTGTATATATATATATAATATTTTATAATCTTTAGAAATAGAGGAGAAGGGAAAATGGCAGTGCTTCGCGGCTTTGATCAAAATGTACGAGAAGAGAAGCGAGGGGTTATGCTTGTTTTATGGGCACTCGAATCAACCGTAACCATCAAATTAAAAAAATTAAGTCCAGGTTGTTTGGCCAAGGTTCAAACCCTAGCCATCGCCATACGATCGATCGACCGCTAGCCGTTGACCGGCCCAAGGTGTGGGTCGTCTTGTGGGGTCTACATTTAATAATTTTGTTTCATATTTTTGTTATTTAATTATTTTCATTTTGGAAACTTCTAACGCCAATAACTTCTTCTTTGAGCTCAGATTGTGAAACAACAATATGAAAGTTTCCTAGAAAATTACCACGAATGCAATGGTGCAAGTTTCGTGGCCAAATTCCGTCGTTTGCTCAAATTCTATTTTTAGGCCTTATTAACTACGTTAATTTTATGGGGTTTTACATTAGTATATCGAAAATGTACTATTTATTTAGTCAAATACTTTTGTATATATATGAGGAACCACTATCACCTTGATTATTTAGCATTTATGACATTATCAATTTGTAGTTCTTCATATAAACCTCATACGATATCAATTATGTTTTTGCATTATGTATTTATGTATCATATTTCATCATGTCCATTGTGAATTATATCATATAGGTTCGTGATAGATAGTTTTAGTTTGTTCAAAATTTTAATGTTAAATCATTGTTGTATCCATGAGATTGGATGTGCTTCATGTGGCATTGATTCGAGTGGTGGGAACTATGAGGTGATACATTTGGTATCATATCCTTGATTAATGATCAAAGAACTTTGATTAAAAGGAAGATCACATTTGGGAAAGCCAAAGGTTAGAAGATTCTAGCAAAAAAGGTTAAAGTTCATCACTGGAGCACCTAAGTGAAATGATAAAGCCATATGTAGTGGAACTTTTATGGTTGAGTTAATATAAAGATATCAACATGATAAAAGAACAAATTAAGGTTAAGTAGCTTATTGAGAAAGTTGCATAAGGGGGACTAATTGAAGGCAAAGAGGACGAACCATAATGGCTCGGCCATAAAAGGTTTGTCCTAACATTGGCTTTACCAAACAATAGGCGGTGAACCACTATTTAGGGTTAGTCCATAGATTTCACAGTAGTTATTTAAGCAAGGTAACCGCTGGTCGAAAATATATTCCAACACCCCAAATATAGATATCCAAAAGAAGCCGAGTCTCTAAATCATTTTTGACTCACGTTCTTATGTATCATTCAAGAATTCATATAGTCCTCCTTTTTCCATAAGGTAAGAATAGTGATGAGATGATAATGTATTATTCATATATAACAATTGATAAACCCTACGAAAGCAATATCCACCAATCTCACAACAAATTATTCAAATTAGAAAAGCAAAAAAGAAAAGAAAAGAAAAGAAACAATATATTTTTTAAAGTGGTTCAACAATCTCTGGCCTACACTTTCATAATAACTTTGTTATTCGATTTCCTTTACAATTATAAAGCTTTTGATTGTATTCAAATCAGATTAGATCAGAGAAGAACTAAGGGAATTTGGAGCTGTCTTCACCAAGCTATAGCCTCCCAAAGAATAGAGATTTATCTAGCTCTTCAATGGCCGGTGTGTTATTTGTAGTTGTAGATGAGTAGTTCTAGAAATTTGGCATAAAACCATCTAAATGACAAAGCAAAGATCCACATAAATAAGATAAAGAATAGGGTAAAGTTTGACTAACCTTTGCAGGTCGAATCTTATGGATCGATACTGATCCATGGTACGTGGATTGATATTTGTGAGTTTGTGGAATATGGATCTTAAGCCTAATTTGACACGAAAAGGGAGGTGTGAATAGTGTTTTCTAATTTTTATGATTCCTTTTGAATTCTTTTAAGATTATAGTTTAAACAATGAAGTTAACAATTACAGATTCAAACAAAGATAAATATAAATGCAGTAATAGTGAAAAGGAAAGAACATACCAGGATTTTATACAGGTTCAGAGTTACCCTACATCTAGTCTCATACAAATTATTTTATAGATTCGTTTTCAAATATCAAAGCAAATACAATCTCAATTTCAAGGCAACGAGACACACTCTTCAGACTTTCCAACCTCTGGGTAGTGTTAGTTGATTTATATAGACCACAAGCACACCCATTAGATTTACGGGCTACTAAGCACACCAAATTGATTTACATGGGCTATAATCTTAACCACTTGAATTTTAGGGACGCTAAGCAGACCACAAAGTGTAAGAGTATGATTTGATAGAGTTTACAGACTCAGATTCTTGATCTTTAGTGCAAATGATCCTATAACCTCTTGAATAACACTTTGATCTTGATTTGAGTGAGAGTAGAGAGAGATCAATAAGTAAACAATAGAGAATCAAACTAATGGACTTTGGATTTGATTATGATTGAATTTGAGAGGAGTTTGAGTAGAAATTCATTTAGAAAACAAAAGAGTAAAAAAGAGAAATATAAGAAAGTAGGTAATAAAAATTCGTTGGTTTAACCCCTATATATAAATAAGCACAGTCATGTCTATTCGCGAAGAGATACGATAAAAAGACACTTTCATTCAAAGTATAAGTTCTGAAATTTTCGATTTTTGGCGATAAACATGGATGATATGTCGATATATCCCTTTGTATTTTAAAAACACTTTATTTTAAATTACTTTGAATATCTTAAGTTTTGTAAATATTTTGATACTTTGTAAAATCATTTAAGCATTGTTTATACACATTTTAATCATAATAAAACTTAAGAAATCTTTATAAAATAATTTTGAAATATTTTAATATATAAAGGATTAATTATAAAAAATTTTGAGAGATAATACACAAAAACAATATATGAAGTATAAGTGAATATATATTAAAATCTAGGCACGAATGAATGTTCAAAATATACTTTGAAATATTAAAACATGAAACCCAAAACTATATCTAAATATATAATTAAAACTATATTAAAATATTAAATACTTAAAAACTTAATTTCTCAAAATATGATAATTTTGTAAATAAATAATTAAATGGTAAGAATTCTTTTGAAAGGTATGTGAAAAATAATATTTGAAATCAGGGATTATTTTTGAAAATCAAGATATTTGAAAATCATTTAAAATCAAAGAATATATTAAAAACCTTATTGAAAATGAAGAGAGATAAAAAAATGTGCTATCATGGTTTAAAAAAAAATCTATAACTCTATAACTTATCTGGATATCTTGAATCTTCAATACTCATGCGTCTTCAATCTCTAACTCTTGAATCTCTATCAACATGAATCTTCTCCTGATACTGTACAGTCGTCTTAATCAACACCTAACTAATATCCTGCACTATATACCATATATGACTTAATAAACAAACATTAGTGTCTATGTTTTATATAATCATTTATGGTCATTGTCATCAAAACTAATATCTAAGGTATTAATAATATTAGCTATAGGGATCAGTACCGATTCATGCAACATGCATCATTATTTGCTATAGGGATTGTTATTTGCTATAGGGATCAGTATTGCTACAGGGATCAGTATTTTAAATAGAAATCTTTACCAATTAATACTACATGGATCATTATTAACTACAAGGATTGGCATAGATTCATAACTTAACCAAATTCCTTATATTTTTGTGCGGCGGACAACCTTCAATCCATCATTAATCGTTTGTATCTTCTTCGTCTTAAGTTGGGTAACTCTAAGATTTGGACCATTCACCTTGTATTCATTGTATAGAACACTCTAGCACTCTGTTAATTTACTCATTGATAATTTAAGGATAAATGATGGTGTTCCTGATATATTGCCTAATGAAGACTTCATAGTATGCACTAGTATATCTGGTTTGCATGAGCATAATTTTTTAGTTAATTTTTTTACTTAGAGAGGAGGAATAATATGTAAGTGCGTAGTAAAATTGATAGACTATTTGTTAACAAGGACTTCTATGGTGAATTCCCTCTACTAAAGGTCCATTTTCCCACCCATCACTAAATGATTACACCCCTAATATTTTTCATCTTTTCCTCTGAATTGGAAGATTGTAAGAACAATCCATTCAGATTTAACAATGCCTGGGTGCATATGCCGAATTATAAAATAATAGATACTTCTTAGCAAACTAATGCTATTAGAAATCCTCTATTTGGGTTTTTAACAAAACTAAAGAGAGTTGATGCCAGTTTGAAAACTAGAGCTGAGGAAATGTCCCAATTTAAGCAAGTGGTGAAACCAAAAGAAATGAAGCATACAAATATATAGCCAACTTGTTAACCAGTCTAATAATGAAACGTTATTAAACAACTACAAGGAGAAAACACAACAACTTTCAAATTTTATGCACTTAAAGTCTACTCACTTTATCCAAAAGGCAAAATACAAATGGTTGACACAAGGGGACAAAGTCATAAGATTTTTCAACCCAAAATTCTCCCTACCAAGATCTCAACCAATAAGCAGGTGGATCATAGATGAGCATTGTGACATCAGTTATTCAAGAGATCTCTTAAGCAGTGAAGCCATCAATTACCATAGTCATTTACTTGATGCATTTTCAGTTAATCGTAATTTCTCGGTCATAACTTGTAAAAAAACAAAAAATGCAAGGAATTGTATGGATAAGGCAAATGAAGTAGAAGAGGTCAAAGATGCATTGTTCCAAATTGATAAAAATGGTAACTCTAGCCTAGATGGATTTACCTTTAAATTCTATAAAACACAATGGGATTTAATCAAAAATTATTTATTTTAAGCAATGTTAGGCATTCAATAAGCATATAAGACTGTAAAGGCAATTAATTATACACTTATCTACCTCATCCATGAAAATGTTGACCAACAATCTATTTCAGATTTTAGACCAGTATCATTATGCAATGTGTTATACAAGATATAGGCGGATTTGCTATGCAATGGAACAAAAAAGCGCTTGAATAATTTGATTTCATTAAACCAAAATGCATTAATTTCTAATAGAAGCATCGCTGAATATTCTCTACTTGCTTACATAATGTTGAGAGGCTTTAATAGGAAAAAAAATTGACTTCCGCATAGCATATGACAAAATAATTCAAAATTTTATCTATTACAAAATGATTTGTGCGGGATTTTCTAAAAAAAATTCAAAATTAATATATGAATGCATAAGTATTGTTAAATTTAGGTGATTCAAATATTTGCCCAAGAAGAAAAGAATTTAGCTAATTGATCTTACCAATTAATTAGGTTATAGATGGAAAGAAAAAGAGGAAAGTTATATACGATTGCTTTTGAAGAAAGGAAACTAATTAATTAGCTAATCGATTAATTAGTCGAAGAATTTGTTACATGAAGAAAGAAAAGATTGTTGATGGAGATTGATTCAAGCAAGGAAAATTATAGAAATTAAGATCAGTAGTATCCATTTGCATAGAAATCAAATCGTGGATATTTCGAAAGATTTCGAGATAGTTGGATAATTAATTTTCTTAATCTCCAAGTAATCCTTCATTCTCAAGCCTATTTAAATTAAGGAAGTTCATCTTCATATGAGCGTGTGAGAGAGCATTCACCATAATCCTCTTCTTCAAAAAACCTTAATTTCTATAGTCACATCAAATTAGGGTTTTTCGCGCGCAAACATGTCTTTCGAGAAAATTTATTCAATTTATAATTATCATCTCTCCACTTTGCTACCTATAATTTTGTAATCTCTCTCTTGTACTCTCTTTCTTTAGTAAAATAAAAAATAATTGTCGGGTCCATAGACCTAGGCAATCTAGCCGAACCATGTTAAACCTTTGTGTTCCCTACTCTTCCGTTTTTCTTTGTTTGGTGATTGTTTTTCATTGAATTGGTAGTTGATAATTAATCGATAAGCTAAATCCTTCTTTTGATTGCTTCTACGCATTAATATTCCACTACAGTTGTGGACTTAATGCAAATCGATCAAAATTTCGCATAAAAGATTGGTATCAGAGCTTGCTGTCTTGTTTTAGATTAGTTATCAAAGGAAAATTCTTTTAGTAGTGGTATGAAAAATTATGGCATCACCAAATTTGTTAGAAAAGGAGTTTTTGGAACATGGAAGATGAAGACTAATGATAATTTTCTACAGCAATAACTTCATTCGTTTAGAGGAAGAGATAAAACTAGAAGCATCTTAAAGGTAGAAGTGATTTGCATAGGTCACATTCATGGGTCCTAGAAGGTATTACTCTAAGGACAAAGGGAATTTCATACGAGATTTTCCAGCTCTTAGAAAGAAGAGAAAGAAGAAGGAGAAAGCTTTAGTTTCGGCTGCAGTTAGATATAGCTGTTTCTATATTTGGAGGACAGATATTGCCAAAAAGATGAGAAAGAAGAAGGAGAAACCATTGAGAGGACAGATATTTCCAAACACATTTGGAGTTCTTCGGATTGTTTCTTTATTCGGAGAGATGTTGGTATTTTCAATGATACCATGGTTGATGAGAAGATTACAGAGGTTCAGGCTCTAGGTGGAGCTTAGTTACAGGAAATGCCTTTTGGTTCAATCAGCCCCATATTTAAGCATATTTGTAGAAATGATTCTTCATCTTATGCTTTGAATGTTGCGGAGCTTTTTAGTGAGTCTGTTGGTGTTGACTTAGAAAAGTCTAGCAAAATTCTTGTGGAGGATACTGAACTAGTTAATGTTGAGTATGTCCTCACTCGATTTGGAATGGAGAAAGTGAAGCGCGCGGCTAAATCTCCGTTGGTCGCTTGAAGCTTTACATCTACATGTTCGTCTCCAACATTGGATTAGTTGAAGAATTTTGGTATTTTCTCGTATGCATTTTGTTTGCTGATAGGCATACTATCTTTCTTATGCTTGGGAAAGATTTTAAAGTTCTGTTTGGGTAACAACGTCCAAACTTGTTCATCTTGATTTCAAAGCCATATGCATGACCTAAAAATTTGTTAAGATGTGGTGATGAAGAGAGATAGTTATATTTGAATCAAGGTGGAGTGCTAAATTTAGGTGATTCAAATATTTGCCAAAGAAGAAAATAATTTAGCTAATTGATCATATCAATCAATTAGGTTATAGATGGAAAGAAAAAGGGGAAAGTCATGCGTGATTGCTTTTAAAGAAAGGAAAATAATTAATTAGCTAATCAAATAATTAGTCAAAGAGTTTGTTATATGAAGAAAGAAAAGATTGCTGACGGAGATTGATTCAAGCATGGAAAATTATAGAAACTAAGATCACCATTATCCATTTGCATAGAAATCAAATCGTGGATATTTGGAGAGATTTCAAGATAATTGGACAATTGATTTTCTTAATCTCCAAGTAACTCCTGCATCAAGTCTATTTGAATGAAGGAAGTTCATTTTCATATGACTGTGTGAGAGCATCCACCATTATCATCCTTTTCAATAAACCCTAATTTCTGTAGTCAAATCAAATTAGGGGTTTTGAGCGTAAACAAGTCTTTGGAGAAATTGATCATTCAATTTGTAACTATAGGTTCGTCTCTACACTTTGCTATCTATAATTTTGTAATCTCTCTGTTGTACTCTATTTCTTTAGTAAAATAAAGAATAGCTGTTGGGTCCATGGACGTAGGCAATCTAGTCGAACCATGTTAAACCTTTATATTCTCTACTATTCTTTTTTTCTTTTTTCGGTGATTATTTTTTATTGAATTGGTGGTTGATAATTAATCGACAAGCTAGATTCTTCTTCTGGTTGCTTCTACACCTTAATATTCCACTAAGTTTAGGAGTTAGCGTAAATTAATCAAAATTTCGCACAACAAGTAGAACCAGTTTCTCCATTATGATTAAAGGCCATCCAGTGGCCCATTTTGGAAGCAATAGAGGGATCAGACAAGGTGAACCTTGTTCCCTTATTTTTATAATAGTAATGGAGTATCTCACTATTTTACTAGATGTAGAGCATAATCAATGGAACCTATCATCCATTTTTGTAACGACCCGCCATTTTGGACAGTTTAGATCGACAATAAACCACACATGTCAACTCAAATTATTCAAAAGGAAGGATTGTTAATGTAGTAAATAAGAAAAATAAGAAAAGAAGGGGAAAACAAACATAGAATCTCACAGCAGAACGACAAAATATAATAATCAAATAAACAGTTCATGAAGCTGTTTATACAATACATTCGATTATAATCTATACAACATTTATTAGAGTTATAAATACATCGGGAATAAAGTAAAGTAATGTAGCAGACAACCTAATGCGGGACTAATAGTAATAATATACCAAATCTCCATCTTCGTCTTCCAGGGCGAATCTTCAATAAACTAAAAAACTCAGGACTAACCTGAGCGTAATGAAAGACAAAACGCTCGAGTCAAGACTAAAATATCCTTGTGAGTCAAATCGATATGCATAAACATGTATAACGGCGTCAGAGATGTTTACGGGTTTTAACATTTCCTATCCAGTGTATAACATGCGTGCAATAACTCAAGAGATGTTACGAGATTTTCCATCTCTTAAGGATCCGTCAAAATATTTATATGTAATACAATATGCTTTATATATAATGTCTAGTCAGTGAAATAAATATTTTTCTTAACGTTAAGGCTTTACATTAATCCCCCTTAACGCGTTTTTTAAGCATTGTCCTACAGTTTGCATAAAACACTAGTTAAACGGTCGGTGGGTAGGGATGTGCCATGATACGACAACACTAAAGCAAAATCGTATGGGTCTCGTTTACGGATAAAAGTATGACAAGGCACATGAGGCAATGCCCAAGGTAGGATACTACCAGTTTACCATTCCCGGTTGGTGGTAACGCACCATAACCATGATCACCCACCGCGTCCAACACTCCCATAATCTAGAGGGGGCGCACCAATCAATCACAATGTAAATGATGGTAATATGAAGAAGTGTGTCCACTCGAGGTAGCTAGCCCACTTGACCGGTATGTCTCATGTTTTAGTCATTTCAAATTGGCACAAGTGTCAGGCTAATCCATCATCGTTCTCTTTCTTCAAATCCAGCAAACGACGCCAAACCCAACCATTTCATTTTGGAGTCTCCTCCGCGTACACAGTAGTTAAAGTGGTTTCGGTATCGACAGAGAGTGTGCCCATATCCGTCTCTGATCTCTTTAACAACTAAACATCGTTTTACACATCCATTGGTACTTTTACATTTCGAAATAGTTCATACGTGATATCAAGATATCATATTCGCTTCAATATCAAATTTGCCTCAAAATCATCATATTCACACAAAATATAACATTTCGTTTCAAAACCCTTTTTGTCTTAATATCTAGATTTCATTTCCAAAATTATTTCAAATTTCAATTTGGTTTATAACTTCAGTAAACCCAGTTAGTATTCAAATCCACGATTTAAAAATAAACATTCCACCTTGACCAGTTTGAAATTTAAAAAAAATAGTTTGAATAATTTTAAAATAGTTTAAATAATTAAAATAGTAAAAAGAAATAGTTTAAATGGTTAAAATAGTTTAAGTATTAAAATGGTTTATAAAGCAAAATAATTTGAAATCCAAAATAATTTTATATTTAAGAAGATAGATTTAAACAATTTATTTTAAAATAATTTTAATTGAAAATAGCTTCAAAGTCAAACCGATCAAATTCCAACTTCTCAATTCGAATTAACTTCGATTCCAATTTATATTCATTTCAATTTCGATTCCAAATTTATTCAACTTCAATTACGATTTTGATTTCAATAAATTTAAAATTCCAAATCGATTTTCGTTTCAACTTCAACTATTTGATTCGATTCTGAATTGAAATCATTTCAATTCAATTCTTAATTTTAAAGCGTTTCGATTTACATCCATTCCCAGTTCGATTTCCAAAAATATCGATTTTAAACACTTAATCATATTTACCTTCAATGTTCAATTTAAAATCAAATTTTCAAATAAAATTCAATTCTGAGTTCAGTTTCAAAATATCGTTTTATAACACTTATATTTGGCAATAACCCAAAGTTTGAATAAAAATCCAATATTTTAAAAACAAATAAATTTATGAAATTAAATCATATTCTTACTTTAACTTCAAAATCTCAACTTCAATTATTTAACAATTTCTTTTAATCAAAATTTTATTTCAATATTTCAAACTTGAATCGTGATTAATTCTATTTCTATAAATTTGATCTTTTTTCAAATCAAAACCATTTAAATAATTTCAAATCAAAGACTTTAAAATCATTTAATTTAACCAATCCGGTGTATGTATATAATTTTCTATCTTATGGCAATGTGATCAGTTATTTCAGTTTAATTTCAGTGATGGATATATATCATTTCAATCCAAATCACATTGTCATAGGTATATATCATTTCAATCTATTTCTTAATTTATACGAAATAATTCAATTTACAGTTTATATACTGTAAATAATATGCAGGGTGATAACATGATATATATATATATATATATCTGTGTGTGTGTGTGTGTGTGTGTGTGTGTGTGTATATATATATAAACATCCAAATATCAACCAATTTGCGTCCATCACAATCAATCATATAAAAACAGATAATTCATAATAGTTTCATAGTTATTAATATTGGGTAATTTGTTGGTTCAATTTTAATTTCAAATTTAACCGTCATTTTTAATTTATAGCGGTTAATTCAAACGATAATCGGATTATCAAACAATGACCAATAAATCCATATCATTTCATAAATTCAAATTTAACTAGCATAAAATATTCTAGTACGTTGTGAGCATTATAAAACACTCACCTTGATTTTCCTTTATCACCGAGACGTTCCGGTTTGGAACTAAAACCGAACAACGTCCGATTTTCTCCCATATTTAATGTCTCCAAATCTAACTACACCAGTTTCATTGTGAAGGTCTCATCATCACGATCGCAGTGCAAAAAGTTTCATCCCAATTGGACCTCATATATAGAAGTTATAGATTTTGTAAGTTATAGAACAATTTAGAAATTAATATTAAAACAACTTGCAAAATATTACAACAATACCCCCCCTTATCCTTCTTCTTCTCCCCATTAGCTTTCCTGTGCACGACATTTCTAAGACATGGTCGTGCATGAGAAAGCACGTAAGTGCACGACATTTTTAAGGCACGGTCGTGCATGAGAAAGCACGTATATGGAGCTTCGGCCTCCAAATCGTCATTCCGACCCCGCCACTCATTTCCTCATCGAAATCTCCACCTATCTGCACCTTATTCGACAACTCTGGAGCCCCTGCAAAAATCGCAAGCTGCTCCTATTATTCGCGTACAATGCAATGTTGGGCGACCCCATAGATAATCGGACCACCCCACACTCACGGCCAAGGTGCAATTTTCCACGACGAACTCATTTCCAATATACTTCGCTCGAATCAAAGTCCATAGCTTCACAAAACCCAAGCCCTAGTTCGCGTAGACCCATGCCTCTCACCGTCGAGAACTCCAAATGACTACCGCACCTTACAATTTGCATACCAGACCGAAGCTTTGATTAAAACTAGATTTTTAAAGTAGGCTTTACATTATTTTTTTCCGAGTATTGTAAGAGATTTCATTTTTTTGAAGTTTCCATTGCATTTTCTTTTCCTTTTTGCTTAAATCCTTTAAAATGAAGAAAGATAACATGCAAGGAAAAGGAAGGTTCAAACATGGTCATAGGGTGGCTAACAAATGACTAAAGGTGCAGCTGATGTGAAATCGATTAAATATATATTATTTAAAATTCCAAAATATCTAGCTATTAATTTCGAACTCTGATTGAAACGTGTCATTAGGCATCCATAATGTTATACCCCTATTCCGAATATAATGAAAAAGGTTTTGAGTCCTAATTCGATCGTATGGAGAAGATAGCCTTTTGGACCCAATTTTTATATTGAATTTTCGATATTAATTTCAACGCGTTTCTATCCCGTACGATTAAACGATAATTTCAAATGCTACGAAATTTGAAATCCGATAATAATACACTATTACGGATCCAATGGAACTGGTTTCGTCTAATTTCGAGACCATGCCTCGGAAGGTAATTTTTAACGTCTCGATTATAATACAAAAATTTCAATTTCTAATTATTCACTTTTAAATCCAATTTTAAATATTAACAGTCTTCATTGTTGTTTAAATAAAATTTACATCAACTTTTGATATCATTTTCATCATATTAAATTCATAATTGAATTATTCAAATAATTTCCAATATCAAATTTAAACAATTTAATTGTTCAATATTCAAAAAAATTCAATATTAGATCTTAAATGAATTTTAATTATCAATTAATTACTTTATTTACATCTAATGAATTTAACATTTATTATTTAATCCGATTATTGATTGCAAACACATTCAATACATAGCATTACCTTTCAATACTTGTTATTACTTAAATCTTCAAAATTAGTTTATTTCAAAACTTTATTCAAGTTCACACCCAATAACCTACATTCAAAATCATTAAACCTTTATTTTTAACCATTTTTATTTAATAATCATATCAAATTTCATAATTTAAAGTGGTTAAAAATACAGGTCGTTACAATGTTACCCCTGAGTTAACTATTGCCCACCTACTTATGTTGATAACATATTGGTTATTGTAAAAGCAAATTTGGAAAATTCAAAAATATTAGCCAAAGTGAGAAACTCATTAACCATCGCGTGGGTCTTGAAATGAAATACTAGAAATCAATTCTATACTTCAGCAAAGGTGCAAGAAATAAAAGAGCAAATCAACAACATGATTGATGTACAAACTGGAAACCCCTCAATCATATATTTGGGAATTCTCTTATCATATAGTAAATTAAAAGTAAGGGATTTTGGATCACACCTTCATAAAATTAACAACAAATTCAATTGCTGGAAAAATAGAATGCTCAACGTTGCAGGTAGACAAGAGTTAATCAAAACTCTAATCTACCTCATGATTATTTTTTGAATGCAGCCCTGCCAGCTACCAATAACAATCATCAATATAATCAATTTCACTTGTGCAAATTTCTTACTGAAAAACAAACGTCATAACATTAATTGACATGATGTGCAAACCTAAAAGTGGGGGTGGAGTGGGCTTAGGAAAATGGATGAACTTATGAAGGGAATGCCATTAAAGCTTATGTGGAGACTCCTATAAGGTGAGTATTTATGGGCGAAGTGGACTGAAAACATATATTAAGAAGATAAAATTCTAGTGTGTGCTTGTAGATAATAATACAATATACCTATGGAAGAGTATCCTTAATGCAAAACAAGAAGGCAAACAACTATTCAATAAAATAATAGTAGATGGTGAAGATCCTAGTTTGTGATTTGAATCATGGATAAATGGACATTCTTTAAAAGACTAGGGTAAACCCGTGCTACGCACATCGAGTTCAACCAATAGTTTGGTTAAAACATTTTCCCGTTATATTATTTTACAAATATTCTGATAATGCAAAACATAACCATCACCAAAATGAATTTTTGGCACTTGACACAATTCAATTTGTTATGGAAGAGCATCGTAGCTAATTGCTTTTTCAGTATAGCAGAAAATAAGCAATATGTTGAAGTGGTTCAACGGCTAATATTTATCTAGGAAAATATAAACATACGTCAAGTGGAAAGTTGATAATAGTTTTAGAGCAGTAGCTGCATGTATGTGTGTGTGTGTGTGTGTGTGTGTGTGTATCCATTTTAAGTGCAATCACAGCAAAAAACAAAAACATGAATTATGTATGTTTGTACATATGAAAGCGGATAATCATGCTAGAAATAATCCAGTGAATAATTGAAGTTGATTGGGTGAAAAGTGAAACAATAACTATCATCACATTCTTCATCAATACAGAGGAATACATCAAAAGAGCCTAAAAGAGACTTATCAAAGCAGATATGTGTGTATGTGATTTTGTAGAGGATAGAAAATAACGGTTCACCTTATTATTAAAGCTTAAACCTCAAATACACATCGATGAATTCATTCATTATATAATACAGATATTAGATGCCACCGGTGTGGAACTGCCTTGATGAAAGTGAAGAAGAATATCATTCTGCTAAGTCTGACTGAATTTAGATCTTTACATACAACGCTGCAGAATGTAACAAATAATATATCAGTACAAATTTAATGATGTATGTTAAATATAAATTTTCGATCAATAACGGAGTAATAGTAAATACAGTAGTACCAAATATTTTTGACTTGGTATTATCAGTCCACCTTTATTTACATCAATACAGGTTTAGTTTAGCACACTGGTTTTCATAATGATTCAGGATTTTAAAGTGATGTAAAGCCAAACCACTTAAGCCAATAAGACCGAAATGAATGAAGTTTAAGATTTGGGTAAATATAATATTTTTATAAACAAGACATAAAGTAGTTATCGATGCAAAATATAATTTAGAAAAGAAAGACTCCCAGCCTTGAAATAAAACCACTAAATGTGAACTAACAAAAATAAAATGAAAACAATATCATCTCCTTTAGCCTTTCAATTTCTATTGTTTTTTATAGTGTAAAACATATATAAATGAAGGAAAATTTATGTGTAAATTTATGCACAAATAGATATTAATCAACATTACAGTATGTACTGGTTCAAAGTCTTTCATTAGTTCATAAAATGGTAACTCTTAGGTCCACGACGATGTAATGTCTAATATAGTCTTTATTTGGAAATCAAACCAATTAAAGGTTAAGAAGCTTATAAAAACAAAAATAACTATGAATATGAAACTATATTAATGCTTCAAGTATTTGTTTACCTTTGGATTATTTGTAGGAACATGCGCTTGAAAGTGTAACATTCTAGCCCTGCTTCCTCACCTTCCTAGTAAAAAGACAATCAGATTCTAGTTTTTAACCCTTTATCATAAAGAAAACCCTAAAACCAACAAAATGAAATAAATTAATCTATGCAACAGAAAATAAAAGTCTACTGAAATAAAAAGAGTCCTATAATCAAAAGATATTTTATGATTTAACATCAAGTACTTAATTAATGTACTGTATGGGATCTTAAGCATTATGTGATCCAATGCAAATAATAGACAATAACTTTGACAAAGTTAACTACAAATATATTTCGGTGGTAGTTTTTGCTTTTGAAACATCTGTTAATGGTACCTGTGATAGAAATCAAAATCAAATCTGAAATTTGCAGCATTAAAACAAAGTGTTTAAGATGCCATAAGAACTTTGCATAAATATACTTTAATGCCATATCATATTAGCACAAAAGGTATGCAAGTAATAAACTACATCTAAGTATATTTAGAATAGTTAAATTAGCATTATTATGTAAAAAAGAATGAATTAAGATATCCATAACTCATAGTGTACTTAATGTTAAATCAAAGCTTAAAACCAAAAATTAGATTGAAAAATAAATTCGAATATCAAAATGATCACCGCAAGTTTCTACCCCTCAATTCATCCAATTCTGCTTGGAACACCAGATCATGAAAATTCAATAGTTGCTTGCTTGCTACATCGATTTCCCTATCGAAGCTATTTTGATTACAATAAGAAATTTTAGTCAATATTTTTAGCCTAGAATCAATTTATGCTGCATGGTTCATCTTTTTATATCATTATAGTTGCAAAACCCCATCAATATAAGCATCCAATTGAAAATTAAAATTGCAATCGTAGATTCATCAATTGAATCGTGCTCACAGAAACAATGATATTATTCAAGTGAACTAGCACATCTAAACAATGTTAAATAGAATCGTGCTAGACAAAACCAAAAGTTCAAGAATACTTTTTTTGTGCCACATCAAATATTCAGAATGGAAATAAAGTTTTGTTGAAGTAACAACCTTTATCAAGCCAAAAATAATTATTTTCCTATTATTTTCAAAAACAAACTTTTGGTGTTGTATAAAAATACCAAGTTTTTCTTAAATTAATACAAATTAGAAATCAATTGTACGTGCAAATTCATTAACTTTTTCAAAAGGAAAAAAAATCCAAGCATTTACAAAATAATTTTACAGAAAACAAAGATATGATAGTGAAGAAATTATTGCTCACTTAAACAAAATTCAGGTTGTTGCAACTTGATGAAGACATCATCACACTTGTGTCTTTTTCCCTAAATATCAAGAATGAGAAAAAACTAATCAGCTAAGTACCCAAACAATTAGACATAGAGGTGCATTAGTGAGAACAACATCCACCATGTTAGTCTCTCGAAACAATTATAAATCACATAATATAAATCACAATTTGGACAGATAACCGAAATTAGATTAATTTGACTCACATTATCCATAAAACGTTTCGCTTATTTGTTGAAAGTATTTTGAATATAGCCTTATTGTTATATTATGTGCAATTATCATGCTATTGTTATGTAGCAATCTCTGATATCAGTTACAAAATTTATAAAATACAAAATTAACATGTATCTCACCAAGAATGAAAATATTTGTTTGGAATAGATTTACATGTTACATTTTTTTCTGGTTGTAAGTATTTATCATTATTTATTTGAATTCGCAATATGTTTGTTGTTATTTCATATATCTTTATATCACAAACAAATATTAAAGGAAAATTACTATTATATCTAAATTCCATGGTTTTTACATCAGAATCACCTTACATATAATACGGTATTAATATAATGGATGGCTTATATATATATATATGTGTGTGTGTGTGTGTGTGTGTGTGTGTGTGTGTGTGTGTGTGTGTGTGATAGCTTATATGTATGTATATGAGTTAAGAAATACAACAAAAGACAACTTAGATTATTCAACATAAAATGGAATAAAAAAGAGATAAATTCTTGAATCAACCTTTTAACCTTACACACGATTAAATTGAAGTTTCAATGAAATCATTTTATGAAGTAACCAAGTGATAAATTTATTCCACTAAGATTTAGGCATTTCTAGTGTAAGAATAGTTTTCAACCAATGTTTTATCTTATTTCCACAATTTTAAATAAAAGCAGTCTGAGCTGATGAGTTATGAACTCTTTGGGGGAAATGTAAACTTTAGTTGGTGGAAAATGACATACTAAACTTAAAATAGTCCACTTGAAAACAGAGGTCAACCTTAACTTTAGAAATTATTTGGTCTAAATACAAGTAATATAATATAATAGATAGACTTAAAGAATATTTTAGATAAAATAACAACATAAAATCAAAAAAATTGAAGAATGAAAATTTCATGCAGAGAAGCCTCCTAGACCATTTTGTCCAAAGATAAGAGAGTGCTAGTTAGGCATAGTTTCTAGGTTTAATATTTTGGGTGTAGTTCATTAAACTGGGATAGTAAATGTTCCTATATGCATGCGCTATAAGAATTTGACACATCGTAACAAAGTTAAGCGAAAGGTAATTCAAACCGACTGCATAAGGGTGTAACCAACTGATAATTCTAAAAAAACAAAAACTGAGTTATATTTGATATTTTTGTGATGGAAGGAAGAACTAAGAGAGGAAACGTATAAATAGAAATGTATGTTGGCATCATCAGACTGGAAAAGATAGGGTCTTAAAAGAAGAAATAATAAATGTAATACCTTATGGGTAATGTATGATGGAAAACAGGGGTATACAAAAAATTTCCCGTTTTATAACTTTTATATTACATACAAACATGTTGATCTTATTTGATGTTTTATGGTATGATAGAATATACCTGAATTAACATGTTATTTTAGCTGAATACTTCCAAAATTCATCAAGTAGATAAACGAACAATTATTAAAAAAATCCATATGTTCCAACTGTATTAGAGCTTTCACATAAAAATATTGATTAAAGTACTAGTTAGAAATCAACAAAGTTGAAATCATTTACATGTTGAATCTTGTGCGCACCAATATCATTTATCATGATCATTATCCAGTATTGAATGCATCGATTAACTTTAAAATGAATCTAAAAGTATAAAGAGAACAAACAAAGGTTTTGGAATAAAATGAAGAACAACGATAATCTTGGTATGATATAGTACTAATTTCTTATGTTACTTTCTTTGTTAATACTGTTCGTGCAATGTAAAAATGGTATATGAACAAATTTAGGAGTACAGAACATAAAATGGTAATTTACATTAAATTACTGAAAACTTCTCAAATTAGATATATTATTTATGCATACCGTTATAGTCAGCTGTTATAGCTTACTTAAACCAGTTAAGTGGTGTAGTTTACTGTTTGCATAAAATGTACATTTTCTAAACAGATTCAAATAAGATGCACAATTAATGGGCCTTGTATATGATCTAATTAAGTTGTAATCTGTATTTTTAAATGAAGTATATTTATGAAGGTAATTCGATACAATTAGGGAAAACATGATAATATCACAAATTTTTTAGAAATAATACTGATTGTAAGTGCTGGATGTTGCAAGAAGCAGAAGGAACTAGTCCATATGTGGATACTGATCTCAATACATTTGTGTAGGTAGTATTTTTTTTCAAAAAGCATATTTAGTGAATAATTTATATGCTTTGATTATAGACATTACCAAATAATCAAATAATTGAGGTTCCACCAGTGTTTATAACAAAAAAAATGTCCTATATAAAGTGGAGTTATTAATTATAAGAAGAAGAAGCATAAAATGGAATATGAATACTTAAATTCATCGTTCGTCGAGAATCTAAAGATGCGCCATTATAATTCATTTGCATTTTCAAATACTGAAGATGCATCTTTTAGCAAAAATCAAGTATAACGCAAAGTTACAAACAATGGATAACTTAGATCACAACATCAAATATCACGAATAAAATAAACAGGCCTACTTTTATACATTAAGGTTAAATTATCAATAAGAGGAATACAACAATGTATACACACTTGGGAGTATCAGTGACGTAGCAAAATGGCAAAGAAATGTGTGCAACTATTAAAGGTAATTAGATAAAATAAAGATCAAAAACTGTTAAACATATATATATTAAATCTAAAGGGTTGAATATGGGCAAAAGCGGATTAAATTATGCATAACCATGTAACTTATAGAAGTTCAAAGAAAAATGAAGACAGACAATACAAATTACAGAAATGAAAATGAAAAGCTTGCCTCTTGAATAATTTTATATAACTTTTGATTGTAAATGCCATTGATTTTCCTAATCTAGTAAAGCATTAATAACTCTTCTAATGGCATCTCAACCTCCAAGTACTGGTTATAAAACTACTCTAACAGTTACTATGAATATTATTAGTCAGAGTGACAAGATTAATGCACTCTTCATACACAACTAATCCAAAACGTTGTTGGTAAAGTCTTCAAGGAAAACCTATATAACATCACATATAAAATTCAAAACATGAATCTTTTAACAAATTAATCACCAACCTTTGCTAACGCAATATATGTCACAACTTACAAAGAGACTTTAATGTAAGATAGTGTAAAATTATTATGAATAGACAATATGCTAGGTGGAATTTTAAATTTATGATTATTAGACTATCCCAAGATAAAAATGATTGTTATGAACAGATAATATTACTTATTTTATAGGTGTAAATCGCTAGAAAATAATCGAGCGGACTTTCTTATTAAGCCTGCACCTATGCAATTATGAACAATAATCTACTACTATTTCAATAATTGGATATACCGATTATTAGCTGCAAACAAAAAGCTGAAAACATCAATTGAAAGGCTTGAAACTGTAAGTCTCTTCTTCTACTCCTGCTCCATGAGAATTTTTCTTCTTTCGTTTCTCTTATATATCTCCCCCTAATAGTATGGACGCGGTGCCGATTAGGGCTTTCATAGAGAAGATATTTAGTTTCCTTAATGGATCTGAGATTTATCAAAGATAAATCAAGCTAGCTTTTGATGGGAATGGAGAAAGAATAACAAATTATAATGATACTGCAAATCCTTGGAACAAAAAAATACGAGTATAGAGGAACGAAAAAGATGTAGAAGGAAGAGAGAAGATGAAATGAGAATTTATGGATTAAATTCAGGTTAGGGTCCGAGCAAGTATGGTTTTTGGAAGAAAAAGAGAAATGAAGAATCGTTCGGTTAACAAATGAGTGAAAGTGACGTTTGGGGGAGGATCTCATTGGATAAATGGGGGGGGCTTGAGAACTTACTATTCCCTACTTAGTATTAATATAATAGTATAGATTAATTAGGTTTGCAGACTATTTCAGTCTTAGGAGGACCCAACGAGATGGCCTCCTCTCTCATTTTCAATAACGAAATGAGAGTAGACACTTCAAGTTTTCCTATGCCAAAAAATTTAGAACATAAAGACTGAGTGCGAAAAAATAGAGATTATTGGGCAGGACCCTTCAATCAAATGACAAATTTTACGTAAATCTGCTCGGGACTGTTTCGAATTAAACACTATAAGTTAGAGTGGTGTGACCACATATGTAACAATTCTTGTTCACTTGTGTTCTTTTCTTGTCAAACTAAAAAAGCTAAACACTAAGGATCACATTAGTAGATGGAACAAAGAGGTAGATAATATTGGTATTCTCTACCAAAATGAAAGTGAAACGAGAGAGGACTTATTCTTTAATCGTAGTGACTCGAGAACATTCGGATAGCAAATAATGCTCGAATCGGGGAAGTTTTCTCATATGACGCTGAATATGAATTGTTTTTCTTCTTATGTCGACAAATAGAGAAATTCAATTGTTATTGGTAATGGTGCTATTTGTAAGAAGAAAGACATTGGTTCCGTGCAAATTCGAATGTTTCACAAAGTGGTTCGTACTCTCACTAATGTACACTATGTTTCGAGACTTCAGAAGTACCTTATCTCTTTGGGGCACCTGAATTCTTTAGGTTGTAAGATCACCATAAAGAGTGATAGCTTTCGGGTTTTGAAGGGTGAGTTTGTGATGATAAAGGATGCTAGGACTCATGGAGTTTATTTTCTTCAAGGGGTGATTGTTGAAGGTGAAACTTGAATGGGTATTGATAGTTTCTCGTGGCTTGGATGCGACTAAGCTGTGGCATTTGGGATTAGGTCATGTCTCGGAGAGGAGTCCGGATATTCTTCGGAAGAGGGAGATGATCGATGGAGAGAGTTTCAACAAACTAGAGTTTTGCAAGGAATGTGTCACGGGTAAGCAAACTAAAGTATCATTCGGTGAACGAAAACATGATTCGAGAGAGGTTCTTGAGAATGTGCACACAGATGTTTGGGGATCGGTACAGGTAGCTTCTTGGGGAGGAGCTCGCTATTATATTTCTTTTACTGATGATTTTTCTCAAAATGTACGAGTGTATGTAATAGAGGCCAAGTCAGAGGCATTTGAAATGTTCAAAGCATGGAAGGCTCTTATTGAGAATACAAGTGTTAGATCTTTTGAAGGTTCTAAGGTTTGACAATGGGAAAGAGTATGTTTCCGGAGAGTTCTTACAATTTTGCAAGCATTATGATATTCAGAGGTATTTTACTACACCGGGAGATCCATAGTCGAATGGAGTTGTAGATAGGATGAACCATACTCTACTTGAGAAAGATCGATGCTTGAGATTGACATCAGGTGTGTCTGAGGGATTTTGAGTCAGAGCGTTGCCGACTGTGGTGCATATTGTTGATCGAATTATGTACTCGGCTATTGGTAACAAAATAGCGGAGGAAATATGGAAGTAAAAGAGCATTGACTTGAGTTATCTTCGTGTGTTTGGTAGTCCGGTTTATGTGTATGATCTTGGAAATGATAAGCTTGAGCCTAGAGCTTTCTAAGAGGTCTTGCTTGGCTATACGGACGGTGTAAAAGGCTATCAGATATGGAATCCGAAAACAAAGAAGGTTGTGAATTCTCGTTATGTTACTTTTGATGAGTCGGCATTGTTCACGGAGAACTAGATCTCATCAGATGTCCCGGATATGGTTCATGGTGAATCAAAGGAGAAAAAAGTTATTTCCACTTTTCGTTCAAGGAGTAGAGTAGTTGAAGATGCTTATGAGGAGGAAGCAGTTGATGTACATGGTTCCTCTAGTAGTGTTGGTGATGTACACGATAAGGATTCGGTTCAAGGTGGAGTCGAAAGGAGTTTGGGTGATGGTATTGCTACTCGGATTGGTCGTTGTGCGATAAGGCCCCCAAAATGATATGGTGATTGGAACTATCTTAGCTTTTGTGACAATTTGGACTATGCTCTTCATGTAGTCCAAGATGAGCCGATTGACCTTGATGACGTCATGTAGTCGAGTAATAACTCAAAGTGGATTTGCGCTATAGAGGAAGAGATGCAATCGTTGATGAAGAGTCAAACTTGGGATTCGGTTCCACTTCCTAAAGAAAACCGTGCTATTGGGTGCAAATGGATATATAAGGTGAAGGACGATGGAAGATGCAAAGTTAGGCTAGTGGCTAATGGGCTTTCACAAAGAAAGGGAAAGGAGTATAATGAGATTTTTGCACTGGTTATAAGACATACTTTAATCCGGATATTACTTGCTATAGTTGTTATTCACGACTTGGAGTTGGAGCAACTTGATGTGAAGACTATCTTCTTGCATAGTGATTTGGATGAAGACATCAACATGGAGCAACCGAAGCTTTTGTTGTAGATGGTAAGTCAAATTATGTTTATAAGTTAAAGAAATCACTATATGATTTAAAGCAACAACCTAGACAATGGTACAAGAGATTTGATCATTTTATGCTTGAAAATGATTTTGTTAGAAGCAACAAAGATGCTTGTATGTATTTCAAGAGGTTGAAAAATGATTGTCGGGTGTATTTACTCTTATATGTGAATGACATGCTCATTGCTTCAAAAGATAAGAATGAAATAAACAAGTTAAAACTAAGTTTAAAATCAAAATTCGAAATGAAGGATCTTAGCAAAGCAAGATGATATTGGGCATGGAAATAGAAGGGATCGAAAGTGATTTGAGTTATAACTGACTCAAAAGGAGTACATTGAGAAAGTGTTTTTCTGTTTTAGCATGGGGAATGAAAAGGCATCAAATATATCTTTACCTTTGCATATGAAGCTTTTGAGTAAAGGATCACCCATCTTGGAGAAAGACAAGCTTATATGGCAAGGGTGTCGTATGCTAGTACGATTGAAAGTTTGATGTATGCTACGGTGTGTACAAGGTCCGATATTGCAAATGCCGTTGGGATGATAGCGGGTATGTGGCTAATCCGAGAAAATCGCATTGGGAAACTGTGAAGATTATTTTGAGATAACTTAGAGGTACATCATTTCATGGTCTTGCCTTTGGCGGTAGTGAGAGGATGAATTACTAGTTGGTTGGTTATTTTGATTCGGACTATGCCGGTGCTAAGGATCGGAGAAAGTCAACTTCCGGATATGTCTTCACACTTGGTGGAATGGACATAAGTTGAAGATCGAGTTTGCAAACCGTAGTTGCTTTATCCACTATGGAGGCAGAGTTGATAGCCGCCACGGAGGTGGCAAAGGATGCATTTTACTTGAGGCGATTGTTGTGTGACTTGAGATTCAAGCACGATAGCATCGATGATCAGTGTGATAGCCATCGTGCTATTCACTTGGCGGAGAATTTGACGTTTAGCTCACAGACTAAGCATATTGTAGTGAGAGTGTCATTTTGGTTGCCATAGATGAAGATAAGCAGT
This sequence comes from Allium cepa, assembly GCA_030765085.1. NCBI lineage: Eukaryota > Viridiplantae > Streptophyta > Magnoliopsida > Asparagales > Amaryllidaceae > Allium > Allium cepa. Next base: position 695,099,985 of record CM060934.1, read on the forward strand.
ATATCTTCGGAAAGTGTACACAAAAGATAATATGGTGGATATGTTCACTAAGGCATTGCCGGTTAGGAAGTTCAAGCATTGCTCGAACTTGATTTGCTTGTTGAAGTGATAGGTGCCAAGGTTGAGGGAGGAGCTGGGACGTGGATGATGAAGAGTATCGGTGAGAGATTGTGGTTCTATCTTCTTGGTGAGTACTAGTTTACACTCCTTAGTACCTTTGTCTTTTGGTGAGACAGTTTTGAATTTGGGTACTTTCAACACTCGTTGGTGGGCGATGACTTTGTCGAAGCTCGTTGATGGAGTGTAATGGGCAGTGGCTTTGCCAGAGCTCATTGAAAAAGTATGCAAGCTTGTTTGGTAGAAGGCGGAGGAGGTGATGGTATAGTGCTATCGGTTCTTGGTAATAGAGATAAATATAGTGTTGAGGTGGAGTGTTGAATTTTGGCGACACTATATAGAGAATTGAAGTGGTCAGAAGTAGCTTGGTGATGGAGAAGACGGTTCGCAAATCCGAGCTCGAATGAGGAAAATATGGCGAAGAAGGGGGTGAGCTGCTTAGAGCAGCAACTCAGACATCTGTCAAAAAGGGACAGACATCTTAGTAGAGGGATATGGTATCCCGAGCATTCCCTCAGACGTCTGTCATCTTGGGTCAGATGTCTGAGCCGATGTGTGTTGCATGTTTTGTCTGGGCTGATTAGAATGATTTGTGAAGGCTTCAAGGGGCATTTCATGAATTTGCCAAGGAGAGATGGTTCACTATATAAGCTATCTAAAGATTCAAAGAGAGATTAGAACTCCAAGGGTTTTTTTATCAAGGTTTATCCTCCATCAAATAGGGTTTATCAAAAACCTAGTTTTCTTCATTCTCTTCTTCACAAATCTATTCTATTTGAATATTGATCATTGTAATCAATCTCTTGTACTCTTCTCATTGGTATTAATAAAGTCTCTCTCTCAAAGTTGATGTACACTAAAAAGACGTTAATGGAACTACTATAAATCGGTGTGTGATTTATTTTATCATTATTGTTTTCTTTCTTATTGCTTGTTTAGGTGATTGTGATTGGTTTTGGATTAGATTAAGATGTGGATTGATATATTGATTGGTTGTTTTTACAGTTCTTACCACAATTTTATTTTCCGTCGTGCTTTGGATTTTGATTTAGGCAGTCTCGAGTTAGAATTCCCATAACATGTTGGACGCAAGGAAGATGTGCATCAATTCATCTTCTATTTCTTCAATTCGTAGTTCCTAAATTTAAAAATCAAATTTTAAAAATTTTACAAATTCATAATTTTCAACATCTACCTGCATTGAAAGAAATATATAGAAAAGATTAAATCATCATTTTAATTTTAGAAATCATAATTTTCCATATAACGGTAAGAGTTTTTTATCTTTGTTATTATTAACTTTATGGTATGAAATTCTGTTTTATAGAATATTAGTATGATCTAATGCTAAAATTCATGTTAAATAAGCTTCTTCGTTTTGAAATTCAGTGTGAAGCATTTCTAACACAAATCAGTTGCCAAAAAATAATTTTTGTTTTGAACTGTTTTATAACTTGAAGTATTATTACCAAGGTAGTCGTTTCTTTTTGTTACTCCATTTGTTATCTATATCTGGTATAGCTTTGGTTTTATTAATCTAATTAGTAATTTTGATATGGGAATCACTCACAACTAGCTTTAGGTAGCTAGCAGAACTTCTGAGACCAATGTTGTGAGTCATGTTTTAATAGATGACGACAACAATAAATCATACACGAAATTAATCCAAGAGGAATGCTTATGTCACTCGCGGCGAATAATTTTATACTCGCTCTTGCTAGACCAAGTAGAGCGAGTATTGCAACTAGTGTTTTCATAACTGGCAATCATGTCCCATCTCGAACCATGGACCACTTCGGTTCGAAACTTAATCAGACCTCGGTTGTGTATGAATCATGGTCGGACATTTGAACCAGCGGTCAAACTTTTCATTTTACCTGGTTGAACCGCTGTTCATTTATTTTCCCTTACTTTCCCATTGTATCATCTGTATTGTTCTAAAAATAAATAAATAAACGTACATTGCAAAAACATCATCGCTCGAAAATCTAAATAGCAAGTTTCATCATTTCGTTATTCATCGTTGCAAGCTCCTAAAAGGCTGATACAAACTTTGTTAAGAGCACTGTCACTAAACTTCTATCGTTGTACGTTGTTACCGTGTACACAACTGCAGTTGTGTTGCTGCAGTTTTGACTACAGTAATACTCAACTTTGATCATGAAATTTGAAGACCCTCAACAACCTGCCTATTTAGAATTTTTGTTTCAATTTTTCTACGTATAAATTGTATTTAATATGAAAGTTTGCAATAGAAGATTCTGAACTTCCAACGGTTTGATCGGTTGATCCATAAAAATCTTGAAATTTAAGTCTATCATCATTCTTCTCGCGACATATATGATTGAAACAACCCTGAGTAGCCTTACCAATGCTCTAATTCACAAACATTTGGGGTGAACCAAACAGAATAAACTTTTCAAGTACCACCACAAATCAGGCAAGAGATTATACTACATGAATGCAGTCAGCTGATGAAACACGGGAACATCAACAAAAAGGAAACAAAAGGAAGAGAACATATGATCTTCACCAATATTTGGTTCGATGCACATAGTTGGACTAGATCTATTGCTGCAACTAATGGTACCGCCACCAAGTCAAAGCGAAGAAGATGTGACTGACCGCTGGACGGAACATAGATCTGCACGCTCCAAATCTGAACTATCTAAAAAATTATTTTTACGGCATTCTCTCAAAGGATTAAGTAAAGCAGAATTTCTACTGCCATTAAAAGTTCGTGAATTACAATAGGAAAGCCATGAGCTTCTTGCAGTCAAAGTCGGCCTGCAGCCTTTTTATTTAATGCGTATGTTGTTTTAAAGGTACAGGGTACATATGGAAGTTTTTGGACTGAGAGTGTACTTCAAGTAATAAATGTAAAACCATAATAAAATTATTTAGACACTCAAATAATTTTTTTTTTCAAACAATATTTACTTGTTTAACATTTATTTTTAACTCAATTATGTTTAGAAAAACACTATTTTGCTCCAAATTCACCGTTTTCACTTTTATTGCAATATAACCCATAGGAATTTTATAAATTTCTATTTTATCACAATTTTACACATTATCAAGTTTTCTAAAAAATAATATTTCTCACTTTAAAATTTTTGTTCAAATTCAAATATTGAATTTGAAGCTCAATTTATCCCCAACCTTTCATTTAATTCAAATTTAATCTCAAACTCATCATTTAAATTTATTTTCCTCAAGTTTACTCCTAACTAAATATATTTTTCTCCAAACTCTATATTTAATAATTTACAAATGATTAAACAACCCTTTTTCTCAAATTTTCCCCAAGTAAATTCCAAAAAACCCAAATTTTAGATTAAACTCAGACAATATATTTAAATTACCTTTTCCCAAATATATTTATTTCTTGATTATTAAATTATAATCTCATTATAATTTATTATTATTGCTATTAACAGGTAATCGCAAAATCCGGGTTGTTACATACTCTCCCACTTATAAAAATTGCGTCCTCGCAATTTCTAGGGAAGAGCTGTAATCAACAAGATTCATTTCATCAAGCAAAGGAAGCACTACAAGAAAGGCTTGGTATAGCGACGCAGCGTAGCGACGGCTGGCGACAGCTAAAAAAGCGGCCGTCGCTAGCCGTCGCTATACGCAATATACATGTCCTGACCGAGAGCAGCAGATTCACTTTCCTTCCTCCCCAAAACCCTTCCTCCTTCCCCCAATCGGTCGTCCCCCGTCACCGTAGCCGGCGCCCCAGCCTTCAACGCCTCCAAATCACTCAATTTTGTGTCGGTATGCTCATAATCTCTTGTTTGAATGTAAATTTGATGTTTTTAGGTTTAGTTTAAACCCTAATTCAATTATGATTTGTTGTGAAATTGAGATTTGTTGTTAAATTGGGTATTAGTAGTGTTGTTAAATTAGGTATTAGTAGTGTTGTATGTTGATTTGGTAGATTAATTAGTTTATTATCATGAACTTGAATTAAGTATTACATATTAATTAGTTTATCATAATCAAGTTGAATAAATGGTTGATGTAGATAATTAGTGTTGGCGATTAACATGATTAGTTGTTTTAGGTGAAAAAATAACGTATATTAATGATTAACTTGGTTATTGATAAATGTACATGAAAGTATTTCATAGTTTATGAAATTGATAAATTACAAATTTAAGTTGTTAAGTGAATTTAAATTGACAAATTTTTATTTAATAATTAGTTTTTTTATTGTTTTCTAATTATCTATTTGATAATTAGAATTTGTTGTTTTATAATTATATTCATTGATAATTCTTACATTTACCTTGTTGATTGAGCGACGGCTAGCGACGGCCATTTTAATAATTTTAGCGGTGACTAGCGACGGTCAAAATGCAAAAGGTTGTATGTATTGTAAAAAATAAAGTTTGTACAAAAAAATTAAAAAATGAATATGAGAACATTAAAAATTCTGCAAATATCTAATTTATTTGAAAAAAAATTAGGAAATGACTTTAAAAACAACTGATATTGTACTAAAATCGATTTTGTAAAGAAATTAAGAAATGAATATAACAACAACAAATAAATACATAAAATCTATGTCGTAAAAAAATAAAAAAATGAATATTGAACTAAAATTGTTAATTGAATGCTGAACTAAAATTTAAATACACAAATTTAAAGAAATTTTTTTATCCCTTAGATTGGCTTTGGCCCCGTCTGGCAAGTGTTGTATATGATCGTTATATGGATGTTCGTTTTGTAACGGAACGGACATTTATATTCATCTGATACAATATTTGTCGAATTTGTCCCTGTATTGGACAAGTTACAAACACAATAAAGTAATTACATATTATAAATCATTTCATTTTAAACGGTTACAAAATTTCGACAGCACTTCCTTTACGTTCCCTGTGTACACGCATTTGTGTACGATACAGGGAACGTAAGGGAAGTGCTGCCGAAATTTTGTTGAACCGTTTAATCTGAAATGATTTATAAAATGTAATTACATTATTGTGTTTGTAATGGGAAGTAGGATGACTGACCACCGAAGTGAAAACCAAAATACCAAAAAATAAAAAAATAAAGTGAAGTTTATATTTTGAATTTTCTGGAACGATGAACTTTTTACAATGGAGAATGGTTGAAAATTAATGATTTAAATTGTCTAACATACATTTTCAAATTAGGAAAAATGTTCAATTATTTTCTCGACCGTACTTGGATGTATGAAGTCAGAACTGGAAAGAAGGGATCAATAAAGCAACATTTCTACAACGGTGTACACGAATTTATTAGATTTGCTAAATCTAATAACCGAAACAATACAGAAATTCGTTGCCCGTGTAGCAAGTGCCAACATTTGAAGCATTAGAAACCGGATATAGTTGAAGTACATTTGTATAAATATGGTTTCGTGCCTGATTATTATTTCTGGGATCGTCATGGAGAACTTGTTGAACCTACACCTAATGCTGAAGTTTTAGAGGACGCTAATATGATGACGAATCCGATAGAAAATATGGTGGATGATGCAGCACGATCAATGTTTCCTACAACTGAAGCTGTCGATGAAGACGAAAATGTCGAAGAAGAACCGACTACGGGAGCTAAAAAAATATACGATTTGTTGGATTCTGCAAAGAGGCCGTTGTGGGACGGATGTAAAAACGGAACCGAACTTTCAGTAACCGCCGAATACATAACTATGAAATCAAAATTCAACCTTACGGAAGCTGCATTTACAGCAGTTGTACAGCTGCAAAACGACACATGCCACCCAATAATCTGATGTGCAATAGTCATTATAAAGTAAAAAGATTGATGTCCGCTTTCGGTCTACCGTACGAGAAGATAGATGCATGTGTGAAAGGTTGCATGTTGTATTGGAAAGACGACATTGACCTCAGAAAATGCAAAATATGTAACGAAGAAAGATACAAACCAAGAAAGAAGAAAGGGAAAAAGTCCCGTACAAGAGAATGCATTATTTACCCATCACTCCCAGACTTCAAAGACTATATGCATCTTCTGCTACGGCCTGTCATATGCGATGGCATAGTGTGAAAACAGCAGAAGAAGGAACTTTGATACATCCATCCGACGGTGAAGCATAGAAACATTTCGATAAGACTTATCCCGCATTTGCTGCGGAAAGCCGTAATGTCAGACTTGGTTTATGTACGGATGGATTTTCACCATTTTCATAGTTTGGTAGTAAATATTCATCCTGGCCAATTATCGTTACTCCGTATAATTTACCTCCATGGATGTGTATGAAGATACCATATATGTTTCTCACCACTGTCGTTCCCGGCACTTATGATGCAACCCAAGGAATTGATGTTTATTTACAACCGTTGATCGAAGAGTTGAAGAAACTGTGGAATGAAGGAGTCGAAACTTACGATGTATCAACGAATTTTTTTTCCGGTTATTCGCTTCTTTGTTATGAACGATTAATGATTTTATTGCATACAGAATGCTTTCTGGTTGGAGTACGGCCGGTCGTCTAGCATGCCCTTATTGTATGGAAGAAATACGAGCATTTTCGTTACGATATGGGAAGAAAGTTTCGTGGTTTGATTGTCATCGGTGTTTTCTTCATCCCAATCATAGTTTTAGAAGAGATAAGAAAACTTTCATAGCTAGCAGAGAAGAGAATCTGAAACCACCTAAGATTTGGTCAGGCGATGAAATACACGAAATTGTAAGAGACTATCCAAAGATACATGAAACTGGAGTTCAGACTGAAATCCCAGGAAAGTCAGACATTCATAATTGGTGCAAACAAAGTATATTTTGGGAGTTACCATATTGGAAAGATCTCTTACTTCGACATAATATTGACGTGATGCACAACGAAAAGAACGTGTTTGATAATCTGTTTAATACAATTTTGAATGTAAAGGTTAAAACCAAGGACGATTTGAATTCGAGGCTTGATATAGCAAACTATTGTAAGCGCCCGGAACATCATATAAAGCCTAATGACAATAAAAAACCGAAAGCATACTATGAACTAGACAATAAGTAAGTAAAACTCGTGCTAAAGTGGGTGGAAGAATTAAGATTTCCCGATGGGAATTCTTCCAATCTTCGTAGATGCCTTGACTTCAAAAATAGTAAATTGAGTGGGATGAAAAGTCACGATTGTCATATCATGATGGAATATTTACTCCCCGTGGCTTTCAAAGAACTGTTGCCCGTAAAAGTATGGAACGTCATAACAGAGTTATGTTTGTTTTATAAACGGCTTTGTTCGACAACATTAAAGGTGGATCGTATACGTAAACTTGAAGTAGAAATACCCATATTGTTATGCAAACTGGAGAAAATACTTCCGCTTGGTTTCTTTAACGTAATGGAGCATTTACCTATTCATCTTCCATCCGAAGCACTTCTTCGAGGTCCTGTGCAATATGGATGGATGTATCCATTTGAGAGGTAAATTAACGTGTGCAATGTTCATGTCAATTTCAAATTTAAATTTGTATATCTAATTATGTAATAAATATCTTAATAGATACTTGAATCATCTGAAGAAGAAGATTCGACAAAAAGCCCGATTTGAGGGTTCGATATGCAAATCGTATCTTAAAGAAGAAGCCTCATTTTTTTCTCTCACTACTTTAAGGACGATGTGAACCTATCGTTTGTAATTTTTCCTCGAAATGAGGAAGTCATTGGACAAAATTCTTCTCAAACAATGTTATCTGTTTTTAGACAACATGGTAGACCTGGTGGAAAATGTGTGGAAATATGGTTGGACGATAGAGACCACCATGTAGCGCACACGTATGTTCTTTTAAATTGTGTCGAAGTCGCACCATTTTGTCAGGTAATAATTAATTCACTTGTAATTTACTTGTACGTACATAATAATAATAACACATATTACATATATGAAGCATCTACGAATCACAGTATCCATCTGGCGATCTCAGTAAAGAATTTGCCAAATGGTTTTTGAACTATGTTTATGAGCCAAGAAACTGTGTCGTTCATGAAGGCTTAAGACATCTTGCGATTGGACCGAAAAGAAATATGAAGACTTATCCAATATTCTTCGTCAACGGGTTTAAGTTCAACACAAAAGATTACGGTGCTGAAAAATTAACATATAACAGCGGGGTATTTGTCAAAGGCAGTGATGATCCAGATGAGCATTTAAAAGATTTTTACGGCGTCTTAACACAGATTCTAGAATTGACATATTATGTTGAACCTTTAGAAAATGTTTTTTTATTTAAGTGCAATTGGTTCAGTAACGTTCCTGGTTCCGGAATCAACGTGCATAAAGAGTACAAACTTATTGAAATAAGACATACATCACACTACTATAAGTACGATCCTTTAGTATTAGCCAAGCAAGCGTTACAAGTTTATTTTGCTTCGTATCCATCTTTGAAAAGAGATAAAGCGGATTGGTCCGCTGTTTTCAAAACGAAACCAAGGTTTACGTTTGATGGAAATAATATTCCAGATGAAGCAGCATATCAAGCCGATCTTGAATCAAATACAGAAATAATAATAACTGATGATATTGATGTAGGGCCTTTGAATGATGAATCGAACGTCTTATTTGATGCATTCGAAAATACCAAAGAAAATAAGATAGAATATGAGACTGAGTCTGAATCAGAAAACGATGAAGACTGATCGTTATTGATATAATTGTTATGTGATAGTGATTGAAACATGCTATGTAATAGTAAATTTCTGTAATTGTTCTGTGATGATCATTTAGTTAATTTTTATCCATATTTTGTACAAGTAAATTTTTATAATTGTTCTGTGAAAGTGATTGAAACATGATATGTAGTAGTGAATTTCTATTATTGTTCTGTGATGATCATTTATTTAATTTTTATCCATGTTTTGTACTAGTAAATTTTTATAATTATTTCTGTGAAAGTGATTGAAACATGCTATGTAGTAGTGAATTTCTATAATTGTTCTTTGATGATATTGTTTTTCTATAGCAGATATGTCTGGCAGGAGACGGAGTGTAGGTGGTGGTGGCACGCCATCCCCATCTCTCGCTGCAGGTAGTAGTGGCACTGCACCGGACTTACGTCCGATTGCAGAAGTTGTTCCTAGAAGTGCTGAGTAAGTATCAATTTTATTTGAAGTATAAGTTTTAAAATCCACTAAACATGTATATCATAACTTTTGCAGTGGCTTTGAGGTGGAGCCTTCAGATTATATTTTACAGGTGTCGAGGAAGGCTTTTCAGAGCCGCATGGATGGTTGTTGGCCTCACTGGGACGACATCCCCCCTCATGTCAAGAATGCAATATAGGCGGATTTACTTGTAAGTAGTAGTTTGAATTTCAGTTGTAAATTAATATAATCTATATAACTTAAAATAATTTTAATTTACAGGCTGCAGCCCACGTCGACCCTGATGACTTGGACGTTTTTTTGAATCATTGGAACAAACGAATGAGAAAAAATTACAGAGATACATTGTCGAAGGCTAAGAATTCAGGGAAAAAGCCGAACTGGATGGGTGAGGGTGTATGGAATGATTTTCTTCGGCTTTGGGACAGTCCGGCAGCAAGAGTAAGTAATATATGTTTGCTTTGTTATTTAAATCTAATATTAATCTCGCAAGATATATACGTGATAATTTATCTTAATTTGTAGGAGTTATCTGCGCGGAACCGGGCAAACAGGAATAAAAATCCTGCATTGCATCATGGTGGCTTCAAATCCTTTCAGGAGCATAAGAGAGAGCTGGTAATTAAATTTATAAACTATGTTTACATTTTATTACAATACTTTATAAGCATATTAGCAATAATATTTATATATTTTTAGACCGCGAGATACAACCGCGAGCCCACTATGGCCGAGCTGTTCAAGGCCACGCATGCCGTGGAGAGGACTGACGAAGAGGGCAATGTTTCGTACGATTGGACGGATGACAAATCACAATCCGTAATGGTAAATTAATTTACCGTTAATAATAATATTTTGTCTTATTTTATTTTCAAAATTTTGAAATTCGGTTTTTATCGTGTAAAACAATTGTTTGTAATCGCAGGAGAGGTACGAAGCAGAGCGGGCTCGTGTAGCACAGTCCACTGGTCGGGAAGTGCTTACGTTAGAGGAGGAGAACCATATTTGGGATGCTATTATTGACCCGCCTTCTCGGACCAGTCGACGGTATAGCTGTGGAAATGTGGAGGTAAATTTTGACATGTACTAATATATAAATTTACTCATGCATATGAATAGTTAAATAATTTTAATAATATTATATATATACTAATATATATATATATATATATATATAATTATGAATTATATTACAGGCGATGAGAATGCAGAGTGCATACAGGAGGTCGCAGCAAGAGGCAGAGATTGCTTAGTTGAGGGCGACACTGGAAGAAATAAATGATTGGAGGAAGAGTTTCTTTGAGCAACAGCTGGATGAGCGGATTGCGGCTTATTTGCAACAACATGGGAGTATGCCTGGAGAGGACGGCAGCGATGGCGAGGAGTAGGTATGTTTGTTTGCTTATGGTTTGGTATATACACATTTTGGTTGGTATGGTGTATACATATTTCAGGATATTATGTACATATTTTGATGACTTGTAGTTGATGGATTTGGTAGGATATTATGTATATGTATGTCGGGATATTATGTACAAATTTCGGTTTACTATGTACATATTCAGGTTAATGGATTTGGTTGGATTTGAAAATGAGATTTGGTCGGATTTGAAAATGAGATTTGGTTGGATTTTATATCGTTTGAATGTATAGTGATGTTATATGATGGATATATGATGATTATACTTGATGAATATAGTATATAGCGGTTGTTTGGTTCAGATTGGATGAAGTGTATATAGGCTGTGCATGTGCACAGGAATTTACCCAGATTAGCGACGGCTAGCGACGGCTATCTTGTCCAGATTAGCGACAGCTAGCGACGGCCTAATGGTTCAGGTTAGCGACGGCGAGCTATGACTAGCGATGACATTTAGGTGTTGCAAAAATTTCCACGTGACACATTTGCAGTCGCGAGCCGTCGCTATTTATGTGACGGAGCCGTCGCTAGAGCCGTCGCTGTACTGTTGGACGACGACAAATTTAGCGACGACTTTTAGCGTCGCCTGACGACGGCTAGCGACGGCCGGCGACGGCTAAAAGCCGTCGCTATCTGTTACCGTTCATGTAGTGAAGATAGATATGCTAGAGTTTAAATTTCTCACCCTCAACACATGAAAACTGAAAACTTGGAAAAGATAGCTCAATAAATTATATGGTTTCCCAATTGTAGTTATTGTGATTAACGAACCATAGAATTTTTAGGAGCAGAATATTCTTATTTCATAGGCATTACACTTTCGAAGCAAGAACACGAATTGGAGGCTACACAATAGATAAACCGGGTGAGATCAATATCTCGAAAGCTTCGCGAATGGAGTTGGGATTTAGTCACAACTTTATCCCGGACTCCAACCCATAAGATGATAATCGATACGACTTTATAACACTATGAAGGAAATCGTGTCGATATTAGATCGACAATAATTACGGAAAGAAAATCCAATAAGAAGTAGGTGGTTTCTTCAAATATCATCTAACTTGTACGATTATAAAAATGCAAGTTAACACAAAGAATGGGTTTTTATACCCTCTTTTACTACGCAAAAAAAATTATTTAATCTATATAAGGAGTAATGAATTTAAATTAAAATCTAAGTATGAAGCTTCGGGAAATTTTCAGGTGTTAAAAATTGAGAATTTGATTTTTCTCAAAATATAGTCTAACTATCCTCTTTCACCTGTACTTAAATAGATGATATTAGTTCATATCCATAATAAGAAGCACTGCAATTAATTATTACGGGGAAATAGATAATTATTCATTTCAGACCTGCTATAAAGAAAATAAGTTTTGACATAACAAACAACAAAATCCGAAAACCTTTATAAAATGAAAGTTGTTCTACTCAGTCCATGCTTTCCGGTGATATAAAGATTATCAAAATTGGATTTACGGTTCGAAAGTTATGCTAGTTTTACTTTCAGCTTAAATCTTAGAAAATTTCTTAAGAGGATAGAAATGTCTATCCACTTTCAATCCCATTTTAGACTCAGTAAAAGGGAAAAAATTTAAAGTGGTAAAAAGAAACTTTATAGCTTACTGAAAGCTCTTTCATTTACAAAATGAGTAAACTCATTTGGAGTATAAATCCCAAGTTATCGCTGTTTTAGTACAGCACTTTTCCAAACAAAATTTCAGTTTTTAAATCAATTTAAAATTTGAAATTTTCCCAAACCATTTGAATCTCAAACTACATTTTCAAACAAGCTTTTAGCTATATCATTTATTAAATGATCTTCTTTTTCCCCAAAAATCTAAGACATGTAAAATTATGATTAACTTTATGTAATCACCAAACAATAATTCATTAAGTGGAAATACTTTCATTACTTTTCAAAATCTAGCTTTAAAACAATTAACTATGAAAACTCATTTTGGAAGAGATAACTAATCTATTCCATTATCATGAGATTATTATTGATTATCCCCCAAATAAATTTTTGGGATATATATATATATATATATATATATATATAAAAAGTTGAAATTATTCTCAAATATAAAATGGTTATACTACATAAATTGTTCGTTTATCAAAAAAATCCAAATTCACATTTCCACTTGTCATAAAAATTAAATTCACATCTAATTATAAACATAAAACTAATTAAAATTGATAATTAATTCAAACTTGTTTTTAGAAGAATTTCGCAATTTCAAACCAACAAGTTTTTAATACCATTTAAGTTTAAAACAAAAACTAGCTCACAAATTTATACTAAATGTTCTAAACTAACACTTCTTTATTTTCTCTTAAGATAGAGTTTTAATCGTACTATCTATATTTTTTTTCAAACAACCAATTACCAAAACACATTTTAAAGTCATAAAATTTAGCTTTGAACAAAAATATTTAATTGCTATTCCAATATTCTCTAACCAATGTATTATTTTATCTCGAATACATCATGTTATTAATCAAAGCATCATATGATTTCTAATTAAGACATATACTTGATTAGAGTTAATTTACTTTACTTAACCAAATCATCATAAGATGTCATTATTTAAATTCCAATAGGTTGTACTTATACAACCAATTAAAACATAATCATATTTAATTTGTTTTCAATTTTTACTTATTACAACTAAATTTACCGTGTCTGACTGTCTCATCATAGCGTTTAGGAAATTCCTATCGATAACATTGGCCAAATGCATCGACCAGAATTCTTAAAGCACTAGACGGACAACCCAACACAAAAATTCATTTTCTTTAAAAAGTAATACCCCATATATATTACTCAAAATATTCTTTGTTTTTCCCAAAAACAAACCAATTTCTCCTAGAAACATATCTTCAATTTTTGAAATTTTGAAAATACAATTTAGTACTTGTTCTCAAAATCAAGGAATACAAATAAAGCTCATCGAGATATTCCTAGAATACTCGATCCTCAAGATTGATGGATTATACTGGAGTGTTCATTATTCCGAATGGTATAATGAACCACTCAAAAGACTCATAACGAGTGTGGAATGCGGTAAGAGTAACGCTATCCTTCGTGACTCGTAGCTCTTGAAAAATCGGTGTAAGGTCAAACTGAGGAATGATTTTAGCACCACATAATAGATTAAAAAGAGTGAAATGAGGTATAAGAGCAAGGTTAAGCTATCTTCTCGGATGACAAGAAGATCACTAACAACATATCATTACTTTGAGTGAAGAAATTTTACAAAGTATCAACAATTGAGTATCCAAAGAGGATATCTCAAAAGGAGGCAAGAACGACAACATCAGTTAAATTCAGTGAATCACCTCAATTCCCTAGTGGACATCCTCATGGGAGGATGACCAAGAAGCTAAGAACCAGGAATGAAGTCAACACAATATTCGATTGCCCGATTGGGTGTCATACCTGAAACCGACTCACAGAAATCAAGAGAATCACAGTGACTGGAATTCGAGATATATCATCAACATCTTGAATCTCAAGAGTGAATACAGAAACTTCGAAATCATCATTAACATTCCGAAGGACAAGAAGCAACAATCATCCAAATAAGGATACTTCATATAGGATTTTTAGAATCACAGAATATGGCTTGACAATAGGCAAGCCACTTCATCTCAAAAACCCCAAACTCCAAACAGAAAATGGCATACTAATTCGCACGAAAAGATAAGCTACAAGCAACAATTCTAAATCCTCATACATCATGCCAAATATTGCGGATCCCCTTAATAGGACTCACAATCCTTACAAAAGAATAAGACAAGAACATCCAAAAACATCAACAAACTCCTCCGATACGGATGAGTGTCAAGCACCCGTATTGAAGAGCATTTTTTCGTAACCAACTGATATTCATACATCAATGTTAATATTTCACATTTTATATGATTTCAATATTTAAAATACAGTAAGTTTTTGTAGAAATATCGTATCAACGAACTGTTTTCATCATTAAATCATAGATTTTATCATCTTTTAAATGATATATGATGCACATGTATTTAGTCATCGATTTTTTTTAATAAATTGTGACTTTTCCATAAAAATAATATACTTAAAATGGATTTCCAAAATGCAACTACAATTGCATCAATCAAGCCTCAAGTTCAAAAATAATAAACAGGCAGAGGTATAACTGGATTATTAGAGGTGACAATTAGACCCGACCCGATGGATCCAAACCCGACCCGACAGATGTTGGTTGTAGATGCGTATTGTCGGGGACCAACTATACATTTTAAAAGCGTAGACTCGACCCAACTCGAGCATCGGTTCGAATCGAGTATGGTCGGTTCGGGTCCAATTCGGTAATAACACTAAAAATACATATATTTTGATATTTTTTTAATTGGTTTTTTGGGTCAGGTTGATTTGGGTCGGGTTTGATCGGGTCGTTATTGAATTTTTCATCATCCAAATCTGAGATCCATCGAGTTCGGTTTAAGTTCCGGACATTTTAGGTCGATTCGGTTCGGTTTTGCGGTTCTCGATTCTAGTTGTCAGCCCATGCATTAAATTAATGTTGTTATAACCGCATTTTCTTAACAAGGAATGACTGTCAACTCCCCAGAATTGAAAAATGATGGAAGAAAAATCTCTCTTGAAAAAGTTATGAAAATTAGGTCACTATTTTTAGTTTTTGTCCAATTTAAGCTGTTTTGCTCCCTGATTTCAATGCTGCGCCTATTTTGTGCGAAGGGACAATTGGTAAAAAATAACAAAATAGAGACCAAATTTAAAAAAATTACGAGTAGGGACTTTTTGTGCATATGCTTTGAGAATAAAGACCTTTGGTCCAAAACCCCTTTTCTTAATGCAGTTAAGTTCTGCATTAATATCGAATATAACTGCATTTTCCAACTGCAATTATTTTATGAAGCACGGTAATATTACATAATATTATCAAATGCAGTCAAATTTGTTATTGCATCACATAAACCCAGTTAAATTAATTCAAAACAATACTGTTAATTCTAATCGCATTATTTTCAAGTATTTAAATTTAATACTTCATTTTCTTAATGCAGTATTATACCTGAATATATGGATTAGTGTAAAGACATTTAAATTTAACTGTATTTTTAAATGCAGCTAAATTATAACTATATTAGAATTAAAAAAAAAATTATCAAATGCAAGTCAAAATTGCCAGTGCATTTATAAATGCATTTAAAGTAAATAAAAAGTATGACGTTAAAATATAATTGCATATTATCAATGCGTTTAATATAAACTGCATTTACTTAATGCAGCAAAATTAGAAAGTGCATTAAAAATAAATAAAGTTATCACATGTAACCAAATTTATTATTGTATAAGATAAATGAAGTTAAAAATTCAAATGCAAACATTATTGCATAATTTAAATACAAATTCCTTTCAATTAGATTAAAACATAATTACTGCATTAACTTAAAGCACTAAAAACAATTATGTAAAAGATATGTTAACCAAAATAAATGTAGTCACGTAAATACAACTAAACAAATGAACAACATAAATAAGTGGATTATATAACTACTACATAAAATTATGATTTTCAAAAATTGTTTTTAAGTATCAATAATAAATATTATTGTAAAGTCTACTAAATTTATGCTTCAATGGTAAAAGCTGTTCTTAAATCCGATTAATCTAGAAAAAATTATCGCAATTTAAAGTTTCTAATTAAATGCGTTGCTGGCTTAAGTTATAAGAAACTAAAATCTAATTTTCAAAATTTTAGTTATGGCAACCTGGCCCGCTTTACCTTTCTATGGTAAATGGAGACCCCAACTAAATATATAAAGCTTGTATTTGTTAATGTAAATGAATTTGTTTGTGCTTCCAAACCTTCATGTTATAGCAAATTAAATCTTATGAAGCACGGTAATATTACATAATATTATCAAATGCAATCAAATTTGTTATTGCATCACATAAACCCAGTTAAATTAATTCAAAACAATACTGTTAATTCTAATCGCATTATTTTCAAGTATTTAAATTTAATACTCCATTTTCTTAATGCGGATGAATTATACCTGAATATATGGATTAGTGTAATTTAAAAAATGCATTTAAATTTAACTGTATTTTCTTAATGCAGTTAAATTATGACTGCATATATGAATCAGTTTTATTAAATAAAGACATTTAAATTTAACTGAATTTTTAAATGCAGCTAAAGTATAACTATATTAGAATTTAAAAATTTTATCAAATGCCAGTCAACATCTCATAAATGCATTTAAAGTAAATAAAAAGTATGACGTTAAAATATAATTGCATATTATCAATGCGTTTAATATAAACTGCATTTACTTAATGCAGCAAAATTAGAAAGTGCATTAAAAATAATTAAAATTATCACATGTAACCAAATTTATTATTGTATAAGATAAATGAAGTTAAAAATTCAAATGCAAATATTATTGCATAATTTAAATACAAATTCCTTTCAATTAGCTTAAAACATAATTACCGCATTAACTTAAAACACTAAAAACAATTATGTAAAAGATATGTTAACCAAAATAAATGTAGTCACGTAAATACAATTAAACAAATGAACAACATAAATAACTGGATTATATAACTACTATATAAAATTATGATTTTTAAAAAATTGTTTTTAAGTATCAATAATAGATATTATTGTAAAGTCTACTAAATTTATGCTTCAATGATAAAAGCTTTTCTTAAATCGGATTAATCTAGAAAAAAATATCACAATTTAAAGTTTCTAATTAAATGTGTTGCTGGCTTAAGTTATAAGAAACTAAAATCTAATTTTCAAAATTTTAGTTATGGCAACCTGGCCCGCTTTACCTTTCTATGGTAAATGGAGACCCCAACTAAATGTTCTTAACCTTTTCTTTCTTAGAATATCTAACATTGAAGTTACAAACTTAGCTCATCGTATATTATACAATACTGACATCCATAATTATCAACCATCAACATACCCAGTTTTGAACAACATAACCGTACTTTTATCATTTTCCTATATATCATTAAGTCCTTAGAACTTAGGAGCTTCTCCGCTAAGATGCATCTGAGCCTGCTTATCATCATATATCCATCCAAACTTCTCCGTAAACGGGTTCTCCAAACTACTGGGCGGATATTCATCAATGCACTCCCTCCACACTCCTCCATCATCTTCCAAATCCTTCATCACAACCCACAAGCTACTATTACACTTAAACCCACCCCCTACAGTCAGCATCATCAGCCTATCACCTTTCTTCAGTCTTTTCTTCGCTTCCATATACGCCAGCACATACCAAACACTGCTTCCGGAAGTATTGCCATACCTATGCAATGCCATTCTAGCAGGTTCCAAATCCTTCTCTTCTAAACCCAATCCTTTTCCCACTCCATCAATCACAGCAGTCCCACCTGTATGCACGCAAAAGTGATCCACCCCCGTTTTCAAATCAGGCACGGCAATCTTCGGCGCCTTTCCTTTCGCTCCACGAGCTTTACTGATCATTGTATTCTTTACATTCAGCACCAAATATCGTATAATTTCTTTTAAAGGCAGCACTTTAGGAGCAAATACACTTAGGTTTTCAACAACTGCCTGTGCAGCTGCTTTGGGCAGGTCTTTGCTGAGCTCCATGCCTCCACGGTGGTCTTCGTCTTCAGTGTGCACTGCAACGTTGTGGGCCAGGTCGCTTCGGCCCAGGTGGGTTCGGACTAGGGTTTTTAAGTAGAGTTTAGAGCGGTTTCTGTACTTGGGGTCATTGGATAGTAGGACTGAGCAGCCTCCGCATCTGAAGAGGACGTTGCCCAGCATCATCGATTTTTTCTTCCCTGAGTACCAGTTTGGCGCTATTGATTCGGAGGTCACGATTAAGGCTAGCATGTTTTTGTGTACTTTTAGTAGGTTTTGGACGAGGTTTAGTGCTATTAGACTTGCGCTGCACCCCATGCCTGTTAGGTTGTAGATTTTAATGTCTTCTCTCATCCTGTGTACTTCGAACGATTTGGTTAATTTTGTTTTCATAGTTTTACTACAAAAGTGTTTAATGCTTAATCATTATTATTAACTGCAAAACACTTGTTGAGACAAGTGTTTAATGACATTAAACACAGTTTTATAGCATTTTGAGATGCTTTGTTCTCATTTATTGTACGTCTCATGTCCCCGTCAGTCACATCCTTCTTCTAGTTTTTCCTTTAGTTTACTTATTTAGCAAGTGGAAGGATGAGATGATATGTGCATATGAAAACATGATGATTTAAGGACATGAGATTTCAACTTCTTTTTAACTGAAAAACAAAAAAAGAACCTTACTTTTGCAAGTTTTAATCAGAAGAGTACATTAAGTAGACTACATGTATAAGATTGACTGAATTCACCTGTAATGGTTGACAATTCGAGCTGATAGAGAAGGAGAAGGGCAGAACATGGAGACATTAAGCACCAAAGCGTCGATTTCAGTGGGTTTGAAACCTGTCTTCTTGAAAAGAGCATCAAGCATCCCCCAAAAGCATTCATCCATTTCATTCATGGAGTCATCGAGAGTAGGGCAATCCTCATCGCCTCTAATGATATTACGGGAACCGTAAGTGTGCTCTCCTATGCCTGAGCTAACAATCATTTTCAAAAGAAAACGGTATTCCTCCAGCCCAAGGCATTTGTTTCGCAACACTATTTCACGGCAAAAGTCAGTCGGGATTTTACGATCATCGGTTGGTTTGTAACACATGTAGTCAATGAGGTAACAACTACTGTTCCTCCACCTATCAAAGAGTTTGTACAATGGGATTAGCGATACGAAAAGGAGAAGGACAGCTGATTGTAAGAGAAAGAGCTCCATATGATATGATTTAATTAGCTATAGAGCTAGAGTAGTGCTTATTTATTTGTATGGAAGTTGCATGAAATTATATAAGAAGTTTGATACACATGGAGATGGGTGCAATAAATGAATTTCATTAATAAAGATGAGGTGAACCACCTGCCATCAACTACAAATCTTTGATTAGTGCGTTAAGATATTTTGGTGTTCCAAACAATAAAATTTATCTCTTACACAGCCGACATAAAGATATAAAACTGAAGTAAAACAGTTTACTGCTACAACGAATATTCACAATTTTACACGAAGGTACAACAAATATGAGTTAGAGTTTATGACATACAACGATGATCCCGAACTAGTTTTGGAATTTCCACAATAGCACTAGAGTATTCGAACATTCAAGAATAACGAAAATAAACTAATTGAAAGAGAAGTTACAAATTCCATGATAATCGTTTGAGATAACACACAAAATGAATTATTTGTTGTCGTATCACGCTAGGAACTGTTTGTATTTTATTACTCAAACTGTATTTGTGTCATTATTATGTCTGTAATTAAAAATTGTTGTATTAGTATAACTGTATTATTTTTCAAAATTATTATTAAATTTTCGTATTAAGCTGTAATTTAATATCAATTACATTCTTGAAATGTAGCCAGTTTTAAAATAATACAAATATATCACCAATATAATTACCAATAACAGAACAATTAGCATCTCTCTTTGAAATATCACTTTCATTCCTATCTCGCACCAAAAAAAGGCATTCACCTTTCGATGAATATTCCGCTTCCGTTTGCTTGTATATGCTCATTTCTCCCCCATTGTCATCAACGAAAACTAACTCTAAATATATAACTTCAAACTATATAACTCCTCCTCATTCTTGTACTAAAATACCCGCATTAATGAACTATACAATAGAGTATAGATATATTAAGAGATAATTAAATTGATAGACTTGATAATCAAACAAGGATCAAATGTATATTTATACATGTTTTGTATAACAAACATCAATCCACACCAAATATCAATCCATATCAAACCAAAGAGAAGTAAATGAAATCAAATCAATCAAAACAAACAATTCAAACAAAGTAATAAAATCAAACGTTACAAGGAACTTCCATCCACCATTCTTCTCCAAATATAGGGTCTGCTTTAATAGCATCCCAATTTTCATTGTCATTGGTGAGAGAGACTGAAGAATGTGCTTCGTTATCATCCTTGTGCAGGGAGGAAATCGTCCATCGTATTGCATCGAAATGTCTTTCTTGCTCCTTGATCATCTGCATTTGATTCAATTCTAAGTGTCGCTGGTTACGAAAAATGAACGAGAGAATATTCTTGAACGAATTAAGAGTTTCTTTAAGATTCTCGGATAAATTATGAATTGGATTAGCCATATTTGGATTTGAGAGAAGAATGAGGGATATAGTAGATAAGAAATAATATCCAATGATGAATTCTGTAAGAAATAGGTATTTATAGGTGCAGAAATTCGTTTGAAATGAATAGACATATGGTAGTTATTTAAATTTCAAATTCAAAATGAAGTGTTATTTCTGACCAGTACATGTCGACATGGTCATAGGGGGTATGTCGACATGGGACAGTGAAATTTTATGACTTATTTTGATTTTATGAATAATTGTGTGTACATATATATTTATATAATATACTATCATTTATTCTGGAGATAAGATAAGCTAGATACAGAAAAGAAATTCCATTTCATTTTATACTAAGGCAATACAACGATTAAACATGAAGAACTACACGAACATTCAATCAAAATGAACTAAAACAAATACAACGAGATATGAAAAGGTAGAACTAGTTAGAGGATGATGACGATGAAGATAATCCAAACATCTTACTGACTTTGGAAATAAACTTGTTCATCTTAGATGAAATTTTATCCAACTTCTTACTAACGGATCTTTTAAGAATCCGTTGATTCTCAACAATAGTCTTTTGGTTTTTTAGAAGGGTTTTGTTGGATGGATTAGGAGGATAGTCGATGCTTTCCAAAGAAGTTTCACCTTTTTCTTCTTCTTCAATATCCACTTCATCCTCTTCTCCTTCTTCTTCTTCCATCTCCTCATGAGCCAAACGCTCTTCCTTTTCAGCAAAAGTCTCATAAGGCTGAAAAAGAAGTGGAATTTTCACAAGCGAAATGTTGGAATGATTGAAAAAATTTCTAGAAACAAATTCTTCTCCTTTGAAATCAACTCCAAAATAGTTAAAAATCCGAATGAGATAAATTCCATGATACAAAATATTCTCACCCATTTTAAGATTTTTAGGACGAAGTTCATCCAAAATAACCTGTGCCCAAATAATGTCATAGTTTCCAAAAATAGCAAAAAGTGCTTTGCAAATTTTTGAAGTAGGATTATTAAAATTCCCCGATCTTGGGGTCAAAGTACGTTGCCAAAGAAGATTGACAATTCTTACTTTTGGTCGAAAATTTTGATTTTTAAATTCAAAATCATCATTTCCTTCAAAAATGTGATGAAATGTCTCACGATCATTTTCATCGATTTTAAAACTAGAAACATCCATTCCCGTACTATTGTAATTGAGAATGGTACCTGAAAGATCACAATTCAAAACAATTCTAGTGCCTTTGACACTACTCCAAATGTCATCCTCATTTCCATTATAAAATCCACGGTTTAAATTTGCATAGAAATTTTTGATAAGGTTTGGATAGCAAACAAAATCATTCTAAGAAGCATCAATAAGACTAAGAATTTGATTGTTTGCAAAAAGAGAATCAATTTCATAAGAAGAAAAATCTTGAAAGATAGCAAACTTTTCGGGATGGACTTTTGCATAGTTAGCATAATTGATATATGCTTTAATTGCCTCCAGATCATTGAAGAGTTGCTCTTTTATCTTTCTGAAAATTCTCATGGTGGAGAGGTTGCTTGAAGAAGCCATTAAAGTAGAGATTAGAGAGCTTGAAGTTTGAAGAGAGAGTTTGAATTTTGAAAATGAGAGTGAAAAGATATGATTAAAGATAGTGAATAAATAGATTCTCAAAGGACATGTTCTCTAGTCAAAAGATGCCTTTTCAGAGAATTGAATGAAGTGAAAAGATGGAGGGAAATTCAACCATTTGAATTCAAATTTTGAATTTCAAATTTTGGTACCCATGTTGACATCATGGTAGGGACCATGTTCCTGTTAGCCCAGGAACTGATTTCGCAGATTGACCGAAAGGTCAGAGGATCTAACGTAGTTCTCAAACTAGATATGGCAAAGGCCTATGATCGTATGTCGTGGTATTTCATCATTAAAGTTCTGTATGCCTTTGGGTTTCCTGAAACTCTTATCGATTTGGTTTGGAGGCTTATTTCTAACTGTTGGTTCTCCGTTCTAATTAACGGGTCGGCCAATGGTTTTTTCAGATCGGGTAGAGGTCTCCGACAAGTTGATCCTCTATCTCCATCTCTTTTCGTTATTGCGGCTGAGGCTTTCATTAGAGGGATCCACACCTTAACGATTTTCGGCCAGATTCACCGATTTGGCCTTCCGACAGGGTGCCCGCTCGTTTCCTCTTTATCCTTTGCGGACGACATTGTCATTTTCTCCAACGGAAATCGGTCCTCTGTTCGTCGGCTGATTAACTTCATTCATCAGTACGAGCGGTGCTCGGGCCAGCTAGTTAACTCTTCGAAGAGTTTCTTCGTTCATGCGAAGGACATGGTTCCTTCCAGGGTTTCCTGGGTCCAGTCGTTTACCGGCTTCAGGGCTGCTTCCCTTCCTCTTCCTTACTTGGGTATCGTTCTCTACAGAGGTAGGAAACTAAATGCCCTTTTCGATCCTCTAACGAACAAAGTTAGGGGAAAGATTATTCGTTGGAACTCGTCTCTTCTTTCTCAAGCAGGAAGATTGGTACTCATCAATTTGGTATTAGGCTCACTGGGTACTCATGTCTTCGCTGCGATGTCCCCTACCGCTTCTTTCTTCAGGTCTTTCCAATCTTTGGCTTCGTCCTTCTTCTGGGGGTCAAAGGTTGACAACCACCGTCATCACTGGGTTTCTTGGGACGTGGCATGCCGTCCCAAGAACGAGGGCGGGCTTGGTCTGCGAAACCCCAATGACATTTGCTCGGCCTTTGCTTGTAAGTTGTGGTACAAGTTTGGGTCTAACGATTCCTTATGGACGAAGTTCCTGCATGCTAAGTATCAAAGGCTGGCCGCCTCTGGCTTTTCCGGATCTCCATCTTTCGCTAGTGAGACTTGAAAGCACATGCAATCGGTCAAATCTTTCTCTGATTCTCATGGCGGCCTATCCGGATGGGATGGTGGTTCGTTTTCTATCTTGAAAGCCTGGAGTTCTGGTCGTAACCCTACTCCGGTTCTCCCTCTTTTCTCTTACATCTGGGACGCTAGAATCCCTCCTAAAGTGTCTTTGTTCATGTGGCAAACCTTGCATAAGGGGTTACCAGTTGATGAGAACCTTCAGCGGATTGGCATTTCTTATGTTTCCCGCTGTAAATGCTGCGGCACCGGGGAATCGGAATCTCTGGATCATTTGCTTTTCTCTGGTTTTACAGCCAGATCCTGTTGGAATTACTTCGGTAATCTTATTGGCATCCGAGGTAGCAACAGATCGCCGGGTGATTTACAGAGAACCTGGTGGAACGGAATCTCTGGTAAATCTCTTCGCTCTGTCGTCTTTCGCTTGATTCCTTGTCTGATCTGCTGGCACCTCTGGTGCGCGCGGAATAAGGAAATTTTTGAGGAATCTCGCATGGATCCCTCATCCGTTATTCGTCGGGTTAGCAATGATGTTTTTTAGCTTTTCGTGGTAGACCTTTCAAGGGATCAGTTAGTTCCCGTTCTGGCCGCCTTGTGGTCCTGCTTTCTATTTACTGCTCTCAGTCGACCCCTAGAGCGGAATTGGATGATGTACGCTTCCGAGCTAGGTGGTGCTAGCTTTCCAGTCTCCGTTGTTTTCGCCCTCCCCCCTTCCCCCCTTTTTTCTCTGATTTTGTGGCTTTTGATTTTCAGGCTCTGGATTTATAGGTTTGGACCGGGGACTTCTTTACCTCCACTTATATTGGATTTCGGGCGGAGGTATTCCGGATCTCTCTGTCGCCGATCTCTTTATCGTCTGTCTTTTCTGGTTTTCGTCCACTTTGCTTAGCGTCTCTCCCCGTAGGGAGTCTTTGGCAGCTATCGCTGTTATTTTGGTCTTCTGTTTTTTGTAATTTTCTGGCTTCGGCGGGTTTGTTTTTCTTCTTTTGTTGATTACCTGTCAGGAATGTTGACAGCTTTTGGTGATTATTTATACTACTCTTTAATTAAAAAAAAATGGTAGGGACCATGTCGACATGTGCTTGTGAATTTCTATGATTTATTTTTCCTAAGTACTCTAATATATATACATATATATATGTATGTATGTATATATACTTATTATTTTCAATGTCTATATATCTGGAATATTATTAGAATTATAGTATTCTCAATAATATATTATTGTACTAATAAAAGTAATAATAATAAAATAATAATAAAAGTAATAAAATAATAGTGAAAATTTTAAAATTAAAATAACACACCAATTCAAAATCAATCAATCATGCAATCAAGCATCTAATTCTAAACATGCAATTTCAACCAATTGTATTGTAAATATGTACTTTTTCTCAGTCTGTTTCATTGAATTCATCGGAATTGTGAACTGCCATGAAACACAAATTTGAATTATCTGTCTTCTGATCATCATCGCTTGAGGACGAGTCTGAGTCATCTAGAGTAGCAGTAAATGCACGCTTCTGTTTCTTTACCGAATCATTGTTCATAGGGGGATTTTGCCTATCTGGATACAGACAGTCTCTTTTGATATGCCCTGGTTCATCATAGTTGAAACATTTGACATTGTTTGGCACTATATTCTGATTTTCAGAGTTCTTATAGTTGTTTCTCTTGAGATTATTCATTTTTCTGTATTTCAGAAATTTTCGAAAATTCCTGGTCATAAAGGCTATCTCTTCATCATTATCGCTGTTTGAGTCTGATCCATCAGTTAATTCATTAAATGCCATTGATTTCTTTTCAGATGCTTTGCTTTCTCTTCTCCCGATCATTTGAACTTCAAAGGACATTAGATTTCCAATTAATTCTTCTATCTTTAAAATACTGATGTCATTTTCCTCTTCGATCGCAAGTGTCTTTTGATCCCATTCTGGGGTAAGAGAATTTAGAATTTTCCCGACATGATTTTCTTCGAAAAATTCCTTTCCCAAGGATATTAGAGAATGCACAATATCCTGAACTCTACTATACATATCGAAAATAGACTCACTAGAATACATTTTAAATAATTGAAACTAATTTGTGAGCATGGACATTTTGGTCTGTTTAACTTTGCTTGTTCCTTCGTGAGTCACTTGCAAAGTTTTCCAGATTTCATATGCAGACTTGCAAACTGACACTCTATTAAATTCATTCCTATCAAGTGAACAAAATAGAATATTCATTGCTTTAGAAATATTATTTGTGCAATAGTCTTTTGCTTCGGTCCATTATGCAAAATCAGTTGTGGATTCAGAATATTCAGTTTGTGTGATATTCCAGATGTCTAATCCTATAGATTGTAAATAAATTTTCATCCTACATGCCCAATTTGCATAGTTACTACCATTAAAAAGTGGCGGTCTGACAGTAGACTGACCTTCTACAAATGAACTAGTGACAGGGATACTAGTGTTAGTAATAGTACCAATGTTGGTAGCCATTTTGAAAACTTTTCAAAAATCAGATTATGAAACTTTGAAAACCTTGCTCCGATACCAAATGTGAGAAATGCGGATTATAGATCTTAAGGCTAGGATAAACATTAGAGGGGATGAATAGTGTTTTAGAGAATTGTTAAATCTTTTTGAGTTTTTGTTAATTTGAACACAAATGTATGCAATTTTCAGACACGGATATGATCACAGAATCAAACACAGATGCAGAAATAAAATAAAAGCAGTAAAGGAAAGAACACACCGGATTTTATACTGGTTCGGAGTTACCCTACATCTAGTCCCGCACACAAGTACAAATTTCCTTTCAAAAACAATCTTTACAATTACACCCTCGATTTCAAGGCAACGAGGTACACCCTCCAGATTCACAATCCTCTGAGTAGTGATACTTGATTTCCCAGACAACAAGTTTACCCTATTGATTTCCAAGGATACCATCACACCTTTTCTCGCTTGATTGATTTCCAAGGCCACAATCACACCTTTTCTCGTTTAATTGATTACAAAGAAGCCTATAACTCTGAATAGCACCGAGAATCTTGTTGAGATAGTGATAGAATATCAAACAAGAGATAATCTAGCTAGATTCAATGTTAATTTCGGCAGAGTAATGGTAGGAATATGTATAAAAAATGTGGAAGAAGAAGAGGAGTGAAAAATCAGAAAATCTGTGTTAAAATTTGTTGAAAACATCCCCTATTTATTGAAGAACAACAGTCATGTCCATTCATGAAAAGATATGACGAATAGACACTTCTTTTGAAATTTAAATTTTGAAACCAACTGGCACTATGTCGACATGGGTAGGTTGAGCATGTCGACATCCCAAAGGAATTTTTAGTGATTTATTTTTCTTTGAAAATAACTTCTATTTTATATTAAAACTATTTTAAACTTTACAAATATACTTGTCTATAGTTAAAAACATAAATAAATATATAGAATAATATATACAGAATTTTACTATAATTTTATATTTAAATCTGAGTATAAATATTTAAAAATTAAATATATTATTATTAAAAATAGTTAAAACTATGGATAATTTTGATTTTGAAATTAAAGATTATTTTGAGGCTAAAAGTATTTGAAATCAGGATAGATATTTTTGATGTTTTTAAAAGGAAGGTTTGAAATCATTTTGAAAACAAGATATAATTTTGTGAATAATCATTTTGAATAAAAATTAGCGGACACAAAACAATGTTCCACTAGATTTTTCGTAAGCTCCATCCTACTTAGGGATCCATCCCTTTAACAGGCTCGAAGTAGATTCCATTCCACGAATAAATTGGATTTTAAGATGCTAGTGCTTTTCTAGGAGTTTTAACAAAATTCCTAATTAAAATTAAAAAATAAATTACTTGAAATCTTAAACTCATGAGTTTTCAATATTGATATCTTGAATCTCTATACTGTACAGTCTTCATTCTTGGTACCTGCATGGTTAAATCTTACATGTACATATATATCTAAACTATAATGTTAGTATTTATATTTTATAATCTATTCTAAGGTTATCGCCATCAAAACCATCATCTCACGGACTAACAGGATTAAGGAACAAATTTGATGGAGATAGATTTTGAGTTGTTCTAAGTGATTGATAAACTAAAATTTAAATGTTCTTTAGCCTATAAAGATTAGATGGAGATCATCACATTCAGATACCACGACATCAAAGGAAAGTGAGGTATGATCTCTTAACTCAATTTTGTTCACATATTGTTAATTATGTTTTCCTACCATATCTGAGATTCTTAACTCCAATTTGTAAAATTCAAGATATTTTGGAAAATAGATTTAAAATGCTACAAATTTTATTTTTTGTACTATCCCAAAATCAAAACTTAAATGGGTGAAAAACTGTAAATCATTTGGAGTATCGTTTGAAAACAGTTTCAAAACTTTCTTAATATAGCTGTAGTAATTTGATCATATCTTGAATATCATAACTTTAATTTTTGAAATTCTTGAAGATTTGGAAATTTAACTGATAATGCAACAACTTTTCTATTTATAATTCTTATTGATTCACTTTGGAATGTCATGAAAAACTACATTGATGAATTTTTTGAATGTGTGTTTTTGCTCAATATATATTACCATAGTTGTGCTTAATATAAATGGACGTGCTGAAAATTTCAAAAAAACAATTCAAGTGTTGAGGGGTACACATTTTTCTTATATACCATTATATATCACCATGAATACCTCAAATATAAGCGGTATTTGATATCATCTCATATTGAAATCATTTTTGAAATCATTTAATTATTTATATTGGTTTTCAACTAGAAGTCATTGTCACAAAACCCCCCTACAGAAAATTGATTTTCACTTATTTTAATTTTTGTAACTTGGGTTTTCATCATGAAAAAATACACTAGTTTATTTCGGTGAGATGTTTACTATAGAAAAGTTAACCATTGACTAATTGAATCATTTGAAACTTATCAGAATTATTATAGTGCTTGAAAAGTGATGGATATTGATTGAATTATATTTCATAACAAGAGGAAGCATAATTTTATAATTTCATGAAAATTAAACAAATTTTATAATATTTTTAGATTAGTACTTATTTCATGATCATTTCAATCACTTTCACATTTCTGTCAATGCATATATCATAATATTGTGCGCAGAATTTGTTATTTCAAAATAAGAAAATATTTTTTTTGTAAATAATTATATCTTAAATTATCCACTTTCATTTAAAAGTCCTCGTGGTTATACATGGGTGAACTACTTGAATTGTATATATGGACTTCCATTCTTATTTAAAAGTCCTCAGGTTAGGCATGGATGGGACGCATACAAGAAAGGGATAAATATCAAGTATATTCTAATCTCATTTAAAAAACCTCATGGTTGTGCATGGTTAGAAAATACTTGATATGTATTTTTTTTAAAAGGAGGTAACTATTAACCTCATTTAAATGTCCTAAAGGTTATGCATGGTTAGTAAGTGCTTTACATTTTTTTGTATAATATTTGAAAAGGAAAAATGTACAAATTATTTCTTTATTGAAAATATCAAATTCTTGTCACTATGTAACGACCCGTTAAGTTCGACCATTTAAAATTGTTTGTTTAATAGGATTTTGTAATTTATTTTAGTTGAAAGAATAAAGGTGGTAGATAAGTATTAAAATGAAGGCTAGAATAAATTATATAGAAGTGACTTAGAAACCTATTTAAAGACATTTGAATAAAATTCAAATGAATTAAGTAGAGAAAGAAAGAAAAATTCTTACCTGTACATAGAATTTAATATGGGAATATTAAACCAATTTAATGCAATAAAAGATTGTGAACGATAAATTGAATAGATTAAGAAACCCTGTTATTGCAAGTCAATAAATTTGTAAACCCTAATGAACATCTCAAAATTTATAAATTTATTGAAATTTAAGACATAGCATAAGCGTAGAACTATAGGTATGATGACAAACTTTTATAAATTGTCTAATTAAGGGTCAGCAAATTTATTTGGAAATCAAACTCAATTAAGGGTAAGTAATTATGATGGATTGATGGCATAAACGTTACTAATTTTTATCATAGTAACGGAAGTGCAGATGGAAGGCAACTGTAGAAATTTAAGTACGTATTAACAATTGAAAGGGGCTGTCGATTGAGTGGAGTACTTTAGGTTGTCTTACTAAATTTAGAATTTAACATAAGACAAATAGAAATAAATCAATAAACGTATAGATTTTAAGTTTATTATGATGAATTATTTTAGTGATATGACTTAGAATAAATGAAATAATTTGGGTTAATTGGTATTTAATGGAATTAAAGGTTGCAATATTCATAGGTAAGGATTTAGATGAAATAGATTGATGTATGAAAAATTTAATTTGATAAATGGCAATTAATTCCTTTAATTTGTGCAATTAATGTATGTTTAATTGATAACGATAAAAAGTTGATTTTTTTCAGTGTAACCAACGTAAAATATTATCATAGCATGATACTTGGTTTGAATAGAAGGATTTGATTTAATGTGAAAATTTTTGTTCTAAGTATTGAATAAAATTGAGAATCAAATTTTTTTTTATGATAATAACGTTAGTATTGGTTAATAAATAGATTTCAATGCAGTAACCAAATAAATGGAATAAGATGAGTATATATTGCATAGAAATGAAATGATAAATTATTGATGTAATGGAAGATATAACCATGTCAATTATGCATATAAGGTAATAAGGTAATGAAACCGAGGTAAATTAATTAATTGAGACTTTAAGTAAAATTAACGTATGGAATTGACCAAGGTTCAATAAAATGAGAATTTGATTGGTTATATTTATTGGTTGAGAAATGTAAATGTGTATTTGGGGAATAAATTTAGTCAGACTTAAGTATTGAATTTAATTAATTAATATATATGATAAATGATGATTAAATAAAAAACCCAATACTCTATATATATGTATAATATTTGAGTGAAAATAATAATACACTTATAAATGTGGAATTAAGAGTTTACAACAACTATTTTAAGTAAAGAAATTGTTCATTCAAGTAAATTTGAAACATCGCAATAGGTGTAGATTAAGTGTTGCGTTAAATAAATTATAAAGGAATAAATTTATAGAAACGTAGGAACGGAAGAATGAACATTATAGTAACGTAAAACGTATTGTAGGATAATAATTAAGTATAGGCTTGTAAATTAGATGTATGACAATAAATTTTGTACGTAAATCTTTCTATTAGTTGATAAGTCTTATTTTGATCAATTTAAAGGAATACACTAAATTTTGTAGTTAGTACGGAATATTGATGAGTGAATGAATAAGATGAAACAAAGGTGGAATGTATTAGTTGAGGTTTTAAGTTATTTATGTGATAAGTTACCAAAATTACAATTTTATCTAAATACAGTAATTTATGCAAACAAAAGATGAACATTTTGAAATATTACCACAGTGATATATAAAAGAAACGTTAACTATGTAGTTGGAGAATAATTGATATATTTTGAGTTGGATAATAGAAATCAAGTTATTTATATAATTAGATTTAAGATGAGAGTATAAGTATATGATTAAATAATTGGGTTTTGCGAATAAAATTTATAATTCCCAAATAATAAGAAAACGCAGAGGTTAACACTGCGAAATTTATATACTTATAAATTTTAATTCACATCCAAGCTTATTTGGAATTGATTGGATTATATAAGTAATGAAATTTGGCCAATATTTAAAGTTGAAAGAAAATTTGGATTTTATGATTTATTTTAATTTATTTAATAAATATTAAAAATAGCCATTTTTGTCACGGACTCGGATTTCGACGAAACTAGTTTCATCGGATCCGTAACGGTGAATTATAATAATGTTTCAAGTTTCGTTGCGATCGGACTTGTCGTTTGATCGTACGGACTCGAAACGTCTTGAAATTTACGCATTTTGAAATCAATTTGAAATTTTTATTTTTTTAGCATAACTTCTTCATACGATCGAATTTGGTCGCGAAACTTTTTCCATCGCGTTCAGAATATTTTGAAACACCTATTTGGATATATAGTTTTAACAAATTCGACTCCGGAGGCAGAACGGGCTTTTTGGGCCAACTATCGTTTAGCACGTTCGTTATCCGTACCCACCTAGCCTTCTTTTATCTGTCTATATATTTGCGATTATAAACCCTAGCCACCCCTTATTTTCATTTTTCTATACGTACATCTCCTTCTCAACTCCTCATTCCAATGGCAGAAAAAAACCTAATTCCCAAATTCCAAAATTTTATTTCAAAAAAAAAAAAAAAAAAAAATTTGTGGATCTGCAGCAGCTTCTGGTCGCGCTTCGGGTTTCAGAGGAGAAAACCCTAGAGCAACTTCGGGTCAGGAAGAAAATGACTCGGGTCGCTCCGGGTCGTTTTGGCGAAAACTCCAAGCAAGCATCGGGGAAATGAGGCGGCGCCCCGAAGTTGACCCAGGACCAGAATTTTTCATTTTTCAAATTTTCATAACTTTTGCATACGAGCTCGGATTCACGCGCGGTTTGTTTTGCTGGGATCGTATCGGAATTTCTGACGTTTTGGCACTGGTTTGGATGAATTTGGAGACTGTCCAATTTTTGGGTTTAAATTGGATTTGAATTCAATTTAAATTCAAAAGGTGAGTGTTTTAACCCACTCACAACTACTAGAAGCTTTTATGTTTGTTAAATAAATTTTAGAAATGAATAGAAATTTATTTATGAGCTTTTGGCATGTTATTTCATTCATATCTGTTGAATTGCATTTTATTGAATGTAACTGTTAATTTAATTGATTTATTGCGTGTTAATTGGCTGTTAGAAATTTTTGGTTGCATATGAACTGCTAGTTAACAGTTATGTCAATTATCACTGAATATAAATTGTTAGATTAATAGTTGAAAAATTTAATTTGAATAAACTGCCAGTTATCACCTGTTATATATGATCATATATATAATTGTTATTGATTGATATTGGTTGATGGTTGCGATTGGATGATGGATGTTGTTGATGGATGGATGTTTATTGCATATCATTAAATTGAAAATTATCATGCATATTTCATTTTTCGGGATTGTGGTTTGAAATGATATATAACCGCAAATTTTTATTTTTAAATTGCGGATTGAAATGATAAATATCCGTATCACTTGACCATAGGATAGAAAACTATATACAGGCACCGCGGTCCATATATAACTATTTTAATGTGATTTCTATGGTTTGGATGGAATACGGTTTATAAAAATCTTAAATTTTATACTGAATAAATGTTTTCTTCCATAGTTATATGCATATGAAGTTGAAATTTTGAAATTAAAAGGTGAATAAATTTCTTTATTAAAAATGGAAGAAAATTAAGAAAATGGAGTTTGATGATTATATCCTATGTTTAAATATTAAGTTGGAAATTTTAAAGATATGATATTTATAATTGGATTTTTTTTCCAAAATATTTTGAAATGAATATTCTAGTAAAAATTGAATTTGGAAATATATATATATATATATATATTTTACTAGAAATTGAAGTCTTATTAATTATGGATTTTATGTGAATGGTCAGGATTAATTAATAGAATATTGATTTTTGAAAGGATAAAAATCCAACTTTAGTTGAAATATTAATGCTCCAAAATGGATATAAATATATATAAAATTGAAATGGTTTTGCGACTTGAAGTAATATTTTGGATTTTGGTTTAACTTTAAAAGAAGAAATATTTGGAAAGCCATGTAATTTATTTCTTTATAAAGCAACAGTAAAGTTAAACTTTTTTTTAATTCGCATACCGTTGAATATCCAAACCATTTAGTTTTGAAAATAATGGTTTTAAAATGCTATGGATTTTCGAAGAATTATGTTGAAAGTTACAAACAGAATATTGGTTACATGGGATATTAAATAATAAAAAGTGACATAATTTTTTGGAAAGGAATAATTTTATTTGGGATAAACGATATCATATTGTTTTGGGTTTTAAAAGAAGAAATGATATCGTAATATTATGGTTTTGAAAGGGACTATGTTCTGGTTTTAAAGTATAAACTATTTTAAATGACCGCGGTGTTATAATAACGATTGGTTGGCAAAGAGACCGGGATCGGATATGGACATACTCTCTGTCGATACCGAAAACCACTTTGACTAACCGTGTACGCGGTGGAGATTCCAGAATGAAGTAGGTGGTGGCGACGTTTCCTGTAAGGTAAATACGTGGACCCAACTCCCGTGAGTTGGCATAAGGTGGCTAAAACAGGAGCGATTCTCAGGCCAATGAGGTCATTCCTCTGATCGGACGCTCCTCTTCGATATTATAATTTGACTTGGATTTGATTCAGTGGCCACTTCTATATTTTGATTTTGGGGAGTTAGTCCGAGGTGGGCGGTAACTGCGGCTACGCGTTTCCACCAGCCTGGATAGCAATTGGTATATCTACCCTGGCATTGCCTAGTTGTGCCGTGTCACCTACCATATCGCGCCTTGTACGAGTTTGGTTTTCTCCCGTAGCCCGTGTGGTATCCTCTAGTGGCTTCCCGATCAGGAGGGGCTATGATATTGGACGGACTACTGGGACTATTACGTGTTAAGGTGGAAAATGTAAAGCCTTAACGCTATTTAAAAGTAAGTTTATTTTATAAATAGACACTATTATAATAGCGCAATATACTACATAGTAAATAGTTTAACGGATCCTTAGGAGATGTAAATCCCGAACATCTCTTGAGTTACTGTACTCATATTTATATTCTGTTTATTTAACTCACATAAGATATTCTAGTCTGACTCGGGTGTTTTTGTCTATTCAAATTCGCTCGGGTCAGTCCGAGCATTTCAGGATAGCAGATTTTAGCTTTGGAGGACGAAGACGAAGAATAAGTATTATGTTATATATAGTATTACACCACACTCTTTCTATTCCGCTGCATTGCTTGTATTGGTATGTGTAACTCTGATATTTATTGTAAAAGAAGAATCAAGCTTTTGTAAACTGTTTATGAACTGTATATTTGTTATTATATTTTATCCTTCCGCTGCGAGATTCTGTTTTTGTTCTTATTTCTTCTCTGTTTTTCTTATTTACCCCATAACAATCCGCCCTTGCGTATGCTTTGAATTGGCACGTGTGTTGGTTTAAAGTGTGCAAAAAGGCGGGATGTTACACACTACATAAAATTTTACATAATATTATCATTTCTCCAAAGCACAATTTGTTTCTAATTAATAAAATATTATGATTTTGTTTGATTAATTGGAATTTGAAATTAATGCTTCTTTCTTGATTTGATTTTATATTTTTAATCAAAATCGCAGCTATTTCAATTACTATTATTATTTTTGATAACAATAAAAGGGGGAGAGGTTAAGATTTTGATTTTTGAGCAATATCCTTACTAATATTCAATAGTGTTTTTATTCAAAAGTTATTCTTAATTAATTTTTCAGTTTTAACTACACGCATTTGTGTAGGGGGAGTTTTGTTGTCGGGGGGTATTCAAATAGGGGGAGCTATTAGAATTCATCAAGACCAAATACATTTAATTGAGTCAAAATCTTAATATACGTTTGTTATCATCTAAAGAGGGAGATTGTAGAATATACTAGTATCTTATTTTTGTTTAAAGATAATAAACATATATATATATATATATATATATTCATTTAAATGTATTTGTTATTGTACTATTTTATTTTTCCATATAATTAAATAAATATGTTTTGAATAAAATAAATAACTCAGAATTCATATTTAAACAAATATTTTATTCAAACAAATATTCTATTACAAATTCAAATAGTACAAATTGGAGCTCTCACTACATATTCACATTTTCATTTATAATACAATTTCAACCACAACACAATTTTCACTTTACAGTTTTACCTCACTACATAATTCACTCATCACTCGTATTTGATCTTAAACTCTTTTTCAGTTTGTATCCAGCATCTGAACTATCTGCAAAATAAATACTGACGTAGTAAAATTGAAAAAGAAAATATTTTACAGTGCTCAATAAAGTGTGTATTTTGAAAATATTATTTTCCTCAGTTATTTGGTTTGTTCGTCGTCATTTTTGTTAATTCATCTTACACAAACAACTTGTGACATGCACAGTATATCACTATACACGCCACAAGGTCGTGCACACCGATATACACTTGCTTGATAAAATTGCAGGGATATGTGAGCACAAGGTCAAACCCAAGCCTAGGCTGGATTCAACTCAAGTTAAAATACAAAATCCGAAAGACTACTGTTCAAAGGCATGAACAACTTTAAAGTGTAGACTTCAAAGTGCACCATGCTCATGCATGCATCAGCTCGACTCAAATGCTACCATACAACAAGATCAATACAATAGCAGTCAAAGGCACCAATTGTGTCAACCCAGACAAATGAAATGCAAACATGAAGACTCAACCAAAATGTACATGCATACGAACCAACATGAAAACATGGAACCAGAACCAGAACCAGACCTCAGATGAAAATGCATATGGAATAAGGGCAAAGAACAGAACATGAACAAGATGATCCAGACCAGCATGCATATGTAGACATGTACAAATAAGCAGCTTAATCAAACTACAAGAAACCAGATTTCAAGAGGAACAAAACAAAGATCAAAATCGAACACAATGGAGCATGAACAAACATAATAATAGACTCAACCAAAAAGGCCTCAACATAATGTACATGTGAAAATTAAAATAAATGGACAACAACTCAACATGAATGCAAATAAACTCCAAACAGTACAGAAACAGCAATGGAACAGTGAAAACATAGCCAGTAAGTCTAACAAAATCAGTGCAGACCAGCACATAATGCAACATAGACCAGGAAATGAAATAACTCGAAGTAACTGGCAGTTTATCTCGAAGCAACTCAGCAACCACACAATGCAAGACAAAACCATACATGAAACAAAGAAAAATGTTCAAGGAAATGCAGACACCAGTGCTACAAATGCAACAACAAGTCCAACACGAATGCAACAAGACTTCAAGAGGAACAAAACCAGATCAATGAAGACAACAGTGCACCAGATTTAAATATGCAATAGAGGTGACAAAAGAGCATTCAATTTCAATGTACAAAGCTCAATTTCAATATGAACCAAGCAAGCAGTTCAAAATCAAGTTCTCTAAATCAAGTGCAGACTCAAAATGTACAAAGACACTTGTATGCATATACGCGCGCACGCACACACGCATTAGAGCATGTATGCATATATGCATACACATATCAGTGTAGGTATGAAGGCAACAGGGTAACCCAACAAACAGCGAAAGGAATACAAGGAAATGAATATGGAATTCGACAGCAACTAGCACAAAATCACAATGCAATATGTTTAGATTACCAGTACAAGGCAATGTTCAAAAATCGAAAATAACAGCAGCAGTTCGAAGTAGTGAAGGAGAAGAAAAATGTGGCAGTGAGGTCAATCAAAGGAAGCAAATTGAACAAGTCAAAATTCATCAAGTGTAGATTATCACAATTTCAAAATACTGAAGTCATAGGAGCACAGAACGGAACTGATTCAGACACTTCAACCAAATTCGAGTATATCAGAGATGAACGAGTCATGCATCGTTCGATTAAAAAATCAACGCAAGAATAAAATCATAAACAATTCAAAGCAACATATACGAACGATAAAATAGGGTTTCGTTCCCTATAAATTCTCATTATCATCATCGGAAAAATTATTGAGTTCGAACCCAAGCAAATCAACATAGCAATTAAGTCGAGTATAATTAAAGTCGAAAAGCGGCAAAAAATCACATACCAATTTCTATCCATTTGAACTCGATATTTGAAGCAGCCGTGAACAATTAAATTGATCGAAGAAGCATCAAAGTGATTTGAGAGTACCAGCAAATGATTCGAGCTTCAATTTTTCAACTGGCGGCTTCAAATTGGAAAACCCTAATTTCAAAAAAAGGAGAAAAAGAGCGGCCAAAGGCATTAACAAAAGAAAAGGGGGAAGACGTTCTCTTCATTTAATTATTTAGTGGGCCGGTCTAAAATTACATTAGGCTTAAATTTTAATATAGGGTTTTTGTTTAGTTGTTTATTATTATTTGTAAACATTACTTTTAAATTGTGTAACTAAATACAAACTACGGAGTGTAGTTGGAGAATTCACAACTCAGTGGCTGAGTTGTGGTAGGTTTTTGAGCTTAAAGTTAGGTTAATCGAGTTAGCAGGTGTCGCGAGTTTACGTGTGTTTGTAAGCGTTTGATTATCTAATTTCTAGTAGAAAGCTTACGGGCAGCACATAGGCAGGGTTTCGCCGAAGCTGGGTAAATCTGTGTATAATTTTTTCTACATTACTTTCTGTTATTATTTTTATTTCCGCATTAATTTTAATATCACCCTATTCACTCCTCCTTCTATGGTGAAAACGATCGTATAGACTCCACCTTGCACGTTTCATCTTTATAATCAATGAATGCTTCCCTTTGATTACAAATGTGGAAACATGCACCAGAATCTAGCACCCACTCTCCTCCCCTACTCATATGAATATAAAGAACATCGTTACTAATGCCAAAGTTTACCTCCTCATCATGGTCTACCTCCAGCTTATTTTTCCTTCCTTCTTGAGTTTTCATCATCTCTTTATCTTTTTTTAATTAATTGCAAAATTTCAGCTGATGGCCTGATTTTTCGCAGTAATAGCAAATGAAGTCGCGATCTGTATTTGGTTTGAAAGAGCGTCTTTTTCTCCTTGCGAGATGGACCTCTGTCAATGGATTTGTGGTTTCCTTTTCTTCATTGACCTTTCCTTCCGATGAATTTATCTTTCGCAACTCCTCATTAAGAAGGCTGCTAATCACAGTCTCCATGGAAACCACATCACTAGAATTTGAATTGTTCAATGCGACTATAAGAGTTTCTCAACTTTCAAGCAATGAGCTCATTAATATCAAAGCTTGAGTTTCGTGATCAAATTTGAAGCTTACCGCCGCCAATTGGTTCACAATTGCTTGAAAGCTGTTGAGATGTTCCCAATCGATGCGCCTTCCATTAGTTTTAAATTAACCAACCTTCTCATCAGAAATGCCCTATTCGTCGTAGAATTTTTTACATAAATCACTGTCAGTTTCTTCCATATTCTAAAAGTAGATGTTTCACATGTAACGATATGAAACACAGAATTCTTCATAAAACACCGAATTAATGCCGTTGCCTATCTATCCAAAATTTCTCACTTTGACTCAGTTATGCGGTTTGGCTTTTCCACTTTATTTTTAAAGGGTCGGTGAAGATCATTAAGATAGTGATAATCTTCCATCTTCGCCTTTCGCAACCCCCAATTCCTTCCGTTAAACTTTTCAACATATATCTTCTGCATAATCGAAGACTCTACTAAAAACTTGCGTAGTTGGCTCTGATACTAACTATTAGGAATTTTATAGGATCACTTCACAATTAGATTTAGAAGTGAAAGTAGTGAAGAAAGCAAACAAAAATAATTTTCCAAAAAACAATTTTTTTTATTGATTCAAACAGGAAAATTCAAAAGTGACGTAAAATTGAAAACAAATCTCAATCTCGAACTTATCCATAAAATACAAAAGTGCGATATAGGAGGCGATTACTTATCTTCCTAATCTACACAATTCATATAAGAAGCAATGTATTTTAGCCATAAATCCACCTCGACTAAAACATCTCGAAAATATATTTTGATTTGAAAATATTGTATTACAAAATTCAACAATGTGGTCTTGACAACACTTACTTATAACAAAAGGAATTTTCAATATTATGTGCTACCAATCTCTCATATATAGCACGTTATGTGCAATATTTTTTACGATGTGGAACTTAACGTTCAGCCAACGCACTCTCAAATGTAAATCACACTTAACAGCTTGTAATAATCCATTATATTATTACACAAATATTTAATAGAAAATAAAAAACAATGAAAAAGTTGGACATATACGATGCTACCAATCAAATACTGAATTGAATGTTCAGTTATTACATCTGTTGTGGGAGTAAGAAAAATAAGGAACAAACAAGTGTGTGTATCCCATATGGATAAACACCGTATTAAAAACTAGAGGTCACAAGTTCTAACCTTTGAGGTTCATAGAGTATAACAGTTAGAAAACATTTTCTTTCGAAATCTATTTAGTTTTGACACAGGAGGCCATATCAATATTTAGGTTGTGTCAACTCTTCGATACATCCAGATGTATCAATTTTTTTTTTCCCATTGAACTTCTGGCTGCTGTGATTTATTGAGTTCTATTTTCTCTTCAAACCGATTTATTTTAGTACTTAATATAACTGAAAAGTAAATAAATTAGTCCTCCCTACCTCTGTACTTAATCACTGCAATCCTTGGGCAAGCACACTTCTAAAATCAGTAGTTACCCTATCAAAAACATGCTTCAGTCAGACATCGAATTTAGTCAAATAGTAGTATGTCCTTTTGAGAAGTCTCTTGATGAGTACATTCCAAACTGAAAAACAAAAGGCACCACAGGGAAGGGAAGTATTTGGATTCTGGTAGGACATGGTTTAATAAATGGGACGATTCAACATGAGTACGAGTTACCGCCATGTTTCAATTAATGTTATCAGCTCATACTGTGTTTCGTACATAAGCATATTTATTTCAAATATTGCATTATACTGCATATAGATATAGATTGTCGACTGACAAAACCGTGCTTTGCTAAACTAATTTCTAACGAACTAAATTAATTTATTCAACTAGTGCACAATTCAGCGACGTCTCTGAGCTCCTGATACGTATAAAATATCTCCCCAAATAACAGTCTGAAACATCTATCAGTTATATTCTAATTAGAACACATACATTCAAGACTCTGGTAATAGTTCGTGTAGAAAACTAGGTACTTATC
This sequence comes from Allium cepa, assembly GCA_030765085.1. Lineage (NCBI taxonomy): Eukaryota > Viridiplantae > Streptophyta > Magnoliopsida > Asparagales > Amaryllidaceae > Allium > Allium cepa. The sequence continues at coordinate 695,140,655 of CM060934.1, forward strand.
CTGGTATTGCAGCAGTAGGTACCAACTCTCTAAGAATAATTTTGATACAAGAATGTTTGTATTTGATTACCTGACCTTGTAAATAATTTCCAAATAGATTTCATGCAGTCACGGGCATTCTGAATTATTTTCACTAAAATGCAACATATTTGGCCATAGTATACAAATATAGGAGGCATGTTCCGTTAACACATCAAAAAAGAGGTTTTTCTAGGGATCGTATGATTAAAAAATATACTAGAATTCAAAACAGAAAAGGGTCACTTCAAAACATGGGCCCTGATGTTGAGATGAAAACGACCAGCGGATGTTAGCTATGCATGGCAGAAAAACATCCATAGAAAAATACCTTGATCTTAACATGCCGACCTACCGATATGAAATTTAAGTAAATGGTAATACTGTTACAATGACTATGCACAGTTTCACACGGGGAAGCAAAAAAGGTGACCGCGAATTTATTAAACACAATGATGAACTAGTTTCGGAAGGATTTTTATAATGTTATAAATTTCATGGAAACGGCTTGAAATTACGTACAAAATGAATTGTAATATGAAAATTTTGTGCTATAATTGTACGTGTATCATTACTATATTTGTAACTTTAAATTGTTGTATTAGTATAATTGTATTCTTTTTTCAAAATTATTGTCAAATTTTCACATTAACTTGTGATTTAAAATCAATTTACATCCTTAAAATACATCTATCTTAAAACGGTATAAATACATTAATAATATTATTAGCGATATATTCTTCTCTTGTCATTTTACTTTCTTCACTTGGTCCGGATTGCTTAGAGTATTGAATTTGCATAACCCTTCCGCTGATTCAAAACTTGAATGGTGCTACATATTCAAGGCTACGAGATGGAGAAACCGTGAAGGCAACTCCTACGCTGGGTCTTAAAGAAATTTGTTCATGCCATTTGGACAAGAGAAACATTAGGTTTTTCCAAGGAAAGAGGAACTCGAAGGGCATGTTACTTCAGCAACTATCTAGTTTATTTAGGAGCCAAATATAAAAACTTATTAATTCATTCATTTGAATTGGTCGGGTTTCTATTATTTACTGTTTTATTTGTTGTGGTTTTGTTTTAAATAGTTAAGGCAATTTGGCGGTACTCTTGTATTCCTTGTAACATTACTTTTCTAAGTAATAAAAGTTAATAGTTTACTACAAAACCTACCGGCTTTGTCCAAAAAAAAAAAAAAAAAAATCTCCATTTCAAACGTTACTTTCGCAAAATCATGTATTTACGAAGAGACAAGATTATTGGGTTTATTGTTTATTTTGGTTCTCACTGCTTTGGAGATTAATTAAGCTTTATTAGGTTTATTATTTATTTTGGTTCACTGCTTTGGAGATTAATTAAGCTTGTTTTCCAACTTCTTCAAACTATTTGGAGATTAATTAGGCTTGTTTTTCAACTTTTGTAAAATATTTTGGGTCGGTTGTAAAAAACAGGTTACATGTTGTCCAATTTGCTTTGGATATGTAGCCTAACGTGAGTTTTATCCACATTCGTCAAAACAGGTTACATGTTGTCCAAAAGGCATCCAAGATCAAACACAGACGGAGGAGTGCGTTACAAAATATAAGAAAAGAAAACATCACACGATGAATCACAGTTATATAGTATAATGAAACTAAAATACATAAATGACATAAAAATAGGTATTTTATCAATCCTATATTGCAATGTCTTGACTCTTGACCAACATAACATAACAGTCTATGAACGACTTTGAAACAAACCTGCTTGGGAAACATTACATCAAACACCTGACATACACGTTAAATTATATGCACATATCTCTGCTGCAAATCTAATAAAAAGATTGAAGTGTGTCAAATTGTAAAATAAGGTACCAATAAAGAAAAAACTGTCATAAGTTAACTTTTCACAAGATCTTGAGTTTAGCAGTTTCCAATGTAGATTGGATCCCAAACCACTGACACTCACTAGCCTCCTTTTATTTGCGAGGAATACCGAAGGACGGTTGTTCCTTTCAGTTAATATTCTGGATCAAAAACGAAGAAATACACCAGTAAAAGCATTCAGTTTAACTTAGCAGTTTTCAAACCATCTTTCTTTTACATACTTCCGATTTAAAAACTATTTTATACTCTTATTCTTTTGCGTCTTTCATTTTTCATATTAAAAGTGACATACACAACCTATATTTCATACGTTTTGAGTTGTGAAAAATAATAATATGGACACATGTTAAGTTTAGTAAAATCAGTCAAATATTTCCTCGAATTACAGCTATTTTTTCTGAGAATATGAATGTATTTTATAAAATAAAATCGGAAAAGACCTAAAACTTAGTTTTTATAATTACAAGGATGCATGTTAAAATTTTACTCGAATTAATTCGTGTTTTATCCATCTTAGTTTATGGTATAGAAGGTAAGAAAATTCAAGCTAAACGAAGATTGCGATAGAGGGCCTCTATCTCCTATCCAATTGAATCCGGTTGCATATGTTTTCACCAAAAAATTTAAAATCATGCTTAATAACATTAAGATACACTTAAATTACGCATAGGCCTCATTTTTATGGGGTCTCGACCCTTCAATATGCAGATGACGCTCTTCTTATCTGCACTCACGTCCCACATCATATAACTACTCTCAAATATTATACAGCTTTGAGCTCCTTTTCTAGATTTGGTGTTAACTTCCATAAAATTATGTATTAATTCTTAATGATAATTTTAGCTTCACAAATGATGTAGCTAATACACTAAAGTGCAAAATTATGCAATGCCCTATAAATTATTTAGGGATACCAAGACATACAAAACCTATAAAAGAATGACATATTATTATTTATAAAGTTAACAAAAGAATGTCACACTAGAAGGTTAACTGTTTATCTAGGGCAGAAATAACAGTATAAATCAACTCGGTTTTATCGACTATCCCTATCAAATGGTTATTGTGACGACTCCGACTTTCAACCTTCGGAAATCGGCATCCAATACATCACCCGTATTCAAATGCCAAAGATTCAACGTTTAAGTCCGGATCGCTGGAGTCATAACACATTATATAATTGCAACACAATGGAAACAAAATAACTTCATTCATTCACTTCATGGATTACAACATTCTACAACAAGTGGCCAACATCATCAGAGTCCTACATATTACACAACAGCAGAATACAACATAACAGCGGAAAAATAACATCAACGTGGTCTTCCAAGAGAGTTCAACATACTACATCTTCATTTCCAAAGCCCCAAAGTCCAAACCAAAAAACTAAAAACCAAAAGCTTCAAAGACTTCAAAATTCACATCTACCTCCAAACTTAGCTCCAGAACCTACTGATAACCTGACTCTAGGCAGCCTGTATGGAAAATTAAGGGCACGTAGAGTTTACCAAAGGGAAGAATAAACTCCGAGTCGGTCATGAGACTAGTGTGAGAATTTAAAAATAATTATTTGTGCAAAAAGAAATCCATTCATGCTTTTGAAAAATGAAACTGCCAAAAGATCTCCCGGCACACACTCAAATGCAATTGCACACATGGGGAAGGTTTCTCCTTATAGTAGTCAAACATGCTTGATACGCGAAAATTCTTTTGATATTATTTTTAGTGCATATTGTGGAAAAACATTTTGAAGTATAATATTAATCTTAGCCAGCGTACATACTATTATAGTATGCCTATTATAGCTAACATATTAAATGGCAAGCTCTACAACTAAAATTGTAAAGGGTTCGTATTGTTTTATTTGGATCTCCAACAAATGGCCAAGGCTAAGGAACTTCCTTTATCCGAATGGGTACGCCTCTGGAAGGACGTCCCGAGAACCAAACCGCTGCCAATACAAGGTTGGGCTACCTCTGTAACTAGGTAACCAACTGTCACGAGTATGCCATCCTCCGGTCATAACCGACCTTTAGGCGCCTCAAATTCCAATAACCACACAATTAAAATATCCGGGCTCCATACCATAATACCACTTTTTATCCGGAAGGAAATGTACATACCTTTAGGGTCGCGAACCCCATAACCTTGCTGCATCCTTCCTATTTTTGATCATTTCCTAGGGTGTGAGGTTCGATGAAGTCTCGCCCCATAAAGCTACGCAAAGCCATGCTTCGATCAATCAATGCTCAACACTTAGCATGCCACATTACCAAATTGGAAATATATCACTAATAACTATCAACTACATAACCTCTGAGCTCGTACGTTTCAGAGAAGTGTGTTAAGCTAAGAGAATAAATTCTCTGTCATCAACAGAAATGCATTTAATAGAAACCAACTTTATATCTCAAAGTGTAATGTCAGACATATATCCATATAAGTCCATCATGGTCTGGATGGAACCGAAGGTCTTTCGTCCAATTAAGAAAAGAAGTCCTTGCAAATCCGGATAACCCCAATCTTGTCTGAATTCCCCATCGCATATGGTAAATATCTATACTGGAGCAACTCGGTGCAGAAATAATCAACAGGTAATCCTTTCGTTTTCGAAAATATCCGGTCTTCAACCACCGTCTTCAAATGCAATTTTATTCCGTCATATCATTATTTGAAATGGGTTTTCGACTAAATGCCCTTTCCCGGCCTTTCCAAATAATGAGCATTTTTTCAAAAACATACAGATACAATCGGATCTTTGGTTAAGTCGCAACCTTTTAACCCTTATTTTCCAAAACATTTCCTTTTGAATGATTTAAACAAATTTCCACTTTGATCTTTTAAACAAAAGATTCACCTTTTATAATTCAATGCAGAGCATTATATTCATACAACAATTTATTACAGATATATAACTTACATTTATCATAGCTCAATACAAAGCAATTCATATCACAGAATATTACAAATTAACATACTAGAGATATTAATCAATCTAAGCATTCAATATAATTAATCATTTATAAGCAAGATTAATTAATCACATGATTTATAATTAATTTAATTTAAACCAAATAAATTAATTACTTATGAGTTAATTACTTAACCCTGCTTAATTAACATTAATTAGTTACAAACCATTTGTTATTATTTTAATTAATCAATGAAATTAATTAATCATCCTTAATTACTGATTAATTACTCTTTAATTATTAATTAATTATCCTTTAATCATTAATTAATTAACATTTAATTATTAATTAATTATTCTTTAATTACTTGCATTAATTAATTAGTCTTTAATTACCCAAGACCTTAATTAATTTAAGATAAACCATTTATCTTAATTAATTATTTAATTATCATTTAATTCTTGTTTAGTAACCCTTGAAATTAATTTATCATTAATCCTATAAATTAACTAATACCTTAAGTTTAATTAATAATTAAAACATTTACCCTTCTTTAATTTAATCTGCTTAATTATACTATTTAAATAAACTTAAGAATTTATTATAAATAATGAACAAAAATAAAATACTTTAAACTTACTTAATTTTAAAATAATTTATTTTATAACCTTTAACTAATTCAAAATTAAATAAACAATTATTATTTAAAAGAATTGTAAAGAAATTATTCTAAACTTGATTTGTTTTAAAGTTTTAAAACTGCAACTTCATATGCCCAAGTCAAATCAGGATCTAACCCGAGCAACCTCTTTTTTTTAAACTTTGTTTTGATTTAAATTTAAAACCGTTACACACTGCCGTACGACTCGAAAACAAACCCGGGCTAAAACAGTACTTCCCCGAGTCAATACCCGAGACACCACCTTCTTCTCAAAACCAACAGTAGTATTACCCAAACACTGATACACCTGACACACGTTCACGTGCACAAGCGAACACAGCAGCTCCGACCATCGATGCCATCGTCGGCATGTCAGCTTCGACCGCCAGTCCCGATTCTGACCACCCAAACCTAGATACGAACTCGAAATCGAATTTGAGCATATGAATATCTATTGGAACGAAACAGATCATCCAAAATTCGCCTCGACCCATCGCCTCAGACCACCAGAACACTCACCACCTTGACCAAAACGTCGCCATAGACCTACGCATATATTCCCCTCACTCCAGTCAAGTCCGATGCTTCATCGTTGACGAACAAGCCTTGCAAACCTAGTCGACCAAGACAGGTTTTAAAACCCTAGATCGCCAACGTTCAACCACCATGGTGAATTATAAATTCACCGAGTATTTTTCTCGTGATCACCGAACTCCGAGCAAGCTCCAACTACGATCACGACCTTCCGCTCCTCGCTGATCGCCAAAAATCAAGGAATCACTCGATTGTGTTCAACCCAAGAATTCTACCTCAACAAAATCAAAAATATTGATTCTACTTTTAAAAATCATGGTTTACGAAAACAAATCAGATTATATAAGTTAATCAAGAATGATACTCGAATTTTTGACATGCCATAGGATTTTACTGTATTTTCTGATTTTCTAGAAAATACTCAAGCTAATTATACCTAAAAATATTTTTAAAATTAAGAACTTGTTTTTTCATACCTATTTTTTTCAAACATCAAAGCCTAAAAAGAAGTAGGGGATGATATTTTGAATTTTGAACAGGTTTGGAAACATGTAATCTAGAACAGAGGCATATTTGCATGTTCCCAGACATGCACACAAAGTATACAGGCATGCATGCATATTTATATCTATACAAACATTCTTTACAACAAACTTCAAGTATTAATCACAAACATCAAGATATATAAATAGATTTAGTTTTAAAATGTTAGTTTACTCACATTTTTCTTGATGAACAGAGAAGATTTTTTTAAAACTTGAAAACTGGATATAGAAGCTTGGAATTTGCTTTTGATCTTGATCTGCTTGATGTTTGAGATGATCTTGCTTAAAGTTGAGTTGAATCTATGCCTTAGCTTCAGGTTTTAGATGTGGAAAAGGTTGTTTGCTTTGAATTTTTAATCTCTGTTTTTTTAATTTCTTTCAGGTTTTAGTTTTGAAATAAATTTGAAGATAGAAGAAGAAATGAAAGAGTAGATATGTGTGTATATACATATAGCCTTAATTTTATTTTATTTATTATTTTTAAAAATGAAAAAAACCAATGACACTTGTTAAATTGCATGTTACTAAACTTACACTTGTTAATTTGCATGTATTAATAAAATTTTATATTATATTTCTATTTTTATTAATACATTTCCTTTTATTAATATTTATATAACTTTAAAAGAAAATGATTTAAAATCTAATTATACATTAATAAATAAACATATATATATATATATATTAGTTTTTAAAATATAGAGTTTTTAAATCCAATTTATTTTTTAAGATATTTATTTTTGAATTTCAAATCAAAATTCTATTTACAATCTATATATATACATAAACAAACACATATCTTATTTGTTTTGGAAAAATTCAAATTAGTTCACAAATTAAATTTAAAATTATATTAATTATTAAATTATATTTGGCTTAAAAAGGGGATCGTTACAGTTATCCTTCTACAAATTTCCTGATTTGGTCACTAAGAAAATTGACATATTCAGGAGGAACTTCATTTGTAAAGAAGATTATGAGTGCTTAGAAATAAATTGTCTGATTATCCGAGAACGGATTTGTGAACCTAAAAGTCAAGATGGTCTAAGCATATTTATCACAAAAACATTAAACATATCCATGTTAAGTAAATGGATCTGAAAATTCTTAAATGGTGAGGAAGTAACATGGAAACAAATTATTCCTTAGAACAATAGTGCATATTTTTTTCGGAAAGATATATTGAGTCTCCTTTTTATATTTAGAATGGATCTCAAATTCTGCGCTCATTCAGAAGATAAAACTTCGTTTTTGGAATAACGCATGGATTTCTCCTATCGCTCTGAAACATGAATTCTTAGATCATTTTTTAGTTTCTAGGAATAAATATGATCTTGTTATTGATATATTTTGACCACGTTATGATATCAAATGGAATCTTACATTTAACCGCAATTTTGTTGGAAATACACTTAAGAATACAATTCCAAGCTCTAATTAACACAATTGACCATATTAATATTGATAAACACCGTAACATAGCTGAAGGAACCGAGCAAGGTCCCCACAAGTGGATGAATTTCAAATTTTTTATCATTCTAGATTTTGTTAGGCCTATGAAGTCTAAATGATTTTATTTCCAATTTAAAATATTGTTTAAATATGATCTTATTTTAATTAATTTATTGATTTAATAAAATAATGAATTTAATTTGAATTTAAACATGAATTTAAATTCGAGTATATCCAAACATACTTATGTGAATAGTGCACTTGCAACATGTAAATAGTGTACTTGGTTAATGTGTACGTTCATAGTTGCTAGAATTTATACCGCAACGGATACATTTGTCCCTTTATATATGTTTTTGTTGTCCATAGTTTTATTTTGGTATGTGTGTATTCAATTATTATTATTATTATTATACTGAATATGTTCAATTTAAAATTATGTTGACCATTTTAAAATATTTTGAAATAGTATCTAAAAACCATGTATTGATTTAAAATTCAAAATCAGATCTGGATTTTAAGCAAAATATCTATATATAAATTTTAAATTAAAATTAAATATATAATCTTAAAAAATTAAACTCCAAAAATATACATATACAAACACTTATATTTAATTTAAAATTACATATATTTATAAGAATATTTAAATAATATACATACATAAATTAGTTTTTTATTCGGTCGCAAGGTTTTAAAAAAAATTATTATTATCAAATCTGCACAGACTTGTTCGTTTTTATTTTTTAAACATAAATATGTACATTAACATATTTAAAATGATTTCAAAATATGAGTTAAATTTTATTATTATACGGAAATAAACTAACTTTTTTTATAAATCCGAATATTTATATATTTATAAAATATTTTTAAGTAATGTACTATGTATAATATATACATAATTGCTTTTATCATATTGTAGAATTATTATAGCTAAATAAAATAATTTTAATGCCAAAAAATAAATTTATTTATTTAATAATTTGGTCAAAATACATATACACAATATAATGATGTTTTCATGTTTTTTTCAACAGTCTAAATATACAAGTTTAAATTGGACAACAAAGACATATATAAATTTGTTATAAAACACATATAAGATTGAATCTACACTATTGTTATATAATATGTAACCAAAATAGGATTAAATTTATACCCGAATAAGTGGCCTAAGATGCATACCATGAATGGATATATAACTCCGAGTTTAATCAAATCAACCTCTAGATTTTCCTACGACATAAAGATGAACACCACCTTGTATTAATTTGATTTCGTTTTGATTTTTTTTGGGATAAATGGCTACAGGGCCTTGAAAATTTCAACTGGAATGAATAAAAGGAGGGAGAAAAAAATGAATCACCAGTGATGGGTTTAAATTGGCATTTAAGAGGGGTTAAATGTGGAAATATTTTCTCTTTCCATTACTTGGTCTTTCTTTTCCATTTCAAAACTCTTTTGAACACCTAAAACCACCTCTCCTTGCACCCTAAGCTGGCCATGATTGACGCTACATGTGCCTTCAAATATTCCCAAATACATTTAGTAATTAATAGATCTAAACCAAATTTAAATATTTATCGATATTTTGTATTAACACACACACATCCACATCCACATACATACATACATACATATATATACACATATATACACACACGCACTTTATAAAATAGTAACGACACTCGAAAAATCAAATAAAATTTGATAATTAATATTTCAAAGATATTTTATAATTTGATTAATTTACAATGAGTATAAATTAATTAAATCATGTAATATTTCAAAGTATTCATCATTACTGTTATCCGACTCGAAGGTATAAACTCAGTCGACAATTAATATCAACAATTTGAATATTACCATTTACACGTCACCTTATCTCGTGATGCGACAGTTTGATTGACTTATCGTTTACACGTCTTCTCGTTATAATCCAGTTTTACTGATTAAAGTGGTACCCGGTAGTAGCTATTATTTACATCAATTCTATTTGTCCAAGCCATATCACTTTAGAACATATGAAATTTAGTTTTGGTCAAAATTCCAATATCTATATTCAACTCGGTTAGTCTATACACAAAATCTTTGTTTCTATAATAATAATTATTATTAATCGTACCGCTCTAGCCTTAAATTTTGACTTTGGGTTGAATATAGTTGACTATGATACTAACCTCATATAATTAGGGAGATGAATTTTCTATAGAATAGTGTTTCACTTCGAATGACTCAGACCCAACTATAGTCGTTCGATGGATGTCATGCCATGATTTAATTATAATCAAAGAGGCATACCATATTGAAGTTCAACGGTATTCTCAATTTAAGAGAACTGTGTAATATTATCACTTCAAGTTTCTCTCACTACAAGAAAAACCATTTATAGCTGCAAAAATTGGTGGCGTTTCTTTCTAAATGCAACCAAAAAGTATTTCCCTAAAAAATTAAAATGCGGCTAAAACGATTTCACGTTCCCGCTTTGCACCCGCTTAAAGTAAAAAATATTTCACGAATTTTTTTTATTTAGTGTCACGTTTCCCTATAGAATTTCTTCCACTTTAGATTTCCCCTTTCACTCTTTTATTCTCAATTTCCACCCACTTCTCAAACCCTAGTTCTTTTACCAATCACTCTCAAATGCTAAAACTCGTTCTCTGCTCGCACGATTCTCCTACTTTGAAAATGAGGTGCTCCTTCGCTCGTAAGCTTATTCCCCTCCGACGAGGTCCTCCCCTTTCCTCCCTAAAACATTCTCCATTGATAGTCTCTTTGCCTCTAAATGTTGTCTTCCTGGACGAAGCTGTCGATGAAGCAAGTGGGAAAGCCAGAGGAAGTGGGTACTATGAGTATGATCTGTACTAGAAAGTGCATGCTACAGGCAGGTATATCACATTTTATTATAGATTTTAATTTCAAGGGTTTTATTTTGAATCATTTTAGGTGTATACTTAGGATCTGTTCATTGTTATTTTGATATTTACATGCAAAAGCTGACAGGCATTTTGAAGCTGGAAATTTGTTTAAATTTGAAGATGGATGCTGCACCGAGCTTGCTTTATTAAGCTACTTAACATCTGGCCATCAAATGTGAGAGATCTTCTATAATAATATTTGATTTCCAGTATAAATCTCGTTTAACTGGAACATGTCGATGCGTCCAACTTCTCCTGCGTGGATTGCTACGTAGAACCGAAACCTTGGAGGAAGAATCATGATGTTCCGGATGAGGGTAAGATCACTTCTTGATTAGGGTTTGGTATGTGCGTATATGTTGTTCGGTGAATTGCTTGCTTGAAACGAGTTGTGTAGATGAACGATTTGGTTCCACTTTATTTTGTTTTGCTGATGAGTGGGCTTGATGTTGATTGGTAATTGTTCTGTTTACTATCTACTGCATATGATTTGGGTATTTTGATAATGGTTGAAAGAATTTTTTTTATCAAAATTCGAATTTGAAGTTTTCTTGGGAATTTGTTCCATTTCTTGGTCATTTATATTACAACTAATAGCTGTAAGAAGAGATTATATAGAACGGAAGATAGATATCATGGAAGGGCGAAGCCATAATTTTAGCCAGTGAATAGGATTTTGTTGAAATAGCTGTAGTTTCGTTTTGATTGTGATAAGTTCTTTTTGAGAAATGTAAGAAATGCATATTGCATTGCTTTGAAAATCTAAATATGTTTATTTATTTATTTTTAATTCTTTTCATTCTTATATGAAAAGGGCATTTAAGCAATGTTGAACACCTGAGTCAGAGGTAAACTTCCTCCTGATTCAGATTTAACAAACTATTGATGCTTAAAAAATATTTTGAGAAATTTTTTAACAAGCAATTGGGTTTGTTCTAAAGAAATATTCTCAGAAAAATTAAGTCTTAAACTTATACTGCATCTATTGGTTAGTGCACCTCCATTTTTATTTTATTTTTACGAGTTAAACAATGTTTATCTAGTATTCTTTTATCATCATCTTTTTTCATGGAGGAATTTTTTAACCGTACATCAAGTTTTTCTTACTGGATATTAGTTTTCTTATAAAGTGAAATTTGAAATTGTATTTTCAAAGGTGATAGGAAAAGAAGGCCTTCAGTTTTATAGTGTAAGTTTATCTACATTTTTTTGATGTGGTCCTATGATGTATATTTGGAAATATATTTTGAGTTTGTGAATCTTTGAAATTCGTACGTGAAGGGTTGTTACATGTGCAGTATTAGTATAATAACAACGGCCATAATTGCGAAGAGACCCAAACCTTTGTGTACCAGTGATAATTTACACGGGTCTTCGCACACTTTCAAGCCTACTAAGTTTTATCAATGGTTACTTAGTTTTAGCAATTTAGATGAGATACTCATCTTAGCAAGATAATTATATTTATTCCTTATCAAGATGTCTCAAACCTAAAAAATAAATCTTGATTTCTTCTTATATGGACAGGCCTGTGGAAATGCTATAGCTTTGGATTTTTCAACTGTTAGTAGCTGCCCTACATAACTGAAAGCAAGGACTTTCTCAATATATCAAAAAGGAAAGCAAAAGAAACTCTAGAAGAATTATCAAGGTGTCTTTCTTTGATCAGTGCTTTTTCTTATAATTGTTTTCTTCACATGTATAATATTAAATTTAGGCAAGTCTAATTTCAAAAAGATGATATCATAAGTGTTTAAACGATCAATGCAAGAAAATTGATTGTATAAGAAGGAATTTCTTTAGCATGGTGGTAAAGAGGGTAGCTCTTTGAGTGTTTAATTTCTTGGGATCAAGTTTGCAAATCGATTTATCAAGGGGGATTAGGAGTCTTAAATATCGCTGAAATGAACATCGATTTTTTATTTGATGGATTTGAGATTTAATTCGCTATATAGATGTGATGTGGAGGAAATGGGTGATGAAGCTGTACTTCAAGGATTGTTTTCAATTGAAAAAGGAGATTAAGGATTGTTCAGTTTTTTGGAAAAATATTTGGATGCTTTCTCCTTTATTCAAATTAAGTATAAGGTGTGATTTGAAGAGTGGGAGAAATATTTGTTTTGGCATGATTGTTGGATCCTACCGTCTTAGCTATTGATTTTGCTAAACTATATGAATTGTCTCTTAATAAATTCAGTTCTATGCGTGAGGTATTTAGAGGCAGCGAGTGTGATTTTAAGTGAGATTTAACTTTTTCTACAGTTTTAGAAGAAAGGGTTTTGTTTCAATTTATTGAGTTGAACAATATAATTGATAGTGCAGTGATTAAGGTGGAGGTTGATGATAAGTTTTTTTGTGCTAGAGATAATAAAGGTTTTTCTATTAAATCAATATACATGTTATTCAACTTTTCTAGTAGGAAATTAATAAATATCGTTGGGCAGTTGATACTCTAGTGAAGGTGAAAATTCGTATGTGTATTTGTTGTAAGGTAAACTTCATACCATTTCTATGTTGAGAACAAAGCATATGGTACTTCAAAGTAAGTGTATAATTGTGATGTGAAGATTACAAGCATTTATTTTTCAATTGTGAATTCAGCTTTTATGTCTTGACAAAGTGCCTAGTTCATTTTAATATAGACGTTGAGAGGGGATTCTTGGTTGATCAGTTTGATTATTAGAATTACAAAAGAATTTTGCTGAAAGATCAAGAGAAGAGAAGCACGTTTGAACTATCGAATCTTGCTTACTGTTAGGTCTTGTGGAATGAGAGGAATAGGAAATGTTTTCTTAATCAATATAAGGGTTCTAATGCTATTCTTTTCACTATTTTGAGATATGTATACATGTAGGTCAGTGTGAAGAGGTGAAGTCATGTTGATTTACTGGATAAAGACTTGGCATATGCAGTACCCTGTAACAAAATAAAATATAGTAAATAATCTGAATAACGATGATAGTTACTCACAGTTGTAAATAAAACAAACAATAAAGAAAGTGACATCTGTTATAGGTTTGAAGATGGTATACTTGTTTGTGTCCAAAGCCAATGTTTGAATGTGTATCGTTTGAGTAGATTCTAAATAATTTGAATATTTATATTAATTCAGATTATTAATCCTCATCTGAATCTTTTGCTTGAACTGATACTTCAGGTCGCTACGGCTTAAATTCTTACTTTTATGATGCGGAATTTGTGAATAACATCTTGCAGAAACTAGTCATCAAATGGTATCGTTTGAATTTAAATCTTACACAGGTATGTCTTTACCGTTTAATTCTTATTTGGATGACGGAAGAAAGAAAAACCTAGGTACATCCTATTTGCTGTGAATCAGAGTACTGATCGTGATTGAATAATGGGAACAATAATTGTTCTATTGGGTGGTATGAATAAGATTCTGAAAGTAATTGAAAAATCATGCTGGTCATAACATAATGTCTGAGAAATGGTACACGTACACAAAAATTAACTTAGGCTATATGGAAGTACGAAATACAAATGGTTTGTACATCTTCCCCAAAAGACACACGGCAGGTTCAAAAGCCTTGACAAAATAATAATACTATTAAATAGGAAATTGGATTGAAAGGGACCAGCCAATTGCTGAAAATTTATTTGACAGGTCATTTTCTATTGATATCTTTACTTAATTGAATTTGTTATTCATGTTTTGCACCACTACAAAGTGCTTTTATCACTACTTTTTTTCCTAACGTCAAAAGGTAAAATAAAATTCGAGTACTTTTTTTTCAGATACATATAATAGATATTGCAAATTGGGGCAATGTCTTAAAATACTATAACGACAAGCTCTAACCACTCGTCCATATTGGCTTCTGTTGCTCTGGTGCCTACTTCCACCTTTGGAGTCCTCTTCGACTTCTGGCAAAAAAAACAAAAAGTATTAAACAAAGTTGTTTGTATTGGCATGCATTCCGTAATATAGGCTCATTCCTTATAGTTATGTCTAATTTCTTAGTGATGCGATCTTTTTTTTGCAGAAAAGGGATGATGGAAACTGGATATAACATACAGTGGGGTCAGTATTATTTTTTGTTCAATTTTAGTGCTTCATTACACTTGCATCAAATGATGTATACCGACAGAGATTATGAGAGTAGATTGATCACAGAAGATTATAGGTGACACCTCCGTTATTTTTTTTTTCTATTTAGAATTGGAATAAGAGATGTTATTCGGTTGTGAGTGTACAGTGTAATGGCAGATTCAATTTGCTGTCTGATGTTGTATGGGGGATTACCGATTTGGGTTATGTTGTCATTCATGGAACTATTGATGCTTGAAATGATCAAGCAAATTTGGTACTTACTTTTATCTTTCATTTTTTCTTCTTCTATAATTTGAGTATTTCTAATGTTTTCTTGTGTTGTGCTCTTTTCTTTCTTTCTAGCAGGACTTCTATATGAAGCATTTGGATGGAAACCCAAATAGTTCAGAGGCAGAGAGTGGTTTAGCTTTTACAAGTAGCTATTGAGAGGAGAGCAACAGAGAGGTATGTTTTAAAACTATTTCTTCTCAATTGTTTGTCCTTAGATGCTCCTTAATGCTTTACTGAAACTGACATTTACAACTCTATCTGCAATAATATTATACTTATTTCAATTTATTTGACTAAAATAAGTATGATTTTATTATATAACTTTAGTTTCATTAAGTTTCGTTAAATTCAGTTTATAAATAATGTATGGTTCATTATATAACTTCAGTTTCATTCATTAAGTTAACACGTAAGTGTTTGGTAGCTGTTGAGAAAAGAGCAATAGAGGTCAGTTTCGTTCATTAAGTTTATGTTATAAATGCATAGGATGTATGGTTTTGTGTGCAGGTAGATGGTTAATTGAAACTGCAGTTTTTGGTTTTGAAGTGGATGGGCAGTTTCTGGTTTTGAAATGGATGGGCAGAGGCATATTTTTTTGAAGTATTATAGTCTAAGGACTTCTATATTTGTCCATTTTTGATATTTGATAACTTCACCTCACAAATATTTAGTAACATTATTATTATTGTTTACAGGTAGATAAACGTTTGTGAAGAATTCAAGCAGCAGCACTGGTTTTTGGTATGGCAGCAACACATGTATGTAGTTAGGTTGATTAAAACTGTTATGAAACTATTATGAAACTAGTATGTACAGTAGCAGCACTACTTTAGCTGCATGTACTATTATGAATCTATTTATGATAGTTTGGTTGTGTAAACGTATGGTTAACCTTTCGTCTTGACATTAATATTATGATATAGTGGTGATTATGTAATTGCTTTTGTTTGTGTTATTGTGGTTCATTGATTGTGTTATTTTTGAATGTGTATGTGTTTATATATTACGTTATTGCATAAGTTTTGAAGTACTTGAATTGGAGGCGAAATCAGATGTAGTCGTGGAACAGCAGGCAATAAAATCGAAACATATGGTGACGTTCAAAAAACGCTGCAAAAAATAATAACAAGTGCAACAAAAAGTAAGATAGTAAACGGCACCTTTTCGGTGGTGTTTCTTAAACGCTAAAAAAGATTTTTAGTAACGTTAAAAAAACGCTACCAAAAATTTATTTATAGTGGCGTTAAAATAAATGCAACAAAAAATCAACGAATAACTAATAATCCTGTTAGAGAAAAAAAAAGTAGCTAACATTCCTTTTTCCAACGAATGGCGTAATCCGATGATTTCGTGAACTGATAGAATCATCAAATGAATCGCAATCACAATTGAAACGATCGAAAAAGAGAGATGAGTTAATATATGTTCTAACATCGCAAATATCATACATAAAAAGATCATGGATTTTTAGTTGCATGTTTTCTAGCGGCGTTTATCAAAACGCCACCAAAACTTTTTGTAGCGTTTTTTGAGCGCCACTAAAAATAAAATTTCTTGTAGTGTCTATTTAACCTAAGCTATATTAGCTAATAGAAAATTCTTGAGTGAGTCATTCTGTAGTTATCCAATAACTATTTTTACATAATCATTTGGTGTCCCTCGTAGCCATAAGTTATACATTTCCCAACATTTGCAAAGTGTTACTTACTCTAGTCTTAATAGATGTCTCACTATCTCATCTTGTAACATCTTGAGTAGGAATATTTAACATAATAATTTATTTTAATGTGATAAATTTCGCAATATTACAATGCATTGTTATTATTAGAGCATATTCTACTTAATATACTCAAATTAAATTATTAACTAACATATCACAATACGACAAGTAAATAATAGAAAGTAAACACATTCTATTTCGAATAAGATTTTATTGCAGAGTTAATAATTTACAATAAATTATAGAATTGACCCTAAGGCATCCTTCTAACTCTATCAATCTCCCACTTGCACTTGGGACCAATCATGGAATCTCAATCTTACCCCTTCAAAAAGTTTGCTAAGAACTGATTTAACACCCTTGATTTTTATGTAGCATTATTCAAGAGATTAATTAGATAAATTAAATAGAACAATGTATGGTGTGATAAGGAGAATGATATTTGTTAATTAACTAGATCATGTCTTAAGTAATTAATTAATAAGATTGGTTTGAACATAAAATTGAGAGAAATTATGAGAAGGGCAAAACATGAATAATGTCTTTTATCCATTCCCCAAACCCTCCCTCTGTCATTCATTCTCATTTAATTTTACAAATCAAAAACAAAACATAAAAGAAGGCCGCCATTACTGAGGAAGAAAAGAAGGCAAAATCTAAAGGGGATCAAAGGAAAAGCTTGAGGGGATTAATCAGCATCAATTCTCAATCTCTCTTATCTAATCTAAAATGAATAATAGTATCCATTTCATTTATTTATGCTTGTTTTTGGATCTATAAATTATTTTTGAATCGATTGTGAATATATATCACATTTTGATTGATGGTTATCATTATTGGATTGAATAATGAATTATTGAAATTTTTATGGAACTGTTTTAATAGGTTTTAAAGGAAAAACCAAAATTTTTAATCTCCAATTTGGAAATTTAAACTTGTTGCACAAAACATTATCGTGGAGATGATTTTTTTAATTTCATAATTTTTCAAGTTCAATTGAATATTTTATGAATTTCCTAAGAAGTAAAAGGTGTTTATTTTGGGTTTTAATTATTAAAAATAATTAAATTAATATTTTGGTTCAGAAATTTTTGTATAATAAAAAGTATGGATACTCATATTTTTGGTGATTTTTAGGGATTTTTCCCTAATGATTATGATTTTTTATGAATTTATTGTTCTAGGAAAGTGTTTAATTAATATAAGATAAGTATATATAAATTATAAGGGTTTATAAAGATATTTGAGAAGGTAGAATAGGTCTACTAATAATTTTTGAAAAGAATATGTAAAGCATTTTGTTATCCAATAATAATTTGACATGAGGGCAAGAGTTAATGGAAAGTATTGGTTTTAAAAGGAAATAAAACATTTTTATTTTAATTATAGTAATGCCATTGTAGATATTCGACACCACTATTATGTCGATATTTGACATCCATGAAGGTCGATACATGGGATAACTATCCAATAGTTATATGATGTATCGAATTTATAGACTCGACATCTTTATGGGATGATGCATGTGATATCTACTTAGTAGATATGTGGTGTATCTGCTTATATAGCAGTTTGGCACTAGGTATTATAGGTTTTTAGTATCACAAGGTTGTAATGGCTCGACACCCTATGGTTTCGAAATTCAATATTAATCTTTCAAAAGTTTGACACCTCCTTTGTTTAAGGGTTCGACACCCCTGTATGTTTAAAAACTCAAAGCCTCTTGTCTCCTATTTGCTCGACACTAATGTTTTCAGTGGCATAGTAGCCGAATGTTTACAAACTCGATAGCTTATATATTCTAGAAACTCATTAACCATATATTAGCAGCACTATAGCTGTAGTTTTATAAACCAAACTATACTATATTTTAGAGGCTCAACATAGAGAATCAACACCTCTATTTGAGCGGCAAAGTAATGGGCTACATTTTCCATGTTTTAAAGAAAGATTTTAAGTGAGTAATTATCTATGTAGATAAATGTTTTCAAGGAAATAAAATATTTTTAGCCCAGTTTTTACATGGATCTTGCCAAAGGAATTATTACTTAAATTAAGTAATTTTGGGATGCCAATGACTATTGATTGAACATATGTTGTTGAATAATGTTATACGTTTTTGTTATCATTTTATCAGTTAAATTTGCATATTTACCATTGTCATACTCACATTTTCATGGCACAACATTGCTTCTTTGGATCTGGGAACATAAGTATCGATTATGTTGTTCCAGTGGCAAGTATGATCAAACTAAACTCTTGATTGTGTAGAATTACATCCAGGAGATCGGATAGATCAGTTGTGTTAGGATATCCTAAAATGATCAAAAGATCTGACTCATGGACTAAAACCAGATAAGATTGTAGATGAGACAGATGTAGGGTCGCATCCTATGCTTTAACCGTTAGCCTCCGGTCAGCGATGGTACACGATTCCAATGCGTAGGGCTTGTTAGTAGTGAGACAAAAGGATGTTTACGCACAAAAAAGAACTCGTAGCTCTATATGCTCACTAGAATATTTAAGTTGTTTTACTCCTAACCTTACTTGGAGGCTCCTAACCTTATCTGGAGATTTTGATATATCCATTTTATCTTTTGGCCCGAGTCAACTCGATAGGTTATTGGTTGGCCTGCAAAACCATTAGGTTAATAGTGGCCTTAAGAAAACTACGATTTGAGACAAGATAGTCTAAATTTAGGAAGGGTAAACCTTGGTTGTACATAACCATAGGATGACAGACTAGTCAGGCTCATGTTGCATGCATGCATATGATCATGTTATGTTTTGCTCTAACCATTGTGGTTGCAGGTTTGTGATTTATGATTAACATATTTGGATAAGATACTAGTGAGGGGAAAGCCTGTTTCGCACAATAGTGTGGTCTCACTAGATATCTATATTGGTTCTATATGGTGTATTATTATTCATATAATACTTTTTGTCTGACATGAAGTTTTTGTTTTTCCCTCTAAACACTAGGGTACTCATTTAAGTAGGTTGAGAGCAGAGATTTTTAGGTTAGGCGAATAAGCTTCGGAGACATGCAGGAGGCAAGCTAGCTAATATTAGGAGTTTATGTCCGCTATATTGGTTAAAGTTTATGTTTTATTTGAATGGATGTAATGAAAAGATTTATAACTTTCAAGTAGTTAGACTCTAATCACCCAAGGGGGCATTTTCATATGTCGCTCTTGGAATATAATTCTAATTATTATTATATTTTTTCTAAACGTGGAATCTATGGGATTATGTAATGATATTATATAATGAATATGAAAGATTATTAATGAAATATGTTTTGAATTTTTTTTCTGTATTCATATGATTTTGATGTTATAGATACAATTAATCGATCTTATTTTATCATTGGAACATAATACCGTTGATGAGCATAACATCGGAAACACTTATTTTTGGGCTTCAAAATGGCGAATGCTACAAATTTGGGATCAGAAAATAGGTTTATGTAAAACTAATAAGATTTTGATGAAATAAAACTTAAAAGATTTTGAAAACATAACCTCATTTGAGAATAAGATTTGGGTATGGGATAACGTTACAATAACATACTTATTATTTGCTATATATATATATGTATATATTTCTGTATATATGTATTTACGTATTTATGTGTTTTATCTCTATTCTCCCTTCTCTCTTAGACCATTCTTCGGTATCTTACAAAAACTCGTATGCATATTACGAATAAGTTGGATATGGAAGCAGGAAATAGTAGAGTAAACCTAGGTGGAGGAAGCACCATAACTAATGGAAATGTTCGACCCAATACTAAGGGAATCCTGATCGACAAGAAAATGCTAACCTAAATGCAAGCTAATATAAGTGCCAGAACCCCACTAAGAGATATGGGGACTATGTACCATTTTTCATGAATATGATGCAAGTTGGACCTACAGCTGGTTTGGTTGGAAGAAATGTTGGCAATATGGGAGGTGCTAATCCCAAGGTACCCGCCCACGGTAATTATGCCAAGTTGAGCCATGATTTATCAATCTTGGAAGAAATCCTTTTCTTGGAACAAAAAGTGCTATTGAAGTTGAGAATTGGATGTTTTATGTGAACAAATTTTGCTAACTTAGGCTTGAACGATGAGTAGAAAAAGAGATTAGCATCTAGATAGTTGTAAGGAGCTGCTTTCTATTGGTGGAATGGTGTGACTATAGGAACAGCAGAGGAGGATTTGACTTAGGCTAAATTTAGATGGATATTTGAAGAAAGGTTTTTGTTTAAGATAGCAATGTAACGACCCGAAATTTTCGAACCCGAAAATTCCAGATAGTTATGAAAAATAAGAAAGAGATAGAAGAAGAAGAACAGAAACATCAACAACTCACATTCGCAGCGGATAAAATATAATAATAAATAATAACAGTTTTACAAAGGAATATTATATCTGTCGATTACATTTAATATACATCAGAGTTTCACATACATTCATTCACTGATCATATACAAATTATGTATCTGATATATAATAATATACTGCAACGAAAAATACTCTATACGCTATTGCCATCCAGCTCGCCTCCTAAGCTCCAAAGCGTAACTACCTGAAAATCTGTAATACACGGTCTGACCCGAGCATTACATCAAAGTAACACCCGGGTTAGGCTGCAAACCAGCGTGAGTAAATCCAACTAACATCTAATACCAAAGCAATCAACTTAAATAAACCCGGGTAACTTTTATCAATTTAACCAATTCACAATTTACTATAGGCAATCTTTATTTCATAAATAAATCCCTAAGTACCAAACTTAGATAAAATAATCCCATTCACTTAAGGCATTTCATTCATCGTATTGATTTCACAAATCAATTTAACAAAATAAATTCGAGGGGGTTTCGGGTATTTCTCAATACCCGATCTCGTTCCCTTCGAGACTCATACCATCCTATCTCAAGTTATCCAAATGAAAATCCCAACATTTCATATTAGAGATGTCAACTCATTCAAAGCATCCAATACCACTCAATCATTCATAAGCAAATTATAGCTTCCAAATTAATTCAATTGATTCTAATTGAATTTCAATCCTCAATCACTTAGGTCTCTTCATTTAACAATAATTAATTTCAAAACAATTCATCAACCATTCCTTCATAATTCATCTTTGTTTTTTACCATGGATTAATTATTTTCAATTACCTTCAAGTAATTATTTTTATTAAATTTTATGGTATTAAGTATTCTTAACTAAAACCACGAGTTATCTTTCATTACTTCACAATTTAATTAACCACAATCAATCACGCAAATTTTTTTTATTACTTACATTAATTAGTTTCTCATGAGTCATTTTTGATTAATTCGTCTTAATTAGTCAATCTTTAATTACATCGTTGATTTTATAAATAAATGGTTCCCAATTATGTTTTGATTTGTTCTAATCTAAATTAATTACTTCAATTCGACCCCAATATTTATCATTCTCGATTGATCTCAATATGTAATTAACCATTCTTTTATTTTACTTCGTTAATAAATTAATTATTCCATAATTAATTACCTTAATTAATTCTCTTGGCAGATTTCACAAAACAGTTATGTTTTATTAATTACATTAAGTAATTATTTATCACACCATCAAATGATTACTCTGAATTACTTATACTTAGTTAATTAGCTTATAACTTAAATTTTTTTCTTAATTACCTTTAATTACTGAACTAATAACCCAAATCATTAATTAATTGAATTAAGTAATTATCCATTTTAATTACCCTACTAATTTAACGTATCACCAATCATTAAACCTTTAGTAACTTTTAAACGGAAACCTTTTCTTATTTATTGTTTAAGTTTAAAACAACATAAAATTTCCAATGCTTCGAGTTAAGCATTCATTAACTCGAGAACCCTCCAATAAACCAAAGTCACCAAATCATCAATACTCAACACACATCAAATCACTTCAAGCATTCAAACAATCATTTAAATTTATCTATTGAAATTTAATAATAACTCAACTGAGTGAGATTTACTCACCTTTGCTTAATTTTATTCGCAATCCAATCCAGATCTCGACTTGATTTTCCATGATTTAGACCTTGTAAATGTCATTATAATTTATCAATATTTAAATTAATTCAAAATTGCACTCTCATTTATAAATTTACTAACCGATGAACTTATTATAAACAAAAATTAAATTTTCAACTGATTTTCCTCCAATAACATATTTTTAGGAAAATAATCTATATATATTCTAAAAAATCTAAATTATATAAATTCCATAACCTTTTAAAATTCCTATATTCTGTTCTTTTGAAAATCATATTTACTAGATTAAAATAAAACAAACTGTTTTAAATCTAATTGCCCAATTCTTATACGTATATAAATATTTATTTATTTAAAAAAAACTATATATATATTTCTAATAAATAACCAAATAAATATTCTCTACTGTAATTATTTTCCTTACAGTAATTATTTCTTTTCCATTTTTCGACTTACCTAAAAACATTCATGAGTACAATCGAATAAAAGTCAAAACACTACCTTACAGCCCAGCGACCCCGAGAATTGACATGACCTCCTTTCAGAACATTATTATCCATATGAATATTTGCCAAATGTAAACAAAGTAAAGTATTTTAATTTAATTGTATAAGATAAATTTCATTATCAAAAGATTTATTTTTTTAATTTTCAAAATCAATTTTTCTTTTCAAAATACAAATTTATATAAATAAAAGGCAATTATCCCAAAGGTCACATTTATTTTAAAAATGATCAGTTTACATTTTATTTAATTGGATTAAATATCTATTAAAAGGAATTTCTTAATGGGAAGTATTAAAGGGTAATTACTTGGGTAAGTAATTACAGAGGGGTAATTACTGTTTATAAGTAATTGGGGTTGATAATGGATGCAATCGATTACGTTTAATTGATTGAATTAGAATAAACATTCATGGAATTGGTTAAGTATAATTACTAAATGAAAGTAGTTGGGTAATAAGGATAACCTTAATGTAATTAAAGAATAATTACTCATGGAGGATTGATTGAAATGAATGATTATGGGATGGATAATCAATGGGGTTGAAATTAATTAATAAGCAGGATATAAAGGTAATTGATTTAATTCAATTATGGTTAATTAGATTTATTCGAGATGGTGTGATTGGTTTATCTTGCTTAGGTATGATTTAGTGATTGTTAAAAATTCCCTAAATTGATTGATACCCCTGATGTGAAATGTTTTGTGATATGGTGTAGTTGGGCGAGCAATGATAATGTGGTCATCTGTCAATGATGAATTGCTGAGTGAAAAGGGTGACATCCTTTAAAGTTGAATTGCATTTCACTTGAATAATTTGTGTTATGATGAACTGAATTCGAAGAGACCGGAGTCGGGTATTAGTTAATACCCGAAACCACTTTGATTCTTTATAAATTGATACGTGAATCAATAGGGTGTAATCAAATGATTTAGGTGAATTGGACATATTTTATCTAAGTTTGGTACTTAGAAATTAATGTGTGAAATAGTGTTGCCTATAGCAAATTATGAATTGGTTAAATTGATATAAGTACCCCGGGTTTATATGAGATGTATACTTTTGTATTCCATGTTAGTTGGGTTTACTCACGCTGGTTTCCAGCCTGACCCGGGTGTTACTTTGATGTAATGCTCGGGTCAGACCGAGTATTACAGATTTTCAGGTAGTTACGCTTTGGAGCTTAGGAGGTGAGCTGGATGGCAATAGCGTATAGAGTATTTCTGCTGTTTATATATATATTATTGTTAACCTGAGACTTGATAATTGTATATATTCAGTGACTGTATATTATGTGAAACTCTGATGTATATTAATTGTAATCGACAGATATAGTATTCTTTTGTAAACTGTTATTATTTACTATTATATTTTATCCGCTGCGAATGTGAGATGTTTTGGTGTTTAGTTCTTCTTCTTCTATCTCTTTCTTCTTTTTCATAACTATCTGAAATTTTCGGGCTTGGAAATTTCGGGTCGTTACAGTTGGTGTAACGACCCAAAATTTTCGATCCCGAAAATTCCAGATAGTTATGAAAAAAAAGAAAGAGATAGAAAAGAGAAGAAGAAGGACAGAAATAACATCTCCCATTCGCAGCGGATAAAATATAATAATAAATAATAATAATTTACAGAAGAATACTATATCTGTCGATTACATTTAATATACATCATAGTTTCACATATATATACAGTGGATGAAATTGGATTGGGTTTTTGATGTAGCCACTTGGCTTTTGTTTTCTTTTGGAATTTGGGAGCCCGTAGAGGCCTTTTGTAGTAGTACCGAGCTAGCCGCGCAAAGGAGACGTTGGAAATTGTTTTCGGAAATTTAGAGAGTTAGAAAATTTCAAGAAAATCTTGATAATTCAGAATTGGTTTTAAATTGAAATTTAAATGATTGAGCAAAAGGGTATTGTGTGAATCTATAGAAGGTTTTAGGAAATTGGTTAAGGTGACAGCGGGCCTATAATAAAGGATAATGGGTAGAACATTAAATGTGAGATGTTTTGGTGTTTAGTTCTTCTTCTTCCATCTCTTTCTTCTTTTTCATAACTATCTGAAATTTTCGGGCTTGGAAATTTCGGGTCGTTACAAGCAAAGTCAATTTTGCTTAGGAAGTTCATGAAATTGGAGTAGAGAGAGATGTCTGTATTGGAGTATGCAACTATGTTTGATGAGTTATCTAGATGTGGATATAATACTATTGATACTGTGATCAAAAGGAATGAGAAGTTCATTCATGTATTAAATCCCGAGATTGCTAGGGCAACAATGTTGCATCTTAGAGATCCATATGATGTGGTGGTAGAGATGGCGTTAAGGAATGAGCTAATGCTTTCGACATTTGGAAGTGACATGTCTGTGGAGACTAAAGATTTTCAAGCAAAAAATGGAAGTTCTTTAATAAGAAGAGAACTCAGAAGGGCGGAGCTGCCAAAAAAAGGAAGGCTAATATTATCTGCTATAAGTGTGATAAGAAAGGACACATTGCTAATGAGGATCGATCTGGTGATGGAAAGAAGGTTATGAAAAAGAAAGGTGTGAAGTGTTACTACTGCAACCAGATAGGGCATTACAAGAATGAATGTTCAAAACCGATTAAGGCTGATAAAGGGAAAGTTTTTGCCCTAGAAACGTCAGCTTCTGGATAGACTGCAGAAGTGAAAGGAAAGTATGTAATGAAAGATATGCTTTTGATTCATGACATGCCTGTTAAAGTATTATTTGATACTGGCACATCACATTCTTTTATCTCGCAATATTTGGTAGATAAGTTAAATCAAGAACCATGATACCTATTACTTCCTTAAGGGTTGTGAATCCAATAGGAGGTTATGCAACTCTTGGGATGAGATGTGACTATTTAGAATTTGAATGTTAGGTCATGCTTACCTGTAATTTACATGTGTTTGATTTTGTGGGTTTTGAGATTATTCTAGTTATGGTTGGTTAAGCAGATATGTTGCTAGGATATTTTGTTAGGATATGGAGATATCATTAGGACACCTAACAGCCATGATCGAATTATATACTCAGTAGAAAATTTGAATTATAATGTATGTGTTTTATTGGGTGCAACGGAAGCGGAAGATGAGATGAATCGGTATTTTGTTGTAAGAGAGTATGCTAATGTTTTTGAGCCTCTTATAGGACTACCACCAAAATGAGCTATAGATTTTCGAATAGATCTTGTACCTAGAGTTGAACCTATAAGTAGGCCGCCTAGCAGAATGAAACCTACTGAGATGAAAGAGTTAAAGGTTCAGCAGGTGGACTTAGAAGAAAAGAGTTTTATTAGACTAGCCAGTTTGCCTTAGGGAGCGGTCGTGGTGTTTGTAAAGAAACCAGACTGGTCATTGAAGTTGTATATTAATTATCGTAGGTTGAACGACAAGACGATAAATAATCGGTGTCCTTTGACAACAATATATGAATTTTTTGGTCAGTTGATTGAAGCCAAAGTATTTGCCCAGTTGGATTTAGTATTAGGGTTCCATCAATTAAGAGCGGCAGAGGACAACATTCCATTAATGGCGTTATAAAAAAGATACAGTTTGTATGCGTGGTTAGTCATGCCCTATACATGGTTAGTCATAACCTTTGGACTGACCAATTTGCCTGCTTGCATTGTAGATTTGATGAACTGGATATTTCGAGAGCATTTGGACAGATTCGTGTTAATGTTTATATTTATTATTGATATATTCTAAGAATGAACGAGATCATAAGATTCATCTTAGAATAGTACTAGAAACATCGGGGCAACATCAACTGAAGGTGAAGTTTTCAAAATGTCGCTTTTGGAAGAATGAAGTGGAGCTCCTTGGTCACATATGGGTTATCAGTAGATCCAACTAAGATTGAAGCTGTTAATAATTGGAAAAGACCCGAGAATGTGACCGAGATAATAAGTTTTTTGAGGTTAGCAAACTATTACTGTAGGTTCATTAAGGATTTCTCTTGTATAGCGACACATATGACTAAACAAACGAGGAATGACGTAAAGTTTGTTTACACCGGTAAATGTAAAGAAGCCTTCTTAGAGCTCAAACATTTATTGACCAATGCGTCCATGTTAGTTGTTCCCAATGGAAACCAAGACTTGGAGGGTTAGGATTTATGTTAATGTAGAATATTAAAGTGATCGCCTTTGCTTCTCGACAGCTTCGACCATAAGTAGTTAGGTATCCGACTCATGATTTAGAGTTGGCAGCGGTGATCTTCTCCTTGAAAGTGTGAAGATATAATTTTTTAGGAGAATGATTTAAGTTGTTTATAGATCATAAATCTTTAAGATTTTATTCTCTTAGAAGTAGTTGAATATGAGAAGCAAAGGTGGCTTATTTTTTGGTGCCTTATGATTTCGGTATTGAGTATATGCTAGGGAAAGGAAATAATATTGCCGATGCACTTAGCAGAAAACATTAGAATGTGGTATTAGATATGTTAGCAAAATTTAAAGATAGCGGCATTGACCCCTTGTGGTATGAGGTTAAGGTCGACGGCTAGTTCTAGTAGGAATACTATAATATTATCCAATTTGGAAGATCGACTAGTAATGATCGAAAGAATTGCTTTTAAGTAGAGAGATGATCCACTACTAGCTATGCATATTAGGAGACCTAAAAGGGAACTGATAATGATGATTTTAAAGGTTTTAGTCTTGATTAGAATAGTTGGTTCAGGAAGTAGGGACGGTTGTGTGTTCTAGATGTTTGTAACGTAAGGAAGGAAGTTCTTAGAGAGTGTATCTTCGATCGAATTTACTATTCATCATGGAGGAACTAAAACGTATCAGGATGTACAGAGGAGTTTCTTCTGGGAAGGAATGAAAAAATATGTAGGCTTATGGGTTAAATAATGCTTGAACTGTCAGCAAGTAAAAGCTGAGCATTAGAAGCCAAGTGGGTTGCTTCATACTTTAGAAGTACCACTTTGGAAATGAGATATTCATGGATTTTATTGATGGGTTGCCAAGGTCGAATAGGAAAAATGAAAGTATTAGGGTCATGGTACATGGACTAACAAAGAGACACACTTTATTACCATTAAGTCGATATGGATGACACCTACTTTATCGAAATTGTGTACGAAGAATATTGTAAGACTGTGTGGGATTCCTAGTAGTATAGTCAGCGGCAGAGATACCTTATTCACTAATGAATTCTGGAAGTGTCTGCAAGAAGTTTTAGGTATTAAGCTGAAGATAAGTACCACTTACCATCCACAAATCGATGGGCAAACAGAAAGAGTTAACAAAGTTCTTGAAGGTTTGTTAAGGGCTTATGCACTAGACTTTGGACGGTTATGGGAAGAGCATTTGCACTTAGTCAAGTTTTCCTGTAATAATAGTTACCAACGTAGTATAGGTATGACACATTTCAAAGCTCTTTATGGAAGATCGTACAAATCACCAACATGTTGGTTGGAAACTGGAGACAAACTGAATTTTGGTTTAGATATAATGAGAAAAGACACTAAAAAGATTGGATTGATTCAAGCAAGTATGTAGGAAGCTTAGTCTAGGAAGAAAAGTTACGTAGATGATGTTGAATATGCGAGTATATGATTTTTTTGATGATAATAAACACACACACACACACATACATACATACATACATACATATATATATATATATATATTCATATGAATGTATTTGTTAATGTACTATTTTATTTTTCACATAATTAAATAAATATTTGATGAATAAACTAAATAACACGGAATTCAAATTCAAACAGATATTTTATTCAAACAAATATTTATTACAATTTTGAATAGTACAAATTCAACCTCTCACTATACATATAAATTTTTGATTACAATACAAATTCAATTACATCACAGTCTTTCATTTACAAATGTCCACACTACATATCGCTCGTTCACTGTTAACCGGTCTTCAACTTCATTCCAGATTGAATCCAGCATCTGAGCAATCGGCAAAAACAAATATTGACGCAGTAAAATTGAAAAGAAAATATTTTTGCAGTGTAAAATAAAATGTGATTTTGAAAATTTTATTTTCCTCGGTTATTTGGGTTGTTCGTCATCATTTAAATTTGAATTCATCATACACGAACAGCTTGTGTTATGCACAGTATATCACTGGATATGTCACAAGGCCGTGCACACCGATATATACACTTGATAAAATTATAGGGACAGGTGAGTACAAGTCAAACCCAAATGAAACGAGGGGTTCAACTCAAGTGCAATACAAATAAAATCATGACACGAGCACAAGGTCAAATCCGAGCTCCAAGCTGGATTCAACTCAGGTGCAATCAAAATGTACAAATTCAAGAATGAATGAAACTGCAATATAGCTTCAAATGAAAACAATGTACACAGTGAAGCATGTGCACAGCAGCAACAAGCAAATGAAAAACAGCAATGAAATTAATATCGAACCAGTTCAAATGCCAAAGTGAAGCCATCAGACTTCAAGTCTAACAAGCAGTTCACAAATCAAAGACCAGAGAGACCAGGCACCAAATAGCTACAACACACACAATGACAGCCAAACTGCCCAGGCTCAAAGACACAAATGACACAGTACATGTCGACCAGGCAGCGAACAAAGTTAACAAGACTGCATCAAGGAGCCAAAACCAGGCTACACAATGAATCACATTTCCATACTAAACTACAAATACACTTGCAACTAAAACTGTCTTGAAGTAAATGAAACTAAATGCAAAGACCAGTGATGCAACTCAATACTGCAAAGACCAGTGAATCAACAGGCTCGAGGCTATCGAATACACAGTGCATAGCAACCTCAAATGCTACATGAAGTCAATGCAGACACAACATGCATCATATACATGAGCACTAATGCATATAGACCATCGCAGTGTTATACATATATTATATACATGGATGAAACCGCAACAAGACTCAATAGAAAACAATGAACCTAACATCAATATACTCGAAGACAAATTCGAGCCAGTATATCATCTCTAGACAAAAACACAAGATTTGTAACGCATATGCAATGAATGGCCAGACTACACGAGTACATGGAGCAATTGCAACAGTCGACAGTGAAGACATCCAAATATGCTACAGAAAACAACACAACATCAAGCAACAACAAGTGCACAGGTAAATGAAATTTCATGATAAATGCCAAAGTCATGCAACAGCAGGTACAAGTCAAGTATACCACAGAGATGAACAGAAGTGCCACAGTCACAAATGCCCGAAGTTAAAAAAGAAACCAAATTCACAAAGCCGTGACAAGCAAGTAAACGAAATATACGAAGTGAACCAAGTCAGAAATCAACACCATGGGAATCAAGTAATAAATATATGAAATTGAGTAAGTCGGATGTCATCTCATACATCCATATGAAGATCAGCAGCCAAGCATATAATCAGATGAATTAAAACAAACACGTACCAACGAAAATCAAGGGTTGTGAACCCTATATATAAACCCTAAACATCATTGGCGAAGGTGTATTCGAGTTCAAGCATATCACATATCACAACATCAATTAGGAACTCGAATCAAGTCGAGTACAGTATAAATCGAAAAAGGAATTCCATGTACCAATCTTTCAATCAAGTAAAGGCACTCAACAAGTTGTAGCCACGAACGAATCAACCGAAGAAAGAAATCGAAGCATCAACAAAAAATTGAAGCGGTGACTCAATTTCTCAAAGCCCTAATTTTGAGAAAAGAGGAACGAGCAAAGGAATAAGGCCAACGTTTTACAGAGCAATGGAACATAGCCGAACGAATAAAAGAAAAAGGGGAAAGTGTCTCATAATAGTTGGGACAGCCTAGTTTTTTAAAGGCTTTATTATAATTGAAAAAGAAAAATAGGGTTTTGAATTTAATTTGTGTTTAATTTGTATTCTTCTTTTTTAGACAGTTGTAATTTTTAGTCATGTGACTAGGGGACAAACTACGTGGCGTAGTTTGAGAATTCGCAACTCAGTAGCTGAGTTGTGGCAGGGTTTTGAGCATGGAGTTAAGGCTAGTCGATAGCGGGTATCGCGAGTTTATGTGTGTAAGCGTTTGACTGCTTAATTTCTTGTAGAAACCTTGGGGGCAGTAGGTAGGCAGGGTTTTTCCGAAGCTGGGTAAATTCTGTGTCGTTCTATTTCTACATTTATTATTCTGCTATTATTTATGCTGTTATTATTCTGATATATCTGCATTAAAATTATTTTATACAAACTTCCGCGATAAATTTTTGTAATTGATAGCATCACCCTATTCATCCCCCCTCTAGGTGAAATCGATTATACAAGTGGTATCGGAGAAAGGTTCCAAAGCTATTTTGTTTTAAAAAAATTGATTCTCAAAAACCAATTTTTGTTTTTAAAAATTCGAATTTTTAAAATGGCTTCTTTTAGTACTGCTTTTGCTGAGGGTCAGTCTATAGTTAGACCACCAATGTTCAATGGTGAATATGCTTATTGGAAAAACAAAATGAAGATTTTTCTGAAAACCATTGATGTTTGGAATATTGTTGAGACAGGTTATAGAGCACCAACTATAATTGTGGATAATCAGGAAATAGATAAACCGATCGATCAATGGACCGAGCTAGAAAATAGATTACAAAATGCTAACGCTAAAGCTATGAATTCTATTATTTGTTCATTAGATCAATTTGAATTTAATCGTGTCTCACATTGTCTAACTACGTAGGAAATATGACATACACTAGAAGTGACTCACGAAGAAACATCTCAAGTCAAGAAATTTCGCCTTGCCATGTTGAGTAGCGATTACGAGAATTTTACAATGGCCAAGGAAGAAAATGTTAAAGAGGTGTACGCACGACTTTCCAATATTGTATACAAATCAAAAGCTCTTGGCAAATCATACACGGAATTAGAAATAGTCCAAAAAATCCTCAAAGTCCTTCCACTAAGTTTTGAAGCAAAAGTGATTGCCATACATGAATCAAACGATTTAAAACAAATCAAAGTTGAAGAACTCATCGGAAATCTCAGCACTTATGAGCTAGAAATGAAATTCAAGGAAGAGCGTGAAGGGGGAGATACTCGAAAGAAATCAATAGCTCTCAAAGGAACAACCGAAAGTAATGATGACGACGACGATGATGGAGCAGCAGAGCTGGCACTGGTAATAAAGAGATTCAAAAAGTGGAACCGCAAATAAGGAAATCCATCTTAAAATCAAAAACTATTCTAGATAACCCATAACAGCAAGAAATCATCTGTCATAAGTGCAACAAACAAGGACACATCAAGCCCAATTGTCCTCGAAGTCAACATGACATAGAAAAGAATTCAAAAAGGAAAAGTTTTGCAGCCATGTGGAATAAAAGTGATGATTGTAAAAGCACTAGTAGTGAGAGTGAGAAAGCAGAATTGTGCCTTTGAGGTGATATAACTGATAGCGACGATGACCAGCCAAGTGAGGTATCAAAACTTACTCACTCAGAATTACTTATATATTTCCATGAGGTAAATGGCTATTTTCAACGACTTAGGGAGAAGTATGCCAAACTTGAATCACAAAAGAATACTTTGATAGATTTAAATAAACAACCTGACCAATTAGTTAAAAACTATCAAAGTAGGATCTCTAAGTGTGATAAGTGTCCCACATTCGAAGAACAGACTAAAAAAGCAGAAATCAAAATTAAATCGCTTGAAAATGAAATTCTGATTTTGAAAGAAAGTGAAAATACAAGAAGAGAAAATTCTATTAAAAATGCACACAATTATTAAACAAAAATGAATCTCTCAAAACACAAGTCCAATAATTGTCAACAACTTTAGATAAATTTTCAAAAAGTGTGTAATCGTTGAATATGCTATTAGGAAAACAAACTGTTAATACGGTTAGACAAGGACTTGGGTATAATCAATCTGAAAATGTTAGAAATAAGATTAATCAAGTCAATTTAGTGTGCACAATTTGTATAAAATTTGGACACAATCAAAACAATTGTTGGTGTAGACCCAAACACGTGAAAATTATATCAATTTGGGTTCCAAAAGGCACAAATATAAAATCTTTAAAAGTCAAACAAATCTGGGTGCCAAAACGAACATATATAAATAGTATTGGGTTTCCACAAAATTATTTTTCATAATCAATTGCCACTAACAATCATGGGCCTATGAAAACAAATAGGTCACAAAAATCTTTTATCGTGTAGGTATGGAGGCAGGCTAAGGAACAACAACTATGTTACTTGGATTCTGGCAGTTCCAAGAACACAATGGGCGACAAATCACAGTTCCTTAGCCTAATACAAAAGGTGACAGAATCACAATGGGCAAACAACGAAAAATTATCGTAAACGTAAAACGGGTAAAGATATCTTGAATGATATATGTGAAAATTTGCACCTTAATTTGATTTAATTCAGCCAGTTATTGACAAAGAAATAATTGATGATAATGATTCTGATTTTTTCTAAATTGTTGGCCAATTATACTTTTCATACCAAGAACACTACATGCTTCTCTAGAGTCTTAAAATTACTTCATATAAATTTGTTTAGACTGATGACGGTATCTTATTGATTGATTATTAATCTCGGTGCACGTAAATATATTTGTTTATCCTACGGCTTCTAAATTTGACACTATATTCACTGATTTGTTTATTGGCACAACTTTAATTAAAAATGAAAGGAATTTAATTCTAAAAGGTCTTCAAGATTTTGTTGCAACTTCACGGTTTGTTCTATAACATTCAATTAATGATAATCTTGAGTAAAACAGGAACTCGGATGCAGATTACACTGGAAATCTAGTTGATGAAAAAATTACTAGTGGGACGTGATTTATGTTGAGACATTTAGTAACTGCATCGTTTTTCAAAGAAAATATCTGCATATTTTACATTTCAAATAATTTTCAAATTGCAGGCATTTTTTTTATAAAACCCCTTCTAGAAAATCATTTTTGACCTTGTTTCAGATTAGTCATTTTGGAAAATTTGGTTTTATAATTATTTTTGGATTTGATTTTAGTTATTACATTGACTAATCTGACTCCCTACTAATTATCGAAAAGATAAATAGTGTTTGAAAAAGTAATAAGTATTGATATTAATCATATACTATAACTTGAGACGGTATATTTAGTAAATTTCTTTAGAAATTTAAACAAGAGTTATAAACACTTTTTTGTTGGTAAAAAATTCCATGATCATTTCTATTTCTATCATTTTCTATCGATCATCACTCATCATAATCCAATGTAGTATGTCCATATGCGGTGATTTAAACAGGAATAGATCATTTTTCATTTTATTTTTTAAATAATAAAAAAATATCCAAAGTATTCACTCTTATTTAAAAGTCCTCACGGTTATGCATGGGCAAACTACTTGGAATTTTTGATTATGTGCTTGCATGCTCATTTAAAAGTCCTCACGGTTATGCATGTATGGAACGCATATCAAAATTGATTTATTAAATAAACAAGTTGATTCTAATCCCATTTAAAAGTCCTCACGGTTACGCGTAATTAGAAGATACTTGAATTCATTTTTTAAAAAAAAAATTGAATACTACCAATCTCATTTAAAAGTCTTAACGATTATGCATGGTTGGTAGATATTCAAATTCCTGATATAAATATACCACAAATAGACACAACTGTATGGTTTTATATAATGACATCATTTTCATCATTCTAAAAGTGGAATATGCGCCTAACAGAGTATTTATGATTTTTGTTTGATTTTTTATTGAAATTTAATATTTATATTCGATTGAGTTTTAATGTCGTATTAATAACTATCACTTTATCTCTATTTTTCTAACACTATTATTCTTTTGTTGATAACAAAAGGGGGAGAGAAAAGTTAAGATTTTGTCTAATAAAAGCAAGTAAAGGTCAAATATTTTCTATTTGCATCTAGGTTCATATGCATATTTTTAATTGTATGCATATATGAAGGGGGAGCTTTGTGTAGAGAGGAAGCATTCAAATAGGGGGAGCAAATTGAATGATCAAACACATTTAACAAATTCAAAATCTTAAATATATGTTTGTTATCATCAAAAGGGGGAGATTGTTGAATATGCGAGTATATGATTTTTGTTTGATGTTAATAAACATATATATATATATATATATATATATTCATTTGAATATATTTTTAATGTACTATTTTATTTTTCACATAATTAAATAAATATTTGGTGAATAAAATAAATAGCATAGAATTTAATTTCAACAGATATTTTATTCAAACAAATATTTATTACAATTTTGAATAGTACAAATTCAAGCTCTCACTATACATATACAATTTTGATTACAATACAAATTCAATTACATCACAATCTTTCATTTACAAATGTCCTCACTACATATCGCTCGTTCACTCATAGTTTATCTTCAACTTCATTCCAGACTGAATCCAACATTTGAAAAATCTACAAAAATAAATATTGGCGGAGTAAAATTGAAAAGAAAATATTTTTGCAGTGTTAAATAAAATGTGATTTTGAAAATTTTATTTGCCTCGGTCATTTGGGTTGTTCGTCATCATTTAAATTTGAATTCATCATACACGAACAACTTGTGATATACACAGTGTATCGCTAGATATGCCACAAGCCCGTGCACAACGATATATACACTTGATAAAATTACAGGGATAGGTGAGCATAGGTCAAACCCAAATGAAACGCCGGGTTCAACTCAAGTCAATAGAAATAAAATCACGACACAGGCACAAGGTCAAATCTGAGCTCCAAACTGGATTCAACTCAAGTGCAATCAAAATGTACAAACTCAAGAATGAATGAAACTGCAATATAGCTTCAAATGAAAACAATGTACACAGTAAAGCATGTGCATAGCAGCAGCAAGCATATGAAAAATAACAATGAAATTAATATCGAACCAGTTCAAATGCCAAAGTGAAGCCATCAGACTTTAAGTCTAACAAGCAGTTCAAAAATCAAAGACCAGAGAGACCAGGCACCAAACAGCTACAACATGTACACAATGACAACCAAACCGCCCGGCTCAAAGACACAAATGACACAGTACATGTCGACCAGGCAGCGAACAAAGTTAACAAGACTGCATCAAGGAACCAAAACCAGGCTACACAATGAACCACATGTCCATACTAAACTGCAAATGCACTTGCAACTGGAAGCTGTCTCGAAGTAAATGAAACTAAACGCAGAGACTAGTGATGCAACTCAATACAACAAAGACCAGTGAATCAACAGGCTCGAGGATATCAAATACATAGTGCACAGCAACCTCAAATGCTACATAAAGTCAATGCAGACACAACATGCATCATATACAAGAGCACTGATGCATATATACCAGAGCAGTGTTATACATATATTATATACATGGATGAAATTGCAACAAGACTCAATAGAAAACAATGAACCCAACATCAATATATTCGAAGACAAATTCGAGCCAGTATATCATCTCCAGACAAAAACACATGATTCAGAATGCATATATAATGAATGACTAGACTAGACGAATACATGGAGCAAATGCAACAGTCGATAGTGGAGACATCCAAATATGCTTAAAACAACATCAAGCAACAAAAAGTGTACAGGTAAATGAAGTTTCATGATAAATGCCGAATTCATGCAACAGCAGGTACAAGTCAAGTATGCCACAGAGATGAACAGAAGTTCCAAAGTCACAAATGACCAAAGTCAAAAAAGAAACCAAATTCACAAAGCCGTGACAACCAAGTAAATGAAATATACGAAGTGAACCAAGTCAGAAATCAACACCGTGGGAATCAAGTAACAAATATATGAAATTGAATAAGTCAGATATCATCTCGTACATCCATATGAAGATCAGCGGCCAAGCATATAATTAGACGAATTCAAACAAATACGTACGAATGAAAATCAAGGGTTTCGAACCCTATATATAAACCCTAAACATCATAGGAAAAGGTGTATTCAAGTTCAAGCATATCACAGATCACAACATCAATTAGGAACTCGAATCAAGTCGAGTATAGTATAAATCGAAAAAGGAATTTCACGTACCAATCTTTCAATCAAGCAAAGGCACTCGACAACTTGAAGCCGCGAACGAATCAACCGAAGAAAGAAATCAAAGCATTAGCAAAAAATTGAAGCGGCGACTCAGTTTCTCATAGCTCTAATTTCGAGCAAAGAGGAACAAGCAAAGGAACAAGGCCAACGTTTTACAGAGCAAAGGAACATGGACGAACGAATAAAAGAAAAAGGGGAAAGTGTCTCATAATAGTTGGGTCGGCCTAGTTTTTTAAAGGCTATATTATAATTGAAAAAAAATTAGGGTTTTGAGTTTAATTTGTATTCTTCTTTATTAAACAGCTGTAATTTCTAGTCGTGTGACTAGGGGACAAACTACATGTATAGTTTGAGAACTCGCAACTCAATGGCTGAGTTGTGGCAGGGTTTTGAGCGTAGAGTTAAGGCTAGTCGATAGCGGGTGTCGCGAGTTTACGTGTGTAAGCGTCTGACTGCTTAATTTCTAGTAGAAACCTTGGGGGCAGCACGTAAGCAGGGTTTTGCCGAAGCTGGGTAAATTCTGTGTCGTTCTATTTCTGCATTTATTATTCTGCTATTTTCTGTGCTGTTTCTGACATATCTGCAATAAAATAATTTTATACAAAGTTCCACGATAAATTTTTATAATTGATAGCATCACCCTATTTACCACCCTCTAGGGTGAAATCGATCCTACTGATGAGAAGTATAAGGATTTAGAATTCTAAGTTGGAGACTATGTTTTTGCTGAAGTATCACCGGTGAAAGTGTGGTATGGTTTGGAAAGTTGAGAAAATTGGCACCGAGATATGTTGATCTGTTTCCTATCATGCAGAGGATCGAAAATCTCACTTTTCGGATAGAAGTACCAAATATGGCACGAGTCCATAATGTTTTTCATGTTTCTTATCTTAGGGAGTGTGTGCATGATCAAGAGACTACAATTACACTTACTGCATTGGAAGATTTATTAGTGTAACCGGATATGTCTTTTGTTAGACAAACAGTTCGTGTTGTGGCAAGTGATGAGAAGAGATTAAGGAACCAGAAAATCAAGTTAGTAAAATCCAGTGGAGTGATAATGAGAAAGACTGTACTTGGGGGACAGAAGACAAGATTAGAGATGTTTGTCCTGAGTTGTTTTGATAATATTTCTACATTTTCCATATGGACCTTTTTCTAGTAGGATATACTAGTATTGTTGTTATGTGTTTGTCACACATTTTTGCATGATTGATATGCTTGTTGTTTTCCTTATCATAATTTCATGGACGAAATACTTAGGGAGGAGAGCCTGTAACACTCCTAATTTTTATGTAGCATTATTTAGGAGATTTAATTAGATAAATAAAATAAAATAATATATGGTGTGATAATACGAATGGGATTTGTTAATTAACTAGGTCATGCCTTAAGTAATCAATTAATAAGATCGATTTGAATACAAAATAGAAACAAAATTTATGAGAAGCGCATAATGGGGATAACTTCTTTTATCCAATCCTTAAACCCTTCCTCTTTGATTCATACTCATTTCATTTTACAAATAAAAAAACAAAAGAGAAGGTCGGTCATTACCTTGGAAGAAAGGAAGGTGAAATCTAAAGGGAATCAATGGAAAAGCTTAAGAGGATTAATTAACATCAAATCTCAATCTCTCTTATCCAATCTAAGATGAATAATAATATCCATCTCATTTATTTATGCTTGTTTTCGGATTTTTGATTGATTTCTTAATTAATTACGAATAAATGTCATACTTTGATTAGTGATTATCATTATTGGATTGAATGATGAACTATTGGAATTTTTATGGAATTTCTTTAATAGGTTTTAAATAAAAAACATAGTTTTTAATCTCTAATTGATTTGGAATTTGAGTATGTTGTGTAAAACATTATTTTGAAGATGTTTATTCGAAAACCTAGGTTTTTATAAAACGACGGTAATAACCCGCTAATTCAAGAAAACTACAGATTTCCGTCACACTCTCCGGTCTCTTCCAATTTTGAATCGCTTCGATCTTTAAGGATCCACTGAAATTCCAGATTCGAAAATAATATGACCGAGAAATTTCACACGAGATTGCCAAAAGTGGCACTTAAATTTTTTTTGCTTTTAATTGGTTGCTCCGAAGAGTTTCCAACACAATCCGAAGATGCTTTTCATGCTCTTCCTCGGTTGTGGAATAAACAAGAATATCATCTATAAAGATGAGAACAAATCAATCGAGGAAGTCTTTGAAAACTGATTCGTAAGGTCAACGAAATAAGCTGGAGCATTCATTAAACCAAATGGAATAACAAGCCATTCATAAGATCCATAACGTGTACGGAATGATGTCAAAGAAGTGCTAACCTCTGCAATATTAAGCTGATGAAACCCGGTTGCTAAGTCTAACTGTGAAAAGACTCGAGCACCACTAAGTTGATCAAATAAATCATCAATCCGGGGTAAAGGATATTTGTTCGTGATAATAAGATCATTAAGCTTGCGGTAGTCAATGCAAAGCCTAAGTGTACCATCGGATTTCTTCACAAAAATAGCTGAAGCTTCCCAAGAAGAGAACTAGAACGAATAAATTGCTTCTCTTTCAATTCGGATAATTGTTTATGCATCTCCTCATTTTCCTTATTGGACATATGATAAGGAGGACGAGTGATTGGTAGAGCTCTAGGGATTAGATTAATTCTGAACTCAATTTCTCGCTTAGGTGGTAATCCTAAAACGGGCTCAATATGTCGAAAAATTCACGAACAACGTGAATGAGTGAAATGACATCTTCCTCATCATCATTATCGTCATCACGAGGGTTTAGAGAATATGAAGATGCTGCCAAATTGGAATCCGAATCTTTAAGAACAATGGAAATCTTCTTTACAGATCGAGGATGTCGAAGATGAATAGTTCGCTCAGGACATAGGATATGGGCTTCATAACGTTTAAGCCAATCCATTCCCAAAATCATTCCGAAGCCCAAGTAATGCATAACATGAAAATCAGCTTAAAAAGTATAATTACATAAAATGATCTCGACATCTTTACAAAGCAAACCGAGTGTTGCGTATCCACCAACCAGTTTCGCAATTCTCAAAGAAGTCATCAAGGCCATAATACTTAAAAAAAGTATCAACAAGTTCTTTTGATTTAAAAGAATGGGATGCACCCGTATCAAAACGAACTCGAACAAGATGATCACGAAACATAATAATGCCATCAAGGATAGGATGAGAAATACCTTAACCACGAGAAGTGTTACTAGGGGCTTGCGAAACATTTAGCTTTCCCTCGTTCTTGCTTTGAAGTTTGGGACAAGAAGATAAAAGATACCCGAACTTTTGCAAATAACGACAAAAGAGAAGTTTCGGGCATCTATTAGCAAAATAGTCTTTAGAACCACAATTGTAGCATTGCCCATGACTAGAAGTAGTAGTCTTTACTACCGGAGTTGCTTGCTTCCCTTTCTTGTTGGGATAAGGAACTTTGAACTTAATAGGTCTCTTCTTGTTGTTGTTGAAGTTCGGTTTGGCACCCACAACCTCAACATCATCTTCTTTATCGGCCTCTTCGAGTCGAAGAGAGATATCAACAAGTTGGTCGAAAGAAACTTCCAATTTCAGAAGTAAAGGCTTTTTGAGATTCTTATTCAAGCAGTAGACAAATCTCTGATTTTTCTTCAATGGGGTATCAATGTACTCGACCCCATATTTAGAGAGGGATTCAAATGATACGACGTAATCCATCACAGACGATTCCCCTTGAATAAGGTCAATAAAGCGCTGAGCTAAAGTTACTTTTTCAGCTTCCGGCACAAACTTCAATTCAAATCTTTCCCAGAATTTCTCCCAAGTAAGATTTGCTTCAATAATTTCAAAAATCAAAAGCTCATACCAATCTAATGCTCTTTCTTGGAGCATACTAGAAGCCACTTGGACACGATGCAAATTGATAAGATTCATGCAAGAAAATATGTGATCGCATGTTCTAATCCAAGCCTCGACTTCTATAACACTTTCAGAATCCTTGAATGGCTTTCCACCCAAATTGGTATAATCGCTGCATAAGCATGCAAACCTAGATTTAGGGTGAGTAGGCTCTGGAATAGGTCCGACAGCTTGAGCATTCTTTACAAGATCTAGAAGCTATTGGGCAGACATAAATACTCCATCCTGAAGAGTAGCACTAGATTGACCAACGCTGGGATGACCAAGTCTAACCATTTCTCTTCTTTAAGAAAAAAAGAAAGAAGAGGAAAAGGTTTATTCACAAAATGGATATCAAACAATCAGGATTGATAAAATAAGGCATCATAAAAGAAAATAGGATAGAATGGGTCCTATGACTCGGATAAATCCTAAAGCACGATTTCTAAGAAGGACTTAGGACAATGATCCTTGCTAGATTATTATATATTGTTCCGAAGTTTGGCTCTGATACCAAGCTGTGACGCCCCACCTCTATACTCACGCTAGACAAGGACATTACGAGGTAATGCCGTCAATTAGCACGAAGAATAAGGTTGTTGAGGAGCGACCATCCATGTAATTTCTTTGTGCGAGCACCGATATGTCAGATAGTATAACATGCATTTCTTTTCAAGAGGAAATCCGACATACCGACACAAACTCAAAGCTATTACACAGTGGCTATATGATCTTCGGAAACAAATATAGAAATAAGCATAACACAAATCAGTCACAGATATCCATACCACAAAGGCGGCAAAAGATATGAATATAACACATAGAAGTGTACATCAGAGTAGTAGTGAAATAAGATCCACAATATCACAAAAGAATAGGTACAAGTGCTAGTCAAAAGAATAAGTATACATCAAGGAGTCTCTATCTCGAATGTATAACAACAAAAACTACTAAACTAGAGTAGTTAGTCAAAAGTCAAATAATGTTCCCAGAAGAGGAGTCAAGCAGAAGCACCTATTACATCTCGGTCCGACCCGAGTATTATTTAATAAGAAATAATAAACGGATCGGTCTAGCTATGAATATTAGATAAAATAAGATAGAAGAAGAGATATCACAAAAACGTATGATAACAATATTGCCATACTATGAAAAGCATACATTAGACAACACAAAAATCATACAATATTTCAAAAAATCTCAAAGCACTAAAAGAATGTCATATTCTTTATTTTATACACCAAACCACAAATATTGACAAATATATCAATGCCAATCACAAAATTGGTGAATCGCAAATTCTAAAAATCATCAAGTAGGAATCCAAAAATCACAATAGGGGGAGGCCTATCACAAAACGGGAGCATGAAAACTCACCAACACATGTATCACAAACGGGACGCTTTCCCATGGTCGCTAACCATTGAGCCGATGCAGCAACGTAGTACAACATCGATACGCCCGAGGAACCTGAAACTCAAATAATTCGGAACAACGACGTAGTACAACGGTACGTCCGATGAACCTGATAAGCCGGACAATGACGTAGTACAATGGTACGTCCGATGAACAGAACTCCATAAAAGAGCATGGGTCGCTAGCCCACAAAAATGAGTCGAAACTCCAAAGAACCAATAAGTCATTAGCCTATTAAAGAAATGAGACGAAACTCAATAAGACGAGGTACAATCCCCTACGTGGACAAAGAGACATATCCTATTGCTAGTCTAAATCACAAAATTATCATCATTGATCAATAAAAAGTGTGAATTACACTAAGCTAGTAAATAAATCAGTTTAGCTTCATGTCCTATAACCACTGACTTAACTTAAATATTTACGAACAAATTGTAGATCTTCACTCGAAAATTGTCACAAGAGTTTCGATCGAACAAGTCCAAAAATTAACCGACGAAGTAAACACAAGCGTTTCATACCACTTTTTTGCTAAGCCGTTTAATTAGATTTTTTTTATATGAACGAGGTAAAGATTTGTATATACTAATAGATTGGAAAACAAGTTTTATAAAGAGATTTGTATTAAAAATAGAGTTGAAATCATCTTTGTAAAAGAGTTTGAACATTTACTACTAGTATAG
Organism: Allium cepa; assembly: GCA_030765085.1. Classification (NCBI taxonomy): domain Eukaryota; kingdom Viridiplantae; phylum Streptophyta; class Magnoliopsida; order Asparagales; family Amaryllidaceae; genus Allium; species Allium cepa. Next base: position 695,184,197 of record CM060934.1, read on the forward strand.
AAACCTTAGTATTTCAAAGTGGCAAGTCACAAAATGATTGCAGAAACAATCAATCGCCAAAAATTCACATACGAAGACGTGAATCAAATCCATAGAAATCGATACCGAATCCAACAAGATGGATATTCCTAAAAATCCCGAAGTAAAAGTTATCAAAGTCGATAATAAATGATAACAACAAATCGGATAATCACGAATCGATAAAAATTGGAATCTCAAGCAAAATAGGCAAATTGGGCTTAAGCAAGTAGGTCAGTCGACTGGACCAGGTGGTCAGTCGGCTGATCTAGAGCCTGGAAACTTTTGGGTTTCCAGGTCAGTCGATTGATACGGGGATAAAGAATTTTCTGCCCCCCGGTTCATTCGACTGACCTCCTGGTTCAGTCGACTGACCTCCTGGTTCAGTCGACTGAACCTGCTTCATCAGCATTTTCAGCCTAGCCCCTTATGGGGGCAAAACCCATAACACGGAACGGAAGCGAACGAGCGAGCAACGACGACTAGGGATTTACGCCTAGCGACAACCCAACCTTGTATGGCTCTCTGAAACACCCCACTAACGTGTTCAAACATCAAAGATTTGATTTATAAAGATTTGACCTCAAAATACCAAAACTTGGAAAATTCTCCAATTCAATCCAAATCAAAAGCAAATGAACATAAATAAGTGTTAGGAATTATACCTAACAACAGTGATAGCTATAGAAGTAGATGTGAGTTCAAAAACTCACCTTTTTCTCAAAAACAACAAAGGAGAAGCTTTTAAAACAAGGTAAGATCAATTCCTCTTCGATTCCAACTCAAGGAGCTTCAATCTAAGCTCATATGAAAATATTTCCTAAGTTAGGGTTTCGGAATTTCTGAAATTGGAGAGAGATTGAAATGTAGAAGAAGAAGAGGATGCTTACCTAAGCTTTTCTTTGATTTTGGAGCTAGAACTTGTATTTCCAAAAGAAACTAGGGCTTAGAATTTTAGTTTCCAATCTTCTCCCCCATTTTTGATAAAGGTTGAGTGGTAGGAAATATTACGAAGGAATGAAGAGGAGAGGGTGTGGAGCTAGTGTCTTATGTTAGGCTATTGGGCTAAAACCCAATACCCAAAGCCCTAAATGAAAATGTCAAAATTCTAGCTAACTCCAAGCATATCGATGTTTATACTCAAAAAGGTCGCAAATGGCATTTTGGACTCAATGGAAGTGGTCTCGAGTTCTAATTCGGCTGTTTGAAAAAAGTTGCTTTTTGGACTTTAATCCGACTAACGATGCTATATTTAAATAAAATATTTAAATATACAACTGTAAAATATGCGGGTTGTTATAGACTCCTCTCCTTAAAGAAATTGTGCCTTCGCAATACTTAAGAAGAAAATAAAAAGTAAAAACCATAACAGAATATCTACCCAAAAGAAATTTGAAATAAGAAGTTCACCTCAAAGAGCGCGAGAGAGTATGTCTAGATGTGTTCGCTCGATGAATTCTCTTGTAATGTCCCGGAATTTCCAGGAATATAAAATATGATAATCTCTTAATTAAATTGTTTAAAATTGATAAAAATTGTTATTTTCAAATATAAATAGCCAAACAATTAGTAATGTGATGTTTTAAATTATGATTTTAGATTGATTTTTAAATAAGAATAATTATTTAGTTTGTATAAAAAAATAATTCTAAATTGACTTATTGTTTTCAAATTTAATAAGTGTGTTTAAATATATATCTGTGTATTTAAATTGATTTTAAATAGAATAAATTATTTATAAATAATAATGAGTTTGTTTAAAATTGATATCTATATTTATTTAAATTGACTTTAAAATTGGATTTTAAACTGTAAAAATGGAATTTAAAGGAATGTATATATCTTAAATTAATAATATAGTTTGGATTTAAATTATATGAATGAGTTTTTATGCAAAAATAATATTGTTTTATATTATTCTCTTTAAAGAAATTTATTTATAGAAATTTGGAAAAGTATTTATTTAATAGGAATAAATACATAAGCTTTTAAATAGCATTTAAAAATGAGTTAAAAATATTATATATGATTTTTATTTAAATTATAATTGGTTTTTATTTTATTTTCTTTTAAAGATTGTATTTATATATAAAATTTACAAAAGTTTTTATAAAGCATTAAATGTATTTGTTAATTAGAAATTTAGCAAGAAAAGCATTTATAATTAATATATGAATTAATTAATTAGGATAAATTAATTTAAAAGCCTTTAAAATCATTTATAAATAATATAAAAATAAATTAGGACAAGTGTTAAGTTATAAACCTTTTAGATAACAAGTGTTAATATACTAAACAAGGTAAGAGACAAGTGTCTTTCTCTAAATTTTCTTTTCTTTAAATTTTAATTAAACCAAAATTTAATCTATATAAAAACTCCCACCTTCTTCATTCTTCGTTTTTCCTTATCTTTGCATATTCAAACTAAGAAAGCAATGGCCAAACCAAAACCTGAAATTTTCCTCAAATCAAATCTGAAACCAATGCTCAAATCAAACCTGCAATTCATTTCAAAAATCAGAAAGCAAAAGCTTGTGATTTTCAATTACCCTGTAAATTTTTCCTAAACCTGTAACACTTCTCAAAACTCAACCCTGTAATACTGTTTTATGCACAAACCTGTCATCTATTCCTCAAGTTCACATGCAAATCCAAAAGATCATCAAAACCTGTAAATTCATTATCCAGAATTCAAACAAGCCTGTAACTCATTTCCAAACCAAAATACAAAAGCCTGTAAACATTCTTTCCAGATCAATGCTCAAACTTGTAAACCATATTCTCAAGCCTAGAACCAAACAAGTTTTCAAAGGCCTGAGTCCTTATCATTTTGTTCCAGATTTATCAATCAAGCTTCAAAGAAAAACGTGAGCATGCGAATTCCATTCCAGCTTCGAAAAGGGGTCTCTGCATTTTTAATGTGAGCTAACTTTTAAACTAAAATTTAGTAACAAATATGTGTGCTTACGAATTACTGTGTTGATGTTTGATCTACATGAATGTTCATATGTGAGTTTCTGAGTGCTTGTCTGTTAATTTTGAAGCACCTCTGTTCCTATATTTTAAACCTCTGTTTGAATCTGTAATCATGAACCTCTTTAAAATTTGATGCATTGACATATGGTTAAGGTGAATCTGTGATGTAAGTTTAAAAATATGCTTGCATGATGATTTTGGAAATTTAGAACATATTTATATATATAGAAAGATGTTGAGTATTGAATGAGCATGCCTGAATATGTCAGACAAATGAAATTCTTTCCAAGCTTACAGGCTTTAAATATGTTTATAAACCAATTCCTATTTCTATGATTTATTTAGAAACAAGTTTCTAGACAAAAGTTGTGAATTTTAACAAGATTCAAATTTTAAAAATAGTTTAAAGTTAATTAAAGCAAAGTTTCTCTGGGAAATTTGATTTAACAGATAAAATTTCAAATATGTTAAAAATTCAAACATCCTGGTTTGTTGTTTCAGGATTCTAATTCGAATTGATTTTGAAAATAAAGATTTTTAAGACAAAAATCCAAAATTTTAATATTGTATTGAATGTGTATTTGGGGTTTGACTGTAATCTCGTTTTTGGGCGAATTCTGATGATCTATGTGTCTGGGGATTTCGTGGTTCTTGCCGAAGCTATAAGGAGGATCAAGGAAGCGGGCAAAAATGGTAGAAGTGAAGGTAGATCACCGTGGTGGCGGGGATAGGAAGAACTGAGTTTTTAACCTAGTTTTGTTCGAACTTGTAAATCGGCTTACAGCTACTTCACTGTTGCATCGACTTGCATCAAATTTTGGGAGTGGGTTCGTGAAGATTTGGAGAAGGTGTGGCCAGAATTGCGAATTGTCAGATGGTCGGAGTTGTGACTTCGAGGTGGTTTTGGACATGGATGTGGTTCCAGTTTTTAACCGAGGAGCTCGATTTTGATTTGAGGCGAGCAAGGGTGTTTTGGTTATCAAAGATGGTTGCCGCGGTGACATTCGATATGCTGGTGGGTTCGTCGGTGATGGAAGATGACTCCGGCACTGGTACATGTGCACAGGGAGGAGGAGTTGTGCCAGAATTTTGGGTTGTGAGTTGAGTTGGTCTACCCGAAGATGGTCTTGGGTTTTAGGAAGGAAGACTCGAGCATGTACTCGAGTTGTCTGTATGGTTTTAACCCTGTAACAAATGTGTTGTTTCAGGTTTTTAAAAACTTAAAATTTAAACTAAACTTTTTAAATTTTAAGAGAAGGGATTTGAACTTGAATTGATTGAATGATTCTCAGGTTCTAATTGAAGCAAGATGGATTTAAAAGAAATTTCAAAAGTTTTAAAACTTTCATAAAACAAGTTTCAATTTAAGTAAAGAAAGTTTTAACTTTTGTAATGAATCTTGTTGTTTTTAATACTATTTGGTTTTTATAAAAATAAATGTTTCTTTAACATTTTATTAAGAAGTTTAAAATTTGTATATTTAAAATTTGGTTAAATTAAGTAAAAATTATTTTTAAAACTTAAGTAAAAATGGAATTTTAAAGACAAGTTTTAAAATCTAAATTTAAATTGGTTTAAATCATTTTTTTGGATAAATGTTTAAGGTTATTGTGCTTTAATAACATTTAATTATCAAGTTAATTATTATTTTAAACTTAATTATTGATTTGATTAAGTAGAGTTAATTGTAAAATTATAATGGTTTAAAATATAAGTGGTAATTAAGGTATTTACAAGATAATGTTTATCTTAAGATAAAGAAGTTTATTTATCTGGAAATTAATTAAATTAATTAAGGAAATTAGATATGATTAATTAATTTAATTAATAATAAATTAAAATTTTATTTAAGAATTTTTAATTGATTTAATTTATTTATTTTAAATTAATAATTAAGGGTTATAAGTTAATTAATTAGAGGTTAACTAATTTATAATTAAGTTTAATTAACTAGATAATTAGAGATAATTAATTAATGATTAAAGATTAATTAATTAAGTAATTAAGGTTGATTAATTAGTAAATAAAGATTAATTAATTTGTATTTAAAAAAGTATTTAATTTGTAAGTAATTTTTATTAATTAATAATTAAGTTTTGTTAATTGATAATTAAGAAATAATTAATCTATAATTAATTAAGAATTATTTAACTATTATTAAGGGTTAATTAGTTGTTAATAAGAATTGATTAATTGATTTATTAAGGATTAATTAATTTGTTATTAAATTTTGTTAATTGATAGTTAAAGTTATTAGTTGATAATTAACAATTAATTAATCCATAATCAAAGGTCAATTTATTTATTTAAAACGGGTAATTAAGTGATGAATTACCCAATCGTAATTAATCAAAAAAGTATGATTAATTTGGGTTAATCAAATGGGTTGATTAATTGAAGATAATCATTTGGTGATTAATTAAGTGAGATGGATAAGTGCAATTACTTAAGGTAAGTAATTAATGTATAATTACAGGATGTAATTAATTAAAAGAATAATTACTTGGAAGAGGTAATTAAGGTTTAATTACTTAGTGTAATTATTCAAAGAATTGATATAATTAATTAAGTAATTAATTAATTAAGGTAAATAATTACAGGTTGATAATTATTGTTTATGATTTATTAAAGTTGATTAATGAAAGTAATTAATTAAGGAACATTAATTAATATAATCAGTGAGAATAATTAAGGATTGATTAAGATTAATTAATCAATAATAAGTTATTATGAAGTAATTAATTAATTGTAATTAATTAAGAATTAATGTAATTAATTATAGTTAATGAAGTAATTAAGATTAATTACTTAATGGTTTGTAGATAATTAATTTGTATAATTAATTAAGGGTTAATTACTTAATGTAATTAAGTGGTAATTAATCAAGATTGATTAATTAGATGATGATTAATTGATTGGTTAATTAATGTTTATGTAAGCAAGATTTATTGTGATTAATTTAATATATTTTAAATTAATTAAAGATGAAGTAATTAATTTAATTCATTTTAAATTAATTATAAATGGTGTGATTTATGGATCATTGTTTATGTATGGATGGATAATATTAAATGGCTTGGTTGTTTGATATCTTTGATGAGATATGTGTGACATATGATATGAGATGCTTTGGTTGAAGTATGATGATAATATGAATTATCTGTTGTGATGATAATGTTGATTATCTATTGTGATATTGTGAATTATCTATCTGTGTGTATATAAATAATAGAATTGGATTGTTTAACCTTAAATAACTTGGACCTAAAAGATACGTTTTGGATTTCGATGAGACTAGGATTGGGTTTCCAGATTTGGATATCTAAAAACCACATCGATCCAAATTAACGATAGGTCGTGAATCTCAAGTGAAGATGAAGATTCAGAGTGCAAGGATTATCGTCGTTAACTCTGAGGGTGATTTCAAAATGAGTGTAATGGGGTAATGCCTTCGGTTTTGTTCGAACCCGGAACGAACTTGTATGGATTGAATGCTTTCAGTACATCGTCAGGTGGGCAATGAGCATTCTAAGGGACGTGTTCTATAAAGGTAATCCTAACCTCAAGCCTCATCAACCAGGAATGGCTAAAACACGAGAGGTGCAGCAAGGCTAAGTGGGTCATGCCCAAGTAGGGTGAGATGAACCCTTGTCTAGAGTCCCTTTTTATTCGGCTGTATGGGAGGTTGCTAGCTACAACCGTGGGGTTATCTTATTGGAACTGTTCAGTAAGGAATGGCTACGGCTTTGTGTTGCAGGGGATTAGGAGTGATCCTCGGTACGGTGATCTAGACCCCGTACTGTGATGGGCTGTACCCCGGTAGCCCTGCCATTGTATGGAATCCAAACTCCAATAAGTGTCGTACGTTTTAGATGTGCCCAACTATGTTGGAACGTGAGATGTAAGCATTCCAGCTATTTCTGTATTTTATTTGCAAACCCTAGACCCTATTATAATATTACTGGATTTCCTATCAAATGTTTTGGTTAGCGTAAGGTAAAAACTTTCCCATGTTTATGTGTGGGGAGTCTTACGTGATACCTTTTCTTTCAAAGGTTTTCAAAGTTAATCAACTTTAACCGTTTACTCACATCAAACCCATGTCTGACCCGGAGTTTATTCTGTTTTTGTTAAACTCTTGGGTACTCAAATTTTTATGAGTAGCCATGGGATTCAGGTTAGGATTGACGAATTCTGGAGGAACAATGCAGCAGGAGGCTTCAGCCTATAGATATATAGTATTCCGCTGTGTGTTCTCTGAGTCGTTTGCCTGTATTGTATTGAGTTGTATAACTAGACAGGTATTTATATCTATCTAGTATGTGTTGTATAAGCTGTGTAACTCTGATGTATATGATACTATGTAATATTTATGTGATTAATATAGTTTATTCGTTCCGTTGTTGAGATTCTGATGTTGTTTCTTCTTTCTTATCTTTCTTTCTCTTTTGTATCCCTTTCTTTCTTAAAAATGATGCGTCTTTCTGTGAAGAGAAAGTCGGGTCGTTTCACTTGGTATCAGAGCATAAGTTGAGCGAATACCTAGGCTCTGTGGAGGTGTCTTTCTTGAGAGAGCGTACTTGTAATTTTTTATATATAACTATATATATATATATATATATATATATATTTCTACCTAACCGTTGGGTTACCTGTTCGGGTTTTCCAACATAAGTTATAAAGGTAGATAGAGTAGTGGTGTGTATAGCACGACTACCAATGGTTGGACTTTGAATGTTTGAGGTTGGAAGTGTATCTTTCGAGACTGTATTTCGAATACCGTCTCAAGTAAGCTTCGCAGTTTGGTGTAAGGATTTCATTGGCCTCTGAAGGAAACCTGTTAAGATTCGGAGTTCATCTTTGAAGTGTAAGTTTGATCACACTCGTGTGAGCGGATTTTTGAGAGTTTGGATCTGTTGGTTGATCAGAAGCAGGTGATGGTATCTTGGCAACTTCAGGATGGAGTAGCTGTGTGGTGAGACACAGTGACTATGGATGTCTCCAAAGTTGTTTTCTTTTAGAGCAAGTATAAGGAAGTGTGTCTGCTTCGGTTTTATAGCTAAGTTCAGCAGGATGCATGTGTTAGTTGGAGGTCCGAGTTTCTCAAGGAGCTTTGGATTAAGAAGTCTTTAGCATCTGTGTCAGCGGTACAGCTCGGGAGTGTTCTGTGTTCCAACAGGATTTTTTTTGGCTTAGCAGTTTCCTAGGGGTGGAAATCAGAAGTAGTAGAGAGGACTCGTTTCTTCGATGGATTAGTTGCTCGAAGATAAGCTGTTCTGATTGGTGAAGAGAAGACAGTATCTCTGGAATTTAGGTTAGGTTGATCGCAAAAGTGACTTGCGATAGTTTGGGTGATTACCTTAGACAATCTTTTGCTTGGGTTTGAGGCATCTCTATGGGATGTAGGAATTATGGAGTTGTCGAAGATTTTTCGGATATCTTCAGGGAAGTTAGAGATTTGCTCGCATTGAGGATTGAGTTCCGTATTGACTTTCTTGAAGCTAATCGGTAATTCAGCTGGGTGGAAGGATGTCTCCTAGGATGGGGTTTTGGGTGAAGCAGCTCTGTATTCCTTGGAACTTATGTTGAACCATATTTCTGGATGTGCTGTCTAGTCTGTGCCTGTGTTCATCAACTGTATTTTTCATCTGCTCCAGATCAGAGTTGTGCAGCGGAAGCAAGGTGGCAGCTGTTCTAGAGTGAAAGCAACTGGAAGTTGCAGTTTTTTGGATTAGAGAGTTTCTACTGGAATTTTTCAGGATCTGAGTCAAGTTGGCAAGTGATCCTGTTCTGTTTTTTTTTTTTGGATAAGAGAGGTTGGTTGTAATCTTCTGATGATTCTGAAGCGGAGTTTATGGTTTTGATTTTGGGAAGATCTTGTAAGGATCAGTTTGTTGAGTTGTTTTGATCCAGTTTGTTTGTAGAAGCATCAGCGAAGGTTGAGCTGATCAGGAAGGATCTGTAAAAAGCCTCGGATCGTAAGTAGAGTATTGAGGTTAAGAGATGGAGGAATTTGGAATTCGAAGTTGGAGACTTCGTTGTTGTTGAGGTTTTCTCCGGTAAAGGGAGCTATAAAATTTGATAAGATTATGAGGTTAGCTCCGAGGTATATTGGATTCTTTTAAGTTTTTGTGAGGATAAGTGCTTTGGTCTGAAGTGTTGAATTGCCTGTTTGAAAGACTGAAATTCAAGGTATTTCACGTGTCTCCGAGGGAGTACGTGTTTGATTCATCACGGGTTTTGGAACCAGTAGTCCTGAAGGATTTCTGTGGTCTGATATCTTGTGCAGATTATAGATCTAGCTGAGTAAGAGCTCAGTAGCTTAGTAGTATCGCTAGTTTGGATTTAGCAGAGCGAGTATCCCTGTGTCTGTACCTGGGAAACTCGAGATTATTTTAGGAAGCTTATCTGGATCTGTGTCCGGATAGATAGTGTTGTTTTTTGATTGAACTGGTTGTTTGGATGAAATTATTTGTTTGGTTATGTATGGCTAATATGTATATTTGAATTTTTTGAAATAAAATAAAACTTTGGATTATCTTTTGTTTTAAATTTCGAGGATGAAATTCTTTTAAGGAGGGAGGAATGTAATATCCCGGAATTTCCAGGAATTTAAAATGTGATAATCTCTTAATTAAATTGTTTAAAATTGATAAAAATTGTTATTTTCAAATATAAATAGCCAAACAATTAGTAATGTGATGTTTTAAATTATGATTTTAGATTGACTTTTAAATAAGAATAATTTTAGTTTGTATGATTTTTTTTTTCTAAATTGACTTATTGTTTTCAAATTTAATAAGTGTGTTTAAATATATATATGTGTATTTAAATTGATTTTAAATAGAATAAATTATTTATAAATAATAATGAGTTTGTTTAAAATTGATATCTATATTTATTTAAATTGACTCTAAAATTGGATTTTAAATTGACTTTGAATTTTAATTTAAAAGTGGAATTTAAAGGAATGTATATATCTTAAAATAATAATATAGTTTGGAAGTTTTTGTGTAAAAATAATATTGTTTTATATTATTCTCTTTAAAGAAATTTATTTATAGAAATTTGGAAAAGTATTTATTTAATAGGAATAAATACATAAGCTTTTAAATAGAATTTACAAATGAGTTAAAAATATTATATATGATTTTTATTTAAATTATAATTGGTTTCTATTTTATTTTCTTTTAAAGATTGTATTTATATATAAAATTTATACAAGTGTTTATAAAGTATTAAATGTATTTGTTAATTAGAAATTTAATAAGAAAAGCATTTATAATTAATATATGAATTAATTAATTAGGAAAAATTAATTTAAAAGCCTTTAAAATCATTTATAAGTAATATAAAAATAAATTAGGACAAGTATTAAGTTATAAACCTTTTAGATAACAAGTGTTAACATAGTAATCAAGGTAAGAGACAAGTGTCTTTCTCTAAATTTTCTTTTCTTTAAATTTTAATTAAACCAAAATTTAATCTATATAAAAACTCCCACCTTCTTCATTCTTTTTTTCCTTATCTTTGCATATTCAAACCAAGAAAGCAATGGCCAGACCAAAACCTGAAATTTTCCTCAAATTAAATCTGAAACCAATGCTCAAATCAAACCTGCAATTCATTTCAAAAATCAGAAAGCAAAAGCTTGTGATTTTTAATTACCCTGTAAATTTTTCCCAAACCTGTAACACTTCTCAAAACTCACCCTGTAAAACTGTTTTATGCACAAACCTGTCATCTATTCCTCAAGTTTAAATGCAAAATCCAAAAGATCATCAAAACCGGTAAATTCATTATCCAGAATTCAAACAAGCCTGTAACTCATTTCCAAACCAAAATACAAAAGCCTGTAAACATTCTTTCCACATCAATGATCAAACTTGTAAACCATATTCTCAAGCCTGGAACCAAACAAGCTTTCAAAGGCCTGGGTCCTCATCATTTTGTTCCAGATTTATGAATCAAGCTTCAAAGAAAAACATGAGCATGCAAATTCCATTCTAGCTTCAAAAAGGGGTCTCAGCATTTTTAATGTGAGTAAACTTTTAAACTAAAATTTAGTAACTAATATGTGTGCTTATGAATTACTGTGTTGATGTTTGATCTGCATGAATGTTTATATGTGAGTTTCTGAGTGCTTGTCTGCTAATTTTGAAGCACCTCTGTTCCTATATTTTAAACCTCTGTTTGAATCTGTAATCATGAACCTCTTTAAAATTTGATGCATTGACATATGATTAAGGTGAATCTATGATGTAAGTTTGAAAATATGCTTGCATGATGATTTTGGAAATTTAGAACATATTTATATATATAGGAAGATGTTCAGTATTGATTGAGCATGCCTGAATATATTAGACAAATGAAATTCTTTCCAAGCTTACAGGCATCAAATATGTTCATAAACCAATTCCTATTTTATGATTTATTTTAGAAACTAGTTTCTAAACAAAATTTGTGAATTTTTACAAGATTCAAATTTAAAAATAGTTTAAAGTTAATTAAAGCAAAGTTTCTCTGGGAAATTCGATTTAACAGATAAAATTTCAAATATGTTAAAAATTCAAGCATCCTGATTTGCTGTTTCAGGATGCTAATTCGAATGCATTTTGAAAATAAAGATTTTTAAGAAAAAAATCCAAAATTTTAATATTGTATTGTATGTGTATTTGGGGTTTGACTGGAATCTTGCTTTTGGGCGAATTCTGACGATCTATGTGTCTGGGGAGTTCGCGATTCTTGCTGAAGCTAGAAGGAGGATCAGGGAAGCGGGCAAAAATGGTAGAAGTGGAGGTATATCGCCTTGGTGGCGGCGATAGGAAGAACTAAGTGTTTAACCTAGTTTTGTTCGAACTTGTAAATTGGCTCACTGCCACTTCACTGATGCATCAAGTTGCATCAAATTTTGGGAGTGGGTTCGTGAGGGTTTGCAGATGGCATGGCCAGAGTTGCAAATTGTCAGGTGGTCAGAGTTGTGACTTCGAGGTGGTTTTGGACGTGGCTGTGGTTCCAGTTTTTAACTGGGGAGCTCGATTCTGATTTGAGGCAAGCAAGGGTGTTTTGGTGATCAGAGATGGTTGCCACGGTGACATTCGATATGCTGGTGGGTTCGTCGGTGATGGAAGACGACTCTGGCACTGGTACATGTGCACAGGGAGGAGGAGTTGTGTCAGATTTTTGGGTTGTGAGTTAAGTTGGTTTACTCGAAGATGGTCTCGGGTTTTTGGAAGGAAGACTCGAGTATGTACTCTAGTTGTCTGTATGGTTTTAACCCTGTAACAATTGTGTTGTTTCAGGTTTTTAAAAGCTTAAAATTTAAACTAAACTTTTTATATTTTAAGAAAAGGGATTTGAACTTGAATTGGTTGAATGATTATCTGGTTCTAATTGAAGCAAGATGGATTTAAAAGAAATTTCAAATGTTTTAAAAGTTTCATAAAACAAGTTTCAATTTAAGTAAAGAAAGTTTTAGCTTTTGTAATGAATCTTGTTGTTTTTGAATGCTATTTGGTTTTTATAAAAATAAATGTTTCTTTAACATTTTATTAAGAAGTTTAAAATTCGTATATTTAAAATTTGGTTAAATTAAGTTAAAGTTATTTTTAAAACTTAAGTAAAAATGGAATTTTAAAGACAAGTTTTAAAATGTAAATTTAAATTGGTTTAAATCATTTTTTTTGATAAATGTTTAAGGTTATTATGCTTTGATAACATTAAATTATCAAGATAATGATTATTTTAAACTTAATTATTGATTTGATTAAGTAGAGTTAATTATAAAGTTATAATGGTTTAAAATATAAGTGGTAATTAAGGTATTTATAAGATTAATTGATTTAATTAAGGTATTTAAAATATAAGTGGTAATTAATGGTTTAAATTAATTAAGGAAATTAGATATGATTAATTAATTTAATCAATAATGAATTAAAAATCTATTTAACGAATTAATTAAGAATTATTAATTGATTTAATTTATTTATTTTAAATTAATAATTAAGGGTTATGAGTTAATTAATTAGAGGTTAGTTAATTTATAATTAAGTTTAATTAACTAGATAATTAAAGATAATTAATTAATGATTAAAGATTAATTAATTAAGTAATTAAGGTTGATTAATTAGTAATTAAATATTAATTAATTTGTATTTAAAAAAGTATTTAATTTGTAATTAAGTTTTATTAATTAATAATTAAGTTTTCTAAATTGATAATTAAGAAATAATTAATCTATAATTAATTAAGGATTATTTAACTATTATTAAGGGTTAATTAATTGTTAATAAGAATTGATTAATTGATTTATTAAGGATTAACTAATTTGTTATTAAATTTTATTAATCGATAATTAAAGTTATTAATTGATAACTAACAATTAATTAATCTATAATTAAAGTTCAATTTATTTATTTAAAAGGGGTAATTAAGGGATGAATTACCCAATCGTAATTAATCAAAAAAGTATGATTAATTTGGGTCAATCAAATGGGTTGATTAATTTAAGATAATCATTTGGTGATTAATTAAGTGAGATGGATAAGTGCAATTACTTAAGGTAAGTAATTATTGTATAATTACAGGATGTAATTAATTAAAAGAATAATTACTTGGAAGAGGTAATTAAGGTTTAATTACTTGGTGTAATTAATCAAAGAATTGGTATAATTAATTAAGTAATTAATTAATTAAGGTAAATAATTACAAGTTGATAATTTTTGTTTATGATTTATTAAAGTTGATTAATGAAAGTAATGAATTAAGGAACATTAATTAATATAATTAGTGAGAATAATTAAGGATTGATTAAAATTAATTAATCAATAATAAGTGATTATGAAGTAATTAATTAATTGTAATTAATTAAGAATTAATGTAACTAATTACAGTTAATGAAGTAATTAAGGTTAATTACTTAATGGTTTGTAGATAATTAATTTGTATAATTAATTAAGGGTTAATTACTTAATGTAATTAAGGGGTAATTAATCAAGATTGATTAATTAAGATGATGATTAATTGATTGGTTAACTAATGTTTATGTAAGAAAGATTTATTGCGATTAATTTAATTTATTTTAAATTAATTAAAGATGAAGTAATTAATTTAATTTATTTTAAATTAATTATAAATGGTGTGATTTATAGATCATTGTTTATGTATGGATGGATGATATTGAATGGCTTGTTGTTTGATATCTCTGATGAGATATGTGTGATATATGATATGAGATGCTTTAGTTGAAGTATGATGATAATATGAATTATCTAGTGTGATGATAATGTAGATTATCTATTATGATATTATGAATTATCTATCTGTGTGTATATAGATCATAGAATTGAATTGTTTAACCTTAAACAACTTGGACCTAAAAGACACGTTCTGGATTTCGATGAGACTGGGATCGGGTTTCCAGATTTGGATATCTGAAAACCACATCGATCCAAATTAATGATAGGTCGTGAATCTTAAGTGAAGATGAAGATTCAGAGTGCAAGGGTTATCGTCGTTAACTCTGAGGGTGATTCCAAAATGAGTGTAACGGGGTAACGCCTTCGGTTTCGTTCGAACCCGGAATGAACTTGATGGATTGAATGCTTTCAGAACATCGTTAGGTGGGCTATGAGCATTCTAAGGGATGTGTTCTATAAAGGTAATCGTAACATCAAGCCTCATCAACCGGGAATGGCTAAAACAGGGGAGGTGCAGCAAGGCTATGTGGGTCATGCCCAAGTAGGCTGAGATGAACCCCTGTATAGAGTCCTTTTTTATTCGGCTGTGTGGGCGGTTGCTAGCTACAACCGCGTGGTTATCTTATTCGGAACTGTTCGGTAAGGAATGGTTCTGGCTTTTTGTTGCAGGGGATTGGGAGTGATCCTCGGTATGGTGATCTAGGCCCCGTACTGTGATGGGCGGTACCTCGGTAGCCCTGCCATTGTATGGAATCCAAACTCCAATAAGTGCCGTACGTTTTAGATGTGCCCAACTATGTTGGAACGTGAGATGTAAGCATTCCAGCTATTTCTGTATTTTATTTGCAAACCCTAGACCTATATAATATCACTGGATTTCCTATCAAATGTTTTTGTTAGCGTAAGGTAATAACTTTTCCATGTTTATGTGTGGCGAGTCTTACATGATACCTTTTCTTTCAAAGGTTTTCAAAGTTAAGAAACTTTAACTGTTTACTAACACCAGACCCATGTCTGACCCGGAGTTTATTCTGTTTTTCTTAAACTCTTGGGTACTTAAATTTTTACAAGTAGCCAAGGGATTCAGGTTAGGATTGACGAATTCTGGAGGAATAATGGAGCAGAAGACTTCAGCGTATAAATATATAGTATTCCGCTGTGTGTTCTCTGAGTCGTTTGTCTGTATTGTATTGAGTTGTATAACTAGACAGGTGTTTATAACTGTCTTGCATGTGTTGTATAAGCTGTGTAACTCTGATGTATATGATACTATGTAATATTTATGTGATTAATATAGTTTATTCGTTCCACTGTTGAGATTCTGATGTTGTTTCTTATTTCTTCTATTTCTTTTCTCTTTTCTATCCCTTTCTTTCTTCAAAATGATGCGTCTTTCTGTGGAGAGAAAGTCGGCTCGTTTCATCTCTAGATTCCCAAGAGCAATCATTAGGATTTGAGGACCACTGAACTTTCACAAGTGGGACATCTTTATTTCGAAGACGTTTAACCTCCGTAGCAATGATGTGAATAGGATGTTGCTCATAAGTCAAATTAGGCGAAACTTCAATTTCTTCCACAATACCGGGATCAAGAATAGAATCGGAATCTCAAAGGCATTTCCGTAATTGAGAAACGTGAAACACATCATGAATAGCAGAAAATTGAGCCGGTAATAAAAGGCGATAAGCCATGAAACCGATACGTTCGGTGATGGAAAACGGACCAATATATCGAGGTGCTAATTTTCCCGATCGACTGAAACACACGACACCCTTCATAGGTGAAACGAATAAACACCAAATCTTCCACAGAAAATTCTAATTTCCTTCTTCGGTTATCGGCATAGGGTTTTTGTCTACTTTGAGCTTCTTTCATCCTATGGCGAATAAGGTCAATCTTTTCTGTGTAAACACGAATAAAGTCTGGACCTAAAACCAGCTTCTCACGGGCCTCAGGCCAACAAGAAGGAGCTCGACATGGCCTTCCATAGATTGCCTCGAACGGTGCCATACCAATACTAGATTGGTAGCTATTATTACAAGAAAACTCAACAAGAGAAATATGATCTTTCCAACTTCCATTAAAATCAAGAACACATGCACGAAGAAGATCTTCAAGAGTTTGATTCACACGCTTGGTTTATCCATCGGACTGGGGATGATAAGCGGTGCTAAAATTAAGCTTCGTTTCCAAAGCTTTTTGAATACTCTTCCAAAATCCACTAGTAAACAATGGATCACGATCGCTAATGATAGAAGTAGGAACTCCATGGAATTTAACAACTTCTTTAATATAAAGTTTGGCCAAAAGGGTACGGTCCGATTAGACCGAACGGGAAGAAAATGGATGGATTTTGCAAGTCTATCCACAATCCCCCATAGGTTTCATGGCCCAAACGAGAGAGGGGAAGTCCGTCAATTAATCCCATGGAGACTTGATCCCACTTCCAAATTGGAATGTCCAAAGGTTGCAATAACACACCGAACCTTTGATGCTTGGCCTTAACGAGTTGGCAAGTCATGCAACGCTTAATGAAGTTAGCAATATCAGATTTCATTCCATCCCAATAATAAAAGCCGCTTCATATACACGTACATTTTACCACTACCGGGATGAATGGTAAATCTAGAACAATGAGAATCTTCAAAAAGGTCTTTACGAAGATCACTAATATTTGGCATGCTAAGTCAACCAAATTTTTGAATACCGCCACAAGCATCAATATCAAAGTCTTTCAAACCTTCAATATTAATTTTATCCCTACAACTTTGGCTAAGAAGATTCAATTCGGGATCTATCTTTTGAGCTTCAAGGATGCGGTCTAAAAGAGAAGGATGTGCCTCAAGACAACATAAAACAAGAGATGAACATAAATCGGATTCACGAACTCGAATCTCACAAGTGGACAAAGTCTCGAGATCATTCCATTCGGATAACGTCATGGAAACAACCGCTTGCTGCTTACGACTAAGGGCATCGGCAACACTATTTCCCTTTGCGGGAGTATAAAGAATATCAAGATTATAAGATGCAAGGAACTCAAGCCAACGTTGTTGATGCAAATTAAGTTCCTTTTGAGAAATTAAATACTTTAAATATTTATGTTCGGTGTAGAGAAAAAATTTCTTTCCCAAAAGATAATGATGCCAAATTTTAAGGGTGAAAACAATAGTCGCGAGCTCTAAATCATTCATGACATATCTAGTCTCGGCGGGCTTTAATTTCCTAGAAGCATAAGCAATAACACGTTCCCTTTGCATGAGAACGGCTCCCAAACCAACACGACTAGCATCGGTATAAACAATAAAATCTTGGTTTCCTTCGAGAATCACAATAAGAGGAGCATCAGAAAGGAGTTCTTTTAATTCCTGAAAAGAAGTTTCATATTTTTCTGACCAAATGTACTTAACTCCCTTCTTTATCAAACTAGTAAGAGGCACAGAAATTTCAGAAAAGTCTTGTATAAAACGACGGTATAATCCGCCAATCCAAGAAAACTACGGATTTCCGTCACACTCTCCGGTCTCTTCCAATTTTGAATCGCTTCGATCTTTGAAGGATCCATTGAAATTTCAGATTCGAAAATAATATGACCGAGAAATTTCAAACGAGATTGCCAAAAGTAGCACTTAGAATTTTTTTCTTTTAATTGGTTGCTCTTAATAGTTTCCAACATAATCCGAAGATGCTTTTCATGCTATTCCTCGATTTTAGAATAAAAAAGAACATCATCTATAAAGATGAGAACAAATCGATCGAGGGAGTCTTTGAAAACTCGAATCATAAGGTCAACGAAATAAGCTGGAGCATTCGTTAAACCAAATGGCATAACAAGCCATTCATAAGATCCATAACGTGTACGGAATAATGTCAAAGGAATGTTATCCTCTGCAATACGAAGCTGATGAAACCAGTTGCTAAGTCTAACTGTGAAAAGTCTCGAGCACCACTAAGTTGATCAAATAAATCATCAATCTGGGGTAAAAGATATTTATTTTTGATAGTAAGATCATTAAGCTTGCGGTAGTCAACGCAAAGCCTAAGTGCACCATCTGATTTCTTCACAAAAATAGCTGAAGCTCCTCAAGGAGAGGAACGAGGACGAATAAATTGCTTCTCTTCCAATTCGGATAATTGTTTACGCATCTCCTCATTTTCTTTATTGGACATACGATAACAAGGAAGAGTGATAGGTAGAGCTCCAGGGATTAGATTAATTCTGCACTCAATTGCTCGCTTAGGTGGTAATCCTAAAACGGGCTCAAATATGTTGGAAAATTCACGAACAACGTGAATGAGAGAAATGACATCTTCCTCATCATCATTATCGTCATCATGAGGGTTTAGAGGATATAAAGATGGTGCCAAATTGGAATCCGAATCTTTAAGAACAATGGAAATGTGCTTAACAGATTGAGGATGTCAAAGACGAATAGTCCGCTCAGGACAAAGGATATGAGCTTCATGACGTTTAAGCCTATCTATTCCCAAAATCATTCTGAAGCCCAAGTAACGCATAACGTGCAAATCGGCTTGGAAAGCATAATCGCATAAAATGATCTCGACATCTTTACAAAGCAAACTGAGTGCTGTGGATCCACCATCCGGATTCACAATTCTCAAAGAAGTCATCAAGGCCAGAACACTTAAAGAAAAAGTATCAACAAGTACTTTGATATAAAAGAATGGGATGCACCCGTATCAAAAAGAACTCGAACAGGATGATCACAAAACATAATAATGCCATCGAGGATAGGATGAGAAACACTTGACCACAAGAAGTGTTACTAGGGGCTTGCATAACATTTAGCTTTCTCTCCATCTTGCTTTGAAGTTTGGAACAAGAAGATAAAAGATGCCCCGAACTTTTGCAATAACGACAAAAGAGAGGTTTGGGGCATCTATTAGCAAAATGGTCCTTAGAACCTCAATTGTAGCATTGCCCATGACTAGAAGTAGTAGTCTTCGCTACCGGAGTTGCTTGGTTCCCTTTCTTGTTGGGATAAGGAACTTTGAACTTAATAGGCCTCTTCTTGTTGTTGTTGAAGTTCGGTTTGGCACCTACAACCTCAACATCATCTTCTTTATCTGCCTCTTCGAGGCGAAGAGAGATATCAACAAGTTGGTCGAAAGAAACTTCCAATTTCAGAAGTAAAGGCTTTTTGAGATTCTTATTCAAGCCATAGACAAACCTCTGATTTTTCTTCAATGGGGTATTAATGTACTCGACCCTATATTTAGAGAGGGATTCAAAAGACGTGGCATAATCCATCACAGACGAATTTCCCTCAATAAGGTCAATAAAGCGCCGGGCTAAAGCTACTTTTTCAGCTTTCGGTACAAACTTCAATTCAAATATTTCCCGAAATTGCTCCCAAGAAAGATTTGCTTCAATAGTTTCAGAAATCAGATGCCCGTACCAATCTAATGCTCTTTCTTGGAGCATACTAGAAGCCACTTGGACACGATGCAAATCGATAAGATTCATGCGAGAAAAGATACGATCGCATGTTCTAATCCAGGCATGGACTTCTATAACACTTTCAGAACCCTTGAATGGCTTTCCGCCCAAATTGGTATAATCGTTGCACAAGAATGCAAACCCAGATTTAGGGTGAGTAGGCTCTGGAATAGGTCCGATAGCTTGAGCATTCTTTACAAGATCTAGAAGCTGTTGGGCAGACATAAATACTCCATCCTGAGGAGTGGCACTAGATTGATCGGTGCTGGGACGGCCTAGTCTAACCGTTTCTCTTCTTTAAGAAAGAAAAAAAGAAGAAGAAAAAGGTTATTCACAAAATGTACGTCAAACAATCATGATTGATAAAATAAGACATCATAAAAGAAAATAGGATAGAATGGGTTCTATGACTTGGATAAATCCTAAAGCACGATTCCTAAGAAGGACTTAGGACATTGATCCTTGCTAGATTATTCTATATTGTTTCGAAGTTTGGCTATGATACCAAGCTGTGACGCCCCACCTCTATACTCACGCTAACCAAGGACACTACGAGGTAATGCCGTCAGCTAGCACGAAGAATAAGGCTGTTGAGGAGCGACCATCCGTGTAATTGCTTTGTGCGAGCACTGATATGTCAGATACTATAACATGCA
This sequence comes from Allium cepa, assembly GCA_030765085.1. Taxonomy (NCBI): domain Eukaryota; kingdom Viridiplantae; phylum Streptophyta; class Magnoliopsida; order Asparagales; family Amaryllidaceae; genus Allium; species Allium cepa. The sequence continues at coordinate 695,204,506 of CM060934.1, forward strand.
TTTCTTTTCAAGAGGATATCCGACATACCGACACAAATTCAAAGCTACTACATAGTGGCTATATGATCTTCGAAAACAAAAATAGAAATAAGCATAACACAAACCAGTCACAGATATCCATATCACAAAGGCGGAAACAGATATGAATATAACACATAGAAGTGTACATCGGAGCAGTGGTGAAATAAGATCCATAATATCACAAAAGAATAGGTATAAGTGCTAGACAAAAGAATAAGTATACATCAAGGAGTCTCTATCTCGAATGTATAACAACAAAAACTACTATACTAGAGTAGTTAGTCAAAAGTCAGATAATGTTTCCAGAAGAGGAGTTAAGCAGAAGCACCTGTAACATCTCGGTTTGACTCGAGTATTATTTAATAAGAAAACAATAAACAGTTCAGTCTAGCTATGAATATCAGATAAAATGAGATAGAAGAAGAGATATGACAAAAACATATGATAACAATAATGCCATACTATGAAAAGTATACATTAGACAACATAAAAATCATACAATATCTCAAAAAATCTCAAAGCACTAAAAGAATGTCATATTCTTTATTTTATTCACCAAACCACAAATATTGACAAATATCTCAATGCCAATCACAAAATTGGTGAATCACAAATTCTAGAAATCATCAAGTAGGAATCTAGAAATCACAAAAGAGGAAGGCCTATCACAAAATGGAAGCATGAAAACTCACCAACGCGTATATCACAAACGGGACGCTATCCCATGGTCGCTAACCATAGAGCCGGTACAACGATGTAGTATAATATCGGTATGCGCGAGGAACCTGAAACTCAAATAATTCGGAACAATGACGTAGTACAATGGTACGTCCGATGAACCTGATAAGCCGGACAACGACGTAGTGCAATGGTACGTCCGATGAACCGAACTACATAAAAGAGCATGGGTCGCTAGCCCACAAAAATGAGTCAAAACTCCAGAGAACCAATAGGTCGTTAGCCTATAAAAGAAATGAAACTCAATAAGACCAGGTACAATCCCCCATGTGGACAAAGAGACATATCCTATTGCTAGTCTAAATCATAAAATTATCATCATTGATCAATACAAAGTGTGAATTACAATCAGCTAGTAAATAAATGAGTTTAGCTTCATGTCCCATAACCACTGGCTTAACTTATATATTTACGAACAAATTGTAGATCTCCACTCGAAAATTGTCACAAGAGTTTCATCGAACAAGTCCAAAAATTAACCGACGAAGTAAATGCAAGCATTTCATACCACTTGTTTTGCTAAACCGTTTAATTAGATATTCTCATACGAACAAGGTAAAGGTTTGTATATACTAATAGATTGAAAAACGGGTTTTATAAAGAGCTTTGTATTAGAAATAGAGTCGAAATCATCTTTGTAAAAGAGTTTGAATGTTTACTACTAGTATGGAAAACTTTGTATTTCAAAGTGACAAGTCACAAAAATGATTGTAGAAACAATCAATCACCAAAAATTCACATACGAAGACGTGAATCAAATCCACAGAAATCGATACCGAATCCAACAAGATGGACATTCCCATAACCCCGATGTAGAAGTCATCAAAGTCGATAATAAATGATAACAACAAATCAGATAATCATTAATTGATAAAAATTGGAATCTCAAGCAAAACAGGCAAATTGGGATGAAGCAAGCAGGCCAGTCGACTGGACCAGGTGGTCAGTCGGCTGACCTAGAGCCTGGAAACTTTTGGGTTTCCAGGTCAGTCGACTGGACCATCAGGTCAGTCGACTGATACGGGGACAGAGAATTTTCTGCCATCCGGTTCAGTCGACTGACCTCCTGGTTCAGTTGACTGTACCTGCTTCATCAGCAGTTTCAGCTAGCCCCCTCGTGGGGAAAAACCCATAACACAGAACGAAAGCAAACGAGCGAGCAACGACGACTAGGGATTTACGCCTAGCGACAACCCGACCTTGTATGGCTCTCCGAAATACCCCACTAACGTGTTCAAACATCAAAGATTAGATTTTAAAGATTTGACCTCAAAACACCGAAAATTGAAATATTCACCAATTCAATCCAAATCAAAAACAAATGAACATAAATAAGTGTAGGAATTCATACCTAACAACAATGATAGCTATAGAAGTAGATGTGAGTCCAAAAACTCATTTTTTTCTTCTCAAAAACAACAAAGGAGAAACTTTTAAAACAAGGCAAGATCAATTCCTCTTCAATTCCAACTCAAGGAGCTTTAATAAGCTCATAAGAAAATATTTCCTAAGTTAGGGTATAGGAATTTCTGAAATTGGAGAGAGATTGAGATGGAGAAGTAGAAGTGGATGCTTACCTAAGCCTCTCTTTGATTTTGGAGCTAAAACTTGTATTTGCAAAAGAAACTAGGGCTTAGGATTTTAGTTTTCAATCTTCTCCCCCATTTTTGCTAAAGCTTGAGTGTTAGGAAATATTATGAAGGAATGAAGAGGAGAGGGGGTGGAGCTAAGGTCTTCTGTTAGGCTATTGGGCTGAAATCCAATACCCAAAGCCCTAAATGAAAATGTCGAAATTCTAGCTAACTCCAAACATATCTATGTTTATACTCAAAAAGGTCGCAAACGACATTTTGGACTCAATGGAAGTGGTCTCGAGTTCTAATTCGGATGTTTGCAAAAAGTAGTTTTTCGAACTTTAATCCGACTAACGATGCTATATTTAAATAAAATATTTAAATATACAACCGTAAAATATGCGAGTTGTTACAGAAAATAATACTGTTGATGACTGCAACATTATTAGCGCTTATTTTCAGGCCTCAAAATGGGGATGCTACAACCGATCGAGTCGGTCCCTTCTTAAATGGATCTGCTATATTATCCTTGATATCTACTTTATCAATCACAAATTCTTTATTAGCAACAAACTCTCTAATAAGACGGAACTTTGACTTTTGAAGAATGTAGATTGAATTCTTATGAGCTTTTGGATTCTTCCCGATTTGCATCACTTCATTATTGTCACAAAATAATGTCATTGAATTTCCAATGTTTGGAATTTGCTCCTATCGCAACCATAAATTCGTTCATCCAGACTGCTTCTTTAGATGCTTCATTGAGGGTAGTATATTCCGTCTCCATCGTTGAACCAGCTACTATTTCTTTTTGGAAACGTTTCCAACTTATTACCCCACCATTCAATGTAAAAATATAACCAGTTACAGATTTACTATCATCGATATCACTTTAAAACCTAGAATTGTATACTGCTTCATAAGGAGACCTTCATTTTCGTATATGAGGAATAAATATTTAGTATTTATTAAATAATTAAGAATACATTTTATAGCTATCCAGTGCTTACCTGGATTTGACTGGTATCGGTTTACGCTCTTAGTGCTTATACCACCTCTGGTCTGATACTGGCATAACGTATGTTATGGAACCAATTGTAGATGTATATAATATCCTCTTCATACCCTTCTTCTTCTCATTAGTAGAGGAGTGTACTTCTTAGGAAGGGCGATTCCAGCATGCTTGAGAACGTTTCCATGCTTGGAATTCTCAATATTGAATCTTTTCAGTATGCTATCTATGTGCAGAAATTAGGACAATTCCAACAACCTCTTAGATCTATCTCTATAGATCCTTATACCATGTATATAGTTCACTTCTTCCAATTCCTTTATAGAGAACTTTTTAGAAAACAATGATTTCACTAATTGCATAAATGCAATATCATTGCCAATCAGCAGCAAATCATTGACATACAACACAAAGAACACCATAGCACTTCCTTATCCTTTTCAGTATATACACACTTCCTCTATACTCTGATAAAAATCAAACTATTCGGTTACTTTATGAAATCACTTTATTTCAACTTCTTTGAAGCTAGCTTAAGACCATAAATTTATCTTAACAATTTGCTTTCTTTCCCTCGCTCCCACCGACATCAAAACCCTTGGGGTGCGACCTGTAAATATTCTCTTCTAAATCACCATTTAGGAATGCCACTTTTAAATCCATTTGCCAAATTTCATGGTCATAAAATGTGGAGATAACAAGCTTTATCAATTGGATTTAAGCATTAGTACGGGTGAAATTTTTTAGCATATCAACACCTTGAATTTGACGAAACCCTTTCACAATTACTCTTGCCTTATAGATCTCGAACTTTCCATTTGCATTTATTTTATCATTAAAAATCCATTTGTAGCCGATGGATTTTATCCCTTTGGGTATGTAAGCCAAAGTCCACACTTTGTTATCGTACATGTAATCCGTCTCGAATTTCATAGCTTCAAGCCAAAGTGCAAAGGTTTTATGCTTGCTTGTTGGAATGAGAGAGTAGTGGTTTTTTTCTAAGACACGGTCCTCTTTCTCGACCACAAGTAAACTGTAGTACCTTTTGGCATGCAAGATTCCCTATTAGACATTCTAATAGCTTGCATGTTTTCATATAATGGCGAATTTGATTCTTCCACTAGCTTGGTCTTTGTGTTAATTACTCAGATCTCATCCAAATCTACAATTTCACTATTAAATTCTTTTGATGCAATTCATTTTTTAAAAAGAAATTATATTAAGAAATAAAGGTTTTTGTTCGTCGGAATTTTAGAAAATACAATCCATAGAATTCTTGGTATATCCTATAAGTTAATGCAGGGCTAATCTTACCTCAAGTTTATTAGGGCCAATGTTCTTAATGAAGGTTAGACAATCCCACAACTTTAAATGCTTAAGGTAAGGTTTCTTCCCATGCCTTATCTCATATGGCATTTTAAGCACATATTTAATAGGTACCAAATTCAACATTGCACTATGGTTTCAAGCACATATGCCCAATAGAAAGAGGTAACTCAGTCTTGCTCACCATGAAATGCACCATAGAGTATAATTCGTTCTTTCCAAAAAACTATTATGTTGTTTAGTATAGGGTGGGATAACCTAAGGGATAATTCCATTATCTTTTAGGTATTGTTGGAGCTCTTGTTCAGCATACTTACCTCCTCAATCTGCTCGAAATGTTTTAATTTTATGGTTCCTCTGATTTTCAACCTCATTCTTACACTCTTTATCATTATCACAGACTTTGGATTTATTCTGCATAAGATATGCATATCTTACTCTCGAAAAATCACCAGCAAAAGTTACAAAGTAAGTCTCCTTTGTCACTAAAGGCATTGGGCCACATACATCGGTATGCATAGGTCCTAAGAGTTTATTAACTCCATCATTGCTCCCACTAAAGTTATGTAACACCCTGTAAAAATTAAAAAGAAAATAATTAATTTATAATAAGGCTAGAAATGAAAGTTTTGTAGATGTTAGAATTTGGTCATCAAAGTTGTGCCATTGCGTTTGTGGCGAATTTCTAGTCCATTTTCATATATAAAATTATTGAGTTTGAAATTTTCGAATTCAAAATAAGTAAAATGGAATTGAAATTCAAAAATGTAATTGATATTAAAATTTAAAATTAAAATTGATTAGAAATAGGGTTTAGGAAAATGTTAAAGTAAATGTTAACATAAAACTTAATAAAACAATTAAAACGATGGGAAAACATTCCCATATATAGGCAACTGATCGACCGTCTACCTTGGGCCAATCGACTACTAGCATTTGACCGCCCAGGTAGGAGTGATCAATCGGTTCGTGTTGTGGCGACAAGAGTTATTTAGGTCGGGAACGACCCAAATTTTATTATTTTAAATCGATTTAAATACAACGGTTCTGGTGACTTCTAATGACTATAAGTAAGAGCCTAACACCGTCACTTTTATTCACAAATTATTTGAAAACGTAAGCGGACCTCCATCAGTTTCTTTCTTTCATACGATTCATAAATTTCGTAAGGTGTTCTGGTAAGAGATTTTAGATATTAATATTCAATTTCTAATCCTATTCTCCTCCTAGAAATTTTGAATCTAATTAATATACAATTCAATTATTGTATATTTCAAAAGGAAGAGGTCTAAAAAGAGAAAAAGAGAAGCATGTGCATTCAAATTTAAATGAAAAGGCGAGGAATCATCCGTGAGTGGAATCTTAGTTTTTCTCATTTTAGTAACTATATAGTATAGGTTTGATTTGATATATGCCTTGGGGAATTTTGTTCACGCACCAAACTAAAACCCCCAAAATTCCCTTAAAGCGAAACGTCAGTTCTTATGCTTTGGAATCTCAATTACTCTAGATTAAAATTGTAGTATTTGTATAGTTGTTGCAACTTAATATTTTACATTCTATTCCACTTCTCATTTTTCTTTTTTGATTATATTAAGGGTTAGAAATTAAATATAAATCCCTTTTCATTTTATATGCAGAGGTTTAATATAGTGTAGAAGGATTTAAAGTTTAGATTATGTTGACGCTGATTCTACTATTTTAATATAAAATAAGTTTGAAAATTGATTCTATTTTCCCATAGAAGTCTATTGTTGGACTAAGGATATTATCTAATTTTTATGTTATGGTATGGAATTGGACTTGTATAAGTTGGAACTTTTGACATTTAACGATTCGTTTAGGGAACAATTTTCACATGCCTAAAAAAATTTAGTTACATGCGTGTAAGAACGTATAAATAATGATAGTTAATAACATAATAATAGTGTAATGAAAAGCTTGGTAATTTGCATCAAATCAGATTGAATGGAAGTTAAGGACAGTTATGATTTATGGCGGGATGAAGGATCTTAGTTTATTGCCTTAGTAGAATGCAATAAGGTATGTAGTAGTATGGTTAGGAGAGTGAAAATTATGACTAAGTTATAGCGATGTAAGGTCAGTCAAAAGCATACGAAAGTCTGTGCAGCTAATCTGGCTACCCACAATGTGACTTTGGTGCTGATATAAGACATTGCCTATAATAAGTACCTATAGAAGAAGCGAGGTTAGTCCTAATTCTATAGGGTAAGTCTGTCCAGTTAATCTGGCTACTAGTGCCTATGAATGTTTGGACTAATGTGAGACGTCATAGTTGGGTTATGGGTCATAATACTTAGCACCTGATTCGAGAATCGAGGGTAGAAAATGACTGTTGTAGTGTCCACTTCCTCCCCAGTGAAGGAGTATTAAATGATACGGGATAGTGTTAAGCATGGCAGATGGAAATCTCAGGAACGGTCCACTTTGGATTTGAGGTATTGAGAGGCTGTTGTAGGGTCCACCTCTCCCAGAAAGAAGTATTAGGTGGCCCACTAAGATCCATGCGAGGTCAGTTCGATAGTACCAAAGAGGCGTCCCCTTTGGGTTAGGTATTAAATGAAAGGGACCTGCCTAAGATATAGGTATTAAATGGTTAGAGTCTGCCTAATTCCCATTGATTAGGTATTAAGTGGCCTAATTACTTTCTCTCATATTGTTAGGACATAATTGTTGATAGATGAGTAGGACTGAGAATGGTGGCCTACATTAGAAGGTGAGTTATAGAGTTGGGCTAGAAAAGTTTAAGGTATAGGATTGGATTATAAGAGCCTTTGGGCTTACACTTGATGGTATTTATAAGAAATATCGTTAGGATATGTATGATATATTCTTATCTAAGTTATACTGCTAAATACAACTATGGAAAGACGCAAGATTTTATTCGCCAAATATTGTTGTTATGACTCCCTCCTCATTACAACACAAGTTAGAGAAGATGATTCAGATTTAGGCGATGGAGGCGGAGAAAGATTCTTGGTGGTAGTTATCTAACTATTTATGTTTTGTAATATTTTGATATACCCATTCAGACATGACGTTATTGTATATTATGATGTTATATCATGAATATTGAGATGTTATGTTTTGTTATGATATTTTAATTTTTATAAAATGGATACTATTTCTGATATTATATTTGATCCTTTCGACTGTGAGAATTTGAATAGCAATAGTAGATAGCTCTGTGTATTATTCAGATTTACCATGGGTCTAATGTTCGATGGGCCGTTTCTGTATCGAAAATTAGGTCCGTTTCGAGGTGGGTTGTTACGATTGGTATCAAAGCTTAGGTGCTTGATCAATGGTTATAGATATACATTTAAGTGCATAATTGTTATGTTTGAAAGTATTTTTCCAAAACCCTACTATATGTGTGTGTATTATTTTTAACATAAACAAACACACCAATTTTAGAATATAATACCATCTTAGGAATTATAACTTAAAGTTTAAACCTGTGGATAGGTGATAATGGTTGAAAATTATTTCTCTAAGACTAGGAACCCCTCTACCCAAGAGGTACCCACTATCTTTGGGATGCTTGACTGGTTGAAGCAATACATATGGGAAAGTTCTCATTCCTTAACAAGCTGCACCAGCGGCACCCACTACATTATCTGCTAGAGCAGCACCCCGCCCTATGGACTTTCCCAATATGTGTAAGGACTTCCATAATATGCATGGAAAGGTGTACACAGGAGTAGATGGTTAGATGGAGATGGATACTTGGATTAACGATTGTGAGTGTATCTTTCAAGAGCTTGGATGGGAGGATCATGTAAGAAGGAGAATGGCGGCATGACATCTTAAAGGAGTAGCCTTAGATTGGTGGACTACTGTGGTTGAGGAGAATGCTGAGAGAGATATCACTTGGGCTGAGTTCAGAAATCGCTTTAAGTCATGATTTATGTTTAGGGCCGAGGTAAATTTGCAATTGGAAAGGTTTATGCAACTTAGGCTGGGAGACTCCACTTTGAAGGAATATATCAGTAGGCTCACAGAACTGTCTAAATTCAAAATGATTTTGATTGGTACCCCTATGAAGAAGGTCACAAAGTTTGTGAAAGGCATTAATTCTCCACTTACAAGGCTGGTCTTGACCCAAGTACCCACTAGCGCTACTTATAAGACATTAGTTTAGATGGATATGCTTTAGACGATTGGTTCAAACAAGGAGAAAGTAGGATCGGCGCAAAACCAATGTAGAGCAAAGAAGGGAAGATTTTGGACAAACAAGAAGACAAAATGGAAGTTCAAAAAGGAAGGAATAATAGGTGGGAGATGCCAAAAGAAAGGACATGTTATGAAGGACTGTCAAGTAAGTTTGGTGATGGAAGAATTCAAGAGGAAGTGTTGTCACTACCATAAAGTAGCGAACTTTGAGAACAGATATTCGAAGCTTGCGAAGGGAGGGCGAAGAGGGTAAGCCTACACCATTAAAATAGTTCCTATCTCGAGTACACCTCCCATTAGAGATCAAGGAAAGGCTGCAATGGAAGGTACAACTATTATTTTTTGGCATACAATTCATACCCAATTTGACTCGAAGGCATCACGCTCATTCATAGATAAAAATGTAATTAACTCTTCGAGTCTAAAAATCCTCATTTTCATCGACTCAATAGTAGTATCCGTAGTTCGAGAATTTCCCAACGTTTTTGAAGAATCTCGGGTCTCCCATCTCATAGGGAGATTGAGTTTAGGATTGGTTTGGAGAAGCATGCTAGACCTATCATTCTACCACAAAGGCATATGGCCCCTGAAGAAAGGCAGAGTTTGATGAGCAAATTTTGAAACTGTTACGAAAAGGATTCAATTGTTGAAGCATTTCTGAATGAGAAGCACTTGTTGTCTTTGCCACCAAGGCATATGGCTCATTAAGGCTATGCGTCGACTATCGAGAACTCGATAGGTTGACTAAGAAGAATATATATCCCTTACCTGGAATAAATGATTTATTTAGTCAGCTTGTTGGGGCCAAAATCTTTCCCAATTAGATTTAGCCATCAATTTCATTAATTAAGGATAACCGAGGATAGGAAGTAGAATAATGCATTTCACACTCCGGATGGACTGTATGTATGGGAAATTATGTCATTTGGATTGACAAATGCCCCCACGTACTCTGTAGATTTGACGAGTAGAGATTTTAGGGGACAGCCAAATAAATTCATTGTAGTATTTGTGGATGATATCTAAGTATTCTCCAAGAGCGAAGGTGAGAATGAAAATCACTTAAGGGAGGTATTATGGACTTTGAGAAAGCACCAACTTAATGGTATATTATCAAAATGTCGCTTTTGGAATAAGGAGGCAAAATTTCTTAGACATATTGTTTCCAAGAAGGGATTTTCTGTAGAACTTACAAAGGTGGAAGCTATTTAAGATTGAAAGATTCCAAAGAACGCCTCTGAGGTTAGAAGTTTTCTTGGGTTGGCGGGTTACTATAGGAACTTTACCAAGGGTTTGCGAAGGTAGCTGTGCCATAAAATTGCTTAACTGAGAATAATTTTGTTTTTGCATTGAATGAGAAATGCACAGAAGCATTTGAGAAGCTAAAGGAACTATTGATTAGCGTGCTAGTGTTAACTATTCCAGATAGGGTGAAGCCTTTCACTACTTACACCGATGCATGTGGTATGTGGTTAGGAGTTGTTCTTCTACAAGACGGGAGGGTGATAGCTTATGCTAGTAGACAATTGAAGCACCATGAAAGGAGATGCCTAACTTAAGAGTTATAGTCAATGACTATCATTTTTGCCTTAAAGATGTGAAGGTGCTATCTTTTGGGGGAATGGTTTGACTTATTCACTAACCATAAATCACTCAAATGCCTATTCTCCCTGAAAGATAATCTTAGGCAGTAGAGGTGGATGGAGTTTATGGCATCATATGACTTTCAAATACAACATACTGTCGAAGAATTGAGTATCGTCGCCGACACCCTTAGCCAAAGGCATGCTACTATAGGTGTTATATATGAGTGGAGGCAGTTAGAGTTCCTCTCCAGTTTCAATTTCCAATCGCCAATAGAATCCACTCTAGGATATTTGGTTGCAATGGAGGTTAGGGCAACATTGATGGCCACATTGGGCTAGAGAAAAAGAAGGATGCGGCGGTAGTAAACCTTTTTGGAAAACTGAGTAAAAGATAACATTTTTCCCATGTTGTCGGTATGCAGTTGATGAAAGAAGATGTTTGAGGAAGGATGGACGCCTTTGTGTCCTTATGGTTAAGGAAGTTTTAGAAGAAGAGTTAGCATAATGTCACCATATTAGGATGACCATTCACCTCGGAGAAGATAAGATGTGGGATATGAAATGAAGTTTCTACTGGCCAGGGATGAAGAAGAGGGTAGCTTAATTTGTCTCTAGGTGTTTGACGTGCCAAAAGATAAAAGCTGAACAAAGAAAGCCCAAAGGATTGTTATTGCTTAGGAGTCAATGGAATTTACAAATGGTTTCCTAGGAGTAAAAAAGTCAATGAAGCTATTTGCGTTATAGTAGATAGACTCACTAAAGGTGCCCATTTTATTCCTGCTAGAAGTAATAGAACCGCAACATCTTAGTGCAGATTTATATAAAGGAGGTGGTTCGACTTCATGGAATCCCAGTCAGCATTGTCAGTGATAGGGACCCTTATTTACTAGCAAATTTTAAAGGAGTTTGCAGTCAGCTTTAGGAACCTCATTGAATCTTAGCACTGCTTACCACTCATAAACCGATGGATAGACTGAATGAGAAAAGAGGATTTTTTGAGGAATTGTTGAGAGCTTGCATCATGGATTTTGGAGGACATTGGGAGCAATTCTTACCTTTGGTAGAATTTGCATACATTAGTAGTCACCAAGCAATGATTGGCATGGCACCCTTCGAAGCATTATAGGGGAGGCCATGCAAATTACCAAATTATTAGTGGAAAACCACCAACAAAATTCTACTTGGACTGGATTTTATTTTTGAGACCCCGAAAAAGATATAGTTGATTAGACAGTGAATGAAGCCCGCATATGATCGCCAGAAGTCCTATTCGGACAAGTGAAGGGAAGAATTGGAGTTTGATTAGGAGACATAGTGTTCTTTAAAGTTACCTCTAGTAGGAATGCCATGGGATTTGGTAAGTCAGGGAAGTTAGCACTAAGGTTTATTGGGCCTTTACAGGTCTTGAAAAGAATAGAGAAATTTGCATATCGAGTAGAGCTATCAGATAAGTTAGCAGAAGTCTTTGATGTACTTCACGCTTATTATTTTTTTAAATGCCTTCATAGCACTGCCATCATAGTAGAGCCTGATCAATTTAGTAGACATTGAGATGGAGCTGACAGAACCGCGTGCCACTACATGCATAGTGGAGCATGAAACTAGGAAGCTCTACAACAAATAAATTATGCTGGTTCAAGTATAATGAGGAGATAATCAGGCGGGAAGAACGTGAGAAAATGAGGAGAAGATGAGAACTTCTCATCATGAGCTTTTCGTCAGTAAATTTTCTCTCCAAAATTAGGTTTTGGTTGCATCATGGTTGCTAGATTGGATGGTAGGGAATGGTTGTCACACTATTTACTATCATTTCTACAGTTATGTAGAACTTTTGCATGTTTAGGATGCTTGCATACATGATTATATGTCACAATCTTACATTCATGCTAGAACTAAGCTCACATATAATATGTCTGCATACATAATCACATTGCACTTTTGGTTGAGTACATGGTCATATGGATAACTTGGATGTGTAACATGGATGCTTAGTGTGCATTACACTACCTATCCCTCCGAGATTTCAAGGACGAAATCCTAATGTCTTAGAAAAATTAATAAGAAAAGAATTAATTAATAATAAGGCTGGAAATGGAGATTTGTAAAAGTCAGAATGCACTATGAAATTTGGGTCGTTGCATTCATGGAGATTTTTTGATCAATTTTCATATATAATGTTTTGAAATCGGAGCTTAAACAGAAAAATTATAGACGTTTGAAGTTTTCAAAACCAAAATAATTCAAATGGATTCAAAATAAAAAATACAAAAAATATTTAAATATAAAAATTAAAAATTAATGTTGATTAGAAATTGGTTTAGCGAAAATGTTAAAATAAACGTTAAAGTTAATTAAGGAATTAAATAAATAATTAAAATGGAAGGAAAACGTACCCATATAGGCAAACGGTTGACCACCTTGTAAGGAGCGGTCGACTGGTTCATGTTATGGAGGCTAGGGTTAATTGGGCTAGGAACGAACCGAATTTTATTACTTTAAAGTGATTTAAGTCCGATGGTCCTAGTGACTTCTAACCCCTATAAATAAAAGACATACCTGCTCACTTTTATTCAAAAATTATTTAGGAACGTAAGCGGAGCTCTATCCTTTTTTTCTTCCACGCGATTTAGAAATTTCTTAAGGTATTCATGTAGCAACCTACACCTTAGTAGGCCTGAATTTTGACTAAACCAAAACCTAAGTCTATTAGGGTACGGATTGTTGGTTTTTGCAACCTATAATAAACACAAGTATATCAGAGTGCGATAAATACAAACTCACTATGGAATTGAAAAATATGATATAAAATACGTATTGACTAAGGCTACTACCCCAGAATATCATTCCTTAGATATTTAATGCCTTGTCTACATCAAGCATAAATGAGAAGACTTCACTATCTACAGTCCTGTCTTGCTCTAGTATCTAGTCCTTCTAAACCTAACCTGTTGGTTGTTATGAGGAAGAAGTCAGAACAACATTCTGGTAATTGAAAAATTACAGACTCTACAAATTCCATAAATTTATGACGATTGATTTCTATTAATTACTACTAGCAGTTTAATATTATGTGCATGTACGATATGCCTTACCTAGCCTCCTCCAAGATATGCTACACATACATATGCTAATGTGCTTATATACATCTTAAAATACACTACCCAAAACCTTGACCACTGAATACTTATTAAATAGGGATGATGTAGACCCATCGACCATTTACTACCTCAAGTCCCCAAAGCAGGCCCTTTGCAATGTCAACGCTAGTCAATCGGTTCTAGCTACAGAGACTGATGATCCCTATATATGGTTTAGTAATATAACATATAATTTAATTGCCATACTACTAACACAACTCAAAGACTCATCTAAGGGTTAAGTAGCCCACCTCCACTAAACCAATTTTTCACCTAACTATCTTTCTTAAGTTCTATGCATCTCCTATACAAATTCTACACAGTAGCAAGCGAATCAGTTAGGGCATAACCTGAGTCTTTGCTATCGCTAGATCGGGATCGTAGGCGTCAAATCATATATGCCAAACCTACTACCAAATATTGGTACCAACAACTGGCATAGCTCACCGGCTTCCACATCTGACATCCCATTTAGACTAACCTAAGTAAGTGAAGGAAAATGCCTATTCCGATTACTTACTACCTCTTATTGGATGTACAGCAGACCCCATTTCCCAAAAGGTATCGAGCCATTTAATACTTCAAATCCGAGATGTAACCTCGGTATATTTTCCCCTTCCTATCACAACATATATCCCATCCTCATGGGTCCATGGTTAGATATGTCCCACATTAGTAGTAAGTGTAGACAACTGCTGGCAGCCTTTAAGTGAAGGGCATACATCTGTTGTGTAACTCTACCGATCTCACATCCCAACCCACTAAACCAAGCCTACCACCCAAATCCTAGGCGATGGGCTAGGCCCACCAATTCACTTTTGTCCTAAATATATAATATAAGCTATATAATTTCTTACTATGAAAATTATATTGCTCTCTACGTATAATTAATAGTGTCGATACTTATTTGCTACGTTCTTATTCCTAATTTACATGCTTAGGCTTCAGTTTCCATGTAATGTCAAATAAATGCCTATTACTCGTAATAATTAGTCATTAATGTCAAAATTGAATAATCCCTAACCAATCTTCATTTAATCCATTTAAATTCCCTAATCAGTTTCCATTTAATTCCTTATTAACTCTATTAATCACAAATTTATTGCCTGTTAAATTTGTAATTAATGTCCATATATCCTAGCCCGTTAATTGCTATTTTTTTAATAACTAATATGTATTGTTTAGAAATATTTGCCTTAAACTCCCAAGAGGAAAAAGTTGCTGAAAGTTAATGCAAGAAAGTGAATGGAAAAATAAGAAAAAGCAAGTAAAGATTACATACAGAATTTGTATAGTGGTTCGACAATCTGGGCTTATGTCCACTTGAAGGTTCTCTATTATTTCTCACTAATTTTTTTATTATAGGTTATTAGGATCTGTTTTTATCCTACTCGATGAATTTTAATGGCTATCTATGGAAATGTTAGCTAAAACAGAGAAACTCCCTCAAATGAAGGTTGTCTAGTGTATTTGTAGGGTAAAAAAATGAAATTTCTTCCTCAAATTTCACCTACAGAACCTCACCGTATAGAAGCAGTCCTCCAAAAAATCTCGACCCCAGATTCCCTAGGGTTAGGGAGAGGTACTGATCCCTATAGGCGGCCCCATAAGGGGTACGATCCCTCCTGGTGGCTCGCCTTAATGTCTATTTCGTAATTCTAAATTTGTTTTGCATAGTCGCCTAGGTGTTTTTTAGAGATATTGATGGATCTTTGATGAGTTGAACTATTGGTTTAATTTGCTTATAGGAAAAGGGATAGTTATTGATCTCATTCCTAGAAGAGACACTAATCCATACTTAGTCAATTCTGAGATAATGTTGCCTATAGGGAAGGGATAGGTACCAATCCCTACCTAGAGGAGGCGCCAATCCATACTTTGTCAATTCCGAGATGTTGTTGCCTATAGGTAAAGGGATAGGTACCGATCCTCTTCCTAGGGAAGGTATCAATCCATACTTAGTCAATTCCAAGAGGTTATTCACTTGAGTCCGCTCGACTGTTATCTTGCACTCCAGTCCGTCTAGGTCTCCGGAGTTGACGTAGGCTAGAGTCATACGAACCACTATAAATCCTCTGTTATTACTGCTTTCTTTTTTATTTTTACTGTCTTCGTATTTATATTATCTACATACACTTTATCTGTGATCTATAATCGCAGTCTTACTTCCTTAAAATCTGCATTCGAGTCTTTATAAAATACAAAAGAATAACCTAAGAAAGATGGGAGAATAGGGATAAAGCGTATACTTATATATAGCAAATACAAGTACGTTACTATAATGTTATCCCATACCCTAGTCTTTTCTATAATTCCTTAGAATTATGTTTTTCAAAATCATTTTAAGTTTAAAATTCCTTTTAAGTTTCCATAAGCCTATGCTCTCATACAAGGTTGTAACACCCTTGTAACACACCTATCTCGAGGCCCGAAGCTAAGTGCTACAGATGCTGCAATCATCTATAATATTTAACTTTACGAAATACGATAGTATTAATGGTATCCATAATATCAGAAGCATATGAATATGAAATAAAATCATGGATTTCAAAACAACTTTTCTGATTACATTTCTATTTAATATTTCATATTCTATTACATAATCCCAAATGATTCCTAGGTTTTGATCAAATATAGTTACTAAAAATTATGCCAAGAGCAACAAACAAAGATGCCCCATGGATGATCAGAGTACTAAATAGATTGACATATCAGCCATGATTACGTCGCACCCAAAATAATACTAAATAACTCCGACATAGCTAGCTTTGCCTCCTGCACGTCTTCGGAAGCTTATTCATCCAACCACTAAACCTAAAAAGTCATTAACTCTCAATCTACTCAAATTATATTTTGAGCATATGAGAGTTTAAGGGGAAAACATAAATTTTGAGTCAGGCATAAAGCCTGGTGTGATAATTCTATTACATCCTAGTTTATTGATATTAAGTGAGACCACACCACTTAGCGGAATGAGTTCCCCCTCACTCATATTCTTTTAAAAGTATATCTTTTGCAAATCAAAATCCTGCAATCAAACTAATTATAATAGCAAGAGCAATAACATACATGCATACAAACCAAGTAATCAATGGACTATTTGTCCACATTATAGTTTTATCTAGCTAACTATTAATCATTGGCTGACTCGGGCCTAGCAGACAGAATAATTATTCTAACATCTGTTTGACACACTTCGAGACGTTCGTCCTCAACTTTCTCCTTTTGGGATGAATTGATCCTAATGGTTTTGCAGGCTCGCCAATAACCTACCTTTTCTCTGTATATTCATTTTTGTGTGTAACATCATTTTAGTCTTACCTGAGAAAGTACCCTACACATTGGAATTTTGGATTTATTTTAGCTAGGAGCTAATAGCCATCTGGTTTTCTAATATCTGAGTCGTAAACTTATGGTTTATTACCCCATTCGATTTTCCCAAAAAACATTTCTTTCATAATGATTTAACCCTTTTTTTAATCATACTTAAATAAGGAAAATAAGCTCTTGTTTTCCCCAAATACTTATGCCACGATATATGCTTTCACAAAACAATGTTGATGAAATCTAAATCAATGGGATTTTCTATCCTTAAAAATAAGTTAAAACCCTTTTAACTTAGAAACCCATAGGCCATGAAGCCAAAGCTATAACTTCAAAACCCTTTCTTAAAACCTTAGACATCCCTTTTGGAATAATTGAAAGAATCTCTTTCGAAACAATTACGTAAAGCCTTAGATATCCCCTTTCGAAATCATTTAAACGTATCTTCCGAAAGCATTGAAACCTTCCTTTTGAAATGCTTAAACTATGTCTTTTGAAACACTTATTATACACCGTCCAAAACACTTATAATATACCTTTCGAAAGCATTGGGTTTGAGTAAGGGTTTGTGGAAACTTCGCTTTGAAACCATTTAAAATTATTTCTTTAGAAACCATTGGGTTTAACTTTTAATATAATTATTGGGTCAAAGAAAACAGAAACAAAAGTATCCCTTTCAAAAACTTTAATCCAATTAAATGAATTAGGGAGGAAGATAGCTTCGAAACCCACCCTTTCAAAACCATTGCCTCCAAAACCATTTAAAAGCTACTATACGACCGTTTTGGAAACATTGAGAAGGCGACTTTGAAGTAAAAAGATGAAAGCATTCCTTTTGAATACATTGCAATTCAAAAGGTATGAATGAGCCTAGGTATATAATAGGTTTAAATGCGACTATCCACTTTAAATCTTCTTTTGAAACAAAAGAAAGCGGTAACTCTTTTCAAAGCTCCTTTTTAAAACAAAGGCAAGCATCAACTTGTTCAAAGACCTCTTTTCAAACAAAGGTAAGTTGGTTTATTAGAAAGCTAATTAGAGTGGCTTCAACCCCTTCGAACGCATGCCTTCGACACAGTCCCTTCTGCCTTTATCCAATACATCACATGCCAATTGCTTGATACCTGTGCATTTGTCCCGAATGGGTTCCATGGGCCTGCTGGTTATGGTGATGGAAGCAAGCAAAAGAAGTGGCTAAGTTGTAATTCGAAACAAAACTGATTTTATCCCTTTCAAAATAATTTATTTTCACCTAAATTCCCTAATTTGTCAAAATATGATTGGTTGCTTGTTCTTTATCAAAATCCTTCTACAAACGGGCTATCGAATTCAAAATTTATAATTTAAAATGTTTTAACAAACCAGCCCTTCTCCTTAACAAAACATGTAAAGCATTTAAACCCTTAACTTAAATATTTTTATAACCATAGTAAAATAATTAGGAAAATTTCAAAAATCACAATAATTCACTTTTTATATGTTCTCTAACATATATAATTTGAGACCCAACATCATTAAATAATCATCTTAAATAATTTAAACCAATATTAACTATTTTCTCTCACAGAAAATTCGTAATAAATCTGCAATTACTTAGAAAATTATGAAACTTTAAACCCACTTCTAAAATAATGCTTTTACCATATATCAAAAACGCAACTAGTTTGGATGTCATTTAGTAGTTTTCTAATCCAAACATATCATAAAATCCATATGAAATCATATAAATCATCAACAAGCATATATGTCTATTTAAATAACCATAACGTGGCATGTTACTTACAGAATACTTCGGACGTAATCATGAAACCGAAAGCATTATCAAAGTTGAGATGCAAATCAATTATTTACCTTGGCTTGGTGTTAAGAAGGTTGAGACTTTCCCTTTGATTGATTTGCTTAAGCTTTCTACTTGAATCATAGCTTTTCTTCTTCTTGAATTTCATTAATGGTGGTCGGCCGAGCTCTTGGGAGTTTTATTTTTGTTTGGGAATGTTAAAATGAATAAGGAATGGAGGATGGAAGGGTTTAGGGTATTGGAATGAAGGACGTTCCCATTTTGCTGTTATCATATTCCTTCTGCTTACTTATTTTGAATCCCTTTATTGATTAACAAATTTCAATCCTTTTACTATTAACATTATTTTATTTTATTTATCGAGTTAAATGTTCTAAATAATGTTACTCAAAATTAGAGTCATTACAACAGTAGGCGAAACGACAATCTCAACACTGAGAAAGGTGATCCTTACCCCACACATTTGAGCTTTCATCAATGCAAGTCCAGCTTGTCAGCCAAAATATTTCGCTACATGATATGACAAATTTCCTTGCTCTAGTATGAATTTTTCTATGATTAGCAATCATAAAGACTGCTCGTAAGGATATTAGACAGTCCGAACCAATATAAAAAGCACTTATGTTAGTTAATTCGATATACTGGATGCATAAAAATTAGACTGCTTGAATTAGTAATAAATTCATGCGCATGTCATCGTAGTTGTATCACGACTGACTTCTCGGTCGAATATTACTCCCGCAATAGGAACGACCATGCCCAGAGTATGACGATTCACTCTGCCTGGTCCATCGCCGTTGTTCCAAAGGTACGATTTCACTTAAGAACAGTAATGGCAATCTTTGTAATGAGAATAGTGACGTTGGAGAAGAGCTTGGCCCAGCATGCATATGACATTTCACCCCAGAATTAGGGGCGGGTTATACCAAGCTTGCAACTAAGAACCTTTCGCCCCTAAAACAAGAGTAGGTCTGCGACTGACATTTTATCCCAAAACAAGGGTAGGTCACAATATCAGCCATGAATATGGCTAAGGACGTTTCGCCTCCAGAACAAGGGGTAGGTTAAAACTGACTTTTCGCTCTAGAATAGGGGTAGTCACTATTGATCCAATCCTCCTCGACTCATGTATCGATGAAGGTAGGATTGACGTAATGACTATTTAGAAGTGATCGCTCTTTTTTGGCCATTCATTCTCATTGGGCCTTAGTCTGTCTAGATAGAGATATTTCGACCATGCATATGGCCAAGGATGTTACGCCTCCAGAACAAGAGGCAGGTCAAAACTAACGTTTCACTGCAAAACTGGGGTGGATCACAATTTCGGCTATGCATATAGCCAATGATGTTTTACCCTCGGAACGGGGACATGTCAAAACTAACATTTCACTCCAAAACAGGTGGTAGGTCAAAACTAACATTTCGCCCCAAAACAAGGGTAGATCACAATTTCAACCATGCATATGGCCATCTACGTTTCTCCCCCAGAAAAGTGGGCAGGTCAAAATTGACGTTTCGCCAAAACACGAGCAGTTTAAGCATTTAGCCAAACTCATGGTTAAGAACACTTCGCTTGGGTATGACATAACATGTCAATGCACGCAGAGCCAGAGTTCCAAAGAAGGAAATTCATAGGGTGGACGGGGTGCTTATAATGACAAGTCCACCACAACGTATGATCAGGGCAGACTTAGGGACATGTGTTACACATGTTCATATCATAAGCCATGGTAAGGAGAAACATACAATATTGGAAATCAAAACAAGTTATTACCATGACAACAAGGCCAGGACAGATTTTGAGAGCACATCAGACTTGAAACTTAAAAAAGGGAAAATACCACATATATTCAGAAAACAGAGTAGAGCATAGAGCCTGTCTCCCAAAGTAGAACCAAAGTTGGAGTACAAAACTAAGGAACAGGTCAGCACAAGCTTGTGACAAGTGCAACATAAACATAACCATACAGAGCCGAAAGCATTCCACTAGAGCCGAAATAGCAAATGTAAATTTCTCCCTTACCCGATCTCTCAACAACAATAATCAAGGAAATAGCCTAGATAACAGGCAAGTCTCAAATTTGAATAACCAGCTTTCAAAATAGAATGGAAAAGGCTACCCCATTCCGATCTAACGTGGTGACAAATAAGGCAAAGAAAGAAATAACACCAACAAAACAATATGGTCTAAATACAAGACAGTATTCACTTCCACTTCTCTTCATAAATCTCATCTCATAGTCACGTAAAACATCCGCATAGCCACATGTCAAAAGCCTGCGAATGAGACCAATTCAAATTTAAATATTCTCGCCACAAATTTGGGAATTCCCACCTCAATTCATACTTCTCGCCACAAACATGTAACACCAAGCGCTTTAATGACAAATAAAATCAATTGAATTAACATGATTGCAAAACAGTGAAAAATATAAATGTCAAATATATGCATTTAAAAGAGTTAATAAGTTATATAGATGTATGCAACCAATAAGTGTGTGATTAATTGACGCATTAATCAATTAAAAGAGGAATTAATTAAGAGACATAGAGGCATCAATTAGTCATAGAATATGCCATTTTTATAACATTAATTAATTTAGGGATCTTCTAATAAAGGAAAATGTATGTGGGGAATAAACTAAATGATAATATACATATATTAATTTATAATTGATGCAGTCAATTAACTGTAAAATTAATTAAAGACATTAAGTAATCGTCAATTAATAAAAGTAGGAAGCATATATGCAACTTAATTGGGTAATGAATTTGCGGTTTAAACATGTACAACTTGTAAATGTGTGATTGAGTGATGCATAGGAATTAATTTGGATATCGATTAAAATGAGAAAACGTGTCGATTAATTAATTGACGATTAGTTGAGCAATTTAAAAAGATGTCAGTTAATCAAAAAATATGCCATTTTTACAATAGCTAATACTGTAAATTAATTAGCTAGAAGAAAACGCCAGCTATAGGATATTTGTTTCCAAGCTAAAAAAAATGAAACGTGTACAAAAATCAAACAAAGTAATTAGGTTTATGATGAAGGTAAATTAATAAAAATAAATTAAAAAATATAACTTTATCTGCATTCAGTTAATAGAGGTATTAATTGACGTGTTCAAATAGATAAGAAATTAGAACGTATAAGAATCAATTAATATTGGTTAAATATATATATATATATATATATATATATGTATGTATGTATGTATGTATGTATGTATGTATGTATGTATGTATGTATGTATATGTATGTATGTATGTATGATCTAATTAATTGGATAATTAATGTGATTATCTTATATCGAAGGAAACATAAATTAATAGGGTCGTATAACAAAGGAACAAATAAATAATGCTGGAGAGTTATACGTTATAAGCTAATGTAAACAAATTAAGTTCTGATGGTGAGGATTGTTTTTAGGGTTAATCAGATGGCTCCAAGTTGTTCATTGCACCTATAAATTGAACGCAACTTAACCCAAGCTCACATTATATTCTATGAATTAGCTGCCGTCGTTTACAGCAAGCTCCTTTTCTCTTCTCTCTCTTCCTTTCTCCTCTGTCAATCAAATCTTTCTCCAAACTAAAAATAAAATTAAGCAAGGAAATACATAAAACAAATCAGAGAATTGCGTAAACAAATCAGGGAATTTACATCGAATCAAAAGGGGAAAAAGTGTAGAAAAGTGTAGCAAATTGAAAGAGATAGAGATTGAACCTAAGGACGACATGTGAGTGGATTTAAATTATAAATATTTTACTTCTTTGATATATTATCGTTAGATTCCCTTCTAATTATTTTAATCCAGCATTTATTTCAGTAATTAGTTCTACTAATTTGCTGTAGTGGTAAATTTTAAGGGAGCTTATATTTAGTTATTATTTATATGGAAAAGAATGATAGTAATCCAATTAAATATGAATAATATTAGGCTTACCAGTTATAGAGAAGGGCATAAGCCTAAAAGTAAGAAATTTACAGTTATTTACATCTATTTTAAGTTGGAATTAAGCCCATTAACATTAATTTCATTTTATTCCTTTTTATGCGAATAAAATAGTAAATGAGAAAAATTCGCAAATATGGATTAAAATAGAGAAACACCAGGTTTACATAAATTAGATGTAAAATAAGAAAAACAGATAAAAAAGGAAAAGTGGAAATTTACTGTAAATCATGCTAAAAAGGGAGAAATAAATTGATTTAGAAGTTAGTAATGAATTAGTTGGTTGGTTAGAAAAGAGAATATGTTTCCATAGTTTAATATTGCAAAAATAACGATAAATGTAATTGCAAGAATAAAAGAAAGAAAAAGATAATCGGTGTAAAATAGAGACATTTTTGTATTTTACATTACCCAATAGTTAAAGAAAGAAATATCTTGCAATTAGGAGTTATTGTTTATAGCATTAGTTAGTATTAAAATATGGAAATGGTTTTTAGCACAGCTTTTGTACCTAACCAAATAGAATAGAACCACTTCCTAGAATTAAAGAGAATAACTTGAAGGATTAAAAAAAATTAAAGAAGAAGTAGCAAATTTAGTTATTTGACAAGACTAGAAACGATAAATAGAAATGTGCATAGGTCAGCATTTACAGCACAGATAATAGAATAAAAGCAAAGTAGTTATTATGATAAATAAATTTGTGAAAGTTGGACGTAGTCCCAAGCAAAGATTGTCATATAATATAAGATAACTAAAGAATTCAATATCATAATAAGAGAAGACATACTAGAATAGAAAAGAGATACTTGCAATTACATTTAATAAATGTAAATTATAAAAGAACATAGAAGCAACAACTGCAAGTATAATTATAACACAGGTTATAATTAAAGATAACATAAGAGGCTAGTTTTCAAACTTACACTAATTTACTAGGCAAACATAGAAACAAGGCCCACACCAACAGCATTCCTTTTCAGTCAGGAACTGATGGTCTCATAATAGTTAGGTGAGGCCGGGACAAGTTTATGCTGATTAGGATAAATAAGTAGCCAACAGAATAAGAAAATTAAACTAAACACAAAACAAAAGATTAAACTTAGGGTCCAATAAAAGAGTAAGATGCGTTTGAAGCAGCCCAAAGGATGAAGAGCCTAACGAAGTAGTTCGTCACATATTGTAAGCACGGCAGAAGCACGTCCAACTTAGATATTTTGGGCTAGAGGGAGCATGAGACTTCAACGGGACATGAGGGTACTCTAGGATGACCCTCTGGGGTAGGCATGATGAAGCAGTCCCTCGGAGGCAGGCCTGTAGGTGTTCCATCAAGAGAGTATGCCTTGACTGATTTTGCATGGCAGGACCATTGTAGGCAGTCAAAAGGGTTGATGTTTGGAGTATGATATTCATTTGACACCGTGCTCTAACTTGCTTGTAGGTTTTAGTGGGAAGCACCCAAAGGTATACTTGTATGCTGATATCAAGCCAACATCAAACCAAGAAGCGAGTTCAGATTAGTCTAGAGCTAAATCAAAAGGCCAATGATTCTTTCACCATTGAGACATTGGATGAGGGGCACAGCCTATTGGACGTTTAGATTGTTTGCAGTAGGACACGACCACTTGGCCTTTTAAAGATATTTTGATTAATTGAGGGGTGGTTGCGTGGGGCCATAACCATGATGAGAAAAGAGACAGACCAAATAGAATATCTGTATTATAGGACTAACAAAGCTGTCATTTACAAGTATAGAAAATCTTTGACTGAGTTCCATACAAGGTAGTACTTCTTAAGCGGGATTCAAGTAGCAGACAAAACGATTACGTATAGTCCTCAAGGGACGCACTGGGTGGTACATTGTGGATGTCCGAGCTTTACTATGGACTAGTGCAGACGTATTTTTACGTTTTCATAGTAGACGATGGAACATCTGTAATATAGACCTCATGAAGCTATCTTTTATAGATGCAGTCACAGAATGCTCTAGGAGCAAGACGATGGAGTCATTTTCGAGGAGGATACGGAAGGTGCTATGGGTAGTACCTAGGACCGATGCGGTCATTGGGCATATAACTATATATATATATTAGTTATTAGGTTTTAATCTGCTAGGGAGTAGACGGTTACGATTCATGCACGGAGGCGAGAGTAGTATAAACCCATAAAACCTATATAACAGAAAATGGAAATAAAATGGTATATGTAGAATTAAGCCTAGAAGTGTATAATTTGTCCATGCACCATAACTTTAGTTCTGACCTTCTCCTCATAACATCCTACAGGTTAGGTAGATGGCGGAGACTTTCCAGCTTTGAAACACTAGTTTAGAAAGTGTTATTATATTGGTGAGTATTTACTTACTATTATATTTTAGTCAGTTCCGCTGTGAGATATTTATTTGAGCTCTGATATATTTGTCTTTGCCTATTTTCAGGATACCAGATACCCAACTCGGGCTTCGGTGGGCTTGGATTTTAGCATTTTTGCGAAAAATCCGAACCCACTGGAATTCGGGTTGTTGCAAAACACGTAGACAATCTGTCACATTAGTACGAATAAGTGACACATGGAAACATCCCAGAGTTGAGGTGCAGCGATCAGGAAGTAGCTCTAGCGATCTGAGTACACTTTACCACTATGAATAGGAAAAGAAATGTAGATGAAATGGACCTCTCCTGACATCATAAACTTTTTAAAAAACTTTCGTGGTTCTTTTGTGTTGGCTACCGTGGAATTTTGTGCCAAATCAATATCAAAAGAGGAAAAGAATACTTTACTCGTCGAAGTAGGATTAATTAAAATCCAAACCATATAAATTCGGTGTTCATTTTCTACATACTTTATTTAACTTATTAAACATAGTACAATGTTCATTTTTAGCCATATTTGAATGATCTTTTGGCTAAGATATGATACTTTAACAAACAGTTAAAGTGTAGCTACAGGATTGTGTAAGCATTCACCAACACAATCCCCACTTAATGGCGAAATTTGGATCACTTAATTTTGCTAATTCCAAATTAACTAAGTAATCATTAAGCAAATTTCGCGTAGGTTTTAGAAGTTGAAGGATGAAAAATTCCATCAACAATAATCTTTGAATTTGGAATGGAAGTGTCAATCTAAAGTTTATAAAAATTGATTAATATGAATCTTAAGTGTAGATATAATGGAGAAACCCTATATTAATAAATTATAACTATGGAAAATGGGGAAAAGATAGACTAGATTAATTCACCCTAGATTCCATGGATATAAACCCTTATATGATAATGTTGGCGTTCTTTAATAAGTGAAGAAATTAAATACTCTTTTTTCATATTGAATTGTTTATAACTTGGAATATACGTAGACTTTTCATTTGAAAACACATACGTTACTTATATATATGTATGTGTGTGTGTGTGTCTGTGAACATAATCACTGAAATTAACAAGTTGAATTCGTGGAAACAAAGGAAAAGACTTTATGTAGAAATTGGGTAAGAGTGAACCTTAAATCCATACTCGAATCAATGAAGAAATAAGTGAAAATAACCTAAATAAAAGTTACAATTTTTTTGAAAATTCTACTAAATGATTGGATTTTAGGGATTTCCAACTATGATCTTATAGTTCAAATTCACCTTTTTTAGACATCTAAAATTCCTTTTCCAAACTGCTAAAATGAAAGTTAAATGTCTAAGAAGATAAGCTTGACGTTTGAATGCTTGTAAGTATTTTTTTTTATAACGTCATATATCTAAAAATATTTTTAAGACTTTTGAATTGTTTCAGCAAGCCCAAGTTGAACCTAGCCTGATGCAGACCAAGTAGAGTGAATAGGGAAATAGGTCGCCACTTTCTTGACTTTTAGGAGTTCATGTAGCTACATGGAGTAGGTACAATTAGTAGGATCACCTAGGTATAGGATGGAACTCGACATGGCATGCGTTGGTGGTACAAATAAAAGCTCTTATTCTTATTGAGGCATGCCTGGTCACATGTTAAACATGTAGCAACCAAGGAAGTGAAACAGAGACATTCATATAGTAGGGCTACATGGTAGGGCAACGACTGGACCTACGGAGGAATCACTGTAGGATTTTCTTAGTGCTTTAGGTTGAGCGATAAAGCACATAGGACCCATTTATCATTGAGAAGCTGACCCAAATTTTTACATAGGCCATAAATCATTAAGATGTATACCCATTGTGAACCTACGTATTACAATGTTCACGCAGTGTGTAAGTATGATATATGTTGTTCGTCATTGTGAATGTTAACTTAATGTTGGTTTGGAAATTATTTATTAAAACCATATACTAAGAATTGATCTAATGTTGTTAGATGCTGGTTGTTCAATCCTCAGTTGAAAACCTTTGTTAGATGTTTATGGGTATAGGTGTAATTAGAATTATACCGTTTATTCGTAAAGTAACATATCCTTTATTAGTAATACAAGAACACAAACAGACACCCTAGGTTGTGTAAATTATAAATGAAGTTAATTGCTTGTGAACACCATACACTAGTAATGCAATTCACTCACTAGACTTTGTCTAAGCCACTCTTTTTCATCCCTTTTTACACCTACAATATAAGGAGGGTAGGTACTCAAAGATATATTATTTACAATTACTTCGCATGTAATATTTATTTTATTATATTATTAGTCATACATCGTGTTTTATTTAGGAACTTTAGTATATCAGCTGTTGTATGGACAGTATTGCGGAGACTATTATCTGATTTGGCTATTTTTAGTATTTATATTTTATTTTATTTCATTGTGAGTTCGGAAAGTGTAGAATTCTTCAAATTTTATATTAACTTTGGTATCATGTAATGTTCTAAACCCCGATGGCTCGTACTTCTTCGCAAGATGCAAGTTCAAAAGTCATTTTAAGCTTTATATTAGTGTGTTCGAGGGTACGGGTTGTCACACATATTACAACATATTTTGGATCTAGATAAGTTCTTTTGCAGGTTCATTCTCTAGAATAAAATTTATAGATATTTAACTGTTTTATATGCTTTAATCCAAAAATAGATCATTTTAAATTCGTCATTTAATACAAATCAGACCCTTAGCAATCTCCTATCACTCAAAATGAATTATATATGGATAAAAGTGCCTACTCACTTCTATTTGGAGCTCAAATTCCCAAAAGTGAATAGAAACCTCCTATGTTCGATCTTTTGCACCTCTGGTCCTCCGAGTTACACCGCTAAAGTGATAGGATATTGCAGTACTCTTTGCACCCTAAATTTGATACTAGTTTCATCAAAATCTATTTAGAAACAGAGAAGTTATGTGCTTTTGATGAGTTGGGGAAGACGAGGGATGAGAAATTGAGAAGAGAAATAGTAAGAAAGAAAATGGGGAATTTTGTACATAATTTCTCTTTTATTTCAAGGAACTCAATAGTCATTTAAATTCAAAATTTCAAATTTAAACCCAAAAACCAATTTCGCTCGTATCTCTTTCGTGTTGCCTTCAAATCGAACTAACTTATATACTGCTTTGATAAAAAACTGAGACAGTCGCAATGATACAAGTCCCGTTGTTAAATTCTAAAGTTGGAAAAATGATCATTTTCCTTACTAAATAAATTAACTAAAATACCCATTTTAATTTATTATTAAAATACCAAGGATTTCAACTCCTTAAAATGAATTTTCCAATAGCTCTCGTGGCAAGGATTTGCACTTGCGTATCTACCCTTTTTCCCTATTATCGTTAATGGCAATGTGTGGTTACGTTAGAGCAAAACTAAGGACCGAGGGGGGATCCTGTATCCGCAGACCATTATAATATTGTAATGAAATTAATTATATGCAAAAACATTAGGCCTCTCTTAAGAATCTTCATTTCCACCCTAAATGCAAAAACCTCAAATCACTAGCTACATGTTTGCTGACGATTTTGTTAGATTCACTAAACCAAATGATAACTTATTTACTTCTATTTTCAAACTCTTGAAGTTCTTAGCCTTTCCATTGGTCTTGCTATCAATCTAGGAAAATCTAATATTCTTATTGCATGCCTTGATCAAGTTGAAACAATAGAAATCACTACCCACTCAACCCTTCAATATATGCCTCTTAGTTTTGACTACTTAGGAATCCTCCTACCTCCTTTAGAATCACACTCTATTCTAATTACCTTTAATTAGTGTATTCCATTGTATGAAGCTATAGGGTGTATATCAAGCGGAATGAGCAGACATTTTGATGTTCGAACACAGAACCAATCTTATATCGAATATTCTTATGTCTAGCATGATAAGCATTAGATAAGAAATTTATTATTCAAAATCGATTCGAAATTGTTGGAAGTATTCCAATTCCAGTTCATTAGACTTGCCTGTAATGAATCAGACCATAATCGAACCCAAATTCGAACTCAGACTAAATAAAGTATAAACATTTTATAGAACAAAACATTCCATGAATTAGACTGAAGCATAATGTATTGAACATAATATGGAATTTTATTAAACAAAAAAGGATATCGAAGTGATAGAATAGAAAAAAGCATGGGAACAACACGATTACTTTGAATTCCCTTTACTTTGCTTCTTCTTTCTAAAAATATCTAACCATAGAATTTACACACACATTAATGTAACAACCCGTATTCTACATATCGGAGGATCGTAGAATATTTATATTATTCTCGTATGAGGTTGTATGATTCTAATATTTTGAAAAATGACTCTTAAGAACATTTCCCACATCCATGATTTTTGGCAAATTTCTATGTAGCCATTTTAATTCTGTACATCTTCCATGAACTATATTTTTTGAGGAGCCGATTAGGGTCTGAAACCACTTCCATTAGATTCGAATGATGGTTTCACTTGCCATAGAGTAGTCATACTAAGAAAACGGATTTACCATTTTTGAGTTAAGGCTGTTTTTGTTTTATTGATTTTGAGCAGCTTTAGTGGGTAATTAGGGTCATTAGCAACATGACCCATGATCCATTTCGAGATTTGACCATGTGGAAGTTGATGGGACATCACTTCCATCATTTCACAATTCCTAAAATAGTTAAAAACCTCCATTAATCATCCTTCTACCAAAAAGCAACCTAAAAACCCATTTTAATTAGCCAAATCACATCATTAAGAGGAGATTAGGAAAATCTATACTTGGGATTAGAGATTTGATATTAGAGGAGCTTTGGAATCCATGCTTGCTACTGCTCATAGGAGGATTTGGAGATTTACTTGGATTAAGTTAAGTGATTAGTCTTCTCACTTACTAATTAGGGAATATTATGTGATAAACAACTTCCTAAAAATTATTAAAAATCACAAAAATTGTTTCTACACCATTTTACATCATGTATGCGAGTTTGGATTGATTTGGATCTAATTTGTGAAAGTTTATTTTTATGAACCCTAACTAGTTCTTATGGATGTTTGGACATTTGACTTAAATCTAGACCTTAAATTGTATTACTTTGACCATTTGCTTGTTTCCATGTATTATGCATGTTATTTGCTTGCTTGAATAGGTGAAGATGTCGATCAAATGGCGACAACAGCCATAGGAAAAATCTCATAGGCTGGCCAGGGATCGGTACCTCTTGCTCATATTTAACCCAATGAAGTTGCGGTCCTTAAGGGTGACAAGGAAGGCCCTATAAGGTAGCTCATCAAGTTTCAAGTCGTTTGGAGTTCGTGTGATAGATATAGACATTTAAAGAGGGTTGGTGGTGACTTTTGTGGGATCGGTAGAGTGGGATCCATAG
The DNA here is from genome assembly GCA_030765085.1 of Allium cepa. Lineage (NCBI taxonomy): Eukaryota > Viridiplantae > Streptophyta > Magnoliopsida > Asparagales > Amaryllidaceae > Allium > Allium cepa. The sequence continues at coordinate 695,234,925 of CM060934.1, forward strand.
AGAGAGATCGGTGCCTATCCCCAATTCTTGTTCTAAACTAAGTGAGATCGATATGGAGCGACAAGGAAGGCCTTATAAGGGTACATCTCAAACTTCAAGTTGATTAGAGTCTGTATGCTCAAGATATTGATGGATCAGTGATGACCTTGAAAGTATGGTTCGGTGGTGGATTTCTTTGGGTTCGACTTTGGGTCAGTTTGCCAAAAACCTAGGCCTAATTTGGAGAAATTTGCGGGGAAGAAAAATATACTAAGCCAGGGATTAGTACCGATCCTTGAGTTTGCTTGTAGAATTTTTTTTTCTTTAATTGATTCTAACTTTTGGCTAGAATTATCAAAGTCTGCTTTGAGTTAAATGGTTCATTACTTTGGGTCTGACTTCGGATCAACCCTGAAGTGAGTTTTTTGACAACCGTTTCAACGATTTTTAACGAGGACCACTCGTGACTCGACGATGGGAGTTCCATGATAGGAAGTGATGGCTTTGATGATGGATAGCTATGCTTCAAGGGATATAGTATACGACGACGAGTCGGATCGAGCGGACTGTTGGAGGCAGGTTACGGGATACGTGACGACACTCTATAACTTATGATGGTTGTCTAGAGTAGTTCCCAACCACGATGATTTCAGACAAGAGTCGTAAAGACAGTTCTAAGATGAGTTTTACTACGGATGGCATGTGCAAAGGGATCGTTGATATTTGTAGGTTTCGATGTGCACTCATGAAGCAAGGGTATGTGTGATGAGACCTGTTGTACCCAAGACAGATGCGATGATAGTCTTGTTCCTGGCGTACTGAGTGGCGTGGATTTGTACCGAAAAACTGGGACTTTAAGTAGTCTTTGACAAGGTCATAAGAGTACCATAAATCCAACGCACTGAGTGAGTGAATTTGAAGATGTATAACGGATTCCATGTTTTCTTTGATTGTTTTTATCACCTTAAGGATGTCACACGATGTAGATATTACTGATGTAGATACCTGGACACCATTAGTATATTGACATGTAGTACACCTATGATGATTATCATAGAGTAGCATATTCTATAATATGTGCTAACTCTGTGGATGCAGGGAGAGGTCAGGTATCGTTCTCCATACTTTTTTTCCTATTTTATTGCCTTTATAGTATTTGAGATTTCTACCGCTCATATCACACTATTGTCTGACCTGGGGTTTTATGCTTTGCTTCCTATTTCTCTAGGCATTCTTAAATGAGTAAATTAGGTATACCAGGTTCAGTGAGCACGTGGAGATGGACAGGTGGCGAGCAGGAGGCTATTCTCATATTATTATATGTACGCATTTGCTATTTCGCTACACAGAACTATGGAGCTTACTAGTGCTTTCTATTTAGATAGTTTTGTGAGTTACTATATTGATGTATAATTCTATCACTTATGTTGTTTACTGCATGGATCAATATACTCTGATGTCGTGATCTATTTAGTTATTACCGTCTCATATGTTTTATATTTGTGATGACTATTGTATTTTATCTGATGAGATATACGATAGGTTATGTGATTATGTGACATTTTATTTCTTCCTTCTTTTCTTCTATTCTCTTTTTTTCCATTCCTCGTCTTTATTTATTTTTCTTTTCCTTGACAACCATCCTACATGGACTGGATGCTCCAGCAGGGCATATGTGAGCATCGATGGTATAGGGAGGTCATCACAATTAAACATGTTGTACTTAATAAATACTAGATTTCCAAGAAAAAAAGGATATCAAAAAGTAAATACTTCATAAAAACTATAAATAGCTTGCATATAAGCCATCCAAACATTCATGATATATGTAAGTTATTTAATAGCTAAATTTCCAACTTGCTTATAACCTTTAACAAATTTAGAGCATATAGTAAGTAATATAATAGCTTGTGTGCATACTTTTATCCTTAAAATAATCATCAACATAAAAAAGGAGGTAGCACTAGTTAAATCATCAACATAATAAAACCAAAAAAGAAAGAGCTTTGATTAACATTAATCAAGCAAGCGTTTTATGTGAAAACATCAAGATTAATGGATTAAACTCCATGTGGACTAATTAAGGATGTAATTATAATAGAACTCCATGTGAGCTAATTAAGATTAATGGATAAACTCCATGTGAATTAATCAAAATTAGTTGATTAAACTTTACAACCGTGGAAAAAATATATATTAAATAATTAAGGGCATAAAACACATTAAATTAATATACATTAAGTGAAAAATAACAACATTTGTATCATTTTACTAATTTCTATAAAGGTAATAACTAAAAGTCAAGATTACAATATGATCTTTACTTAACTATAAATTTAATTTTCTGGTTTGAAAAATATTAAAAATAAGCACAACGTTTCTATTTAAACTGTACCATTGACATATAATGTTGAGCTAGAATCAATTAGAGAACAAATACTAATACACATAAAATTAAAATTATAAATGATAATTAGTAAAAAAAAAAAAGAAACTTGTATTATTCGTGTGGTTTATTTTTCTAAAAATCTTATAAAAAGAAAGAAATATATAAAACAATAAGTTTAATGACCTTAAGCATATTGCTAACTCATCAACAACTTCATCCAAACTATTCATAACAAATTGATTCCATATCTTCCTTATCATGTTTAAACAAAAAATAAATACATAATAGAAATTAAATAGTGGAAATTAGGATCCACTCCTTACTTCCATATTTAATACTTGAAAACCCCTTTTAATAAATATGTTTTATGAAATATCCATATCAATGTTTTTAAGAAAAGTGTGCATTTTAAACTGCACAGATTTAAAGTTAGAACGACAAATGTTTGTAGTTTAAATTGCAAATATGTACATTTTAAAATGCATATATTTGTGAATTATATATCTGCAGTTTGGACTGCAAATATTTGAAGTGTATAATGCACATTGGAGACGATAAATTTTCGTTTTACAAAATGTGCAGTTAAAATTGCAAATATTTGCAATACTAACTATAAGCATATGCAATTTAAAATGCGCATTTATATTGGAATTATTGACGGGGTTTTTACTAGCAAATTTTACAGTCTTGGAATAGACATGAGTGATAAACAAAACCATAGAATGATAGAGAAATGAATTTGGGGACTTGCAAAACATTGCGAGATAGCAAAATAAGGAGCACAAGAAAAAGATAGCCAAAAGTTGAACAAGTTTCCTCGTTCGACCACCCTCAAGTTGGCGATAAGTTGAAGAAAAAATAATGAAGTGGAAACAAACAAAAGCTTGAATGAAAGAATGAAAAAGAAAGGGTGCAAACCAACTTTGCTTCAGCCCGAGTCAAGCTCGAACCACACCTCTGCCCGGCTTGGGTCAACCTCAACTCGGCACCGAGTTGTGATTACAACTCGGGTTTGAATTATGGTACATATGTTGGTTTGACCATGATACTTTAAGGGAGCAATGTGCTAATGTGGAGAACGTGTGTAATGTGCTTCGAAGCTTAATTCGCTAATATTCATCTATAAGTAGGAGGTGAGGCTCGCTTGAAAAAGGACTTTTTTATTGTCTTCTTTCCAAGCTCTGAAGTATAATGAGTTGAGAAATACGATTCTGAATTACGCTTTGTACAACTCATAACCGAGTTGAAAGATATAAACTTGTAAAATATACTTTATAGAAGCATAGTAAGATCAATAGAAAAGGAAAAAACAGACGCAGGCTAGATTATTCTTCAAACCACAATGAAAATTGTATGGACTTTCCTTTTAATCTCTTTCTCTTTTATATTTACTGCTTGATTGGGTGTTTGTGCCATTTTTCGTCTAAAGATTTTGGTGCTTTCACTGATAAAACTCGCATTTAAGGACTGGAATTTGATTTGGAGAAGATGAAGAGGGCTAATATAAGATCTGTTGTTAGGGAAGTCAGAAGGAGATGTGGCAGCCAGAAGGTGTCCTCAAATTCAAATCCATCAATCTACATAACTAGAGAAAAGAAAGGATGATGACAGAAACGCAAGAAAGAATAGTGGTCCGAAAAGCAAAGATGACAAATGCGTTCTTCAAAAGGATGGAGCAACAAAAGATAGCTGGAATAGATAGAAACCCGAATTAGATGCTGAAAGGAAGAACAAGTGCACCTGGAAATGAATTAGGATAAATTAAAGCAAACCCCACGAAGGCAACTCAACTCAGTATCGATCCAAGAGGCATAAGGGGAGGTTAGATCCAATAACCGGATGAGATGGAACATTGTAACGACCCTAATTTTTAGTAACATTATTTACGATATTGAATTAGTTAAATAAAATAAAATAATATGATGGTTAGGGGATTGAAATTTGTGTTAGTGAAAAGGTAGTTGTGCCATGTAACAAATGAACTAAAAGAGAACTAAAATAAAATAGATAAGGCAAATAAATAATTGGTAAAATAGGAATAAATAAAATCTAATACCCTAAACCCCTAGGGCATTCATTCTACACGTTCATTTGCAAAAATTGAATATAAGTGGTCGGTCACCATTAAGGAAGAAGAAGAAGATAAAGCAATCAAAGGGAGAAAGCTTAATCAATTCAAAACCATTCTCAAATCTCAACTCCTTAACCATAAAACTAAGTTGAATAATGACTACATCTCATGTTTTTGATTGTTTTGGTTTAGAGTAAATCCAAACTATTTTGCAAGGTTTTGCCAGGATTTTTATTGTTAAAATGGATATGTATGCTTGTTGATGATTTATGCTAATTCATATGAATTTTATGATGTTTAAATGTGAAAACTCTGTTAAATGACATCCAAATGCCTTGCGATTTTAGAATAAGGTCAAAAATGATATTTTAGAAAGGAGTTTAATTTTCATAATTTTTTGACTTAATGTGGATTTAGTATCAGTTTTCTAGTGAAGAAAATGGTTATTTGGGTTTAAAAATAATTTCCGCTAATATATGTATATTTTGGATCAGAAATTAATATATGTTAGAAAACATATTAAAACTGATTTATGAGAATTTTTATAGATTTTTCCTAAGTGTTTTAATAAGTGTATAAAATTATTTAAGGTATGGAACTTAAATGTTTTATATATTCATAAAAGGAGAAGGGGCATTTTGTAAATGATTTAATTTGTTTATTTCATAAATTTCGACAGTACTTTTAGCAAAGAAATTAGCAATCAATCAAGTTTTGACAAACAAGGCAGGTTAGTTGAAAGGAATTGCTTTAAAACGTTAAAAATCAGTATATACATGCTTTTTGCATCTTTTGCCACTTTCGGCACCTAGCCTTCGACATATTACTTCCACTTCCATCTCCATCGAAATAAAAAGCACTGGGTATCAAAGACTTGGTATGTAGTGAATTGAACATAGGCGATAGGTATTGGGTCGAATAAGGGGTTCAGAAGGGGTCGAAGGCTTACTTTGTTTTTAAATGAAAATGCTCCACTTTGCTTTCGAAAGGACTACTTTCAACTTGGTTAGCTTTCGACTGGATCAAATTATTTTAAAGAGATGGTTTCGAAAGAGGTTGCTACGTTTTGTTTTAAGTAAATTCTTTAGAATGGTCGAAAACCCTTGTTGTCGCTTTCCACCTTTCGAAACAAATGGTTTCGAAATTGTTACTTTGTTTTGAAAAAACTTAGCCACTTCTCCAATACTTTCGAAGAGTTGGTTCCGGCACCATCACTTCTTTACCTAAGAAACGACATTCAGAAGAGTGCTTTCGACTTAGTTGTTTTATGACCCATTTGTTTTATTGAAAGTTAAGCCAAAAAGTTTCGAAAGAAATAGTTTCAATGTTTTCGAAAGGTAATTCCACATATTTTGCTTGAACCTAAATACTTTTGAAAGGTTTGATTTTATGAAAAGGATTTAGTGCATTCGAAAGGTTTGATATAAAGGTTTCGAAGGGGTGATTTCTCAATGGTTTTGAAAGGTTTTAAATAAAAGGTTCCAATGTTTTCAAAAGGCAATGTTTATAGTGTTTTGATAAGAGGAAGTCTATGGTTTTAAAGCTTTCGAAAGAAAGGTTTATAATGTTTTCGAAAGGTTTATTAAGGATGGTTTTGAAGGAGATGTTTTGGCCTTTCGGCCTAAGGTTATAAAGCAAATTAGTTAGTTGGTTTCGAAAGGGGTACCTTTCAAAGGTTTAAATATTTTCATCAACAAAGTTTGTGTAAAATATATATAACATGGCAAGGTGATTTGAGTAAAGCATAGAGTATATTTTCCTTATTTAAAATATGATTTAAAGGTTTAAATCAATTTGAGAGAAAATGTTTTCAAGGGAAATTTTATGGATAGATGACTTTAAGTAAAATGGCTTAGATATTAGAATATCATATGAGACTAGTATGAGGTCACACATTATACTTTAGCTAGTAGCCCCTAGCTAATATAAGTCCGAAATTCCAACATGTTGGGCTTTATCACGTGAAAGACTAAAATGATGTTACACATAGAAAGGAATCTGTAGAGGAGAGGTATGATGTTGGTGAGCCTGCAAAACCATTAGGATTAGTTGACCCTGAAAGAACTAAGTTAGGGACAGACCATCCAAATGAGAAGCATCTAACAAAAGTTAGATTACTTGTTTATTTTGTCTGTTAGGCCCAGGTCAATGAAAGGTTAGTAGTTAGCCAAACAAAACAATAGTGTTTGGAAAGATAGTCCATTGATCACCTGATTTATATAATGTTTTAACCAGTTTTTGTTGTAGAATTAAGATTTGCAAAAGATATGTTTTAAAAAGATATTAGTGAGGGAAAACACGTTCCACTAAGCGGCGTGGTCTCACTTATCATCATATAACAAAGATGTATATTATTATTCAAACCAGACTTTATGTCTAACTCGAAGCTTACATTTTCCCCATTAAACTCTCAAGTGCTCAAAATTGATTTAAGGAGTCTGAGGGTTGAGGATTTTAGGTTTTAGTAGATGGACGAATAATGCTTTCGGTGACGACTAGGAGGCTGATGCTAGCTATATTTAGGAGTTATTTTGTTTTATTTCTACTGCGTTGTATTAAATTGGTTACAACTATTTAGTACTCTATCATCCAGGGGGCATCTTCAAATGTCGCTCTTAGCGTATTTATGTAGTAATTATATTTGATTTGAACGTGGAGACGTTTAGGATTATGCAACTTGAATATGAAATATTGTTTTGAATTGTAATTAAAAAAGTGTTTTATTCTTTTATGAATTTATTTCATATTCAAGTACTTTTGATATTTGGGATACCATTAAGAATATCGTATTTGGTCACCAAAAGTTAATACTATGGATGACTGCGGCATCTGTAGCGCTAAGCTTCAGGCCTCCAGATAGAGGATCTTACAACTTGGCATCAGAGCATAGTTTTATGATAAACTTTAATAAATGATTTTTTAAAACATAATCCTAATGAATTAGAAATAAGATCGGAGTATGGGATAATGCTATAGTAACATACATGTATTTTCTATATATAAGTATACGCTATATCTCTATTCTCCTACCTCTCTTAGGTTGTTCTTCTATATCTTACGAAGACTCGAATACAGATATGGATGCTAGAAGTGTAAGAGTTAACCTTAAAGGGGTAAGCACCACCACAAATGGAAATGCTAGACAAAATACGAGAAGGGACCAAATTCAGGCACAAGCTGAAAATGTGAGTGCTTGAGTCCCACAAGTTGACATGGGAGCAATATATCGGGTTTTGTCCAAAATAATGCAGGCCGATGTTGTTGCGGGAGTAGTTGGAGGAAATGTTGGAGGACGAGTTCAGGAAGCTCCAGTAGTCAACAATTATGTTGTTTTTAGTTGGGATTATGCTCGGTTAAGAGGAAAGTCATTCATTGGAACTTAAGATGCCATTGTAGTAGAGAAATGGTTACTGCATTGGAAGAGAATCTTTGCAGATTTAAGGTCTTAATAATGAACAGAAGAGAAGGCTTACTTCTAGGCAGCTTCAGGGAGCAGCGTTGTATTGGTGGAATAGTGTAACGATTGAAGTAAATGAAGAGATGACGACATGGGCTGACTTTAAAAGGAGATTTGAGGATAGGTTTATGCCAGAGATTGCAAAGTCCACTCTTCTCAGAAAGTTTGCTGAGTTGGAGCAGGGAAAGATGACGGTGCTGGAGTATGCTAAAAGGTTTGAGGAGTTAGGGAGGTATGGTTATGCTACTGATAATACCGTGATTAAGAGAAATGAGAAGTTCATTAGAGGGTTGAAACATGAATTAGCTAGGGCTACATTACCTTATACCAGGCATCCTTGTGATGTTGTAGTCGAAATGGCTTTAAGATATGAAGAGATGCTTGCTTTCTGGAGAGAAATAAGGCAAAGGAAATCCAGGTGGGGCTGAATCAGAAAAGAAAGTTCTTCCATAAGAAAGGATCCCAAAAGGGAGGAGCTATTAAGAAAAGGAAGGCAGTGGTTGGCTGCTATAAATGTGACAAGAAAAGGCATTTCACAAATGAATGTCACTCGGGTCATGGAAAGAAGGTGATCGGAAAGAACATCAAGTGCTTCAACTACGATCAAATTGGACATTACAAAAACTAATGCAAGGAGCCTGCTAAGAATGGGAATGGAAAAGTATATGCATTGGAGCTAGCTACCTCGAGGCCAACAATAGAGGAAAAAGGAAAAGCTGTGTTGGGAGGTACGCTTCTGATTCATGGTATGTTACTCAGCGTTCTATTTGATATCGGTGCATCACATTTGTTTATATCTCGTTGTTTGTTAGATAAGCTTAACCTAGAACCTTTGTATTTAGTTACTTTCTTATGGGTTGCAAATTCGATAGGAGGGTATGTGACACTTAGGATGAAGTGTAATCACCTAGAGTTTGATTTGTTAGGTCATATCTTTTTTTGCAGTTTGCATGCATTTGATTTCGTAGGGTTCAGAATTGTTTTGGGTATGGATTGGTTAAGTAAATACAATGCTAGTGTATTTTGCCATGATTGAAAAATATCGCTTAGACACCCTGACTGTAGTGGTCGGTTTGTACATATCATTGAAAGCCCTAATTGTGATGTGCATGCATCGTTGGGTGTTGTGGAGGTTGAAGACGAGTTGAATCGCGCTTCCGTGGTTAGAGAATTCGCGGATGTTTTTGAACCCATGGTAGGATTGCAATTGAACAACCATTGAGTTTTGGATAGATTTTGTGCCGAAAGTAGAACAGTGAGTAGACCGCCAAGCAGGATGGCACCTACAAGATGAGAGAGTTGAAGGTGTAATTGGTAGATTTTGAAGGCAAGAATTTTATTAGACCAAACAGTTCACCTTAGAGAGAAGCCGCGGTGTTTTCTAAGAAGCCGGACAGATCACTAAGGTTATGTATCGATTATCGTAAGTTGAATGAGAAGGCAATAAAGAAACGATATATGTTGCCTAGAATCGATGATCTGTTCGATTAATTGAGCGGGGCCAAGGTATTTTTCCAACTAGATTTAGCGACAAGGTTCTATCAGCTTAGAGTAGCAGAGGATGGTATTTCTTTGATAGCGTTTAGAACTAGATATGAATCGTACGAATTGTTAGTAATGCCGTTCGGATTAACTAATACGCCAACATTCTTTATAAATTTAATGAACCGAATTTTCGAAGAGCACTTCGATTGGTTCATGTTGGTATATAGATGATATTTTGATATACTCTAAAGATGAAAGAGAGTATGAAGTTCATCTTAGAGTGATGCTTGAGAAGCTGAGGTAGCATCAGCTGAAAGAGAAATTCTCAAAGTGTCAATTTTGGAAGAAGGAAGTGAATTTTTTTTGTCATGTAATCTCAGAGAAAGGGTTGTCTGTAGATCGACTAATATTGAAGTGGTGAATAATTGGAAAAGACCCGAGACAGTGATTGAGATAAAGAGTTTTCTTAGATTAGCTAGGTATTATCGGAGATTCTTTAAGGATTTTTCGCGGAGAGCAGCATCGATGACCAAACTAAGATGAAAGAATGTGAAGTTTGTTTGGACTGATAAGTGAGAGGAGGCATTCTAGAAGCTAAAACAATTATTGACTAACGCATCTGTGTTAGTTGTTCCAAAAGGTAATCAGGATTTGGTAGTATATACAGATGCTTGCGGAACCAGTTAGAAGCTATTTAACGCAAAGAGGTAAAGTGATTGCACATGCGCCTCGATAGCTTAGACAACATAAGGTGAGATACCCGACGCATGATTTAGAATTGGATGCAGTGATTTTTGCACTGAAGGTGTGGAGGCATTACCTTTTAGGAGAAAGATTTGAGTTATATACGGATCATAATTCATTGAATTATTTATTCTCTCAAAGGGGCTGAATATGAGATAGCAGGAATGGTTAGAATTTATAGTTGCTTATGACTTTGGAATTGAGTACATACCAGGAAAATGCAACAAGATTGCAGTTGCACTTAGCAGAAAACATCAGAATGCAGTGTTGACAGTGATAGTTGAGTGGAGAGCTCTGGAAGCATTGATGACATGTAGAGCACAGTGGAGATCTGAAGCTGGATCTAGTGGAGAAACTGTTGTGTTATCATGTTTATAAGTTCAATGGACGATGATCGAAAAGATTGCCTTTAAATAGATGGAGAATACGGTATTAGTTGAACGGATTAGGAAGTTAGAGGATGGAACCAAGATTGATTACCTGAAGGATTTTAGTCTTGACCGGAATGGATGGCTGAGAAAGAAAGGAATTGTTCCGAATGTAGGAGACATTAGGAAGGAAGTTTTCGAGGAATGTTATCGTTCGAAGTTCACTATTCATCCGAGAGGAACTAAGATGTATCAGAACATGAAGAGAAGTTTCTTCTAGAAACGTATGAAAAAAGATGTAGGCTTATGGGTAAAGTAGTGCCTGAACTGCCAACAGGTAAAGACCGAACATCGAAAGCCAAGTGGGTTACTTCGGCCATTAGATATTCCAGTATGGAAGTGGGATTCTATTTCCGTGGATTTTATAGACGGGTCTCCAAGATCTAATAGAGAAAACAAAAGTATATGGATCATAATGTACAGGTTAGACAAGAATGTCGATTTCATTCCAGTTAAATCAACTAGGATGGCCCCTTTTTTAGCTAATTTATGAAGAATATAGTTAGATTGCATGGGATTCCTAGTAGTATAGTAAGTGATAGAGATTCATTATTCACCGGTGAGTTTTGGAATAGTCTACATGATACTTTGGATACCAAGCTCAAAATTTGTATCGCTTACCATCCACAAACTGATGGGCAAACGGAAAGAGTTAACAAAGTCTTGGAAGATTTGTTATGAGCTTGTGTGCTAGACTTTGAGGGATCATGGGAAGACCATCTACACTTTGTCGAGTTCTCATATAACAATAGTTATCATGCTAGTATAGGGATTTCACTTTTTGAAGCTTTGTACGGAAGGTCATGTAATCTCCCATTTGTTGGTTAGAGATCGGAGATAGGTTGGTTCTTGGTACGAATTTAGTAAGAGATGCTACAAAGAAGATTGAATTGATTTGGGCTTACATGAAGGAAGCTCAGTCAAGGCAGAAAAGTTATGCAGATAGAAGATGGAAGGACTAAGAGTTCTCTGTTGGAGATCATGTTTTCATTAAGGTATCACGAATGAAAGGTGTAATCGGATTTGGAAGGTCAGGGAAATTGGCACCGAGATTTATAGGATCATTTCCTATTGTAGAGAGGATCGAAAAACTAGCATATAGAGTAGAGTTACCGAACAGTTTGATAGGAGTCCACGATGCTTTTTATGTTTCTCATCTAAGGAAGTGTATTCGTCATCCGGAGATTGCTATACCACTAACTTTGTTAGAGGACTTAATAGTAGAGTTGAATTTGACTATAATTAGAAAGCCAGTTCGTATAGTCGTGAAAGATGAGAAGAGGCTAAGAAACAAGGCAGTCGGATTGGTTAAAGTCCGGTGGAGTGAAAGAGACTGTACTTGAGAGACTGAGAGTAGGATTAGAGACGCTTATCCTGATTTATTTGATGCTATGTTTTACCTTTTTGATTGATTTGCTGAATACCTTATCGTGATTTCGAAGATGAAATTCTTTAAGGAGGGGGTCTACAACGACCCTAAAGTAACATTATTTAGGATATTTAATTAGTTAAATTAAATAAAATAATGTGATGATTAGGGAATTGAGATTTGTGTTAATAGAAAGGTAGCCGTGCTATATAACAAATGAACTAAAAGGGAACTAAAATAAAATAGGTAAGGCAAATGGATAAGGGGTAAAACATGACTAAGTATATTTTAATACCCTAAACCCTTATGCCATTCAATCTACACGTTCATTTGCAAAAATTAAATATAAGAGGTCGGTCACCATTAAGGAAGAAGAAGAAGATAAAGCAGTCAAAGGAAGGAAGGTTCATCAATTCAAAATCATTCTCAAATCTCAACTCCTTAATCACAAAGCAAAGGTGAATAATGACTATATCTCATGTTTTTTTATTGTTTTCGGTTTTAGATTAAATCTGAACTAGATTGCAAGGTTTTTCCATGTTTTTTATTGTTAAAATGGATATATATGATTGTTGATGATTTATGCTAATTCATATAAATTTTTTGATATGTTTTAATGTGAAAACCTTGTTAAATAACATCCAAATGCCTTGCGATTTTAGAGTAAGGTCAGAAATGATATTGCAAAGATTGGTTTCAATTTTCATAATTTTCTGAATTAATTTTGATTTACTATCAATTTTCTAGTGAAGAAAATGGTTATGTGGGTTTAAAATTAATTACGGCTAATATATGTACGTTTTGGGTCATAAATTAATATATGTTAGAAACCGTATTAAAAATGATTTATGTGAATTTTTATAGATTTTTCCTAAGTGTTTTAATAAGTATATGAAATTATTAAAGGCGTGAGACTTAAATGTTTTATATATTTATAAAAGGAGAAGAGACTTTTTGTAAATAAATTAATTTATTTATTTCAGAAATTTTGGCAATACTTTTCAAAAAGAAACTAGCAACTAATCATGTTTTGACAAACAAGACAGATTAGTTGAAAAGAATTGCTTTAAAAGTTTAAAAACCAGGTTATACATGCTTTTTACGTATTTCGCCACTTTCGGCACCTAGCCTTCGACACCTTACTTCTGCCTCCATCTTCATCGAAACCAAAGCATATGATATCAAAGATTTGGTACATAGTGAATTGAACATAGATGAAAGATACTAGGTCGAAACAAGGGGTTCCGAAGGGGTTGAAGTCTTACTTTGTTTTTAAATGAAAATATCGGATCGTAGTTCAATGGCTTAGAGTAATATGACTAGGTTGTGAAGCGCAGTTGATTATGCGTACACACTCCATTTTTTGTCCATTTTTAAATTCTTCAATAAAAGCAACGATAAAATAATGGTATGTCTGGTAAAGTCTATGTGTGACTAAACGAATTGCACACCATTGTTATATTTATGTTTTTACTCTTTTTCTTCTCGTGATACTGAGCACAGATGGTGTTATATGACTGTCAGAATATTATAGAATAACCACCTATGGTTGCTAAGTATTATCATTGACATTCTTTGACTTTAATCTTTACATCCGTATATAATATTCTGTTGCGTTTCATTGGTCAATATAGTACATCTTTTTACGCTGCTTCCTTGCCAAGACTTTTCTTTTTTCCTAACTTCGTTTTCTTTGTTTTGATATTGATTATTATTGAAGTGAATATATTAACCAAAATATCGCATGACTTCCACTAACTAAATTATTGCTTGATTAAAACGAAACACCTACGTAGCTTAAATAAAAGAAATTAAGAAGAATGTTCAAGTAGCAGAATGGAACTTAACACAAACCCAGTTATCGAAACAAAAATTAAAAATTCATGTTGATATGTTAATAAATTTTTTTTGTCTTGTCGGTCATTGTAATTTGTAATTGGTAGTAAATCAATTAGGGAAAAACACCAACACAACGGAAGTCTAATAATGAATAATATCAAAACTGCTAATGCATACTAAAAATGAATCGAGTTACTAATAAATGAAAATGAATTAAGTTGCTAATAAATTTATGTAAAAAAAGAAATTGCAAATATATTTTAGTCATTCGACTTAGGCTGCGTTTGTTTTAAAGAAAAAAGAGTTGAATGCTTAATTAAATAAGTGATAAGTGGATGCTGTCATGTTTGTTTTCCAATAAGTTCTTTCATTGAGCTCTCATATTCACTTAATTGAATAAGCAAAATTTTAATGCTTATTGTAAGTGCTGATCACTTGTTACACAACATTTTCCAGTTATACCCATATACAACATAATATGTAATTATTTTACAATTTTTTTAAATTATATCACACAGTAAGAATAGTTCAAACATAACTCGATTTTGTTTTCAGTTGCTGACTTTTTCGTTTTGTTTTGATTTTAATTTTATAGTGTAGTTTTCAATCGCTAGAAACAAATATACTAAAAGGTAATGACGAATAAAATTTAATGTCAACCTAAAGCAATGCACACAATTTAAAGTTAGAATATGATAATTTATAAATTGATTAATAAGAATGGAAATGAAAAAATAAATGAATTAAAATATGTAATGCAGATGTGAAAAATTATAAATAAATTTTTCGACAAGTTAAACAATACAGATTTATTTAAGGTAAACGAAAACTTAAACAAGATCTACAATGCAAATGCAAATGCAGAAAATCAATATATTACAAAATTATGAAAAGTTGGACAAAATCGTAAAACATTTTTTTAGTAACTGATTTCAACACATTGAATACACATAAACATATTAATAATGCTGAAAAATATTAATTGATAATCCAAACATAAGAAAACTTCAATTTTGTTATAGTGAAATATTTTCTTCTCGAACAAACTCTTATAAAATATATTTACATTATCAAATTTTCAATTTTCAACGTATTTTATAGATTTTGTAATGCCTGCACACGTGGGCGTTTGTTTTTTTTGTTTGTATATAAATATAAGACATAAAATAAGATGGTTAAGTACATTTTGTATGATAGTTGCACTGAAGAATAGTTAATTTAACTTTGAAGGAAAATATTGTCAAAGTAGTAATTTATGTTCATAGAAAAAATTTCTAATCAGAATATAAACAAATAATACTTTAAGCATTCAGCAATCAGCATTCAGAATTCAGCATTCAGTGTTCAACTTTCAGTATTCAGTATTTTAAACAAACGATGCCTTAGTTTTCCACCTTGCATACACCAATGCTTCTTTGTTTACTTTCAATCATAATTTATGCCAACTTGACCAGCTGCGTTTGTATATGTATCTTATATAATTCACATAATTATCTTTAATACATGAAAATGTCATAAGTTTAGTTCATCTTATGAACTTTGCAGAAAATTTTAGTCAGAATTAACTTGAAATCAATCCAATTGTAATGTATTAACGTGTGAGAATTACCATCATTTAGTATTAAACAAAAACTATTCTTTTCTTGCAGATATTTTCTCGAGAAAGATAAATGCATAAAGTAACTATATCTCTAAATCACCTGTAAAATACTAAATCAAATCACTTATGATACCTAAAGGCAGTTGTTGTCGAAGTATCCTACCTTCACAATCCCTCAACTGATATCTCCAGATCCGAAACCCACGACCACCCAGAACTGACTCGCATCCAACTTGCAATTCGCGACCAACTGCTACACCAAGTTTTGAAACCGCGACCATCGAATTTGGAAACTGCTATCTCTAGATCCAATTGTTGCATTAAATTTAAAAAATCGCATCCAACTTGCAACATGAGATTTGCAAAAGAGGCGACATGCCTGAGTGCATAGGTGGATTCGATAATGCTTTGAAACAGCAAAACACTACCATAACCAAACCATGAATCAGTATCAGCCAAGAGAAACCTAAAATATAATGTACCTAACCTATTCGAGATTTCAATCCACGAAGCCTCAATTATTTCCATGAACATGAAATAGGCACAGAGGAAAGGTGGACGAGTAGATGTCATCTCCTTAAGCGTTCTGGCATCTGTCGGACTTCTAGTTTGAAGGAGATGAACAAAGGTCATCTTAGGCATGGGGAAGTAGTAACAATATTATAGAAAAGCAGCACATGTTGACTTTGGTTTTGGGTTTGAGATTTAGGATTTAGGATCGATGAAAGTAAAGAAGCAAGCTGCCATGAAGGTGGGCGATTTGGGATTGAGGGGATCGATTTGGAATCTAGGGTTTAGGAAAATTAAAGCGGTGAAGCGGTGGGCGGTTAATGAAAATCAGAGCAGGCTTTGAAATTGTGACACTAGTGTACTTTTCTATTTGCAAAATGTACGGAGGATTGTTCATATAGGTAATAAAAAGTAGGAAGGATGGTTCATATTTATCAATTAATGTCTAGAAATTAATAATTAATAATAATTAGTTTGAGATAAGAATTTGTGATTTAATCTGAAATTTGAATATGTATTATTAATTATAAACTACTAATTATTAAATATTCCAGTAGCTTAAACAAGTCCACATTTGTATACATTATAATTGATACATCATCATCATCATCATCATCATTATTATTATAAATTATTAACTATAATTTATTAATTTTTATAAGTTATTAAATAAAATTCAAAATCACAATTTCACTAATTGTTACAATATTTAAAGTAATAATATGTATATATAGAATAACTAATGTTAATTTGGTCTTGTAGTGAACGTTTCCTAGAAGATTTTTATAATCTATGATTAAAATAATTTTTACTATAGTAAATTAATATCTACTACTTTTAGGGAAAATTTGTAAAAACAATGCTTTTACAACGTTTTTGTAAAAAAAATTCTATTGTAAAAAACATTATCATAATTTTTTTTCTCAGTTGTAAAAAATTTTCAAAATTTTGTTACAATGGGTTGAATGCTATTGTAATATTACTATATGACGACAGACTCTAGTAAATCTATATTACAAAGGGCCGAAAACTATTGTAATGTACCAATATTACAACGGGCCAAAACTATTGAAAAGGTCTGAAAATGGAATCTATTACAAAGGACCAAGAACCGTTGTAATAGATCTATATTACAAAGGGGTAGAACCGTTGTTATAGAGCTAAGAATTGGAATCTATTCAACGGACCAAAAACCATTGTAATAGGACCATATACAATGGGCTAGCTAACAGAGCTGTAATAGGTATATTTGAACATGAAAAATTGCACCTATTATAACGGGCTTAAAAAAACTATTGTAATAAAAACCATTGCAAAAGTTGTCTATTACAACAGTTTTTTTTTGCCGCTGTAAAACATGTGTTGTAAAAGGATAATTTTGTTTAGTGGTAAACGCTACCATAAAAGTAATATATTGTAGCCTTTGTTGTGCATAGCTGAAAACTTTTTACATGCCGTCTAATAAATGCTATTAAAGATTGTAGTTGCGTTTTTAAAAAGCTACTATATAATTTTTGTAGCTTGCACTTTTTACATGTTACATTACCCAATTGGTTGCTCGTCCATTTTTTACTGTGTTTTGCTCATTGCATGTATTATACAGTAGTAATCAATAAATTTTGGTATTAAAAAGGTATGATTCAAGCAATCATGATACTCAAACAATTAACAAAACACATTAACCATACAACAAATTACGATATCCATAACCATTCTGATACAAAAGTCTTTAGACAAAATAGGCAAGTTCACATATAATTATTGAACATTCATAGACACAAGTTTACACTACCGAGAAAAATGTTATAATATAAACGACGATTGGATTCATTTACCATTTCGTTGTTGTAGCTAGTCTTTCTTCAAAAATACTTAATTACCTACGGATAAGTCTAACCATCAACAACGAGAACTTGTATGAAAATCTTAATAGTCGAATAAAATCAACAGTTAACAATGAGAACTAACTCTTGATTATATATAATAATAGTGTCATTCATTTAATGCGAAAAATGTATATGATGCACTATGTGCTAATATCCTATGTACTATACTTAGTTTCCTTAGCAAAATAACAAAGCTATGTCGTCTATTTGTAAATTTCTTATGCACTGTGTATTAATATCTCTTCAACTATTTGATTGCTCTTACCAAATTTTGTTTCATTTCTTAGTTTTAAAAAAGGTGGATGTAATGGACCAAGTTATATAATTCATATGAAACTAAATTTACCTACTTTCCACTCAAATAGGTAGCATGGAATGGGTTTCAATCATTTAAGTGACCTAAAGCTTCATTTGCTTCTATTATTTTTGCAACCTTTACTGCTTATACACAATTTGAGCTATAGTTAGAACTTAGAACTGTGATGATCTCCACCATAAAATGTAAACATAAGTTCAACAACATTACATAAAACTAAAGGAACATAAGCTTTGAAACCTCCAATGGTACTTCCACCTCCAAGACTCTCAGTAAAACGTTCAACTTATATGTTTTCTACAAACTAAGTATTTGTAAGTACTACCTGTATGTGATATTTCTACACAGCAAGAAACACAGTGTATTCCAACGGCGACCGGACGTTGGAGGCCGTTGGAAAGCCATTGGTAGACGTTGGAAACGCCGTTGGTATACATTTCAACGGCGTCCAACGTCCACCAACGAAACCAACGCGCTTATTCCAACGTCTTACAACGTTCAGGTTGTCCACGTGGAAGAAGATATTGACCAAATTGGACGTTAGAAAGACGTTGGAAGACGTTGGAAATCCAATGGAGGAAGTTCAAAGATGTTGGAATAATTGTGCCAGTAAGCCGTTGGTGGACGTTGGAGGACGTTGGAAATCTGGGTGTTTTTTTACAGAACCAACAATGCATGCTTCCAGCCACCTCCAACATCGTATATCTCATAAAAGCTCATTTTCGAGCACATATACAACATCATATCTCACATATAATCAATCATAATAGTAAATTTAAATAATAAGCATATATACTAATCAATATACACAATACAAATCAACATAAACAACATAAACCATCCAACATCAACATCCAACAAAACGTCCAATCCAACATCAACATCCAACAAAACATCAACATCCAACAATATCCAAACTACTACGTCAACATCTCAAAAATCACATCCAAAACATCAGAATGTATCAAATCGTCACACTCTCCAAATATACATGTCCATAGCAAAACAAATCAAATCATACCTGAAATCACTCTCCTCCAGAACCACCAGAAGACGGAGAACGGCCGTATTGCTCCATAAACTCTGTAAGATGCCTGTTCAGCTCCTCCGTCTTGGCTTCGGTGCGGATATTGCGTTCCTCGAGCGCGGCGACCTAGGCTCTGAGCTGTGCAATCTCCTCCTTATCTTGAGCCATCTGATACTCAATCTGAGCCGTCTTAGCCTGTAAATAAAATTTATATTATCAGTGTTTAATAATTGTAATTCGTGTTTACTACAATCCATCACAATGTGCAACAGTTGGTTCAGAATAATTATTTTAAAATTTAAGTTAAAGTTATTACCGATTGATTCCCAAAACCATAGCGTCTGCCATGTGCCGCTGGATCCATGACAGACTCAAAAATTACGTCCTCCTCATCGGCGGTCAACTCGTCGCGCCCAGAGCCCTCGAGAATGGAAGTCTGTGCTTGCTGAAACTTATGCTATTATGCAAAATAAGTTGAATTTAGATAACATTATTTTAATTAACTTATATAAGTGTTAAGTCATTATGTTACTTACATATGCGGACTGCGCTTTGGCATCGTGATCTCAGGAGTATGAAACGTTGCCTTCTTCGTCGACCTGGCTCAACGCATGAGTATGCGCAAAAACATCCCAGTAACTCACAGAAGCACCACCACGCCGTCTCTCCTGAAATATGTCCATATACATATATATTATATATATATATATAAATTGTTACATTATCTACAACTTAGAACTTAAAATCTTTAAATTATTATCGTAATTAATAAATATACCAAGTCCTCTCTGTGATGCTGAAATGACTTGGAACCACCACGATGTGCGACAGGGTTCTTGCTCCTATTGGCTGAGTTCCTCTCCGACTGCCTCTGTAAATTTAATTTTAAAACAAAAACTGTTTAACATTTCTAGTTAGTATTTGCGTAGAAGAATGTAAATTAAACATGTGATAAATTTACCTGAAACTCCTCGTTTTCCCACCATTTCACAAAATCGTCCCACACAGCTATGCTCATTCACTGAGGCTTCTTTTCCGCTGTTTTTAAGCTGTTTACTATTTCCTGGTAGTTCTTTGCGATTTTACTGCACCAGTGGCGATATACGACTGAAATATCAGCATCCTGAAGGCCCACTTCCGCCTGCACGTTTGACAAAATAAGAGTTGTACATCTTTTATAAATAATGTAAACATGAATTGATATATCATGTTCCTAATATATAAAGTGACATACCAAAAATTCCTGCCAAATAGTCTCTTTAACATTATCTGGAATCGATGTCCACTTAGGCCAACATTCGGTCATACAACCCACGTATGCCTGTCGAGATATAGATAGAACTATTTGAGTCGGCTCCAAAGAGAAACCACTCTGTTTAAACAGAGAAAAAACAATTAATATTTCATGACTACTATATATTTTCAGAATAGATTGTACGAAAATGAAATTTTATTTTGAAATTTAATACTTACCTTTGATCTGCCTTTGGCTTTAGCCACACCACAGGACGCCGTAGCTCCTGTGATGGACCACCGCCATCACCACTGTCCGGACGAGCATGCCCTCTCTGTGAGGAAGAGGGAGACCCAGAATGTCCACCGGTACGTCTATGTGACGACATACCTATATAATACATGTTACAAACAAACATTATAACAGAAAATAAAATGTCTATATGTAAAACATACAGTATGGCGTAACATAAAAACGAGATGTGATACACATCATATATTAGCATACCATTTCATTTTTAATGAAAACATGATAATGTTTAAAAAATATATAAATTTACCTTCTCAAAATGTAGATAGTTGATCAGTCCTCGTCATTTTCGGATTCAGACTCTGTTTCGCACTCTATATTTTGTTCCTCTGTACTCTCAAATGCTTCAATTAATGCATTTGATTCATCGTTTAAAGGTCCAAAATCTGTTTGATCGTCGGTTATTATTATTCCTCTATTTTCCTCGATATCTGCTTAGTAAGCTTGTTCTTCGGGAATATTCCGTCCATCAAATGTAAACCTTGCCTTTGTTTTAAAAACAGTCGACCAATCTATTTTATCTCTTCTTAGAGACGGGTAAGAAGCATAATAAACTTGAAGAGCTTGTTTGGCAAGTACAAAAGGATCGTATTTATAATAACGCGAAGTATGTTTTATTTCTATAAGATTATATTTTGGGTGCATGTTGATTCCAGAACCTTGAACGTTGCTGAACCAGTTGCATTTAAACAAAAATACTTCTTCTGCGGGTCGTGTGAAATACGTCAATTGCAAAACCTGGGTTAGCACGCCATAAAAATCATGTATATGATCATTTGGATCATCACTACCTTTAACAAATACACCAGTATTGTTAGTTAATTTTTCGGCACCGTATTCCTTGGTATTAAATTTATATCCATTGACAAAGAATATTGGATAGGTCTTCACTTTCCTTTTTGGTCCTATAGCTAAATGTTTCAATTCTTTGTCTATAACATAATTTGTTGTATCGAAAACGTACTTAGAAAACCAAGAAGCGAATTCTTTGTCGATATCGCCGTTAGGATGTTGTGATTCGTAAATACTGGATTTATATAACAAATGTTGCATTATGATTAAGATACACGTGTGTGCATATATTTGTGTATACACACGTGTTGATGATATATATAAGTAAATTACCTAACAAACGGTGCAACTTCGGCACAGTTGAGAAGAACATATGTGTGTGCAACATGATAATCTCTATCATCCAACCATACTTCCACACAAGCACCAGCAGGCCGACTTTGTTTTTAAAAAAAATTGATGAGGTCATTTGACAATCATCTTGATCAATGCCTTCATCATTACGCGTAGCACTTTCAAATGATATGTTCACATGGTCACGAAAATAATGAGAGAAAAAAACCGAAGCTTCTTCTTCGATGTATGATTTGCAAATTGAACCTTCAACTCTAGCTTTCTGTCTCACTTTTGTTTAGATGATTTAAATACCTTTCAAATGGATACATCCATCCATATTGCACGGGCCCTCGAAGACGTGCTTCTAATGGAAGATGAATAGGTAAATGTTCCATAACATTGAAAAAACCTGGAGGAAATACTTTTTCCATTTTACAGAGCAATATCGGGATTTCTTCCTCAAGTATACGTAGACGATCAGCTTTTAATGTAGTATAACAAATCTCTTTATAAAAAAGACTAAGTTCTGTTACAACATTCCAAACTTTTACGGGCAACAGTTCTTTGGGTAATAAATTTTCCATCATAACATGACAATCATGACTTTCATCCCGCTAAATTTATTGTTCATATAATCGACACATCTACGAATATTAGAAGATATACCATCCGAGAATCTTAGTCCTTCCACCCATTTTAAAAGTACTTTAACTTGATTATTGTCTAGCTCATAGCAAGCTTTTGGCTTTTTTGTGTCATTTGGCTTTATATGAAGCTCGGTACGATTACATATTACTTCGATATCACGTCTTGATTTCAAATCATCTTTCGTCTTCCCCTTGACATTCAAAAGTGTATTAAAAACATTATCAAACACATTTTTCTCATTATGCATCACGTCAATATTATGACGAATCAGGAGATTTTTCCAATAAGACAACTCCCAAAATATGCTTTGTTTGCACCAGTTATGAATCGATGATTTACCTTGAATTTCAATTTGTTCTCCAGTTTCATGTATCTTTGGATAATCCTTTTCAAGTTCATAAATATCTTCGCTTGACCAAACCGTAGGTGGTCTCAATGTTTCATGTCTATTAGCTGAAAAGTTTTTCTTATCTCTTCTAAAAGGATGATTAATATGAAGAAAACATCGATGGCAGTCAAAGCATGAAATTTTCTTTCCATGAGGTAAAGAAAATGCTCGTGTATCTTCCATGCAGTACGGACAAGCTAGACGACCAGTCGTACTCCAACCTGAAAGCATTGCATAAGCAGGAAAATCGCTGATTGTCCACAGCAAAGAAGCATACATGCGAAAGTTTTTTTTTTTGAAATATCGTATGTTTTTACTCCTTCGTACCACAGTGTTTTTAATTCTTCAATCAAAGGTTGTAAATAAACATCGATTCCTTGTGTCAGATCATTAGGATTAGGGACGACAACTGTGAGAAACATATATGGAGTTTTCATACACATTCATGAAGGTAAATTATAAGGTGTGACAATTATAGGCCATGACGAATATTTAGAACCAAACTGAGAAAATGGTGAAAATCCATCCGTACATAAACCAAGTCGAACATTACGACTCTCAGATGCAAAATCAGGATATTTGTGGTAAAATTCTTCCATGCTTCCCCATCAGCTGGGTGCGTTAACGTACCTTCTTTCCGTGTTCTAACACTATGTCATCTCATATGTTGCGCGGTGACAGAAGATGCATATAACCTTTGAAGTCTAGGAGTAATTGGTAAATAATGCATACGTTTATACGTGACTTCCTTTCCTTTTTTCTTTCTTGATTTGTACCTTTCCTGATTACATATTTTATAATTTCTAAGGTTGATATCTTCTTTCCAAAACAGCGTGCAACCGTTTAGACATGTATCTATTTTATGATA
Organism: Allium cepa; assembly: GCA_030765085.1. NCBI lineage: Eukaryota > Viridiplantae > Streptophyta > Magnoliopsida > Asparagales > Amaryllidaceae > Allium > Allium cepa. The sequence continues at coordinate 695,258,600 of CM060934.1, forward strand.
CGGTAAACCAAAAGCTGACATCATTTTTTTACTTCATAATGATTTTCGCACATTAAATTATTGGGAGGCATATGCCATTTCGCAGCTTGTACAACAGCTGTAAATCCAGCTTCTGTGAAGTTGTATTTAGATTTCATCGCAATATATTCAGCAGTTACTGATAATTGGGTTCCGCTTGTGCAGCCTTCCCAAAGGGGTTTCTTTGCGGCATCTAATAAATCATATTTTTTTTGCTCCAATATTTGGTTCTTCTTCAGCATTACCATCGTCATCAATTAACTGAGGAACAGGAAACATTGACCGTGCAGCATCTTCAACCATATGTTCTACGAGATTTGTCGTATCAATTTCAATACACACTACCTCCTCAGCTTGTACATGATTAGATGCTAACGATTCTCCACGAACGATCCCAAACCAAATAGTTCGGCACGAAACCGTATTGACGCAAATGAATTCTAACCATTTCTGGTATCAAATGCTTTAACATTTTGCATTTAGTACATGGACAACGGATTTCTTCATCGTTTCTGTTATTACTTAAAGCGAAATCAATAAATACGCGAACACCGTTATTAAACTGTTCACTTATTGAGCCTCCATTTTCGACCCTTCTTTTTTTGTACATTCAGTTTCGATCAGTACAATAATTGTCCATTTACCTACATATGTAATTAAAAAGTACGATATAAATTTAAAAAATTGACATTTTATTAAAACAATATTATTGGTGAATTTTATATTAATAGATCATTGACACTTTGTCGATGGGTCATCCTACCTTCCATTACAAATACAATAACGTAATTAAATCGCGTAAATCATTTCAATTTAAATGATTTAACAAAATTTCGGCAGCACTTCGCTTTAGTTCCCTGAACAGTACACATTTGCGTGTACACAGGGAACATAAAGGAAGCGCTGTCGAAATTCTATGAACCATTTAAAATGAAATGTTTTACGAGATTTAATTACGTTATTGTATTCGTAACTTGTCCAATACAGGGACAAATCCAACAAATATTGTATACGATGAATATAGATGTCCGTTCTGTTAAAAAACAAATATCAACATAGCGATCATATACAATACTTATCAGACAGGGCCGAAAGACACTCTAAGGGTTTCATGAATATAAAATATCGTTTTCGAAATTTTTTAAAATACATAAACTAATTGTATGCTCACTAACAACTAACGTTTCCAAACAAACCTAAAACTAATTGTATGCGCACATTATTCTATTGTTAACACAAACTTAAATATATATAATCTTGCAATACATAAGTTAGTAACATAAATTATGCCTCAATAAACTAGATTATACATACAATAAGGCAATACAAACATTTAATACACTAATTTAACAAATTTAATTAAATATAGGAATTAAGGTTTATACATTTTCTTGAGAGATTAGGGAGTTAGAGAGGACGAGAGGGAGGCTTGGAGTCGTTGGAGGAGTTGTTGATCGTCGGAGCAGCTTGTGGGGGGGGTTGGGGGGGGGGGGGGAATTGGAGCTAGCTTGGGAATTTGGAGGCATAAAATGGGTTCAGACGAATGAAACGAAGAGGAAGAAGGGTTTCAGTTTTGCTCGCGACTTTCCAACGTCTATCAACGGCCCCCAACGTCCACATTCCAACGTCTACCAACGTCCTACAGTTTTTAACTAATAAAATATACGATAAAACACTAGACGTTGAAAGACGTTGGAAGCCGTTGGTCAATGACGTTAAAGGCCGTTGGAAGGCTCCGTTGGAGTACACTGTGTGTCTTGTAGTGTTAGAAGAACAATATCTTAAGATTATAATCATAAGAAAAGAAATATAGGTATAAAAATGACTACAAACCCAGTACCAATAAGTGACTCTTGACATGGTATATAGTTAATCCTTGTACATCCACGATTCTATGAACACCTTTTGGTATAACCCCTATTTCGAAACTTGAGCATAAATGAGGCAATATATACTATTTGGTACTTTGTTTTGACCATTTATGTTCAACAACTGAAAACAGGAAACAAACAAGTAAAGGTATGGTACATTATAGGCCACAGTAACAAATCTGCTTAAGTACAGAATTAATTTTGTTACGCAAACATCTAGTAAAAATTACAATAACAAAATAACATTATTAAGGTATGGAATAGGAAAGCAAATCACTCATGTTCAGTGATACTGAATAAGCAAACAGACTTCCCATGAAGTGGTCCACCCTCTTTAAAGGCTTTCTGTTAACCAACAATTGACACATCACAATTAAAGTGCAGCCACGTGTTCCCAGTTTACTAGTTTTCTTAATATTTGTATAAAATACCTCTAAATTTGAGAAATACCAACTGATTTCGCTATGCTTGTCCATGTTCTCCCACTGTCACAATTAAAGTAATGCATTTAGCACTAAAATATTTTATGATACACCAATTTAAATTTTAAGATGGTACCATCAACATACCTCAAACAACATGTCCTGGCGCTTCATAGCTTGTGTTGATTTGTAACACTTCTTTATTTACTTATATACCATTCATAGGCTCGATCTATCATTCCTTCTGGTTACTCATTGTGTCTGTCAATTTCATTAGAATAAAAAGAAAATACAATCAGTGAATCAAACAAGATATAATGAAATTTATTATGAAGAACGTATGCTTTTATGAATACAATTAGTAAAAAATCCAATTAGTAAATCAAATAAAAAATACATGGACTAATGCCTTTTATGAACAACTTACCCACTGTTTATTCCTGCATGTCCTTCTGATATAGAAATACAACATGGAAGAGAAAGCAAGTCCCAAAACTCCAAATACAGTTGCAAACACCACCAAACTTGTTGGAAATTTGTTAATTTTTGGACCATTTGAGACCGATGTTAAGTAGCATATCATTATCATATATACTTTTTAATAGACAATACCTTACTTATTTCTTGAGCACTAATTTGATAATTTGAATTGCATGAATTTAAAAGTACATAGATCTAAAGTAGACAGAAAAGCACAGAGTACTAAAAGAAAACATAGGAATCTAAACAGTGTTATTTTAGTTTTAGTTTCACATATATGAATAATGTTCGGACATGGTTGGATATAGAGGATAGCACATAAGCCATGATTAAATAAATGCACAACCTTTGTTGTTATTGTTAAACTGATTAAACTCCACTGGCTAAAATATAACAGTACCATGTAAGCTAATGAATTGTATTCCAAAATAATTGATACGTGGCCCACATTGCTACTGGATTTCAGTTTAGTTTGACTCGACGTTGAATCTAGCTGAAAGAAATAAACTCGGCCCATTAAATAAAATAGGACCGAAATTACACAAGTAGTTGCTAAAATGAAGCTAGTGTCGTCTGCTATTTTCAAACCTGAAATACCCAGGTGTTATCCAACCCTATAACCAGGTCATATTCGAGCGTATCAGATCAGTTGAACTGAGGGATTATCCAACAGGAATACATAGCAACGATCGAAAAGTCTAGATGCTAGGCAAAATTGGCGAATAAAGTCTAAAAGCAATCAAAAAAGTCCAAATAAAAGACCACACTTCCCACTTTTGAGCACCAAGTACAAAGCCCCACATATCAGCAAAATACTTGGATTGATACCTCCCTGGCCAAGAATTGGTACCAATCCCTGGTAATTGATCTGTAACGATCCGTAAATTTCGACAATTAAATTTGTTAATTTAATAGGACTTTTTAATTAAATTTTAGTAGAAAAAAATAAAGGTGATAAATTAATATTGGAATGAACGCTAAATTAAAATATTGCAATGGTAATTAAAACCTATTTATAGTAATTGAATAAATTCAAATAAATTATGTAGTGAAAAGATTTTTACCTGTATATAAATTGAATACGAGAAATTTAAGGAAAGTATTAGATTGATTTAATGTAATAAAGGGTTGTTGACAGTAATTGGAACAAATTAGGGAATTATGTTAATGCGAGTTAATAATTTATAAACTTGAATGAACATTTCAATTTAATAAATAAATTCAAATGTAAGACTTAGTTATAAGTGTAAATTTATGCGCATGATAACAAATTTGTATAAATTACCCAATTAATTGGTCAATTAATTTATTAGACATCAAACTCATTTAAATGGTAAGTAATTATAATGTGTTTTTGATATAAACGTTACTAATTCTTAATATAGTAACGTAAGTGTAAATGGAATGCAACCGTAAAAATTTAAGCAAAGTATTAACAATTGAAATGAAATGTCGATTAAATGTAGTACTATAACTTGTCATACTAAGCTAAGAATTGAATATAAGAAAACAAAGGCAAATAGTAAATCAATCAATGAATTTATATAGATTGTAAAGTTATAATAATAAATAGTAATTGGATGTCTTGTACGAAGTTAAAATATTGTGTGAATTATTAATAAAGAATAACTAGAATGGGATTCAAATTTGTATAATAATGGAAAGTGTTAATTGTTGCTCTTAAGCATAAAAATTTAAAATAAGTAATTTAAAGCAAACATTTAATTAACCAATGCAATAAGATTTTCTAATAGTAACTGCGTAAATTAAGGTAGTAGTGTAAATGGCAGTTGATGGATAACCAAATTCAATACAATCCAATTGATTGAAACGACTGTTAGGTTATAATTGAATATAAATTAAAATAGAAACGTAAACTTAATACAAGATAGTAATTTGGGAAATAAAAAGTATAAAATCAAGAAATAAGTTACAGAGAATATTTAATTGAAATTAATGTATCTATTTGGCAAAGATATAATAAGTGTAGTACAATCCAAATTAATGTAAGTAATTATATTATTGGTTTGTAAATAATGAACCTGTAAAAGTGTGATTAAGAGTTAATGACAATAATTTTTGTATGGTACTTATTTTATTAGTTTGATAAGTTTAATTTGAATTCAATTTCAATTAATTCACTAAATTATTGCAGTTGTGGAATAAATTGGCAAGTGAAGATTATTGAATTCAATAAGATGTAACCAAGGTAAAATTTCATTCATAATATGATAATTAATGTAATAAAAAGAATGAAACCAAGATGAAATAATTAATTGAGATTTCTAAATTTAATTAATGAGTAAAATTGACAAAGTTTCCGATATAATTGAAATACAGTAATAAATGCAAATTAAAGATGAAAATTGGAAAATATTAATATAATGAAGTATAAAATAATGTTAACTATGTTAGTTGAGTAATAATTGATTGAATATTAAGTTGTAATCGAATAAAATTAAATTTATTGGAATTAATTTGCAATTAATTGGATTAATTGTAGTTGATATTTGAACACTGTATTTACTGGGATAATTGACACTAAATTGATATGTCAATTTGCTTTTAGTTATTATAAATATCTAAGGGATTAAAAATGATAAAAATCTACTAGTTTATAAATATTGAATTTAAAGGTGGTAAATTTATTTAAAAAGTGGAAAAATAGACATTTTGGCCACTGACTCGGATTTCGACGAAACAAGTTTCATCGGATCCGTAACGGTGAATTATAATAGTGTTTCAAGTTTCGTAGTGATCGGACTTGTCGTTTGATCGTACGGACTCGAAACGCCTTAAAATTTATACAATTGAAATCAATTGAAATCAATTTGGAAAATATTGTTTTCACCATAACTTCTTCATACGATGCCATGTGGATCTGAAACTTTTTCCATCGCGTTCATAATATTTTAAAACATCTATTTTGATATATGGGTTGACCCAATTTCGTTCCGGAGTCAGAACGGGTTTTTTGGGCCAATTATCGGTTAGCACGTTTATAAATCGAATCTATCTGTCTATTCCAACTTTATCTATAAATACCTTACTAAACCCTATCCTCCGCCTATTCTCATTTGTCTGCGCATAAAATTTCATCAGCTCCTATGCAAACCCTAGATCCAATTACAATTCAAAATCAAAGTCAAAAATTCAAACTCCTCAGAAAAATTTGAAAAAAATATATGTTGAAGCTCTCGACTAGAGTAATTCACTGGTGCCGTTCGTTTTTCGATTCAATTTGTCGTTTGACCGGTAAAAATCAGAGAATTTTCGGCCGTTCATCATCCTCGAAATCAAAGTCGTCGGATCGGCGAACCCTTTCTGGGTTTTGGTGAGGAAGCCGAGATGATCGATCTATATGGTTTGTTCGGCGTTTTGATGGTCGGATTTGCGGCAAAAAGTGGACCTAGACTATGAATTGAAGGTGGCAGCGCGTGGGTAGTGGGCGCGATTTGGGTGTCTGTTGCGTGAAGAGCTGTAGCATATTTAAGAGGTGATGACGTGGCTTGGAAATGTGTTCTCTTCTTTTGTTTATTTTTAATTAAAATTCAAACGCATTTATCGCTATATCTTTCACATACGAAATCCGATTTACACGCAGTTTCTTTTGTTAGGATCGTATTGAAATTCCGGATTTGATGACACTGGTTTGGACGAATTCTGAGACGGTCAAATTTTTGGGTTTAAATTGGATTTAAATTCAATTTAAATTCAAAAGATGAGTGTTTTAACCCACTCACAACTTCTAAATTTTTTTTATGTTTGTAAATTGATTTAGGATGTTATTTTAAATTTATTTATGGTTGTTTGGCATATTTTAATCATCCTCTCAGTTAAATTGCATTTATTTAAATTAAATTGTTATTTAATTTTATTTTTGCATATAAATTGCCAGTTAAAGTTTATTTATTTTTGCATATAAATTGACAGTTAAAATTTATTTATTTTTGCATATAAACTGCTAGTTAAATAGTTGTTAATCTATTTTTGAATATAACTGTTCGTTGATACCTGTTATATTTTATATGCTCTATATTAATGTTTTGTTTAAATTTGATGATGATTGCAATAAATTGGTTGATGATTGATACTAGGTGAATGGATGATGTGTTCTATATTATATAAACTGCAAGTTATTATGCATTTTCATTTCATTCGGAATTGCGGTTTGAAATGATATACAACCACATTTTTATTTTTAAATTGCGGATTGAAATAATAAATATCCGTATTACTTGACCATAGGATAGAAAATTATATACAGGCACCGCGGTATATATATATATATAATTATTTTTGAAATGATTTTCTATGGTTTTGGAAAGAATACGGTTTAATAAATATTAAATTTTGATATATATATATATATAGTAAAAAAATTGAATTTAGCTATGTATAAATTTGTTTCGAATTTTAAAATAAGCTAAATAATGAAGTTGATTTCGTCTATATAATATGGTTAAGAATATATTTGAAATTCTATTGTATATAGAGTTTTAGAGTTTATAATAACTCAAATAAAAGTAAGGTTGAAGGTAAATGTGAATATGATTTGAATTAAAGTATTTAAGAATTTTCCTCGAAAAATTTGTTTTGAAATGTAAATAAATTAAGATTTAAAGGGTATGATCTTATAACTTGATTTTTGATTTCAGGATTTAAACGAATATCAAATTAATTTAAAGAAAATTATCAAGTTAATTCAATTAAAAGAATATCCTGTTATTGAAGTTTAAGGGTTTTACCTGAATAATATTTGTTTAGTAAGTAAATACTTCAAATTTAAATAATAGGAACTGGATTTGATATATATTAAACTATCAAAGAATCCATTTTGAAATAGTGGAATATTTAAAGATTTAAATATATGACTATAAAGTTTTAAAATATAGAATATTTAAGCTTTTAAATATATGAGAATTAAAATGGTTTATTTGGAGGTTCAAATTGATATTGGGGATTTATTATGAAATTTAAAGAAGCTGTTTATTTTATAAAGTAATATAGTATTTGAACCATTAAGTATTAAAAATTATGTTTCAAAGCTATAGTTTCAAGGTATATAGTTTTGAAAAGGCTATGATTTTTGGAAAAGATATATTTGAAATAAGAGTGATATCATATTGATTTGGGTCTTTAAAATATAAATGATATCGTATTTATATAGTTTTGAAATGAATATTTTATTCTGGTTTTTAAAGGTATAAATTATTTTGAAATAACCGCGGTGTTATAATAACGATTGGTTGTTGAAGAGACCGGGATCGGGAGTTGTCACTCTCTGCCAACCCCGAAAACCACTTTAACAACCGTGTACGCGATGGAGATTCTAGAATGAAGTTGGATGGTGGCGGCGTTTCCTTTGAGGTAAATACGTGGACCCAACTCCCGTGAGTTGGCATAAGGTGGCTAAAACATGAGCGATTGACGGGCCAAGGGGGTTAGCGCCCTTTATCGGATACTCCTCTTCGATACTATACTCTGACTTTGGATTGATTCGGTGGCCACTTTTGATTTCATTTTAGGGGGGAGTTTGTCCGAGGTGGACGGTAGTTGCGACTACGCGTTACCACCAGCCCGGATGCGTAATTGGTATATCTACCCTGGCATTGCCTAGTTGTGCCGTGTCACCTACCCTATCGCGCCTTGTACGAGTTTGGTTTTCTCCCGTAGCCCGTGGAATATTTAGGGTAGTCTCCCGATCTGGAGATGCGCTGATATTGGATGGACTACTGGGACTATTACATATTAAGGGATATATGGGTAACCCCTTAATGCTAAGAAAAAAGTAAGTTTATTTTACAATTAGACACTATTATAATAGCAAAATATACTACATAGTAAATAGTTTAACGGATCCTATGTGAATCCCAAGCATCTTTTGAGTTACTGCACTCATGTTTATTTCTATTGATTTAACTTACATAAGATCTTTTAGTTCCGACTCGAGTGTTTTGTCTTTTCAATTCGCTCGGGTCAGTCCGAGCGTTTCAGGATTTCGAAGACCTTAGCTCTGGAGGACGAAGACGGAGATTTATATTATTATTATTATTTATATTAGTCCACTATACTCATACTGTTCCGCTGCATTGTTATTTGTATGTGTAACTCTGATAAATGTTGTAAGTAAAATCGAATATTTTGTAAAACCGTTTTATAAACTGTATATTTGATTATTATATTTTATGCTTCCGCTGTGAGATTCTATTTTATTTTATTTATTTCTTGTTTTTTTTTCGATTTACCCCATAACAATCTGCCCTTTCGTATGGTTTGAATTGGCACGTTTGTCGATTTAAAGCGTGCGGAAAGGTGGGATGTTACATCTAGTATCAGAGCCAGGTTTAGCGATAAAACCTTAGTTTTGTGGGGTCTGACTCTTTTTAATAGGGTAGTAATACCCTATGATGAGTCACTGAGAGTGTGTGTGTGTGTGTGTGTGTATGAGAGAGCGTATTTGTTAGTGTTACAAAAGGTTTTAATATTGTGTTAATCTGTTCCATTTTGTATTTATAAATTCTGGTTGGTGCATGGGACGCGGTGACATCAATAGGAATTTCTAAATACTTAATATGGCGGACCGACATAATATTTTTTTATATAGGTGATAAAATAATTTTGCCTATTATATTTTTCTATACATAAAACAAATTTTTATAAATGTATATACTTGGGTGTAATATATTGGTTGTTAGGAATAAAATTTATAAAGAATAGGTAAAATAAGATTGAAAATAAAATCAATGAAAATTTGGAAGTTTTAGAACTTAAGTCCGGGATTTTGAAAAATTGGTTTCAAAGGATTTTGAAATATAATAATAGTATTTAGAAATATTTTCTGATATAAATATTTCAATATAATTTGAAAGTATGGTTTTAAAGAAATTCTGGAAAGAAATAAGTTGTACTCTCGTCTCTGTCGCTGGAAAATAATTTCGATGATGAGTGCACGCATCATCGATTTTCATTTTCGAGTTTTGAAGTGGGAAGACCACTGTAGTAGTTTTACTACAGATTTATTTTTGATAAACAGAAGTAAATTTTCAATTTTTTTAAATATACTTGGATATAGATGAGTTGTAAGTATATTTATCTATTATTTTAAAATAATTTGAAACTAAAACTGGTATTTAATTCTTAAGTTTCTATTCATTAATATTAATGTAGTGAAATAGAATTTAACTAATAATTGAAACCCTAAATAAAATAAGAGATTTAATGCTAGGTTATTAATGGTATTAAAGGAAATTTGAAATTTGTAACATATGAAACAGAGAGTAATATTATTGAACATTAAATTTAATTAAAGGATGAGATAAAACTTGTATAAGTTCATTTGCATTTTCTTTAACATATATAACTTACCAAATATAAAAAGTTGAATATTTAATAAGAAATGTAATGGAAAGTGTACAAGTAAAAGTAGGTAATGAAGTATTCAATGAATTTGCTATTATAAATGAGAATTTAATGTTATAAACTTAAGTTATAATTGAAATTTTACTATAACTAAATATAATTAAAGGTCAGTATTACAAATAAATGATTATAAACTTAAGTAAATAAAATGGAAATGCTAAGAAATTGAATGGGACATGAATACTATTGATAAATGAATGTAAATAAATGAGGGCATGCAATAAATGAATAATTATAATGAAATAAAAGGAACTGGCATGACCTGAGTTAATGGAAATGAATAATTGTAAGTAATAAGTGAAAATAAATGAAACAAACATTGAATGAGTAAATGAAATTAAAATTTTGTTAGAAATAAATGTAAACTATAAATGGAAAATTTGCGTGGTATGAATAAATGAGAATAAATAATATTAACTTGATCTATTGTTGGATTTGTTATTTGTTTTGGTTTATGGTTGTTTGGGCAGGGATACTTCAAAATTGGTCGGATGAATGAATAATCTATTTAGCTCCATCAAAGACTATTGAGTAAATGGTGCGTTTAATAGTTTACTTTCATCATGAAGCTTTGAACCCGAACAACTATTTGTTTTGTTTGATATGAATGAATGGTTGATTATATTGATTCTATGTGATGATTGTTTGTTGTGGTTGCAATTGGTTGTTGTTATATTGGTTTGGTTGGTTGTAATTAAAACAACTTAAATATTTCATTTTATAAAATTATTAACTCTTTTGGATTTTATAAGTGAAATGCAGGTTATGGAAGCAATTGCTACTGCTTTTGGTTCCATAAATAAGTGTTAATTGCTCGACAAATAGGTACGTTTTCGAATTTCGGTTTATAGCGTTATTATATTATTTTCCCATGTTGGTATATATTATTTTGAAAAATATATGTGATATTTTGTTATATTTGATATTATATTTTCTTTCGAGCCTCTTCGTACAATGGAGACTCTACCGAAATTTTTCGTAAATTTTGGACTTAGAAATATTTTGAAAATGTTTTCCAAACTTCAATACTTTAAGTATAAAAAGATATAATGATTGTAAATTTGTATATTCCAATTAAAGTAACAAATGTTGTAAATTTAATTGTTTATAAAGTTAATGTTTTGAATAAGATGTATAGATTTCTTAATTCTTCTTTCCCCTTCTTTTTCCTTTTCGAGGACGAAAAGTTTTGAGTGGGAGAGAGTGCAACGATCCATAAATTTCGACAATTATTAATTTAATAGGATTTTGTAATTAAATTTTAGTAGAAATAATAAAGGTGATAAATTAATATTGGAATGAACGCTAAATTAAAATATAGAAATGGTAATTAAAACCTATTTATAGTAATTTGAATAAATTCAAATGAATTAAGTAGTGAAAAGATTTTTACCTGGATATAAATTGAATACGAGAAATTTAAGGAAAGTATTAGATTGATTTAATGTAATATAGGGTTGTTGACAGTAATTGGAACAAATTAGGGAATTATGTTAATGCGAGTTAATAATTTATAAACTTGAATGAACATTTCAATTTAATAAATAAATTCAAATGTAAGACTTAGTTATAATTGTAAATTTATGGGTATGATAACAAATTTGTATAAATTATCTAATTAATTGGTCAATTAATTTATTAGAAATGAAACGTATTTAAATGGTAAGTAATTATAATGTGTTATTGATATAAACGTTACTAATTCTTAATATAGTAACGGAAGTGTAAATGGAATGGAACCGTAGAAATTTAAGCTAAGTATTAACAATTGAAATGAAATGTCGATTAAATGGTGTACTATAAATTTTCATACTAAGCTAAAAATTGAATATAAGGAAACAAAGGTAAATAGTAAATCAATCAATGAATTTATATAGATTGTAAAGTTATAATAATAAATAGTAATTGGATGTCTTGTACGAAGTTATAATATTGTGTGAATTATTAATAAAGAATAACTAGCATGGGATTCAAATTTGTATAATAATGGAAAGTGTTAATTGTTGCTCTTGAGCATAATAATTTAAAATAAGTAATTTAAAGCAAACATTTAATTAACAAATGCAATAAGATTTTCTAATAGTAACTGTGTAAATTAAGGTAGTAGTGTAAATGGCAGTTGATGGATAACCAAATTCAATACAATCGTATTGATTGAAACGACTGTTAGATTATAATTGAATATAAATTAAAATAGAAACGTAAACTTAATACAAGATAGTAATTTGGGAAATAAAAAGTATGAAATCAAGAAATAGGTTACAGAGAATATTTAATTGAAATTAATGTATCTATTTGGCAAAAATATAATAAGTGTAGTACAATCCGAATTAATGTAAGTAATTATATTATTGGTTTGTAAATAATGAACCTATAAAAGTGTGATTAAGAGTTAATGACAATAATTTTTGTACGTTACTTATTTTATTAGTTTGATAAGTTTAATTTGAATTCAATTTCAATTAATTCACTAAATTATTGCAGTTAATGTGGAATAAATTGGTAAATGAAGAATGTTGAATTCAATAAGATGTAACCAAGGTGAAATTCCATTCATAATATGATAATAATGTAATAAAAAGAATGAAACCAAGATGAAATAACTAATTGAGATTTTTAAATTTAATTAATGAGTAAAATTGGCAAAATTTCCAATATAATTGAAATACAGTAATTAATGCAAATTAAAGATGAAATATTAATGTAATGAAATATAAAACAATGTTAACTATGTTAGTTGAGTAATAATTGATTGAATATTAAGTTGTAATCGAATAAAATCAAATTTATTGGAATTAATTGGATTAATTGCAGTTGACATTTGAAAACTGTAGTTACTGGGATAATTGACACTAAATTGATAAGTGAATTTGCTTTTAGTTATTATGAATATCTAAGGGAATAAAAATGATAAAAATCTACTAATTTATAAATATTGAATTTAAAGGTGGTAAATATATTTATTAATTTATTTAAAAAGTGGAAAAAAATGGCCATTTTGGCCACTGACACGGATTTCGACGAAACAAGTTTTATCGGATCCGTAACGGTGAATTATAATAGTGTTTCAAGTTTCGTAGCGATCGAACTTGTCGTTTGATTGTACGGACTCGAAACGCTTGAAATTTATGCAATTGAAATCAATTTGGAAAATATTATTTTCAGCATAACTTCTTCATACGATGTCATTTGGACCTGATACTTTTTCCATCACGTTCATAATCTTTTAAAACATCTATTTTGATATATGAGTTGACCCAATTTCGTTCCGGAGTCAGAATGGGCTTTTTGGGCCAATTATTGGTTAGAACGTTTATAATTTAGATCTATCTATTCCAACTTTATTTATAAATACCCTACTAAACCCTATCCTCCGCCTATTCTCATTTGTCTGTGCATAAAATTTCATCAGCTCTTACTCTTCCTCAATGGATGCAAAACCTAGATCCAATTACAATCCAAAATCAAAATCAAAAATTCAAACTCCTCAGAAAAATTTGAAAAAAGTATATGTTGAAGCTCTCGACTAGAGTATTTCACTGGTGGTGTTCGTTTTTCGATTCAGTTTGTCATTTGACCGGTAAAAATCAGAGAAGTTTCTGCCGTTCATCATCGTCGAAATCAAAGTCGTCGGAACGGCGTACCCTTTATGGGTTTTGGAGAGGAAGCCAAGGGGAGTCGATCTATATGGTTTGTTCGGCGTTTTGATGGTCGGATTTGCGGCAAAAATTCGACCTAGATTGTGAATTGAAGGTGGCGGCGCGTGGGCGATTTGGGTGTCTGTTGCGTGAAGACGTATAGCATATTTAAGAGGTGATGATGTGGCTTTGAAATGTGTTCTCTTCTTTTGTTTATTTTTAATTAAAATTCAAATACATTTATCGCTATATCTTCCATATACGAACTCCAATTTATACGCGGTTTCTTTTGTTAGGATCGTATTGAAATTCCGGACTTCATGAAGCTAGTTTGGATTAATTCTGAGACGTTCAAATTTTTAGGTTTAAATTGGATTTAAATTCAAAAGGTGAGTGTTTTAACCCACTCACAACTTCTAAAATTTCTTATATTTGTTAAATTGATTTAGAATGTTATTTTAAATTTATTTATGGTTGTTTGGAATATTTTAATCATCCTCTCGGTTAAATTGCATTTATTCAAATTAAATTGTTATTTAATTTTATTTTTGCATATAAATTGCCAGTTAAAGTTTAGTTATTTTTGCATATAAATTAACAGTTAGAATTTATTTATTTTTGCATATAAACTGCTAGTTAAACAGTTGTTAATCTATTTTTGAATATAACTGTTCGTTGATACCTGTTATATTTTATATGCTCTATATTGATGTTTTGTTTAAATTTGATGATGATTGCAATAAATTGGTTGATGATTGATTTTGGGTGAATGGAAGATGTATTCTATATTATATAAACTGCAAGTTATTATGCATTTTCATTTCATTTGGGATTGCGGTTTGAAATGATATACAACCGCATTTTTATTTTTAAATTGCGGATTGAAATGATAAATATCCGTATCACTTGACCATAGGATAGAAAATTATATACAGGCACCGCGGTATCTGTATATATAATTATTTTTGAAATGATTTTCTATGCTTTTGGAAAGAATACAGTTTAATAAATATTAAATTTTGATATATATATATATATTGTAAATTTTTTTGAATTTAGATATGTATAAATTTGTTTCGAATTTTAAAATAAGCTAAATAATGAAGTTGATTTCGTTTATATAATATGGTTAAGAATATATCTGAAATTCTATTGTATATAGAGTTTATAATAACTCAAATAAAAGTAAGGTTGAAGATAAATGTGAATATGATTTGAATTAAAGTATTTAAGAATTTCCTCGAAAAATTTGTTTTGAAATGTAAATAAATTAAGATTTAAAAGATATGATCTTATAACTTGATTTTTGATTTGAGGATTTAAACGAATATCAAATTAATTTAAAGAATATTATCAAGTTAATTTAATTAAAACAATATCTTGTTATTGAAGTTTAAGGGTTTCACTTGAATAATATTTTTTTAGTAAGTAAATATTTCAAATTTAAATAATAGGAATTGGATTTGATATATATTAAATCATCAAAGAATCCATTTTGAAATAGTGGAATATTTAAAGATTTAAATATATGAACTATAAAGTTTTGAAATATAGAATATTTAATCTTTGAAATATATGGGAACTAAAATGGTTTATTTGGAGGTTCAAATTGATATTGGAGATTTATTGTGAAATTTAAAGAAGCTGTTTATTTTATAAAGTAATATAGTACTTGAACCATTAAGTATTAAAAGTTATGTTTCAAAGCTATGGTTTCAAGGTATATAGTTTTGAAAAGGCTATGATTTTTGGAAAAGATATATTTGAAATAAGAGTGATATCATATTGATTTAGGTCTTTAAAATATAAATGAGATCGTATTTATATAGTTTTGAAATGAATATTTTATTCTGATTTTTAAAGGTATAAATTATTTTGAAATAACCACGGTGTTATAATAACGATTGGTTGTTGAAGAGACCGGGATCGGGAGTTGTCATACTCTCTACCAACCCCGAAAACCACTTTAACAACCGTGTATGCGGTGGAGATTCTAGAATGAAGTAGGATGGTGACGGCATTTCCTTTGAGGTAAATACGTGGACCCAACTCCCGTGAGTTGGCATAAGGTGGCTAAAACAGGAGCGATTGATGGGCCAAGGGGGTTAGCGCCCTTTATCGGATACTCCTCTTCGATACTATACTCTGACTTTGGATTGATTCGGTAGCCACTTTTGATTTTTGATTTTAGGGCGGAGTTTGTCCGAAGTGGGCGGTTGCTGCGGCTACGCGTTACCACCAACCCGGATGCGTAATTGGTATATCTACCCTGGCATTGCCTAGTTGTGCCGTGTCTCCTACCCTATCGCACCTTGTACGAGTTTGGTTTTCTCCCGTAGCCCATGGAATATTTAGGGTAGTCTTCCGATCTGGAGATGCGCTGATATTGGATGGACTACTGGGACTATTACGTGTTAAGGGCTATATGGGTAATCCCTTAATGCTAAGAAAAAAGTAAGTTTATTTTACAATTAGACACTATTATAATAGCGAAATATATTACATGGTAAATAGTTTAACGGATCCTTAAGAGATGTGAATCCCAAGCATCTTTTGATTTACTGCACTCATGTTTATTTCTGTTGATTTAACTTACATAAGATCTTTTAGTTCTGACTCGAGTGTTTTGTCTTTTCAATTCGCTCGAGTCAGTCCGAGCGTTTTAGGATTTCGAAGACCTTAGCTCTGAAGGATGAAGACAGAGATTTATATTATTATTATTTATATTATTCCACTATACTCATACTGTTCCGCTGCATTGTTATTGGTATGTGTAACTCTGATAAATGTTGTAAGTAAAATCAAATGTTTTGTAAAACCGCTTTATAAACTGTATATTTGATTATTATATTTTATCCTTCCGCTGTGAGATTCTATTTTGTTTTATTTCTTTCTTGTTTTTTTCTGATTTACGCCATAACAATCCGCCCTTTCGTATGGTTTGAATTGGCACGTGTGTCGATTTAAAGCGTGTGGAAAGGTGGAATATTACATGATCCCGATGGTCATTCGCTTCTTGCTTTGTCAAGTTGAGTTGTTACAAAGAAGCTTGTGCAATGTTGGATGGTTCGCAAGTCCTTATTAGCTACCACAACCAATGCATAAGTCAAACTTTGTTGCTTTATCCCCAAACAGATAAGTTAAGTCAAATCCAAGCCCATAGCAATGCAAACAAAGCAACAAAAACTAAGATATGAGCAAGATGAGCATCCGCATGAGTAAATAGAGGTCCATAAGGCAAATTCACGGATCAATACCAATCCCTGATTATTCATGGTCACGATCTCTTTAGTTAATTGCCTCCTGGACGTGGGGAATGTAGGTTTGGACATTGACAAGTGATTTTCGTCGATATGCAACTATAAATATAGGGATGATAGCATAGTTTTGGGGATCTTTTTGAGCTATTAACAAATTATTGTATTTTTATGTAATTCAGATCATCAGTGATCCCTAAGAATAGTTCTGTACAAACTCATCAAAACTTAGACAAAGTTTAAGTGGACGTAGGTCTTTGATTGTTCGAACCATTATAATTGTTGTATGTTGTTGTTTTCCTCATGTTCAGTTTATTTTATTCATTTTATTCTCTGCTATTAATCTCTAGGTTATTGTGCCAACTTGTGTCGTAAACATTTTAATGTATCATTGAGAACGTATTGATCTCAGACTATTAGGATTTATTTTCTAGTTTTGGGTTATTTAAATCCATGAGGTAGATCCATCAGTTTTGTTGTTGTAATGCATGACTAGTAAAATTTCCATAGAATCTATCACATGATCAGTTGAAGTTACAGTCCCTCGAAAGGAGAAATCCACTGCATCCTGACCTGCTGCTGATGTTGAGAATGCTGGTTCTCAGTCCATTGATGAAGTTGCTCAACCCGTAATTGCTGAAATTCAAAATCCCTCAGATTTGATAACTTAGGTTGAGAAGGATCGCATGATGAAGCATATGAATGATAATATGCAAGAGATTAAGGATGAATCAAGGATGCAAATGAAGGAAAGTCACGACTTGCTAAATCGGTTAACCCATAGTCGTAGAAGGAGAGATTTATCACCTTTTGACTCAGAAGATAGTTCTTCCTCGTCTGTTGAAAAACATCGAGATGGAAAGTAGAAAATGAAGCAAAAGGAAACATGTGCTTCGAAGGATGGACTGGATGGAGCTCATGGCAAGGGATCATGGATCTGTGTCGAATCTAACCTAGGGATCGATACCAAACCCCGAGTTGTCGACTTGGTCAATGGAAATGTTACGGACTTGGATGGTAATGTTGGAGGTGATGTTGATCACGTTGCTAGCGGAAAGAATGTTGGAAATCAAGCATCTACTGTTGATCTTCCTCGTAGAAACCATTCACTCGGCGCAGGCTATGATTATCACCGTCCAATAGATCAAGCCAATTCAGGGTCACTGACGGATATGGTAAAGAAATTAGTGAGTGAAAACCAACATAGAAATAACAGTGGGTGAGGCTCTTCCCTAGTAGGAACCCATTCATCGAGGAGATACTGCCTGAGTAATACCCTCGGGGGTTTGCAATGGCAACGATACCGCTGTACAACAAGACGACGGATTCGAGGTAGCATTTGTTGAAATACAAATGACATATGGACACATCAAGGGAAATAATGTCATGAGATGTAGATGTTTCCCAATTTTCCTTGAAGGTGTAATGACGAATTAGCTCACTCGGATTCCCTCGAGGTCCTTATTGTCATTCAATCAGCTGGCAAGAAAGTTTGTTGAGCGATTCTGTTTGCACACAACATATCCCAAAGTCATGATGAATTTATCAAACCTCTTTAGAGGAGAAGGAGAATCACTAAAATTTTTAAGAAGGAACAATGCGGCAGTGACGGAAGTGAAATGCATAGGAAGACATTGTGTTAATGGTTTTGATCAGTGGGATACATCCCTATATAGACTTTGGAAGGTGATTAAGGATGAAACCCCCACCGATGATGGTTGTTTCTATAGGAAGGTGACTCAATTCTTGCACTTGGAAGTATGACCGTTGGAAAGGCAATCCACTGAAAGTTTCAAAAATATAGCCATGAATGTGGGAACTAAAGATCAGAAGAAAAAAAATTAGGATGATGGAGGAAGGAAATTTGAATTTAAGAATCCTCCGGAATACGAAAACTATACATCTCTGAACAATTCGATTGGGAATATATAACTTGCGACAAAGGATACTGTACGGTATAAGAAGCTAGCTCCCAAGGAGTCGACTAAGATAGAAAAGAGGTCTAAGAAGTTTTTTCGCTTCTATAAGAGCCATGGTTATAATACGATTGAATGTAGACACTAGTGAGACGTGATTGAGAATATGATTTGAAAAAAGAAGCTTAGTAGTATGTGAAAGCCCTACTGGATGGGATCAAGAGAATGCTCAACCCTAGGAGCAACTACTCTAAAAGCGATCAAGCTGGACCTAGTGATG
Source organism: Allium cepa (assembly GCA_030765085.1). NCBI lineage: Eukaryota > Viridiplantae > Streptophyta > Magnoliopsida > Asparagales > Amaryllidaceae > Allium > Allium cepa. The sequence goes on from CM060934.1 coordinate 695,277,904, forward strand.
ACGAGCCTAGGCAGCTTGGGAAAAGATTGTAACATGATATGTGTTGAACTTCATCCGGTTGCGAAGAACTAAAATTCGATAAGAGGTATTAATGAAGATGAAGCTTTGATAAAGCAGCTAAGGACACTGATTGATGATATTGTGTTTAGAAATAGGGATACTGATGGGGTCGAAGGGCCAACGCTAGATCCCTTAGTGACATCGGCCATGATTGGGCCAGTGAATATAAGGAAGGTGATGGTTGATTGTGGTAGTTTAGTAAAGAAAACTTGTTTAAAAAAGCTTATGATCAAATGCTGATGGATGGCTAGAATTTAAAGGCATGCGAACCTCAAATTCAGGATTTAACAGAGTGGCAAAAGAAGGTTATGTAGATTTACCGGTGGTTTTAGGCGAAGGTTGACCGCAAGAGAATGCGGGCTGTAACCTTCATGGTGGTGGACATATTTATATTTATAATGCTTTTTTGACCCGACCGAACCTAGCTAGATTTTAGGTGGCCCTTGCCCTGTGGTGCTTGATAATGAAATTTTCTACGGAGAAAGGGGTGGGCGCCATTCAAGGAGACCAAAGCATCAAACATGAATGTTACGTCATGGAGCTAAAGGAAGCAAAGCATTGCAAGAAAGGAAAGGAAGTAGACAAGACTCTCTACGTCAGGACGTTGGACGCATAATAACCACCACCTATGCCCTAGCCCAGTAGGCATAGTAGATTCCATAGAACTATAGATCCAAGAAATGAGCTAAAGGCTGTGAGTGTGGCTCTTGTTGAGTTGACGGTCTGCATCGAGGTCAGTCAGGATGATCCTATGCGGGTCCTAAAAATTGGGTTTTAACTTGGCATGAGGATGAGAAAAGAATTGACAGGTTTTCTCCAAGCAAACCTAGAGGTGTTTGCCTGGACACATTCAGACATGTATGGAATATAGCTGGAGATATTATGCACGCATTGAATCTGAACCCCAGGTGTCTCCCAGTGAAACAGAAGCGGCATAGTTTTGGGACTGGAGAGATCCACTGCTTTGAAAGAAGAAGTGGATAAGCTAAAAAGCAATGGCTTCATCTGTAACGTATTATACCCGGAGTAGGTATCGAATCCGGTCTTAGTCATGAAATCCAACAGGAAATGGAGGATATGCGTTGATTATTTAGGTCTGAATAAAGCATGCCTGAAGAATAGTTCCTATTACCAAAAATCGACCAACTGGTAGATTCAACCATGAATTGTTGTCATTCACGGATGCTTACTCTAGCTATAATCAAATTTCAATGCACATCCTAGGCTAAGGACATACCAGCTTCTTAACTAACATGGGACTGTACTGTTACTTTGGCATGCCATTTGATCTAAAGAATCCCAAAGCCACCTATCAAAGACTGGTGAATTCGATGTTCAGAGATAAGATTTGACGGGCAATGGAGGTCTACATGGACAATATGTTGGTGAAGTCACGACGATCGATGAACCATCTAGAGGACTTATTTGAAATGTTTGGCGTTCTTTGGAAATATGGAATGAAGCTTAACCCGTTGAAATGCTCATTCGAAGTCACATTTGGGAAGTTCTTGGGTTTCATTGTGAACTCGAGAAGAATTGATGCCAATTTGAAGAAGATTGAAGCCATAAGGAATATGGAGGCCCCAAAGATGATTAAAGAGGTTTAGAGTCTGAACAAGATGGTAGCCGTGCTGAGCCGATTCATCTTAAGGGCTACAAAGAAATGCATATTATTCTTCGATGTCCTCAAAGTTGAGAAGAAGAACATTTCCTGGATGCAGGAATGTAAGCATGCCTTCCAAGCATTAGTCGATCACCTAGAAAGGCCATCTATCTTATCGAAGCCTCTAGAATGAGAAGATTTATTTGTTTATGAGGAAGTATCTATGAATGCTTTGAATGTTGCCATCGTATGTAAAGAAACTAGAATCCAAAAGCCAAAAGGAACTATCCAAAGCTGAAAAAGCTGGCATATTACTATTGATTGCATCGAGGAAACTCCATCCATATTTCCAAGCTCATCCAATTAAGGTATTGACTAACCAGCCCTTAAGACAAGTCCTACAATGACCTAAGACCTTTGGGAGATTGTTAAAGTGGAATATCAAACAAAGTCGGTACAATATATCATATCATCCTAGGTCACGATCCAAGGCTAAGTGTTGGTCGATTTCATCGTCGAGTTTATTGCTCGAGATGACGAAAGGGAAGATGTTGTAGAGCGGAGTACCCGATGGAAGCCGTATATGAATGAAGCATCCAACGAATTTCTCTTAGGGGTAGGAGTAGTTTTGATAACCCTCGAGGAACGATCAGTTTACTACGCCTTAAAACTTTTGTTCCCCAAAAAGAACAATAAGGCCGAGTACAAAGCAATAATTGCAGGACTCAAGATAGCGAATAAATTGGGAGCTAAGACCTTGTACATATACAGTGACTCTCAGTTGGTGGTTTGCTAGGCATGGAAGGAAGTCCAGACAAAGGGCGCTTTACTGGCCCCTTATTTGATGAAGGTTTTGGAACCGCTCAATGATTTTGAGTATTAAAAAATAATGCACATTCCAAGTGAGGAAATTATGAAAGCAGATCCTTTAGCTGAGTTGTGTAGCTCCAAGGATGCGTAACTCATTGGTTAGTTATAGTAGAAGTATTATCATCTTCAAGCATCGACCAGATGGATGCTGATTGAATCTTAGAGGTTGAACATAAAAAAGATTCACGGATGACTCCGATTAAAGAGTACCTACTGAAGGGGACCCTTTTGGATGAGAGGAGCAAGCGAAGAAAATTATTTCGCTAGGCTTCATGATTTACTATTCGAGATAGGCTTTTATACAAAAGAGGTTTTTTTGTAACCCTGATGTGGTGTGTCACACATAAGGAAGCCAAAATGATCCTCGTGGATGTTTATGAACGAGCTTGTAGCGATCATACTAGAGGGCAAACGTTAGTAAAGAAAGTCCTTTGATATGGATATTTTTGGCCAACCGTCAAAGAGATGCAGCCGATTACACCAGGAGGTGTGATCGATGCTAGTGATTTGCCAAAATTCTTAGAACCCCACCTATAGAAATTATGCAAATGGTCAGCCCATGGCTACCATTTGCGGTATGGGGAATCGACATTATCGGTGTGCTGCCAATGTCAAAAGGTAGCGAAGTACGCTATTGTTGCAATTGATTCTTTTACAAAGTAGGAAAAGGAGGTAGTACTTTCTACGATCATCACGAAGAAGGTGATCAACTTCGTAGTCAAGAACATTATTTATCGTTTTGGGATCCCATAAACGGTCATTTCTAAAATGGGACCCAATTCGATAATGCAAATTCTAGTACTTTTGCAGTAATCATCGTGTTGAGAAAAGATTCTTTACAGTAGTGCGTCCATAGCTGAATGGATAGGTGGAAGAAATAAACAAAATCATCAAGTCAATTCTTAAAAAGCGGTTGATGAAGGTCAAAGATAAGTGAGTCGACGAATTACCACTAGCGCTTTAGGCCTATTGAATGACTCACAAATCAGCGACTTGTCACACTCCATTCGCTTTGACATACAGGTCAAAGGCTATGATTCCAATTGAATTGGAAGTGCAATCTCATCAGAAGATCCATTATGATCCTAAAAATAATGTGGAACTCTTACTTGAGTCCCTCGACATGATCGATGAGAAGCGCGACGAAGCTGATTTAGAACTTGTTGCTCACAAAAGCGAGTAGCTCGGCATTACAACTAGGAACCAGATCTACAAGATTGGCGATCTCGTTCTTAAACGAATCCACATGAGCTCGACTTAGGAAGGTCCATATGCTATCAAACACGGGCTTGGAGATGGGACATTTAAGCTAGCGACACAGATGGAATTTCACTTCTGAGGGTATTGAATAGTGAACATTTATGATAATATTTCACTTAAAACTGTCTTTGTACGTATTTTATTAATCTCAATGTAAAGCGACATGATTAGCATTCTTTTGAATATGAAATAAATTGGCTTTGGGGATTGATGAGTTTGCATTCTCACTTGCTAAGTTTTGCACCGTGAACAATAGCATGAGTGAAAAATACATATTTATATAATACATAATTGCAGGTGCTCGGGAATTGGCACCAACCAAATTTTATGGTCTACTAATGGACCTAAGGAACGCGATTGCTCTGGGAATCCAAATTAGATGCCAAGTAACTTCTTTGACCCATGACTTGGGCATTGGATTATAAACACATAAAGGATCGAGTGAGATAGTTCATCCTAAGAACCGTTTCCCAGAGCCTGCAAACCAAATGATTCACATTGTGACAAAGCTCTAGCTTGAAGTTTAAAGGAGCTCAAATTCCTCACCCTGAGAATAGTGACTTTAAAGATCTATGCCTGGAGTTGGGTGTGATCTTCCCCAAGTACCCCAGGGATGTACACTATAACCATCATCTTAGATGATCAAATTGATCAATTCCCGAAGGTAGGTGAGATTTAAGGAAAGTGTCCACGAAATGGAAGTTCGGACTTCCGCTCTGAACAATTAATCCCGGTCACCAAGCACTCTTTGGCTCATGTCATTTTTTTATGACCCTTCATAAAATCACTCGTCAAAGTCTCAAGGGGCATAAAGATAGGATAACTGGGCAATGAGATGGATAAGGGGAGGTATATTAACTTTTTTCTCCTTCTTCATTTCCTTAGCCTGCAAGACTCGAGTTTAGTGCATCTCCACCATGGTACACCCTGAGGAAACATCAAAAGCTCCAGTTATAACGACGTCCTCTTCCTCCTACGCCCCGTGAAAATCTCAGGTCGACTCCTCTTCCAAGGTGTGATTCTATAACATCAGAAGTTCCAATTATAACGACGTTCTCTTCCTCCTCCTAGACTCAACAAACTAGGTATTGAGCTTCTCAATCTCTCATCAAGGTTGGCAATGATGCGCTTATCTTCGTCTTTTTCTAGCTTCACTCTATCAAGCTCAACCTTTCTTTTGTAAGCACCCTCAGAGATAACCTCCATCAACCATCGACGTTTGATGTGTTAATCATACATATCCTCAATATAATCCATGGTGTCGATTCTGATGTGTGGAAGAATATCCTTCAGTTTAGGGACAAACATGACATCATTGAAAAAGATTATCGAAAAAGTGCGTTTTATGGTGTCCATATAAGAATTAGAAACAATTTCTTCCTCCGGTCGAACAGATCTTTTGTCGAACCATAAATGGAGAATATTAGAAGTGGTTGAACCTTATAGTTGCTCAGAGCGACACTACGCATGAAAGGATATCATCGGCTGCATCGAAGTAGGAACATTTGGTTGGTCTATAGGTGGAATACAATCAGATTTCATCGAGTGTGGATCTATACAGCCAGGTAAGGGTGACCAAGCCTTATGTCGTGGGGACAACTAGCGAAACGTGTATCCTCTTTCCCAATTTCTATGTCTCGATTGGAGTGCTTTACCGATTCAAAATCATAAAGCCACGAGGACGATTGGATGATGGTTCCTTTTCTTGCTCCTTTAGCTTGTGATGGTATCAAACATGCCTCTGTGCTCCATTGAATTTTCAAATAAAACACAAGAAAGTTAGCTCAAATAGGATATGATCATGGCGTGAGCTAAATAACGTGTACTATTGTGTGGGTGTGTGTATGAGTCCTAGTGTCCCCCCATGGTCTATGAACTTGGAATTTGCTGGGGTAGTCTCCTGTAACACCCCTAATTTTGATAACATTATTAAGGAGATTTAATTAGATAAATTGAATAGAATAATGTAAAAATTAGAGTGATAAGGAGATTGAGATTTGAATAAATAATTAAAGGCCATGCTTAATTATTAAAATGGGCTTATGAATGGCTTATAGGCTAATTGATTTACACAAGGGCTTATTAGGAAATAACCACACCTTATTACTATAACCCTTATATATTCACGGCTTTACCATCCATTCACGTTCGCTTTCATTTCACACAAGTGCAAACATAAGAGAAGCCGACCATTACTAGGAGAAAAGAGGAGAAGAATTAAATCTAAAGCTAAGGAATTAAAGCAAAGGGATTAATCTCAATCAAATCTCAAAATCCTTATCATAACCAAGGTGAATAATAATCTAAATCATCTCTATTTTTTTATGATCGTTTGTTTTTTGGGTTTAAGATTAAATCCGTTATTACGATGATTGTTGATTAATGATATGCTTGGATTTAGACATGCTGGGTTCAAACAAAATAATTTGATAATTATTTTATATGGTTTTAATGGTAAAACCTATTATAATGATTTGCGTATGCTATGAGAAAATTTTATTTTATGTAAAACATGATTTTAGAGATAGGTTTCAATTTTTATAATTTTTCAAGCTGTGTAAATTTTATTATGAATTTTCAAAGGAAAATATGAATAATTGGGTTTAGAAATTTGTTTCGATTATTTTATGAAGAATTCGGGTCTGGAATTTTTATATGTTAGATAACATATTAAAAGTGAATTTCTGTAAATTTTGGGTATTTTTCCTAATTAATTTACTATGGAAACAAAATTATTTTTGATGAAGGACTTAATTGTTTTATTAGTTTTGCTTAATGGAAGGGCTTATTTGTTAAATTAATCCTTATTTAGATCTGAAATTATGCGGTAGTTATTTTTGTAAAGAATTTGAAAAGCGATGGCAACCAACCAAATGCTTAAAAATGGGAGGGTTAGTTATAAAGTGTTTTCTTTAATTGGCATTAGATCAGTTTTACCCAACAAAGTGGGTTCCACCTCTTTCAGAAGCACTTTTCGACCCATTACTTCTACTTTGACCTAGTCGAAACCTACCAAATTCGAAACCAATATACGTGGTATCCAATGATGGTACCTAGTGGATTGGAGAAAGGCGGAAGACATGGCATCAAAACCATTGCTTTACATGGGGTCAAAACCTTGTTTACATTCAAATGATAAGCTCCTACCTTATTTTGCTAAAAGCTTTCAAAGGAGTCTAACAAATGCTTTCGAAGAGGTCTTTCTAAATTGCTTTCAAAAGGGGGTTGCCGCCTCATGTTTAAATTGTAGTTTCCAAAGAAGTTACTTAGTTTTCAATCCAATGCTTTCTAAAAGGGTGGGTTCGACCAAGTCGAAACCCTTCTGTCATCCCTATGCCTTTCGAATGGATTAAAGTCATCAACCAATTTGAAAGGAAGCTTTAGTTTTAAACTTGTCTATAGCCACTTCCTAAAAGCTTTCGAATGAGTTCAAGGGTTTCGAAGGAAATGTCTTCAAAAGAATGTTTCGATGCTAACCTTCAGATGTCCTATTTAAGTACTTTGAGCTTTCAAAAGAATGGTTTCGAAGTCATCAATTTTCCCCAAATAATTTTATATAAATACTGAAGGTTTCAAAAGGGGTACTTTTGCTTGTATTCACTTAGACCAAAAAGATATGTTTTAAAGTAAACCCAATAGTTTCGAAAGAGGTACTTTCAGATGGTTTTGAAGCTATGCTTCTATAATTGAATGGTAATACTTCAATACATTCGAAAGATTTCGAAAGGAAGGTTTGAAAGTATTTCGAAAGGTAAGTGCCAAGAGTTTTGAAAAGAAGATTTTAATGTCAAAAGGTAGTTTTCCAATGGTTTCAAAAGTAAGGTTTTAAGGTTTCAAAAGCCTTAGTTTTCAAAACAAATAACCCAATCTCATTTTAGTGAAAACTATGGCATGATAGAAGAGTTTTGAAAGAATTTTAGTTATGGAGCTTTTGAAGAAGTTATCCTAGATTAATAGTTTAAAGGGATTAACCAAGTTTTATATAAAATGATTTCAAGGATATTAAACGACAGATATTGCTATTATTATGATGTTTACTTCTTCATACATACACACATATATATATATATGTGTGTGTGTGTGTGTGTGTGTGTGTGTGTGTGTGTATTCACATTATAATGAACCCATAACTGTATTTTTGGGAAAGGACAGAATAACTAGCTAAGTTGACCCAATAGTGAATATAAATTGAATTAACTCCTGAATGAATAGAATTGCATCCAGGAGGTTAGATAGACCAGAATATAGGAAGCCTAAATAGTGTAGTTGTCAAAGAGACAGGTTCATAGTAAACCCATAAAAACTATGTCTAGAAAAAGTTGTTAGCAGATGCCAATAGGTTCATAATAAACCATGAAAACTTTGATTAGATTGAGCTATTGGCAAGGGCCAATAGGTTTATAGTTACCCATGAAAACTATATCCAATTAAGTTATTGACAGTAGTCGGTAAGTTCATAGTCAACCCATGAAAACTTGGATAAGAGGGAAGTTATTGGAGATACTAATAGGTTTTGGGAGAACCCATGAAACAACGAAGTTATTGGCAGGGGCCAATAGGTTCTTAATGATCCCATGAAAATTAAGAAATCGGACAGGGAGTCCACAAACATTAAACAAGTTATTAGTCAGCCCATGAAAACTATTAGGTTAATAGTGACCCTACAGACTATAACTGAGACAGATAGTCAGAATGAATGGGGATGGAAAATCTAGAATTGATTTACTAGTTGCATATCATCATAATATTTTGAATTAATATGTTTTAACCATTGTGGATGCAAAAGAACAGTGTATGGTTTTATAATGTTTTGAATAAGTAGTGAGGGGAAAACCCGTTCCGCTAAGCGGTAGGGTCTCACTAGATATCTAAATGGTTTGAGATGGTAGATTATTTTTCATAACAGGTTTTATGTCTTACTCGAAGTTTATGTTTTCCCTTTAAATTCTCGGGTACTCAATTGGTTTTGAGTAGTTCAAGAGTTGAGATTTTCAGGTACCACTCTAGATGAATAAGCTTCTGGAGATGCGCATGAGGCATGATAACTATTTACAGTTCTTTTCTATTTTAATTTCGTTGTGTTTTGTTGTGAAGACATAGATGTTTAGTTGCCTAGTTATATATTCTGATCATCCAATGGGGCATCTTCTTATGTCGCTCTTGTCGTATGTTGTAATAATTATATTTTCCCCGAACATGGTTCTCGTATTGGGATTATGTAATTTGAAATGCTTTGAAATGGAATGAGAAATTTTTTTGGTTGATTTTAAATTTTTAGCGGTCGAAAGTTAAACTATTGGGGATTTCACCTAAATATATGATTACCTCCATAATTCTCTTTTTTCGTATTTGATATTAAATGTAAATAATTCATAATCATCAATAAATCTCTATATGTTTATGTTATGTCAATGTATCTAGCATTACCGTATTTGGTCGCCGAGGATTAATAACTATGGATGACTGCAGCATCCATAGCCGTTATTTTTGGGCCTTCGCGTGGGCGATGTTACAAGTTGGTATCCGATTGGTTTATGAAACATAAAAAAATTTAAACCTAAAAGATTTTCAAACATAATCCAATGAATCAGAAAATAAGATTGGGGTTTGGGTTAACTCTATTGTAACTTATTTGGAACACATACTTATATATATATATATATATATATATATATATATATATATAAGTATGTATTCCCTTCTCTCTTAGATCGTTCTTCTGTATCTTACTAAGGCTCGTATGTAGATTTACGAGAAAGAAGATATGGAGGCAACAAATGGAAGAAGAAATCTGGTTGGAGGAAGCACCACAACCAATGGAAATGTTTGACCCAGCTGGAGGAATCCAGGTCGGCAGGCTAATGCTAACCAAAATGCAGATGCCAATATGTGTGCTGGAAATCCACCAGTGGATATGGGGGCGATGTATCAGTTCTTAATCAATATGATGCAAGCAGGAGCTGTTGCTGGAGTTTCCTAGAATGTTGGAGGAGCTAATCCTATGGCACCAATTAGGAATAATTATGCTAAGCTGAGTAGAGGTTACACCAGTCTTGGTGGAAAACCGTTTATGGGAACGGAGGATGCTATAGAAGTTGAGAATTGATTGTTGCACTGTGAGGGAATCTTCAATGGTTTGGGTTTGGATGATGAGCCGAAGAGGAGGCTAGCCTCTAGGCAGTTGCAAGGTGCATCACTTTATTGGTGGAATAGTGTTACTATCGGAGTTCTAGAGGAGGATTTGACCTGGGAACATTTTAGAATAAGATTTGAACATAGGTTTTTGTCTAAAGTTGTTAAGTCAGCGTTGATGAAAATTTTTATGGATTTGGAGCGGAGTGAGATGTCGATAATCGAGTATGCTACTAAGTTTGATGAGTTGTCTCGTTATAGGTATGCTACTATAGACACTTTCATCAGAAGGATTGAGAGGTTCATTCAGGGATTGAGGCCTGAGATTGCTAGGGCGACCTTAACACATATCTATGATCCTTGTAATGTAGTGGTGGAGATGATAATCCGACACAAGGAGATGCTTGCTATTTGTGCAAAAGAAAAGTCAGTTGAAATCTAGGGCTCTCAGAGAAAGAAGAGGAAGTTCTTTAAAAAGAAGGGAGCCCAAATAGGAGAAGCTGCCAAGAAGGAAAAGCCTGATTTAGTTTACCTCAAGTGTGACAAGAAATCATGAGTGCCGGTCAAGAAAGGAGAAGAAGGCTGCAGAAAAAAAGAATGTGAAGTGCTTCAACTGTGACTAGGTTGGGCATTATAAGAACCAATGTCCAGAGCCAGTAAGCATAGACAATGGAAAGGTTTTTGCTGTTGGACTATCATCTGCTAGGCCAATCGCAGCTGAGAAAGGGAAGACTATGATGGAAGGTACACTTTTGATTCAGAGTATACCAGTTAGGATACTATTTGATACCAGTGCATCACATTCATTTATATCTTAGAATTTGGTTGATAGGTTATCCTTAGAACCCACAAACCTTGTTACTTCGTTAAGGGTTGCAAATTCAATAGGAGGGTATACAACTCTGGGGATGAGATGTGACCAGTTAGAACTTGATTTGTTAGGTTATAAGTTTGCATGCAGTCTGTATATTTTTGATTTCGTAGGTTTCAGAATCATTGTGTGTATGGATTAGTTCAGTAAGTATGAGGCTAGGATATTTTACGAGGATGGGGAGATACCACTAAGACGCCCTGATAGTCATAATCGAATTATATTCTCAGTGGAGAATTTTAGCTGGAGTAGTTATGCTAGGTTAAGCGCTATGGATGTGGAAGAAGAGTTTAGTTTGGTGCGAGTAGCAGGAAAGTTTGCAGATGTCTTTGAGCGGGTTACGGGACTACCACCGAAACAACCTGTTTAGTTTCAGGTAGAACTTGTGGCATGAGCAGAACCTATAAGTAGACCACCTAACAGGATGACGCCGATTGAGATAAAGGAATTGAATGTGTAGCTAGTGATCTTGAAGGAAGGAATTTTATTAGACCAAGCAGTTTGCCATAGGGAGCGACCGCGGTGTTCGTGAAGAAGCCAGATGGTTCGTTGAGGTTGTGTATTATGTAAGTTTGACGAGAGGACGATTAAGAATAAGTATCCATTGCCAAGAATTGATGATCTATTTGATCAGTTGTGTGGATCCAGAGTGTTTTTCCAATTGGATTTCATGACAAGTTTCCATTAGTTAAGAGTGGTAGAGGACAGTATTCCTTTGACATCATTTCAGACTAGGTATGGTTCATGTGAGTGGTTAGTAATGCTATTAGGTTTAATAAATACACCCCCTTTCTTTATGGATTTGATGAACCGAGTTTTCCAAGAGTACTTAGATAGGTTTGTGCTGGTATTTATAGATGACATATTAGTATACTCTAAGGATGAAAGGGAGCATGAAGATCATCTTAGGGTAGTGCTTGAGACGCTGAGGCAGCATCAGCTAAAAGAAAAGTTTTCCAAGTGCCATTTTTTGAAAAAAGAGGTTAATTTTCTTGGTTACGTTGTTTTAGAGATAGGGTTGGCAGTCGATCCAGATAAGATCAAAGCTGTTAATAATTGATAGAGACTTGAGATGGTGACTGAGTTCAGGATTTTTCTTGGACTTTCTGGCTATTACCAGAGATTTATTAAGGAATTCTCATGGATAGCAATGCCTTTGGCTAAGCTAACCAGAAGGATGTGAAGTTTGTCCAATCCAACAAACATGAGGAAGCATTCCTTAAGTTAAAGCATTTTTTGACCAATAAACCTATGTTAATAGTTCCAGATGGAAAACAATGATTGTTGGTGTATATCGATGCATGTGGAACTAGATTGGGAGCCGTGTTGATGTAGAATGGTAAAGTGATTGCTTATGCTTCACAATAGCTTAGACCACATGAAGTTAGATATCCTACTCATGATTTGGAGCCGGCTGCGATAATCTTCACATTGAATATTTGGAGACATTATCTCTTAGGAGAGAGACTTGAGCTATACACTGATCATAAGTCTCTAAGGTTCTTATGCTCTCAGAAGGAGCTAAATATAAGACATCGGAGGTGGCTAGGTTCTTGGATGCTTATGATTTTGGTATAGAGTATACTCCTGGGAAAGGAAATAAAGTAGCGGATGCTCTTAGCAGGAGACATCAGAATGTTGTGTTAGCTATGTTGGCAGAATGAAGGAATTTAGAAACTTTGACTACTTGTAGTGTGCAGTTAAGATCGACTGCTAGTTCTAGTCAAAGTACCACCATGTTGTCCTATTTGGAAGTTCGAGCAGTGTTGATTGAGAGGATTGCTTCTAAGAAGAAGGGGGATCCATTATCAGTAGAGAAGATTATGCAGGATCATTTTTACTCTAGAGGGCAGTGAATAGGGTCTACTAAATATTAATGCAGAAGTAAAATAAAAACAGAAAGTAATGAAGTGAAGATCACACACAGTCTTACCCAGCTTCGGCAATTACCTGCCTATGTGTTTCCCCCAAGGTTTCTACTAGAAATTAAGTAATCAGACGCTTACAAAAACACGTAAACTTGCGATATCCGCTAACTTGACTAACCTAACTCTAATCTCAAAACCTACCATAACTCAACCACCGAGTTGCGAATTCTCTAAACTATGCCACTAGTTCGTAACTTAGTCAAAACTAGAGTTTTCTCAAATAAAAATTAAAAAACAAACAAAAGCACTAAAATAAATAAAACCCTAATCGTTAAAACAATTCGGCCCAAAAGAAAAAAGATATAAACAAGTAACCTCTTCGGCCTAATAAAAATAAACAAGTTTCCCTTTTATTTTGTTTCTGGCTCGTCCATGCCATCTTTGTCTCTTTTCGATCCGAAATTAGGGTTTTGAATCTCAAGCCTCAAATAACGTGTCTGCCTTCAATTGAATCTCTGATAGGATTGGGTTGCTACGAATCGCTAGGCTTGAGCTTTCAAATCCCTTCTGTTGGTTGAGTAGATCGATTCTGATGAATTGAATTTGTGCTTCTTCGATCGGTGTTCTTTGATTTCTCTAGAGGGTCTGAGTTCGAATTTGGTATGTTTTTCTTCTCTTGAATGTTTCAATGATTATTTTCGAACTTATGACTATTTTCAAATGATGAATTGGGCATTTATAGGGATTAGAACCCTATAATTTCGTTCGTATATTTTGGTTTGAATTTTACAATATTCTAGTTCTTGCGTTGATTTACAATCGAATGATTTGCTAATATTTGTCTTGTTCTATGTATACATGTCCATATATTTTTGATGAATTTGAATTTGTTAAATACGTTTGAATTTGTTACGTCCTTTCCTTTTATGACTATTTCAACATTCGCTTCCTTGTGATTTCTGATTGAATCATAGATAATTTTCAATCGATTTTGACTTCCTAAAGTCTGACTTGTTCATCATGTTACCCTCTGCGAATTTTTCTACTCTTCATGAATATGTTCTCTGTATTGTTTAAGATTCTGATATGTTTTTGACTTGTTCATTGGTATAACCCACGGCCGCTTCATTATTTCTTGCTGAATTATGATTTTGTCTGGGTTCTGTAATTTCATTGCTCTGGTCTTGGATGTTAGCCTTGTATTTGTAATAGTAATTTAAACGTGATGTCTCCATGTATATATATGTGTGTGATTGCTATGGCCGCTTGCTTGAGTTTGTTCTGATGTCCCCTCTGTTTCATGTTTATATCTGGTGCACTACATGTTGATATCTGACCTTGCATATGAACTCATTCGTAACGACCCAGAATTTGACCACTTTAAAATATAACATTTAAAGTGATTTTAAATATAAGATAGGTAAGGTTATATGATTCAAACAATATTAGATAGGATTTGGAAAGAGAAGTATATACAAAAATAGTAAAATTTGCCTATATCGGCAAAAGTGACAAAATGCTGATTTCCGAAAAGTAAGTTTCAATGATTAAATAAATTATTTTAATTTATTTATATGTGTCCATATTTTTAAGTAATATTATACAAATTTATTTTTAAATTTAGTTTACATAAATAAATAGTTTAACTAAAACGTCAAAATGTGACCATATAACATTTTGTCGAAAATCAACGTTTTGTTCAAAATAAATTGTCGCAACGTTATCGAACCTTTGTTAACATGTTTTAACATATATATTACACATTTTAGTAATTAAAAATGTTTACTTTTACTAAATAAGATTAGAAATTTTTTAAAAGTCATTTGTAAAAGTAAATAAGATTTAGCAAAAGTAAGAAAAGTAAACATCAAATCACATCAAATCAAAATCCAACAAAATAATTACTTTTCTTTACTTAATCTTTAAGTGACTGAAACATAAACTAAGGATGTGAAAGATGATGTTAATTATTGAAAAAGTGGAGATTGCTTTAGGTTGAAGTAAGATTAGTTTGGTAATTTGGTAAGAGGTTATTTTAAATTTACCACTTCTTTCTTTTTCTATAAATACCCACCTCCTTCTTCATTTTCATTCACATTTTTTCTTCTTTTTTTCTCAAGCTTTTTCCTCTTCTTCCTCTTCTTTTTAACGCTTCAAATCCATTGAATAAATTTTAATGAAATAATGTTAAAATATTTATAAAATATTCAAAAGAAATCAATGTTCATCCTCTTCAAATCAAACACATTTTTCTCCATATTTTACCTCTTCTTCTCGGCCATAACTTCTTCAAAACAGAACCAAAATACAAAATTCTTTTTTTCAAATCATGTACTATTCAGTGGAAACAATTTTATATTTACCACTTTATCTCATTTTAAATTTATCCAGGTCAAAAATCCACGTCTTTCCAGTGCATTCTCCGGCCCAGTTTTTAAGTCAGAGAATATGTCATTTTGTTTTGATTATAATTTGATTATAATTGACCTAAATTAAAAAAAAATTAAACCATATGAAATTCCATTGGCTACGACTTTTGTGTTGACCACTTTTACCAGATTTGAGGTTTGCTGTACCTGAAACTCAATTCTTTGAAGTGCATTTTTAGGCTTCACTTTTTCAGTCCGACAATACCTCTTCTTCATTCTATCATCTCCCTCAAAAAATCTTGGATTCAAGTGATTCTTCGCTTCAAATTCAAGATAAAAGAATTTTCAAAAACTTTATCGTTTACAACTTTTCTAAAATTTGAGATTTAGAGGGCCTAAAACAAGATACAAGATAACTTATTTTTCGGTTTAATTTGGAGAATCCAAGTTCAAAGCTCTACCACTTCTTCTCTATACTTTCGCCCCGCCTCCATCTCAAGCCTTGGCTGAGTTCTTTGAAGGAAGGGAAAGTTGTTTACTAGTATTTGAGTGGAGTAGGAAGTAGTTAGTGAAGCGTGGATTAGTTTGAATGTTGGTAGGAAGTTAATCGCTTTGGTTAATGGTTAGAAACTCTATTTAATATCTATATTTATATATACATGTTTGATGATGTGTTATGATTGCTATGTATGCTTATATATACTTTGATCATAAAGTATTTGTTCTTTGATATGATTTTTAAATTGTTTTACCAAGTCACATTTAAAACACGTCAATAAGCACAAAGGAAATCACTTTCCTTTTGAAAATGAAATGGCGTATATGGAATTCTTAAACCTTTTGGAAATAGGTTTACAATAAGTTAGAAATGTGTTATAAACTTTTAAATATTATTTAAGAAATAAAAAAGAAAATTAATATTTCACCTCGTATATTTTGAAATATATCCAAAGTAATTTTTTAAAAACATCGCGGTTTTGATGTTCGGAATCCAAAAAGGGATTTCTTTATAAATGATATTTTGAAATGATTAAAAATATGGAATAAATTTGATAAGTCTATTAAAATCGTTTAAAAAAGATTTGTAATGGAAAATAAAATTTCAAATATAAAAATTTTAGGAAAACTTTACAACTTCTATGACTTTTTTAAAGAAGGTTTAAACTTAACGAATTTCCCTAGAATCAATTATGAATGTTTTTAAAAAGGAAAATCAAGAGTCTAAAAGATAATTTGAAATCTTATAATCAATTCCAAAATAAAGCTAATAATGAGTATGCGGAAATGACTAGTATATTTGTCCCGCCTTTGAGATCTGCGAAGATAAACTAAGGTGTTTAACTAAGATTAGGGATAAAGCAACTAGTGCCCTGAACTTACCTAGCCTATGTTTTCTCTTTTTAGGCGAGGGGTGAAATAGAATGAAAGGAAATCCTTGATGTTCTAAAGAACACGTTTAAGTTTTTTACCAAGATAAAAAGAAACAAACTTTAGAATATTGATTAACTAATTAACATCTTTTATTCGATGATTGTTATGAAGGAACCGGGATCGGATTTGGGTGACTCATATATGAAAACCCCTTCAAATTAATTTTTGAAATAAAACATATTGAAGACAAAGATCATTGAAGATAAAGATATTCATGATGTAGGATTACCTGCCATTAGTCCCTGGAGGTGAAACTTATCATATCTAAGGTGGTGGTAGTACTCTGTTATGAAAATCTTTGATTTGCAAGAATATGATTTGAAGTTAGAAAAGAAATATTTGATTAAGATTTAATGAATGATTTGCGAATATTTTCCATAAGTTAAAAGTTATACCTTGAATATAAGAAATCTTTGATTAAGATTTAATAAATGATTTGGGAATACTTTCCCTAAGTTAAAAGTTATAGCTTGAATATAAGAAATCTTTGATTAAGATTTAATAAATGATTTGGGAATATTTTCCCTAAGTTAAAGTTATAGCTTGAATATAAGAAATCTTTGATTAAGATTTAATAAATGATTTGGAAATATTTTCCCTAAGTTAAAAGTAATACCTTGAATATAAGAATTTTTTTATTAAGATTTAATAAATGATTTGGGAACATTTTCCCTAAGTTAAAAGTTATAGCTTCAATATAAGAAATTTTTGATTAAGATTTAATGAATAATTGGAAAAGTTTTCCTTAGTTAAAGACAAAATGATTTCAAATTATTCCAAGATCTAAATAAAGGTTTTAATAAACCAAATGTTTTAATAAATGAGGCTTAATGATTAAATATACACTTGGAAAGAAATTGGAATAAATTGAAAAGAATATATCTAAGAATGATATTTTATAAAAGATGAAGTAATTGATTGATTATTGACATCCACATATGAATTTAACATCTTTTAAATTGATAATTGGCTTCGAAGGAACCAAAGTCGGATTTAGGTGATTCCTACCCAAAAACCACTTTGAAGCAATGTATACGTTTCAAAGTGAAGACATGTTGAAGATGATGATTATTATAGATCGTGTATCTTCACAATGTGAGGACTGCTTGTTGATATAATTGTGGTCGCTTCCATTATAGAGTTATTTATAGCAGTGGTCTCCTCGTTATACAGATTTTTTTTGGATTGCAAGGGTTTCTGCCTAGTAATGGCCGAGGAAAGTGCCTTCGGGTTCGTTCAGTCCCAAGACGAATTTATATGGATGAATGTCCAACATTGCATTTTCAAGACACAACGTTTGACTTTTACAAATGTAAATCTGCTTGGTGGCGGAGAAGGCAACTTCTCTTAGCTTAACACCCTTCTCTGAGACATATGAGCTCAGAGGTTGTATGCTTGTGGGAGTCAAATAGTGATCAAAGGTATGTAGTGTGGCATTCAAAGTGGAACCTGTTATGATCAAAGCATAATTTTGTATGAAAAGCGTGGATTTGAAGAAATTGACTGTAGCCTTGCAAGCCTCACACCCCGATTATGATGGGATTTTAAATGGTCAGATGTATGCTCGCATTTCGGATAGTAATGATCTGGGTTATCAGATGTTCTGAACCTTTGGTACCGGATATGTCTGGGCCTTACGGCAGGGATGCATGAAGTCTGAGTCCTTGGATGTTATTTGCAAATTGTATCCACTTTTAGTTATTGGTGTTGTTGTATAACGGCGTCTGAATATTGGATGTAAGCAGCGGATATAGATTGATCTTTCCAGTAGTTTCCTATCATGTTCGAAATCCAATCCCAATACGAGATTTACGGTTTTGATTGTAGTCCCAAAATAGCTGTAATGCCTTGCAAACATTTCAGCTACCCTTTTTGTTATCATATATTACATTCGTATATTTCATTGACCTAGTTCAGATATATTAAATTAGACTTAGTCCGGCTATTGAGACCTTATTTGAATAAGTTAATTTGAAAGATATTTTTCTAAAGAATGTCATTAAAGATAGTATCAAGTGTATTTTGGTATAAATATTTTTTGGTTATCATAAGGTAAAAACCTTGTCCGTGTTTATGTGTAGGCATGGTCTTATGAGATACCCTTCTTTTCAAAGGTTTTGATATCATCGTCATGATCTATACATTTAAAATTTCGAGTATCTCATGCTAGTTTATCAAGCTAGTTCCAGCTATTTTTAATACTCGGGTCAGATCCGAGTAGTTTCAGGTTGAGTTGAAGATGGTTGGAGTTTCCAGAGGAGAGCCGGAGAACTTCATCATTGGATGGACGTATTCTATTATCCGCTACATCTATTGCATTTGTTTTGTTATTTGTCAGCATATGTAAGGGCAGATGTTATAGCCGTCCAGGCTAAATCTAGGTTAGACTCTGATATCGTATTTTAAAATTTTCCACTGTAAAGATTATTATTGAAATAATATATGTTATTCCATTCGTGTGAGATTCTATTCTGTCTTTATTTTCTTTCTACCCTTAATGATCCGCTTATTCGTGCAATTGGAGTTGGACATGTGTGGTTTATTGTTGATTCAAAGGGTATAGAAAAATGGATCGTTACATTTGGTATCAAAGCTAAAGGTTAGGCGAGAACCTAGGCTTTGTTGGGGTAAAGACTCATCAGAGATATGGTTAGTAATACCCTAGGATGGGTCACTTATTAAAGATAGGTTTAGTAATACCCTAGAATGAGTTTGAGTGTATTATATATGAGTGTGTATTTTTTTGTACAGAATAAGCGGGGTTAAACTGGTCCCTGCCAAGTTTATTAAAGACAGAAGAAAGTACATAACAAGAGAAAACACAAATGGAGAAGGAACCAAAGAAGAGGAAAAACAACAACCACACAAGAGACACAAACAAACAACGAAAAGGAAAAAAGACTAGCATGGAAGAAACTAAGGTAACCATGGCACAAACTGGTTATCAAGAAACGTATGCACGCTAGCCCTCATTCACAACAAAATTTCTTGTTTTATAACAGTCCAAACTACTTCCTTGCTTCTCCCGATACCATCAAAACACCTCTTGTTTCTTTCTTTCTATATTACCGTCATAAGCTTTTTCAAAATGAAGAAAAAAAAAATACTTTTTTGTCATCCCTTCACCTAGTAGCACTATCAATAAAATTCCAACGGTTGGCAGGGACAAGGGAAACATCTACCCTTTGAATGGAACCTATCATTTTGCTCCAGATATTATGAACATAAGGACATTCAAAAAATAATTGATGAATACTCTCACTGTGGTAACTGCATAGCGCACAAGTGGGAGGCATAGGCATTCCATACCCAATCACTTGTCCCTTATCATCAAAGCATTGTTAGTCACCCTCCAGAACATCAGGTTGTCACTACTACTCGAAATGGCAGTCCAAGTTTCCTTGCTCCACCTACATTTTGGCAAAGAGTCCAGTCCCAGTAAGGCCTCATAAAGATAGGATATGGCATGAGCCTGACCATTCCACAGAACCGTGTCATTCTCATAAAACTCATAAGTGCATGTATCATATAGGTTCCAAAAAGCTATGACTATCTGGTTGCTAGAAAATGGCAGCACAAGCTTACCATTAACAATGTGATCAACTGCCAAAGCATTGTATCCAATGCCAGATTGATACTTTTGCTGGGAAGTGAATAGCTGTTCAAGAATAATTCCCTCGCCTAACCATGGCTCAGTCCAAAAGTTACACAAGCTTGCTTCAGATAGTTTAATCTGAACATAAGGTTTGAAAATGTTTCTTAACTTTAAAATACTTCTCCATATCCAACTACAAGATTGGAGAACCTCCATTAACCAAAAGTTCTTAGCCCCAATGTTATACTTGATTGTCCATCTCACCCATATATTGTCCTCCTTTTGCAACAAGGCATTGAAATGATGACTGTAAGCAGCTTTGTTCCAGACTTCAATGCTATGCAAGCCCAAACCTCCTTTGCTTTTTGGCTTCTCAAAATTAGAGTAAGAACATGGAAGCATTTTCTTTGAATGAATAGAACCAAACCAGAAAAATCTCATCATGGCTCTTCTAACCATTTTCAAAAGCTTAACTGGTAGAATGAATGCTCTAGCCCAATAGACCATCATGGAGAAGCTTACAAATTTTATGAGAAATAATCTACCAGCTTGAGACAAGAATCTGTTAGCCTAACTACCCATGACATCAGTTATTTTTTTATATAGAGATATACAGTTGGCTTGAGTAACCCTAGAGGAACACAGAGGCAGCCCAAGATATGACATGTTAGTATGCATAGACTGCATACCAGCAAAGGAGGCAAGATTCATTTCCTGCAAGCTAGTTAACCCAGAGAACAAAGTACTTGATTTATTGAGATTAAGCTTTAGGCCAGTTATCACGTAGAAACTATGAAGAGCACCTAAAATACAGTCAATGGATTGGAGGTTGGGTTTGGAGAATATCATGATGTCGTCAGCAAAAAGGAGGGAAGTTATCTCAAGGTCTTTGCATATGGGATGGTAATGTATTTGTTTGTTATGAAACAGCGGTCTTAACATGCAAGTGAAAAATTCCATAACCATGATGAAGATATAGGAGGCGAGAGGGTCCCCTTGCCTAATGCCTTGCTTGGAAACAAAATAGCCAGAGCTTGTACTAATGAATATTAGAGGGAAGGAGGGAGATGAAATACACTTGTAGATCCAGGCAACAAAAACTTTAGGAAAACCCATGAGTGACATTCTTCTAACAATAGACTTCCACTGAATGGAATCATAAGCCTTTAATAAATCAAGCTTTAACATTGCTCCCGAAGTTGCATTAACACAGCGGTATCCCTTTAAGAGCTCATGGCCTAGCATAATGTTGTCCAGAATATTTCTTTTGGGTAAAAAAGCTACTTGGTTGTTGGAGATGATTCTTTGCAAAACAGCAACAAGCCTCGTAGCAATAATCTTCGAAATGCACTTGTATACCACATTGCGGTAGGAAATAGCCTAAAGGAGGAAACAGAAGAAGTAGGCTTGGACTTAGGGATTAAAACCAGATTCGTAGCATTCATAGATTTTAATAACTTGAACTTATCAAAGAAATTATGAACAGCCTTGCAAAAAACCCACCAACAATGTCCCAACTAGATGTAAAAAAACAATGTTGAAGCCATCAGGGCCACTAAAGGAGTTCTTATTCATAGCAAATAGGTTATTCTTTATTTCTTCATTAGTCACCTTTTCCACCAGAAAATTAGCTTCATCATGATCAATTCTAGGCAGAGGAATGTTGGATAGAAGATCCAGCTCCGGTTCAAAATTGTTTTCATTACCGAAGAGGGCAGAATAATAAAGGAGAAATGCTTTGTCAACTGATTCAGGGGTAGAGTACAAGTTACCTGCTTCATCATGTATGGAAGAGATGTTATTAATAGAATGTTTAACCTTAAGGGAGGCATGAAAAAATTTAGTGTTCCTATCGCCATCAGCTGCCCATTTGATTCTTATTGCTTCTTCATCTCACATTCAGATGCCAGAGTAAGGTTGAGATCAATGAAAAGAGCTGCTTCCTTTTCTACTAGCTCAGCATTGTCTGGATGAGCCATCATCAGATCTTGAGCTTCCTTTAACTGGTCCATTAGACAGGTTGATTGAAGATTGCCATTTCCAAACTTAGCTCTTGCCCAAGCCCTTAAGGCTTCCTTTGTTTCTTTGAGCTTTCTGCAAAAAATATACATTGGATTTCCAAAATACTTATAAGACCAAGCGGTTTTTATAATATTATTATACTCAGGATCATGGACCCAAGCATTATAGAATTTAAACCCTCTTCTAACTCCAAGAGTCAGCTTCCCAGTGGTCAAGATGAAAGGAGAGTGGTCTGAGAGGATAGGTTGGGGAATTAGCGTGGAGATATTTGGCCAAGTGGTTAGGGCTTTGAAGTTAGAAAAGGAATGATCAATATTGGAAAATATTCGAGCACCACTCCTAGATCTATTGTTCCAAGAGAAAAGAGCAGTATCTTTGCAAATTGGGATTAAGGAAGATTCATTTATAGCAGTGTTCAATGGAAGGATATCCCTTGGCATGAGAGGGAGGACCCCATGATTGTCAGTCAACGATAAGCAACAGTTGAAGTCTCCAAGAATAATCCAAGGGTGAGTTTCTTGCCTGAGAGCAGGAATCAGGTTGAAAAGGAAATGCCTAGAAGAAGGAGAGTTATAGGCATAGACAAAAGTAATATAGAAGGAAGAGGAAGAATTGAAGTACTTAGCATGAAAGTGCGTTAATTGAGGAGTTGCTAGAAGGAGATCAAGGGATAGCTCAATAAGATTATGAAGCACCATAATACGCCCATAACTATCTTCAGGAAGATTGTGAGACATAGTCCAAGATGGATTTATGTACTTTGCAGCAGATAATGATAGAGGCAGGTTTAATTTAGTTTCAAGGATTGCAAAAATGGAAAGATGATGAGTGGTGATTAGTTTCTTTACTTGATCAAGCTTGAGGAAATTATGAGATCCTCTGATGTCCCATGCACCAAAATTGTGTAACATAATTCAACTATTGAGTTATGGTCAACTTCTTTCATGCTCCTTGTAATGGGAGAATTTATTCTTGAAAAGCCTGGGATTTGATTCTTTGATTTTTTATTCTTCTTGCTATTAACATTTTTAGAAGATAGACATTTGTCATTAGATGGTTCTTTAGGAAAAGGAGGTGATTTCCAACCAGGAATAGATCCCAGAAAAACATAAGGATGACAAATGGGATATTTGATTGGTGGAGGAGGAGAAGATGTGGGGGGAGAAACTGGAGAGAGAGAAGAAGAATACATGGAGTAGATTAAATCAAAAATTTGTCGTTGCAGAGAAATACAGAATAGCTCATCTTGATTATCTGAGGAAGGTTTGGATTTTGTATGACATGAGGATAATGAATTTTGATTGTTGAGGACTGTTTCTAGACATTGTGCATGCATAAGGATACTGTGTTCAGAGAGTTTTGCCTGCATTTGAAAATTAGTATCATGCACATACTGGTTCTCAATATCCTTTACTTGATTCCGCATGTTTTGTGCTTCTTCAGATGTTGAAGTTAAATACTCAGGAACTGCTTGCTTGTCAACCATTCCTTCTGTGTTAGAAACAAGCAATTCAGCTAAATTTACTTCCACCTCATCAGAATTCTCCCCATTAGTTGCTTCATTCTCCACCACAATTTCATTTTCCATATCATTTAACACTTCAACTTTGTTGTTTGTCAAGACAGAGACATGGCCATTTTCTGTTTCACCATCATCCACATAAATTTCATTCCCACTAAGATCAACATTATTTAAATTCACCATCTGATGCTGCAGTGCAATATTACCAACAACTTTCACAACATTAACTGCATTTTCATTTAGCTGTGGCAATTTCTGGGAATTACCAACCTAAAATTTTGCTTTTTTATCTGCAACTTTCTTCCAGATTTGCTTGCTTTGCTTAACTGCTTACCATCCTTATGCTCAGTAATATTACCTTCTTGCATTTTCTTCTTTGATACTACCTCTACCTCATTCCTTTCATTATCCCCTCCTTTTCTCATGCAAAAGTTGATCAAGTGTCCAAATTCTTTGCAGTGAGTACATATTTCAGGTTTCCAGAGATAGATAACCTGCAACATTTGAGTTGACCCATCAGGAAGTTTCACAGGAAACTCATCAACCAAATCATGATTAGGAGAGACATCCACCAAGCATTTGGCATAACCAATCCTCTCCATTTTTTCAGTGGAAGAATCCAAACATAACAGTCTTCCAATTCTTGAAGCTAGCCAGTTAATTCCTAAATGAGACCAGGCAAAAAGAGGAATGTTCGATAATTTTAACCAAACAGGCACAGATTAATGGTATTGCAACTGTTACCAATATATGGATCCCATGCCTTAATAATGAAAATCTTGTTCCTAAGTATTATAGGGTCAACTTCAATGATTTTCCTTTTGTCCTCAACACAGGACAGATGGAAAAGGAAAAGGTTCCATCACATTTAACTGATACTTCCCCTTTGAGCTTCCAAAGCTTCTTTAAATGGTTGATAACAGTCAAGTAAGATAGGGGCTTATCAAGGAAGAAGCCTACCAACCATTCACCTCAAACTTCATTATCAGCTTTTATCACCTCACTCGAAGGAACCATGGCAAGACCATCAAATGATAGAGGAATGTAAACTGGGGAGTAAAGGCCAGCATTGCGAGGCTTGGATTTAAAAAGATAGTACCATGAAGAAGAAGAGGAAGCAGGATCAGTCAGTGGAATGGGAAAGTTACGGGGAGGAACCGGCGGTGGTAAGGTTTGTGGACAGTTAGGTAAGGGGGCCGATGGAGAAGCAGGAGGAGGAACAGTTGAAGTTAAGGGTAGAACAGATTGAAAAGATTTGTGTTGTGTATTTATGTGTATTTGTTAGTGATTAATAATTTGTTTTGTGTTGATTTATTTGTTGAGTGATTTATGGATTCTGATCGATGCATTTGATCACCGTTATCGATAAGGGTTCCTAAACAGTTAAACAAGGCGAACCAATACACTGATTTTGAGAAAAAATTGGTAAATGAAATATTTTTTCCTAGGATTACATTTTGAATATGAAGTATATATATATTGACAAGTTGTATAGTTGGAAATCAGGATTAGTGAAATTTAAATATGAACATCTTGTGATTAATTTCATAGTTTGACTATAAGATATTTCATGAAGATAATCGATAAGTAAGAACATGATAAGGTAATTAAGATCTTTAATACTTATTTCAAAATAATAAATTAAGAAATGATAGTGTTAAATCATAAATTGATCAATTGTTTGATTTAAAAGTGTAAGTACAAATACCTTGTGAATAAAGTTTCACGATTTAACTATAAGGTGTTTAATAATAAGATTTGTTTAAGGAACGAACATATAAGATAAAAATATATTTAAATAATTGTTAAAAAAGATAAAAAAATAAAACGAATTAGCATTTAAATTCGAGTGAAAGAATTATGGAAATTTAAATGAAGTTAATTAATATAAGATAAAATGAAATTACAAAATAGGTTTTAAAAAGTAATCTTTAAAGGATTTTGAAAATGGTATTATTTCAAATAAAAAGAGGTATTTTACGATAACTATTTCGATTGGCTCGAAAATAAACTAAAAATGGACAAGATATATATTCAGATGGTAAACACTTCTCTTAAATATTACTCTTCTTGTTAAGAGGATATATGATACTATTAGTAGTACCCAATTCCTTGGATTGTTTGGGGGTTACTCGATTGATATAATTTTCCTAAGTTAAAAAATAACGTTAATCATCAACTAACAAATTGATTAGTAATCTTTATAAAAGTCTTCAAGCCAAAGATAAATTTGGATCACTAATTGGAAAGATAAAACCAAAATTCTCCAGATTTTAGACAATCAATTTTTTTTGAATCATACATAACTTCGAGCTTAGAAATTTTAAAAACTTTTGGTAAAGGATTGTGAAATACTTTGAGTAGATGAAATAAGATAAAGATAATTTATAAATCTGATTTATAAAGAAAAAAGATTTAAGAGTTACGAGTTTTAGGATTTAAATACGGGTGGTTTTGAATTTTGGTTTTTCAAAGCAAGAAAATTAATACTAGTATTAACTAAGAAATAAGTTTTATAACTTATGAATTTGAGATAATAGTACATTATAACAAAGTCTAAATTTGTTAGACAGACATATTTAAGTAAAACCAATTTGAAATTAGGGGTTTGTATATACTCTTAGGATGTAAAGGTATATCATACAAATATAGATTTAAGTCATGAACTATTAAGTAAAATAATGACTCTTTAAAAAGGTTATCATACCTTGGAAAATGTTTTATTAATGAATTCCAACATTAATTAAGAATTTGGACTTGAGTCTTTAAAATGTGATTGATTTGCATAAGTTATAAGATGTAGTAAACTTAGAAAATAGTTTTACGAAATGATTCATAAATAATATTAGTGTTAAAGAAAATATAGCGAGTTAAAAGATTGTGGAGAAAACTATTTTATATAGATAAATCATATTTTGAGTGAAAAATGGCTTCTTTAGAATATTTTCCTTTAATAAAAATATTTGAAAATAAATAATTAAAGGGATTATTAAAGAAGCACCTTTACAAAATGTTTGATCTTAAGATAAAGTTTTTACGAGAAGTTTTTGAAAGTTAATAAATACATGTATTATATGTAAACAATTTCATCACACAAATGTTGATCTAATATTCGAGTTCGGAACTTTAAGGTGTTTACATTGGTCCAAGAAAAGGATTTATCACTCGATTCTTGACGACGAACATTGATGAGGGTTTGTAGTTTGATACCTGAGTTTTCTATCATAGTTGAGAGCTATTAAGGAACGCATAGATTTCTGAGCAAAGAGCCTGATTAAAGTCCGCACTAGAGAAGCGGGGAATCAATACTAGTTCGGAAATAAAGTTGTGTATTCGAATAGGAGATCGAATAAGATATTTCATACGGATGATCTGTGTATATTATATGGAATTAAGTTTGAAGATAAATGTTTTAGGCAAACTTTTGTTTTGGATAATTTCGAGAACAAAATTCTTTTAAGTAGGGAAAAATATAACGATCCAGAATTTCACCACTTTAAAATATACCATTTAAAGTGATTTTAAATAAAAAATAGGTAAGATTATATGGTTCAAACATTATTACAAAGGATTTGGAAAGAGAAGTATACAAAAAATAGTAACAAATGCCTATATCCACAAAAGCGACAAAATGCTAATTTCAAAAAAGTAAGTTTCAATGGTTAAATAAATTATTTTAATTTATTTGTAAGTATATATTTTTTTAATAATGTTATACAAATTTATTTTTAAATTTGGTTTACAAAAATAAATAGTTTAAGTTAAACAACGAAATATGACGTTTTGTCGAAAATCAACGTTTTCTCAAAACATTTTGTCGAAAATCAACGTTTTTCAAAAATAAGTTGCTGCAACGTTGTTGCACCTTTGTTAACATTTTTTAACATATACAATACAAATTCTAATAACTAAACATGTTTACTTTTACTAAATAATATTAGAAAACTTCCAGAAGTCATTTGTAAAAGTAAGTAAGAATTAACAAAAGTAAGAAAAGTAAACATCAAATCACATCAAATCAAAATCCAACTAAATAATTACTTTTATTTACTTAATGTTTAAGTGACAAAGATATTAAGTAAGGATGTGAAATATGATGTTAAATATTGAATAAGTGAAGATTTCTTTAGTGTGGTAATTTGGTCAGATATTATTTTGATAAATTTACCACTTCTTTCTTTTTCTATAAATACCCACCTCCTTATTCGCTTTCATTCACATTTCTTCTTCTTCTTTTCTCAAGGTTCTTTACCTTCTTCCTTTTTCCTTACTGGCTTCCAAGCTATAGAAAAATTAGAAAGAAATAATGTAGAAATATTTACAAAATATTCAAAAGAAATCAATGTTCATCCTCTTCAAATCAAACTCTTTTTTTCTTCATATTTTACCTCTTCTTCTCTCGGCCATAACTTCTTCAAAACTGAACCAAAATACACTATAATTTTTCCAAAATCATGTATTTTTCTAGTGGCTACAACTTTCATGTTTTCCACTTTATCTCATTATAAATTTAACCATGTCAAATATCCACTACTTTCCAGTGCATTCTCGGGCCCAGTTTTCAAGCCAAAGAATAGGTCATTTTATTTTGATCATTACTTGTTAATATTTGATCCAAATTAAGAAATTATTTTTTCTAAACCATATGAAATTTCAGTTGCTACAACTTTTTTGTTGATCACATTTTCCAGTTTTGAGGTTTGCTATACCTGAAACTCAATTTTTTGAAGTGCATTTTCGGGCTTCATTTTTGTCAATCCGCAATACCTCTTCTTCATTCTATCATATCTCCCTCAAAACAATTGGATTCAAGTTATTCTTTTATTCAAATTCAAGAGAAAATAATTTTCATCAACTTTGTAGCTTACAACTTTTCTAAATTTTGAGATTTATAGTGCCTAAAACAAGATACGAGATAACCTATTTTTTGGGTCTAATTTGGAGTATTAAAGGTCAAAGCTCTATCACTTATTCTCTATACTTTCGGCCCGCCTCCATCTCATGCCTTGGCCGAGCACTTTGAAGGAAGGGAAATTTGTTTACTAATATTTAAGTGGAGTAGGGAGTAGTTAGTGAAGCGATTAGTTTGAATGTTGGTAGGAAGTTAATCGCTTTGGTTAATGTGAGAAACTCTATTTAATATATCTATATTTGTATACACATGTTTGATGATGTGTTATGATTGCTATGGATGCTTATATATACTTTGATTATCAATTTTTGGTTGCTTTATATGATTGTTTGATTTTTTTACTAAGTCACGTTTAAAACACATCAATAAGCACAAAGGAAATCACTTTACTTTTGAAAATGAAATGGCGTATATGGAATGCTTAAACCTTTTGGAAATAGTTTTAAAAAGAGTTAGAAATGTTTTACAAAAATTTAAATATGTTAAAGAAATAAATAAAGAAAATCAAGATTTCATCTTGTATGTTTTGAAATATGTCCAAAATAATTTTTTAAAAACATCGAGGTCTTGTAATTCAGAATCCAAAAAGGGATTTTTTTTATAAATGATATTTTTAAATGATTAAAAATATAGAATAAATTTGATAAGTCTGTTAAAATGGTTTAAATGAGATTTGAATTGGAAAATATGAATTTCAAATATTAAAAAGCTGTTTAAATCAAATAAGCTTATAAAGCACTTCCACGGCAATTTTCTACTACCGTTTCTACGATTTTTTAAAAGAAGGTTTAAACTTAAAGATTTGTCCTAGAATCAATTATGAATGTTTTTAGAAAGGAAAAATAAGAGTTTAAAAGATAATTTGGAATCTTATAATCAATTCCAAAATAAAGCTAATAATTGAGTATACGGAAACGACTAGTACATTTGTCCCGCCTATGAGATTTGGGAAGATAAAACATGGTGTTTAACTAAGATTAGGGATGGAGTAACCAGTAATCTGAACTTACTTGGCCTATGTTTTCTCTTTTTAGGCGAGTGGTGGAATAGATCGAAAGGAAAGCACGGATGATCTAATCATCATGTTTAATTTTTTTCCAAGATAAAAAGAAACAAATTTTAGAATATTAATTAACTAATTAATATCTTTTATTCAATAATTGTTACGAAGGAACCGAGATCGGATTTGGATGATTCCTATTCGAAATACCGGTTTCGGATTTGAGCGATTCCTATCCGAAAACTCCTTCAAACTAATTTTCAAAATAAAACATATTAAAGAAAAAATTTATTGAAGACAAAGATATTCATGATGTAGAATTACTTACCATTAGTCCCTAAACGTGAAACTTACTATATCTAAGGTGGCGGAGTGCTTTGTTATGCAAATCTTCGATTTACAAGAATATGATTTGAAGTTAAAAGGAAAATCTTTGATTAAGATTTAATGAATGATTTGGGAATATTTTTCCTTAGTTAAAATTTATAGCTTGAATATAAGAAATCTTTGATTAAGATTTAATAAATGATTTGAGAATATGTTCCCTAAGTTCAAAATTATAACTTGAATATAATAAATTTTTGATTAGGATTTAATGAATGATTTGAGAATATTTTCCCTAAGTTAGAAGTTGTAGCTTGAATATAAGAAATCTTTGATTTAGATTTAATAAATGATTTGGGAATGTTTTCCCTAAGTTAAAAGTTATAGCTTGAATGTAAGAAATTTTTGATTAAGATTTAATAAATGATTTGGGAATATTTCCACAAATTAAAAGTTATAGATCGAATATAAGAATTTTCAATTAATATTTGGTGAATGATTTGAAAAAGTTTTCCTAAGTAAAAAAGAAAATGATTTGGAATTATTCCAAGATCTAAAGAAAGGTTTAAATAAACAAAATTATTTAATAAACGGGGCTTAATAATTCCATATATACTGAAAAGAAAATGGAATAAATTGAAAAGAATATATCTGAGAAAGATATTTTATAAAAGATGAAGTAATCGATTGATGATTGATATCCACATATGAGCTTAACATCTTTTAAATTGATAATTGGCTTCGAGAGAACCAGAGTCGGATTTAGGTGATTCTTATACGAAAACCACTTCGAACCAATGTACACGTTTGAAAGTGAAGACATGTTGAAGATGATGATTATTATAGATCGTGGATCTTTATAGTTTGAGGACTGCTTGTTGACATGCTCGAGGTGATTCTTATCCGAAAACTACTTTGAACCAATGTATATGTTCAAAACTGAAGACATGTTGAAGATGATGATTATTGAAGACCGTGGATCTTCATTGCGTGAGGACTGCTTGTTGACATGCTCTGAGTCTCTCCTGTTTTTGAGTTATTTATAGAGTGGTCACCTCATTGTGTAGATTTTTTCGGATTGCAAGGGTTTCTCTCCTAGTAATGGCCGAGGAAAGTGCCTTCAGTTTCGTTCAGTCCCAGAACGAACTTGTATGGACGAATGTCCAACATTGCATTTTCGAGACATTATGTTTGACTTTTACAAATGTACATCTACTTGGTGGCGGAGAAGGCAACTTCTCCTAGCTTAACACCCTTCTCTGAGACATACGAGCTTAGAGGTTGTATGCTCGTGGGAGTCAAATAGTGATAAAAAGAATGGCAGTGTGACATTCAAAGTGAAACCTGTTATGATCAAAGCGTGGTTTGTATGAAAGGCGTGGCTTTGAAGAAATTGAGCATAGCCTCGTGAGCCTCACACCTCAATTATGATGGGATTCTATACGGTCAGATGTATGCTCGCATTTTGGATAGTAGTGATTTGGGTTATCTGATGTTATGAGCCCTAGGTACCAGATATGTATGGGCCTTATGGCAGGGATGCACGAAGTCCGAGTCCTTGGATGTTATTCGTAGATTGTATCCACTTTTATCCATTTATGTTGTTGTATAACGGTACTTGAGTCTTAGACATAAGCCGTGGATACAGGTTAGTCTTTCCGCTAGTTCCCTATCATGTTGGAAATCCAATCCCAATATGAGATTTACGATTTTGATTTTAGTCCCAAAATAGCTGTAATGCCTTGCAAACATTTCAGCTACCCCTTTTGGTATCATATATTACGTTCGGTATATTCCGTTGACCTAGTCCGGATATGTTACATTAGAATTAGTCCGAATATTAATACCTTATTTGAATGATATTTTCCAAAAGAATGTCATTAAAGATAATATCAAGTGTATTTTGGTATAAATATTTTTGGTTATCGTAAGGTAAAAATCTGTCTGTGTTTATGTATGGGATTGGTCTTATGAGATACCCTTCTTTCCAAAGGTTTTGGTAACATCTCATGATCTATACATTTAAAATTTCAAGTATCTCACGCTGGTTTATCAAGCCTGATCTAGTATTTTTAATACTCCGGCCAAATCCGAGTAGCTTCAGGTTGAGTTGAAGATGGTTGGAGTTTCAAGAGGAGAGCTGGAAAACTTCATCATCGTATGGATGTATTCTATTATCCGCTACATCTATTGCATCTTTTTTGTTGTTTGTCAGTATATGTAAGGGCAGGTGTTATAACTATCCAGGCTGAATCTAGGTTTGACTCTGATATTGTATTTTAAAATTTTCCGCTATAAAGATTATTATTGAAATAATATATGTTATTCCATTCATGTGAGATTATGTTTTGTCTTTATTTTCTTTCTACCATTAATGATCGCTGATTCGTGCAATTTGAGTTGGACATGTATGGTTTATTATCGATTCAAAGGGTCTGGAAAATAGGATCGTTGCATCATTGCTATGTTGAAACCGAACTTAATTGTTGCTTGGTTCCTGAGCATGTCCAAAAATTTCGTTGTGCCTATGTCATTGTAGTCTGATTCCATCTGTACACGTTGAAACTGAATGCTTGCATATCCATTTTGCTTGGTGTGTTTTTGTTGCCTTTATTATTGAATCTGGTCTGTGTTGCATTATGATTTTGTTTGATACACTACCTCTGTGCATGTGCATACTTGCTATTTTCTTCTGAACTCTTATGGATTGTGAAAATTTTCTTTTTCAATTTTACTGCATCAGCGTTTATTTTGCAGAAAGTTCAGATGCTTGATACAGGTTGGAACAAAGTTGAAGATCAAATATGAGTGATTAGTAAATATGTAGTGTGGTGAAACATGTATGTAAAATTGTATAGTGAACATTATGTTGTAACCGAAACTTGTATTTAGAGTTGTGTAAATATAGTGAGAGCTTAAATTTGTACTATTTGAATTTGTAACAAAATATTTGCTTGAATAAAATATTTGTTTAAATAAGAATTTTGAGTTATTTATTTTATTTAACCATTTACTTATGTGGAAAAATAAAGTAGTACAATAACAAATACATTTAAACAAATATATATATATATATATGTTTATTATCATCAAACAAAAATCATATACTAGTATATTCTTCAATCTTCCTGTTTTGATGATAATAAACATATATTGAGGTTTTGACTCTTTTAAACGTATTTGGTCTTGATGAAATCTATTAGCCCCCCCTATTTGAATACTCCCCCCACAACAAAGCTCCCCCTTCGTATATGCTTGAAAACAAAATAAAAAAATATGCAAAATGAAAAACAAATGCAATGAACCTAGATGAGAATATGCAAAAATAAAAAAATATGACTTATTTGCCAAAATCTTAACTTCTCTCTCCCCCTTTTGCTATCAGCAAAAGAGTAACAGTGTTAGAAAATAGTGATAAAGTGATAGATATTAATATAACGTTAATACTTAATCAAGTATAAATAGTAAATTTTAAAAAATCGAACAATAATCATAAATATTCTGCTAGGAGCATATTCCATTTTAGAATGATAAGGGTGATGTCGGCATAGAAATTCATATAGTCGTGTCCATTTGTGCTATATTTATGACATGAATTTTTTAAATACTTACTAACCATGCATAACTATTAGGACTTTTAAATGATATTAGTAGTATTCCTTATTTTTATTAAACAATGAATTCCAAATAACTTCTAACCACGCGTAACCGTGAGGACTTTTAAATGGGGTTAGAATCAACTCACCTATTTCATCCAAATTTGATATGTGTTCTATACTTCCATAACCATGAGGACTTTTTAAATGAGCATGAAAGCACATAATCCGACATTTCAAGTAGTTAACCCATGCATTACCATGAGGACTTTTAAATGCGAGTGAGCACTTTTGGATGATTTTATTGCTAATTAAAAAAATGAATAATTTCCTGTTTAGATACCGCATTTTGACATATAATATTGGATTTTGATGAGTGACAGTCGTAGAAATATGATAGGAATAGAGATGGTCATGGAATTTTTACCAACCAAAGTTATCGATTTTTTTTTAAATGCTTAAAGAAATTTTCTAAATGTACTCTCTCAAGACATAATGAATGATTAAGGTCAACACTCATCATTTTTTTCAGTCACTATTTATCTTTTCGATAATCAATAGGAAGTCAGATTAGTTAACATAGGCATTTATGATCAAATCAAAAAAAATATAAAATCACATTTCTAAAATGCCTAATTTGAGACGAAGTCGACAAAAACTTTCTTTGAAAGGGTTTTGTAAAAATGTCTGCCAATTGTGAATCAGTTGGATGAAGTTTATGCAGATATGAAAGTCAACTGATCAAAATTAAAATTAATTAATTCATGTACTTTTTCTATGATATATTATCTGATACGATCCTTCCTACATAAAAATAGTTTACTTATAACAATGATGAATAATTACACCTCTAATTTTATAATATTTGTAAACATTTCCAAATTGCAAAAAATTCAAAACAACATAAAATAACATAAACGTCGTAAAAATTTAGAAAAAAATACCTCATTTTTTCTTAAGATCTTTAAGTATTCGATGATAATCATAAATATGTGTTGCATATGAACATTACATAGTATATTAAATAACACAACATGAAAGAATTAAAAGCCTAGATTGGTTAAAGAAGGACCATGAAAGAATTTACCAAAATAAGTTAAACTGTGTTATGGTCCTGGATTGAGTGTGAAAGCACCAGCCCTATTTATGAAGGCAAATAAAATAGTAAAATAAACAGTAAATTGTAGAAAAAGTAAAGAGACAAGAGATTTTTATAGTAGTTCGGTTGTTAATGAAGCTTATGTCTGCTTTATAAATTCTATTGATTAATTGACTAGTGATGAGATGTAAAAGTCAATTACAATTTGTATGGTCAAACTAATAGAGGTCAGACCACCATTGATGGAAACAAAAGGAAGGATGTCAATTGTCCCATAGAAACAATTATGATGAGGAAAAAGTTTGGAGAATCTTAGTAGCAGAGTTTCTCACGGAGTTAGAACAGCCAGTCCCTTTCTGTTGAAGGTAGATGGTATTTAAAGGATTTAGAAAACACTTGGATTGGATCCAGAACACAGAAGCCTGTAGTTATCTATAGAAGGAGGCACGTAAAATTCGGAGCAATTTTGAACTAACCTTTTGGATCGGTACCGATCCAACTGGATCGAATAAGTCTCGATTCAAAATATTGTGCAATTTTTGCACAATTCTTACTCTATTGGCTTCCTTTCTTGCATGCGAGTTTCCCCATGTAATTTCATAGCTTGTTGACTTGTTTTGACGATGGTTTACCCGTAAATTAGATTGAAATGTAATCCAATCAGATAAGTCTTGACTTCTTCAACCCGAATGCTAAAAATATTATCAAACTTGGTACATAAGCTTAGAAGAGATGTAGGGACATAACAAAAATGGTTTGAAGAACCCACGAGTCAATATTTTAGATCGGATCGGTGCCGATCCAAATATTTCTCATGTTTTTTGTTCAAACTCCCAGGGTTCCTTTATTATGTATATTTAGACCCTACGGTCAAGTTTCCAGACATTCTGGCTTAGCTTGAATCTTCTAACTTCTTCTGAATTCTACTAGGTTAAAACCCAATTAACATTCGCCACCCATAGCATGCTTTCGTTGGAAAAAGGCATGCTCTGGAGTTATTTATCTTTCGGTTTCCATTTTATGGAGCTTTATTGGTCGTATCTTGCTTCCTTGAGTAGTTACCTATGACATTCCGACTAACTATCCAATCCTTGGTGGGAATCTTCATTAGTTTTATTTGTGGAATGCTCTTGACTTGATAACTTTTAGAATTAATATGAACATTAAGTTGGGAAAACAGGAAAGGTTTGATATTATTTGGGATAAATAAATTGGATCGGTACCAATCTACTTGGATCAGATAGACATCGATCCATGTACATAGAGAAATTTTGCACCTTTCTCCTTTTTTTTCTTATAAAAGTGGGATCGGATCTCCATTTTCTCATTTTACGTTTTCGAGCCAAGCCGATCCAAAAGAAAAAAACCTTCGCCAATCCACCTTCGACCATCACCCGGGCGCCGCTACCGATCTAATTCTTAGCGCCATATGCTGCCTTCTCTAGAGGCCGCGACCATGATTGCGCCTATTTTGTTGCGTTTTCGATCCAAATTGCTCCATTACCTAGTTTGAGCCATCTTGAATCAAAGACCATCGTTTTCCTCAATTTCAAAGGTCGGTGAAGTGGATTTTGACATGGTATTACACCATCGATCGGTGGTGTGGTTATGTTGACGATGGATGTAGTAGAAGATTCAAGTTGATTGTGATTTTGTGGAAGAAAATAGTAAATCGAGTCCAAAGTTCTTCATGGAACAAATCTAGGGTTTTGTCCCATAGCTTGACATTATCTTCATCCATAGAATCAGAATTAACTTGCACCAAGTTTCACAGTCAATCCTAGCATGGCGTCTTGTGAATTGCGGATTGATTTTTTTTTCTGGGAGCTGAGAACTAAAATTGACTTATGCTGATAATTCTCTTCCCGATTCGGACTTAGCGACCTATATTTTCTCGCAATTGTTTGGTCTTGTCATTGCATAGTCAGTGTATTTGGAATAGGAAGAGCTTTCATTATCGCTTTGGACAATGGATATGTTATCGATCGTTGATAGATAACGGGTAAGTGTAGAAGGAAAGACATTAACGGCTAATACATATCGCTTTTTCTGGTGTGAGTGAGCCATCTACATGGAATGGTATGTTCACAACATTCAGGATGCCCAACCTTTTCTTACATAGATTACACATCATGCACACTCATGGTTAGTACTTGGAATCTGATCGGTGATTGGCACACATCATTTATCTTCCGAATTCCAAGTATTACCCATGTAATGGGTTTTCAACTTAGGGATTTGGCACACTTGACCATTTTGAACACAAGCTTCCTTATATAGAATGAAGCCCAAATCCTCCCGGTGCAAGTTAGTTAAAGGAAGCTCACCTATTTCTGAAGCAGAGTCATTGTCGATCCCGGTCGGACCTAGTACTTCCAGAAAATTTGGCCGTCTGATCCCAGTTGGCCCAATCATCGACTGCACTCTCCCCAACTTTACTTGATCCTCCAAAGAAAGCATCTTCGATCCTTACACACAAGGCGTTGCGAAGCATCTACTTGCAATACGGCATCCCAGAGGACGATGTACTTCTACCGTCAAGAAGGGAATTTGCTCACAGGCCACCTTTTGGATACGTGGCTTTCCATCGCTACATTTATGTGCATGGTGCAATTCCCAGTTTATTCACTTTCTTATGGCGGCTCTTCAGAACATGGGGTTGGCTCCATTCCAAATCCTCTCGAATGGTTGCACCATACTAACTTGCTTATATATTCTATTCATGCAAAAACTTAACCGCACCTCGAGCTTTGCCGAGCTACAGTATCTCCTATTATTTAAAAAAGGGAGGCTAACCCATCGTTTGTTTATATTGAGGCACAATGTAGCCTAAAACTTATACTTGATCTTCCTATCAAGTACCCCTCATTCAAAAATCAATTCTTTTTTGCCAAGTGTTCAAAGGGATTCACCCGTCTTTGGACCACGGAGGGTAAGTCTCTTTCACCACACTTGGGATTTCCTTTAGCAGCTAAAAGTCTTCTGAATGATCATATGTTCATTCGTAGTTCTCTCGAAGATTAGCAAAGATTTGACACTTGCTCATGTTCTCAACGCCTTGAAAGCTGTCGATGTACGAGAGTGCACTATTAGGTTTTTTTTCTCACAGACAAAAATCTACGCCAGTCTGGGCTCTTACATCTCAGGAGGTCTGTTGGGTTCACTAGTGTCCCTTTTCATTCCCAAGCCCAGACTCATTCTGTTTCCTCTTCTTACAATTCTGATGAAGGTGATGATGAAGAAGAAGAAGAAGAAAGTGATTCATCCAGCGGGTTAGAGAAAACTTCTAAAGAGACTCATGTTCAAGTCGGGGTTGATAGTTCTCCAAAGATGCCTTCGATATCGGAAGAAAAAAAGAAGAGTTCATTAAATGGATGGGCAAGGCTCCATTGATTGAAGGGAAGGAGATGGGAGAAATCAGCGAACGACTCCCTTTGATCGAAGAAAAAATAGATTGGGATACAGATACCGATGAAGGCGATGTCGATTTAGGCGAAAATCCTCGAAGTTAAGTCCTAAACTTACTCCCTCACCACTTTTGAAAGAACACTTTGAAGACGCTCCTTCCAAGAGCGAACCCGCTCCTAGCCCTTTAACTGAGGACATCGATTTTGACTTGGGAGAAGGGAGTGACATTTTTATAAATATGGAAGACCTAATGGGTGACTTCACTTTGGAAGGGTTGCCTTTCCAGCCTATCTAAATCATTCCTATAGAAATGAATGTCCTGACGTTAGTTGGTAATCAATTCGGTTTGTGTATTCCGCTGGGTCATTAAACTTTAGCACACACTTCGGTAGGATCATACACTTCACTATTATTTTCTTAGGATATTTTAATCAATAAATGCCCTTTTTCTGATGTCGTTTTTTCATTTTCTGCAGGGATTATGTCTCGTGGCTTCCATAGTGATCTTAAATGAGTGCCTGAGTCCCAGCCTTCGCAAAGGCACTCTTCTAGATACTACACCTTCTGTGAAAATGACGAAGAGAGAAGGGGGAGAAAAGATAGAGAGGCAGAAGAGCAGTGCCGAGCTAAGAAGGATCAAGAAGGCGACAGAGGAAGCGACCATGCGAAAAGGAAGAGTCCAATTTAATGGGAAGATCCATCAAAGAAGCTGAAGAACAATCAAGAACATGCACTCGCTCCACAACTTACTTCTACTGGGACCGCCGTTCCTGCGTTCGGAGTCGTGACCTTCTCCACTCATGTTGCTATTGCCACTTCTCTCTCAATTTCTATGCGGGCCTCCTACATTCTCCCTGCCGATCCCCCACTCCTATAGGCTGCATTTCCCAACTTGTTCTTAAGGGGGTTGTTTTCGATAAGCCCAACTTAAAGTCGTTCCATGCAGAATCTTATTAATCCCATCTCCATGTAATTCAGAGCAGCTTAGAGCAAGCCGTGGGGTGGAAGAAATTTTGTTTGCAACATTCTAACATCAATCAAAACAACTACAAGAAAATTTTCTCAACCGAGTTTGAAAAAGATGAATACGAGAAGCAGCTTGTGGATCGTGACTCGAAGATTGATAGATTGAAGAAGGAGTTGGATGACACCCTTAAAAGAGAAAGTAAGAGTGCTTTTATTTCAAAGAGCTAAAGGAGTCTACCAAACGAGCTGCACTCATATTCATAGACGAAATAAAAAAGTGTCACGCCGATGAGGCATCTCTGAAAGAAAAATTGAAGGCAAGCGAGACGATGATCGAGGCTGAGAAGAAAGTTGTCATCGAACAATCCTACGAAATTGCCTGTCTACATTCATAAATTTGACTTCGGATGTTGAGAAAAATCAATTGGAAGTAAAGAAGGCTAGCATGGAGGCCAGCTTCTTAGAGCTCCAAGACACTTTCGCAAAGAAAATAGAAGCCTTGGATGCTACTATTTTAGGCTTCTATGTTAATTCCATGATTCATCAGGGAAGCCTGAGTTAATTGGACCCATTGTTCCTTAGCACGCTCGTTGTAGTTTAGGAAGAAGTTTTGGTCAAATTTCGAGCCATGGGCGGCGGTTACACCGAGGAGGAGCTAGTTTATGTCTATGTGAGTGAAGAATCCCACCTAGCTCTAGTGGAAGGCCATAAAGTCTTAAAATTGGAGAGGAAGCGTGAAACCATTGATGTCGCAGCCACCACCGAAGTCGCTAGTAAACATTTTCCTTCAGGTCTAGGCTTGCCATCTTCACATCTTCATACCGATGATGGGATCATTGTTACTTCTCTATAGTCATGCAACTATCGAAGGAAGGTAGCGGCAAAGGCCTTAAAGTCGTTGCACATGAACGGACCCCTAAAGCAGGTAACTTTCATATCTCCTCCTTGCTTGAAGATTTTCAATTCACACCTGATGAAATTACTAAAACAACCATCCTTTACTCCAATATTGTAAATCAACCTTCTCTTCCCACTGAATTGCTTCTCATCACGGTGCCAAATCCGCTACTACTTTAATAGCATCAATTGTTGTCTCAGCTTCTGGCTCGTAGCCCAGTTCATATTCTAAGCAAACTACGGCACTGCATGGTTTAGATGAACCCTCTGTTTCTTGAGATGAGGGCTTGATAGTTGGTAATAAACGAGAGCAAGCAGACCAAGGTAGCCAAGTAGATAGAGTAGAGGCCAAGCAGCCAAAGACCAAGCAATAGATGATTGCGGTGAAAAAGGAAAATGTTGAAGCACAGAGAGATCATCAAAGAGCTCACACTGATTGTGCAAGCACAAAGGGAAAGGAGGTTCCACCAGCGGCCATACTTTAGAGAGCGAGATTTCCTCGAGGAACGGTGAGCCTAAGAAATTGCAGAATAGAGATGGAAAAAGGAGACCTGGGAACCAGTGAGAAGAAGCCTTGATTTGTCTTTCTCTCCTTCTGTTATTTTTTGGTTGCCTTTTGTACAAGTGCAGAGTCTGCCCTTAGCATTTTTTGTTGTTGTCATAGTGATATTTTTTATTCTTCCACTCTTGGCCAATATTATGCGGCTACGACCCCCATTGTTTATCCTAATACATTGAAAATGTCATAAGTAATGAAACGTTGACATTTTGATTGTAACTTTATATGTCTGCTTATCTATTTTTCATGCACTTATGCCACTTTTATTTATCACTATTTCATTTAGTGCTGCAATCACTGCCAAAATTCTTTGTTTGGAATTTCATTTAGTCCTGTAATTACTGCCAAAATTCTTTGTTCGGAGTAGCAGAACTATGAAGTATTTGTATTTTGGGTTTTTTTGTTGAGTATTAGTGTATGCGCCCCCCAGTTCATGAGGATGTTCACTTCAAACATTTGACATGAGACTGGGTGCTTGCTATGGACTTTCGGATGCCCCTAACCAAATCTGTATGACAACTCCTATCTTTAGGAATTTTTGGTTTGAGAAATTCATAGAGCTCTTTTAGCAGCCTCATGGCGAGCATTTTACGCACTCTAGTGGTTTGTGTAAGAAATCGATGAGGCCGGAGCGACACTAATTTCTTAATCATTTGTTTAAGTTACTTCATCGTGATGCTGATATTCAGGCTACTGTGTAGGATCTAGATGAACCCTAGATGGGGGGTGAATAGGGTTATAGCAAATTTTCTCGAATTAAACGCAAAACAAACTGCAGAAAAGTAAATATGCTGAAATGTAAATCACACACAAAATTTACCCAGCTTCGGCAACCCCTTCCTACTGCTGCATTCCCAGATTTCTATTAGAATTAAACAGTCTCCCGCTTACAACCAGTCTAACAGACTCGCAAACCCTGCTACCGCCTATAGAGTTTTGCAAACTCGCAAACCCTGCTTATTGAACTAATCCTAACTAGACAATCTGACACAACCTAAATCCTAGGTGGTGATTTACCAAGAATTGATTCGAAAAGTACAGACTTCAAAAATAGAAATAAGAGAAAAAATAAATAATAAATTTGAGTTACAAATTTTTGCCCTTAAACAACACAACCCGACCCAAAAGGAAACTAAACACGACCACTTCCCTCTTGATGCAATTTAGGGTTTAGAAAATGGTGGCTTTCGTTCCTCTTTGCAACTGAAATTAGAGCTTCTGATAATTCGATGATGCCGATTGATTTTTTTTCTCTGTCGATTAATTTTCTCCTCTAATGATCGGCTGCTTGCCTCGAGATGATTGATTGCGAATCTACTTTGGTACGTTGTTCGTTCCTTTTTCTTTTCAGGATTCGATTACTTGAATTTTCGATTGTTCTTTTTGCACACCCGCCGATGATGATTTTGGGTGTATATATATATGGATTTCGAGACCCTTGAATTTGTTCGTATTCATTTACTTGACTTCATCACTTTCCTTTCTCGGTTGCTTGATAATATATTGATGGTTGTGATATTTGCGACTTAGTCAAATACGTATATTATTGACTTGATTCATACGGTTTTGATTTCAAAGCGTTCGATCTTTCCTTGATCGATACGGCAGAAACTTTCCTGTTTTATTTGGATTTGACTTTTGACTTTTTCCATTTTTATACTGCGTGGATTTCTGACTTATTTAAAATTCGATATTGATTTGTAAATTCAACTTCATTTTTCTGATGCTTTGACTTTGGACTTGTCTCCTGATCTTTGCAACATTGTTTCTCGGCATTGAATTAGCGATGTTTGACTATGGCTCCGTGAATTTCTCTGACTTGACTCCAGTATGCTTCCTTGCTTGACTTGATGCCTTGAATTTGAGACGTTTGATTACCACTGGCTTTGACTTAGTTACACGCTATGTACTTGTCAGTCTTGTATTTCTCGATGAACTTGGGTAGTTTTCATTTGACCTGTTCCCTGTAGCATATACATGTTTACTTTGTAGACCTAAGCCTTGTGTTCTTCATACCATGTGTATATGCTTCATTTGATCTGTTCATTGTAAGCTCGAGTTTTCATATTATTGTGGTTCATGTATGTTGAGCTCTGGTCTCTGTTGCATGCATTGCTGTTGTAGATGTTGATGTTGTACAATGTTCGATCTGGCAATATTGTGCTTCATGCGTGCTTTGTTTAGTTTATGGATTTCATCATACTTCTGTTGCATTCACTTCATATTTTCATTGCACTCATATTGCCTCGAGCTTGTACTGTTTGGTTCATCTTCTCTGGTTGGTTTAACCTGAACTTCACTTGAGCATTGATACTATTGACTTGAGTGACTATGATCATCATGTAGCTCACTGTCTTTGTACCAGTGCATATATGTTTACTGTTCTGCATTCATTTAGTCATTGTTCCATTCTTTTGGTTGTCTGCACTATGATATCTTGTAGACTGGTCTGGTGCACCTTGTTTGCTGTGACATTGTAGTTTGCATTATTGTTGCTACCTGTACTGTCTGGTTGAAGTTCTGATCATTTGTATACATACATTCAGGTACGTATATATGTGTATGTCTGCACTCATCTTTTATACTGAAGGAGTCTTGTTGCTAGTTTGATTCACCTGTTTATTATTTGAACTTGATGTTGTTTCTCGACATTGCATACTGCTGTTGAGTTGTTTTGGAATTGAACTTGATGTTGTGTAGACTGATACTCCTCTCTGATTTTGCTTTGGTCATGACACTGTAGTTGTATACTTGGGCTTCATTGATTTTTTTCATTGCCTTGTATTGTCTAGTAGAGTTGACACGGATTGATCTCTGGTTTGAGCCATGACTTGATTCACTGTTTGGATAGAGTTGCTTCACCTGTGTATGTTTACATTTTCTTTGTAGAAGCTTGGTATGTCATTTGGTCTGCATACATAAGCTTTTATGCTGTTTCATTTATGATCTGCCATGCTTCAGTTTTATTATGCCATGTGTTGAACCCAGTTCTAAAAACTCGGGTTTGACCTTGTGCACACCTGTCCCTGTAGCGTTATCAAGTGTATATGTCTATATGCACGACTTTGTGGCATGTACAGTGATACACTGTGCATGTCACACTGTTCGTGTGCGATGAATTTAAATGTGAATGATGACGAACAACCCAAATAACCGAGGCAAATAATATTTTCAAAATCCATATTTTATTTTATATTGCAAAAATATTTCTTTTTCAATTTTACTACGTTAGTGAATATTTTTGCAGATTGCTCAGATGCTGGATTCCAAGTGGAATGAAGTTGAAGATAAACTAGGAGTGTGAGTGATAAGTAGTGAGGAATTTATGTAAATTGAATTGTGATGTAATTAGAATCAAAATAGTATATGTATAGTGAGAGCTTGAATTTGTACTATTCAAAATTGTAATAAATATTTGTTTGAATAAAATTTCTGTTTGAATTCAAATTCTGTGTAATTTATTTTATTCAACAAATATTCATTTAATCTATGAAAAATAAAATAGTACATTAACAAATACATTTAAATGAATATATATATATATATATATATATGTTTATTATCATCAAACAAAAATCATATAAGCGCATATTCAACAATCTCCCCCTTTTGATGATAACAAACATATATTTAAGATTTTGACTGTGTTAAATGTATTTGATCAATGATATACTCTAATTGCTCCCTCTATTTAAATGCTTCCTCTCTACACGATGCTCCCCCTACATATATGCATACAAATAGAAATATACAAATGAGCTTAGATGCAAATGGAAAATTATTTGACCTTTGCTTGATTTTAATTGACAAAATCTTAACTTTTCTCTACCCCTTTTGTTATCATCAAAAGAATAATAGTGTTAGAGAAAATAGAGATAAAGTGATCGATATTAATTCAACATTAAAACTCAATTTGAATATAAATATTAAGCTTCAATAAAAATCAAACAAAAATCATAACTACCCTTGTTAGGCGCATATTCTACTTTTAGAATGATGGGAATGATGTCATCATATAAAACCATATAGTTGTATCTACTTGTGGTACATTTACATCAGGAATTTGAATATCTACTAATCATGCATAACCATTAGGACTTTTAAATGAGATTAATAGTATTCCAATTTAATTTTAAAATGAATTCAAGTATCTCCTAACCACGCATGACCGTGAGGATTTTTAAATGGGATTAGAATCAACTTGTTTATTTAGTAAATCAATTTTGATATGCGTTCCATACATGCATAACCGTAAGGACTTTTAAATGAGCATGGAAGCACATAACAAATTCCAAGTAATTCATCCATGCATAACCGTGAGGACTTTTAAATGAGAGTGAATACTTTGGTATTTATTTATTTTTACCAAAAAAATGAAAAACAACCGATCCCTGATTATAGTACCACATATCGACAAACTATATTGAATTTTTGATAAACAATGGTCAATGGAAATATGATAGATATAGAAATGGTCACGGAATCTT
This sequence comes from Allium cepa, assembly GCA_030765085.1. Lineage (NCBI taxonomy): Eukaryota > Viridiplantae > Streptophyta > Magnoliopsida > Asparagales > Amaryllidaceae > Allium > Allium cepa. Next base: position 695,322,755 of record CM060934.1, read on the forward strand.
TACCCAACAAAAAGTTTTTATAACTCTTGTTTGAATTCCTAAAGAAATTTTCCAAATATACTGTCTTGAGTAATGTATTATAAATATCAACACTTATCACCTTTTCGATCACTATTTATCTTTTTGATAATTAGTAGGGAGTCGGATTAGTCAAAATTGGTCATTTAAAGTCAAATAATTTTTTTAACATGACGAATCTGAAAAATATGGTCAAAAATGATTTTCTCGAAGGGGTTATATGAGAAAAAATTTCTACTATTTGAAAATTATTTGTAATGAAAAATATGCAGATATTTTCTTTGAAAAACGATGCAGTTACTAAATTTCTCACCATAAATCACGTTCAACCAGTAAGTTTTCTGTCAACTAGATTACCAGTATGATCTGCATCTGAATTTCTCTTTCACTTCAAAACATCACTAATTAAATTTGATAGATCAGACCATGAAGTGTGCATAAAAACTAAAATTCAATTTTTAACAGCATTCTTGAATTTGAATTGAAGTAGTGTAAATAATTAGAAACTGTGAATATAGAGTTAGCCGTATTATAACCTAATGTATTATCATCCAACAAAACACTATGTTTAATCCAAACGTATATGTATGAAGTAATTCAAAGAATAGTGTTTTTGGCATAAATATAATTGGCCAACTATGTTGAAGAAGTCAGGATCAAAAAATCATCATCTCTTTATCATCACATTATTGGCTGATTTAATTCAGAATACGGTGCAGATTATCACATTTAATATATCGATCAAATAAATATACCTTCGCCTGTTTACCTTTACGATAATTTTTCGTGGTTGCCCATTGTGATTCTGTCACCTTTGTACTAGGCTAAGGAACTTTGCTTTGTTGCCCGTTGTGTTTCTGGAACAGCCAAAATCCAGAGAACAATGTTGTTGTTCCTTAGCCTACCAACAGGCCTACATAAAGTGAGAGGAGGATGACCTAGATAAACTCTTAGGTCCAATGATATTAGTGACTAAAGCATTGTGAATAAACAATCCCTTTGGAACCCAAACTTGTTTAGTCCTTTTATTCTTATTCCAATAGACATGAAATTTGTTTGTAGAATTCTTAGGAGCCCAAACTTGTATAAATTTTGTGTTCTTGTTCCTATGACTACAATTTTCAACACGATGTCCAATTATTTCACATCTAGCAAAGACACTCTTACCTTTTGCATTATCATCAACTTGTGTTTTCCCAAAGCCTAGTCCTTTTCTGTTGTTAGCAAAAATTTGATTTCCCAATAACATGTTGAATGATTTTTCTCCTCTTGAAAAGTTATTCAGAGATTTCTCAAGATTTTGGACTTTGGTTTTTAGTGTTGTGTTTCCAGTTACAAGTGAGGTGCATCTATTTATAAAATTCTTTTTCCTAGTGCCAATGGTTTCCTTAAGACTCAAGTTTTCTTTTTCAAGATTCTTAAAGCTATTCTTTAGTCTTGATAATTCTGAATCAAAAATTTTACATTTTTTACAGTCTAGGTTTTGAATATTTTCAAGTTCAGTTTCTAACCTAGAATTTTCGTGGACAAGTTCTCTCCTATCAGATTTAAGTTTTTCAATTTTAGATTCAAGAGTATCAATTATTTTAGTAAGATCACAACACATCAAAACAAGTTCTTTATAAGAATAGTCACCTACCTCACTAGATTCCTCTGAGCTTGCTTCTGAATCTGATTTTGCCATAAGACACAAGTTAGCCTCCTCTGAGCTATTATTCAAAACTTCCTCTCCTTCTTCATCATCCCAAGTCGCTGCAAAGGCCTTCTTCTTCTTTTTCTTTCCTTTGTTTTTTTTGAGGAGTGTGCATTTTTGTTTGAAGTGGCCAGGCTTCTTGCAGTTAAGGCATGTCAATTCATTATCGGAATTGTCAGATTCTTTTGACTTATTACCACTTGTTTTCTTCTTGCGTGGCCTGAATCTTGACCATTTTCTAAGATTATTGACAGCCATTGCAAGCTCTTCATTTGGATCTTCTTCTTTTTCATCGCTCTCTTCTTTGCTCTTTAAGGCAATCGTCTTCTTCTTTGATTCGGAGTTGCTGCGTTCCTTCTTTGCTTTTAGCTCAAGCTCATATGTCATCAAGTTGCCGATCAACTCCTCCATTACTCAGTTCTTTCGATTCTTGTATTGCCGTGACTTTTGCCTTAAAGCTCATCGGTAAGACTCGTAGCACCTTCCTCACAAGCTCTACCTCAGTGAATACCTTCCCAAGCGCTCTAGCATTGTACACCAAAGTTGAAAAGCGTCCAAACATGTCCTTTGTAACATCCCGCCTTTTCGCACACTTTAAACCGACACACGTGCCAGTTCAAACCATACGGAAGGGCGGATTGTTATGGGGTAAATAAGAAAAACAGAGAAGTAATAAAAACAAAATAGAATCTCACAGCGGAAGGATAAAATATAATAATAAATATACAGTTCAAAACAGTTTACAAACACTTGATTTGCTTTATACAACAAATATCAGAGTTACACATACCAATACAATCAATGCAGCGGAACAGTATGAGTGTGGTGCAATACTATAAATAATAATACGAATTCTTCATCTTCGTCCTCCAAAGCTAAAGTCTTTGATCCTGAAACGCTCAGACTGACCCGAGCGAATTTGAAAAGACAAAAACACTCGAGTCAGACTAAAAGATCTTATGTGAGTTAAATTAACAGAAATAAATATGAGTACAGTAACTCAAGAGATGTTCGGGATTTACATCTCCTAAGGATCCGTTAAACTATTTACTATGTAGTATATTGCGCCATTATAATAGTGTCTATTTGTAAAATAAACTTACTTTTTAATAGCGTTAAGGGGTTGCCCATATAGCCCTTAACACAAATAATGCCAATAGTCTATACAGTACCGTAATACCTCCTGATCGGGAAGCTACCAGAGGATACTCCATAGGTACGACACAAATAGAAACTCGTAGTAAAGGCTCGGTATGGTAGGTGACACGGCACAACTAGGCAATGCCAGGGTAGATATACCAATTGCTATCCAGGCTGGTGGAAACGCGTAGCCGCAGTTACCGCCCACCTCAGACTAACTCCCCCAAAAATCAAAATATAGAAGTGGCCACTGAATCAATCCAAGTCAAAGTATAATATCGAAGAGGAGGGTCCGATCAGAGGAATGACCTCATTGGCCTGAGAATCGCTCCTGTTTTAGCCACCTTATGCCAACTCACGGGAGTCGGGTCCACGTATTTACCTTACAGGAAACGTCGCCACCACCTACTTCATTCTGGAATCTCCACCGCGTACACGGTTAGTCAAAGTGGTTTTCGGTATCGACAGAGAGTATGTCCATATCCGATCCCGGTATCTTTGCCAACCCATCGTTATTATAACACCGCGGTCATTTAAAATAGGTTATACTTTAAAAATCAAAATAAACATTCCATTTCATAACCATGAATACGATATCACTTCAAAACCCAAAACCATATTTTATCACTTATCCCAAATATAATTCTTTTCCAAAATCATAATGCTTTAACTTCATAACGTCTGAAAATCAATATTTTCAAAGCATAATATTTTGAAAATCATAATTTAAAACCATAACTTCTAAAAAAAACTTGAATGGTTTGGACATTCAACGGTATATGAATTAAATGGTTTTAACTTAAATGTTACTTTGTAAAGAAATAGTTCTCATGGCTTTACAAATACATTTCTTTATTAAAGTCTAAACCAAAATTTATATTATCTCTCTCAAGTTCCAAAACCACTTCAATTTAATTATATATACGTATATCCATTTTGAGTAACAATATTTCAAACTAAAATTGGATTTTATTCTTTCAACAGATCAATTGTTCTATTAATTAGTCTTGAATATTCATATAAAATCCATAAATAAATAAGAACTCCAATTTCTAGTAATAAAATATATATTTTTTTCAATTCAAATTATACTAGAATATACATTTCAATTTATCTTGGAAAAAAATCCAATTATAAATATCATATCTTAAAATTTCCAAACTTAACATTTAAACATATGATATAAATTATTAAACTCCATTTTCTTAATTTTCTTCCATTTTTAAATAAAGATTTTTATACACCTTTTAATTTCAAAATTTTCAACTTCATATGTATATATATGGAAGAATAATATTTATACAATATAAAATTTAAGATTATTATATACCGTATTCCATCCAAACCATAGAAATCACATTTAAATAGTTATATATAGACCGTGGTGCCTGTATAAAATTTTCTATCCTATGGTCAAGTGATACGGACATTTATCATTTCAATCCGCAATTTAAAAGATATAAAATTTTGCGGTTGTATATCATTTCAAACCACAATCCCGAATGAAAGGAAATATGCATGAAAATTTGCAATTTAATGATATACAATAAAACATCCATCAACATCACCCATCATCCAATCACAATCATCAAGCAATATCAATCAATAATAATTTATATTTGATAATATATATAACAGGTAATAACTGGCAATTTTATTCAGATTAAATTTAACAACTATTAATCTAACAGTTTATATTCAGTAATAATTTATATAACTGTTAACTAGCAGTTTATAGGCAAACAAATAAATTGTAACTATCAATTAATACGCAATAAATAAATTTAATTAACAGTTAAATTTAATAAATGCAATTCAACAAATATGAGTGAAATAAACATGCCAAATACTCCTAAATAAATTTCTATTCATTTCTAAAATTAATTTAACAAACATAAAAGCTTCTAGTAGTTGTGAGTAGGTTTAAACACTCACCTTTGGAATTTAAATTGAATTCAAATTCAATTTAAACCCAAAAATTTGAAAGTCTCCAAATTCATCCAAACTCATGCCAAAACGTCAGAAATTCCGATACGATCCCAGCAAAACAAACCGCGCGTGAATCCGAGCTCGTATGCAAAAGTTATGAAAATTTGAAAAATGGAAAATTCTGGTCCTGGGTCGACTTCGGGTTCGACTTCGGTGCGCCGCCTCAATTCCCCGGTGCTTGCTTGGAGTTTTCGCCAAAACGACCCGGATCGACCAGAGTCATTTTCTTCCTGACCCGAAGTTGCTCTAGGGTTTTCTTCCCTGAAACCCGAAGCGCGACCAGAAGCTGCTGCAGATCCGCAATTTTTTTTATTTTCTTTTTAAATTTGATTTTTTTTTTTTTTTTGGAATTTGGGAATTAGGTTTTTTTTTCTGCCATTAGAATGAGGAGGTGAGAAGGAGATGTATGTATAGAAAATGAAAATAAGGAGTGGCTAGGGTTTATAACCGTGCTTATATAGGTAGACTAGAGATAGCGTAGATGGATCGGATAAGTGAACGTACGAAACAACTATGGCCCAAAAAGCCCGCTATGCCTCCGGAACCGAATTTATTAAATCTATATATCCAAATAGGTATTTTAAGATATTCTGAACGCGATGGAAAAAGTTTCATGTCCAAATTTGATCGTATGAAGAAGTTATGCTGAAAACAAAATTTCCAAATTGATTTCAAATTGATTTTATTAAAATTGATTTCAAGGCGTTTCACGCCCGTACGATCAAACGACAAGTCCGATCGATACGAAACTTGAAACCCTATAATAATTCACCGATACGGATCCGATGAAACTGGTTTCGTCGAAATCCGAGTCCGTGGCCAAAATGGCTATTTTTAATATTCATTAAATAAATTAAATAAATTATAAAAATCCAATTTTTACATCTAAATTCAAAAATTGACCAAATTTTCTCCCTTTAAATTTTCTTAACTATTTACTCCAATTCTAAACAATTTAAGTGTCAATAGTTGTTCTATTCATCAATTCAAATGTAAATTCTTAACTTCAATATTAATTCCAATTTTAATAAATTCAACATTATAAGTTTGATTAAATTTATCAAATTCACTTTCTTTCTATTATTCAAGGTTATTGATGTCAATTTAATGAAACTAACATTGGCTCAATATCTATACATTAAAAATCTCAATTCTAAACTTAGATCTCAACTTATGAAATAGTTAAATAATAAATTCCATCTAAATCTACATCTTCCTACTATCTAAATATTTAGAAAAATTACTTACCACTTTTTATTTTAAATTTCTAAACTAGTAGATTTGTGTCATTTCTAGCCCTCTGGATATTTTATATTAACAAAAAGCAAATTTACATATAATTTCCATCGTCAATTATTTTAGTGAATAAATCTTCAAAGGTTACTGCAATTAATCCCCTAAATTGCAATAAATTCTAATAAATTTGACTCTATTTGATTACAACTCACAAATAAATCAATTATTCCCCAACTACAAAGTTACCGTTTCTTATATATATATCACTACAGTAATACTTCCAAATGTTCATCTTTTGTTTGCATAAATTACTGTATTCAATTGAATTGTAATATTGTTAACTTACACATAAATAAAACTTAACAACTAATAGAATAAATAACTTACAAAATTTGTTGTCATAAATATATTTTATAAGTCTACACTTAATTATTATCTTACAATACGTTTTTACGTTACTAAAAAATTTATACACTCTTCCGTTACCATATTAATAATTACTAAAGTAACGTTCATTCTTAATAACAACGTTATACTATTCAACATATAAAAGGACTCCATTCCCCAAATACATTCATTTATATTTATTCCCTTAAAGTTCTCCTTTATTGACTAGACACATTAATTTAGATTCATTTACATCGAATGCCCTTCTTAGCTATATACTCAATACATGTTAAATCTACATAATTTTTTTTTTACCCTTTTATTCAAATTCACTTATACCATCAATAACAAAATGTTTCCCTAAATTTAGATTCAATTATATACATTAGATAAATGGGTAAACTTTTGTAATTATCCCATATATGAAAATATTTTTATGCATACATTTCCACTTACTTACTATGCATTCATTTATTAAATTACTAATTGCCTTAGTCAACTTATCCCCTATTTACTACCAAATTTCAAATTTAATTATAGCTTATCAATACATAAAATTTACATAGGCAAAACAAATTTTATTACTACCTTAAGTCCATTTATTATTGACAACATTCATTAAATCTCCTTATCAACACTTATTGCATTGATTTATTCAGCGGTCACCTTTTATTTAGTTACTATCCATTTTACAATCCAATGTAAGTCTTCCACTATTTATTTTATATTAAATGAATTCCTTTCTACTTAATCTTTTTATTGATATTCACTAATTCAACCCTTATATCAGTTTCTTATATTTAACTTTAAATCAAATTGTGACAATCTACATTATCCAAATCTATTGTCATAAAATTTATTGTTACACTAAATTACAACTACTATACCAAATTTCTACATTTATTCTAAATTAGATTAGAAATTATATTAATTCAATTCATTTAATATTATTAATTTAACGGGTCGTTACAATCTCCCCCACTCAAAACTTTTCGTCCCCGAAAAGGAAAAAGAAGGGAGAAGGAAGAATAAACAGTACATCTTATTTCAAATATTAACTTATAAACAATAATTTACTGGATTAATTTCCTTTAATGAAATATACCCATTTATAATCATTACAACCTTTTATACTTAAATCATTAAAGTTTGGAAAATATTCAACAAAATTCTAAGTCCAAAATTTACGAAAATTTTTGGCAGAGTCTCCTTTGTACGGTGAGGTTCGGGAGAAAATATAATATCAAAATATACAAATATATTACATATATTATCAAAATATTATATCCCAACACGGGAAAAATAGCGCTTTAAACGTAATCCGAAAACGTACCTATTTGTCGGGCAATATACGCTTATTATTTTGGAACCAAAAGCAGTAGCAGTTGCTTCCATCACCTGTATTCACTTATATAATCTAAAAGGTTAAATATTTATTTTAAAGTGAACTATTCAAGTGGATTCAATCATTAATCAACCAAACAATTCAACAACCATCAACCTTACAAACAACATACATACACAAACAAAGCAACCATTTAATCCATCAAACAAATAGTTGTTTGGGTTCAAACTTGAAATTTGTATGAAATGAAATTAACTATCAAGTGCATCCTTTACTCAACAGTCTTAGATGGAACAAAGATAGATACTTATTCATTTAACCACTTCAAATTTCTTACCCAACAACATAAATCAAACAACACAATTCAAACCAACACCCAAATTTATTTATTATACATTTATCTCATGCTTCAATGGTTTGATTTTCTTTCTTTCATTTATGGAGTGATTTCTTTATTTCTTACAAATTTTCATTTTCCATTTATCACAAAATTCATTATATTTGTATTCCAATTTATTTACTAAAGTTTCTATCATCTATTTATACTACTTACCTTTACTTATAGTAAAATTTCCAATTTAACTTAAGTCTATACAATTAATTCTCATTAATAATAGCAAATTAATAGAATACCTTAATTACCTCAAGCTTCACTTGTAAGATTTTCCTTTACATTTTCTTACTAACATTGCAACTTTTATTATATGGTAAGTTATGTATGTTTTAAGAATGTAAGTGAAAATTCACAAGTTTCTTCTCAATTCCTTTTTATTAATTAATGGTTCAATAAATATATATTCGTTTTATAAATTTCACTTTAGTTTATACCAATAACTTCTTTCATCATTTCCAATTTCTACTTGTACAAATTCCACTTCTTATTAAACATTTCAACTTTAAATATTTGGTAAGTTATATATATGTTTTAAAGAATATACTTGAAATTTATACAAGTTTCTATCTACCTATGGTTAATTAAATGTTTCAATAATAATTATTCCTTATTTCGTAGGTTACCAATTTCAAATTTCATTTAATACCATGAATATCCTATCATAAAATCTCTTATTTCCTTCAGAGGGTGAAATTTATATATTAGCTACGTTCCAATTCACAACAGTAATTGAAACTATTAATTTATTCATTGTTCAATAAGTTTTACCTTTCTTATAAGTTACAATTTCAGCTTACCCTTTAATTTATTTAATGCTTCCTTTCAATTGTTTCAATTATAATACATTTTAATTAAACTTACCTTTACAACTTTGTAGCATCAAATTTTTATCAATAAAGATTTTCATTAATACAATTTCTAAGGTTTACAACACTTATTTCATTTTCTTATCTATTTATTACATTAAATTTTTACTTCATTTAAGGGTTCCAATTATTTATTTACTAATCTTTCGTTTCACTACAATAATTGAAACAATTTATTAATTAATTAGTGGAAAATTAAGAAATAAATACCGGGTTAAATTTCAATTTTATTTTAAAATAATAGATAATTGAGTTCTTACAACTTATATCTCAAGTTATATTTAAAACAATTAAAAATTCAATCAATTTTAAAAATAAATCTGCAGTAGAGTGTACCACAGTGGCCTTTCCCCTTCGAAACTCGAAGATGAAAGTCGATGATGCGGCCGCCATCACCGAAATTATTTTCCAGCTACAGAGAGGAAAGTACAGAATTTATTTTCTCCAAAATCTTCTTTAAAATAATTTTTCCGAATTATACTAAATAGTTATATAAGAAAATACTTATAAACCAAATCCCTATATCCCATAAATCCATTGAAAACAGATTTTCAAAATCCCGGACTTAAGTTCTAAAATCTCCAATTTGATTTATTATAATTTCAACTTAGCTTCAATTGTTATAAATATTTTTATTTCCTAACACCCAATCTATAGCAACCAGATATATATATATATCTTTATAAAAATATTTTTATATATAGAAAATATAATAGGCAAAATTATTTCATTCACCCATGTTAAAAACAAATATTATGTCAGTCTGTCCTATTAAGTGTTTAGAAATCCCTATTGATGTCATAGCGTCCCATGCATCAACCAGAATTTATAAATACAAAGCGGAACAGATTAACACAATATCAAAATCTTTATTAACACTAACAAATACGCTCTCTCATATATATACACTCAGCGACTCCCATATGGTATTACAACCCTGTTAACAAAGAGTCAAACCCCACAAAACCAAGGTTTATCGCTAAACCAAAGCTCTGGTACCAACTGTAACATCCCGCCTTTTCGCACACTTTAAACCGACACACGTGCCAGTTCAAACCATACGGAAGGGCGGATTGTTATGGGGTAAATAAGAAAAACAGAGAAGTAATAAAAACAAAACAGAATCTCACAGCGGAAGGATAAAATATAATAATAAATATACAGTTCAAAATAGTTTACAAACACTTGATTTGCTTTATACAATAAATATCAGAGTTACACATACCAATACAATCAATGCAGCGGAACAGTATGAGTGTGGTGCAATACTATAAATAATAATAATACGAATTCTTCGTCTTCGTCCTCAAAAGCTAAAGTCTTCGATCCTGAAACGCTCGGACTGACCCGAGCGAATTTGAAAAGACAAAAACACTCGAGTCAGACTAAAAGATCTTATGTGAGTTAAATTAACAGAAATAAATATGAGTAGAGTAACTCAAGAGATGTTCGGGATTTACATCTCCTAAGGATCCGTTAAACTATTTACTATGTAGTATATTGCGCCATTATAATAGTGTCTATTTATAAAATAAACTTACTTTTTAATAGCGTTAAGGGGTTACCCATATAGCCCTTAACAAAAATAATGTCAATAGTCTATACAGCACCGTAATACCTCCTGATCGGGAAGCTACCAGAGGATACTCCATAGGTACGACACAAATAGAAACTCGTAGTAAAGGCTCAGTATGGTAGGTGACACGGCACAACTAGGCAATGCCAGGGTAGATATACCAATTGCTATCCAGGCTGGTGGAAACGCGTAGCCGCAGTTACCGCCCACCTCGGACTAACTCCCCCAAAAATCAAAATATAGAAGTGGCCACTGAATCAATCCAAGTCAAAGTATAATATCGAAGAGGAGGGTCCGATCAGAGGAATGACCTCATTGGCCTGAGAATCGCTCCTGTTTTAGCCACCTTATGCCAACTCACGGGAGTCGGGTCCACGTATTTACCTTACAGGAAACGTCGCCACCACCTACTTCATTCTGGAATCTCCACCGTGTACACGGTTAGTCAAAGTGGTTTTCGGTATCGACAGAGAGTATGTCCATATCCGATCCCGGTCTCTTTGCCAACCCATCGTTATTATAACACCGCGGTCATTTAAAATAGGTTATACTTTAAAAATCAGAATAAACATTCCATTTCATAACCATGAATACAATATCACTTCAAAACCCAAAACCATATTTATCACTTATCCCAAATATAATTCTTTTCCAAAATCATAATGCTTTAACTTCATAACGTCTGAAAATCAATATTTTCAAAGCATAATATTTTGAAAATCATAATTTAAAACCATAACTTCTATAAAAAACTTGAATGGTTTGGACATTCAACGGTATATGAATTAAATGGTTTTAACTTAAATGTTACTTTGTAAAGAAATAGTTCTCATGGCTTTACGAATACATTTCTTTATTAAAGTCTAAACCAAAATTTATATTATCTCTCTCAAGTTCCAAAACCACTTCAATTTAATTATATATACGTATATCCATTTTGAGTAACAATATTTCAAACTAAAATTGGATTTTATTCTTTCAACAGATCAATTATTCTACTAATTAGTCTTGAATATTCATATAAAATCCATAAATAAATAAGAACTCCAATTTCTAGTAATAAAATATATATATTTTTCAATTCAAATTATACTAGAATATTCATTTCAATTTATCTTGGAAAAAAATCCAATTATAAATATCATATCTTAAAATTTCCAAACTTAACATTTAAACATATGATATAAATTATTAAACTCCATTTTCTTAATTTTCTTCCATTTTTAAATAAAGATTTTTATACACCTTTTAATTTCAAAATTTTCAACTTCATATGTATATATATGGAAGAATAATATTTATACAATATAAAATTTAAGATTATTATATACCGTATTCCATCCAAACCATAGAAATCACATTTAAATAGTTATATATAGACCGTGGTGCCTGTATAAAATTTTCTATCCTATGGTCAAGTGATACGGATATTTATCATTTCAATCCGCAATTTAAAAGATATAAAATTTTGCGGTTGTATATCATTTCAAACCACAATCCCGAATGAAAGGAAATATGCATGAAAATTTGCAATTTAATGATATACAATAAAACATCCATCAACATCACCCATCATCCAATCACAATCATCAAGCAATATCAATCAATAACAATTTATATTTGATAATATATATAACAGGTAATAACTGGCAATTTTATTCAGATTAAATTTAACAACTATTAATCTAACAGTTTATATTCAGTAATAATTTATATAACTGTTAACTAGCAGTTTATAGGCAAACAAATAAATTGTAACTATCAATTAATACGCAATAAATAAATTTAATTAACAGTTAAATTTAATAAATGCAATTCAACAAATATGAGTGAAATAAACATGCCAAATACTCCTAAATAAATTTCTATTCATTTCTAAAATTAATTTAACAAACATAAAAGCTTCTAGTAGTTGTGAGTAGGTTTAAACACTCACCTTTGGAATTTAAATTGAATTCAAATTCAATTTAAACCCAAAAATTTGACAGTCTCCAAATTCATCCAAACTCATGCCAAAACGTCAGAAATTCCGATACGATCCCAGCAAAACAAACCGCGCGTGAATCCGAGCTCGTATGCAAAAGTTATGAAAATTTGAAAAATGGAAAATTCTGGTCCTGGGTCGACTTCGGGTTCGACTTCGGTGCGCCGCCTCAATTCCCCGGTGCTTGCTTGGAGTTTTCGCCAAAACGACCCGGATCGACCAGAATCATTTTCTTCCTGACCCGAAGTTGCTCTAGGGTTTTCTTCCCTGAAACCCGAAGCGCGACCAGAAGCTGCTGCAGATCCGCAATTTTTTTCTTTTTTTTTTTAAATTTGATTTTTTTTTTTTTTGGAATTTGGGAATTAGGTTTTTTTTTCTGCCATTAGAATGAGGAGGTGAGAAGGAGATGTATGTATAGAAAATGAAAATAAGGAGTGGCTAGGGTTTATAACCGTGCTTATATAGGTAGACTAGAGATAGCGTAGATGGATCGGATAAGTGAACGTACGAAACAACTATGGCCCAAAAAGCCCGCTATGCCTCCGGAACCGAATTTATTAAATCTATATATCCAAATAGGTATTTTAAGATATTCTGAACGCGATGGAAAAAGTTTCACATCCAAATTTGATCGTATGAAGAAGTTATGCTGAAAACAAAATTTCCAAATTGATTTCAAATTGATTTTATTAAAATTGATTTCAAGGCGTTTCACGCCCGTACGATCAAACGACAAGTCCGATCGATACGAAACTTGAAATCCTATAATAATTCACCGATACGGATCCGATGAAACTGGTTTCGTCGAAATCCGAGTCCGTGGCCAAAATGACTATTTTTAATATTCATTAAATAAATTAAATAAATTATAAAAATCCAATTTTTACATCTAAATTCAAAAATTGACCAAATTTTCTCCCTTTAAATTTTCTTAACTATTTACTCCAATACTAAACAATTTAAGTGTCAATAGTTGTTCTATTCATCAATTCAAATGTAAATTCTTAACTTCAATATTAATTCCAATTTTAATAAATTCAACATTATAAGTTTGATTAAATTTATCAAATTCACTTTCTTTCTATTATTCAAGGTTATTGATGTCAATTTAATGAAACTAACATTGGCTCAATATCTATACATTAAAAATCTCAATTCTAAACTTAGATCTCAACTTATGAAATAGTTAAATAATAAATTCCATCTAAATCTACATCTTCCTACTATCTAAATATTTAGAAAAATTACTTACCACTTTTTATTTTAAATTTCTAAACTAGTAGATTTGTGTCATTTCTAGCCCTCTGGATATTTTATATTAACAAAAAGCAAATTTACATATAATTTCCATCGTCAATTATTTTAGTGAATAAATCTTCAAAGGTTACTGCAATTAATCCCCTAAATTGCAATAAATTCTAATAAATTTGACTCTATTTGATTACAACTCACAAATAAATCAATTATTCCCCAACTACAAAGTTACCGTTTCTTATATATATATCACTACAGTAATACTTCCAAATGTTCATCTTTTGTTAGCATAAATTACTGTATTCAATTGAATTGTAATATTGTTAACTTACACATAAATAAAACTTAACAACTAATAGAATAAATAACTTACAAAATTTGTTGTCATAAATATATTTTATAAGTCTACACTTAATTATTATCTTACAATACGTTTTTACGTTCCTAAAAAATTTATACACTCTTCCGTTACCATATTAATAATTACTAAAGTAACGTTCATTCTTAATAACAACGTTATACTATTCAACATATAAAAGGACTCCATTCCCCAAATACATTCATTTATATTTATTCCCTTAAAGTTCTCCTTTATTGACTAGACACATTAATTTAGATTCATTTACATCGAATGCCCTTCTTAGCTATATACTCAATACATGTTAAATCTACATAATTTTTTTTTTACCCTTTTATTCAAATTCACTTATACCATCAATAACAAAATGTTGCCCTAAATTTAGATTCAATTATATACATTAGATAAATGGGTAAACTTTTGTAATTATCCCATATATGAAAATATTTTTATGCATATATTTCCACTTACTTACTATGCATTCATTTATTAAATTACTAATTGCCTTAGTCAACTTATCCCCTATTTACTACCAAATTTCAAATTTAATTATAGCTTATCAATACATAAAATTTACATAGGCAAAACAAATTTTATTACTATCTTAAGTCCATTTATTATTGACAACATTCATTAAATCTCCTTATCAACACTTATTGCATTGATTTATTCAGCGGTCACCTTTTATTTAGTTACTATCCATTTTACAATCCAATGTAAGTCTTCCACTATTTATTTTATATTAAATGAATTCCATTCTACTTAATCTTTTTATTGATATTCACTAATTCAACCCTTATATCAGTTTCTTATATTTAACTTTAAATCAAATTGTGACAATCTACATTATCCAAATCTATTGTCATAAAATTTATTGTTACACTAAATTACAACTACTATACCAAATTTCTACATTTATTCTAAATTAGATTAGAAATTATATTAATTCAATTCATTTAATATTATTAATTTAACGGGTCGTTACATCCTTTATGCTCTCGCCTTTGTCCATCACAAAGTTCTCATATTCATTGCTGAACAGGGCTAGACGAGACTCCTTGACTTGAGAAGTTCCTTCATGTGTCACCTCCAAGGTATGCCAAATTTCCTGTGCAGTTTTACACTGAGAAATTCTATTAAATCCAGTTTTATCAAGAGCACAGATCAAAGCATTCATGGCTTTAGCATTTGTAGTTTTAAATTTCTTATCGTTAGCATCTGACGCAGCGAAAATAACGGATTGACAACAAAATGAAGATTTCATGTCAAACTAATCGAAACGATTAGGTGAATCAATATGAATCGATGGGTTTATGGAATACCGAATGCCCAAATTCGTTGATCTTCAAAAGATACCAAATTCTAGCTATCTTCGACACGTTGATCGCACACGATACCGTGAGAGAAGATCTACAATTCTTCGAACATTGTTCAAGCGCACTTGATACTGTGAATTGGCTTCAACAATCATTGATTCGAGCGCACTCGAATAACCGAAAGTGGAGATAGGAGATCACACTCAACTACCAATTTCAAAGAGGCATAAAGCACTCAAACAAAGTTTCATTCAAAATCAACAACCCTCAAAGTTACAACGCACCCCCCTATTTATAGCATTTACAACACCAGAGCCTTAGGTTGTCAGGCGACCTACGACTTAACCAAGGTCGTTAGCGACCTAACTACTTACAACACAACACTGGTACGCGACTTACAGTAGTCCACGACCTAACAACACGCGTCTCAACGACATGACACTTGGCCGACCTACGACCTTCAATTCAAACAACCTAAGTAACACACACGAGTTAACAAACACAATGACTCACATGCGACTTACGACCTAACTAGGTCGTTACAACATCACACTATACAACATAAGCGACTCAACATTGGCCAACACCGACCTAACACAAACAGCGACTTACACTAGGTCGTTAACGACCTATATTACAAACGACTTACGACCTATACAACACGACCCAAGACTCACGACTTAACATGGCCGCGACCTATAGAAGCGGCAACATGGATTCTTCAACATCTAGCGACCTAATATCTGAGCGACTTAAGATTTTAGTCGTGGATTGGTAGCTCGAAGCTTCGTTAGGTCGTAGCTTGATAGTCGACTTAAGGGACTGAGCGTTGGAGTGTTTAACATGTTAACTCGTTCGAATGTATTCATGCCTAGCTCGTTAACTCACGAGCGACCTTTGCTAGGTCGTGAGCGACCTAAAATTTCCGAGCGACCTAAAACCGTGGCCTCCTCCAGACGACCTAAAAGGCTTGAACAATTCAACTTCCTTGAGTCTATATATCGCACTGCTTTGTCTTTAGGCTGGGCTGCATCAGCATCCCCTGGTTGGAGAAAATTCGTCCTCGAATTTAAAAGTTCTTCCCCATCGGTCTGTTCATCCCCATAATAAGGTATAAAATGTTTAACATTAAACACATCAGAAGTATACACAACCTCCGGCAGCTTCAACCTGTAAGCGTTTTCATTGATCCGTTTCACAATCTCTACAGGACCAATCTTTCGAGCTTTAAGTTTATTATATGTTCCCACTGGAAAACGATCCTTTGTTAGTACAGCATATACTAAATCTCCTTTGTTAAATTCTACACTTCGTCGCTTCAGATCTGTAGATCGTTTATACTTCTCATTTGTCTTCTCTAATCGTTTCTGAACGATTTCATGGCATTCCGTCAATCCATCAACAAAATCAGCAGCTCGTTTAACTATCCCCTTTGGTTGCGGCACTATCGTTAAATCCAACGGCCCTTTTGGTAAGCTTGAATATACAATCTGAAAGCCGTACTACGGTTGATAGCATGATTATGAGCAAACTCCGCTTGACATAACTTCACATCCCAACTCTTCAGATTATCCTTCACAAGACACCGTAATAAATTTCCCAACGATCTGTTCACCACCTCCGTCTATCCATCAGTTTGCGGATGATACGCACTACTAAAATTCAGCTTCGTTCCCACCATATTCCACAAACTTAGCCAAAAATGACTCAGAAATCTGGTATCCCTGTTTGAAACAATAGATTCTGGTAAACCATGCAAGCGATAGATCTCTCTAAAGAACAACTGTGCCACATGAACTGCATCTACCGTCTTCTTACAAGCAACAAAATGTACCATCTTCGAGAAACGATCCACCACAACATATATCGAGTCATTTCCCCTTTGAGCCCTCGGAAAACCCAACACGAAATCCATGCTAATGTCCACCCATGGTTTTGCAGGAATAGGTAATGGCATATACAAACCCGCATTTGCCGCTGTCCCTTTCGAAATTTGACAAACATGACATCTCTCCACAAATCTTCCAACTTCCCGCTTCATCGACGGCCAAAAATAAGATTGAGAAATCAAATGCAATGTGCGATCTCGTCCTACATGTCCTTCTTCATGCAACTCCTTGATAATCTTCATTCTCAAGCTGCCATCTGGTATGCATAATCGATTTCCCTTGAATAAAAATTCGTTTACCAACATAAACTCATCAGTTCTCCCATCCTTAACTTTCTCAACAAACTTTGCAAAGTAAGGATCCTCTGCAACCAATTCTGGCAATAGTTCAAATCCTGTTACTTCAATTTTCAAGTTGTCAACAAGTGATTCCTCCTGCTCAAAGCATCAGCCACACGATTCGTCGCCCCTGATTTGTGCTTCACAACAAAAGTAAACTACTGTAGATACGCGACCCATGAAGCGTGCCTAGCTGAAATTTTGTCCTGCCCTTGCAAATGCTTCAAAGCTTCATGATCCGTATAGAGAACAAACTCCTTCTGAAACAGATAATGTCTCCAATGCTTAACAGCTTGAACTATTGCGTAAAATTCCATGTCATAAGTGTTATATCTCAATTTAACTCCAGACAATTTCTCACTGAAATAAGCAACTGGTCTTCCCTTTTGACTCAATACTCCTTCAACCCCAACCTTCGATGCATCAGTATGTAATTCAAACAACAACTGAAAATCCGGTAAAACTAGAATTGGTGCTGACGTCAATAGTGTCTTGATCTTCTCAAAAGCAACCCCTGCTTCTTCTGACCATGTGAACTTCTTTCCTTTCATGCAATCGGTTATAGGTGCCATCACACTGCTAAAATGTGGAATAAATCTTCGGTAAAATGAAACCAACCCATGAAAACTCCTCACTTCAGTAATGGTCTTTGGCTGTGGCCAACTCTTGACGGCTTCCACTTTGCTTTCATCCACTTGAATGCCTTCTTTCGACAGAACATAACCCAGAAACAAAACACTGTGTGTCATGAACACACACTTCTTTGCTGCGGCATAGAATTGCTGTTGTCGTAGAATCAATAGTACTTCTCGCAAATGTTGGATGTGCTCTTCCGTACTCCTACTATAAATCAAAATATCATCAAAGTAAACAACCACAAATTTCCCAATGAATGGTCTAAAAATCTGGTTCATCACTCTCATAAAAGTACTAGGAGCGTTTGATAAACCAAATGGCATAACCAACCATTCGTATAAACCCTCCCTGGTTTTAAAAGCAATCTTCTACTCATCTCCCGGTCTAATACGAATTTGATGGTATCCACTCTTCAAGTCAATCTTTGAAAACACAACAGCCCCATTCAGCTGATCAATCAAATCATCAAACCTCGGCATAGGAAATCTGTATCTCACAGTGATCTTGTTTAAAGCCCGACTGTCCGTACACATCCTCAACGAACCATCCTTCTTCGGTACCAATAAAGCTGGCACTGCACAAGGACTCAAGCTCTCCTGAACACGTCCTTGTTCTAACAATTCTTCCACCTGCCTTCTGAGTTCTTCATGCTCCTTAGGACTCATCCTATAATGTGGCCTGTGAGGTAATACTGATCCTGGCACAAGATCAATCTGATGTTGAATGTCCCTTAACGGTGGTAACTGCTTCGGCAATTCTTCTGGAAACACATCTCTGAATTCTTCCACTACTGGCTTTACCTCTTTTGGAACTTCAACAGATTCACTAGCCTCATGTCCAATCAACAAAAACATCTCTGGACTCTCCTCTACTTCTTCAACAAATTCCTTCAAAGTCAACAAAGTTTTAAGCTCCTCAATCTCTTCTGACTTGCTCTCTCCCTGCTGTCTCTTCTTTGGAACTAAAATAATCTTAACGCCTTCAAACATAAAACTGCAGCTATTGGTTCGACCGTCATGCTGCACTGCTCGATCATACTGCCACGGTCTTCCCAAAAGCAAATGACAAACATCCATATCAACTACATCATACCAGATCTCGTCTTTATATTTCTTTCCAATAGAAAATGGAACTCGAACTCGCCTGTCCACCTTCACCTCTCTTCCTTTTCTTAGCCACGCTAACTTGTAAGGATTAGGATGTTTCTCCGTTTTCAACTTCAACTTTCTCACAGCTTCAGTAGAAATAATATTGTCACAACTTCCTGCGTCAATCACAAATTTAAAAACCTTCCCCAGAATAGTGCACGTTGACTGAAAGATGTTACTCCTCAACCAACTAGCCTCTTCTTCATGCTTCGGTGTTAAACAAGTCATCCTCATCATTAGATTACATCCTTCATCTCCTGACGCAACATCCTGTTCATCCTCCTCAACTGGACTAGAATAACCTTCACGAACATCCTCACCTTCAACTTCAGCAATCATAGTTCGTTTCTTCGGCTTCGGACATTCATTACTCTTGTGACCCACTTCCTGGAAATTATAACATTTGAAACTGTTGTTGACCTTCGTCTTCGCAACTTAATTCACAACTGGTCTACTGACAGTTTTAGAAACATTGGAACTCCCACTAGCACTCTTCACTTGATTGTTGGAATTTGGAAACACACCACCTCCTCGTCTTCCCTGCTTCTCCCAAGCCAACGCTTTCTGATGTGCTTCTGCTACACATCTAGGATCAAACATATTCACCATATCTTGAATCTGCATCCTCAACCCTCCAACAAACCTAGCAGTCAACTGTTCCTCTGTCTCCATAATGTCATTTTGAGCAATTAGTTGATAAAACTCGTCAGCATATTCATTAACAGTCTTTGTTCCTTGCCTCAGACTCTGCAACCTCTGATACATGAGTGATTGATAATTGTAATGTAAAAATGTAGATTTCATCAGTTTCTTCATATTCTCCCATGATTCAATCTTCGAATTCCCCATCCGTTCTCGTGTAAGTTTGGTTTACTGCCACCACGCCATAGCTCTACCCCTCAACCTAATAGAAACCAACTTCACTCGACGATTCTCCGAAACTTCTTTGAAATCAAAGATCTCTTCAACATTAGACAACCAATCCAAAAATTCTTCTGCTACCATTCCACCCTTGAATTCTGGAATTTCCATCTTCATACCCGACTCCCAACGTCGATCATCTTCAACATCCCGATATCCATTTCATACTTGGTCTCGATCTCGATAATGAATGCTAGCTCTATCACCATCTTCAACATAATCAAATGTACGTCTATGTCGATCTCGACCATCAACATCCCTTCGATCACGCATGTCTCTTCTACTATGTCTCTCTTCATCTCGATATGGCTCATCTTCAAACTCACGTGGAGTTCTTCTCTCTTCATGTCTATATTCATGGTGATATCTTCTCGATGAAATTGACGTTTCTCTTCTTTCTCTAAAGGATTGTGGCGACACCCTCCTCGCTTCCGTAACCGATGGCGAAACTCTGTTTCCTCCATGGTTCGAGATTGGCGACCTTCTTCTTTGACCTTCATTCATGTCAATCATCAGTTTCTCTAACTTTCCAATGCCTTCATCAAATTTTCCATTGATACGTTGTTCCATTTGCTCGGCTTCTTCTCTTCTATACAACGCTTCAACATTCTGATGGCGGTTAGCTCTCCTCGGCGACAAGGTTGAATCAAACACAAATACTTCAACAATTCAAACTTCAACTCTCGGCTTACACACTTCAAACTCCTTGGCTCCAAGACTCGGCTAGCTATGATTGGCTAAATCCCGGCTCCGATACTAAACCGACGCAGCGAAAATAACGGATTGAAACGAAATGAAGATTTCGTGTCAAACTAATCAAAACGATTAGGTGAATCAATATGAATCGATGGGTTTATGGAATACCAAATGCCCAAATTCGTTGATCTTCAAAAGATACCGAATTCTAGCTATCTTCGACACGTTGATCGCGCACGATACCGTGAGAGAAAATCTACAATTCTTCGAACGTTGTTTAAGCTCACTTGATACCGTGAATTGGCTTCAACAATCGTTGATTCGAGCGAACTCGAATAACCAAAAGTGGAGATAGGAGATCACACTCAACTACCAATTTCAAAGAGACACAAAGCACTCAAACAAAGTTTCATTCAAAATCAACAACCCTCAAAGTTACAACGCACCCCCTATTTATAACATTTACAACACCAGACCCTTAGGTCGTCAGGCGACCAACGACTTAACCAAGGTCGTTAGCGACCTAACTACTTACAACACAACACTGGTACGCGACTTACAGTAGTCCGCGACCGAACAACACGCGACTCAACGACATAACACTTGGCTGACCTACGACCTTCAATTCAAACGACCTAAGTAACACACATGAGTTAACAAACACAATGACTCACACGTGACTTACGACCTAACTAGGTCGTTACAACATCACACTATACAGCATAAGCGACTCAACATTGGCCAACACCGACCTAACACAAACAGCGACTTACACTAGGTCGTTAACGACCTATATTACAAACGACTTACGACCTATACAACACGACCTAAAACTCACGACTTAACATGGCCGCGACCTAAAGAAGCGGCAACATGGATTCTTCAACGTCTGGCAACCTAATATCTAAGCGACTTAAGATTTTAGGTTGTGGATTGGTAGCTCGAAGCTTCGTTAGGTCGTAGCTTGATAGTCGACTTAAGGGACTGAGCGTTGGAGTGTTTAACTTGTTAACTCGTTCGAATGTCTTCATGCCTAGCTCGTTAACTCACGAGCGACCTTTGCTAGGTCGTGAGCGACCTAAAATTTCCGAGCGACCTAAAACCGTGGCCTCCTCCAGACGACCTAAGAGGCTTGAACAATTCAACTTCCTTGAGTCTGTATATCGCACTGCTTTGTCTTTAGGCTAGGCTGCATCAGCATCCCACCTATCCTTAGGTTTAGGAATCTCAGTATCACCAACAGTTATAGTGGGAGATTTATAGCCAGTTTCAATAATGTCCCAAACATCATAATCAACAGAACTAAGATAAATACCCATCCTAATTTTCCAATAAGCATAATCATTCCCATTAAACATGGGTGGCCTAGCAATAGATTGCCCCTCAGAAAAAGCATTATTTGGTGGATTCATGGCTCTAGAGTAAAAGAAAAATACCGTGCTCTGATACCACTTGTAGGATCTAGATTAACCCTAGAGGGGGGTGAATAGGGTTATAGCAAATTTTCTCGAATTAAACGCAAAACAAACTGCAGAAAATAAATATGCTGAAAAGTAAATCACATACAAAATTTACCCAGCTTCGGCAACCCCTTCCTACTGTTGTATTCCCAGATTTCTATTAGAATTAAACAGTCTCCCGTTTACAAACAGTCTAACAGACTCGCAAACCCTGCTACCGCCTACGGAGTTTTGCAAACTCACAAACCCTGCTTACTGAACTAATCCTAACTAGACAATCTGACACAAGCTAAATCCTAGGTGGTGATTTACCAAGAATTGATTTGAAAAGTACAGACTTCAAAAATAGAAATAAGAGCAAAAATAAATAATAAACTTGAGTTACAAATTTTTGCCCTTAAACAACACAACCCGACCCAAAAGGAAACTAACACGGCCACTTCCCTCTTGATGCACTTTAGGGTTCAGTAAATGGCGGCTTTCGTTCCTCTTTGCAGCTGAAATTAAAGCTTCAGATAATTCGATGATGCCGATTGATTTTTTTGCTCTGTCGATTGATTTTGCTCCTCTAATGGTCGGCTGCTTGCCTCGAGATGATTGATTGCGAATCTACTTTGGTACGTTGTTCGTTCCTTTTTCTTTTCAGGATTCGATTACTTGAATTTTCGATTGTTCTTTTTGCACACCCGCCAATGATGATTTTGGGTGTATATATATATGGATTTTGAGACCCTTGAATTCGTTCGTATTCATTTACTTGACTTCATCACTTTCCTTTCTCGGTTGCTTGATAATATATTGATGGTTGTGATATTTGCGACTTAGTCAAATACATATATTTTTTACTTGATTCACACAGTTTTGATTTCGAAGCGTTCGATCTTTCCTTAATCGATACGGCAGAAACTTTCCAGTTTTATTTGGATTTGACTTTTGACTTTTTCCATTTTTATACTGCGTTGATTTCTGACTTAATTAAAATTCGATATTGATTTGTAAATTCAACTTCATTTTTCTGATGCTTTGACTTTGGACTTGTCTCCTGATCTTTGTTACATTGTTTCTCGGCATTGAATGTGTGATGTTTGACTATGGCTCCATGAATTTCCCTGACTTGACTCCAGTATGCTTCCTTGCTTGACTTGATGCCTTGAATTTGAGACGTTTGATTACCACTGGCTTTGACTTGGTTACACAGCTATGTACTTGTCAGTCTCGTATTTCTCGATGAACTTAGGTAGTTTTCATTTGACCTGTTCTCTGTAGCATATACATGTTTACTTTGTAGACCTGAGCCTTGTGTTCTTCATACCATGTGTACATGCTTCATTTGATCTGTTCTCTGTAAGCTCGAGTTTGCATGTTATTGTGGTTCATGTATGTTGAGCTCTGGTCTCTGTTGCATGCATTGCTGTTGTAGATGTTGATGTTGTACAATGTTCGACCTAGCAAAATTGTGCTTCATGTGTGCTTTGTTTAGTTTCTGGATTTCATCATACTTCTGATGCATTCACTTCATATTTTCATTGCATTCATATTGCCTCGAGCTTGTACTGTTTGGTTCATCTTCTCTGGTTGGTTTAACCTGAACTTCACTTGAGCATTGATACTATTGACTTGAGTGACTTTGATCATCATGTAGCTCACTGTCTTTGTACCAGTGCATATATGTTTACTGTTCTGTATTCATTTAGTCATTTTTCCATTCTTTTGGTTGTCTGCACTATGATATCTTGTAGCCTGGTCTGGTGTACCTTGTTTGCTGTGACATTGTAGTTTGCATTATTTCTACTACCTGTACTGTCTGGTTGAAGTTCTGATCATTTGTATACATACATTCATGTATGTATATATGTGTATGTCTGCACTCATCTTTTCTGCTGAAGGAGTCTTGTTGCTAGTTTGAATCACCTGTTTGTTATTTGAACTTGATGTTGTTTCTCGACATTGCATACTACTATTGAGTTGTTTTGGAATTGAACTTGATGTTGTGTAGACTGATACTCCTCTCTGATTTTGCTTTGGTCATGGCACTGTAGTTGTATACTTGGGCTTCACTGAGTTTTTTCATTGCCTTGTATTGTTCAGTAGAGTTGACTTGGATTGATCTCTGGTTTGAGCCATGACTTGATTCACTTTTTGGATAGAGTTGCTTCACCTGTGTATGTTTACATTTTCTTTGTAGAAGCTTGGTCTGTCATTTGGTCTGCATACATAAGCTTTTATGCTGTTTCATTTATAATCTGCCATGCTTCAGTTTTATTGTGCCTTGTGTTGAACCCAGTTTTAAAAACACGGGTTTGACCTTGTGCACACCTGTCCCTGTAGCATTATCAAGTGTATATATCTATGTGCACGACTTTGTGGCATGTACAGTGATACACTGTGCTTGTCACACTGTTCGTGTGCGATGAATTCAAATGTGAATGATGACGAACAACCCAAATAACCGAGGCAAATAATATTTTCAAAATCCATATTTTATTTTATATTGCAAAAATATTTCTTTTTCAATTTTACTGCATTAGTGAATATTTTTGCAGATTGCTCAGATGCCGGATTCTAAGTGGAATGAAGTTGAAGATAAACTACGAGTGTGAGTGATATGTAGTGAGGAATTTATGTAAATTGAATTGTGATGTAATTAGAATCAAAATTGTATATGTACAGTGAGAGCTTGAATTTGTACTATTCAAAATTGTAATAAATATTTGTTTGAATAAAATTTCTGTTTGAATTCAAATTCTGTGTAATTTATTTTATTCAACAAATATTTATTTAATCTATGAAAAATAAAATAGTACATTAACAAATACATTTAAATGAATATATATATGTTTATTATCATCAAACAAAAATCATATAAGCGCATATTCAACATACTGCACACGCATATCACCCCTTGGAGCACTATTTTCTTAGATCTTGGGGCGATATTTGATTTTTGGTGTGTGAATTCCTTGCCTTTGGATGCAATTTTGTCGATCCAAGTAGTAATGTGCGGCTTATGAAATGAGCACAGTGAGGGCAAGGCTTACGGGGTTATACTTTTGTGAACCATGAAGCGATGTACGGCTTACGAGATGCACGACAAAGGTAATTATGCTTGCTTGGATGTGATTCCACAATCCAAGAGGTGGTGCACGGCTTTTATTTAGGCTTCCCTGTGTCGTCGGAGCAGCACCGGTTCTTGGAAGGCGCGGATCGGGTTCCATCGATCCACCAGTTAGAGTCGATTAGCTTTCGTCTTCTCGACGGGTAGGTGAGGCATACTTGAGAATGATTCTACTATCTTCAGCAGTGGTTGAATGGTTTTTGAGTCGATTTGACCCCGTCGACTCGGCAGGTTACTTTTGTGAACAAGGTTTTTTTGATTCAAAAAGCAAAGCTTTTTGATTAGTAAAAGTTGGGCAAGTTCTGCCTATTTACAATGCCTTTAGTACTCCAGCATGGCTTCTTTTTTGGAAATAGAAAATACATAAGATATATATATAAAGTAATGGCGCAACAATTCGTTGTTCCATGCTCGGGAATTTGGACTCCGTCAATGGTTGTCAACTTGAATGTTCCATCCCATAGCTTTTGACTGATCACACATGACCCTTCTCAGTTTGGTCCAAGTTCTCCCGGTACAGGGTAAACCCATTTGAGGATGAGCCTCCCACTTCAAAAGTACAGTTACGAGCTTTGGAGCTAAACCACCATGTGATCCTCTTCTGCTAAGCAGTGGTTCTTAATTCGGCTTCTTCCCTCTTTTCATCGACAATATCGAGTGACTCGAGCAGGAGCTACTTGTTTTGCCTTTGGTTGGATTTCTAGTTCGATTGGGATCATTGCTTCTAAACCATATGTCAGGACGAAAGGACAATGCCCGGTTGCAAATTTGTGCATTGTCCTGTAAGCCCATAGTGCGAATGGAAGTTCATCAACCCAATTTCCTTTAGCTTTAGTTAGCCGCTTTTGATAGTAGACTCGATGAATTTGTTCACTTCTTCCACTTGCCCATTTGCCTGCAGGTATGCGGCAGCGGAAAAGCTTTTTCAATTCGAAAGCATTTGCAATAGTCTTTGGACTTGGCGCTTTTGAATTGAGTCCAATTGTCCGTGATGATATTTTATGGCATGATAAAGTTGCAAACAATGTTTTTAACATTAAAATTAATAACTTTCTTTATGGTAATGGTGGCCAGCGGTTCCGCTTTGGCCCATTTGGTGAAATATTCAACAACAACGATAGCATATTTGGCTCCTCCTTTGGCCATCAATAGTACACCAATTAAATCGATTCCCCAGATTACGAATGACCATAGGCTGACCATTTGTGTTAGCTCTATTGAAGAAGTTCTTTTGATCTTGCTGAATCTTTGGCAATAATCACATCGTCTAGCATAATCCACTACGTCATGATTTATAGTTGGCCAAAAATATCTGTATCGGATAAATTTCTTTGCAATGTTATGAACTCCAACGTGATCTCCATAGTCGCCTTCATGAACTTTCCTGAGGATCGTTCGAGCTTTGTGGTCGGTCACACACTTGAGCAATGGGGTAAAGAATCCTCTTTGGTGGAGTATCTCATCCTGTATTACGAATCGTTGTGCATTTCGAAGAAGTTTTTCTGTCGATTCATATCTACGGGGAGAGTCCCTGTGAGCAGGTAATCCTTGATTGGTGTTATCCATGTTTCTATTTCTTCGATTGTTTCAAAAATCCAATCAAATTCTATCTCGCCTTCGCTTATTGTGGTTTTTGTCTTAAATGGAACTAAATGACTGGGCTTCATCAGAATTGGCTAGTTTCGCTAGGTAGTCTGCCTTCGTGTTCTATTCCCTCATAATATGGGTTATGGTATAATATTCGATGTCACTCAACAACTCTTGCTCTTTAGATAAATACAAGGCAACATTCTCTCCTTGGGCTTCATATTCTCCTTTTACATAACAAACAACTAGTTGAGAATCACTACAAATATGAACAAATTTTATTCTGAACTCCTTCACGACTTTTAGTCCAACTATAAGTGCTTCATATTCCGCTTCATTATTTGTTGTAGGGAGTTCCAAGCATAGGGCATAGCAAATGAATTGTCCTTTAGGTGTTTCAAGCATGACTCCTACCCCGAGCAGAAGTTGTTAGATGCTCCATCAACGAACAGCTTCCAGCACGTCTCTAATTCCGAATAATTTCTTCTTCGTCGTCTCGCATGGTGAACTCGATGATGAAATCTGCTAGTGCCTGCGCGTTGATCGCCCTTCGAGGGTGAGAGGTGATTTCATATTGCCTCAATGCAATGTTCCATTTACTAAGATGTTTATAGCTTTTTGGGCGGAACAACACTTGCTTCTAAGGTTGATCTATTAGTACTCTGATCGAACGTGCTTGGAAATATTGTCGTTACTATCTAGAGGAGATTGGGAGGCAATATGCGAATTTTTCCAATTTTGGACAATTTCTTTCGGCTCCAATGAACCGTTTACTGATGTAGTATCCAGGTCACTGGATCCTAATTTCTTCGTGCATAAGCGTGGCAATTAATGCATGTGGTGAAACTGCTAATTAGATAAACAACTCCTCGCCGTCTACCGGTTTGGATAGGGTTGACGAAATTTCCATATGCTGCAACAGCTCCTCGAAGGCGGTCTGAAAAGCTTCGTTCCACTCGAAGTTCTTCTTCCCCTTCTCTAATGCGTCAAAGAATGACATACATTTATCAATTGCTTTTAGGATAAACCAGCTTAACGCCACGACTTTTCCGTTCAAGCTTTGTAACTCCCTCTTGTTCCTTGGGACCTTGTCTTCATGTAAAGCTGTGATTTGTTTGGGAATCGCTTCAATGTCTCTGGCACTTACAATGAATCCCTAGAACTTTCCAAAGGTTACCCTATAGTGACATGTGAGTGGACTGGTTCCATTCTATATTTGTGAAGTATTTCAAACATCTCGACGAGATTATTCAAGTGATTTGCAGCTACACATGATTCAACCAACATGTCATCTACGGAGACTTCCATGGTTTTCTCGATCTGATGTTTGATCATGGCATTCACTAGTCGTTGGTAGGTTGCCGTAGCATTCTTTAAGCAGAACGAAATTACTCTATAGTAGTATAATCCCAAATCAGTGATGAAACTTATGTTTTCCTTATCAGGTTCATGCATCAAGATCAGGTTGTACCCCATAGGCATCCATAAATGATAGTTATTCATATCCAGCTGTCCCGTCCACAAGCTGATCAATTCTGTGCAGAGGGAAGTTGCCTTTCGAGTAAGCTTTTTTAGATCTGAGTAGTCAATACAAGTTCACCATTTCCCATTGGACTTCTTGACCAAGACGGGGTTAGATACTCATTCGGGGTAGGTTGCATTGTGGATAAAACCATTTTCCATCAGCTTGTCTACTTCTTCACTCAGCACTTTGGACCATTCGGGTCCTAAGCTGCAACTCTTTTGTTTTACTGGTATATACTTTGGATCAATGTTGAGTGCGTGGCATGCGATCTCCAGTGACAGCCCCCACATATCAAATGCGTTCAAGCAATTATATCCAAGTTGGCATAAAGAAATTTAATGAGTTTCAGTGGCATCTTATTTTCAAGATGTGATCTAATTTTCAAGACCTATGTTGGGTCATCCATATTCAAGGGGACAGACACCGAAATTCTGTCGGTGCTGCCCGATCCTCCCCTAAATTCTTTTTACTAGGGTCTAAATCCTAGTTGAATCGGCTATGGTCCCCAAGCCAGGTGGCTCTATGGTTGCAATTTAGCAGGTTCACGAATGTGGGGAGTTCACCCCACATCCTTTCCCTTTTCATTTTCTTTAGATCAACATAGTTTAGTGATATAACATTCCCTAGCAGCACTTTGGTCACCTTTGATTACGCCAACTCCATTCTTTGTTAGAAACTTCGTGGTTAGACACCATTGAGCTAAAGCGATCCTGAAATTTGCTAAGGCGGGTCGTCCCAGGGAAGCATTGTAGGCGGATATTTGTCTACAATCACAATGGTCTAGATGATGATGACCCTTCGGCCACCCTCTCCAAATTCTACGGGCAAATCAATTGTTCCAACCAGTTGCTTATGTTCATTGGTGAATCCATGGATCTTTGTTCGACAAGTAGATAAATCTTTCATGCCGATCTTCATTTGATCAAAAGTGCGTTTAAAAAGGATGTTCACGGAACTACCACTGTCTACCAATACCAGTCGGACCATTGCTGATTCAATTCCTACTGTCACGAGCATAGGATCGAGGGTCGTAGCCTCTATTCCTACAGTGTCTCGACTCTAAAATATTATATCATCGTTCAAGGTTCTCTGTTGCTTCGCAGGAGCTCCATCTTTGATCATGAACTATGAATCTTTTGGCGCTTGTTTTAATGGTCTTATATATCGCTCCATTTCTCCCTAATTCTTCTACGTGGGATGAGTTCCCGCAGATATGATTCCCATGACGAGTCTATGATCGGTCCGTCTGGACACCTCTTTGCTAGTTCCAACTTGGCTTCCTCGATCTTTAGAAGCTTGGGGTGCTGTAGGTTGGTCAGGATTTTGCGATTTCCTTATATATTGTTGGAGCTTGTTCTCCCGAATCAGTTCTTCAATCAAGTTCTTCAGGTGGCGACTCTCATTCATGTTTTTACCATGTGTTTCATGGAAGAGACAATACTTACCGGAGCGCTTCTGCTACTCAGTTGCTTCCTTTTTCGGTGGTTTCTCGTACTCTTCCATCCCCTGCGTTGCAAGATAGGTTTTCTCTAGAATGTCATTGAGCTGAGTGTATTCTTCGGGCCTCAAACCTTCAAGTCACTTGTTACTTCCATTTTTCTTGTTGGAAGTATGGTTCTTCCTTTTCTGATTTCCATCCTTTCCCGCATTTCCTTCAGCAATCCCGGAGGTATTATGTCTTGGGTTTTCATCATACCACTCTGCCCAACGTTGGTTGGTTTTAGG
This sequence comes from Allium cepa, assembly GCA_030765085.1. Taxonomy (NCBI): domain Eukaryota; kingdom Viridiplantae; phylum Streptophyta; class Magnoliopsida; order Asparagales; family Amaryllidaceae; genus Allium; species Allium cepa. Next base: position 695,353,351 of record CM060934.1, read on the forward strand.
TTAGCAGTTTTTCTTTCTTATTTCTGTGTCACTTCCAATCTCGAGCACAGGATCACCTTTCAGTTGAAGTCCTTTCTAGTGGTGCATTTTGATCCATTTTCAAAATTCAATGTCGAGATGGATGGCGAGGACTAGGGCCATGAAAACCATATCTTCGTTTGGATTGCTTACTTCAGTTACCATGGTGTTGAACCTATTCATGAAGGACTTCAGAGATGCACTCTGTCCTTGGAATATGTCATATAAGGACATCACATCTTTTGGCTGTGTCGTGTGAAGCCTGAACTAATCAAGGAATTATGTTGCTAATTCAATAAAAGTGGAGATGGATCTTGGTAGAAGCCCAGTAAACAAAATGGAAAAAAATTCCCTCTAGGAAAATCGAAAAGCATCTACACTAAAAGGCATTCGAAGCATTTTCTCCGTCCATATACCAACTATACTTGTACAAGTGGGGTTTTGGGTCTCTAGTCCCATCTTAAGACGGAACAGTCGGCATAGTGAACTTCTCTGGATACCAACCATTCAGAATGTCTTCAGTGAAGGAAGTCCAGCTTGGAGTGGATCCTCATTCATCATCCCTTCTATCCTTTCGTTCATCTAATAGTCGCTTAACCGTATCCACTATATATGCCTCATATGTCCCGTAATCCGTGCGTCGGCTATCAGTGACTACACCAAGTGTTTGATTTTGCAAACGATCTTGGTAAGTGGACTGAAACTTAGGCTCTCCTATCTTTGGGAGAGTCACTTCCTCAGAATTTCGTTAGCTTGTGGTTGGTCGGGTGGGGCCAATTTGGATCTCCCTGCCATTACTTGATCTCATTAGTGTTTCCTTCCAATTGTCATCATCAAGTTACTCACCATTCTGAATCGGAGAGATCCATTACTATATCTTCCCATGGGGTTTTTGTTCCTACATTCAAATTCATAGCAGGTTGCTTCGCAGTTGGTGGAGTGCTTGCATTCCCTTCCATAGTGATTTCTGCAGTTCCACTTATGACCCCTTTTTTCCACTGCTTTTAGTTTCTACTATTCAGGCCAAAAACAGAAGTACTCTATGGTAGCCGCGAGGTCTGGGATCGTTCTTAGAGCAGCAAGTGGTTGCAAGGTTAGGAGGGCATTTAATTTGCCTAGAAGAGCTTTTAGTCTGCTCTCCATCTTTTGAATAATCTCATCAACCTGTTATATAGTTCATCTCTAGTGCCAACTTCGTTGAATAGAAGATCCCGACATCTGATCTTCTGTGTTTGCTCCAAAATTTGTCCTGATCAATGGATTATCTACGCTGTTAATTTCGGCTTGTTTAGGATTTGCTTCTTCTCAACAGTTATTGCTCCTATGGATCTTCGAGAAGTAGTTCTCCTTCTTCCTAGTGCCTTTGATTCCCAACAGCAAATCTTCTAAGTAGAAGTTGAAGATCCAACTTCTAAACCTGTTTGATCCAAAGTAGATAGCTAAATCTACACCCGAGTTGAAAGTTCTCAGTGAAAGCACCAAAATGTTAATCCAAAAAACGGATCGACATTCTGGTTTGAGTGTGAAAGCACTATCCCTGTTTATCAAGGCAAATAAAATAGAAAAATCAATAGTAAGTTGTAGAAAAAGTAAAGAGATAAGAGATATTTATAGTGGTTCGGTTGTTAATAAAGCCTATGTCCACTTTATAGATTTTACTGGTTGATCGACTGTTGATCATAAGTATAAGTCGTGTACAATTTATATGATCAAACTAATAGAGATCAGACCACCATTGATGGAAGCAAAAGGAAGGATCTCGATTTTCCCATGGTAACCATTGTGAGGTGGAAGACGGTTGTAGAATCTTAGTAGGAGAGCTTCTCCAGGGATCAAAATGACCAGCTCCTCTCTGTTAAAGATAGGATGGTATTTATAGGATTTAGATAGTATTTGGATTGGATCCAGAGCACCAGAAGTCTATAGTTATCCATAGGAGGAGGCGTGTAAAATTTGGAGAAATTTTGAACTAACTTTTTGGATCGGTACCGATCCAAAATGTTGTGCAATTTTTGCATGACTCCTACTTTATTGGCTTACTTTCTTGCATGCAAGGTTCCCCATATAATTTCATAGCTTGTTGACTTGTTTTGACAATGGCTCACCCATAAATTAGATTGAACTGTAATCCAAATTAGATAAGTCTTAACTTCTTCAACTTGGATGCTCATAATGTAATTAAACTTGGTAGATAAGCTTAGAAGAGATGTAGGAACATAATGCAGGTGGTTTGGAGAACCCACAAGTCAACATTTTGGATCGGTGCCGGTCTAAATTTTTCTCGTGTTTTTTATTCAAACTCCTAGGTTCCTTTGTTATGTATATTTAGGCCTTCCGATCAAGTTTCAAGTCGTTCTGGTTTAGTTTGAATATTCTAACTCCTTTTAAATTCTGCCGGGTTAAACACCCAGTTAATAGCCTAACAACGACAACGTAAAACATTTAAAAATGAGTATGTTTCAAAAGCTCATATTTAAAACTAAATTTTTATTAATTTTAATATTGTCTGCCATAGATAGAACATAATTGTTGCTCATACATTTATAATTTTCCCCAACTATAATGTGAAATTCATTATCCAAATAATTTTTTACTTGATATATACTTTTTTTCTTCCAACTTGATTTCTTATACACTTATATTTAAGTATTAAATAAATCAACTTTACTTTAATTTGATTGTATAAAAACACTTATGTTTTAGTGAAGTGTATATGTATTAACAAACTAATTACGGCCTAAAAAATAAATGGAGGTTCCCAAATTCAATGTCATATTAATATAAACAAAAATAAGAAATTTGATATAAAATGCGAGAAAGAAGAAATAGCTTAACTTTATTTGTAACGGATTTTATACAACAATAAAAGCTTCTATTATGCACCAAAAATATCTTTGATAAAAACAATTAAATGATTTAGAAATTAGCAATAAACTGACTTGGTATGTAATTTATTCTCTCATCAAATTGGATTTCGGTTTAAAATGACCTTCAATTCAAACTAATCGAAATTAAAAGCAATTAATTTGTTTAATTTATTGCATGGTAATAATATTTGTCACGATTATTACCATTACGAATGGTTATATCTCTTATAGCCATTGAAAACTATTCTCAAATTGCAAAAAAGTTTAAACAACGTAACGGTGAAAAAACTTTAGAAAAATCATATATAATTACCTCGTTGTTGTGTAAGATCACCAATACTTTGGTAATAACCATGAATGCGTGTTGCCTATGAATATTTTGTAGTCTATTAAATTACACAACGGATAAATATAAAATATACTGAGATATAAGTACAATTAAACAAAAAGTGCAAATTATTTCTTAAATTATGGAGAGAACATGACATGATCTAATAGTGAATTAGAAGAGAAATGATATATTATATATAATGGACAGATAGATGATTGAATAAATAAATGATTGATAGAAGATAGAGATATAATAGCATACAGATTAATGGAATGGATTTAAAGTTGGAAAATAGAGAGTTTTTTTTTGCATTATAAGTAAATCAATTTATTTTATTTGTAAGGAGTAAGTGAGAAACCTAGTTTTAATATAAGGACAAAATTTAGTAAAAGACGTTATTAATGTTCTTAAAGAAAAAATAAAACTTATGGTTTGAACTAAAAGCACATTTATTCTAGAATGGATCTGGAAAAAAGTCATAAGTATGCTTTAAAGCATAGAAAAAGGAAGAGGCGAGAGGAAACAAATGGGTTTATTTTCTAATAGAGGATAAGAGTAAAAAATGCATGTCAATATTATGTTAGCATGTATTTTTTTAAATGAGCATGATGCTAATTTAAATGTTCAATAAAATTTAAAAGGGATAGGCGGACTTTATTGTAAAATTTATACTATAAATTATGAGAATCAAAAATTTAGGGCAACATTGAAAGTGGGAGAGATAAGCTTTCTATATAACATAATAGAAGAAGCATAGTAAGTACATGCATGACGTGTATTTACCTATAATAGATTTTACAAAGCAATCGAAGATTCTATGGTATCCATGCATTAATAAACCATATTATCCCCTGCAAAATACGAACGAAGTAATATTCAGAATAATGTAGACGGAAACAAAGGGAAAAAATAAAATATAATTTTGGATGTAAAATTCGATGTAAAGATCTAAAATCATAAATCTAGAATTCAAACAATAATTCAACATCAAATTAAATAAAAAGATAACTAATAATATAAAAACTCAAACCTTTAACTCAAGCACAGTCGATCTAGTAAGCCAATGTTTCTTGCAGGCTTTTAGACAAAACTTCCATCAAAATGGTATATTTAAAAGCAATGCGTAGAAACATAATCTCTTCAAAAACATGAATAAATTAATATAAAATTTTAGAAGAATAAAAGGTGGAAACTATTGATGTTTTTCAATCAAATTCTAGTAAGACTAAAAACTTATTGAGAATGAATAAAAATTATTTGGAATGAACCGTTAGTTCACCATAAAATTTTCTTTAATTGTAGCATATATATGAAAGTGAAAAAAAAGGAAGAGAACACTATGTAAAAGCTATCTACGAAATGGATGGGAAAGAAACGGGAGATAAAAAATAACCAAGGAAATAAAAAACTTTATATAAACATAGAATATAGAAAGATAACTATTGTTAAAATATAAAGCACTAACTATTACGAATTCATCAAAAGAAATAAACATGTATACATATAACTTTTGAAATTTTTTCTGTTACATTATTGATATAAGATATCTAGGTTGATGCTGATGTGATTCATGGAATAAAGGAAATGTTTTAAGGGGGAAATAGAAAATGTGTACCATAAATTAAGTACAATGAAATGTTTAGACTGAAATAAAATGACAAAAAACGATCAGTTTGTCATGAAGTTTGAACCATTTATATAGTAGAATAGAAGAGGAATAAAAATTTCGTATGGCGGTAATGGAAGATCTGAATATACATGAAATAAATGGAATAAAGTGATAGAAAGGTTCAAATTGATAAACTCACTTTTAAATTTATAATAATATATATAATAAAAATATATGGATTAGATAATTTGTATATAAAAATAAATGAAATATTTTTATCTAACCAACAATTAGATCGCCATGTTAACTATAGGATGCCACATGAAACCTAAAAGAAAAATAAATAGTATAGAATGAGCAATAATAAAGAGTCTTAATCATTTTTCAGAATAGATAGATATATATACAACTACTTGAATTAAGGTGATAATATGAAGAAATAGAAATATTTAAACATTAATCGGTGAATTTATATTGGAATGAAGTAATATTTAGAAGGGGAAAACGAGGGGTCAAAAAATGAAGAAAGAAACAACTTGAATTAAGGGAATAATAAATAATGGATATGAATATGGAAAAGAGAAGGAAAACCATTGTTAAATCATAAAGCATTAATTATTACGAATTTATAAAAAGGAATAAACGTGCATAAGTGTAGCTTTTGAAAATTTGTTTCTTAGACGATTACTATATGGTTCACTACCTGCTATGTTAACGTTGATGTGATTTGGATGAGAAGACATAAAACATATAAACTTACATATAGGAAGTCAAAGGGAAAAGAAAAAAAGGAATTCATGTGATTTTTAGGTTTCAAATTTGAGGAGGCCTATAAGTAAAGGAATTCATAATCATCTTTAATAGTATGAGAAGATACAAAACATATAAACTTGCGTACTGGGAGGTCAAAGGGAAAAGGAAAAAAGGAATAAGTACAATAATTGCATGATAATTTTGGCTTCAAATTTGAGGAGTCCAGTGAGCAAAGGATCTCATACTCGTCATTAATAGTATAGTACGGATATGTTGTGAACAATATAAAGTGGAAGCTGAACGAGCCACCATAGTGAGGGAAACTATAACGATCCCGATTTTTTGAGTAAAATTAAATTTAGTAATTGATATAAATTTGTGAATTTAAATTGTAAATTTAATTAATTTTTCCAAGTTTAAATAGGATATTTGTTTGTTTGGACATTGATTTTAAAATTTAATTGTGGATTTGAAATTCTATATTTAATATCTTATAAATAAAAAGTAACATCCCAAAATTTATCAATTTAAATTAATAATATATTTAAACTTTTGGAATTTAATTTGAAAATAAATTGAAAAGTCTCAAACAAATAAAATAAGAGATAATCATATATGAATAAATTCCAATTTCTTTTGAGTTTAAGATTTTAGAATAATGAATGTTTTAAAAAGTCATTTGAATTTAAATTATATACATATATGTATATTGCATATATGAGTAGAATTGGGTATATATGGAAATTGAATTTAAATTGTTCAAGACATGTGTGAATATATAAATGGACATAAATGGTTATAATTCAAGTGAATTGGAATTTGAATTTAAATTTAAAATAAATGTTTTTTAAAAAAAATTGGCTTTTAAAATCATTAAGGTGTAATGTATATAATGTACATATTAGTTAAAGCAATTCTTTTAACATTGTATACACATATACAAATGAATAAAGGGGTGCATTTATTTATAAGTGAATATGATATAGAAAATTTATTTAAAAATAATTCTTTTATCTTGTAAGACTACAAATGCTAAACATACACATGGGAGATGGAGTAAAGAAATTAACATGCATTGGGATCTCATGATTATTTTTAACAAATGGCATTTAACATCATTGATTGAATAATAATCAAATTTAAAATTATAGAAAACTTTTCAGCTTCCATTTTCAAATTATTTAGCCCCAAATCTCTAAAAGTACAGTAACAAAAGATTAAGCATATCAAACTCCAACACCCAAAGAAAAAAAATAGAAAAAATCAAAAAAAGCTGAAACCTTTTCTTGGATTCAAAGTTGAAAAAAATTTGAAAATCTCCTTAAACATCAAGTTGTAGATTTACACTCCATCTCTCAAGTAAATTTTAAAACTTTATAGTTTAGTAAATTTGTAGTTTCAAAATCAGGTCTTTAACACAAACAAATTCAACTGCAGATTTATAAAAAAAAAACACAGCTGCAGTTTTTGGCCAGGAAATAGTGTAGTAATTCTGTGGAATGATTTAAGGCAAGTAAATTTCTTTTTAAAATTTGAATTTGAAGTTGTTAATCAGTAATAAAGTAAAGATTTAAACAATTATATTAGTCAGTTTAGAATGAATTCAAGTTCAAATTAAAACAAAGTTTCCAGATCAAAGACGACTACAGTTTCAGTTCTCAAAAATAAAATGCTTCTCTGTTCAAACTTCCAGTTTTCAAATATCAAGTTCTTGTTTTCTGCTTCATCAACCAGGTGAGCAAATTTTCAACCCAGTTATATGTTGTTGCTTGTGATAAAATCATCAAAGTTTCCATGAATGAATTTATGTGATAGGATAATTGATTCATGCCTATGTATATGTATAAATACACCTCTGTTACATTATATAGTTTCAAAAACATCAACTGTGAGCAAATCCTAATTCTTAAACCAGTTCCTTGATTTCCTTTTTTTGTTCTGTGATGATAGTGTTGATGGATGTGATTGTATCTGCTGGTTTATACGTATATATGTGTGTTGAAATGATTAAAATGTGTGTCTGCGTATACATACAGAGCTATCTCTGTCTAATAATAGTTTTTTTATAAAAACCCTGACAGGAAATTTAAAAATCATCCCATCCAAAACTTTTAAAGCTTTGATCTTTGAATGAAGTATACTTGTATGTGTATAACATCACTTTTAAAAGCAAATTCAGGTATTTAAATTAATCATTTATTTAGAAAATGATATTTATACAGCGATGATTTAAATTTAGCCCAGAATCAAATGTTTTAGTTTCATAATTCGATCACGTAAATAGTTTTAACTCGGGAAATGATGAATTTAGAGAATCATTTCATAATTTTTAGTTTGATAATTTGTGAGAAATTGAATGTTGAACGAGATTTACATTTTTGCCAATCTCTGGTGATTGATGTTGAATTTTGTGTTATGGTTGAGGTCGAAGATAGCTGGAAGGATGAAGTTTATGGGAAAAATATACGAAAATTTTCTGGTTGATTAAGGTGCCACCGCGATTTGGTTTTAGGGTTATTGCTCAGTTTTGGTCGCGAGGTTTGTACGGGAGATTTGGTCGACGTCAAGGCACCGGGAGGGACCGGTCCAAGGTGGATCAAAGTGCAATCATGTGACGCGTTTTTGGATGGAGCGGCGTGGTTCCAGGTTGTCGAGATTGTCGTTGGCGATCAATTTTGTTGGTCTGGGTTTATTCCAGTTTGGGTGTGTTCGAGTTCGATTTCGATTTCAATTTAAAGATTTAGTGATTGGGAACGATGGAGGAAGTCTTAGGTGACTTGTTGGCATCAGCGATGATGATCGGAACGATGGCGATCATCGGTGCATGTGCACGCATCCACGTTTGTGTCAGGGTAGTGTTATTTTAGGGAAGAAGATAATGGGCTCGGGTTCAAGCACGAGGAAGCAGGCATTTGACTCGAAGAGAAGGGAAAATGATGGTTACTCGAAGACAGGCTCGGGTGAATCTCGGGTTAGGCTCGAGTTTGTTTTTAAAATGTTATTCTCAGGTTTTTGAAAATTTAAAGGAAATAAAGAAATGAAATTTCTAATGCAAAATGAAAATAAACACGTTTTCAAATTTAATTTATAAACAGGTTTTTAAAATAAGTTTTTAAGAGTTAAAAATTTGAAGTTAAATGTTTCTTTAAAATTGTTTTGGTTTATAAAATTTTGTATTAGACTAATTATCTTGTTCAATCTCTAATTGTTTTCAAAAACATAATGATATAATTAAATAATTAAGGATTGATAATTGAGATTAAAGATTGACTAATCAGGTGTTTAAAGGTTAATTAATTAAAGACAATCAATTACTGTAATTAAAAGTAATTAATTTAAGAAGTGATTAATTAATTAAATATTGGTTAATTAATAAAAATAATTAATTAATTGAAAGTAATTAAGGATGTATAATTAATGATTTAAAACTTGATTAATCAAGTGTTTAAAAAGAGTTAATTAATTTGAAAGAATAATTTGTTAATGTGATTAATCTATGGTAAATTAATCAATGTAATGGATAATTAAAGGTTAATTAAGTAATAATTTAAAAAATTAATTCAATTTTAATTGAAGGATAATTAATTTGTAATTGATTATTAACTAATTGAGGAATAATTAATTAATAAAAAACTTAATTAATTAACAATTAAGGGTTAATTACTTAATGCAATTAATTTAAGATTAATAAAGGATAATTAATTTAAAGATAAATTATTTATGAAAGTAAATTAAAGATAATTACTTTGTGTAATTAAATAAAAGATAATTACTTTGTGTAATTAAATAAAAGCTTATTACTTAGTGAAATTAATATAGGATAATTAATTAAGGGATAATTAATTAATTAAAGATGATTAATTAAATGGTGAATTAAATGATTAAAGGTTAATTATTTAATGATTGATGAATTAAAATTAAAGGTTAATTGATTTATTATTAATGGTTAATTAATAAATGATTAAAGAATACTTAATCAAAATGATTTGTAATTTATTAATGTTAATTAACTAGGATTAGTAATTCATAAGTAATTATCTGAATTGAATTAATCAGACAATTAACTGATCTCACTTATGAATATTTGGATTCTATTGGATGATTGAATTGTTTGATATCCCTGATTGTGATGCTCTGTTTTGATTTGAGCAGTGTTTAATGTAATTTATTATCTGTGATATATATATATATATATATATATATATCTGTGATATGTGAATGCAAGATAAGCGTTATAGTTTATACTACTTATCAAATATATCGCTGTATTGGAATATGTGTTGATTGATGATGTTGCACTTTTATTGTGTAAAAATCCTGGACCACACTTATACACACACAAATATGGATTGCACGAGGATATTAGATAAGTCATAGATTTTTGAAATAATTTTTAAAATCGAATTTTTGAATCCAAATGGTTTTGGAAATGGATTGGGATTAAAGTAAAAAGGTTTTGAAAAGGAATTTCAAAGATAAAAATTTATTTTTGAATAACTTGATTAAGTCTTGAAGTTTAAATTATTTGATTTAAATTTAAATTCAAAATTTGAAATGGGATTCTATGTTTGGAAACTAGGGATTAAAGATGTTATACAAGTTATATATGGGTTAAACCATTTTAAAGGTATTGATTTGGGAATTTGAATTTAATTCGAGGGCTTTAACTGGTGCGAATATAATTGGATTTTTTCGAAACGAAAACTATTTTTTTAAATAATAAAAGCTTTCATATAAGAAATGAATTTCCTGTTTGTGTTAAAGGGATTTCAAATTTGAAATGAAACGGTTTTGCAAGTTATGAATGAATTTTTGGAAACAGATTTGGAAGCTATAAGTTAAATCTTTGATTTAAAGTTTAATGAGTTAATCCAATTCAAATGGAAATTGTTTTGAAAATCTATGAATGAATCTTTGTGAAACTGGGTGGACTTTGTGAAATTAATCTTTTTGTTTAAAGATTTGGAATGGTAATTTGTTTAAACCATTTGAAGAAAGATTTTGGGTTTTTAAAAGTTGTGACTTAACTGAAATCCTAATATCCATATGTTTTAAATATTGCGCTCATTATTCGGTTTAGCCGGGAGAGGACTTGTGTCATATAATCCATTTCGAATAATGATACGACGTTATGGATTGATTTGAAGACCGGTGTTGAAGACCGGGTATATGCATGAACGTTAGGATAACCTATCGATTGTCTCTGCACCGAGTAGCTACGGTATAGAGATTCCTTAAGTGATGGGAAGTCCGATCGGAATTGTGGATATCCAGATTGCAAGGGCTTCTTTGGAAGTGCCTCCGGTTCTGTTCAAACCAGGAACAGACTTGTATGGTTGTATATCCGACATTACACTTTGAGATATAAAACTGATCTCTATCAAATACATTTCTGTTTGGTGGCGGAGAATTTATTCTCTTAGCTTAACACCCTTCTTTGAGACGTACGAGCTCAGAGGTTATGTAGTTGATAGTTATCAGTGATATGCTCTCAATTTGGTAGTGTTGCATGCCGAGCGCCGCTGTGTATCATTTGTTGATCAAAGCATGGCTTTTGTATAAAGCGTAGCTTTATGGACGAGACTGCATCAGGACCTCACACCCCGGAAATGGTCGAAACAAGAAAGATGCGGCAAGGTTATAAGGGTCGCTCCCTTTAGGGTGTGTCATTCCCTTCTGGAAAAGGGTGGTATCATGGTATGGAGCTCAGATACTTAACTCATGTGGTCACCGCAAATATATTCCATTGTGGTTGAGAGGCGCCTCGGATAAAGGTCCCAAAGGACCGGGGGATGACATGCTCGTGTAGTAGTTACCTAGTTACAGAGGTAACCCGGCCTTGTATTGGCAGAGAGCTAGTTAAGCTCTCGGGACGTCCCTCCAGAGGCGTACCTGTGTGGCAGTAGGAAGTTCCATAGCCTGACCATTTGTTGGAAATTCAATCATCCAATACGTGCCTTGTACGGTTTTAGTTGTAGAACCTGCCATTTAAAACGGCAGCTATAGTAGGCATAGTATCATGGTACCTATGCTGGCTAAGATTAATATATACTTTCGAAATGTTTCACACTATGCACTAGTAATAATATCAAAGAATTTTTCTCGTATTAAGCATGTTTGACTATCATAAGGGGAAATCTTCCCCAAGTGTGCGATTGCATTGTGTGTGTGCCGGGAGGCCTTATGGTAGTTTCATTTTCCAAAATGCATTGCGGATTTATTTTAAAATTCTTTTGTTGTTTGTTTTAAAAGATAAACTGTTTTTTTTGCTCATACCAATCCCATGACTGACCCAGAGTTTAATGTTCCTTTCCTAAACTCTGGATGTCCACAGTTTTCCCACACGGGCAGTCTAGAGTTGGGTTTTTCAGATAATCAATAACAGGTGTAGATTCGATAGCTTACGAAGTCTTTGGTTTGGTAGCTTTCAGTCCTTGGGAATCTTCTTCAGTCTTTGGACGACTGACCTTGCTTAGCTTTGTGCATCGTTATTAGGAGTTTGAGCTATTTCTGGATTGGTGCCTTGGAGATGGAGATTACCGATGCTGGAGTTCTCTCTTGAAGACCATATTGGAGATATTGTTCCGCTGCTGGTGTTACCTTTTCTTTCTGCTGCTATTTTCTTGTATCATATCTCTGATGTTTATTGATATTCATTGTATCATCATTGTATCTGGATATTGTATCAGATGTTGTATATCAAATGTATTATTCATTTCTTCCGTTGTGTTGTACTTAACATGTTATAGGCTCCGACGAACTAGATTGGACATTTAGATCTAGTTATACCGCTTATCAAATATATTGCTGTATTGGAATCTGTGCTGATTGATGATGTTGCACTTTTATTGTGTAAAACCCCTGGACCACACTTATACGCACACAAATATGGATTGCATGAGGATATTGGTTAAGTCATAGATTTTTGAAATAGTTTTTAAAATTGAATTTTTGAATCCAAATGGTTTTGGAAATGGATTTGGATTAAAGTAAAAAGTTTTTGAAAAGGAATTTCAAAGATAAAATTTAGTTTTGGATAACATGATTAAATCTTGAAGTTTAAATAATTTGATTTAAATTTAAATTCAAAATTAGAAATTGAATTCTATGTTTGGAAACTAGGGATTAGAGATGTTATACAAGTTATATATGGGTTAAACCATTTTAAAGGTATTGATTTGGGAATTTGAATTAAATTCAAGGGCTTTAACTGTGCAAATATAATCGGATTTTTCTGAAACGAAAAATATTTGTTTCAAATAATAAAAGCTTTCACATAAGAAATGAACTTTTAATTTGTGTTAAAAGGATTTCAAGTTTAAAATGAAAATGGTCTTCCAAGTTATGAAACGGGTTTGAAAGCTATAAGTTAAATCTTTAATTTAAAGATTTAAATGAGTTAATCCAAATTGAAATAAAAGTGTTTTGAAATCTATGAATGGATCTTTGTGAAACTGGGTGAACTTTGTGAAATAAATCTTTTTGTTTAAAAATTTGCAATGGTAATTTGTTTGAACCATTTGAAGAAAGATTTTGGGTTTTTAGAAGTTGTAACTTGACTGAAATCCCAATATCCATATGTTTTAAATATTACGCTCATTATTCGGTTTAGCCGAGAGTGGACCTTGTGTCATATAACCCATTCCGAATAATGATACGACGTTATGGATTGCATTTGAAGACCGGTGGTGAAGGCCGGGTCTTTGCTAGAATGATAGGATAACCTATATTGTCTCTACATCGAGTAGCTATGGTATAGAGATTCCCTAAGTGATGGGAAGCCCGATCGGAATTGTGGATACCCGGTTTGCAAGGGATTCTTTTGAAGTGCCTTCGGTTCCGTTCGAACCCGGAACAGACTTGTATGGTTTTATGTTTGACACTACACTTTGAGATATAAAACTGATCTCTATCAAGTACATTTCTGTTTGGTGGTGGAGAATTTAGTCTCTTAGCTTAACACCCTTCTCTGAGACGTACGAGCTCAAAGGTTATGTAGTTGATAGTTATCAGTGATATACTCCTAATTTTGTAGTGTGGCATGCTGAGTGCTGCTGTGTATCATTTGTTGATCAAAGCATGGCTTTTGTATAAAGCGTAGCTTTGTGGAGGAGACTTCATCAGGACCTCACACCTCGAAAATGGTCGAAACAGGAAAGATGCGGCAAGGTTATGAGGGTCGCTCCCTTTAGGGTGTGTCATTCCCTTCTGGAAAATGGTGGCATCTTGGTATGGAGCCTAGATACTTAACCCATGTGGTCACTGCAAATCTTATCCTTTGTGATTGCTTTGTGGTTGAGAGCCGCCTCGGATAAAGGTCCCAAAGGACCGGGGGATGGCATGCTCGTGTAGTAGTTGTCTAGTTACGGAGGTAACCTGGCCTTGTGTTGGCAGGGAGCTGGTTAAGCTCTCGGGACGTCCCTCCAAAGGCATACCCATGTTGCAGTAGGAAGTTCCTTAGCCTGACCATTTGTTGGAAATCCAAACAAAACAATACGACCCCTTTACGATTGCAATTGTATAACCTGCTACCTCTGGTGGTAGCTATAGTAGGCATAGTATAATGGTCCCTATGCTGGCTAAGATTAATATTATATTTTAGAAATGTTTCACACTATGCACAAGTAATAATATCAATGAAATTTTCTCGTGTTAAGCATATTTGACTATCATAAGGGGAAATCTCCCCCAAGTGTGCGATTTCATTGTCTGTGTACCGGGAGGCCTTATGGTAGTTTCATTATTCAAAAAGCATCGCGGATTTATTTTAAGTTCTTTTGTTGTTTTTTAAAAGATAAACTGTTTTGTTTGCTCCTACCAGTCCCACGACTGACCTGGAGTTTATTGTTCATTTCCTAAACTCTGGGTGACCACAATTTTCCCACACGGGCAGTCTAGAGTTGGGTCTTTCAGATAGTCAGGTTTAGTAGATTATCTAAAGCTAGTTCAGTCTTTGGATCTGGACTGCACTTGCTTATCTTTGTGAAACATTGTTATTGGGAGTTCGAGCTATTTCTGGATTGGTGCCTTGGAGATGGAGATTACGGGTACTGGAGTTCTCTCTTGAAGACTACCTTGGAGATATTGTTCCGCTGCTGGTGTTATCTTTTTCTTTCCGCTGCTATTGTCTTGTATCATACCTCTGACGTATATTGATATCTACTGTATCATCCGTTGTATCACCATTGTATCAGATACTTTATCAATTTTGTATATTGATATATTATTTTTCTTCCGCTGTGTCGTTATACTTAATGTGTTATAGGCTCCGGTGAACCAGATTTGACGTCTGGATCTGCGACATTCAGGTACCTGGCTAGTGACTTATTAGAGATAGGGTGAAGTATAGCCTAGAATGAGTATATCCCTAAGATATCTGTTCGAATGCCTTAGTAAATTCTCTTACTATCCACTGATAGTGAGTATGAGTGCGAGAAAAGGACGAGATAGTGGACAGGGGAGTACCACTACAAATGGTCAATACCCTGCAACAACGGAAATATCTTTCTCTATCAATCTCCTTTGATTCGATTCCAAAATTCTTTGATATCTCCATGGCAGCTGCAAGGAGAAGTTTCGGTGTGATGATGGCCTTACAAATCGTTGTAGAAAATCCTTATTTCATATCTTCATTGGTTTCTTATCAGCTTTTCGTTTTAAACTTTAATGAATTTGAAAATTAATTTGAAAAAAATTGGTTAACAAATATAAGGCTAAATTTGAATTGTATCAATAAAACGATATTGGTTAAAACCAAATTTGAAATTCTATTGTAATTTCTTTTGTGTTGATCGGAGTCCGAAGAGGGACAACTTGGTATATACTTTGGGATGTTCCGACCTAAGTTGGAATCCATACCAAGTGTTTGAGAAATTATAGAAGATTGAATCCATCTATCTTTTCTCTTGGATCTGATATATTCTACGAATGATTAGTTATCCCTTCGAACTAATCAATGCCCTTGCGTATTCGTAGACCGGAGGACCCGAGTATGTTGTGAAATGATTGTATGAGTTTGTTCTCATATTGTTGATATTCTGATTTGTTAAGCCGAATGTAGAATAAATACTCAGTTTCATCTGAAAGATATTTCTCTGTCTTTCATCTTTTCTTTCTTGTCTCCCTTGCAAATATCGAGGACGAAATTTTCTTAAAGAGGGGGAATCAATAACGATCCCGAGTTTTTGAATAAAATTAAATTTAGTAATCGATATAAATTTGTGAATTTAAATTGTAAATTTTATTAATTTTTCCAAGATTAAATAGGATATTTGTTTGTTTGGACATTGATTTTAAAATTTAATTGTGGATTTGAAATTGTACATTTAATACCTTATAAATATAAAGTAACATCCCAAAATTTATCAATTTAAATTAGTATTATATTTAAACTTTTGGAATTTAATTTGAAAATAAATTGAAAAGTCTCAAACAAAAAAATAAGTGATAATCATATATGAATTAATTCCATTTTCTTTTGAGTTTAAGATTTTGGAATAATGAATGTCTTAAAAAGTCATTTGAATTTAAATTACATACATATATGTATATTGCATATATGAGTAGAATTGATTATATATTGAATTGAGTTTAAATTGTTTAAGATATGTGTGAACATATAAATGGACATAAATGGTTATAATTCAAGTGAATTGGAATTTGAATTTAAATTTAAAATAAATGTTTTAAAAAATATATTTGGCTTTTAAAATCATTAAGGTGTAATGTATATAATGTTGATATTGGTTAAAGCAATTCTTTTAACATTTTATACATATATACAAATGAATAAAGGGGTGCGGATGTGCACGTAAATGTGCATATTTTTACCTTTCTATTTAAATTAAATAAATGATCATATTGGGTATTTTAACTTGTTTTAACCAAAATTCATATTAATTCCAAATTTTCACATATTCATCTTCATATAAGGGGAAAATGGCCATTTGTGCACGTATATTAATTTGAAAGAATTTAATTGGAAATTTCTATAATATTTTGTAGGAATTAAGCTTCTCATATTAGTGGGTTCATGAAGAAACATGCATGCACAAAATGGATATAAAGGAATGAAGATGGAAATAATTCAAAGTGAAGATCATGGAGGACCCCACCTACCCACCTACCTTAATGTAAAAATTAAAGGCTAATGCACATGCTTTTGGACTTAATGGCTTCATGTACACTTAATGGGGGATTAAGACATGTTAATGATTACTTGGCCTCCACACTTCCTAAGGGGCATTTTGGGCATTCCCCAAAAAGTGAATTAGGGTTTTAAAACTTGTATATATACCCCTTATGTTTCATGTAGCCATCTTCCTATTAGTTAGTTAGTTTTTAGTTTAGAAAATAAATCAAAGCTCTCTTTCTTCCCATGGCTACTTAGCCATTTTATTTAATGTAATTTTCTTTTCTTTTACGCAATGTTAATTCTCTTTTATTTGCATGCTTCGTCTCTTCTTATGTAATAGTTTAGATCTACCTTTATGCAAGTAGAATAGTTTCTTTTCATTTGCTTTCATTTTTTTTCTTTTTCCTTTCATGTTGCAAGCTACATTTATTAAGCAAATGACAAATATGAGAGGCTAAACCCCTTCAATTTAGGGGGTAATGAAGCTCTCTAATTATGTAGCTTCAACTATATGTTAATTCATGCTCTCTTTTTGTACTTAATGATGATGATAGAAGTGGTTTTATTTGTTGTTTTTGCTTTGAATTTGATAGTCTATATTGTTGACACCAAATAGGCTATGCTTAAACAATCATTAACACAAATGCCTCTTCATCAATATATGATTATGGCATAAAAAAGTGATTTGAAATTAAAATTTGATGGTCTATGTTTCTAATCAATAGTTAATAGGCCATACTTAAAATAGATTTCATTTTCATTTTCTTTATCAAGTTTCATGAAAGTTAGTAAGTGTTTTAAGGGGTGTGTTATAGTTTGATGGCTTATGTTGGCTAATCAATAGCTCAAATATGTCATACTTATGATAAACACATCAATTAAAATACTAATGACCATAAAAGAGAGATCCTGATTTCATGTGTTGAACTACATGATCTAGAGAGTGGATTTATTCTCTAAATTGTCATTTAACTCTCATAATTGCATTTCTTTTCTTTTGCTTGTTTTTCTTCTTTTCTAGTTTAACATTCTCTTCAATCTTGGTTTAATTTGATTGAGTAGAATTTTAAAATCATCAATTCCCTGCGGATCGACCCGTATTCGCCATGTGCTACATTCGTACACCATGCGCTTGCGGTTATTTTTAAATTTAAATTTGTTCGACGGTTTTCTAAACCGATAGAATTTCCGTCGACGAACAAGTTTTTGGCGCCGTTGCCGGGGATAAATGGTTTATGTATTATTCGTGTAATAACCCGAGTCAAGGATTTCAAAATTTGAATTCAATTCAAAATTCAAACGATTACGATTATAACCCATGCCAATTTAATTTCGAACTCCGAAATGAATTTCAAACTCAACATGAAAATGGGAACAACTTTTCAAACGAATTTGGCAATGGGAATAGTTTCAATTGCAATACGATTGAAAACTTTGGTTATCAACAAATTCAAAGTGAAAATTTTCAAATTAATAATCATGAATTTGATTTTGTTGACGAAATGGAAAAAGATAACGGGGATTTATTACTTGAAAAATACAAAACTTATCGTGAAAATCATAATCAAATCTCAACCCACGAAGGATCAAATAATAATCTACCGTTTATCGAAATTGACAATTCTTGTTCTCAACAAGTCCAAATCGAAAATTTTCAAGTTAGTAATTACAAATTTGACTTTGTTGAGCAAATGAATGAAATTTACAATGATCACACGAATTTGTTGATTAAAACATTTTCGTGAGAAACAAAATCAAGTTTCAATGTGTGACGAGTCAAACGATAATCCATCTTTTACCCAAATCGATGATTTTCAAACAACAACTTTTAAAACTGAAAATGATGATCTTGACGAAGTTGTTGAAAAGACGGTAATTGTGTTGGATTTCAATTCTTTTGAGGGTGAGAAACTCGATTTAAATTTCGATCTTCCTTTTTCTGAAAATTTGAATACACCAACTTTGAATTTTGAACTTAGACATGTAATAAAGTTGTTGATAATCCAATAAAGGAAGACGAGTTTAATGAACACGAATTTTTTTGACTTTTGGATGACGAGTTGTTAAATTCTGAAGGGGAAGATGAAAATCACCATTTTGATTTTGAAATCAATAATTGTGAAAATGTTTTCAATGATAAGCTTGAATTTCAAATTGGTGAAAATGAACTTGAACTTCAATCAATTGTTTTGTCGACCCTGAAAATCATCGAAAATAAAACAACTCCTACGATTTTTAATAAAACGACATTCGTTTTTCCAAATCGACAATCAACTTCAAATTCTTTTACGATTTGGTTTTTCGTGCTTAAGCCGTGTCTCACACATTTGACGAGACAAATGAATTGGTCTTTGAAAGACCGTTTCATTTACTTTTTGACTATATGCTTTCTCATCTCTTGTAAATAGTAATCTTTCATGTAAATATATGATTGTTATTTTATTTTTCTCCGTCCATTTGGGTTGACTGTGGGGACACAGTCAAAATCACGCGTGGGGGGACTCATCTTCATTTTTATTTCATGGTTTATTTTTGCTTTAAAATCAAAAAAAAATTTAAAAAAAATCCCAAAAACAAATTTTCTTTTGATTTATTTTTAAAAGAAACACTATAAGATAAATATATGGCTTTGGTTTATTAAATTGAATTTTTTGAAAATTTATTGGTCTTAACAAAAATAAAAATAAAGTTTGATTACAAATAATAATGGTTTAACTAGTATCTAGGAAGATTCATATGTGTTAATTATGAAGTACATCCTAATTGAAAATCTTTGTTTTAAAAAGTGGTTGATTTAAAGTAAAGGATATAACATTGTTTTTGTCTTCTAAGTTAAATGGTGTTAAGATGATTTTGCAAAACTCCCTTTCAAAAAATATAAAAATAAAAAATAATAACATCCAAATATTCACTCTCATTTAAAAGTCCTCACGGTTATGCATGGGTGAATTACTTGGAATCTTTGATTATGTGCTTTCATACTCATTTAAAAGTCCCCACGGTTATGCATGTATGGAACACATGTAAAAAAAACAGATTTAATAAAAACCACCTACGGTCGATAGGTGTATGCACGAAAGTGTGTACACTCGCCATGCTTTGTACTCCCCTCGCATAAGCCCAAAAGGCAGTGCATGGATGGTATATCTAGCCTCAGTTAAATTTTTTGATGTTATTAAAATACTCCCCTCACACTCCATCTCTCAGGTAAATTTTAAAACTTTATAGTTTAGTAAATTTGTAATTTCAAAATCAGGTCTTTAACACAAACAAATTCAACTGTAGATTTATAAAAAAACACAGCTACAGTTTTTGGCGAGGAAACAGTGTAGTAATTCTCTGGAATGATTTAAGGAAAGTAAATTTCTTTTTAAAATTTGAATTTGAAGTTGTTGATTGGTAATAAAGTAAAGATTTAAACAATTATATTAATCAGTTTAGGAGGAATTCAAGTTCAAATTAAAACAAAGTTTCCAGATCAAAGACAACAATAGTTTCCGGTTCTCAAAAATAAAATGCTTCTCTATTCAAACTTCCAGTTTTTTGCTTCATCAACCAGGTGAGCAAATATTCAACCCAGTTATATATTGTTGCTTGTGATAAAATCATCAAAATTTCCGTGAATGAATTTATGTGATAGGATAATTGATGCATGCCTGTGTATATGTATATATACACCACTGTTACATTATGCAGTTTCAAAAACATCAACCGTGAGCAAATCCTAATTCTTAAACCAGTTCCTTGATTTCCTTTTCTCGTTCTGTGATGATAGTGTTGATGGATGTGAATGTATCTGCTGGTTTATATGTATATATGTGTGTTGAAATATTTAAAACGTGTGTCTGTGTATACATACAGAGCTATCTCTGTCTAATAACAGTTTTTTTTAAAAACCTAAAAGGAAATTTAAAAATCATCCCATCTAAACCTGTAACAACCGCATATTTTACGATTGAGTATTTACGTATTTTATTTAAATATTTTATCGTTAGTCGGATTAGAGTCTAAAAAGCTACTTTTTGCAAACAGTCGAATTTGGATTCGAGACCACCCCTATTGAGTTCAAAATGACGTTTGCAACCTTTTTGAGTATAAACTTTGATATGTTTGGAGTTGGTGGAATTTTGCTACTTTTTCACTTAGGGCTTTGGTTTTGTTTCAGCCCCTTTAGACCCAAGCTTCACCCCTCTTCTCTTCATTACTTCATTTCTATTTCCTAATACTCAAGCTTTAGCAACAATGGAGAGAGGAATGTGAAATTAAAACTCCAAGCCCTAGTTTTCATTTGCAAATCAAGTTCTAGCTCCAAATCCAAAGAGAAGCTATTGGTAAGCATAATCTTCTTCTTCTCCAACTCATTCTCCTTTTAATTTTCAGAAATTCCTAAACATAACTTTGGGAATGTTCTTCTTTTGAGCTTAGGTTCAAGCTCATTTAGGTTGTGTTGAAGTATGGTTGATTCATCCTTTGCTTTCAAGCTTCTCCTTCATTGATTTTGTAAAAAGGTGAGATTTTTATCTCACATCTTTGTCTATAACTATCTTTGATTGTTGGGTATGAATTCCTAACACTTATTCTTCTGCACTTGCTTTTGGTTTGGATTGAATTGGTGAATATCACAATTTTTAGTGTTTTGGGTTCAAATCTTTAAAGATCCTAACTTTGATGTTTGAACATATTTTGGTGATGCATCAAGGAGCCAATAGGACCGGGTAGCCGATGGGCGTAATCCCCTAGCGTCCGTGCTCGACCGGTTGCGAATTGTGAGAGTTTGCACTTCAATTAATAGGGTAGAAAAACACAGGAAATTGGGGTTCGGTCAACCGAACTCTCTGGTCGGTCGACCGAAGCTATAGCCGAAACTTTCTGGGCTATTTTCGGTCGACCGACTCAGAAGTTCAGTCGACCGACCTGCTCCTATTTCCCTGTTTTGCCTATTTATGCTCATTTTGCTTTGCTTTTCCAATCTTTGATTGATTCTTCTTCTCCGATTAGTTGTTATCACCTTTGCCGACTTTGATAACTTCCATTTTTGGAATTTTTGGATATTTCCACTTTGATGGATTTGGTATCGATTTCTTTGGATTTTCACTCACATCTTCGAATGTGAATTTTAGTGATTGATTGTTCCTACAATCATTTTTGTGATTTGTCACTTCAAAATATAAAGGTTTTCAATACTAGTAGTAAATATCAAAATTCATTCATCAAAATGATTTCAACACTATTTTACTACAAAGCTCGTTTCTTAAACCTTTTTCCAATCTACTAGCATATACAAACCTTTACCTCATTCGTATGAGAAATCTAATTAAACAGCTTAGTAAAACAAGTGGTATGCAACGCTTGCGTTTACTTTGTCGGTTATTTTTTGGTATTATTCGATTGAACCTCTTGTGACAATTTTCAAGTGGAGATCTACAATTTGTTCTAAATATTTAAGTTACGCTAGTGGTTATGGGATATGAAGCTAAGCTCATATATTTACTAGCTTAGTGTAATTGACACTTCTTGTGATCGATGATGATCATTTTGTGATTTAGACTAGCAATGTGCAATGTCTCTTTGCTGCGAGGGAGATAAACCCCGTTTCTGTGGAGCTTCGGCTCAATTTGGTGGGGTAGCGACCCATGGTCATCAGACCGTTTTAGTGGAGCTTCGGCTCATGGTCTTTGGGCCGTTTTAGTGGAGCGTCGGCTCAAAATTAACGGTTAGCAACCATGGAATAGCTTTCCGTTTTGTGATACACGTGTTGGTGAGTTTTCATACTCCTGTTTTGTGATAGGCCTCCCCCTTTTTTTGATTTTTGGATTTCCACTGATGATTTCTGAAATTTGTGTTTCACCAATTTTCGTGATTTACATTGATAAGTTTTATCAATATTTGTGCATTGGTGAATTTGTGTGTCATTAAATTTTGTGTTTGGCATTGATTTAATTGTCAATATTTATGGTGGTAAGTGAAATAAAGAGTATGACAATCCTTTTTATCTTTGAGAAGATTCTTGTGATATTGATTAATCTCTTGTTGATTTTCAATTACATACTTATCATAGTATGGCTTTATGCTTATCTTACATTTTTTTCATAGCTCTTATTCTATATCATTTTATCTGATATTTATAGCTAGACTGATCCGTTTATTATTTTCTTGTTAAATAGTACTCGGGTCAGACCGAGATGCTACAGGTGCTTCTGCTTGACTCCACTTTTGGTGTTTACTATTCTGACTTTTGCCTAACTACTTAGATTAGTAGTTCATTTTATTGTATACATTTGAGATATAGACTCTATGATGTATACTTATTCTCTTGTATAGCACTTGTAACTATTCTTTTGTGATATTGTGGATTTTGTTTGACCACTACTCTGATGTACACTTTTATGTGTAATATTCTATCTGTTTTCGCCTTTGAGATATGAATTTCTGCTACTGATTTGTGTTATGCTTATTTCTATATTTGTTTCTGAAGATATTATAGCCACTGTGTAGTAGCTTTGAGTTTGCATCGGTATGTCGGATTCCCTCTTGAAATGCAAGTTATATTTTTATCTGGCATATCGGTACTCGCACAAGGCAATTACATGGATGGTCGCTCCGCAACATCCTTATTCTCCGTGCTAGTTGACGACATTACCCCGTAGTGTTCTTGGCTAGCGTGGGTATAGAGGTGGGGCGTCACAGCTTGGTATCAGAGCCAAACTTCGGAACAATGTAGAATAATTTAACAAGGATCATCATCCTAAGTCCATCTTAGGAGTCATGCCTTAGGATTTAATTCGTGTCTTCGTACCGTTCTATCCTATTTTCCTTTGTGATTCCTTGTTTTATCAATCGTTATTGTTTGATATTCATTTTGGTGAATAACCTTTTTCTTCTTCTTCTTTCTTTCTTAATGAAGAGAAAGGGTTAGACCTGGCCGTCCCAGCGCCGGTCAATCTAGTGCTACTCCCCAAGATGGAGTATTTATGTCTGCCCAGCAGCTTCTTGATCTAGTAAAGAATGCTCAAGCAACTTGTTCTAACCCAGGGTCTACTCACCCTAAGTCTGTATTTGCACGTTTGTGCAACGAATATACCAATTTGGATGCGATGCCATTCAAAGGTTCTGAAACCATTATTGAAGTCCAGGCTTAGCTAAGATCATGCGATCGAATCTTTTCTCGCATGAATCTTATTGATCTTTACCTAGTTCAGGTGGCATCTAGTATGCTCCAAGAAAGAGCATTAGATTGGTATGAGATTCTTATTTCTGAAATTCATGAAGCGGATCTTACTTGGGAGAAATTCGAGGAACGATTCGAATTAAAGTTTGTGCTAGAAGCTGAGAAAGAAACATTGGCTCTCGCTTCATTGACCTTGTTCAAGGTGAATCTTCTGTGGCAGATTATGTCGCATTCTTCGAGTCACTTTCTAAATACGGGGTCAAATACATAAACTCCCCATTGAAGAAGAATCAAAGATTTGTCTATGACTTGAACAAAAATCTCAAGAAGCCATTACTTCTAAAATTAGAAGTTTCTTTTGATCAACTCATTGATATCGCTCTTCGACTTGAAGAGGCTGATAGAGTAAGTGATGTTGAGGTTTGGAGTGCTAGACTGAACTTCACCAATAAGAAAAGGCCTAATAAGTTCAAAGGTCCTTATTCCAACAATAAGAAAGGGAAGCAAGCCTCTCCGGCAACTAAGACTTCTACCTCAAGTGGTGGGCAATGCTACAACTGTGGTTCCAAGGACCATTATGCGAATAAATGTTCAAAGCCCCGCGCTTGTCGCTATTGCAAAAGCCCGGACCATTATATATATCTTCGTGTCCCAAACTTCAAGGCAGGAAGGAGGGAAAGCTTAATGTGGTGCAAACTCCAAGTAACACTTCTCGTGGTCAAGGTATTTCTCATTCTATCCTTGATGGCATTATTGTGTTTCGTGATCATTCTATTTGAGTTCTTTTTGATACGGGTGCGTCCTGCTCTTTTATTTCAAAAGAACTTGTTGATACTTTTTCTTTGGATGTTTTGTGTTTAATGACTTCTTTGAGAATTGCGAAACCAGTTGGTGGATCCGCAACACTCAGTTTATCGTGTAAAGATGTCGAAATTATTTCATGTGATTACTCTTTCCGTGCCGATTTGCATGTTATGCGTTACCTTGGCTTTGGAATGATCTTGAGAATGGATTGGCTTAACCGCTATGAAGCTCAAATCCTATGTCCTGAGCAGACTATTCATCTTCGACATCCTCAATTTGTTAAGCAGATTTCTACTGATCTTAAAGATTCGGATTCCAGCTTGGTTGCATCTTTATATTCTTTAAATCCTCATAATGACGATAATGATGATGAGGAAGATATTATTTC
Source organism: Allium cepa (assembly GCA_030765085.1). NCBI lineage: Eukaryota > Viridiplantae > Streptophyta > Magnoliopsida > Asparagales > Amaryllidaceae > Allium > Allium cepa. Next base: position 695,378,423 of record CM060934.1, read on the forward strand.
TCTTATTCACGTTGTTCGTGAATTTTTCGACATATTTGAGTCCGTTTTAGGATTACCACCTAAGCGAGCAATTGAGTTCAAAATTAATCTCATCCCTGGAGATCAACCAATCACTCATCCTCCTTATCGTATGTTCAATAAAGAAAATGAGGAGATGCGCAAACAATTATCCGAATTGGAGACGAAGCAATTTATTCGATCTAGTTCCTCTCCTTGGGGAGTTTCGGCTATTTTTGTAGAGAAATCCGACGGTACACTTTGGCTTTGCGTTGACTACCGCAAGCTTAATGATTTTACTCTCAAGAATAAATATCCTTTACCGCGGATTGATGACCTATTTGATCAGCTTAGTGGTGCTAGAGTCTTTTCACAGTTAGACTTAGCAACCGGTTTTCATCAGCTTCGTATTGCTGAGGATAGCATTCCTTTGACATCGTTCCGTCCTCGTTATGGATCTTATGAATGGCTTGTCATGCCATTTGGTTTGACGAATGCTCCGGCTTATTTCGTTGACCCTATGAATAGAGTTTTCAAAGACTTCCTCGATCGATTTGTTCTCATCTTTATTGATGAAATTCTTGTGTATTCTAAAACCGAGGAGGAACATGAAAAGCATCTTCAAATTTTGTTGGAAACTCTTAGGAGCAATCAATTTAAAGCAAAATTTTCTAAATGCCACTTTTGGCAATCTTGTGTGAAGTTTCTTGGTCATATTATTTCCGAATCCGGAATTTCCATGGATCCTTCAAAGATCGAAGCGATTCAAAATTGGAAGAGACCGGAGAGTGTGACGGAAATCCGTAGTTTTCTCGGATTGGCGGGTTATTACCGTTGTTTTATTAAAGACTTTTCTAAAATTGTCGTTCCTCTTACTAGCTTAACAAAGAAAGGTGTTAATACATTTGGTCGGACAAATGTGAAGCTTCTTTTCAGAAATTAAAAGAACTCCTTTCCGATGCTCCTATTCTTGTTATTCCCGAGGGGAATCAAGATTTTGTTGTTTATACCGATGCTAGTCGCGTTGGTTTGGGTGCCGTACTTATGCAAAGAGAACGTGTTATTGCTTATGCTTCTAGGCAATTGAAGCCAACCGAGACTAGATATGCCACTCATGATTTAGAGCTCGCGGCTATTGTTTTCGCCCTTCGAATTTGGCGTCATTATCTTTTGGGAGAAAAATTTATTCTTTACACCGATCATAAATCTTTGAAGTATCTATTTTCTCAAAAGGAACTTAATTTGCGTTAACAACGTTTGCTCGAATTCCTTGCATCTTATGATCTTGATATTCTTTATACTCCCGGAAAGGGAAATCGTGTTGCCGATGCACTTAGTCGTAAGCAACAAGCGATTGTTTCTATGATGATATCCGAATGGAATGATCTCAGAATTTTATCGACTTGTGAGATTCGAGATCGTTTTTTCGATTTATGTTCATCTCTTGTTTTATGTAGCCTTGAGGCTCATCCTTCTCTTTTAGACCGCATTATTGAAGCTCAAAAGCTAGATCCCGAATTGGCTCTTCTTGGCCAAAATTTTAGGGATAAAATTGATATTGAAGGTTTGAAAAACTTTGATATTGATTCTCGTGGCGGTATTCGGAAATTTCATAGACTTTTCGTGCCAAATATTAGTGATCTTCGTAAAGACATTTTAGAAGATTCTCATCGTTCTAAATTTACCATTCATCCTGGTAGTAGTAAAATGTACGTGGATATGAAGCGACTTTATTATTGGGAAGGAATGAAATCTGATATTGCTAACTTTATTAAGTGTTACATGACTTGCCGACTCATTAAGGCCGAGCATCAAAGGCCCGGTGGGTTATTGCAACCTTTAGAAATTCCAATTTGGAAGTGGGACCAAATTTCCATGGATTTTATAGACGGCCTTCCCCGTTCTCGTTCAGGTCATGATAGCTTATGGGTGATAGTTGATAGACTTACTAAATCCGCCCATTTTATTCCCGTTCGGTCCAATCGAACCGTACTCTTTTGGCCAAACTTTTTATCAAAGAAATTGTTAAATTGCATGGAGTTCCTACTTCTATTGTTAGTGATCATGATCCATTGTTTACTAGTGGATTTTGGAAGAGTCTTCAAAAAGCTTTGGGAACGAAGCTTAATTTTAGCACCGCTTATCATCCTCAGTCCGATGGACAAACCGAATGTGTGAATCAAATTCTTGAAGATCTTCTTCGTTCTTGAGTTCTTGATTTTGGTGGAAGTTGGGAAGATCATATTTCTCTTGTTGAGTTTTCCTATAATAATAGCTTCCAATTTAGTATTGGTATGGCACCTTTTCGGGCACTCAATGGAAGGTCATGCTGATCTCCTTCTTGTTGGTTTGAGGCCGGTGAGAAACTAGTTTTAGGTTCAGATTTTATTCGTGATTCCACAGAAAAGATTGATCTTATTCGTCATAGGATGAAAGAAGCCCAAAGTAGACAAATATCCTATGCCGATAACCGAAGAAGAAAATTAGAATTTTCTGTGGGAGATTTTGTGTTTATTCGTGTTTCACCTATGAAGGGTCTTGTACGTTTCAGTCGATCGAGAAGGTTAGCACCACGATATATTGGTCCATTTTCTATCACCGAACGTATTGGTTCCGTGGCTTATCGCCTCTTATTACCGGCTCAGTTTTCTGCTATTCATGACGTGTTTCACGTTTCTCAATTACGGAAATGCCTTCGAGATTCCGATTCTATTCTTGAGCCCGGTGTTGTGGAAGAAATTGAAGCTTCGCCTAATTTAACTTATGAGCAATATCCTATTCGTATTATTGCTTCGGAGGTCAAACACCTTCGAAATAAAGATGTTCCGCTTGTTAAAGTTCAATGGTCCTCAAATCGTAAGGATTGTGTAACGACCCAGAATTTTAATTAATTAATATTTGAATATTTAATTAATTTTAAATATTAATAAGTGAAATTTATAAGTCGAATAAATTTTATTTTGAATAATTGGATTTAATTGGATAATTAAGTCGATAATTTTATATGTTAAATTATGGAAATAATTGAAAATTGGGTTAAATATGATTGAAAATGATTTGTAAAATTTTATTTTATCATCTTGGAGTTAGAATGATGTTATAGAACTTTTAAAATCGAATTAAGAGTTTATTTGTGAAAATTGAATATTTTAATATTTAATCGACTAGTGAAATTAGCCATTTTTCGAACAGTCTCAGAATTGGACGAAATTAGTTCCATTGGATCCGTAATAGTTTATTATTATCGGATTTCAATTTCGTAGTATTCGGAGTTATCGTTTGATCATGGCAGTTCGAAACGCATCGAAATTGTTTTAATAATAATTTGGCGAGTTAAAATAGCCATTTTTCAAACAGTCTCGAATTTCGACGAAACTAGTTTCATCAGATCCGTAATGTGATATTATTGTATGGTTTAAAATTTCGTGTCAATCGGATTTACCGTTTGTCCGGTGCAAGCTAAAACGCCTAGAAAATCGTTTAATCGGTTTAATTTTAAATTGAACGTTTATTGCCATAACTCGCACAGATGACCGAATTAGCTCCGGAAACACGTTCCATTGTGTTTGGAACGCGGGGTAAACCTTAGAAACGCCAACCGGCACGCTTCGTTTGGAGTTCGGAAAATCCGGGATGAATAGTGTCGCGTATTTTTTTTATATAAACCCCTCCATATTTCATTTTGCAAAGAAAATTAAACCCTAGGTCAAAAACTTCAGTAGCCGCCACCTACAGAACCTATGGTCGAAATTTGTTCATCCTCTTCCCTCTAAATCTCTTAATCCATCGAGAATTAGCAAAAAGTGTCAACTGCAATATGGTAGAGGGCGATGAGAACTACATTTTCAACGGTGGTGATCAGAAACGAGCTGGCGGATCAACGACAAATCGACCACAAAGGAGCACGGTTGCGCACGCAATTCGAGGGCCATAGAGGGGCCGAGCTCCTCCTTGTTCCACCCGAAGATGGCTCTTGCAATGAGCAACGAAATGGGGGTCTCTGATCGAATTATAAGCAAGCATGGTGGTCGCAAATTGGAACCCTAGTTTCGACTAATGGGTTTGTGCGTGTACTAGGTAGAACGCATGGAAGATGAAGAAAGGATGGCCGGCTGTGATTTGCAGGAGGGAAACGTGCGGTGATGATCTAGTTAGGGTTTTAAAATATAAAATTGTTGTAAAAATTTATGTTAAAAATTCGTGTAAACTAAAAAAAATCGTATCTTTTTCATACGAGGTCGAAAACGCGCGAAACCAGTTGCGTTGGAATCGTATGGACGAGCACTACGCTATGGAATTCGATTGAAGTTGTTTGAAGTTAGTGAAAATTTCGGGTAAAATTAAGTGCACGTTTAATTTTATTCGAAATAAATCGCTAAAACGAAATTGAAATCAAGGTGAGAACTTCTCACTCAATCGAATCGGTTTCGATTTTAATTTTAAATAGTTATATTTAAAATTCTTGAATGCATGTTTGAATGATGATTGTTATCTATTGATTGTTAAAATAGACATTATGCGCCGTTAGTAAGCGGATGTTATTTATTAAAAACATATACCGCGAATATTTCGTAAACAGTGAAATTGGTATTATTTATGTACTTGGAGTTGATTTCCCGCAGTATATAGCGGATGAGACCCTATTGTGCCACCTATTAAGTGGATAATATTTTAAACCACATATACCGCGATAATTTCGTACTGAAACGGAATTGGTATTGTGCTAACATCTTTGGATGCAAGAAAACAGGTTGGAGGGATCCAACTAGATTCCTCAACAGTATTTATTTGATTATGGATATTTTGATATTCGTTGATTATCATATCGATATATGATGTCGTTGTTGTCGTGATTGACTATTTGGTATGTAGCATCATTGGGCCAAATTTTGGAATTTTAAAAGGATTTTTAAAGTGATTTTTGAAGAGTATACGTTTTATAAAATAATTTTGGAATTGATTCATTTTAAATAAATAAACGTATAAATTTTAATGTTATAAAAATTATGATTTTTGAGAAATATAGTTAAAAGTTGATTTTTGAAAATATGAGGTAAATGATTTTATAAAATAGTTTAAATTTTGATTTTTGAATTTATTATAAAAAGTTTAATATATAGGATTTATGAAATTTGATTTTTTTTATAAATCAAAATGGTGAAATTATAAAGGAGTTTAAAGACGTTTTAAAATAATAATATGAATTTATTTATATAAGGGATTTATAAATTGATATTTATAAATTAAAATATTTGAAGTATAAAACGAGTTTTTATAAGTGTTAGAATGAATTGTGAATGAACTTCATAAATGAATGAAATTTATAGAATCATAAACAGTGAAGTTATAAATGGAATTTTATAAGCAGTAGGTTTATAAAATTTGTAAAGTTATTAAAGGAATAGATTTGGGTAAATAAATGAATCTTATAAGTTATAAGATTTAAAATTTGGGAAGTTTAAAAGAACGTTTTTGCAAACAAATAAATTATAAGTGTTTAACTTAAATTATAAACTTTTGGTTTATAATTGAGTTATAAATTGAATACATTAATAAAGAAGATTTATAAAGGAAGTTGTTTAAAACAAATAGAAATGGAATTTATAAACATTGTTTTATAAATTCGCAAACGACTTATTTTGATAAGTAAATTGTTGTAACTTATTAATGGAGTTATATTCACGTTTTATACAGTGAATAATTCTTCAAAATAGAAGGAATAGAAATGATGAAATTGGTTAACAAGGTATATTCACGTTTTTGAAAAGTGAATAATATGTTAAAGAAAATGTTTTGGATGTGATGTTTTAAATAGAATTAAAACGATCTAACGATGTTTTAAAATGTGTTAAGATTCGAAACCATAGATTTCAACATTCATTGTTGAAATAGACGTTTTCGAGAAATAAAAGGAAATGGTGGACTATAACACTGTTGTTATAGTAAATGATTTCCGAAAGGAAATGTTTTGTATAGTATTGGGATTTATATATCTATTTTAATTTCGAATCCCTATACTAGTGATTTTGGGTTGTCGTAACGATGTTTTACGCAACATTCATTTTGGCCCAAATAAATATGTTTAAGAGAATGATTTCCTTAAAGAATGAAATATGTACTTAATCTCGATTTAAGTATATTGAATATTTTCCAAGTGTTGAAAATAAATGGATTTGAGAATTACTTAATAAGTAAGTATGAAAATGTTTTCCAATATAAAGTGAATATTTTGAGAATTTATCTTTTTGAAGATAAATTGAAAATAAATAATTGAAATCGTATATTCGTAGATATTTTGGAATGTAAATTCACTATGGAATTTATAAAAGAAAGGGGAATTTGTTTAAAAATAAATATTGATTTATTTTTGAGGTATTGAAATTTTATATCTTGTAAAGATATTTTTGGGAAATAAATAATTTGAAAAATTATTTGTAATCTGGTGATGTTGTGCATATCCATTGATAGTTCAATAACCGACTATCAATATTTACCTTTGAATGGGTATTTGCTGTGATTTGTTTGAATTTGAATGCCACACTTATTTTTGAATAAGCGCTCACTATTCGGGTTAGTCGGGAAAGGACCTTGGGGTCGTATAACCCATTCTGAGTATGTGATACGTCGTTATGGATAACATTTGAAGACCGGTGTTGAAGACCGGGTATTTGCGAGAGCGATAGGATGACCTGTCGATTGACTCTGCACCGAGTTGCTCTGGTATAGAGTTCTCCATATGTGATGGGGAATCCGATCAGGATTGTGGATATCCGGATTGCATGGACTTCTTTGCAAGTGCCTTCGGTTCTGTTCGAGCCTAGAACAGACTTGTATGGATTGTATGTCTGACATTACAAATTGAGATATAAAGCAGATTTCTTTCAAATATATTTCTGTTGGTGGCGGAGAATTTATTCTCTTAGCTTAACACCCTTCTCTGAGACGCACGAGCTCAGAAGTTATGTAGTTGAAGGTTATCAGTGATATATTCCCAATTTGGTAATGTGACATGCCGAGTGTTGCTGTGAAATGATCATTGTTTGATCATTTGTGATAGAATCATTTGTTTGATCATTTATCTTTGTGATCATTTCTATGATCATTTGTTGACCCAAAGCACAGCTTTTGTATAAAGCGTGGCTTTGTGGACGAAACTTCGTCGAGCCTCACACCCTGAAATGGTCAAAATAGGAAAGATGCGGCAAGGTTATGAGGGGTAGCTCCCTTTAGGGTATGTGCATTTCCTTCTAGAAAAGGGTGGTATCATGGTATGGAGCCCAGATGCTTACTCATGTTGAAACACTTATTATTTTGGTGTGATGTTGATTACGAGCGCTCGGTTAAAGGTCCCAAAGGACTGGGGGATGGCATACTCGTGTCAGTAGTTACCCAGTTAGGGTTAACCCGGCCTTGTGTTGGAAGAGATCCGGTTTGGTTCTCGGGGACGTCCTTCCAGAGGCGTTCTCATGTGGCAATGGGAAGTTCCTAGGCCTGACCATTTGTTGGAAATCCAAAGAAATAATACGATCTTGTACAGTATTAGTTGTAGAACCTATCATTCACTTATGGTGGCGCCCCACTGTTTGGATGGTAGCTATAGTAGGCATACGATAATGGTCGTATGTTGGCTAAGATTTATATCTTTATTTTCGAAATGAATTTTTCCTACACTATGCACCAGTAATAATATTAAATGTTCTTTTTAATGCGTATCAAGCATCTTTGACTATCAAAAGGAGAAATCTCCTTCGATTCTGCGTTTTTATTGCGTGTGTGTGCGGGAGCCCTTATGGTAGTCTCATTTTTAAAAGCATTGCGAATTGACTTTAAAAAATATTCCTCTATTTTGATTTTAAAGATAAATAAACTGTTTTGAGTTCTCACACCAGTCACATGACTGACTCGGAGTTTATTGTTTTCCGTCCTAAACTCTGGGTGCCCACCAATTTCCACACGGGCAGTCAAGAGTTAAGGTTTATCAGGATATTCTGGAATTCAGGAGTTGCTGGAGGCAAGATGGATGGCTTGTCGTATTACTAGTATATAGTATTTCTTTTTCCGCTGCATTGTTTGTTGTTGTTTGTTATTGTACACTCTGATGTAATGTAATGTAATGTATAAAATGTAATAACTGATATAGTTCTTTGTTTAAAGATTATTCATTTATCTATTATATGTTGTTCCGCTGCGATTGTGAGATTCTGATATTGTTCTGTTGTTTTCTGTTCTGTTCCGTTCTATGTTCTACCTTTTCTCTCTTCTTCTGTCTTTTCTTTTTCTTAAACATTGAGAATTCGTATTTCTGTTCATCTTGAGTTAATCTATGGAGATTAGTGTATATTCAAGGAGTACGGATTTGCGGGTCTTCACAGGTGGTATCAGAGCTTATGGTTAAGCGACAACAATGGTTCTGTTGGGTATTACTCATTAGAGATAGAGTCAGTAGTATCTAGAATGAGTTTGAGTGTAATAATAGCTATGAGAGCGTATTTGTTAGTGAATATAAAATTGTTTTATATTGTGATGATTGGTTTGTTGAGTGGCATATGAACCTTTGTCAGCATGGTATGCACAACTATGCCGAAGGGGTTTATAAACACATGAATAGAAAAATTCGATACAGTATTGTTTTAAAATTGGGTAAATGAAATAATTTTACCTTGAGTATATTTTATATATAAAGGAATAATTTTTAGAATTATTAAAGTATTTATAAGTTGATTGTTTGGTTGTTGAATAAGATGTTTGAATAATCTAAATAAAAGAATAATTGTACAAGCAAAAGAATTATAAAAATTGAATTATAATTAAAGTAATTTACAATTGCAAAATAAACTTATATATATAAGAAGTGAAACTATATGAATATATTTATGAATATGAGTTGTAAATAAAAAATGAATTTAAAGTTAAATGGAAATTTACTTTAGAATTTGGAAGCTGAATTGATTTATAAGTGGGAATTTAAGTTAAGTAAAACCAAGTGATGTTGTAAAATGGAAGTATAACTTAAGAGACGTTGAATGAAGTGATATTGGTATCAAAGTAAATTAATAAAGTTAAGTGATAAATATGAACTTGAGTTATATAAATGAAATTCAACTTTAGTAATTGAATTGAATGAATGGATTAAATGTTAATCAATTGAATGTAAATTAAGTTGATATGAAATAATGAATGTAAGTGTTAATTCATTAAAATCTAATGTTATTGGAAGTTGAATAATTGAATGAAAATCAATTTAATTAAACCAATTGAAAGTAAAGGTGTTAAACCAAATTAAATGAATATAAGAAAAGGAATTTGGTTGTAATTAATATACATTGGTTGTTATATGATTGTTAGTTGATTGTGTATAATTCATTAAGTATTAATGAAATTGAAAGCTAAAGTAATTGAAATCCAATTGGAAGTTAAATGAATCTTAAGTAGATTTGAATTTGATTTGGAAGTGAACCAACTTGAATATGAATTAGTGAATATAAACTAATTGAAAATGAATGTTAGTAAAAACATCCACTGTTAATGAATCAAATGTGATTAAATTGAAAACCCATTTCATTGAATATTAATGAGAATATGAATGAATATTTATTGGTTATGGATGTTAGTTGAATGTTAGTTGGACATTAGTTGGTTGATGGTTGAATATATTGCTTTTACTACATTTGCTATGTTGGCATATATAGTTATCATGTTGCTATATGATGTATATCGATACTTTTGTCTATATACATGTTTCTCATCTGTTTGTTGAGTGTTTAGTAGGTGCGGATCGCGTTTGCTTCGCATTTGGAGCTCGCTTTCGCGCTATTTTAGCCGTATATGCTCGCTAATAAAATATAAGGTACATATCTCGGATTACATACTGTACTTTTACACTCTTTTTCCCTGCGGGATGCCTCATCACTTGATGAGATGTATATTTGTGATATATGTACTGTCATTTTTTTTCGGTCGAGCCGTGCAAAGGAGACTCTGGCGAATTTTTTCGAAAATTTAAGGCGTTAGAATATTTTTGAGAATAATTGGAAAGTTTTGAAAACTTTAATTTTGATTTGGAATTGAAAGTTAAACAATAGTAGTCATTTTTAAAAAGATAACTAGGTATGATTTGAAAACTTAGTAAAGATTTGTAAGAAGTTTAACCATGAACTTTGGGAAAGTTGATAGATTCTGTAACTTTTCATACTTGGTAATTTCGAGGACGAAATTCTTTTAAGGGGAGAAGTATGTAACGACCCAGAATTTTAATTAATTAAAATTTTAATATTTAATTAATTTTAAATATTAATAAGTGAAATTTATAAGTCGAATAAATTTTATTTTGAATAATTGGATTTAATTGGATAATTAAATCGATAATTTAATATGTTAAATTATGGAAATAATTGAAAATTAGGTTAAATATGATTGAAAATGATTTGTAAAATTTTATTTTATCATGTTGGAGTTAGAATGATGTTATAGAACTTTTAAAATCGAATTAAGAGTTTATTTGTGAAAATTGAAAATTTTAATATTTAATCGACTAGTGAAATTAGCCATTTTTTGAACAGTCTCAGAATTGGACGAAATTAGTTCCATTGGATCCGTAATAGTTTTTTATTTTCGAATTTCAATTTTCGTAGCAATCGGAGTTATTGTTTGATCGTGGCAGTTCGAAACGCATCGAAATTGTTTTAATAATAATTTGGCGAGTTAAAATAGCCATTTTTCAAACAGTCTCGGATTTCGACGAAACCAGTTTCATCGGATCTGTAATGTGATATTATTGTATGGTTTAAAATTTCATGTCAATCGGATTTACCGTTTGTCCGGTGCAAGCTAAAACGCCAAGAAAATCGTTTAATCAGTTTAATTTTAAATTGTACGTTTATTGCCATAACTCGCACAGATGACCGAATTAGCTCCCGAAACACGTTCTATTGTGTTCGGAACGTGGGGTAAACCTTAGAAACGCCAACCGGCACGCTTCGTTTGGAGTTCGAAAAATCCGGGATGAATAGTGTCGCGTATTTTTTTCTATATAAACCCCTCCATATTTCATTTTGCAAAGAAAATTAAATCCTAGGTCAAAACCTTCAGTAGCCGCCACCTACAGAACCTATGGCCGAAATTTGTTCATCCTCTTCCCTCTAAATCTCTCAATCCATCGAGAATTAGCAAAAAGTGTCATCTGCAATATGGTAGAGGGCGTTGAGAACTACGTTTTCAACGGTGGTGATCAGAAACGAGCTGGCGGAACAACGGCAAATCGACCACAAAGGCGCACGGTTGCGCACGCAATTCGAGGGCCATAGGGGGGCCGAGCTCCTCCCTGTTCCAGCCGATGATGGCTCTTGCAATGAGCAATGAAATGAGGGTCTCTGATCGAATTATAAGCAAGCATGGTGGTCGCAAATTGGAACCCTAGTTTCGACTAATGGGTTTGTGCGTGTACTGGGTGGAACGCGTGGAACATGAAGAAAGGATGGCCGGTGTGATTTGCAGGAGGGAAACGTGCGGTGATGATCTATTTAGGGTTTTAAAATATAAAATTGTTGTAAAAATTTATATTAAAAATTCATGTAAACTAAAAAAATTCGTATCTTTTTCATACGAGGTCGAAACGCACAAAACCAGTTGCGTTGGAATCGTATGGACGAGCACTACGCTATGGAATTGGATTGGAGTCGTTTGGAGTTAGTGAAAGTTTTGGGTAAAATTAAACGCACGTTTAATTTTATTCGAAATAAATCGCTAAAACGAAATTGAAATCAAGGTGAGAACTTCTCACTCAATCGAATTGGTTTCGATTTTAATTTTAAATAGTTATATTTAAAATTCTTGAATGCATGTTTGAATGATGAATGTTATCTATTGATTGTTAAAATAGACATTATGCGCCGTTAGTAAGCGGATGTTATTTATTAAAAACATATACCGCGAATATTTCATAAACAGTGAAATTGGTATTATTTATGTACTTGGAGTTGATTTCCCGCAGTATATAGCGGATGAGACCCTATTGCGCCGCCTACTAAGCGGATAATATTTTAAATCCCATATACCGCGATAATTTCGTACTGGAACGGAATTGGTATTGTGCTAACATCTTTGGATGCAGGAAAACAGGTTGGAGGGATCCAACTGGATTCCTCAACAGTATTTGTTTGATTATGGATATTCGTTGATTATCATATCGATATATGATGTCGTTGTTGTCGTGATTGACCATTTGGTATGTAGCATCATTGGGCCAAATGTTGGAATTTTAAAAGGATTTTTAAAGTGATTTTTGAAGAGTATACGTTTTATAAAATAATTTTGGAATTGATTCATTTTAAATAAATAAACGTATAAATTTTAATGTTATAAAAATTATGATTTTTGAGAAATATAGTTAAAAGTTGATTTTTGAAAATATGAGGTAAATGATTTTATAAAATAGTTTAAATTTCGATTTTTGAATTTATTATAAAAAGTTTAATATATAGGATTTATGAAATTTGATTTTTTTATAAATCAAAATGGTGAAATTATAAAGGAGTTTAAAGACGTTTTAAAATAATAATACGAATTGATTTATATAAGGGATTTATAAATTGATATTTATGAATTAAAATATTTGAAGTATAAAACGAGTTTTTATAAGTGTTAGAATGAATTATGAATGAACTTCATAAATGAATGAAATTTATAGAATTATAAACGGTAAAGTTATAAATGGAATTTTATAAGCAGTAGGTTTATAAAATTTGTAAAGTTATTAAAGGAATAGATTTGGGTAAATAAATGAATCTTATAAGTTATAAGATTTAAAATTTAGGAAGTTTAAAAGAATGTTTTTGCAAACAAATAAATTATAAGTGTTTAACTTAAATTATAGACTTTTGGTTTATAATTGAGTTATAAATTGAATAGATTAATAAAGAAGATTTATAAAGGAAGTTGTTTAAAACAAATAGAAATGGAATTTATAAACATTGTTTTATAAATTCGCAAACGACTTATTTTGATAAGTAAATTGTTGTAACTTATTAATGGAGTTATATTCACGTTTTATACAGTGAATAATCCTTTAAAATAGAAGGAATAGAAATGATGAAATTGGTTAACAAGGTATATTCACATTTTTTGAAAAGTGAATAATATGTTAAAGAAAATGTTTTGGATGTGATGTTTTAAATAGAATTAAAACGATCTAACGATGTTTTAAAATGTGTTAAGCTTCGAAACCATAGATTTCAACATTCATTGTTGAAATAGACATTTTCGAGAAGTAAAAGGAAATGGTGGACTATAACACTGTTGTTATAGTAAATGATTTTCGAAAGGAAATGTTTTTTATAGTATTGGGATTTATATATCTATTTTAATTTCGAATCCCTATACTAGTGATTTTGGGTTGTCGTAACGATGTTTTACGCAACATTCGTTTTGGCCCAAATAAATATGTTTAAGAGAATGATTTCCTTAAAGAATGAAATATGTACTTAATCTCGATTTAAGTATATTGAATATTTTCCAAGTGTTGAAAATAAATGGATTTGAGAATTACTTAATAAGTAAGTATGGAAATGTTTTCCAATATAAAGTGAATATTTTGAGAATTTATCTTTTTGAAGACAAATTGAAAATGAATAATTGAAATCGTATATTCGTAGATATTTTGGAATGTAAATTCACTATGGAATTTATAAAAGAAAGGGGAATTTGTTTAAAAATAAATATTGATTTATTTTTGAGGTATTGAAATTTTATATCTTGTAAAGATATTTTTGGGAAATAAATAATTTGAAAAATTATTTGGAATCTGGTGATGTTGTGCATATCCATTGATAGTTCAATAACCGACTATCAATATTTACCTTTGAATGGGTATTTGCTGTGGTTTGTTTGAATTTGAATGCCACACTTATTTTTGAATAAGCGCTCACTATTCGGGTTAGCCGGGAAAGGACCTTGGGGTCGTATAACCTATTCCGAGTATGTGATACGTCGTTATGGATAGCGTTTGAAGACCGGTGTTGAAGACCGTGTATTTGCGAGAGCGATAGGATGACCTGTCGATTGACTCTGCACCGAGTTGCTCCGGTATAGAGTTCTCCATACGTGATGGGGAATCCGATCAGGATTGTGGATATCCGGATTGCAAGGACTTCTTTGTAAGTGCCTTCGGTTCTGTTCGAGCCCGGAACAGACATGTATGGATTGTTTGTCTGACATTACAAATTGAGATATAAAGCAGATTTCTTTCAGATATATTTCTGTTGGTGGCGGAGAATTTATTCTCTTAGCTTAACACCCTTCTCTGATACGCACGAGCTCAGAGGTTATGTAGTTGAAGGTTATCAGTGATATATTCCCAATTTGGTAATGTGACATGCTGAGTGTTGCTGTGAAATGATCATTGTTTGATCATTTGTGATAGGATCATTTATTTGATCATTTATCTTTGTGATCATTTCTATGATCATTTATTGACCCAAAGCACAGCTTTTGTATAAAGCGTGGCTTTGTGGACGAAACTTCGTCGAGCCTCACACCTCGGAATGGTCAAAACAGGAAATATGCGACAAGGTTATGAGGGGTAGCTCCCTTTAGGGTATGTGCATTTCCTTCTGGAAAAGGGTGGTATCATGGTATGGAGCCCAGATGCTTACTCATGTTGAAACACTTATTATTTTGGTGTGATGTTGATTACGAGCGCTCGGTTAAAGGTCCCAAAGGACCGGGGGATGGCATACTCGTGTCAGTAGTTACCCAGTTAGGGGTAACCCGGCCTTGTGTTGGCAGAGATCCGATTTGGTTCTCAGGGACGTCCTTCCAGAGGCGTTCTCATGTGGCAATGGGAAGTTCCTTGGCCTGACCATTTGTTGGAAATCCAAAGAAACAATACGATCTTGTACGGTATTAGTTGTAGAACCTATCATTCACTTATGGTGGCGCCCCACTGTTTGGATGGTAGCTATAGTAGGCATACGATAATGGTCGTATGTTGGCTAAGATTTATATCTTTATTTTCGAAATGAATTTTTCCTGCACTATGCACTAGAAATAATATTAAATGTTCTTTTTAATGCGTATCAAGCATCTTTGACTATCATAAGGAGAAATCTCCTCCGATTCTGCGTTTGCATTGTGTGTGTGTGTGCGGGAGGCCTTATGGTAGTCTCATTTTTAAAAGCATTGCGAATTGACTTTAAAAAATATTCCTCTATTTTGATTTTAAAGATAAATAAACCGTTTTGAGTTCTCACACCGGTCACATGACTGACTCGGAGTTTATTGTTTTCCTTCCTGAACTCTGGGTGCCCAGCAATTTCCACACGGGCAGTCAAGAGTTAAGGTTTATCAGGATATTCTGGAATTCAGGAGTTGCTGGAGGCAAGATGGATGGCTTGTCGTATTACTAGTATATAGTATTTCTTTTTCCGCTGCATTGTTTGTTGTTGTTTGTTGTTGTACACTCTGATGTAATGTAATGTAATGTATAAAATGTAATAACTGATATAGTTCTTTGTTTAAAGATTATTCATTTATCTATTATATGTTGTTCCGCTACGATTGTGAGATTCTGATATTGTTCTGTTGTTTTCTGTTCTGTTCCGTTCTATGATCTACCTTTTCTCTCTTCTTTTGTCTTTTCTTTTTCTTAAACATTGAGAATTCGTATTTCTGTTCATCTTGAGTTAATCTATGGAGATTAGTGTATATTCAAGGAGTACGGATTTGCGGGTCTTCACAGATTGCTCTTGGGAATCTAGAGAATTCATCGAGCGAACACATCCAGACTTACTTTCTCGTGCTCTTTGAGGTGAACTTCTTATTTCAAATTTCTTTTGTGTTGAATATGCTTTTATGGTTGTTACTATATATTTTATTCTTAAATATTGCGAGGACGCAATTTCTTTAAGGAGGGGAGTCTGTAACAATCCGCATATTTTACGATTGAGTATTTAAATATTTTATCATTAGTCGGATTATAGTCCGTAAAGCTAATTTTTGCAAACAGTCAAATTTGGACTCGAGACCACCCCCATTGAGTTCAAGATGACGTTTGCGACCTTTTTGAGTATAAACTTTGATATGTTTGGAGTTAGTGGAATTTTCTACTTTTTCACTTAGGGCTTTGGTTTTGTTTCAGCCCCTTTAGACCCAAGCTTCACCCCTCTTCTCTTCATTACTTCATTTCTATTTCCTAATACTCAAGCTTTAGCAATAATGGAGAGAGGAATTGGAAATTAAAACTCCAAACCTAATTTTCATTTGCAAATCAAGTTCTAGCTCCAAATTCAAAGAGAAGCTATTGGTAAGCATCATCTTCTTCTTCTCCAACTCATTCTCCTTTCAATTTTCAGAAATTCCTAAAACTAACTTTGGGAATGTTCTTCTTTTGAGCTTAGGTTCAAGCTCATTTGGGTTGTGTTGAAGTGTGGTTGATTCTTCCTTTGCTTTCAAGCTTCTCCTTCATTGATTTTGTGAAAAGGTGAGATTTTTATCTCACATCTTTGTCTATAACTATCTTTGATTGTTGGGTATGAATTCCTAAAACTTATTCTTTTGCACTTGCTTTTGATTTGGATTGAATTGGTGAATATCCCAATTTTTAGTGTTTTGGGTTCAAATCTTTAAAGATCCTAACTTTGATGTTTGAACATGTTTTTGGTGATGCATCGAGGAGCCAATAGGACCGGGTAGTCGATGGGCGTAATCCCCTTGCGTCCGAACTCGACCGGTTGTGAATTGTGAGAGTTTGCATTTCAATTAATAGGGTAGAAAAACGCAGGAAATTGGGGTTTGGTCGACCGAACTCTCTGGTCGGTAGACCGAAGCTGTAGCTGAAACTTTCTGGGCTATTTTCGGTTGGCCGACTCAGAAGTTCAGTCGACCGACCTACTCCTATTTTTCCCTGTTTTGCCTATTTATGCTCATTTTGCTTTGCTTTTCCAATCTTTAATCGATTCTTCTTCTCCGATTAGTTGTTATCACCTTTGTCGACTTTGATAACTTCTATTTTTGGAATTTTTGGGTATTTCCACTTTGATGGATTTGGTATCGATTTCTTTGGATTTTCACTCACGTCTTCGAATGTTAATTTTAGTGATTGATTATTCCTAGAATCATTTTTGTAATTTGTCGCTTCAAAATATAAAGGTTTTCAATACTGGTAGTAAATATCAAAATTCTTTCTTCAAAATGATTTCAACACTATTTTATTACAAAGCTCGTTTCTTAAACCGTTTTCCAATCTACTAGCATATACAAACCTTTACCTCATTTGTATGAGAAATCTAATTAAACGGCTTAGTAAAACAAGTGGTATGAAACGCTTGCGTTTACTTCGCCGGTTAATTCTTGGACTCATTCGATTGAACCTCTTGTGACAATTTTCAAGTGGATATCTACAATTTGTTCGTAAATGTTTAAGTTAAGCTAGCGGTTATGGGACATGAAGCTAAGCTCATATATTTTCTAGCTTAGTGTAATTGACACTTCTTGTGATCGATGAGGATCATTTTGTGATTTAGACTAGCAATGTGCGATGTCTCTTTGTCTGCGAGGGAGACTAAGCCCCGTTTCTGTAGAGCTTCGGCTCAATTTGGTGGGGTAGCGACCCATGGTCTTCGTACCATTTTAGTGAAGCTTCGGCTCATGGTCTTCGGGCCGTTTTAGTGGAGCCTCGGCTCAAAATTAACGGTTAGCAACCATGGAATAGCTTTCCGTTTTGTGATACACGTGTTGGTGAGTTTTCGTACTCCCGTTTTGTGATAGGCCTCCTCCCTTTTTTGTGATTTTTGGATTTCCATTGATGATTTATGGAATTTGTGTTTCACCAATTTTCGTGATTTACATTGATAAGTTTTATCAATATTTGTGCGTTGGTGAATTTGTGTGTCATTAACTTTTGTGTTTGGCATTGATTTAATTGTCAATATTTATGGTGGTAAGTGAAATAAAGAGTATGATCCTTTTTATCTTTGAGAAGATTCTTGTGATATTGATTAATCTCTTATTGATTTTCAATTACATACTTATCATAGTATGCTTTATGCTTATCTTACATTTTTGTCATACCTCTTATTCTATATCATTTTATCTGATATTTATAGCTAGACTGATCCATTTATTATTTTCTTGTTAAATAATACTCAGGTCAGACCGAGATGCTACAGGTGCTTCTGCTTGACTCCACTTCTGGTGTTTACTATTCTGACTTTTGCCTAACTACTTAGATTAGTAGTTTATTTTGTTGTATACATTTGAGATATGGACTCTATGATGTATACTTATTCTCTTGTGTAGCACCTGTAACTATTCTTTTGTGATACCGCGGATCTTGTTTGACCACTACTCTGATGTACACTTCTATGTGTAATATTCATATCTGTTTCCTCCTTTGAGATATGAACTTCTGCTACTGATTTGTGTTATGCTTATTTCTATATTTGTTTCCGAAGATATTATAGCCACTGTGTAGTAGCTTTGAGTTTGCATCGGTATGTCGGATTCCCTCTTGAAATGCAAGTTATATTATTATTTGGCATATCGGTACTCGCACAAGGCAATTACACGGATGGTCTCTCCTCAATAGCCTTATTCTCCGCGCTAGTTGACGGCATTACCCCGTAGTGTCCTTGGCTAGCGTGGGTATAGAGGTGGGGAGTCACAAAACCTTTTAAAGCTTTGATCTTTGAATAAAGTATACTTGTATGTGTATAACATCACTTTTAAAAGAAAATTCAGGTATTTAAATTAAACATTTATTTAGAAAATGATATTTATACAGTGATGATTTAAATTTAGCCCAGAATCAAATGTTTTAATTTCATAATTCGATCACATAAACAGTTTTAACTCGGGAAATGATGAATTTAGAGAATCATTTCATAATTTTTAGTTTGATAATTTGTGAGAAATTGAATGTTGAATGAGATTTACATTTTTGCCAATCTCTGGCAATTGACGTTGAATTATGGGTTGTGGTTGAGGTCGAAGATAGCTGTATGAAAATTTTCTGGTTGATTGAGGTGCCACCGCGATTTGGTTTTAGGTTTATTGCTCAATTTTGGTCACGAGGTTTGTAGTGAAGATTTCGTCGACGTAAAGGCACCGGGAGGGACCGGTCTAAGGTGGATAGAACTGCAATCATGTGACGCATTTTTGGGTGGAGCAACTGGTTCCAGGTTGTCGAGATTGTCGTCGACGATCAATTTTGTTGGTCTGGGTTCATTCCAGTTTGGGTGTGCTCGAACTCAATTTCGATTTCAAGTTCAATTTATAGATTTAGTGATTGGGATAGATGGAGGAAGTCGTAGGTAACTTGTTGGCATCAGCGATGATGATCGGAACGATGGCGATCATCAGCGCATGTGCACGCATCCACGTTTGTGTCTGGGTAGTGATGTTTTGGGGAAGAAGATAATGGGCTTGGGTTCAAGCATGAGAAAGCAGGCATTTTACTCGAAGAGAAGGCAAAATGAGGGTTACTCGAAGACAGGCTCGAGTGAATCCTAGGTTGGGCTCGAGTTTCTTTTTAAAATGTAACTCCCAGATTTTTGAAAATTTAAAGGAAATAAAGAAATGGAATTTCTAACGCAAAATGAAAATAAACACGTTTTCAAATTTAATTTATAAACAGGTTTTTAAAATAAGTTTTTAAAAGTTAAAAATTTGAAGTTAAATGTTTTTTTAAAATTGATTTAGTTTAAAGATTGACTAATCAGGTGTTTAAAGGTTAATTAATTAAAGTTGATCAATTAATGTAATTAAAAGTAAGTAATTTAAGAAGTGATTAATTAATTAAATATTAGTCAATTAATAAAATTAATTAATTAATTGAAAGTAATTAAGGATGTATAATTAATGATTTAAAACTTGATTAATCAAGTGTTTAAAAAGGGTTAATTAATTTGAAAGAATAATTTGTTAATGTGATTAATCTATGGTTAATTAATCAATGTAATGGATAATTAAAGGTTAATTAAGTAATAATTTAAAAAATTAATTGAATTGTAATTGAAGGATAATTAATTTATAATTAATTATTAATTAATTGATGAATAATTAATTAATAAACAAATTAATTAATTAACAATTAAGGGTTAATTACTTAATGCAATTAATTTAAGATTAATAAAGGATAATTAATTTAAAGATAAATTATTTATGAAAATAAATTAAAGATAATTACTTTGTGTAATTAAATAAAATCTTATTACTTAGTGAAATTAATAAAGGATAATTAATTAAGGGTTGATTAATTAATTAAAGATGATTAATTAAATTGTGAACTAAATGATTAAAGGTTAATTATTTAATGATTGATGAATTAAAATTAAAGGTTAATTAATTTATTATTAATGGTTACTTAATAAATGATTAAATAATAAATAATCAAAATGATTTGTAATTTATTAATGTTAATTAACCAGGATTAGTAATTCATAAGCAATTAATCTGATTTGAATTAATCAGACTCACTTATGAATGTTTGGATTCTATTGGATGATTGAATTGTTTGATATCCTTGATTGTGATGCTCTGTTTTGATTTAAGCTGTGTTTAATGTAATTTATTATCTGTGATATATATATATATATGATCTGTGAATGAAAGATAAGCATTATAGTTTATACCGCTTATCAAATATATTGCTGTATTGGAATCTGTGCTGATTGATGATGTTGCACTTTTATTGTGTAAAACCCCTGGACCACACTTATACACACATAAATATGGATTGCACGAGGATATTGGTTAAGTCACAGATTTTTGAAATAGTTTTTAAAATGGAATTGTTGAATCCAAATTGTTTTGGAAATGGATTGGGATTAAAGTAAAAAGTTTTTGAAAAGGAATTTCAAAGATAAAAATTTATTTTTGAATAACTTGATTAAGTCTTGAAGTTTAAATAATTTGATTTAAATTTAAATTCAAAATTTGAAATGGGATTCTATGTTTGTAAACTAGGGATTGAAGATGTTATACAAGTTATATATGGGTTAAACCATTTTAAAGGTATTGATTTGGAAACTTGAATTTAATTCGAGGGCTCTAACTGGTGCGAATATAATTGGATTTCTCCGAAATGAAAACTATTTGTTTTTCAATCATAAAATCTTTCATATAAGAAATGAATTTCCATTTTGTTTTATAGGGATTTCAAATTTGAAATGAAACGGTTTTTCAAGTTATGAATGAATTTTTGGAAACTGATTTGGAAGCTATAAGTTAAATCTTTGATTTAAAGATTTAATGAGTTAATCCAATTGAAATGGAAATTGTTTTGAAAATCTATGAATGAATTTTTGTGAAACTAGGTGGACTTTGTGAAATGAATCTTTTTGTTTAAAGATTTGGAATGGTAATTTGTTTAAACCATTTGAAGAAAGATTTTGGGTTTTTAAAAGTTGTGACTTAACTGAAATCCCAATATCCATATGTTTTAAATATTGCGCTCATTATTCGGTTTAGCCGGGAGAGGACCTTGTGTCATATAACCCATTCCGAATAATGATACGACGTTATGGATTCCATCTGAAGACCAGCGTTGAAGACCGGGTATTTGCAAGAACGTTAGGATAACCTATCCATTGTCTCTGCACCGAGTAGCTATGGTACAGAGATTACCTAAGTGATGGAAAGTCCGATCGGAATTGTGGATACTCGGATTGCAAGGGCTTCTTCGAAAGTGCCTTCGGTTCTGTTTGAACCTGGAACAGACTTGTATGGTTGTATGTCTGACATTACACTTTGAGATATAAAACTGATCTCTATCAAATACATTTCTGTTTGGTGGCGGAGAATTTATTCTCTTAGCTTAACACCCTTCTTTGAGACGTACGAGCTCAAAGGTTATGTAGTTGATAGTTATCAGTGATATACTCCCAATTTGGTAGTGTAGCATGCTGAGTGCTGATGTGTATCATTTGTTGATCAAAGCATGACTTTTGTATAAAGCGTAGCTTTGTGGACGAGACTGCATCAGGACCTCACACCTTAGAAATGGTCGAAACAGGAAAGATGTGGCAAGGTTATAAGGGTCGCTCCCTTTAGGATGTGTCATTCCCTTCTGGAAAAGGGTGGTATCATGGTATGGAGCCCAGATACTTAACTCATGTGGTCACTACAAATCTATTACTTTGTGATTGCTTTGTGGTTGATAGGCGCCTCGGATAAAGGTCCCAAATGACCAAGGGATGGCATGCTTGTGTAGTAGTTACTTAGTTAGAGAGGTTACCCGGCCTTGCGTTGGCAGAGAGCTGGTTAAGCTCTCGGGACGTCCCTCCAGAGGCGTAGCCATGTGGCAATAGGAAGTTCCTTAGCCTGACCATTTGTTGGAAATCCAATCATCCAATACGTGCCTTGTACGGTTTTAGTTGTAGAACCTGCCATTTAAAATGGCAGCTATAGTAGGCATAGTATCATGGTACTGCTGGCTAAGATTAATATTATACTTTCGAAATGTTTCACGCTATGCACTAGTAATAATATCAAAGAATTTTTCTCGTATTAAGCATATTTGACTATCATAATGGGAAATCTTCCCCAAGTGTGCGATTGCATTGCGTGTGTGCC
The DNA here is from genome assembly GCA_030765085.1 of Allium cepa. Taxonomy (NCBI): domain Eukaryota; kingdom Viridiplantae; phylum Streptophyta; class Magnoliopsida; order Asparagales; family Amaryllidaceae; genus Allium; species Allium cepa. The sequence goes on from CM060934.1 coordinate 695,400,986, forward strand.
GGAAGGCCTTATGGTAGTTTCATTTTCAAAAAAGCATTACGCATTTATTTTAAAATTCTTTTGTTGTTTATTTTAAAAGATAAACTGTTTTGTTTGCTCATACCAGTCACACGACTGACCTGGAGTTTATTATTCCTTACCTAAACTCTGGGTCCCTACAAATTTCCCACACGAGCAGTATAGAGTTGGGTTTTTCAGATAATCAATAATAGGTGTAGATTCGATAGCTTTCAAAGTCTTTGGTTTGGTAGCTTTCAGTCCTTGGGAATCTTCTTCAGTCTTTGGACGACTGACCTTGCTTAGTTTTGTGCATCGTTATTGGGAGTTCGAGCTATTTCTGGATTGGTGCCTTGGAGATGGATATTACCGATGCTGGAGTTCTCTCTTGAAGATCATATTGGAGATATTGTTCCACTGCTGGTGTTATCTTTTCTTTCCGCTGCTATTGTCTTGTATCATATCTCTGATGTTTATTCATATTCATTGTATCATCATTGTATCTGGATATTGTATCAAATGTTGTATATCAAATGTATTATTCATTTCTTCTGCTATGTTGTACTTAATGTGTTATAAGCTCTGGCACGAGTAGAATTTCAACGGTTGAATCTGCGGCATTCGGGTACATGTGGAGTACGGATGTCGATTTTCAAACGCTGAAATTTGGGTCGTGACAGAAACTTGAGCAAAAAATCAACAATTTTTAGCATCGTTTATTAAATGAAACCAAAATATTTATGGTGGCAAACAAAATGCTACTAAAATATTTTGTTTTAGTGACTGTACTTTCTGGTAGCCTTTTCCAAATGCTATAATAAAGACTTTAGTAGCATTTATAAAACGCAATCGAAAATCTTAGAATCTTGGTTGCATGTTTTTACGAAGTTCTCTAAAACACTACTGTATGTATGGTAGTGTTTTTTGTGCACCACCAAAAATACTTTTTGGCATTATGGCTTGCCATGTATAGCCACACTTGGAATAGATCAAGCACCACAACAATAGTGAGTAGAATAGTCTGCATCGTAAAAAATATGAGCTATGAATCAAAATACCATAATAAATTAGCATTATTTAGTCGTTTTGAGATACTTCGGTGAATCAGTGCACATAAATTCATGCAACCATAGTGGACGATGCTATTAACTACTGGTCCTCATTATCTTATACTACCATCAATTAACCTTCTTCAAACATATGCAGATGTATCATTTTTGCATCTGTGGTTTATCGGTAATTTTGTTCAATGCATTCACATTATTATCTTGTTCATGCAACAGTAACATTTCTACATAAATGGCCAATGCTAATTAATATGTAACAGAACTTTGAGTAATATTTTTATAAATACATATGCCATCTCAAAAAATATGTTTTTCATCAAAATGTTTTATAAATTTATATTTTTGATCCCAAAGGCGTGTTCTGATGGGTATATAAATATTTTATCCATGCATTAACCTACCTTTTATTATGCTTATCATCTCCTATATTATTTGCATCCTTCTGATGAGTGTTTGTATAAGTAACTAATTATTTTTAAAATTCAAAATGACCTCGAATCCATTTAATGCTATATTAGTAACAACCTTTATTAATTGGAAAATATAAGTTGGATCCCTATTATATTTATTTTCATTATATTGATTTAGTTCTATCTATTTTATAAATATAATAATTGTTTATAGTCAATTTTCATCTTTTTGTATAAATCCATCATCTCCATCACTAACCATGGTCATACCGTAACAACCAAAATTAATAATACAATCTACACAAACTTTGATATTTAATTTAATTCAAAAACAATAATAAAAATACCTTTCACTACATCTGCAAGCTCAGTGTGGTGGATGCTATGAGCTCAATTGGAGAATTAGAGACTATAGTGGTGGAGACGTAATGTATAGAAGTTTGTTGGTGCCATAAATAAGGGTGGTAGCGGGTAGCTACTCGACTTCCAGCTATAGAGAATTTATGATTCAGTTTTAGTACTTAGATTTATACTGATATACCAAAATTGGGTTTGTAACATGCGATTATCTAAAAATCTGCATCAAGGGTTTGTAGCCTTTAAAAAGCAAAAGAATGATGGGGAGGAAGAGTGGATAGGATGGAGGCGTTGGAGGAGAGGGAAAGATCAAGAAAGAGGCGAGATTTGAGGGGAAAGGAAGGGAAGTGAGGAGACGATGATTGGTAGCTGAAACCTAAGCACTTTTTTGGTTTTCACTTAATTTTTGTCCCATATGAAAGAAAGTTAATCAAAATAATTCCGTGTTAACTGGAGGAAAGAGAGATTTGAGTGGACGAAAAATGATTCACCATAATTTCAATGAATTGTTGGTAGAGACTTTTACTAGTATTTTTATTTAATTTTGCTTTTCAAAATGATCAATAGTGGGAGTTAGCTTTTAAACGCTACCAAACAATGTTAAGAATAACAAATTTTTTATAGTGACAGCCGCTATAGTGTAGAAACTAGACTCGTCGATAATCCTAATGGCAGTGATTTTCAGAATTACGAGTAAAACTGATTTCAAAATTGATTTGGAGAGAGATCCACCAGTCGATGTGGTCGATTTTTACTACTATGCTGAGAGATATTTACGTTAGGAGAATGCAGAAGCTGAAAGTGCTCATGTGAATGTTATGGGTGATGGAGAACCATCCAAAGCAAGATATGGGAAGGATATAGGAAAGTGGAAAGTTAATGTTGGGTTTGGAGAACCGAAGCGGATGAAGAGGTAACCAAAGTATTCCACTTACACTAAATTAACAGAGACCACAAAGAGGATGTACTGGATATCAAGGGGAAAATTCCCAATAAAAACTAGCTAAAAAAGAACCCATGAATTGTAAGAAAAGACCTAGAAGGTATTTCCTATTCCATAAGTTGAATGGACATGAAACAATAAGTGTAGGCATTTGTGAGATTTGATTGTGGGGTGGGTTTAGAGCGACCATCTGCAACAATATTTTAGGAATCAACTTGCTATAGCACAACCTGTAATGGTACCTGTTATAACTGAATTTTCACAGTCTACGAACGAACTTAAACTATCAAATTAGACGAAAAAACGATGAAGATTTGACCCAAAGACTTGGCAGATATCATAAAAGGGCAAGAAAAAGGGAATATAAAAAAATTGTTGAAACTATCGAAAAATTGGAAAGTCATATTTTTAGATCGGGGTGCTCAGGTCAGTACCAAGTTTGCCTGAAGAGCAGCCTGAAGCAAAACAAAGGTTGGCTCGAAGTACGTGAAAAAACTCAAAGGAAATTCAATCTCAAATTGGCCCGAAGCGCATCCCGAAGCAAGGCACGGTCTTACGCGTAGCGACCCTATATCAGATCAGTACCGCTTTGAAGCCCATGGGTCGGTACTGATATGAGATTTCTTGGATAGACCCCAAGATTTTTGTGAAAGAACGTACACGACATGATGGATGTGTAATGCAGTTTTGAATTTTATCTTAGAGGTTTTCAACTATCAATAGAGGTAGAGTGCACTTGAAAAGGGACCTTTTTCTCTTTTTATTCTCTAAATTTTTGGACTTTTCCACAGAACTCTGTTTTATCTCCACTGCTCTGAGAATACCAATTTGAGACTACAAATCCATAAAAACACATTTTGCAAAATATTATAGAAATCGAATAATTATATTTAAGTGGACGTAGGCTAGTTGCCAAACGACCATAAAAATGGTTTGTTTTTCTTTGCTATTTCTTGTTATTCCTTGATAATTTCCATATTCTTTACACGATTGGGTATTTATGCCATTTTTGGTCCAAATTTCAGTGTTTTCACTAAAAACACTTAGATTCAATAACTTAAAACATGAATTTAAAGAAGATGATGACACCATCAACTAGGAAACTACTATTGGAGAAAGTCAATAAAAACATCGGGCCAGCCAAGAGTTGTGCTCGGGATCTAACCCCACTCCATCTACATAAGCGGAGATGAGATGGATAAATTGATAAAGGAGATGTAAGATAGAATAGTGACTCAACTAAAAGAAATGTTTGATAGATTCTTCAGAAGAATGGAGCAAAGAACGACGGTTGGAATAATTGGAAACTAAAACTAAAAGCCTAAAGGAAGCGAACAACCTTGGAATCATAGCAAAACAAGTTGGAGCAACCCCTTGGAGAGATACTTCAGATCAGGACCGATCCAAGGATTTGATTCAGTACCGATATAAGAATCAAATGGGGATAATAGATTTGAATTTAGGATTAAATGATGAACATCGGAAGAATGATGCCAAACCTTGGAGTGGGAGCCAGAATGCAAACGTAAAACAACAAGAGTTGGATCCAGAAGTTCCATGTTGAAATGAGGGGTAGGATGAAGCCTTGGATTAGAGACTTCCATTGGATGACGATTGTAGGATTGCTGGGATAATAAGATGGGTACTTAGAAGTGGACCCCAAGAGTAGAGCTTAGAAGATGTGAATAGGAATCCATTCACTCTAAACATCTGATATGCAAGAAATCTACTTGATTTCAAGCTATCGGCACTAGAGATATACAACGGAAGGATAGATCCGACTGTTCACTTAATGAGATATATCCAACATATAAATGTGTTATGTGCTTTTGAGAAGATAAAGGAACGATACTTCCCATTATATTTGATGGATTTGGTGGCAATGTGGTTTATCAATTGGAGAATGGGTCCATTAGCACGTGGACCGAATCGGTGGACAAGTTCACGAAGTAATTTGGAGTGCATATTGCATGACCAAAGACTATTACGATGCTTTTGAACATGAAATAAAGGGCTGAAGAAACCCTCTGAAGTTATTTGTCGAGATTCAATGTAGTAGCCACTGTAATGCAGAAGCTTAATTAATCGATGGTTTTGATGGCAGAGGTATCCGAAGTCACCAGCAAAACCGATTTTAAAATTGCTTTGGAGAGGGATCCATCGATGCATTTCGTTCAGTTCTACAGTAAGGTTGAAAGACTCCTATGTTAAGAGGATACTGAAGCGGATGAAGGCATAGTGCAAATGCTTTGTATGATGGAGGACCATCTGAAACATGATATGCAAAGCATAAAGGAAAAAGAAAGTTCAATGATGGCTTTGGATGGCCAAAATGACAAAGGAGAGAACCAAAATTCTCCTCCTTCACTGAATTGACAAAGACTATAGAAAGAACCTACTTGGATACCTGGGGACAAGCCCCTAAAAAAAACCGCAAGTAGAGAGCCCACAAATCGAGAAAGAAGTTCTAGAAAGCACTTCCTATTCCATGAGCTGGATGGGCATGAGATAAACGAATGTCGACATTCGTGTGACTTGATAGAAGAGCAGATTCAGAATAACCGACCATGGAATACATAAGGAAACAAACTATAGTGGTGCGGGTAGATCATCCACCACATGCCATGGACATATCTGGGTTTGACCAGGAAGTTGGGCTGAGGATTGTTATCCCATGATCGGGAGAGATTGGGATCACGTATGATCTATGCATTCTTTTTCCTTTAAATAAGATTCAAAGGATTACTACTGGAATACATACAATGCATGGGATTCTGATCGGTTCTCAAACATACTCCAAGTTTGGATCCGAGAGTAATCTTTGATCAAATTAGATTCTGATGTTTGTTTGATCTACCGAATTAAGATCGATAAATGGATGACTGATGGAGGCGTTGGTTTGAACACCATTCGGACATGATGATCAACATTGTTACTCTAACATAATCTAACGTAATACTAGCGATGTTTGGTAATTACTTAAACTAAGAAAATAAAATGATAAAGTAAGATTCCTCCTGTCGGAGAGCAAGAGGATAGATTCAAACTAGACAGTGTGTCTCGTTAATGGAGAGTAAATGGATGGAAATTCTCGAATAGTAAACCCCCTTTGGCGAAAGCAAATAAATGGGTGTGCTCAAAAAGCAAGCCCGTTGTCGGAGAGTGAGTGGACGGGTTGCGCATGAATAGTAAGTCCCTTTATCAGAGAGTAAGCGGATGGACTTGATCGGATATCGGTTCCCTCACCAGAGAGTGAGTGGATTGGGCTCAACATAGACTAATGATCTGAAGAGATCGAGGATAAAACTATGATCCAAAGAAATCAGGTATAAAACTAACAATCTGAAGAGATTTAGAAATTGGATTGGCCGTTGGTTACACGATCTGGAGAAATCAAAAAATATACTTTGGATTGGATTGTCACTTGACTATGGAATGATTTGATAACGATTATCAAATTACGTCATTGCCTTGATTTGGTCAGACTCGTTTATGATGGGATGTTAAGTGGTTTTAGATAATTTATAGGCCATACTTTGATCAGTGACAATGCATTACCCTAATTGATAACTAAATGATTTATGTAATTCATTACTTTGATTCGATTGAGTAGTCTTATAATGTGATACTGGGAGATACTAGATGATTTATAAATAATGTTTCAACTGTTGGTAGTGAACATACAGAATTGTCGACCTTTGACTACCAGACACATGGTTTGTATGTAATAACTTAGATACTAGACGTACACGGAGTGATGTCAATTTTGTTATACGATTGCTAACTTTTGGATGAAATAGAATGATGATGGTTTCTGACTAGCACTCAAGCAACGATTCGAGTCCTTAGCAATAGTGGTCTAGAATGACCTTTGATTTACAAGGAAATCCAAAGAAACTGGATGATTCACAGTGATTAAACCAATTAATGACTAGAGAGCTCAAATTCTAACGATTTTTGGACTTAAATATTTCTTCTTGAGAAAAGCACGCCTTCTCTTCACAAGACATGCATTGAGGGGAAAGAGTTACGGTTGAATTTTCCACAGTCTTCGAACGGACTTAAATGATTGAATTGGATGAACAAACGATGAACAAATGGCCCAAAGACTTAGGAAACATCATAAAAAGGCAGGAAAAAGGAAATATCAAAAAATAGTTTAAAAATTAGAAAGTCAAGTTTTTGGATCGGGCTCCTATGGTCGGTATCAATTTGGCCTTAAGCACGACCTAAATCGAATCAAGGATTGGTCCGAAGCAAGTGGAAAAGCACAAGGGAAATTCAACCTCGGATTGGACTGAAGCGCGTCCTATAGCAATGTATGATTTTACCTGGAGGGCGGCCCAAATTTAGATCAGTATCGATCTGAAGTCCATTGATTGATACCGATATGAGATTTCTTGGATCAGTTGACTCTACGATTTTTATGAAGAACGTGCACGACGTGGTAGATATATGGAGCAATTTTCGAAGATTATCTCGGAGGTTTTTGCCTATAAATAGAGGTGGAGTGAATTTGGCAAAGGAATTTTTTCTCTTCTACTTTTCTAAATTTCTTGACATTTCCATGGAACTCTATTGGATCTCCACAAATATGAGAATACTAATCTGAGACTACCGATCCATAAAAACACAGTTTGTAAAAAGTCATAGAAATCAAATAATAAAGTTTAAGTGGACATAGGCCAGAGTATTTGCCAAACTATTATAAAAATGGCATGGTTTTCTTTGCTATTTCTTTTTTTCGTGGTAAGTTTCATATTAATAACTTTGTAGGGTATTTATGCCATTTTTGGTCAAACAATACCATAGGAGCGACCACTTTCTGTACTGGAAATATTTGGTTATGGCCATGGATCTGGGCCGAGGATGACGATCCCATAATCAAGATGGATTAGAGTAGGATTTGATTCCCTCTCTTTGCTTTTGTTTTACATAAATGGTATAGTATTACTTCTGGGACACTTACATGTGTAAGGGATTTCGATCGAATCCCAGGCAGGCTTTGAGTTGGAAGTCTGGAAGTAATCCTTTATATATCTAGATGTTTTGATGTTTGATTAATGTGTCGACTTAGACTTTGTTAACGAATGACTGTTGGATGTTTGGACATGGAAATCATTCAAATAAGATAACTAATATCAATATTTTTATGGGATACCAATGGATCTTAGTTATCCTTAAAAACCGACATGTGAAAATTGGCTGGACATTGTTCGCCCAATTGGAGATAATGCACAAGTGAAATATTTCATAAACCTATATTTCATTTATATAATCCAAAGTAGTAAGGATAATGCACAAGTGAAATATTTAGTTGTTTCAATTAGTGGCAAAAGCAAATCAACATAGAACATATGCAAACAAAACTATGACCATCCTATGCAGCAAAGAAATCAACCATATATCCATAGCAACCAAACTTAGGATTTTTTCAGGTTCAGAAACCTTTAATCATACAAGGGTGATAAATAAACTACTAAGTATACCTTACGCTCAACAGCCTTTGGTAATTTCTTTATAGAATACTCATACAAGCTCAAACAAATCGAAGTATCATTTCCCAAACATCCCATAAGCCAAATAACAAAGAATTTTACACATTATTTAAGTTTTTTTTCGATTGGTTTCATTTTCATCATTTACTTCCATTTATTTTCATTCATTCATATAATGATCAGTTTCCTTTAGTTTGCACTTATTTACTTACATATGTTAGTTTCCATTCGATTATTTAGACCATCAATAATTCAATTCTTAAAATATTATATAAGTTTCCTTGCAAAACTAATTCACGTTCATTTTCATTTGTACCACTTTATTCAAATTATTATCTTAAAGAGTCAAAATTTAATTTCAAACATTCTTTACAAATTTACATTTTCTTTCCACAATTTAGGACTGTTTAACTTTACTTATAATTTGTTCACTTAAGTTTATATTCGTTTTGCTCCAATAGAATTTCTTTTGCTATTCAATTTATTTTCATTTTTAAACATTCTTATTACTTAAGTTTGATTTACTTGTATAATATTCAATTTCATATTCATATTATCATTTTTAACTTCTTAAACATTTTGGTAAGTTTTATTTATGCTTTAGAATGCAATTGAGTATTATACAAATTTGTCTTGTTCAATTGTATTGTATATATTTAATAGTTTCTAGTTTGTTTCAAATTTATTAACTTCCAATTCTAAGAGTTACAACTTCAATTCATATTTTATCTTAAAAACTTAGATTTATTTTCTTATTTTATAATTTATAAGTTTCTAATAATTCAAGTTTTTCTTCAGTTCAATAATTGAAAAATATTAGTTAATTGAAAACTTGAGAACTCAAACATCGGGTTCATTTCAAATCAATTTTTTGAAATAATATATACTTATATCTCTTTTTTTATATATCAAACTGTAGTTTAGGAGTTTAAATCAAAATTCTGTTTTATCAAAACAAGGTGTGGCAAAGCCACTAAGTGGTCTCCCCCTCATTGAGACTCAAAATTGAACGTCAATGGTGCGTGCACTCATCATCGAAATTGTAATAACGGGGATTTTTTATCGTTTTATTTTGAATATTTAATTTTAAATTTTCAATTTGAAAGGTAATTGGATTATTAATATAAAGTTTTTTGATCGAATAAGTGGAACATGGTTTAAATTTCAAATATATCGATTATCATAATACGAACAATGCAAACAATTGGAATTTGAGCTGAATATAAATTGAAATGAATTTTAAAGTGACTATAGATTCTATTTGAATTAGAATTGAGTTAATAAGAATTTAAAAATGGAATTTCAATCGTCTACTTTTGAAATCATCGATTTAATCGACATGTTAAAATAGCCTTTTGGGGCATAGTCTCGGAAATCGACTAAACCAGTTCCATTGGATCCATATTGGATCCATAATAGTGCATTATTATTGGATTTCAAATTTCATAGCATTTGAGATAACTTTTAGTCATACGGAATAGAAATGCTTGAAATTAATATTGAAAATTTAATATAATTATTGAATTCATAAGGCTATCTTCCATATATGACCGAGTTATGTCTCGGAACTTATCCCATCGCGTTCGGAATAGGATTATAACATTAGAACACCAGACGACACGCCACGATAAGGATTCGGGATTTTAAGATGCCTTAAACGAGATATTCTCAATATTAAAATATATAAATCAAATCAAATTCAGAACAGCGCCACCCTACTGCCATCCTACATCTGTTTGAGCCGCTCCCTTCATCTTTGAAATCGCATCTATCTTTTTCTTTCGTTCAGTCAAGAAATCCCAAACTCGTAATTTATTTAGCAGTTTCTATCCCATGCACAAATTCGTAAATCATATTCGATTGAGAAAAAAAGAAGGTGGAAAAGAAAATTGCACAGACCAAGTGAGCGATTGGGGAAGATCGACATCCCAGAGGAGCAGTTTGTGATGCAAGAGCAAACCACAATCGTAAGTCGCGTGTGTAAGTAAAGGGAGATGCGACTTTTATGGCAGCGGATGGTGCGACATCAGCTATAGGTGGTGGACGTGTCCAATTGTATCGAGCGCAGCAGTTTGGGTCGCATGTACGTGAAGTAGGTGAGGGTGGTAGTGCAGAGGCACGAGGACGCGTGGGTGGGTCGGTAGAGTAGTGGAGGGTGGTGATCGATCAGCAACATTTAGGGTTTAGTTTCTTATTTAATGATGCAACTAATTTTAGTTAGTTATATTATTAAAAATCAAATGTTCATAAAGGAAATAACTTATCCATATAAGGTTTAATCGAATGAAATCAGTCATGCGGGGTTCGTAGCTGCGGAATCAACGAAATAGAATTTAATTGGAACGATCAGCAAATTGAAAACCAAGGTGAGTAAAACTCACTTAATTTGGTTGACTAGTTCAATTTATAATAACTTATATTAATTATTAGATGATTTGGTTGGATTGTTATATGTTATTATCAGTTGGGTGTTATATTATATATATTAGTATATATATTAGTAGTTGGATATATTTCTCGCATGTTCGAGCGGATGAGACTCTATACGCCCCGCATAATAGCGGATGACCCTATATTACCATGATATCCCACGTCGAAGCGGGATTAGTATTTTATGTTGTATAACATCTATGGATGAAGGGAAACAGGTTGGAGGATCCAACTAGGTTCCTCAAAAACATATTGATTTATTTTTTATATATAGCGATATAAGATGTGATTGAATAATCTATTTTGGATTGCTGTGTGATTTGATTTTTTGGATGCTATTGTAGTCCGTCCTTGATTTTGGTATTTTAAATACCATAAATATTATTTTTGAATTTGAAGAAATTAAAAGGGGATTTCAGATATAAAAATATTTATATTGAATTTTGGATTATTTTAAAGGAAATTGATTTGGATAAAACAATAATTCGATTTGGAGTTGTACGAACTATTCATAAAATGTTTTAATTAGATATTTAAAAATAATTTATACACAGGATTTTTAACAATGGATTTTTAAGTAATAATTCTGGATTTATGGAAAAGAAGTTGAAATCGATGTTAAAAATAGATTTGAAACATAAATGGGATTTATTAAGAAATGGATTTATAAAACAAGAATTTATAATGAGATTAGTTTTATAAACAAGTGAAACTCAAAGGAGTTTATAAATTTATAAACGATGTTTATAAATAAGGAAAAATAATACCAGTTGATAAATTGGGAACGAGATATGGAATCGGTTTTGGAAAAAATAGTGGACTCTATTTTTGAAATATGGGAATGGTCAAGGAATCGGAATGAAATCGATGTGTTATAAAGCAAGAGGGATTTATAAATTGAAATTGGTTATTGGAATTTTAAAAATATATTTTTATGAAGAAGTTAAGTTTTCGTTTTAAAAGGAAATTTTTTATTTATTTAAATTATGTAATCTAAAGCTATTTTAGTAATGAAATACTTTGGAAAGTGGATTTTCAAAATATCAAATATTGTTTGAAATAAATTCTAACTTTTAGAATATGCTATGTGAATCTATTTGTTATTTAAAAAAGGGTAATGAGCTATCGATGTTTATTTAAAGTGTTTTGATATTTTAAATATTTACTTAAACTTGTTTTAAAAATAAATTATTATTCTTTAAAAATATTTATATATATATATATAGAGACTTGAAATGATTGGAATTTATAAATTCTCTCGAGATTTGTAAATGAGGTTTATTTAACGGATGTGATTTTATAAGAGAGAGCTTATAATGGACCCTAGAAACTTAGGAACTTTCGAAAATGATTTAAGTAAAGAAACTCAAATTTGAATCCGAGTACGTAAAGGAGTTATTAAGTGGTAACTGAGATTTTAAAACAAGCATAATCGATTTTTGGAAGTTGAAAAGGAATTAATTAAAATTCTCTGTTTGGAAAATATACCTATGTAGTCAAAAATAAGCTATGAAATATTTCCTAAGTATTGAAATAAAATTATTTTGGAAAAATGTATTTATAAATATTTCCTATGTTTCAGAATAGAATGGGTTTGAAATAATTTAACGACAAAATGATTTATATGGAAATATCTTTCTAAGAAAGGGAGAATAAATGGAATTTGAAATTATTTCTAAGTGTTGATTTGTTTTGGAAATATTTTGAGTATAGGAGTAAGCTTCGAATTTGCTTTCATATATTGAAATACTGAAGGAAATTGAATATATATCTATATAAAGGTATTTTGAAATAAATGTTTGAAGGATTTAATCTACAAAAGAATCAACCATTTGGGGCTAGTGACTGCTTATGTGTGTTATATTGTTTTTGAATAACCGACCGTCAAATCTGGCCAAATTCGTTGATCGTTTTGAAGAGACCGGGATCAGATTTAATTATTCGAAAACCATTTCAATCCGGTTTGTACGTTACGAATTGTGATATCGTGAAGATAATGAAGACGGTGATTTTGGAAGTTGGTTTTTGTTCAAACTCATACCAACTTATATGGATAAATGCTATCATTTGCATCGTTGACTAGAAGGAAGTGTTAGCATTTCAAGTATGAATGCTATCCTAAAGTTAAAACATAGCCTCAAGCCTCATCAACCGTGAATGACTAATATATGGGAGATGCGGCAGGGCTAAGTGGGTCACAGCCAAGTAGAGTATGTCATCGCTTTTCTAAATACCCTCGGATATAATATAATTATGGGAATGGTTGTGCATGGAAAAGACAACACTCAATTAGGGTGGGAACACCTAGGGGGATAACATATTCGGTACTATCCAAGTCAGGGGTAGGCCGATCTTGTATTGGCAGGGGATCCAGCTAAGGTTCTTAGTACATTTTTCTGGAGATGTACTGTGATGGGCGGTACCCCAGTAGCCCAGTCATTGTAAAGAATCCAATATCCACTTCGAGCTTGTATGGTTTGATTGTGCCCAGCTATGCCGAAATGTAAGATCCAAGCATTTCAGCTATTTTATAGTTTGTTTTCTATAGACACTATTATAATATCAGATGATTCTGATATAATATGTTTTGGTTATCATATGGTAAAAACTCATCATGTTTATGTGTGATATGGTCAAGGATTTTGGTAATAGTAATAATTCAAATTGAGTGTGTTTTCTCATGCTGGTTTTCCAGACTGACCCAGGTGTTATTTTATTACGATACTCAGGTCAGATTGAGTATTACAAATTCAGGTTAGGATGCTATGGATCTCAGGAGACGAGCTGGAGGATTTCAGGTGTATTACATAACTTGGTTATTTCCGCTGTGTGTATTATGTATGTGAGGACAAGTTATTAGCTGTCCAGATTTAGTGTTGATTGTTGTACTCTGATGATTGTATGTATATCACAGTTACAGTTTCTTTGTATAAAGTGTTATTATATATATATATTATATTTTGTTCCATTGCGATTGTGAGATTCTATTTATTGTTGTTTTTATTTTCTTCTATCCCTTTTTCTTCACCCCTAATGATCTTATATTTCAGGCACTCGATTGTTTGTCGCTATACAACGAAAATGTTGATGTCGATTTTCCTAGGTCGAAGATTCCGGTTTGTTATAGAAATTGTTTTCCAGCAACAAAAGATGCGAGTATAGAACTTATTTCCTTTAAATTTCTTTTAGAAAAATTTCTTTTAAATCACATCGAAAATATTTAAATCCGAAAATACTTCCAAATAACACTGACCAATTTCAAAATTCCAGAACTTAAGTTCTCAAATTTCTAATTTATTCATTTTATTTACAATTCCTATTCTGCAACCAATATTTTTAAAATTTCACTTCCGAACAAACATATCTCTTACAACTATATGCATTTAGAAAATTATTCTTGTATATAAAACATATAGTACTAGGTAAAATTATTTCATTCACCTATATTTCGAAAACATTATTGTGTCGTTCTTCCCTATTAAGTGTTTAGAAATCTCCGTCGATTCCATAGCCCTATGTACCGACCAACGTTTAAAAATACTAAACAGAAAAAATTAACACACTATAAAAACATTTTTATAACATTAACAAATACGATCTATCATATATATATATACACATATGCATACACTCAGACAAACTCATTCTAAGTATTACTACCCTATCCCTAATGAGTCAGACCACACAAAGCTAATGTTATCACTAAACCTCGCTTTGATACCAACTGTAATGAGCCACCTTTATAGACCTTAAAATCGATAATAAACCACACATGTCAACTAAAATCATTCAAAATAGAGCACGGTCAATGTGGTAAATAAAAAAAAATAAGAGAAAAAGAAAGAAAAAACAAAACACAGAATCTCACAGTGAATGACAAAATATAATAATCAAATAAACAGTTCACGAAGCTATTTTACAAATAAGATTTGATTAAACTTTTACTATACAGATCAGATTCATACATACATCAGGAATAAATAAATAATGCAGCGGAACAACATGGTGCGGTGGAAAAAATATAATAAATAGTAATAATATACCAAATCTTCATCTTTGTCCTCTAGAAATAAGTCTTCAATACTGAAATGCTTAGGCTAACCTAAGCGTAATAAAAAGAAAAAACACTCAAGTCAGAACTAAAAGATCTTATGTAAGTTAAATTTAAATAAGTAAATAAGAGTGTAATGACTTCAGAGATGTTTACAGGATTTTACGTCCCCTATCCAGTATCTAATGTGCATGCAATAACTTAAGAGATGTTCGAGATTCTATCTCTTAAGGATCCGTTAAACTTTCTAGATACATAGTACAATACACAATGATAACACGTCTGCAGTAAAGTAAAGTAGTAAAATAGCATTAAGGCTTTACCCATATCCGCGTAACACATTTTTATATAAATGTCATAATCTATATAGTACCGTAATTCCTCCATAAACTGGAGGGCTACCAAAGGGCACTCCATAGTGTACGACACAAACCAAACTCGTAATGGGCGCGACCAGGAAAAATATCACAAGGCACGTGAGGCAATATTCAGGGTAGGATACTACCGTTTTGCACTCCCGAACTGGTGGTAACGTATAACAGCTACTATCGCCCACCTCGAAACACGCTCCCGTAATCAAATCAAAGGATGGACACCAAATCAATCATAAAGTAATAAATATGGCATCGAAGAAATGTGACCGATAGGGGGAGCCACCCCACTTGGCTCGGTATAGCTCCTGTTATAGTCATTTTAATTATGACCCAAAATTCAAGGCTATCCATCATCGTTCTCTTGCTTCATTCCAGTAGCATTCGCCAAACTATCCTACTTCTTTCTGGATTCTCAACCACATGCACAGTTCTTAATGTGGTTTTGGGTATTGGCAGAAAATATGACAATATCTGATCCTAGTCTCTTTAGCAACCGAACATTTATTTCACACCAATTGGTTCTTTTACATTTTCAAAACCAATTCATAGTTGATATCAAAATATCATTTTCACTTCAAAATCGTATCACTTTCGAAATCATATTCACTTTCGAAACCATATTCACTTTAAATCATATCCACTTCAAATTCATAACCACAAAATTGGTTAAACCCTCATATCAAAATATTTGCATTTAAAATCAATTAAATCTAAATCAAAACAGTTCCAACTTTAAGTAGCTTGAATATTGAAAGTGGTATATATATTGGAAAAATTATACATTAAAATAGTATAGATATTTATATATATGTATGCAACACCCTCCATTTTTATATAATTAAATAAAATCAATTGAATTAACATAATTGCAAAACAGAATATAAATGTCAAATATATGTATTTAAGAATTAAGAGGTTACATTGATTTATGCAAGCAATGAGTGTGTGACTAATTGATGCATCAATCAATTAAAAGGGGAACTAATTAAGAGCCATAGAAGTGTCAATTAGTTAGAGAATATGTCACTTTTGCAACATTAATTAATTAAGGGATCTTCTAATAAAGGGAAATGTATGTGGGGAATAAACTAAATGATAACATACATATATTAATTTATAATTGACGTAATCAATTAATTAAGAAATTAATTAAAGACATTAAGTAAGAATTAATTAATAAAAAAAGAAACTAATATGTCAATTAATTGGGTAATGAATTGGTGGTTTAAATATATAGAACTAAAAAATGTGTGATTGGATGACGCAAAGGAATTAATTTGGATATCGATTAAAATGAAAAAAACGTGCCAATTAATTAATTGACAATCAGTTGAGCATTTTAAAAAGGGTGCCAATTAATCAAAGAATTTGCCCTTGTTATAATAGCTAATAATGTAAATTAATTAGCTAGAAGAAAACGCCAGTTATAGGATTATTTTTTTCCAAGTTAAAAAGAAAAAAAGAATTAGAATGCGTACAGAAATCAAACGAAGTAATTAAGTTTATGATGAAGGTAAGTTAATAAGTATAAATTAAAAAGTATAACTTTTATATACAATCAATTAATAGAGGTATTGATTGACGTGTTCAAATAAGTAAGAAATTATAATGTATAAGAATCAATTAATATTGGATATATATACGCACACATATATATTTATGTATGATCTAATTAATTGGATAATTAATGAGAGAATTCTTATTTAAAAGGAAATGTGAATTAATATGGTCGTATAACAAAAGGAATAAATAAATAACATTAGAGAATTATACGTTATAAGCTAACGTAACCAAATCAATAAATGATGGTGAGGGTTGTCTTTAGGGTTAATCGGATGGTACATAGTTATTTAGTACACCTATAAATTGAACGTAACTTAACCCCAGCCCACACTATTTTCTCAGAATCTGCTGATGTCATTTACAACAAACTCCTCTTCTTTTCTCTCTTTTCCTTTCTCCTCTATCAATCAAATCTTTCCCTAAATAAAAAATAAAATTAAGCAAGGATATACATACAAGAAAATCAGAGAATTGCACAAACAAATCAGGAAATTTGCAGTTAATTAAAATGGGGAAAAGTGAAGAAAAGCATAGCAAATTAAAAGGGATAGAGATTGCATCTAAGGACATCATGTGAGTGGATTTAATTATATTCTTTTGCATTTATAATATGTATTATCGTTGAATTTCAGTTAGATAAATTATTATAGTAATTAATTCTATTAGTTATGCAAACATTGTAAGTTTTATTTATGTTTAATTATGCTTGAAAGTTAGAAAATGCATAGGCCTAAAAGTAAGAAATTTACAATTATCAACATCTATTTTAAAAGTCATAATTTGGCCTTAATACTGGTTTCTTCTATTCCCTTTTTACACGAATAATATAGTTAGAAAGAGAATTCACGGTTTGTGGATTAAAATACCAGACTTTATAGAAGTAGATGTAAAATAAGAAAATGGGTAAACTGAAATAAAATTAGAAAAGTGGTGTTCTGCAATAAATTATGCTGAATAAAAACAACAAATTTATTTGATAATTTAATTTAGGGGGTAAGTAATAGATTAATTGATTGGTTTAGAAACTAGAATACATTTCTATAATCTAATAATTAAAAGATAACGGTAAATGTAACTGTAAGAATAAAAGGAAAGAAAAATGGAACTAATGTAAAATAGAGGGACCACTGCATTTTACACTAGCCCAAAATAATAAAAGAAATATCTTATAGTTATGAATTATTGTTTATAGTATTATTTGCTATTAAATTATGGAAATAGATTTTAGTATAGCTTTCACATCCAACCAAATAAAATAAAATTAATTCCTAGAATAAAAGAAAATAAAGTAGAGTATGAAATGAATCAAACAAATTAATAGATAAGAAATTAAGGATATGAACAATAAACGAACCTAGTCTGCATCTACTGCGCAGACTATATAAAAAGATAGTTATTATGATAAGTTAATTATATAATAAATGAGAAATAAACAGAATTCTATATGATAATAAAAGAAGACAGACTGGAATACAAAAGAAACATTTATAATTATATGCAGATTTTAAAAGAAATAATAGTAACAATTACAAGTATAATTGTAACATAAGTGATGATTAAGTAAAAGAATAGAAAGGCTTATTTGGGAACTTTGAATAAATAAGCAATGATGCAAAGATAAATAGTAAAAGCCTATTTCAGGTTTCTATTAAATTAATAAGAAAATAGAACAAAAGATGCTTATTCAATAAACTTAAGACTTAAATTAAGTTAATAAGCAAGAAGTGGCAACACCAGTAGCATTCCCTAATAGATCAATGGTGGTCTCACAATAGCCAAAAGCGAGATAAGGGCAATAATATGCTATTTGGGGTAAATAAGTTGCCAACATAATAAGAAAAGTAAACTAAATGCAAATTGAAAGATTAGACTTAGGGTCTAATAAAAGAATTGAGATGCGTTTTGAGCAGCCCAAAGGATGAAGTGCCTAACAAAGCAGTTTATCACGGATTTCAAAAAAGGAGAAGCATCTCCAACTTAGTATTTTTGGGCTTCAAAGAAGCACGATATTTCAACGGGACGTGAGGATACTCTACGATGGCCTTCTAGGTAGGCCTAATGAAGCTGCATCCCCAGAGGCAAGTCTGTAGGTGTTCCATCAAGAGAGTATGCCTTGACTGCATTTGCATTATAGGCCTAACGAAGTGGACCTTTATAGTCAGTTACAAGGGCTTGGTGTTCGGAGTAGGGTATTCCTATGTCTAGTACTTGCAAGTAAGGTTAAGGATAATCACATGCGGATATTGGCCAGCATCAAGACCAAGAGCGATTTCGGGAAAGACTAGAATTAAACCAACAGGCCAACGATTCTTTCACTATCGAGACATTGGACGGAGGTGCGCCGCCAATTGGATGTTAGATTTTTTGTAGTAGGGCATAACCACTTAACTCTTTTGAAGTCTGTTGATTAGTTGAGGGGTGGATGCATGGGGCCATTGCCACGATAAAAAGGGACAGACCAACTAGAATATGTATAATGTAAGCCTAATGAATCGGACCTTTATAGATATAGAAAATCCCCAGTTGAGTTTCGTACAAGGCAGGCCTTGTTGGCGGGTTTTAGATAGTAGACATAATGATTATATAGTCCTCAATGTATGCATTGAGTGGTATATTGTGGATGTTCGAGCACTGGTATAGACTAGTGCAGACGCGATTTATGTTTTCATAGTAAGTAATGGAGCATCTGTATTATAGGCCTTACGAAGCACTACTTTACAGATGTAGCAACGAAACGCTCGCGAAGAAAAACGTTGGAACATCTGTATTGTAGGCCTTACGAAGTGCTCCCTTACATATGTAGTCACAAAGCGCTCTCGAAGCTAGGCGATGGAGCACTTTTCAAGGAAGATACGGAAGGTACCATGGGTGGTACCTAGGAAGAATATGGTCATTGGGCATATAATTACATATATGTATATATTAGTTATTAGGTTTTAATCTAATATAGAGTAGTTGGGCACGGTTCACGAGCAGAGGTGAGAGTATTGTACTAATGAACCTAATATAAGAGTAAAAGAAAATAAAGCGATATATGTAGAATTAAGCCTAGAAGTATATAATTTATTCATTTACCAAAACTTTTGTTCTGACCCCCTCCTCATAACATCCTACAGGTTAAGTAGATGGCAGAGACTTCTCAAATTCATGATACTTGCTTAGAAATTTTTATTGTTTGGGTGAGATTTACTTACTATTATATTTTAGTCAATTCTGCGGTGAGATAATTAGTTGAGCTCTGTTATATTTATCTTTTCCTATTTGTAGGATATCAGATACCCAACTTGGGCTTCGGTGGTCTTGGGCTTTAGAATTTTTGTGAAAAATCCGGACCATTGAATTTCGGGTAGTCACAACATATATATATATATACATATTAAAAGTTGTTTATAAATTTAAAATAATACATATTAAAATAGTTTATATTTTAAAAATACGTTATAGATTAAAATAGTTTATATATTATAATAGTTTATATAATAAAATAGGTTATACATTAAAATAGTAGATATTAATATATATATATATATATATATATATTAAATGTTGTTTATAAATTTAAAATAATATGTATTAAAATAGTTGATATTTTAAAAATAGGTTATAGATTAAAATAGTTTATATATTAGAAATAGTTTATATATTAAAATAGGTTATATAATAAAATAGTTAATGTAATAAAAATTATTAATAAATTAAAATGGTTCATATGAGAAAAATAGTTTATAAGTTAAAGAGTTTGTATATTAAAAGAGTTTATATCGAAAATAGTTTCAAATTAGAATTTGTATCTTCTAATTTCACCAATCAATTCAAATCAACTTTAGTTCAAAAAATTCAATTTAAATCAATCACCGTTCAACGATTTCAATTTAAAAGGATAAAGGTTTCAATTCAAATTCTCATTAAATCCATTTCAGTTTATATCAATTTCAATTCCGTGTTTGAATTATAAATTTAAACCACTTCAAATTCAATATGTTTCAAAGTTTAAATATTTAAACATTTACAATATCTCAATTTTGATAAATTTTATTTACATTTCAAATTCAACTTTAAGATTTCAATTTAAGTTCTTTGATCAATTCATTTAAACCAATTTCAGTTTCAACATATTAACTTGGATTTTGAAAATAATTCTGTTCATATAAATCTTATTTCATTCTAAAATATCATTTAACTGGATTCAAAATTCAAAATTTAAAGATTTAAAATCATTTAATTTACCAATCCAGTGTCCTTATATAATTTTTAACCCATTGGTCAAGTGATACGGATATATATCATTTTAACCCGTAGTAATTTAAATTTATGGGTATATATCATTTCATCCCAAAATCCCAGGTAAAATTCACGATCCATAAAATCACTCGAGTTTATCATTTCAAGCCGTAACGATTTTTCCATAATCTATAAGATCGTTTGGGTATGTATCATTTCAACCCATAGTGATTTTTCCTAACAATAAATCAAGGGAACTTGCAGTGTGATAACAACATATAAAACAAATATTATATCCAATCATCCAAATATCAACAATTAAGCATCCATCACAATCATCATTCAAATCAATCAATAAATCACAAAAAAATAAATTGGTTATCATTATTAGGTATTTAACTGGCATTTAAATTCAATAATAATTTAAATGGTAATTCAATTCAAATAAATTCAATTTAAATTTAAATGACAATTTAAAATACCAAACAGTAATTAGTAAATTTCAAATCACGTCGTAAATTCAATTTTTACTAACATATGATGATTTAGTATACGTGAGTGGGTTAAATCACCCATCTTTGATTTTTAGTCGATTAAAAAAATCCAATTAAGGCCCAAAAATTGTACATTCTCAAAATGTAGCCAAACCGGTTCCATAATATCTGAAATTTCGATATGATCGCAATGAAGAAAACCATGCACGAATCCGAGCTCGTATGGAAAAGGTATCGATGTTAGAAGATTATATTTTCAATTTAAATTAAAATAAAATTAAAGGGAAATTTCGTTGTTATCCATACCTCATTAAACCCTAACCACGATCGTGATGCTCTACCTCGTTCAACACATACAGCTGCCGCTTTGGCCTACCAATCACCAATGATCCATGCTACTAAACATTGATCAGGCATCGCCAACATCTCGACCATCGACTACCACACCACCAGCCCAAACACGACCCGCCACGTCGCCTCCAAACGTCTTGCGCCACCGCTTTTGTTGCCATTTTATAGCAAAATAGAGCACTATCGAGACGAATGAAACATCTCCAAGACCTACTCTCCATCCTCTTCCAAACGTCGCTTCCCGATCTTCAAACGGTCGACGATCCACCGTTGGATCGTAAACCCTAGAAATGGACGATCGAGGTTCTTTGTCATTTACTGGTCAAATGATGCATCAAATTGAAAAATGAATTGCCGCACTTGATTGCGCTCGTCGAGAGCATTCCAATGATATATAATTTGCTACGATTTGCGGAGTTTAAATTTTTCGATTTGATTTTGACTTGAAAATGAATTTGGAATTTGGGTTTCTACTATTGGGAAGGAAGGAGCAGATGGAAATGTACGTAATGAGATAAGAAAAAGGCTGCTTGGGTTTCAAAAAAGAATTTATTTATATGGACAAGGCTAGATAAGAATGAGTGGACAAATCGAATTGGGTCGAAATGATAAAGATGACCTGAAAAGCCCATTTCATTTTCAAAATGAAATTAAGTCATCCCATATATCAAAATAGATGTTTTTGATATTTGTAAACTCAATGAAACTAGTTTCAAATCCAAATTCAATTATCTATTGAAGTTAGCTTTAAAATTGAATTATATTCTTTTAAATTATATAAATTGATTTTCTACGCGTTTCAAGCTCGCATAGCCAAATGGCAAGTCTGATTGCTATGAAACTTGAAATCATACAATAATTCGTTGCTACAGTTTCGATGAAACTGGTTTTGTCAAAATCCGAGACAATGGCCAAAATGGCTAATTTTCATGTCAATTTAATAAATTATTACAAATTGGTTTAATCACTTTTAATTTCAAATTTAAAAACTAAGAATTTTATCATTCTTGATTAACCAAGAATTTAATAATCTTAAAAATTAAATTTCCGTGTAAAATTGAATATGTAAACTGTTCATTAATTTTAGCGTTTATAACTGCCGTAAAACCCCAATTAATTAAAATTTAATTTCAATCAAATTCTTTTATTTCAATTTACACTTTTATTATTGAATCAACATTTACCTTACGTATATAATTAACATTAGTTTACATTTTATTACATTCATATTGTAGTTATCATCTTACCATATTAATTATAATTCTTTTAAATTCCATTAATAAACAATTTAATTCCTTATTTAAAATTATAACCAAATTAACTTTAAATGATTTCAATTGATTGGAATTATATTAAAATAGTTGTCAATTACATTCAAATAACCTTATTAAACCATATTCTAACTATTTTTTCTTATTAATATATCAATAATTTTAATTTCTTACAATATTAAATTCTAAAATTTATTAAATTAAATATTTTTAATTATAAAAAATTACGGGCCGTTACAGTTACCGACTTGTAAAATATACTTCGTAGAAGCAAAGTACAATCAATTGAAAAGTATAAAATTGACGTACGCCAAAGTATTCACCAAACTGCTATAAAAATTATTTTATTCATTTTTCTTTAATCTTTTTTTGCATTTACTTATTGATTGGGTGTTTTATGCAATTTTTGGTCCAAAGAGGGTTTTTTATGAAGGATGTTTGTGGCATCGGTAGAAGTCAATTTTGTAGCTTTTGACGGGTGTTTGAAAAAAATTCGTATTGAATATAAGCAAGAATATTCATAAGGGAATTTAAAAATTACTGCACGGAACTTGAATCAGAAAAAAAATTTAGCAAGGTAGAAATTACATGAACATAACTTAAAATTAGCATTTAAGTTTCATACAAGTATATAAATAAATTTACAAATGTTATATAATGGAAACTTAAGTTACTGTTAAGGGAATAAAAATGAGTATAATGTTACTTTTTTGCCTGAAAATGGGTTAGAATTAAAAGAAATTGGCCTGAATATGAGTATAATGAAATTTTGTTTCAATGAATCGATGTGTACAATGTTCAAAATATACATAAAAATAAGCACTAACATGACTAATTGTAAAATTTATTATTCAATAAAATTTATAGTGCGAGGAAATATATAAAATTCTTACCTCCAAATTCTTCAATGCGTATTTTGAACGTATCCCAATATTCAATGAAAATTAAAGCTTCAACCATTTCTGGCTTCAAGAACTTCTAAAAAGATCCAAAACTCAACCACCAGAACTAAATGCGGACTCTAAAGTAACAACTAAGTCATGTCAGGAGAAAAACTCTCTATAGCCTATAAAATACATAACATACAATAGTTCTTTAGCTACTTTCTTGGATTAGCACGTAGAATGGTTTTCTTCATCCCTTAAGTATTAAATAGAGCAACGTAAAACAACACCCCAATATATACAATAATTGGGTTTTATCCTCTATTTTGACAAGATATTATATCGAATAACAATTATCTACAAAGAAATGTAAATCTTCTACCATCCAAGGCTCCTTCTTTTCAATTCATTAAGCTCAACCAATTCCACATCAAATTATTTGACCCTTTCGGTGGCTTTTGCCAAACAAAAGACTATCATCCTCGCCTATCATATATGGTCATGGTTTATGAGCTTGAACAAACTCATTTAGGAGGATCCTAAAGTCTCGTACATAAATTTAAACAATATTTCAAACGTTGAAATTTTTGGAAAACATTGAAGCAATCTCCATAGAATGAAGTGTATTCTAAAAATTCACAATGCACAATATCGTAAATAAAATATAGCCTTTTACTTCTAAAATATATCTTTTATATTTTGAAAATTAGTTCATGCTATATCCTACACAAGGCATGGCCTTTTCCTACATAAGCCTAATGAAGTGGACCTTTATAGATATAGAAAATCCCCAGTTGAGTTTCGTACAAGGCAGGCCTTGTTGGCGGGTTTTAGATAGTAGACATAATGATTATATAGTCCTCCATGTATGCATTGAGTGGTACATTGTGGATGTTCGAGCACTGGTATAGACTAGTGCGGACGCGATTTATGTTTTCATAGTAAGAAATGGAGCATCTGTATTATAGGCCTTACGAAGCACTACTTTACAGATGTAGCAACAAAACGCTCGCGAAGCAAAACGTTGGAACATCTGTATTGTAGGCCTTACTAAGTGCTCCCTTACATATGTAGTCACAAAGCGCTCTCGAAGCTAGGCGATGGAGCACTTTTCAAGGAACATACGGAAGGTACCATGGGTGGTACCTAGGACGAATATGATCATTGGGCATATAACTACATATATGTATATATTAGTTATTAGGTTTTAATCTAATATAGAGTAGATGTGCACGGTTCACGAGCAGAGGTGAGAGTATTGTACTAATGAACCTAATATAAGAGTAAAAGAAAATAAAGCGATATATGTAGAGTTAAGCCTAGAAGTATATAATTTATTCATTTATCAAAACTTTTGTTCTGACCCCCTCCTCATAACATCCTACAGGTTAAGTAGACGGCAGAGACTTCTCAAATTCATGATACTTGCTTAGAAATTTTTATTATTTGGGTGAGATTTACTTACTATTATATTTTAGTCAATTCTGCCGTGAGATAATTAATTGAGCTCTGTTATATTTATCTTTTCCTATTTGTAGGATATCAGATACCCAACTTGGGCTTCGGTGGTCTTGGGCTTTAGAATTTTTGCGAAAAATCCAGACCATTGAATTTCGGGTAGCCACAACATATATATATATATATATATACATACATGTTAAAAGTTGTTTATAAATTTAAAAGAACACATATTAAAATAGTTTATATTTTAAAAATACGTTATAGATTAAAATAGTTTATATATTATAAATAGTTTATATAATAAAATAGGTTATATATTAAAATAGTAGATATTAATATATATATATATATATATATATATATTAAATGTTGTTTATAAATTTAAAATAATATGTATTAAAATAGTTGATATTTTAAAAATAGGTTATAGATTAAAATAGTTTATATATTAGAAATAGTTTATATATTAAAATAGG
Source organism: Allium cepa (assembly GCA_030765085.1). Taxonomy (NCBI): domain Eukaryota; kingdom Viridiplantae; phylum Streptophyta; class Magnoliopsida; order Asparagales; family Amaryllidaceae; genus Allium; species Allium cepa. The sequence continues at coordinate 695,426,834 of CM060934.1, forward strand.
TTATATATTAAAATAGTTAATGTAATAAAAATTATTAATAAATTAAAATGGTTCATATGAGAAAAATAGTTTATAAGTTAAAGAGTTTGTATATTAAAAGAGTTTATATCGAAAATAGTTTCAAATTAGAATTTGTATCTTCCAATTTCACAAATCAATTCAAATCAATTTTAGTTCCAAAAATTCAATTTAAATCAATCACCGTTCAACGATTTCAATTTAAAAGGATAAAGGTTTCAATTCAAATTCTCATTAAATCCATTTCAGTTTATATCAATTTCAATTCCGTGTTTGAATTATAAATTTAAACCACTTCAAATTCAATATGTTTCAAAGTTTAAATATTTAAACATTTACAATAAATCAATTTTGATAAATTTCATTTACATTTCACATTCAACTTTAAGATTTCAATTTAAGTTCTTTGATCAATTCATTTAAACCAATTTCAGTTTCAACATTTTAACTTGGATTTTGAAAATAATTCTGTTCATATAAATCTAATTTCATTCTAAAATATCATTTAACTGGATTCAAAATTTAAAGATTTAAAATCATTTAATTTACCAATCCAGTGTCCTTATATAATTTTTAACCCACTGGTCAAGTGATACGGATATATATCATTTTAACCCGTAGTAATTTAAATTTATGGGTATATATCATTTCATCCCAAAATCCCAGGTAAAATTCACGATCCATAAAATCACTCGAGTTTATCATTTCAAGCCGTAACGATTTTTCCATAATCTATAAGATCGTTTGGGTATGTATCATTTCAACCCATAGTGATTTTTCCTAACAATAAATCAAGGGAACTTGCAGTGTGATAACAACATATAAAACAAATATTATATCCAATCATCCAAATATCAACAATTAAGCATCCATCACAATCATCATTCAAATCAATCAATAAATCACAAAAAAATAAATAGGTTATCATTATTAGGTATTTAACTGGCATTTAAATTCAATATTAATTTAAATGGCAATTCAATTCAAAAAAATTCAATTTAAATTTAAATGACAATTTAAAATACCAAACAGTAATTAGTAAATTTCAAATCACATCATAAATTCAATTTTTACTAACATATGATGATTTAGTATCCGTGAGTGGGTTAAATCACCCACCTTTGATTTTTAGTCGATTAAAAAAATCCAATTAAGGCCTAAAAGTTGTACATTCTCAAAATGTAGCCAAACCGGTTCCATAATATCTGAAATTTCGATATGATCGCAATGAAGAAAACCATGCACGAATCCGAGCTCGTATGGAAAAGGTATCGATGATAGAGGATTAAATTTTCAATTTAAATTAAAATAAAATTGAAGGGAAATTTCGTTGTTATCCATACTCATTAAACCCTAACCACGATCGTGATGCTCGACCTCGTTCAACACATACAGCTGCCGCTTTGGCCTACCAATCACCAATGATCCATGCTACTAAACATCGATCAGGCATCGCCAACATCTCGACCATCGACTACCACACCACCAGCCCAAACACGACCCGCCACGTCGCCTCCAAACGTCTTGCGCCACCGCTTTTGTTGCCATTTTATAGCAAAATAGAGCACTATCGAGACGAATGAAACATCTCCAAGACCTACTCTCCATCCTCTTCCAAACGTCGCTTCCCGATCTTCAAACGGTCGATGATCCACCGTTGGATCGTAAACCCTAGAAATGGACGGTCGAGGTTCTTCGTCATTTTCTGGTCAAATGATGCATCAAATTGAAAAATGAATTGCTGCACTTGATTGCGCTCGTCGAGAGCATTCCAACGATATATAATTTGCTACGATTTGCGAAGTTTAAATTTTTCGATTTGATTTTGACTTGAAAATGAATTTGGAATTAGGGTTTCTACTATTGGGAAGGAAGGAAGGAGCAGATGGAAATGTACGTATAGAGATAAGAAAAAGGCTGCTTGGGTTTCAAAAAAGAATTTATTTATATGGACAAGGCTAGATAAGAATGAGTGGACAAATCGAATTGGGTCGAAATGATAACGATGACCTGAAAAGCCCATTTCATTTTCAAAATGAAATTAGGTTATCCCATATATCAAAATAGATGTTTTTGATATTTGTAAACTCAATGAAACTAGTTTCAAATCCAAATTCAATTGTCTATTGAAGTTAGCTTTAAAATTGAATTATATTCTTTTAAATTATATAAATTGATTTTGTACGCGTTTCAAGCTCGCATAGCCAAATGGCAAGTCTGATTGCTACGAAACTTGAAATCCTACAATAATCCGCTGCTACAGTTTCGATGAAACTGGTTTTTTCAAAATCCGATACAATGGCCAAAATGGCTAATTTTCATGTTAATTTAATAAATTATTACAAATTGGTTTAATCACTTTTAATTTCAAATTTAAAAACTAAGAATTTTATCATTCTTGATTAACAAGAATTTAATAATCTTAAAAATTAAATTTCCGTGTAAAATTCAATATTTAAACTGTTTAATAATTTTAGCGTTTATAACTGCCGTAAAACCCCAACTAATTAAAATTTAATTTCAATCAAATTCTTTTATTTCAATTTACACTTTTATTATTGAATCAACATTTACCTTACGTATATAATTAACATTAGTTTACATTTTATTACATTCATATTGTAGTTATCATCTTACCATATTAATTATAATTATTTTAAATTCCATTAATAAACAATTTAATTCCTTATTTAAAACTATAACCAAATTAACTTTAAATGATTTCAATTGATTGGAATTATATTAAAATAGTTGTCAATTACATTCAAATAACCTTATTAAACCATATTCTAACTATTTTTTCTTATTAATATATCAATAATTTTAATTTCTTACAATATTAAATTCTAAAATTTATTAAATTAAATATTTTTAATTATCAAAAATTACGGGCCGTTACAGTTACCGACTTGTAAAATATACTTCGTAGAAACAAAGTACACTCAATTGAAAAGTATAAAATTGACGTACGCCAAAGTATTCACCAAACTGCTATAAAAATTATTTTATTCATTTTTCTTTAATCTTTTTTTGCATTTACTTATTGATTGGGTGTTTTATGCAATTTTTGGTCCAAAGAGGGTTTTTTATGAAGGATGTCTGTGGCATCGGTAGAAGTCAATTTTGTAGCTTTTGACGGGTGTTTGAAAAAAAATCGTATTGAATATAAGCAAGAATATTCATAAGGGAATTTAAAAAATACTACACGGAACTTGAATCAAAAACAAATTTTAATAAGGTAGATATTACATGAACATAACTTATAATTAGCATTTAAGTTTCATACAAGTATATAAATAAATTTACAAATGTTATATAATGGAAACTTAAGTTACTATTAAGGGAATAAAAATGAGTATAATGTTACTTTTTTGCCTGAAAATGGGTTAGAATTAAAAGAAATTGGCCTAAATATGAGTATAATGAAATTTTGTTTCAATGAATCGATGTGTACAATGTTCAAAATATACATAAAAATAAGCACTAACATGACTAATTGTAAAATTTATTATTCAATAAAATTTATAGTGCGAGGAAATATATAAAATTCGTACCTCCAAATTCTTCAATGCGTATTTTGAACGTATCCCAATATTCAATGCAAATTAAAGCTTCAACCATTTCTGGCTTCAAGAACTTCTAAAAAGATCCAAAACTCAACCACCAGAACTAAATGCGGACTCTAAAGCAACAACTAAGTCATGTCAGGAGAAAAACTTTCTATAGCCTATAAAATACATAACATACAATAGTTCTTTAGCTACTTTCTTGTATTAGCACGTAGAATGGTTTTCTTCATCCCTTAAGTATTAAATAGAGCAACGTAAAACAACACCCCAATATATACAATAATTGGGTTTTAGCATCTATTTTGACAAGATATTATATCGAATAACAATTATCTACAAAGAAATGTAAATCTTCTACCATCCAAGGCTCCTTCTTTTCAATTCATTAAGCTCAACCAATTCCACATCAAATTATTTGACCCTTTCGGTGGCTTTTGCCAAACAAAAGACTATCATCCTCACCTATCATTTACGGTCATGGTTTATGAGCTTGAACAAACTCATTTAGGAGGATCCCAAAGACTCGTACATAAATTTAAACAATATTTCAAACATTGAAATTTTTGGAAAACATTGAAGCAAACTCCATAGAATGAAGTGTATTCTAAAAATTCACAACGCACAATATCGTAAATAAAATATAGCCTTTTACTTCTAAAATATATCTTTTATATTTTGAAAATTAGTTCATGCCATATCCTACACAAACATGTTACATCCATTTACAAAAAAAAACACCATAGTATTCATAGACATAAAACACTTTAAGGTGTTTATATATATAATAACTCATTTGGTAAGTTTTCAAAACCCTTCTAGTAGTATAATATACTTAGAACCTTAACAATATTCATAAAACTCAACATTTCAAAGTAAAATTATTATTTTTATAAAATAAGTCTAGCTCTTTAAACTTTAATAAAAAAATTGAAATTAAAGTTGTTGCTTACATTCATTCCTTTCCAGAAATTCCATAATCATCAAAAATAGATTAGCAGTTTGAAAGTTATTACAAAAATAATTCAACATTTCAGCTCAAAAAATTGAATGGAAGTATGCTTCTTCAAAAAAAGGGTTATAACGATATAAAACTTCAAAATTTTAAGAACTGTTCAGCAGAAAAATTGTTTCTTCCAACAAAACTTTTCAAACCAAAGAAAAATCAATTAATTCATATCATAGGATCAAAAGTTATGACTGTTTTAGTACAGCTTGATAAATTTAAAAAAAATTCAAACTCTGTGTAAATGCTCGTTTCTTAGACCCTCAAAAATCGACAGAAATACACTTCATTATTAATGTGCCGCATATCCAAGTGCCGAAGAGGAAGTTCTTTAAAGGTAAGAAAGAAAAATAGACAGAACAGAATCTTAATTGAATGGAATTACATATATTATTTCAATATAAAATCTTTACAGTGAAAAATCTTTTAAAACATATACTAGAGTCTAACCTAGGTTCAGCTTGGACGGTTATAAACACATATTCTTACAAATGTTGAGAAACAAACAAGACATAGTGTAGCGCAAAATAGAATACATCCATACGTTGATGGAGATCTCCAGTGCTCAGTTGCAAACTACAAGCATCTTCAGCTAATCCTGAAATTACTCCAATCTGACTCAAGTATAAATATACCCAGATCAGCCTGGCAAACCAGCGTGAGAAACATGAATCTTAAATGGCAGTGTCGCAGATCAGAGATTGGTGGCAAAATCCATTTGAAAAGAAATAGTATCTCATAATACCATGCCGCACATAAACACGGATGGGTATTTACCTTATGATAACTAAAACATCTTTTGCAAATCATTTGATATTATTTTTAATGGCATTCTTTTGAAAACACTTTTCAAGTAAACATATTCAAATAGCCAAAATTGTTTCTATTACTAAATTCCAGCATACTAGGCTCTACAATCAAAATGTCAGGCACATATTGGAGAATGGATTTCCGACAAATAACCAGGTAAGGTACTACCTTCCGGTAGTACATCTTTATAGGAATGTACCGAGGTCCAACTAACGGTCCTCTACCAACACAAGACCGGCCTGCCTCTAACTAGATAGTACCGAATATGTCATCACCTTGGTCATTACCGACCTATCCGAGAGCTCTCTTCGCATACGCCACAATAATTTAAAAACCTGACGTCATAGCGGGAATAAATATATATAGAATGGGAGGATTATACTCTAATGGTTGCGAACCACATAGCCTTGCCACATTTACCATATTTTAGTCATTTCCTATTGCGACGCCTAAGGTAGTGATTACCTTTCATATAAAAAATCAACTTTCCACTTTGAATGCCGCATTGCCATTCCATAGCCACACAACTGATTTCTACAAATGTATAACTCTTGAGCTTGTACGTCTCAAAAAAGGGTGTTAAGCTAGGAGAAGTTGCCTTCTCCGCCCCTAAATAGATGATACATTTATAAAGTTCAATCAATATGATTTTAAAATGTAATGTTAGATACTCATCCATACAAGTTATCCAGGAACATGACAAACCAAAGGCACTTCTTCTACCATATCTTGTCTGGGAATCAACACTAGGATAGGTAGAAATTAGTCCTTGCAAATCGAAGATATTCATAACAGAGCACTACTACCACCATAAGTATATGATACGGTAATTTCCCCGAGGGTCTAGTAATAGTAGCCCTACATCATGAAGATCTTCGCCTTTAAGATCTTTGTCTTCGACATGTTTTACTTCAAAAACGTAAATTAGTTCGAAGTGGTTTTCGGATAAAAATCACCCAAATCTAATCCGGGCTCTTCAAAATCCAATCATCGATAAAAATGTGAATATGTGTATATAGGATTTGTTATGCCTCTTTCGTTTTAAGTTTTTACTGGTTAATCAAAACCCTTTTAAATTTGGAAATCTTCATGTCATTTACTTAGGAAATTTAATTTCTAATATAATAAAAAAATTCAACTTCTAAAACATGTCTTAAGTAGGTCGAAAACAATGTTATTTAAGACATCATTTACTTAAAAACCAAACCAGTTATATTGAGTAAAAGATTAAATTAATCATACGCAGATTAATTTCTGTATTCAACTCGTACTATTCGTGGAATAATGGTGAAATTACTATTTAAATTCATATAGATTGTACAATTTCCTCCTCAGAACTTAATATAAAGTTTGGCCAAAGTATTCCTTAAAATATTAAAAATCTGATTTAGTTAACTCTTTTGAAATTCCTTACTTTTGAAAAAACTAAAATGAGATCTTATTAGAGCATCCAGACTTTTCCTTTGATTTGTTCCACCCTGACCTAGAAAGAGAAAACAGAGGCTAGCTAAGTTCAAGGCACTGGTTGCTTCATCCCTAACCTTAGTTACACACCTTGTTTTGTCTTTCTAGATCTCATAGATGAGATAAATGTACTAAGTGTTTTCCACATACTCAGTTTATTAGTACCTTTAAGGAAATGATTTCAATTATATTGTTCATGTGTTATAAAAAATGTCTCTTAACCATTTACTTAAACTATTATCAAAACTTCCAAATCATCTTTAAAATACTAAAAAAAAGTAGTTATAAAGGATTCAAGAAAGAATATTTAAGTTTATATCTATATTTCAAAAGTTTATTAAACTGCTATAGAAAAGTGTTGTGGATAGTGTTTTACAAGCTTATTTGATTAAAACAACTTTATATTATTTGGAAAACCCATATTTATGACTCAAATATCTTTAAACTATTTTAACATATATATCGAATTTATTTCATATTTTTAAATATTTAAAAATATTCGTTTTAAAGAATCTTACACTTTGGTCACTTAACAGCAAAAGCGCGATTTTCTTGAGAACTTGATTTGGACATATTTCAAAATCTACAAGATGACATCTTGGTTTTTCTTTTTCATTTGAAAACTATGGTTATAAGGATCCGAAAAACACTTAGTTTGGAATATTCCAACTTTGTTTCTATCCTGTACATTCGTTTAGCTTTTCCAGCGTGAAATCGCGAACTACCGTTATGTGATGTGCCTTATTTTAACTTGCTTTTCACAATTTTTCAAAACTTCTTCAAACTGATTTTTATTATTTATAATACATTTCTAAATTGATACTTTACTAATTTATTCATTTAAAACCCATTTTTACTTTATTTTCAAAACATTCCATACTTTATTTTTTTCAGTATTCAAACTTTAATTTCTTAAAACTTTTTACTTTATGAAACCATATGCTATTTATTTTTCAAAATTACTCATTTTAAGTTTTTAACTGCGAAATCCAAAACATTAACTTTCATTTTTCAAAATAACTTCAAATTCTATCTTTACTTTTCATTTTCAAATCAAATATATATCTTTTTTTTAAATGAATTCTTTTTTTATAATTAATCTAAAAAGGGACTTAACTAAACTTTGTATACCATATAAGTTTGAAAGAAGTGTGGTTTCAAATCAACTTCGGATTAACTATGACCAATAAAGTAGTCATAACCATATCAGTACAGCCAAATTCGTTCAAGCATCCATATTACAACTAAATGGTGTCAATTTATCATAAGAATATGAACTTGAATATCATAGCACAAATAAGAATAGAATTTTAAAAGAAAAATAACCCACTTTCATTAGATATGATTAACTGTAAATATTACTTCATACTTCTTAAGCAACCATCAAACATTATTGTTAACCAACCAAACATTATAAATACTTTTAATATTCATGCCAACCGTTTTATAATTAATTTCAAATTATAAGAAGTATATATTTAAATCGAGTTCACATCTTTGACAAAATTGTTTTACTTCCCACCAACATTCATTATAACAACAATTCATTATCATTTTCAATTTCAACCAAACATCACTAAAACCATCCTTTCTTCCTCTTAAACTACATGTCTATGACTTCCTTTCCCTTCTTTACTCATGGCCACCTTCCTCCTTGCTTTATCTCGGCCATAGCCATCTCCACTCTCCCCTAGGTTCAGCCTCCTCCTACTCCACTCCTTCCTCCATTATTCTTCAACTTTTTAGGTGTTAAACAATGTTTTAATGATATTTTAATGTTTTTGGCAAAGTTAGGTGGATTTTGGAGTTGGTTTGATATGTTTTTTTAAGAAAGTTAGTAAGGGAAGAGAATAGAAGAAGCCATTAAAGAAGAGAAGAATAAGATGAAGAAGCTTGGAAAGAGAGAAGAGAATGTGTGAAGAAATAAGAGAAAGTGTGTAGCTATTTACACATGAAGCTTCCTACCAAATGACCCTAATACCTTTCCCTTAAAACTTATTAACCATATATTTTCTCCTCCTTTTCATGGCAAGATTAGAATCTTAAGTACTTAGCATTTAATGAGATGGAAAGTAAAAAAGTTGTAACGAACGGGATTTTTCGACACTCGAAAATCGACATTAATACGTCCACTGTATCGCATGCCGAGCAATCGAACATTGGAAAAACCAATTGTTAGGGGAAAAAGAAAGAAGGAAGAAGATAAGAAGAAAACAAAACATCACAGAATCTCACAACAGAATGAATAATCTTTAATATACCATAAATCTTTACACAAAAAAAAAACTGTATTATATGTATATACATACATCAATTTGAGTGTACTAACCTATTTCAGCCTGGAAAGTTATAATAGTCTGTCCTCACAATTGCTGAAATACACCAATGGATACAATGAAAAATATAGCCATCTACGTGAATTCGTCTCTAGGCCTCCAAATCGTCTCCTGAAACTCCAAGCATCCAAACTAATTTGTAATATACTCGGTCTGACCCGAGCATTATAATAAAATAACTTCCGAGTCAATCTGGAAAATCAGTCTGAGAAAACACACCTAATTGGATTTAAAGTTATAAGAAATCTTTGAAATCAAAGGTATCTCTTAAGACTAGGCCACACATTAAACTATGACGCCCCACCCTGAGACCTACATTAACAAAGAGCATTACATAGTAATACTGTCTGTTAATGTAGAGAATAGGGCGGTTTGGAGCGACCATCTGTAAGCTTTGTGTAACGATCCTAGTTTAAAGACGAATTTAATTTTGTAATTTAAATTAAATTTTTGGATTAATTTATGGGTTTATTTGAAATTTTCAAATATAATAAGATATATATACTTATTTGTTTTAAATTTGAATTTGAAACTCAAAATAAATATTTTCAGTTGAATTGGGTTATAAATAAAAAAAATTTGATTTGAAAATTCAAAATGAATTGGATTTAAAAATTTTACTTTGGAAAAGAATAATACGTATGATTATTTGTTAAATGTATAAATTGTATTTTAATTCATTTTCTTTAAAAGGTTATAAAAAGCTTTAAAATAAAATTTATTTTATCAATATTTAATATAAGTGTAAAATATAAAATAAAATATATGTTATAAATTTAATGTTTGATAGTTAAACTATAAATAAAAAAAATAAAATTCAAGAATAATAAATTATATGGTCATATGGCAACATAGGATAAATACATACTATAACAATTTTGTATGAAGCACAAAGACAAGAAGATAGGTAAAAAAATCTATGTACAAAGCAAATAGAAGAAACAAAAATAAAATACATACAAATTTGCATGTGATTTATGTAATAGAAATAGATATAAAAATATATTCAACTAGAAGTATGTGGATATGAAGAAAGATATATGCGAATTAACTTGCAAAAGAAGATAATAAAACAAAGAAAACAAAAATATCTACAAAGCACAAAGAAAAAATCAAGCAAGATGATAATGCATGTAACCAAAAAAAGAAACATATATACTTCTTAATATCATCTCAGCACCCAAAATAACATCATTTCGGTAGCACAAAATATGGTCAGCTGAAACAAATCATCTCAGCCTCCATTTCAAAAATATCTTTAGTCAAAGCAAGAGAAAAAAAATCCGATCGAAAGGAAATAAACCACATAATACCTATATGTACAAATAGTATCTTTTCTATATATGCATCTACCTTATTTCATTTCATTCAGTTAAAACTTAGCATTCCAGAAGATAAACATCATTATTCTACTAGTTCAAACAATTCATTCAACTAAAACAACTCAAAACTGGAAAAAAAATCCTGAGATCAAAAGCTTTCAAACCTGGAAAAGCATGAAAAAAAATATAAAATCTGCAACCTGATCAAGCATGAAAGTTCAGGCTTAAATCCTAAGTATGTAAGCATCAAGTTCAACCAGAAGATCAAATAACTTCGAATAATTCAAGTTTCAAGTCTCTGTTACTTCTCTGATCTGTTCATAGCCAGGTGAGCAAACTTTACCTTCTTTATTTTGAGATGCCTGTGAGTAAACACCAAATTTAAAATCCTAAGTGATATCTGACCTGTTGCTTGTTAGATTTCTATAATAGTTAATGCTTGCATGTTTATATATTTTGTATTATCTATGTACACGAATATGTATGACTGTGCACGTTTAATTTTATAGTTCTTCTCTGTTTCTAAACTACATAGTGTAGAAAATAAAAGAAAATTTCAAATCTTCTTAATAGATCATTGTTAGGTTTTAAGCTTCAAACATGATATATTTGTTTAAACAAAAATTTGTGTTTAAAATTTTATTTAAGTAAAATAAATGAGAAATCTCCTGGAAATTAAAAGAATACAGTAGGAATTCTTTTATCATGATAAAACCAATCAACTAAATTTGTTGTTTCAAGTTTACATCTTGAATCATCTTTGAAAAATTAGATTTTTAAAACTAAAAACACAAATTTTGGTGGTGCATTGAGTATGCATTTTTTAGAATATCTGGGATATGGACTTTGAGTGTTTTTTGGTGGTCAGAGACACTCGAGTGGTCGAGACGTCTTCTGGGGTTTGACTGATGACTAGGGTGTTTGGCAAAAATGGAGAGAGTGGCGATTGTTCGTCATGGTAGCGGCGGTTGATCGAACTAGTTTGTAAACCTAGTTTTGGTCGAGCTGTGAAAGTGGGAGCATCGCGTCATCTCCAGGTGATCGAGTTGTACGAGTTTTGGAGGATGGCTTCGTGGATAATCAGAGACGAAGTGGCCATAGATTCTCGTCGTCTGATGGTCGGAGATGCAACTTTGAGGTGGTTTTGGCACGGCAGTTTGGTTCCAGTTTTTAACTGGGTAGCTCGATTCTGATTCGAGGCAAGTGATTGGGGTTTTTGTTGTTTGGATTGGGTTGCGTAGTTGATAAGTGATGTGCTGGAGGGTTCGTCAGTGGCCGGAGGTGGCTGTGGCGATGGTGCATGTGCACGCTAATGCTTTGGTGTCAGCTGTTTGGGATTGTGGTTTTGCACGAAGTAGGTATCAGGGTTTTAGGGTTGTAGCTCGAGTATGTACTTGAGTAGTCTGGAATGTTAAACCTGTCAATAGTTTGAAATTTATGAAAAGGAAATGGATCTGGGAATAGTTTGAGTGGTTCTCAGGTTCAAAATGAAGCAGTTGTTTAAAGGAAATTCTTTGAAAGTTTTATAAAAACAAGTTTCAAAATTTAAATAAAGGAAGTTTTAAACTTTTGCAATGAATCTTGTTTTGAATTTTATCCTATCTAAAAATAAATGTTTCCTTAAACATTTTGATTAAGAAATTGAAGTTTGTTAAATTTAAATCTTGATAAGTAAATTTTAAATGATTTAGATTTAAGTTAAGAAATGGAATTTTTAAAAGGGTATTTGTAAAAGCAAGTTTTAAATCCAATTTTGTAACTAGTTTTAAAAAAAAACTATTACTTGATAATATTTTAAGTATCAAAAGGAAGCTTTGTTAACCTTAATTTATCATGTTAAATACTTGTTTATTTTAAAACTTAATTAAGTGAAATTAATTATTAAGATAAAATGTTTAATGATAATTAAGTCATTAATTAAGATAATGTTTTCTTAAGATAATTAAGGTTTAAGGGGTTGAAATTAATTGAATTAATCAAGGAAATTAGGTATGATTAAGTTATTTTAGTTAATAATGTTTAAGAGTTAATTAATTAAAAATTAAGGATTAATTAATTAAAATAATTAAATTAAGAATGATTAATTTATTAAAGGCTAATTAATTAAGGAAGGTAATTAAGAATGGATAATTAATGATTAAAGATTTATTAATCAAGTAATTTAAAGGTTAATTAATTAATTTATGGAGATTTATTAATTAATGCGATTAATTTGAGAATAATTAATTAATTAAAGGGTAATTAATTAATAAAGTATTTAAGGAATGTTTTAATTAATGAAGGTGGATAAGACTTAATCAACTATAGTTAATGATAATTAACCATTGATTAAAGATTACTAATGAAATAATTTTAAAAATCGTATTTTAAATCCAAACAGTTTTGGAAATGAATTGAGTTAAATACAAAAAGCTTTTGAAAGGGTGTTTTAAAAAATGAAATTTATTTTGAATGGCTTAATAAGGATTTGAAATTTGAATAATTTGATTTAAATTGGAATTCAATATCTGAAATTGAATTCTATATTTGGTATTTATAATTTAAAAACGGTATACAAGCTTATGTGGGCTTTAAACCATTTTTTAAAGTGTTTTTGGGAATTTAAATTAACCCAAAAGATTTTAACTTGTATAAATGAAATCGGATTTTTCCGAAATAAAAACTGTTTCTTTTCAAATAATAAAAGCTTTGGATTTTCAATTTGTGTTAAAGGAATTTCAAGTTTGAAATGAAAATGGTTTTCCAAGTAATGAACAAATCTTTAGAAGCGGGTTTGAAAGCTACAATTAAATCCTTGTTATAAAGATTGGTTGATTTAATCCTAATCGAAATGGGAATTGTTTTGAAATCCGTAAATGGATCTTTGTGAAACTGGGTGAACTTTGTGAAATAAATCTTTTTGTTTAAAGATTTGAAATGGTAATTCGTTTAAACCATTTGAAGAAAGGTTTTGGTTTTCTTTAAAGTTGTGACTTAACTGAAATCCCATATTCATATGTTTTGAAATTTCATGCTCATTATTCGGTTTAGCCAGGAAAGGAACTTTGTGTCGTATAACCCATTCCAAATAATGATACGACGTTATGGATAGCACTTGAAGACCGATGGTGAAGACCGGGTATTTGCGAGAACGATAGGATGACCTATCGATTGTCTATGCACTGAGTAGCTACGGTATAGAATTCCCTAAGTGATGGGAAGTCCGATCGGGATTGTGAATACCCGAATTTGCAAGGGCTTCTTCGGAAGTGCCTTCGGTTCTGTTCGAACCCGGAACAGACTTATATGGTTGTATGTCTGACACTACACCTTGAGATATAAAGCTGATTTCTTTCAAATACATATCTGTTGGTGGCGGAGAATTTATTCTCTTAGCTTAATACCCTTCTCTGAGACGTACGAGCTAAGAGGTTATGTAGTTGAAGGTTATCAGTGATATACTCCCAATATGGTAGTGTGGCATGCTAAGTGCTGATGTGTGTTGATGATCATTTGTTGATTATTTATGATCAAAGCATGGCTTTCGTGTAAAGTGTAGATTTGTGGACGAGACCTCGTCGAGCCTCACAAACCGGTAATGGTGGAAACAGGAATCGTGGCTGCAAGGTTATTTGGAGGTAGCTCCTCCTGAGGGTATGACCATTTCCTTCTGGATAAAAAGTGATATCATGGTATGGAGCCTAGATATTTACTTATATTGATTTTTTTTTGAAAGTAGGTATCATGGTATGGAGCCAAGATACTTTACTGTGTGGTTGTTGGATTGAGGGCCCTCGGATAAAGGTCTGCAACGACCGGGTAATTGCATACTCGTGTCAGTTGTTACCTAGTTACAGAGTTAACCCGGACTTGTGTAGAAGAGATCCGGTTAGGTTCTCGGGGACGTCCCTCCAGAGGCGTTCTATTTTATGTGGGAAGTTTCTTTGCCTGACCATTTGTTGGAAGTCCAATCAAAAAATACACGCCATGTACGGTTTCAGTTGTATTACCTGCCATGGAATGTGGCGGTAACCTGCAATTGAACATGGTAGCTATAGTAGGCACAACTGTGAAATACCTATGCTGGTTAAGATTAATATTATATTTTCGAAAGGTTTCTGCGCTATGCACCAATAATAATATCAAATGGTTTTCGTGTATCAAGCATTTTTGACCGTCATAAGGAGAAATCTCCTCCAAGTTTGTACTTGCATTGTGTGTGTGGCTGGAGGCCTTATGATAGTTTCATTTTCCAAAAAGCATTGTGGATTTATTTTAAATTCTTTTATTGTTTGTTTTAAAGATAAACTGTTTTTGTTTGCTCATACTAGTCCCATGACTGACCTGGAGTTTATTGTTCCCTTCCTAAACTCTGGGTGCCCATTATTTTCTACACGAGCAGTCTGGAGTTGGGTTTTCAGATAATTAAGTAATAGGTGTAGATTTGATAGCCTTCGAAGTCTTTGGATTGATAGCTTTCAGTCTTTGGGATTTTCTTCAGTCTTGGACGACCGACCTTGCTTAGCTTGGTGAAATGTGATAGTGGTTCGAGCTTGTGGTTTGGAGTTGTGGGCTTTGGAGCATTGGATTGGAGTTATCCCTTGACTATTTATTTTTTGCTGCTGTTTATGGTCTTTGATATTCTTGTATCATATTGTATCAGTGTTGTATTATAATTGGATATTGTATTCGTGGGAGTTGTATTTGATATTCATTTCTTTTTCTTCTGCTGTGTTGTTTACTTAATTGTATTATAAGCTCCGGCGAATCAGACGTTTGGATCTACGGCATTTGAATACGAGTGTCGAATTCGATGCCGATTTTCGAAGGTCGAGTCAGGATCGTTATAATTGGTATCAGAGGTGAAGGTTAAAACTTTAGCTCAGGAGTATAACACATTAAGTAGCTCATTAGAGATAGGGTAAATTATACCCTAGAATGAGCATCCCTAAGATATCCGTCTGTATGCCTCAGTAAATTCTTTTACTATCCACCGATAGTAGATATGAGTGCAAGAAGAGGACAAGATAGGGGACAGGGAAGTACCACTATAAATGGTCAATACCCTGTAACAAAAAGAAAACAAGGAAACAATCTTTTCTCTATCAATCTCTTTTATTCAGCATCTCTTTTCAATTCTTCGATGGTTCCTGGTAGATCCAGGAAGAAGACTCGATATATTTGCATGGGACATAAACTCCAAATAGGTCAGAAATGTTTGTTTGGATGAATTGGTTGCTTTGGTTGCTATGGTTAATAAGTATACTTTAGTTTCTAAACTAAAAGTTTTGAAATTGTATCCATATATCTGTCTATTTTTGGGTCCTGATATGTTCTACGAATGCTTAGTTATCCCTTCGGCCTAACCAATGCCATTGCAGACTTCGTAGATCCAAATAACCCGAGTATCTAATGAAGTGTTAAATAGAGTTGTTCTTGTATCTATTGTTGATATTGTGATTTGGTGAACCAAATGCAAAATAAATATCTAGTTTGATTTGGAAAGATATTTCTCTATCTTTGTTATCTTCCTGACAAATTTCGAGGACGAAATTTCTTAAGGGGGGGAATCTGTAACGATCCAAGTTCAAAGACGAATTTAATTTTGTATGGTCATATGGCAACATGGGATAAATACATACTATAACAATTTTGTATGAAGCACAAAGACAAGAAGATAGATAAAAAAATCTATGTACAAAGAAAATAGAAGAAACAAAAATAAAATACATACAAATTTGCATGTGAATTATGTAAACAAAGAAATAAAAAAATATTAGTAAGTATTTATACTACAAATAGAAATAAAAATATATTCAACTATAAGTATGTGGACATGAAGGAAGATATATACGAATTAACTTGCAAAAGAAGATAATAAAACAAAGAAAACAAAAATATCTACAAAGCATAAAGAAAAAAACAAGCAAGTTGATAATGCATGTAACCAAAAAAAGAAACATATGTACTTCTTAATATCATCTCAGCACCCAAAATAACAGCATTTTGGCCGCACAAAATATGGTCAGCTGAAACAAATCATCTCAGCCTCCATTTCAAAAATATCTTTAGTCAAAGTAAGAGAAAAAAATCTGATCAAAAGGAAATAAACCACATAACACCTATATGTACAAACAATATCTTTTCTATATATACATCTACCCTATTTCATTTCGTTCAATCAAAACTTAGCATTCCAGAAGATAAACATCATTATTCTACTAGTTTAAACAATTCATTCAACTAAAACAACTCAAAACTGGAAAAAAAATCCTGTGATCAAAAGCTTTCAAACCTGGAAAAGCAAGAAAAAAAATATAAAGTCTGCAACCTGATCAAGCATGAAAGTTCAGGCTTAAATCTGAAGTATGTAAGCATCAAGTTCGACCAGAAGATCAAATAACTTCAAATAGTTCGATTTTCAAGTCTCTGTTACTTCTCTGATCTGTGCATAGCCAAGTGAGCAAACTTCACCTTCTTTATTTTGAGATGCCTGTGTGTAAACACCAATTTTAAAATTCTAAGTGATATCTGACCTGTTGCTTGTTAGATTTCTATATTAGTTAATGCTTGCATGTTTATATATCTTTGTATTATCTGTGTATACGAATATGTATGACTGTGCATGTTTAATTTTATAGTTCTTCTCTGTTTTTAAACTACAGAGCGTATAAAATAAAAGAAAATTCGAATCTTCTTAACAGATCATTGTAGGTTTTAAGCTTCAAATATGATATGTTTGTTTAACAAAAATTTGAGTTTAAAATTTTATTTGAGCAAAATAAATGAGAAAATCTCCTAGAAATTAAAAGAATACAGTAGGAATTCTTTTATCATGATAAAACCAATCAATTAAATTTTCTGTTTCAAGTTTACATCTTGAATTATCTTTGAAAGATTCGATTTTTAAAAATAAAAACACAAACTTTAGTGGTGCATTGAGTATGCATTTTTTGGAATATCTGGTATATGGACTTTGAGTGTTTTCGGGTGGTCAGAGACACTCGAGTGGCCGAGACTTCGTCTTGGGTTTGACTGATGACCAGGATGTTTGGAAAAAATGGAGAGAGTGGCGATTATTCGCTATGGTAGCGGCGGTTGATCGAACTAGTTTGTAAACCTAGTTTTGGTCGAACTGTGAAAGTGGGAGCATTACGTCATTCTAGCGATCGAGTTATACGAGTTTTGGAGGATGGCTTCGTGGATAAACGGAGACGAAGTGGCCAGAGATTCTCATCGTCTGATGGTCGGAGATGCAACTTTGAGGTGGTTTTGGCATGGCAGTTTGGTTCCAGTTTTTAACTGGGTAGCTCGATTCTGATTCGAGGCAAGTGATGGGGGTTTTGATGTTGGGATTGAGTTGCGTAGTTGATAAGTGATTTGCTGGAGTGTTCGTCAGTGGCCGGAGGTGGCTGTGGCGATGGTGCATGTGCACGCTGATGATCTAGTGTTAGCTGTTTAGGATTATGGTTTTGCTTGAAGTAGGTATCGGGGTATTGGGGTTGTAGCTCGAGTCTGTACTCGAGTAGTCTGGAATGTTAAACCTGTCAACAGTTTAATTGTTACAGGGTTTTTACAATTTAACTTTAGACTTAACTTTGAAATTTATGAAAAGGAAATGGATATGGGAATAGTTTGTGACGACCCAAACTCGATGTCCGATAAACGACACCAAATTCGCATCGCCGGAGCTTATAACAACAATTAAATGAATATAAAACAGCGGAACAGAATCAATATCATAATCATCACAGTTACAACATTAACATAATATCCATACTGCAACAGAGTACATAATACATACACCACAACTCCAAATACAACATCATGATAACACAACAGTGAACATATATCCAAAAGTTCTCAAATGAGAGAGATGATAACGAACTCCCAAAAGCTAACACCTGAAATCTCCAAAAGCTCCTAAGATATCTCCAAGATAAAAAGCTCCAAAATATTGCTCCTCCAAAATACAGGAACCTGCTACTAGGCTGCCCGTGTGGAAATAATGGGCACCCAGAGTTTAGGAAAGAAAACAATAAACTCCGGATCAGTCATGGGACTGATATGAGTAAACAAAACAATAGTTACTTTTAAAGAAACTAAATTTACAAAAGAATTTTCGGTATGCTTTTTAAAAATGGAACTACCATAAGACCTCCCGCCACACACACAATGCAAACGCAGAATTGGAGGAGATTTCTTCTTATGATAGTTAAATATGCTTGGTACGAGAAAAGAAATTCTTTGATATTATTACTAGTGCATAGTGAAGAAAACATTTCAAAAGTAGAATATTAATCTTAGCCAACATACGACCATTATCGTATGCCTACTATAGCTACCATGTTTTGTGGCACGTTACCGCCACGCTGCATGACAGGTTTTACAACTAAAACCGTACAGGGCTCGTATTGTTTCTTTGGATTTCCAACAAATGGTCAGGCCAAGGAACTTCCTCCTGCCACATGGAAACGCCTCTGGCGGGACGTCCCGAGAACTTAACCAGCTCTCTGCCAACACAAGGCCGGGTTACCTTTATCACTAGGTAACTACTACACGAATATGTAATCCCCCGGTCCCATTGGACCTTTATCCGAGCGCTCGACAAACAACAACACCACACAGTAATAGATATAGTGTATCAACATGAGTAAGTATCTGGGCTCCATACCATGATACCACCCTTTCCAGAAGGAAATGACATACCCTAAAGGGAGCTACCCCTCATAACCTTGCCGCATCTTTCCTGTTTTGACCATTTCGGGGTGTGAGGTTCAACGAAGTCTCGTCCACAAAGCCACGCTTTATACAAAAGCCATGCTTTGGGTCAACAAATGATCATAGAAATGATCACAAAGATAAATGATCCTACAAATGATCCTATCACAAATGATCAACACAATGATCATTTCACAGCAACACTCAGCATGTCACATTACCAAATTGGGAATATATTGCTGATAACCTTCAACTATATAACCTCTGAGCTCGTACGTCTCAGAGAAGGATGTTAAGCTAAGAGAATAAATTCTCCGCCACCAACAGAAATATATTTGAAAGAAATCAGCTTTATTTCTCAATTTGTAATGTCAGACATACTATCCATACAAGTCTGTTCCGGGCTCGAAAAGAACCGAAGGCACTTACAAAGAAGTCCTTGCAATCCGGATATTCACTAATCACGTTCGGACTTCCCATCACATATGGAGTCTCTATACCGGGGACCAGTCGATGCAAAGACATTCGACGAGTTGTCCTTTCGCTTTCAAAAATATCCGGTCTTCAACACCGGTCTTCAAATGCAATTCATAACGACGTATCACATATTCGGAATGGGTTATATGACCCCAAAGTCCTTTCCCGGTTAACTCGAATAGTGAGCGCAGTATTTTTAAAACACATGGATATGTCAATTACAAAGATTCATATTTAGGGTTCGATGTGAGTTTCGGATACTCACTAGAATCCGATTCCCTGTCGCATCGAAGTTTAAATGTCATTTTACGGCATAAAGGTTTTCACATCAATACAGAACAATCATAGTCACAGTGCATCACACCGTATCACAGTCACAACAGAAATATCAATCTAGTTCATAGCAATAGTTAATTGTTTACAAATCAAAGTGAATGGGATTTACTAATTAATTTAATCATCCATGGTTGTTTTCCAAAATAATTTGTGATTTATCTAATTTAACATTTAGAAATCTTATTATTCAGAAATTCATTTCTACTACAATAAGCTTAATCATTAATTAACTTAAATTATCTTAATTCAATTATTTAACTTATAATTTTTATTTTTATTGTGTTAACAAATTTATTTACTTTTCATTCAATGTTAAGAAATCCTTTTTATAAAAGAATCTATATAAAGTAAGTTTAATCCTTCATTTGAAACCAAATCATGTTTAAACATACTTTATTTAAATTTGACTTAACATTTAAATTTATAAAACTTATTTAAATTCCACATTCAAGAAAACTTGAATCTATGATCCCTTTAATTTTAAACTTAGTTTAAATCTGGTTATATATTTTTAATTTTCATTTTAAATTTAGGATATAAAAATCATTTGAATTCAACTTTAAACTTTATTTAAAATACCTGTTATTAAATCTTGCTTCTACTTTTACATATATATTTTTTTTAATTTTTTTTTAGAAACCTGAAACGGTTTCAGGTTCACTTAAATTTAGTTCAAAAATTACTTAATTCACATATCACTTCTAAGTTATTTAAAACAAATTAAATTCAAAACAAGATTATTCCCAAAACCAGGTTTTAAACACAGTCGTTTTTTTTTCTGAAGCCTGGCAATAGGCTTAGCAAACCCAATCCTTCTTAACAACTTCCCCGAGCCAAAAGAAATTATTCACGCGTTTGACTTCGGGTTTCACCACTTCCCAATTTCTTCGAGTAAACCCATAGGCTACTCCGATTCGAACCCGAGAAAACTACGTCTCCCCTAACTCACACACAATGCTGATACGAAGGTCAACGCGTGCACGTGTCCAGGCGTTTGGATGGTCGCTGACCATCACCGAGACCCCCCGTACATCGCAGTCGATCCCCACGAGCCTTCCAACTTCACAAATATTCGAATTCGAAAGCGAATCAAAACCGAGCTCTCTCACTACCAACTGAAGCCAACCCAGTCGCCAAACTCAGCCTCGAACTCGACGCCTCGACCACCTGAAGGTTCCTAACTCCGGCCAATGACTCGTCATCCACTCAGCCATCATTTCCCCAGACCATGTGCCACTCGATCAACCACAGAGGGAAAACGAATCAAATTAAAAGCTACGAACAAAACTAGGTTTCTGGAAAGTAATCACTCGCCGCCGCCGCCACGTTGACCCTCCGACCACCCCAATATTTTTCTCCGATACCCCGTAAGCTCCTCTACCTTCTCGAGAAACTCCGGCCTCCCTAGTACCTCCGACCACCTGATTTTGACCATAAACCCTTTTCCAGTCGTCAACGATCTGCTCTTGAACCACATGCTTAATAATCATCAAACACGGCTTAAAATTCCTATCTTCAAATGCAGATTCGTATTATATAATCCAATCTCAAAATTGTGATACTCGAAATTTATCAAAATTTAAGATTTCCTCTGGAAAAAATAAGTTTTCATACTGAATATACTCATGCTTCATGAAACTATTTTACTTATAATTCATGCATAAGCACTGCTACTTAGTTTTGAAATCAAAGGCTAATTCTAATCAGATGATAAGGATATAAATGTTTTCTTGTGTAATACAACCCTGTGATTCAATCAGAGAAGGAAATGGAAGTTTCAGATAGTTTGATATGTGTGTATATATATATATGTAGAATAAAACTGAGAGAAATTTATAAGAAACACAATATAAATCATTCCCACAATCTATCTAAATCCTGAAGTAAACTTGTTTACTCACTTGAATATATTGATAAGCAGAGACTATTTTGGTTTTGAAGCTGCAGTTCTAAATCTTCCTCTCTGGTTTGTTTGTTTTTCTTTATTCTTTCTTCAGCAATTTGTTTTGAACTTGTATATTTTTTTTCTAAGTTTATTTCCTATTCTTTGCTAAGTTGTTGAACGAAATAAAACTGAAACAAATGTTCTTGTTTATAGAGGGAATTTTGTACAGGTTGATGTGATCTTTATCTATGCTAGACAGTAAATGCATTTAATGAAGCATGGATTCACAGCTAATGTCTTGCTTGAGGTTACTAGAGTAATGGCATTAAATGAAGCATGTTTTTTAATGCTTCCCTGTACACTTGTATATTACAGTATACTGTTTTGTTTATTCTTTTATATGTATGTGTTGTTTTGTTTAATTTCAAACTTTTTTTTATACAAATTTACCTTACTTTGTTATATGGAAGAGTCTTGTTTTAGTTTTATATTTTCCTTATGTCTACATATTTGTTTACAGCAAATTTTAATTTTATTGTTTTAAAACAACTTTTTTTTTATATGTTCTTTTATTTAATTATCATTATTATTATCTAATTATTTAAACTTAACTATCTATGTTAATTTAAATCCTATGCATCTTTAAAATATTAACATTAACAACATTTGTTTTTCTTGAAATTCTCAATTTAAGTTCCAAAAGTTCAAATACATTACCAATTTTATATTCAAAAATTTCGGGATGTTACATAGTTTGAGTGGTTCTCAGGTTCAAAATGAAGCAGTTGTTTAAAGGAATTCTTTGAAAGTTTTATAAAAACAAGTTTCGAAATTTAAATAAAGGAAGTTTTAAACTTTTGCAATGAATCTTGTTTTGAATTTTATCCTATCTAAAAATAAATGTTTCCTTAAACATTTTGATTAAGAAATTGAAGTTTGTTAAATTCAAATCTTGATAAGTAAATTTTAAATGATTAAGATTTAAGTTAAGAAATGGAATTTTTAAAAGGGTATTTGTAAAAGCAAGTTTTAAATCCAATTTTGAAACTAGTTTAAAAAATAATATTACTTGATAATATTTTAAGTATCTAAAAGAAATTTTGTTAACCTTAATTTATCAAGTTAAATATTTGTTTATTTTAAAACTTAATTATTGAATTAATTAAGTGAAATTAGTTATTAAGATAAAATGTTTAATGATAATTAAGTCATTAATTAAGATAATGTTTTATCTTAAGATAATTAAGGTTTAAGGGGTTGAAATTAATTGAATTAATCAAGGAAATTAGATATGATTAGGTTATTTTAATTATAATGTTTCAGAGTTAATTAATTAAAAATTAAGGGTTAATTAATTAAAATAATTATAGTAAGAATGATTAATTTATTAAAGGATAATTAATTAAGGAAGGTAATTAAGAATGGATAATTAATGATTAAAGATTGATTAATCAAGTAATTTAAAGGTCAATTAATTAATTTATGAAGATTTATTAATTAATGCGATTAATTTGAGAATAATTAATTAATTAAAGGGTAATTAATTAATAAAAGTATTTAATTAATGTTTAATTAATGAAGGTGGATAAGACTTAATCAACTTTAGTTAATGATAATTAATCGTTGATTAAAGATTACTAATGAAAGTAATTGTGTGTGTAATAAATTTAAAACCACACGATTTATTCACCTTAATCAAAGATGGTTGATTGTTATCGAATGCTTTGTGATGGATTGATATATTTGTTATGTGATGTGATGCTATGTCATGCTTTTTGCTGAGCTATTATGTCTATAATATGTATTGTTGTATGAATATAAAAAACCCTTGGCCCGTAAAACGACATTTAAACTTCGATGCGACAGGGGGTCGGATTCTAGTTGGTTGTGGAAACCCACATCGAATCGTAATGGTAAATCTTTGTGATTGATAAATTTACTTTATCTGTAAATCTGTGCATAGAGATAAGCGTTATGGGTTATACCACTTATCAATATTGATATGATTGAATCTATGATGATTGATGTTGTGCACTATTGTGTAAAACCCCCTGGACTACACTATACACATACAAATATGGATTGCACAAGGAAATTGGTTAAGTCACAGATTTTTGAAAAAATTCTAAAAATTGAATTTTAAATCCAAACAGTTTTGGAAATGAAATTGAGTTAAATATAAAAAGCTTTTGAAAGGGTGTTTTAAAAAATGAAAGTTATTTTGAATGACTTAATAAGGATTTGAAATTTGAATAATTTGATTTAAATTGGAATTCAATATCTAAAATTGAATTCTTTATTTGGTATTTATAATTTAAAAACGGTATATAAGCTTATATGGGCTTTAAACCATTTTTTAAATTGTTTTTGGGAATTTAAATTAACCCAAAAGATTTTAACTTGTATAAATGAAATCGGATTTTTCCGAACTAAACACTGTTTGTTTTCAAATAATAAAAGCTTTGGATTTCCAATTTGTGTTAAAGGAATTTCAAGTTTGAAATGAAAATGGTTTTCCGAGTAATGAACAAATCTTTGGAAATGGGTTTGAAAGCTACAAGTTAAATCCTTGTTATAAAGATTAATGAGTTAATCCTAATCGAAATGGGAATTGTTTTGAAATCCGTAAATGGATCTTCGTGAAACTGGGTGAACTTTGTGAAATAAATCTTTTTGTTTAAAGATTTGAAACGGTAATTTGTCTAAACCATTTGAAGAAAGGTTTTGGTTTTCCTTAAAGTTATGGCTTAACTGAAATCCCATATCCATATGTTTTGAAATTTTACGCTCATTATTCGGTTTAGCCAGGAGATGACCTTTGTGTCATATAACCCATTCTGAATAATGATACGACTTTATGGATAGCACTTGAAGACTAGTGGTGAAGACCGGGTATTTACGAAAACGATATGATGACCTATCGATTGTCTCTGCACAGAGTAGCTACGATAGAGATTCCCTAAGCGATGGGAAGTCCGATCGGGATTGTGAATACCCGGATTTGCAAGGGCTTCTTTGGAAGTGCCTTCGGTTCTGTTCGAACCCGTAACAGACTTGTATGGTTGCATGTCTGAGACTACACCTTGAGATATAAAGCTGATTTCTTTCAAATACATATATATTGGTGGCGGAGAATTTATTCTCTTAGCTTAACACCCTTCTATGAGACGTACGAGCTCAGAGGTTATGTAGTTGAAGGTTATCAGTGATATACTCCCAATGTGGTAGTGTGGCATGCTAAGTGCTGTTGTATGTTGATGATCATTTGTTGATCATTTGTGATCCAAACATGGCTTTCTTGTAAAGCTTAGCTTTGTGGACGAGACCTCGTCGAGCCTCACAAACCGGTAATGGTCGAAACAGGAATCGTGGCAGCAAGGTTATTTGGCGATAGCTCCTCCTGAGGGTATGACCATTTCCTTCTGGATAAAAAGTGATATCATGGTATGGAGCCTAGATATTTACTTATATTGATTTTTTTTGAAAGTGGGTATCATGGTATGGGGCCCAGATACTTTACTGTGTGGTTGTTGGATTGAGGGCCCTCGGATAAAGGTCGGCAACGATCAGGTAATGGCATGCTCGTGTCAGTTGTTACCTAGTTATAGAGGTAACCCAGCCTTGTGTAGCAAAGATCCCGTTAGGTTCTCGGGGACGTCCCTCCAGAGGCATTCCATTTTATGTGGGAAGTTTCTTTGCCTGACCATTTGTTGGAAATCCAATCAAACAATACGCGCCCTGTACGGTTTTAATTGTATAACCTACCATGGAATGTGGCGGTAACCTGCTATTGAACATGGTAGCTAAAGTAGACATAAGTGCGAAATGCCTATGCTGCTAAGATTAATATTATATTTTCGAAAGGTTTTCTGCACTATGCACTAATAATAATATCAAATGGTTTTCGCATATCAAGCATTTTTTACTATCATAAGGAGAAATCTCCTCCAAGTTTGCGCTTGCATTGTGTGTGTGGCGGGAGGCCTTATGGTAGTTTCATTTTCCAAAAAGCATTGCGGTTTAATTTTAAATTCTTTTGTTGTTTGTTTTAAAGATAAACTATTTTTGTTTGCTTATACCAGTCCCATGACTGACCTGGAGTTTATTGTTCCCTTCCTAAACTCTGGGTGCCCACTATTTTCCACACGGGTAGTCTAGAATTGGGTTTTCAGATAATCAAGTAATAGGTGTAGATTTGATAGTCTTCAAAGTCTTTGGATTGATAGCTTTCAGTCTTTGGTATTTTCTTCAGTCTTGGACGACTGACCTTGCTTAGCTTGGTGAAACGTGATGGTGGTTCGAGCTTGTGGGATTTGGAGCATTGGATTGGAGTTATCCCTTAACTATTTGTTTTCCGCTGTTGTTTATGGTCAATGATATTCTTGTATCATATTGTATCAATGTTGTATCATAATTGGATATTGTATTCGTTGGAGTTGTATTTGATATTCATTTCTTTTTCTTCCGCTGTGTTGTTTACTTAATTGTGTTATAAGCTCCAGCGAACCAGATTCGATGTTTGGATCTACGGCATTTGAATACGAGTGTCAAATTCGGTGCCGATTTTCGAAGGTCGAGTCAGGATCGTTATACTTTGTCTTAAACAAGCATTGAATACGTCGATTGAGTGCTCTAATTTTTTTCTTTTACCTTTCTCAAGTTGATCGACATACTCAATAAATGTTTAACACTAAAATAAGGTGGCTAGCGGATCTATCAGAATAAAATATAACAACAACAAATACTATAGATAACAGAACAACAGTAACACATATATATACATATATATAGATACATTATAGAACACTACATAATGATACGACAATGGTGGTACATAAGCCACAATACATACATCGAGTCAAAAATAATATGTACATATCATAGTACACAAAATAACTACAAGGTAGCACAAAAGATGACTTGCATCCAAAAGAAATCAAGATAATCTATAGCGGAAGCAACATAGCGGCAATCTATAGTAGGTGACTAACCTGAAATAACTCGGTCTGACCCGAGTATATAAAATACACTGGTCGGTCCATCTTAAATAAACTGATTAGCAGAAGATAGATGAATTATAGGGATAAAGGGTAATATTTTTTATAAAAAGAGAAGAAGCAACACTAAACATACATATCAACTACTAAAATATCATATAAGGGTTTCTCGAATGAGCCAAGTTCAACTACAACATCAGTGAGTTACAAATATTTGCCCCATATCATCGGCACCAACAACAACCAATATAATGTTGTCCATCAACATCGTAACTCCTAAATAGGAAATCAAAAATCTCAAGTAAATGCCAAAGGATGGCATCCACAAATAACTTCTAAATAGGAAATCACAAATCTCAAAAATACGCCAAAGGATGGCAACCAAAAATCACAATATGTAGATCTTGGTTAAGAGTTCACAACTCCAAAATGTAATTACCACATAATAAATCCTCAAATGGATCAATGGCCCATTAATATAGAAAAGGCGAAAGCATTCGGTAATCACAAATAAATCAAGAAATATTACAAAAGATGCACGTGCTCATCAAAATGGCTGAAGCCCGCCAAGTACTGTATAACAAATAAGGCGCCTAATACGACCCAAAGGCAAAACAACCCGAAGGTCAAACGTCCCCAAGGACATACATCCTGAAGGACAAATAGCTAAAAAGCCCAAATGACCCAATGGTCCAATATTAGCAAACAACCCGAAGGCCCATGAAAGGTGTATAGCTTCAAATAAAAAAGTCTGGATTTAACCGAAAAAGTAAATGCATGTTTTCTAAACCATATCTTTTAGTAAATTATTTAAGTCGCTTCCTCATTCGCTCGAAGAGAGCAAATATGTGTATTTTATGTAGGAAATAATTTGCTTTAAGAAAATTTGTTTTAAAAACAATTTCTGAAATCGTTTGGAAATCATGGCTTTGAAGTTCTCTTTATTTTATAGAGTATATATTTTTAATAGCTTTGAAAATAATTATAAATGTTGTAAAGTATTTCTTTGGAAAGCTATTTTATTATAAAATCATTTCAAAAATTAGTTTAGAAAATCCGTGCTCGAAGACAACAATAATCAGCGAAAATGGCATAAATTCGACATATAAAATCTACTCAAAAACCATCAATCCAAAGTACAGATCAATAATAATGTTGGCTTACCTATTGATAAGTTTAAGCTCTTCAAAACACTTCAAAATATCATAGGAATTGATCACAAGAATCATTGGAATAAACAAACTAATCAAAATAGTGCACATGAACTCAAGAGAAATCGACCTGGACAAGTTAAAAAGGCACAGGTCGACTCTTAGATGGCTTAGGTCGACCCTGAGAAGGCATAGGTCAACTTATATAAGGGTTACATCGATCCTAGGGAAGCATATGTTGACTCCCAATGTTCTCGGGTCGACCTAGAGGTCGGAAATGCTACAGCCTTTTCGTCTGTTTCATTTGCAAATTTGATCACTGATTTCAGGAACATCCAGGATGAATCGGACTAAGAAATTTAACATGCAGCTATAGCTAAACATGATCTATGATACGGTATAGATTTCACTCAATTCCAGTATGAAATCAAAGAGATATGGGTTCACAAAGTTGAACCCAGACAAGAATTTCACTTTAAACTACATATCTCAGTCTATAGCTTATTGTAAATCAAAATAACAACATAAACTGAAACCAGATTTTGTAGGAAGCTTATTTTGGCTAGAAATGTAAGTTACTACTCTCCTTGATAAGAGTTTAGCGATTTTAAATAGCAAGAAGTAGTCTTTTGGCCTTGAAAAAGCTTCGGATACTTGTAGAAAGAAAAAACGAAACATGAAAACAAAGAACTGAAGTTACAAATACTAATTTTCTCAAAATCATAAAATAGATGATTTAATTCATGGTTCTGATATTGATTACCTGCTAGGAATTTGATTTACTAAACTTTCCTTAAATTTCCCTTTTGATTTTTGTTTAATTTGGAGTTGGATTTGAATTTTTTTAAGGAGAAGGTAGCTTTTTTTTTCTTTTTCCAAGAAGAAGATGAAGGAGTACCATACGTACTCTTATATTACAACCGGAAAAGTTTAATTGGGATATTGGGTTTGGGTTAGTAAGGTTTATATCCAATAGGCTATGGTTATTTTAATTTAGACTATTATATTTTAATTAACATCATTTTACACTTAATTATCACTTAATTAAACCATTTTAACACCTATTGCTCCTATTTCAACATGTTTCACTTTATAAAATTAATATAACATATATAAAATTATTTAAACCACCGAAAATTAATGTTAACACAAACATTTTAAATTTTACATATTCAACTAAAATAGGTAATTTTCCATTTAATTGTTTAAAACATACATTTTTAACAACTAAATTTGAACAAACATATTATTTTAAACATAATAAATGTGCAAATCTTATTAAAAATATTTTTACACACTAACATTGATTTTTAATCAATATTACACATTTTACATTCTTATTTGCAAATTAATTAATTTCCAAAACAACCAAAATTTGCCAATATCAATAAATTATCCAATTGTTCCATTTTCAACATGTAGAAATATGTAGAACATGTTTTTATCACCAATTACCCATTATAAAGTTCCAAAACATTATTTTCTCCATACTTACATTTTTTTAACCTAATGATATTGAATTGAAGTATTATATTATTTTTCAATTCAATATACCCAAATCTCATTATTTAACCATATCGAATGATTAAACAAATTATTCTGTTCAAATTATATTTGTTCTTTTAATTAACAAATTTTAATCATTATTATAATTTGTTTAGACAGGTAATCCTAAAACCAGGGTTGTTATAGACTTTTCCTCTTCTAAAAATTACGTCCTTGTAATTTCCTAGAGAAGAGCTGTATTCAACACGATTTATTTCATCTAGCAAAGGAAAATAGATAATCTTGAGTTAGAGTTTTCACCTTAAACACAAGAAGATAGAAATCCAAAATAGAATCGCTCGATAAATTCTCTAGTTTCCCATGTGTTGTCATTGGGATTTGAGGGTCATTAAATTTTCACGAGCGAAACATCCTTGTTTCAAAGGCATTTAACCTCCGAAGCAAGTATATGAAAAGGATTTTGCACAAAAGATAAATTTGGTGAGATCTCAAGCTCTTGCAAAACATAAGAGTGATTAGCATAACCTGAATCTCAAAGACATTTAAGGAGTTGAGATTCATGAAATACATCGTAAATACCAAAAAACTAAGCGAGAAATGATTCATGATGGGCAACTGGGCCAATACGTTCAGTAGGTGGGAATGGTCCTATACCAAGGAGCCAACTTCCCTGGACCGACAGAGCACATTACCCTTTTTCAATGGAAAACTCGAAGGAACACAAGATCACCAACAGAGAATTCTAGAGGCTTCCTATAGTTGCCCACGTAGGATTTCTGTCTACTCCATGCCTCTATCATTCTTTGACAAATAGGACCGATCTTTCAGAAGCTTCACTAATAGAGTCGGGACTTAGCACTACTTCGCCTCGGACTCCAACTAACAAGATGGTGATCGACATGACCTTCTGTATAAAGCTATGTAAGGAGCCATATCGATATTAGATTAACAACAATCGTGGTAAGAAAACTCAACAAGAGGTAGGTGGTCTCACCAAATACTACCGAAATCATACGAATGCATAAATGCAAGTCACTAAACAATTACACTAAGACAAGTCAAACACAAAGAATGGATTTTATAATTTCCTTTACTAATTAAATGTTCTTAGGTTTTTCAAATCCATTATCTTCATAAACAAATCTCAAATTTCAACACTTGAAAGTTTTCAAATCTTCTTAGTTAAATTTTAATATAATCTCATTACTCTTTATTCAAACAAAGTAAATAAAATTTGAGTTGTTTCATCCTCTTATCATATCGTAAATATACTACAGTTTATAACATATTTTCAATACTAATAATCAACCTCAGAACAATTTCATACAAGACTTGAAAAGCACAACTATTATTATTAGACCCTTCGTCGATGGCTAATTACACATATCTATCTCCCTCGCCCATTTGCTACTATTATGGACTTTGAGTCTTACATAACTCATTTAAGAGATACTAAAACTACTCAAAACCCATAGAATTTTTTTTAAAATTAATTTCTCAAAATTTTATAAGTGCTAAAAGTTTCCAAAAAAAGTCGGTGAAGTCTCTTTTGTACGGAGGGTCATTTAGAGCATTGCAAAAATAATTTATATAATATACATCGATTATTAGGTCAGACACACAATATATATCAACATTCAATACTTAAAAACTTAATTGGAAAACATACCTTTCATTTTAGCATTTTAAAAGGGAATTAGCTTAATCTTATATATGAGCCTTTTGCTCAAAATGAATTCCAACTATCCACTTTCACATGTACTTAACTCGAATAAATCATATTAGGTTACATTCATAAAATATGAACCACTACATTTGACTATTAAGGGAAACAATTATTTTATTCTACTTCAGATCTTCTGTAAAGAACAAGTTTTGATAAAGCAAACTTCAAAAACTGAGAAAAATTATAAAATGAAAGTTATTCTATTAAGTCTATGCTTTTCAAAAATATAAAATCATCTAAATCAGACCCACGGTTTGAAAGTTATGCTAAATTTGTTTTTGGCTTAAATCACAGAAATTTTATAATAGGACAGAGATGTCTATCCACTTTCAATCCCATTTTAGACTGAATAAAATGCAAAATCTTCCGTAGTGTAAAAAGAAGATTTATAGCTTACTGGAAGTTCTTTTGTTTATAAAAAGAATAAGCTCATTTAGAGTTATAAATATCAAGTTATTGTTGTTTTAGTACAATAGTTCTCCAAATGAAATTTCTTCTTTTTAAAATCAATTTAAAATTTGAAATTCCTAAATCATTCTAATTTCAAGCCACCTAAAAAAGCTTTTTATGTTAAATCATTTATTACATGATCCTCTTTTTTGGAAAGCTAAGACATTCAAATTATAATTAACTTCATGTAATCATCTTTTAACAGAAACAATTCACTAATTGGAAACACTTTCATCACTTTACACAATCAAGTTTTCAAACAATTAACTTTGAAGACTAATTTTGAATGGGTTAACTAATCTCTTCGATTATCAAGGGTAATTATCCATCCAAAATAAATTTTGGAGTTACATATTAATTTTGAAATAGTTATCACAATTTAAAATGATTGTACCTCATGCCTTATTTATTTATTATACCTTGAACTTTTTAATATAGCATTTTATAATAAATGAACCATTCAAATTCATATTTCCTCTTATTACAAAATTAAAATTTCATCTTATTTTCAACATAAAACTAGCTAAGGCTGGTAATTAACTTAAACTTGTTTTCAAAAGAATTTTACAAATTCATACCAATAAATTTTTAATACTATCGAAATTTATAAACAAAAGCTTGCTCACGAATTCATGCTAAAAGTCTAAAATTAGCATTTCTTTATTTCCTTTAAGATAGAGTTTTATATCTACCATTTTTTATTATTCAAACAACCAAGTGTCAAAACAAATTTTTTATAGTAATCATTTATAACTTTTCACTAAATTATCCTTTCAATTGATATTTTAATTTTCAAACCAATGTATTTTCTTATCTTGAATACATCATCTTATTAATCAATGCACCATATGATATTTTCTTCCAATTAAGATATCTCATTAATTAGAATTATTTACTCTACTTACTAAGGTTACCATATGATATCATATTTTAGATTCCTATATGTTATATTTACGTAATCAATATAAAGCATAACCATATTCAATTTCAAAAATACCAAATAATATAATGGCATTACCTTACCATTTATTTATAGTGAATGACTTTATCAACTGGCTGCAGAGTCGACCAAATGGTCAAAACTACCTCGTCATTGATCTCAACAATCACTAAGGTTAGATGGCTGCATTTGTCATTTAAAATAAAAAATAATACTCAATCTTGTATTAATTTATTTTCAAACTTTTATTTATTACAACTTAATTTACTGTGTCTGACCGTCTCATCATAGTGTTTAGAAAATTCCTATCGATAGCGTTGACCAGCCGCATCCACCAGAATTCTTAAAGCACTCAATTAATAATTCAACACAAAAATCATTTTTTATATTATTAACATGCCTCTTATTCAACTTTACAAAATATAATTTTCTTGTCTTAATAAACAAAATCCAATTATAATTATAAGTACATCTTCTATTAGAAATATGTGCGATTTAAATTGTTTCTTCCACTCATCATCGTTTCTCTCAAAAGCTCTTATATAATCCCAATTCTTACAAACAATCACTTTTGTAATGCATCCGTACAATTCTCAAAACATTATACATATACATACATACATACATACATACATACATACATACATACATACACATATACATACATACATATATATATATATATAAAATTTAACCCTTGGTTTAATTTCACTTACGAATTAAATTTCATTTTCTCAATTTAATCTCTCTAATACTCCTTGTGGTAGCCACACTTTGGTGATGCCACAAATTCTTATTGAGTAGATTTCTAATTTTCTATTGTAATTCCTATTCAATGTGAAATATATATATATATATATATATATATATATATATATATATATATATATATATATATGCACACACACACACACGTATATTATAAAACAACTACTAAAGGTGCTCAGTAAAACGGTCCCATTGTTTACGCGGCGCAACTCTGATCACTCCAAAATTAGGACACAGAATTTAAATCTAAGCCATGTGAGGTCTAATTTCTACTATTTTATAAATATCACTTTTAGCAAAAGTGTCATTTAAAATCTTATAGTATTTCCATAACTTATTATCTACCACCAATGACACGAAAAGATTAAAGGAACGATTGAGGATAACGACAACTGGGAACTATGTTAACACTTATATTATGCTCTAACGTGCTGTAATACAAGCTCTATTCTTAGTTTATCATATTTTGTTCTGAACTCTGCTCTAATACCAAGCCGTGAAGCCCCACCCTGAGACCCACATTAACAAAGAGCATTACGGAATAATAATGTTTATTAACGCACAGAATAAGGCTGGTTAGGAGTGACCATACGTAAGCTTTGTCTTAAACAAGTATAGAATACGTTGATTGGGTGCTTTAATTTTTTTCTTTTACCTTCTTAAGTGGATTGACTTACTCAATAAATGTTTAAGACAATACTACGATGGCTAACGGATCTATCAGAACAAAATATAACAATATATACTATAGATCATAGAACAATAGTCACACACATACACATACACACATATATACAGATACATAATAGTACACTACATAGTGATACAACAATGGTGGTACATAGGCCACAATAAATACATCGAGTCAAAAAGAATATGTACATATCAGAGTACACAAAATAACTACAAAGATGCACAAAAGATTACTAGCATCCAAAAGTAAGCAAGATAATCCATAGCAGAAGCAGCATCGTGGCAATCTACAGTAGGCGACGAACTTGAAATAACTTGGTCTGACCTGAGTGTATAAAATACATGGGTCGATCTAGCTTAAATAAACTGATTAGCACAAGGTAGATGAAGTATATGGATAAATGAAAATATTTCTTCTTAAAAGATAAGAAGCAACACTAAACATACATATCAACTACCAAAATATCATATGAGGGTTTCTTGAATGAGGCAAGTTCAACTACGACATCAATTAGTCACAAATATTCGTCTCATATCATCGGCATTAACAACAACCAATACAATTGGCATCCACCAAAACCATAACTCCTAAATAGGAAATCAAAAACCTCAAATAAACGCCAAAGGATGGCAACCATAAATAACTCCTAAATTAGAAATCATAAATCTCAAAAATATGCAAAATAATGGCAGCCACAAATCATAATACGCAGAACTCGGTTAAGATTTCAAAACTCTAAAATGTAATCACCACATAATAATTCCTCAAACGGCTCAATGGCCCAATAATCTCGAAATGCCGAAAACATTTGGAAATCACAAATAAATCGAGAAATGTCACAAAAGATGTACGTGCTCATCAAAATGGCCATAGCCCACCAAGTGCTATATCATAAATAAGGTGCCTAATATGCCTTGAAGGCCAAACAATCCGAAGGTCAAACATCATGAAGGACAAACATGTCAAAGGACAAACAGCTAAAAAGCCCAAATGACACGAAGATCGAGTACTGGCAAACAACCCGAAGTTCCATGAAAGGTGTATGGCTTCAAACATGTGTCCTATACCGCTTATTTTACTAAATCATTTAATCTCTTCATTATTCCCTCGAAGAGTGCAAAAATGTGTATTTTATGTAGAAAATACTTTGCTTTGAGAAAACTAGTTTTTAAAACAATTTTGAAGTCGTTAGGAAATCATGGCTTTGAAATTCTCTTATTAGAAAGATTATATATTTTTAATAGCTTCAATAATTAATTATAAATGTTATAATTTTTTTTGAAAGCTAATTTATTATAAAATCATTTCAAAAATCGGTTCAGAAAACCCGTGCTTGAAAACAGCAAAAATCACCAAAAATGCCATAAATTCGGCATTTGAAATCTACTCAAAAACACATCAACCAGATTATGGATCAACAATAATGTTAGCTTACCTACCGATAGGTTTAAGCCCTTCAAAACACTTCAAAATAACATAGGAATTGATCACAAGAATCACTGGGATAAGCAAACTAATCAAAATAGTGCGTAGGAACTCAACAGAAATCGACCTAGACAAGTTAAAAAGGCATGGGCCGACCCTTAGATGGCTTAGGTCAACCCTAGGAAGGCATATGTCGACCTATGTAAGAGTTAGGTCGACCCTAGGGAAGCATAGGTCGTCTCCCAGTGTTCCTGGGTCGACCTAAAGGTAGGGAACGCTATAGGCTTTTTGCCTGTTTCGTTTGCAACTTTGAGCACTGATTTCAGGCACTTCCAGGATGAATCAGACTTTGAAATTTGGCATGAAGATACAGCTAAACATGGTCTGTGATTGGTAAAATATTTCACTGAATCCCGGTATGAAATCAAAAAGATATGGGTTCACAAAGTTGAGACAAGACATTCACTGTAAAATATAGATCTCAATCTACAGTTTACAATAAATCAAAATAACAACATAAACTGAAACCAGATTTTTACAGACAGCTTATTTTAGCTAGAAATGTGAGTTACTACTCACCTTGATAATATTTTAGGGATTTTAAATAGCAAGCTATAGTCATTTGGCCTTGAAACGCTTCAGATACCCGTTGAAAGAAGAAAAGGAAACATGCAAACAAAGAACTGAAGTTACCGACACTAATTTTCTCAAAATAAAAAAATAAATGAAATAATTTTTGGTTTTGATATTGATTACCTGCTAGGAATTTGGTTTACTAAACTTTCCTTCAATTTCCCTTTTGATTTTTGTTTAATTTGGAGCTAGATTTGAATTTTTTTAGGAGAATGTAGCCAGTTTTTTTTCTTTTTCCAGGAGAAGATGAAGAAGGCATACTGTACGTACTCTTCTCTTACAACCAGAATAGTTTAATTAGGTTATTGGGTTTGGATTATTAATGTTAGGACCCAATAGGCTATGGTTAATTTAATTTAGGCTATTATATTTTAATTAACACCATTTAACACTTTATTATCACTTAATTAAACCAATTTAACACCTGTTGTTCCTATTTCAACATGCTTCACTTTATAAAATTAATACAACATATATAAAATTATTTAAACCACCTTTAAACATTAATTTTAACACAAACATTTTAAATTTTAAATATTCAACTAAAATAGATAATTTTCGACTTAATTGTTTAAAACTTACATTTTTAACAACTAAATTTGCAGTAACATATTATTTTAAACATAATGAATGTACAAAGCTTTTTAAAAATATTTTTACACACTATTATTTAGTTTTAATCAATATTACACATTTTATATTCTCATTTGCAACTTAATTAATATCCAAAACAACGAAAATTTGCCAATATTATTGAATGATCCAATTGTTGCATTTCAACATGTATAAATACTTAGAACATGTTTTTATACCAATTACCCATTATAAAGTTCCAAAAATTTATTTTCTCCATATTAAAATTTTCTTAACCAAATAATATTGAATTGAGGTATTATATTTTTTTTCAATTCAATATAACCCAAATCTCATTATTTAACCATTTGAATGTTTAAACAAATTATTCTGCCCAAATAATATTTATTTCTTTAATTAACGAATTATAATCATTATTATAAATTATGGACAGGTAATCACAAAATCAGGGTTGTTAAATAAACATGATGGGTTTTTACCTTACGATAACCTAAACACTTTTATATAAAAATCATGTGATATTATAAGTGGCTAAGTACAAATACTTATTAAAATAGTTGAAATGCTTGCATCTCACATTTCAACATAGTTGGGCACTATCAAAACCGTACGGCACGTATTGGAGAATGGATTCCATACCATGGCCAGATGAGGAACTACCTTCGATGGGTACATCTCTAGATCAATGGACTCGGGTCTGACAAGAACATCTTGTACCCTTCCACACGGAGCCGACCTACCATTTGACCAGTAGTACCGAATATTTCATCATCCCGGTCTTCCAACCATAATCGAGATCTCTCATGCACAACCAAATCCATAAATATAGGGTAATATAGAAAGATGATTATATACCCTAATGGGAGCAACCCATTTAGTCCTACAGCATGCCATATTTTAGTTATTTCCCGATTGACGAGGCTTGAGGCTACGATTACCTTTCAAGAACATTACCCTCTAATGACAATGTGCTGATAGAATTCATCCAAACAAGTTGGTCTAGGTTGAACAAACTGAATCTCCAAATTCTTTATCTTTATCATCTCCACCATATCACAATTCGCAACGCTCAAATCAGATCGAAGTGGTTTTCGGATAATCACATCCGATCTCGGTCGCTTCGAAATGATCAAAGAATTTGGCTAGATCTGATAATCGGTTTTTAACTATTACATTACACACTTAAGCAGTCACTAGGCCCATATTATAAATCTTTCAAACATTTATTTCAAAATATCTTTAAAAGATACACACACACACACAAATATATATATATATATATATTCAAATTTCTCTCAATAATTCAATATTTGAAAACAATTTTAGATTCTTGTATCAATTATAGGATATTTCAACCCATATCGACACTTAGAAAATATTTTCGAATTCAATTTATAACACTTAGA
The DNA here is from genome assembly GCA_030765085.1 of Allium cepa. Classification (NCBI taxonomy): domain Eukaryota; kingdom Viridiplantae; phylum Streptophyta; class Magnoliopsida; order Asparagales; family Amaryllidaceae; genus Allium; species Allium cepa. The sequence goes on from CM060934.1 coordinate 695,465,044, forward strand.
AAAAATATTTCTATATCATTCATTTCATAGTTAACATATTTCCAAAACCACTTTTTCAATACTTAGGAAAATATTTATAAACTTATTCTCCAAAATCATTTTAGTGTCAAATTTCGAAAATATTTCATAACTTATCTCATAAATCTCTGGAATTATTAATAATTTCCTTTTTACAATTTCGAAAAACCAATTTTACTTATTTATAATCCTAAAAAACAATTTATAACTTCTTTTATGAATTCTATTTAATTTTCGATATACAGTATCTAAAACATTTTGGAAATTTCTTAAGTTTCCATAATTTCATTATAAAATTTCTCTTACAAAACCATCTCCATTAAATAACTTGGTTTACAAATCCTTAAAGTATTTATAAACACATCCCAATCTCTTTCCTTTAAATTCCATATACAAAATAATAAGTATTTTTGAAGAATAATAGTTTGTTTTCAAAACACGTTTAAGTAATCATTTAAAATATCCAAAACACTTTTAAAACATACAATGATACCAATTTCCAATTCTTTATAAATAATACTAATTGATTTACCAAGCTTATTACGAAATTGTAGTTCATTTCAACTAATATCAAATAATTGATTAGTCAACTTTTCGAAATATTTTCAATACTAAAACAGTTTTTAAACTACATAGTTTAATAAATAAAAATCCTTTTCATAAAACAAAACTTAACTTCTCGATAAAAATCTTTTTTAAAATCCAACATAGCCATTCTTACATTTATAAATCTCTCTCGATTTATCCCAAATCGATTTTCATTTCTAATTTCACAATTACTTCCAATTTCTAAAATAGAATCCACAATTTCTTTCAAAAACAATTTCCATTTCTCATTATAAATTTTCACTATGAATTTATATTTCTAATTTGTTGAATTATAATCATTCCACTTTATTAATAAACATTGTTTATAAATTTCATAAACTCCTTCTTGGTATATTTAGGTTTATATTACAAAATCTATCTATCAATCGATTTTTAATTAAATTTCCAATAATAAATTTATTTCTTAAATTTACTTCAAAACCATTCAAATCTCGATTTCCACTTCCATTCGTATTTAAAGAATCTTATTTAAAATCCATTCGAGTAAAAATCCTCAATTAAAATTCTCAATGTGAAACCATTTTATGAAATATCTAAATACATTTCCAAAATCCAATCATTTATTTTACTCAATTCAATTACCTTTAAAATAACCCCAAGATTCAATATAAATATTTTCATTTCCAAAATCGCCTTTGAATTTCCTTCCTAAGTTCAAAAATATTATTTATGATATTTATAATACCAAAGTTAAGACCAGTGCTACTATAGCATCCAATAAATCCATCATATAATAATCTATCACAGATTATTCAAACACATCATATATCATCGTATGTTGAATTACAATTTTAAGGAATCCAGTTGGATCCCTCCGACCTGTTTCCCTATAACTATAGATGTTAAATAATCATAAAAATATAATCACTGCTTCGAGGAGGGATATCACAATAAAAAGGATCATCCGCTGTTATGTGGGATGCATAGTATCTCATCCGCTCTAATCAGCGGGAAATATTCCCACCTACTAATATATATTTAGACACGCACATACAAACACGGACATATATGGTATAACATCCAACGGATAAAAATTTATCAATCCATCCAATCAACCAATAAATAATTTTAACATTTCAAAACAAAACCAATTATCCAAAACGAGTCAAATTTACACACATTTATTTCCACTTTCATCGAAATGTTCCGGTTTGAACTTAAATCGGGCGACATCCGATTTTAGCCCAAATTTTCACAGTCTCCAAATTCATCATACCGGTTCCATTGTGAAGCTTTCCTCGTTGAGAGCGCAATGCAAAAAGTTTTGTTCCGATCGGACCTCGTATGCAGCAATTATAGATTTTATATGTTAATGATTTTAAATATAATTAATTTGACATCAATCACCATTTCAGAGCTAATTATAATATAATCCATCCTCTACCCTAACTCTCTTCTCTACCTATGCATGCGAGATGAAACCCAATGGCCATGCACGATCTTCAAGTTATACGGAGCTGAACTATACGAAATTTAAATCCGCCTTCACCAACGAAAATCTCATGTCGAACCACACCTGCCTATGCCAGCAAATCGAAGCTCGAACGCCCCTTGTAAGTCACGACCTGCTTGAGATTGCTCAGGCCGTATGACATTTTGATTGCCAAAAGGTGATTAAACCATAATAAAAATCGACTCATGGTGCTCCTTCGCGTCGCGAATCCGATTCCACGCTTCGTTCATCGAATTGATGCTCTAAAATCCCATAAACCTAAACCCTAGTCTCCCAGACCCGCTGTCGAATTCCAGAGGGAAACTCGATGTTATATATGAATTTTAAAATGGGTTTGATGATTTTTAAATTACTATAGATTGAAAAATAAATTTTTTAAGTTCCATTTCCCATTTTAATCAGCGTTTATATAAGAAGGAGGCTGTGAAAGATAGCATAAATAGGACATAGTAGTTGCCTAAGGTGGATGATAGAGATAGAAAAACGGCTGTGAAAGAAATATATTATTAAGAATCCAAAATATCTTGATATTTAGTTTCAGACCCAATCGTGGTGTGCCTCTAGGCGTTCCTAATGTTGTACCCCTATTCCAAATGCAATGGAACAAGTTTCGAGACCTAATTCGATCATATGCAGAAGATAGCTTTTTAAACCCAATTATCATATTAAATGTACGATATTAATTTCAACGCGTTTCCATCCCATACAGCCAAATGGTAACTCTAAATGTTATGAATTTTGAAATCCGATAATAATACACTATTACGGATCCAATGGAACTAGTTTCGTTGAATTTCGAGACTATGCCCCGAAAGGTTATGTTTACTTGTTTATTAAAATGAGATATTTTCAAAATTAGTTAAATCACATTTAAATAAAATTTAAAAGATTAATTATCTTCATTCTTATGAATAGAAATTAAATAAGCCTTTAAATCATTTTTATCCAAATAAAATCCAAGATTCCAATTATTTAAACGATTTCAATTACAAAATGTTACAGTTAAATTATCAAATAAATTACTATTTTTGAAATTCAAATTACTAAACCTGTATAATTAACTTTTCAATATTTAAATGAATTCAATATTCCAATTTCAGATAACCAAAATTCTGGGTCATTACAAAAGTAATGGTGAGTTCGCTTTTAATTACTCAACACTTAAGTATTGTTATTTAATTATATTATGAAAATATCTTTGACATTTTCTTCGTTTTTTGTGATGACGGGGAATTTTTGGATATTTGAAATTGTAATATTTTATTGATTTTAAATATTTGAAAGTTAGTCTAACTTGAATTTCAAATATCACTATTTATTTGGCAATTAAATTATTGAATATAATAATTGAAAATTTGTTAAAATAGCGAATCATGGTTTTAAACTGGTTAAAAATATTTCAAAGGGCTTGTAAAATTTATAGTTATAAAACTGGAGTAATAGAAGTTTTAAATTTGAATTTGAAAGTGTTTTGTTCAGTTTTAAAAATATATCGTTTAAATTGATATTTAAAAATAGTCTTCCAAGGCACAGTCTCGGATTTTGATGAAACTAGTTCCATTCAATCCGTAATAGTGTCTTATTATCGGATTTCAAATTTTGTAGTGTTTGGAGTTGTTATGTGATCGTACGGTAGATAAACGCCTTGAACTCATATCGAAAATTTAGTATAATAACTGGGTTCAAAAGGCTATCTTCTCCATACGATCGAGTTAGGCCTCGAAACCTTTTCCTTTACTTCGGAATAGGGGTATAACATTATACATGCCTGGCGGCATGACTCGATAGGAGTTCGAAATTTTGAGTTGCGAATTCAAGTCGATTTAAATTTGAATTTAATAAAATATTATATATATGTGGACTGGTCAATGAAGTTCTCTTCAAAACTTTTTCTCTTCGGCATAACTGTAGCCTTTTCTTCCACGTGCCTCCTGCCTCTTCTATTCACGCACCAGATGCCACCCCTTCCTTTTCTTTGATAAAAATTTCAAAAAAAAAAAAACATTAACGGTCGAGCTTTGGAAATTTCCATCTTCGGTATACTTCATTTCTTCCTCTTTTCAAATCCGAACCCACGGCCACATTCTCTTCTTGAACGAATCGAATCGAATTAGAATGAGATTCGATCTCGTTTAAAATATAAAAAAAGAAATTTAAAATCAAATTCAATTCTTAGAGCCGAATCGATATCGTGATTTCGTCCCTCTTCCTCGAATGCTTACTGTTCGAATCTATAGAGATGAGCGCAAATCTAGGAACTCAGGCATGAGCAAGTGGAGGCGACGACTGCTAGGGCTTGGGGTATCGTGATGGCGGCGATGTATTAAGCCGGGGAGGCTTGCGTTTGGTGATTGTGTCGTAGGCTAGGGTTCATGTTGAGGACGATGGGAAGTTTGGGTTCGAGCTTGGTGGTGCGGTGGCTCCATGCGTGGGGATTGCCGCTGTGATGATCGAGGGCGATGAAGGCCAAAGTTCGTCCGAGTGTGGTTCGCGTTAGGCTGTGAGGTATATATGTATATTTATATGACTCATTTTTTCCCAAATAGAATTTTATAACATATATATATTATTTAGAAAAAAATTTATTTACAGTAAGAATTTTTTTTAAGAATTTAACAGTAAAGGTAGTTACTGTTTTATTTTTACAGGAAAGAAAAGGAATTATATATACATATATACAGTAAAGGAAAATGATTTAAACAGGAAATTATTATAGATTTTGGAAAAAAAATATAGAGATTTGTACAAGGTTGGATTTTTAAATCTATGTAGTTATTTTTACAAGTATATGTGTTTACAAAAACAAAAACAACAATAAATTTGCAAATGCACATTTTGAACTTACTAGTTATTTTAAATTAATGTATTGTAGTGATTAACTTGTTTAAATAAATTATTTAATTTATATCAGTTCCTAAAATAATTTATTATAGGAAATTGGTTGAAATTAAATTATTCGTTTAAAACCAAATAGTTAATTTAAATTATATTTATTAAATGGTAATTGATTATTTGTTCATCTCAAGTATTAATAAAATGTAGAATGTTTATACAAGGTTAAAAATAGTGAAGAGGCAAGCCTGTTTGGATTGGGTTGCAAGCAAATCAAAGGTGAGTTAATCTCACTCATTTGGATAACCTTTTAAATTTAAATAGTTAAATTTAAATTATTGGTTGTTTTCTTGAATTGATAATTTAATATCAGTTGGACGTAGTATATGATATATAGTAGTATATATGTATATATTGGAGTGATTGATTTCCCGCATTATATAGCGGATGAGACCCTATGCACCCCGCATAATAGCGGATGACCTTTTATACCGCGATGTCCCGCCTTGAAGTGGGATTGATATTTTAAATTGTTGTCCTAACATCTGTGAATGTAGGGAAATAGGTTGGAGGGATCCAACTGGTTCCTCAAAACGTTGTATTAATTTTATATTCAGCGATGTGATTTATGTGATAATCTGTGATGATTATATTGATTATATTAGGAATTGAAATTATTGAATGCTATGGCTTGGTTGAATATATATTGATATTTGAGAGAATGAAAAATATATAAGTTTGGATTTTTAAAGGAAATAAAAAAGGAAATTTTGAAGTAAAATAATATAGTGAATTTGGGTAAATTAAAGATTGATTTGGTAAAATATAAAAGTTTGATTTTTAAATTCTATTTAAATAAACTCTGAGTATGGAAATAAAGATAGAGATTTTAAATAAATGAAAATAAAATAGTTTTGGAGACTTAAGTGATATTAGCTAAAAATTTAAAGGATTTCATTTTCAAAATTTAAAATTTAAATGTTTAGGAAGAAAATAAAGGGTAGAATTTTGAATGAGGTATGAAGTGGATATTTCTGTTTAAAATAAGTTTTTTTTTAAAATCATAAATATAGAAGTAAATATGGAATTAATGGGTTTTAAAATAAATTTGGGTAAGTAAAGGAATTTATTTTAAAATAAAGTTAGTTTTGAAAATCGATTTGAAAACAGATTAAGTATTTGAAACTGGGATTAAAGGAGAATGAAATTATGGAATTTATAAACGGGGTTTATAAATAATGTGAAATATTTATCACATGATAATTTGGAAGTATAAATTCAGGATGGAAATTTATAAGGGAAGGGTGATTTGTTTAAAAATAAATAGTGGTTTGTTTTTAAATGTGTGGAAAGGAAAGTGTATTTCCCTGAAAAGCCGAGTATATTTTCAAAGAAAAATTTCCATGTATAAGTTAGAAGTTTTAAAGTGGTTTTAAAAGAATTTTTTAGAGAAATTTTATTATTTTAAATTGTTTTAGAATTTTAAACTAATTATTTTAAAGGTTTAACTAGTATTATGATTTAAAAATAATTATTTAATATTTATACCTTGTAGAATAACTTTTATTTTAAATTAGTTTTGGCTTAAGTTTTACATGAGAAATTATTATAAAATTTCATAACTAGTATTTTAAATAAAGTATTATAAGTAGTTTTATTTTAAGTATATCTTTCGATAAGTGATTTAAATTATTTAAAATATAAGTTATTAAGACTTGGTGCTTTTCAGTGGAAATAAAGCAATTGGGTGGAAATTTATTCCGCGAGAGAAAAAGTGATGAAAACTATTTTTTCAAAGGGTTGAAGTGTGAAAATATATCTTGCAAAGATATTTTGAAATAAATAAATAAGTTGGGAAATTATTAAGGCTTGATGGTTGTTTGTGAATGTTAAATGATAGTTAAATAACCGACTATCAATATTGGCCAATGCATTGATCGTTTCGAGGAGATCGGGATCGGGATTAGTTTTTCGAAAACCACTTCGATCCTATTTGAACGTTTTCATGAGGAAGACAAGAGCTTGGAGTCGAAGATAGCGCAGTGAAGTGCAAGGGCTAATCGCTACTAATCCTGAGGGTGATTCTAAAATGGATGTAGTAGGAATAGTACCTACGGTTCCGTTCGGACCGGAACGGACTTTTATGGACGAATGCTATCAGAACATCATCAAGAGGATGATAAGCATTCTAAGTGAGATGTGTTCTAAAAAGGTAACGCATAGCCTCGAGCCTCATGAACCAGGAATGGCTAAAATGGGGGAGGTGTAGCAAGGCTAAGTGGCTAGCAACCAATTAGGGTAAGGTCATCCCTGTCTAGATGTCCCTTTTATTCTGTTGTATGGGCAGTTGCTGATCCCAACCGTGGGGTGATTTTATTTGGACTATGCAGTATGGGGTAGTTCCGGTCTAGTGTAGCAGGGGATCAAGATGGATCGTCGGTACGATGATCTAGATCACGTACTATAAAGGGCGATACTCCAGTCGCCCTGCCATTATATGGAATCCAATCTCCAATAAGCGCCTGTACGGTTTTGATTGTGCCCAGCTATTGCTGAAATGTGAGATGCAAGCATTTCAACTAGATTTTACTTTCTATAGACACTATTATAATATCAGATAGATTTGATAAAAATGTTTTGGTTATCGTAAGATAAAAACCCGACATGTTTTATTTGTGGCGTGGTCTTACGAGGTACCTTTGATTTTTAAAGAATTTTGAAACTTTAATAATCCAATTGAGTGTGTTTTCTCATGCTGTTTTTCCAGACTGACTTGGGTGTTATTTTATTATAATGCTCGGGTAAGACCAAGTATTATAAAAGACAGGAAATGATGTTGTGGAGCTCAGGAGACGAGCTGGATGGCGAGACATATCACACGTATTTGATATATATTCCGATGTGTAGTATAGGCTGTATATCGTGCTTTTGGGTAAGGACAAGTTGTGACAATTGTCCAGTATTTGGTTGTTGTTTGTATGTACTCTGATGATGTAATGTATTATTTAGCTATAGATTCTTTTGTATAAAAGTATGTTGTTATCTATTGTATATTATTCCGCTGCGATTGTGAGATTCTGATGTTGTTTTCTATTTCTTCTTCTACCTTCTTCTTCTTTCCCGTACGGTCTGTTTTTCCAGAATTCGATTGTTCGGCATTTAACAATGTGGATGTATTAATGTCAATTTTCAGGCATCGAAAAAATCGGATCATTACATTTTTGATGTGACTAATTGTAATGTTTTTAAATATGTGTATGCTTTTGTACATATGCGTATTAAACAACATTGCAACGATTTGAAACAACTTCCGTTCGACGTAAGATCGAAAATCTAAAAAACGATCACCGATCACAATTTTGATTTTTAATCAAACTATTTATTTATATAAAAAAAACTTGAAAATAAATGTATTATCATCATTAATTAAAATAAGATTATTTAAGCTATAAAACCATATTAAATAATATTAAAAATCTAATTATAAAAATATGTCGTCGATATGCCAAAATGCGATGAAGTTTGTACATCTTTATAAAACAAGTCTATATATTTATAAAATCATTATAAATCAAATCACTATCGTTAATTTATAAGCGGATTATTCATCAAAATGAATTTAAAAATTATTATTTAAACATATACTTAACTTTATCGAAAACCGCCTTTTGTTACTTTTACGATAAAAGTCTGAAATCTCTATTTTTTGAAAACAAATTCCATAATTTAGTTTACCATTATTATTTATTACATAAAACATGATAATTTAATTTTGAAAATTCTATATCTGAGTATTTAAAATAAATTAAATATTATTTTTTTAAAGTGATAAAACTACAGACCGTAACACTCTATGCACAATTTTTATGTTCATTTAAACTAATTTTCACTCTAAAACAACGAAATTAAGAAAAAACACTCGATCTCAAAGCTGTTTACTTTCAATCCATCTTTTTTTGAAAAATCAAAAACTATAAAACTAACCCTTTATTTAAAAGTTGAACTTACAAGGTCAAAATTTGTTTTCTTACCCTCATTCTTTAACTCAGATATATTTCATCAATATAACTTCATTTTGCAATAAATTTTCAAAACACCCACTATGTACTTATTTAACTCAAAACTCATTGTATAACATAACATAATTTATACATCGCCCTAATGAAAAAGTAGTATATTTTTTGTAAAATATTGATATCTCCAAAAACTCATTTGTAACAACCCGCGTATTTTATGATTGTATATTTAAATGATTTATTTAAATTTAGCATCGTCAGTCGGATTAAATCCAAAATGTTGCTTTTTGCAAACATTCGAATTAGGATTTGAGACCATTTCCATTGAGTTCAAAAAGGCACTTGCGACCTTTTTGAGTATAAACATCGATATATTTGAATTTGAGTTGAATTTTGCTATTTTTCTATTGGGTTTGGGTTTCAGCCCATTAACCTAACACAACACCCTAGCTCCATCCCCTCTCCTCTTCATTCATTCTATTTTTCCTAACACTTTATTGTAAAGTATAAATGGAGGAAGAGAAAAGAAATCAAATTTTTAAACCCTATTTTTGCTAGGAAATTCAAATTCAAGCTCCAAAATCAAAGAGAAGCTTAGGTAAGCATACTCTTCTTCTTCTTCACTTCAATCTCTCTCCAATTTTCAGAAATTCCTAAACACTAACTTAGAAAATATTTGCATTTGACCAAAGATTGGAGCTTCTAGAGTTGAAGTTGAAGAGTGGTTGATCTTTCCTTTGTCTTAAAGCTTCTCATTTGTTGTGTTTTGGAATAAAGGTGAGTTCTTGAACATCTATGACTATAGTCTTCATTGTTGTTAGGTACGTATTCCTAACATTTATTGCATGACTAATTGCTTTTGATTTGAATTGGTTTGATGAATTTTTCCAATTTTTGGTATTTTGTACTCAAGATATATGAAAATCCTACATTTGATGTTTTGACATGTTGTTGGAGTGTTTTGAAGAGCCGATAGGGTTGGGTTGTCGCTTGGCAAAAACCCTTAGCCATCTGCTCGTTCGATCACTTTTGAGATGAGTTGGCTATCATTGGCCTAGTAGATTTTTGCTCTAAGCTTCAGCTCAGGCGTCTGGTAGTATGCCTAGACGTCTGGAGCTATAGGAATAAAATTTCAGATACTCAGCACAGATGTCTGAACTTTCTTACCAGACATCTGGGTGATCTGGAATAAATTTTCCAGTCTTTTACCTCAGACGTCTGGGAGAACCACCAGACGTCTGGAGCTGCTAATTCCAGCGAACTTGCTTGTTTTAGATGGGTTTCCATTTATATCGATTTTTGGTTGATCCGATTGGTCGTCGTCATTTATTATTCACGTTCATGACTTCTTTCTGGATTTTTGGGAATATCCATTTGATGTATTTGATATCGATTTCTATGGATTTGATTCACGTCATCGAATGTGAATTTTTAGTGATCGATTGTTTTTACAATCATTTTCTATGATTTGTCACTTCTAAAATACAAAGGATTTTATACTAGAAGTAAATATACAAACTCTTTCACAAATATAATTTCAACGTTATTTTTAATACAAAGCTCGTTTTGAAAACCATTTTCAAATCTATTAGTATATACATACCTTTACCTCATTCCTATGAGAAATCTAAATAAATGACTTAGCAAAACAAGTGGTATAAAATGCTTGCGTTTACTTAGTCGGTTAATTCTTGGACTAGTTCAGTTGAAATCTTGTGACAATTTTCGAGTGGAAATTTACAATTTGTTTGCAAATACTTAAGTTAAGCTAATGGTTGGGACATGAAGCGAAACTCATTTTTTTTTTGCTAGCTTACTGTAATTCACACTTTTCGTTGATCAATGGTGATCATTTTTATTGTTTAGGCTAGCGATACGATTTTTCTTTGTCCACATGGGGCCTGTACACTGGTATATTGAGCCTCATCTAACTTTGTCCATGTGGGGGACTATACCTCTATTTTATAGAGCTTCATATCAATTTATAGGCTAACGACCCATTGTCTTTTGACCAATCTTTGGGGTTTTGACTCATTTATATGGGCTAGCGACCCATGTTCTTTTACGGAGTTTGGTTCATCGGAAGTACCGTTATTGTACTACATCGTTGTTCCGGCTTATTAGGTTCATCGGGCATACTGTTGTTGTACTATGTCATTGTTTCAGATTATTCTAGTTTCAGCTTCCTCGGGTGTACCGTTATTGTGCTACATCGTTGCACCGACTCTAAGGTTAATCATGGGATAGCAACCCATTGTGATACACATGTTGGTGAGTTTTCATGCTCCCGTTTTTTATAGACCTCCCTCTTTGTGATTTTTGGATTTCCATTTAATGATTTCTAGAATTTTTTTCACCAATTTTTGTGATTTACATTGATAGTATTATCAATATTTATGGTTTAATGAATAAAATAAAGAATGTGACATTCTTTTTGGTGTATGAGGTTCTTGAGATATTGTATGATTTTTGTTGATTGTTAAATGTATACTTGTCACAGTATAGCATTATTGTTATCATACATTTTTGTTATATCTCTTATCCTATCTCATTTTATCTGATATTTATAGTTAGACTGATCTGTTTATTATTTTATTCACAAAATAATTCTCGGGTCAGACCGAGGAATTTCAGGTGCTTCTGCTTGACTTCTTATCTGGGTTCGTCACCTGACTTTTCGCTAACTGCATAGCTTAGTATTTTTTCTTTTATTCATTCAAGATGGAGACTCCTTGATGTATACATATTCTTTTTCTAGCGCTTGTACCTATTATTTTGTGATGTAGTGGATCTCGTATGACCACTACTTTGATGTACACTTTTATGTGTCATATTCATAATTTCTGCCTTAGTGGTATGAATATCCATGACTGGTTTACGTTATGATTATTTTATATTTGTCTTCGAAGATCACATAGCCACTATGTAGTAGTTTTGAGTTTGTAATTGATGTGTCAGATTTCCTCTTGAAACGAAATGCATGTAATGCTATCTGACATATCGGTACTCGCACAAACTAATAACACAGATGGTCGCTCCTCAACAGCCTTATTCTTTATGCTAGTTGACAACATTACTCCGTAGTGTCCTTTGCTAGTGTGAGTATAGCGGTGGGGCGTCACAGCTTGGTATCAAAACCAAAATTCGAAACAATGTAGAATATTATAGCAAGGATCATCGTCCTAAGTTTCTCTTAGGAATCGTGCCTTAGGATTTAATTCAAGTCATTGGACCCATTCTATCCTATTTTATTTTGTGATGACTTGTTTTATCAATCATGATTGTTTGATATTCATTTTGAGAATAACATTTTTCCTCTTCTTTCTTTCTTTCTTAAAGAAGAGAAATGGTTAGAACTGGACGTCCCAGCGCTGGTCAATCCGATGCTACTCCTCAAGATGGAGTATTCATGTCTGCCCAACAGCTTTTAGATCTTACAAAGAATGCTCAAGCTGTCGGATCCATTCCAGAGCCTACTCACCCAAAATCTGGTTTTGCACGCTTGTGCAGTGATTATACCAATTTGGGTGGAAAGCCCTTCAGGGGTTCCGAAAACGTTATAGACGTCCAAACTTGGGTTAGATCATGCGACCGCATCTTTTCTCGCATGAATCTTGTTAATCCCCATCGAGTCCAAATGGCTTCTAGCATGCTCTAAGAAAGAGCATTAAATTGGTATGAGCTTTTGGTTTCTAAGATTATCAAAGCGGATCTTACTTGGGAGCAATTCGGGGAAAGATTCGAATTGAAATTTGTGCCGAAAGATGGAAAATAACTTTAGCTTGGCGCTTTATTGACCTTGTTCAAGGAGAATCTTCTGTGACGGATTACGTCACATCTTTTGAATCTCTCTCTAAATATGGGGTCGAGTATATTAATACCCCATTGAAGAAAAATCAGAGGTTTGTTTATGGGTTGAATAAGAACCTCAAAAAGCCTTTACTCCTGAAACTAGAAGTTTCTTTCGATCAGCTTGTTGATATCGCTCTTCGACTTGAAGAGGCCGATAAAGAAAGTGATGTTGAAGTTGTGGGTGCCAAACAGAACTTCAACAACAACAAGAAGAGGCCTATTAAGTTCAAGCCTAATCGCAACAAAAAAGGGAAGCAAACAACTTCAGTAGTAAAGACTCCTAACTCTAATGTGGAGATTGCTACAATTATGGTGGTAAGGATCATTACGCAAATAGGTGCCGAAACCTCTTTATTGTCGTTGTTGCAAAGGTTCGGGTCATCTTTTATCTTCATGCTCCAAACTTCAACGCAAGAAGGAGTGCAAACTAAATGTTGTGGAAGTGCATAATAACACTCTCTTGGTCAAGGTATTTCTCATTCTATCCTTGATGGCATTATTATGTTTCGTCATCATCCTATTTGAGTTCTTTTTGATACCGATGCATCTCACTCATTTGTATCAAAAGAAATTGTTGATACTTTGTCTTTAAATGTCATGTGCTTGATGACTTCTTTGAGAAATGCGAATCTGGTTGGTGGATCCACAACACTCAGATTGCTTTGTACAGATGTCGAGATTATTTTATTAGATTATTCTTTCCGAGCCAATTTGGATGTTAGCGCTACTTAGGCTTCAGAATGATTTTGGGAATGGATTGACTTAACTGGTATGAAGCCCATATCCTATATCCTGATAGGACTACTCATCTTCGACATCGTCAATCTGTTAAGCAAATTTCTATTGTTCATAAAGATTCATATTCTAAATCGGTAGCATCCTTATATTCTCTAAACCCTCATGATGACGATAATGATGATGAGGAAGATTTCATTTCCCTCATTTATGTTGTTCGTGAATTTTTTGACATATTTGAGCCCATTTTAGGATTACCCCCTAAGCGAGCAATTGAGTTTAGAATTAATCTAATTCCTGGAGCTCTACCTATCACTCGTCCTCCTTATCGTATGTCCAATAAGGAAAATGAGGAGATGCGTAAACAATTATACGAATTGGAAGCGAAGCAGTTTATTGGTTCTAGTTCCTCTCCTTGGGGAGCTTCAGCTATTTTTGTGAAGAAATCCAATGGTACACTTCGGCCTTGCGTTGACTACCGCAGGATTAATGATCTCACCATCAAGAATAAATATCCCTTAGCTTAGATTGATGATTTATTTGATCAACTTAGTGGTGCTAGAGTCTTTTCACAGTTAGGCTTAGCAACCAGTTTTCATCAGCTTCATATTGCAGAGGATAACATTCCTTTGACATCGTTCCATATTCATTATGGATCTTATGAATGGCTTGTTATGCCATTTGGTTTAACGAATGCTCCAGCTTGTTTCGTTGACCTTATGAATCGAGTTTTCAAAGACTTCCTCGATCGATTTGTTCTCATCTTTATAGATGATATTCTTGTTTATTCTAAAACCGAGGAAGAGCATGAAAAACATCTTCGGATTGTATTGGAAACTCTTAGGAGCAATCAACTGAAAGAAAAATTCTCTAAGTGCTCCTTTTGGAAATCTCGTGTGAAACTTTTAGAACATATTATTTCTGAATTTGGAATTTCCATGGATCCTTCAAAGATTGAAGCGACTAAAAATTGGAAGAGCCCGAAAAGTGTGACGTAAATTCATAACTTTCTTGCACTGGTCGGCTATTACCGTCAGTTCATAAAATACTTTTCTAAAATTTCCGTGCCTCTTACTAGTTTGACAAATAAGGGAGTTAAGTACATTTGGTCAGACGAATGTGAAGCTTCTTTTCAAAATTTAAAAGAACTCCTTTCTAATGCTCCTATTCTTGTGATTCCTAAAGGGAACCTATACTTTATTGTTTATACCGAGACCAGTCATGTTGGTTTGGGAGCCGTTCTCATGCAAAGGGAATGTGTTATCACTTATGCTTCTAGGCAATTAAAGCCTGCCAAGACTAGATATGCCACTCATGATTTAGAGCTCGCAACTATTGTTTTCGCCCTTAGAATTTGACGTCATTATCTTTTGGAAGAGAAATTTTTTCTTTATACCGATCATAAATCTTTGAAGAATTTATTTTCTCAAATGGAATGATCTCGAGACTTTGTCTATTTGTGAGATTCGAGATCGCGAATCCGATTCATCTTCATCACTTGTTTTATATAGCCTTGAGGCTAATCCGTCTCTTTTGGGCCGCACTCTTGATGCTCAAAAGCATGATCCGAAATTGGCTCATCTTAGCCAAAGTTGTTAGGATAGTAATAATGATGGTTTGAAAGACTTTGAGATCGATGCTCCTGGTGGCATTCAAAAATTTGATAGACTTTTCGTGCCAAATATTAGTGACCTTCGTAAGGAAATTTTAGAAGATTCTCATCGTTCTAAATTTACCATTTATCCTTGTAGAAGTAAAATGTACGTAGATTTGTAGCGACTTTATTATTGGGATGGAATGAAATTTGATATTGCTTACTTTATTAAGCGTTGCATGACTTGCCAACTTGTAAAGGCCAAGCATCAAAAGTCCGGTGGGTTATTGCAACCTTTAGACATTCTTGTTTGGAAGTGAGATCAGATCTCCATGGACTTTATTGACGGCCTTCTCCGTTCTCGTTCAGGTCATGACAGTTTGTGGGTGATAGTAGATAGACTTACAAAATCTGCCTATTTTACTCCCGTTCGGTCTAATCGGACCGTACCTCTCTTGGTCAAACTCTATGTTAGAGAAATTGTTAAATTGCATGGAGTTCCTACTTCTATTGCTAGTGATCGTGATCCATTATTTACTAACGGATTTTGGAAGAGTCTTCAGAAAGCTTTGGGAACAAAGCTTAATTTTAGCATCGCTTATCATCCTCAGTCCAATGGACAAACAAAGCATGCAAATAAAATTCTTGAACATCTTCTTAGTGCATATGTTCTAGATTTTGGTGGAATTTGGGAAGATTATATTTCTCTTGTTGAATTTTCCTATAATAATTGCTTCCAATATAGGTATGGCATCTTTTGAGGCACTCTATGGAAGGCATGCCGATCTCCTTCTTGTTGGCTTGAGGCCGGTGAGAAGCTAGTTTTAGGTCCAGATTTTATTCATGATTCCAAAGAAAAGATTAACCTTATTCGCCGTAGGATGACAGAAGCTCAAAGTAGGCAAAATCCTATAACGATGACCGAAGAAGGAATTTGGAGTTTTCTATGAGAGATTTGGTGTTTATTCGTGTTTCACCTATGAAGGGTGTTGTGCATTTCAGTCGATCGGAAAAATTAGTACCTCAATATATTGGTTCCATTTTCCATCACCGAATGCATTGGTCCCGTAACTTATCGCCTTTTATTACCGGCTTAATTTTCGGCTATTCATGACGTATTCCATGTCTCTGAAGTACGAAAATGCCTCAGGGATTCCATTTCTATTCTTGAGCTCGGTGTTATTAAAGAAGTTGAAATTTCACCTAATTTGACTTATGAGAAACATCATATTCGTATCATTATTACGGTGGTTAAACGCCTTCGAAATAAAGATGTTCCACATGTGAAAGTTCAATGGTCCTAAAATTCTAAGGATTGCTTTTGGGAGTCCAGATAATTCATCGAGCAAACACATCCGGACTTACTCTCTCGTGCTCCTTAAGGGAAACTTCTTGCTTCAAATTTTCTTTTGTGTTGATATGCTTTTATGGTTGTTACTCTTTGTTTTCTTCTTAAGTATTGCGAGGATGCAATTTCTTTAATGAGGGGAGTCGGTAACAACCCGCATATTTTACGATTACATATTTAAATGTTTTTTTTAAATATAGCATCGTTAGTCGGAGTAAAGTCCAAAATGTTACTTTTTGCAAACAGTCGAATTAGGACTCGAGATCATTTCCATTGAGTTTAAAATGGCATTTGCGACTTGAGTATAAACATCGATATGTTTGGAGTTGAGTTGAATTTTGATATTTTTCTATTGGGCTTTGGGTTTGGGTTTCATCCCATTAACCCAACACAACACCCTAGCTCCACCTCCTCTCATCTTCATTCATTTTATTTTTCCTAACACTTTAAGCTAAAGTAAAAAAGGGGAAAGAGAAAAGGAATCAAAATTCGTAAACCCAAGTTCTGCTAGGAAATTTAAATTCAAGCTCCAAAATCAAAGAGAAGCTTAGGTAAGCATCCTCTTCTTCTACTCCACTTTAATCTCTCATCAATTTTCAGAAATTCCTAAACCCTAACTTAGAAAATATTCGCATTTGATCATAGATTGGAGCTTCTAGAGTTGAAGTTGAAGAGTACTTGATCTTTCCTTTATTTTAAAGCTTCTCTTTTGTGGTGTTTGGGTATAAAGGTGAGTTCTTGAACTCACATCTATGTCTATAGTCTTCATTGTTGTTAGCTTTGAATTCCTAACTTCTACTGCATGACCAATTGCTTTAGATTTGAGTTGGTTTGATGAATTTTCAAAATTTTTGGTATTTTAAAGTCAAAATCTATGAAAATCCTACTTTGATGTTTTTATATGTTGTTTGGAGTATTTTGAAGAGCCTATAGGGTTTTGTTGTCGCTCGGAGAAAACCCTTAGCCATCATGCTCGTTCGATCACTTTTGAGATGAATTAGACATTATTGGCCTAGTAGATTTTTGCTTTGAGCTTCAGCCCCGATGTCTGGTAGTATGCATAGATGTCTGGAGCTACGGGAATAAAATTTCAGATACTCATCATAGACGTCTGAACTTTCTTACCAAACGTCTGGGCGATCTGGAATAAAATTTCCAATCTTTCAGCTCAAACGTCTAGAAGAACCATCAAACCTCTGGAGCTGCAAATTCCTTCCATATTGCTTGTTTTAGATGGGTTTCCATTTATATCGATTTTTGGTTGATCTGATTGGCCATCGTCATTTATATCGACTTTGATGACTTCTTTCTGGATTTCTGGGAATATCCATTTGATGTATTTGATATCGATTTCTGTGGATTTGATTCACGTCACCGAATGTGAATTTTCGGTAATTGATTGTTTTTATAATCGTTTTCCGTGATTTGTAACTTATAAAATACAAAGGTTTTTATACTAGTAGTAAATATTCAAACAGTTTCAAAAAATTATTTC
Organism: Allium cepa; assembly: GCA_030765085.1. Lineage (NCBI taxonomy): Eukaryota > Viridiplantae > Streptophyta > Magnoliopsida > Asparagales > Amaryllidaceae > Allium > Allium cepa. The sequence continues at coordinate 695,482,996 of CM060934.1, forward strand.
AACGTTATTTTTAACACAAAGCTCATTTTGAAAATCATTTTTAAATCTATTAATATATACAAACCTTTACCTCATTTGTATGATAAATCAAATTAAACAACTTAGCAAAACAAGTGGTATGAAACGCTTGCATTTACTTAGTCGGTTAATTCTTGAACTTGTTCGATTGAAATCTTGTGATAATTTTCGAGTGGAAATCTACAATTTGTTCGTAAATACATAAGTTAAGCCAGTGGTTATGAGACATGAAGCTAAATTCATTTATTTACTAGCTTACTGTAGTTCACGCTTTTTGTTGATCAATAGTGGTCATTTTTATGGTTTAGACTAGCGATATGCGATGTCTCTTTGTCCACGTGGGGGACTGTACCCTGTTATGTTGAGCTCGTCTCTCTTTGTCTACGCAGGGGACTATACCTCAATTTTGTGGAGCTTCGTCTCATTTTTATGGGTTAACGACCCATGGTCTTTTGACCGTTCTTTGGAGTTTTGAGTCATTTTTATAGGGTAGTGACGCATGTTCTTTTATGGAGTTTGGTTCATCAGATGTACCATTATTGTACTACATCGTTGTTTCGGCTTATTAGGTTCATCGGACTTACCGTCTACGTTGCTGTTCCGGATTATTCAATATTTAGGTTCCTCGGGCGTACCTTTATTGTACTACATCATTGCACCAGCTCTATGGTTAGCGACCATGGGATAGCGACCCGTTTGTGATACACGTATTGGTTAGTTTTTATGCTCCCATTTTTGATAGGCCTCCCCCTTTGTGATTTCTGGATTTCTAATTGATGATTTCTAGAATTTTTGTTTCATCATTTTTTGTGATTTACATTGATAAGTTTTATCAATATTTGTGGTTCGATGAATAAAATAAAGAATATGACATTCTTTTTGGTGTATGAGATTCTTGAGATATTGTATGATTTTTGTTGATTGTTAAATGTATATTTGTCACAGTATGACATTATTATTATCATACAATTTTGTTATATCTCTTATCTTATCTCATTTTATCTGATATTTATAGCTAGACTGATCCATTTATTATTTTCTTCCTAAAATAATTCTCGGATCAGACTGAGGAATTTCAGGTGCTTATGCTTGACTTCTTATCAGGGTCCGTTACCTGACTTTTGGCTAACTACTTAGCTTAGTAGTTTTTGCATTTATACATTCAAGATAGAGAATCCTTGATGTATACATATTCTTTTGTCTAGCACTTGTACCTATTCTTTTGTGGTGTAGTGGATCTTGTATGACCACTACTTTGATGTTCACTTTTATGTGTGATATTCATATCTGTTTTCGCCTTAGTGATATGAATATACGTGACTGATTTACATTATGCTTATTTTATATTTGTTTCCGAAGATCACATAGCCACTGTATAGTAGTTTTGTGTTTTTAATTGATGTGTCAGATTTTCTCTTGAAACAAAATGCATGTAATACTATCTGACTTATCGGTACTCGCATAAAACAATTACACAGATGGTGGCTCTTCAACAGCCTTATTCTTCGTGCTAGTTGACGGCATTACTCCGTAGTGACCTTGGCTAGTGTGAGTATAGAGGTGGGGCGTCACATCATTTCACTGTAAGTCACATATATTCATAAATTTAATGAGGAACTTTTATTAATGCATGCGAATAGTATAACATATATTATTTTTATTTTATCTGAAAATCCGACGGTACTAAATTCACAAAATTAATCTCTCTTGCTTAGTGAAAATACTTTAATATCTCAAATCATCTTTAATATATTTACCATATTATTTTTCCTTGAAAATTTTCCTTTACAAAATGTTGTTATCATTATGCTATAATTTTACAAACTCGCATTTATTAAAAATAACGATGTTGTTTTGTCATGAAATCTTTAATTACCTACTTCGCCGATTGGTGGCAGTATTGGCCGTATAATCAACATTGCCTCGCCATCGATCTTAGTATCCATTAATACTCAATGGCTATAGATATATTTTAAAACTTTCAAACTTATAATATATCCTCATTATTTCTAAAATAATCCACTACCTTACCAAAATAATGTAATATGTTTTCATGTTAAAACATATGCAGAAACATTATATGTTACTTTTCTCAAAATATTATATTCTCTTTAGAAATAATATTAATTTAAAACTTCCAAAATATTTCGAACCTCCAAAATATTATTTAATCCGTCTTAAAAAAGTTTCTTTTCTAAAATATTGTTTATTATATTCTTCAAGGTACTCCAAAACATTATATTATTTTCAGCATATTGATAACTTATCCCAAAAGTTTACATTTTTTTTCAAAATAGTTGTACTTCTTTCAATGTATTGTTTATAAATGTATTATTCTCTTGTCAAAACATTTTCTAAAATTATCTATAACTTTTCCTCAAATTATTTACACCTTCCAACAATGTTATTTAACTTATCTCGAAACATTGTATTATTTATATATAATTTTTCAATATTGTTAACTGATACCAAAATATTGTATTCCTTTTTCAATATATTGTGTCGAAGTGCTACATACTGGTGTTTAGGAATCTTTATCAATGCATTGGCCAGATGTATCGACTTGAGTTCTCAAAGCGCTCAATAGACATATTAACATGAATTAACCAATAAAACTTATTTAAAAGTTAATATGTATTTTAATAAACTTGCATTTATGAAAACATTTTCTTAGTTATGTTAACTTTTTTAGCACCAATATAAATATAATAAAATAAAAAATGGTCAACAATAATCCAATCAGCACTCATCAATCATTAACGCATAGAAAATAAGTAAGTTTTTTCGTTAAAAATTTTGTTTAATTAATTGTATATATTTAAATATCAGTAAGTCATTATTTCATATCCCATGTTATATTTTCGGAGAAAAATGGTACCGTATGTTTCTATTATCAAGACTTGAGTGGGTTTCTAGCTTTTGAGTGGTAGCTCCTACCCAATAACACAATCAAGACTAATCCCCATAATTCCTTCTGATACACAAAGAAGCAACCAATCAGAATCAACATGAAAAAACTCAAACACTAATCAAACATCAGAATAACCAAAATTACTAAAGCAGTCAATCGAAGCAATCTATCTGCATCGGCCATGTAACTTGATCACTATAGGATCCATGAGCTCAAACTCGCATCATCACAACTTATCATTATGATGTATTCTAGGTATGAGATTAAATTAGGATCTTTTAAAGCTTCCCTAACCAAACTACTACCAACTTCATTCAAAGCCACACATAGGTCTAATATTCATCACCTATGCTCACACAACTGGTCTGGTTAACTACTTCCTCCTTCACTACCCCCATCAACTACTAAGTATCTCATATGGAGACTTATGTTGAGAAAGGCGTGGAAGTAATGATATTACATAATAAGAAAATACAAATAAGTCCTTAGATGATTACCCCCAATAATCATCATATACTCTTATTCTCCCATAATATAGGGTAACTATCACACTCCAAAGGGGATAGGGATTCGAAGACTCAGTAAAACCAAGACTGTCTCTTAGGCTATATATTATTTAGAATCTGCTTTGATACCAATTGTAACGCCCCACCTCTATACCCATGATAAAAAAGTGTATTACTAGATAATACCGTTCGATAATCCAAAGAATAAGGCGATATGGACTGTCACTCTTAAATATTCCCTTGAGCTAATACCATATATATTTACAAAAATCATACACAACTCACCTGTATGTACTCTGTATTAGTAAAAAGCAATAAACATATGCATTTCTAGGATAAAAATTACACAGTAAAAACAAGTAACAAATATCATAGAGACATCAGTGCAGTTATATAATATATGAAATATACAAATCTAGGTGGGTCAACCAAAAGAGTTTAATGCCTACTATCTTTCAAAATATATAGGATATATCCAATACAGACATCCCAACAACGTACACATACATGAGGCTACATAAATAAATAATGATACATCAACTTAATAATAATTTAGTCTTAAAATTTATGCCCAACAACCACAATGGTCATTGGGTTCCTAAACTTGAAATATCTCGGACTAATTCGAGTGTTACATAAATAATAAACAGGTCATACTATGTTGGCAACCAATGGGTCATACTATATTAGTAACTGACATAGTATAAAAAAGCGTATCATAAAATAACATATAAACATCTCCAACGTACAACATATCTCAAAACAATGCACATGTTTTGTCACCCATGTCAAAGTAAAGTCAAGCTACACTCAAGTAGTATAATATCAAGATGGGTGAAGTAACTACACAACTAACCAAATCAATACATAATAATCAACAAATTCAACATGGAATCCTCTCGGCTAATCCTAAGTTTATCTCTTAAATAATCATAAAGTATACATACCGGGTCCATTGTACTCAACATATTAGCTAAATAACAAACATCCAAGACAAAAATATATCAAACGCAGATATAGCATGCTCTCAGTTATACCTTTGATTATCTCTTAGTTGTTCATGTAATAGATAAAAATAGGGTTATATCACTCAATATGGTATTCTCTTAGCATCCATGGTTACCTCTCAAATAACTGTATAGGCATGTACAAGGTCACTACATTTTTTGGCTCTTAATCCCATAAATACTCCAAGGAATTCTTAATCACAAAAATAATCATCTTGATTTTTCGCCTCATAGATAGTCAACTTGGCTCTTGGCCTCATGACTAATAATGCGGCCTCTTGGCCCTCTAATATCTACTTGACTCTTCGTCTCATACTTTGTCATGGGACCTCAGCCTAGTGAACAATCGTATGGGCTCTTAGCCCCACTAGTGACAATGAATTCAGTCTAGTAAGATGATCTAATCAGCTCTTAGTCGCATAATCAACGATTTCATAAGGGTAAATAAGTTTATGTATACATGATCACATCAATAACTAGACTGGAGATTGGTAAGCTTCCAGCTTTGCTCGATAGCCTTTCTCACATGCTTTATATGCTACTCTACATTCTTAAGTTATCTTGATGGCAATTATGACATGGTGTTCATCTTGCACCAATGTGCTGCATGACTACGTAATCAAATAGTCATGAACCAACAAGTGCTCAAGTGGTAACAGACTGCTAAACTATGTGACATGGAGCAATGACCCTCAGCTATGACTCTCAGCCATATACAATAAAACTGTCATTGATTCAGGGTGTAACCAGGTGATGTGCACGTAAATGTGCATATTTTTACCACCATACTTACTCTACTTAAATTAAATAAATGATCGTATTAGGTATTTTAACTTGTTTTAACCAAAATCCATATTGATTCCAAATTTTCACATATCCATCTTCATATAGGGGCAAAACGGTCATTTGTGTGCATATATTTCTTTGAGAAAAATTAATTAGAAAATTCTATAATATTTTGTAGGAATTTAGCTTCTCACATTAGTGGTTCATGAAGAAACATGCATGCACAAAATGGATATAAAGGAATGAAGATGGAAATAATTCAAAGTGAAGATCATGGAGGACCCCACCTACCCACCTACCTTGATGTACAAATTAAAGGCTAATGCACATGCTTATAGAGTTAATGATTTCATGTACACTTAATCGGGGATTAAGACATGCTAATGATTACTTGGCGTCTACACTTTCTCAGCGGTATTTTGGGCATTCCCCAAAAATATGAATTAGGGTTTCATGCTTGTATAAATAACCCCTTATGTTTCATGTAAGGCCTCCTCTCTTCTCTTAGTCTCTCTTAGGCCTCCTCTCTTTCTCTTCCTCTTCATTAGTTTAGATCAAATAAAAGAAAGCTCTCTTTCTCTTTTCATGGCTACTTAACCATTTTTATTTTCATGTAATTTTCCTTTTTTATGTTATTAATACATGCTCTTTCCTTTGACATGCCTCTTTTTTATGTTGTAGTGTAGATCTCTTTTCTTTTATGCAAGTTAATTAGCTTATCTTTTCATTTTGCTCTTTTTTTCCTCTTCATTTTGCTTTCATGTTGTTAGCTACATTTGTCAATAAAATGACAAATATGAGAAGCTAAACCCCTTCAATTTAGGGGTAATGAAGCTCTCTAATTAATGTAGCTTCAACATTTTGTTAATTCATGCTCTTTTTTTGTGCTTAATGATGATCAATGAAGTGGTTTAATTGTTGTTTTTGCTTTGCATTTGATAGCCTATATTGTTGACACCAAATAGGCTATGCTTAAACAATCACTAACACTAATTGCCTCTTCATCAAAATATGATTATGGCAAAAGAAAGTGATTTGAAATTAAAATTTGATGGTCTATGTTTCTAATCAATAGTTAATAGGCCATACTTAAAATAGATTTCATTTTCATTTTCTTTGTCAAGTTTCATGAGAGATAGTAAGTGTTTTAAGGGGTGTGTTATAGTTTGATGGCTTATGTTGGCTAATCAATAGCTCAAATATGTCATACTTATGATAAACACATCAATTAAAACACCAATGACCACAAAAGAGAGATCATGATTTCATGTGTTGAACTACATGATGTAGAGAGTGGATTTATTCTCTAAATTGCCATTTAACATTCATATTTGCATTTCTTTTCTTTTTGTTAGTTAGTTCATTTTCTCATTTTCTAGCTTAAACACACTCTCGACTTTGGTATAATTTGATTGAGTAGGAAAATTTAAATCATCAATTCCCTGTGGATCGACCCGTATTCGCCACGTGCTACATTCGTACACCGTGCGCTTGCGGTTAGTTTTAATTTAAATTCGTTCGACAGTTTTCTAAACCGATAGAACTTCCGTCGACGAACAAGTTTTTGACGCCATTGTCGGAGATTTGTTTTGATTTTATTTTCTATTCTTCGAATTATTATTGCTTGATTTTATTGTGTGTTTGTTTTGTGTGTTGAGTGCATTGTTAAAAAGAAAAAAAAGAATTGTGTGATTGTTTTTGTGTGTTTTTGTTCTTGTGCATTTTTTTGTTTTCAATTAGCATTTGCATTTATAGTTTATAAAAAAATATCTCATTTCAAAAATAGATAAAAAAAAATTATTCATTTAGTTTACATTTCAATTTACATTGAGTTACATTTCCATTTTCTTCTTACATTGTTTTCCAGTGCTTCTATTTATTTTGCTTCTGTTCTGTGCACTTCTTACATTCTGTTCTGTGTACATTGTTATCCAGTTTCTTTCAGTGTGATCAAAACTCTACAGCTCTTGCTTTCAGTGTGAACACTACATCCCACCTACTGCCATCAAACTTTGGCCACAACATCATCACTCAACATTCACACAATCACTCTCCTACCACATAACTGACCAAGCCTTCATCATATCACCTGCTACTGCTACTTTTGCTTTTACTACGGCTATCACCACAACCTCTCTATCCACCTCCAACCACCAAGACAAAACATCTCTGGCCACTTCAGTTTCCTTCCACCAGCATCTGCCCCCTGCTGCAATACCACATCCCCTTCTCATCAACAGCCTCTTCTGCTGCTAACCTGTACCACGTACCCACCCTCAACGCTCAACATAATTTGAACGCATTCCCTGCCAGTTCAACAAACCAACCCACAATTACTTCATCTGTTCACACCACCATTCACAACCCAGTTTACAACCTTTTCACCTAGCAACCTGCCATCAGTGCATTCCACTGTCCACAAACCATAACCACATCAAACTACATACATACGTTCCCATTATTACCTTGCCACTTCCCACCATAACAGTCAACAAATCCCAAACACTCAGACTTCATCACTTCTTCCCAACACACACCACTGACATACACACTAACCTCCTCGTACAGCGACTATCCTTCACTACAACATATATACTTCATCCCACTGCCTTGCTCCACAACAAGCATAACCCAATTTGAATTAACATTCACACGCATACCATCTCACTGCTACACAAAACAAACACACTCCATCTCCACATCACCAGCAACCTGCACTCACCACACCACTACTACCTACCAAAAATCCAACATTATCTTTTCCAAAAAACTGGCACTACTGACCACACATTAGTCTTCCCCTTCACCACAATACATACTTCCCCTGTGCAACTGTGCTTGACATTCATCACCACATAACACAGTCATCTCATATTCGAACCACCCCCTATCACAAGACTCGCTGGTATCAGAGCATACAACTGCAGCCCTAACCACTGAACTGCCAAGCAACTGTTCCAAACAACCATCCCACTTCCCTATACAAAACTGTTACACAACTGCTTCTTCACCAACATTCTCTGATCAAACTGCTACTCTGCCACCACCAAAAAAACAGAGAACAGAACCACCACCTTCTTGCTGGCTTGGCTCGAACACACCAAGCTACCATCATCGACATCAAGTAGCAGCAACAACTCAACCCACATCATAGCATCAACACTTCCTACAACAGCATCTTCGAACTGTCAGCCACCACTTCAACTACAAAACACTCTCCTACCCGACCATCGCGACTTCAAACTCACAACTTTAACACCGGAAATCACCAGCCTCGCAGTCTCAAGCACTTGAAAACCCACTACGAACCTCCACAAGCAATCGGCGGCTCCATCCCACAAACAATTGAATCACCCCAAACCTTAATCGCCATCGCCTTAATCCACATCCCATTAGCAGCTCGAGAACAAACGCCACTACCTTCGAACCCAGTTCGAGCCGATTGAATTTCCATACCACAATTCCCAATTCACAAAGCCAAACCTAATTTTGCTTGGATTTGAATTTAAAAGAAAAAAAGAAGAGAATGAAATTTCTTTTTCTTACGAAGTAAAACAAAGTCATGTTTTAATTAAAAGGAAGGAGAAGAGGTCAGGTTTGTTAAAGTAGCATGCTAGTTTGTGGGCTTTGTGGATCTGAGTGCAATAATTTAATTTAATTTTTTTTTGAAGCGTGCATTCATTTTTAATCTATTTTTCTTCTTACTAATTTTTTTTTTGTTCTTTGGGTAGTCAAAAAAAAAATTCTTTTGTTTTCTTAGTTTTCTTTTATAAAAGAAAAAGAGATAGAGAGTTGTTTTCAATTGGCTTTAGTTTGTTTTGTGTTTCCCATTTGTTTTAGTCTTTAAAAAAAACATGTTTAACTTTATTTTATTTTTATTTTTTATTTTTTTCCAGTTGTATTAGTTTTACTTGTTATAGTTTTTCATTAATTTTATTTTCATTTGTTTTGTTTTTCACTTGTTTTATTTTTCATCTTTGATAAACATATTAAAAAAATTGTATATATATCTTGTTTTTATTTTCAGGTTACCAAAGAAGATTGGAAGAGTTGCTTGCTTCGTTAACTAGCCAAAAGATAAACTGCTTGCTTGCTCTATCTCTTGTATTTATTTGGTTTGCATTGTTGCTTGCATTTGTATTTTTAAAAAAATTCAAAAAAAAAAACAAAAAATTCATTGTAGTTGCATTGTTAATTCACGTTTAATTTCTTCTTTACATTTCATCCTAGATTTTGATTAATAATAACGGTTAGACTTGATAACACTTAATTGTACATTGACAAGTTGTCTTCTTTGAACAATTTTATTTCTTGGTGTCTAGGCTATGGCAGAGCAATAACCATTTATAAATATTACGGTAATTCGTAAATATTATAATGGTTGTTCCTCTGAAGGTACTTAAACCTTCGGCTGCATTGCTACGGTGATTCGTGGTGCACCGATAAATCCTGTCCGTTACCTGGCTGAGAACTATCTTGTTAATTTAAGACAATTTGTGATTATACAATTTTGGTTAACTTAGGATAAATCATTTATAATTAACCCTTGCATTCATTTAGTTGCATTAGTTCATGCATATTTAAAAAAAAATTCAAAAATCCAAAAAAAAATTATAAAATCTTTTCAAAAGCCAAAAATATATATTGAAAATTCAAAAACAAAACTAAAATCAATTTTCCATTTTGAAAAATAAATTCTATTAGTAAATATTTTTCTTTATAAAGAAAACCAAAAAAAAAATCTTGAAAATGTCCGAGATTTCTTTTCCTCACTCACTTGAATTTAGTTGAGAAAATCAATATAATCCATATGAGTTCACTCCAAATTCGTATGGATATTTTAACAACAACTTTTGTTTAGACAATTCGAATTTTGAACCACAAAATTTCCAAAGTAATGGTCAAACCTCAACTCTTGAAAATTGCATTTCGTCATTACTTGAACTCTCTACGCAACAAAATCAAGAGATAAATGAGTTGTGCAATTCACGTTTGTGCTATAACTCGAATCAAAGTTTTCAAAATAATCAAAATTTGAATTCACTTCAAAGTTCAAATGATTTCGGGTGTAACCTATGCCAATTCAATTTCGAGCTTCAAAATGAAAATGAGATACACTTTTCAAATAATTTTGGCAATGGGAATAATCTCGACTACGATGCGATTGAAAAAATTTGTCCTCAACAAATCCAAATTGAAAATTCTCAATTTAATAACTACAAATTGGATTTTGTTGAACGAATGAATGAAATTTACGATGATCACACGGATTTGTTATTTGAAACATATATGAAACAACGTGAAAAACAAAATCAAATCCCAACGTGTGGCGAGTTAAATAATAATCCATCTTTAACCACAATTGACGATTTTCAAATAACAACTTTTGAAACTGAAAATGATGATCTTAATGAAGTTGTTGAAAACACGGTAATTGAGTTGTATTTCAATTCTTTTGAGGGTGTGGAACCAAATTTAAATTTCAATCTTTCTTTTCTCAATTTCGAAAATTTGAATACAACAGCTTTGGCTTTTGAACTTGAGATATGCAATGAAGTTGTTGATAATCCAACGAAGGAAGACAAATTTAATGAACACGATTTCTTTGGACTTTTTGAAGATGAGTTGTTGGATTCCAAAGGGGACGATTTATATCACCATTTTAAAATCAATAATTTTGAAGAATCTTTCAATGATAAACTTGACTTCCAATTCGGTGAAAGTAAACTTGAATTTCAATCAATCGTTATATCTACCCCAAAAATCATCGAAAATAAAACAACTCGTACGATTTTTAATAAAACAACATTCGTTTTTCCAAATCCACATTCGACTTCGAAATCTTTTATGGTTTGGTTTTTCGAGCTGAAGTCGTGTCTCGTGTACTTGACGAGACAAATGAATCGGTCTTTGGAGATCGTTTCATTTACTTTTTGGCAATATACTTTCTGATGTCATGTAAATACATTTCATTTTCATGTAAATAATAATAAACATGCCTTTCACTTGGGTTGACTATGGGGACACAGTCAAAATCAAGTGTGGGGGGAGACTCGTCTTCTTATTGATTTTTAGGATTAATTTTTCATTTTTTTCCAAAAACTCAAAAAAAAATTCAAAAACAAAAGATTTTTTTTAGCATTTTGATTTATTTCTAAAAGAACACTATAAGATAAATATATGGTTTTGGTTTATTAAATTGAAATTTTTGGAAATTTATTTGGCTAAACAAAAATAAAAATGAAATTTGATTACAAATAATAATGGTTTAACTAGTATATAGGAAGATTCATACGTGTTAATTATGAAGTATATCCTAATTGAAAATCTTTATTTTAAAAAGTGGTTGATTTAAAGTAAAGGATATAACATTTTTTTTGTCTTCTAAGTTAAATGGTTCTAAGATGATATTGCAAAACTCTCTCTCTCTCTTAAAAAAAAATAAAAAAAATAACATCCAAGTATTCACTATCATTTAAAAGTCCTCACGGTTATGCATGGGTGAATTACTTGGAATCTTTGATTATGTGCTTTCATACTCATTTAAAAGTCCCCACGGTTATGCATGTATGGAATACATGTAAAAAAACAGATTTAATTAAAACCACCTACGGTCGATAGGTGTATGCACGAAAGTGTGTACACTCGCCATGCTTTGTACTCCCCTCACATAAGCCCAAAAGGCAGTGCGTGGATGGTATATCTAGCCTCAGTTTACCTGAGCTAGGTGTAATTTTTCTTGCAAATAATGAGAGAGCAAGCAATAGAAATCCTAGCACTATTTTTATTTAGTTGATTTGATTTGTTATCGAAAAGAAATGAAAATACCACTTTGAGAAACTTTGATAATCAATTAAGGATCATTTTCATAATTACACTTTGTTATCAACCGAAAAAACGAGTTAAACTATAGTCTATTTGTTATGATAACATTGTTTTTATTGAAAATTTTGACGAGTAAATGACTAAACAATTTCAAGATAATAACCAAAACCTGTATTTAACTTATTTGTGTCGATTTAAAAGTAAATCCTTCATTGTAAATATTTTCAAAAATTCGCATTCATCTCTTTGTAAATAAATCTTGCATTTTGTAAATATTTTCATCCTCCATGTGGATTTTGTGGGTAGTATCCACTGAAAACCCTCACGAGACAACACTCGTCCTACTGGGGACACTCAGAGGTTTAACGGCTTGTTGCATACGCTCAATGCAACCGTGCTCCCTACGAAAATGTACTTATCTTAGTTTTTCTTTATTCGAGGACGAATAAAAAGATAAGTGTGGGGGTATATGATGTGCACGTAAATGTGCATATTTTTACCACCATATTTACTCTACTTAAATTAAATAAATGATCATATTAGGTATTTTAACTTGTTTTAACCAAAATCCATATTAATTCCAAATTGTCACAAATCCATCTTCATATAGGGGTAAAACGGTCATTTGTGTGCATATATTTCTTTGAGAAAAATTAATTGGAAAATTCTATAATATTTTGTAGGAATTTAGCTTCTCATATTAATGGGTTCATGAAGAAACATGCATGCACAAAATGGATATAAAGGAACGAAGACGGAAATAATTCAAAGTGAAGATCATGTAGGACCCCACCTACCCACCTATCTTGATGTACAAATTAAAGGCTAATGCACATGCTTATGGAGTTAATGATTTCATGTACACTTAATGGGGGATTAAGACATGCTAATGATTACTTGGCCTCCACACTTTCTCAAGAGTATTTTGGGCATTCGTCAAAAATATGAATTAGGGTTTCATGCTTGTATAAATAACCCCTTATGTTTCATGTAAGGCCTCCTCTCTTCTCTTAGTCTCTCTTAGGCCTCCTCTCTTCCTCTTCCTCTTCATTAGTTTAGATCAAATAAATGAAAGCTCTCTTTCTCTTTTCATGGCTACTTAGCCATTTTTATTTTCATGTAATTTTCCTTTTTTCATGTTATTAATACATGCTCTTTCCTTTTACGCGCCTCTTTTTTATGTTGTAGTGTAGATCTCTTTTCTTTTATGCAAGTCAATTAGCTTATCTTTTCATTTTGCTCTTTTTTTCCTCTTCATTTTGCTTTCATGTTGTTAGCTATATTTGTCAATAAAATGACAAATATGAGAAGCTAAACCCCTTCAATTTAGGGGTAATGAAGCTCTCTAATTAATGTAGCTTCAACATTTTGTTAATTCATGCTCTCTTTTTGTGCTTAATGACGATCAATGAAGTGGTTTAATTGTTGTTTTTGCTTTGCATTTGATAGCCTATATTGTTGACACCAAATAGACTATGCTTAAACAATCACTAACACTAATTGCCTCTTCATCAAAATATGATTATGGCAAAAGAAAGTGATTGAAATTAAAATCTGATGGTTTATGTTTCTAATCAGTAGTTAATAGGCCATACTTAAAATAGATTTCATTTTCATTTTCTTTGTCAAGTTTCATGAAAGATAGTAAGTGTTTTAAGGGGTGTGTTATAGTTTGATGGCTTATGTTGGCTAATCAACAGCTCAAATATGTCATACTTATGATAAACACATCAATTAAAACACTAATTACCATAAAAGAGAGATCATGATTTCATGTGTTGAACTACATGATGTAGAGAGTGGATTTATTCTCTAAATTGCCATTTAACTTTCATATTTGCATTTCTTTTCTTTTTGTTAGTTAGTTCATTTTCTCATTTTCTAGCTTAAACACACTCTCGACTTTGGTATAATTTGATTGAGTAGGAAAATTTAAATCATCAATTCCCTGTGGATCGACCCGTATTCGCCACGTGCTACATTCGTACACCGTGCGCTTGCGATTATTTTTAATTTAAATTCGTTCGATGGTTTTCTAAACCGATAGAACTTCCGTCGACGAACACCAGTTCGCTAGGATGGATGCTAAACTAATCTAGTTTACTCCTTACACAATAATAAGAGTATTATCATAATATCGAATATGTGAATCATCGTTTCTCATCCCTATATGAGTGAAATATACTTACAAGAAGTAACCAGATATTAGCTCAGATTTCCCATACCACTTATTGCTACTTACTCGTTTACTAAATGCTTGTAAACTACACTTGTAACGACCCACCTTTTTGGATGGTTTAAATTGACAATAAACTACACATGTCAACTCAAACCATTCAAAAGGAAGGAGTGTTAATGAGGTAAATAAGAAAATAACATAAAAGAAAGAAAATAAAACACAGAGTCTTGCAGCAGAATGGCAAAATATTATAATCAAATAAATAGTTCATGAAGCTGTTTTACAAATAACATTTGACTACTCTTTTACAATACAGATCAGAGTTAAACATACAGTAGGAATAAACAAATAATGCAGTGGAATAACATGATTCAGTGGAATAGTACAAGTAATAAATAGTAGACTAATCTCCGTCTTCATCCTCCAAATAAAATGGTCTTCAATGCACTGAAAAGCTAAGACTGACCTGAGCATAATGAAAAGATAAAACACTCGATTCAAAACTAAAAGGTCTTATTAAATTAATATTAAATAATTATGAGTGCAACGGCTTTAGAGATGTTCACAAGATTTAAGTCTCCTATCCAGTGTCTAACGTGTGTGCAATAACTTAAAAGATGTTCAAAATTCCATCTTCTAAGGATCCACTAAACTATCTACATACATAGTACAATATGCTAATATAATATATCCACAGTAAAGTAATGTATTAAAATAGCGTTAAGGCGTTACCCATATCCCCCTTAACACATTTTATATAAATGTCGTAGTCTATACAGTACTGTAAACTCCACCGTAAATCGGTGGGCTATTAGGGAGCATTCCATTGGAATGCCACAAACCAAACTCGTAGTGGGTTCGATAAGGCATATGACAAGGCACGCGAGGCAATGCCCACGGTATGATACTGCCATTTTACGGATCCGGACTGGTGGTAAGGCATGGTAGCTACTACCTCCTACCTCGAAACACATTTCCGTCATCAAATCGAAGATGACCATCAAATCAATCACAAAGTAACAGATAAGGTATCGAAGATGAATGCCCAATCAGAGGAGTGACCACACTTGGCCCGGATGGCTCCTGTTTTAGTCACATCAAGCTAACCCGAGGGGGTCAGAGCTGCGTTCATACCTCATACAGTAGCGTTTGCCAAACCATTCTACTTCGTTCTGGAGTCTCCATCACGTGCACAATTGTTAAAGTGGTTTTTGTTACTGGCAAAGAGCATGACAATATCCGATCCCAGTCTCTTAAACAACCAAACGCTCATTTTACAACGGTTGGTTCTTTTACATTTCCAAAAATGATTTATAATTGATATCAAAACATCATATTCACTTAAAAATCATATCATCTTCCAAATCATATTCATTTCGAAATCATATCACTTTCGAAATCATATTCACTTCAAAATCATTTCATTTTCGAAATCCTATTCACTTCGAAATCATATACTTCCAAAATAAAAATTCACTTCAAAAAGGTTAAACCATCATATCAAATATTCACATTTAAATCAACTAAATCAAAATAATAACAGTTCCAACTTTAAACAGTTTGAATATTGAAAGTAGTTTATATATTAGAATATTTATACATTAAGAATAGTTTATATTCTAAAAGTAGGTTACAAGCTAAAATAGTTTATATGTTAGAAAAAGTTAAAATAGGTTAGATATTAAAATAGTTAATGTATTAAAAATAGTTTATAATAGTTTACCATAGTTCAATTAGTTTAAAATAGTTTAATAGTTAAAATCATTTAAGGATTTTAAAACAGTTTATATAGTAAATAGTTTGAAAATCTAAATAATTTGAGTTTTAAAATAGTAGATTTCTAAACAGTTTATATTAAAATAATTAATTTGAAAATAATATCAAATCAAACCATTTCTTCCATTTCAACAAATCGGGACCATATCCAGATTTCAAAGCAACAAACTCAATTTCAATCTTTTAATTTAAATTCTCATCAAAACCATTCTAATCTATACCGATTTCAAATCTTTTTTGAACTACAAATTTAAGCTACTTCAAATACAACAGATTTCAATGTTTAAATATTCAAACGTTTACAATAGCTCAATTTTGATAAATTTTATTTATATTTTAAAATTCAACTTTAAAATATCGATTTAAATTCTGTAAACAATTCATTTAAACCAATTCCAAATTCAACATTTTAAGGCTTGGATTTTGAAAATAATTCAGTTCATATAAATCAAATTTTATTTCATAATATTAGTTAACTAGATTCAAAAATTAAGGATTTAAAACCATTTAAGTTAACCAATCCGGTGTCCGTATATAATTTTCTACACTATGGTTAAGTGATACGTATATATATCATTTCAACCCGTAATAATTTAATTTTATGGGTATATATCATTTCAACCCGTAATCTCAAGAAAAACTCAAATTCCATAAAATCGTTTGGGTTTATCATTTAAACCCATAATGATATTTTCCTAATCAATTAGATCATTTGGGCATGTATCATTTCAACCTATAGTGAAGTCCTAACAATAACTAAGGGAACTTGCAATGTGATAATAACATATAAAATAAACATAACATCAAATCATCCAAAATGTCGACAATTAAGCATCCATCACAGTCATCATTCAAATCAACCGATAAATCACAACAATTAACCAGTCATTATTATTAGGTATTTAACTGGCAATTAAATTCAGTATAAATTTAAATGTAAATTTAGTTCACTATAAATTCAAATTAAATTGAAATGACAATTCAAAATACCAAACATCAATCAATAAATTTCTAATCACATCATAAACATAAACTAATTAATACAAGATAGTTTAGCATGCATGAGTGGGTTAAAACACTCACCATTGGTTTCAAATCAATTCAAAATCCAAATAAAGCCCGAAATTTTAACAGTCTTAGAATTTGACAAAACTAGCTTCGTATTTTTTGAAATTTCGATACAATCCGAACGACAAAAACAGTGCGTGAATCCGAGATCGTAAGTAAAATTTATGTTAGATAGAATGTTTGATAAATTTAAATAAAATAAAATAAAATGAAAGGCAAGAATGTAATTTAGGTTTTCCTCCCGAGACCCTAACCTAGATCGCACGCGATACTCGTTCTAGCCACCGACGACTTCAACCAAACACCACCTCGCCCTCGCTCACAATCATCTCGATCGACCACTTGCACCAGCCAGCACGTCACCGGCCGCTCCTCCTGGTAGCCCGCGACATCCTTCAGCCCTCGAGATTGCCGCCGCTGTACACAAAAACGACCATAATTCATCGATTTATGGCGGAATCGATCGCCTTCAACAAGATGTAACCCTATGGATGAACACCACTAAGCCTTCTCTACGACGCAGCACCTTTCGATCGAACCATCGTCGAGGATCCACCATCCAATTGGAACCCTAGCAACGGACGGCCGAGGATAAATCAATGATTTCTGGCCAAACGATGCATCAAATCGGAAAATGAACTGCTCTAGTAGTTTGTGCTCACCGAAATCTTTCCAACGATATATATTTTACTCTAGTTTGAGGAGACTGAATTTCGATTTGAATTTGAATTTGATATTAGGTTTTGGATTTGCAGCCATTAGGAAGGAGGAAGAAGCGGATAGATTGAAGATGACAGTACCTATAGAAATTAATGAATAGAGGCTGCTAGGGTTGGGAACAAAATCTATTTATATGGACAAAGATAGATAAGAAACGAGTGGACAGATCGAATTGGTCGAAACGATTACGATGACCCAAAAATCCCGTTTCATTTTCGAAACGAAAATGGGTCATCCAATATATCGAAATGTATGTTTTCGATATTTTTAAACTCGATGAAACAAGTTTCAAACCCAAATTCCATTTGATATAGAAGTTAGCTTTCAAAATCAGTTTGTATTCATTTAAATGCTTTTAATTGATTTCTAAGCGTTTCGAGCTTGCACGATCAAACGATAAGTCCAATCGCTACGAAACTTGGAATCCTATAATAATTCACCGTTACGGATCCGATGAAACTGTTTTCTTCAAAATCCTAGACAGTGGCCAAAATGGCTATTTTCATGTTAATTGAATAAATTATTACTAAATTGGTTTAACCACTTCCAAATTCAAATTTAATAGTACACAATTTCATCGTTTTAGATTACATAGAAATTAATAATCTATCAAGAAAAATTTCTATGTTAAATTCATAGTTAAAACATTACATTAAATTTCAACGTTCAATTATAGTATAATGAAATCCTAGTTAATTACATTTTAAATCCATATAAATTCTTTTATTTGATTTCCCACTCTTATTATTAATCAACTATGACCCTATGGATATAATTAACTTTGGTTTACATTTTATTGCATCAATGTTCTACAGTTAACATCTTAGTTCATATTAACTGCAATATTTAATTAGATTAATTTCAATTGATTTACAATTTAATTTCAACAGATTAAATAATGGAACGATAATTAAATAATTACTACATATTAATAATTCAAACACATTTCTATGTTCATTGTTTACAAACAAAGCCAATAAACTCACATACTAATTAATTGATTCCATTTTCCCTAATAAATCTATCATAGTTTAACATAAAATTTCAATATTAAATCTAACATTTAATTTATTCCTTATTTATAATTATAACTAAATTAACTTTACAATTATTTCGGTTGATTTGAAATTACATTAAAATAATTATCAACTAAAATAAATCAACATTATTAAATTACTTTTTAGTTATTTTCTCATTAATAAATCACAAATTTTAATTTCTTCCAATATTAAATTCTAAAAAATCTTATTAAATTTAATAGTTTAATTATCAAATTTACGGGTTGTTACAACACTCGCATGTCACAATAATATTCTATATAACAAGTCCAAAGAATATCCGAAGGAATATTATTGAACGCCCCATACCAAATGGTATTATAACTCTGTTTATCGAATGTTCTCATTACACTTAAAAATAATCAAACAAAGCACAAAAATCATTAAAAAAGATATTTCTTAAGGAAAAAGAGTGAACCTATGGTGGAGGAGAATACTTGTATAATTTTATTCTACACCAAAAAAGGAGCTTCCTACAAGCCTAATAGGTAGCACTTACCCCTCATACAATTATGAAAATGAAAAAAATTCTCTCCATAAACCTATGATTAGACTCATATAATGACATTAAGACCATGACCGAGAACCAAAGCTTATCCACACACGAGTTTAGGAGAAATGGCAAAATAAAATATCGACCAAATGAGCCCCTAGAGAAGTCAATCAACTAAGAATTATCATCCATTAGGATACAAAAAGGGTCTCTATAGTTCCATATGCACATCCAATGGAAAAAACCTTGGTGAGGCATCTAAAGCAGCCAATCATAGCAATCTAACATTCATAATACGCTGACATAATCAAAGCGGTCCACAATGACTAAAAAACTTAGAAAAGCAACAATTACATGAGTCTAATATATAAACACACAAAACACATGCATGCATGTATATATATAATATAAGGTGTATATATACATATATATGGAAAGAGAAAAATGAGATAACAAAGTATAACTGAATTAGTGATCAATCAGGAGTAGAGTGGTCGAGAAGTTATCTTCATTGAAAGTATCCAAGGTCATAGGTTAAGGCCATATTTTGTTTTCTATTGTTATAAATAATTTTTATCTTAAGAAATCAACATGACTTTTTAACTTTTTAATGTACTCCTTAAATGAAACATTATTTTCCAATTTATAGCTAGGATGTGCAGTCCAATTATAATAGTATAATATGATGGCATAAATCCAGTTATCATAAGGATTATTGACATATTAAATATTCTTTGGCTTCATAAATACCAACGAGTAAAAGCAAAGACTGTATCAAGTAAAATTCTATAACCTTTAGCATATTGATTATGAAGTTGTTCCAATTGTAATGCAATTAAAGCTGAAGTTAGTTGTGTTAAAGTGAAAAGTGTTGAGAGAGTTTACAAGGATAAAATTTGTTAACGGACAATTGTAATATAGGTTTGTTACATTTTCTATGCCTAAATTGCAAAAAAAAAACATTTATTTTCTACAAGAAAATTCCCTTTCTTTATAAATTCAATCGTAACTGATTTTTTAAGCGTTATTAGCCACATGTGCAGTTTATTTCTAGAGGGGATTTAACTTTCCAAAATAATTTAACAATATTCAATTTAGTGCCTAGGAATTTAAAAAATTATACACGGAGTTTGAGGAGTAAACTCTACTTTTATCCTAACAATAAATTTTCTAATCGCTCTCATTATGTATGTTATAATATTCTAGTTTGGAACAAAAAGAATAATCAATTTAAGACGATACCTCCAAAAGCATGGTTGAAGCTAAAGTTTCATGGGAATTTATTATGAGGTCTAAAAACCTCTGAAATTAAGGCATTTTTGAAATTACAAATATTAAAAAGCTCTTTGTACTCAACTTTAAGCGACATAGCTAAAACCAGCAATCGTGCCAAAATAATATGTTATTGCCAAATTGATCTATATTATTAATCTCAAGCTTAAAAATGTAAAAAAAAATTGAGTGGGATTTCCAAATGTGAGATATGTTGTTGAACTAGTAATGAAATGATGAAGTCTATAGGTTCTATCGTAAAATTAATCAAAACCACTCATTTCCAAATAAGGTTTTCATTGTTATTAGTAAATTTCCAAAGTCATTTTCCTACTAAAGACACATTTAGGCTATGCAAGTTTATAATTCCTAACCCTCATCCTCTTTGGATTTGCAAACTGTTTCTTAATTAACCTGATGATTAATACTACTATAGGAATTATCCCCACTCTGAAGGAAGTTTCTTCTAATTTGATCTATTTTGTCAACCCATTTTAAAAAGAGGTAAAAGGACATCCAGTAAATTGATCGTGTAGATAAAATAGAGTTTATTACAATAGTTCTACCCACTGTAGATAAAAATGTATAGTCTTAATTAGATAATTTTCAACTAATTCGATTATTATTATGTGTCGATCTTTGTTTTTTAGCTTAGTTGGTCTAATCTTAAACCCTAAGTACTATATAAGAAACTTCATGATTTTACAATTAATTGTATTAACAACAAGATTTTTAAAGTTATACGCATATTTCAAGATTAAGATAAGTTCTTGTCAAAGATAATGTCAAGTCTTAAAGGCAGTTTAAAACTATATAAAACAAAATAAGGAGCCGCGATACAATATGGTAAATGAAAGGTACAAAGTATGTTATAATCAGCAAATTGAAGTATTGAAATATCTTCACTAGTGATCTCATTACCAATACTAACAAGAGCCTCAGTTGTAATAGATAACTTTGTATCTTAACGAATACATCTACTGCTAAGTTGATCGATATATAAAGGTGGAAAAGGAACACCTTGTCTAAGTCCATATTTATATTGTATTTTATTCCCTAGAGCACCATTTACCATTATCCTTGAGTTCTCGATTCTTAGCAAGGTCATAATCCAAGCTACCCATATAAAATTAAAACACTTAGTCAGTAATAGACCTTTAGAAAAAAAATCAATCAGTAGAATCAAAACTTTCACAAAATCAACTTTTAAAAGGGAACGATTGATACTGTGTTCACAACAACAATTTATAAATTCCTTCATCGATGATATTTCTACCTTTAATAGAAGCAAATTGCATATATTGATTAAATTATTCATTTTAGTGCTTAGTCTATTAGCTATGGCCTTTGAAATAATTTTAATTGAACAATTTATTAAAGAGATAAGCCTAAAATCTTTTAGCCTTCGCATATACTTTCTTGTTAATTTAGAAGGGAGATTTTATTTATAGAAAAATATATTAAAAATTTCAAAAGCCTATATGTTATCTTTAAGTTAAAAATACAATTTTCTTGTTTAATTAAACCCAAAAATAGAAATTTTAAACCTCACAGTAAATTTCCCAAGTTCTTTTTCCATGTTTAAAATTATCATAGAAATCTCTTTAAAAAATCAATAATTATTTACAAAGTTCATCACATAGTTTTCGATAGTTAAATACAATTTATAATTATAAACCCAAAAATAAATTTCTATTTATTCTTAAACTATTAATATCGCTAATAATCTATAATCAATTAGAAATAATTTCTTTACAAGATAATTTCATATTTGGAGTGCATCTAATTCATACTTCAAAACATCAATTTTATTTTATTTTAAAATAACTTTTTTCAAAAACATGTTGCACCTAAACCCCTAGAGCTAAATTCTGCTCTAGGGTCTAACCAGTCGATAACCCCTCCTTTACTAGTCGACCAGTTAAAGGGCAAGGGGTGGACCAGTTGGCCGTAAAGAGGGAACTAGATGGGGCAAAAGGCACATGCTTTTCTGTAAAAGTTCGTCTTTCTTTCTCGTCTGTTTCAGCTTTAATCCAATCTACTTACTATTAATGCTACCTACAACAATTACAAACCTAATCACATCATTCAAAGCATCAATATAGATTAGTTCAAGCAATGTAAGTGTATGTGGCGAAGTATAGATAGGTTTGTGATAAAAATAATTCAATAGAGCACCCTTTTCCTAATAATTTCCATAATTTAAAGCATCAACCACAAATCCATTCTACTCTAACACAATTGTGAGTGAGAATACTCACCCTAGGGTTAGCTAGCTAATTCCTCGTAAAATCATCTACTGCGCTTCGTCTTCTACTTATCGCTTCTTCCACTCACATACAAACCTTGATCAAAATCCCTTTTGATTGATCCTAGAGGTATAACTATGGCTCAGATGCGCATTTTTGAACTCTAAGATTTTAAGCATTTTATTTTATTCGTTTGAAATTTTAAAAGATAAAGTTATGGATTGGTTAAGCTTTGCAAAACAAGAAAACGATAAGTAACTTCAACATAAATTAACATGAATGATAATTAACTTCAACATAAAATGATAAGTAAGTTCAAATTCAACACACAAAGGGGTTAAGAAGATGATAAGTAACGGTATACGAAAAACCACTATAATGACACTTAAAAAATTAAAATAGAATGCCACAATTATTCTTAACCAAACATAAATTAATATGGCAACATAAGTAAATCTAGATAATATATAAATAGTCAGATGGGTTCTATAAAATTTAGATAATATGTCATTGGGTTTGTTAGCGGGTTTGTTAGCACCAAAATTGGCCACTAACACCCAAATCCAAATGAAAGCACCAAATCATAGTCACATATCACAGATAGAATGCATGTAGAGAGTATGAATGTAAACAGTGAAAATCTAAAAGAAAGTAGTAATAACACATGTTTTTAGTGGTTCGGCTAACTCCGGCCTACGTCTACTCCAGAAATTTCCTTTCTATTGATATAAGAATCAATTGCAATTACAATCAGAAGTTTTTAAAACTACAATGGAAGAGTAGCCTTAGTGGAGAAGATGAGGAGAACAGAATCAGATCTCCTTTTCTAAAACCCCAGGCAGTATTTATAGACGAAGATAGGCTAGTTCCCTTGTGTCGGCCCATGACCAAGGTAGCTCGGCCCACAAGTGTTAATTCAAACTGACCGACCCTGACAAGTCGATCCACAGCCACCGACCCACATTTGCCGACCCTGAATCCCCTAGATGCAGACTCGGAGTAGACCTTAGTCTTGCTCGAAGCAACTTGACCAATTTCCTCCTATGCCGAACGACCCACTGCGGCCGAACTTCTTAGGGCCGACCCACACGTTCCAATTCCCTTGAGGTCGAACCCATCCATACCGAGCCACTTCGTCTCTTCTTCCCTGACCAACCTTATGTGAACTACCCACTAAGTCTGACCAAACATTGCCGAACCACCGTAACCTAACTATCTTGGTCGATCCACACATGGCCGATCCATACATACGATCCATATATACTAACTTGTATGTACCGATCCACATATACCGACCCACTTTGGACTGTCTCCCTTGACCGAACAACTCATGATGACCTACCAAGGCCAATCCATCTATGACCTTTCATAGGAGCTATCCTACTCCAACCACACTACCATCTAATACCTACCCACTACATTATGCCAAACCACTACATTATGCCGAACCACATATGTATACCGACCCCAGAATAGAATGCCGAACCAAAGACGTTCTTTCGTCATAGCCAATGCAGCCCCTTCCATGCCGATCCGATCCAAGAAGCTGAACAGAGGATTATTCCATGCCAAACCCGAGCCACTTCAACCAAATCACCTCCCAACCAGATCCAACCACCTATTGCCGATCCAATCAAATTACACCGACCCCAAATGATCGACCCACATGGCTGAACTCCAAGGACCGAATGCTCATGATCGACCCAAATTATTCCGAACCCCGGCTTCATAATCATATTTATCATCCATGATTGATCGTCTATCCATCTAGTCGAACCAAACCTGTCGTATTCCTGCCTCGATAATTGAGCAACCAATTTAGTTAAATCCGCATGTCTACGGCTTGTCAAAAGTAGGTTAACATTTGCCTCCCAAAATATGCCTCGCTATTGGAAGGTGTGTTGCGTATAGTCTCAAATCCAATATCCGAAGTCATTGTTCCATTTGTTATCAAGTAATTCCATCCATATCTGATACTCTACTCTACGATTATTCTGAGTTGTTATTCAATTCGGAATCCATCCCAAATCCATTAACCAAATCCACGATCTTTTCGGATCATTTTATCCGAGTCTGGGACCTCTTCGGGTCTGGTATCCCAAATCTAGGTCCTTGTTAGTTCTAAATCCAAAGCCGGGACCTCGTCGGGGCCTAAAATCCATATCTGGGACCTCACTGGATCTATATCCAAAGCCAAAATCCGAATCCGATAGCCGAGTTCTAATCCATCAACATCTAATAATCAATAACCAAAGCCATGACCTCTCCGGGTCGATATCCAAATCTAGGACTGCTCTGGGTCCACGCCTAAATTGTAAGCTGTTTATAGGTATTATCCAAATCCGTAACCTCTCTGGATTGTTGCCAAGCGTAACCCATGCTTAGCGACCTGCGTTAACCAATCCTTTAGTGTTCTTGGTTCAGTGTCCCAAAACGCTGAGTGATGCCATGGCTTAAGTCCAAAACCGAATCTTGGTCGCTCCGGACCCTTGCCGAGCATCGTCCATACCCGACGATCTGTTTTAGTAACTGATAGATAATACATGACCTAAATCCTAGATCGAATCCTAGTCTCTCCGGACCCTTGCCGAGCAAAATCCATACCCAACGACTTTTTAAGCCAAAACCCAGATAAAAAGGCAATCAAAATCCAATCCGAAATCCAAATTCAAACCAGAAAACAAGAAATCCATATCTAATGTCCCAATCAAAATCCAAATAAAAAATCAAGCATCCAAACCAAAAAACCTATAAACCTGGGAGCTCAAACTGAACTCCAAAACCAAAGCAGAAAAAGAAAGTGTCCAAGCCAAAAAAACAGATTCCAAAAACCAAAGCATCACTCATTCTATTTGGCATGAGCAACCATGGATTTTCCATTGATCTTTCTCTATTTGTCTATCATTATTTCAGAGCATGCCTAAGGCTTATCTCCATCCTCGTACACGAGTAAGTGATTTAGCTGTTTTCCTAGAGTTTGTTACTTATTCCAAGCCATCACGATTTGTTGATGACCAACCGACCACCATTCTTGGGCTTCCGCCATCATCATTCAAGGTAGGCGGTGGCTGCTCCTCTTCCACCGCCGCATTCCAAGTTTCGACATATTACCACAGCCGATCATTCCTTACATGCTCCTTGATTAAATCCTTTAGATGCCTACAGTTGTTAGTATCATGTCCTTCCAGATCATGAAAGAGATAGTGCTTTCTCAATGCCCTTTCGCATCCTGAGGGTTACCTCCTTGCCGGCTTTTGATAAGGAAGGCGATACCAAGTATCCAAGTATATCTGTTCCAATGTCTCATTTAGTCCTGTGTAAGTGGAGAATTTTGGTTCTTCCCAGCGCTTCCTCTTCCCTTTATCCTTGTCTTTACCCGAGCTTTCACCGGACGGTTCTCCATCCTTAGCCATGTTTACTTCCTTTGACTTCATATCCAAACATGCATCCTCTTGTCGAAGAAACCTCTCAGCTTCGTGAAGAATTCGCTGAGATCCATTGGTGGATCCCGTATCAATGATACTTTGAAATCCAAAATATCCCTAACTCCTTATACTGCCACCATCAGAACCATTGATGGATCTGGTCAATCCACCAAAGCAACTGCTGCATTAAACCGAATTAAAAAATTCCTGAGAGATTCATATGCCCTCTGCTTAACTAACATCAGTGCCATCACATTCTTCGACCCTTTTATGTGAAATCGAAACTACTTCAAGAAACTATCCACCACACCTATCCATTTTCCAATAGATCCAACTTCCAGCTGTCTAAACTACATAGCAGCTATATCGGTCAAGTACAAGGGGAAACACGGGGCCATAATCTCGTCCGATTCCCTTAGCACCTCCATATTCTTGTGTACCTCATCAAGTGGTAAGTGGGATCTGTCTTACTATTGTATACTTCCAAAATGGGCTACTTGAAATTGGGTGGATTCCTAGCCATCCCGATGTTACGTTTAAATGAACTTTTGTTTCTCCCTCCAAATCTCTGTTTGTTAGACCTCCATGAATGGTTCGCCTGATAACGTTAGCTAATCCAGTGTTACCTACCAAAGGTTTCCCCCATCCATATTTCCTAGCTACCCTCTAAGTTCTTGGGAGTATTTTGGTACATACTCCTCGCCACGCACTCCTGTACTCATGTTGGCGCCGGGCTGCGCAATATCATCGGTATCCCTCCATGGATCGGTCCGGCATTACCTGGTGATGTGCCCCCAATTCTAGGTTCATCCAGATTGATAGTTGCTTGCTAATTATGGGCTACCCCTGCTGAACCACTCCATCTACTTATCAGTTGAGTCCTTCTAATCCAGCTTCATGGATCTGAGCTTCTGTAGTTTCTGCTTGTCCAAATTGTCTGAAAAGTGTCTACATCATTTCCTCTTGCCTTTTCATCAATTGCTCCTGCATGGAATTCATCATGACCTGCATCTCAACCCTGGTGATGTAGACTGAGGCTTGATTAGCTCCAGAGGAAGCGGCCTGACTTACCTCTTGCTGACTTCTTTCCGTCTGTTGTCTCCTGGTTGATTGCTTTGTCGTAGTCTCTAGAATCCAAGTTTCTAAGCCTTTAAATCCAAAATTCTAGCTTTCCAAACCCCAAGTGCTAGCATTCTCAGTGAAAGCACCAAAATATTAGCGCTAAAATTGGTCACTAACACCAAAATCCAAATGAAAGCACCATATCACAGTCATAGATAGAATGTATGTAGAGAGTATGAATGTGAAGAAAGTGAAAATTAAAAAGAAATCAGTAATAACATAGGATTTATAGTGGTTCAACTAACTCTGGCCTATGTCCACTCCATAAATTTTCTTTCTATTGATATCAGAATCAGTTACAATTATAACTCGGAGTTTTTAAAACAACAATGGCAGAGTAACCTTAGTGGAGAAGAGGAAGGGGAACAGAATTAGTTCCCCTTTTCTAAAGCCCCACATGATGTGTTTATAGACAAAGATAGGCTAGGTCCCTTGTGCAGGCTAATAACCATGGTAGCTTGGCCCATAAGTGTTAATTCAAACTGATCGGCCTAGGTAAGCCGATCCACAACCACTGACCCACATATGCCGACCCTGAATCCCCCAGATGCTGACTTAGAGTAGACCTCATTCGTGCTTAAAGAAACTTGACCAATTTTATGCTATCTCGACCGACCCACTACGGTCGAATCGCCCCACTACAGTCGACCCGCTTAGGGCCGACCCACACATTCTAATTTCCTTGAGGCTGAACCCATCCATACTGAGCCACTTCATCTCATCTTCCCTGACCAACCTTATGTGACCAATCCACTAAGTCTAACCCAACTTTTTCGAATCACCTCAACCTAGCTATCTTGGCCGATCCACACATAGGCGACCTATATATACTGACCCATATGTACCGATCCACATATACCGACCCACTTTGGCCTATCTCCCTTGATCGAACAACTCATGACGACCCACCAAGGCCAACCCATCAATGACCTTCCATAGAAGCTATCCTACTCCAACCACACCACCATCTTATACCGACCCACACATACATGTCGAATAAATACATTATGCCAAGTCACATATGTATATCGTCCCTAGAATAGAATACTGAACCAAAGACGTTCTCTCATCATAGCTAACCTAGCCTAGTTCCTTCCATGTCAATCCGATTCAAGACGCTAACCCGAGTATAATTCCATGCCGAACCGGAGCCACTTCAACCAAATCACCTCCTAACCAGACTGAACCACCTATTGCCGATCCAATCAAATTACGCCTACCTCGAACGATCGACCCACATGGCCAAACTCCAATGATCGAGCGCTCATGACCGTCCCAAGTTATGCTGAACCCTAACTTCGTAATCATATTTATTATCCATGATTGATCGTCTATCCATCCAGTTGAACCAAATCCATCGTATTCCAGCATTGATAATCGAGCAATCAATTTAGTTAAATCCGCCTGTCTACGGCCTTGCCAAAAGGCGGGTTAACAAGGTTCCTTATTCATTTTATATTACTTAAAGGTGATCGACTAAGAAATCCCTTAAATTTAAAATGTTCCTTAAAAGACTGTCGCTTTTAAAAAAATCGGTCTTTAGAAATAAAGTACTTTAAAATTTAACTTTTATTTAATAATTAAATAACATTTGAATTCATCATTTAAAAATAATTAATTAATAAACCTTAGTTAAATATTAACTTGATTATTAATTACTTAATGATTAAACCCTTTGATGAGTATATAATTAATTAAAAATGTAACAACCTGTCTTTTTAACTATTGGAAGTCGACGCCGAACACTACCACTGTGTTCAAATGTCGCGTATTCCAACCAAAAATGGAAGATTGTTAGGGTAAATAAAAAAGTAAAGAATAGGGAACAGAGAAAATAAGAATCTCATAGCGAAATCGACAACATATAATATAACAAGGACAGTAGAACAATCACTCTAAAAATACAGAGTATATCAGAGTTAAAAACAAACTTTATCAGCTAGACGGTTATAAAATCCTGACTTTACAATTACTGATATGGATACTATATAATACAGCGGAAAATAAGCACTATGATAGGTGAATTTCCAGCTCCTCTCTAAGATCTCTATAACACTAAGGATAACCTGAGGAAATATTTGTTATGACCCGGGCATTATAATAAAATAACACCCGGGCCAATCTAGAAAATACCAGCGTGAGATATAACAAGATAACTAGGGTCAATCTGGAAAATATATTAAAGTTCTATGAGACCATGCCGCTAATGCAGAACAGATTTTTACCTCACAAGAATAACATCCATAGAGGCAAAAGTAGAGATAAACAAAAGGAAACAAATCCGAACATAGATGAGCATTAAATAGTATTAAAAACAATCTTGAAAGAATGAAAATAATCGAAGCAAAATTTGAACTGGACAGAATGGATAAACCAAGATAACTGGACAAACTTGATAGATTGGGCAAAATAAGATAACAGTCCAAACTTAATTGGACAAGTCAATACTTAAAAACAAAGAAGAGTGGTTGACTCTTCTCACTGCAATTTAAACATAAATAGATTCAAATAGGGAAAGGAAAATTTCCAACAAATGACAGGGAAGGTGAACCACCCTTGAAGTATGCCCCCAGCAATATACTTCTGAGAAGCTCATATACTCCATGACACTTCTCAAAAATGTACCCGCTGGAACCCGCCTAACCTTAGTACGAATCCGAATATTTCACATCTAAATCTTAATTGTTTTAAGGCGACAGTACACAAAAATTTAGATAAGATGTTAAAATAACCTAATAGTGTGAACCCAAGCCTTGGTGCAGGGGATATAATTCGCTATTGAGTTCCAAGCGCTTAGTAGATGCCTTTCATAGGCACTGGTGTCTAGCTCATAGTAGGCACATTAGTATAGGGCCGACCAAAGAGTAGAATTAGGACTTCAGCCTAATTAAAGTATGATTGGGAATTCAACCTAATCATAGAGGTTATCTATAACAAGTGCAAACAATCGAAGTTATCCAATCGAATTAATCTAATTCTTAAATCATATTTATTTCCAGCTTTACCTTTCCTACTATTTATTTATTTCCTTTTATACTAGAACTGTGCAAAGTCTATCATCTTTTCCTTGCTTAAGAATACTGTAATTACTATCATTCACCAGACTTTTAGTCTGACCCACTCCTCTATTTTCCCCTTTTCTCCCATAGGCCAGCAAGGGTGAGGATGGTACATTACAGACACTTGGAGACTTCAATGGTGGAGATTTTCTCATGTATTCTTTTCTCCATTTTCAGATTTAGCTTATTTGATGTACCGGTACTTTTTGAGGGATAGTTTTGTACTCTGATTTTTATGAGACCGAGGTTATGATTTTCATAAGACATGTATTGGCATTTTGAGACATCTTATGTATTTGGTTTTATAACTCTATCTTATGAAGTTTGATTTTTGGTAAATTACCGTTTTAATTGTTTTCGTTGTTTTTATCTATTTTTTCTTGTTAATCTTAGTCTTTGTAAGTTTTACCTATACCTACAACGCATCACATATTTTGATGTGTCCTTCTGGGTATACTAAGGGGTGCGGGGTGTCGCATTTGGTATCAGACCCTAAGGTTACAGGATTCCCAGAAATTTATTTTAAAAGTAAAGTATTTTTCAAAATAACTTGTTTTAAAAGTATTTTTCAAAAAGGAACTCTTAGAAATAGTGTTCAAGTATAAAACAATTTTTATAAAAATCCCCTCAAAGTCCAATACAATCTCCCTTCAACTCTTTCCTAAATTATTTTTTTCTTTGCATAGAATGGTGGATTCCCCTAATTTCACAAGGGCATTCCAGTCTCAAGATGGTTTCGTAGGTATCTACAAGCCACAACTCCAAAGGTGCAAGGGCAAGCGTCCAATCCAGCACTAGCGAGTGGGAATCCCATTAACCTACCTGTAGTAGTTAATTTCTCCAAGCTTTATAAGGATTTTGTGAATTAGGGTGGAATAACTTTTTCTGGTACAGATACTTTTGTGGAGGCACGGGCTTGGCTAAGAAACATGGAGAGGGTATTCGGGCTATTGGAATTGGATGATCAGTAGTGTGTTCAACTAGCATCTTGGCAGCTGAAATAGGAGGATTCTTATTGGTGGGAGGTTATTGAGTTGGAAGGAAGAGAAGTTAGTTGGAATGGATTTGGGGATAGATTTGATAGGAAGTTTTTATCCCAAACAGAAGAAAGTGTCCAATTGGAACGATTTACTAACTTGAAGCAAGGGAGTTTGTCCTGTAAAGGAGTGCATCAATCAATTTAATGAATTGTCGCAGTTTAGGATGTAGTTAATTAATGCACCGCATAAGAAGGTTATAAAGTTCATGAAAGGATTATATCTGCTCCTTCAATGGTTATTGTTAACTCACGTGCCGATGGTAGCTAATTATGAGTCTTTGGTGGAGATGGCGCCTATGTCTGATGCATCTAAGGAGGGGGAGTCTAAGGAAGTTGTTAAGTCGGAAGGTCCTAAGAAGAAATGGTGGAAGAACAACAAAGAGAAGAAGAAGGGAGGAGGCCCTCAGAAACAAATCAAGAAAGAAGTGAAGTGCTATAGTTGTGGGATTGTTGGATATATCTCCAACGATTGCAAAAATGAGAAGATGAAGGTAAAATGCTATACTTGCGGACAGCCTGGTCATATGAGTAGGAATAGTCCCCAGAGAACTGGACAAGGAGCGAGTACACCGGTAGCGTAGATTTAGGCATTAGATGTAGCACCATCCAACAATGTTCCAAAGAGAGGTAGGAAAGTCGCCGTGGAAGGTTTGATTTCTATTTCTGATTTTCTCATTCAGACTCTTTTCGATTCTGGAGCATCACACTCTTTCATCTCTAATTCTTTTATAGGTTGTTTGCACTTAGATAGCTCTTTAATAGTAGACCCTATTGTTATTTCAAACCCCATAGGATGATCAACAAACTTGTTTATGATTTGCAGGGGTTTGAAATTTTTTATCCTAGGCATAGAATTTGATTGTGATGCCTATGTATTGGGATTCTCGAGATATGGGATGATTTTGAGGATGGATTGGATATTCACATTTGGAGCTATATTACACTGCAAGAGGAGAGTCGTTAGTGAAACGACCCTGACTCGGCCTTCGAAAATCGGCACCGAATACGACACTCATATTCAAATGCCGCAGATCCAAACGTCGAATCTGATTCGTCGGAGCTTATAACACATAAAGTATAACAACACAGCGGAAGAAAAATGAATATCATATACAATTCCAAATGAATATGATATCCAATGATATCAATATCAGAGATACAATGAATATCAGAAAAACAATATACAACATCGGAAAGCAGATAGCCAAGAGATAAATCCAATTCCAATGCTCCAAGGCTAAAACTCCAAACCACAAGCTCGAACCACCATCATGTTGCACATAGATAAGCAAGTCTTGTCCGTGAATCCAAAGACTTCAATATCCAAGATCACCAAAGAATACCAAAGAGGAAGCTGAGAGCTACTGAATCGATATCTATATCTACTATCTGAAAAACCCAACTCTACACTGCCCGTGTGGAAAATTATGGGCACCCAGAGTTTAGGAAGGAAACAATAAACTCCGGGTCAGTCATGGGACTGGTATGAGCAAAAAAAACCAGTTTTAATCTTTAAAACAAACAAAAGAAATTTTAAGTTGAAAACCGCGACGCTTTTTGAAAAATGAAACTACCATAAGGCCTCCCGCCACACACACAATGCAAACTCAGACTTGGAGGAGATTTCTCTTTATGATAGTCAAATATGCTTGATACACGAAAACCATTTGATATTATTATTAGTGCATAGTGGAAAACATTTTGAAAGTATAATATTAATCTTAGCCAGCATATGTACCATTATAGTATGCCTACTATAGCTACCATGTTAAATGGCAGGTTCTACAACTAAAACCGTACAAGGCGCGTATTGGTAATTGGATTTCCAACAAATGGTCAGGCCAAGGAACTTCCCATTGCCACATGGGTACGCCTCTGGAGGGACGCCCCGAGAACCTAACTGGATCTCTGCCAACAATAGGCTGGGTTACCTCTGTAACTAGGTAACTGCTGACACGAGTGTGCCATCCCCCGGTCGTAACCAACCTTTATCTCGGGATTCACCAACAACCACAAAGTAATAAATTTGCAGCTACCACATAGGTTAAGTATCTGGGCTCCATACCATGATACCACCTCTATCCAGAAGGAAATAAACATACCCTTAGGGGGTGCTACCCCTAAATAACCTTGCCGCATTCTTCCAGTTTCGACCATTCTGGGGTGTAAGGTCCAACGAAGTCTCATCCATAAAGCTACACTTTTCACAAAAGCCATGCTTTGATCAACAAATGATCAGCAGCACTTCGTATGCCACATTACCAAATTGGGAACGTATCACTAGTAACCATCAACTACATAACCTCTGAGCTCGTACGTCTCAGAGAAGGGTGTTAAGCTAAGAAAATAAACCTCCGCCACCAAACAGAAATGTATTTGATAGAAACCGGTTTTACATCTCAAAGTGTAATGTCAGACACACATCCACACAAGTCCGTTCCGGGTTCTAACAAAACCGAAGGCACTTTCGAAGTAGTCCTTGCAAATCTGATAATTCCTAATCACGTCCGGACTTCCCATCACAATGGGTGCTCGAATCTCTGTACCAGGGATCCGCCGATGCAGAGACATTCGACAAGAAACCCTTTCGTATTTGAAAGTATCCGGTCTTCACCATCGGTCTTCAATTGCTATCCATAACGTCGCATCACTATTCGGAATGGGTTACATGACACAAAGGTCCTCTCCCGGCTGAACCAAATAACGAGCGCAATATTAAAAATCATATGGATACTGGGGGTCTCAGTTAAATCACAGCTTAAAGCTCAAAACCTTTCATTCAAATGGTTAAAACAAATTATCATTTCCAATCTTTTGAACAAAAAGATTCATTTCAACAAGCTTTAAGGGTTTAAACAATTTCCACACTTTTAATCTTTTAAATGAAATATTTAATTCACAAGTTCACCCCGTTCACAAAGATCCATTCATGGATTTCAAAACAATTTCCATTTCAATTGGATTAACTCGTTAAATCTTTAAATCAAGATTTAACTTTAGCTTTCAAAATTCGTTTCCAAAGATTCATTCATAGCCTTTCAAAACATTTCAATTTCATTTCAAACTTGAACCTTTCAACATAATTTGGAAATCCTTTCTTTAAATGAAAACTATTATTATTTGAAAACAAATAGGTTTCGTTTTTAGGAAAAACTGATTACAATTACATCAGTTAAAACCATTTAACTATAAAACTTGGATTTAAATTTAAGTTTCCCAAATCATACTTTTAAATGGTGA
Organism: Allium cepa; assembly: GCA_030765085.1. Lineage (NCBI taxonomy): Eukaryota > Viridiplantae > Streptophyta > Magnoliopsida > Asparagales > Amaryllidaceae > Allium > Allium cepa. The sequence continues at coordinate 695,517,749 of CM060934.1, forward strand.
AAAACCCATATAAACATCTTTATAACTTGTAAAATCTTCTAGATCAAAATTTCCAAATTATTGAATTCAATTTCAAATAAAGAATTCAAATGTAAATCAATTATTTAAAATTCAAGTTTTATTAAGTTATTTAAAATAACTTTTATTTTTTGAAAACTATTTCAAAAACTTTCGATTCAAATTCCAAAACTATTTTGGATTCAAGAATTCAATCTCTAAAATTGGTAAAAATCTGTGACTTAACCGATTTCCTCATGAAATCCATATTTCTGTGTGTAGGGTGTAGTCCAGGGGTTTTACACACAATAGTGCAACATCTTTCAATCATCACAGATTCAAATACAGAAATATGGTTGATAAGCGGTATAAGCTATAACGCTTATCTCTCATACACAGATATATATATATATAAATATATATCAAAAATAATTAATTACATTCATCCCAGATAAATAAATTACAGATAATGACACAAATCAGGATATATTATAAAGCATTACATATCAGGGATATCAAACAATTCAACACCCAATGTAATCCAAACGTCCATAAGTAGGATTAATTAAATTATCTGATTTATTTAAATCAGATAAATTTCTATGAATAGATTTGCTAGTCATGGTAAATTAATAATCAATTAATTACAAAACATTCAATAAACTATCCTTTAATTGATCATTAATTAACTCATAATGAATAATTTATCCTTAATTAACTAGTTTTAATTAATTACAATGAGCAATTAATTTCCTAATTTCTTCCCTGAGGTAATTACACTTACACAATTTCATAAATGATTATCATTGATTAATTAACCTAATTAATTGTTAAAATTAATCACGTTGATTAATTTATTAAATAATCTTAGTTAATGACCTTCATTAACTATTAACAATTCTTTAATTACTTTGCTAAAGAAATTTACTTATATTAATCATTATTGATTATCAATGGATTAACCATTAAGCACTCATTAATTAATCTTAATTTTTGAATTAATTAACTGTCAACTGTAACTTAATGAATTCTTAATTACAATTTAATTATTCCTTAATTAAATTAACTTAACTTTAATTAATAAATTTAAACTTAAAATTACAAAGGTAATTAACACAAAACATTAATTATTTCATTCTCATTTACTTAATAATTAATGTATATATATCATTATTACTTAAGGTAGACTCATTTTTATTAATAATTTAATTATCACTTATAAATATGTTTGGAAACAGTCATTTCCAAATTTACATTTAAAACTTTGATTTAAAAATCCAAATTTCCTTTTAAAACTTAAAGATTCAAAGTCCCATTTGAATCTAACTTAACTTGATTTAAACTTTATTTAAAATGCAGTTCAAATTTTTAAAAACCCTGACAGGTTTTAAGAAAGCCTGTAACAGATCTAAGTACACCCGAGGCCAACTTAAGCTACTTCGAGTTAAAACCCTTGCTGCTTCGGGCAACACACGCAACTGCTCGAGAAAAACTCGAGTACTCCCATCTACTAAATCCAATAAAATTATCATCACCAGAAATGTGCACGTGCATCTGCCATTCACCCATCTCCGATCTATCATGATGGCCTGAACTAGTCATCGAACACCATCACCTCCCATTACGGTCATCAGATTGTAAAAACACACTCACGATCAAATTCGAACCCTACGACCAAACCTGAAACAGGTAAGAGGAAATACCACCAAGCCTGTCAACGCACCATTCTCGACGCCTCAACCATTGGAGGTGCTGAAATTCCAGTCACGACCTCGTCAATTCACCCGCTTCCATCCCCCAAAAGCACGCGACACTCGATCAATCACAGGCGAGAACGAAGCGAACTACCCGATCTTGCTAAAACTAGGTTAAAAAATTTCAAAACCTCACCGCCGCTTCCACATCGAACTGGAGCCCTTCCCCTCATTTTTCTCCGACACACAGTACTCCCCTCTACCTTCACACGAAACCCCGAGGTCCCTCAATAACGAGATCATACCAATTCATCAAAACAAAGAAGTTCGAACAAACTAAAACTGCTCTTGAATTTAGATCTAAAAATTATAAATCTTGCTTCAAAAATCATATTAAAGTATAATAATCCCATTTATACACCTGAATTCATTAATTATGAAGTTCGAATTTCTTGCTTATCTGCAGTTAGCTGTGTTTTCATGCTTTCCAGAGAAAGTTAAACATTGTTTTAACTTATATAAATTTTTAATCTCAAGTTTATACTATAACAACCAGTTTTCATTTTGATTCTAAGTCCAAACTATAAGTAGATTGAGAGAAAAAGAATTTTTAATCAAAAAAATGTTTGTTTATGAACTTAAAACAGAGACATATTCAAATGTCAGTCTACACACAAACTCCATCACAAAGAATCCACATATATATATAGATGCAAACTTACGCATTTACAGACATATAGGTGCAACAGATTTTTATACTTTTCGATTCAAATTGTTTTAAAGTAGTGTTACTCACAGCGGTTTGTGGTTGAACAGAGCTTTTTCATGTAGAAACAAACTTGAATTCTTGCTAGCAGAAGCCTCTTTGATCTCTGGTTGCATGGATTTGTTTGATGTTTTTAATGGAATGTTGTTTCAATTTTCTACTTGTTGAGATGATCTTTTCTCTTGTTTGCTTTTCTTTGTTCAGGTTTCGAATTCAAACAGATTTTGTTTTTCTTTTGATTGTTGTTGAGTTGTTTTATTGTTTTTCAGATTTGAATCAAGTTGAAGTTTCTTGTGAATCAGGTATTCAATGGTTTCTTTGATCTGGTTTGTGGTTTCTTGTTTCCAGTTTGAAGCTTTGTTTCTGGTTTTCAAAAAAAAAATTTGAAAGAAAATGGGTCTGATATCTTACTAACTTTTATTATGTATTTCTACTTCGAATTAAAAGAAAATTTTAACTTGCCACTTGTTATTGCAAGTGATCTCAAGCTTACATTTGTCTAAAATAAAGAAATTTATGTTTAAGTACCTAATTTTAATTAATTTATAAATTATTTAATCTTTATATTTACATATGTATGTTTTCTTATTTTATTTTTCAAAAGACAATTTCAATTACTTATACCTATATATATCAAAATGCATATTCACAAAAAAAAATAGAAAACAAGATTTCATTAGTTTTAAATATAAAATTTTCTTTAAGTCCAATTAAATTTCAATATATTAACATTTGAATTTCAAATTCACATTTTCAAATTGTAATCTATTTACAAAATATTCACTTTTAAACTTCAAATAAAAATATTTATTTAATATAATTTGGAAAAAAAATCTTTATTAATTGAGTATATATTGTTTTCAAACCCAATATATTTATAAGATTTTTAATTTTGAATTTTAATTCCAAGATTTAATTTAAACTAAATTTTTAAATATAAATAAATAACAGAACATATCTTTAAATCTTTAAACTTTCAAATTATATTTATAATCCAAAAAATTTATTTATTCTAAAAATTTTCTAATTATTTAAAAATTAAATTCACAACTTAATTTCAAAAATTAAATTAGTTATCAAATTATTTTAACTAAAATTTCAAGGATGTTACAGATTTCCCACTTAAGAAAATTTCGTCCTCAAAATTTGCCGGGGAGACAACAAAGATAAATGAAGAATGTTTCATCAAATCAAACTGAATATCTATTCTGCATTTGGCTTACCAAATCAGAATATTAACAATATGAGTATAAACTCATACAATACTACACAGGATCCTCGGGTCATCAAATCTACGAAATATGCAGTGGCATTGGTTAGTTCAAAGGAATAACTAACAATTCGTAGAATATATCCAGACCCAAAGATAGACAGATATATGGATACAATTTCAAAAAAAAGTTAGTTTAAACAAACCAAAATATACCTATCAACCATGGCAACCAAAGCAAACAATTCATCCAAACAAACAATTCTGACCCATCTGGAGTTTGTATCCCATGCAAATATATCAAAGCTTCTTCTTGGAGCTGCCAGGAACCATCAAAGAATTGAAAAGACGAATCAAAGGAGATTGATAGAGAAAAGATTGTTTTCCGCTATTGCAGGGTATTGACCATTTGTAGTCGTACTCCCCTGTCCCCTATCTCGTCCTTTTCTCGCACTCATACTCACTATCAGTGGATAGTAAGAGAATTTACTGAGGCATTCGAACGGATACCTCAGGGATATACTCATTCTAGGGTATACTTCACCCTATCTCTAATGAGTCACTTAATGTGTTATACTCCTAGCGCAAGTTTTAACCTCAGCTCTGATACTAAATGAAACGACCCTGACTCGGCCTTCGAAAATCGGCACCGAATATGACGCTCATATTCAAATGCTGCAGATCCAAACGTCGAATCTGGGTCGCCGGAACTTATAACACCTCAAGTATAACAACACAGCAGAAGAAAAATGAATATCATATGCAATTCCAAATGAATACAATATCCAATGATAACAATGATATCAATATCAGAGAAACAATGAACATTAGAAAAACAATATACAACAGCGGGAAACAGATAGCCAAGAGATAACTTCAATTCCAATGTTCCATGGCTAAAACTCCAAACCACAAGCTCGAACCACCATCATGTTGCTTGTAGATAAGCAAGTCATGTCCGTGAATCCAAAGACTTCAATATCCAAGATCACCAAAGAATACCAAAGAGGAAGCTGAGAGCTACCGAATCGATATCTATATCTACTATCTGAAAAACCCAACTCTACACTGCCCGTGTGGAAAATTATGGGCACCCAGAGTTTAGGAAGGGAACAATAAACTCCGAGTCAGTCATGGGACTGGTATGAGCAAACAAAAACAATTTTAAACTCTAAAACAAACAAAAGAAATTTTAAGTTGAAAACCGTAATGCTTTTTGGAAAATGAAACTACCATAAGGCCTCTCGCCACACACACAATGCAAACGCAGACTTGGAGGAGATTTCTTCTTATTGTAGTCAAATATGCTTGATACACGAAAACCATTTGATATTATTATTAGTGCATAGTGGAAAACATTTTGAATGTATAATATTAATCTTAGCCAGCATACGTACCATTATAGTATGCCTACTATAGCTACCATGTTAAATGGCAGGTTCTACAACTAAAACCTTACAAGGTGCATATTGTTAATTGGATTTCCAACAAATGGTCAGGCCAAGGAACTTCCCATAGCCACATGGGAACGCCTCTAGAGGGACGCCCCGAGAACCTAATCGGATCTCTGCCAACACAAGGCCGGGTTACCTCTGTAACTAGGTAACTACTGACACGAGTATGCCATCCCCCGGTTTTAACCGACCTTTATCCCGGGATTCACCAACAACAACAAAGTAATAAATTTGCAGCTACCACATAGGTTAAGTATCCGGGCTCCATACCATGATACCACCTCTATCCAAAAGGAAATGAACATACCCTCAGGGGTCGCTACCCTCAAATAACCTTGCCGCATTCTTCCTGCTTCGACCATTCTGGGGTGTGAGGTCCGACGAAGTCTCGTCCACAAAGCTACGCTTTTCACAAAAGCCATGCTTTGATCAATAAATGATCAGCAACACTTCATATTCCACATTACCAAATTGGAAATGTATCACTAGTAACCATCAACAACATAACCTCTGAGCTCGTACGTCTCAGAGAAGGGTGTTAAGCTAAGAGAATAAACCTCCGCCAACAAACAGAAATGTATTTGATAGAAACCGATTTTACATCTCAAAGTGTAACGTCAGACACACATCCATACAAGTCCGTTCCGGGTTCTAACAAAACCGAAGGCACTTCCGAAGTAGGCCTTGCAAATTCGGATAATTCCTAATCACGTCTGGACTTCCCATAACAATGGATGCTCGAATCTCTATACCGGGGATCAGCCGATGCAGAGACATTTGACAAGAAACCCTTTCGTTTTCGAAAGTATCCGGTCTTCACCACCAGTCTTCAATTGCTATCCATAACGTCGTATCACTATTCGGAATGGGTTATATGACACAAAGGTCCTCTCCCATCTAAACTGAATAACTAGCGCAATATTAAAAATCATACGGATACTAGGGTCTCAGTTAAATCACAGCTTAAAGCTCAAAACCTTTCATTCAAATGGTCAAAACAAATTACCATTTCCAATCTTTTAAACAAAAAGATTCATTTCAACAACCTTCAATGGTTTAAACAATTTCCACACTTATAATCTTTTAAATGAAAGATTTAATTCACAAAGTTCACCCCATTCACAAAGATCCATTCATGGATTTCAAAACAATTTCCATTTCAATTGGATTAACTCGTTAAATCTTTAAATCAAGATTTAATTTATAGCTTTCAAACTTCGTTTCCAAAGATTCATTCATAGCTTTTCAAAACATTTCAATTCATTTCAAACTTGAAACCTTTCAACATAATTTGGAAATCCTTTCTTTAAATGAAAACTATTTTTATTTGAAAACAAATAGGTTTCGTTTTTGGGAAAAACTGATTAAAATTACATCTGTTCAAACCATTCAAGTATAAAACTTGGATTTAAATTTAAATTTCTCAAACCATACTTTTAAATGGTGAAAAACCCATATAAACATCTTTATAACTTGTAAAATCTTTTAGATCAAAATTTTCAAATTATTAAATTCAATTTCAAATATTGAATTCAAATTTAAATCAATTATTTAAATTTCAAGTTTTATTAAGTTATTTAAAATAACATTTATTTTTTGAAAACTTTTTCAAAAGCTTTCCATTCAAATTCCAAAACTATTTTGGATTCGAGAATTCAATCTTTAAAATTGGTAAAAATCTATGACCTAACCGATTTCCTCGTGAAATCCATATTTGTGTGTGTTGGGTGTAGTCTAGGGGTTTTACACACAATAGTGCAACATCGTTCAATCATCACAGATTCAAATATAGAAATATGGTTGATAAGCGGTATAAGCTATAATGCTTATCTCTTATACAGATATATATATATATATATATATATATATATATATATATCACAAATAATTAATTACATTCATCCCAGATAAATAAATTACAGATCACGACACAAATCAGGATATATTATAAAGCATTACATATCAGGGATATTAAACAGTTTAACACACAATATAATCCAAACGTCCATAAGTAGGATTAATTAAATTATCTGATTTATTTAAATCAGATAAATTTCTATGAATAAATTTGCTAGTCATGGTAAATTAATAATCAATTAATTACAAAACATTTAATAAATTATCCTTTAATTAATCATTAATTAACTCATAATGAATAATTTATCCTTAATTAATTAGTTTTAATTAATTACAATAAGCAATTAATTTCCTAATTTCTTCCCTGAGGTAATTACACTTACACAATTTCATAAATGATTATCATTGATTAATCAATCTAATTAATTGCTAAAATTAATCACATTGATTAATTGATTAAATAATCTTAGTTAATGACCTTCATTAACCTATTAACAATTCTTTAATTACTTTGCTAGAGAAATTTACTTATATTAATCATTATTGATTATCAATTGATTAACCCTTAAGAACTCATTAATTAATCTAAATTTTTGAATTAATTAAGTGTCAATTGTAACTTAATGAATTCTTAATTGCAGTTTAATTATTCCTTAATTAAATTAACTTAACTTTAATTAATAAGTTTAAACTTAAAATTACAAAGGTAATTAACACAAAACATTAATTATTCCATTCTCATTTACTTAATAATTAATGTATATAAATCATTATTACTTAAGGTGGACTCATTTTTATTAACAATTTAATTATCACTTATAAATATGTTTGGAAACAATCATTTCCAAATTTACATTTAAAACTTTGATTTAAAAATCCAAATTTCCTTTTGAAACTTAAAGATTTAATGTCCCATTTGAATCTAACTTAACTTGATTTAAACTTTTTTTAAAAATGCAGTTCAAATTTTTAAAAACAGTTTTAAAATTAAACTTACAGGTTTTAAGAAAGCCTGTAATAGATCTAAGTTTACCTGAGGCCAACTTAAGCTACTTCGAGTCAAAACCCTTGCTGCTTCGGGCAACACACACAACTGCTCGAGAAAAACTCGAGTACTCCCATCTACTAAATCAAACAAAATTAGCATCACCAGAAATGTGCACAATGCTCATGCACCGGCCATCCACCCATCTCCGATCTATCATGATGACCTGAACTAGTCATCGATCACCATCACCTCCCATTACGATCATCAGATCGTAACAACACACTCGCGATCAAATTCAAACCCCACGACCAAACCTGGAACAGGTAATAGGAAATACCACCAAGCCAGTCAACGCACCATTCTCGACGCCTCAACCACCGGAGGTGCTGAAATTTCTGTCACAACCTCGTCAACTCACCCGCTTCCATCCCCCAAAAGCATGCGACACTCGATCAATCACAGGCAGAGAACGAATCGAACTACCCGATCTTGCTAAAACTAGGTTAAAAAATTTCAAAACCTCGCCGCCGCTTCCACGTCGAACTGGTGCCCTTCCCCCATTTTTCTCCGGCATACAGTACTCCCCTCTACCTTCACACGAAACCCCGAGGTCCCTCTATGACGAGATCATACTAATTCATCAAAACAAAGAAGTTCGAACAAACTGCTCTTGAATTTTTGATCTAAAAATTATAAATCTTGCTTTAAAAATTATATTAAAGTATACTAATCCCATTTATACACCGGAATTCATGAATTATGAAGTTTTAATTTCTTGCTTACTTGCATTTAGCTGTGTTGTCTTGCTTTTCAGAGAAAGTTAAACATTATTTTAACTTTAATAAATTTTTAATCTCAAGTTTATACTATAACAACCAGTTTTCATTTTGATTCTAAGTCCACACTATAAGTAGATTGAGAGAAAAATAATTTTTAATCAAAAAATATGTTTGTTTATGGACTTAAAACAGAGACATATTCAAATATCAATCTGCACACAAACTCCATCACAAAGAATCCACATATAGATATAGATGCAAACTAACGTATTTACAGACATATAGGTGCAAAAGATTTTTATACTTTTCAATTCAAATTGTTTTAAAGTAGTGTTACTCACAGTGGTTTGAGGCTGAATAGAGCTTTTGTATATAGAAACAAGCTTGAATTCTTGCTAGCTGAAGCCTCTTTGGTCTCTGGTTGCATGGATTTGTTTGGAATTTTTAATGGAATGTTGTTTGAATTTTCTGCTTGTTGAGATGATCTTTTCTCTTGTTTGCTTTTCTTTGTTCCGGTTTCGAATTCAAACAGATTTTGTTTTTCTTTTGATTGTTTTTGAGTTGTTTTACTGTTTTTCAGGTTTGAATCAAGTTGAAGTTTCTTGTGAATCAGGTTTTCAACGCTTTCTTTGATCTGGTTTGTGGTTTCTTGTTTCCAGTTTGAAGCTTTGTTTCTGGTTTTCAAAAAAAAATTTGAAATAAAATGGGTCTGATCTCTTACTAACTTTTATTATGTATTTCTACTTTGAATTAAAAGAAAATTTTAACTTGCCACTTATTATTACAAGTGATCTCAAGCTTACATTTGTCTAAAACAAAGAAATTTATGTTTAAGTCCCTAATTTTAATTAATTTACAAATTATTTAATCTTTATATTTACATATGTATGTTTTCTTATTTTATTTTTCAAAAGATAATTTCAATTACTTATACTTATATATATCAAAATTCATATTAACAAAAAAATTAGAAAACATGATTTCATTAGTTTCTAATATAAAATTTTCTTTAAGTCCAATTAAATTTCAATATATTAACATTTGAATTTCAAATTCACATTTTCAAATTGTAATTTATTTACAAAATATTCACTTTTGAACTTCAAATAAAAATATTTATTTAATATAATTTGGAAAACAAATCTTTATTAATTGAAAATATATTGTTTTCAAACCCAATATATTTATAAGATTTTGAATTTTGAATTTTAATTCCAAGATTTAATTTACACTAAATTTACAAATATAAATAAATAACAGAACATATCGTTTAGAAATCTTTAAACTTTCAAATTCTATTTATAATCCAAAAAATTTATTTATTCTAAAAATTTTCTAATTATTTCATAATTAAATTCACAACTTAATTTCAAAAATTAAATTAATTATCAAATTATTTTAACTAAAATTTCAGGGATGTTACAGTTAGACTAAAGACATGTAGTGGTAGGACTCTTGAGGTTTCTTGCAGCCCGCAAGTATGTTGAGTTTCCTTTTTTCCCTCGATCATCATTAGCAGAGATAGATAAAGTTCCTATCGTCAGAGATTTTCCGAACGCCTTTAAGGAGATTAGGGGACTAACCCTCAAGAGAGGGATTAACTTCATGATTTATTTGACTGGTAATGCTAAGCTAGTAGCATTACCCGTAAGGAACATGACACCTATGGAGAGGAAGGAATTGAGCAGGCAGACCATGAGCTTTTGAAGAAAGGTTTCATAAGAAGGAGCATATTAGAGTGGGGAGCACCAGTCGTCTTTGCTATTAAGGTGGATGGTTCTTTTCGACTTTGCGTAGACTACAAAGAGTTAAATAAAGTCACGAAGAACTATTAACCACTTCATAGGATAGATGATCTTTTTGACCAGTGAGTTGGATCTTTAGTATTCTCTCTACTTGATTTAGCCATTGGATTCCATCAGCTTAGGGTCGCTGATGACAACGTTGATAAGACCGCATTTAGGACGCCTGATGGATTCTTTGGGTGGTTGATTATGCCTTTTGGGATAACCAATGCCCAACCTATTTTATGGTTTTGATGAGCCGTGTTTTTGTGTTTTTAGAAATGTCCTAAATATGTCCATGGTGGTATCTGTGGATGACATTTTGGTGTTTCCCAAGAGTATCGAGGAGCATGCTATTCATTTAGAGGAGGTTCTTTACACACTTCGTAATCATCGGTTGAGGGAAAAGTTTTCAAGTGTCACTTTTGGCTAGAGGAGGTACGTTTCTTGGGGTATGTAGTCTCGAAAGAGGGTTTGGCTGTTGACCTCACTAAGGCGATGGCAGTGCAAGATTGGGAGGCCTCCAAGAACATTACCAAAGTTAGAAGCTTCATAGGATTGGCTAGCTATTATAGAAAGTTCATCAGAGATTTGCCAAGATTTCAGCAGCAATTACTCGCCTAACTAAGAAGAACAAAGCATTTGAGTAGGATGTGGACTATGAGGATTCCTTCACGAAGCTTAATGGAGCTCTCACTAGTGCGCCAGTGTTAATTTTACCTGATGGAGCTAAGCCTTTTACATTATACACTGATGCATGTGGGACGGGTCTAGGAGTGGCGTTGATGCAAGAAGGGAGGGTAGTATGTTACGGGAGTAGGAAGTTGAGGATGCATGAGAAGAACTACCCTACCCATGATTTCGAGTTGGCTGCTATAGTTTTTGCGCTCAAGTGTTGGAGGCATAACTTGCTTGGAGAGAGGTTGGAGCTTTTCATCGACCATACGTCATCGAAGTACATATTCTCATAGAAGGATTTGAGCTTGAGGCAGTAGATGTGGATGGAGTTTTTGGTGTTGTACGACTTTGAGATAGCTTATACCCTTGGCAAGGGAAATGTGGTTGCGGATGCTTTGAGTAGAAATAAAGCAATCCTTAGTCCTTTTTTTCATACAGTGTAGGAGCCTAGAGTTTATTTCCACTTTTGATTTTAAGCCCTCTATAGACATTACCCTTAGAATGTTAGCAGCGCTTGAGGTAAGGCCTACCCTTATAGATCAGATTGGCTTGAGGTAGTGAGAGAATTCAGAGATTATGGATATTATGGAAAGGATTAGCCGAGGAGAGGTCTCTAGACATCTCCAACATTATTCCATTGATAGCAAAGGGTGGCTTAGGAGAGGTGGAAGGCTTTGTGTTCCCCACGTTAGTGATTTTTTGAGAGCGGTTCTATAGGAAGCACACCATTCTTATATGACTATTCATCCGGGTGGGATAAGATGTGTAGGGACATGAAGAGGATGTTTTATTGGAGTGGCATGAAGGAGGATGTAATGGAGTTTATTGCTAAGTGTCTTGTGTGCCAAAGGGTGAAAGCGGAGCAACAGAAGCCTGGTGGACTACTTCACCCATTGGATACCCGCATGGAAGTGGAAAAGCATTTCGATGGACTTTATAAATGGTTTATTCCGATCTAGGAAAGGGAATACTAGCATTTGGGTGATTGTAGATCGTTTGACCAAGAGCGCCCAATTCATTCCGGTTAAGAGTAAGAGGACGACATCTTATTTGGCATCCTTATATGTTCGCAAGATAATCCGATTTCATGGAGTTCCCTCTAGCATAGTGAGTGATAGAGACCCTATTTTTACTAGCGAGTTTTGGAGAAGCTTGTAAGAGGCTTTAGGGACACAGCTTAGATTGAATATGGCCTATCACCCTTAGACAGATGGCCAAACGGAGAGAGTTAATAGAGTGCTTGAGGTTTTGTTATGGATGTGAATTCTAGGCTTTGGAGGAACTTGGGAGCAGCATCTTCCTTTAGGAGAGTTCGCATATAATAACAGTTACCAAGCTAGCACTGGATGGCACCATTTGAAGCTTTATATAAGTGACCTTGCAAGTCACCATCATGTTGGGTAAAGTCTACGGAGAAGTTACTACTTGGGCTTGATATGGTTAGGGAGACCTCAGAGAGGGTGGATTTGATTTGAAGGAGGACGAAGACATCCCAACACAAACAAAAAACTTATGTGGACAAACAGAGGAGAGACATTGAGTTTGACGTTGGAGACTTAGTTTTTATTAAGGTATCCCCACCAAGGAAGGCGGTAAGGTTGGATCGAATGGAAAGTTAGCCTCTAGATTTGTAGGACCATTTCCGATCATAGAGATGTTAGTCATTGAGATGATGGTTTTGATGACAACAACCTTAGAATAAGATTATAAAATATAAATACTAACATTATAGTTTAGATATATATGTATATGCAGAATTTAACCATGCAGGTACCAAGAATGAAGACTGTACAGTATAGAGATTCAACATATCAAGATTGAAGACTCATGAGTATCAAGAATACCAAGAGTTCAAGATTTCAATAATAAGTAATTTAATTAGGAATTTTGTTAAAACTCCTAGAAGAGCACTGGCATCTTAAAATCCAATTTATTCGTGGAATGGAATCCACTTCGAGCCCGTTAAAGGGATGGAATCCTAAGTAGGAACCTACAAAAAATCTAGTGGAATATTGTTTTGTATCCGCTAACCTTTTATTCAAATATTTTTACGAAAATGATCTTGTTTTCAAAATGATTTCAAAACTTTCCTTTTTCAAAAGAATCAAAAATATCTATCCTGGTTTTAAATATTTTTAGCCTTAAAACTAATCTTTATTTTCAAAATCAAATTATCTTTGGTTTTTAAACTATCTTTTAATTATAATATATTTATTTAACTTTTATTATTTATACTTAGATTTAAATATAAAATTATAGTAAAATTATATATATATACACTAAAATATTATTCTCTATATTTACTTATGTATTTTAACTATAGTTAAGTATATTTATAAAGTTTAAAATAGTTTAATATAATATAGAAGTTATTTTCAAAGAAAAAAAATCACCAAAAATTCCTTTGGCATGTTGACATCCTCAAGTACCCTATGTCGACATGGTAGCAATTTATTTCAAAAATTTGAATTTCAAAGGAAGTGTCTGTTCGTCATTTCCTTTCACGAATGGACATGGCTGTTGTTCTACTATAAATAGGGTTGGTTTTGAATGAATTTATAATCATATTTTTCTGGTTTTCACTCCTCTTCTTCTTCCACAATTCTTTATACACATTCATACCATTACTCTGCCGAAATCAACATTAAATCTAACTAGATCATTTCTGGTTTGATTCTGTATCACTATCTCAACAAGATCTTAGTGCTATTCAGAATTATCGACTTCTTTGTAATCAATTTAGTGAGAAAAGGTGCGATTGTAGCCTGTGAAATCAATCAAGTGAGAAAATGTGTGATTGTAGCCTTATAAATCAATTAGGTGAACCTGTTGCCCATGAAATCAAGTATCCCTACCCAGAGGATTGTGAATCTGGAGTGGTGTACCTCGTGGCCTTGAAATTGAGGGTGTAATTGTACAATTGCTTTTGAAAGGAAATCCGTACTTGTGTGAGGGACTGGATGTAGGGTAACTCCGAAGCAGTATAATATCCGGTGTGTTCTTTCCTTTATTGCTTTTACTTTATTTTTGCATCTATGTGTGATTCTGTGGTCATATCTGTATTTGAATATTGCATACATTTGTGTACAAATTAACAAAAACTCAAAAAGATTTAGTAATTCCTTAAAACACTATTCACCCGCCCCTCTAGTGTTAATCCTAGCCTTAAGATCCGTATTCCGCATTTTTCACAAGAGAGAGTAGGGAAGATGGCATATTGAGTGAAGCTACCAAAAAGGCTCGCAAAAGTGCATGACGTTTTCCATGTTTCGCACTTAAGAAAGTACTTACATGACTCAGCGGAGGCTGTGGAGCCCAGTGTGTTAGAGGAGGTGGAAGTAGAAAGGGAAGCATGATTTCGTTGTATCCTTACGAGGATTATTGGACGAGACACCAAGCGACCAAGGAATAAAGAAGTTTCATTAGTAAAGGTGTAGTGGGGGGATGATGTTGGAGACGCTACTTGGGACTTTATTATCCTTATGGAGGGTAGAACTTAGCATTTAACCTATGAATGGTAGGATTTAATGTAAACATGTTATTAGAACATGTTATGTATGATGGATGCTAGTGGTTGCAAGTGTTTGCTAGTGGATGCTAATGGACACATATACTTACACCAAACACTATTATCCTTTAGGGATCGGCTTAAATAGGACACTAGAGAATATGCATATGGATGTGTGTGCAATTTCATTTTATTTTCATGGTCCCATAAATGGATAATTATCACACGATTGTTGCATTTGGATGACGATTGTAGTACACACATATAACTATCAGTTATTATTGGGAATTTTTGCATTCATCTGGATGCATGGCACGGACATGATTGCATAAAAGGAGGTCAACTGAATCAATGGACCGCCTACCCTTTTGCATTTTAGGGACATTGACACTACACTAATGGCATAAGTATCATAAATTGCATTAGACAAACCTAAGGACAATGGATGCAATGGATGATGATTGAGTAGTTAGCTGTAGAACTTGGATGAAAACATTTATTTCATCCTTCTATCCTTTGAGATTTCGGGGACAAAATCCCTTAAGGAGAGGAGAATGTAACAACCCAAAATTTAAGCAATATTAAATAATTAACGAATTAATTAAATGATAAAAAAATTTGTAAAATTATCAGAATAGAGCCACGGAGTTGCACCATTGTTTCCATGGTAATATATATATATATATATATATATATATATATATATGAAGAATATGAAGGAGATACGAAATAAAAGAGAAAACAAGAAAGAATATATATATATATATAGGGAGGTCGACACCTAGATCGACCATCCCATTGCCTAGGTCAACCGGCCTGTCGAACTAGCAAGGGAGCGGTCGACCGTATTGTTGACCCACCTACGTTATTGAGTGAAATAATTCAATTCTTTCGTTTGATACAATTTGAACGCCCATTTGCATTCTTTTCTCCCATCCAGTCCGTTCGTGCTTCTATCTGACGACTCCTATCCAGCCTATGATGTGATTGCACCATATTCAATCTCGAAATCCAACAGTCTAAGATCCACTTCTACCCCTATAAATAAAACCCGAGGCCTAGCTATGTTCCTCATTCTAGATTTTTTCCATTTGGGTTCACCTTTTCAGGAAGGACCCTAAAAGGAATAATTTTTCGAGGAGAGAATCATTTTAAATTAAAATATTTGATAATCCCAAGTGGATCCAGGAAGACCAACGGAAGAGCTATGGACCACGTATGGTGATTAGTAATTATTTTAGATTTTAAGTAATTTAAAATAATAGGGTTTTCAATAGTTGCAGCTATTCTATGATTTTGGAATAACCTTTTTACCAGTTTATTTTCAGTTTTAGATTTATTTTCCAGTCTATTTCCTTTTAGCTATTCTTTTTTCAGTTATTTATAGTTAATCACTGTTAATTATAGCTTTTCCATTTATACACTGTTATTCACGGTATTTATAATTGTTTACTGTTATTTACGTTTTATTTACATCTTTTCTACGTTGGGATTTTCTTCTGTAATTTGTTTCTTTTTTTTCCTTTTTACACGAATGGAAAATAACAAATTAAAACCCGAATATGGACTAAATAATAAGAACACTTAAATTATAGAAAATAAGATGTGAAATGTGAAGAATGTAATAAATTGGACTTGCACTGAATTTAAGCCTAATTATGTTGTATAATTATGAATAAGAAGAGTAGAAAGAGAAAGAAGCTTATTTTTATACTTAGAGCTTAGGTTAAGTTAATAAGAACAATTATAACGTAGGTTATAATAAGAACAGAGCAGGAAAAGGCTTATTTTGAGACTTAGAATAAATTAATAAGCAAAGATAGCAAGGATAACACTAGAAGCTTATTTAAACAATTTATACTAAGTTAATAAGCAAAGGTAAAAGCAGAACCAGTACCAGCAACATTCCCTCTATATTTTATGGACATGGTGGTCTCACAGTAGCCTAAAGTGAGAAGAGGACGCACTTGTGCTGGAGTAGCGGGAAATAAGTGGTCAATTAATAGAAGTTCAAATCATTGGGATTTGGACAACGAATGCAACTAGATTTTGTTTGACAGGGACTGGTACCAACATCATTCCCTATTTTATATATACACAGATGTCTCACTATAGCCTAAAGTGAGATGAGGGCACGCTTATGTTGTCTAGGGAAAATAAAAGGTCAAAAGAGGGTGCAACAGATAGGGTGAACCCAATGATGGTCGAGCGTGCGGCCGTGGTGGAGGGGATATAATTCGCTTTTGAGTTCCAAGCGCTTAGAAGGTGCCTTTCGTAGGGACTGGTGTTTAACTTAGAGTAGACACATTAGTGGAAGGCCGATCAAAGGGTGGAATTAGTACTTCAGCCTAACTAAAGTAGGATTAGGAATTCAGCCTAATCAAAGCAGTTATCTAAGATTAGTGCAAATAATTGAAGTTATCCAATCGAATTAATCTAATAGTTAAATCTTATCTATTTCCAGCTTTACCTTTCCTCTTATTTTTTTATTTCCTTTTATATTAGAACTATTGCAAAGTCTATTATCATTACCTTGCTTAAGAATACTAGTAATTACTATCATTCTTCAGACTTTTAGTCTGACCCACTCTTCTATTTTCCCCCTTTTCCCCATGGCTACCAAGGGCAAGGATGGTAGAATACGGACACTTGGAAACATCGGTGGCGGAGATTTTCTCATGTATTCCTTTTTTTTCATTTTCATTTTTAAGCTTAATTGATGTACTAGTACTTTTTGAGGGATAGTTTTGTACTCTGATTTTTATGAGATTGAGGTTATGATTATCATAAGACATGTATTGGCATTTTGAGACATCTTATGTATTTAGTTTTATAACTCTATCTTATGAAGTTTTATTTTTGATAAATTATTGTTTTAATTGTTTCCGCTGTTTTTATCTATTTTGTCTTGTGAATCTTAGTCTCTGTAAGTTTTAGCTATACCTACAATGCACCACATCTTTTAGTGTGTCCTTTTGGGTATACTAAAGGGAGTGGGGGTTTTTCAACAGCAGAAGTTAAATAGGGGGAGGGGGTATGGGGTGTATGCAAAAAGAGGAAGGGTGAGAACGTGGGAGTATAGCCTTGAGATGATGGGGGTATGGACATAAAAAATAGGACATATATATATATATATATATATATATATATATATATATATATATATATATAAATCCAACTCGACGCACTCAAAAATCTCGAACTCGAAATGAGGCGTTCCGCTCGACGTTCTATATGTTTTACCCCTATTCTGAACACAATAGAACTAGTCTTGAGACTTAAGTCCACAGTATACGAAAGTTTGTTTTTTAAATATAATTATATTTAAAACTAATTGCTAGCATTTTGAGTTCACATGATCAAATGGTATGCTTGATGGTTAGTATACCGAATCTAATGGCACTCGTTTCGTCAAAATTCATGACAGTGCACCGAGATGCTATTTTAACAGATTTAAACATCGCTTTATATTTTCGATCCAGTTATGGATATCTATTATATTTGTAAATAAATTTACAATTTGAATTCATCAATATTATTTATTAATTAAAAGGACTTGAATACAATTATTAAATCTATATAATTAATATTTAATTCACAATTCAAATACTTTAACATTCGTTATATTTAAATTATAAGTTATTAAATTTTAAAATCCAATTATTTAAATATTTAAAATTAATTACACATTTAAAATCAAAATGACCAATATTTTGGGTTGTTACAAAAAATTTATATTAATTAAATAAATAAATAATAGTTAACCCTTAATTAATAATTAAATATTGATTAATCTTCGATTAATTAACTAATTATAATTTACTTACTTGATTAATACTTAAGTATGAATTACCTTGTTTACTAATGATCAAGTGCTATTTAACTTAATTAATTAATCATCAAATAATTAACTAATTAATAATTACTTATCCATACTTGAAATAAGTTATGAAAACACTTTTAAAAAATACACTTAAGTATAACATTTCAAATTTGCAAAAAGAGTTCGTTTTCACGAACTGCATCCATAGCGACTATCGCTATATGACTCGTAATTTCCAAAAAAAATTGACATATCAAGCCGTTTTAAAAAGGGTACATTTTTCTACTTTAACTACTTATAACTTAGTAAAATATTTTGCAAAACTAAATCAAAGTTTAAAACATATGAACTTTTTCAAACACGATACTTTAGTGAAACAAGTTTTAACTAATGATCTCAATGTCGAAAGAACACAGCAACTTTTAATGTTACTTTATTTTAGCATACATTGTCTATACAAATTCATATCATCCATTTACAAACCATACAAATAAACTATAGGCTAGGTTGAAAAATTCCATCATTTACAATATTTGGACTTAAGTTTCAAGTCTAATCTAACATCAGATACAAGCACACATATGGACATCAAAATTAACAACTTATGTACCTAAATAAGCAAATGATTGACAACCAAGATACGCAATATTAAATTTAAAACTTCAAATACATAGATAAGCTTTTCTCACCTAAAATCTAACCAAACTACCCAAACTTCCAGTATTATTTGGCTACGACCTAGATCATATAATTTCTTTAATCAAAATGGAATTTTGAAGGCCTTAAGGCCGAGGAGTGTTTGGTTATGAAGGGATTAGGCTTGGCCTTAGTGATTTTTGAGGAGGCTTTGCTTGTTTTTGGAAAAAGTGGGGTTGTAGAAATGAAAGGTGGAGGTTTTAAGCACTGTTTCATGCATTAAAAGTAGGAAAGAAATTATTTTTAATCATTTGGAAAACTAAGGAAGCCATGGAAGAGCTCAAGCGGTTTAGGAGGAAGAGAATGATTTTGAAATAATGAAAATAATAATGAGAAGAAATTTGAAATTTTTGTTTTATACAAATTGGAATTACCAAATTACCAAAATAGCCTCATGTACCCTGCCCTCCATAAATCAAATTCCATTTCATCTTTTCCCCCTCCTTGTCACGTCACAAGCCACCATCTTATCCCCCATCACCACCTTATTTCCAACATGCATTTAATGCATGAGTACTTAATGCTTCACATGGAACATTTCCATTTTAAACATTTATTTATTTTATTCGCATAATAAGTCACATCTCTCTTTATATACACTTTAGAATGTGTTTGTGTATTTATATTCATATATTCCTACCTTATTTATATTATAGAGTCTACAACGTTTCCGATAACACTTATCCGACGAAAAATCGAGAACTCGAAAAATGAATTCCGATCACATTTTTAATTTTTCTACAAACAAAATATTTTTGTAAACTAATTTAGAAATCTATATTACTATTGCTATTTATCATTTAAAAGTGTTTTAGTTTAGTTATAACATTTATTGTTTGAATGTTTAAAATTAATTAAATATTTGCAATTAAAAGTGGCGAAATTCTGGGTCGTTGCACTACCCCCTAAAAAATTTCTTCCTCGAAATTTACCACTAAGCTAACTCGGAAAATAAACTATCCTAAAAATATCTGATATTATTCATACATAACAGTTCATGCAAAAACCAGTATAAAATAAATCTATGTGCAACCAAAACCAATTTAACAGGCGCATGCAACGAAATATAGATAAGGTTCCGTAATAAATGCAATGCATCTAATATTTCCAAAAGAAAATTTTAAAGCTAAATGCTCATGTTTTATATTCAAAGTATTTTAAAAAAATTCTTCAAAGAGAAATATATCAAAACTAAAGTCAATAATGACAAGGAGAGGGCTCCCCCTATCGAAGCGTGGTATAACTTTAGAATCAAAACAACAAGGAGTATCCAGTGGTATTTTGGTTTCTCCTAAAACAACAACTAGAATAAAGAAATATACCCGGTGAATCTTCCAAATTGAAAAACCTCGAATTGCAAAATTTAAGTCACAACAAAACATTTGAGAACCCATTTCAAAAATATTCTTTCCAAACGTTCTGAAATAGTAACACTTTGTCAAAAAAATTCAAAATATTGTTTTTGTTATTCTTTCACAAATTATTTTCCAAAGTAACTTTTTCAAAAGTACTGGGGTTTAAGTCTTAATAAACAACAATTCAAAAACCTTGATTTATAAATTTTAACTTTATAAACTATGATATATAAAATCACACAACTAAACAATCAAGTATGGTAAAGGAATAAACTAACACTTAATATTATTTAAAACGTTAAATGACTAATAATCCAACCTTATTTTAGGTTCAAAACTTTCTTGATCATCCGAGATTATAGATAATTCTCTAAGCATACCATTTTTCTCATTAGCCTTTATTGCTAAAAGATTATCTATACTCCCTTGGACAAAACTGAAAGTTACTCTCAGGAATTATTGGTTTCATGCCACATCAATCTTCCTAAACCGTTTATATTTTCTATTTAGTATTTCATTCAACACTAAAATTGAGTATGAATTATTTCATAAATTTTTCATCGAAGTTTATAAATAATTTACGATGAAATTTCTTTATAAAAATTTACATCATTTTTATTTTTCTTGTTTAATACACTTCTAGATCCTAAGAGTGTATACATATAATCAGTTTTATTTTACTTTTCAAAATTAGATGGAGGCCCAAAGAAGCTATGGGTCTAAAAATTTAAGTTAACCTTTCAACCTTAAAATGTTATAGTGAGAGATGTTCATGGGTTGGCCCAAAAATTGAATAATTCATACCACTTAATTTATTTAACCAAATGCTATGGTTTTAATAAAACAATGTTTATTAAAACCTCCCTACCTAATTTGTCCCATTTTAAAATTTGAGTCAAATTATCCATTTCCTATTCAAGGATAAAATTTCATTTATCAAAAAATGCTTTTATCGAAGACATCTTTTATTTTGAAATCAATTCCCTTATCAAAATAAACTTTTATTTAAAAATTAGTCTCCTTTAAGGAAACCTAAGAAATAAATACCTAGTTTTTTCTTCAAAACTCGCTTGTTGAAAATAGACTACATATATTTTTACATGAAATAACTTCAGACGATTTATTTTCTAAAACTCGCTTTGGGTTTGTTTGGATTTGAACTCACTTCAATCGTACAATAATAAAGAGAATAATTTACTAAGTACTCCATAATGTTTGCCTAAGTAACCACCAATCGTTACATAGAATATAATTCAGATTACCAACAAAACTAATTGAAACGCTTTCCCAAATTAGCCTAAAGAAAAATGCATTCCACTTTTAGTTTACCTTCCAAGATATTTATTTTTAGAAATACTTCCAAGTAATAATACTATTATTTTCCTCAAAAACTTTTTGCAATTATTTTTAAACAACTCCGGGTCTTAAATTCAGAAATCTTTTCTAAAACACATTTTATAAACTAAATTTATATAAAGTTACCTTTATATTAAATTATTTCATATAATAGTAATTCCCTAAATATTATTCTCTAAATGTCTTATCCTACCATTTAGATTATATTAAACAACTTTTATTAAAATCTTACTTTTAGCTTATAATTATAACTGAACACCTTATAGTCAAATTATAAAACTTAATTCACAAGGAGTTCGCTTATAATCAAAAAATTAAATGCTTAAAAATAAGATGAACACATATAATCAACAATTGATAATTAAAGCTCCCAATTTAATCAAGAATAACTGATCAAACAATAGTGATAATAAATAAATATTATCACTTTCAAACAAACAAACATACTCTATAACTATATAAATATTTGAAAAATATTCCTTTATATATATAATCCTAGATAAAATATTTCATTTTCCAATTTTTAAAAAGTCGATATCGTGTTTGTTTGCCTTGTACAAGTGTTTAAAAATTCCTGTCGACACCATGGCGTCCCACGTCTCGACAGAATTCATAAACAACTCAACAGACTAATCAACACAATATGTTTTTATAGAAATAACAAATACGCTCCCATATATACATAATACTCTCAAACTCATTCTAGGATGACACTTACCTAATGAGCCATACCTTACCAAAGCTAAGGTCCTCGCTTACCTTCATCTCTGGTACCAGCTGTAACGACTTGCATTTTTGACCATCGAAAGTCGATACCGAATATATCAATTGTATTCAAATGTCGAATATCCAATCATCAGAAAGGCAGGTTATTGTGTAAAATGAAAAGAAAAGAACAAAGAACATGGAAAATAGAATCTCATAGGAAAATCAACAACATATATTATAACAAAAAAGTATAAACCGTCACTCCAAAATATAGAGTACATCAGAGTTGAAAATAAACCTTATCAGCTGGACAGTTATAAAATCCTTGCCCTACAATTGATGATAGATGCACATTATAATACAATGGAAATAAAATAATATAGAAGGTGAACATCCAGCTCTTCTCTAAGAACTCTGTACCACCAAAGCCAACCTGGAAAAATGCTCAGTCTGTCCTAAGCATTCTAAAAAAACATCTGAGTTAGTTTGAAAATATACGAATGAGATCAAGTAACGTGACTACGCCACTAAACACAGAATGAGATTTTATCTCAAAAGAACAACATTCATAGACAAAGAAATGAAAAAAAATCACAACAGCAATCCCAAAAAAAAAGCATGGAGAAGATCGAAGTCCAAACTTAAAGAATGGACACAAATAATTAAACACCGAGAAGAACCGCGGTCGCTTCTCGGTTTAGTTAAGAAAACAATTCAAATAATTTAAATCAACAACAAGGAAAAGAATTTTCCAACAAAGGACTAGGAGGGTGCATCCCTAACCAAAACTACACCTCTAGAAATATACTTGAGAATTCTGATGGCTCTCGAAAACCTCCAAGCCAAACCCCACCAACTGTTATGAAGAATTCGTGTATTTCACATCTCCGAAGCATTCAACCGAATCCAATCTTGAGTAGATGTGAAGATACACTAATGGGAATGATCTAACATAATTTGGCCCTACCCCTCTTTGGTTTTAGTCAGTTTTGAAAAAGGATAGCAACGCTCAGATGAGCGACAAATCGTCTTGGATTGACGAAACACAAAAGATGAAAAGATTAATTCCAAGGTTCGAGATAGGAATAAGGAAAATGAATTTATCCAATAAAACTAGGAGGGTGCTTCCCTTACACTGAAAGTGTAACAACCTGAAAATTTTCGATAATTGAATTGTTAGTTTTATTAAAGTTTGTTATCTAATATTGGAAAAAAAACAGAAATTTATGATTCATTAATGGAATAATAACCTAAATGAGATGTAATAATGCTAACCTAAGTTATTTATTAACTACCTGAATGAAATTACAACTAATAAAATAATGTATTGTTAATAATAATTGAATGAAATAATTGTTATAATAAGAAATTGTAACATTTGTTTGTAAGTAATGACTTGTAAATATAACTAAATGTAATATGACAATTAGTTGGATGAAAAGAATGGGTATCAATATTTATTAATCTATTGGAATTCAAATTAAATTACAACTAAATGAAATTAAATATTTGAATATTACGTTAACGGAAATTAAGATAAAAATTGAGAATACTATGTAATAAGTCAAGAACCAATGTTAATTTCATCCATTTAGCAATAATGGGTTGTAGGAAATGGTCAATTAAATGGAATTATTGGAAATTTTAATTTTCAATTTCTGTATTATTTGGAATTAAAAGTAAACCTGATAATTATTGAAATAATTAGCTTTGGATTAACATGGAAACTTGTTTTAAGTTATTATAAATGTTTATGAAATCAAAAATGAGAAAATTGGTTGGTTAATTTTATTTGAATAAAAAGTGATATAATTAATCTAATATTAATTTATTTAACTTACTGAAATATAGCCATTTTAGCCACTGACTTGGTTTTCGACGAAACCAGTTTCATCGGATCCGTAACAGTGAATTATGTACGATTTCAAGCTTTGAAACGTCAGACTTGTTATTTGATCGTACGGACTCAAAACGCCTAGAAATCAATTTAATTGAAATCAATTGAAATCAAATAGAAAAAAGTTGATTATAACGTAACTTCTTCATATGATGGAATTAGGACTTGAAACCTGCTTCATTGAGTTTATAATATTTGAAAACATCTATTTTGATATACGGGTTGACCCATTTTCGTTCCGGAGGCAGAACGGGTTTTTTGGGTCATTTGCTATTCCAACCCAAATCAAATCCGATCCGTTATTTCTATTTTCCTAACCTACCTATAAATATCTTGTTATAAACCCTAGCCATTCCTTAGTCTCATTTGTCTGTACGTACATCTCCTTCTCAGCTCCTCATTCCAATGGCAGTCAAAACCTAATTTCCACATTTCAAATTCCACTTCAAAATTCAAACTCCACAAACAATATCGATTTATATATCAATTTGAAGCTCTAGAGCGCAATCCAAATCCACTGTCTATCTTTCAACCTAATTTTTATGCATTCGGAATTAGTGGAATGGTTTTCGGCCGTTTATTTCGTCGTGGTCGACTGTGGCTGATCGACGAATCAAAGCTGCAGTATTGAGGAGAGAGCTTGCTGGAGACTATTGGCGTAGTTTCTTTTCAAATCAACGGCTAGATTGAGCAATTAAATTCTATATGGATGTTTTTTGGGCAACAGTTGGGTACTGGTTCGTCGATCTACGAGCGCGATGGTTACGCATGGAGGGGCTGCAGTTGCCTCGAAGTGGGAGCAGACTCGTGGCAGCCTGGCGAGCTACCGGAGCTTGAATCGAACAATTGGACGGCGGCGTTTTGTGTCGCTCGTGTGTGATAGAACTCATTAGGGTTCACTGCGTAGAGGGTTGACATGGCGTTTTGAGGAAGGTAACTCCTTTTATTCTATTTTAATTTAAAATTTCAAATTGTCCATCGTTCTAAATTGTATAACTTTTGCATACGAACTTCAATTCATGTGCCATTTGTTCCACTAGGATCGTATTGAAATTTCAAACATTATGACTGGATGAATTCTGAGACCGTTTGAATTTTGGGCTTAAATTGGATTTAAATTCAATTTAAATTCAAAGGTGAGTGTTTTAACACACTCACAACTTCTAGAATTTCTTATATTTGTTAAATTTAATTCATGATGTGATTAGAAATTTATTTATGATTGATTGGTATATTTTTAATCATCATGTGAGTTAAATTGAATTTATTTGAATTAAATTGTTATTTAATTTATTATTGCATATAAATTGCCAGTTAATTACCTGTTATTTATTATCCGTTTCTATATTGATAATCATGGATTGCTTTGGATGATGATTGTGATGATGTTGATATTGGTTGAATGGATGTTCAGTTTATATCGTTATAAACAACAAGTTCGTTATGGATTATTATTAATTCGGGGTTGCGGTTTGAAATGATATACAACCGTAAAATATTAAATTACGGATTGAAATGATAAATATCTCTATCACTTGACTATAGGATAGAAAATTATATACAGTCACCGTGGTCTATATATATATATATAAATAATTTGAAATGATTTCTATGGTTTTGTAAAGAAATATAAGGTTTCATATAAATATTGATTTTAGATGTTATGTAAATGTTATTTTATTGTTGAATTTATGCTATTTAATATAGAATAAGCTCAATAATAAGTTTTATTTTTATTGAGATAATATGGTTATGTATTTAAGTTATATTTTAATATAGAGTTTATAATGATTTAAATAAATTATGGTTGGAAGATAAATTTGAAATTTATTTGAAATTGAATTTATTTAAGAATTAAACTCAAATAAGTTTGATGTGAAATTTATTAGATTTGAAAATTTAAAAGGTATGATATTATAACTTGATTTTGGTTTAAGGTGGATTAAATGAATATTTCAAGTATAAATAAATTGAAGGAAATATTTGTTATTTGTAAGTTGGATTTATTTAAATGATAATGGATTTACTAATTAAAATATTTCAAGACTAAATAATATAAAATTAAATTTGTATATATATATATATATATATATATATATATATATATATGAAATTACCAAACTTAGTTTTGAAATTATTGAATACTTAAGGTTTGAAATAAATTGAATTTGAAATGGTTTATTCTGTGGATCAAATCTATTTTGAAATCGATATAATTTGGAATAGTTTATTTGGAAACTAAATCGAATTGAAATTTATGATTTAGGATTTGGTAAAATATAAAAAGTAGAAATTCGAGTTGTTTTGAAATTGATTTGCGAAATAGAAGAAGCTATTTTATTATAAAGTATTTTTATATTTAAACCTTTTAAGTGGTGGAAGTTATGTTTCAAAGTTATGAGTTTCAAAGTATTATGATTTGAAAGTGTTATAATTCAAGTGTTTTTATTTCGAAGTGTTATAATGTTGAAAGTGCTATGATTTTGGAAAAGGATATATTTGAAATAAAAACGATATTATATTGATTTGGGTTTTAATAAAAATGATATCATATTGATTTGGTTTTTGAAGTGGAAATGATATCATATTGTTTGGGTTTTGAAATGGAAATGATAATGTATTTATATGTTTTTGAAATGGATATCATATTTAGGTTTTGAACTATAAATTATTTTGAAATGACTGCGGTGTTATAATAACGCTTGGTTGTTGAAGAGAACGGGATTGGAAGTTGTCATACTCTCTGCCAACTCCAAAAACCACTTTGACAACCGTGTACGCGGTGGAGATTCCAGAATGAAATACGATGGCGGCGGCGTTCCTTTGAGGTATATATGTGGACCCGACTCCCGTGGATTGGCATAAGGTGGCTAAAACAGGAGCGATTCCGGGCCAGTGAGGTAGCTCCTCTTATCGGACACACTCCTTTGATACCATTTTATTACTTTGTGATTGATTGGGGCCCTTTGATTTTTGGGGGCTTGGCTAGGGGTGGGAGGTAGTGGCTGCTACGCGTCACCACCAGTCCGGATAGTAATTGGTATATCTACCCTGGCATTGCCCATTTATGCCGTGTCACCTACCCTATCGCGTTGTAACATCCCTTTTTTTTAAGTAATTGAATTTGAACATTTAATTCGTTTTAAATGTTTAATGTGGATCCTTAATTGATTTTGAAATGAATGACTTCGGATTCAATCAATGAAATAAGCTATAATTTTTAATTGTAGTAATTCTGGTTGAATTTGAATAACGAGAGAATAATATTTAAATATTCAGAATTGAGATAAAGATAAATTTGGGTGTAAATGGTGATAAAATGGTTTTAAAAATTTATTTTGAATTGTTTGAGTGTAAATAGTATGGTGGGAAATTTAAATAAATTTTAAAGTTGATAAATTAATATTTGGAATTTTATATTAATTTAAGAATGAATTTAATATTATAAAATATTGCAATTTATCCGATTTTAGTCCGCAATGAGCCAGAATGATTTTTAATGTGTTTATAAATTTTATATGATTTATTATTAAGTTATTAAAATTTAAAAAGCGAAATTTTAAGCGTTTTCGATAATTTTGAGAATCGCCCGATTAAATAGACGAGTGAAAATAGCCTTCCGGGACACAGTCTCGGAATTCGACGAAACCAGTTTCATTGGATCCGTAATAGTAAGTTATTATCGGATTTTAATTTTCATAGAAATTGGAGTTGCCGTTTAACCGTGGTAGCTCGAAACGCATCGAAATCGTTTTAATCGATTTAATTTTTAAATTGATCGTTTAATTCCGTAACTCGCACGTATTACCAAATTAGCTTACGAAACTTGTACCTTTGTGTCCGGAACGCGGAAAAACCCTAGAATCGCCTGTCGGATCGCGAAATTTGGAGGTCGTTTGCGTAAACGGTTAAATTGAGAAATTTTATTAATTAAATAATATTAAAACCATTATATATCTCAATATTTTATTCAAAACCCTAGTATCTTCGTTGCCGCCGCTTATATTTGTTCAATGGCCGACGTTCCTCCATGTTTCGCCTCCGTTTCTGTTAAATCCAGCGATTATTTGCAAAAATCTTCAACATGGAAGTTGAAGCTCTCGAGAAGCTCTTCCATACCAACGGGTATGATCGTCTATTGCTGTGTGGTTTGTGGGAAATCGCGTTTTGAAGGTCGCGATATGCTTTCGTTCGTGCTCGATTTCAAGGAGCCTGAGGCGATCGAGTTCGAGGTGGTTTCGGCTATGGGTAGAGCTTGTCTCGACGTTCGAGAGGGTGGCCTTGGATCGACTTTGCAGCGAGCGTGGGTGGTCGCGAATTGAGGGCGTGATGGGTTGTTCCGTTCGAAATTGTCCTGATGCTTGCGTGAGGAAGGTGTACTATGCGGCCTTGAGTTAGATTATAGATCTAGCGGCCAGGATTTCTTATGGTAAATAAAATAAAAGAAATTTGTTTTAAAATTCGATTCAAAACTTTATAAAATCCTAACTAATTCATACGTAGTCAGATTTGTACGAATTTGATAGCGTTGGAATCGCAGAAGAGAGTACTACACAGTGGTGCAGATCCGGAGTCATTTCGGGCAAGTAAAAATTTGAGTTAAATCGGACATCTTTCGGTTTAATTTAAATTTCGAACGCTCGTCGAAACTCAAGGTGAGTTATTCTCACTCACATCTGGATATTTGCTGATTTAAATAATAAATATTTAAATATCTGTGTGATTGGTTGTATATTATTGTTATTATCAGCCTGGATTGATATTGATATATGTGATGTGCTAATATGTGTGGATGCAGGGAAAAACAGGTTGGAGGGATCCAACTGGATTCCTCACAATGTAGTAATATTTTTATAGTTGATGATGATGCCTGTGATATATTGTGATTGATAAATTTGGGATTAAATTGTACTGTGAAATTGTGGGAAAAACTATAAGCCCGGGATGTTAAATTATAAAGAAATTTGGAGTTTTAATTTTAAAGAAATTAAATTGGATTTTCAAAGGAATTTAAGGAAATTTATAAATAAGGAATTTAAAGGAATATAAAAATTAGAATCTGTTTGGGTGGAAACTGGAATGAAATTTGTATTGGAATATTGCTGAGTAAATTATAAATCCATAATTAATTATAAATGGAGGAATTGAATTCTAGAGGAATAAAAGATATTGTTAAATAATGAATTTTAAAGAATTAAAATTTGAAATTTAATTAGAATGAAAATTGAAAATTTGTAAAAT
Source organism: Allium cepa (assembly GCA_030765085.1). Taxonomy (NCBI): domain Eukaryota; kingdom Viridiplantae; phylum Streptophyta; class Magnoliopsida; order Asparagales; family Amaryllidaceae; genus Allium; species Allium cepa. The sequence continues at coordinate 695,547,540 of CM060934.1, forward strand.
CTGGAATGATAAACAAAGAGAAATGTTATCAATTGATAAATGTGAAAGTAAATTTATGTTATTAAACCATAAAGCTAAATTGAAATAAATCGACAGAAATCGTGAGAAGGATTTCTGTGATGTTTAAGTGGAAATGAGATTCCTTGGGATAACCAAGTTCGAGTTTAAACTGATTTTATAAAAAGAAAGTTTTAAAAAAATTCAAATTTGTTTAAAAGTGTGTTTGGAAATTATTATTTTAAAATAATTATTCATAATTAGCAATAGTAAATTTTATAAATACCTTAATAATTATTTTTACAAATGGATTTGTTTAAAAGACTAATTTTGGACTTAAGTCATTTGAAATGAGTATTTATCTTATTAAAAACACTGCTTTTAAATTTAGTTTATTAAAAACCTTATTTAAAATCAAAGTTTATATCTTAATAAATGGTTTTACTGTACATATTTTGAAATTATATTTTGAGTAAGTAACTAGAGGTGAATTTACGTATTTTAAAGTATATTTCAATATAAAATGTTTTTAACTGCTTCCAAACTAAGTTGTTTTGAACTTGGTTATTTCCAATGGAAATATATGGTAAAGGATTTACCTTGTAAAGGGAAGATCTTTGAGAATTATTTTCAAATGAGCTTTGGAAATTTGAAAATATATCTTTTAAAGATATTTGAGGCAAATAAATAATGTGGGACTTATTTATTGTGTGATGGATGCTTATGGATATTTGTGAATATAAATTGATAGTTAAATCACCGACTATCAATATTGGACAATTGCGTGATCGTTTTGAAGAGACCGGGATCGAGATTTATTTCTCGAAAACCACTTCGATCCGGTTTGTACGTTTCGTGCGAAAAACGTGTTCGGAGTCGAAGATGGAGCAGGGAAGTGCAAGGGCTAGTCGCTACTAATCCTGAGGATAATTTCAAAATGGATGTAGTAGGAGTAGTGCCTTCGGTTCCGTTCGAACCCGGGACGGACTTGTATGGACGAATGCTTGCGAAACATTGTCAGGTGGACGATGGGCATTCTAAGTGAAAACATTCTAAAGGTAACGCTAAGCCTCAAGCCTCATCAACCGGGAATGACTGAAAATCAGGGGATATGCAGCAAGGTTAGGTGGGTCATGCCCAAGCAGGACAAGATTTTTCCCCTGTCTAGATGTCCCTTATATATATATTTCGGCTTAGTGGGTGGTTGGTCGCGCCAACCACGGGGTTTATCTTGTTCGGGACTGTTCAGTAAGGAATGGTTCCGGCCTTGTGTTGCAGGGGATGAAGGGAGTAGTCCTCGGTACTGTGATCTAGACCACGTACTGTGACAGGTGGTACCCCAGTGCCTAGTCATTGTTGGAAATCCATTTTCCCTACGAGCCTTGTGCGAGTTTTGTTTGTATTACCCACTTGGTGGCTAGTAGCTGGAATTTAATAGATGTAACAATTTCGGCTATTTTATAAGTATTTGTAAATAGACCCTATTATAATATCAGAGGATTTCTATAAAAAGTGTTTTAGCTATCGTAAGGTAAAAACCCGACATGTTTATTTGTGGCGTGGTCTTACGAGATGCTTTTGTTTTCAAAGGATTTTTGAAACTTTAATAATCAATTTGGATGCATTATTATCAGCTGGTATTCCAGACTGACTCGGGTGTTATTTCATTATAATGCTCGGGTCAGACCGAGTATTATTGTTTCAGGACAGGTTGATGCGGGGCAGGAGAGGAGCTGGAGTCTGAAACGTATTATATGTACCTATATATATATCCGCTGCTGTGATTGTATGGTAGGTCTGATTTGTGATTTTTGATGTATGAGATACTCTGATGATATGATGTATAAAACAGTAATAGATTTCATTTTGTATAAAGTTCTATATTTACTATTATATTTTATTCCACTGCGACTGTGAGATTCTGATATTGTTTTAGTTTCTTCTTCTATCTCTTCTTTTTTAACCCTAATGGTTCGTAATTCTGTGCCACTTGAGTTAATAGAGGTAGAATAGTGTTGATTCAAGGGGTTCGGATTTACGGGCTGTCACACTTGGTATCAGAGCTTAGGTTGGCGACAACCTAGGCTTTGGTGGGGAAATTACTCATTAAACAAAGTCAATAATACTCTATAATGAGTTGAGTGTATTAATAGATATGAAAGCGTACTTGTTAGTGAATATAAAATTGTTTTTATACTGTGTTGACTTATCGGTTGAGTGTTTATGAATTCTGGTCGGTACGGAAGTACAACCGTATCGATAGGGGTTTCTAAACTCTTAAACAAGATAAACCGACATAGTATTGTTTTAAAGCGGGTAAATGAAATAATTTTACCCAAAACTATTTTGATATAAAAGAAATAATTTCTGAAATTATATATATATTTGGATGATTGGTTGTTAATACTATAATCATATATAAGAATCTAAAATTTGAAATGGTTATAACGAAATAAATTCTGTGAGTATAAATTATATAAAAGAGAATAACTAAATTTGAATTAAACTAGAATTTAAATCCCGGAGTTTTGGAAAGGATTTTAAATAAAAATAAAGTTTGGAAATTTAAAATCCTGGAAAGTTTGAAATGTTTGTTGAGATTTGAAGGTGTTTGAAGGCAATATTGGAATATTGTTTTGGGAAATATTTTTAAATGGAAACTGTTTTGAAATGAATTTAGAGAAGTAAGAAGCATTGAACTCACTTCAGTCGCTGGAAAATAATCCTGATGATGCTGGCCACATCATTAGAATTCATTTTCGAGTTTCTAAAGTGATGGATTGCTTCCCTAATACTTGGTTATGATATTGTTTGGACTGGTTGGGAATAACAGTTGTTTTGGACATTTCAAATGGGAAATTTGTTTTGGGTATAAACAAATTGTTTTGGAATCTGGAGATTGGGTTTGATATGCCGAGAGGAAATATGTTGATTTTTATTTCAAAATGGTTTTGGAATAAAACCGGGTAAAATGAATTCTGGGAAAATTCTAATTAAATAATGTGTAAAGTTGAAATGAACTAACTATTGAACTTATTAAGTGGAATTAATATTAATAAGAAGTAAGAAATGAAAATTTTAGTCTTGGAATTAAAATTTAATTTGAGTAATTGAAAGCGAATAAAATATGTTGAAGTGAGTAGAAGATTTGAATTTAACTTGGATAAGTAAAATAAATTAGACTTAAAATAAAGTTGATTTGAATTAAATTAAGATGTAGTTGAGTTTGAGATTTCGGGTCATTGTGAAATGGAGTACTCAAGCTAGTAAGTGTTATGCTTTAGTTGAGATTATGAATTTAGAATTGTGCAAAGTATTAAGGTGAAAGAAAATTTGTATCCTTAGAAATTCTGTAATATATATATATATATATATATATATGTAAAATTTGAAATTGTGATTATATGATGTTGGTGGATTAAAATGTGCTTTAAAATACAAAGTTGGTGAACTTATATAAATAAAAATGAAATTATAATCGCAATTGGGAAATAGTTGAATGGTATGGTGAGTCCAAACTTAATCTCAAATGAAATGTAAATTGAAATAAGGTAAAGTGAGATATAAAGGAAATGAATGAACTTAAATTAGTAAACCAGTTTTGAACTTGTATATGGAGAATTAAAGTTGAGAATTTGAAATTGAATTAAATCTAAATAAATTAATTACATTGAATTGGGTTTAACTTCAATTAAATGGAATTGAGTTGAATTTGGATTAATTAAAAACAAAGTTCAATTGTTTTATGAATAAAAATGAATGAAATTAAATCCTTATTTAAGATAGTAAGGGAAAATGAAATGAATTCAAGATGGCTAAATAAATTTAGTTAATAATTTTAGAAAGACTTGAATTGAAAGAAATCTAATTGGCTGAAGGGATATTGTATGAATAAAAGTTTGACTCAACTAAATTCAAAGGGATTATTTGAGAATAAATTTAGCATAAGCTGAATTAAATAAAGAGAAGCTTGTAAATGAATTTTGTATAAGCTTAATTAAATGAAAATAGTACTGGGATGGGTATAATTTTGGAAGCTTGTTACTAATTGAAAGGTAAAATGGAATTTAGTTCTTGTTTAGAACATTTGGAAATGGTCATATTATAAATGAATTCAGAGTGAATTGAGAAAGTGAATTAAAACCTAATATGGATTAGGTTAGAGACTAATTGAATTAATATTAAATGGGAATTGTATTGTAGTGAATAGAATTTGATAGTTGGTCGAAATTTGAAGGTAAATAAAAATCCTGATTTGGATTTGGGATTTAATTTTGGTAACAGATAATAGAAGTGGGAATGAATAATGAAATTGGATTATAATAACGATGGTTTGAATTGTAAGTAGGTTCCAATGAGTGAAATAATTTAAATGGTCTCTTTGTTGATAAAATAAATTTGTAAATGGATTGGAATTGATTTGGATGAAAATCGAATGAAAAGAAAATAAAATTTGCTTTATAAGAAGATAATGGAAATATTGTGAAAGAACTTAAGCAAGCTGAATGGTAATTGTAATTAAGCTTTATAATTTTGTCTGGGATAAATTTTGTTTGAGTAATAAATTTGAATTGCAAGTGGAATGGTTTTAATAATATAGTGATGAAGAAAGACTATATGAGTTGTAAATAAGAATGGAATGACTTATATAACTATGAAAAATATAATAATAATATAATAAAAATAAACTTAAGATGAAAAATAAATTTGGAAGGTGAGAATAAGGATTGATTTAATAATTGAAATGGAATAAGCATGATTATGAACCATGCAGAATTTAATAAAATTAAAATAAATCTAGACTGGAATTAATTTTAAATGGGTGTAAGCTGAAGTGATGATTAATTGCTTGAATGGCATGAATATTTGCATGTATTTAGAATTTGGTTGTTTAAACAACAAATGAATTGGTTTTGAATAAATTGGAATGGATTGAAATGTTATTAAGTAATTTTTGCATCAGAATGAAAATGAATTATGACAGAAATGAAAATGCTTTAAAATTTAAAATAAAATTGGGTTGTAAATCAATTTGGAATTGAATTGATATAGATTGATGTTAGTGAAGCATATGTTAATCATATGGAAATAGAAGTGAATTGGTTGAAATTAATATAAATGGATTGGGACCTATTTAGTGAGTTATTTGTAAATGCGGGCTAATTAAAAAGAAAAGTAAATGGATTAAAGGCACATATACATAATATTGAAGTGAATATGGTTTGGTGGTAGTAATTACAAATTGAGAATGGTAAACCTGTATGAAAATCATTTGTGTGAAATGAAATGGAGTTTGGAATTAGAAATGAACCTTGTGCATGTTATAAAATATGATTTACTCATGAGATCATACAAAATTGTTGAATGGATTATGAAATTGATATGTTGACTTACATTATATTGGAAATGTTGTTATAATGTTCAAATCTTTGAAAACTAATGTGTTTGTTGAGTATAGTACAGGTATCGAAGGCATTCGAGAGAGTTGGAGCGCGTACAAGCATAATATTAGCCGCTCGCTATTAAAATTTGATAAAAGGTACGCCCACGCAAATATAATTGGAAATGATATATATATATATATATATATATATATATATATATTGTGATATATTTTGATTTCCGATCGTGTGGGTCGATGTATATATATTTGTGTGTATCGCGATATCGCGGAAGCTCCTCCATACAGGGGAGACTCTGCCAAAAAATTTCAGAAATTTTGGGAGTTAGAAAATTTTTGGGAATTTTGAAAATCTGAAATTACCTTGGAAAGTTACAAATCAAAATTAAAGCTTTAGAATAAATGAAGCAAATGAGATGGGGATTAAGCTAAAGGATTTTGAGAAAGTAAATATAAGCTTTTAACTAAGCAAATTGGGTAAGTAAGTGAGTTTGAGGGTATTTTCTACCTTAACAAATTTCGGGGACGAAATTTTTATAAGGGGGGAGGAATGTAACATCCCTTTTTTTTAAGTAATTGAATTTGAACATTTAATTCATTTTAAATGTTTAATGTGGAACCTTAATTGATTTTGAAATGAATGACTTCGGATTCAATCAATGAAAATAAGCTATAATTTTTAATTGTAGTAATTCTGGTTGAATTTGAATAACGAGAGAATAATATTTAAATATTCAGAATTGAGATAAAGATAAATTTGGGTGTAAATGGTGATTAAATGGTTTTAAAAATTTATTTTGAATTGTTTGAGTGTAAATAGTATGGTGGGAAATTTAAATAAATTTTAAAGTTGATAAATTAATATTTGGAATTTTATATTAATTTAAGAATGAATTTGATATTATAAAATATTGCAATTTATCCTATTTTAGTCCGCAATGAGCCAGAATGATTTTTAATGTGTTTATAAATTTTACATGATTTATTATTAAGTTATTAAAATTTTAAAAGCGAAATTTTAAGCGTTTTCGATAATTTTGAGAATCGCCCGATTAAATAGACGAGTGAAAATAGCCTTCCGGGGCACAGTCTCTGAATTCGACGAAACCAGTTTCATTGGATCCGTAATAGTTAGTTATTATCGAATTTTAATTTTCGTAGCAATTGGAGTTGCCGTTTAACCGTGGCAGCTCGAAACGCAGCGAAATCGTTTTAATCGATTTAATTTTTAAATTGATCGTTTAATTCCGTAACTCGCACGTATTACCGAATTAGCTTACGAAACCTGTTCCATTGTGTCCGGAATGCGGAAAAACCCTAGAATCGCCTGTCGGATCGCGAAGTTTGGAGGTCGTTTGCGTAAACGGTTAAATTGAGAAATTTTATTAATTAAATAATATTAAAACCATTATATATCTCAATATTTTATTCAAAACCCTAGTATCTTCGTTGCCGCCGCTTATATTTGCTCAATGGCCGACGTTCCTCCATGTTTCGCCTCCGTTTCTGTTAAATCCAGCGATTATTTGCAAAAATCTTCAACATGGAAGTTGAAGCTCTCGAGAAGCTCTTCCATACCAACGGGTATGATCGTCTATTGCTGTGTGGTTTGTGGGAAATCGCGTTTTGAAGGTCGCGATATGCTTTCGTTCGTGCTCGATTTCAAGGAGCCTGAGGCGACCGAGTTCGAGGTGGTTTCGGCTATGGGTAGAGCTTGTCTCGACGTTCGAGAGGGTGGCCTTGGATCGACTTTGCAGCGAGCGTGGGTGGTCGCGAATTGAGGGCGTGATGGGTTGTTCCGTTCGAAATTGTCCTGATGCTTGCGTGAGGAAGGTGTACTGTGCTGCCTTGAGTTAGATTATAGATCTAGCGGCCAGGATTTCTTAAGGTAAATAAAATAAAAGAAATTTGTTTTAAAATTCGATTCAAAACTTTATAAAATCCTAACTAATTCATACGTATAAGATTTGTACGAATTTGATAGCGTTGGAATCGCAGAAGAGAGTACTACGCAGTGGTGCAGATCCAGAGTCATTCCGGGCAAGTAGAAATTTGAGTTAAATCGGACATCTTTCGGTTTAATTTAAATTTCGAACGCTCGTCGAAACTCAAGGTGAGTTATTCTCACTCACATCTAGATATTGGCTGATTTAAATAATAAATATTTAAATATCTGTGTGATTGGTTGTATATTATTGTTATTATCAGTCTGGATTGATATTTATATATGTGATGTGCTAATATGTGTGGATGCAGGGAAAAACAGGTTGGAGGGATCCAACTGGATTCATCACAATGTAGTAATATTTTTATAGTTGATGATGATGCCTGTGATATATTGTGATTGATAAATTTGGGATTAAATTGTACTGTGAAATTGTGGGACAAATTATAAGCCCAGGATGTTAAATTATAAAGAAATTTGGAGTTTCAATTTTAAAGAAATTAAATTGGATTTTCAAAGGAATTTAAGGAAATTTATAAATAAGGAATTTAAAGGAATATAAAAATTAGAATCTGTTTGGGTGGAAAACTGGAATGAAATTTGTATTGGAATATTGCTGAGTAAATTATAAATCCATAATTAATTATAAATGGAGGAACTGAATGCTAGAGGAATAAAAGATATTGTTAAATAATGAATTTTAAAGAATTAAAATTTGAAATTTATTTAGAATGAAAATTGAAAATTTGTAAAATCTGGAATGATAAACAAAGAGAAATGTTATCAATTGATAAATGTGAAAGTAAATTTATGTTATTAAACCATAAAGCTAAATTGAAATAAATCGACAGAAATCGTGAGAAGGATTTCTATGATGTTTAAGTGGAAATGAGATTCCTTGGGATAACCAAGTTCGAGTTTAAACTGATTTTATAAAAAGAAAGTTTTAAAAAAATTCAAACTTGTTTAAAAGTGTGTTTGGAAATTATTATTTTAAAATAATTATTCATAATTAGCAATAGTAAATTTTATAAATACCTTAATAATTATTTTTACAGATGGATTTGTTTAAAAGACTAGTTTTGGACTTAAGTCATTTGAAATGAGTATTTATCTTATTAAAAACACTACTTTTAAATTTAGTTTATTTAAAATCAAAGTTTATATCTTAATAAATGGTTTTACTGTACATATTTTGAAATTATATTTTGAGTAAGTAACTAGAGGTGAATTTACGTATTTTAAAGTATATTTCAATATAAAATGTTTTTAACCGTTTCCAAACTAAGTTGTTTTGAACTTGGTTATTTCCAATGGAAATATATGGTAAAGGATTTACCTTGTAAAGGGAAGAACTTTGAGAATTGTTTTCAAATGAGCTTTGAAAATTTGAAAATATATCTTTTAAAGATATTTGAGGCAAATAAATAATGTGGGACTTATTTATTGTGTGATGGATGCTTATGGATGTTTGTGAATATAAATTGATAGTTAAATCACCGACTATCAATATTGGACAATTGCGTGATCGTTTTGAAGAGACCGGGATCGAGATTTATTTCTCGAAAACCACTTCGATCCGGTTTGTACGTTTCGTGCGAAAAACGTGTTCGGAGTCGAAGATGGAGCAGGGAAGTGCAAGGGCTAGTCGCTACTAATCCTGAGGATATTTCCAAAATGGATGTAGTAGGAGTAGTGCCTTCGGTTCCGTTCGAACCCGGGACGGACTTGTATGGATGAATGCTTGCGAAACATTGTCAGGTGGACGATGGGCATTCTAAGTGAAAACGTTCTAAAGGTAACGCTAAGCCTCAAGCCTCATCAACCGGGAATGACTGAAAATCAGGGGATATGCAGCAAGGTTAGGTGGGTCATGCCCAAGCAGGACAAGATTTTTCCCCTGTCTAGATGTCCCTTATATATATATTTCGGCTTAGTGGGTGGTTGGTCGCGCCAACCACGGGGTTTATCTTGTTCGGGACTGTTCAGTAAGGAATGGTTCCGGCCTTGTGTTGCAGGGGATGAAGGGAGTAGTCCTCGGTACTGTGATCTAGACCACGTACTGTGACATGTGGTACCCCAGTGCCTAGTCATTGTTGGAAATCCATTTTCCCTACGAGCCTTGTACGAGTTTTGTTTGTATTACCCACTTGGTGGCTAGTAGCTGGAATTTAATAGATGTAACAATTTCGGCTATTTTATAAGTATTTGTAAATAGACCCTATTATAATATCAGAGGATTTCTATAAAAAGTGTTTTAGCTATCGTAAGGTAAAAACCCGACATTTTTATTTGTGGCGTGGTCTTACGAGATGCTTTTGTTTTCAAAGGATTTTTGAAACTTTAATAATCAATTTGGATGCATTATTATCAGCTGGTATTCCAGACTGACTCGGGTGTTATTTCATTATAATGCTCGGGTCAGACCGAGTATTATTGTTTCAGAATAGGTTGCTGCGGGGCAGGAGAGGAGCTGGAGTCCGAAACGTATTATATGTACCTATATATATCCACTGCTGTGATTGTATGGTAGGTCTGATTTGTGATTGTTGATGTATGAGATACTCTGATGATATGATGTATAAAACAGTAATAGATTTCATTTTGTGTAAAGTTCTATATTTACTATTATATTTTATTCCGCTGCGACTGTGAGATTCTGATATTGTTTTAGTTTCTTCTTCTTCCATCTCTTCTTCTTTAACCCTAATGGTTCGTAATTCTGTGCCACTTGAGTTAATAGAGGTAGAATAGTGTTGATTCAAGGGGTTCGGATTTGCGGGCTGTCATACGCGTCTTGTACATGTTTGGTTTTCTCCCGTAGCCCGTGGAGTATCCTTTGGTGGCTTCCCGATCAGGAGGGACTATGATACTGGATGGACTGCTGGGACTATTATGTGTTAAGGTGGAAAATGTAAAGCCTTAATGCTATTAAAAGTAAGCTTATTTTTCTATAGACACTATTATAATGGCGAAATATTACTACATAGTAAATAGTTTAACGGATCCTTGGGAGATGTGAATCCCGAGCATCTCTTAAGTTACTGCACTCACGTAAGACAATGACACGTCAAACCCCGTAAACATCTCCGACGCCGTTCCGCTCTTATTTTATCGTTGATTTAACTTACATAAGACATTTTAGTTCTGACTAGAGTGTTTTGTCTTTTCATTTCGCTTGGGTCAGGCTGAGCATTTCAGGATTTGAAGACCTTATGGCTGGAGGGCGAAGATGAAGATTGTATTATTATTTATTATATTTCACTACATCATGTATTCCGCTGCATTATTTATTATTCTCTGGTATGTGTAACTCTGATCTGTGTTGTATAAGCATAATCAAATGTTTTGTAAAACAGCTTCATGAACTGTTATTTGATTATTATATTTTATCAACCCGTGTGAGATTCTATTTTGTCTTTTCTTTCTCTATTTTTTCTTATTCACTCCAATAACAATCTGCACTTTTGTATGGTTTGAGTCGGCACGTGTGTCTTCTTAAACGTATAAAAAGGCGGGATGTTACAAAAAGTATACCTTGAGATAAAATATACTTAAGAGCCCATGCTAAACATTCTTCACTCTCCAGAACTTCTAAGATAGACCCTGGTTCACATGTGTAATGACCCGCTATTTCATGCCATTCGCATCCGCATATTGGATTGAATTTCTCAAAATATCGGATTGTTAATTTATATCTGGCAAAACTTAGCGTATACAGTAAATAAAATAATCACAAAATCACAGACATAGAGTAATATAATAATAAGCAGCGGAAACAAATGAATAGTAGTTCATGAAGCTACTATATATATAACAGAGTTAAAACAAGAAACAACAGAAGTCTAGAATACATAGAAGTCTCAATACAATAGTCAAATAACAAAATCTGAATATATAACTGGATTCAACTGAATAACTGAAAGATGAATAGATGTAGATGGATCTCCAAGCGATGCTCCAACTCCAAAGTTGAGTCTCAAATGCTGTAACACTCAGTCTGACCCGAGCATAAAGCAAAACACTAAACACTCGAGTTAGGATTAATATTCATATATCAATAAATCCAACTCAAGTGAAATATCAACTGAAATACAAGTAACTTAAAGGATGTTTGGGATAACCATCCTCTAAGGATCCGTGGAACATCTACTATGTAGTACAATACGCTATTATAATATGTCTATAGTAAAGTAAACTATTAAAATAGCGTAAAGGAGTTACACATATCCCTCTTAACACATTTTATATATTTCCAAGTCTATACAGTATCGTAATCTTTCCATACTGGTTGTCGTCAGAGGGCACTCCATAGGTATGGTACAAAACAAACTCGTAGTGGTCTCGATAAGGTAGGTGACATAGCACAACTAGGCAATGGCAGGGTAGATATATCAATTATACTTCCGGGCTGGTGGTAACGCATAGCCGCAACTACCGCCCACCTCGATCCACACTCCCCAAAAAAATCTAAGGGTGCACCCAATCAATCACAAAGTAATAGAATGGTAACGAAGAAGTATGTTTGACCGGAGGAGCTACCTCACTTGGCCAGTCAATTACTCCTGTTTTAGCCACCTTAAGCTAACTCACGGGAGTCAAGTCCATGTACGTACCTCATATAGAATCGTCGCCGCCATCCTACTTCATTCTGGAATCTCCACCGTGTACATAGTTGTTAATGTGATTTTCGGTATTAGCAGAGAGTATGACAATAACCAATCCCGGTCTCTTTAAGAACCAATCTTCATTATAACACCATGGTCGTTTTATTTCAAATCATATCATTTATATCAAAATATCGTATCCATTTCAAAACCATATAAATCCAATATCATTACTCACTTTAATAATATACATTTCAAAAATCATAACACTATTCAAAATTATAACTCTTCCAAAATTATAAACCTTTGTAACCATAACACTTTGGAAATCATAACGCTTTGAAAATCATAACTTTGGAAAACCATAGCACTTTCCTCTAAACCGTTTAGATATTAATAATTGTATATATAATAAAATGGTCTGTATAATAGAATAGTTTATATAATAAAATACTAGTATATTTAAAATAGTTATAAATTAAACATAGTTATAAATTAAAAATAGTTTATATATTAAAACAACTTATAAAAATAAAATGTCTTTATATATTTTAAAATGCTTCATATAATAAAAATAGTTTATATAATAAAATAATTAATATATGAATATAGTTATAAATTAAAATAGTTTATATTAAAATAATATATATATATATAAATATTTTTCATATATAATAAAATACTTTATTTAATAAAATAATTTCCTTAAATTTCACAAATCAATTCAAATTAACTCAACTTCCAAAATTCAAATTTAAATCAAATCTCAGTTCTTCCATTTCAATTCAAATCTCAATAAACCATTTTATATCGATTTCAAATATAGATAGAAACTACAAATTAAACCATTTCAACTTTAATCGATTTCAAAGCTTTAAATATTCCAACGTTTAAAAAGCTAAATTTGACAATTTCATATATATATATATATATAAATATATATATATATATATCAAATTCACTTAACTATTATTTAGTTTTGATATATTCACTTAATTTATTCCGATATCATTTAAATAAATATTCAATTACAAATGTAAATAAACTAAATATTCCATTTCAATTTATGTAAATCTAAAAATATTAATTTAAATCACTTTTAATCGAAATCAAGTTATAAAGTCATATCTTTGAAATCCCAAATTTAATAAGTTCCAAATCAATCTTATTTGAGTATAATTCTTAAATAAATACAATTTAAACCAATTTCTATTTCTCTTTCCGACCTTAATTTATTAAAAATTATTATAAATCTTATATTTGAAAATATAATAAATACTTAAACATGTTATACATTATTTAAATCAAAACTTTATTAAATTAAATATTATCATTAAACTATTTTATATTAAAACTTAATTTATATATTTTAAAAATAGTAAAATATAAGTAAATTCTTAAAATTTAAAATTTCAAAACTAACTTATGAATTTAAAATTTTCAAACATATAACTTTCAAAATCAAAAAATTTAAACATATATATAACAACATTTATATGTAAAATATTTTAAAAAACAATACTTACATAAAACTATATATATTTCCTTTTTAAAACTCTCGGAAATCATTTTCAATATATATATATATATATATATATATATATATATATATATAGACCAATGCTGTTTGTATATAATTTTCTATCCTATGGTCAAGTGATATGGATATTTATCATTTCAATCCGCAATTTAAATATATATAGGTATATATCTTTTCGATTCACATTCCTAAATTCAATTAAATGAAAATCGCTTGGGTTATCGTTTCAACCCATAACGATTTTCTCTTATTTTACAAGATCGTTCGGGTATGTATCATTTCAACCCATAGGAAATTCTATACTACAAGGAACTTGTAGGGTGAGAACATATATAAATAATAATATAACATATTGATAACAGTCATAAATCACCAGTGATAAAATAAATAATAGATCATGGTGTTAGATGTCACAGGTGAACAGTTAAAGATACTGGCATATATATAGCAGTTAAATAACTAGCAACAACATATTTCAATTGTCGTTTCAAATGAAATCAAATTTAATAAATATAGGAACGTTAATCTTTGGTGATTGCGCACCTTTCGAGGTTGAAGAGATTCAATAATGGAATGAGTTACGAAATCCAAGCACGAATTCCAAAGCAACGCAAGATTGACATAAATTTTGCGAGTAAAGATGAAAGCTTGGAATTGATGATATTTGTAACAACCTGTAATTTTGATAACTAAATTTGTTAGCTTAATATGGTTTTGGTAATTAAATATTGAAATAAATAGAAATTGAATTGGAGTCAATTGCAATAAATTTAAATAAAATATTACTTTAATGTTAATTAAGGTAATATGTGGAAATAATGTTAATGTTATTCATAATAGGACAATTTGTTGAATTAAAGTAATGGAAATAAATATTTATTAATTTAAAACTTAATAAATGGATAAATTGTAATTAAATGAAATTTAATATTTAATTATTACATTAATAGGAATTCAGATGAAATCTGTGAATATTAGTGTAATGGATCATGAACCAATTGTAAATTTCATCCATTTGATGATAATTTATGGAATACAGAATTTAAAATCAAAAAAAATGATTTATTGGAATTTCAATCGATAATTTATGAATTTATAAAATTGAAATTTAATTACGGTAATGGGTAAATCAATTAAATTTGAATTGATGTCTAAGTTTGTTTTAATTATTTTAATCGTTTAAGAAATAAAAAATGATGAAATCTGTTAATTTTTAAATTTGAATTGAAAAAGCGATTTAATTTAATTTAATATTAATTTAATTAATTAACTTAAAAATAGCCATTTTGTCCACTGACTCTGATTTCGACGAAACCATATTCATAGGATCTGTAACAGTGAATTATTGTAGGATTTCAAGTTTCGTGGCGATCGGACTTTTCGTGATCGTACAGGCTCGAAACGCCTAGAAATTAATTTAATTGAAATCAATTTGAAATAACTTGATTTTAGCATAACTTCTTCATACGATGGAATTTGGACTTGAAACATGTTCGATTGATTTTAAAATACTCAAAAACATCTATTTTGATATAATTTCATTCCGGAGTCAGAACAGGCTTTTCCGGCTATTTATCGTTCAACTTTCGATCCAAATCAATCCGGTCCATTCTAATTTCAGCTTTTCATATATATACCTCGTTATAAACCCTAGCCTGTTTCTTATATTCATTTTTCTGTACATACAATTCCAATTGCTCCTCTTCCTCATTTTAATGGCAAAAAAAACTAATTCCCAATTCAATTTCAAATCAAAATTCCACATCAAAAATTCAAACTCTTCAAAATATATCGAATTATGTATGGATTTGAAGCTCTCGATGAGTGCAAGTCAAATAAATGATTCGTTTTTCAATTTGATGCATCGTTTGTCCAGAATTCGCAAATCAATTCTGATCATTCGTGTGGGATTTCGATGATCCAACGGTGGATCTTCGCTTGGGCAACGATCGGAGGGCATGCGATCGAAGAGGAGGTGGTGCAGTCGTGATCGGTGGTACATGCCAATGTTAGAGGTGGCTAGAATCGTCGCATTTGGCATTCGAACCAGCGACGGCTCGTTGCCCCGGGGGGGCATCGGAGGAGGCGGCGAACTCGTCGTGGGGTCGGCTTATGGAGGGGAGCACGGTGATGGGTTCCGATCGATGGGGATAGCTTCGTAGGCGATACAGTAATTGGGTGAAGTCCTGGTGGCTAGGGTTTGATGTCCTGGGAAGGATCGGTTTCGCGTGCGCAAATAGATGCTGATGTGGTAATTATATGTATTATTTTATTTAAATTAAATTCAAACTGAAAATCTTCTAACTCGAATAATTTTCACACACGAGGTCCAAATTTATGCACGGTTTCTTGCGTTGGGATTGTATTGGAATTTCGAACATTTTGATGCTGGCTTGGTCGGATTCCGAGACTGTTCAAATATTGGGTTTAAATTGGATTTAAATTCAATTTAAATTCAAAAGATGAGTGTTTTAACCCACTCACAACTTCTAAAATTTCTTATGTTTGTTAAATTGATTTATGATGTGATTAGAAATTTATTTACGGCTGTTTGGCATATTTTGAATCATCATCTCAGTTTATTTGGATTTATTTAGATAAAATAGTTATTTAGTTTATTATTGAATATAACTACCAGTAAGTACCTGTTATTTATTATATGTTATATATTGATGTTATTGATTGAATTGGATGATGATTGTGATAAATGTTTGATGATTGTTATTGGAGAATGGATGTTGTATTTTATATTGTTATAAACTGCAAGTTGTTATGGATTTTATTTCATTCGGGATTGCGGTTTGAAATGATATGTAACCGTATTTGTATTTTAAATTACGGATTGAAATGATAAATATCTGTATCACTTGATCATAGGGTAGAAAATTATATACAGACACCGTGTTTTATATATATATAAAAAAGATTTTGATTTGATTTCTACGGTTTTGCAAAAAAAAAATTGTGAGTTATATAAATATTGATTTTAGATGTTATATGAATGCTATTTTATTATTGATTTTTAGCAATGGATAAATTAGTTTTGAAATATAAGATAAGTTAAATAATAAAGTTTGATTGTTTTATATAATATGTTTAAGTATCTGTTTAAGTTATATTGTATATAGATTTTATAATGACTTAAATAAAATTAAGGTTCGAAGATATATATGAATTGATTGATTTAAATTATTTAAGAATTATACTTGAATAATTTGACTTGAAATTTAAATAAAATTGAGTTTTTAAATGGTATGATTTTTATAACTTGATTTTGGTTTAGAGTGATTTAAATGAATATCAAGTTGATTTAAATGAATATATCAAGTTAAATAAATTGAAAGAATATCCAGTTATTTGAAGTTTAAAGGTTTTACTTAAATGATATTGGATTTATTAAATAAACATTTCAAATCTAAATAATAGTAATTGAATTTGATATATATGGAATTATCAAAGAATTAGTTTTGAAATGGTGGAATATTTAAAGCTTTGAAATATACGGAAATTGAAATGGTTTATTCGAGGGTACAAATCTTTATTTGGGATTGAATGTGAAATTAAAGTAACTATTTTATTATGTAAAGTAATTAAATATTTAAGCCATTTATGTGGTGTAGTTATGTTTCAAGGTTACTAGTTTCGAAATATTATGATTTGAAAGTGTTATACTTAAGTGTTTTGATTTCGAAGTGTTACAACTTTGAAAGTGCTATGGCTTTGGAAAAAATGATATATTTTAAATAAAAATGATACTATATTGATTTGGGTTTTTAGAAAATGATATCATGTTTATTTGGTTTTTAAAACGCAAATGATATAGTATTCATATGGTTTTGAAACGGATATTATATTCTGGTTTTCAAGTATAAATTATTTTGAAGTGACCGCGGTGTTATAATAACGTTTGGTTGTTAAAGAGACGGGGATCAGAAGTTGTCACACTCTCTGCCAACCCTGAAACCCACTTTAACAACCCTGTACGCAGTGGAGATTCCAGAATGAAGTAGGATGGTAGCGGCGTTTCCTTTGACGTATATACGTGGACCCGACACCTGTGAGTCAGCATAAGGTGGCTAAAACAGGAGCGATCGACGGGCTAAGATGGTAGCATCTTTTATCGGACACACTCCTTCGATACCATTCTATTACTCTGTGATTGATTGGGGCCCTTTTGATTTTGGAGGAGTGGCTCGAGGTGGGCGGCAGTAGCTGCTATGCGTTACCACCGTTTGGAAGCGTAATTTGTATATCTACCCAGGCATTGCCTAGTTGTGCCGTGTCACCTACCCTATCGCGCCTTGTACGAGTCCCGTAGCCCGTGGAGTATTTAGGGTAGTCTCCCGATCTGGAGATGCGCTGATACTGGATGGACTACGGTGACTATTACGTGTTAAGGTGAAAAATGTAAAGCCTTAATGCTATTTAAAAGTAAGTTTATTTTACTAATAGACATTATTATAATAGCGTATATAAATAGTTTAATGGATCCTTAGAAGATGTGAATCCTGGGCATCTCTTAAGTTACCGCACTCACGTTAGACACTGGATAGGAGATGTGTAAACGTCTTTGAGCCGTTCCACTCACATTATTTACTGTTGATTTAACTTATATAAGATCTTTTAGTTCTGACTCAGCGTTTTGTCTTTTCAATTCGCTCGGGTCAGTCTGAGCATTTCAGGGTTCGAAGACTATATTTCTGGAGGACGAAGACGAAGATTGTAGTAATATAATATATTATATTATTCCACTACATTCAACTGTTCTGCTGCATTATTTATTATTCTCTGGTATGTGTAACTCTGATATGTATTGTATAAGTATAATTAAATGTTTTGTAAAACAGTTTCATGAGCTGTTTATTTGACTATTATATTTTATCGTTCCGCTGCAAGGTTCTATTTTGTTTTTCTTTCTCTGATTTTTCTTATTTACTCCATAACAATCCGCCCTTCTGTATTGTTTGAGTCGGCACGTGTGTCTGCTTAAGCGTACAAAAGGCAGGATGTTACAACGTGGTATCAGAGCTTTGGTTTAGCGAAAAACCTTAGCTTTGCGGGGTCTGATTCTTTATTAATAGGGTAGCAATACCATATGATGAGTCGCTGAGTGTATATATATGAGAGAACGTATTTGTTAGTGTTATAAAAGGTTTTAATATTGCGTTAATTTGTTCCGTTTTGTATTTATAAATTCTGGTTGGTGCATAGGACGCTATGGCATCTATAGGGATTTCTAAACGCTTAATAGGACAGACCGACACAATGTTTGTTTTGAATATAGGTGAATGAAATAATTTTGCCGATTACGTTTTCTATATAAAAAATAAATTTTATAAAGGTAATATTTGTTTGTAATATATTGGATGTTAGGTAGTGAAATTTATAAATATTGATTGGAAATTTTAGAACTTAAGTTCCGGGATTTTGAAAAAAAATTTCAAACGATTTTTGGAATATAATAATATTGTTTATAAGTATTTTATGATATAAATATTTAAATATAATTTGAAAGAATCGTTTAAAGAAACTTTGGAAAGAAATAAGTTTTGTACTCCCCTCTCTGTCGCTGGAAAATAATTTTGATGATGAGTGCACGCATCATCGACATTTATTTCTAGTTTCTAAGTGGGAAGACCACTGTAGTAGTTTTACTGCAGATTTTTTTTGATAAACAAATATAAATTTTAAATTGTTTTTAATATAATTGGATATATAAATTGTAAATGTTACATCTATCTATTATTTTAAAATGATTTGAAACTTAACCCGGTATTTAGTTCTTAAGTTTCCGTTAATTAATAGTTTCAATTATTGTAGTGAAATGGAATGTAACTAATTAATAATTAGAACCTTTAATTAAAATAAAAATTAAATGCTAGGTTGTCAATGAAACAACAAGAAAGTTGAAATTTAGAATCTAAAAAAAGGAAAAGGATAGGATTATTGAGCATTAAATTAATTTAAAAGAAATAAGATAGACTTGTACAATTTTCAACTGTATTTTTTAACATATATGACTTACTAACTATAAAAAGTTAAAATGTTAAAAGAAAATGTAATGGGAACTTTTACCAGTAAAATTTGAAATAATGAAAGTATTCAATGAAATTCTTTAATAAATAATAATTGGATGTTGTAGTTGCTATAAACTTAAGTATAATTGAAAGGTAAGTATTATAAATAAATGAATAAATGGAATTAAGTAATACATGAAAGTAAATATGTGACGACCCGTAATTTTCGAGCATTTAAAATCGGGATATTTAATTGATTCTAAATATTTAAAAGTTTAATTATTAACTTCAATTCAAATATCACAAATTATTTGATAATTAAATTATTAAATTAAATAATTTGAAATTGGGCAAAGTATGGAATCTGAAGTTTTAAGCCTGTTAAAAATATAATTTGAAGGCTTATAAAATTTATATTGACAGTATTGAGAATAATTGAAGTTTTTAAAATTAAATTTAACAGTGATTTGTTCAGTTTTGAAATTTTATCGGTTAAATTAAATTTAAAATAGCCTTCCAAGGCACAGTCTCGGAATTCAACGAAACTGGTTCCAATGGGTCCGTAATATTGAATTATTATCGGATTTCAGTTTTCGTGGTTTTTGGGTTTGTTGTGTGAGAGTAAGAGATAGAAACGCACGCCTATACGATAATTATTGATTTAATTTAAATATCTCCATCTGGAGGAAATTCAAATCACGGCCGAAATAATTTCACATGGGAATTTTTAAAGCTTTCATTTCGTGGCCACTGTAGCATTGTCTCAGGCACGCTAATATTTTCAAGCACAGAAATTAAATTATGATTTCCTTTTGCCTTCCGAAGCACGACACCCCTCGGCTTTAATTACTTACCTGTTCACTTTTCCTTTGTTAAACAAAACAAGATTCAAAATCAAAAAAAATTGCCGCATGCGAATTGATTCGAACCGAATTATCTTCAAGCAAAAGGGGGAAATCAATTTGGTGATTCGAGGCTAGCAAGTTAGTTTTGCGTGGCGAGTATGTCGCGGCGCAAGGGGGAGGCGAGCTCGCGTTGACGTTTCGATTAGGATGGAGTTCGATTTGGAGGTGGCGTTCGCGACGTTAGGTCAAGCTCGCGGCTGCCATCTGAATTCGCGTGAAGGCCAGTGGAGCAGTGGATCACGACTAGGGTTAGTAGGTCGCGGCGTTGATTTGCAGGTGCGACAGTTTTAACTAGCGGCAGTGTCGGCGTCGCTCGAGATGGGTGTGGACTTAGGGGCTGCGCGATGGGTTGTCGATCGAGCGTCAGGAAGGTATCGTTTATCTGTGAGGAGGAGCAATCGTCAATCGAGCAGTAAGGTATTAAGGATTTATCTTTTAATTCAAATTTGATATAGGTAGGAATAAAGCAAAATTTACAGTGAGGTAGCCATTTGTTGTTTACTATAACTAGAGAAGAATAACTACAGTAAGTATGTAAAACAATTCTATTTTAATTTAACAAAATATGTATATAGGTAAGTTAGTAAATATGTATATAGATAAGGTTTGGAAAATATAAGGATTTTGAATGTAGAAGATTTTCCTTGAAAATAGACTTTGAATCCATATAAATAATTTTTTACAAGTATAAAGGTTTGAAAAGAATGTATATTAGTATAAATATATCAATATAAAAATGCATATACATACACATTTTTATTTTACTAAATTATTGTAAAATAATTTATTAAAAGTGATTAATTTGTAAATAAACTTATTTAATTATTTTGGTTACTAAGAAATATTTATTTTTGGAATTAGTTTGAAATTCAATTATTAGTTAAAAACTGAACTATTAGCTCAAAATTAAATAAATGAATAGTAATTAATTGGTCAGTTAGCTAGAGTATTACTAAATTATATAATTATTTATTCAAGGTTTGAAATTTGAAAAGAAATAAACTGGTCTGGAGATGATTGCAAATTTAAGAGGCAAAGGTGAGTTAATCTCACTCAGTTCAACTTAAATTTAAATTTGAACGATTAAATTTAAATAATTGTTTGAACGGTTGAATTGATTGATGTGATATAGTATGATATTTTGGAATTGGTATATTATATTATGCTAACGTCTGTGGATGTAGGGAAAACAGGTTGGAGGGATCCAACTGGATCCCTCAACATTTATTTTAATTATTTAATTCCCCCTGTGGTGATGATTTGATATTCTATGATGAATTATGTTGAAATATAGAATGCTATGGTTTGATTGGATATAATTGGGTATAATGAATTTCCAAAAATATATAAATTGGATTTTTGAAAGAAAATAAAGGAAGTGAATATGTAAGTAATATTTTTATGGTGAATAAATTTAAGGATGAATGAAAAAAAGTGACATAAGAATTCTAATAAATAAATCTTGAGTATAGAAAAGAAATTTCTGAATAAACAGAAAGTTAATGAATTTTAAACTCCGATGCTATAATTTAAAAGAACAAAACATTTATTTTAAATTTAAGATTTTAAATTTTGAAAAGAACAAAGAAGAAATTGGGAATAACCTGAAATTGGTATATTTCAGTTAAATGGTATAAAATCAAACGGAAAATAATAATAACACCGATAATTAAGTCCATGGTTAATGAATTTTGAAATGAATAGAGTAATCAAAGAAATTTATTTCAAATGAAATAAATTGGAAATCAATTTGGGAAATTGATTTAAGTGATTGAAGTTGGAATTCTCCCTGGATAACCAAGTACGTTTTCAAAATAATTTTTTTATATATAAGTTAAAAGATTTTAAAGTTGATTTAAAAAGCAAGTTTTAGAAAATTTATCATTTCTAAATATTTAAATTCTTAAGTAAGTATTTCTTTTAATCTATTATAGCAGTAATTATTTTAGAAAGTGACTTAGTATTTTGTTTTTTTTAAAAAGGTAAAAATCTAGTTTTATATTTTATCAAGTAACCTTATTTCCAAAATATTCCTATAGTATGTATTTTTAACAAATTATCGAAGTAGTCTTACCTTAGACGTTTTAAAATATATTTCAAAGTAAAGTGTCTTAAGTTATTTTAAAAATCTAGTTTTATGTTTGGTGATTTCACTGGAGATAGAAAATATTTGGGAAAATGTATTCTGAAAAGAAGATGTTTTGAAAACTGTTTTCAAGTAGTTTGGAAAGTGAAGATATATCTTATGAAGATATTTTTAAGATAAATAAATAATTTGGAAAATTATTTATTGGTTGATGGATGTTGTGAATATTAATTAATAGTTAAATAACCGACTATCAATATTGGCCAAATGCGTTGATCGTTTCGAAGAGACCGGGATCGAGATTTATTTCTCGAAAACCACTTCGATCCGGTTTGTACGTTTTCGTGAAAACGAGTTTGGATTCGAAGATGGAGCAGTGAAGTGCAAGTGCTAGTCGCTACTAATCCTGAGGATATTTCCGAAATGGATGTAGTAGGAATAGTGCCTTCGGTTCCGTTCGAACCCGGGATGGACTTATATGGATGAATGCTTGCGAAACATCGTCAGGTGGACGATGGGCATTCTAAGGGATATATTCTAAACGGTAACGCTTAGCCTCCAGTCTCATCAAATGGGAATGACTGAAAATCAGGGGCTATGCAGCAAGGCTTCGTGGGTAGCACCCACTGGAGGGTGAGGTCATCCCTGTCTAGATGTCCCTTTTATTTCGGCTTAGTGTGCGGTTGCTGATCCCAACCGCAGGGTGATCTTGCTCAAGACTATCCATTAAGGGATGGTTCCGGTCTTGTGTTGTAGGGAAGTTAGGGTGGCTCCTCGGTACGCTGATCTAGACCAAGTACTGTGACAGGTGGTACCCCAGTGCCTAGCCATTAGTTGGAATCCATTTTCCCTACGCGCCCGTACGGTTTTGATTGTGCCCAACTATTGCTGAAACGTGAGATGAAAACATTTCAGCTAGATTCTATTTTACTTTCTATATAAACTATTATATTATCAGAGGTTTTAATAAAAAATGTTTTAGCTATCGTAAGGTAAAAACCCGACATGTTTATTTGTGGCGTGGTCTTA
Organism: Allium cepa; assembly: GCA_030765085.1. Taxonomy (NCBI): domain Eukaryota; kingdom Viridiplantae; phylum Streptophyta; class Magnoliopsida; order Asparagales; family Amaryllidaceae; genus Allium; species Allium cepa. Next base: position 695,571,067 of record CM060934.1, read on the forward strand.
TGAGATGCTTTTGTTTTCAAAAGGATATTTGAAACTTTAATAATCAATTGAGTGTGATTTTCTCACGCTGGTATTCCAGACTGACTCGGGTGTTATTTAACTGTAATGCTCGGGTCAGACCGAGTATTATAGAATACAGGATATGATGCTGTGGAGCTCAGGAGACGAGCAAGATGACGATATGTACTCCCGTACTTGTTTATATACATATATTCCGTTATGTTAAGTTGTTGTGTATCCATTTGTATGATATTGATGTTGAGCTGTAATTGGTGTACTCTGATGATGTAATATATAAACAGAGATATTTAAGTTTTGAGTAAAGAGTATTTTTATCTATTATATTTTATTCCGCTGCGATGGTTAGATTCTGTTGTTGTTTTCTATTTTCTTCTTCTACCTCTTCTTCTTTAACCCAAATGGTTCGTATTTCTGTACAACTTGAGTTGATTTAGATAGAATAGTGTTGACTCAAGGGGTACGAATTTGCGGGTCGTTTCAAAATAAATGAAATTAAGTAGTGAATAAATGAATGTAATACAATAAAAAGAAATTTACATGATATGAATAAATGAAAATAAATGAAAATTGTAAGAAGATAAATGTAAAGTAAAAAGATAAATCATTATATGAAATAAAAGGGAAATCAAACAACAAATGTATGAAATGAAATTAATAAGAATGAACTTGATCTACTTTCTGAAATTGTTGGTTGTTTGTTTTGGTTTATGAGTTGTTTGGGTAAAGGATACTTTTAATTGCTTAGATGTATGAATAATCTATTGGGTTTTATCAAAGATTGTTGAGTAAACGGAATACTCCATAGTTATTTGTCATTCTATGTGATTTAAAGTGTCTTAACCCGAGCCAACCAATTGTTTTGTTTGCATGAATGGTTGATTTGTATATGATGATTGTATGTTGGTTGCAACTGATTGTCGTTGTTTTATATTGATTCGTTTGTTAGTAGCTGGAATAACTTTAAATATTTCATTTTATAATTATTAACTCTTTTTAGATAATATAAGTGAAATAAAGGATATGGAAGCAATTACTTCTGCTTTTGGTTTCATTAATAATCGTTAATTGCTCGTCGAATAGGTACATTTTTGGATTACGGTTTTATAGCGCTATTATATTGTTTTTCCCGTGTTGGGATATATTATTTTGGAAAATATATGTTGTATATTGTTATATTTGATATTATATTTTCCCCTGAGCCTCTCCGTACAAAGGAGACTCTGCCGAAATTTTCCATAAATTTTGGACAAAGAATTTTTTTTCGGAAATGTTTTCCAAACTTTATTAATTTAAGTACAAAAGATTTGATGGTTATAAATTGGTATATTTTAATTAAGTTAATTAATTTTTTAAAATTATTTGTTTATAAATTAATAGATTGAATAAGATACATTGACTACTTAATTCCTTCTTTTCCCCACCTTTTTCCTTTTCGGGGATGAAAAGTTTGGGAGTAGGGGAGAGTGTAAAGACCCGTAAATTTTGATAATTAAATTTGTTGGATTAATAGGGTTTTGGTAATTATATATTGAAAGAAATAGAAATTGAATTGGAATCAATTTCATTAAATCTAAATAAAATATTACTTTAATGTTAATTAAGGTAATATTGAAAGTAATGTTAATGTTATTCATAATAAGACAATTTGTTGAATTAAACGAATGGAAATAAAGATTTATTAATTTAAAACTTAATAAATGGATAAATTGTAATTAAATGAAATTTAATATTTAATTATTACGTTGATAGGAATTTAGATGAAATCAGAGAATATTAATGTAATGGATCATGAACCAATTGTAAATTTCATCCATTTGATGAAAATTGACGGAATACAGAGTTTAAAATCAAATAAATGATTTACTGGACTTTCAATCGATAATTCACGAATTTATAAAAATTGATATTTAATTATGGTAATGGGTAAATCAATTAACTTTGAATTGATATCTAAGTTTGTTTAAATTATTGTAATCGTTTAATAAATCAAAAATGATGAAATCTGTGAATTTTTAAATTTGAATTGAAAAAGCGATTTAATTTAATTTAGTATTAATTAATTAATTAACTGAAAAACAGCCATTTAAGCTATTGACTCGGGTTTCGACGAGACCAGTTACATCGGATCCGTAATGGTGAATTATTATAGGATTTCAAATTTCGTAGCGATCGGACTTTTCGTTTGATCGTACTGGTTCGAAACGCCTAGAAATCAATTTAATTGAAATCAATTTGAAACAACTTGATTTTAGCATAACCTCTTCATATGATGTAATTTGGACTTGGAACCTGTTCCATTAATTTTAAAATACTCAAAACCATCTATTTCGATATGTGGGTTGAGTCATTTTCGTTTCGGCTTCAGAACGGGCTTTTCGGGCCATTTATCGTTCAACTTTCGATCCAAATCAATCCGGTCCATTGTAATTTCAGCTTTGCATATATATATATATATATGTATGTATGTATGTATGTATGTATGTATGTATGTATGTATGTATGTATATCCTCGTTATATACCCTAGCCTATTTCTTATATTCATTTTTCTGTACGTACAATTCCAATTGCTCCTCTTCCTCATTTCAATGGAAAAAATACTAATTCCCAATTCAATTTCAAATCAAAATTCCACATCAAAAATTCAAACTCTTTAAAATATATCGGATTATATATGGATTTAAAGCTCTCGATGAGCGCAAGTCAAATATATGATTCGTTTTTCAATTCGATCCATCATTTGTCTAGAATTTGCAAATCAATTCTGATAGTTCGTGTGCGATTTGGATGATCCAACGTTGGATCTTTGCTTGGGCGACAATTGGAGGGCATGGGATCGAAGAGGAGGTGGTGCAGTCGTGATCAATGGTACTCGCCGATGTTAGAGGTGGCTAGAATCGCCGCATATGGCATTTGAACCAACAACGGCTCGTTACCTTGGGGGGAATCGGAGGAGGTGGCAAACAGGCCGTGGGGTCGGCTTAGGGAGGGGAGCACGGTGATGGATTCCGATTGATGCGGATAGCCTCGTAGGCGATGCGGTAATTGGGTGAAGGCTTGGTGGCTAGGGTTTGATAACCTGAGAAGGATCGGTTTCGCGTGCGCAAATAGATGCTGACGTGGTAATTATGTGTATTGTTTTATTTCAATTAAATTCAAACTGAAAAACTTCTAACTCAAATAATTTTCACACACGAGGTCCGGTTTATGCGCGGTTTCTTGCGTTGGGATCGTATTGGAATTTCGGACATTTTAATGCTGGTTTGGTCGGATTCCGAGACTATTCAAATATTGGGTTTAAATTGGATTTAAATTCAAAAGGTGAATGTTTTAACCTACTCACAACTTCTAAAATTTCTTATGTTTGTCACATTGATTTATGATGTGATTAGAAACTTATTTATGACTGTTTGGCATATTTTGAAACGCCATCTCAGTTTATTTGGATTTATTTGGATAAATTAGTTATTTAATTTATTATTGAATATAACTATCAGTAAATACCTGTTGTTTATTATCTGTTACATATTGATGTTATTGATTGAATTGGATGATGATTGTGATAAATGTTGATGATTGATATTGGATGAATGCATGTTGCATTTTATATTGTTATAAACTGCAAGTTATTATGGATTTTATTTCATTCGGGATTGCGGTTTGAAATGATATATAACCGTATTTATATTTTAAATTACGGATTGAAATGATAAATATCCATATCACTTGACCAAAGGTAGAAAATTATATACAGACACCGTGGTCTATATATATATAAAATACTTTGATATGGTTTCTATGGTTTTGTAAAGAAATTTATGAGTTATATAAATATTGATTTTAGCTGTTATATGAATGCTATTTTATTATTGATTTTTAGCTATGTATAAATTTGTTTTGAAATATAAGATAAGTTAAATAATAAAGTTTGATTGTTTTATATAATATGTTTAAGTATCTATTTAAGTTATATTGTATATAGATTTTATAATGACTTAAATAAAATTAAGGTTCGAAGATAAATATAAGTTGATTTGAATTAAATTATTTAAGAATTATACTCGAATAAATTGATTTGAAATTTAAATAAAATTGAGATTTTAAAGGGTATGATTTTTATAACCTGATTTTGGTTTAGAGTGATTTAAATGAATATCAAGTTGATTTAAATGAATATATCAAGTTAAATAAATTGAAAGAATATCCAGTTATTTGAAGTTTAAAGGTTTTACTTAAATGTATTGGATTTATTAAGTAAACATTTCAAATCTAAATAATAGTAATTGAAGTTGATATATATGGAATTATCAAAGAATTAGTTTTGAAATGGTGGAATATTTAAAGCTTTGAAATATACGGAAATTGAAATGATTTATTCGGGGGTTCAAATCTGTATTTGGGGTTGATTGTGAAATTGAAGAAACTATTTTATTATGTAAAGCAATTTAATATTTATTTAGGTGGTGTAGTTATGTTTCAAGGTTATGTGTTTCAAAATATTATGATTTGAAAGTGTTATACTTAAGTGTTTTGATTTTGAAGTGTTACAACTTTGAAAGTGCTATGATTTTGGAAAAAGGATATATCCAAAATAAAATTGATATTATATTGATTTGGGTTTTTATAAAATGATATCATATTTATTTGGTTTTTAAAATGAAAATGATATAGTATTTATATTGTTTTGAAATGAATATTATATTATGGTTTTCAAGTTTAAATTATTTTGGAATGACCGTGGTGTTATAATAATGTTTGGTTGTCAAAGAGACTGGGATCAGAAGTTGTCATACTCTCTGCCAACTCCGAAACCAAACTTTAACAACCGTGTACGCAGTAGAGATTCTAGAATGAAGTAGGATGGTGGCGACGTTTCATTTGAGATATATACGTGGACCCGACTCCCGTGAGTTGGCATAGGGTGGCTAAAACAGGAGCGATCGACAGGCTAAGAAGGTAGCAGCTTTTATCAGACACACTCCTTTGCTACCATTCTATTACTTTGTGATTGATCAGGGCCCTTTTTATTTTGAGGGTATGGCTCGAGGTAGGCTGCAGTAGCTTCTACGCGTTACTACTGATTCGGAAGCTTAATTGGTATATCTACGCAGGCATTATCTAGTTTTGCCATGTCACCTACCCTATCGCGCCTTGTACGAGTTTAGTTTTCTCCCGCAGCCCGTGGAGTATTTAAGGTAGTCTCTCGGTCTAGAGATGCGCTGATACTGGATGGACTGCTGAGACTACTACGTGTTAAGGTGGAAAATGTAAATCCTTAATGCTATTTTAAAGTAGGTTTATTTTACTAATAGACATTATTATAATAGCATATATTACTACATAGTAAGTAGTTTAACGGATCCTTAGGAGATGTGAATGCCGAGCATCTTTTAAGTTACTGCACTCACGTTAGACACTGGATAGGAGGTATCAAATCCCGTAAACATATCTGACACCGTTCCACTCACATTATTTACTGTTGATTTAACTTACATAAGATCTTTTAGTTCCGACTCGAGTATTTTGTCTTGTCAATTTGCTCGGGTCAGTCTGAGCATTTTAGGATTCGAAGACTTTATTTCTGGAGGACAAAGACGAAGATTGTAGTACTATTATATATTATATTATTCCACTACATTCATACTGTTCCGCTGCATTATTTATTATTCTCTGGTATGTGTAACCCTGATATGTATTGTATAAGTATAATCAAATGTTTTGTAAAACAGCTTCATGAACTGTTTATTTGACTATTATATTTTATCATCCCGCTGCAAGATTCTATTTTGTTTTTCTTTCTCTTCTTTTTCTTATTTACCCCATAACAATCCGCCCTTATGTATGGTTTAAGTCGGCACGTGTGCCTGCTTAAGCGTACAAAAAGGTGGGATGTTACAAAATCAAATTAAAACTGGTTTGATGAAGATAAATGGTATAAGTGAACTTATATATATATATATATATATATATATATAATATTTACGTATAATAAACCTATTCTAAATTCAAACACATTTTAAATTTAAATATATATGTATATATAAACTAATACATATAAGAAAACTTGTATAAACTTATATATATATAAACCGAGAGTTTCATAATCAATATAAATTTACATATACAATAATGACATAATAGAAAAACAATATAAACATCATATTATAAAATTCATATATACTAACATACGAAATATATATATACAAATATCATATATACAACTTGCACATATACATATGCAAACAATATACTCTATATGGTATAATTGGAAATCGGTGTTATGTAAACATATTATTTAACTAAGATATATATATATATACACATTAACTTATATTAACAGACATATATATAACCTGTATAAATGTAATATATAAATTATACACTTATAACGTTTTAAAATCAATATTTATTACAAAATCAATATAAGCAATTTATTATATTATATATAAAAACCCGAAGTAGATTATAATTATATATACAATATATATATATGGAAGAATCAACTAACATATACTAATATATAACCTATATATAATGCATAACATATACTTTTAAACAACATAATATAATACTTTCTATAATATAATATACTGTAAGTATATGTACTACACACGCAATATATATAGAATATATGACATATAAAATTTTAATTCATATGTACCTAAAATAGTTCTGTTATAAACAAGTAAAATTACACATATATATACCTATATAACTCACAGCATAAATATACACAAGTCCTACATAAATATATATAAGCTCAAAAAACTGGAAAGGCCATGCGAAGATCAAATCAGCGGGTTCGAGTTGCTCGTGGAGGGTCGGAGCAGGGGATGAGGTGTTGGACGAGCTATCGGTCGTGGTGCGAGAGGCAGAAGAATGGTGGTTGTTGGTTTCAAAGAGGATAAGGAGGTAGAGGCCGGGTTACGCGAGCTTTGTGTGGGTTGCTCACATGAAGGAAGGTGGCGGTTTGCAGCTGAGGCAAGGAGGATGTGGGGTCTTGGTGGTTGAGCTTTTTGCCATGGATGGAATGCATGGATATTGGCTGGTAATCAACATAAGAGAGAGAGAGAGAGAGAGGAGAAAATAGGACATCGGTTTGGCATTTGGAAGAATGTGCAACATGAACAAAAATGAAAGCTTATTCCAACTTTTTCTTTGCCGAGAAAATGAAAGAAGAAGTGAGAAAATATGAAAATGAAGAGGCAAAGGCATATATATGTCAAACAAGAGAAATTGCAACAGTCATGCTAATTGAATTCAGGAATATAAAAGGGTAAGCGGTTGTATGGTTTAAACGGTGGAATATGAAAAGTAAGGGATGTTAAAAGGTCGAATGCGAAGCCGATATGAAATTGCTTCACGAATTGCACAGCACGCCAGACTCTGAGATATACAATTAAATATAATGTGAAGATTAGCATGACAAGATGATCAAAACGATATACAGATATCAATGGTACGACTAACCTATCAATGTCGATAATCGGTACCCAAAAATGCTGCTAAAAGAACGAAAATAAGATAAATGGAGCAATAGCATTCCAAATTTTGTGAAACGAAATATGACGTCTCACTCAGAAGATGATTTACAAATTTATTATATAAAAATATTCAAGTTTAGAATACATTTTATTATCATCTAATATTAACTGATTTAAATTTAATAAAATTACACAATAAAATAACTTCCATATTATCAATTGAAAATTTAATACTTGCAATTTTTGAATAGACATATTCCAAATATTAAATTTTTATTTTCGAATTTAATTATTTAAATTTGATAAAAATTTCAGTTAATTACATTATTAAAACCCTTAAAATTTACGGGTCGTTACAACACGAGCATCTGATTATACTCACATCAATGAATTCATGCTATCAACACTATTAGATAAATGTGAATACACCCTAATGGGTGTGACCCACATGGCTTGGCTTCCACTCGTTCTTTGGTTTTAGTACCCACGGTGTTGCGTGCCAATGCTCAAAATGAGTGACAAATAGTTTTAGAGTGATGAAGCATAACAATGACTAGGTGGGTGCATCCCTACCTACCGTCTCTTTGGTTTTAGTCATCTCTGACAAAGGTAATTTGTAAAGGCCTGAAAATCCACACAGAAGAAGCTGACAATAAACATGTGTCCAACCCAAATTGAATGGAAAACTGGGTCTTTATGGGAAAGAAAGAAGAAAGAAGAAAGAAGAAGAGAAAAGAAGAAGTGGAGAGGAAAAACTAAATCCAGCACAGAGTCTAACAATTACAGCGGAACAACATATAATATAATATCAATGAGCATTAAAAAGGAGAAACTGTAATCGTTAACATACATACATCAATAAGAGTATAACAATAAAATCTCAATCGTCGGCCTGGAAAGTTATAATAACTTATTCTCACAAATGTCGATAAGTTAAACAACAAAGCAGTGGAAAGTAAATATATACGTGAATATGACCTGAAGACCTCTAGCTCTTCTGATGAAGCTCCAAAGCATCTAAAACTGAATGTGCAAATATGCTCGGTCATTGAAAGAGAAGAACATCCAAATCATTCTGTAAACCAACGTGAGAAAACACATCTCAAATTTATTTTTTATAAAAAATTTCTTTATCAAAACAAAGGTATCTCGTAAGACCATGCCACATATAAACATGAATGGGTTTTTACCTTACGACAACCGAAACATTTCATATCAAATCATCCGATATTATACTATTGTCTAGTGTACAAACGATAATTAATCATAGTTGAAATTGTTACCGTTATTAAATTACAGAATATGTTAGGCTCTACCAACAAAATAGTAGGCACGTATTGGAGAATTGATTCCATACAAATAACAAGGTAAGGGACTACTATCCGTACAATACGCCTAGAAAAATGTTCCTAGGGTTCAGATACTAAACGCCTAAACCAACACAGAACCGTCCTACTCCTCAACTGGATGGTATTGAATATGACTTCACCCAAGTTGTTCCCGACCTATCCTGGCCACATCATACACAACATTCTCGACATATAGAGGGTAATCTAGAAAGTTGATGACCATATACTCATGGGAGCGACCCACATAGCCCTACCGCTTCTACCATATTTCTATCATTTCTAGATGATGATTCTCGAGGTAACGATTACCTTTCATATAGCATATTCCACTTAGAATGCAACATTGCCATTCCTTGATCACCCAAATGATTTCTACAAACATATAACTCCCAAGCTCATACTTCTCAGGAAAGGGTATTAAGCTAAGAGATGTTGCCTTCCCTGCCACCAAATAGATGATACGTTCATAGAGATCAATTAATGTAATTAGAAATGCAACATCAGACATTCATCCATACGAGTTGTCCGAGAACAGGACAAACCGAAGGCACTCTTCTATCACATCCTATAGGAAGTAACCCCTAGGATTAGTAGTGAGCGTCCTTGCATATTGTAGATTTTCACAATGAAGCACTAATTCCACCATAAATATATGATATGGTAAATTTTACCTCGTGGGATTAGTGACAAATAACCCTGCATCATGAAGATCTTCGTCTTCAAAATCATCATCATAAACCTACACTTTCGAACGCATACATTGATCCAAAGTGGTTCTCGAATAAATCTGACCCCGGTCTCTTCGGACCAACAAAGAAAAAGAGGCTCCTTAACCTCATATGGAAACCAACTCTTGTAGACTTATCGCGTCTCCAACTCTCAACTTGCTATCCTTTGGCCAAGAAGGAAGCCTGGTAGATTGGAGCACCACATACACTCCGCACTACTCGAATCAGCATTCTTAATCCAAATGATAATCAAGCCTACTCAGTCGGCTTCAAGCTAAGTGCACGACCAATTAGTTCCTAAATCAAGTCAAGGAACCAAAAATGACTAAATTTGACGGTCGGTTATTTAACTATCAAAACGACAAACAATATCTAGCACATAAGCAGTCGTTAGGCCCATTTAATTAATTTTTTATTAATTAAATCAATCTCCAAAATATTTACTTTAAATTATCTTTAAAAGATATATCCTTAAAACCATTTCAATCTTTCTATATTGGAAAACATTTCTATATACTTATATCGACGATATAATTATACTCACAAATCATTTCATGTTCAACACTTAGAAATTATTTTCATATACTTATATCAACAGTGTCAGCATAATTATTAAAACGATCATTTGGAAACATACCAAATGGATTTGTATAACCGTACAACTTCCAAGTTCATATGCCTCAGAACAGGTGTTAAGTATACGAAGCAATGCTTCAATACCACCAAGCCTTTAATACGATCATAAAAATCGATCCGTGTATTTCAAAATGGAAGGCCAAAACGTCATGTGTTGGGTCAAAACCAATGTTGCGTAAAACATTGTTACGATAACCCAAAAACATTATTATAGGATTTAATTAATTACATATATCTAAATCTCATATACTACGTAAAACGCTTTGTTTCGTAAATCATTTACTATAACAACAGTGTTATAATCCATGCCTTCCATACTTCCTAGAAAACGTCTATTTCAACAATAAATGTTGAAATGTATGATTCGTCTCTTAACACATTTCAAATCATTTTTCAAACTAGAAAATTCCATTTGGAATTATTATTTTCAAAATATTAATTTAAAAAGATAAATTACTTTTTAAAATCACTAACTCCATCAAAATATTCCTTTCAAACATTCCTTTGGAAGATTATTTAAACCTTAAAAACTTGAATGTATTTCCTTTATATGAAATTCCACATTCAAAACTCAACATAAATCATTTCCATATTTATAGAACTATGTCTGTAAATCCTCTTTCTATTTTTTAAAACTTCTATTTTATAAAATCTCTTTATTTATAAAATTCTATTTATAAATCACTCTTTTATAAAAACTCATTTTACTATCATAATCCACTTATAAATCCACTTCTTTATAAATCAAATTTATTTATAAAATCCATTTATAAATCCTTTGGCCAATTTAACTTCAAATCCATTTATAAAATATTTATAAATTATGTTTATAAATCCATTTCCTAAATAAACTTCAAATCCATTTACAAAATATTTATAAATTCTGATTATAAATCCATTTCTTTATAAAATATCACTTTTATAAATCCTTTATATAAACTATTCAAAAATCTCTATTTAAAAACATTTTATAAAACTATACTTTCATAACATCCAAAAATCATTTTTATTTTTTTAAAATAAATTCATCCCTTTTAATAATTTAAAAATTATCAAAACATAAGTACTTCCAAACTCACTTTCAAAGTCATCTCAATTCAAAATCACTATTTTATATTATTTCAAAATACTAAAAATAAGAAAAACAAATCCATGTCATCAAATATGGCATCTAACACATTATATATCAAAATATATGCAAAATAAAATCAACAGGATGAGGAATCATGTTGGGTCCCTCCAACCTGTCCCCTGCATCATAGATAGCATGTAATCAAATAATATAAAAATCAACCCGCAAAGAGGGATTCGTATATAAAGATTCATCCACTCACATAGGAACGTAATAGTGTCCCATCTTCTCTAAGGACATGAATATATATCAAAACCAACTAACAAGTATAGTATATCATTGAAACAAGCAACAAACATCATAAATAAAATTATTCCCACTTATATATATATAAAAATATAAATAAGCCAGGGAGATGAGTTAATTCATAAAAATTCCAAAAGTCTCTTAAGCGTTACGGTTTGAATTAAAATTAAATAGTCGTTCAATTTAACTTCAAATTCCTACTAGCTCTGAATCCATCTAATCCAACTCCATAGCATAGTGCTCACTAATATGAACTCAATGGAACTCGTTGCGCTTGATTTGGACCTTGTACGAGAAAGTTACAAATTGATTATCATTTGAAATAATTAGTTCATAATTAACTTAATTTAATAAAATTTTAAACATTAAACCTTTCTTCCCTCCTTCCCATTCATGCATGATTTCCTGGCGCTGCATTAATTTTTTCCTTGAAACATCGTGACATCGCCCAGCCACATGATGAAACACCCCACACCCATTAGTACACCCAAAAGGACACATTTAAAGGTATAGTGCATTGTAGGTATAACTAAAGATGGTAGAGACTAGGATTCACAAGACAAAAATAGATAAAAAAGCAGAAACATTTAAGACAATAACTTATTTAGAACAAAACTTCATAGTTACTTTAAAAACCAAATAAGTCACCAAATACCAAATACATCATATGTCAAAATACCCATACATGTCTTGCGGAATTAAAAACCATAGTCTTAATAAAATCAGAGTGCAAAACATCCCTCAGATAGTGCCAGCACAACAAAAAAATAAAACTAGAAATAAAGAAAAGGAATACATGCTAGAATCTCTGCCAAAGGAGTCTCCAAGAATCTGCAGTCTACCGCCCTTACCCCTAATTTCCTATGGGGGAAAAGGGAAAATAAAGGAGTGGGCAAGACTAAAAGTGTGGTGAATGATAGAAATTACTAGCATATTAAGTAAAGATAATAGACTTTGCAACAGTTCTAGCTATAGAAGGAAATAGAAAGAAAGATAGAGCTAGAAATAAATGCAATTTAACTAGTGCTAAATTAATACGATTGGAAAACATTGATTGTTTGCACTTGTCTTTGTTAGCTTCTTTGATTAAACTGAATTCCTAATCCTATAATTAGGCTGAAATCCTAATTCTACCCTTTGATTGGCCTACTACTCCATAGACCTACCGCGGAATGGATGATATATAGCTCCTTACGCAAATGATGATATATAGCTCCTTACGCAAATGGCAATGGTGTCAACGAATGACATGCAAAGTATCTACGTGGACTAAACTTTATATAGCTTCCTACACAGAAGGAAATGGTGTTTACAAAAGACACACATACTAAGCGCGTGGAACTCATAACGATTTATGAGCCATTGTGACGCCCCACCTCTATACCCACGCTAGCCAAGAACACTATGGAATAGTGCTGTCAACTAGCACGGAGAATAAGGCTGTTGAGGAGCGACCATCCGTGTAATTGCTTTGCGCGAGCACCGATATGCCAGATAGAATAACATGCATTTCATTTCAAGAGGAAATCCGACATACCGATACAAACACAAAGCTACTACACAGTGGCTATAATAATCTTCAGAAACAAATATAGAAATAAGCATAACAAAAATCAGTCACAGATAATTCATGTCACAAAGGTGGAAGAAGATATGAATATATAACTAACACATGAAAGTGTATATCAGAGTAGTGGTCAAATAAGATCCAAAACATCATAAAAGAATAGATACAAGTGCTAGACAAAAGAATATGTATACATCAAGGAGTCTATTTCTCAAATGCATACAACAAAAACTACTAAACTAAAGTAGTTAGCCAAAAGATCATATGATGGTCCGATAAGGTAGCAAGCAGAAGCACCTGTAAAATCTCATTCTGACCCGAGTATTATTTATAAGAAGAAAATAATAAACGGATCAGTCTAGCTATAAATATCAGATGAAATGATGTAGAATAAGAGATATGACTAAAGGTATAATAATCACAATGCCAAGCTGTGATATATATAAGTAATTGAAAATCAACAAGAGATTAATCAATATCACGAAAATCTACTAAAGGATCAAAAAGAATGTCATACTCCTAATTTCATTCACCAAGCCACAATAAATGACATATATATCAATGCCAATCGTAAAAGTTGGTGAAACATAAATTCAAGAATTCAACACACGAAATCTAGAAATCACAACAAAAGGATGGCCAATCCCAGAAAAATGAGCCGGAGCTCCTCCAGACAGGGTATAGTCCCCCATTGCGGACTTTGAGCCGAAGCTCCTCCTGGCGAGTCAAAAACTCCTCCTGACAGGGTATAGTCCCCCATTGCGGACTTTGAGCCGAAGCTCCTACTTGTGAGTCAAAACTCCTCCTGACAGGGTATAGTCCCCCATTGCGGACTTTGAGCCGAAGCTCCTCCTGGTGAGTCAAAACTCCTCCTGACAGGGTATAGTCCCCCATTGCGGACTTTGAGCCGAAGCTCCTCCTGGTGAACCGAAGTTCCTCATGACAGGGTATAGTCCCCCATTGCGGACATTGAGACGAAGCTCCTCCTGGTGAGCCGAAGCTCAATAAAAACGAAGTACAGTCCTCCACGTGGACAAAGAGACATCGCACAATGCTAGTCTAAACTATAAAATGATCGTCATGATCACCGAGAAGTGTCAATTACAGTAAGCTAGTAAATATATGAGCTTAGCTTCATGTCCCATAACCACTAGCTTAACTTAAATATTTACGAACAAATTGTAGATCTCCACTAGAAAATTTTCACAAGAGTTTCAATCGAACAAGTCCAAGAATTAACCGACGAAGTAAACGCAATCGTTTCATACCACTTGTTTTACTAAGTCGTTTAATTAGATTTCTCATACGAGTGAGGTAAAGGCTTGTATATACTAATAGATTGGAAAATAGTTTAAGAAAAACGAGCTTTGTAATAAAATAGTGTTGAAATCAATTGAAGAAAGAGTTTTGATATTTACTACTAGTATAGAAAACCTTTATATTTTTAAAGTGACAAATCAAAAAGAAGATTGTAGGAACAATCAATCACTAAAATTCATATTCGAAGACGTGAATAGAATCCAAAGAAATCGATACCGAATCCATCAAAATGGATATTCCAAGAATTCCCGAAGAAAATAAGTCATCAAAGTCGATAATAAATGATAACAACAAAAGGGAAACAACACGAATCGATTAAAGTTGGAAATTCAGACAACTAGGGAAAAAGGCATAGTTGGCAGATAGGAGCAGGTCGGTCAACCGGACTCCCTGAGTCGGTTGACCGAACCAGAGGTTGGAAGTGCTCGGGCACCAGGTCGGTCGACCGGCCCAGGGGCTCGGTCGGCCGAAGCCTGTAACCAGCACTTCCAAAACAGAGGCAGGAAGTGCCTGGGTAGCAGGTCGGTCAACCGGATCCTGAGCTCGGTCGGCCGAACCTGTATACTTGCACTTCCTACCCTATTTCCAAAGAGGTGCAAGCTCCCTCAATTTGCAAACCGTCGAGCAACGACACTAAGGGTTTACGCCAATCGACTACCTGGCCATAGAAGCTCTTTGGTTCATCACCCAAAACATGATCAAAACATCAAAGTTATGATTTTTAAAGAATTGAACCCAAAACACCAAAAATTGGAATATTCACAAAAGCAATCCAAATCAAAATCAAATGCACATGAATAAGTGTTAGGAATTCATACCTAACAATCGAAGATAAATATAGACTAAGATGTAAATCTCACCTTTGAACCCAAACAAATGAAGAAGAAGCTTGAAAGCAAAGGAGAATCGACCACTCTTCAATCCCAACTCAAGAGGCTTGATTCTAAGCTTAAAAGATAAATATTTTCCAAATTAGGTTTAGGAAATTTCTAAAATTGGAAGGAGAATGAGTTGGAGAAGAAGAAGGAGATGCTTACCAATGGGTTCTCTTGAATTTGGAGCTAGAAGTTGGATTTGCAAAGAAAGCTAGGGATTAGGAATTTCCATTTCCAATCTCTTCCAACATTTTTACTTTAGCTTGAAGTGTTAGGAATATGAAATGATGTAATGAAGAGTTGGAGTGGAGCTAGAGTCTTAAGGTGGAACATTGGGCTGAAACCCAAACTCAAACCCAAAGTGAAAAAGTAGCAAAACTCGACTAACTCTAAACGTATCGAAGCTTATACTCAAAAAGGTTGCAAACGGCATTTTGAACTCAATGGGAGGGGTCTCGAGTCCCAATTCGACTGTTTGCAAAAAGTAGGTTTTCGGACCAAAATCCGACGAACGATAAAATATTTAAATATACAATCGATAAATATGCGGGTTGTTACAGACTCCCCTCCTTAAAGAAATTGCATCCTCGCAATACTTAAGAAGAAAATAAGAAGTAACAACCATAGAAGCATATCAGCACAAAAGAAAATTTGAAATAGGAAGTTCACCATAAGGAGCATGAAAGAGTAAGCCTGAACAGGATCGCTCGATGAATTCTCTGGATTCCCAAGAGAAATCCTTAGGATTTGGGAACCATTGAACTCTCACAAGAAGAACATCTTTATTCCGAAGGCGCTCAACCTCCGAAGTAATGATGCGAATGGAATGTTGCTCATAAGTCAAAACTGGTGAGACTTCAATTTCATCAATAACACCGGCTCGAGAATAAAAATGGGAAACCTAAAAGCATTTCCATAGTTAAAAGACGTAGAAAACGTCAAGAATAGCAGAAAATTGAGCCAGTGCAACGGCGTTGTACAAAAACGGTACGTCCAATGAACCGAACACCATAAAAGAACATCGGACACTAGTCCATAAAAGGAATGAGATAAAGCTCAATAAAACGAAGTATATCAAAACGTCCGATGAAATTAATAAAAAGATAATTCCATTCAGACATCATCAAAGAATCAACCACTTGTTGCTTAATACAAAGCGCATTGGCAACACGATTTCCCTTCCGGGAATAAAAAGAATATCAAGATCACAAGATGCCAGGAACTCGAGTCAACATGAAGTTCCTTATAAGAAAATAAATATTCCAAAGATTTATGATCGAGGTGGAGAACAAATTTCTTCCCCAAAAATGGTGATGCCAAATTTTAAAAGTAAAAACAATAGCCGCGAGCACTAGATCATGAGTGCCATATCTAGTCTCGATAAGCTATAATGATTTAGAAGCACTAGTGATAGCACGTTCTCCTTTGCAAGAGAACGACATCCAAACCAATACGACAAGTATAAGTACAAATAGCAAAGTCTTGGTTCCCCTTCAGAAATCACAAGAATAAGAGTATCGAAAGGAATTCTTTCAAATAATCTTCTTTCCCAAAAACTAAAACTTTCAAAATTACAATTAACTTATGTAACCATCTTTATAGAAAATTTTACTTATTTGAAGTGAATTTTACTGTGTTTGATTGTCTCATCAAAGCGTTTAGGAAATTCCTATCGATAACGTTGATCAAGCGCATCGACCAAAATTCTTAAAGCACTCAACGGGCAATAAAATCACAAAATCGTCTTCTAGATAATAAACATGTTTCTTAAAAACTTTTAAGAACATTCTTCGTTCGTTTCAAGAACAAAATCCAATTTTACTTATAAATAAATCTTATGGAAAAGATTTGCAAAATTTTAAATTACTATTTTCATCCAAAATCAATAAATACAAGAATGGTCTCATCGAAATATTCATAGAATATTCGATTTATAAAATGGATGAAATAAGCTGGATAAACCGAATGACATAATAAGTCATTCATAAGAATCATAACGAGTGCGGAATGCAGTAAGTGGAATGCTAACTTCCGCAACTCGTAGCAAATGAAAACCGGTGGCAAGGTCGAGCTGAAAAGACCTTAACACTACTCAAAAGATTGCTTAGGTGACAGTCCTAAGACAAATTCAAAAATACCGGAAAATTTCTCAAACTACATGAATGAGAGAAACAACACTTTCCTTATAAGTGGGCTTAAGGAATAAAATGATGCCATCAAGTTGGAATCAAAATCATAAAGGAAAAAAAACAGAAATCTGCTTAACGGATTGAAAATGTCGAAGATGAATAGTCCACACGGGACAAAGGATATGGCTTCGAAATGAAAAAGCCAATCCTTTAACACAAATCAATTCCGAAGCCTAAGTAAAAAATATCGGCTCGGAAAGAAAAATCACATAAAATAATTTCGACATCAATAGAAAGCAAATTGAGTGTTGCGGATCTACCATCCGGATTCGCAATTCTCAAGGAAGACATCAAGCCCAAAATTGTTTAAAGAGAAAGAATCAACAAGTTCTTTCGATATAAAATAGTGAGGTGGAACCCATATCAAAAAGAACTCGAATAAGAAGATCACGAAATAAAATAACGCCATCAAGGATTGAATGTAAAATACCTTGACTAAGAGAAGAGTTGCTAGGGACTTGCAGCTTTCCTTCTCTCTTGCTTTGACGCTTGGGACACGAAGATATATAATGATCCGCACTTTTGCAATAGCGGCAAGAAATAGGCCTTGGACACCTATTTATATAGTGGTCCCTAGAGCCACAATTGTAGCATTCTCCACGATTAGGGATAGGAGTATTTGCTATAGAAGTCTCTTGCTTCGCCCTCTTGTTAGGATTAGGACTTTCGAACCTAATAAAGGGATGCCTCTTCTTGGTGTTGTTGGAGTTCGGTTTGGCACTCCCAACCTCGACATCACTTTCTCTATCGGCCTCTCCAAGACGAAGAGCGATATCAATAAGCTGATCAAATGAAACCTCAAGTTTCAGGAGTAATGGCTTCTTAAGATTCTTATTCAAGCCATAGACAAATCTCTGATTTTTCTTCAATGGGGTGTTAATGTATTCAACCCCGTATTTGGAAAGAGATTAGAAAGATGCGACATAGTCTGTCACAGAAGATCCACCTTGAACAAGGCCAATGAGACGCCGTGCTAAAGTTACTTTTTCAGCCTCCGGCACGAATTTCAATTCGAATCTTTCTCGGAATTGCTCCCAAGTGAGATTCGCTTCAACGATTTCAGAAATTAAAAGCTCATACCAATCTAATGCTCTTTCTTGGAGCATGCTAGAAGCCACCTGGACTCGATGTAGATCAATAAGGTTCATGCAAGAAAAGATGTGATCGCATGATTTGAGCCAAGCTTGAATTTCTATAACACTCTCGGATCCTTTCAATGGCCTTCCACCCAAATTGGTATAGTCTCTGCACAAGCGTGCAAAACCAGATCTAGGATGAGTTGGCTCCGGATTAGAACCAGCTGCTTGAGCATTCGTGACAAGGTCAAGAAGTTGCTGGGCAGACATAAAAACTCCATCTTGGGGAGTAGCACTAGATTGACCGGCGCTGGGATGGCCTGGTCTAACCATTTCTCTTCCTTTGAAAAGAAAGAAAGAAGAAGAAAAATTATTCTTAGAATGAATATCAAACCATCATGATTGATAAAACAAGGAATCATAAAGAAAATAGGATGAATCGGTACGAAGACTAGAATTAAATTCTAAAGAACGACTCCTAAGATGGACTTAGGACGATGATCCTTGTTATAATATTCCATATTGTTCCGAAGTTTGGCTTTGATACCAAGCTATGACGCCCCACCCTATACCCACGCTAGCCAAGAACTCTACGGCGTAGTGCTGTCAACTAGCACGGAGAATAAGGCTGTTGAGGAGCGACCATCCGTGTAATTGCTTTGCGCGAGCACCGATATGCCAGATAGAATAACATGCATTTCATTTCAAGAGGAAATTCGACATACCGATACAAACACAAAGCTACTACACATTGGCTATAATAATCTTCGGAAACAAATATAGAAATAAGCATAACACAAATCAGTCACAGATAATTCATATCACAAAGGCGGAAGAAAATATGAATATATAACTAACACACGAAAGTGTATATCAGAGTAGTGGTCAAATAAGATCCACAACATCACAAAAGAATAGATACAAGTGCTAGACAAAAGAATATTTATACATCAAGGATCTATTTCTCAAATGCATACAACAAAAACTACTAAACTAAAGTAGTTAGCCAAAAGATCATATGATGGTCCGATAAGGTGGCAAGCAGATGCCGAAAAAACCGAACCGTTATGGTTTTAAGAAGAAGAAAGAGGTAGAAGAAGAAAGAAAGAAAAATAAAACAACAGAAAGAAGCAACAGAACAATATCAGAATCTCACAATTCGCAGCGGAACAACATATAATAGATAAATGAATATTCATTAAAACAAAAGAACTGTACATTTTATAGATTACATCACATTACATTCATTATCAGAGTGTATAACAACAACAACAAAAACAACAGTGGAAAAGAAATGCTATACTAGTGAATACGTCATGCCATCCATCTTGCCTCCAGCAACTCTTGAATTCCAGAATATCCTGATAAACCTTACTCTTGACTGCCCATGTGGAAATTGGTGGGCACTCAGAGTTTAGGAAGGAAAACAATAAACTCCGAGTCAGTCATGTGACTGGTGTGAGAACTAAAACAGTTTATTTTTTTAAAACAAAGAACAGGATAATTTTAAAATAGATTTCGAAATGTTTTTTAGAAAATGAGACTACCATAAGGCCTCCCGCACACGCACACAATGCGAACGCAGAATCGGAGGAGATTTCTCCTTATGATAGTCAAAGATGCTTGATACGCATTAAAAAGAAACATTTGATATTATTACTAGTGCATAGTGTAGAAAACATTTCGAAAGTAAAGATATAAATCTTAGCCAGCATAGGCATTTCACACTTATACCTACTATAGATAGCATCCAAACAGTGGGGCGCCACCATAAGTGAATGATAGGTTCTACAACTAAAACCATACAAGATCGTATTGTTTCTTTGGATTTCCAACAAATGGTCAGGCCAAGGAACTTCCCATTGCCACATGGAAACGCCTCTGGAATGACGTCCAGAGAACCTAACCGGATCTTTGCCAACACAAAGCCGGGTTACCCCTAACTGGGTAACTACTGACACGAATATGTCATCCCCCGATCGTAACCGATCTATCCGAGGATCCTCGATTTCCAACAACCACAAAATTTGCAGCAACAACATAGGTTAAATATCTGGGCTCCATACCATGATACCACCTCTATCCAGAAGGAATGACATACACTAAAGGGGCGCTACCCCTAATAACCTTGCCGCATCCTTCCTGTTTTGACCATTTCCGGGGTGTGAGGTCCGACGAAGTCTCGTCCACAAAGCCAGGCTTTATACAAAAGCTGCGCTTTGGGTCAACAAATGATCATAGAAATGATCACCAGGATAAATGATCAAACAAATGATCATATCACAAATGATCAAACAATGATCATTTCACAGCCACACTCAGCATGCCACACTACCAAATTGGGAGTATATCACTAATAACCTTCAAGTATATAACCTCTGAGCTCGTATGTCTCAGAGAAGCGTGTTAAGCTAAGAGAATAAATTCTCCGCCACCAAAAGAAATATATTTGAAAGAAATCAGCTTTATATCTCAACTTGTAATGTCAGACATACGATCCATATAAGTCTGTTCCGGGCTCGAATAGAACCGAAGGCACTTACAAAGAAGTCCTTGCATTCCGGATAATTTCTAATCACGTCCGGACTTCCCGTCACTAAGGGTGATAAAACCTCTATATCAGAGATCAGCCGATGCAGAGTAACTCAACGGTAATCCTTCCGTTTTTAAAAATATCCGGTCTTCAACACCGATCATCAAATGCAATTCATTACGACGTATCACATATTCGGAATGGGTTGTACGACCCCAAGGTCCTTTCTCGGCTAACCCGAATAGTGAGCGCTTATTTTAAAAATAAGTGTGGCATTCAAATTCAAGCAAATCACAACAAATACCTATTTAAAGGTAAATATTGATAGTCGGATTATTTATCTATCAATAGGCGTGTTTAACATCACCAAATTCCAAATAATTTTCCAAATTATTTATTTTCCAAAATATCTTTATAAGATATATATATATATTTTCCACACTTCAACATTTGAAAACAAATTTTCAAATCACTTTTCACCTTTACAACTTTTGAAAACAAATTTCAATCATTTTTCTTATGCAGAAATACTTTTATTTCAAAATGGTTTATTTAAACCAATTAAATAAATCCTTACCGATTTATTTTATATTTACGTTCCAAATCCGTAAATTTATTCCCACACTTCAAAAATAAATCAATGTTTATTTTTAAACAAATTTCCCTTTCTTTTATAAATTCCATAATGAATTTATAATTCCTGAATATCTATGAATATACGATTTCCCAAACCGATTTCTAATATTCATTTCCAATTTATCTTTAAAAGATAAAGTATCAAAATATTCAGTTCATATTGGAAAATATTTTCATACTTATTTAATAATAAGTGATTTACAAATCCATTCATTTTCAACACTTGGAAAATATTCAATATACTTAATATCGAAATTAAGTATATAATTCATTCTTCAAGGAAAACATTCACTTAACACATTTATTTGGGCCAAAACGAATGTTGCGTAAAACATCGTTACGACGACCCAAAATCACTAGTATAGGGATTCAAAATTAAAATAGATATATAAATCCCAATACTATACAAATTATTTCCTTTCGAAAACCATTTACTATAACAACAGTGTTATAGTCCACCGTTTCCTTCTTTCTCGAAAACGTCTATTTCAACAATAATGTTGAAATCTATGTATTCGATATTTAATGCATTTTAGAACATCTTTAAAAACATTAACTTCATTTCATAATATCACTTTCCGGAAAACATATCCGTTTATTCAATAATATATTCACTGTCCAAAATCGTGAATACACTTTATTTACCCAGTTCAATATTTCTACATATTTATTAAAAGATTATCCATTGTCCAAAATCGTGGATAAAATTCCCAACCAACTTTTATTATCACACATTTAACTTAAAGGATAATTCGCTGTCCAAAATCACGAATATAATTCTTTTAATAACTTCTATGTTTAAATTTATCAAATTCAATTGATTTCGAATTTATAAACAATCCTTATAAATTCCACTTCTATTTATAAAATTTCGATTTATAAATCTCTTTTATTTATCCAATCCAATTTATATAACTCAGTTATATACCAAAATCTAATTTATAAGTTAATTGCTTATAAATCTTTTATTATACAAAAATCTATTCATTCTATAACTTCACAATTTATAAATCTAAAATTTCATTTCTTATGAAATCCCTTTATACTTCATTTTTAACACTTATAAACTCGTTTTATAATTCCAATATTCTTAATTTACAAATATCAATTTTATAAATCTTTTATATAAATCGTTTATAATAATTCAGAAATCTCAATTTAAATAAACCAATCCTTTCAATAAATTACAAATCTTTATTTAAAGTTTATATAACTCCAAAATCATACTTAAGTATATAACTCCAAAAATAATAACTTTTATAACAATACAAATTATAACGTTTATTTATTTAAAATAAATCAATTCAAAAATTTTAAAAAACGTATACTTTCAAAAATCACTTTAAAAATCCTTTTCTATTGGAAATTTTTACTTTAACATTTTTAAAACTTTAAAATAGGTCAAGTGATGCAACACACCAAACAAATCAATCACAGCATCCAAACATCATATATCAATATATGATAAACAACAAATATCACAATATTTGTAAATAAATAAATACAGTTGAGGAATCCAGTTGGATCCCACCAACCTGTTTCCCTGCATTCACAGACGTTAGCACAATACCAATCCCGCTTCGAGACGGAATATCACAGTATATGGGATTTATAAAATATTATCCACTTAATAGGCGGCGCAATACGGTCTCATCCGCTATATAATGCGGGAAATAAATCAACTGCAATATATACATATGCCAATATATATATATTGCTATATATAGATATATCCTACTATATCTAATATCACAACCAAATAGCAATCAATAACTGCAATCCAAATTTTAAATTTGAGTGATAAGTTCTCACCTTAGCTTTTTATTTGCAGTCCATTACCATTCCAGACTTGTTTTCTCGATTTACAGACCTTGTATAAACATTTTCATACAACTGATTAATACTCGAAATAAATCGAATAATAAATTTCCATTGAATAGATTTATTTAATTTAAACTAATAATTTGACTTTAAACTAAATTTTCTTCAAGTTTTAAAATTCATATTATTATTTATTTTCTTTCTCCTCCCAATTTTATCTATATAAATAATTCTCGTTTATAAATTTATTTAAAAAATTAAATTTTAAACTAATAATAACCAAATAATTAAATCACATACAAAACTCTTCAAACATCCTACAGTTTCTATATAAATTTTCCAAAATCCAAATTTTTATATAACTTTCTAATCCAACATATTTAAACTGCTGCCTTTAGGTATTATCCAGATCTTTTCCAGTTTTAACGTAAAACGAAAACAGTTTTAAAACTCCATTTAAAAATTATTCCTAATTTAGAAATATTTCTGCTCTAAACTTCGTATAATTATTTTACCGTTTTAAATCTCTGTTTGTTTTTTTTCTAAAACTTTGTGTACGCATTTGTATATAATCTAATAAAATAAAATAAATTAGAAAATAAAACTTACACTGCTGCCCCCTACCACTCGAGCATCACAGCCATCAACGCGAAGCCCCACTCACGAATATGGCTTCCCTTGCGCGCGAGCGAAACGCCATGACCACAACTCCTCACGCGATGCTTCCCTGCTTGCCGCTTCATGCCCTAGCCTCGTGAATCCCAGCAAGTCGCAGCCGCCCCTACGCGAGTCGCCTCGAACTCGTGCTCGAGAACCTACCTCGACCTGACAATCGCACGCCACCCCGGCCATGTTCGAATTCACGAATCACCCCTCAACTTCGCCAGACCAGCCGCCTTTATCCATACGCGTGCGCGCGTATCTAGGGTTCGCTCTCCACTAACAGACATCGCGAAATCCTTTTCCCTGCTCGCGATTTTGAATTAATTTCGTTCGTTCGAACGAATGTTTGAAGTGGGGCTTCGGCCATTTATTTTTGAAGCTGCCGTGATTTTTTTTTCCTTCTGTGAATCGATCTAAAAGTGAGGGAGAGGAATATTTAAAATGGGAAGAACATGGGTTGCACGATCTCGTTTTCGTGATTCTCTGCGTGAATTTAGGCTGAAACAAAGGGGCGTGTTTTAAGGAAGAACGTGGTGTGTTGTTGACCAATTTAAATTTTAAATTTAAATTGAATCTCGATAAAAATTCAATGCGTTTACATGTCGTGTGCTCACATAACATCTCCGAAAAATACAAAATTTGAAATCCGGTAATAATTCAATATTACGGACCCAATAGAATAGGTTTCGTCGAATTCCGAGACTGTGCCTCAGAAGGCTATTTTTAAGTATCGATCCAAACGATATAATTTCAAAACTGACCAAAACAGTTTCAAATTCGATTCTGAAGCTTCTATTATCTTCAGTATTATCAATATAAATTTTACAAGCCTTTGAAATATTTTTAATCAGCTCAAAACTGAAGATTCAAATTTTTATTCAACTTTCAATAGATCAAAACTTAAATTTTAATCGCCAAATTCATTCTGATAAATTGAAATTTAAGTCAAACCATCATTCAAATATTTAAAATTAATTAAATATTTTCAAATTGTTCAAAATTCTGGGTCGTTACAACCTTCCCCCCTTAAAAGAATTTCGTCCCGAAATTACAAGTTAGGAAAAATGGTCCTTAACTCGTCTACTATTTTTCACAATCCAATAGTTTTATCAACTTACTAACCTAAATCTTTTTATTAAAGATTCATTATCATTTCAACTAGCTTTCCAACTTCAATTATAAGTTTCAAACAATATTGTTTACTTCAAAATTCAAATTTAAATTTAAATTCAAATTTCAAACTTTTAAAATTTTCTCAAAAATTTTCTAACACCCTAAATTTTCGAAAAATTTCGCCAGCGTGTCCTTTGCACGGCTAGCTCGGTATGACTACAAAATGGCACTACGGCCCCTCAGAATTAAAAAGAAAAGAGAAAGCCAAGTGGCTGGAGAAGAAAATCACCAAATTTCATACTGAAATTGAAATACGTACCTTTTTGTCGAGCAATTCAATTTTATCTTTGAAATCAAAATCCCAATTCTATTTCCTTTAATGCACCTGTATATCCTGCTAGCCATAATATCCAATCACAATATTCAAACCATTTTGTACATTTTATTACAAAATTTTCAATATATACTTCTTATACCATTTTTACTTTACAATTGAAGTTATATATTCAATTTCATTCAATTTTGCATTTCAATTTCGTTTGAATTCAATTCACAATTTATTTCCATAATTCAATACTCAATTCCAATTCATTTTAATTACTCCAAATTTATTTTCAACTTAATAATATTCCATAAATATTTTTTTATAGCATTCCAGAGTCTTTTCAACCTTTCAAAACCATTATTGAAAAGAATTCAAATTATTCTTTGAATTTCAAAACCAAACCCCAAATTTTCCAAAAACAATTTGGCAGCAATTGCTCTTTTGAAAACTCGAAAATGAACATCGATGATGCTGCAGTCACTACCGAAGTTATTTTCCAGCGACCAAAAGAGTTTAGAGCTTTTCAATCCTTCAAAAGATTTTTCAAAACCTTTGAAATTCACTTTCAAATCGAAAAGGAATTTAATTTCTAAAATTTCCAAACTTTTTCAAAAGCATTTCCAAAAACTTCCCTGGAATTCTATTTCTAATTATAAATCACATTTATAATTTACATTCTCCAATTTCATTTGTATATGGATTTTATTTCTAAACTTTTGATTATGGTTCCAATCTCTTATTCCATAATCAATGGTAATAATTTAAATATTATCACTTCTAAACATCCAAACATCCATATACTATAATAATTCATAGAAAATCATTTCTTTTCTATACAAAAATAGTTTTGGTCAAAATTATCTCATTTACCCGATTCAAAACAATACTGTGTCCGTTTACCTTGTCTAAGAGTTTAGAAACTCCTATCAACACAGTTAGCTAGACTGCACCGACCAGAATCTATAAACAATCAACCGATAGGTCAACAAATACAAAACAATTTATATTCACTAACAAATACGCACTCATATCTATTATTACACTCAAACTCATTTTAGAGTACTACTGATTCCATCTCTAATGAGTAACACCCAACAAAGCCATGGTTGTCGCTTAACCATATGCTCTGATACCAAATGTAACGACTGGGATTTTTCGATGCCGAAAAAACCGAACCGTTATGGTTTTAAGAAGAAGAAAGAGGTAGAAGAAGAAAGAAAGAAAAAGAAAACAACAGAAAGAAGCAACAGAACAATATCAGAATCTCACGATTCGCAGCGGAACAACATATAATAGATAAATGAATATTCATTAAAACAAAAGAACTGTACATTTTATAGATTACATCACATTACATTCATTATCAGAGCGTATAACAACAACAACAACAACAACAATGGAAAAGAAATGCTATACTAGTGAATACGTCATGCCATCCATCTTGCCTCCAGCAACTCCTGAATTCCAGAATATCCTGATAAACCTTACTCTTGACTGCCCGTGTGGAAATTGGTGGGCATCCAGAGTTTAGGAAGGAAAACAATAAACTCCGAGTCAGTCATGTGACTGGTGTGAGAACCAAAACAGTTTATTTTTTTAAAACAAAGAACATGATAATTTTAAAATAGATTTCGAAATGCTTTTTAGAAAATGAGACTACCATAAGGCCTCCCTCACACACACACAATGCAAACGCAGAATCAGAGGAGATTTCTCCTTATGATAGTCAAAGATGCTTGATACGCATTAAAAAGAAACATTTGATATTGTTACTAGTGCATAGTGTAGAAAACATTTCGAAAGTAAAGATATAAATCTTAGCCAGCATAGGCATTTTGCATTTATGCCTACTATAGCTACCATCCAAACAGTGGGGCGCCACCATAAGTGAATGATAGGTTCTACAACTAAAACCGTACAAGATCGTATTGTTTCTTTGGATTTCCAACAAATGGTCAGGCCAAGGAACTTCCCATTGCCACATGGAAACGCCTCTGGAATGACGTCCCGAGAACCTAACCGGATCTCTGCCAACACAAGGCCGGGTTACCCCTAACTGGGTAACTACTGACACGAATATGTCATCCCTCGATCGTAACCGATCTATCCGAGGATCCTCGATTTCCAACAACCACAAAATTTGCAGCAACAACATAGGTTAAATATCTGGGATCCATACCATGATACCACCTCTATCCAGAAGGAATGACGTACACTAAAGGGGCGCTACCCCCCTAATAACCTTGTCGCATCCTTCCTGTTTTGACCATTTCCGGGGTGTGAGGTCCGACGAAGTCACGTCCACAAAGCCAAGCTTTATACAAAAGCTGCGCTTTGGGTCAACAAATGATCATAGAAATGATCACCAGGATAAATGATTAAACAAATGATCATATCACAAATGATCAAACAATGATCATTTCACAGCCACACTCAGCATGCCACACTACCAAATTGGGAGTATATCACTAATAACCTTCAACTATATAACCTCTGAGCTCGTATGTCTCAGAGAAGGGTGTTAAGCTAAGAGAATAAATTCTCCGCCACCAACAGAAATATATTTGAAAGAAATCAGCTTTATATCTCAACTTGTAATGTCAGACATACGATCCATACAAGTCTGTTCCGGGCTCGAACAGAACCGAAGGCACTTACAAAGAAGTCCTTGCATTCCGGATAATTTCTAATCACATCCGGACTTCCCATCACTAAGGGTGATAAAACCTCTATATCGGAGATCAGCCGATGCAGAATAACTCAACGGTAATCCTTCCGTTTTTAAAAATATCCGGTCTTCAACACCGGTCATCAAATGCAATCCATTACGACGTATCACATATTCGTAATGGGTTATACGACCCCAATGTCCTTTCCCGGCTAATCCGAATAGTGAGCGCTTATTTTAAAAATAAGCGTGGCATTCAAATTCAAGCAAATCACAACAAATACCTATTTAAAGGTAAATATTGATAGTCGGGTTATTTAACTATCAATAGGCGTGTTTAACATCACCAAATTCCAAATAATTTTCCAAAATATCTTTACAAGATATATATATATATATATATATATATATATATATATTTTCCACACTTCAACATTTGAAAACAAATTTTCAAATCACTTTTCACCTTTACAACTTTTGAAAACAAATTTCAATCATTTTTCTTATGCGGAAATACTTTTATTTCAAAATGATTTATTTAAACCAATTAAATAAATCCTTACCGATTTATTTTATATTTACGTTCCAAATCCGTAAATTTATTCCCACACTTCAAAAGTAAATCAATGTTTATTTTTAAACAAATTTCCCTTTCTTTTATAAATTCCATAATGAATTTATAATTCCTAAATATCTATGAATATACGATTTCCCAAACCGATTTCTAATATTCATTTTCAATTTATCTTTAAAAGATAAAGTCTCAAAATATTCAGTTCATATTGGAAAATATTTCCATACTTATTTAATAATAAGTAATTTACAAATCCATTCATTTTCAACACTTGGAAAATATTCAATATACTTAATATCGAAATTAAGTATATATTTCATTCTTCAAGGAAAACATTCACTTAACACATTTATTTGGGTCAAAACGAATGTTGCGTAAAACATCGTTACGATGACACAAAATCACTAGTATAGGGATTCAAAATTAAAATAGATATATAAATCCCAATACTATACAAATTATTTCCTTTCGGAAACCATTTACTATAACAACAGTGTTATAGTCCACCATTTCCTTCTTTCTCGAAAACGCGTATTTCAACAATAATGTTGAAATCAATGTATTCGATATTTAATGCATTTTAAAACATCTTTAAAAACATTAACTTCATTTCATAATATCACTTTCCGAAAAACATATCTGTTTATTCAATAATATATTCACTGTCCAAAATCGTGAATACACTTTATTTACCCAGTTCAATGTTTCTACATATTTATTAAAAGATTATCCATTGTCCAAAATCGTGGATAAAATTCCCAACCAACTTTTATTATCACACATTTAACTTAAAGGATAATTCGCTGTCCAAAATCACGAATATAATTCTTTTAATAACTTCTATGTTTAAATTTATCAAATTCAATTGATTTCGAATTTATAAACAATCCTTATAAATTCCACTTCTATTTATAAAACTTCGATTTATTAATCTCTTTTATTTATCCAATCCAATTTATATAACTCAGTTATATACCAAAATCTAATTTATAAGTTAATTGCTTATAAATCTTTTATTATACAAAATTCTATTCATTCTATAACTTCACAATTTATAAATCTAAAATTTCATTTCTTATGAAATCCCTTTATACTTCATTTTTAACACTTATAAACTCATTTTATAATTCCAATATTCTTAATTTACAAATATCAATTTTATAAATCTTTTATATAAATCGTTTATAATAATTCAGAAATCTCAATTTAAATAAACCAACCCTTTTAATAATTTACAACTCTTTATTTAAAGTTTATATAACTGCAAAATCATACTTAAGTATATAACTCCAAAAATAATAACTTTTATAACAATAAAAATTATAACGTTTATTTATTTAAAATAAATCAATTCAAAAATTTAATAAAAACGTATACTTTCAAAAATCACTTTAAAAATCCTTTTATATTGGAAATTTTTACTTTAACATTTTTAAAACTTTAAAATAGGTCCAGTGATGCAACACACCAAACAAATCAATCACAACATCCAAACATCATATATCAATATATGATAAACAACAAATATCACAATATTTGTAAATAAATAAATACAGTTGAGGAATCCAGTTGGATCTCTCCAACCTGTTTCCCTGCATCCACAGACGTTAGCACAATACCAATCCCGCTTCGAGACGGAATATCGCGGTATATGGGATTTATAAAATATTATCCGCTTAATAGGCGGCGCAATACGGTCTCATTCGCTATATAATGCGGGAAATAAATCAACTGCAATATATACATATGCCAATATATATATATTGCTATATATAGATATATCCTACTATATCTAATATCACAACCAAATAGCAATCAATAACTGCAATCCAAATTTTAAATTTGAGTGATAAGTTCTCACCTTAGCTTTTTATTTGCAGTCCATTACCATTCCAGACTTGTTTTCTCGATTTATAGACCTTGTATAAACATTTTCATACAACTGATTAATACTCGAAATAAATCGAATAATAAATTTCCATTGAATAGATTTATTTAATTTAAAATAATAATTTGACTTTAAACTAAATTTTCTTCAAGTTTTAAAATTCCTATTATTATTTATTTTCTTTCTCCTCCCAGTTTTATCTATATAAATAATTCTCGTTTATAAATTTATTTAAAAAATTAAATTTTAAACTAATAATAACCAAATAATTAAATCACATACAAAACTCTTCAAACATCCTACGGTTTCTATATAAATTTTCCAAAATCCAAATTTTTATATAACTTTCTAATCCAACATATTTAAACTGCTACCTTTAGGGATTATCCAGATCTTTTCCAGTTTTAACATAAAAAGAAAACAGTTTTAAAACTTCATTTAAAAATTATTCCTAATTTAGAAATATTTCTGCTCTAAGTTCGTATAATTATTTTACCGTTTTAAATCTCTGTTTGTTTTTTTTTTCTAAAACTTTATGTACACATTGTATATAATCTAATAAAATAAAATAAATTAGAAAATAAAACTTACACTGCTGCCCCCACCACTCGAGCATCACAGCCATCAACGCGAAGCCCCACTCACGAATATGGCTTCCCTTGCGCGTGAGCGAAACGCCATGACCACAACTCCTCACGCGATGCTTCCCTGCTTGCCACTTCATGCCCTAGCCTCGCGAATCCCAGCAAGTCGCAGCCGCCCCTACGCGCGTCGCCTCGAACTCGTGCTCGAGAACCTACCTCGACCTGACAATCGCACGCTACCCCGGCCATGTTCGAATTCGCGAACCACCCCTCAACTTCGCCAGACCAGCCGCCTTTATCCATACGCGTGCGCGCGTATCTAGGGTTCGCTCTCCACTAACAGACATCGCGAAATCCTTTTCCCTGCTCGCGATTTTGAATTAATTTCGTTCGTTCGAACGAATGTTTGAAGTGGGGCTTCGGCCATTTATTTTTGAAGCTGCCATGATTTTTTTTTCCTTTTGTCAATCGATCTAAAAGTGAGGGAGAGGAATATTTGAAATGGGAAGAACATGGGCTGCACGATCTCGTTTTCGTGATTCTCTGAGTGAATTTAGGCTGAAACAAAGGGGCCTGTTTTAAGGAAGAACGTGGTGTGTTGTTGACCAATTTAAATTTTAAATTTAAATTGAATCTCGATAAAAATTCAATGCGTTTACACGTCGTGTACTCACATTACATCTTCGAAAAATACGAAATTTGAAATCCGGTAATAATTCAATATTACGGACCTAATGGAACAGGTTTCGTCGAATTCCGAGACTGTGCCTCGGAAGGCTATTTTTAAGTATCGATTTAAACGATATAATTTCAAAATTGATCAAAACAGTTTCAAATTCGATTCTGAAGCTTCTATTATCTTCAGTACTATTAATATAAATTTTACAAGCCTTTGAAATATTTTTAATCAGCTCAAAACTGAAGATTCAAATTTTTATTCAACTTTCAATAGATTGAAATTTTAATTTTAATCGCCAAATTCGTTGTGACAATTTGAAATTTAAGTCAAACCATCGTTCAAATATTTAAAATTAATTAAATATTTTCAATTTAAATAGTTCAAAATTCTGGGTCGTTATATGGCCAATCCCAGAAAAATGAGCCGAAGCTCCTCCAGACAGGGTATAGTCCCCCATTGCGGACTTTGAGCCGAAGCTCCTCCTGGTGAGTCAAAAACTCCTCCAGACAGGGTATAGTCCCTCATTGCGGACTTTGAGCCGAAGCTCCTCCTGGTGAGTTAAAACTCCTTCTGATAGGGTATAGTCCCCCATGGCGGACTTTGAGCCGAAGCTCCTCCTGGTGAGTCAAAACTCCTCCTGACGGGGTATAGTCCCCCATTGCGGACTTTGAGCCGAAGCTCCTTCTGGTGAACCGAAGTTCCTCATGACAGGGTATAGTCCCCCATTGCGGACATTGAGCCGAAGCTCCTCCTGGTGAGCCGAAGCTCAATGAAAACGAAGTACAGTCCTCCACCTGGACAAAGAGACATCGCACAATGCTAGTCTAAACCATAAAATGATCGTCATGATCACCGAGAAGTGTCAATTACAGTAAGCTAGTAAATATATGAGCTTAGCTTCATGTCCCATAACCACTAGCTTAACTTAAATATTTACGAACAAATTGTAGATCTCCACTAGAAAATTGTCACAAGAGTCTCAATCGAACAAGTCCAAGAATTAACCGACGAAGTAAACGCAAGCGTTTCATACCACTTGTTTTACTAAGTCGTTTAATTAGATTTCTCATACGAGTGACGTAAAGGCTTGTATATACTAATAGATTGGAAAATGGTTTAAGAAAAACGAGCTTTGTAATAAAATAGTGTTGAAATCAATTGAAGAAATAGTTTTGATATTTACTACTAGTATAGAAAACCTTTATATTTTTAAAGTGACAAATCACAAAGAAGATTGTAGGAACAATCAATAACTAAAATTCATATTCGAAGACGTGAATAGAATCCAAAGAAATCGATACCGAATCCATCGAAATGGATATTCCAAGAATTCCCGAAGAAAATAAGTCATCAAAGTTGATAATAAATGATAACAACAAAAGGGAAACAACACGAATCGATTAAAGTTGGAAATTTAGACAACTAGGCAAAAAAACATAGTTGGCAGATAGGAGCAGGTCGGTCAACCGGACTCCCTGAGTCGGTTGACCGAACCAGAGGTTGGAAGTGCTCGGGCACCAGGTCGGTCGACCGGCCCAGGGGCTCGGTCGACCGAAGCCTGTAACCAGCACTTCCAAAACAGAGGAAGGAAGTGCCTGGGTAGCAGGTCGGTCGACCGGACCCTAAGCTCGGTCGGCCGAACCTGTATACTTGCACTTCCTACCCTATTTCCAAAGAGGTGCAAACTCCCTCAATTTGCAAACCGTCGAGCAACGACACTAAGGGTTTACGCCAATCGACTACCCGGCCATAGAAGCCTTTGGTTCATCACCAAAAACATGATCAAAACATTAAAGTTATGATTTTTAAAGAATTGAACCCAAAACACCAAAAATTGGAATATTCACAAAAGCAATCCAAATCAAAATAAAATGCACATGAATAAGTGTTAGGAATTCATACCTAACAATCGAAGATAAATATAGACTAAGATGTGAGATAAAAATCTCACCTTTGAACCCAAACAAATGAAGAAGAAGCTTGAAAGCAAAGGAGAATCAACCACTCTTCAATCCCAACTCAAGAAGATTGATTCTAAGCTTAAAAGAGAAATATTTACCAAATTAGGTTTTGGAAATTTCTGAAATTGGAAGGAGAATGAGTTGGAGAAGAAGAAGGAGATGCTTACCAATGGGTTCTCTTGAATTTGGAGCTAGAAGTTGGATTTGCAAAGAAAGC
The DNA here is from genome assembly GCA_030765085.1 of Allium cepa. Lineage (NCBI taxonomy): Eukaryota > Viridiplantae > Streptophyta > Magnoliopsida > Asparagales > Amaryllidaceae > Allium > Allium cepa. The sequence goes on from CM060934.1 coordinate 695,605,350, forward strand.
TAGGGCTTAGGAATTTCCATTTCCAATCTCTTCCGCCATTTTTACTTTAGCTTGAAGTATCAGGAATATGAAATGAAGTAATGAAGAGTTGGAGTGGAGCTAGAGTCTTAAGGTGGAACATTGGGCTAAAACCCAAACTCAAACCCAAAGTGAAAAAGTAGCAAAACTCGACTAACTCCAAACATATCGAAGCTTAAACTCAAAAAGGTTGCAAACGGCATTTTGAACTCAATGGGAGGGGTCTCGAGTCCCAATTCGACTGTTTGCAAAAAGTAGGTTTTCGGACCAAAATCCGACGAACGATAAAATATTTAAATAAAATATTTAAATATACAATTGATAAATATGCGGGTTGTTACAGCCATCGTTGGAAGTCACACGCGTGACCACCACTAAGCTGACGTTACCTGTTTTCCCACCAATTGGGTCTTCTTGTTACCTCAAGTTCCAGCATAAGCATGCCCCTCGTCTCACTTCAGGATTATGTGAAATACCGTGTCCATAGAAAAATAAGGAAACTGGTTCGTCATGCAAAAAATATCTAGTTGCACCCCTTGTCCAAATCCTTATGATTTGGACTTCTATTTAACCAATTGCTACCATTATTAGCGTAAGCATGCCCTTATCTCACTTCAAGCTAATGTGAAACTTCCATTTTGTCTAATATGGAATGCTTTTTGGTACAGGTCCTGGTTTCATCTTTGCTTATTAACTTAGATAAATTATTTAAATAAGCCTTTATTATTATCTTCACTATCTTTGCTTATTAATTTATCCTAAGTCTTAAAATAAGCCTCATTCCGTTCTTTTTCTTATTATAACCTACGTTATAATTATGCTCATTTATTAACCAAGGTCTAAGTGTGAAAATAAGCCTCATTTATTTTATACTCATTTTAGTTATTATTCTAAGTTATAACTAGGCCAATTATCTTTAATTAGTCCAATTCTAACATCAATATCATAATTAGGCTCAATTTCAATCTTGATTCCATTTTTATTATAATTTTTACAATTTACATCTTATCTTCCGTTATTTCTGTATTCTCATAATTTTAATCCATATCCGCATTTAATCTATTCTAATCCATATGTGAAGAAGAAAGAAATAAAAGAAAACTGAAAATAGAAGGAAATCCAAAGTGTAGGAAGATGTAAATAACAGTAACTATATTAATATACTGTAAATAAACCATAAATAAATGGAAAAGCTATTATTAACCAAAATACACTAAAATTAACTGAAAAGAGTAGCTAAAAAGAAAAAGACTGAAAATATATTTAAAACTAAAAATATCTGATAAAAAGTTATTTCTAAAATCATAGAAAAACTACAACTATTGGAAACTCTATTATTTTAAATTGGTTAAAAATCTAAAATAATTACAACGGCTAACTTGTGGTCCTAAGCTCTTCCCTTTGGCCTTTCCGTGTCCACTTGAGGGTATTAAAATATTTCTATTAAAAAGATTCTCTCTTTGGAAAATTATTCCTTCTAGGGTCCTTCCTAAAAATGTGAACCCAAGCGGAGAAAATCTAAAATGAGAAAAAGTGTTAGGCCTATGGTCTTATTTATAGGGGTAGAAGTGGATCTTAGACCGTTGGATTTAGAGATTTAATAGGATGCAACCACATCATAGTTTGAATGGGAGCCATCAGATGGTAGCGCAGAGGGACTAGATGAGCCGAAATGACGAAAACAACGTGTAAAAAAACTTGCCGGAACCAAGAGGAATGAAGGAAATTTCCTTCGCTTCCCATTCATAGGCATGTCGACTCCCTTGAATCCAGGTCAACCCAGGCCTTGGAATGGTCGACTCCCTATATATATATATCTTTGATTCTTTTTTGCTTTGTATCTCGCTCATATTAACTCGGATTCTGACGTTCTATATATAGAAATTAACAATAAATTACCACGGACATAATGGTGCAACTTCTATGGCTCAATTCTGATAATTTCACAAAGTTAATTTTGTAGGATCGATTTCACCCTAGTAGGAGGGTGATAAGGGTGGAACTACGAATTGTAAAAATTATTGCGAAAGTTAATGTAAAATAATTCCAACACGGATGTAGCATGATTATAAAAGCACAGATAATAGTAGAATATTAAAAATACAGAAATAAAACAACGCAGATTTACCCAGCTTCGTGATGTGCACGTAAATGTGCATATTTTTACCACCATATTTATTCTATTTACATTAAATAAATGATCATGTTGGGTATTTTAACTTTTTTTAACCAAAATTCATATTAATTCCAAATTTTCACATATTCATCTTCATATAGGGGCAAAACGGTCATTTAAGTGCATATATTTCTTTGAGAAAAATTGATTGGAATTTATATATATTTTGTAGGAAAATGGTCTCAAATAGGAGTGGTTTCATGAAGGAATATGCATGCACAAAGAATATAAAGAAATGAAGATGGAAATAATTCAAAGTGAAGATCATGGAGGACCCCACCTACCCACCTACCTCAATGTACAAATTAAAGGCTAATGCACATGCTTATAGAGTTAATGGTTTCATGTACAATTAATGGGGGATTAAGACATGTTAATGGTTACTTGGCCTCCACACTTCCTAAGGGGCATTTTGGGCATTCCTCAAAAAGTGAATTAGTGTTTCATACATGTATAAATACCCATATGTTTCATGTATCCTCTATCTCCTCTTACTTAGTCTCTCTTAGGCCTCCTTCACTTTAGTTTAGTTTAGATCAAAAATAAAATGAAAGCTCATCTTTCTCTTTTCATGGCTACTTAGCCATTTTTATTTTATGTAATCTTTTTTATTTTATGCAATTTAATACATGCTCTTTCCTTTTCATGTTCATTTACTTTCATGTTGTAGTGTAGATCTCTTCTCTTTTATGGAAGTAGAATAATTTTTCCTTTCATTTTGCTCTCTTTTTCCTCTTCTTTTTTATTCAATGTTGCTTGCTACATTTGTTCATATGATGACAAATATGAGAGGCTAAACCCCTTCAATTTAGGGGTAATGAAGCTATCTAATTAATGTAGCTTCAACATTTTGTCAATTCATGCTCTCTTTTTGTGCTTAATGACAATGCTTGAAGTGGTTTAATTTGTTGTCTTTGCTTTGAATTTGATAGTCTATATTGTTGACACCAAATAGGCTATGCTTAAACAATCACTAGCACAAATGCCTCTTCATGAATATATGATTATGGCATAAGAAAGTGATTTGAAATTAAAATTTGATGGTTTATGTTTCTAATCAATAGTTAATAGGCCATACTTAAAATAGATTTCATTTACATTTTCTTTGTCAAGTTTCATGAAAGTTAGTAAGTGTTTTAAGGGGTGTGTTATAGTTTGATGGCTTACGTTGGCTAATCAATAGCTCAAATATGCCATACTTATGATAAACACATCAATTAAAACACTAATGACCATAAAAGAGAGATCAGATTTCATGTGTTGAACTACATGATCTAGAGAGTGGATTTATTCTCTAAATTGACATTTAACTCTCATATTTGCATTTCTTTTCTTTTTGTTAGTTAGTTCATTTTCTAGCTTAAATACACTCTCGACTTTGGTATAATTTGATTGAGTAGGAAATTTAAATCAACAATTCCCTGCGGATCGACCCGTATTCGCCACGTGCTGCATTCGTACACAATACGCTTGCGGTTATTTTCTAATTTAAATTCGTTCGACGGTTTTCTAAACCGATAGAATTTCCGTCGACGAACAAGTTTTTGGCGCCATTGCCAGGGAATTGTTTTGATTTTGATTTTCTATTCTTCGGATTATTTTCGTTTGATTTTCTTGTGTGTTTGTTTTTTGTGTTTGTTTGCATATTTTTTTAAAAAAACTATATGTGTTGTGTGTAAATGTGTTTGCATTTTTTGTTTGAGTGTTGTTATTGTGTTCTAGTTGTTAGTTTATTTTATTATTAAACAAAAAAAAACATTCAACATCTCATTTGAAAAAGAAAAAAATATTCCATTTCATTTTCAAATTTTCCATTTACATTTTCAATTTTCAATTTGCATTTTCAAAACTGTCTATTTACAAAACTGTTTTCACTCTCTTTTCACTCCCTGTTTTCATTAACCCTGTCACAAACTCTACTGCTTTCCTTCCAGGCCCCTCAAATCACTGACCAACTTCACTCCCCATCTAACCAATACTGCCAACATTTACAACACTCAGTCACTTCACCTCAGTTCTACCTCCCCATTGCCTTATTTCACCATCACTATAGGCACTTTCAACTTCCATAATACTCCCCACTACCCATTGCCTTGCTTCTCCCACATATAAAACCACCACACCATCTGCCAATTGCTACTGCACAAATCTTCTCTGTAAACTCCTCCAACCCACAAACAAACTTCACCATACAAACTGTCTTCCCACTTCTGTCGTCACAACCTCAACAGTGCCAGACCTCCCATAACCATCGAATAACACCCATACCATACATTGCCATCTGACCACAAACTATCCCTGTCCTACTGTCATCCACACATCATCCAACAGAGCTACCCACAACTGTTATTGCCTGCAACCCACTGTCTAAACACAACTTCCCTTTTTCACCTACCTCCTTACTTGCCTCTGTGCAACTTCACTAAATACAACATACACAGTTCAGACCCAAACCAAACATCCTCCAACATCAAACCATCATCTCCTCTGTCCTCTACACATCAATCTAAACACCTACTCCATACCAGTACTTCATTCAACTACTCCTCCACAAGAAACTGTGTAGCGGCCACTGCTGCCATTTCTGCACCTTACTGTTCTGCCGCTCCTACCCTTCAGGGTCATTTCACCATATCACTATCACCAAACCATCAGTCACCGATCACCACATCATCATCGACAGGAGTAATCCACCGCCGCGAACTCCAATTCTATCACTCATCGACATCGAACTGGCAGTCCCTCCTCCTGCAAGAACATCCCATAAACTTCCCTTCACCCTGTACACGCATTGACTTCAAACCCAAATCGAACACAACCACCCTCATCACTTGCAGCCGAGAACAACTCACACTTCGAACACCCATCGCCGAATACCCCCAATCGCCTTTTCCCCAATTTCAACCACGAACCCAAAAAAAAAACTTGCTGCATGTACGAACAACCTCATTCTATTTGCAATTCACATATGAGACTCCGAGTTCAATTCGTGAACATTCCACTACCCATATACACGCCGAAGTTCAAGAGCGCGACTCCACATCAATGGCGAACCCACAAAACTGAACCGCCTTCACAAAATTGACATCAATTTCTGAAATCCGACGTGTTTAAATTTTGATTTTGAATTTTTGGAAGTGAAAAGTTGTTTTACTCGATTTAAACAAGGAGCTGTTTTACTCAATGGAAGTGTTTAATTAAAACGAGGAGTTGAATTTTGAAAAAGAAACGTGTTTGGGCCGGGCTTGAAGGCCTAAGCAATTTTTTTTTGGTTAGTTTTGTTTTGTTAGTTTTGTTTTCAATTTGTCTCAGCTTACTTAATAAAAAAGAGAGTTGCTTTCTTCTTGTTTTTACTTTTTTTTTCAGTTTCATTTGTTTTAGTTTTCATTCTCATTTGTTTTAGTTTTCAATTATTTCATTTTCATTTGTTTTGTTATTTTTACTTGTTTTATTTTCTTCTTTGATAAACATACAATTTTTCTTTTGCATATATCTTGTTTCACTTTCTTTCAGGTTGTCAAAGCAGAAAATTGCAAAAAGAGAAGGGTGGCCTGCTAAAATAAAATAAATTGCTAGTTTTTCTAAGCTTGCCAAAAAAAATAACTGTATGCTTATTTATAATTTTCTTTTAATTTTCCTTGCATTGTATATATCTATTGTTTTGTTTGCTTTGCATTGTTTTTGCTTGCATTCAAAAAAAAATTCAAAAATCGAAAAAAAAACAAAAATCCATTTGTAGTTGCATTGTTAATACACGTTTAATTTCTGCTTTGCATTTCATACTAGATTTTGTTAATAATAACGGTTAGACAATGATAGCACTTAATTGTATATTAACAATTTATCTCCTTCGAACAATTTAAATTCTTGGTGTCTAGCCTACGGCAGAGCAATAATCAGTTATAAATATTACGGTGATTCGTAAATATTATACTGAATTGATTCTCTGAAGGTACTTAAACCTTCGGTTGCATTGCTACGGTGATTCGTGGTGCACCGATAACCCCTGTCAGTTACCTGGCTGAGAACTATCTTGTTGATTTAAGACAATTTGTGATTATACAATTTTGAGTTAACTTAGGATAAATCATTTGTAATTAACCTTGCATTCATTTAGTTGCATTAGTTCATGCATATTTAAATAAAACAACAACAAAAAAATCAAAATCCGAAACTAAAAAAATTTATAAACATTCCTTTTGTTTTTCTTTGAAATCTTTAAATCCTTTTCCTTTGAAATTTCAAAAATCCAAAAAATTTTGAAAAACAAAAATCCAAAAAAATATATAAAACTTTTTCTAAAAAAAAGCCTAAAAAATTTTGAAAAACCAAAATACAAAACAAAAATCAATTTCCCTTTTAAAAAATAAATTCCAGTTTAAATATTTTTCTTTTACAAAAAAAAAACATAAAAACATTCTTGAAAATGTCCGAGTTTCCCCACATACATGAATTTTACGGCAGCTGTGAAAATCAATATAATCCATATAATTTTACTTCAAATTCTTATGGATATTTCAACAACTATTATTTAAATGATTCGAATTTTGAACCTCAAAATTTTCAAAATGATGACCAACCTTCAAATCTTGAAAATAACATTTCATCTTTACTTGAAATCGCTACACAACAAAATCAAATGATAAATAAGTTGTGTAATTCATATTTGTGCGATAACTCGAATCAAAGTTTTCAAAATAATCAAAATTTTCACTTCAAAATTCAAACGATTTCGATGATAACTCATGCCAATTCAATTTCGAACTCCAAAATGAATTTAAAAATCAAAACGAAAATGTGATCCACTTTTCAAATAATTTTGGCAATAATAATAATCTCGACTACGATACGAGTGAAATTTTTTGTTCTCAACAAATCCAAATCGAAAATTCTCAAGTTAACAACTACAAATTGGATTTTGTAGAACAAATAACGAAATTTGCGATGATCACACGGATTCGTTGTTTGAAACTTATATAAATAACGTGAACAACAAAACCAAATCCCAACGTGTGACAAGTTAAGTAATAATCCATCTTTAACCCAAATCGACGATTTTCAAATAACAACTTTTGAAATTGAAAATAATAACCTTAACGAAGTTGTTGAAAACACGGTAATTGAGTTAGATTTCAATTCTTTTGAGGGTGCGAAACTCAATTTTAACTTCGATCTTCCTTTTTTTGAAAATTTTAATACGACAACTTTGAATTTTAAACTCGATTTACACGATGAAGTTGTTGATAATCCAACAAAGGAAGTCGAATTTAACGAACATGAGTTTTATGGACTTTTTGAAGACGAGTTGTTGAATTCTGAAAGGGAAAATTTCGATCACCATTTTGATTTTGAAATCGATAATTTTGAAGAAGTTTTCAATGATAAGTTTGAACTTCAATTTGGTGAAAATAAACTTGAATTTCAATTAATTGTTTTATCAACCCTAACAATCATCGAAAATAAAACAACTCATTCAATTTTCAATAAAACGACATTCGTTTTTCCAAATCAACATTCAACTTCAAATCTTTTATGGTTTGGTTTTTCGAGCTTAAGCCGTGTCTCGCACATTTGATGAGACAAATGAATCGGTCTTTAGAAGACTGTTTCATTTACTTTTTGACTGTATACTTTCTTATCTCTTGTAAATAATAATCTTTCATGTAAATATAAGATTTTTATTTTATTTTTTTCCTTCCACTTAGGTTGACTGTGGGGACACAGTCAAAATCAAGCGTGGGGGGAGATTCATCTACATTTTTTTTTCATGGTTTATTTTTGCTTTATTATCTCAAAAAAAATTAAAAAAAAAAACCCAAAAGTAAATTTTCATTTGATTTATTTTTAAAAGAAACACTATAAGATAAATGTATGGTTTTGGTTTATTAAATTAAAATTTTTGAAAATTTATTTGTCTTAACAAAAATAAAATTGAAGTTTGATTACAAATAATAATGGTTTAACTAGTATATAGGAAGATTCATACGTGTTAATTATGAAGTACATCTTAATTGAAAATCTTTGTTTTAAAAAGTGGTTTATTTAAAGTAAAGGATATAACATTTTTTTTTGTCTTCCAAGCTAAATGGTGCTAAGATGATTTTGCAAAACTCTCTCTCTTTAAAAAAAATAAAAAATAAAAAATAATAGCATCCAAGTATTCACTCTCATTTAAAAGTCCTCACGGTTATGCATGTATAGAACACATGTAAAAAAACAGATTTAATAAAAACCACCTACGGTCGTAGGTGTATGCACGAAAGTGTGTGCTCTTGCCATGCTCTGTACTCCCCTACATAAGCCCGAAAGGCAGTGCATGGGAGGTATATCTGGCCTCAGTTTACCTGAGCTAGGTGTGTAATTTTTCTTGCAAATAATGAGAGAGCAAGCAATTGAAATCATAGCACTATTTTTACTTAGTTGATTTGATTTGTTATTGAAAAGAAATGAAAATACCACTTTGATAAACTTGGATAATCAACTAAGGATTCATTTCATAGTTACAATATGTTATTAACCAAAACAACGAGTTAAACTATTGTCTATTTGTTATGATAACTTGATTTTTATTGGAAATTTTGATGAGTAAATGACTTAAATCTCAAGATAATGACCAAAACCTATGTTTAACTTATTTGTTTCAATTTAAAAAGAAATCCTTCATTTGTAAATATTTTCAAAAACTCACATTCGTCTCTTCGTAAATGAATATTGCATTTTGTAAATATTTTCATCCCGCACTCGGATTTTGTAGGTAGTATCCGCTGAAAACCCTTACGAGACAACACTCGTCCTATTGGGGACACCCAGAGGTTTAACGACTTGTTGCATATGCTCAATGCAATCGTGCTCCCTACGGAAACGGATTTATCTTAGTTTTAGTTTATTCGAGGACGAATAAAAAGATAAGTGTGGGGGTATTTGATGTGCACATAAATGTGCATATTTTTACCACCATATTTATTCTATTTAAATTAAATAAATGATCATATTGGGTATTTTAACTTGTTTTAACCAAAATTCATATTAATTCTAAATTTTCACATATTCATCTTCATATAGGGGCAAAACGATCATTTAAGTGCATATATTTCTTTGAGAAAAATTGATTGGAAATTTATATATATTTTTGTAGGAAAATGGTCTCAAATAGGAGTGGTTTCATAAAGGAATATTCATGCACAAAGAATATAAAGGAATGAAGATGGAAATAATTCAAAGTGAAGATCATGGAGGACCCCACCTACCTTAATGTACAAATTAAAGGCTAATGCACATGCTTATGGAGTTAATGGTTTCATGTACACTTAATGGGGGATTAAGACATGTTAATGGTTACTTGGCCTCCACACTTCCTAAGGGGCATGTTGGGCATTCCCCAAAAAGTGAATTAGGGTCTCATACATGTATAAATACCCATATGTTTCATGTATCCTCTATCTCCTCTTACTTAGTCTCTCTTAGGCCTCCTTCTCTTTAGTTTAGTTTAGATCAAAAATAAAATGAAAGCTCATCTTTTTTTTTTCATGGCTACTTAGCCATTTTTATTTTATGTAATCTTTTTTATTTTATGCAATTTAATACATGCTCTTTCCTTTTCATTTTCATTTACTTTCATGTTGTAGTGTAGATCTCTTCTCTTTTATGCAAGTAGAATAATTTTTCCTTTCATTTTGCTCTCTTTTTCCTTTTCTTTTTTATCCAATATTGCTTGCTACATTTGTTCATATGATGACAAATATGAGAGGCTAAACCCCTTCAATTTAGGGGTAATGAAGCTCTCTAATTAATGTAGCTTCAACATTTTGTCAATTCATGCTCTCTTTTTGTGCTTAATGACAATGCTTGAAGTGGTTTAATTTGTTGTCTTTGCTTTGAATTTGATAGTCTATATTGTTGACACCAAATAGGCTATGCTTAAACAATCACTAACACAAATGCCTCTTCATGACTATATGATTATGGCATAAGAAAGTGATTTGAAATTAAAATTTGATGGTCTATGTTTCTAATCAATAGTTAATAGGCCATACTTAAAATAGATTTCATTTTCATTTTCTTTGTCAAGTTTCATGAAAGTTAGTAAGTGTTTTAAGAGGTGTGTTATAGTTTGATGACTTACGTTGGCTAATCAATAGCTCATATATGCCATACTTATGATAAACACATCAATTAAAACACTAATGACCATAAAAGAGAGATCATGATTTCATGTGTTGAACTACATGATCTAGAGAGTGGATTTATTCTCTAAATTTACATTTAACTCTCATATTTGCATTTCTTTTCTTTTTGTTAGTTAGTTCGTTTTCTCATTTTCTAGCTTAAATACACTCTCGACTTTGGTATAATTTGATTGAGTAGGAAATTTAAATCAACAATTCCCTGCGGATCGACCTGTGTTCGCCACGTGCTACATTCGTACACCGTGCGCTTGCGGTTATTTTCTAATTTAAATTCGTTCGAGGGTTTTCTAAATCGATAGAATTTCCGTCGACGAACACTTCGGCAAAACCCTGCCTACGTGCTGCCGTCACAGTTTATACTAGCAATTAAGCTGTCAGACGCTTACACACATAGACTCACGATACCCGCTATCGACTAGCCTAAATCTACGCTCAAAACCCTGCCACAACTCAGCCAATGAGTTGTGTATTCTCGATCTACACCACCGTAGTTCGTCCTCTAGTCACACGACTAGACTCTACAATAGTTTAAAAGGAAAATACAAATTAAAAAAAAAACATAATAAATTAAAGCCCAATTATAAAGGCCGGCCTAATAAGAAATAAATAAAAGATTCCCCTTTTCCTATTTATTATCGGCCTGGTTTGGTCTGTGAAAAATGGCTTGTTCCTCTTTGTTACTCGTTCGTTCTTCTTCGTTCTTTGTTCGAAAATTTGAGCTTTTGATAAACTTTGAAACCGCCAACTTTGTTGATCGATCAAGTGGATGTTTTCATGATTTCTTTGACGATCGATTGTCTCTTCACTTTGCACACAGCTGCTCCAATTTTTATCCAATTCAGTATGAATTGGTATGTGATTTTATGTTTTGATTTACTGGTTAATTTTCTTGAACTTGATGATCTTGAGGCCGATGATGTTAATGGTTTATATAGGATTTTAATTCCTTTAATTTCGTTCGTTTGAATTTGTCATTTAATTTAGCTTGGCCATTGATTTTGCTTGAATGCTTGAGATTGATCCTCACTTGTTCAAATCGTATATCTTCGTTACTTGATTATCATGGCGTGTTTGATTTTGCCTTGACAATCCCTTGGTCACCATGGATTTGAATTTTTTGGTTTTTGTAAAACCTGCTGCTGACTTCGGTTACTTCGATTATGTGATGATATTTAATTTCGACTTGCTCATATTCGTGTATTACCAAGTTGTCCTATTACTGGCCCACGACTTCTGACTAGTTTTGATTCATACTAACTTGCTTATGAAACTGTTTGTATTGTTGTTTCATTGAGTCTGTCGCATCGGGTTGCACTACTTGCATATCCATATAAACTTGTTGTATCACCGTATATGTATGTTCATGTTTACTTGAGGCTTTTTGCAGTTCGATATGCACTTGTTGACATGTTTTCATGTTGTTTGGATCGGTCTTGTACCACTTGTTGTTCACTGGTCTATCTGGTTTATGTTGTACATATATGCTTGTGATTTGCAATTGGTTTGGTACATTTGAGTTCATTTGAGTTTCCATTGGATAGTTGCTATGCACTTGGTTTGTTCTTATGGTTTGTGTTGCATACATGTTGAGATTTTCATTGTCTTCGATTTTGCCTTTTCATATGTGGTCTACTTGGAGTCTGGTCATTATTTCACTAGCTCATGCGCTTATGCCTTCATCATCGGTGTTGATCTTCATGCATATCGATGTTGTGTTCATTGTTTTCATGTGTACTCGAGTTCGTTGGTCTCATTGTGATCTGGTTGTGGTTCACTTTGGCATATGTAGTCTTTGTTTCTGTTTGGTAGCCAGGTCTAGTTGCTTCATTCTTGTCACTTCAAGTCCGATTGTCATTCACGCATGTACATTGATCACGCTGAAATTTGTGGCCTGGGTTTCACTCGAGAATTATTTTCATTCTGAACTGCATCTGATTGGAATCCAGCTTATAGCTCGGGTTTGACCTTGTGCTTGTGTCGTGACTTTATTTGTATTGCACTTTTGTTGAACTCGGCTTTTGATTGGGTTTGACCTTGTGCTCACATGTCCCTGTAATTTTATCAAGTGTACATTGGTGTGCATAGGCTTGTGGCATGTACAAGAATACACTGTGCATGTCACAAGTTGTTCGTGTATGATGAATTCAAAATTAAATGATGACGAATAACCCAAATAACCGAGGAAAATAATATTTTCACAAATACTTTTTATTTTACACTGCAAAAATATTTTACTTTTTAATTTTATTACTTCAGTGTTTATTTTGCAGATCGCTCAGATGCTGGATTCAATCTGGAATAGAGTTGAAGATAAAATATGAGTGTATGAGTGAGATGTAGTGAGGTGGAAATATATGTATAGTGATAAATGTGATATGATTGAAACTGTAATGTAATTAAAATTTGTATATGTATAGTGAGAGCTCAAAATTATACTTTTCAAAATTGTAATAAATATTTGTTTGAATAAAATATCCATTTGAATTTACATTCTATGTTATTTATTTTATTCAGCAAACATTTATTAAATTATGTGAAAAATAAAATAGTACATTAACAAATACATTTAAAAGAATATATGTATATATATATGTTTATTATCATCAAACAAAAATCATATACTTGCATATTCAACAATCTCCCCCTTTTGATGATAATAAACATATATTTAAGATTTTGAGTTTGTTAAATGTATTTGATCATTCTATTTGCTCCCTCTATTTGAATGATTCCTCTATACACAAAGATCCCCCTTCATATATGCATGTAAATAAATAAAAATGAATAAATGAACGTAGATGCATATAGAAAATACGAAATAAAATATTTGACCTTTATTTGCCGAAATCATAACCTTTCTTTCCCCCTTTTGTTATCAGCAAAAGAGTAATAGTATTAGAAAAATAAGAGATAAAGTGATAGGCATTAATACAAATTAATACCTAAACGAGTATAAATATTAAATTTCAATAAAAAAATCAAACAAAAATCTTAAATACTCTGTTAGGTGCATATTCCACTTTAGAATGATAGGGATGATGCAAAAACCATATAGTTGTGTCTATTTGTGATACATTTATATCGAGAATTTAAATATCTCCTAACCATGCGTAATCGTTAGTAGTATTCCAATTATTTTTGAAAAATGAATTCAAGCATCTTCTAACCACGCATAACCGTGAGGACTTTTAAATAGGATTAGAATCAACTTGTCTATTTAATCAATCAATTTTAATATGCATTCCATACATGCATAACGTGAGGACTTTTAAACGAGCATGAAAGCACATAATCAAAAATTCCAAATAATTCACCTATGCATAACCGTGAGGACATTTAAATGAGAGTGAATACTTTGGATGTTTTTATTTGCAAAAAATATAATGAAATGAAAAAGGAATAATTTCTCGTTTTAAAATACCACATATTGACATACTATATTGGATTTTGATGAGTGATGGTCGATAGAAATATGATATAAATAGAAATGATCGTGGAATTGTTTACCAACAAAAAGTTTTATAACTCTTGTTTAAATTTCTAAAGAAATTTACTTATTATACTATCTCAAGTTATAATATATGATTAATATCAACACTCATCACTTTTTCAATCACATTTATCTTTTCAATAATCAGTAGGGAGTCAGATTAGTTAATGTATTCATTTAAAATCAAATCCAAAATAGTTATAAAATCAAACTCCTAACATGACTAATCTGAAAGAAGTTCAACAAAAATGATTTTCTGGAAGGGGTTTTATAAAGTGGAAATTAGCCACAAGGGCCTCTTTAGCGAGTGCAATTAGTTTCTAGGACACATAACTGAGATAATTAATTTTAAGGACAAAATGCAAAATAATTATTTTCTAATGTTTTAAAACCTATGAAATTATGTCCATGAAAGTAATTGGACTGCTAACTTTGTCCTTAAAAGTAATTATTCTACTAACTTTGGCCTTGAAACTAATTTCTATGGATTTGTGTCCTAGAAACTAATTGGACTACAAAGTTTGTCCTTCTAGTGAAATGCCCCTTCTATAAAAATGTCTGCCATTTGAAATTTTTTTAAGTGAAACATATGTAGATATTTTCTTTGAAAAACGATGCAGCTACTGAATGTCTCAACATAAATCATGTTCAACTAGCAATTTTTCTATCAACTAGATTACCAGTGAAATTTGCATTTGAATTTCTTGTTGACACAATTTTATCATTAGATGCATGTTATAGACCAAACCATAAAATTGCAAAAAATACATAAAATTCATTTTACAATGAAATTCTTTTGATTTGAATTGAAATCGTACAAATTTAAAAACGGTGACCATAGTGCCAGATCCAGAAGCAGCAAATATATCCATGTGTATCATGAGTAATCATCAATCAATAAAACACCATTATTAATCCAAACAAATCTATATGAAGCAGTTCAAAGATGAAAAGATGATTGGTCAACACTTTGCACAAATCAGAACCAAAAACAAGAACAAGTCAAATAAGAATATATCAAATAGTAATAAGTTAAAACCAAAATCGACATTTATTTCTTTATCATATAACCGGCTGATTTAAATTCAGATTATGGTGCAGATTATCAAATCAAATATACCGTTACCTATTTTACCTTTGCCAATAATTTTTGGTTGTTGCCTATTGTGATTTTGCCAACTTTATACTAAGCTAAGGAACTTTGATTTATCGTCCGTCGTGTGCCTGGAACAGCCAGAATCTAGATAACACTGTTGTTGTTCCTTAGCCTTCCACTACACCTACACGAGAGAATATTTTTATGACCTATTTGTTTTTATAGGTCCATGGTTGTTAGTAGCGAATGATTTTTAAAAATATGTTTATGGAGATCCAAAACTATTTATATATGTTCCTTTCGACACCCAGATTTTTTTAACTTTAAGAGATTGTATATTCGTGCCTTTAGGAACCCAAATTGGAATAAATTTCACGTGTTTGGGTCTATAACAACAATTATTTTGATTTTGTCCTAATTTTCTACAAATTTTGCACATGGAATTGACTTGTTTAGTTACATTTTTAGCACGTTCAGATTGATTATATCCAAGTCCTTGTCTAACAGTATTAACAGTTTGTTTCCCTAATAGCATATTCAACGATTTTTCACTTTTGGAAAATTTTCCTCAAGTTGTAGACAATTGTTGGACTTGTGTTTTGAGAGATTCATTTTTGTTCAATAATTATGTGTACCTTTTAATTGAATTTTCTCTTCTAGTGTTTTCACTCTCTTTCAAAATGAGAATTTCATTTTCAAATGATTTAATTTTAATTTCTGATTTTTTAGTCTCTTCTTTCAATGTTGGAAACTTATCACACTTAGGGCTCTTGCTTTGATAGTTTTAACCAATTAATCTAGCTCTTTATTTAAATCTATCAAAGAGTTTGTTTGTTATTCAATTTTAGCGTATTTCTCCCTAAGTCGTTTAAAACAGCCATTTACTTCGTGGAAATATATAAATAACTCTGAGTGAGTGAGTTTTCATGCCTCACTGGACTCATCATCGCTATCACTTATATCACCTCGAAGGCACAAATCTGCTTTCTCAATCTTACTGCTAGTGCTTTTATTACCATCATCACTTTTATTCCATGTAGCTGCAAAATTTCTTTTTTTTTGTTTCTTTTCTTAGCCGTGTTGATTCCGAGGACAATTGGGCTTGATGTGATCGGGTTTGTTGCACTTGCGATAGATGATCTTCCGCTCTTCTGGGTTATCTAGTGCTTTGATTATTCTTCTTTTCTGTTGATTTAGAGCTGGATTTCCGTATTTGTGATTCCACCTTTAGATTTTCTCTGTTAATAGTGTCACCTCAGCTGCTCCATCATCATCGTCATCATTATCACTATCAGTTGTTCCTTTGAGGGTTATTGATTTCTTTCGTGTATCTCATCCTTCACGCTCTTCCTTAAATTTCATCTCTAGCTCATAAGTGGTGAGATTTTCGATTAGTTCTTCGACTTTAATTTGTTTTAGATCCTTTGATTCTTGAATGACAGTAACTTTCGCTTCAAAATTTCATGGAAGGAATCTGAGGATTTTTCGAACTATTTCCAACTCTGTGTATGATTTTTCAAGTGGATTTTTCGAACTATTTCCAACTTTGTGTATGATTTTTCAAGAGCTTTTGATTTGTATACAAGATTAGAAAGTCGTCCGTACATCTCTTTGATATTTTCGTCCTTGGCTATTGTGAAGTTCTCGTATTCGCAACTAAGCATGACAAGGAGAGATTCTTTGACTTGAGATGTTCATTGGTGAGTCACTTCAAGTGTGTGCCATATTTCCTGTACAGTTAGACAATGTGAGACACTATTATATTCAATATGATGCAATGAAACAAATAATAGAATTCATAGCCTTAACATTAGCATTCTGTAACTTATTTTCTAGATCTGTCCATTGATCAATTGGTTTTTCAATTTTATGATTATTTACTACTATAGTTAGTGTTGTATAACCTGTCTCAACTATATTCCAAGCATCAATGGCTTTTAGAAAAAATTTCATTCTATTTTTGCAGTAAGCATATTCACCATTGAACATTGGTAATCTAACTATGGACTGACCTCAGCAAAAGCACTATTAAAAGAAGCCATTCAAAAATTCAAATTTGTAAAACAAAAATTTGTTTTTGAAAAATCAAATTTTTTAAAACAAAAATGACTTTTGTTCCTAGCTCTGATACCACTTGTGGGATCGATTTCACCCTGGAGGGGAGGAGTGAATAGGGTGATACTATTAATTATAAAAATTATTGCAGAAGTTTATATAAAATAATTCCAACACAGATGTAGGAGAACTATAACAACACAGATAATAGCAGAATATTAAAAATGCAGAAATAGAACAACATCGATTTACCTAGCTTCGGCAAAATCCTGCCTACGTGTTGCCTCCATGGTTTCTACTAGAAATTAAGCAGTCAGACGCTTACACATGTAAACTCACGACACCTGCTATCAACTAACCTAAATTTATTCTCAAAACCCTGCCACAACTCAGCCACCGAGTTGCGAATTCTCGAACTACACCACCGAAGTTCGTCCCCTAGTCACACGACTAGAGTCTACAATAGTTTAAAAGGAAAATACAAATTAAAAACAATTAAAAACAAACACTGTAATAAACTAAAGCCCAATTATAAAGGCCAACCTAGTAAAGAAATAAATAAAAGATTCCCCTTTTCCTTTTTATTATCGGCCTGGTTTTCTTTGTGAAAAATAGCTCATCCCTCATCGTTCGTTCTTCTCCGTTCTTTGTTCAAAAGTTAAGGCTCTTGATAAACTTTGAAGCCGACTTTGTTGATCGATCAAGTGGATTTTTTCGTGATTGCTTTGGCGATCGATTGTCTCTTTACTTAGCACATAGCTGCTCCAATTTTAATCGAGTTCGGTATGAATTAGTATGTGATTTTATGTTCTTTGATTTACTGGTTAATTTTCTTGAACTGGATGATCTTGAGGCCGATGATGTTAATGGTTCATATAGGATTTAATTCCTATAATTTCATTCGTTTGAATTTGTCATTTAGTTTAGCTTGGCCATTGATTTTGCTCGAATGCTTGAGATTGATCATGACTTGTTCAAATCGTATATCTCCTTTACTTGATTGTGACGGCTTGTTTGATTTTACTTTGACGATCCCTTGGTCACCATGGCTTTGAATTTTCTAGTTTTGTAAAACCTACTGCTGACTTCGGTTAATTTGATTATGTGATGATATTTAATTTCGACTTGTTCATATTCGTGTATCACCAAGTTTTCCTATTACTGACCCAAGGCTTCTAACCAGTTTTGATTCATACTCACTTGCTTTTAAAACTGTTTGTTTGGTTGTTTCATTGAGTCTTTTGCATCAGGTTACATCGCTTGCATATCTATATAAACTTGCTGTATCACCATATATGTATATTCATGTTTACTTGAGGCTTGTTGCAGTTTGATATGCACTTGCTGTACATATTCTTCATGTTGTCTGGATCGGTCTTGTACCACATGTTGTTCACTGGTCTATCTGGTTCGTGCTGTAGATATACTTGTGATTTCGCAATTGGTTTGGTACATTTGAGTTCATTTGAGTCTCTATTGGATAGTTGTTGTGTACTTGGTTTGTACTTATGGTTTGTATTGCATACATATTGAGATTTTCTTTGTCTTCGACGTTGACTTTACATGCGTAGTCTGCTTGGAGTTTGGTCTTTGTTTCACTGGTGCATGCGCCTGTGCCTTCATCATAGGTATTGGTCTTCATACATATTGATGTTGTGTTCATTGTTTTCAAGTGTAGTTGAGTCTGTTGGTCTCATTATGATCTGGTTTGTGGTTCACTTTGGTGTATGCATTCTTTGTTTCTGTTTGGTTGCTAGGTCTAGTTGCTTCATTGTTGTCACTTCAAGTCTGAGTGTTATTCATGCATGTATATTGATCATGCTGAAATTTGTGGCCTTAGTATCACTTGAGAATTATTTGCATTCTGAACTGCACCTGAGTTGAATCCAGCATATAGCTCGGGTTTGATCTTGTGCCCGTGCCGTGACTTTATTTGTATTGCACTTGAGTTGAACCCGGCTTTTGATTGGGTTTGACCTCGTGCTCACCTATCTCTGTAATTTTATCAAGTGTACATTGGTGTGCACAACCTTGTGGCATGTACAGTGATATAGTGTGCATGTCACAAGTTGTTCGTGTATGATGAATTTAAAACTAAATTATGACGAACAACCCAAATAACTGAGGCAAATAATATTTTCACAAATATATTTTATTTTACACTACAAAAAAATTATTTTCAATTTAACTGCGTCAGTATTTATTTTGCAGATCGCTCAGATGCTAGATTCAATCTAGAATAGAGTTGAAGATAAAATACGAGTGTATGAGTGAAATGTAGTGAGGTGCAAATGTATGTATAGTGAAAAATGTGATGTGATTGAAATGGTAATGTAATTGAAATTTGTATATATGTACAGTAAGAGATCAAATTTGTACTATTCAAAATTGTAATAAATATTTGTTTGAATGAAATATCCATTTGAATTTAAATTCTGTGTTATTTATTTTATTAAGCAAATATTTATTTAACTATG
This sequence comes from Allium cepa, assembly GCA_030765085.1. Classification (NCBI taxonomy): domain Eukaryota; kingdom Viridiplantae; phylum Streptophyta; class Magnoliopsida; order Asparagales; family Amaryllidaceae; genus Allium; species Allium cepa. The sequence continues at coordinate 695,624,848 of CM060934.1, forward strand.
TGAAAAATAAAGTAGTACATTAACAAATACATTTAAGTGAATATATATATATATATGTTTATTATCATCAAACAAAAATCATATACTTGTATATTCAACAACTTTATCATTTCATTAATTAACTAACTAATTATTATGGATTAAATTTCGGGTTGTTACATTCTCCCCTTCTTAAGACCCTAAAATTTCTAAGGATAAAAGAATGAACTAATGTTTTCCCCCTAGTTCTAAACCAACTACTCAACCATCATCCATTCACCCATTGTCCTTAAGTTTTTCTAATACAACTTATGATATTTATGCGATTAGTGTAGTGTTAATGTCCCTAACTAATGCAAAAGATTAGGCGGTCCACTGGTTCAGTTGACCTTTTTTTATGCAATCATGTCCATGCTATGTATTCAAATGAATGCAAAAATTCCTAATGATAACCGATAGTTCTATATGCGTGCTTCAATCGTCATCCAAATGCAACGGCCAGGTGATAAATATCCATCTATAGCAATGTAACGACCCGTAAATTTTAATAATATATTTAACTGAATTTTTTTTAAATTTTAATAAAAATTTGAAATAAAAATTTAATATTTGGAATGTTTCTATTTAAACATAGCGAATGATAAAGTTTCATCAGATAATATGGAAGTTTATTTTATTGTATAATTTTATTTAAATTTAAATCAATTAATATTTGATGATAATAAAATGTTTTTGAAACCTGAATATTTTTATACAGAAAATTTGTAAATCATCGTATGAGTGAGACGTCATTTTTCGTTTTTCCAAATTGTGACTGCTATTGCTCCGTTTATCTTATTTTCGAAAGATTTGCAGCGTTTTCAGATACAATTATCGGCTTTTGATTGGGTAATCGTATCGTTGACATATGTTTATCGTTTTGATCATCTCTTCGTGTTTATTTCTGCGGTATATTCATTATTGTGTTTTAGATTTTCAATTCCTGACGATATCTGTGAAATGGATAACCGTACCGGTATGTTTCTAAAATCTTTTGGTTTCTAGTGCCATCTTATTTTACACCGTGTTAATGATCAACCTTTTAAAAATTTTGAGATTTAATTTTTGTAGTTTGGTCATCTTAATACGTTGTTTTATTATGTTTATTCATTTTTTTTTGATTCTGCTTTTAAAAACAAAAATATATGAACAGCCATTCATTTTATTGCCACTCTTCTTCTATCCTCACCATTCTTCCATTCCTTCTCACCCAACTCATCAACCTCACAAGCACACCCCTGTCACCCAAAGTAAGCGCAGCCTCCCACTCATCTCGATCGCCATCTCTCCTGCAAGCATCCGCCACTCATCAACAGGGCCGAGACCACGTCCGATCCGCTCCTCCTTGCAAGCCCGACTTCATCACCACTTGATAACGCCTGTAGCAGCCTTCCTTCTCTTTCGTTTGCAATTTGCAAGTATATAGATATATAATAGTTTATTTAATATTTTAAATATTTTATATATCACAGTTTTATTTTAAATACTCCAAGTTTAGCATGAATAGTTATGCTTGAGATATATACTTCTTATATATAGTTATATTTGTTAATTTTAGAAATTTGCTTTACAGTTATATAAGAGTTTATATATATGGGTTTTAAGCTTAAAGTATGTTAGTTATATAATTGACTATATATACAGAATTTTGTTATGATATTTCTCTCTGACATTGTTACTGCCACATACCTGTATTGTTCACATATATAGATATTTATGTGTATGAATTAAGCCTTACAACTATATTACTTATAAACATTGTTTGCTTTATGGTATATATATATCAGTTTATTTTATTGTATATATTATTATGTTAGTATAGTTCTTGCATTGCTTTTGGATCACATATAGTATAAAATATTATTGAAAACGTATAAACTTATTTGTTAACTTTCGAAAATTGTTAGTTTAAAACTATATGTTAGTTTACATAGAATTTATTTTTGTTAGTTGTTCGTGAAAGTTTATGTAGATATGTACATATCAAGCTGTTGATATTTATTTTAAAGTATATGTACTAGTTTTCCTATGACTTGTTTTGCTGGGCGTATAAAAAATTATAATAATATTATATATATAGTCTGTTACATTTGTTATATTGGTTATATGAGAAATTGGGTATAGTGCAGTTTATAGTGGTTATATATATTGTAATGAGTAGATTTACTATGTATGATTTTCAATGGTTTGTTTATGGATTTACGTGTATGTTATGGTACTCTTGACTTATAAAGTAATGATAGTATATGTACGTGTTCAACCTTATTTAAATATTGCTTTATGCATATTGTTTAAGTATTGTTTTGAAATTTTAAAATATTTTGACTTTAAATTATGTGTGTTTAAGGATAATAATTTCTAATTTTATACGTGTATATATTATTTTATTCTAATATATGTTTAAATTTAATGTTGTTGTTTAATAAAATAATAAAAATAATAAAAAATTTTGTATATATTTAGATGATTCTGATTCATTTTCATCATTTTCCCATTTATCAGTTTTGTCCGTCATGCCTGTTTTCTTCATCGAATTGTGTCCATCTAGTGTTGCTTTGGAATACGTGCTTGGGTTCGTTACTCATTTCAGCGTCAAATCTCTCTAGCCTCGAAAGGTGAGCAATCACTGACAATTTAATGTTCTTATATCTATTAAATTTGATTTCAATTGGAACGACAATTGAAATATGCTGTTGTTAGTTATTTACATTTATATATATATGCTATCTGTTCACTGTGACATCTGACACCATTATCTGTTATTTATATCAATGATATATGCCTGTTATATTATTATATTTTCTCTTATCACTCTGCAAGCTCCCTACTAGTATAGGATCAATATGGGTTGAAATGATACATACCAGAACGATCGGTAGAATAGGAGAAAATCGTTATGGGTTGAAATGATAAACCTAAGCGATTTTCATTTGAATTGAATTTGGGATTGCGAGTTGAAATGATATATACCTGTATATACTTAAATTGCGGATTGAAAGACAAATATCTGTATCACTTGACCATAGGGTAGAAAATTATATACAAACACCGTGGCCTATATATATATATATATATATAATATTTTAAAATGATTTTTATGTTTTTGGAAAGAAATATATAGTTTTATATAAATATTAATTTAAAATATTATATAAATGTTATTTTATATCTAGTTAAATTCTTGGTTTCAAAGCTATGTATAAATTTGTTTTAATATTAGATGAGTTTAATAATAAAGTTTGATTTTATTAAAATATAATATGGTTAAGTATTTATTTAAATTATATTTTAAGATAGAGTTTATAATGATTTTTATAAATTAAGGCTGGGAAGATAAATTTGAAATTTTATTTATTTAATAATTTTACTAAAATAAGTTTGACTTGAAATTTATTAACTTTGATATTTTTAAAGATATGCTTTATAACTTGAATTTGACTTAAAGGTGACTTAAATGAATATTTTAAACTTATATAAATTTAAATGGGATATTTGGTTTATTTAACATGTTATTTGAAATGATTAAATAAATATTTCAAAACTAAATAATAGTAAAGTGAATTTGATATATATCTATATATATATATATATATATATATGAAATTATTAAATTTAGTTTTGAAATTGTTGAACACTAATAGCTTTGAAATTATTGAAACTGAAATGGTTTATTTGTGGTTCAAATCTGTATTTGAAATCGATATAATTTAAATGGTTTACTGAGAACTTAATTGAATTAAAATTAATGATTTGAGATTTGATTAGATTTTGATTTTGGAATTGGGGTTGATTCGGAATTGGTTTGTGAAATTTGAGGAAGCTATTTTATTGTATAAAGTTTTTGTAAATTATATTTTAAAACTATTTATATATTTTACTTTATAAATTAATTTCATATAAACTATTTTTGATATAAACTATTTAACATATACTATTTTAACTTATAACTATTTTATATTAACTATTTACATTATAAACTATTTTATAATATATACTATTTTAATATCTAAACCGGTTAAGTGGGAAGTATTATGATTTCAAAGTATTATGATTTCTAAATAATGATTTCAAAGTATTATAATTTCGAGTGTTTGGTTTCGAAAATGTTATAACTTTGAAAATGCTATGATTTATTGGAAATGGATATATTTGAAATGGATATGATATCGAATTAATATGGTTTTGAAATGACAGTGATATTTTGGTTTTGAAATATATACTATTTTGAAAATTACTGCGGTGTTATAATAACATTTGGTTGTTAAAGAGACCGAGATGAGAAGTTGTCATACTCTTTGCCAACTCTGAAAACCACTTTAACAACCGTGTACATGGTGGAGATTCCAGAATGAAGTAGGATGGTGGCGACGTCCTATTGAGGTATATACATGGACCCGACTCCCGTGAGTTGGCATAAGGTGGCTAAGATAGGAGCGATTCCGGACCAATGAGGTAGCATCTCTGATCGGGCGCACTCCTTCGATACTATATTCTGACTTTGTGATTGATTTGGTGGCTACATTTGATTTTTTTATTTTGGGAGTGTGGCTCGCGGTGGGCGGTAGCTGCGGCTATGCGTTCCACAATCCGGATGCGTAATTGGTATATCTACCCTGGCATTGCCTAGTTGTTCCGTGTCACCTACCCTAGCATTCTTTACTACGATTTTGATTTGCACTGTACCTATGGAGTATCCTCTGGTGGCTTCCCGATCAGGAGGGACTACGGTACTGTATAGACTATTGGCCCTATATATGTGTTAAGGTGGAAAATGTAAAGCCTTACGTTATTTTTAAGTAAGTTTATTTTACTTTAGACATTATTATAATAGCGTATATTACTACATAGTAGATAGTTTAACGGATCCTTAGAGGATGGTTATCCCAAACATCCTTTGAGTTACTTGTATTTCAGTTGTTATTTCACTTGAGTTGGATTTATTGATATAAGAATGTTAGTCCTAACTTGAGTGTTTTGTATTTTGCTTTACGCTCGAGTCAGACAGACTGGTTCAGCTTTTGAGACTCACCTTTAGAGTTGGAGCTTCGATTGGAGATCCAGCTATCTATCCAACTTTCAGATATTCAGTTGATTCTAGTGATGTATTCTGATCTTGCATTTTGACTATTGTATTCAAGACTTCTGTTGTATCTTATTTAACTCTGATATATATAGTAGCTTCATGAACTACTATTCATTTTGTTTCCACTGCATATAGTATATTACTCTGTGTCTGTGATTCTGTGTTTTTTATTTACTGTATATGCTGAGTTTTGCCAATATAAATTAACAATCTCATATTTTGAGCAATTCAAATCTGGCATGTGTGTATGCGAATGGTTGAAAATATCAGGATGTTACAGTTGGTATCAGAGCTTTAGTTTTAGGTAAAACTCAACATATGTAGTAGATTTGATTACAAAATCACTTTCGTTCGAGCTTGAAAATTTTCCTCTTTGATTCGAATTTTCTTTGAATTGTGGAACGTTCTCTTTGGTTCCAAAATCCGTCCTTAACTTCCCCTAGTTGTGCTTCTTGATTTTTTAGTATCCAATAACTCCACTTCGAATGATCTCTATAATAACTCGGCGGTTTCGCCAATCTTCGAATGATTTGTACAGGGTGAAACTACTTTACAATAGGCATTGATTTACCAGAGATTTTTGTATCCTCGGTTTACGATGCTATCTATCTCTTGTTATGCCTGAATCCTATCTCTTGCGATCTAATGTCAATTTATCTCAGAATTCTGCATTGATTTTATTCTTAAAATCATAGTTGACCCGGTTAAGGTTTTCCGTGATTTATATAAAGTTATCTGTCTTCCTATTTTGTTATTTAATCATCTTATCTTTGTTTCAAACCTATCTTCAAGTCAAAATTCTCCTTGATTTGAGTCCATCAAAAATTGAATCTCTTCCTTACTTTGAAACCCATTCTTGTATCGTCGAGCGAGGAAGAGTATTTGTAAATTTATATTAAAATGTTATATACATTGTGTTGTTTAAGTTGCTGTTATTGATTTGGGTTTTTGATCGATTCGTCTAATCAACGTTATCGATAGGATTTCCAAAATACTTGAACACAACAAACTGACACAATTTTATTTTCAAAATTTATGAATAAAATAAATTTTGTGTGATTATACTATATAAGTAAATTTTCTAAAACACAATTGTTAAATGAATTGATTAACAAAATGATAATATTTGATTTTCATTTATTGTTTTGTAAACCAATGACTATTGCCTCAATAAATAAATAAATGGAATTATAAATATAGTTTATAAACTGATTTGGAATTTTAAAATATGGTTTATAAATTTATTTAGAATTTAAATGAATTTAAATTTAATATTTGAGAATTAAATTTTAGGTGATTCCAAACTTTGGTTTTAAAGTTTTAAATGAATATTATTTAAAGTATTTTCGAACGAAATCATTTCCAAAGAATTTTAAAAAAGCTTTAAACCAGCGCTCTTCTCTTTGTCGTCGAAAAATAATTTCGATGATGACTGCAACATCATCGACATTCATTTTGGAGTTTCATAGTGGAGAGACTATTCAGTAGCTTAGCAACATTTTGTTTTGAAAAATGGATTTTATTTGAATTTCTAAAGTATGACTTGATTTACACACACACACACATATATATATATAGGCATATGATTATAGATTTTATTTGATATATATAGTGTGTATATATTTATCTTCAAATGGTTTGAAGTTAATCGAAAAATTAATTCTTAAATTTATAATTAAAGGTGATTTTTAAATGAAGACAAATTTTTGAATAAATATTAAACTTGAAATAATTGAATTGGGAAAGTTTTAGTTGTATAATACTCTATTGCATTCCAATATTACTTGCCTTAATTATTTAGAAGTTAACTATGTAACTGAGGATTATACAATATAAAATGATGTTAATGGAATTTTTAAATAAATTTGAATAGTTATAATAAGTGCAAATGTACTTAATATATGTGATAGGATATATTAAGTGGAATAAATATATTAATAATTTGGAATAAAGAAGAATTAAATTTGTTGAATAAAATATGAGTGTAATAAATGACTACAAATGTATGATTTTAGAAATGGTTGATTTAGGATAAATTGGATAATAAGATAATAAATAAATATAAGTTTAGAAATAGTCTGAATTTAACTTAAGTGAAATCAAGTGGGTTAAACCAAATTGTTGAATATAAACTAATTTAAAAATTGAAATTATATGGTTTTAAATTAGTTGTTTATTTTGTTTTCCAAATCTATTTTCTTTCTAGTTGTTTCTATTCTCCTAACTTTTTCCTTTTCGGGGACGAGAAGTTTTGAGTGGGGGAGAGTGTAACGACCCATAAATTTTAACACTTTTAATAATATATTTAACTGAATTTTTTAAAATTTTAAACAATAAAATTTTGAAATAAAATTTTAATATTTGGAATGCATCTATTTAAACATAGCAAACGATAAATTTTCATCAGATATATGGAAGTTTATTTATTGTATAATTTTATTTCAATTTAAATCAGTTAATATTTGATGATAATAAAATGTTTTCCAAACCTGAATATTTTTATATAGAAAATTTGTAAATCATCTTCAGAATGAGATGTCATATTTCATTTTTCCAAATTGGGACTGTTATTGCTCTGTTTATCTTATTTTCGACAGATTTGCAGCGTTTTCGGATACGATTATCGACTTTTGATTAGGTAATCATATCGTCGACATCTTTATATCGTTTTGATTGTCTCGTCGTGCCGATTTCTACGGGACATTCATTTCTGTGTTTTAGATTTCCGGTTCCCGATGATATCTGTGAAACGGGTAACCGTACCGGTATGTTTATAATATCTTTTGGTTTCTAGTGCCATCTTATTTTACACGTGTTAATCATCAACCTTTTAAAATTCCCAGGGTTTAATTTTTTACGTTTGGTCATCTTAATACGTCGTTTTGTTATGTCCATTCATTTTTTTTCTGATTGTGCTTTTAAGAACAAAAATATATGAACAACCATTTGTTTTATAGCCACTCTTCTTCTCTCTTCACCATTCTTCCATTTTCTCGCCCAACTCATCAACCTCACATGCACCCCTCCGTCACCCAAACTCCGCGCGGCCTCCCTCTCACCTCGATCGCCATCTCTCCTACAAGCTCCACCACTCATCAACAGGGCCGAGTTCACGTTTGTGCCCCTACCATAAGCCGAGCCCCTATCGCTCGATCTGCTTCTCCTTGCAAGCCCGACTTCATCACCACTTGACAATGCCTGTAGTAGCCTTCCTTCTCTTTCGTTTGCAATTTGTAAGTATATAGATATAGAATAGTTTATTTAATATTTTAAATATTTTATATATTACAATTTTATTTTAAATACTCCAAGTATTAACATGAATAGTTATGCGTGAGTTATATACATCTTATATATAGTTATATTTGTTAATTTTAGAAATCTACTTTACAGCTATATAAGAGTTTATATATATGGTTTATAAGCTTAAAGTATATTAGTTATATAATTGAGTATATATATATATATATAGGATTTTGTTATGATATTGCTCTCTGACATTGTTACCGCCCATACATGTATTGTTCACATATATATAGAAATTTATACTGTAACATCCGCGTTTTTAAATCAAATTTAAATTGGTAGTTTATTTAATTTTTGAAATTATATTGTGAATTATTTGGTGTTTTCCAAATTAAATAGATATTTTGTTGTTTATTAGTATAAATGGATATAAATATGATTTTAAAATAGAATTTCTAATTGGAAACTCTGAAATAAATATTTTGAATAATATTTTAATTACGAATTTAATTGTGGATTAATTTGAAAATTTGAATGAATATATCAAAAGATTGTAAATAAAGGAACTGATTTGAAAAATTCAATAAATTGATTTTTTTATATAGAATTTTGATTTGGAGTTCAAAGTGAATATTTTATAAATAGATTATAATTTGGAATTAGAATTTGAAATTCAGGATTAAAAATATTTTAGAAATAAAATTGGATTTGTTAAATTTATGTTTCCAAGGAACTAATATATATATATATATGGATATATATCTATTATTTGTCAGTAATGAATAATTTGATTTCAAATCATTTGTTTTAAAATTGTATAAATACAAAATGATGTTTGTTTATTTATATAAGCATAGATACTTAAGTAAACAAAGGCTAAAGCATATGGTTTGTACATAATTAAGTAATTTATAATGAAGTAGGATTTAAAACAATTCATAAATAAGTTTAACAAAAGGGTTTAAACACAATTTAAACACATTTGACAAATGTTTGATAAGTAATAATATATATTGACAAGTGTTGAATTAATTAGACAAGTGGAATTTTTCTTTAAAAATTTAATTTCCAAAATATAGTATTAGCAAAGAAGAAACACTGTTATTTCCAGTTTTCAATTCCAATTTTCTTTCATCTTCAAACTGAAACCGCAAAACAGTTTAAAAAGAAAAGTAAGGCCTCTGTCCAAAAAAGAAAATCTGGAAATAGGAAATGCAAGTAAGAATCAAACATCAACAAACTAAAACCTGGAATCAAATTCTGGATTCAAGCATGTAGTAGATAGGATCCAGATCAAAATAAAAAAACAATCAAGTTCTGAATCAAACCCAGATCAAAGAAGAAATAAAAATAAACCTATAACCAAGATTTAAAGCAACCTAGGAAACCCAAAATCTGAAAGCATGCAAGTTCAAAGCAATCAGATCAACTTCAACAAGCATCAGATTCAAGAGCAAAATAAAGATCATCACCAAAAACAGTAACTAGTTCAAAGTTAAACCAGTTTCAAAAAGATCAAAGTCCGGAGAACATTTCCAGCTTTTAAATTCGAAATGAAAAAAAATTCCAGGCTTCACTATGCTCTGTTCTTCATCTTTTCAGGTGAGCAAACTTCACCTTCTTTATTTTGAAATGCCTATGGTGATGAGTGAAAATAATGATTTGAAAATGCTTTATATAGTTGTAGATTTGCCTTTTTTTTGGATATACAAGTGTACGGATGCATGTCTGTGTATCTCCTTTGGCATACTTCTTTTGTTTAACAGACATAAGAAATTCTCAAAAAAAAAAATTCCTCACCCCTCATCCAAACCATTTTAAAACGTGATGTTTAAAAGGAAATTGACTGTAATGATGTATTGCAAATATTAAAAATAAAAATGAGTAAAATTATTAAGCAAATTTTCTGGAAATAGAAAATTACAGTGAAAACCCAATTTATGTCAAAAATCAATATGCATAATTCCATATTTTGATTATCTAAACATGATCGTATGGTAGAATGACGAATTTAGAAAGTAAAATCTTGATTTTTTGATAAGAGATTGTGGAGATAATTTGTGACGAACGGTTTTGGGTATTTCTTTGATTGCCAATGATCTATGTCGGGATGGAGTTCGGGGTTCATGTCGAAGGAAGATGGGATGGTAACGAACATAGGAAAAATAGTTGCAGGATGTTTAGATCGTCGTGGGGATGGCGCGGCATTGAACTAGGGTTTAAGCCTAGTTTTGGGTAGTGGTTGATTTCAACGAAAACGTGGCGTCGTCAGTGTATCGAGCTTGTCTGGTCGTGGATGAAACGAAGCAAGGGTTCGTGTCGAAGCTCTGGTCAAGTTCGCGTGAATTCCGGTGACTGGAATCATTGGCGCGAGGCAATCTTCGTTGATGAAGTTTGGGTTCCAGCTTGTCTTGATTTGTTTGAATTTGTTTCCAGACGAATTGATGAAATCTGGGTGGTCAAGATGTTATGGGAGATCATCGGTAACCTGTAGACGTCGGCAAAGTTGGTCAGAACTGTGGTGAATTCATGTGCCCGTGTACGTGTGCATCAGTGTGTCAGAGATTGTTTTGGTTGAGGAAGATGAAGTTGTTTCGGGATTGTACTCGGTTTGGTTGCGTGAATTCAAACGTTTGCCTCGAAGGAAATTGTGGCGTAAGTTTGCTCGGGTATTTTTGAATTTGGCTCGTGGTTTTTGACATTTTTGCTCGAGTTTGATAAATGGGTTGATAAAATTCTATAGTTATTTTAACTTAAAATTAATTAAGCTTTGTTTTCTTAAGTCTATTTTGAAATAAAATTTTATAGCTTAATTAAGAAGCTAAATGGTTTATCTTGAAAATAATATTTTGATTAGTAATTAACTTAAAGGAATTAAGTTAATTTACATATAAATAATAATTTATTTTCAAAGGTTATTATATAAAGATTTAAATGATAATTTAAGGATAATTATCAAATAACAGTAATTAAAGAATAATTAATCAATTTCTTAATAGATGATAAAAAGTAATTAATTAAATAATTACTTAATTATAAGAAATTAATTACGATAATGATTAGTTAATCACGCGATAATTAATTTGTGATTTATTTAAGTGATTAGGGATAATCACTTATTATAATTTAGTATGATTAATTAAATGATAATTAATTAAGGGTTAATCAATTTATTAATTAATTAAGGATAATTAATTAATGGTTGATTAATTAATAATTAAAGGTTAATTAATTATTAAAGGATAATTAAATAATTAGGGGTTAATTATTTAATGATTAAAGGTTTATTAATTAATTAAAGTTGATTTAATTAATAATTAAAGGTTAATTAATAAATGATTAAAGGTTAATTAATGATTAAGGTTTGTAATTAATATTAATTAACCAGGATTAGTAGTTTATTCATAAGTAATTACTCTGATTTACATTAATCAGATAATTAATTGATCCTACTTATGGATGTTTGAATGCCATTGAATGTTTTATTGTTTGATATCCCTGATATGTTATGCTTAGTGTTATGAATTGTTTTGGTGTGATCTGTGATTTATTTATCTGTAATAAATGTATATTATTTATCTATGAATCTGTGAATGAAGATAAGCGTTACAGGATTATACCACTCATCGATATTGCTGTGTTTGAAATGTGATGATTGATGTTGTTGCACTATTATGTAAAACCCCTGGACTACACCATACATACACAAATCTAGATTGCACGAGGAAATTGGTTAAATCATAGATTTTTGAAAAGGTTTTAAAGTTGAATTTTGAATTCAAATGGTTTTGGAAATGGAAAAAGCTTTTGAAAAGGAATTACAAAGATAAAAGTTATTTTGAATAACTTGATAAAATTTTAATAATTTGATTTTAATTTGAATTCAAAAATTTGAAATTGAATTCTTTGTTTGGGATTTATGATTCAAAAAAAGTTGTACAAATTATAAATGTGTTTTTAAAACCATTTTAAAATTGAAGTGCTTAACTCATGCAAATGTAATCGGATTTTTCCGAAACGAAAACTATTTGTTTCCAAATAATAAAATCTTTCATATAAAGAAAGGATTTCCAATTTGTGTTGAAAGATTTCAAGTGTGAAATGGAATTGAAATAGTTTTGAAAGCTATGAATTAATCTTTGTGAAAATTTGTTGAATCTTGGTTTGAAATTGAAAAGGATCTTAAAGGTATATCTTTTATATAAAGGATTTGAAATGGAATTATTTCAAAGCTATGAAGGAATCTTTGTGAAATATTTGGGTGAACGTTGTTTTCAAACATAAGAAGATCTGAAAGATAGATCTTTTGTTTAAATATTGGAAATTAATCTTTGTGAAAGATTAGTGAACTTTGTGAAGTGAATCTTTTTGTTTAAAAGATTGGAAACGGTAATTTGTTTAAACCATTTGAAAGAAAGATTTTGGACTTTAAGTTGTGACTTAACTGAAATCCCAACTTCCATATGTTTTCAAATATTGCGCTCATTATTCGGTTTAGCCGAGAGAGGAACTTGTGTCATATAACCTATTCCGAATAATGACATGATGATATGGATAACAATTGAAGACCAGTGGTGAAGACCGGATATTTTCAAAAATGAAAGGATAACTCGTCGATTGTCTCCGCACTGAGTCGCACCAGTATAGAGATCTCCATATAGGATGGGGAGTCCGATCAGGATTGTGAATACCCAGATTTGCAAGGCTCTTCGGAAGTGCCTTCAGTTCTGTTCGAAACCAGAACAGACTTGTATAGATGTGTGTCTAACATTACAGCTTGAGATTTAAAACTGGTTCTTTCAAACACGTTTCTTTATGGTGGTGGAGATTTATTCTCTTAGCTTAAAACCCTTCTTTGAGACGTACGAGCTTAGAGGTTATGTAGTTGATAGTTACTAGTGATACATTCCCAATTTGATAATGTGGCATACGAAGTGCTACTGATCATTTGTTGATCAAAGTATGACTTTGTGAAAAAGTATAGCTTTGTGGATGTGACTTCGTCGAGCCTCACAACCCGGTAATGTTTGAAATAGGAATCGTGGCAACAAGGTTATTTGGGGGTAGCTCCCCTTAAGGGTATGACCATTTCCTTTTGGATAAAAAGTAGTATCATGGTATGGAGCCCAGATATTTAATTGTGTTGATTTTTAAAGTGGTATCATGGTACGGAGCCCAGATAATTTACTGTGTGGTTGTTGGTGTCGAGGCCTCGGATAAAGGTCGGAAATGGTCGGGTGATGGCATACTCGTGTCAATAGTTATTTCCGGGCAAGGGTAACCCAGCCTTATGCAACAGAGATCCGGTTAGGTTCTCGGGGGCGTCCCCCAGAGGCGTTCCATTTTGTGTGGGATGTTTCTTTACCAGACCATTTGTTGGAAATCCAATCATCCAATACGCACCCTTTACGATTGCATTTGTATAACCTGCCACCTCAGGTGGTAGCTATAGTAGGCATAGTATAATGGTACCTATGCTGGCTAAGGTTAATATTATACTTTCAAAATATTTTCCACTATGCACTAATAATAATATCAAATGGTTTTTGCGTAGTAAGCATTTTTAACTATCATAAGAAGAAATCTCCTCCAAGTGTGCACTTTCATTGTGTTTGTGGCGGAAGGCCTTATGGCAGTTTTATTTTCTAAAAAGCATTGCGGTTTTCAACTTTTAAAATCTTCGCTGTTTTGTTTTAAAGATAAAAATGTTTTTGTTTGCTCATACTAGTCTCATGACTGACTCTGAGTTTATTGTTTCATTCCTAAACTCTGGGTGCCCACAATTTTCCACACCGGCAGTCTAGAGTTAGGATTTTCAAATAGTTGAATAGTAGGAGTAGTGTCGATAGCTTTCAGCCTTTGGATTTTGGCGATAGCATTTAGGAATCTTCTTCAGTCTTTGGATAACTGACCTTGCTTAGTAGAGCTTGATGGGGGTTCGAGCTAGCTTTGGATTGGAGATGGAGTTTTTTTGGAGTTTGGCATTGAAGACATTGTCTTTTCGCTGCTGTTGTCCCTGCTATTGTCTTGTACCTATCTTGGATATGTTGATAGTCATTTTTATTTGATATTCAGTTATTGTATCAATGTTGTATATTGATATATTCATTCTTTCTTCCGCTGTGTTGTTATACTTAATGTGTTATAAGCTTCGGCGAACCCGATTCGACGTTTGAATCTCCGACATTCGATTACAAGTGCAGTACGGGTGTCGATTTTCGAAGGTCCAGTCTGGGTCGTTACAATTGGTATAAGAGATGAAGGTTGAAACTTTAGCTTAGGATTATAACACATTAGGTAACACATTAGAGATAGGGTGAAGTATACCCTAGAATGAGTATATCCCTAAGATATCCGTCTATATGCCTTAGTAAATTCTCTTGCTATCCACTGATAGTAAGTATGAGTGCAAGAAGGGGACGAGATAGGGGACAGGGGAGTGCCAGTATAAATGGTCAATACCCTGCAAAAATAAGGAAATAATCTTTTCTCTATCAATCTCTTCGATCACCATTCGATTCCAGTTCTTTGACTGCTTAGTGGCAACTCGAGGGAGAAGCTTCCGCGTGATGATGGCCTTGCGAATCATTGTGGAAAACTCCTATTTCATATTTTCTTCGTCGAATTCCTATCAGCTTTTCGTATTAAAATCTAATGAATTTAAAAGTATTTAAAATTAATTGATAAATAAAATATAAAGATTTGTATCGATAAAATGATTTCGGTTAAAACCCAAATTCGAAATTCTATTGTAATTTCTTGTGCGAATCCAAGTCCGAAGAGGGACAAGCTAGTGTATATTTCGAGGTATTCTGACTTGAGTTGAGTATCCGTTGGTCTGTTCTTTTAGGTCCAAATATATTCTACGAATGGTTAGTTATCCCTTCGAACCAACCAGTGCCCCTGCTTATCCGTAGATTAGGTGACCCGAGTATCTTGTGTAATATTGAAAGAGTTTGTTCTTATATTGTTGATATTCTGATTTGGTAAACCAAATACAGAATAGATAATCGGCTTGATTAATGAGTCGATTCTCTATCTTTGTGCGTCCATCCTTTATTGTCTTCTTGGCAAATTTGAGGACGAAATTATCTTAAAGGGGGAATCTGTAACATCCTCGTTTTTAAATCAAATTTAAATTGGTAGTTTATTTAATTTTTTAAATTAAATTGTGAATTTATTTGGTATTTTTCAAATTAAATAGATATTTTGTTGTTTATTAGTATAAATGGATATAATTATTATTTTTAAAATAGAATTTCTAATTGGAAATTTTGAAATAAATATTTTGAATAATATTTTAATTGCAAATTTAATCATGGATTAATTTGACAATTTGATTGAATATATATCAAAAGATTGTAAATAAAGGAATTGATTTGAAAAATTCAATAAATTGATTTTTTATATAGAATTTTGATTTGGAGTTCAAAGTGAATATTTTATAAATAGATTATAATTTGGAATTAGAATTTGAAATTGAAGATTAAAAATATTTTAGAAATAAAATTGGATTTGTCAACTTTATGTTTCCAAGGAACTAATATATATGGATATAAATCTATTATTTGTCAGTAATGAATAATTTGATTTCAAATCATTTGTTTTAAAATTGTATAAATACAAAATGAAGTTTGTTTATTTATATAAACATAGATACCTAAGTAAACAAGGGCTAAAGCATATAGTTTGTACATAAATTAAGTAATTTATAATGAAGTAGGATTTAAAACAATTTACAAACATGTTTAACAAAAGGGTTTAAACACAATTTAAACACATTTGACAAATGTTTGAGAAGTAATAATATATATTGACAAGTGTTGAATTAGTTAGACAAGTGGCATTTTTCTTTAAAGATTTAATTTCAAAAATATAGTATTAGCAAAGAAGAAACCATACTATTTCCAATTTTCATTTCCAATTTTCTTTCATCTTCAAACTGAAACTTCAAGACAATTTAAAAAGAAAAGTAAGGCCTCTGTTCAAAAAAGCAAACTTGGAAATAAGAAATGCATGCAAGAATCAAACATCAACAAACTAAAACTTGGAATTAAATTCTGGAATCAAGCATGTAGTAGATAGGATCCAGATCAAAATAAAATAAAAACAATCAAGTTCTGAATCAAACCCAGATCAAAGAAGAAATAAAAATAAACCTGTAGACAAGATTTAAACAACCTGGGAAACCCAAAATCTAAAAGCCTGCAAGTTCAAAGCAATCAGATAAACTTCAATAAGCATCAGATTCAAGAGCAAAAACAAAGATCATCACTAACAATAGAAATTAATTCAAAGTTAAACCAGTTTCAAAAAGATCTAAGTCCAGAGAACATTTCCAGTTTTTAAATTCAAAAAGAAAACGCAATTCCAGGCTTCACCGTGCTCTGTTCTTCATCTTTTCAGGTGAGCAAACTTCACCTTCTTTATTTTGAAATGTCTATGGTGATGGGTGAAAATGATGATTTGAAAATGCTTTGTGTGGTTGTAGATTTGCCTTTTTGTTTGGATATACAAGTGTATGGATGCATGTCTGTGTATCTTCCTTTGGCATACTTCTGTTGTTTAATAGACTTAAGAAATTCTCAAAAAAAAATTTCTAACTCCTCATCCAAACCATTTTAAAACGTGATGTTTAAAAGAAAATTGACTGTAATGATGTATTGCAAATATTTAAAATAAAAATGAGTAAAATTATTAAGCAAATTTTCTGGAAATAGAAAATTACAGTGAAAACCCAATTTATATCAAAAATCATTATGTATAATTCCATATTTTGATTATCTAAACATGATCGTATGGTAGAATGACGAATTTGGAAAGTAAAATATTCATTTTTTGATAAGAGATTGTGGAGATAATTTGTGACGAACGGTTTTGGGTATTTCTTTGATTGCCAATGATCTAGGTCGAGATGGAGTTCAGGGTTCATGTCGAAGGAAGATGGGATGGTAACGAACATAGGAAAAATAGTTGTAGAATTTTTAGATCGTCGTGGGGATGGCGCGGCGTTGAACTAGAGTTTAAGCCTGGTTTTAGGTAGTGGTTGGTTTCGAGGAAAATGTGGCATCGTCAGTGTATTGAGCTTGTCCGGTCGTGGATGAAACGAAGCAAGGGTTCGTGTCGAAGCTCTGGTCAAGTTCGCGTGAATTCCGGTGACTGGAATCATAGGCGCGAGGCAATCTTCGTTGATGATGTTTGGGTTCCAGCTTGTCTTGATCTGTTCGAATTTGTTTCCAGACGAATTGATGAAATCTGGGTGGTCGAGATGTTAGGGGAGGTCATCGAGGACCTGTAGACGTCGGCAAAGTTGGTCAGAACGGTGGCGAATTCATGTGCACGTGTACGCATGCATCAGTGTGTCAGAGATTGTTTTGGTTGAGGAAGATGAAGTTGTTTCAGGATTGTACTTGGGTTTGGTTGCGTGAATTCGAACGTCTGCCTCTAAGGAAATCGTGGCGTAAGTTTGCTCAGGTATTTTTGAATTTGGCTCGGGGTCTTTGACATTTTTGCTCGAGTTTGATAAATGGGTTGATTAAATTCTATAGTTATTTTAACTTAAAATTAATTAAGCTTTGTTTTCTTAAGTCTCTTTTGAAATAAAATTTTATAGCTTAATTAAGAAGCTAAATGGTTTATCTAAAAAATAATATTTTGATTAGTAATTAACTTAAAGGTATTAAGTTAATTTATATATAAATAATAATTTATTTTTAAAAGTTATTAAATAAAGATTTAAATGGTAATTTAAGGACAATTATCAATAACAATAATTAAAGAATAATTAATCAATTTCTTAATAGATGATAAAAAGTAAATAATTAAATAATTACTTAATTATAAGAAATTAATTTATGATAGGGATTAGTTAATCAGGTGATAATTAATTTGTGATTTATTTAAGTGATTAGGGATAATCACTTATTATAATTTAATACGATTAATTAAATGATAATTAACTAAGGGTTAATTAATGAAGGATAATTAATTAAAGGTTGATTAATTAATATTTAAAGGTTAATTAATTATTAAAGGATAATTAAATAATTAGAGGTTAATTATTTAATGATTAAAGGTTTATTAATTAATTAATTAATTAATTAAAGTTGATTTAATCAATAATTAAATGTTAATTAATAAATGATTAAAGGTTAATTAATGATTGAAGTTTGTAATTAATATTAATTAACCAGGATTAGTAGTTTATTCATAAGTAATTACTCTGATTTGCATTAATCAGATAATTAATTGATCCTACTTATGGATATCTAAATGCCATTGAATGTTGTATTATTTGATATCTCTGATATGTTATGCTTCGTGCTATGAATTGTTTTGGTGTGATCTGTGATTTATTTATCTGTGATAAATGAATATTATTTATCTGTGAATCTGTGAATGAAGATAAGCGTTACAGGATTATACCGCTTATCGATATTGCTGTGTTTGAAATGTGATGATTGATGTTGTTGCACTATTGTGTAAAACCCCTGGACAACACCATACACACTCAAATATGGATTGCACGAGGAAATTGGTTAAGTCATAGATTTTTGAAAAGATTTTAAAGTTGAATTTTGAATTCAAATGGTTTTGGAAATGGAAAAAGCTTTTGAAAAGGAATTATAAAGATAAAAGTTATTTTGAATAACTTGATAAAATTTTAATAATTTGATTTTAATTTGAATTCAAAAATTTGAAATTGAATTCTTTGTTTGGGAATTATGATTCAAAAAAAGTTGTACAAATTATAAATGTGTTTTTAAAACCATTTTAAAATTGAAGTGCTTTAACTCATGCAAATGTAATCAGATTTTTCCGAAACGAAAACTATTTGTTTTCAAATAATAAAATTGTTCATATAAAGAAAGGATTTCCAATTTGTGTTGAAAGATTTCAAGTGTGAAATGGAATTGAAATAGTTTTGAAAGCTATGAATTAATCTTTGTGAAAAATTGTTGAATCTTGTTTTGAAATTGAAAAGGATCTTAAAGGTATATCTTTTATATAAAGGATTTGAAATGGAATTATTTCAAAGTTATGAAGGAATCTTTGTGAAATATTTGGGTGAACGTTGTTTTCAAACATAAGAAGATCTGAAAGATAGATCTTTTGTTTAAATATCGGAAATTAATCTTTGTGAAAGATTAGTGAACTTTGTGAAGTGAATCTTTTTATTTAAAAGATTGGAAACGGTAATTTGTTTAAACCATGTGAAAGAAAGGTTTTGGACTTTAAGTTGTGACTTGACTGAAATCCCAACATCCATATGTTTTTAAATATTGCGCTCATTATTCGGTTTAGCCGAGAGAGGAACTTGTGCCATATAACCCATTCCGAATAATGATATGATGATATGGATAACAATTGAAGACCAGTGGTGAAGACCAGGTATTTTCAAAAATGAAAGGATAACTCGTCGATTGTCTCCGCACTGAGTCGCACCAGTATAGAGATCTCCATATGGGATGGGGAGTCCGTTCGGGATTGTGAATACCCAGATTTGCAAGGCTCTTCGGAAGTGCCTTCGGTTCTGTTCGAAACCAGAATAGACTTGTATGGATGTGTGTCTGACATTACAGCTTGAGATTTAAAGCTGGTTCTATCAAACACATTTCTGTTTGGTGGCGGAGATTTATTCTCTTAGCTTAAAACCCTTCTTTGAGACATACGAGCTCAGAGGTTATGTAGTTGATAGTTACTAGTGATACATTCCCAATTTGATAATGTGGCATACGAAGTGTTGTTGATCATTTGTTGATCAAAGTATGACTTTGTGAAAAAGTATAGCTTTGTGGATGTGACTTCGTCGAGCCTCATAACCTGGTAATGTTTGAAACAGGAATCGTGGCAACAAGGTTATTTGGGGGTAGCTCCCCCTAAGGGTATGACCATTTCCTTTTGGATATAAAGTAGTATCATGATATGGATCCCAGATATTTACTTGTGTTGTTTTTTAAAGTGGTATCATGGTATGGAGTCCAGATAATTTACTGTACGGTTGTTGGTGTCGAGGCCTCGAATAAAGGTCGGAAATGGCCGGGGGATGGCATACTCGTGTCAATAGTTACTTCCGGGCAGGGGTAACCCAGCCTTGTGCAACAGAGATCCGGTTAGGTTCTCGGGGGCGTCCCCCTGAGGCGTTCCATTTTGTGTGGGAAGTTTCTTTACCAGACCATTTGTTGGAAATCCAATCATCCAATACGCGCCCTTTACGATTGCAGTTGTATAACCTGCCACCTCAGCTGGTAGCTATAGTAGGCATAGTATAATGGTACCTATGCTGGCTAAGATTAATATTATACATTCAAAATGTTTTCCACTATGCACTAACAATAATATCAAATGGTTTTTGCGTAGCAAGCATTTTTAACTATCATAAGAAGAAATCTCCTCCAAGTGTGCGCTTGCATTGTGTTTGTAGCGGGAGGCCTTATGCCAGTTTTATGTTCTAAAAAGCATTGCGGTTTTCAACTTTTAAAATCTTCGCTGTTTGTTTTAAAGATAAAACTGTTTTTGTGTGCTCATACCAGTCTCATGACCGACCCTGAGTTTATTGTTCCATTCCTAAACTCTGGGTGCCCACAATTTTCCACACCGGCAGTCTAGAGTTAGGATTTTCAGATAGTTGAATAGTAGGAGTAGAGTCGATAGCTTTCAGCCTTTGGATTTTGGCGATAGCATTTAGGAATCTTGTTCAGTCTTTGGATGAATGACCTTGCTTAGTAGAGCTTGATGGGGATTCGAGCTAGCTTTGGATTGGAGATGGAGTTTTTTTTTGGAGATTGGCATTGAAGACATTGTCTTTTCGCTGCTGTTGTCTCTGCTATTGTCTTGTACCTATCTTGGATATGTTGATAGTCATTTGTATTTGATATTCAGTTGTATCAGATATTGTATCAATGTTGTATATTGATATATTCATTCTTTCTTCCGCTGTGTTGTTATACTTAATGTGTTATAAGCTCCGACGAACCCGATTCGACGTTTTAATCTCCGACATTCGATTACAAGTGCAGTACAGGTGCCGATTTTCGAAGGTCGAGTCTTGGTCGTTACAATTGGTATAAGAGATGAAGATTGAAACTTTAGCTTAGGAGTATAACACATTAGGTAACACATTAGAGATAGGGTGAAGTATACCCTAGAATGAGTATATCCCTAAGATATCCGTCTGTGTGCCTTAGTAAATTCTCTTGTTATCCACTGGTAGTAAGTATGAGTGCAAGAAGGGGACGAGATAGGGGACAGGGGAGTGCCAGTACAAATGGTCAATACCCTGCAACAATAAGGAAATAATCTTTTCTCTATCAATCTCTTCGATCACCATTCGATTCCAGTTCTTTGATTGCTTCATGGCAACTCGAGGGAGAACCTTCCGCGTGATGATGGCCTTGCGAATCGTTGTGGAAAACTCCTGTTTCATATTTTCTTCGTCGAATTCCTATCAGCTTTTCATTTTAAACTCTAATGAATTTAAAAGTTTATTTAAAATTAATTGATAAATAAAATATAAAGATTTGTATCGATAAAATGATTTCGGTTAAAACCCAAATTCGAAATTCTATTGTAATTTCTTGTGCAAATCCAAGTCCGAAGAGGGACAAGCTAGTGTATATTTCAAGGTATTCTGACTTGAGTTGAGTATCTGTTGGTCTGTTCTTTTAGGTCCAAATATATTCTACGAATGGTTAGTTATCCCTTCGAACCAACCAGTGCCCCTGCTTATCCGTAGATTAGGTGACCCGAGTATCTTGTGTAATATTGAAAGAGTTTGTTCTCATATTATTGATATTCTGATTTGGTAAACCAAATACAGAATAGATAATCGGCTTGATTAATGAGTCAATTCTCTATCTTTGTGCGTCCATCCTTTATTGTCTCCTTGGCAAATTTTGGGGACGAAATTGTCTTAAGGGGGAAATCTGTTACATCCACGTTTTTAAATCAAATTTAAATTGGTACTTTATTTAATTTTTGAAATTAAATTGTGAATTGATTTGGTATTTTTCAAATTAAATAGATATTTTGTTGTTTATTAGTATAAATGGATATAAATATGATTTTTAAAATAGAATTTCTAATTGGAAATTTTGAAATAAATATTTTGAATAATATTTTAATTACAAATTTAATTGTGGATTAATTTGACAATTTGAATGAATATATATCAAAAGATTGTAAATAAAGGAATTGATTTGAAAAATTCAATAAATTGATTTTTTATATAGAATTTTGATTTGGAGTTCAAAGTGAATATTTTATAAATAGATTATAATTTGGAATTAGAATTTGAAATTCAAGATTAAAAATCTTTTAGAAATAAAATTGGATTTGTCAACTTTATGTTTCCAAGGAACTAATATATATGGATATAAATCTATTATTTGTCAGTAATGAATAATTTGATTTCAAATCATTTGTTTTAAAATTGTATAAATACAAAATAAAGTTTGTTTGTTTATATAAACATAGATACCTAAGTAAACAAGGGCTAAAGCATATAGTTTGTACATAAATTAAGTAATTTATAATGAAGTAGGATTTAAAACAATTTACAAATATGTTTAACAAAAGGGTTTAAACACAATTTAAACACATTTGACAAATGTTTGAGAAGTAATAATATATATGGACAAGTGTTGAATTAGTTAGACAAGTGGCATTTTTCTTTAAAAATTTAATTTCAAAAATATAGTATTAGCAAAGAAGAAACCATACTATTTCCAGTTTTCACTTCCAATTTTCTTTCATCTTCAAACTGAAACTTCAAGACAGTTTAAAAAGAAAAGTAAGGCATCTGTTCAAAAAAGCAAACCTGGAAATAAGAAATGCATGCAAGAATCAAACATCAACAAACTAAAACCTAGAATTAAATTCTGGAATGAAGCATGCAGTAGATAGGATCCAGATATAAAAACAATCAAGTTCTGAATCAAACCCAGATCAAAGAAGAAATAAAAATAAACCTGTAGACAAGATTTAAAGAAACCTGGGAAACCCAAAATCTGAAAGCATGCAAGTTCAAAGCAATCAGATCAACTTCAATAACCATCAGATTCAAGAGCAAAAACAAAGATCATCACAAATAGAAATTAATCCAAAGTTAAACCAGTTTCAAAAAGATCAAAGTCCAGAGAGCATTTCCAGTTTTTAAATTCAAAAAGAAAACGCAATTCCAGGCTTCACCATGCTCTTTTCTTCATCTTTTTAGGTCTTCACCTTCTTTATTTTGAAATGTCTATGGTGATGGGTGAAAATGATGATGTGAAAATGCTTTGTATGGTTGTAGATTTGCCTTTTTGTTTGGATATACAAGTGTATGGATGCATGTCTGTGTACCTTCCTTTGGCATACTACTGTTGTTTAACAGACTTAAGAAATTTTAAAAAACAAATTCCTTAGTCCTCATCCAAACCATTTTAAAACGTGATGTTTAAAAGAAAATTGACTGTAATGATGCATTGCAAATATTCAAAATAAAAATGAGTAAAATTATTAAGAAAATTTTCTGGAAATAAAAAATTACAGTGGAAACCCAATTTATATCAAAAATCAATATGTATAATTCCATATTTTTATTATCTAAACATGATCGTATGGTAGAATGACGAATTTAGAAAGTAAAATCTTGATTTTTTGATAAGAGATTGTGGAGATAATTTGTGACGAACGGTTTTGGGTATTATTTTGATTGCCAATGATCTATGTCGAGATGGAGTTCCGGGTTCAGATCAAAGGAAGATGGGATGGTAACAAACATAGGAAAAGTAGTTGCAGAATTTTTAGATCGTCGTGGGGATGGCGCGGCGTTGAACTAGAGTTTAAGCCTAGATTTAGGTAGTGGTTGGTTTCGAGGAAAATGTGGCATCGTCAGTGTATTGAGCTTGTCCGGTCGTGGATGAAACGAAGCAAGGGTTCGTGTCGAAGCTCTGGTCAAGTTCGCGTGAATTCCGGTGACTGGAATCGTTGGCGCAAGGCAATTTTGGTTGATGATGTTTGGGTTCCAACTTGTCTTGATTTGTTCGAATTTGTTTCCAGACGAATTGATGAAATCTGGGTGGTCGAGATTTTAGGGGAGGTCATCAGGGACCTGTAGACATCGGCAAAGTTGGTCAGAACGGTGGCGAATTCATGTGCACGTGTACATGCGCATCAGTGTGTCAGAGATTGTTTTAGT
The DNA here is from genome assembly GCA_030765085.1 of Allium cepa. NCBI lineage: Eukaryota > Viridiplantae > Streptophyta > Magnoliopsida > Asparagales > Amaryllidaceae > Allium > Allium cepa. Next base: position 695,649,375 of record CM060934.1, read on the forward strand.
TGATGAAGATGAAGTTGTTTCAGGATTGTACTTGGGTTTGGTTGCGTTAATTCGAACGTCTGCATCGAAGCAAATCGTGGCGTAAGTTTGCTCGGGTATTTTTGAATTTGGCTTGGGGACTTTGACATTTTTGCTTGAGTTTGATAAATGGGTTGATTAAATTCAATAGTTATTTTAACTTAAAATTAATTAAGCTTTGTTTTCTTTAGTCTGTTTTGAAATAAAATTTTATAGCTTAATTAAGAAGCTAAATGGTTTATCTAAAAAATAATATTTTGATTAGTAATTAACTTAAAGGTATTAAGTTAATTTATATATAAATAATAATTTATTTTCAAAAGTTATTAAACAAAGATTTAAATGGTAATTTAAGGATAATTATCAAATAACAATAATTAAAGAATAATTAATCAATTTCTTAATAGATGATAAAAAGTAATTAATTAAATAATTATTTATTATAAGAAATTAATTTATGATAGTGATTAGTTAATCAGGTGATAATTAATTTGTGATTTATTTAAGTGATTAGGGATAATCACTTATTATAATTTAATATGATTAATTAAATGATAATTAATTAAGGGTTAATTAATTAATTAAGGATAATTAATTAAAGGTTGATTAATTAATATTTAAAGGTTAATCAATTATTAAAGGATAATTAAATAATTAGGGGTTAATTATTTAATGATTAAAGGTTTATTAATTAAAGTTGATTTAATTAATAATTAAATGTTAATTAATAAATGATTAAAGGTTAATTAATGATTGAGGTTTGTAATTAATATTTATTAACTAGGATTAGTAGTTTATTCATAAGTAATTACTTTATTTAAATTAAACAGATAATTAATTGATCCTACTTATGGATGTTTAAATGCCATTCAATGTTGTATTGTTTGATATCGCTGATATGTTATGCTTTGTTCTATGAATTGTTTTGGTGTGATCTGTGATTTATTTATCTATGGTAAATAAATATTATTTATCTGTAAATCTGTGAATGATGATAAGCGTTATAGGATTATACCGCTTATCGATATTGTTGTGTTTGAAATGTGATGATTGATGTTGTTGCACTATTGTGTAAAACCCCTGGACTACACCATACACACACAAGTATGGATTGCACCAGGAAATTAGTTAAGTCACAGATTTTTGAAAAGGTTTTAAAGTTGAATTTTGAATTCAAATGGTTTTGGAAATGGAAAAAGCTTTTGAAAAGGAATTTCAAAGATAAAGGTTATTTTGAATAACTTGATAAAATGTTAATAATTTGATTTTAATTTGAATTCAAAAATTTGAAATTGAATTCTTTGTTTGGGAATTATGATTCAAAAAAATTGTACAAATTATAAATGTGTTTTTAAAACCATTTTAAAAGCATTGTTTTGGGAATTTGAATTTAACCCAAGATTTAGAATTGAAGGGCTTTAACTCGTGCAAATGTAATCGGATTTTTTCGAAGCGAAAACTATTTGTTTTCAAATAATAAAAGCTTTCATATAAAGAAAGGATTTTCAATTTGTGTTGAAAGATTTCAAGTGTGAAATGGAATTGACATAGTTTTGAAAGCAATGAGTTAATCTTTGTAAAAAATTGTTGAATCTTGTTTTGAAATTGAAAAGGATCTTAAAGTATATAAAGGATTTGGAATGGAATTGTTTCAAAAGCTATGGAGGAATCTTTGTGAAATATTTGGTGAACGTTGTTTTCAAACATAAGAAGATCTCAAAGATAGATCTTTGTGAAAATTAGTGACTTAAATATTGGAAATGGTAATTTGTTTAAACCATTTGAAAGAAAGGTTTTGGACTTTAAGTTGTGACTTAACTGAAATCCCAACATCCATATGTTTTTAAATATTGCGCTCATTATTCGGTTTATCCGAGAGAGGACCTTGTGTCATATAACCCATTCCGAATAATGATACGATGATATGGATAGAAATTGAAGACTGGTGGTGAAGACCGGGTATTTTCAAGAATGAAAGGATAACCCGTCGATTGTCTCTGCACTAAGTCGCGTTGGTGTAGAGATCTCCATAAGTAATGGGGAGTCCGATCGGGATCGTGAATACCCGGATTTGCAAGGGATTCTTCGAAAGTGTCTTCGGTTCTGTTCGAACCCGGAACATACTTGTATGGATATGTTGTCTGACTTTACAATTTGAGATGTAAAGCTTGTTTCTATCAAAAACATTTCTGTTTGGTGGCGGAGATTTATTCTCTTAGCTTAACACCCTTCTCTGAGACGTACGGGCTCAGAGGTTATGTAGTTGATGATTACTAGTGATACATTCCCAATTTGGTAATGTAGCATACGAAGTGCTTCTGATCATTTGTTGATCGAAGCATGACTTTGTGAAAAAGTGTAGCTTTGTGGACGTGACTTCGTCGAGCCTCACAACTCCGTAATGGTCGAAACCTAAATCGTGGCAGCAGGGTTATTTGGGGGTAGCTCCTCTGAGGGTATGATCATTTCTTTCTGGATAAAAAGTAGTATCATGGTATGGAGCCCAGATATTCACTTGTGTTGATTTTTAAAGTGGTATCATGGTATGGAGCCCAGATACTTTACTGTGTGGTTGTTGGTGTTGAGGCCTAGGATAAAGGTCGGTAACAACCAGGGGATGACATACTCGTGTCAGTAGTTACTTCCAGACAGGGGTAACCCGGCCTTCTGTAGCAGAGATCCAGTTAGGTTCTCGGGGGCGTCCCTCCAGAGGCATTCCATTTTGTGTGGGAAGTTCCTTTGCCTGACCATTTGATGGAAATCCAATCATCCAATACGCGCCCATTACGATTGCAGTTGTATAACCTGCCACCTCAGGTGATAGCTGTAGTAGGCATAGTATAATGGTACCTATGCTGGCTAAGATTAATATTATACTTTTGAAATGTTTTCCACTATGCACTAATAATAATATCAAATGATTTTTGCGTAGTAAGCAATTTTGACTGTCATAAGGAGAAATCTCCTCCAAGTGTGCGCTTGCATTGTGTGTCGGGCGGGAGGCCTTATGGCAGTTTTATTTTCTAAAAAGCATTGCGGTTTTCAACTTCTAAAATCTTCATTGTTTGTTTTAAAGATAAAACTGTTTTTGTTTGCTCATACCAGTCTCATGCCTGACCTAGAGTTTATTGTTCCCTACCTAAACTCTGGGTGCCCATAATTTTCCACACAAGTAGTTTAGAGTTGGGTTTTTCAGATAGTTGAATAGTAGGAGTAGAGTCGATAGCTTTCAGCCTTTGGATTTTGGCGATAGCATTTAGGAATCTTCTTCAGTCTTTGGATGACTGACCTTGCTTAGTAGAGCTTGATGGGGTTCGAGCTAGCTTTGGATTGGAGATGGAGTTTTTTTTGGAGTTTGGCATTGAAGACATTATCTTTCCGCTGCTATTGTCTCTGTTATTGTCTTGTACCTATCTTGGATATATTGATAGTCATTTGTATTTGATATTCAGTTGTATCAGATATTGTATCAATGTTGTATATTGATATATTCATTCTTTCTTCCGCTGTGTTGTTATACTTAATGTATTATAAGCTCCGACGAACCAGATTCGATGTTTGAATTTGCGGCATTCGAGTACAAGTGAAGTACGGGTGCCGATTTTCGAAGGTCGAGTCCGGGTCGTTACATATATGTATGAGTTAAGCCTTACAACTATATTACTTATAAAAAGTGTTTGCTTTATGGTATATGTATGTATTAGTTTATTTTGTTGTATATATTAGTATAGTTCTTGCAATACTTTTGGATCACATATAGAATAAAATATTGTTGAAAACGTATAAACTTATTTGTTAACTTTCGAAAACTGTTAGTTTAAAACTATATGTTAGTTTACCTAGAATTTTATTTATTTGTGTTAGCTGTTCATGAAAGTTTATGTAGATATGTACATATCAAGCTGTTGATGTTTATTTTAAAGTATATGTACTAGTTTTCCTATTACTTGTTTTACTGGGCGCATAAAAAAATTATAATAATATTATATACGTAGTCTGTTACATTTGTTATATTGGTTATATTAGAAATCAGGTATAGTGCAGTTTGCAGTGGTTATATATATAGTAATGAGTAGATTTACTATGTACGATTTTCAAAGATTTGTTTATGGATTTACGTATATTATATATATCCTATGGTACTCTTGACTTACAAAGTGATGATAGTGTATGTACATGTTCAACCTTATTTACATATTGCTTTATGGACATTGTTTAAGTATTGTTTTGAAATTTTAAAATATTTTGACTTTAAATTATATGTGTTTAAGTATGATAATTTCTAATTTTATATGTGTATATATTGCTTTATTCTAATATGTGTTTAAATTTAATGTTGGTGTTTAATATAAAATAACAACAAGAATAATAATAATAATAAATATATATTCATATATATCTAGATCATTTTGATTTGTTTTCAACGTTTTTCCATTTATCAGTTTTGTCCGTCATGCCTGTTTTCTTCATCGAATCGTGTCCATCTAGTGTTGCTTTGGAATTCATGCTTGGGTTCGTAACTCATTTCAGTATCAAATCTCTCTAGCCTCGAAAGGTGAGAAATCACTCACGATTTAATGTTCTTATATCTATTAAATTTGATTTCAATTGGAACAACAATTGAAATATGCTGTTGTTAGTTATTTACATTTATAAATATATATATATATATATATATGTTATTTGTTCGCTTGTGACATCTGACACCATTATCTGTTATTTATATTGATAATATATGCCTGTTATATTATTATCATATCTGTTATCACTATGCAAGTTCCATGTTAGTATAGAATCACTATGGATTGAAATGATACATACACGAACGATCTGTAGAATAGGAGAAAATCGTTATGGGATGAAACGATAAACCCAAGCGATTTTCAACTGAATTGAATTTGGGATTGCAGGTTGAAATGATATATACCCGTATATATTTAAATTGTGGACTGAAATAATAAATATCTGTATCACTTGACCATATGATAGAAAATTATATACAGACACTGTGGTCTATATATATAAAATATTTTAAAATGATTTTTATGGTTTTGGAAAGAAATATATAGTTTTATATAAATATTGATTTCAGATAATATATAAATGTTATTTCATATCAGTAGACTTCTTGATTTTTAAGCTATGTATAAATTTGTTTTAATATTAAATGAGTTTAACAATAATGTTTGATTTCATTAAAATATAATATGGTTAAGTATTTATGTAAATTATATTTTAATATAGAGTTTATAACAATTTTTATAAATTAAGGCTGGGAAGACAAATTTGAAATTGATTTGAAATTTTATTTATTTAAGAATTTTACTAGAATAAGTTTGATTTGAAATTTATTAAATTTGAGATTTTTAAAGATATGTTTTATAACTTGAATTTGACTTAAAGGTGACTTAAATGAAAATTTCAAACTTATATAAATTTAAATGGGATATTTTGTTTATTTAAATTTGTAATTTGAAGTTGTATTTAGATGTTATTGAAATGATTAAATAAATATTCCAAAACTAAATAATAGTAAAGTGAATTTGACACACACACATATATATATGAAATTATTAAATTTAGTTTTGAAATTGTTGAATACTAATAGCTTTGAAATATATTGAAATTGAAATGGTTTATATGTGGTTCAAATCTGTATTTGAAACCGATATAATTTAAATGGTTTACTGAGAACTGAATTGAATTGAAATTGATGATTTGAGATTTGATTAGATTTTGATTTTAGAATTGGGGTTGATTTGGAATTGGTTTGTGAAATTTTAGAAAGCTATTTTATTGTATAAAGTATTTTTAAGTTACATTTTAAAACTATTTATATATTTTACTTTATAAGTTAATTTCACATAAACTATTTTTGATATAAACTATTTAATATGTACTATTTTAACTTGTAACTATTATATATAAACTATTTACTTTATAAACTATTTTATTATCTATACTATTTTAATATATAAACCGGTAAAGTAGGAAGTATTATGATTTCAAAGTGTTAAGATTTCTAAATTATGATTTCAAAGTATTATAATTTCAAGTGTTCGGTTACGAAAGTGTTATAACTTTGAAAGTGCTATGATTTTTTGGAATAGGATATATTTGAAATGGATATGATATCGTATTGATATGGTTTTGAAATGGCAATGATATTTTGGTTTTGAAGTATATACTATTTTGAAAATGACCGTGGTGTTATAATAACGTTTGGTTGCTATAGAGACCGAGATCGGAAGTTTTCATACTCTCTGCCAACTTTGAAACCACTTTAATAACCGTTTACACGGTGGAGATTCCAAAATGAAGTAGGATGGCGACGACGTCCTATTGAGGTATATACATGGACCCGACTCCCATGAGTTGGCATAAGATGGCTAAAATAGGAGCGATTCCGGGCCAATGAGGTAGCTCCTCTGATCAGACACACTCCTTCGATACTATATTATTAATTTGGTGGCCACTTTTGATTTTTGATTTCGGGAGCGTGGCTCGAAGTGGGCGATAGGTGCGGCTATGCGTTACCACCAGTCCGGATGTGTAATTGGTATATCTATCCTGGCATTGCCTAATTGTGCTATTTCACCTACCTTAGCATGCTTTACTGCGAGTTTGATTTGTATCGTACCTATGGAGTATCCTCTGGTGGCTTCCCGGTCAAGAGGCACTACGGTACTGTATAGAGTACTAGCACTATATATGTGTCAAGGTGGAAAATGTAAAGCCTTAGCACTATTTTTAAGTAAGTTTATTTTACTTTAGACTTCTTATAATAGCGTATATTACTACATAGTAGATAGTTTAACGGATCCTTAGAGGATGGTTATCCCAAACATCCTTTGAGTTACGTGTATTTCAGTTGTTATTTCACTTGTGTTGGATTTATTGATATAAGAATGATAATTCTGACTCGATTGTTTTGTGCTTTACGCTCGAGTCATACTGAGTGGTTCAGCTTTGAGACTCACCTTTGGAGTTGGAGCTTCGCTTGGAGATCCAGCTATTTATCCAGCTTTTAGATATTCAGTTGATTCTAGTGATGTATTCTGATCTTATATTTTGACTATTGTATTCGAGACTTCTTTTTTATCTTATTTAACTCTGATATATATAGTAGCTTCATGAACTACTATTCATTTTGTTTCCACTGCGCATTCTATATTGCTCTGTGTTTGTGATTCTGTGATTTTTATTTACTGTATTTGCCGAGTTTTGGCAATATGAGTTAACAATCTGGTATTTTGAGCAATTCAAATCCGGCATGTATGGATGCAAATGGTTGAAAATATCAGGATGTTACAAGAAACCATGAAAATAAAAGTGCAAATGCGCACACATCCATATACATATGCTCTAGTGTCCTAGTTAGGCCGATCCCTAAGTGATAATAGTGTAAAGTGTAAGTATATGCGTCCATTAGCATCCACAAGCAAACACTTGCAATAACTTGCATACATCATCCATAGCATGATCTAATGACATGTTTACATCAAATCCTACCATCCATAGGTTAACTCCTAAGTTCTTCCCTCCCAAAGGATAAAAAAAGAACCTATTCAAGACTAAAGATGGAAAATAGAAAATTCAAAATCTTATTATCAAAGAAATATGGATATGAGATACAAATTTTCTCCTAACTAAACCAATCTTCTTCGAAGTCTTTTTAACCTCTGTAGACTCTATCCAACACAAAAGCGACTTGCATGGTCCTCCATAAAGAGCTTCGAAAGGTGTCACTCTAATGCTAGCTTGAAAATTACTATCATGTAAGAATTCCACTAAAGGAAGATGCTTTTCCCAAGTTTCTTAAAAATCAAAAATACACATCCTCAGCCATATATGCCTTACAATCATACTAATTTCACTTTACTGTTCTGCTTGAGCCTGCTCACATGAATCAACATTCCTAGGTTCTCACTAGTGCCCTACATGCTTTACGGGAAACTCTATTATTACTTCCAAAAGTCACTACTGCTATCTTCTTTATAGCCATACACCTTTTTCATCATTCCTTAGGGAATGATTCCTATCTATTCCGCTTTTAAGAGTTTGGTTTGGTATTTATCCTCTTATTCAAAAAACTAAGGCTTCAAAATTTTCAAATCCCAAAAATTTTGTCCTTGAAAGTGTTATCTTTAAGTTCTTCTTAAATTCAAAAATACTCGATTGCTTAACATTTTATGTTTCTAGATTTGCATCCTCACATTTTTCTGAATTTACATTATTTCCCAAACCTAGAGGGAAAAACTTTCAAATTCTAAGTCCAAAACTTATTCACTTTATTTTAAAGATCTTTTCATTTTTCTATAAAGTTTGAATTTTTAAATTCTACTTTTATTAAGTTTTTCATTTCAAAGACTTATTTACTTTTCATCAAACCACTTCCTTTTAAAATATCTTTAAAATACCCTTGTGTGTTTTCAAAACACCTTCTTATTACACCTAATGGTCTCATACCTTAATGTATTGAAATTACTTTCTCCTTTGAGAAATTATTCACGCTAAAATCTTCTACAAACCTTTTAAAAGAAGATTTCATGTGTTATGTGAAATTACAAGGAACTTATTTTATATTTTTCGAAATAGCTTATAGAAAATATAGTGCTTCCATATCTTGTATATCTCTTTCATGCATTCCTTGTAACTTGCACAAAACATTTTTATTGGTTTCATAGAAAATTATACTATTTTTTTCGTTCCAATAGATTAAAGCATGTTTAAATTATATTTTCTTACAATAGATATCATTTATTATCTAACGTTTTCTTTTCAAAAAAACTCATCTTCAACACTGTTTTAATATAGTCATAACCAAAAACATTTTCTTATACCTATTTAATCAGTAGATGTATATACAAATCACTTTTGCTTCTATTCTTAGAAATTATCTTTTAAAAAATACATTATTATTTGGGTTTGAAATAGATGTTGCATAAAACACTGTTACTACAACCTAAAAAAATTAATGTATGTATTTAATTAAAATAAATACTAATAAATCACATTTACTATGTAAAAACATTTCCTTTGGGAGTCACTTACTATAACAGTAGCGTTATAGTCTATGCTCCCTTTATTTTCACGAAAATATCTATTACAACAATAAATGTTGTAATCTACGTTTTCGATACTTAATACTTTTTAGGTTTTTATATTTAAAATTTTTGTTTACTGACAAAGAAACTAGTGAACTATATACGTTCTGTAACTCTTCAAAAAAAAATTCACTTTTAACAAAATTTATATTATATAAAAACAAATTTAAACTTCTTACTATATTCCCAAAAACCTAGTATTTACTTTTAAAAATATTGACAATTCTTCTTTTCAATTCTAATAATTTCTTTTTATTGGGTTAGGCATAAAGTGGATTTTCCTACTTACTACCCTAGGAGTATCCTCCCTAAACCTTGGAAATCTCATTTCCTTACTTAAAGTCTTTTGTTCCTATACTCATATTTATTCTAAGGTGCTACCATTAAATCCACTTATATGAAACGGTTATAATTTCTGCAATTATCTACACATGGGCTTTCTTCTTTCCTTATCAACTGAATTTGTTGTACATCTCCAATCTTTGCCTACATCTCTTTGGAATTTCACAATCAGAACCTAAATATACAAAATAATTTCTCAAACTCTTTCCATGTATAGACCTTCTCTATGCCATAAGAAACACGCTTCCTTATGCCAAAAGTGATACTTCATGAACTTTGCTTTTAACCGAGGAATGAGAGGTGTATGATGAACATCCTCTATACTCTTAGAAAACAACAAAATTTCATCCATGAATACCACAATGAATTTATTTAGGACATTTATAAAAACATGGCCCATAAAATCTACGAAATAGGCTGGGGCATTGCTTAGACCAAAAGACATAACCAATCAATCAAAGAATCTTTTGGGTGTCCTAAATGCAGTTTTATCAATATTGTCATCAACTACTCTAAGCTCATGAAATCCAGTGGCTAAATCGGGCTGAGAGAATATTGAAGAGCCAATTAATAGGTCGAAAAGATCATTTATCCTAGGAAATGGATAATGGTTCCCTTTTGTGAGCTTATTTAATACTATATATTCTACATAAAGTCGAAGAGAACGGTCCGCCTTAGCAAAGACGACTGGCGCTCCCCACCAAAAGCTCATGGATTTGCTTGCTCAATTCCATCCCCTCCCTAGGTGCCATGTGCCTGACGGGTAATGCCATTGGTCTAACATTTTCAGTTAAATAAATCCTAAAGTCAATCTCTCTCTTAGGGGGCAGTCCCCTAACCTCCTCAAAGATGTTTGAAAAATCTCTGGCGATGGGAATCGAATCCAACTCTGATGATGATGAATCGAGGAAATAAAGGAAGCTCAACATAACTGATCCCTGCAGGTCGCAAGAAACCTCGAGAGTCCAACAACTGCATGTCTCTAGTCTAATGACTCTCCTCTCGCAATCTAATATAACTCCAAGTGTGGATAGCCAATCCATCCCCAAAATCATCCCATACCCCAAAAATTTCAAAACATGGGCGTCGCAGTCAATTTCTACACCTAGGATAAAAAACTTTCAAACCCCTACATACCATAGACAAGTGTGTCGATCCATCTGTAGGGTTTGAAACAACAATGGGGTCTACTACTAAAGAGATGTCTAAGTGCAAACAACCTAATAGAGAACTAGTGATGAGAGAATGTGATGCTCCAGAATGGAAAAATCAGGAATAGAAATCAAATTTTCCAACTTCGATCCGGTCCACTACTATAAGGTGCTACATCCAAAGCCTATAATTGAGTTGTAGGTGCGCCTGCGCTTTGCCTTATCCTCTAAGGACAAGCTCTACTAAGATGATCAGGCTACCCATAGTTGAAACACCTCCCCGTCACCGTTTTATTCTTATAGTCCTTTGCGAAATTCCTAACCAATCCTTAATTACGACATTTTCCTCTTTTCTTGATCCGCTTCTGAGGTCCTCCTCCTTTCCTCTTATTCTTATCCTCCTTCCATCATGACTCCTTAAAGCTTTCTAATCTAGGAACTTCTTTAAGCTCTCCCTTCAGTTGCCAAGATGTAAGTTGAGCTTTCTGTCGGTCCTTCAAATCTAATAGCCTAAATCTTCACTCCATATCCTCCAACCTAGCTCGAGTCTCCTCAGAGTCCTCTATGCCAAAAAACATTCTGCCTCGTATACTAGGGATGTCCTTGCATAGCTTAGAAATATCAGCTGGTGTATGTGGATTAAAGGGATTTCCACCTACCGGTGTTGCATTGGGCGCTTGGCCACGCACCTCAGGTATTGCAGCTCTATAGAACCAGTCAGCCATACTATGCACAAAAAAAAGAAAATTTTAGCTCGAAAGAATCGAAAGAAGGTTGAACTAGACTTTGAGGGGATTTTTATAAAACTCTCTTTCATACTTGAAAACTATTTCTATGAGTTCCTTTCTGAAAAATACTTTTAAAACAAGTTATTTTGAAAAATACTTTACTTGAAAGACAAATTTTTAGGAACCCTGTAGCCTTAGGCTCTGATACCTAATGAAACACCCCACACCCCTTAGAACACACATAAGGACACACTAAAAGGTGTGGTGCGTTGTAGGTATAACTAAAGCTATCAGAGACTAAGATTCACAAGACAAAAATAGATAAAAACAACGGAAACAATTGAGATAATAACTTATTTAGAACATAACTTCATAATTAATATAAAAACCAAATAAGTCACCAAATACCAAATACATCATATGTCAAAATACCCACACATGTCTTGTGAAATTAAAAACCACCACACATGTCTTGCAAAATTAAAAACCATAGTCTCAATAAAATCAGAGTACAAAACATCCCTCAAATAGTGCCAGTACAAAAAAAGAACTAAAAACTAGAAATGAAGAAAAGGAATACATGCTAGAATCTCTGCCAAAGGAGTCTCCAAGAATCTATAGTCTACCGCCCTTTCCCCTGATTTCCTATGGAGGGAAAATGGGAAAATAAAGGAGTGGGCCAGACTAAAAGTCTGGTAAATGATAGTGATTACTAACATATTTAAGCAAAATAAAGATAATAGACTTTGCAAAAGTTCTAGTTATAAAAGAAAATAAAGGAAATAGAAAGAACGATAGAGCTAGAAATAAATACGATTTAACTTTTGCTAAATTAATACAATTGGATAATGTTGATTGTTTGCACTTGTCTTTGTTAGCTGCTTTGATTAGGCTGAATTCTTAATCCTATAATTAGGCTAAAATCCTAATTCTACCCTTTGATCGACCTTCTACTCCATAGACCTACTGCGAACTGGACGCAATACAACTCCCAACACAAAAGGCAATGGTGTCCAAGAATGACACGCAAAGTATCCATTGTGGACTAGATGTTATATAGCTCCCTACACAGAAGGCAATGGTGTCTACGATACATACTAAGCGCTTGGAAACCATAACGATTTATGAGCCATCACTGGAAGTCGCACGCATGACCACCACTAAGTGCGCGTTACCTGTTGTTCCACCTATTGGGTCATCCTGTTACCTCAACCTCCAGCATAAGTGTGCCCCTCTTCTCACTTCAGGATTATGTGAAACATAGTGTCCATAGAAAATGTAACATCCCACCTTTTCGCACGCTTTAAATCGACACACGTGCCAATTCAAACCATACGGAAGGGAGGATTGTTATGGGGTAAATAAGAAAAACGAGAAAGAATAAAACAAAACAGAATCTAACAGCGGAAGGATAAAATATAATAGTAAATATACAGCTCATAAAACTGTTTACAAACATTTGATTCTTCTTTATACAATAAATATCAGAGTTCACATACCAATAATATTAATGCAGCAGAATATAGTGTAGTGGAACCATATAATATATAATAATAATAATAGTAATGAAATCTTCATCTTCTTCCTCCAGAAAAATCTTCAAATCATGAAACGCTCGGACTGACCCGAGCGAATTAAAAAGATAAAACACTCGAGTCAGAACTAAAAGATCTTATGTAAGTTAAATTAACAGAAATGAGTATGAGTGCAGTAACTCAAGAGATGCTCGGGATATACATCTCCTAAGGATCCATTAAACTATTTACTATGTAGTATATTTCGCTATTATAATAGTGTCTAATTGTAAAATAAACTTACTTTTAAATAGCGTTAAGGCTTTACATTTTCCACCTTAACACGTAATATATTCCCATAGTCTATATGGGACCGTAATCTCCCCCGTACTGGGCGTCGTCAGAGGGCACTCCATAGGTATGGTACAAAACCAAAATCGTTGTAACAACCCGCATATTTGTCGAGTTTGTATTTAAATATTTTATTTAAATATTAACTCGTTAATCGGATTTTGGTCCGAAAAGCTACTTTTTGCAAACGGTCAAATTAGGACTCGAGACCACTTCCATTGAGTTCGAAATGTCGTTTACAATTTTTTTAAGTATAAACATCGATTGGTTAGGAGTTAGTGAAATTTCACTAACTTTTCCCGCTTTGGACTTTGGGTTAGTTTAGCCTATTAAGCCCAAGTTCCAACCCTCTTCTCCTCACTCTTCATAAATTTCCTAACTAATCAAGCATTGGCATTAATGGTGGAGGGAATGGGAAATTAAAATTCCAAAACTCAAATTCAATTGCAATCCATCTTTCTACTCCAAATTCAAGAAGAAGACATTGGATTCAAGCTTCTTGTGCTTAGATAGAAGAAGGATTGATCCTTGCTTGCTTAAAACTTCATTTTCATTGATATTTGGTGCAAAGGTGAGATTTTTATCTCACAATTCTAGCCTATAACTATATTGGACTGTTGGGAATGATCCCCTATCATTTTTGCATGCATGTTAGCATTTGGTTTGGATTGGATTGGCGAAAAACTCCAATTTTTAGCGTTTTGGTGAATTTTCTGCACTTAGGTCGTTCTGGCCATTTTTAGGTCGTTCGAAGTTAAGTCGTTCGTCCATAAGTCGTGAGTCGTTCACGAGTTAACCCTAGGTCGTTCTGGCCATTTTTAGGTCGTTCGGAGTTAAGTCGTTCATCCATAGGTCGTTAGACCCTTGAGTCGTTAGGTCGTTTGGCCATAGCTCGTTAGGTCGTATGACCCTTGAGTCGTTAGGTCGTATGACCCTTGAGTCGTTAGGTCGTTTGGCCATAGCTCGTTAGGTCGTATGACCCTTGAGTCGTTAAGTCGTTAGACCCTTGAGTCGTTAGGCCGTTTGACCCTTGAGTCGTTAGGTCGTTAGACCCTTGAGTCGTTAGGTCGTTTGGCCATAGCTCGTTAGGTCGTATGACCCTTGAGTCGTTAGGTCGTATGACCCTTGAGTCATTAGGTCGTTAGACCCTTGAGTCGTTAGGTCGTTTGGCCATAGCTCGTTAGGTCGTATGACCCTTGAGTCGTTAGGTCGTTAGACCCTTGAGTCGTTAGGTCGTTTGGCCATAGCTCGTTAGGTCGTATGACCCTTGAGTCGTTAGGTCGTATGACCCTTGAGTCGTTAGGTCGTATGACCCTTGAGTCGTTAGGTCGTTAGACCCTTGAGTCGTTAGGTCGTTTGGCCATAGCTCGTTAGGTCGTATGACCCTTGAGTCGTTAGGTCGTTAGACCCTTGAGTCGTTAGGTCGTTTGGCCATAGCTCGTTAGGTCGTATGACCCTTGAGTCGTTAGGTCGTATGACCCTTGAGTCGTTAGGTCGTTAGACCTCATTTTGTCTTCACTAGGTCGTACCGTTATGGTCGGGGCGCTGCCCCCTGGACCCCCGCGACCTGACCGGGCAGGTCGAACCCCGTAAGCGGTGGCGTTGCCCCCGCACCCCCACCTAGGGGGGTTGCCACCCCCCCTGGACTCCCCCTCCGTTGGGGATCTTATCTGAAAAACATTCAACAGAACTTGCTTTGTTGAGATGCTGAGTTGACCATTCTTCGAGACAGACCATCTCTGGTTATCTCGGCCACGTTTGGTCGTTGGGGAACTTCCACTTTGATGCTTTTGAGCTGATTTCCTTGGATTTTATTCACATCTCCGAATGTGATCTTTGTGATGATTGTTTCTACAATCTCTTCTGTGATTTGTCATTTTAAAAATATAAAGGTTTCAATACTAGTGGTAAATATCAAAACTCTTTCAACAAAATGATTTCAACTCTATTTTCCGTAACAAAGCACTTTTCTTAAACCGTTTTCCAATCTATTAGTATATACAAACCTTTACCTCACTCGGATGAGAAATCTAATTAAATGACTTAGTAAAACAAGTGGTATGAAACGCTTGCGTTCACTTCGTCGGTTAATTTTTGGACTTGTTCGATTGAACCTCTTGTGACAATTTTATTAGTGAAGATTTACAGTTTGTTCGTAAATATTTAAGTTAAGCAAGTGGTTATGGGACATGAAGCTAAACTTCTATATTTACTAGCTTAGTGTAATTGACACTTCTCGTTGATCATGACGATCATTCTGATGATTTAGACTAGCAACTGTGCGATGTCTCTTGTTGCGAGGTTAGACTAGACACCACTTGTGTGATTCCACTCACATATACCTTTTTGCTTTTTGGTTAGTCTGGACCTTAATCTGTGTGATTCCATTCACACATGTGGGGTAGCTCCCCTTGGTCTTCGGACCGTCATGTGATAGGCCTCTTTCTCTTTTCTATGATTTCTGGACTTCTTGCATTGATTTCAAGAATTTATGTCATTGACTTGTTATGAGTACAAGTTTGGGGTATGATGCTCTTTCCGAATCTTTGAGAAGATTCTTGTGATATTGATTATCTCTTATTGATTGATCTTCTGTTGATCATTATTTACATACTTATAGTGGTATGTCATTATGGATGTTTATGTTTATGCCATATCTTTTATGTTATATCATGTCATCTGATATTTATAGCTAGACTGACCCGTTTATTATTTTCTTAAATAATACTCGGGTCAGACCGAGATGTTACAGGTGCTTCTGCTTGATTTCTTCCCAGGGATTCATCACTCTGACTTTTGGCTAACTGTTTAGATTAGCAGTTTTTTTTTTGTATACACTTGAGATATAGACTCATAGATGTATTCTTTTGTATAGCACGTGTTGCTATTCTTTTGTATTATCGTGGATCTTACTGACCACTACTCTGATGTACACTTTCATGTGTTAGTTATATATTCATATCTTCTTCCGCCTTTGTGATATGGATATCTGTGACTGATTTGTGATATGATTATTTCTATGTTTGTTTTCGAAGATTATTTATAGCCACCGTGTGATAAGCAATTACATGGATGGTCGCTCCTCAACAGCCTTATTCTCCGTGCTAGTTGACAGCACTACTCCGGAGTGTTCTTGGCTAGCGTGGGTATAGAGGTGGGCCGTCACAGTCCCAGACCTGAGGGCTTTGAAATCAATGGCTGTGATTTAATCTGGGTATGAAAATGTAAAAGAAATTGAAATTAATTTATATTATAATGTGTACAAACTTTAAAAAATTGATAACTTTGCCATACGAGGTTGGAATTGCACGAAACGACTTGCGTTAGCTTCGTTTTGTCGAGCACTACGCAATGGAGCTGGTTTGGAGTCGTTTGGAACTACTGAAATTTTTGGGTAAAATTAAACGCACGTTTAATTTTATTCAAAATAAAAGACTACAACTATTATCAGAACTCAAGGTGAGAACTTCTCACTCAATCGAATTGTTTCGATTTAAATTTTAAATAGTTAGATTTAAAATTGCTTGATTGTGTGGTGGATGAGTCTGTTTTATTGAAATAGACCCTATACGCCATATATTAAGCGAAGGTTATTTATTAAAAACATATACCGCGATAATTCCAACTTGATATGGAATTGGTATTATATATGTATTTGAAGTTGATTTTCCCGCATTATATAGCGGATGAGACCCTATTGCGCCCCATAATAGCGGATAGTATTTTATAAATCGCATATACCGCGATATTCCATCTCAAAGCGGAATTGGCATTGTGCTAACATCTTTGGATGCATGGAAACAGGTTGGAGGGATCCAACTGGATTCCTCAAATGATTGAATTGGTTTCAATGTTGTGTGTTGATCTATTTATTGATCTATTTATAATCTGCATGATTATCTTTGTGATTAGAATCGTTAAAGGCTAAATTTTAGCCGAATATATTTTTGGTATCGTTAGATGTCGAAAATAAATAAAATTTGATTTTTTGAAATTTAAGTTGAGAATTCAAAATAAAATTTAATTTTGAAATTAATTCAGTTTAAATAAATAAACGTTGAAATTTGTATGTTATAAAAATTATGATTTTTGCGAAATATAACCAAAATGTGATTTTTGAAATAAGTAGTCGATTAAATTATAAAATGGTTTAAATTGGTATTTTTGAATTATTACAAATGATTTATATAAAAGATTTATAAAATTGATATTTATAAACTAAAATATTGGGATTATAAAACGAGTTTTTATAATTGTTATAAAGAAATATAAATGGATTTCATAAGTGGATGAAATCTATAAATTTACAAATTGTGATGTTATAAAATGAATAGATTTTGTAAAATAAAATATTTATAAGTAATTAACTTATAAATTGGATTTTGGCGTGTAAATGGAATATGGATAGAATTTGTTAATAAAATGATTTTATAAGTTGAAATTGTTATAAAATATAAATGAAATTTATAAACGTTGTTCTATAAATCCGAAATCGACTTATTTTAATAAGTTTAATTATTATAGCTTATTAAAGGAGATATATCCACGATTTTGGGACAGGGGATAATCCTTTAAATAAAATAAGTAGAAATTGAATTTGGTTAATGAAGTATATTTACGATTTTGGACGGTGAATAATATATTAAAGAAATATTTGGAAAAGTGATACTTTAAATAGAATTTAAAAGGATTTAAAGATGTTTTAAAATGTGTTAAGTATCGAAACCATAGATTTCAACATTCGTTGTTGAAATAGACGTTTTCGAGAAATAGAAGGAAATGGTGGACTATAACATTGTTGTTATAGTAAATGATTTCCGAAAGGAAAAGTTTTGTATAGTATTGGGATTTGTATATCTATCTTACTTTCTAGTCCCTACACTAGTGATTTTGGGTTGTCGTAACGATGTTTTACATAACATTCGTTTTGACCCAAATAAATGTGTTTAAGAAAAGTTTTCCTTAAAGAATAAAATATATACTTAATTTGGATTTAAGTATATTGAATATTTCCCAAATGTTGAAAATAAATGGATTTGTGAATTACTTATTATTAAATAAGTATGGAAATGTTTTCCAATATGAAGTGAATGTTTTGAAATTATATCTTTTAAAGATAAATTGAAAGTGAATAATCGAAATTGATTTGAAAAATCGTATAAAAAGTGAATATTTGGAAATGTAAATTCACAATGAAAATTTATAAGGGAAATTTGTTTTAAAAATAAACATTAATTTATTTTCAAAAGTGTGGAAATAAATTTACGAATTTGGAACGTAAATTTAATAAATCGGTAAGGATTTATTTGATTGGTTTAAATGAACCATTTTGAAATGAAAGTTGTAAAGGTGAAAAATAATTTGAAATTTGTTTTCAAATGCTTGAAGTGTGGGATATATATCTTGTAAATAAATAATTTGGGAAATTATTTGAAATCGGGTGATGTTGTGAATATTGATTGATAGTTAAATAACCGACTATCAGTATCCCTTAAATGGCTATTTGTTGTGAATTGGTTGAAATTGAATGTTATACTTATTTTTAAATTATTGCGCTCTTTATTCAGATTACCCATTCCGAATAGTGATACGACGTAATGGATAGCATTGAAGACCGGTGGTGAAGACCGGGTATTTGTGAAAACGATAGGATGACCTATCGATTGTCTCTGCACCGTTAGCTACGGTATAGAGATTTCCTTTGTGATAGGAAATTCGATCGGGATTGTGAATATTCGGATTGCAAGGGCTTCTTTTGAAGTGCCTTCGGTTCTGTTCGAACCTGGAACAGACTTGTATGGTTACGTGTCTGACATTACATTTTGAAATATAAAGCAGATTTCTTTCAAATACATTTCTGTTGGTGGCAGAGAATTTATTCTCTTAGCTTAACACCCTTCTCTGGGACGTACGAGCTCAGAGGTTATGTAGTTGAAGGTTATCAGCGATATATTCCCAGTTTGGTAATGTGGCATGCTGAGTGTTGCTGTGTGATGATTATTTATTGATCATTTGTTGATCAAAGCATGGCTTTGTGAAAAAGCATAGCTTTGTGGACGAGACTTCGTCAGACCTCACACCCCGAAAATGGGCGAAATAGGAATATGCGGCAAGGTTATGAGAGTCGCGCCTTTTAGGGTATGTCATTCCCTTCTGGAAAAGGGTGGTGTCAGGTATGGAGCCCTGATGCTTAACCTATGTGGTTGCTCCAATCTCATTTTTCTGTGTGGTTGTTGCTTGGTGATAGAGGGACCTCGGATAAAGGTCCCAAAGGACCGGGGGGTGGCATATTTGTGTAGTAGTTACCTAGTTACAAAGGTAACCCAGACTTGTGTTGGCAGAGAGCTGGTTAAGTTCTCGGGACGTCCCGCCAGAGGCGATTCCATGTGGAAGTAAGAAGTTCCTTAGCCTGAATATTTGTTGGAAATCCAAAGACACAATACGAGACTTGTACGGTTTTAGTTGTAGAACCTGCCATTTAATATTGTAGCTATAGCAGGCATAATATAATGGTACCTATGCTGCCTAAGATTTATATTCTATTTTTGAAATGCTTTTAACACTATGCATTAATAATAATATCAAAAATGATTTGTTTGCGTAGTAAGCATCTTTGACTATCATAAGGAGAAATCTCCTCCAATTCTGCATTTGCATTGTGTGTGTGCGGGGAGGCCTTATGGTGGTTTCATTTCCCAAAAGCATTGCGGATATTTTTCACTTCCCTTGTTGATGTTGTTTTAAAAGATAAATAACTGTTTTGAGTTCTAACAACAGTCCCATGACTGACCTGGAGTTTATTGTTCAATTCCTAAACTCTGGGTGCCCATAATTTTCCACACTGACAGTCTAGAGTCTGGTTATCAGGTCATTCTGGATTCAGAAGTGCTTTGGAGCTCAAGTGGCGAGCTAGATGGCGAGACGTATTACTTGTATATGATATTATCTTTCTGTTGTAAATTCACTTGTAAGGACATGTTTGTGTAACTGTCCATTGTCCAGTTGTAATGTATATTGTTGTTGTACACTCTGATGATAATGTAATGTAATAATTTATATAGTTCTTTGATTTAAAGATTATTCATTATCTATTATATGTTGTCCCTCTGCGATATGTGAGATTCTGATATTGTTTTTGTTCTGTTTTCTTACTTCTTCTATCTTTTTCTTCTACCTCTTCTTTTTAACCCTAATAATTTGGTTTTTCGGCATTCGATTATTCAGCATTTGATACAGTGGACGTAAGAATGCCAACCTTCGGATCCTGAAAAAAAATTGATTTGTTACATTTGGTATCAGAGCATATGGTTATGTGACAACCTTGGCTCTGTTGGGTGTTATTCATTAGAGATAGAGTCAGTAGTGCTCTAGAATGGGTTTATGTGTAATAATAGCTATGAGCACGTATTTGTTAGTGAATATAAAATTGTTTTATATTGTGATGATTGGTTTGTTGAATGGTATATGCATTCTGGTCGGTATAGTCTGTACAACCCTATCGATAGGGATCTCTAAACACTTGTTCAAAACAATTCGGCACGATATTGTTTTAAATTGGGTAAATGAAATAATTTTACCTCGATTATATTTTATATATAAAGGAAATAATTTTTCAGAATTATTAAAGTGTATATAGAATTAATTGTTTGTTGTTGACGATGAAAATATATAAGTAAATCAAAGTTGTTCGAATAATCCGAATAAAAAAATAATTGTGAAAGAATAAATTATATAAAAGCGACAATTGTATAGTATAGAAATTTTAATTAAAATGATTTACAATTGTGGATAATCTTGTATAAGTAAAGTGAAATAGTGAAATTATATAAGCAAGGTTTATAAATAAGATTTATAAATAAAAGGAATTTTTGAAAGAATTTAAAGCACTGGATTCACTACTGTTGCTGGAAAATAATAAGGGTGATGACTGCAGCATCATCAGTATCATTTTCGAGTTTCTGTGTGATGGATTTGCTACCATAGTAAATTGAAATTGAATTTTGTTGTGATAAACAAATTTGAAATTAAAATCCAAGTTGAAATTGATGAATATAAGTTATCAAGTTTTGAACTTATAATATGAGATAATAAAGATCTAACTTTAGTAAAGTTGAAATGAAATTTGAATTAGCATGATAAAATATATGATGTGAAATTTAACTAAAGGAAGTTGAATAAGGAAGTTAAATAAATTAAATCAGATTTGGAAGTTGAATAATAGGTGTATAACTTATTAAATGTGAAGATGTAAGTAAAACCAATTATTAAAATGGTTAAATAACTTTGTTAAGCAAAACGAGCTATGAGTCTGAATAAGTGATAAAATTGACTGTGGTAAAAGTTAAATGGAATTTACCTTGGAGTTGGAATTTGAATTGGATTTTAACCGGATTAGATATGTTGTTGAAATGGAAATTTAAGTTAAGTTAAACAAATGATGTTTAAAAGGAATATAACTTAAGTGATGCTGAATGAAATTGATTTTGGCATCGAAGTAAAATAATGAAGTTAATTGAATGAATATGAACTTAAGTTATCTAAAGGAGATTCGACTTTATTTGTAAAATAAATTGGTAATTGAACTAATGACTTGAATATTAATCAATCGAATGTAATAAATTGATATGAAATAATGGATACAAGTGTAAATTCATTTAAGGCTAATTGAATGTTGAACCAAATTGAAGGTAAACAAAGTGGATATGAATGTTGAATGTAAAGGGAATAAATTTGGTTGTGTTGAATATACATTGGTTGTTAGATTATTGTTGATTGATTGAATAGAAGTCCATATGCAATTGAATGAATAAAATTGAAAGCTAAAGCAATTAAAATTCAAATTGGAAGTTAAGTAAATTTAAATTGAATGGAAATTGGTTTGAATTCAAAGTGGATCAACTTGAATGTAAATTAGTAAATGTAAACTAATTGAGAATGAATAATTGAATGTCCTTATATATGAATTGGTTGTAAACAATTACAAGTAATGTTGAAATCATATAAGTTGCTTATAAACCTTGTTTAGTATGCATTTCTTTTAATATGCATGTGTTGTAGTTGTTTAAAAGAGTAAAATGTTAATAACTTCTTATATATGTCACTTACATATTTATATTGAGTAAGTACATGTACCGGGGTTAATGTTTGGCTGGTTTTGGTTGCGCAAAATGCTTAATAAATAACTACTTTGCTTAAAAATGCTAAAAAGGTATGCCTACGCAATAAAAATAGGAAATATGAACAGTTTTTCTGTTTTTCCGAACGGGTGGGTCGATGTATGTATATTTATATTTATTGTGATATTGTAAAAGCTCCTCCGTACAAAGGAGGTTATGGCGAAATTTTTTGAAAATTTAAGGCGTTAGAAAATTTTCGGGAAATTTTGGGTAATTTTTTTTTTGAAAACTAAGTGTTGATTTGAAGATTAGAGGTTAAACGATATAGTTGGTTTTGAAAAGATAGCTACATATGGATTTGAAGATATTAGTGAAGTTTCGTAAGAAGTTTAACTATTGAATTTTGGAAAAGTTAAACACTTAAGAGATTTGTAAAACAAACTTGAACGGTTTGTTTTGAAAAGTTAATGGATTTCAAAACTCTTTCTTACTTGGTAATTTCGAGGACAAAATTCTTTTAAGGGGGGAAAGTTTGTAACGACCCAGAATTTCTGTCATTTGAGATTCAGATATTTAATTGATTTTAAATATCAACAAGTAAAATTTGTAGGTCGAATAATTTATTTTTTGAATATTTAGATTTAATTGGATAATTAAATCGATAATTTAATATTTGAAATTGCGTAAATAATTGGAAATTGAGTTTAATGTGATTAAAAATGATTTATAAAGTTATATTAAATCATATTGAAGTTAGAAAGATGTTATCGAACTTTTAAAATTAAATTAAAAGTTAATTTGTGAAAATTGAATATTTTAATATTTAACTAACGAGTTAAAATAGCCATTTTTCAAACAGCCTCGGATTTCGACAAAACTAGTTTCATCGGATCTGTATTGTTATATTATTGTATGGTTTCAAATTTCATGTCAATCGGATTTACCGTTTATCCAGGGCAAGCTAAAACGCATAGAAATTGGTTTAATCTATTTAATTTAAATTTGATCGTTTATTGCTATAACTCGCACAGATGATCTGTAACAACCCGCATATTTATCGATTATATATTTAAATATTTTGTTTAAATATTTTATCGTTATTCGGATATTGGTCCAAAAAGCTACTTTTTGCAAACGGTCGAATTAAGACTCAAGACCACTTCCATTGAGTTCGAAATGTCGTTTACAATTTTTTTAAGTATAGACATTGATAGGTTTGGAGTTAGTGAAATTTCACTAACTTTTCCCGCTTTGGACTTTGGGTTAGTCTAGCCATTATAACTCAAGCCCACTTCTCTCCTTCTCCTCACTCTTCATAAATTCCTACCAAACTCTAGCTCAAGCATTAATGGTGAGTGGAAAGGGAAACTAAAACTCCCAACCTAGGCTTCTACTTAAAATCCATCTTTCAACTCCAAATTCAAAGAGAAGATATTGGATTCAAGCTTCTTGTTTTGAGATTAAAGTTGATCGATTCTTGCTTTGCTTCAAAGCTTCATTTTCATTCATTTTTGGCCCAAAGGTGAGATTTTTATCTCACAATTCAAGCCTATAATTATCTTGGACTGTTGGGAATGATTCCCTATCACGTTTGCATATGTATTTGCATTTGGTTTGGATTGGATTGGCGAAAAACTCCAATTTTTAGTGTTTTTGGTAAAATTCTGCACTTAGGTCGTTCTGCCAATGCTAGGTCATTCGCGCGGAAAAGTCTCGGCCTTCAAATAGCTCGTTTCTGGCCTTAAAACGTTCTATAGCCATAGGTCGCTCGGCTTTGGCTCGCTAGGTCGTAGGTCGTGGGCCTCTAGGTCGTAGGTCGCTCGGCATGTTCTTCGTTTGGTTGCTCGATCCGTTATTCGTTAGGTCGTGGCAACGCTAGGTTGCTTCAACCAATAGGTCGTTCCTGACCTTAGGTCGCGAGACCTTGTCTTAGACCTTAGGTCGTTAGGCCATATGACCTTAGGCCGTTAGGTCGTATGACATTAGGTCGTTTCCCCGTTAGGTCGTATGACCTTAGGTCGCTCGCCTCTTCTAACCCGCGAGTTCCTTAAGCCGTTCATCTTCCTTAGGTCGCTCACCTGGTTGAGTCGCATCTTACCTTAGCTCGGCCATGTTAGGTCGCGAGTTTCCCTTAGGCCGCGTGTACCTTAGGTCGCACCTTCTTGGTCGTGTATTACTCTTTCGGCCATTAGCCCCTTGACCGCTCGGCCTTGCTTACTTTTAGGTCGCTCAACCGTCTACCTTTATAAGTCGTAGGTCGTCTCCGACCTTAAACCACTCAGCCGCATTAGGACGCGTACATTTTAGGTCGCATGTTTCACTAGGCCGTTAGGCCTTTACCTCATTAGTTCGTAGGTCACTCGACCTTATTACCTTGTTAGGTCGCGAGTCCTTTAAGTCGCTCACCTCTGTTAGGTCGCTCGCTTCTGCTAACTCGCGAACACCTCTAGGTCGAAACCACTAGGTCGCTCGACCCCTTAGACCCCTTGGTCGCAACCATTAAGTCGCTCGATCCTATCCTCTCTTAGGTCTTCACTAGGTCGAACCCCGTAGCGGGGGTGTTGCCCCCGCACACCCGTCTTGGGGGGTTGCCACCCCCCTTGGACCCCCCCTCCGTAGGGGATCTTATCTGAAAAATATTCAACAGAACTTGCTTTGTTGAGATGCTGAGTTGACCATTCTTCGATACAAACTATCTTTGGCTTCTTGGTCAATTTTATGGTATCACGGCCTTGCTAAAAAGGCGAGATAACAACTTTAGAAATATGAAGGTTTCAATACTAGTAGTAAATATCGAAACTCTTTCAACAAAATGATTTCAACTCTATTTTCAATAACAAAGCTCTTTTCTTAAACCGTTTTCCAATCTACTACTATATACAAACCTTTACCTCACTCGGATGAGAAATCTAATTAAACGGCTTAGTAAAACAAGTGGTATGAAATGCTTGCATTCACTTCGTCGGTTAATTCTTGGACTTGTTTGATTGAACCTCTTGTGACAATTTTCTAGTGAAGATTTACAGTTTGTTCGTAAATATTTAAGTTAAGCAAGTGGTTATGGGACACGAAGATAAACTTTTATATTTACTAGCTTAGTGTAGTTGGCACTTCTCGTTGATCATGACGATCATTTTATGATTTAGACTAGCAATTGTGCGATGTCTCTTTGTTTGCAAGGTTAGACTAGACCTCATGGGTGTGATTCCGACTCACACATATCTCTTTGTCCGCAAGGTTAGTCTAGACACCATTTGTGTGATTCCACTCTCACATACCTTTTTGCTTTTTGGTTAGCCTATACCTCATCTGGGCGATTCCGACTCACCCATATGGGGTAGCTCCCCATGGTCTTCGGACCATCATGTGATAGGCCTATTTCCCTTTTTCTATGATTTCTGGATTTCTTGGGTTGATTTCTGGAATTTATGTCATTGACTTGTTATGAGTACAAGTTTAGGGTATGATGCCCTCTTTGGATCTTTGAGAAGATTCTTGTGATATTGATTTATCTCTTATTGATTGATCTTCTGTTGATCATCATTTGCATACTTATAGTAGTATGTCAGTATGGATATTTTATGTTTATGCCATATTTTTTATTTTATACCATGTCATCTGATATTTATAGCTAGACTGATCCGTTTATTATTTTCTTAAATAATACTCGGGTCAGACCGAGATGTTACATGTGCTTCTGCTTGACTTCTTCCCGGGATTTCCTACTCTGACTTTTGGCTAACTATTTAAATTAGCAGTTTTTGTTGTATACACTTGAGATATAGACTCATAGTTGTATTCTTTTGTATAGCACGTGTTTCTATTCTTTATTATTGTGGATCTTTTTGACCACTACTCTGATGTACACTTTCATGTATTAGTTATATATTCATATCTTCTTCCGCCTTTGTGGTATGGATGTCTGTGACTGATTTGTGTTATGCTTATTTCTATGTTTGTTTCCGAAGATTATTTATAGCCACCGTGTGATAAGCAATCACATGGATGGTCGCTCCTCAACAGCCTTATTCTCCGTGCTAGTTGACAGCACTACACCGTAGTGTTCTTGGCTAGCGTGGGTATAGAGGTAGGGCGTCACATGATCGTATTAGCCTGCGAAACCTATTCCATTATGTCCGGAACGGGGGTTAAATCCTAGAAACGCCGGTCACCGCGTGAAATTTGGAGTTCGAAAAATTGAAGATGAATAGTGTTCGTTGATTTTCTATAAAAGGACGAATTATTCACAAATTTGCAACAAAGAAAACCCTAGGGTTTGCGGCTGCCAGTTCTAACATCAATGACCGAAATTTTCTTTCCTTATCCCTTCAATTTCTCCAAATCTACACATTAATTCGAAAAACGTTCAACTGGAGATTGGTAGAGGGCAGTGAGTACTACAAGATCAACGGTGGAGATCGTTGTAGGCGAAGCGGATCGACGGCTATTGGATGATGAAAGTGCATCGCTCATGGGTAAATCGCACGGCATAGGCGCGACCGAGCTCGACAAGATTCTCGGCATGGGTGAAGCTGGTGATGGCGCTCGAAGTGGAGGTGCTTGATTGTTGTAGAGGTGCGCGAGTTGGCCGCGATTCCTAACCCTAGTGGAGGCTACATGGGTTCAAATGCACGGCAATTACTGGGAGCAAGAACGTGATGGGGAAGAATAGCGTGGTGCGGCCCAGATCTGAGGGCTTTGAAATCAATGGTTGTGATTTAATCTGGGTATAAAAATGTAAAAGAAATTGAAATTAATTTATATTATAATGTGTACAAACTTTAAAAAATTGATAACTTTGTCATACGAGGTCAGAATTGCGCGAAACGACTTGCGTTAGCTTCGATTTGTCAAGCACTTTGCAATGGAGCTGGTTTAGAGTTGTTTGGAGCTAGTGAAATTTTTGGGTAAAATTAAACGAACGTTTAATTTTATTCAAAATAAAACACTACAACTATTATCGGAACTCAAGGTGAGAACTTCTCACTCAATCGAATTGTTTCAATTTAAATTTTAAATAGTTAGATTTAAAATTGCTTGATTGTGTGGTGGATGAGTCTGTTTTATTGAAATGGACCCTATACGCCGTATATTAAGCGGAGGTTATTTATTAAAAACATATACCGTGATAATTCCAACTTGATATGGAATTGGTATTATATACGTATTTGTAGTTCATTTTCCCGCATTATATAGCGGATGAGACACTATTACGCCGCATAATAGCGGATAGTATTTTATAAATCCCATATACCGCGATATTCCGTCTCGAAGCGGAATTGGTATTGTGCTAACATCTTTGGATGCATGGAAATAGGTTGGAGGGATCCAACTGGATTCCTCAAATGATTGAATTGGTTTCAATGTTGTGTGTTGATCTATTTATTGATCTATTTATAATCTGCGTGATTATCTTCGTGATTGGATTCGTTAAAGGCTAAATTTTAGCCGAATATATTTTTGTTATCGTTAGATGCCGAAAATAAATAAAATTTAATTTTTTAAAATTTAAGTTGAGAATTCAAAATAAAATTTAATTTTGAAATTGATTCAGTTTAAATAAATAAACGTTGAAATTTGTATGTTATAAAAATTATGATTTTTGCGAAATATAACCAAAATGTGATTTTTGAAATAAGTAGTCGATTAAATTATAAAATGGTTTAAATTGGGATTTTTGAATTATTATAAATGATTTATATAAAAGATTTATAAAATTGATATTTATAAACTAAAATATTAGGATTATAAAACGAGCTTTTATAATTGTTAAAAAGAAATATAAATGGATTTCATAAGTGGATGAAATCTATAAATTTATAAATTGTGATGTTATAAAATGAATAGATTTTGTAAAATAAAATATTTATAAGTAATTAACTTATAAATTGGATTTTGGCGTGTAAATGGAATATGGATAGAATTTGTTAATAAAATGATTTTATAAGTTGAAATTGTTATAAAATATAAAAGAAATTTATAAACGTTGTTCTATAAATCTGAAATCGACTTACTTTAATAAGTTTAATTATTATAGCTTATTAAAGGAGATATATCCACGATTTTGGGACAGTGGATAATCCTTTAAATAAAATATGTAGAAATTGAATTTGGTTAATGAAGTATATTCATGATTTTGGACGGTGAATAATATATTAAAGAAATATTTTGGAAAAGTGATACTTTAAATAGAATTTAAAAGGATTTAAAGATGTTTTAAAATGTGTTAAGTATCGAAACCATAGATTTCAACATTCGTTGTTGAAATAGACGTTTTCGAGAAATAGAAGGAAATGGTGGACTATAACATTGTTGTTATAGTAAATGATTTCCGAAAGGAAAAGTTTTGTATAGTATTGGGATTTATATATCTAACTTAATTTCTAGTCCATATACTAGTGATTTTGGGTTGTCGTAACGATGTTTTACGTAACATTCGTTTTGACCCAAATAAATGTGTTTAAGAAAAGTTTTCCTTAAAGAATAAAATATATACTTAATTTGGATTTAAGTATATTGAATATTTCCCAAATGTTGAAAATAAATGGATTTGTGAATTACTTATTATTAAATAAGTATGGAAATGTTTTTCAATATGAAGTGAATGTTTTGAGATTATATCTTTTAAAGATAAATTGAAAGTGAATAATCGAAATCTATTTGAAAAATTGTATAAAAGGTGAATATTTGGAAATGTAAATTCACAATGGAAATTTATAAGGGAAATTTGTTTTAAAAATAAACATTGATTTATTTTTAAAAGTGTGGAAATAAATTTACGAATTTGGAACGTAAATTTAATAAATCGGTAAGGATTTATTTGATTGGTTTAAATGAACCATTTTGAAATGAAAGTTGTAAAGGTGAAAAATAATTTGAAATTTGTTTTCAAATGCTTGAAGTGTGGGATATATATCTTGTAAAGATATTTTTGAAAATAGATATTTTGGGAAATTATTCGAAATTGGGTGATGTTGTGAATATTGATTGATAGTTAAATAACCGACTAT
Organism: Allium cepa; assembly: GCA_030765085.1. Taxonomy (NCBI): domain Eukaryota; kingdom Viridiplantae; phylum Streptophyta; class Magnoliopsida; order Asparagales; family Amaryllidaceae; genus Allium; species Allium cepa. The sequence continues at coordinate 695,678,712 of CM060934.1, forward strand.
CAATATTGACCCTTAAATGGCTATTTATTGTGAATTGGTTGAAATTGAATGCTACACTTATTTTTAAATTATTGCGCTCGTTATTCGGATTACCCATTCCGAATAGTGATACGACGTAATGGATAGCATTGAAGACCGGTGGTGAAGACAAGGTATTTGTGAAAATGATAGGATGATCTATCAATTGTCTCTGCACCGTTAGCTATGGTATAGAGATTTCCTTTGGTGAAGGGAAATTCAATCGGGATTGTGAATACCCAGATTGCAAGGGCTTCTTTTGAAGTGCCTTCGGTTCTGCTCGAACCCGGAACAGACTTGTATGGTTACGTGTCTGACATTACATTGTGAGACATAAAGCAGATTTCTTTCAAATACATTTCTGTTGGTGGCGGAGAATTTATTCTCTTAGCTTAACACCCTTCTCTGACACGTACGAGCTCAGAGGTTATGTAGTTGAAGATTATCAGCGATATATTCCCAATTTGGTAATGTGCATGCTGAGTGTTGCAGTGTGATGATTATTTATTGATCATTTGTTGATCAAAGCGTGGCTTTGTGAAAAAACATAGCTTTGTGGACGAAACTTCGTCAAACCTCACACCCCGGAAATGGTCGAAACAGGAATATGCGGCAAGGTTATGAGGGTCGCACCCTTTAGGGTATGTCATTCCCTTCTGGAAAACGGTGGTGTCAGGTATGTAGCCCTGATGCTTAACCTATGTGGTTGCTCCAATCTTATTTTTCTGTGTGCTTGTTGCTTGGTGATAGAGGGCCATCGGATAAAGGTCCCAAAGGACCGGGGGGTGGCATATTCGTGTAGTAGTTACCAAGTAACAAAGGTAACCCGGCCTTGTGTTAGCAGAGAGCTGGCTAAGTTCACGGGACGTCCCGCCAGAGGCGATTCCATGTGGCAGTAGGAAGTTTCTTAGTCTGACCATTTGTTGGAAATCCAAAGAAACAATACATGCCTTGTACGGTTTAGTTGTAGAACCTGCCATTTAATATGGTAGCTATAGTAGGCATAATATAATGGTACCTATGCTGGCTAAGATTTATATTCTATTTTCGAAATGCTTTTAACACTATACACTAATAATAATATCGAAAATGATTTGTTTTGCGTAGTAAGCATCTTTGACTATCATGAGGAGAAATCTCATCCAATTCTGCGTTTGCATTGTGCGTGTGCGGGGAGGCCTTATGGTAGTTTCATTTTCCAAACGCATTGCGGATTTTTTCACTTCCCTTGTTATTGTTGTTTTAAAAGATAAATAACTATTTTGAGTTCTCACACCAGTCCCATGACTGACCTGGAGTTTATCGTTCTCTTTCTAAACTCTAGGTGCCCATAATTTTTCACACGGGCAGTCTAGAGTCAGGTTATCAGGTCATTCTGGATTTAGAAGTGCTTTGGAGCTCATGTGGTGGGCTAGATGGCGAGACGTATTACTTGTATATGATATTATATTTCGGCTGTAAATTCACTTGTAAGGACATGTTTGTATAACTGTCCATTGTCCAGTTGTGATGTATATTGTTGTTGTACACTCTGATGATAATGTAATGTAATAATTGATATAGTTCTTTGATTTAAAGATTATTCATTATCCATTATATGTTGTCTCGCTGCGATATGTGAGATTCTGATATTGTTTCTGTTCTGTTTTCTTACTTCTTCTATCTTTTTCTTCTACCTCTTCTTTTTAACCCTAACAATTCGGTTTTCCGGCATTCGATTATTCGACATTTGATACAGTGGACATAAGAATGCCGACCTTCGGATCCCCAAAAAAATCGATTTGTTACAAAATGAAAAGGCATAATAACTTGCAGTTTATACAATATAAATACAGCATCCATTCATCCATCATATCAATAGTCAAACATTTATCAATTTATCATCCAATTCAAACAATCACATCAATAAATACTAGTTAATTTCTGACGGTTAATTTTTCAATAATGAATTAAATAACTGTTTAATTTTTGTTTATATGCAAAAATAAATTAATTTAACTAGCAGTTTATATGCAATAATAAATTAAACTAAAATTTTAACTGGCAGTTTATATGCAAAAAAATAAATTGAACAAAAATTTTAACTGGCTGTTTATATGCAAAAATGAATTAAATAACAAGTAAATTATATAGATGCAAATTTACTGAGATAATGATGAAATATATGCCGAACAGCTATAAATAAATTTCTAACCACATCATAAACGAATTTAACAAACATAAGAAATTTTAGAAGTTGCGAGTGGGTTAAAACACTCACCTTTTGAATTTAAATTGAATTTAAATCCAATTTAAACCCAAAAATTTGACGGTCTTAGAATTTGTCCAAACCAGCATCAACAAGTCCGGAATTTTATTACGATCCTAACAAAAAAAATCGCGTGTGAAACAGAGTTCGTAGGAGAAATTTACACATGTTAAATCGATTTGAAAATGAAATTAAATTTTAAAAGAAAACCTTCCTCAATCCTTGCCACGTCACGCATACATAATGCGTGCGCATGCGATCAGGACCGAAGACTCACATGAATTTCGCGTTCGATCTGCCTCTAGCTGAAACCCTAATTCAGCCGCCACTATCTTCCAATTTTTGTCGCCACTCCAATCTCTTCCAAGACCATCGGCCTCCGCCACTATCTCCTCCACTCAGAGCCGCCTCTCCCTAGCCAACGCGCACGCCCAGAAGTGCCCCAGGCAACGATGACGCCGTCCCACTTTGCACGCTGATTCCGGTGAACCCGCGACCATCAACAGTGAGCAAAGGTCATCACAAGGTCTACTCGACACCATCTTCAATACTGTACCACCCGATCGTTGCAACATCGCGAATCCACCGTTGGATCTAAACCCTAGCCCACGGACGGCCGAGGTTCATCTTAAGTTTCAGAACAAACGATAATTCGGATTGAAAAACGAACGGTTGCCGTAGATTTGTATCGATGCAATCTTCGATATATATTTTTTCGGAATTTTGCCGAGAACTTTGAATTTTAGGCTTTGGATTTGATTTTTTTGAACTTGAAATTGGATCTAGGGTTTGCAGCCATTAGATGAAGAGGAGGAGCTGATGAAATTTTACGCGCAGACAAATGAGAATAGGCGGAGGCTAGGGTTTAGTAGGGTATTTATAGATAAAGATGGAATAGACAGATGGATCCGAATTATATCGTGCTAAACGATAATTGGCCCAAAAAGCCCGTTCCGACTCTGGAATGAAATTGGGTCAAACCATATATCAAAATAGATATTTTAAAATATTCTGAACGCGATGGAAAAAGTTTCACATCCAAATTCCATCGTATGAAGAAGTTATGCTGAAATCAATATTTTTCAAATTGATTTCAATTGATTTCAATTTCGTTTATTTCAAGGCGTTTCGCGTTCGTACGATCAAACGAAGTCCGATCGTTACGAAACTTGAAATCCTACAATAATTCATCGATACGGATCCGATGGAACTGGTTTCGTCGAAATCCGAGTCAATGGCCAAAATGGCTATTTTTATATTAATTAAATAAATTTATAATTAATTGATAAAAATCCAAATTTAAATTTCAATTCTAAAATTGACAAATCTTATCACCCTTATATTTCTCAAACATTTACAATGATTTAAACAAATTTAAATGTAAATTTTGAGTAGATTAATAAATTCAAATTTTAACCTTAATTTCAATATTTATTAAATTTATAAATTATAAAATAAAACTCCAAAAATCCATTTATTAAATTCTTAACCCTTATTATTTGAGCCTTATTACAATAAAAATGTAGCTAACATTGCTTTTAAGTCTTGGTTCCTAATATCCACCCATTTTGACTTAATTTCAATTAACGTACAAATTAAATTACCTTTAATTGCAATTTATCCTATTATTACAATTTAAATTCCAAATAAATTAATAAATTAATAATAAGTTAATTAAATCAAATTTACAATTCAACTTTAATTATTTGCAAATTTTGTCAGTTTGGATTACTTGGTAAGTTTAGAATCTTTTAACAACTTTCTACATCAATTTATCATTGAATAATTCACAATTTACAATATTAAATTTCATTTTCAATTTACCCAGAAATTTAAAACTTAAATTCCCAAAGAATTTATTTATTTAGTTTTTATATCCTGTTATTCACTAGATTGTCATCTCGTAGTTACAATTCACATGGTTTTGTATTTATTACATTCACATCTTTGGTTATAGCGTAAATTCTCATTAATATTCATTAAAGTTCATTCCATTTCAATTGATTCCTATTTACATGTTATTAATTAATTTATTTCCCATTTAACGTGCTACTTAATCTCCTTTGATTGCAACTGATTTCCAAATTTTATGCAACATACTAAAAAAATAAATACATATCTTAATTGATTTATTTTTCCCATTCATTATAAATTAATGCACACATACAAATTAAGATCCTAAATCTCATTAATCATTCCATCTTGGTTCCATTCCTTTTCACATCAACTATCACTTTATGAATAAATTAGCATTTCCTATTCATTTTGTTACATTCACTTATATTCACTTAATAAATAAATTCGTATTCCATTTAATCCATTAATTATTATCTTTAATTATTGCAATTCGTTATCTAATATAAATTTTGAATCTATTTCCTAATTTTCAAATTTCAATAAATTAAAACCTTACAATTGTACATAAAATGGGGATTGTATTAGTTAAATTATTTATTGTCCTGCATTACTTTATTACCCCAATTCACATTCAAATTCCATTAATCAATATTTTATTTCATTGACAAATTCAATACTTCCCCTTATTTACTTATATTTTAACTTATTACCCAAATGCAACAATTTAAAACTTTACATTAATTTATAAATTTGAATTCCATTCTAGTTAACAATTTTATTCATGATTCAACATTTCTATTTGTTTTCTTATATTCAATTCATTTGCACATTAATTCATTTACTAAAGTTTACAATCATTTATTTATTACTTACCTTCTAATTATATTAAATTAGTAGCATTTCCATTATACTTCTGATTATAACATTTCATTTGTTAATTTAATATTCCCATTTGTTTCTTATATTAAACTTATAACAAAGTACGACAAATTTTCACAATTTCAATTGATTACAATTACATTTTGAATTTGTAAATCTTAATTTCAATTGCTGCATTTAAATTTCTAACATCTGCTTCATTATAACTTCTAAATTTTTTATTTCTTCCTAAATTTAATTGCAAAATTTAAATTAAACTAACAAATTTATTAATCAAAATTTTCGGGTCGTTGCACTTGCTTTACTTAGTCGCTTAATTCTTGGACTTGTTCGATTGAAATCTTGTGACAATTTTTGAGTGGAAATCTACAATCTGTTCGTACATACTTAAGTTAAGCCAGTGGTTATGAGACAAGAAGCTAAAATCATTTATTTACTAGCTTAGTGTAATTCATACCTTTTATTGATCAATGGTGATCATTTTATGGCTTAGACTAGCGATATGCGATGTCTCTTTGTCCACGTAGGGGACTATACCTCGTTCTATTGAGCTTCGTCTCATTATTTTTATATAGGCTAGCGGCCTATGGGTGCTTTGGAGTTTCGAATCATTTTTATGGGCCAGCGACCCAATTTATTTTATGGAGTTCGGTTCATCGGATGTACCGCTATTATACTACGTCGTTATTCTGGGTTATCAAGATCATCGAATGTACCGTATAGTACTACATCGTTGTTGCAGCTTATCAGGTTCATCGAGCATATCGTTATTGTACTACGTCATTGTTTCGAATTATTGGAGTTTCATGTCCATCGGGCGTACGGTTATTGTGCTACTTCGACGTTCTGAATTATTCGAGTTTTAGGTTCCTTGGGCGTACCGTTATTATATTATGTCGTTGCACTGGCTCTATGGTTTGCGATCATAGGATAGCGACCCAGTTGTGATACAAGTGTCGGTGAGTTTTCATGCTCTTGTTTTTTGATATGCCTCCCCCTTTTTGATTTTTGGATTTCCAGTTGATGATTTCTAGAATTTATTTTTCACCAATTTTGATGATATAGATTGATGAGCCTGATCAATATTTGTGGCTTGGTGAATAAGCTAAAGAATTTGACATCCTTTTTGGTATTTTGAGATTCTTGAGATATAGTATGATTTATGTCATTATTTAATGTATACTTGTCACAATATGGCATTGCTGTTATCATACATTTTTGTCATATCTCTTATCCTATCTATTTTATATGATATTTATAGCTAGACTGATCCGTTTATTATTTCTTCCTAAATAATACTCGGGCTAGACCGAGGTATTTCAGGTGCTTTTATTTGACTTCCATTTAGGGTCCTTCATCTGACTTTTGGCTAACTACTTAGCTTAGTAGTTTTTGTTTTATACATTCGAGATAGAGACTACTTGATGTATACATATTCTTTTGTCTAGCACTTGTACCTATTCTTTTGTTATATAGTGGAACTTATATGACCACTACTTTGATGTACACTTCTATGTGTTATATTCATATCTGTTTCTGCCTTAGTGATATGAATATATGTGACTAATTTATGTTATGTTTATATTATAATTGTTTTCGAAGACCACACAGCCACCGTGTAGTAGCTTTGAATTTGTAACTGATGTGTCAGATTTCCTCTTGAAATGAAATGCATGTAATACTATCTGACATATTGGTACTCGCACAAATCAACTACACAGATGGTCGTTCCTCAGCAGTCTTATTCTTAGTGCTAGTCGATGGTATTACTCAGTAGTGTCCTTGGCTAGTGTGAGTATAGAGGTGGGGCGTCACACATGCTAAAGGGAAAGGAATCAACTGAAAATAGTGGGGAAATGGGCTTGTTCAAATAGTGAAGGAGGAGGAGATAAATTCTGCTCATCTTACTCTTTCTCCCTTTTCTATTTCTAGAATAGATCCAGAATTCAAATCACCCAAATCCCTTTCTACATAGGCTCACCAGGATATAAACCTACACGGGCTGATGAAACCACAAACTCAATTAGCAATTATGGGTTTTTAATTTTATTTAAATGCGTATTGGTAACATATATCGGTACGTACATATAACATTTATATATAATGCAATTAATTACTATTGGAACCAATAAAATTACCCATAGCACTTAGTGCATCAAATAAAAACAATTTGTATTTCATATATATTAATTTAAATTTACAAAAATTTATAAATCAATTAAATTATTTGAAATTTTGGAGAATTTACTAATACAGTTATGTGACACATAGGTGCAAATTCAATGTAAGATTAATATAAAAAATATTCCCATATTAACATTCACATGTCATCCTAGCTAGTGATTTGACATCTTAACCGAGTTTATTGCTTATACATCTTTATTGGTAAAAATCTAGTTTCACCCTTTAAGTGGTATCATTTAGTACCGATTATTTACAACAATTCTCTTCATCAACACAATATCACTTTAGATTTATGGAATTTAATTTTGGTTAAAATTTCAATATCATCCGCATTCAACTTGGTTTGTCCTTGAACATAGCCCTTAGTTCAGTAATAACGATTGTTATTAACCGTGCTACTCTAGCAAGAAATTTTGTTTTGAATTGAATACAATTGATCATGTTATAAAACTTATAAAACTAAGGAGATGAATCTCGTTTCGCTTCCAGTGCTTCAACTCAAACCCAACTATAGTTGTTTGACAGTCGTCGTGCTATGATTTAACTATGACCAAAGTGGAGTATCCACTTCAAAGCTCAACACTATTCTCAAGTTGAGAAAATTATGTAATATCATCATTCCAACTTTTCCTATTTGACCCAATTATTATTAACAAACCAAAGACTTTTGGACGAGTCATTCCATAGTTATCCAATAACTATCAATACATAACTTCTTAGTGCTTCGAACAACCATAAGTGATACATTGCCCAACATTTGAAGATTCTTATGTACTCTAGTCTTAATGGATTTATCAATATCCTTTTTTCAAACACCTTGACCAGGAATATTTAAAATAATATGTTATTTTATATTGTGATAATTTTCTCTTGATTATAACTCCTTGCAATTATTATCACATGACATATCATTTAAGGATTTTCTATTTAATGTACTTAAACTAACTACCTAATAAAAAATACAATGATGTAATAAGTATATAATAGAAAACAAACACCTTTTATTTTGAAGGAAATTTTATTACAGGTTTAGTAGTTTACAATAAGTTATAAAACAGGACAAGGGAAGACGAGTAACTCACTCAATCTCCCACTTGAATTTGGGGCCATCATGGAACCTCAATCTTATTCCTTCAATTAGTTTGCTCAGAAACAATCGAGTCAATCCCTTTGTGAATAAATATGCTTATATGTGTTATATCGTCTTAATTATTTATTTTGTCGGTCTAACGGTGATAAACTTCCTTTATCATGTGCTCGACTTCTATTGAGCTCTAAGTTTTTTTTGCAATCTGTATCACAGCATTATTATCGCATAATAATGTTATAGGATCTCAACATTTGAAATCACCCATAGCTCGGTTATAAATTTATACAATGTATATATGGCTTTTACCGTGGTATTAGTTAGGGTGATGTACTTTGATTTTGTTTGAATCATCCCCAACCTTGATGTTTGGAGCATTTCTAACATAAAGCCCCTTAATTAAGGTTTGAATATGAATATAGGATTGACATACTATGCTCGATATCACTTATAAAATTTGAGTACGAAACCTCCTTTATACGAGTTCATCATTTCTATAAACAATTCTCTATTATTCAACGGATACTTGAGAATACTTTTAACTGCAATTTAATGATCTTTATTTAGATTTGGTATTCACTCAACGTTCCAAGTACAGAAACAAAATTTGGTGTAATAGACTATGTAGCGTGTATGATAATTCATATTGCCAATGCATAAGGAATCCATTTCATATGCTTTCACATTAATGATTTAATACGGTGTCTATTTATATTATACGGGACTATCCCAACATCAGTTTATGCGGATTACAAAAGATGTCATTCTCATATCCAATACCGAGAATTAACAACCAAACTAAGATTTATTTTCACATGAGAACATCATTAACTGCCGGTAATATGTTGTTTAGCTATAGTGTAACATCCCGTATGTGGACGCTAAAAGCTAAGCGCTACAGATGCTGCAGTCATCCATAGTATTAACATCTAGTGACAAAATACAGTAATGATAACGGTATCCGTAATATCAGAAGCACATGGATATGAATAAAATCACAAATTTCGAAAAAACAACACTTTGCTGATTACATTTCATAATAATAATTCATATCCGTGCTACATAATACATTAACGTCTCCCTGGCAATGATTAAATATATCGTTATAAAAATACGCCAAGAGCGACATATGACGATGCCCACTAGATTGATCAAAGCAATATAGTCATATCTGATTTAAATACACAACGGAATTAAAACAAAATGAATGGCAAATCCTAATTAGCTATTCGTCAATTACATACTCGTACTCAGATGCTTTATTTTCCCAAAGACAAAAACCTGAAAACCTCAACCGTTAACATACTCAAATCAATTTTGAGTACCCGAGAGTTTAAGGGGAAACAAAAACTTCGAGTTAGACATAAATTTCTGTGCAAATAATTCTGTTACATCTCATTTTACTGGTATTAAGTGAGACCGCACTGCTTAATGGAATGAGTTTCCCCTTACTTATATCCTTTTCAATATATATATTTTGCAATCCTTTCCTACAACCAAACTGATTATATCAAAATAACAATATCCTTTATGCTAATAAATGGACTATCTATCCATAAAACAAGTAATATGTGAACTATCTGTCCATAAAACAAGTAATAAATGAACTATCTGTTCATAAAGGTAGGATGACTGCCCAAATACCGGACTAAATGTCTGAAATCTAGGCTGACTGCCTGTAAAATGGACTAACTGTCCTAACTAAATGGACTAATTGTCCGAATCATTTTCTTATGGTTAACTACCCTTCAAATTTTCCTTGAAAACCTTCTCAAAATGATTTGATCCTTCAAATCAAATACATATACAAGGAAAATATATCTTTAGGTTTACTCTAAGCCATTTTGATATGTTATATATACTTTACTCAAAATAATGTTGATGAGTCTTAGTAAGGATTAACTATCCTTTCAAATAAGTTCAAGTCCCTTTAAACTTGAAAACACATAGGCTAATCTTCCTATTTAATATATTCGAAACTTTTGTTTAAACCTTTAAAAAACCCATCTGAAACCCATGAAGGTAACCCCTTCGAAACCAAGTAAAACCTTCTACTTAATCTAGGCCGAAAGGCAAAATCTTATCTTTCAAAACCATTGAAAGACCCTTTCGAAACCATTAAATATTGCTTTTCGAAAACATAGGGAAAAACCTTTTCCTACAACCATTTTGAAACCTTGGGGAACCACCCCTTTCGAAACCATTCATTAAAGCCTTTCGAAACAATCAAACTTAATCCTTTCGAAATCACTTTGGGTTCAATTTAAAACATGTGGAATTGTTTCAGAACCATACAAAAACTTCTCAGTCGAAACCATTTGGATTCTGCCTTCAAGTAAAGCAAAATGATTAGAGACTCAATAAAGTCGAAAGCATTAGTTACAAAACCTTTTAAAACTATCTCTTTCAAAACCATTTAGGTTTTACCTTACTTATGGAAAAAAACAGGTCTTAAAAACATCTAGGTCGGAAGCAACTGCTTCGAAATCCATTTCCTATGTAATGAAGTGATGGTGTCGAAAACATCCCTTCGAAAGTATTGGAGAGGTGGCTAGCTTTTTAAAAAAACAAAAAACAAAACAACCCTTTCGAAACCATCTGGGTCGAAAGATAGAATGGCGGCAGCAAAAAGGTCTCGACTTAGTCGAAAAAAATTATTAAAAAAACAAAGGCGTAGCCCAATCGAAACTATTTTATTTAATTAATTTGACTTGGTCGAAAGCTTCTTAATCTAAAGCAAGCACGTGTATTTCTTTTATTTAAAATAAAGAACTACTTCAACCCCTTCGAAACCTATGGTTTTGACCCTATAGCTTTCACCCACGTCCAATTCATTACATACCAGTTGTCTGATACCATATGCATTGGCTTCGACTGTGTCGAAGGCGGTAGTATGAAGGTGAAACCTAATGTTGAAAGAGACGAGATAGTGAAAAACTTGTAACAAATAGTTCTTTTCACCACCTCGCTTCATGTGTCTAATTGTGATTGGTTGCCTCTTCCTTTACTAATAAAAAGTACCGCACTTTGTCAAAAGGTTGCCGACTTTTCCAGATTTCATAATTTAAATCTTTTTTCAAAAAGCCACTTCTCCCCTTTTAATTATATAAATACTTAAATCCCATACCTTAAATAATTTTATATAACCCATAAAACACTTAGGAAAAATCTAGAAAAATTTCAAAAAATCACATATATTTGTTTTTCTAACACATAATAATTCTAGACCTAAATAATTAATTATTAACCCGTAATTAATTTATAGCCCAAAGTACCTTTTTTTAATCGAAAATTCATACTAATTGCACAAAAATTCAGAAAATATGAAAATTGATACCCGTTCCAGAATAATATTTATGACCTTCACAAAAATTCACAAGGCATTTGAACGTCACTTCATAGGTTTTTCACCTTAAAACGTATCACAAAATCTATATAAATATACATAAATCATCAACATGTATTCATTACATCATTCAAAAACATGGAAAATCATTGAAAAATATTCCAAATTCATATTATAACCGAAAATACAATCAAAAATGAGATGTAAACATTATTCACCTTAGTTTTGTGATTATAGAGATTGAGATATGAATAGAATTGATTTGCTTAAGCTTTTTCCTAGCTTTTCTTCGTCTTTTCCCTGTTAATGGTGGCTGGCCTCTAGTTATAAAATTTTCAAATGAAAAATGAATGTGTATAAGAATATATGGCCCAAGGGAAAGGAAATAGGAATGACATCTTTCCTATTTTAACCCTCCTCTATTTCAATTTACTCCCTTCTTTAGTTCATTATCAAATGGCATGGCTACCCTTAATTAAAAATCAAATCTCAATCCCTTAATCAACACATTATTATATTTAATTCAACTTTTAAATATCCTAAATAATGTTACCAAAACTCTAGGGTATTATAGACTCCCCTCCTTAAATAATTTCGTCCTCAAAATTATGATAAGGTACATAATAAATCAAACAAGAAGGTAAAACATACCATCGAACAAGTCAGGATAAGTACCTCTAATCCTGCTCTCAATCTACCAAGTACAGTCTCTGTCGTCGTCGCTCCACTGGACTTTGACTAATCTGACTGTCTTGGTTCTGAATCTCTTCTCATCTCTTGCAACTATGCGAACTGGATTTCTCACTATGGTTAAATCCGGCTCTACCACTAAATCATCTAGCACAGTCGATGCAATAGTAGTCTTTGGGTCTCTAGCACACTTTCTGATATGAGAAACATGAAAAACATCATGGACTCCTATTAAACTACTCGATAACTCCACTCTATATGCAAGTTTCCTGATCCTCTCAACAATAGGAAAAGTTCCAACGAATTTCGGTGCTAACTCCCCCGATTTCCCAAATCTAATCACACCCTTCATCGGTGATACTTTGCTGAAAACAAGATCTCCAACTGAGAACTATAGATCTTTCCATCTCTTATCTGCATAACTTTTCTATCAAGATTGTGCCTCCTTCATTCTAGCCTGGATGACCTCAATCTTTTCTATAGCTTCTCTGACTAATTCTAGACCAAGAACCAACATATCCCCTCTCTCTAGCCAACAAATGGGAGATTTGCATGGCCTTCCATATAAAGATTCAAACGGTGCCATCCCAATGCTGGTGAGATAAATACTGTTATACGAAAACTCGACTAAATGCAAATGGTCTTTCCATGATCCCTCGAAATCCAGAATACAAGCTCTTCACAAATCTTCCAAGATGTTGTTAAATCTTTCCATTTACCTATAGGTCTGCGGATGGTAAGCAGTATTCATCTTGAGCTTGGTTCCTAAAAATTCCTACGGACTCTTCCAGAACTAGCTAGTGAACATAGGATCTCTATCACTAACTATGCCACTAGGAACTTTATGCAGTTTAACCACATTCTTCAGGAATAACCTTACCAAAATAGGTGTCGTTCTGGTTGACCTAGCTGGAATGAAATGGGAACTCTTGGTCAAACTATCCACTATGACCCATATATTATTATTTCCCTTGTTTGACCTTGGCAACTCGTCAATAAAATCCATAGAGATAGAATCCCACTTCGAACTGTAATATCCAACGGCTGAAGCAACCCACTTGATTTCTGGTGTTCGGCCTTTGCCTACTGGCAAATCATACACTGCTTCACATATGACCCAATATCTCACTTCATACCCTTCTAGAAGAAACTTCTGTTTATGTCTTGATACATTTTAGTACCTCCAATAGAGAACTTCGAATGATGGCATTCCTCCAAGACTTCTTTCCTCATGTTTCTTACACTCAAAACACATAATCTTCTTTTCTTTCTCAACATCCCATTCTGGTCAAGACTGAAATCTTTTAGTCTTCGCTCTTATTCCCTTCTCTTAACTTCCTATTACGTTCAGTTAATACCGGAACTTCTTCCTATTTTGTAGCAATTCTTTGATCTTCACTGGTCGAAATTCCAAACAAGATAATACAACTGTATCCCCTCTAGACCCAACCTCGGATCTCCACTGCACTTTGCAATTTGCTAAAGCTTCTAATTGTTTCCACTTAGAAATCATCGCTAATACTACATTCTAATGTTTCCTGCTAAGTGCATCTACAAACTTGTTTCCTTTCCTTGGTGTGTACTCAATCCCAAAACCATAAGCAGCAATGAACTCTAACTACCTCTGTTGTCTCATGTTCAACTCCTTTTGCAAGAGTAAATACTTCAATGACTTATGATCTGTAAATAACTCAAACCTCTCTCCTAAAAGGTAATGACTCCAAACCTTCAAAGCAAAAAATCACTACAGCCAATTTTAACTCATGCGTCGGATATCTGACCTAATGCGGTCTAAGCTGTCTAGAAGCATAGGCATTCACTTTACCCTTCTACATCAGTACAACTCCTAGTCCTATTCCATAAGCATCAATGTAAACCACCAAATCCTGATTCCCTTTTGGGACAACCAATACAGGTGCATGGGTCAATAAGTGCTTCAAACTCTGGAATGTTTCCTCACTCTTATCGGTCCACACGAACATTATATCCTTTCTTGTCAGCTCGATCATCGACGCTGCTATCCACGAGAAATCCTTAATGAACCTCCGATAATAACTAGCCAACCCAAGGAAACTCTTTATCTCGATTACTGTCTCGGGTCTCTTCTAACTGTTTACTGCTCAATTTTAGTCGAATCTACTGACAACCCTTCCACTGAGACTACATGACTAAGAAACTTCACTTCTTTCTTCTAGAAATGACAGTTCGAAAACTTCGCCTACATCTGATGCTGCTTTAGCATCTCAAGCATCACTCTAAGACGAACTTTATGATCTCTTTCATCCTTAGAGTAAATCAAAATATCATCTATCTAAACAAATGCGAACCTATCCAAGGGCTCTCAGAAAACCCGGTTCATCAAATCCACAAAGAAAGATGGCGCATTAGTCAATCCGAAATGTCATAACTAACCATTCATACGACCCATATCTGGTCCTAAACACCGTCAAAAGTATACTATCCTTTGCTACCCGGAGTTGATAGAAACCTGTCGCTAAGTCCAGCTACGGAAATACCTTGGCTCCACTCAACTGGTCAAATAAATCGTCAACCATAGGCAATGGATATCGATTCTTTATCGTCCTCTCATTCAACTTATGATTATCTATACATAGCTTTAATGATCCATGCGGCTTCTTAGCAAACACCACGACTGCTCCCCAAGGTAAACTACTCGACCTAATAAAATTCTTCCTTTCCAAATCCACCAACTGCACCTTTAACTCCCTCATCTCTGAAGGGGTCATCATGCTTGGTGGTCTACTCACTGGTTCTGCTCCCAAAACCAAATCTATCTGAAACTCAATGGCTTGTTCCACAGCAATCCAACTATAGGCTCAAAAACATCTATGAATTCTCTAACCATGAAAACTTGACTCAACTCATCATCCAATTCCATAGCACCCAACAAAGCATACATCTCACCGTAAGAACCTTCTACGGTATAAACTATCTGATTACTACAATCAGGGTGCCTAATAGATGTTTTTCTATCCTGGCAAAATATCCTAGCATCGTACTCACTTAACCAATCCATTCCAAGAATAATCCCGAACCCTATAAAATCAAACACATGCAAATTTCAAACAAAAGTACGACCTAACAGGTCAAACTTTAACTGATCGCATCTCATCCCTGGAGTTACATACCCTCCTATTGGATTCGCAACCCATAAGGAAGTAGCTAAATTTATGGGTTTTAGGTTAAGCTTATCTATCAAACATCTAGATATAAAAGAATATGATGCACCAGTATCAAATAAAATGCTAACAGTCATACCATGAATCTGAAGCATACCTCCCAAGACTGTCGTTCCTTTTTCGTGAGTTGTTGACTTAGAACAGCAAGCTCCAATGCACAAACCTTACCCTTTCCATCCTTAGTGGGATCCTTACACTAGCTCTTATAGTGGCCAATCTGGTCACAGTTGTAGCACCTGACACTCTTCCTCTCGGCCACTTTATAACGACCCACTTTTTCATACAGTTTAAGCTGACAATAAACCACATATGTCCAACCCAAATTGAATGGAAATGCAGATGGTTAGGAAAAGAAAATGTAAGAAGACAAGAAGAACTAAACGAGTACATAATCTCATAGAGGAATGAATAATTTATATTATATAACAAATTTTTACACAAAAAAAAAACTAACGTTAATATATATACAGACATCAGTCAAAGTACACTAACCTATTCAGCATGGATAGTTATAACAACCTAGCCTCACAATTTCTGAATAATATACAACAAGGCATGAAATGGAAATATAAATATCTACGTGAATACATCTCTGAGCCTCCAGTTCATCTTCTAAAGCTCTAGATATCCATCTAAACTTGGAAATATGCTTGATTTGACCCGAGCATTTAGAAAAACCACACCCAGATCGGTCTGGTAAAACCAGCATGAGAACTTAAATCACAAGGAATTTTATTTATTTTGAGTTTTAAAATACTTTAAAATCAAAGGGATCTTGTAAGACCATGCTGCACATAAATACGGATGGGCTTTTACCTTACGATAACCCAAACCTTTTTATATTAGGAAATCCAGCGATATTATAATAATGTCTAAGGGCACAAATAATAATAGTCAAACGGCTGTGATCCCGTGAATGTACATCACAACAATACTATGTATATAATCGAAAATCGATAAGGCTCATTCGTTAATTGTGTATAATTTTCCATGGAGGTACCTTCCATACTTCGAGAACGGTCCTCCTGCGAAGGATGAGAGTTATCCTTCCGAAGCATCATACCTGTCTAGTTAGGGTATTATAGGAAAAACATAATTGATCTTTCTAAGACCGAGTGCATCGCTGCCGGATCCCAAAACTGATAGACAGATATTACTAGAAAAGGGAGCTGACTACACTCTATGGGTTTTCCAACCCTACTGGCCATGCCTCCTATCTTCGATTTTAGTCATTTCCGCTAATGAGGCTACGTCCGGCATTCCAGCTCATGCACCACCACTTAATAAATCATGGAATCTCGTATGGATTCCAATACCCCAATAGGTCTCGGAATCACCCATTGATCCCAACATCTCCAAATCACGAATCTCCTTCGTAGATTTGTATATGGTTTACGGAGCGGTTATGGGTTCGAGTCATCTCTTATGAGTACACTCTTCCGTTTTCGGTACTCCATAAAAACAAACGCCAATTTCTGGATTGCTCAATACTGGCTCTTAAGGAAAAATGAGACAATAAATAAGAGTAGGGTTCACCCTCTAGCCGTTTAAGTGGACGGATCTCCTTATCGTTTATCCTTGAAGAACGAAACGATTTTATATGTACGATATAATACCACCAATGGAAACTGTACCGTATAGTTCCCTTGTTTTCCCTAGATATTTTCAGAGTTAAAATCCTTCAGTGTTAAGTAAGGAATATTTTCATACCACCAAAATTAGGAGGATTACATATTTGGGCCAAGATTTGATAGTCGGTTAATAATTATCAAATAAATATTCAACCAAAAATTACATTTTCCACTAAAATCACTAAGCCTCGTTTAATTTGATTTCGATAAATTGAATCTCTTTACCAATACATACGAATACTTATCTTACCGAAATAAGTATATTCACAAATCATTTCATTCAAAAATACTTGAAAACTCTTTTTATATAAAATATGGAAAGTACTCTATAATATCAACCATGGATCGCAACTCAATGGTCACGTCTCTATCGCAGAAAAATCCAAACTTAACTGCAGACAATCTCTGCCTCTTGAATTACGCCATGAAAATCAATCATTGATCGCAATCCACATAATGGTTACGTCGCTATCTTAGCGAATCCATAACAAACTGTATGTAGTCTCTGCCCCTCGAATTACACTATGAAAATCAACCACTTCTTTCCAAATATCATCAATATCTTCAAACTTATGTATAAAGTTTCTTTATAAAATTCCTAGTTTAATTAGAAAAATACTCTTTTATAAATCTCAACCTATCAGTAAAACTTTCCTTTTTAGAACCTTTTGTTTAAAGCCAATTCTTTTAGAACAAACATCACTTAATTATAGTGTGTAAACCTTTTTAATATTATAAAAATATAACTTTAAATAATTTTAAATCATGTAATAATTGAATAAATTCAAACAATATTATTAAATTATCTTTAAAATACTAATTAACTTTATAATAATAATAATAACTTGATAATCAATTTATTACATAATAACCTTAATTAATAATTAAAATATAATTTAAAACATTTAAATAGTTTAATAACTTTGAAATAATAATTAAATATTCTTTAATAACCATTAAGAATCATATTAATAAAATAATTAACTTAAAATCATTACTAAACAATTATTAGTTATCTTTTTAAAACAAATAATAATTATATTTAATAACCTTGTTAGTAAATAATAATTATTCTTAAAGTAACTTGATTTAAAAATCAACTTTGGAAAGAGTCTTAGCAACATCAATGGAACTTAATCAAGTCACCATTAATTTCATTAACTACCCAAGTTATAATCCAGGTATTCACATAACCTCATATATGTAAATTAAATCCATAATTAACAAGCAATTATTAATACAACACTTATCCGATACTAGTCAATTTGAATATAATTAAGTATCCACACTAAGCTAATAGTAGATGGGATTTATTTCTGCTAAATAAATATTGAAATTTGACTTATCTAATTAATAGTAGCAGAATGGTGATTTTTTCTGCTAAACAGGAATCCAATAAATTCAATTAGCGGAACAGAGTTTTATTCTGCTAACAAGTTTCCAATTTACTTTATTCAATCTAGTTTAACTTAACAGTATTTTATTTGGGCCAAAAAACATCAATTTTTTAGGTGTATAAGTTTAAACTACGTCACTAATTAAAATAACGTAATTCGAATCATGTCCGCTTTCATAGGCCATAAATTTTTACATATCCAGAGCTATTAACAAGTTAATCTTCAATTTTATACTCATCAATACAAGTACAACACAAAAATCCGCATGATCAAATTTGCTACGAGCAAGATATAACAGATTAAAACCTCAATAAATTTAATTATCTAATTTTTATTTTTAAACAATAATCTAAATCTCACCAGCTATCATCCCAAAGCCCAAACAAACCCAAACCAACCCGGCATAACAAATCAAAACCCGGCCTAATCTCTTTCCTCTCCTTCTTCCTCCAGTTCTCCTCTACTCTCATGCAAGAAGACGTGCAAGAAATGTGTGCGCATGCACACAACCTTCGGTCACCACAATTCATCGTCAACCATCCATGCAAGTCACCTATGATCATCTTATCTCGACTGTTACCGGGAAACCACAGCCAATCCCTCAGTTCAAAATTCGAACTTCTCACCCAAAACTGGAACCCAAACACCTCGCCATATCACCTAGCACCACCATCCACCACCAAAATTCATCCTTAGCTCTACCATAGTCTCCTCTTCCAATCCCCATATGCACACCATCCTCTCTCCCTCTATACATCACCATTCTTTCCCGAACCCATGGCAAACCCAATAAACTCTTAAACCCTAAATCCATCTCGCTTAGCCCACACATGCAACTAAAAATCACGCGACATTTTTCCTAGATCCCATCCCTAAACCTCCTTCACGCCAATCACCATGCAATGAAATAAGTTAGGTTGCCAGAGTTTGGCATTTCGGCCAAATCCGTTCATCTCCATAATTCTCCTTCCACACGCCACTAAAAATCCTCAAACCTCTCATAAAATCATATTTTTCAATAACGCTTACAACTGTATAACCCATTTGTTAAATTAAGATTGTTGGATTTAGACGATAACTGACCCACTCACTATATATAGAAGGTTTTCTCTCTCTATGCTTGATAGAATTCAATGAAATAAATTTAAAAATGTTTTATACTCGAAAAAAACAATCTTTTTTGGAATCAAGATTTAATAATTAATAGATGTTGAGATATTGTTTTCCAAAGTTAAAGCTTTAAATATTTTAACAAAAACAACAAAAACGGTGGAGCTTTTGGAACACGTACAGTGTCTTGAGTTGCAGGTGGAACTATCCATGTCTAACACACATATACATATGGATATACACACAATAAATACATATATACTTGTCATAGATCAAAGATTCATTCATATCACATTTGTATACATACATATGTAATAACCAGTTAAAGAAAACAAGGGTGTTCTACTCATAGATTAAAAATAGATGATCAATTGCTGTGCTTTTCTTCTCCCTCTAAGATTTTAATGACTCAAACCTTTTCTTATCTTAATGGCAGAGAGATTTTTTTAGTGAACAAGCACGACTATGTATACAAGAATGAATGGGACACTGAAATAAGAAAAAAAAACTGGAGTACACATATAGGGTGGCCTGATATTTTGTTTGGGCTTCATCGTTTTACTTTTTATTTTACTTTGTGGGCTGATTTAATTCTTCTGCATGCTTGATTTGATCTTTCCCAGCTTGATTTTAAGTCCATGATGAAGCTTATACACACACACACATACATACATAAGTTTGAAATGATGAGGCTTATATATGTATATATATTTATCATATTCAGCAGTTAAGGTTTGCAAATTTAGTATAGCTTTTAAAATTTATCGATTCAGATATTCTCAATTTTATAAAATTAAGCTATTTGACTTATAAAAATTAACATTTCAATATTTAAAATTATTTAATATACTAATAATAAATGGCTAAAAATTTGGGTCGTTACATTCCTCCCGCTTAAAAGAATTTTGTCCCTGAAATTAGAAAGTAAAGAGATAATTCAAGCTATAACAAAAAGTCGTATATTTATATCATAAATCACATACATTAGTCAAACACTAAACAACCATAGAAAACATGGCATACACTATACATACCAATAACTAGTTATCCTAACATCATCTCTGGATAGGCTGCCCTTCCAAACTAGTATCGCTTGCTGGATTTTCTAGTGCGGATCCTGATCAGGCACCTTGATTACGAACCTCTACTCTCCTTACATAGTTATAGCTATGGTATAAAACTTTAGTTCCATATCAAGAACCCTCACTGAGTGTCCACCTTCAATATCGATTAATAAATCCTTATTCGAAATGGTGTAGAGTACCTCAAATATTAGATCAAAATTATAAAAATTGACTTGATCTACATCCATTTCACGTGCTTATTTTAATTGGTTATACCTAATACCAATTCTATTACCTCTAAATTATTTATGAAAGCATTTTTATAACACAAAGCTTAACTTATAAAATTCCCTATCATCCTCTAAGGGTATACAAAACTATAATTCAAAATTTTATTTTGAATTCATTTAAGAATTTAAAACACCCGGTTTTTATTCAAAACACTTTTTGAAACGATACTATATATTTAATCCATATAAATATATATATATATATATATATATATATATATATTTCTAATTAGCTCGAGTAACCCAGAAATTGTATCAAGGAACTAGGTACTACCAAACAGTATCATATATTCCTTACAAGAAGGATAAAACTTAAGAGAAATGTCCACCATCGAAGGTATCTCTTACCCATTTTTAGTTATTTCTGAGCCATTTGTACTAATTAACTAAATATCACTTCTTTCTTTCAAACCCATTTTGAAAAAATAAAATAAATATATTTCCAACAAAATATTTTAACGAAATATCGAATTCCAATTTTCTTTAAATTCGTTAGGGTTCAAACTCGTCCCAATCGTATAATAACAAAGAGAATAGTTTACAAGTGCACAATACCGTTCGCTTAAGCAAACATCCGATCATCACTTAGAAGATTATTCTGATCATCACAAAAAAATCGAAACTTATTTCCAAACTAATCCAAAGAAATGCCCCCTTTTCCACAAAATTCCTTTTTCAAAGATATTTATACTTAAATATATTTCTAAACAACTATTTCCAAAACATTGATACACTAAAAACCCCTTTAAGAAAACTACTATTACCATTTCCAAAATCATCTATACTCTAAAAATATCTTAAATAAAATATTATTCCTTCCTCCATAATCATTTTAAATAATAATATACATTTTTACTTTATAGTAAATCATACCAACTTCGAAATCGTATCAAAAATTATTCTATCTAAATATTTATATAGCAAGGTCCTAATGGCAGTAATTGCCTATTAAGAATCTCAAAAATATTTCAACTAATATAATTTACACTTTAAACCTCGAAGGTCATTTTGCTAAAATTACCAGGATTAAATTATCAAATTTCATTTATTTATAAACACATTTTAATATATCAAATTTATAAATTATTTCTATTTAAAGGAAATCGTTCAAATATTTATTGCGAAAATATTCTAGCTTCCTTATGTGAATCAACTTTCAAGTATTTACTTCAAAAATATTTAAGTTTCCTTTTAATAATCTTGTTTTATTAAATCCCAATTAATTACAATGAACTTATACATTCAATTGTTTCCAAAATATTATTTCAAAATATTCCCAATTTTCTTTTAATAATACTAATTTCATCAAATTCATCTTTATATAAAATCATTTCAAAACATTCATTATAAAATATTCAAATTTTCTTTTAGATAACAACCATTAGAAATTAAGTTTTAACCCAACATTACCAATGAATGCCTTATATTCAAATTGTGAAATTTAATTCACAAGCTACTCGTTTCAATGTTCCCGTAATTCCTATCTATCCAATTCAGATTTCAAAAAGGAAGTTTCAAGACGGATTAATGAATAATGGTCAATGCCCAGAAATCATTGAGCGTGACTGAACAAATCCTAGATGATCATAATGGAATACTATCAGTTCTTAACAATCAAGCAAAACCAAAAATAACTATATTATTTTTCGTTGAAAAATAATTCTTTTGTAAAATATATTTCCAGGTAAAATTACTTCATTTACCCATTTTAAAACAATATTAAGTCAATTAGTCTTGTTCGAGTGTTTAGGGAATCCCTATCGATAACATTGGCCAAACGCATCTACCAAAATTCTTAAGCCACTCAATAGATCAAATAACACAATATAAAACATTTTTGTATCACTAACAATTACGTGCTCTTATACACACACACACTCTCTCTCAAACTCATTCTAGGATGTCACTTACCCTATCTCTAATGAGTTACTCATTCTAAGGCATCACTAACCCTATTTACAATGAGTTCTACACCACTAAAGCCAAGGTTCTTGCTTCAGCTCTATTACAACGTTATAACAACACATTTCTGTACAGTTTAAGCTGACAATAAACCACACGTGTCCAACCCAAATTGAACTGAAATGTGGATGGTTAGGGAAAAGAAAACGAAAGGAGACAAGCAGAACTAAACAAGTATAGAATCTCATAGCGAAACGAATAATTTATATTACATAAAAAAAATTTACACAAAAACAAAAATTATATTTATATACATACAGTCATCAATCAGAATAGACTAACCTATTCAGCATGGACAGTTATAACAACCTGGCCTTACAATTTCTAAATAATATAAAACAAGGCATGAAACGAAAATATAAACATCTACGTGAATACATCTCTGGGCCTCCAGTTTTCTGAAACTCCAAATATACATCTAAACCTGGAAATATGCTCGGTCTGACCCGAGCATTTAGGAAAATCACACCTGGATTAGTCTGCTAAAACCAGCATGAGAACTTAAATCAGGAGGATTTTTATTTATTTTAACTTTTAAAATCATTTAAAATCAAAGGATCTCATAAGACCACGCCGCACAAAAACACGGACGTGCTTTTACCTTACGATAACCAAATCCCTTTTGTATCAAGAAATCCAGTGATATTATAATAATGTCTAAGGACGAAAATAATAATAATCAAATAGTTGTGATGCTCGTAAATGTACATCACAACAATACTGGGTATATAATCGAAAATCGATAAGGCCCATTCACTAATTGTGTAGGATTTTCCATGGAGGTGCCCTTAGCACTTCGAGAAGGTCCTTCTGCACAAGGATCATAGTTATTCTTTCGAAGCATCATACCCATCTGGCCGGGGTATCATAGGAAAAGCATAACTGGCCTTGCTAAGATAGAGTGCATCGCTCCTGGCATGCCAAAACTGATAGATAGCAATTACTAGAAAAGGGAGCCGATTACACCCTATTGGTTTGCTAATCCTACTAGCCATGCCTCCTATCTTTGTTTTTTTCATTTTCGCTGATGAGGCTATGTCTGGCATTCTAGCTTATGCACCGCCACTAAATAGATCATGAAATCCCATATGGATTCCAATATCCCAACAGGTCTCAGAATCACCCATGGATCCGAACATCTCCAAATCGTGAATCTCCTCCATGGAATCGTATATGGTTTTCGGAGCGGTTATGGGTTTGAGTCATTCTTAAAAGTACACTCTTCCATTTCTGGGTACTCCACAATATCAAACGTCGATTTCACGAATGCTCAATACTGGTTCTTAAGGAAATAATTAGAGATACATAAGAGCAGGGATCACCCCCTAACTGTTTAATTGGACGGATCTCCTTATCATTTATCCTTGAAGAATGAAAAGAGTTTATACGTACAATACAGCACCACCGATGGTAGCTATACCATATAATTCCCATGTTTCCCCTAGATATTTCCAGAGTTAAAATCCTTCAGCGTTAAGTAAGGAATATTTTCGTACCACCAAAATTAAGAAGGATTACATATTTGGGCCAAGATTTGATAGTCAAAACTATCAAATAAACAAACATTCAACCAAAAATTACATTTTTCCACTGAAATCACTAAGCCTCGTGTAGTTTAATTTTGATAAATTGAATCTCTTTACCAAAACTGTCATATACTTATCTTATTGGAATAAGTATATTCACAAATCATTTCTTTCAAAAATACTTGAAAACTCTTTTTTTTAAATATGGAAGTACTCTTTGGTATCGACCATATATCGCAGCTCATTGGTTATGTCTCTATTCCAAAAAAAAATCAAACTTAACCGTAGATAATCTCTACCTCTCGAATTACGCCATGAAATCAATCATAGATCGCAGTCTGCATAATGGTTACGTTGCTATCCCAATGAATCCATAACAAACTATAGGCAGTCTCTGCCCCTCGAATTACTTCCATGAAAATCAACCACTTCTTTCCAAATATCTTTTTACTTCATAAATATCTTCAAATTTATTTATAAATTTCCTTTATAAAATTCCAGGTTTAATTACAAAAATACTCTTTTATAAATCTCAACCAATCCGTAAAACTTTCCTTTTTAGATCCTTTTGTTTAAAACCATTCATTTAGAATAAATATCACTTAATTATAGTGGGTAAACTTGTCTAATATCATAAAAATATAACTTTAAATATTTTTAAATCTTATAATAATTGATTAACTTCAAACAATATATTAATAATTATCTTTAAAATAATACTATTATAATACCAATTAATTTTAAAATAATAATAAGTTTAAAATCAATTTATCATATAATAACCTCGATTAATAATTAAAATATAATTTAAAACATTTTAAATAGTTCAATAACTTTGAGACAATAATTGAATATTCATAAATAACCTTTAAGAATCATATTAATAAAATAATTAACTTAAAATCATAACTAATCAATTATTAATTATCTTTTTAAAACAAACAATAATTATCTTTAATAAGCTTGTTAATAAACCACAATTATTCTTAAAGTAACTTGCTTCAAAAATCAACTTTGGAAAGAGGGTTAGCAACATCCATGGAACTTAATCGAGTCATCATTAATTCCATTAACTATCCAAGTTATAATCTAGGTATTCACATAACATCTTATATGTAAATTAATAATTAACAAGCAATTATTAATCCAACCCTTATCCAATACTAGTCAATTGGAATGTAATTAAGTATCCACACAAAGGTAATAGCAGAACGGGATTTATTTCTGCTAAATAAAAATCCAAATCTAACTTATCCAATTAATGATAGCAGAACGGTGATTTATTCTGATAAACAGAAATCCAATAAATTTAATTAGCAGAACTGTGTTTTATTTCGCTAAACAAATGTCCAATGTACTTTATTTAATCCAACTTAACTTAACCGTATTTTATTTGGTCAAATAAACATCAATATTTAAGGTGTATAAGTTTAAACTACATCATTAATTAAAATAATGTAATTCGACTCATGTTCATTTTCATAGGCTATAAAATTTTACATATCCAGAGCTGTCAACAAGTTACTCTACAATGGTGTACTCGTCAATCCAAGTACAATGCTAAAATCTACATGTCAATCAAATTTTCTATGAGATAAATATAGAAGATTAAAATCTTGATAAATTCAATTAGATAATTCTATTTTAAACAACAATCTAAATCTCACCAGCTTTCGACCCAAATAAACCCAAACCAACCCGGCCCAACAATTCAAAACCCGACCTAATCACTTTCCCTCCTTCTTCCTCCAGTTCTCCTCTCTTTTTCGAATGCACGAAGACGTGTGCAAAATATGTGCATATGCACACAACCTTCGGCCACCATAACTCTCCACCGACCATCCACGCAAGTCACCTACGACCATCTCATCTCGACTACTACCTGGAATCCATAGCCAATCCCTCATTTCGAAATTTGAACTGCTCACCCAAACCTGGAACCAAAACTGTGCCTACCCAAACACCTCGTCACATCATCTACGACCTCCATCCACCAACAGAGTTCACCTCTAGCTCCGCTATAGTCTCCTCTTCCAATCCACCCCAATGCGCCCCTTCCTCTCTCCCTCTTAACATCGATATTCTTCTCGAACCCTAGACAAACCCAAAACACACTTAAACACAAAATCCATCTTGCCTAGCCCACATATGCCACTAAAATCACCGCGACATTATTCCTAGATCCCCATAACCTAAACCTCCTCCACACCAATAGCCATGCCACGAAATCAGTTAGTTTGCCAAAATTTGGCATTTTGCCCAAATTCATTCATCTCCATAATTCTCTTTCCGTGCGCCACTAAAAATCCTCAAACTACTCTTAAAAATCATGTTTTCAACAACGATTACAACTTTATAACCCATTTCTTAAATTAAGATAGTTGCTATATAGGGTTTTATCTCTCTATGCTTTATGGAA
Organism: Allium cepa; assembly: GCA_030765085.1. NCBI lineage: Eukaryota > Viridiplantae > Streptophyta > Magnoliopsida > Asparagales > Amaryllidaceae > Allium > Allium cepa. Next base: position 695,705,620 of record CM060934.1, read on the forward strand.
TTCAATGAAATAAATTAAAAAAAAATTATACTCAAAATCAAACAATTTTTGTTTTGGAATCAAGGTTTAAAACTTAATAGATGTTGAGATATTGATTTCCATAGTTAAAGCTTCAACTATTTTAACAAAAATAATAAAAACGGTGGAGCTTTTAGAACAAATACAGTGTCTTGAGTTGCAGGTGGAACTATCCATGTCCAACACATATATACATATGGATATACAAACAATAGATACATATATACTTGTGATAGATCAAAGATTCATTCATATCACAGTTGTATGCATACATATGTAATAACTAGTTAAAGAAAACAAGGGTGTTCTACTTACAAATTAAAAATATATGATCAACTGTTGTGCTTATCTTCTCCCTCTAAACTTTTAATGACTCAATCCTTTTTCTATCTTAATGGCAGAGAGATGTTATTTAAGTGAACAAGCACAGACATATATGTGAGAAAGAATGGTACATTGAAACAAGAAAAAAAACTAGAGTACATATATAGGGTGGCCTGATATTTTGTTTAGGCTTCATCATTTTACTTTTTATTTTACTTTGTGGGCTGATTTGATTCATTTGCATGCTTGGTTTGATCTTTGCATGCTTGATTTTATGTTTTCCATGATGAAGCATAAATATATATATATCATAAGTTTGAAATGATGAAGCTTGTATATGTATATATATTTATCATATTCCGCATTTAACGTTTGAAAATATAGTATATCTTTCAAAATTCATCGATTCAAATATTCTCAATATTATAAAATTGAGTTATTCGACTTATAAAAATTGATATTTCAATATTTAAAATTAGCTAACTATACTAATAGCAGATGGCTAAAAATCTGGGTCGTTACACACTTCCCTAGCCTTCCCCGCATGACACTCATTAACATAGTTCCTTTTCTTATCACACTTGAAACAGACAATCTCAGACTTCCCCTTCTTAGCTACTTCACCCTTTTAAGCACCGTTCTTTGGAAACAACTTCCTTTTCTGACTCTGCCCACCTGAACTTCATTAGCCTTACTCTTCACTAAAGAATCAAGCAACTCCTCATATCTCAAGGACATCTCTACAATAAAGTCAGAAGGATCTCTAATATGAGTTAATGTAGCCCTGGCTAATTTAGGCTTCAACCCCCTAACAAAATTCTCGTTCCTCTTCATGGTTGCGTCCACTGAGCATACCCATATCGGGCCAACTCCTCAAACTTCCTTGCATGCTCCAGAACTAACATCTCCCCCCAATCTAATTCAGCAAACTTCTTGATCAGAGCAGACTTCTCATGGAACCTTCCTTTGAAAACTTGTCAGGTCATAGTTTCCTCATCAACCGCCATAGTCACAATATTCCACTAGACGGAGCTGCTCCCTGAAGCTGCCTAGACGCCAACTACCTTTTCAACTCATCATTGAGACCCAGATCTGCAAAAATCCTTTCGCAGTGCAACAACCAATTCTCCACCTCAATCGCATCTTCTAATTAAACTAACGGTTTTCCTCCAAGCTTGGTGTAATCCCCACTCAAGTTTGCGTAATGGTTGACTACCAGAACTTTCGGAATCCCTGCTCCTGCAGCATTCCCTCCTAACACTCCAGCTGCAACTCTCACCTTCACCTATTCCTGAAAAAATGATACATAGCTTCCATCCAACCTGCGGGACTTCGGCACCCACATTCTCTGCTTGCGCCTGATCTTGGACTCTTCTCACATTAGGCCTGGCATTCCCATCGGTGCTCTCTCCTCCTTGGTTGACTCTTCCTCTTCTTTCTTTTGTATTTGTATTCAAACCTTATGAGATACTAGAGACAAAGCATATACTTGTATATAGCAAATACAAGTACGTTATTATAGCGTTACCCCATACACCGGTCTTACTCTAATTCCTTAGGATTATGTTTTAAAAACCATTTTTATTTCAAAAAATTTCATAAACCATGCGTTGATACCAAGTTGTAACATCTCGTATCTGGAGGCCAAAATCTAAGCGCTACAGGTTGCAACCATCCATAGTATTAACTTTTGGTGACAAAATATGGTAATGATAATGGTTTCCATAATATCAGAAGTACATGAATATGAAAAAATCATAGATTTTAAAAAACAACACTTTGTTGATTACATTTCAAAACAATAATTCATATCCACGCTACATGACCCCTTAAGGTCTCCCAGGCAATGATTAAATATATCATTACAAAAATATGCCAAGAGCGAAACATGACGATACCCTCTTGGTTGATCAAAGCAATATAGTCATATCTGACATACATACACTGTGAAACCAAAACAAAATGAAATAGAAAATCCTAGTTAACTATCTGTCGGCCACCTGCTAGCCTTCAGATGCTTTATTTGCTTAAAGGAAAAATCCTGAAAACCTCAACCCTCAGCCCATTCAAATCAATTTTGAGTACCAAAGATTTTAAGGGGAAACAAAAACTTTGAGTCGGACATAAAGTTTGGTGCGAACAATTCTGTTACATCTTGGTTTACTGGTATTAAGTGAGACCACACCACTTAGCGGAACAGGTTTCCCCTCACTTATAACCTTTTCACAACATATATATATATATATATATATATATATATATATATATATATAATGAAATCCTTTCCTACAACGAAACTATGATGACCAGGATTCCGATGCTCGAAAATCGACATCAAATACATCACCCATATTCGAATGCCAGAGATTCAAACGTTGAGTCCGTATCGACTGGAGCTTATAACGCATTAGGTGAATAACAACACAGCGGAAACAGAAAAGAAATTTTATTGATACACAACAATTGATACAACAAGATACAATATGAAGTGATCAACATTATCAGAGATATATACAGCAGCGGAAAAATATCTTCATTGCCAAAGCTCCAAAATTCTAAAGGTTTCCAAACCAAGAAAGCTCAACAACCCAAAGCAAGAACCCCCCATCATGCTGAAGTGAAGCAAATGCGATCGCCAAATCCAAAGGCTTGATTACAAAACCAAAGATTCCAAAGATTACCAAAAGCTACACCTAGTAGCTGATTATCTGATAACCTGACTCTAGAGGGCCTGTGTGGAAAATTATAGGCACCTAGAGTTTAGAAAGTGAACAATAAACTCCAGGTCAGTCATGGGGCTAGTGTGAGCAAATAAAAACAGTTGTTTAAACAAAAGAAATAAACAAAAGAAATAAAAAGAAATTCGGTATGCTTTTTGGGAAATGAAACTACCATAAGGCCTCTCACCACACACATAATGCAATCGCACACTTAGGAAAGATTTCTCCTTATGACAGTCAAACATGCTTGATACGCGAAAATCCTTTTAATATTATTATTAGTGCATAGTGTGGAAAACATTTCTAAAGTATAATATTAATCTTAGCCAGCATAGGTACCATTATATTATGCCTGCTATAGCTACCATTTAAGAATGTCAGGTTGTACAATTGAAATCGTAAAGGGCACATATTTGGTGATTGGATTTCTAACAAATGGCCAAGTCTAAGGAACTTCATTTTTAAATGGGTACGCCTCTGGAGGAACGCCCCGAGAACCTAACCGGATCTCTACCAACACAAGACCGGGTTACCTCTGTAACTAGGTAACTAACTGCAACGAGTATGCCATCCCCCAGTCGTAACCGACCTTTATCCCGGGATTCACCAACAAATTCCAACAGCCACATAAGTTAAATATCTAGGATCCATACCATGATACTACTTTTTATCCAGAAGGAAATGCACATAACCTAAGGGGCACGATCCCCGTAACCTTGCTGCATCCTTCATGCTTCGACCATTTTCGAGGTGTGAGCTTGGATGAAGTCTCGTTCTAAAAAGCTACGCTTTTCACAAAAGCCATACTTTGATCAAACAATGATAAGCACTTAGCATGCCACATTACCAAATTGGAAATATATCACTAGTAAATATCAAATACATAACCTCTAAGTACGTCTTAGAGAAGGGTGTTAAGCTAAGAGAATAAATTCTCCGCCACCAAACAGAAATGTATTTGATAGAAACCAGCTTTACATCTCAAAGTGTAACGTCAGATATACATCCCTATAAGTCCACTCTGGGTCTGAATCGAACCGAAGGCACTTTGTTCAGTTAAGGATAGAAGCCCTTGCAAATCCGGATATTCACAATCCCGACCGGACTCCCCATCACATATGGAGATCTCTATACTGGAGCAACTCAGTGCAGAGAAATTCGACAAGTAATCCTTTCATTCTCGAAAATACCCGGTCTTCAACCACCGTCTTCAATTGCTACCCATTTCGTCGTATCATTTATTTAGAATGGGTTTTATGACATAAAGTCTTCTCCTGGCTTAATTGAATAATGAGCGCTTATTTTAAAAACATATGGATACATTTGGATCTTATTTAAGTCACAACTTTTTTCCCAAAATCTTTCCTTTTGAATGGTTTAACAAATTTCCATTTTTAATCTTTTAAACAAAAGATTCACCCTTTAAGATCCTCTTCAATCCGAAACAAGGTTCACAGAACCTTTAACAAAGATTCATTCATAGCTTGCAAAACTATTTCCATTTCAAATTTGATTTACCCACAAATCGAAATCCTTTCAACAAAAACTGGAAATTCTCTATTTATATGAAAGCTGTTATCATTTGAAAACAAAGATTTTCGTTTCGGGAAAATAGAATTAAATTTGATCAAGTTATAGCCTTTTAAAGTATTAATCGGAAAATCAGCGAGCTGCCGCATCCTCTACAAGTCCTATTTGAGTCAAATTTAAATTCCCTAAAATAATTCATTTAAAATACTTTCAAAAAAATGGTTTTAAAATCCATATATATAACTTGACTAACCCTTTTAAACACTATTATTATTTTAATTTCAAAACTTTAACAAACCATATTATATTAGTATAATTCCAAAATTCCCTTTTCAAAAGTTTATCCCAAATCACCTCCAAACCATTTTGGATTCAAAATTCAACTTTTAAGTAATATTAAATTCAAAATACCCATGACTTAACCAATTTCCCGTGAAATCCATATTTGTATATGTGTGTTGTGTGTAGGTGTTTTCACAGGCAACAATAAAATATCAACCATCATAAATCCAAGTGCAACAATATCAATAAGCGGCATAATTCTATAACGCTTACCTTTCATTCATAGATAAACATGTAAATTCATCACAGATAAATAAACCACAGTTCAATCCAAAGCAATTCATATCACAGAACATCACCTATCTGAGATATCAAACAATTCAAGGCATTCAATATAATCTAATCATCCATAAGCAAGATAAATTAATCACATGATTATAATTAATTTAATTAACTCAAAATAAATAAATTACTTATGAATTAATCACCTAATCCTGATTAATTAACATTAATTAATTAGACACCATTTGTTATGAAATTAATTAATCATCCTTAATTATCCAACTTAATCAATTATCCTTAATTAATAAATTAATTAATCACATAAATTAATTATCCTTAAGTTAATTACATTAATTAATTAACCCTCAATTAATTACATTAAGTAATTATCTTTCAATCATAAATTAATTAACCTTTAATCATTAATTAATTATCTTTTAATTAATTTATTATCCTTTGGTTATTGAATAATTAACCATCAATTATTAAGTAATTAATTTTTTATTACTAATTAATTAATTTTATTAACAAATTAACCCTTTAATTACTTCCATTAAGTAATTAACTATCTGTTAATTACTTACACTAATTAACTTTTAATTAATTACATTAAGTAATTATCCATCAATTAATCACCTTAACTAATTTATCGATTAATTAATCCTTTAATTATCCACCTTAATTAATTAAAGATAAACCTTTTTATTTAATTAATTACTTCATTTAAATCTCATTAAATAAAACTTTTGAAATAAATTATTATTAACATAAAATTTAATTTAAACCCTTTAAGTTAATTAATAATCAAAAACATTATTTAAGATAGACCATTTATCTTTAAAATCTCATTAAATAACTTATGGAATTAATTCATCGTTAACCATAAAATAACTTAGACCTTAAGGTTAATTAACAATTAAAAACATCCTTATCTTCTTATTTAACTTCTTAATTAAGCTATTTAGTTTTATTTAAAATAAACTTAAGAAACAACCTAATTAATTTTAAGTTAAAATAAATTATTCAACCCTTATCTATCCAAACCTTTAAATCAACATCAATCATTTATAAGAAATTTATTTTAAGAAGATAGTTCAAATTTAGGTGATTTAAAATTTAAAAACTTGATTTCTTTGAAAATGTAAAACTGTTTCAACTTAAACCCGAGACAATCTCGAGTCAAACCCAAGCCAGATACAGATTTATCCGAGCCTATCCCCGAATCATTTCCCCTCTTCTTCTCTTTAACTTTGTTTTATTTTAAAATTTAAAACCAGCTACAAAACCCATTCGAATCACCCGAAGTCTAACTCGAGCTACCATGTTGTTTTCCCGAGATCGTCTTCGAGACCATACTTTCTTCTTCTCCTTCAACTCTCTGACACAAAAATACACACGTTAACATGCACATGAGATCCGATCGAGTTCGATCATCGTCGCGACTTCGACAGATGACAGACGACCTCTCCGACTCACCCGATCACCCAGTATCGTCAAACTCGACTGGAATCAAAATCGAACTATCCACACCCACAGGAACCCAAAAACACGATAAACAAAATACCTTGCCGAGACGATCCCGATCATTTGAATTCTCGCCACCGCGACTAGAGCTTCCTCGATGACCCACGCGACAATTTCCCCTGGTGCGATCGCCTCCGATCAATCCATGTCGATGAACTTGTATCGACTACCTCATCAAATGAAACTGCTTTAAAAACCTTAATTCATCGTTGTGCCTCCATTCCAATCATCTAAAAAATCTCCAAGCATTTTTCTTTTGTTCCTCCAACATCCAGCTACCTCTAGCTATGATAGCGACCCACCTCTCTTCGCTGATCGTCGAACATCAACGAAATACTAAAATCTGATCAACTCGAGACATCTTCATTTTTACAAACTTAAAATTCATGAATTTATTATAAAAATTCACCAAATTTCCATTCGAATCTGATTTTATACTCAAAAATTGAAATTAAGATGATCAATTTTCGACTTATATCAGATCTTCGCTGTAAATTTCTCTTTTCAAATATTTCTGCTTGAAATTTTTTTTAAAAAAATGAATCTACATTGTTATAAACATTTTTCATTTAGAAATCATAGTCTAAATTCGTTTAGATAGGGAGATATGAATTTTATTTGGTGAAATTGGAGCCTGTAATATAAATAGAGAAGTACATATAGACATGCACAGCTAATCTACCTATGTATATATACATACAGGCATATTTTTCATTCATACGAACATTCTCCACAACAAAACTTCAAGTGTTCATCAAGATATATAACAGATTCAAGTTACTATGTTGGTATACATGTGAAGAACGAAGGAAATCATGAGCCTGGAATGATTTTGAAAATCTGGAAATGCTTTGTTGTTTGATTTGAACAGAGAAGAAATTGATAGTTGAACTTGAACTGGAAATCGCTTTTGATCTTGCTTGCTGTTTGAATCAATTTTGAAATGATCCTGGATTTGAAACTACTACTGGTTTTGAAACTGGAATTCATTTTGATCTTATTGAGTTGATTTTTCTTGTTGTTTGAGATGATCTACTTGCTTTCAGGTTTGAAAATTTCTTTTCTGATTTTGCTCAAGTTAATTTTCTTTCCTTTTAGTTTTGAATATAAGAAAATGAGAAGAGAAAGGGAATAGTACGTATATAATCTTATAACTCTTTTTATTAATATTAAAAATAAAATAAAAATAAGTGACTTGTATTTCAAACTAACACTTGTTAAATTCATATTCAAAAGAGTTACGCTTGCTATTCTCATGTATTTATTAGCTTACAAATGTTGAATTGTATTTTATAATTTTTACGCTTGTCTTTTATATGTTATTAAATGTTTTTATTAATTTTATAAGAGTTTATATTATATTTATTATTTAGTTATATATACATATATATGTATATTAATTCATTTTCTATTATTTATACTTATTTATCTTCTTCTTTTTAAACGATTTTAAAATCTAATCATACATTAATAAACAAACATGTGTATATATATATATATAAGTTTTAAAATATAGAATTTTACTTTAAATAGCTTTTTTTGAAACTTATTACATTAAATTAAAATATAACTTCCAAATCATATATACATTTATATTATATTATAATTAGAAAACAAATTTATATTAATTTTAAAATATAGAGTTTTTAAATCCAATTTATTTTTTGAAATATTTATATTTATATTTGAATTTCAAATTCAAATTCTATTTCCAATCTATTTGCATTCGTATAAACAACACTTATCTCATTTATTTTGTAAAAATTCAAATTTATTCACAATTTAATTCCAAAAATCTATATTAATTACTAAATTAAATTTGGCTCAAAAACAGGATCGTTACAGATTCGTCCTTAAGAAATTTCGTCCTCGAAATTTGCTGAACAGGGAGACAAAAAAAGAATATATGAACACATAGAAAGATAGTAAAATGGTTTATTAGATCAAATTTAATATCTATTCTACAGTTGGCTTACCAGATTAGAATATCATCAATAAATACTAGAACAAACTTATTCAACACTTTACGAAATACTCGGGCCATCAGATCTACGAAATATGTAGGGGCATTGGTTAGTTCGAAGGGCATAACTAATCATTCGTAGAATGAATTAATATCCCCAAAAATAGACAAATGGATTCTAAACTCAATTCTGAATCCCCAAAGTATATACTAGCTTGTCCTTCTTTGGATTTGGATTCGTACAAGAAATCACAACAAAATTTCCAAATTTGGTTTTGACTGAAATCGTTTTACTGATACAATCTAATTTAGCTTCGTATTTTGTTAACCAATTCATTTCAAGAAAACTTTCAAATTCATTGAAGTCAAAAATGGAAAGCTGATAGGAAACTGATGAAGAGAATACGAAATATGAACTTTTCTACAACGTAAACGAAGATTCACAGGGCCACCAGCACACCAAAGCTTCTTCTTGTAGTTGCCAGTAAGCCATCAAAGAATTGAAAGTGAATGATGATCAAAAGAGATTGAGGGAAAAAGTTGTTCCTTGTTGTTGCAGGGTATCGACCATTTGTAGTGGTACTCCCTTGTCCCCTACCTCTTCCTCTTCTTGCACACATTCTCACCATCTGTGAATAGTAAGACTATTGACTGAGGCATACGGACAAGATATCTTAGGGAAATTCATTCTAGATCATTTATAACCCTATCTCTAATGAGTCACCTAATGGGTTATATTCCAAAGCTAAAGCTCTTACTCAACCTTTAGCTCTAATACCAAGTGACGACCCGAATTCCGATGCTCGAAAATCGACATCAAATACATCGCTCGTATTCGAATGCCAGAGATTCAAACGTTGAGTCCGTATCCGCTAGATCTTATAACACATTAGGTGAATAAAAACACAGCGGAAACAAAAAAGAAATTTTATTGATACAAAAAAATTGATACAACAAGATACAATATGAAGTGATCAACATTATCAAAGATTTATACAACAGTGGAAAAATATCTTCATTGCCAAAGCTCCAAAACTCCAAAGGTTTCCAAACCAAGAAAGCTTAACAACCCGAGGCGAGAACCCCCCATTATGCTGAAGTGAATCAAATGCGATCGCCTAATCCAAAGGCTTGATTACCAAATCAAAGACTCCAAAGACTGCCAAAAACTACACCTACTAGCTGATTATCTGATAATCTGACCCTAGGCTGCCTGTGTGGAAAATTATGGGCACCTATAGTTTAGAAAGGGAACAATAAACTACAGGTCAATCATGGGACTGGTGTGAGCAAACAAAAACAGTTTTTTGAACAAAAAAATAAACAAAATAAATAAAAAGAAATTCGCTATGCTTTTTGGAAAATGAAACTACCATAAGGCCTCCCGCCACACACACAATGCAATCGCACACTTGGGGAAGATTTCTCCTTATGATAGTCAAACATGCTTGATACGCGAAAATCCTTCTAATATTATTATTAGTGCATAGTGTGGAAGACATTTCGAAAGTATAATATTAATCTTATACAGCATAAATACCATTATATTATGCCTGCTATAGCTACCTTTTAAGAATGGCAGGTTATACAACTGAAGTCGTAAAGGGCTCGTATTGGGTGATTGAATTTGCAACAAATGGCCAAGGCTAAGGAACTTCCTCTCCGAATGGGTACGCCTCTGGAGGGACGCCTCAAGAACGTAATTGGATCTCTACCAACACAAGGTCAGGTTACCTGTGTAACTAGGTAACTAACTGTCATGAGTATGCCATTCCTCGGTCGTAACCCACCTTTATATCGGGATTCACCAACAAATTACAACAACCACATAAGTTAAATATCTAGGCTCCATACCATAATACCACTTTTTATCCAGAAGGAAACGCACATACCCTAAGGGCCCGACCCCCGTAACCTTGCTGCATCCTTCCTGCTTCGACCATTTCCAGGGTGTGAGGTTCGATGAAGTCTCGTCCCACAAAGCTACGCTTTTCACAAAAGTCATGCTTCGATCAACCAATGATCAGCACTTAGCATGCCAGATTACTAAATTTGGAATATATCACTAGTAAATATCAACTCCATAACCTCTGAGCTCGTACATCTCAGAGAAGGGTTTTAAGCTAAGAAAGTAAATTCTCTACCACCAAACAGAAATGTATTTGATAGAAACTAGATTTACATATCAAATTGTAACGTCAAACATACATCCATACAAGTCCATTCTGGGTCTGAATGGAACCGAGTGCACTTCATCCAATTAAGGATAGAAGCCCTTGCTAATCGGGATATTCACAATCCCGGCCGGACTCCCCAACATATATGGAGATCTCTGTACTGGAGAAACTTAGTGCGGAGACATTCGACAGGTAATCCTTTCGTTCTCGAAAATACCCGGTCTTCAACCACCGTCTTTGATTGCTATCAATTTCGTCGTATCATTTATTCAAAATGGGTTTTATGACATAAAATCCTCTCCCGACTTAACCGAATAATGTGCCCTTATTTTAGAAACATATGGATATGTTAGAATCTTAGTTAAGTCAAAAATTTTAGCACAAAACCTTTCCTTTTGAATGGTTTAATAAATTTTCATTTTTAATCTTTTAAACGAAAGATTCACCCTTTAAGATCCTCTTCAATTTGAAACGAGGTTCACCAAATCTTTAACAAAGATTCATTCATAGCTTTCAAAACTATTTCCATTTCAAATTTGATTTACCCACAAATTGAAATCCTTTCAACAAAAAATGAAAATTCTTTCTTTATATGAAAGCTATTATAATTTGAAAATTAAGGTTTTTCGTTCAAGGAAAATCTAATTAAATTTGCTCAAGTTATAGCCTTTTAAAGTATGAACCGAAAAATTAGCGAGCTGTTGCACCCTCGGCAAGTTCTATTTGGGTTAAATTTAAATTCCCCAAAATAATTCATTTAAATACTTTTAGAAAAATGGTTTTAAAATCCATATATATATATATATATATATATATATATATAACTTGAATAACCCTTTTAAACCATATTATTATTTTAATTTCAAAACTTTAACAAACCATATTATGTTAGTATAATTCCAAAATTCCCTTTTCCAAAGTTTAACCCAAATCAGCTCCAAACCATTTTGGATTCAAAATTCAACTTTTAAATAATTTTAAATTCAAAATACCCGTGACTTAACTAATTTCTCGTGAAATCCATATTTGTGTGTGTTATGTGTAGGGGTTTTCATAGGCTACAATAAAATATCAAACATCATAAATCCAAGCACAACAATATCAATAAGCGGTATAATCCTATAACGCTTATCTTTCATTCATAGATAAACATGTAATTTCATCACAGATAAATGAACCACATTTCAAACCAAAGCAATTCATATCATAGAACATCACCTATCAGAGATATCAAAAAAATTAGGGCATTCAATATAATCCAATCATCCATAAGCAAGATAAATTAATCACATGATTATAATTAATTTAATGAACTCAAAATAAATTGATTACTTATGAATTAATCACCTAAACCTGATTAATTAACATTAATTAATTACAAACCATTTGTTATGAAATTAATTAGTCATTCTTAATTATCCAACTTAACCAATTATCCTTAATTAATAAATAAACTAATAACATAAATTAATTATCCTTAAGTTAATTACATTAATTAATTAACCCTCAATTATTACATTAAGTAATTATCTTTCAATCATAAATTAATTAACCTTTAATCATTAATTAATAAATTTTTAATTAATTTATTATTCTTTAATCATTAAATAACTAACCTTCAATTATTAAGTAATTAATTTTGTATCACAAATTAATAAATTTTATCAACAAATTAACCCATTAATTACTTCCATTATAATTAACTATCCTTTAATTACTTGCACTAATTAACCTTAATTAATTACATTAAGTAATTATCCAATAATTAATCACCTTAATTAATTTTCGATTAATTAATCCTTTAATTATCCACCTTAATTAATTAAAGATAAACCTTTTTATCTTAATTAATTACTTCATTTAAATCTCATTAAATAAAAAATTTGAAATAATTCATCATTAACATAAAATTTAACTTAAACCCTTTAAGTTAATTAATAATCAAAAATAGTATTTAAGATAAACCATTTATCTTTAAAATCTCATTAAATAACTTTTGGAATTAATTTATCATTAACCATAAATTAACTTAGACCTTGAGGTTAATTAACAATTAAAAACATCCTTATCTTCTTAATTAACTTAATTAAGCTATTTAGTTTTATTTAAAATAAACTTAAGAAACAACTAAATTAATTTTAAGTTAAAATAAATTATTCAACCCTTATCTATCCAAACCTTTAAATGAACATCAATAATTTAGAAGAAATTTATTTTAGGATGATAGTTCAAACTTGGTTGATTTAAAATTTAAAAACTTGATTTATTTGAAAATTTAAAACCGTTTCAACTTGAACTTAAGATAATCTCGAGTCAAACCCGAGATTATGGAAAAAAAAGGGTCTTAAAAACATTTTATTCGAAAGCAACTACTTCGAAATCCATTTCCTAATTAATGAAGTGATTGTGTCAAAACCATCCCTTCGAAAGCATTGGAGAGGTGGGCAGGTTTTAAAAAACAAAACAATTCTTTCGAAACCATCTGGGTCAAAAGGTAGAAACGGGGTGGCAAAAAGGTCTCCACTTAGTTGAAAGCAATTATTTAAAAAATAAAGGTGTAACCCAATCGGAACCATTTCTGTAACGACCTGCCTTTTTGTACGTTTCAAGCAGACACACGTGTCGACTCAAACCATACAAAGAGGCAGATTGTTATTGAAGTAAATAAGAAAAAGAGGAAGTAATAAAAATAACTACAAAATCTCACAATGGAATGACAAGATATAATAATCAAATAATAGTTCATAAAGCTGTTTTACAAATAAATTTGATTATACTTATACAATACAGAATCAAAGTTACAGACTACAAGAATAAATCAATAAATAAATGCAGCGGAACAACATGATGCATTGGAATAAATAATATAATAATAGTATTACAAATCTTCATCTTCGCCCTCCAGAGATAAGGTCTTCAAATCCTGAAGTGCTCAGCCTGAGCGAGCAAATTGAAAAGACAAAATACTCAAGTCAGAACTAAAAGACCTTATGTAAGTTAAATCAATGGTAAAATGAGTGTGACGGCGTCAGAGATGTTTATGGGTTTGACATCTCCTATCCAGTGTCTAATGCGAGTGCAGTAACTTAAGAGATGTTCGAGATTTACATCTCCTAAGGATCCGTTAAACTATATACTATTTAGTAAAATACGTCATTACAATAGTGTCTACAGTAAAGTAAAGTATGAAAATAGTGTTAAGGCGTTACCCATATCCCCTTTAACACATTTTTATGCATTCCCATAGTCTATACAGTACCGTAATTCCTCCGTAAACTGGAGGACTATCATAGGCACTGCATAGGTATGGTACAAAACAAACTCATAGAAGGCGCGCTAGAATATGTGAACATGGCACACGAGGAAATGCTAGGGTAGATATACCATTTGCGGATCCGGACTGGCGGTAACGCATAGCAGCTACTACCACCCACCTCGGAACACACACCCAAGTCAAAATCGAGGGCTGGCCACCAAAACAATCACAAAATCAGAATATAATACCGAAGAAATGTATCCGATAGGAGGAATGACATCACTTGGCCCGACATGGCTCCTGATTTTAGTCACATCTTAGCTGACTCATGGGAGTCAGGGTCATGTCATACCTCATACAGAAATCGTTCACCAAACAATCCTACTTCATTTCTGGAATCTCCACCATGTATATAGTTGTTAAAGTGGTTTTCGTAATTGGCAGAGAGTATGACAATATCTGATCCTGATCGCTTTAACAACCAATCGCTTATTACACACTGAATGGTTCTTTTACATTTCAAAAGTCAATTCATAATTGATATCAAAAATATCATATTCTCAAAACCATAATACTTTCGAAATCGTATTTACTTTCAAATCATATTCACTTTGAAATCATAGTTTGGAATTGTACTTCCTTCCAAAAATTCATAATTTTTTCCATAGTCATATTTCCAAAATAGGGTAAAACCTTACTTGAAAATCACATTGTCAATTTATTCTCCTTTAAAACAAATCATTGGATTTAAACACTTCCACTTTACTTAGTCTAGAAATTTAGAAATGGTTTAAATAATTATAAATGGTTAAAAAAGTTATAAATAGTTTAATTATAGGTTAAAAATGCTTTTAAACTGATTTAAGATAGTTAAATAGATTTAAAAATTAAGGATTTTAAAAACATTTAATTTAACCAATATGGTGTCCATATATAATTTTCTACCCTAGGATCAAGTGATACGGATATTTATCATTTCAATCCGCAATTGAAAATTTTATGGTTATATATCATTTCAAACCGCAATCTCGAATAAATATAAAAATTCATAAAATCGTTCGAGTCTATCATTTCAACACATAACGATTTTCAAATAATAGTAATTAAAGGAACTTACAGAGTGATAACAGTATATGTATATATATGTAAATTAACATAACATCCAATCATCCAATATCAACAATCAACATCCATCAAAATTATCAACTAAATCAACTAAATAAGTATCAACAATTAACTAATTTACAGTAATAGGTATTCAAGTGGCAATTTCATTTCAAAAATAAATTAAATAACAATTTAATTCGAAAGGATACAAATTAATAGGGATGGCAAATTTAAATATATCAAACAGTCATAAATAATTTCCTAATCACATCATAAATTAATTTAACAAACATAAGAAATTTTAGAAGTTGTGAGTGTGTTAAAACACTCACCTTTGAATTTAGCCCATAAAAATCCAAGAAAAACCGCAAAACTCAATAACCTCCAAATTCAACTAAATCAATTTCACGTTGTTCGGAATTTAAATATGAATCCAACAAAAGAAATCGCGCGTGAATCAAAGTTTATATGCAAAAGATATTCATGTTATAAGAAATATTATTAAAATAAAAAGTTAGTACGCGTTAAAAAAATAAATAAATAAACAAATTTTAATACTTACGTTTTTCTCAAGATGAGGCTTCAAGAAAAGATTGAAGAACAGCTAAGATAAGGACAGGAAGTGTACGAAAAATGAAGAAAAAAAATCATGTTTTATAAAAGAAAGCTTTTGGATTTGTAAGAATAAGATCTTTTGAATATGAGGTGTTAGGAGAAATAAAAATGTAAAAGAAGAAATAAGCTGTAGGTTATTTATAATTAGGAAATGAAGGTGGACGGACAAAAATAAATGCCACGTTTTATTTTGAAAGCTTCAGGCATTAATAATGCATAAGGAAATATACGTAGGAATGAAAAAGTAGCAAGCGAAAGTAAAATTTTGTATACGTGAAAATGAGGTCGCAAGAATTAAGTACAACCTAAAATCCAGGCTCAGGTATTAAACAGAAGGAGAAATAAACGGATCAAGTATTAATAATTAGGTAACTATTTTAAAACGTTCATGCAACACCTAATAATAAAAGAAATGAAGGGGCCATGTGCGTCACGCAACCTTTTGAAACTCATTTTTTTTTAAAACGTACCCAAATTAACTTCATTAACTCAAATAATATTCAAATTTTCACGCATTTAGGTTTTTATCTATGCATAATAAAAATTTTGTACTTACCTTAAGAATGAAAACATTCAATTTGGTTTTCTCAAAAATGATCTTTTATTTCCATTAAAACACCCTTTTTGTTTAACACAAAACGCGTGTTTCTTTTATTAAATCTATTAATTGCGATCAACGTTTTCTTTCCTTTTAATTGAAACATTTGAACTGCATTAATTGCAATTACTTACAGGTTAAATTTTAAAACAGAAAATTAAAATGGATGAAAAAATAAAACAATTATTTATTTAAACACGTTGATAAATTTGTTTTTTATGCACAAGTGTAATAAATAACTTACTGAAATAGATTATTTTCCTATTCTTGTAATCAATCTGTAAGCTAAAACACAGTTCAAATAAGCATATATTTCTTTCTTTAAAATCAATCATTCTATTCTTTATTTTAATGAAATTAAACCTACATTCACAAATCAACCCATTCATTTCATTTGATGTAAATGTTCATTTTATTAAATCAAACTTTCTTTATATTTTCACAAAACATAAGCCGCTTTTAATTGCACTTATTAATTTACAATCGGTATTCTCTCTCCTATTAATTGAAAATTTTCAATAACATTAATTTCAGTTGATTAAGTTTCAAAGTGGACTAAATGAATGTAATGAGAAACAGAACAATTATTTCATATCTAATAGTAATTTAAACATATTTATACACTATTGGATACAAACAGTAATTATACATTTCTTACTAAATAATAGTTTCTCGTCTCTACAATCAATTTTTCAGCTACCAAACATTTCAAATAAATAAATATATGTTTACTCCTTTACTAAAATTATTCATTTTTATTCTTTTATATTGATTTACACTGCTATTATTAAATCAACAATACCTTATGAAATAATTAACATAGGTTTCTATCTTGTTATCCTCATTTTCTACCTTTAACCCCTTTTCTTACATTAACCACAATGTTTAATTACATTTAATTCCAATTAATTATAATTTTAATTTCAATAAATTTATTAAATTTGATTTCAATCTTTTTATTTCATAAATCATTACCTTGTAAATAAAATTTGCATTTCTATACCTTTAATAATATTCACACTACAGTTATTGTCTTATTCTATATTAATGTAGAATTTATTTACGTTCAATTGTAATATATCCATTTATTATAATATAAACTCAAATAAATTGATCAAACATGATTTTCGTTCTTTTTATTCAAATCAATAGTCATATTATGATTAAAATTTTCATTACTTACATCCTACTAAATTAATTTTCTACAATGATCAATTTTATTTACATTAACCGCTCTACTTAAGGGAATTAATTGCAATTGATTTCAAATTAAATTTTATGAACTAAATAAATAGGTAACTTATAACAATTCTTACCCTTAACTTTTAATTTAATTTAAAAGTTCGTTAATTACAACAAATGTTACAATCAGCTATATAACTCTAATTTTCATCTTTTATTTGTGTTAACTATTATATTTCCATTATGTTGAAATTTTGTCGCTTGTATAATTAATTATGATTAAAAATCTCATTTAATTTATTTAACTTGGTTTCATTCTTTTTATTACATCACTTGTCGAATTATTAATAGAATTAGCACTTCTATTCATTTTGTTACATTCACAGTCTTAGTTATTGCCTTAATCTTATTAATGTAACATTAAAGTTCATTTAATTCTAATTGATTTCCCATTTTAATTAATCGACCAAATAAACAGGCAACTTATAACGATCGTTACCAACTTTTAGTTACACTTATGAATTCACTATTCACAAACAAATGTTATCATTCTTATATAATACTGATTTTATTCAATTACCATTAACTGTCTATTGTACAATAATTAAATATTTACATTTGTTTTTTATATTCAATTTTGTAACCGAGTATGACATTTACATTATTTCATTTATTAGAATTTCGTTCAAACTCTTAATAATTAGCTTTAATTGAAATTTTTACCATTCATTTAAATTATTATTTCATTATACCAATTTCTATTTCTTTCAATATTTAATCATAGAATCTTATTAAATTGACCATTCTTAAATATTAAAAATTTACGGATCGTTACAATTTCCTTTAAATCATTTGACTTGGTCGAAAGCTTCTTAGTCGAAAGAAATGTATTTCTTTTATTTGAAAAACAAAGGATTGCTACAACCCTTTCGAAACCCATGGTTTCGATCCTATATCTTTCGCTTACATCCAATTCATTACGTTCCGGTTGTCTAATACCATATCCATTGGTTTCGACTGTGTCTGAGGCGATAGTATGGAGGCGGAACCTGGTGTCGAAAGAGACGAAACAGTGAAAAATTTATAGCAAATAGTTCTTTTCAATTCAAACCTTTCTTTAGTTCATTGTCAAATGGCACGTCTACCCTTAATTAAAATTCTAATCTCAATCCCCTAATCCGCACATTATTTTATTTAATTCAACTAACTAAAAATCTTAAATAATGTTACCAAAAACCTGGGGTGTTACATATAGTTATAGAAATATTTTTGTAACTTTTAATATCCTTTCTTACAAATACATGCTTTCTCTGCATTTTGAGTGAACATCAAACTATTTGATTCTTTTGTCCATATACTTGCTCAATTTCGATACCTGTCAAACGATACTATCGTATCAGTTCTTAGATCTATCTGAAACCCATAACTCGGTAATCAGTCTTCGACTTCAATACATTCTGGCTATTATGTACAAACAATCTATTCTAAATCATTACTTAGAATTTTTATTTCAATATAAATGTACCAAAACTCAATATCATATCGGGTGATAAATTTTCAAGTGAAATCCAAACCAACTTAGCACATTGAATTACGAATATGTTATGTAATTTCAAAATTTGAAATTTATGATGTCATTCTTATCATGTTTCTTACTATATTCCAATTGCACTGGTCTTCTTCTTGAATACTCATTTGCGATCGATGGATTATATCCTTTCGAGTACAACTATCAAAATCATATTTTGAAATTGTAATTAGAATCTGTTTGAATTTATGCATCATGCTATATGGCAATACTTTTCATGGCTTATTGACAACAGAGGAAATTCTTTTTCTCGACATTGAGAAGAAACTCATAATTTCTCTTTAACATATATGAGTTCTTATTAGACATTCTAATGAGTTATATCAGTTTTTGCTTAGTTCATTTTTCTTCATCTTACGCAATGAGTTTAACTTTGGATCATATCCATATCCATTTTTGTAACAGCCCGCAAATCCGTACCCCTTGAGTCAATACTAATCTACAACAATCAACTCAAGTTGCACAGAAATACGAACCATTTGGGTTTAAGAAGAAAAGGTAGAAGAAGAGAAAACAAAATCAACATCAGAATCTAACCATCGCAGCGGAATAAAATATAATAATAAATATAGATCTTTACACAAAATGAAAACTGTATCACTTTTATACATCATATCATCAGAGTGTCTCGTACATCAACAATCACAAATCAGACATACCATACAATCACAGCAGCGGATAAATATATAGGTACGTATAATACGTCTCGGACTCCAGCTCCTCTCCTGCCCCGCAATAACCTATCCTGAAACAATAATACTCGGTCTGACCCGAGCATTATAATAAAATAACACCCGAGTCAGTCTGGAATACCAGCTGATAATAATTATGCATCCAAATTGATTATTAAAGTTTCAAAAAAAATCCTTTGAAAACAAAAGCATCTCGTAAGACCACGCCACAAATAAACATGTCGGGTTTTTACCTTACGATAGCTAAAACTCTTTTTATAGAAATCCTCTGATATTATAATAGGGTCTATTTACAAATACTTATAAAATAGCCGAAATTGTTACATCTATTAAATTCTAGCTACTAGCCACCGAAGTGGGTAATACAAACAAAACTCGTACAAGGCTCGTAGGGAGAATGGATTTCCAACAATGACTAGGCACTGGGGTACCACCTATCACAGTACGGGGCCTAGATCACCGTACCGAGGACTACTCCCTTCATCCCCTGCAACACAAGGCCGGAACCATTCCTTACTGAACAGTCCCGAACAAGATAAACCCCGTGGTTGGCGCGACCAACCACCCACTAAGCCGAAATATATAAGGGACATCTAGACAGGGGAATTATCTTGTCCTGCTTGGGCATGACCCACCTAACCTTGCTGCATATCCCCTGATTTTCAGTCATTCCCGGTTGATGAGGATTGAGGCTAAGCGTTACCTTTAGAACGTTTTTACTTAGAATGCCCATGGCCCACCTGACGATGTTTCGCAAGCATTCATCCATACAAGTCCGTCCCGGGTTCGAACGGAACCGAAGGCACTACTCCTACTACATCCATTTTGGAAATATCCTCAGGATTAGTAGCGACTAGCCCTTGTACTTCACTGCTCCATCTTCGACTCCGAACACGTTTTTCGCACGAAACGTACAAACCGGATCGAAGTGGTTTTCGAGAAATAAATCTCGATCCCGGTCTCTTCGAAACGATCACGCATTGTCCAATATTGATAGTCGGTGATTTAACTATCAATTTATATTCATAAACATCCATAAGCATCCATCACGCAATAAATAATTCCCATATTATTTATTTGCCTCAAAATCTTTAAAGGATATATTTTCAAAGTTTCAAAGCTCATTTGAAATCAATTCCCGAAATTATTTCCTTTACAAGGTAAATCTTTTACCATATATTCCCATTGGAAATAACCAGGTTCAAAACAACTTAGTTTGAAAACAGTTAAAAACATTTTATATTGGAATATACTCTAAAATACGTAAATTTACTTCTAGTTACTTACTCATATTCCAAAATATGTACAGTAAAACCATTTATTAAGATAAAAACTTTGATTTAAATAAGGTTTTTAATAAACTAAATTTAAAAGTAGTGTTTTTAATAAGATAAATACTAATTTCAAATGACTTAAATCCAAAACTAGTCTTTCAAACAAATCCATTTGTAAAAATAATTATTAAGGTATTTATAAAATTTCCTATTGCTAATTCATAAATTATCACTATAAACTAATAACTTCCAAAACACTCTCATTTAAACAAGTTTTAAATTTTTAAAACTTTCTTTTTATAAAATCGGTTTAAACTCGAACTTGTTTTTCCCAGGAAATCTCATTTCCACATAAACATCACAGAAATCCTTCTCACGATTTCTGTCAAACTATTTTAATTTAGTTTTATATATTTTATAACATAAATTTTATTTTCCCATTTATCAACTAACAACCTTTCTCTTTATTAATCATTCCAGATTTACAATTCTTCAATTCCATTCTAAATAGATTTCAAATTTTAATTCTTTTAAATTCATTATTTAACAATATCACTTATTTCTCAAAAATTCAATTTATCCATTTAAATTAGATTTTGGATTTATAATTTATTCAGCAACATTCCAATACAATTTATTTTAGTTTTCCATCCAAACAGATTCCAATGTTTGTATTCCCTTAAATTCCTTATTTATTAATTTCTTAATTTCTTTTGAAACCCAATTTAATTTCTTTATAATTAAAACTCTAAATTTCTCTATAATTAACATCCTGGGTTTGTAGTTTATCCCACAACATCCCAATACAATTTAATTCCAAATTTATCAATCACAATATAAACAGGCATCATTATCAATTATAAAAATAATTACTACATGTGAGGAATCCAATTGGATCCCTCCAACCTGTTTTCCCTGCATCCGCAAATATTAGCACATCACATATATATAAATATCCATCTAGACTGATAACAACAATTATATGCAACCAATCACACAGATATTTAAATATTAATTATTTAAAACAGCCAACATCCAGATGTGAGTGAGTTAAACTCACCTTGAGTTTCGACGAGCGTTCGAAATTTAAATTAAACCGGACGGTGTCCGATTTAACCCAAATTTCTACTTGCCCGAAATGAACCCGGATCTGCACCATCTCGAAGCACTCGTCTTTGCGATTCCGGCTTTTCCTGTTTCGTCTGAATCTGACCACGTATGAATTAGTTATTCAAATTTAAATATTTGAATTTAAATTTAAAACAATTTCTTTATTTTATTTTTATATTTACCCAAAACAATACGGCCGATAGCTTCTTCCCTAATCCCTTCACGCACGCGACTCGCTCCAGGATGCAAACGCACACTTGAACCCAACGTCGATCTCCCTTATCCCCTGTCGCGACACCCCATGGCCATCTCCACCTCGATCTGGACCCTCCACAGCGTAGCTCACAACCTTCTCTATGCTCGACCCAAGGCACATGGAGCTCGGTCAACACCACAGCGAGAAAAACGAGGACGAACGGCTGCGCTTCCTCGCACGATTTCGACCACCACGATGTACTTCGAGCTATTCCACCGTACGGATGTGAAGCTGGTTTCACTCTCTACGATCCTCATGTTGGAAGATTTACGAATTAAAGCTTGAATGAAGAGAGATCGAGAGATTAATGCCGTGCGACTTCGGCCATTGAAAGCATAGAAGTGGCGGCTGAGAAATATACTAGGGTTTCGGCCCCAAATTCTTGTGTATATATCAATGTTTAATAATATTATTTTAATATAAAACCCATTATAAAGTGACTTTTTCTAACGATCTCCAAACAACCTACGCCGACAGGCGATTCTAAGGTTTTTCAGCGTTCCGAACACAATGGAATAGGTTTCGTAAGCTAATTTGATCGTATGTGCGAGTTACGAGATTAAACGATCAATTTCAAATTAAACCGATTAAAATGATTTCGATGCGTTTCGAGCTGCCAGGGTCAAACGACAACTCCGTTTGCTACGAAAATTGAAATCCGATAGTAACTAACTATTACGGATCCAATGGAACTGGTTTCGTCGAATTCCGAGACTATGCCCCAGAAGGCTATTTAAACTCGTCTATTAAATCGAGCAAATTTCCAAAATTGACGAAATCACTTGAAACTCCACTTTTAAAATTTTATTAACTTAATAATAAATCATATGAAATTTATAAGCACATTTACAATCATTTTGACTCATTTCGAATCAAAATTTGATTATTTGCATTTTTATAATATTAAATTCTATTATTAAATTAACATAAAATCCCAAATTCAATCTTTTAACTTTTAATTTCTTCCAATGGTCCAATATTAAAAATCAAACCCAATTAGACGTAGATTAAATTTTAGAATCTAATTTTATCTCCATTTACACTCGAGATTACCAATTGTCCCAATTCTAATTTCGAATTAGTATTATTCAGTTACCAATTAAATTTCCGATTCAATATTTAATTATTGTTCTCAATTATTTGAAATTGAATAGAATTACTATAACTAAAAATTAGAGCTTATTTTATTTCAAGATTCAATTTATAATCCATATCCAACATTTAAAATGAATTAAATGTTCAAATTCAATGGCTTAAAAATACGGGATGTTACATTCCTCCCCCCTTATAAAAATTTCGTCCCCGAAATTTGCTAAGGTAGAAGAATGTTCCTACACTCTTAACTTAATCCAAACTTCTTTAGTTACAACTTATATACACTTTCCAAAACCTTTAGCTCAATTTCAAACCCATTTGCTTTATTAACTCTAAAGCTTAAATTTTAACTTATAACTTTCCAAGTTACTTAACTTTTTCCCAAAACCCAAAATTTTCAAACTCCCAAAATTTCCGGAAAATTTTTGCAGAGTCTCCCCTGTACGGAGGAGCTTTCGCGATATCGCGATACAAATAAATATATATACATCGACCCACACGGTCGGAAACCAAAATATATCACAAAATATATATCATTTCCCAATTTTATTTGCGTAGGCGTACCTTTTTAGCAAATTTTAAAAGCAAGCGGCTAATATACCGCAATATACGCGCTCCAACTCTCTCGAATGCCTACCACACCTGTACTTACTCAACAAACTCATTAGTTATCAAAATATGAGCATTTTAACATCATTTCCAATATAAATGTAAGCCAAACATAACTATTTACATTCCAAACAACACTTTGCATAATTTCCTAAGTAAATCCATATTTTATAACATGCACAAGGTTCATTTTCCAACGCTAACACTATTTCATTTCACACCAAAGATTTTCAAACAAGTTTCGCAATTCCAAATCAATACTTTACCCAATTTTCCGAATTGATTCCCAAACAAGTTTTATTACATTTTGATACATTTGCATTTTTATTATAACTCACTTACATTTATGCTCAAATTCATTTGTTAAGTTTTTAGCCCATTCTACTTCGTCCCAACTAACTTCATTTTCAATTTTGAAGCATTTACATTTCTTTAATAATTCATTTTTCTTCATATGCAAAATCACTTAATGTGATTGCACTTATATACCAACTCTTTAAATTAGATTCCAATCCATCCAATTTATTCAAAAATCAATTTCAATTGCTCATTAAACAACTCAATTCTGAATACAAACAATTTTTATGCCATTCAAGCAAAATAATCACCACATAAACTTAGAACCATTTAAAATTAATTTCAACTTATATTTACATAAATTTTACTCCTTTCAGAAGTATTCATTTCGATTTTAAAATCCCATTCTTATTCACACCTTTCAAATTTATTACGTATCTTAAGTTTGTTTTTATCATTTATTATTCTTCTTATTATTATTTTTATTTTTATTATTATTTTAAAACCAAGTCTTGAATTTCATATTTCAAATCCATTATTCAACTTAAGTTTCCTTTTATCATTCCATCCTGGATTTATTTACAACCCAGACATCCTTACTTAATCACAATAATTAATTAATACCATTTCACTTGCAATTCAAATTTATTACCCAAACAAATCTTATTCAAGACAACATAAAAAGCTTAATCACAATTATTATTCAATTTGCTTAAATTCTTTTACAATATTTTCATTATCTTCTTATAAATCAGATTTTATTTTCATTTGATTCTCATCCCAATTAATTTCAGTCTATTTACAAATTTTTTTAATGCACTTGTTTTTAATTATTCAATTCATTTTAGATTTATTATATTAGCAAAGAGATCACTTTAAATTATTTCATTCATTGGAATTTATACAATTCAACTATCACCATTATAATCTAATTTCATTTTCCATTCACACTTTCAATATTTATTACCACAAATTAGATCCTAATCCAAATCAGGATTTTTATTTTTCCAAATTTTGATCAAACTATCAAAATTCTATTTATTACCATACAAGTCCCACTTAATTGTAATTCAATTAGTCTCTAACCTAATCCATATTAGGTTCTAATTCACTTCCTCAATTCATTTTGAATTCATTTATAATATCACCATTTTTCCCATACATAAGTCCAAGGCTTATTTGCTAACTCAAGAACATCCACATTTATGTTCCCACTTTACATTTCATTTATGGGCAAATTTTGAATTTGCCACACCATTCAACTCTCTCCATTTATGGATTAAAATTTTACTTTCATTCAAGATTTTAGATTTCTTATCTAAGTTTATTTCCATTTTATATTCACAAGTTTAAATTATAACACTTAATAACTTAAGTATGTGAATTTCTTTATGCAATTATAAACAATTGACATTTCACCTTTATATCCAATTCAATTTAATTTTAATTCATTTAGATTTAATTCAATTTCAAATTCTCAATTTTAATTTTCCATACACAAGTTCAAAACTTGTTTACTAAGTGAAGTTCATTCACTTCTTTATATCCCACTTTACCTTATCTCAATTCACATTTCATTTGAGATTAGATTTGAATTTACCATACCATTCCACTATTTCCTCATTGTAATTATAATTCCATTTTTATTTATATAAGTTCACCAACTTATTTATTTTAAAAGCTTATATAGCTCTCTTTTAATCCATCTACATCTTATAATCACAATTTCAGATTCACATATATATATATATATATATATCGCTGAATTATTAAGGATATAAGTTTTCTCTCACCTGAATCCTTTGCTAATTCCAAATCCATAGTTTCAAACTATAGGCATAACACCTGATAGCTCAGGAGTTCAATTCATTTCACAATGACCCTCAATTCCAAGGCCATCTTACATTTAATTTAATTCAAATCAACTATATTTTAAGTCCAATTTATTTATCTTATCCAAGTTAAAATCAAATTTCTATTTACTTCAATATATTTTATCCACCTCTATTTACTTAAGTTAAATTTTAATTCTAAGATTACAATTTTCATTTCTTCTTATTGGTATTAACTTCACTTAATAAGTTTAATAGTTAATTCATTTCAACTTTACACATTATGGAATTAGAATTTCCCAGAATTCAATTTTCCGGTTTTATTTCAAAACCATCTTGAAATATATCAATTATATACCTATTCGGTATATCAATCAAATCTCAGATTTCCAAAACAATTTGTTTATACCAAAACAAATTTTCCTCCTTTTTGAAATGTCCAAAACAACGAATATACCCAACAAATCCAAACGACACCATAACCAAATACTAGGGAAGCAATCCATCACTTTAGAAACTCGAAAATGAATTCTAATGATGTGGCCAGCATCATCAGGATTATTTTCCAGCGACTGAAGTGAGTTCAATGCTTCTTACTTTCCCAAACTCATTTCAAAACAGTTGCCATTCGAATATATTACTCAAAATAATATTTCATCATTGCCTTTAATACATTGGAAAACATTTCAAACCTTCCCAGGATTTTAAATTTCCCAAACCCTTTTTTTTTCCATTACCTTTAAAATCCTTTCCAAAACTTCCAGTTCAAAATTCTGGTTTAATTCAGATTTAATTTCACTTTCTTGTTTACAACATATTTAATTAATTCCATTTGGTTATAGACCATTTTAATATCTTTATTCTTATTCGCTTATCATTTCAAATTTTAGATCAATTGTTAGATTCTTATTTGATTTGGTATTAACATCCAATAGACACCCAATATATATAATAAGCTAGAAAATCATTTCTTTTATATCAAAATAAAATTTTGGGTAAAATTATTTCATTTACCCACTTTAAAAACAATACCATGTCGGTTTATCTTGTTTAAGAGTTTAGAAACCCCTATCGATACGGTTATACTTCCCGCACCGACCAGAATTCATAAACACTCAACCGATAAGTTAACACAGTATAAAAACATTTTATATACACTAACAAGTACGCTCTCATATCTATTAATACACTCAGCTCATTATAGAGTACTATTGACTCTATTTAATGAGAAATTTTCCCACCAAAGCCTAGGTTGTCGCCAACCTAAGCTCTGATACCAAGTGTAACAGCCCGCAAATCCGTACCCCTTGAGTCAATACTAATCTACAACAATCTACTCAAGTTGCACAGAAATACGAACCATTTGGGTTTAAGAAGAAAAGGTAGAAGAAGAGAAAACAAAATCAACATCAGAATCTAACCATCACAGCGGAATAAAATATAATAATAAATATAGATCTTTACACAAAATGAAAACTGTATCACTTTTATACATCATATCATCAGAGTGTCTCGTACATCAACAATCACAAATCAGACATACCATACAATCACAGCAGCGAATAAATATATAGGTACATATAATACGTCTCGGACTCCAGCTCCTCTCCTACCCCGCAACAACCTATCCTGAAACAATAATACTCGGTCTGACCCGAGCATTATAATAAAATAACACCCGAGTCAGTCTGGAATACCAGCTGATAATAATTATGCATCCAAATTGATTATTAAAGTTTCAAAAAAAATCCTTTGAAAACAAAAGCATCTCGTAAGACCACGCCACAAATAAACATGTCGGGTTTTTACCTTACGATAGCTAAAACTCTTTTTATAGAAATCCTCTGATATTATAATAGGGTCTATTTACAAATACTTATAAAATAGCCGAAATTGTTACATCTATTAAATTCCAGCTACTAGCCACCGAAGTGGGTAATACAAACAAAACTCGTACAAGGCTCGTAGGGAGAATGGATTTCCAACAATGACTAGGCACTGGGGTACCACCTATCACAGTACGGGGCCTAGATCACCGTACCGAGGACTACTCCCTTCATCCCCTGCAACACAAGGCCGGAACCATTCCTTACTGAACAGTCCCGAACAAGATAAACTCCGTGGTTGGCGCGACCAACCACCCACTAAGCCGAAATATATAAGGGACATCTAGACAGGGGAATTATCTTGTCCTGCTTGGGCATGACCCATCTAACCTTGCTGCATATCCCCTGATTTTCAGTCATTCCCGGTTGATGAGGATTGAGGCTAAGCGTTACCTTTAGAACGTTTTTACTTAGAATGCCCATCGCCCACCTGACGATGTTTCGCAAGCATTCATCCATACAAGTCCGTCCCGGGTTCGAACGGAACCGAAGGCACTACTCCTACTACATCCATTTTGGAAATATCCTCAGGATTAGTAGCGACTAGCCCTTGCACTTCACTGCTCCATCTTCGACTCCGAACACGTTTTTCGCACGAAACGTACAAACCGGATCGAAGTGGTTTTCGAGAAATAAATCTCGATCCCGGTCTCTTCGAAACGATCACGCATTGTCCAATATTGATAGTCGGTGATTTAACTATCAATTTATATTCATAAACATCCATAAGCATCCATCACGCAATAAATAATTCCCATATTATTTATTTGCCTCAAAATCTTTAAAGGATATATTTTCAAAGTTTCAAAGCTCATTTGAAATCAATTCCCGAAATTATTTCCTTTACAAGGTAAATCTTTTACCATATATTCCCATTGGAAATAACCAGGTTCAAAACAACTTAGTTTGAAAACAGTTTAAAACATTTTATATTGGAATATACTCTAAAATACGTAAATTCACTTCTAGTTACTTACTCATATTCCAAAATATGTACAGTAAAACCATTTATTAAGATATAAACTTTGATTTTAAATAAGGTTTTTAATAAACTAAATTTAAAAGTAGTGTTTTTAATAAGATAAATACTAATTTCAAATGACTTAAATCCAAAACTAGTCTTTCAAACAAATCCATTTGTAAAAATAATTATTAAGGTATTTATAAAATTTCCTATTGCTAATTCATAAATTATCACTATAAACTAATAACTTCCAAAACACTCTCATTTAAACAAGTTTTAAATTTTTAAAACTTTCATTTTATAAAATCGGTTTAAACTCGAACTTGGTTTTTCCCAGGAAATCTCATTTCCACATAAACATCACAGAAATCCTTCTCACGATTTCTGTCAAACTATTTTAATTTAGTTTTATATATTTTAATAACATAAATTTTATTTTCCCATTTATCAACTAATAACCTTTCTCTTTATTAATCATTCCATATTTACAATTCTTCAATTCCATTCTAAATAGATTTCAAATTTTAATTCTTTTAAATTCATTATTTAACAATATCACTTATTTCTCAAAAATTCAATTTATCCATTTAAATTAGATTTTGGATTTATAATTTATTCAACAACATTCCAATACAATTTATTTTAGTTTTCCATCCAAACAGATTCCAATGTTTGTATTCCCTTAAATTCCTTATTTATTACTTTATTAATTTCTTTTGAAACCCAATTTAATTTCTTTATAATTAAAACTCTAAATTTCTCTATAATTAACATCCTGGGTTTGTAGTTTATCCCACAACATCCCAATACAATTTAATTCCAAATTTATCAATCACAATATAAACAGGCATCATTATCAATTATAAAAATAATTACTACATGTGAGGAATCCAATTGGATCCCTCCAACCTGTTTTCCCTGCATCCGCAAATATTAGCACATCACATATATATAAATATCCATCTAGACTGATAACAACAATTATATGCAACCAATCACACAGATATTTAAATATTAATTATTTAAAACAGCCAACATCCAGATGTGAGTGAGTTAAACTCACCTTGAGTTTCGGCGAGCGTTCGAAATTTAAATTAAACCGGACGGTGTCCGATTTAACCCAAATTTCTACTTGCCCGGAATGAACCCGGATCTGCACCATCTCGAAGCACTCGTCTTTGCGATTCCGGCGTTTCCTGTTTCGTCTGAATCTGACCACGTATGAATTAGTTATTCAAATTTAAAGATTTGAATTTAAATTTAAAACAATTTCTTTATTTTATTTTTATATTTACCCAAAACAATACGGCCGATAGCTTCTTCCCTAATCCCTTCACGCACGCGACTCGCTCCAGGATGCAAACGCACACTTGAACCCAACGTCGATCTCCCTTATCCCCTGTCGCGACACCCCATGGCCATCTCCACTTCGATCTGGACCCACCACAGCGTAGCTCACAACCTTCTCTATGCTCGACCCAAGGCACATGGAGCTCGGTCAACACCACAGCGAGAAAAACGAGGACGAACGGCTGCGCTTCCTCGCACGATTTCGACCACCACGATGTACTTCGAGCTATTCCACCGTACGGATGTGAAGCTGGTTTCACTCTCTACGATCCTCATGTTGGAAGATTTACGAATTAAAGCTTGAATGAAGAGAGATCGAGAGATTAATGCCGTGCGACTTTGGCCATTGAAAGCATAGAAGTGGCGGCTGAGAAATATACTAGGGTTTCGGCCCCAAATTCTTGTGTATATATCAATGTTTAATAATATTATTTTAATATAAAACCCATTATAAAGTGACTTTTTCAAACGATCTCCAAACAACGTGTGCCGACAGGCGATTCTAAGGTTTTTCAGCGTTCCGAACACAATGGAACAGGTTTCGTAAGCTAATTTGATCGTATGTGCGAGTTACGAGATTAAACGATCAATTTCAAATTAAACCGATTAAAATGATTTCGATGCGTTTCGAGCTGCCAGGGTCAAACGACAACTCCGTTTGCTACGAAAATTGAAATCCGATAGTAACTAACTATTACGGATCCAATGGAACTGGTTTCGTCGAATTCCGAGACTGTGCCCCAGAAGGCTATTTAAACTCGTCTATTAAATCGAGCAAATTTCCAAAATTGACGAAATCACTTGAAACTCCACTTTTAAAATTTTATTAACTTAATAATAAATCATATGAAATTTATAAGCACATTTACAATCATTTTGACTCATTTCGAATCAAAATTTGATTATTTGCATTTTTATAATATTAAATTCTATTATTAAATTAACATAAAATCCCAAATTCAATCTTTTAACTTTTAATTTCTTCCAATGGTCCAATATTAAAAATCAAACCCAATTAGACGTAGATTAAATTTTAGAATCTAATTTTATCTCCATTTACACTCGAGATTACCAATTGTCCCAATTCTAATTTCGAATTAGTATTATTCAGTTACCAATTAAATTTCCGATTCAATATTTAATTATTGTTCTCAATTATTTGAAATTGAATAGAATTACTATAACTAAAAATTAGAGCATATTTTATTTCAAGATTCAATTTATAATCCATATCCAACATTTAAAATGAATTAAATGTTCAAATTCAATGGCTTAAAAATACGGGATGTTACAATTTTACAACCAATAATTTATAAAAGAAATTCCTTCATCATGAAATTGCCATTTCTTTAAATAGCAATTGTTTCTCAGTACGATAGAATAGGCATGCAGAAACATTTTATGAACTACCTTAATACATGTATAAAACTGATTTAATTTGAGTTTACAATACATATGTTCATAACATAATTAGTCAACTAATATGGATTGGTCCTAATCAACATTGGGTTGATTTACATAAAATTCCTTAAAAGCAAGTATCACCTTTCGTATTGAAATATGAGCAAAACAAGTTTTTAAAATAGTCGTGGTTTGGCAGTTCGGAAACCAAAGCGATAAATTCTTTAAAATTGATTTTTTAATTCTTTAAAAATATGGAATAAGTTCTATAAATATTTTTAAATGTTTTAAAAGAGATTTGAGGTATAAAAATAAATTTCATAATAATCAAAAAGTTGTTTTGATCAAATAAGCTTCGAAAACACTATTTGCAGCACTATTCACGACCATTTGGTAGCACTTTTAATAATTTTAAAAATATGGGTTTAAACTTAGCAATTCCTTTATAAAAGATTTATAATGTTTTCAATGAATAATTAATTGTTGTGATTTGTAGATTTTATATTTTATTTAAAAGAGTTTAACTAAACAATTTGAGAAAAAGCTGATAAACTCAAGTGATTTAATTTTGGCTCTAAAAGCCAACGAGTATACTGGATTTTTCTCATGAGATATGGATATGAGGTGCTTAAACTAAGGAGGTGTTCAGGTGTAACCAATGACCAGGCTCATCTAGCCTCTTTCCTGGGCCGAGGATAGATAAGGTCCAAATGTCGAAAACGAGACAAATATAAATGATTCAAAATTTACAAATTTAATTTAATACAACTTGGATTGTATGGAGATAATCTTCTTATACTTTGTGTTAAACTCCAAAGAGCGAAAACATAAATCTGATTTCATGATTATTCGATGGATAATAGCGGTTAAATACGAAAATTGATGTTGAGTAGAATTAGTATAATTTATACCGACCCTTTGTAACTCAATAATGTTCCAATATGAATGAAAATGATTTGGTATTTCCAAAGTTAAAGAGAGGTTCAATAATTCCGTATATACCAGAAAGAAATGTTTTAAAGGTATATATATATCTCCAGAAGATATTTTGATAAAAAGGAGATTTATAAATCAAAGAATAATTCCGTATGACCTAACATCTATTTTTCGATGATTGGTTTGATGGAACCGGGGTCGGATTTGAGTGATTCTTATCTGAAAACCACTTCAAATCAATATACGTTGGAAAGTGAAGACATGCAATGATGGTAAATGAATGAAGGGCTGCTTGCCGCTAACCCTTGGGGGAAATTTCTCATATCATGTATATATGGCGGTAGTATCTTCATTTGATCTTCGATGCAAGGGCTGCTTGCTACTAATCCTAGGATGATTCCTTATTGGGATGTGGTAGGAGAGTTACCTTGGTCTGTCCTGTTCCAAGACAACTTGTTTGGATGAATGTCTGATGTTGCATTTCTAATTACATTGATTAATCTCTATGAACGTATCATCTGTTTGGTGACGAGAACGCAACTTCTCTTAGCTTGACATCCTTTCCTGAGACGTATGAGCTCAGGAGTTATATGTTTGTAGATATTAGTTGTGTGATCATGAAATGGTAGTGTGGCATTCAAAGTAGAATGCGCTACGTGAAAAGTTAATGGTTATCTCGGGCCTTATCACCGGAAATGGCTTAAACAGGGCATGCAGTGAGGCTATATAGGTCGTGCCCATAAGGGTATGGTCACCACCCTTCTAGATTACTCTATATATGTCGAATATGTTGTGTATGCTAAGAGTGCTCTTGGATAGGTCGGTTTATGACTGAGGTGATGTCATATTTGGTTCTATCAGCCACCAAGTTAGGGCCTGTTGGTAGACCCGTCTTGCCAGGTGAAGAGGTTTCATAAGATGTTGATCCTTGGTACATCCCTCTAGAGGTGTACTATAAGGAAGGTAGTTCCTTACGTGTTATTGTATGGAAATCCATTCTCTAATAAGTGCATTCGGGTTTGATTGTATGTAACGACCCAAAATTTTGGTCATTCTAAATTCAAATATTTAATTGATTTTAAATATTCACAAGTTAATTTTATAAGCTGGATAACTTAGATTTCAAATATCCTGATTTAATTGGAAATTAAATGGTTGATTTAATATTTGAAATTATAGAAATAATTTTATTGTTGAATTTAATGTGAATAAAAATGATTTATAAAGTTAAATTAAATTCTATTTGAATTAGAATGATGTTGGTAAACTTTGGATATTTTAATATTCAATTAACGTGTAAAAATAGTCATTTTTGACACTGTCTCGGGTTTTTACGAAATTAGTTTCACTGGATTCATAATATTACATTATAATAGGATTTAAAATTTCGGGTCAATCAGATTTATGGTTTGGTCGTATGAAGCTGAAACGTGTAGAAATTTGTTTAAGTAAATTTTAATTTAAATAAGTCAATTCGAAAATCTTCCAAATACGATGGAATTGGCTCCCGATATATATTCCATTATGTTGGAATAGGGGTAAAATATTATAATTGCCAGACGGCATGCATTGTTTGGAGTTCGAAAATTTTTAGCGATGAATAGTGTCACGAAATTTTCTGTAAAAGGCCACACTTTTTTTCTATTTGCAAACCCTAAAACTTAAGAAACCCTAGCCGCCACTAAACGTTTCAATGGCCATAAAACTGCAATCTTCCTCCTCCATTTCTTCCAATCCATGGGCTATTACAAGAAACTTTCAACTAGAAAAGTGTCAAGCTCGTCGAGTACTACAAGATCAACGGCTATGATCTCAATTGGAGCGACGTGGGGGCACCAATTGGCTCGCATTCATCACGCTATTGGAGATGTTATCCTCGTCGACGGCAGCTCGATAGTCGACTGGTCTCTGGCCGAAGGTGAGGTGGAGTGAGGCACTTCGAATGGTGGTCCTTGATCGCGTTCTAGGTGATTGAGTTGAACGGAAATCGATGGAAACAATGGTGGCCGATGGGTCATTCACATGAATGATGCGAAGAAGATGGAAGAAGCAAACATTCGGCCCAGATATCATTCTCTTGAAATCAACGGTTGTATTTGATTCTAGATTAAAAAAGAATTGTAAATTATTTATAGTTTAAATCGTGTAATCTTTAAAATTGTATAACTTTGTCATACGAGGTCGAAATTGGACGAAATAAGTTGCGTTAGGTTCGTATTAATGAACACTACGCGGTGGTACTATTTTGGAGCTAATTGGAGCAAGTGAAAATTTTGGTTAAATTAAACGTGTGTTCAATTTTATTTGAAATAAATCGCTGCAACGGCTATTGGAAACAAATGAGTACAACTCACTCTTTCTGACTCGCTTATATTTTTATATAAAGGAGAATAAATTTATTTATGTTGATTGATCATTTTTGGAATATATGTGGTATATTATATATATATTGATTGGTTTGGATATATTCAAGCCTATTGGAACAGATGAGACCCTATACATTCCCGTGTATGAGCGGATGACCTTTTGTATGCGCATCTGCCTCGAAGCGTACATTGTACATATTTTCTAATCTCTATACTTGTTGTAGGCGACAGATTAGAGGGATTCAACTGGATTCCTCACCATGGTTGATTTGATTTACAGATTATATATGCTGTTATCATATGATATATGATGTTTGGATTCCATGATTGATATGAATCACCTTATTTATTGCTGTTGTAGCATTGGGCCATATTTTGGAATTTTAAAAATATTAAAGTGATGATTTCGAAATTAAAGAGGAATTTCAAATTGATTTTGAAAATATATGTTTTATTAATTTTTGAATTATTAAGAAATGAAATTATTTTAAATAAATAAAACAGGTAAATTAGCACAAAGAAGAAGTTGCAAAAAAATTTAGTCTAAGGGACAACAAGTTTGCTTTTTAGCCTGACGGACACTTTTTAGTGTAAACTGAAAATGATAGTTACAACTATCATTCTGTGATTTACACTAAAAAGTGTCCTTCAGCCTAAAAAACAAATTTTTGGTCCCTGAAACTAAATTTTTTTCTAACTTTTTCCTTTAGCCTAAAAACCCCTAAATAAAAAAGTTATAATTTTTATGTTATAAAAGTTATGGTTTTGTGAAATATTACTTAAGTATTATTTTTGAAGTTATATAAATTTTAATAATGATTTGTAAATTATTAAAAGAAAATGTTTATTTAAATGGAATCAAAATATGATTTTTGAAATATGGAGTAAATTATTTTGTAAAATATTTTAAATTGATAATTTAGGATTTGTGTTAAATGGTTTATATATAAGATTTATAAAATTGATATTTTATGAATAAAAGTAATGGGACTATAAATTAGTTTTGTAAGTGTTAAAATTAAGTATAAATGAATCTTATAAGTAAATAAGATTTTTGAATTGATGAAGTTATATAAAGAATGAATTTGTAATAAGAGATTATAAGTAAATAAACTAATAATTGGATTTTGGCATATAAATGGAATTGGTTAACAAAGGGATTTTATTCATGATTTTGGACAGGAATAATCCTTTAAATAAAATGCATATTTTTAGGGAAGTGATATTATAAAATGAAGTTTGAATGGATTGAAAATAAGGTAAAATGTGAATTCATTTATTTTTAAAGTAAGTATATGGAAATGTTTTCCAAGTACTGAAATATTGAAATGGTTTTGAGAATATATCTTTTTAAAGATAATTTGAAGTGAATAATTTGTAAAGTGATTTAATAAATAAAAGATAAATTTAAAGGGCCTAGTGATTGTTTATGGTGCTAAATATTTCTTTGTTTTCTTGATGGTTAAATAACCGACTATCAAAATTTGGTCACTTTTAGTTCCTCGACTTGATGTGAGAACTATTTAGTCATACACTTAGTACATAGCCATCTGTGTAGGCTTGATTATCATTTGTGTTAAGGATGTTGATTCGTGTAGTGCGAGTATTACTCTAATCTATTAAGCTTCCTTCTTGGCTGAAGGATAGCAATTTGAAAGTCGGAGACGTGATAAGTCTATGAGACTTAATTTCTGTGTGAGGTTGAGAAACGCTTTTGCGTTGTTTGTGCGAAGAGATCGGGATCGGTTTATGCGAAAACCACTTCAGACCAATGTATATGCATTCGATTATGCAAGTGTGATTATATTGATATTTAGGATTTTCATAGTGAAGGACTGCTTGTTGATCGTTTGGGGTTAAAATTCCAATATACATCCAGTAGCAGCAGTCTCTTTGTTATGAAATATCCATTGCAAGGGCTATCGCTACTAATTCTAGGGATTTCCCGATAGGATGTGGTAGGTAACTACCTTCGGTTTTTCCTGCTCCTAGACAACTTGTATGGACAAGTTTTTGACATTGCATTTCTAAGATTACGTACATTGTTTTTTACAAACGTACATCGGTGGTGGCAGAGAAGGCAACTTCTCTTAGCTTAACACCCTCCTTGAGACATACAAGCTTAAGGGTTGTATTTTTATGGAAGGCAATTAGTGGTCAACGGAAAATGGCAGTGTGGCATTCAAAGTGATGTGATATGTGATATATAAAAGGTAATCGTTACCTCAGGCCTTATCAACTGAAAATGACCGAAACAGGGTTAGATGCGGCAAGGCTAAGTGGGTCATTCCTAATTAGGATATGGTCATCCCCTTCTAGATATATTTCTTCCCGCTATGACGTTCGGGATACAAATTAATGTGGTCTGTATGCTATGAGGGCCCTCGAAAAGGTTGGTAATTACCGGGGGATGATATACTCGATACTACCCAGTTATAGATAGGCCGGTCTTGTGTTGGATGAGGTTCCTTTATGATGTTCCTCGGTACATTCCTTTAGAGATGTACTGTCGAAAGGTAGTTCCTTCACCTGGTCATTTGTATGGAAATCCAAACTCCAGTACATGCCTTCCATTTTGTTTGTAGAGCCTAGTATGCTGGAATTTAATAATGGTAACAATTTAGGCTATTTTAATATTATTTTTGCAATAGACACTATTATAATATGATTTGGTATGAAAGGTTTTGGTTATCGAAAGGTTAAAACATGTCCGTGTTTATATGTGGGCGTGTCTTACGGGATACTTCTATTTTGAAAGGAAAAGTTTTGGCAATCTAATAAATTCAGTTGAGTGTGTTTTCTCACGCTGTTTACCAGACTGATCCGGGTGTTCTTCACTTTCAATGTTTGGGTCAGACCGAGTATATTTATAGGTTCAAATTTGGTGCTTTTGAAGCTTCAGCAGAAGAGTTGGAATTCTTCATTTTCGTATACATGTATTTGTTTATTATCAGCTGCATTGTTGTTATTTGTATTATCAGCAATTGTAAGGACAGGTTATTATAACTGTCCAGTCTGATGATTAGTGACTGATTGTTGAATTGTGATTGATGTATATATGATATTACTATTTCTATTTTATAAAGATATGATATTATATGTTTTTCGCTGCGATGTGAGATTTTGTATTGTTCTATTTGGTTCTCTCTTCTCTCTTTCTTCTCTTCTCTTCTTCTCTCTTCTTTTCTTTCTCATGACTTTCCATCAGTCAGTGCTTTTTGGGTCAGACATGTGGTTTACTGTCGATTCAAAGTGCACGGATTTGCGGGTTGTCACGTTGTAGAACTACATTATAGCTTGTATGCTAGATTTAATCAATGTTACAATTTCAACTAAGATTCATAAGTTATTTTCGAAAGTATTTAGAAAGAATGTCGCTAAAAATAATATCCCCAGTTTTTGCATAGTAATGTTTTAGTTATCATAAGATAAAAACATGTTCCATGCATATGTGTGGCATGGTCTTATGAAATATCTTTGTTTTTCAAAAATGTTTAATTTGAGTTTCTTATACCAGTCTCGTGACTGATCCAGAGTTTATTTTCTTTTCCTTTTAAATTTGGATGCCCTATTTTTTCAGGGCTGCCTTGTAGTCAGGTTTAGTTAGAAGATATCTGGAAGAGCTCGAAGCATGGAGTTAGAAGATTCTTTGGTAGATTATTACCTATTTTCACCACACTTGTGTGATATTGTATTCCACATTTGTAAGGACGGGTATTTATAAATGTCCATGTTCAACTCTGATAAATGTATATAAAATTTTCGGCTATAAAGATTATATATTGAAATAATATATGGTATTCCATTATTGTGAGATTATGTTCTATCTTTATTTATTTCTTACCCTTAAAGAACCGCCACTTCGGCACTTGGATTTGTGGCACGTGAATACCGTTGATGTTAATGTCGACTTCTGAGGGTTTAGGAGGCAGATCTTTACATATTTTCTAGTCAATCTTAATTCAGTTCATTTGAATATTTCAATTGGTAAATCATTTTATCAACTAAATTAGCTGCATAAATTTATCATTATAGATTATTTTAAATTTACATAACATATGTTCTTACAATATTAGAAAGGCTAAATATGTTCATTTTAAGGCTTCCACTAGATTTTCATACTCTTCAAAACCCTAAGAGAAATATAGATATCTTTCGATTATCCTTGTGAATGTTATGACTCGCTTCTCATAAGATTCTGACGTTGAGTTTTCCCAACATATCATAGACGCGTAAGCGTTTGGATAACTCTTTATCAGTCGAATCATACTGCTCCTAACAATGGTCTTTGCCCTAATATCGACTCAACCTTGTGTTTTCTCAACAAATAGAGAGAGAATGTTTACTCTTACCTACCACTTTGTGACAGCCTAAGTATAATTTATGTACCTTGAATTTGCTTAAATACATGCATGTATCAAACCTCGTCTAGGCAATATATTAATAATACATATAATAGCCCTATCTTGAGTGATCAACAATTAGTGTGTATGCTAGAAATCTATTAACAAATAAATAACAAACAATAACTCTATATATTAACAATTCATAAGCATTGATATATATATATATATATATGTATGTATGTATGTATGTATGTATGTATGTATGTATATGTGTATGTGTATGTATATATGTATATATGCAATTGGTGATATCAATTTGAGGAATAATGAGTTTCCTACCAAACACCATTGTATTACAAGTGTTGTACATATTTGAATCCACGGTATACATACTTTATGCATAAACTTATTTCTAAAATTTATTTTGGATTATTTCAATTCCATATACATTATGTTATATACACATATATGTATATAAGCCTAATTTGCTTATAACTGTTATAATTTAATTAATTAAATAATGTTTATATGTATATTATTAATTAAATCATATTTAATTTTTAATTGTTATTAATTAAATCAATTTATTTTACTTCTAATTTT
The DNA here is from genome assembly GCA_030765085.1 of Allium cepa. Taxonomy (NCBI): domain Eukaryota; kingdom Viridiplantae; phylum Streptophyta; class Magnoliopsida; order Asparagales; family Amaryllidaceae; genus Allium; species Allium cepa. The sequence goes on from CM060934.1 coordinate 695,745,803, forward strand.
ATTAGTTACATCACATTAACTAGTTTAATTTATATAAATTTATAAAATGTTATATTATTCATCTTAAACTGTTTATGATAAATAATTAACTATAACACTTATAGTTTGTTTATATATACATTTTAAAAAATGGGTACATTTTAATTCATTAAATTTTTATTTGATTTATTAAAAAATCATTTTTTCAATTAAACAATTTAATTAAAGTTTTAAATTAATTTATTAATTTAATATAATTCATCACAAATAATTTGCGGTAAATACATAATTATAACAGTTATAGTCACATACATATATCCATATATGTATGTGTGTTTAATTAATTAATCTTCTAATTAATTATTTTATTTTATCTAATTAATCAAACTAATTAAATGCATATGTTAAAAATTCAAAACTAATTAATTTATTTTTAAAAATACTATAGAAATATTTAAATATATTTTATAACCATTATAAAATTTCATTTTATATTTCAAATTTAATATTTAAATTCATAATGTATTTTAAATTTGAAAATCTTAATTTGAAAATTAGTCCGAAGTGTAAATAAATTTGGACATTACATCTAGGCTGACCTTTAGACTTGATCTACCTAGTGGGTTTAGCTGATAGCCAAAGAGAGAAGATGTAACACCCTTAATTTTGTAGCACATTATTCTGAATGTTTAATTAAGAGAATTAAATAAATAACGTAGAAGAATACAAATACATAAGTAGTGTGGATAATTCACATATAATTATAATTTAAATCTCAAACTATAAATGGATGATTGGTTTATAGGGAAAGATGTAGAAATGGCCTTACTCTTATAGGAGAGAAATAAGGAAGTAAAGATAACAGATCTAATATTTCCCCTAACTCTCCCCCTCCCCTCATTATATTTTTAGCTTCATTTCTAACAAAAGAAAAGAAACCACGACAACTCCAATACACCTCAAAAAAGAAGAATAAAACAAAGGAAGCTTAAGGAAAGAAACATTGAAAATTATCTTAACCAAAATCAAACTAAGGTGAAAAATATTTCTATGTCACTATTATTTGAAGTTTTAATTCAGAAACTCCAATTGATTTGTAGAGGTTTGTCATGAATATGGCTCAGATAATCATTTGGATGTGTTATGGTTATCATTGGATATTTTAGGTAATTTCTTAAGGGATTTTGGTGTTCAAAATATGTTTTTTTATCCCTAAATGCTTTAGATTTTTGATACGATGTAACAGACCACAAATCCATACCCCTTTGAGCCGACTATATTCTTCAACGGTTCAACTCAAAGTGGACAGAAATACGAACCATTAGGGTTAAGAAGAAAGAGGTAGAAGAAGAAATAGAAAACAACATCAAAATCCCACAAGCGCAGCGGAACAATATATAATAGAAAACAGCCGATCTTTGTACAAAAAGAACTATATCTGTTTTATACATTACACCATCAGAGTACAACATCATCAATAGCAAAATACTGGACAGTTATATTAACTTGTCCCCACAAAAGCTGACTACACAGCATACCAAACACAGTGGAAATAAGACAGATACATGTGATACGTCTTGCCATCCAACACATCCCCTGGCTCCATAGCGGTTCATCCAGAATCTGTACTCTATAATACTCGATCTGACCCGAGCATTATAGTAAAATAACACCCAAGTCAGTCTGGAAAACCAGCGTGAGAAAACACACTCAATTGGTTTATTAAAGTTTTCGAAAATCCTTTGATATCAAAGGTATCTCGTAAGACCATGCCACAAATAAACATGTCGGGTTTTTACCTTACGATAACCAAAACAATTTTATCAAATCCGTCTGATCATATAATAGTGTCTATAGAAAGTGAAATAGAATCTAGCTGAAATGCTTGCATCTCACCTTCCAACAATAGTTGGTAACAATCAAAACCGTACATGCGCTTATTGGAGATTGGATTCCATACAATAGCAGGGCTACTGGGGTATCGCACGTCATAATACCTGGTCTTGATTAGCGTACCGAGGATCCCCCTAATCCCCTGCAACACAAGACCGGAGCTTCCCCTTACTGGATAGTCCGAATAAGATCACCTTACGGTTGGAATTAGTAACCGCCCACAGAGCCTAATAAAAGGGACATCTAGACAGGGATGACCTTACCCTAATTGGTTGCTAGCCACTTAGCCTTACTACACCTCCCATGTTTTAGCCATTCTCGGTTGATGAGGCTCAAGGTTATGTGTTACCTTTTTAGCACACATTCACTTAGAATGCTCATCATCCCCTTGACGATGTTTTGATAGCATTCATCCATACAAGTCTGTTCTCGGTCCGAACGGAATCGAAGGCACTAATCCTACTACATCCACTTTGGAATCATCCTCAAGATTAGTAGCAATTTTGCCCTTGCACTTCACTGCCCCATCTTCGACTCCAAGCTCTTGTCTTCCTCACGAAAACGTTTAAACCAGATCGAAGCGGTTTTCGAAAAATCAATCTCGATCCCGGTCTCTTCGAAACGATCAGTGCATTGGCCAATATTGATATTCGGTTATTTAACTATCATATAACATCCACAAACAACCAGCAGGACTTAATAACAAATTATTTATTTCTAAATACCTTCATAAGATATTTTCCTACATTTCAGCCCTTTGAAAATAGTTTCCAAATCACTTTTTCTCTCGCGGAATAAATTCCACTCAATTGTTTTATTTCCACTGAAAATCACCAAGTCTTAATACTTTAGGTTTTTAAATAATTTAAATCACTTTATACAAAAATATACACCTTAAAACATTTAAAATAAAAACTACTTAAAACACTTTATTTAAAATACTAGTCATGAAATTTTATAATAATTTCTCACGTAAAACTTAAACCAAAACTAATTTTAAAATAAAAGTTATTCTATAAGGTATAAATATTAAATAATTATCTTTTAAATCATAATACTAGTTAAATCTTTAAAATAATTTACTTATATAATTAACTTAATAAATATTTACTTTTAAAAATTTTAAAACCACTAAATAATAATTTATTTCTAAAACATTCTTTTAAAACCACTTTAAAACCTCTAATTTATACGTGGAAATCTTTCTTTGAAAATATACTTGGCTTTTCAGGGAAATACACTTTCCATTCCAATACAACCATCTAATCTTTTATAAATCCTTCTCGACTTATTTCTAGTTTAATTTACATCTAAAACCTGTAAATTTTCCTTTCCACACCTTTAAAAATAAAACCACCCTTTCATTTTTAAAACAAATTTCCATCTCCTTATAAATTTCCATTGTGAATTTATACTTCCCAATATCCACTGATATTTTATTTCACTTTGTAAACCCAGTTTATAATTTCCATACCCTCATTTTTCTTTAAATCAAAGTTTCCAACTCTTAGTCGGTTTTCAAATCGATTTCAAAATAACTCCATTTTAAAATAAATTCTTTTAATAATTCCATTTTATAATCTTCCTTTAATAAAATCCCTTTTTATTTCAAAACTATTTTTAATATCGATTCCAATATCTCTTGAAGTCTTAATATATATTTAAATTTTCAAATCTATACTTAACCCAATTTATAGATAGTTAGCCAAGTTAGTTAATATATTTTTATTCTACTTAATTCCCTTTAGAATAAATCAAATTTTAGTATAAATAACTAATATTCAAATTTGCTTTTTAAATTCCTTTAATTTAATTATTTACGGTATTTAAAAATATCAAATTCAATTCCCAAGCTATTTAACATTTTGTAATTCAATTCGCACAATCCATATCAATTTATCCATCCTGTCGTATATCAACATATATATGTAAACAGTGAATATTTTTTAGCAATCCACTTGGATCCCTCCAACCTGTTTTCCCTTCATCCATAGATGTTAGTCAACAAATAAAATACCAATCCTACTTCAAGGCGGGATGTCGCAGTACATATGGTCATCTGCTATTATGCGGGGAGCATAGGGTCTCATCCGTTATATAATGCGGGAATATCAATCACTCCTATATATATGTATACTACTATATATAATATCACATCCATTCTGATAATAAATCATCAATTCAATCAATCAATAATTTCTTAAATTTTAACTATTTAAATTTAAACGGTAATCCAAATGAGTGAGATTAACTCACCTTTAACCTTAAATTGGCAATTCGATCCAAACCGGCTTATCTCTCCCCGACTTTTTAGACCTTGTATAAACATTATAGGATTTATTAGTATTTAAACTAATTGAACAATTAATTTTCCCTTTTGATAAATTTGATTAACCAATAATTTATTTTAAACTAATTATTTTCCTTTTAAAAATCTTTTAGTAACTTAAATAAGTTAATTGAACAAATTAAATCACCTTAATACATTATTTTAAAAATTAAATAGTAAGTTTAAAAGATGTATATTTGTTTATTTATTTATTCTTTTGAAACCACATATATCTTTATAAAATAATCTATATAGATCCAACAATCTAATTTTATATAATCTTTCGGCATTTTGAAACTCCTAACATTTTCTGTTCAAAACATTACTAATATATTTATAAAAAAAATTAACAGCACTTTAAAATATGTATATATTTACCCTATTTTTTTAATCACAAGGTACTTGATCCACATCCACCTTAATTAAAATGCCAGATAGCATATATTATTTTCTTTTAAAAAGATACAGAAATTACCCAGATAGACTCTGGCTACGAACGAAGAATGCACGCCACCACCATCTCCTCACGCACCTCCATCACCATCTCCGGACAACCTTGCTCGAACGAAAATGCACTCAACTTAGACCATACGCCATCAGCCACGGCTCTCCTCTCCACCGCGACCTGCCTCAAGCTGTCGAGCACGAAATTCCCAAACCCACTGTTGCGAAACACACGCCCTGGATACTACCGTCTCCACCAATTTCTCGCTGCCATAGGCCCCTCACCGAATCGCGACCCACACCATCGAAGCCCCCCATCAATTCACCACTCCATAACATTCTTCCCAAGCTCGAAGACGCCATCACAGTCGCGAATCGATGGCCATGCTTATTACCTCCATGAACTTTGCGACTTGGATCGCGTCTCCCCTTTGAAGTCGACCAATTGTTATTTGGGATTGAATAAGAAGTCAAACAGAATGAAGTTATCACATAATCTTGTTGAAATCGAATTAGGGATTGCTGGATGAAAATTTGAAGGTTACGAAGTGGAATCAAGGAGGAAAAGAAATCGAACATAAAATATGCTGAGTGAACTCAGTCGCTTGATATACTTTTCTTGTTGAAAGAATTTTGCAGCCATTTTTCTTTTGTATAACGATTTCGATCGGCCATGGATTCACAAATTGAAGAGAAAAAAGATTGAGCGAGGTCGATAATTTACTTTGCAGGCTACATATACTATATATTTTTTTTCTAGTTTAAGGGCCAACATTTTTTTCTATCATCTGCTTCGGTTTAAAAGGAAAGGTGTGTTAGAGAAGGAAGCTCGGGCTGTTATAGTGACATTGAGCTGAAGGCCAAAAGATATGATGTGAAAAGAATTCAGCTGAAGTTGACTAGAATTTACAAATATATTACATTTAAATTTAAAACATCTCGATAGATGCAACTAGAAATCTTGACCTCCTATCGAGGTGTACCGCTAGCCATTTATAATGTTATACCCCTATTCCGAATGCTATGAAAAAGATATCAAGCCCTAATTCGATCGTATGGAGAAGATAGCTTTTTGGACCCGTAATTATATTTAATTTTCGATATAAATTTTAGCACGTTTACCTATCATATGATTACACGACAACTCCAAACACTACGAAATTTGAAATCCGATAATAATACAATATTACGGATCCAATAGAACTAGTTTCGTCGAATTCCAAGACTGTGCCTTGGAAGGCTATTTTTAAATATCAATTTAAACGATATATATTTAAAACTAGCAAAACACTTTTAAATTCAATTTTAAAAGTTCTATTACCTTCAGTAATATTCATATAAATTTTATAAACCTTCAAATTATTTTTAACAAGCTTGAAATTCATGAGTCACTATTTTACCCAATTTCCAATTATAAAATCCAATAACTAAATTATCCCATAATTAGTTATATTTGAAATTCAAGTTGAAAATTAACTTTTAAATATTTAAATAAATTAAATATTTCGATTTTCAAATATCTAAAATTCCGGGTCGTCACATATGTTTTTTGGAATAATATTTTGGAGACGAGATTTTAATTTCATAATTTTCAAAATTATTGTGAATTTAACATTAATTTTCTAAGTTGAGAAAATAGTTAATTTTGGATTATAATTATTTCAAAATTAAAAGTTAGTTATTTTACTCCAAAAATCTATATGATGTTAGATAGGTGAATTAAGATTTTAGGAAATTTTTAAAAAATTTCTCCATGTAATTTTGAGTTAAAAGAAATTAATAGATGTAAAAAGGTTTTAATTGCAAAAGTGTAATTAATGATATAATTAAGGGAAAATTAATATTTTGGGATGTTATAGAAAATTTCCTCTTTGTTTTGCTGTAAATATATGAAAAGATTTTGATTAACAAATCAGAATTTGACAAAGAAATTGGTTTAGTAAAAGTTATTATTTTTAAAGAAAACAACACTACACCAAAAAGGTATTTTTGGTGCCGTACAAAAAACACTACCATAACTTACGGTAGCGTTTTAGTGAATGCCATTAAAAAATATGCAACTAAAAATCTAAGATTTTCTATTGCATTTTAGTTAATGCCACTATAGATGCTACTAAATATCTTTATTGTTGCATTTGGAGAATGCTACCAAAAATACTGTCCACTACAAAAGAATATTTTAGCAACATTTTGTTTGCCACCATATATATTTTAGTAGCGTTTAATAAACGCTGCTAAGAATTGTTTATTTTTTTATGCAGGTTACGCTCGCTGTGCTGGTTCTTTCAATTTCCACTTCATTTTGTTCACAACATATATATTATACATAGTAATAATTAACATATTTTAGTATGAAACCAACAATCACTCATATAATTATCGCATTCAAACAACCGAAAAACATGTTAATCACATAAAAAATACGATACACAAATACCACAATACAAAATATTTTAAACAAAATAACCACGTTTACATAAAATCCATAATCAAATTACAAATCATTGTGCCTTCCCTAATGAGTGTTCACTCCTCCTCCTTGCTTCTTTATTATTTATGGCAACCCTACAATTGATATTTATTAGCATTATTCCTTATTCAAATAGTACTATATATTATCACTCAACGGGACTATGTAATGTCAAAAGATTTATGGATTTGAATCATCTGCTCTGGCGTAATGCTACAAAAGCAGTAATATTTTTCATGTGATATCATGAATACAATGTATAAAAAATAAAATTCCAAAACAAAGAGCATTAACAAGTAAATAAATCAATATTGTTTGCAGAACACAATAAACAATGTTTTATGTTATGCAGAGGAACAAAATGATAAATACCAAGAGCAGGTGAAGTTGAGATCTTGCAACTCCTTTCACCGTGGATAATAACCGTGATGGTAGAAACAGAGATGGCGGCCTTTGCTGCAACTGGATAGTGAACAAAGAAGTAATATTGCAATTTATTTTGCTTTAAACTCTATTAGGCACAATGAAAAAAGAAGCGTGGAAGTTATATATTTTAGTTGCTAGCTTGTAACTAACCTATGGCTAAAACAACTGCTAATTAAAAAACTTGCATTGTTAAAATATTAATATAAATATCACTTACAAAATATAGCAACATAATTGATACATATATATAATTTTCCTAGCATTCGTGTTTGAACTTTTCTCTTTTTTGATATATGCTTGCATTATACATGATTTTGTGATGCCAAACTTTCGTTTCATGGTCTACAAGCTAATATCAAACTCAACTTTCTTACGCAAATTTATTTGAGATTTTCAATTAAATGTGAGATTTAAAGTTTTAAGGGAAGAAAACTTAGTTAATTATATTATTATTATTATAAACTTAGTTGATTTTTATAAACTTGATAAATTCATCGTCGTTGTCGTTTTATTTATAAAATTTTGTTAAATTAGTTATACAATTATTATTTATAAAACTTAGTTAACTTATACTTAGTTAATTTTATAAACTTGTTTAGTTTTCATAAAACTTGGTTAATTTTATTAACTTGGTTAACTTGGTTTATTTTTATTATTATTATAAACTTGGTTAATTTTTATAAAACTCAGTTAACTTTCATAAACCTAGTTAATTCATCATCATCATTATTATTAATTATAAAACTTTGTAAAATTAGTTAAATGATTATTATTATTATTTATAAAATTTTAGTTAACTTAAACTTATTTAATTTTATAAAACATGTTTAATTTTAACAAAACTTGGTTAATTTTTATCAACTTGGTTATTTTAGTTAATTTACTACTACTGCTACTATTAAACTAAGTTAATTATATTATTATTATTATAAACTCAGATAATCTATCGTTATCTATTATTTATAATTTTTTGTTAAATTAGTTATATTATTATTATTTACAAAATTTAATTAACTTAAACTTGGTTAATTTTAACAAAACTTAGTTTTTTAATAACCTGGTTAACTTAGTTAAATATTGTTGTTGTTGTTACAAATTCAGTTAATTTAGTTATATTACTATTATAAATGTTTGAACAATCGCAGATAAAACAGTATAAATGATGAGTGTAGCTAATAAATATTATCAATACGTTAATTTTTTCCTTTCCTTTGTTAAAAATCAGTAAAAATATCTATACCATCTTTTGCACAGAGTGTTAACCAAATAGTATTTTTATCCTAAAGGGAAAGCATGGTATCCAAGCACCACCTAGGAACTATATAAAATTTATGTATGAATGACTGTGAATAAGTGCAAAATATCTACCCAAAACATGAAATAGATAAACTAATCTGATTTTACATGAGCTCCAATAAATAATTGACAGTAGTCGAACTAAACGTAAATCAAACATAAACAGTACACCACTTTATCCCCTACAAGAGCTTGAACAAAACTATATAAGCAAAGGTTCACCAGATTTATTACTTTTAACATTATATCCACACATTAATTGACATAAAGTTATGGCTAAATGGACTACGCGGGTAAATGTTTTTTGTGGTAATCTTCGAAAAATATATAAGATCAATATCATACTGGTTAACAAATTAAAACAATATTTAGCTATACATATCTTGTCAAAAGTTAATAGTAATCAGTAGAATGATGGCCTGGATCGAGAAATGCAGAAAAGGAAGGTGCAATTAATACAGTGCCCAAGAATTTATCCAAAGGGCTTTGTTGTTATATGATATTAATTATTTTGTTTCAATTGTATTGGGGAGTACTTGATGTTTTGGCAAGCTCAAATGGAAAAAAGCCCATTAGTAATATTTTTGTACAAATATCACTATATCAGTGACTAAAGTGTATAACCAAAGAAATTATGCACAACCTAATGTGAAAAACAGTTATTGGTGTATTGTAGTAGTAGCAAAGAATACATGCTCTATGACTATGCTTTTAGTTACTAAATTATAAATAAAAACTACAAATATCTCATTATTTAAACTTCAAGTGATAGGATTGCTTGTTATATAAATGTGCACATTTCATACATAGCATGGAGTACAAGAATAATGATAGTACAATGAAGCACTTTAATTGGTAACACAGACCAATATGGTTTTTAAATTGTAAATACTAACATAAACCGATTTATACTCACTAGTAATATAGACTAATATATGCAGATGTCAACGAGATATTTAAACTTTAAATAAAAATAACTAATAAGTTGGTAGTTAATAGGTGTGAAAAATATTTTAAATGATGCATCCGGTCATTGCAAATTAATTGATAAATAATTAATACCCTTTCATGAAAGATGACTTGCTTCATAATTTTGATAAAAATTGTCATTAAAACTGATATGCATTCCCTAAGCAAGCTAAATATGGCAGGTATAGTCATAGCAGTCCATCTAACATATTATAAGGAAAAAAGGAAGGTGGCTTACTTAAAGGGCATGGTTCATATTCTTTATTTGCATCACAGCAAATGAATGTTTCAACCTATGAAAAAAGTGGTAAGCCGTGGTAAGAAATTTTTGAATACAAAACATCTTAGACCTTAAGGTTTTTGAACTCAAACTATAAATGCTAGAATAGGTCACATATAACGCAAACTAGATGATCAAAGTACAAATTCTCACCCTAACCGAGTTGCTTTCATGAAGTGCATCCAATCTGAGACCAGAGAACATATATCTGGACTCTAACTTGCGGTTTTGTTTTGAAAATTCAAAACCGAGTTTCGAAATGAGTTTCAGATTAAGTTTCTAAAATATGTCATTAAATGAGAATTCAATTTCAAAAATGAGTTGAAACAGGGTCTCAAAACTGAGTTTAACTCAGCATCGAAGCAAAGTTTTAGCTTGGAAACTAAGTAAATAACTTGGTTCAAAATACTAAGTTTCAAACTATCCTAGTTTCAAGTCCCTATTCATATTCAACAAATTATCCTCAAAAAAATTTCAAAAATTTGTTCCATTCAACCTAAAAATATCTAAAAGTGTTTATAGGAAAAGCAGAAGATGATTAATACAACTTACGTTATGCTCGTCTACGTCTTTTCACCGGTTGTTTTTGGAATGCTAACTTTAATTACAATCTTGACGGCACGGCGTTTTTCCTATAACCTGATAATGGTTGCAACCAGACCCTGTAGCTTTGTACTACCAAAAACCAGTCAACCCTATATAATCTTGAAACAATAGAAGAATACGTGTAATACAAAATAAGTTTTGGTCCAATAGTTATTGAAAATTGCCTTGTAATGCTATAGATAACTTCTTTATGTGTGTCTAAGTACAAGTGAGGGGTTAAACATTATGAACAATGTCAAAGAAGAAAAATTGTTCCTTAAAGGGCCATGTATAAATTTATTTGCTCAAGGATTATGATGATAACAGATGTCAATGATACATATTTGAATTTTTGCACCTAAATAAATAGTTTGTTTGTGTTTTTATAAAGTTTAAATAAATAACAAACTATGATAAGGAATGCATCTGATGTTCAAATGATTTACAACCCTGCATCATGTTTTCTCCTATTGCACCAAAAGCACAGGATTATTAGCAAGTGAAATTAAAGTAAAATTAATACAACATTACCAAGAGCGAAGTGAGTAGGAAATTTTTTGCAAGCTTTGGTAAGTCAGCTTTGCATCACTTAGCTTTGGCTTATCATTAGGAGGACAGACTCTAAAAGTAATCATGAATCCGGGAATAATTCCTGGAAGAAAATCTACAACCGTTGGGAATGAAATTTTCCACTACCAATCTATAAAACATGGACCCAAACCAATGAGTAATTGATTGGCTTTCTCTTATGCATAAATATTCTTTGAATGTTTCAGCTTCTTCTGTTGAGGAGTAATATATGTTGTTTTCAGTCAAGTTTTTAGACTCGGTTCTAGGTATTTCTTTAGCGATCCCATTACTTCGACGAAAGACAACCGGATCTCATAATTTTGGATCTCAACAAAAAAAATGACCCAATATTTAAATTTGACATTTGAATAAACAGAATTCAATTCACGTGATGATTCAACAAAAAGGCCTTAATAACTACTACACATCTCAGTTTAAACAAGAAACTCAAAATAAGTTTTATTTTTGAATTACCTTTATTGAGCCAGAGGCATAAAGCAGAAGTTGGAAACAAGAATCATCGCTTGAGGCAAAAAGATTCTAGGGCAAAATTTAGGTGGAATTAGGTGAGCTAAAGAGAAACGATGGCCGAGGAGATTTCTAGTAGGGCTTCTTTATGGTGGGAGAAAAAGTTATAATGAAACTTTTTAAGTGGTAATGAAAGAAAAGGAAATATGAGCGACAAATATCACCAAATTGTTAAGGAGGGTCAATGTAAATTTTTTGTTACGTTTATAATGTAGGAAGAAATATTATTTGTTGCACTTACATAAAAACTCCACAAATGTCTTCAACCAAAGGTTGATTTTCTTGTAGTACAATTCGTTTTTATTAATAAATAAAGAAATGTCATTATCAACAAGCAATAGCCAATATATATCAATACGTGATAGCTACTTTTTATGAACTTGCGATACCAGAATATTTTGTTAGCATGCAACAACCTTGACATTTTCAACCTACGATAGCAGTAATTTTGTTAACATGCAATAGCATTATTTTATCAACTTACGATGGCTATTGATTTTACCAACCAGCGATGGGTACTGATTTTGCCAACTTGTGATAGCTGGTAGTTTTGTCAACATGCAATAGCCGTTGATTTTCAACTTGTGATCACTATAAGTTTTCGAACATCCGATGGCTACATATTTTCAATCTGTAGTGGCTATATATATTTTTTATCGGCGGTAACTAAATGTTTTCAACTTGCGATTGCCTTATTTTAGTTGACATGTGATGACTATATTTTTGTCAATATGCAATAGCTTCATGCGATGACTTTTAATTGACATGTGATTGACTGGATTGTTGACATGCGATGGCTTAAGATTTTCAATGAGCGATGGCATAAGTTTCTGAGAAGAAAGATAGCTTATTTTATGGCACTTGATAGATTTTAACTCTATGTTCAGCTATGTTTTCCATAAAAAAGTTGTAGTCTTTTTAGGTACTTTGACAAGGATTTCAAAGGAAAGAAAATATTTTAGTACCCTTTTTAACAAAGTTTTGTAAAGGAAATTGTTACATATGTATCCTAATTTTTGTGTATAAAATGGCTATCATAGGAACATGTACTTGTGACGAATGATTATTTGTTATATGTTCAATTTTGTGCCTTGATCAATTATTATCATATACTGTTATTTGTCTACATGCTCATTTGTGTTATATGTTATCACCCAACATTTATAACCTTGGGGATTTAGGAAACTAATGATCGATTAGTATTATTGCAGTAGTGGGTATGGTCGGGCTTAAACTCCTGACTTAGTAGAATTACATCCAGGAGATTGTAAAGATCAATTTGTGTGAGGATGCACGAATTGATCAAAAGACATGTCTCACTGACAATTAAAAACCAAATTTAAGAGTGGACACTAGTGTTGGGTCATATCCAACACCCCAACCATTAAGCCCTCGGTTGGTCAGGTCAGCGATTCCAATGCGTAGGACTTTGCCAATATCGAGGGTAAAATTTGTAATTATGCATTTGAAGTAATTTATAGTATAGAAGTTCATCTATAATTTTTCCTACCAATTTTAGGAGGTCGTTGGTATTTTTCATACCGATCTTAGGGGACCGTTGTTGTTTTCTCCTACCAACCTTAGGAGTTTGTTGTTATTTCTTATGAATGGACTGGTAAACCATTGGATTGTTTGGTATACCTTTGACCCACGTCAGCATGATAGATTCTTAGTTGGCCTATGAAAACTAAGATAGGTTCATAGTGACCTTGGGAAAACTACGGCGCTGAATAGACTATTTTATGGGATTGGATAATTATGGAGATCGATCCTAGTAAATAACAGACTATTCATTTTATCCATTTATGCATGACGATTGTATGACTATGTTCTAATCATTTTGATTTCGGATATATTATTATTGACATATATATAAAAAGTTATTAGTAAGAGGAAACCCATCTCATATTTCAACGGCGTCGTCTCTCCAATTACCAAATTCGGTATGAAATGGTATAATATTATTCATACCAGAGTTATTGTCCAACCCAAAGTTATTTATTTTCCCCCGAGACTCTCAGACTCAATTAAAATTGGATAGGTTGAGAATAGGGTTTTCAAGTTAGACAAATAAGCTTCTACAAATGTGCAGAAGGCAAGCTGCTAATTAGAGTTATCTCCACTTTGCAATGTTAACTTCTTTTGATTTATCATTGAATGTATGGAATGATAGGTACTGTAACTGTCTAAGTAGTTAAGACTTTGATCATCAAGCGAGCATATTCATATATCATTCTTCAAACTATAATTGTAATTATTATATTTCATCTGAATGATGTAATCGTAGGGTTATGTCATGTAAATGTACTGAATTTTCAATTTATTAAAAAAATTGTTTTGTTAAAAATTGTAAATTCTTGTACTTTTTATGTTAATGAAATAGTAATTGATCTCATTTTATCACTGGGAGATAATGCTAAGGATGACTGCGGCATCAATGGAATCTAATTTCAGGCCCTAAAATGAGAGATTTTACAACTTGGTATCAAAGCAAAGGTTTACATAAAAATTAATTAGGTTTTTGAAAAACATAACCCAAATGAAACAAAAGACTAAATCAAGGTATGAGATAGCGTTATTTTAACATATTTGTTATTTGATATGTGTGTGTGAGAGCACGAATACCTACCTATACTCTCCTCTTTATCTTAGACCATTCTTTTGTATTTCATGAATACTCGCATGTAGATTATGAGAAATGGATATAAGAAGTGAAAGACTATAAATGGGAGGCGAAAGTACCACAACCAATAGAAACATTTAGGATAATGCTAGAATGCTAGCCAAACCACCCACAATAATGAAAATGATAATGTTATTGTAGGTGTTAGAGCCACACCAGTTGATATGTGAATAATGTACCAGTTATTTGTTAATATGCCACAAGTTGAAGCATGTAGGAGCTGTTTCACCAGAAGTGATTGTCTGTGACAGCTGCACCAGATTAAGTCAAGATTATGCTAACTTAGGAGGGAAACCATTCTTGGGGACGGAGAATGTCATCAAAGAGGAGGATTAACATCTTCATTGTGGATGGATTTTTTAATCTAGGGCTTGAATGATGATCAAAAAAGGTGGTTATCATTAAGGCAGTTGTAAGGAGCTACTTTGTATTGGTAAAATGGTGTTACCATGGGAATACCTGAAAAATAACTTACTTGTGCTGACTTGATAGAAAGGTACTAGGAGAAATTTCTATCTAAAGTGACTAAATCAACTTTGCTTAGAAGGTTTTCAGAGTTGGAATAGGGTAATATAACTATTCTAGATTATACATTGAAGTTTGATGAGCTATCAAGATGTGGACAAGCCATAATTAAAATTTTGCGTAAGAAAAGTGGGAAGTTCATTCGAGAACTAAAGCTGGAGATTGCTAGGGCCATAATGCGGTAACTTAGAGATCCATTCGGTGTTATTATGGAAATCATTTTATGGATCAAATATTTTATTTCATAATTAGGAAAGAACAAGCATATGGAGACTACTCATTTCCAAAGGAAAAGGGGGGAAGTTCTTTAAAAAAAGGGAGCTCATAAGAGTGGAGTTCCTAAAAAAGGGAAAATTGGAAGTGGTTTGGTACAAGTGTGAAAAGAAAGGGCACTTTGACAATGAATGACATTTTGGAGATGGTAAGAAGCCCAATAATAAGAAAGGTGTGAGATGTTATAATTGTAACAAGACGGGGGGAATTTCAAGAGGGAGTGTCGAGCTGAGAATGGAAAGGTTTTTGCATTGGAACCTATAACTTCTGGATCAACTACTGAGGAAAAGGGGAAGGCTATATTAGGAGGTATACTTCTTACTCATAGCAATCCTTTTATAGCTGGTATGGTGATCTTTGCATTGAAGGTATGTGACACTATCTCTTGAGAGAACGATTCAAATTATTTATGGATCATAAGTACTTGAGATATTTGTTCTAATTTATTCTCTCAAAAGGAGTTGAACATAAAACAACAAAGATGGCTGGAGTTTTTGTTAGCTTATGACTTTAGATTGAGTATACATTAGGGAAATGAAATAAAATTTTGGATGCACTTAGGAGAAAATATCATAATAGGTTGTGAGAAATATTATTTGAATGGAACAATATGGAGGCATTGGCTTCTTGTGGAGTTAGAATGAGGTCGATGGTCGATTCTAGTAAGAGTCAATAATGATCAATTGTTTAGAAGTCTGACCGGTATTGATCAAAAGGATTGATGCTAAGCAAAGAGATAATCTATTATTGGCCGATCAGATAAAGAGACTAGAAGTGGGATGCGAGGTTGACGATTTTAAAAGATTTTGCATTTAACCAAAGAGAATAGTTAAGAAAGAAGAAACGGTTTTGTGTTCCAAATGTGGATAATTTGAGAAAGAAAGTTCTTAAAGAATGTCATCAATCGAAGTATACTACGCATCCTGAAGGTACAAAGACGTACCAAAATATGAGGGGTTACTTCTAGGAAGGAATGAAGAAAAATGCATGCTTATCGGTGAAGCAATGTATGAATTTCAAATAAGTAAAACCAAGCATCAAAAGCCAAGTGTATTACAACAACGTTCAATGTGCCACGGTGAAAATGGAATTCTGCATCTATAGATTTATCTATTGGTTTCCAAGGTTAAGAAGTGGATATAAAAGTGTTTGGGTCATGGTAGATAGAATGACCAAGAGTGCAAACTTTATCCCTCTTAAGTCGACAAGGATGACACCTAGTTTGATGAAATTATTCATGAAGAATGTTATGAGACTTCATGGAATACCAAGTACCATTGTAAGTGATATGGATCTTTTATTTACTAGTGACTACTGGAAGAGCTTATAGAATGAATTGGGTACCAAGCTTAAGATGAGTACCGCTTACCATCCACAAACTGATAGGCAAATAGAAAGGGTTAATAAGGCACTTGAAGATTTATTGAGAGCTCGTGTATTAGACTTTGGAGGGTCAAAGAGAGACCATTTGCATAGTAAAATCCCGCATTTTTTTATATTTATATTTAAATAGTTATTCCAAATTTTAATGATCGATTAATTACAAGTCCAAAATTTGATTTTTATTATATTGTAGAAGTAGAATTCGAGACCACTTCTGTTGAGTTTAGATCAACGTTGTGAATCAAAAACAAAAAAAGTATCAATCTACATCTTCCTTATATGGTATGGATAGAACTAGCTCTGCTCCTATAACCCAAAATGGATGCTAGCGAAGAGCGGATGTATCCCATAGGTGATCGGGTGTCACCTAGTATATTTATATGCAACTAACAAGGTGATGAATGGAATGTTTTTATAGAAGGCGACCTCGATCAATTAGAGGAGAGTGCACTTCACCAAGCTAAGGTACTCTAAGGAAAGGCACTTTCGAGTAAAAAAGAGGTTGGGAAATGTTCCCTCCAAAATGGTTTGTGCTTGGCATAAGCGAAATCTAGTCTTGGCTATTAGCTCACACGATTAATAATATAAACGTCACTATATTTTAAGTCACGTATTTTTACAATTTAGGTATTATTATACGTATTTTTTAGCCGAGTGCAATAGAATCTCAATTGATAGCTTGTGATTTTGGGAATGGATTGGACATATGGTTGAAGAATTTTTGGAATTGGACTATTTGATGGCTAAAATGACATCGAAATTCGTGAGATTAACATTACGAAGCGTTATTTCGGATAGTAATGAAATTTATAACATCAGAACTAAAAAAAAGGTGATATGCGCTAGTGAGTTTCAGGCAATTCGATATACCGTGTGTTCATGCGAGCTCAAAACGTATGGCTATTTATTTAAAAAAATTAAATATATGCATGTGTGTGTATGTTGCCACACCAAGATATTTTATCTTGCTTTTTCTTCTCCTGCTCCTTAAAAGGTTTTATCCCTCCTTCTTTAAATTTAATCAAGAGCTATAATCAATTATAGGTGTTGGCATTGGATCCATTATACTTGGGGACAGGAGAGCTTCACGTCTATATGGGGTTTAGCGTGTGCGGTGATGCCAGGGGAAATCGACATAGAGAAGCAGCGTACTAGGTGTGATGACCCAGGATTTTTAACAATTTAAATTTGAATAATTAATTGATTTTAAAATATTTAAAAGTTAATTTTTAACTTGAATTCAAATATTATTATTATTTAGCAATTGAGTTATTAGATTTAATAAACTGAAAATTGGGTAAATTGTAGAATTTGAAATTCTAAGCCTATTTAAACTAATTTAAAGGCTTGCAAAATTTATACTGATAATACTGAAGATAGTAAATGTGTTAAAATTGAATTTGGAAATGTTTTGCTCCGTTTTGATAATATATCATTTAAATTGAAATTTAAAAATAGCCTTCTGAGGCACAGTCTTGGAATTTGACGAAACCAGTTCCATTGGATCCGTAATAGTTAGTTATTACCGGATTTCAATTTTTGTAGCAATCAGAGTCGTCATTTGACCCTGACAGCTCAAAACGCTTAGAAACTATTTTAATAGATTTAATTTAAAATTGATTGTTTTCTTCTGTAACTCACGAATATGATTAAATTAGCTTCAAAAACACGTTCCATTGTCTTCGAAATGCGGGTAAAACCTTATAAACGCCTAGCGGCACTCCTTAAGAGGGGTTCAAAATTTGAAAGGCAATTAACGAGACGTCTTGGATGTTTTATAATATAATAAAATTGGAAGTCAACTAGTCAAAGATATTTTTATAAATAAACAAGCATACTCAAGATGCCATTCCTAAGTTATAATATGTCTTCATCTGCCACAAGTTTCAAGATCGAAATCGAACCCCAAAAAAATAAAAAATAAAAGACAACTGCAAAAATCTAATTCGTGTTATATACATGACTACAAATTATGAAACCACTTTCTAAAATCTTCTTTTTGCATAAGCTTCGATCTGGGATGTTGTCATGGGTTGCAGCAGCCTTTGGTCATGCTTGTCCATGTCTTGGCCGAACTAGGGTTTCAATTTCTTCATGATCCTGGTGGAGGTGGGCTTGATAGAGGTCGTATTCGAGTTTATAGTGGAGTTTGTCATCTCGGCAGCAAATTTGAAGGTATATGGTTGCTTGGTAGATCGCTCGACGTACTGTACGGTCGAGAGGGGAGCGAAGTGTCGCTTTTTCTATTGAGGGGCTCGAGGCTTTGGGATGGCGACGCGAGCGTGACTAGGTGGTCGTGACTGGAGTTTTGTGAGTTTAAGGTTTATGTGATGGAACTCGGCGATGTTGGTTGGGCAAATTGCAGCGATACTCGATCTCGGCAGGTTGGGTGGCGCATCAACGACGAAGCGTGGAGCGTCTGGGAGGCGCGGAAAATGGATGTCGTGAAGAAGAAGGTAAAGATCGTCGATTTGTAGTGAGGTAATGATTTCCTTTTATTTATTTAAATTGTGAAAATAAGTGTTTATATATTTTTAGAACAAAAATATATGTAAGGATTTATAAGAAAAGAAAAAAAGGGAAAACTAGTTTAGGAAAATTTAATTATTTGTTTAAATAAAGATTTAGTTAAATTAAATTTATAAAATGGAAATAAATTTATTTAGTTAACTTATATAATTATTTGATAACTAGAAAATAATTTATAAACAGAAAATTAGTTTGAAATTAACTTATTAGGTAAAATGAAATTTATTAAATAGAAATTGATTTGTCCAAATTGTTCGAATATTCATAAAATCATATAATGTTTATACAAGGTTAAAATCTGAAAGTAAACAAGTCGAGATTGGATTTGGATTGCAAATTCAAAGGTGAGTTAATCTCACTCTCCTGGATTTTTATTTAAATTTAAATGGTTGAATTTAAATAATTGGTAAAATGGTTGGTTTGTTTTGATGTGCTATATTATATATGGTAGTATATAGTATATGGTGGAGTGATTGATATTCTGTGATGGATATTATTGGTAATTGGAATATTGAATGGTGTGGTTTCCTTAAATATTTCGGTACCCTGAGTTATCGAAATATATAGAATTGGATTTTTGAAAGAAATATAAGGGTGAATTTTGAAAGTGAATTAATTATAGAAAAAAATAATAAGAATGAATTGGAAAGAAATAAAAGTGATACTTAAAACTGAAGTTAAATTGTAAAGTAGAGATTTAAAAGAAGTTTTAAATCAAAGATAAATCTGGAATTCAAGTTAGTGAATCTCAGTTTTTAAAACAAATAAGTTTTAAAAATTTAATTATTTTAACAACTTGAATATTAAAGTGCATTTTAAAATTGATTTTAATTTAAAATGAATTTGGTTTTAAATTCCTTTGAACTTCTATTTTAAAACGAGTAATTTATTTATTTAATAAAGTAAATAAAAGATAGTTAATTACAGGTTGAGATTAATCGAGAATGATTAATATTGTGTTTTAATTTGTGTAATTAATTTAGATTAGGATAAATTGAAATATAATTGGAAATCATTTATTTATATAATTAACGATGTAATTAAAGATTGATTAATTAAGATGAGTTAATCAATAATAAGTGACTTATGAGAGGTTAATTAATATAAGTTATTAAGGATTAATGTAATTAATATAGTTGATTAATTTATGAAGTAATTAAAGATTACTTATTGATTTTGGTTAAGAATAATTCATAGTGTGAAGTTAATTAAAGATAATTAATTGAATGTAATTGAAGGATAATTAATCCAGGGTGATTAATTAAAATGAATAATGGAGGGATGATTGATTAATTGTTTTGAAATTAATTAATTAATGACAAGTGGAGAAATCTAAGTGATTGAGGTTAGAAATTCAATTAGAATTAATTAAATTAATTTTGGTAGCGATCAAGCTTTGCTTATGGATGATTGAATGGTATTGAATACTTTGAATGAGTTGATATCTCTGATATGAAATGTTGTATATTTCATTTGGATAACTTGGGTTAGGATGACATGAGACCCGAAGAGACCGGGGTCGGGTATTAGGAAATACACGAAACCACTTTGAATCTCTATAGATTGATATGTAAAATCTATAGGCTGGAATGAAGTGATTTAAAGGAATTGGACTATTTAAATCTAAATCTTTGGTACTTAGAAAACTTATGTGTGAAATAAGTGATGTCTATAACATATTGTGCATTTGTAAATTGATTCGAGTTACCCCGGGTTATATATAAGTTGTATGCTTTGTATTACATGTTAGATGGGTTTACTCACACTGGTTTCCAACCTAACCCGGGTGTTACTTTAGTGTAATGCTCGGGTCAGACCGAGTATTACAGGTTTTCAGGTAAGGACGTTCTGGAGATTGGCAGAAGAACTGGATGGCAGGAACGTATAGAGTATTTCCGCTGTATTATATTATTGTATATCTGTAACATGATAATTGTATATATTCAGTGACTGTATATATGTGTAACTCTGATATATTATAAATGTAATTGACAGATACAGAATGTTTTGTAGACTGTTATTATTTATTACTATATTTTTTCCGCTGTGAATGTGAGGTGTTGATGTTTCTGATCTTCTTCTTCTTCTATCTCTTTCTTCTTTTTCCTAACTATCTGAAATTTTCAGATCGAAAATTTCAGGTTGTTATAGTTGGTATCATAGCTGAAAGGTTAAGTGAGAACCTTGGCTCTGGTGGAAGTTACTCCTCAAATAGAGTCCATAATGCTCTAGGATGAGCTGAGTGTGTGTGTGTATGTGTGTGAGCGCGTACTTGTTATTTTCTTATATAAAGATTTTAAATGATTTTATATAAAAATATGTTTTGATATATACAGCAATATTTCCTTCTAATAAATATTAAGGTGATTGGTTGTTAAATCATTGGAATTAAATTAAGCAGTAATATAATACAACCAAATTGAAATCTTGAACTGGAATTAAATTAAGTGGTAACAGAAATACACCAAATTAAAATTAAATTAATTGAAGTGAAATTCTAGAATTAGAACTCAGAAATTAAATTGTTTAAAAACTTTAAATAAAGGTTAATTTGGTTTAAAAAGATAAACCAACCTTTGAGAATTTAACTTGAATTTATATAATTCGAGATGGTTTAAAATTGGGATTGAAATTGAATTAGTTCAAAACTAAATTTGATTTAGATTAATTGGATTTGTGATTGAAGATGGATAAGTTTAAAAAATTTAATGGAAAATTTGAGTTGGATTAAACTGAAAAGATATTGTAATTAAAGTGAGTAGGAATAAAATCAAATGGAATTTGATTTGAATTTGGAAAGAAATCAATATTGATTCTAATCAATTTCAAACTGGAAATTGAAGTTATTCAAATCGGAATTGAGTCAATTTGAATGGAAGTGGAAATTCAAGTTGAATTGATGGGAAAGTGAACAGTTTTGACTCTGGACTATTTTCAATATAAATTGTTTTAATATAAACTTATTTTTCCAAGCTATTTAATAAATACAACCTTTCTTTATTTTAAGCCAAATTATTTTGTATTTGTTTTACAATTATCTTTGGAGCTATTAACCATTTTTCAACTATTTTATAAAGTAATTATTATTTTTCAACTATTTTACAAATTAATTACTATTTTACAACTATTTTTCAATTATCCAAAATCTCTATAACTATTTTCCAACTATTTTACAATTAGTTAACTACTTTACAGCTATTTTGCAAACTAATAATTATTTTTCAACTACTTATCTATTTTTAAAATTTCCAAGCTATTTACAAAAAAATAATATGGTCGGAGTTCAAACTGTTATTGATTAAATACCCAACCGAGATAAGAATTGAAGATAAAATCCAAATGAGAATTAAGGCAAATGTGATTAAGTGAATAAAGTTCAATGTGAGGATGAATAGAAAGGAATTTGATTTGGCTAATAATCAATGAAAATAAATATGTAGGATGTACGTATATTATTCTATTCGCATAGTGATTTGATCCAGATACAACATAGAATTTCGAGATGGTTATATCGATCCGAGTTAGGATTTTTCACTTGATTTTCGATGGAGAACCTGGATATGGATTGTTGATTGGTTTTGGATATTCTCTATCATAGTTACATCTATGCAAGAAGAATGACGGTTTCTGATCAAGAAACCAGATCTGAGTCCGCACTAGGAAATCGGGTGGACGATACTAGTTCGGAAGTGAAATTGTGTGATCGAGTGAGCGATCAGGTTGGTATAGCATACGGATGATTAGTGTACATCGTAAAGTTTTGAATGAAATTGATATTGGAAAGAGTAATCAAATTTGAACATTTTATTTTGAATAAACAAAGTTATATATCTTTGTTATATCAGATAAATCTCCCCTTGTTGAATCTATTGCCAGACGGAAAGGATTTTGAAAGTGTTTGAAGTATAAAAGGAGTTTTATACAAGTTTGAAATGATCCAAAGTTTTAAAAATTATATTTATCTTAATATATATAAAGGATCTTATAAGGATTTTGGAAAAAGGTTTTGGAA
The DNA here is from genome assembly GCA_030765085.1 of Allium cepa. Taxonomy (NCBI): domain Eukaryota; kingdom Viridiplantae; phylum Streptophyta; class Magnoliopsida; order Asparagales; family Amaryllidaceae; genus Allium; species Allium cepa. Next base: position 695,768,977 of record CM060934.1, read on the forward strand.
ACCTTTGGATTTGGAAAGGCTTTTGATTTTTGGGTAAAATCAATATTGAAATTTGGAAAGCCTAGCTTGATAATTATCGATTTTGGGATAATCGATTTTGTGTAAAGGAGCTTTGTATGAGATCATACTAGGTGTATGATTTGAAAGATACTATATGTGCATAGTATAAAGTGTTTTGATGATGGCTCTAGGGAAAAAGGCGCTCCCTTGAAATGAACTTCTCAGGAGTGCCACCGGGTGGTGCTGCCTTGAGCCCTAAGGGGGGTTCTAAAGTTGATCCTGTGAGGAGTCCGGACAGAACTAATTCCTGAGGATTATGAGTAGTGTGTACCATAGCGAAAGTCATGTGTGCCGCTGAGAGCCAACGGTGTACGCTTGATTTTATATCGGTAGACTGCGACCTATGGTAACATAGCGAAAGTCGTGTGTGCTGCTGAGAGCCAACAGTCTACGTTTGATTTTATATCGGTAGACTGCGACCTATGTAGGAGTGGAGAAGTTTCATTTTGACAGCGAAAATCGAGGGGCGTTGATGCCTACAGTTACATGGACTTTTGCTGCGATGGCAACGTAACCATGGAATGTAACTGCGATCTGTTGTGGGTTCCATGGCGTAATCGAGGGGCGCGGAATGCCTACAGTTACATGGACTTTTGCTGCGATGGCAACGTAACCTAGGATGTAACTGCGACCATGGATGGGGGTGATGATTTCCAGAGCATTCTCACAAAGATATTTCCTCTATTTTCAAAAACTGTTTTCTATATTTTCAATAAAATTATTTTCCAAGTATTTTCACAGGATGTTGAAACGGGCTTACCAAGTACTTATAGATTTTCAGTCCTACGCCTTATCAACATATGACTGAATTTCTGTGAGACCAAGGATGGACTGGTTGAGACATCGAGTTATAAGAAGTATTTTTATAAAGAGCTATTTTATTAGTATAATGTGAATTAAAAAGCATTTCTAAAAAATTTAAATAAAAGTGTTGGAATTTTGGAAAATGAAAGAAATCCAAACTGGAATTATGAAAAAAATTGAATTCAAGAAAATTTAATAAAGTGATTTTTTGTAATAAAATCGAATATTTATTTAAAAATTAGAAGTAAGCTAATTAGCTAAATAATTATTTGATAGAATATGTTAGTAAAATTTAACTCGGTTAAATAAATGGATTATAAGTTAATAATGAAGTTTGGAAATGAACTCGAATTATAAATAGATTTCGACTTAGATTTGATGAGGAATTAAAATAGGTAGAGATGTGTTAAGATAAAATGAAGGTGAATTATAATAGAAATGGTTTAAGTTGCAAATAAAACCCAGGTGAGTAGAAAAAAATTGAGAATGGCTTTGTATTAATAAAATAAATTTGAAAATGAATTAAGTAAGTTAATTAAAAATTAAATATGGGGTGAATAAAATAGTTAATTGAATTAAATAATAAATGGATGAAGTCTGATTGAATGAAAAAATTAAATCAAAGTTTTAATTGGAATTGGGTCATCAGAATGAACTTAAGTTATGAGGCGTATTAAATTGAAGTGAAATCTCTTAAGTCAATAAAAGCTTGGTTTCAAGTAGAATGGAAGACCATTAAATAAAAATTTGGGTTAAATTTATTTGGAAAATGGATATTAGTATAAGCATCGAATGTTGTCAAGCTCAATGAAATAGTTTTAAAATGAAACCAATGCAGAGATGAAATGAAATGCAAATGTATGGTTGGTGAATAAATTAGAAATGAAATGGAATTAAATACAGAATGAGTTGAAATTAATTTGAAGTAGTTATAAATTAAAATTGATACTCTATTAAGCGAATATCGCCGAATTTGCATAAAAATAGTTGTCGTTTGACGTAAATGAAGGTAAAGAAATACTATAAATTAATAGAAGCAAATAAAATTGATTTTTGAATCATTTGAAGTGAATATGAGCTTGATTGGATTAGAAATAAATTGAATGTAAGAAATTGAGTTGTAAACCATTAAAATTGAATGAAATGGCATATGAATTGGTTGGAAGCAATTGGATTGGCTTTAAATCGTATAAATCGCTAATGGGAAGCGTTTGGTGCTTGTTGTTTATGAAATGCATGTGTTTAGTTATTGAAAGTAAGTGAAATGCTAATTAATTTTCTATATATGGCACTTACATATTTAAATTGAGTAAGTACAGGTACCTGAAGGCCTTTGGCTGGCTTTGGTTGCGCTAATTGCTAAAATAAATAAGCTGCTTGCTTAATATGCTAAATAAAGGTACTTCTACGCAATAAAAATAGGAAATATGAACTGTTTTTGATTTTTCGGCCGGGTGGGTCGATGTATATATATTTATACCTCTTGTCAAATTGCAAAAGCTCCTCCTTACAAAGGAGACTCTGCCAAAATTTTCCGAAAATTTTGGAAGTTAGAAAAATTTTGGTTAGCGACAAACGATTTCAAATTGGAAACTGAAATAAATTAGTGAATGAAACTAATTTAAAATAATGCTATGAATCAGTTATAAATGGAAGATAAAATTCAATATTCAGAAGTGAAGATAAACTAAATTCATATGGAATGGGAAAAACCAATTTGAATGGAAGTAGATATCATAACTTCTGTAAGGAAATGTATGAAATGATTTTAAAAGGCTATGATTGGATATTATTGCTAGGTAAGTTATACAGGTATTATAAAGGAAAGGAAAATCGGTTTTGATTTCAGAAGATAAATTTGAATTTCCCGACTAAAAGGTATGTGTTTAATTTCTGTATGAAATTTGATTTGGTTTTTGATCTAGCCACTTGGCCTTTTGTTTTTTATGGAATTTGGGAGCCCGTAGAGGCATTTTGTAGTTGTACCGAGCTAGCTGTGCAAAGGAGACGCTGTTAAAAAATTCAAAAATTTAGAAAGTTAGAAAATTTAAGAAAGTTATGATAATTTAAATTTGAATTTTAAATTTAAACTTGAATATGTGGAGTAAATAATGTTGTTGGAAACTATAGAAGGTTTTGGGAAGTTGGTTAAAGTAATAGCGGGTCTTTAATAAAAGATATGTTATGGCAAGTTGATATAACTGTTTGGTTTTGGAAAAAGAAAACGGGTATTAGACCATTCTTCCTAACTAGTAATTTTAGGGACGAAATTCTTTTAAGGAGGGAGGAATGTGACGACCCGGAATTTTTAACAATTTAAATTGGAATAATTAATTGATTTTAAAATATTTAAAAGTTAAATTTTAACTTGAATTCAAATATTATTATTATTTAGCAATTGAGTTATTGGATTTAATAAACTGAAAATTGGGTAAATTGTTGAATCTAAAATTCTAACCCTGTTTAAACTAATTTAAAGGCTTGCAAAATTTATACTGAAAATATTGAAGATAGTAAAAGTGATAAAATTGAATTTGGAAATGTTTTGTTCTGTTTTGATAATATATCATTTAAATTGATATTTAAAAATAGCCTTCCGAGGCACAGTCTCGGAATTTGATGAAACTAGTTCCATTGGATCCGTAATAGTTAGTTATTATCGGATTTCAATTTTCGTAGCAATCGGAGTCGTCGTTTGACTACAGCTCAAAACGCTTAGAAACTATTTTAATCGATTTAATTTAAAATTGATCGTTTTCTTCTGTAACTCGTGCATATGATTGAATTAGCTTTCGAAACACGTTCCTTTGTGTTCGGAATGCGGGTAAAACCTTATGAACGCCTAGCGGCACTCCTTAAGAGGAGTTCAAAATTTTAAATGGCAATTAACGAGACATTTTGGAAGGTTTATAATATAATAAAATTGGAAGTCAACTAGTCAAAGATATTTTTACAAATACACAAGCGTACTCAAGAAGCCATTCCCAAGTTATAATACGTCTTCGTCTCCCTCAAGTTTCAAGACCAAAATCGAACTCATAAAAAAGACAACTGCAAAAATCAAACTCGTGTTATATACACGACTAAAAATTATGAAACCACTTTCTAAAATCTTCTTTTTGCATAAGCTTCGATCTGGGATGTTGTCATGGGTTGCGGCAGCCTTTGGTCGTGCTCGTCCATGTCTTGGTCGAACTAGGGTTTCAATTTCTTGATGATCCAGGGGGGCTGGACTTGATAGAGGTCGTATTCGAGTTTATAGTGGAGTTTGTCATCTCGGCCGCGAATTTGAAGGTACATGGTGAGGTCGCTCGACGTATTGTACGGTCGAGAGGGGAGCAGAGTGTCGCTTTTAATTGAGGGGCTCGCGGCTTTGGGATGGCGACGCGAGCGCGACTGGGTGGTCGCGACCGGAGTTTTGTGGGTTTAGGGTTTACGTGATGGAACTCGACGATGTTGGTTGGGTAAGTTGCAGCGATACTCGATCTCGGCAGGTTGGGTGGCGCCTCAACGACGAAGCGTGGAGCATCTGGGAGGCGCGGAAAATGGATGTCGTGAAGAACAAGGCAATGTTCGTCGATTTGCAGTGAGGTAACGATTTCCTTTTATTTGTTTAAATTGTGAAAATAAGTGTTTATATATTTGCAGAACAAAAATATATGTAAGGATTTAGAAGAAAAGAAAAAACGGGGAAAATTAGTTTAGTAAGATTTAATTGTTTGTTTAAATAAATATTTAGTTAAATTAAATTTATAAAATGAAAATAAATTTATTTAGTTAACTTATATAATTATTTGATAACTAGAATATAGTTTATAAACAGAAAATTAGTTTGAAATTAACTTATTAGGTAAAATGAAATTTATTAAATAGAAATTGATTTGTCCAAATTGTTCGAATATTCATAAAATCATATAATGTTTATACAAGGTTAAATTTAAATGGTTGAGTTTAAATAATTGGTTGAATGGTTGGTTTGTTTTGATGTGCTATATTATATATGGTAGTATATAGTATATAGTGGAGTGATTGATATTCTGTGATGGATATTATTGGTAATTGGAATATTGAATGCTGTGGTTTGCTTAAATATTTCGATACCTTGAGTTATCGAAATATATAGAATTGGATTTTTGAAAGAAATATAAGGGTGAATTTTGAAAGTGAAGTAATTATAGAAAAAAATAGTAAGAATGAATTGGAAAGAAATAAAAGTGATATTTAAAAACTGAAGTTAAATTTTAAAGTAGAGATTTAAAACAAATTTTAAATCAAAGATAAATCTGAAATTCAAGTTAGTGAATCTCAGTTTTTAAAACAAATAAGTTTTAAAAATTTAATTATTTTAACAACTTGAATATTAAAGTGCATTTTTAAATTGATTTGAATTTAAAATGAATTTGGTTTTAAATTCTTTTGAACTTCTATTCTAAAACGAGTAATTAATTTATTTAATAAAGTAAATAAAAGATAGTTAATTACAGGTTGAGATTAATCGAGAATGATTAATACTATGGTTTAATTAGTGTAATTAATTTAGATTAGGATAAATTGAAAAAATAATTGAAATCATTAATTTATATAATTAACGATGTAATTAAAGATTGATTAATTAAGATGAGTTAATCAATAATAGGTGACTTATGAGAGGTTATTTAATATAAGTAATTAAGGATTAATGTAATTAATATAGTTGATTAATTTATGAAGTAATTGAAGATTACTTATTGATATTGGTTAAAAATAATTAATAGTGTGAAGTTAATTAAAGATAATTGATTGAATGTAATTGAAGGATAATTAATCCAAGGTGATTAATTAAAATGAATAATGGAGGGATGATTGATTAATTGATTTGAAATTAATTGATTAATGACAAGTGGAGAAATCTAAGTGATTGAGGTTAGAAATTCAATTAGAATTGATTAAATTAATTTTGGTAGCGATCAAGCTTTTCCTATGGATGATTGAATGGTATTGAATGTTTTGAATGAGTTGATATCTCTGATATTAAATGTTGTATATTTCATTTGGATAACTTGGGTTAGGATGACATGAGACCCAAAGAGACCGGGGTCGGGTATTAGGAAATACCCAAAACCACTTCAAATCTCTATAGATCGATATGTAAAATCTATAGGCTGGAATGAAGTGATTTAAAGTAATTGGACTATTTAAATCTAAATCTTTGGTACTTAATGCGTGAAATAAGTGATGTCTATAACATACTGTGAATTTGTAAATTGATTCGAGTTACCCCGGGTTATATATAAGTTGTATGCTTTGTATTCCATGTTAGATGGGTTTACTCACACTGGTTTACAACCTGACCCTGGTGTTACTTTAATGTAATGCTCGGTTCAGACCGAGTATTACAGGTTTTTAGGTAAGGACGTTCAGGAGCTTGGGAGACGGGCTGGATAGCAGGAACGTATAGAGTGTTTCCGCTGTATTATATTATTGTATATCTGTGACATGATAATTGTGTATATTCAGTGACTGTATATATGTGTAACTCTGATATATTATAAATGTAATTGACAGATACAGAACGTTTTGTAAACTGTTATTATTTATTATTATATTTTATCCGCTGCGAATGTGAGGTGTTGATGTTTCTGATCTTCTTCTTCTATCTCTTTCTTCTTTTTCCTAACTATCTGGAATTTTCGGGATCGAAAATTTCGGGTTGTTTCACTAGGTTTAGGTTTCGCAGTAATAAAGGTCGAGTTAGGCAAAATGGAAAGCACGGTTGACTTTCCCATGGCAGTGTATTCCTTCCTGCGCCAATCATTTAGGTCCAATCATCTTTAGGAAAATGCAATATCTCATGGTCGCTATAGGCGGCTTTAGGTTGCAATCAAATAGAGGGAGCTAAGCTTCAAATCTATAGGTCGTAGCGAAGAGTGCATTAGAGCCGGTGGTTCGTTGTTTTGTGGAGTAGGGAGTGAGAAACCAGGAGGTGATGATGCATGACAATGGCTCGTGCATGTTACAAGGAAGTGCACATTTGGGATAAGAAAAATGATTAGTTGTTACTTAAGGTAATTATCTAATTTAATTATTTTAACTAATAGCGTTTTGTATTTAATTCGTATCTTTTTCATACGAGGTCCAATCGAGATGCGATCTTCATCGTCGCGCTCGTAGGGAGATTATCTACGACGTGGTATAGTGTTGGACTAGATTCGAAGAAATGAGAAATTATAATTCAAGTGAGCATAATTATAACTTTGAATTTATATTTCAGTATAAACTGATTATAAATATATATATATGTATATATATATATATATATATATATATTGAAAAGTATTACCTAGAAGAGGTAGAATAATACATACACACACATGTAATTATTCCTTTGTTTGATTGGATTGGTTGAAATAGATATTTTGGATAATTGATTGAGATCCTATATATATATATATATATATATATATATATTGTGTTTTTTATTCATATTGAATAAAATTAGAAAGGGTTGATATTAATATATAACATGGTTATAGATTAATATAAACCCTAACTTATTGTTATGTTAGTGATAGAAATATTATTATATATTTTGTTACTTATCGGAAGTTAAAAGTATGACCTATAAAATAAGCTTTAAGGCTAAAATAATTGTTTTGGTAGGTTAAACTTATATTATGGTGGCTTTAAAGTTTATCCGGCCTTGATATTGGTTTATTATGGTGTAATTCATAATTAACTAAGTATTGAATTTTTATAAAGGTGATTTGAAAAGTTTGAAATTACGAAAGAAGTATTCAATTATTTAATAGGGTTTGATTAAGGTAATAAAATCTCGAATATCAATAACATGATTTACTGACTTTTGACCCTAAGAAATTTGTGATATATGGGTATACGTACACACGCATGAGCTATATAGTACTTTGAGGCCCTCATCAATAGTTAAACTTAACTTCAATAGAAGAATTAAGTAAATTAAGCTGTAACAGGATTGATTCTACAGGAATATTATTTTAGAAAATAAGTTTGAGACTTCTATAAAATAATATGGTAACAACCCATACTTTAAAGGATCCAACTTTCGATAAAAATCAAAACCCAAGTCCATCAAAATACGAATCGTCGGATTTGGTACCTGCAAATAAGCATTATTAGAGATTGATAAATTATAAACTTACTTTGGAATCAATGGAATTCCTTAGATAACAAGTTGTCACATCAGCATCGAGCATGAGAGAAAAGAATACTTCTCCAATAATAAATCAATTCCAACTTTAGTGACCTATCCCTCCAAATCTATGCCATGGATTGTAATGGGGAAGGGGTCAAAACAACATTCTAGTGACTGGAAAATCTATACAGTGTCCATAACAAAAATTTATACTGATTGGTTTCCATTTAATTGTTATGTCTACTCTTTTAAGGTTAACCAAATTAACCTAATATTGCACACACGATATTCCTACCTAGCACAATTCACCTACCTACCCTTCCCAAGGTACAAAATACTGACATAAGTCTATCAGCCACTGAATACTTCAAAATATAAAGCGGGATCCTAGCATGGTCATCATTGGTCTATTGGTCCTAACTACAGAGACCTTTGATCACTATTTATGGCCTTATTATATATAATAGTTGGACCACTAACGCATCTTTCATCGTTAAAGTCTTAGCCACATGAGAGAGTACCTAAGCACTTAGTACCTCATTAGTAAGGACTAGGAAAACACCTGACCATTTAATATCTATATTCTAGGTAGGACTCTATCATTTGATACCTAACCCCAAGGTAGAATCAACACCGGTACTGTCTAGTTGATATTGCTTGAAATATCATTAGGACATTTAGTACTTCTTTATAAGAGAGGGGCGAACCCTATATCAGTCACCTAGTACCTCAAACCCTAAGCGGACCCTTCTCGAGATATCTACTACCGCTCCTAACCGATAATTCGGACCATTTAATACCTTCTAAATAGGAAAGAAGTGGGCTCTCAAACAACCACTTAATACCTCTAAAACCTAAGCAGATCCTATGGTTCATATAATCATTTCCCAAGGATCCCATGATTGGTAATATCTCACATCAGTAGTAAGTGTACACAACTACTGGTAGCCTCTGAGTGAAGGGCAGAAATCCATTGTGTAACTTTACTGACCTCATATCCCAATCTTCTATACCGAATAAATTGTCCTATTGTCCTTTAATTAAAATATCTCACATAAATAAGAAGTGTACTCAACTACTGGTAGCATTAAAGTGAAGGGCAGACTTAACTCTACTGGTCTTGCATCCCAACCTGCTAAGTCTAATAAACTATTTTAAGCTTTGCTAATTTAAGCCATATTATCCTAGGCTTTATTATTACTAAGCTTTATCATGCTAAGTTGGATACTAGATTAGCTTACTAACCTTTTTTATTTATTTAAGGATATAAAATTTACCTTAAATATTCAACTACCCATAAATTCCTTTTATTTACTCCCTCCATAAATGGCAATTTGTCCATGATAAAAGAATATCATTCTAATGGACATTTCCCAAGACATTTATGCATATTTACTAATTCCCAATTAGTAACCTTTTCACACTATTCAATAGTTATTAACCTAATTTCTTTATTTATCAGCCTCAATAATCCATTTACCCTATCAATTATTTGTTACTCCCAAATTCATTCCATGTTTATTACCCATTAATTGGAGTTACAACATTTCAACATTCCTCTTCCTAATTCATATTCGCAAATCAACATTATTACTACATAGACTAATATCATAAGCAAGCGTTACGCATAAATCGTCATACTATTTAAGTTCATTTGTATTTATTAGCACATATAAATATATACATCTAACAAATATATTTTAGTCACAAATCTTTAACTATAATATTCTTTCCATATTTAATTTGTTGAAATTACATTTCTTAGGAAGGTTCTCCGTTGTGATTTCCATAAATTAGTTTAAAGTAAAAGTAAAGAACAAAAGAATAGATTTTCCTTATTTGAAATCACAAGGAGATTACTTTTATTTTATTGGAATAGATAATGTAAACTACAAAGAATAAATCCTACACATCTCTTCCTTTTCATTTGCATATATTCCTTGTTAAATCAAACGCTACGTTTTCTATGTAATTTAGAAACATAAACAAATCTACGAAAACCAAATAGATGTTCTTACCACAAGTTAAACTATAGAAAATCCCTAATTCAATATAATTAGGGTAATTTTCAAAGTCATACTAATAATCTACAACCCAATTTCAGATCCGGAATAAATTTCATATTTAATCAATATTCACATCTATAACTTTTGGGAATGATTTCCAAATTAGGGTGAAACAATATTTTTAATCAAATCTTCTAAGAATATGTAGGCTATGTTTATTACATTCAATTTTAGAGAATACTTCACATATATTTATTTAAGCATAAAATTCAAAATTATGCTAATAGAATAGATTCGATATCATAAAAAAATTCATGAATATCCCATTCACCTTTTAAAAGCATTACAAATCTCTAGATTCGAAGTAAAACCTTTGATTCAACACCATTTCCTTCTTATTCCAAGAAATATGTATAAAAAGGGTATATACATATATTATGATTATAGATCTAAGAAAATATTCAGGGTTGATAGGAAATATTATACAAATATATATATAAATTACCTCGTTATCGCGTAGTTTGATTCGCTTCTCCTCTTTTCTTATTTGATTTCTGTTCTTTTCAAATTTGTATATATACACATAAAAATATTATATTTTATAACTTAGCACCAGAGAACGGAAGATGATATAGCTTTGCAATGTTTAGAGAAAAATATGAGAAGAGAAGTGTTTGCACCAAAATTGGTCACAAACCTCAGAAGTAGTGAAAGCACCAGTATTTACATATATATCCACAATATCCAAGCACGGATCTTAGATCCAGATAAAGTAGAGAATAAAAGTGAAGAAATAGAAAAATTAAAATGAGCAAGAAAGTAAAGAACACAAGGTATATAGTGGTTCGACTATCTCCGGCCTACATCCACTTTGAATTGATATTGGATTAGCTTACTAACAATTTCAAATCTCGTGTGTGTGTATAGTGTGTGATGAGATATGACTTCTGCAAATTGATTTCCATTAGGTTGTGACTTTCCAGGAAGAAAGAACCCTTTGATCAAAAGAAGTGACTTTTGAAGAAAAATAACAGTTGCAGATTTAGTCGACTGAACTAGCTTGGGCAGTCAACTGAATTTCAAATGTAAATAAAAAATGTACAGTGTCAGTCAACTGACCTAGGCAGTTTAGTCGACTGTTTACTATATATTTTGAAAATTTGTACACAATCTCATCCAACTGTCTTATATGGGTCAGTCGACTGATGTTGTTGTTTTAGTGTAGTGAAAGTATTTTGCATGTGTATATGAAATTTTTATAAAACGAATTTGTGAGTGATGAACCTTGAGGATAGATTTTAACAATTCCTTATACTAGACGTTATTTACTAATTGACTCTAGTTAACATCAATATCAATACAAACCATATTTGAGTTGATGAGTTCGAATTTGTCATAGTCGTAGATTCGCGAAAATTTCGTTTCTTGTCAGCATTCAAAACCTTATGATCCAACATTCTTCCCATTTTTGATGGTGACAACTCCACTTGTTATGAGTGAATCTTCGACAAGATTTTATTAAAATATCTCTCTCCCTAAGTAATATGCTTGCAACTTTGATATTGTACCTCCCCCTGAATCTATGCTAAATTTCCTGTAAATAATTTATGTTTTTTCCCCTTTGTCATCGACAAAAAGGAGAGTACTCAAGGTATAAGATAGGTAAAGTATGAGTAATATAGCATAGGAACACGTATATATAAAATAAAGACTTAGCACATAACATAGAACAGTCACATCATTCGAGTACCATAGTACAACATTATATACATAAAGATATAGAATTTTAGAAAATTACACAATACCACAAGAATTTAAAGATAAAAAGTCTGAAAGCAAGGTCTAACAACATTATAGAAAAATAGAAATGGAAAATAAAGATAAATTCTTACTCCTTACCTTGACATCCGCCATTTGAGCTTTGTTCGTCACCTTCAGTTTCTTCATCATCCAATTTGTCACCTACCTCTTCACCTTCATCCTCCTGTTCTTCATTTGATGTAGACAAAGAGAAATGTTCCGTCGGTCATTTCCCGTGAGATGTAGGTATGTAAACGGAGGTAGAAGATTGTTGGGAGCATGTGATAGCTTCCCAAATATTGTTAAGGAAGGACTTAATATGGTTAAGCTTCTTATTGACTTTGGTGACATTTTTATCGACTCTAGAAATAGTTGATTCAACCCGAGATAGACGACTATCGAGAAGCCTTTGATTACGAGCAATGATAGTCACGGCTTCATGGTATAGGATCGATTTCACCATAGAGGGGGGTGAATATGGTGATACTAATAATTATAAAAATTTAATGTGGAAGTATATAAATAATTTCAACATAGATATAGCAGAATAATAGTAGCATGGATAATGGCAGAATAATAAAAAGCAAAAAATAGAACATACAGATTTACCCAGTATCGGCAAAACCCTGCCTACGTGCTACCCCCAAGGTTTCTACTAGAAATTAAGTAGTCAGATGCTTACACACGTATACTCGCAAAATCTGCTATCTACTAACCTAACTCTACGCTCATAACCCTGGCACAACTCAGTCAATGAGTTGCGAATTCTTGAACTACACCACCATAGTTCCTTCCCTAGTTATGTGATTAGAATTTACAATGTTTAAAAGTAGATTACAAATAAAAAACAATAAAAACCCTAATTTAAATAAACTAAAGCCCAAAATAATCACCGGCCTAAATTAGTATAGAAGTGAATTCCCTTTTTTTATTATATCGGCCTATATTCTTTTCCTTTTACAAAAGAAAATGGCTACTTCACTTGTTTTACTCATTCGTTCCTCTATGAGAAAATTACGGCTTTGGAAATTCAAAACTACCAATTACAGTTGTTGATTAAATGATTAGAAACCTTTCTTCGATCGATGTGTATGTTCACGGAAGCTTCAATTTGAGTTCAATTTGGATAATCCTGGTGTGTGATTTCTTTGTTCCTCAATTGATATGCTTTGAACTCTATTCGATTCGAGTTATCGATTTATTCTTCTCTGTTGTTTCTTGAACTCGAATCATTTTTGAAATGCCGATGATGATCGGGTTAAATAGGGTTTAATCCCCTATAATCTCGTTCGAATAAATTATTTGAACTCATCCCATAATTTTGTTTGGCCATTTGATTATGCTTGAATGATTGAGATTTCTCTGACTTGTTCAATTCGTATAATATGATGATAGCTTTCTCATCATGGCTTCGAATTTCTTTGGGAATTTACTTCGGATATTTGAAATTTTTGATATTTGACTGGTTCGAATCCTTAGCCACTACGATTTTGATTTATTCAATTTTTATGCTCGGCCATTTGAATTTTTCTCTGTGACTTGTTAGCATCTTGACTCTCTAACTTATTTATTCACAGCTTCATTTGTGTTCTCCTGTTGCATTCTTTGGTTAGAAATTGCTGACTAGAGATCGACTGTGTTTATGCCTGTAGTGTTGCATTTGATATGCTAGCTCGAGTTCCTTGATCACAGTTACATGTGCATTTGAACTACATATGTATTCATATTGTTTTTGACTTGATTTGGTTGAAGTTGCTACTATTTTGATTTTTATAACTGCAAATTGACTTAGCCAATTTCTGGTTTGACTCCGTTAATTTAACTTTGGCTGTGGCATTTAAACTTGATATCTTTTGTTTGAATTCCCTGTGACATTGACTTTGTTCATCTTGATTTTGGACTTTGGTTCGTGTCTGTACTTTGCACTTCATTGTTCAATGTCCTGTTTTCCACTTGAAATTGCACTCAATTTTGTTGTTTCGTTCATGTACGGTCTACTTGGAGTTGCCTCTGGTCTAGTTAGTGTTGCAATGAATCTCCACTTGTGTACATACATTAATGTTATGTGGTTTCATTTTGTCTCTGTTTGGAGTAGTTCTAAACTATGTCTACATTGTTGTCATATATGTGAACTTAAAGTTGTAAGTTAGAGTCTTGTGCCTTATATGGTTTATCTCTGTAGCATATTCACTGAATTTTGTTTGATCATTGTTTTGGTCTGGTGCATTTAAGTCATGTACTTCGAGGTAGATCTTCTTATACAATTGACATTTGAGTCTGCTTGGAGCCTGTTGATAGATTGAGTTTTGTATTCATTTGAAGTTTTGTTGACATGGTCTTTCTCGTCTGCTCATTGCTATAGCATGTATATGTATACATGTTGCTCCTTACTTGTCATTGTAGTTTGAGTTGCATTTATTGCTTCAAACCAGTTTCATATTATAACTAGGCTTGCCATTGGTCATTGAATTCATACTTCATGTTGTCTGGATTTGATTTGGTACTTGTTTTCTTTGTGGACTGGTATAGATTGAGCTGAACTTGAACTATTGAGTTGTATATGACTTGCTCCATTTGGTTGGCCTTTCCAGTCAAGTAGATTGCTTGTAGTTGTGCATGCCTCTGATGTAGCTTGTTATGATTGTTATGTTGAAGCTTTGCTCATTAATCTGGTTGAAGATGTTTCATGACTTCATTGTGTACATATAAGCATGTTAAGCTGTTATTGATTTTGGACTTCATCTATGCATCATTTATTTCAGTCTTCATGTGTCTCGAGTCTGGTTGGACTGTCTAGCCTTTTTTTTTTGCTGGCTTCATTTATACATCACTTAATATTTGGTCGAGGCTTGTTTTAGTTGTCTTGACCATTTTATTGAACTTTTACATTTTGATTGTACCTGTGTTGAATCCAGCTTATAGCTCGGGTTTGACCTTGTGCTCGTGTCATAGCTTTATTTGTATTGCACTTGAGTTGAACCCAGCTTTTGATTGGGTTTCACTTTGTGCTCACCTGTCCCTATAATTTTATCAAATGTGTGCACACGGCCTTGTGGCATGTACAGTGATACACATTGTGCATGTCACGGGTCGTTCGTGTTTGATGAATTCAAGATTAAATGATGATTTGAACAACCCAAATAACCGAGGAAAATAATATTTTCAAAATACATTTTATTTTACACTAAAATATATTCCTTTTTCAATTTTACTACGTCAGTGTTTTACTTCGTAGATAATTATAATGCTGGATTAAAGCTGGAATAGAGTTGAAGATAAAATACGAGTGAATGAGTGATATGTAGTGAGGTAAAGAATGTAAAGTGATATTTGAGATGTAATCGAATTTGCATTGTAATTGAAAATTGTATATATATAGTGAGAGCTTAGGTTTGCACTATTCAAAATTATAATAAAATATTTTTTTGAATAAAATATTTGTTTGAATTTAAATTATGTGTAATTTATTTTATTCAGCAAATATTTATTTAATTATGTGAAGGATAAAACAGTACATTAATAAATACATTTAAATGAATATATATATATATATAAGTTTATTATCATCAAATAAAAATCATATACTAGCATATTCAACACGTAGGGCCGAGATTGAGGGTATATTTCTTAAATCTCGTAGGCTTCTCGAGTAGGTCGAGGAGGTTGGGATGATGAAGAGCTTGCATATATGGAGTTTGTTGACGAGCTTGTTGGGAGGATGGTTGAGCTTAACCCACGGCTTGGTTTTCAAGCTAATGTCAATAAGTAATTACGGTGTGGTCAAGATATTGCTTTGGTAGGTTCATGTTGCTAAGAGTTTTAGTATTCAAGGAACCTTTTGTCGAACATTTGGAATCGACAAAAGAAACCTCGAAATGCTTGAGAATGCACATGATGTAAGCGCCATAGTAGATCATCCCCATTCGACTTTGGTTAAAAGCTTGGAACTCATCTATAATGACCTTCTCCCAATTAACTCGTATATTTTCCCAAATGGTATAACAGGATTGGAAATCACATCGTAAACTTTCTTATAGCTTTTGGTGCAGGGATTAATGGTGTGGGTAAGCACTCTGTGCATAATGCAAGCTATTGGCCTTAGTGTTATCGCTTTTAACTTTGTCAAGTCATTCGAGAGAAACAAATGACTAACACGATCACGAGTATCTATATTTATGGCAATTTCAGCTAACTCATCACCCTCATCTGGACATTGTAGAATTCATGCAAGTCATTGTAGTGGAAGAAAAATCTTTTCACCACATGCTACTGTCCAAATGCAGTCGTCTGGATTTATAATTGTGTGGTGGTCTAGATTTAAGTTGAAGTAGAAAAGTTTAACAAGGAGATGATTAATCTTGTTATTATTTGCCACAAAATCAATGGCATGCTCCAATCCGCTACGGCGAGCCAAGTCTTGAATAGCATATAAAGAAAAATCGGGGAATTTGATAAAAGATCCTTCAAATTCCTGGAACTTTGCATCTTTTCAAAGCGTTGCACCGTCTTGTCATTGTGTAGCCATGCTTTTTTTTGTGAATCCGAAGAACTTGCTATAGCTAGAGAATGTCGAGGTCTTGTAGGAGCCATTTGAAGAACTAGGGTATTGTTAATGAAGTGGGAGGTTGTGAATTGAAAAGTATGGAAAATAGATGAGAGAATTGATGAAATTCTGAGTGAATTTAAAGTTGTAAAAATTTTAATGGCAGAAGGTGAAAAGGATTGAAGGTAAGAAGTGAATTTGGTAAAGGTAAATAGTAACTTTATAGAGGCTAGAAGAGGGCAAAAGCCAGGTACCGGGTACCCGGTATCAGTCGACTATTTACGCTTAAGCAATCGACTAATTTGGTATACAAAATTCAAATTTAAAGGAGCTAGTCGACTGAATATAGAGGTTCAGCCGACTGAATGCATCCCGAGTTTTTTATGTCCAAAAGAGAATTCAGAAGACTATTTTATGTATTCAGTCGACTAATTGCAGAGGCTAAATTATTAAAATTTTAATGGTCAGTCGACTAAATACAGGAGTTTAGTCGACTAATCCTATCCTGAAAGATTTACAAGTGAAATATGCCAATTCAGTCGACTGTTTGAGAGTGTCAGTCGATTGACTTCAGGGCCTAAATTATAGTGAAATGATGTTTCAGTCCATTAAATTTCCTGGTCTTGTCGACCGAAATTGAGAAATTTTTAGGTAGACAGTTTAAAACAAGAAATATATTATTCAAAACAAAATATAAATAAATGAAAGTGGCTGTGTTATATGATTGAGTAATATGGAGTATAATAAATAATTAGTGTAGAAAATAACAGTAAAATAATAATAGCAATATAATAACATGAGAGATTTTTATACTGGTTCAAACTCTCATTCTACGTCCAGTCCCAGACTCCTTATGAAATTATAGCTAATAACCCTCACTTAACCCGAAGGAACAAGTATTACATCACCTAAGCAATCTAACACGACTTTGACCGCCTAAGCAACAGAACATGACTTTACCGCCTGAGCACCGAACAGGACTTTCTTACAAATTCAATTTAACTTGACTTTGTGTGTTCTGAATAACACTGGTATGTCACTTGTAGTACACTCTTCCTATAATCTTATCCTTAAAGTAGATGTGTATATTTGTGTGTGTATGAAGAATAGAAAGTTTTAATATTGCTTGAAGAATATGGAAATGAATATGTCAGCAATGATTGTATGAAAGCTTGTAGATATTGAACTCAAGAATGTTAAGTGCTATAGATCAAAAGAGAATAGAAAATTAGGTGAATGAATCTATGAATCTTGAGTGTATATATAGTGTGTGATGAGATATGACTTCTAGAAGTTGACATCCATTAGGTTGTGACCTTCTAGGAAGAAGGAACGCTTTGATTAAAAGAAGTGTCTTTTAGAGAAAAATGACAGTTGCATATTCATTCGACTGAACTTGCTTGGGCAATCGACTGAATTTCAAACGTATACAAAAAATTTACAGTGTCAGTCGACTGACCTAGGCAGTTCAGTAAACCATTTACTGTATATATATAAAAAATTGTACATAGCTTCAGTCGACTGCATTATATGGCTTAGTCGACTGATGCTGTTGTTTTAGTGCAGTGAAAGTATTTTGTATGTGTATATGAAATTTTTATAAAACGAATTTGTGAATGATGAACCTTGAGGATAAATTTTAACAATTCTCTATACTAGAGTCTATATACTAATTGACTCTAGTTAACATCAATATGAATATAAAATACATTTGAGTTGATGAGCTTGGATTTACCATAGTCAAAGATTCATGAACTTTCGTCTCTTGTCAGCATTCAAAACCTTATGATCCAACATTCCCATCCTTTTTTATGATGACAACTCCATTTGCTATGAGTGAATTTTCGACAAGATTTTGTTAAAATATCTCTCCCTTGAGTAATATGATTGCAACTTTGATATTGTATTCTCCCCTTGATTCTATGTTATATTTCCTATAAACAATTCGTGTTTTTCTCCCCCTTTGTCATCGACAAAAAGTAGAGTACTCAAGGTATAAGATAGTTAAAGTATGAGTAATGTGGCACAAGAACACATATATATAAAACACAGACTTGGCACATAACATAGAACAATCGATTGAATTCTTTTTTTTAACATAAAAAACTCAGGATGCATTCAGTCGCCTGAACCTCTGTATTCAGTCGACTGGCTCCTTTAAATTTTATTTCTATATACCAAATTAGTTGACTGCTTAATCATATTCGATCAACTGATATGAGGTTGGGATGACCAAGAGGCTTGCATATGTGGAGTTTGTTAACGAGCTTGTTGGGAGGATGGTTGACCTTGACCCGCGGCTTTGTTTTCAAGCCAATGTTCATAAGTAATTATGGTGTGGTCAAGATATTGCTTTGATAGGTTCATGAGACTAAGAGTTTTAGTATTCAAGGAACCTATGGTTGAACATTCGAAATCGACGAAAGGAACCTTGAAATGCTTGAGAATGCGCATGATGTAAGCGCCATAGTAGATCATCCTCATTTGACCTTGGTGAAAAGTTTAGAAATCATCTAAAATGACCTTCGCCCAATTAACTCGTCTATTTCCCCCAAATGGCATATAAGGATTGGAAATCATGTCAGTAGACTTTCTTAGCTTTCGGTGCAGGGATTGATGGTGTGGGTAAGCACTCTATGCACAATGCGAGTTTTTGGCCTTAGTGCTACCGCTTTTAACTCTATCAAGTCATCCGTGAGAAATAAATGACTAACATGATTACAAGTATCCATATTTATGGCAATTTCAGCTAACTCCTCACCCTCATCTGGACATTGTAAAATTTGTGCAAGTCATTGTAGTGGAAGAAAAATATTTTTACCACATGCTACTACCTAAATGCAATCATTTGGATTTGTAATTGTGTGGTGGTCTAGATTTAAGTTAGCGTAGAAATGTTTAATAAGGAGGTAATTAATCTTGTTATTATTTTCTGCAAAATCAATAAGGTGCTCTAATCTGCTACGGCAAGCCAAGTATTGAATAACATATGAAGAAAAACCAGGGAATTTGATAAAAGGACCGTCAAAAGTCTTAGAGCTTTGCATCTTTTCAAAGCGTTGCACCGCCTTGTCATTGTGTAGCCATGCTTTTATTTGTGAATCCAAAGAACATGTTGTAGCTTGAGAATGTCGAGGTCTTTTAGGAGCCATATAAAGAACTAGGGCATTGGTGATGAAGTGGGAGGTTGTGAATTGAAAATTATGGATAAATAGATGAGAGAATTGATGATATTCTGAGCGAATTTGAAGATGGAAAAAGTTTTAATGGCAGAAGGTAAAAAATTGAAAGTAAAAAGTGAATTTGGTAAAGGTAAATAATAAATTTATAGAGGCTGAAAGAGGGCAAAAGCCAAGTACCCAGTATCAGTCCACTGATTTGGTATACATAAATCAAATTTAAAGGAGCCGGTCGACTAAATACAGAGGTTCAGTCGACTGAATGCATCTCGAGTTTTTGGTAAAAAAGAAGAATTCAGTCGACTGTTTTATGTATTCAGTCGACTGATTTCAGAGGTTAAACTATTGAAAATTTTAATGGTCAGTCGACTGAATATATGAGTTTAGTCGATTGCTCCTATCCTGAATAATTTGTATGAAGAATAGGAAGTTTTAATATTGCTTAAAGAATATGGAAATGAATATGGAAATGAATATGTAAGTAATGATTGTATGAAAGCTTGTAGATATTGAATTCAAGAATGTTATGTGCTATAGATCAAAAGAGAATAGAAAATTAGGCGACTAGATCTATGAATCTTGAGTATATATATAGTGTGTGATGAGATATGACTTCTGGAAATTGACATCCATTAGGTTGTGACCTTCCAGGAAGAAAGAACCCTTTGACCAAAAGTAGTGTCATTGGAGAAAAATGACGGTTGCAGATTTAGTCGACTGAAGTTGCTTGGGAAGTCAACTGAATTTCAAACATACACAAAAAATGTACAGTGTCAATCGACTAACCTTGGCAGTTCAGTCGATTGTTTACCGTATGTATTAAAAATTTGTACACGGCTTCTGTCGACTATCTTATATGGGTTAGTCGACAGATGTTGTTGTTTTAGTGCAGTGAAAGTATTTTGTATATGTATATGAAATTTTTATAAAATGTATATGTGAGTGATGAACCTTGAGGATAGATTTAACAATTCTATACTAGACTCTATATACTAACTGACTTTAGTTAACATCAATATCAATACAAACCATATTTGACTCGATGAGTTCGGATTTGCCGTAGTCGTAGATTCAAGGACTTTCGTCTCTTGTCAGCATTCAAAACCTTATGATCCAATAGACTTTTGTATTCCCCTGCCTCGACTCTTCGATCGAGGACTTTTCAATTATCTGGCCTCGACTCTTCGCTCAAGGACTTTTTTATTGTGTTCGAGTCCATTCCATCGCTCTTTAACGAAGGGACTTGTAAGTTGCGATTGCTGCCCTATCTCTCCAGCTGGGACCACAATCGCGCTACCTGTATTATTATTATATTAATCCAAATCCAATCATCACAAATTCCAATTGACAAAATAAAAGTCTGTACAACCAAGAAAATTAAATGCCCATAGTACCAAGAAAGTAACCAGAGTCCATACAATACAGAAAGAAAACAAGGTTTCATAAACCTGAGCATCACGATTTATCATCATCTCAGAGAATGCCTAGGGACCATCCTCGGTCCCGTACATGTGTAAGTGAAGTAGTCGCATCACTTTGAGGTTTATTACTTATTCAAAGCCATAAATCCATTTAGCTGATAATAAGCTGACGATGCCTAGATCCAGTGCCATCTTCGTTTGAGGTAGACGGTGGGCGCTCCTGTTCCACTTCCACGGTTCGATTCCTTATGTATTACTGAAAATGACTATTCCTCATATGCTCCTAAACGATATCCTTTAAACTCCTGTAGTCATTCGTGTTGTGCCTATTTAGCACAAGGAATAGGCAATGCTTTCTCGATGCCCGCTCGTATTCAGAGGGTTCCCTTTCTGCCAGCCTTCAATACTGGAGGCGCCCTCGAGTATCCAAGTAATTCCTTTTTGGAGTTTCAGTTAAATCCGTGTAAGAAGAAAATTTTGATTCCCTCCGTTTCCTTCGATATGCCACCATCGTCGTTCATTTTTCTTTTGCCTCCATCGTCCTAGTTTGAATCCTTCCTAGACGAACCTCCACCTTTTACTTTCAGCCTCTCTCCCCTCTCTTTCAGCCTTCATGTCTTCCTTTCGTAAAAGCCTTTCTGCTTCGTGATAAAACTCCTCGACATACATTGGTGAATCCCTTGCAATGATATCTTAAAATCTGAATCATCTGTAATTCCAATGACTGTTGCTATCAATACCATCGACGGATCAGGTCAATCCACCAAAGCTACTGCCATATTGAATCTGGTTAAGAAATCCCTAAGTGATTCTCACAATGTGGACCCGAAATTGCCTCATAAACCTCTCGATCAACTCCATCCATGTGCTAATAGAATTGCTTTTTGGTTTTCAAAACCATAGTGCTACTATATCCGTCAGATACAAAGGGAAGCACCGAGCCATAACTCCCTCCGATGCCCCAGTACTTCCATATGCCTCATGTACCTCGTCAAGTGGACAACGGGATTTGTTCTCCCATCATACGTCTCCTGTGTTGGTAGTCTGAAATCCGATGGATTCCTGGCTTGCCTAATTGTAGGAGCGAAGGGGCCCCTATTCACATCCTCCAAATCTCTGCTCACCAATCCTCCCCTCATAGTCGTCTGATCATGTCCGCTAACCTGCCATTGTCATCAAGTGGTAGCCTTTACATGCTATCTCCAACTTTTCCCCTGAATCCATGTGGGAATCTTAAAGCCTGTCCTTCTGGATGAGCATCCATATCCCGATCAAATCCAAACTACACAGCGTCGCTTGGTATCCTTCCTGGAATCACGCCAACATGACTCGAGGGTATGCCCCTGAGTACAGGAGCGGCTCTCAATGGTCCGGCTTTGTCCTGCGTTCTGTGTGCTGCATTTTCTCGATCCTGATTCTGAATTTCCTCTACTTCTGTTGCTCCAGCTTCGTGATCTTCATTTCCAGCGTTCCCTGCAATTCCATTCCTTCTGCTTTGCCCTCCAGCTTATCCAACTTGTTGGAGTAGGTTTTGCATCAACTCTTCCTGCCTTTTCAGCATCCCTTCTTTCATAGCATCCATCATCATCTCCATCTCATCTTTGGCGATGAAAAATGAGGTTTGATTAGCTCCGGAAGAGGCCTCATGACTTCCTTGATGTTGGCTTCCTTGCATTCTCTGTCTCTTTGTTGATTTCTTGGCTATGGTGCCTGCTATATTTGGTCCTTTAGCTCTCTAAATCTAAACTTAAAGTCTGGTTAAGTGGGTCCTATTCCTTCTCAGTGAAAGCACCAAAGTGTTTTCCTTAAAGTTGGCCACAAACCCCAGAAGTAGTGAAATCACCAGTGTTTACACACAGATCCACAATATCGAAGTATGGATCTCAGATCCAGATAAAGTAGAGAATAAAAGTGAAGAAATGGCAAAATTAAAATGAGCACGAAATTAGAGTACACAAGGTTTATAGTCGTTCGGCTATCTCCAGCCTATGTGCATTTTGAATTGATCCTTTTATTCCATTTATATTGAGATTATAGTTACAGGCCTTTGAAATCAGTAAACAAAATAGCAGAGTTTCACCTAGAATAGCAGAAGAAGAAGACGAAGAAGATCCCTTTTTAGTTTCCATAGAGCTGCTATTTATAAATGTAGATCTGAAAATATCCACCCCAAAACCAGGAATATCTTTTCTCAAGCATGGGTGGGCACACCCGGTCGATTTGGAGTCATTTGGAATCGATACCGATCGATGCAAGTACAATTCATATAGATCCAAAAATGGTCCAATCATGAACATTCTTGAGCGTATAAGGAAGCTTCTGTGAAAATTTCATAACATTTGGATCCATGATTTGAGAGTTATGATCGATCCAATTTTGTGTTTTTCAATGTATGCTGGCAGCTTCGTATTCATGAAATTATGTGTATCCATAATTTTGGCTCCATCCATTCGTATCCATTGCCTTCGTATCGACCAATATCCACAGTGTTCGTATCGATCTAAGTCCTATATTCCACCTTGACCGCTTTGTTTTGACCGATACGAACACGTTCAAGATGAAGCATGTCTTCGTTTCCATCCAGTATTGCCACCTCTCGTATCCATCCTCTGCATCCCTTCTTCGTATCCATCCTTTAGTGCATTCTTCGTGTCGATCAACAATTGATCGACACGAAATGCTCGTCCAATGATCACTGCTCCACTCTTCGTATCAATCCCTTCCTTAATCGATACGAAGTGAGCCGCTACGTCTCTGCCGTGCCCACACAATCGATGCGCGTTACATCGATATGAAAGCCATCGATCCTAGTATGTTACCATGCTCATCTTGATCGATATGAAATTATCGATACGAACCAGTTTTCCATGAACCTTGATCCATCCATAACTCAAGCATATGAACTCAATTTGACCTAAAATTTGAAAAGTACCTTCTCCAAGCCTTGTTCATCATTACCAATCGATCCCAACTTGATTGGAACTTGGTCCAATTTTGACGGTATCGATCATAGTCGTATTTCCAGTCGATCTCCAATCTTATATCCATCTTTTTTTAGCCAGTTTGTTGATAACCCAGCTTTTTCCAAAAGACAAGATAACAAGAAGAGAGGGTTAGACCTAAATTCATAGGCAGTCGAATCAACCATAGCCATTAGATTTAATTATATAAAATCCAAGTCGTTTGGCCAAGGCAAACCCTAGTTGTCACTGGCCCAACCAGCCGATCACTACATCTCGACCGGTCGTAATGAACTTGTTAACCTGTGGGTCTCGGTAATTATTATATAAACATTAACTTTTCTAATTTGATTATTTTCATTTCAAGTTTAATTTTCGTTCGTAACTTCTTCGTTTAGACTTCAATCATAAAATTCCAAATATGAAAGTTGCTTAGAATTTCGCTACAAACGCAATGGTGCAGGTTTCATGGTCAAATTTCAACATTTGCAAAAATTCCTTTTTTGAAGCCTAGTTAACTAATTAAACAATTATCTTAAAATTTACGAAGTGATACATTCTTCCCCCTTAAAAGAATTTCATCCCCGAAGTTATACCAATGACTAAGTCGGGGTTCTTGTTCACAATTATCATAAACTACACATCTAATTGGTGTACGACCAATTTTGCAACCAACACGCACATATGCATAGTGTATCACGACATAGAAAACATGTATGTAGAATGATTCTAAATCGGGCCCTTCTATATGAATGCTTTTCTTTTGAAGATATTTTAGAAAATATGGTGCAAACCATATACATACTGATAGTTCTATATGTGTGCAAATTTTGGAATATCTTTTCCACACAAATCTCCATACTCCTACGGATAGAAGTAAGGTGCAACTAATTTGCATCCATTCCTAACAACCAAAAATCGATGCATCAAAATATCACTTCCAACGTTACACCTACGCCAAAAAAAGGGATTTAGGTGGAGAATTATACATTCTTACCACTCTACAAAGTACCCATTTCACGTTGTGCGGTGAAAATTTCCTCATTTTCTAAATTTTCCACACACAAAACGTATAAGGAGGTTTATTTCTAATCTCTAAAATGAAGTCGAGTCCAACAATAAACTTTCACGCATCGCCAAGAAGGTATGGAAATAGGAGTTTCGAGAAAAAAATGCTTTCCCTTGTTATTGCTTGCATTTTATCGTATGCCGATCCTAATGCACATTCACATTTCTAACCTATTTTAGTTCCTTCTGCTTAGCGTGTGGCCTTCTAAATTAAAAAATTCGTAAAAACTCTTTCCTTTTCAAATTTGTATGCCACTTGAAAAATAAATTCCTTACATATTTGGGCATAAAATTTCCATTGAAATCAAATTTGAGCAAAAATCTAAAAAACATCTGAGCACTAAACTTTTGATAATGTGCAAAACAAGATGAGTGTGGAAAGCCACTATGTAAGAGCACATTCCCAAGCTTACGGTCTGCCTTTTCGAACCTTTCTTCCACCATTCGTAGTACTTTAAACTTATATTACTTCAGCCATCAACAATCCCAAAAACTCAAAAATATTCCTACTACCATTTCCAGCATACTTCACACAAAAATATTTCTTTCAATAGCTAGCAGGTATAACAACACTTCTAACTTCATACCCTAATAAAATTAAATGTCATTCATATTTTGTCCATCCCTTAAAAGAAAGATATTTTAAAACTTTAATTTTTATAAATAGGAAAATCATTGGGCTAAATATTCACCCCTTGAAATCCATTTCCAAATCAAAAAACTACTTTCTTGCCAAAAATCAAAATCAAACCTCTATTGGCCTACATATATACACACACTTAAGGATTTCAAAACTTACTCTTTTTAAACCAAATTTTTTAACATGATAAAATTTAGTGGCATACATTTTTTTGAAAATCAAAGTTCCAAAAGTTTCCAAAAATAAATCCTTGGGAAAAGAAATCATCTGAAAACCCTTTTTCCAAAATCTAAGGCATTTTCAAAATATACTTTATAAAAATTCTCTTAGGGGTTCAGACTAAGGAATTGATTTCAATTCTTTAAATAAAAATTTGGTTTACTATCCAAAGGTGGTTGATGGACATTCCCTTGCTAAATCTAATTTTTAGATGTTTATGACATGCAGAATTCCATTTTTTACTTATCTGGAATAACTGTGTATCCTCGACTGTACGTCATCATCAAAATCCAAAATCATAAGGTACCAAGAACTCAACCATCAAGTCAAAACCCTTTGATCTCTAGGATTCTTTCATATGTCATACTTATACTCTTCCAGACTATCGCCTTACGCATCACCAATGCTTCATGGAGTAATTTGGGGTCGGTGTGAAATCCTAACTTTATAACATATTTCCAACCCATAGTTGCTTTGCCTAATTCTTCGGAGTGGAACTACAACTACTTCAATAGTCATAATTCTTAGAGTCTAGCATAAAAGTATAGTAATAATAGTAGATAGGAAAGTACATATACACCTCTAAATTTATCCTAATTCCTCTGATTGACTAAGCTAGGCTATGATACCAATGTAACAACCCACTCCTTAATGGGCATAAATTTTGACAAAAATTGAAATGCAAGTCCATCAAAGCATAGATCGTTAGATTTGGTACCTGCAAATAAGCACGAGCATTATCAAAGATTGAAAAAACCTAACCTTAAAGAGAAAATAATAATATGATATAAGTATTGACTATGTATCAAGTTGCCACATCAGCATCGAGCATGAGAGACAAGAAGAATTATCCAATAACAAATCAGTTCCAACTCTGGTGACTTGTTCCTCTAACTTTATCCTATGGGTTGTAATAAGGAGGGGTTAGAACAATGTTCTACTGACTGGAAAATCTACACGGTGTCTATAAAATAAATTTATACTAATTGGTTTCCATTTAATTGTAACGTCCACTATTTTAAGCTTAACCGAATTAACCTAATATTGCACACACGATATTCCTACTTAACACTATTCACCTACCTACACTTTCGAAGGTACAAAATGGTGATGTAAGTCTATCAGCCACTTAATACTTCCAAATATGAAGCGGGGTCCTAGCATAATCATCGTTGGTTTATTGGTCCTAGTTACAGAGACCTTTGATCACTATTTATGGCCTTAGTATATATAATAGCCATACTACTAATGCATCTATCGTCATTAAAGTCTTACCCATACGAGAGACAGTACCCAAGCCACTTGATACCTTATTAATAAGGACTACGCAGACCCCTTGACCATTTAATATCTATATTCTAGGTAGATCTTTGACATTTGATACCTAACCCCAAGGAGGACTCCTCACTAGTACTATCTAACTGACATCACTTGGAATCTCATTTGAAATCTAAGTAGTTATTTATAGGAGAGATGCAGAACCTGTATCAGTCACTTAATTCCTTAAAGCCAAAGTGGATCCTTCCAGAGATATCCACTACCGCTCCTAACCGATAACTCGAACCATTTAATAATTTGTAATTAGGAAAGTGGCGGGTCCTCAAACAACCACTTAATACCTCTAACCCCTAAGCGGATCTTATGGTTCATATAACTGCTTCCCATGGGTCCTACGATTGGTGATATCTTACATCAGTAGTGAGTGTACACAACTGCTGGTAGACTCTAAGTGAAGGGCAGACTTCCGCTATGTAACTCTACAAGCCTCGCATCCCAATCTTCTAAGCCCAATATATTATCTTATAGGTCCTAGATTAAAGATGTCTCATACCAACGGGAGATGTGCACAACTCCTAGTATCCTTTGAGTGAACGGTAGACTTCCATTGTGTAACTCTACTGACCTCGCATCATAACCTACTAAGCCCAATTAACTATTTTAAGCTTTACTAATTTAACCCATATTGTCCTAG
Source organism: Allium cepa (assembly GCA_030765085.1). NCBI lineage: Eukaryota > Viridiplantae > Streptophyta > Magnoliopsida > Asparagales > Amaryllidaceae > Allium > Allium cepa. The sequence continues at coordinate 695,796,799 of CM060934.1, forward strand.
GCTTTGTTATAACTAAGCTTTATCGCCTTAAGTTGGATATTAGACTAAGCTTACTAATTTCCTTTTATTTATTTAAGGCTGTATAATCTACCTTAAATATTCAGTTACCCATGAATCCTCTATATTTACTCCTTTCATAAATATCAATTTATCCATGCTAAAAGAATATCATCCTAATGGATATTGCCCAAGACATTTATGTATATTTACTAATTTTCGGTTAGTAACCTTCTCTAACTATTCAATAATTGTTAACCTAACTTTTTTATTTATCAATCTCATTAATCCATTTGCCTTATCAATTATTCGTAGCCCCTAAATTCATTCCACATTCATTATCCATCAATTGAAGTTACAATCTTTCCTTGTTCCCCTTCCTAATTCCTATTCGCAAATCAACATTATTACTATATATACTAATATCCTAAGTGAGCGTTACGCATAAATCATCGTATTAGTTAGGTCCATTCGTATTTATTTATACGTATAAACACTTACTTATATCAACCAAATATATTCTAGTCATAAATATTTAACTAGATTATTCTTTCCACATTTAATATGCTGAAATTACATTTCTTAAGAAGGTTCTTTATTATGATTTCTATAAACTATTTTAAAACAAAAGATCAATAATAAAAGGAAAGATTTGTCTCGTTTGAAATTATAAGGAATGATTACTTTCTTTTTATTAGAATAGACAATGTAAACTAAGAAGAATAAATATGTACTTTACACATCTCTTCCTTTTCATTTGCATATATTCCTTGTTAAATCAAATGCTGCATTTTCTATGTAATTTAGAAACATAATCAAATTTATAAAAACCAAATGAATGTTCTTCCCACAAATCAAACTATAGAAAATATCCAATTCAATATAATCAGGGTAATAATCAAAATCATACTAAAAATCTACAACCTAGATTTAGATCTGCACTAAATTTCATATCTAATAAATATTAATATCTATTACTTTTGGATCTGATTTCCAAATCAGAGTGTAACAATATTTCCAGTAAAATCTTCTAAGAATATGTAGATGGTGTTTATTACATTAAATTTTAACCTAAAATTTACATATATTTATTTAGGTATAAAAAATAAACGTATGCTAATGGAATAGATTCAACATCATAAACAATTAATAAGTTTCCCACTGACCTTTTAAAAGCATTCCAAATCTCCAAATCTAAAGTAAAACCTTTGATTCAAGTCCATTCCTTCTTATTCCAAGAAATATTATAAAAAGAGTATATTCATATATTAGAATTACATATCCAAGAAGAGATTTGGGGTTGAAGGAAAAAATAAATATATAAATACAAATAAAGATATAAATTACCTCATTATCGTGTAGTATGGATTCGCTTCTCTTCTTTTCTTATTTAACTTCTATGCTTCTCCAATTTGTATATATACAAATATAATTACAATTTAGAAAATAGTGAAGAAGGGAAGATGATGGAGCTCTTCTATTATTTGCAAAATAATATGTGAAGAGAAGAGAGGGTAAGGCCAGAATTTTAGGCACTTGAATCAACCACAGCCGCTAGATTTAATTATATAAAATCCGGGCCATTTGCCCAAGGAAACCTCTAGTCGTCATTGTCCCAATCTATCGCTCGCTTCATTGCACCGGTCGACCGCTACATGTCAATTGGTCGTAATGAATGTATTGACCTATGGGTCATGGTAATTCTTACATAAACGTTAACTTATCCAATTAATTATTTCCATTCCGATTTTTTTTTCATCCGTAGCTTCTTCGTTTGGACTTCGATCACAAAACTTCAAATATGAAAGTTGCTTAAAATTTTACCACGAACGTAATGGCGCAAGTTTCATGGTCAAATTCCATTATTTGCATAAATTCCATTTTTGGAAACTAGTTAACTAATTAAACAACCAACGTAAAATTTATGGAGTGTTACAAACATGTAGAAGACATAATTATTTGATTGGTTACTTAAGTAACATGCATTTTTGATAAATTATTTATATAACTATATGTGTAAATTGTTATTGATAGACTTCTTACCGGTTGTGTATTGCCTCTGTGTATGTAAATATGCACAATATGTTTATTAGTTCCATGTAGTCGGACTAGTTATATATATACATGCATAAAGTTTATGTGATTTATATACGCCTATATGTATAATTCTATTTCTAGTATGTCTGACTTGGGGATACTAGGAGATGTACAGAATATATATATATACATACATATATATATATATATATTGATATTGGATATAAAGCGTTTATATATAGTTTTGGTATGTTCGACTTGGAGCTGTCCTGCCAGGAATCCATTATATCATTGAGGCGCGCAACCTATAGACGTGGTCCCCGAGAAAGGGCGGAGAGAGACTGGGGCGCTAGTCTAAAGTAGGTCATATACTATTTCGTAGTATGATTGGGTGCTACAACGGGACCTATTGGCCTACTTTTTTGAGATATTGGTTTTCAGGGCGGTCCACAAGTTAGTTGCGGCTTGCAATAGGTCTCTTTTTTAGCTAATTGCAATTCGGCATGATTTGTCGATACACAATTTAAGTGTATGTATAGCTCGATATGCCCGACTTGGGTTTACTAAATAGTAGACGAAATATATTAAATAAAATATAAATATGTGATTTAAGTGACTTATATATATAGTTATAGCTGCACGATTTGGGCGATTTATATATATATATATATATATATATATATATATATATCAGTTTGGTATGCCTGACTTGTTGCAACTGGGTAGTGCGAGGCACTTGAAGAACCAATCATGATCCGCGTAGAGACGATAACACTTCGGTGTTATTTACTCATGTGGTAAGGGTGTACACGGTGTTTGGCATTTACATACGGTTCTGGTATGTCGGCATAAACGACTAAAAGAAAAGACGCTGGTGAGGGAATCCATTGTACAATTAAGGCGCATGACCTGCAGATGTGGTCCAAGAGTACGAGATGAGAGAAAATAGAACGCTAGTATGGAGTAGGTTATATACTATTTTGTAGTACGATTGGGTGCTGCGACAAGGCCTATAGGCCAAATTCATTTGAGATGTTGACTTTTGGGAGAGCCATAAGTTGGTTGTGGCTCTTAATAGGTCTCTTTAGTAGCTAATGGCAATTCGAGATGGGTATTAGATATAGATATCAGTATTTTGGTTCTGGGTATGGAGATGCTATGTTTGTAGCATTGTTATATCACTATATTTGTTTCACATTTCAAATGCTTCGATATGGATCATTGAATTTATTATTATTCATAGCACAGTCCACCAATCAATAATGATGGGTATAATTTATTCTTAATTTTTCATTTACACTTATGTTGTGTGTATCATATTAGTTAGTTGTTACTATTATTAGATATCAATATACCTTACATTTGTATATTAGGTTACCTTTATCATCGTATACTATTATGTATCAGTCACACTATATCACTTGTGATGGCTCCTTGATGACAGGATAAAAGCAGATTATGATATGATTCCCTACCTTTCAGTAAGGTTTACTTTAATTATTTATGGACTATGTGGATTATCTTTGAGCCATGTTTGGGAAGAGGATCGGATGTACGTTAGTAGCGTGACATCCTTAATTTAATAACATTATTCAACAAATTTAGTTAGATAAATTAGATAGAATAATGTAAATGTTAGAGCGATGAGGGGATTGAGATTTGAAAATTTATATTTAGAGGCTGAACTTAATTAAATAAATAGGCTTATGAATGGTTTTGTATGTTAATTAATTAACACAAGGGCATATTAGGAATTGTCGCACCTCTTATACTCATGTTTATACTCTCTATTTACGTTCACTATCTCAATACGCAAAACGTAAATCAAATAAAGAAAAGCTGGCCATTACTTAGGAAGAAAAGAGGAGATAAATCAATCTAAAGCTTAGCAATCAAGCAAGGGAAATTAATCTCAATCAAATCTCAAATTCCTTATCCTAATCAAGGTGAAATTAAAACCATCTCTACTTTTGTTTTAATGATCATTTGATTTTCGGGTTTAATTTTAAATCCATTATGATGCTTATGAATATGCTTGGATTTCATGATATAATATTTTCAAACAAGTTTGTTTGATAATTGTTTTACACTGTTTTATGGCTAAAATCATTTGTTTCGGATTTCAAACGTCGTGAGGAATTTATATGTTATGCAAAACATTATTCTAGAGATGGGTTTCATTTTCTGTAATTTTCCAAGTTATGGAAAATTTATTATGAATTTTCAAAGGTGAAAATGAATAATTGGTTTTAAAATTATTTCGGCTAGTATATGGAAGAATTTGGGTTTGAAGTTTCTATATGTTAGATAATACATTAAAAGTGAATTTCTATGATTTTTAGGGATTTTTACTAAGTAACTTACTATGGAAACTTAAATGTTTTATTTGTTTTGCTTAAGGAAGGGATTATTTGCTAAATTGTTTTAAATGGATTTGAAGTAATCAATGGCAGTTTCATTTTTGAAAGAATTTGAAATTTTGATGGCAACCAATCAAATGTTTACAAATAGGCAAGTTACTTTAAAAACAATTACTTAAAAAGGCATAAAAAAGCCTTTACCTAAAAATATTATTTCATCGCTTTCATTGGCCACCTTTCAACCCTATGCTTCTGCCTCAACCAAGTCGAAACCAACACACAAGGTATCAATAAGTTGGTACGTAGTGGATTGGAGAAAGGAAGAAGGCACGATGTTAAACCAATGCCTTCGAAAGGGTCGAAGCCTTTGTTTTACTTTCCAAAGATATGTGCTTGTCTTATTTTCAAATGGATACTTTTGAAGGGGCCGAAACCTATTTAAATAGCTTTTGAAAATGTTGCCTCCTTTTTGTTTCGAAAAGATAACTTTCGAATGAGTTAGCTTGATTTTAAATACAAGCTTTCGAAAGAGTAATTTCAACCCAGTCGAAACCCTACTACCAACCTTATGCCTTTCGAATGGATTGAAGTCATCGACTAGATCGAAAGGTAGATTTTGTTTTATAAATGAAGTAAGCCAATTCATATAGCTTTCGAAAGGTTTAATGGTTTCGAAGGCATTGGCCTCGAGAGGGGTTTTAAAGCTATCTTTTAAATATTTTACTTAAGTGATTTAGGCTTTCGAAAGGATGGTTTTGGAGCCATCAGTTTTTCCCCAATCATTTTATTTAAAGGTTAATGGATTAGAAAGGGGTAATTTCTTTTGTACTCACTTTGACCCAAAAGATATTTTAACGATAACCCCAAAGGTTTCGAAAGGGGTACTTTCAAAAGGTTTCGAAAGGGATACTTTCAAATGGTTTCGAAATTATGCTTCTATAAGTTAATAAGTGATGCTTCAATACTTTAGAAAGGTGTATTTTGATGGTTTCGAAAGAGATGTTTTAAAGTGTTTCGAAAGGCATATGCTATTTGTAACGACCCGTTAAGTTCGACCATTTAAAATTGTTTGTTTAATTGGATTTTGTAATTTATTTTAGTTGAAAGAATAAAGGTGGTAGATAAGTATTAAAATGAAGGCTAGAATAAATTATATAGAAGTGACTTAGAAACCTATTTAAAGACATTTGAATAAAATTCAAATGAATTAAGTAGAGAAAGAAAGAAAAATTCTTACCTGTACATAGAATTTAATATGGGAATATTAAACCAATTTAATGCAATAAAAGATTGTGAACGATAAATTGAATAGATTAAGAAACCCTGTTATTGCAAGTCAATAAATTTGTAAACCCTAATGAACATCTCAAAATTTATAAATTTATTGAAATTTAAGACATAGCATAAGCGTAGAACTATAGGTATGATGACAAACTTTTATAAATTGTCTAATTAAGGGTCAGCAAATTTATTTGGAAATCAAACTCAATTAAGGGTAAGTAATTATGATGGATTGATGGCATAAACGTTACTAATTTTTATCATAGTAACGGAAGTGCAGATGGAAGGCAACTGTAGAAATTTAAGTACGTATTAACAATTGAAAGGGGCTGTCGATTGAGTGGAGTACTTTAGGTTGTCTTACTAAATTTAGAATTTAACATAAGACAAATAGAAATAAATCAATAAACGTATAGATTTTAAGTTTATTATGATGAATTGTTTTAGTGATATGACTTAGAATAAATGAAATAATTTGGGTTAATTTGTATTTAATGGAATTAAAGGTTGCAATATTCATAGGTAAGGATTTAGATGAAATAGATTGATGTATGAAAAATTTAATTTGATAAATGGCAATTAATTCCTTTAATTTGTGCAATTAATGTATGTTTAATTGATAACGATAAAAAGTTGATTTTTTTCAGTGTAACCAACGTAAAATATTATCATAGCATGATACTTGGTTTGAATAGAAGGATTTGATTTAATGTGAAAATTTTTGTTCTAAGTATTGAATAAAATTGAGAATCAAATTTTTTTTTATGATAATAACGTTAGTATTGGTTAATAAATAGATTTCAATGCAGTAACCAAATAAATGGAATAAGATGAGTATATATTGCATAGAAATGAAATGATAAATTATTGATGTAATGGAAGATATAACCATGTCAATTATGCATATAAGGTAATAAGGTAATGAAACCGAGGTAAATTAATTAATTGAGACTTTAAGTAAAATTAACGTGTGGAATTGACCAAGGTTCAATAAAATGAGAATTTGATTGGTTATATTTATTGGTTGAGAAATGTAAATGTGTATTTGGGGAATAAATTTAGTCAGACTTAAGTATTGAATTTAATTAATTAATATATATGATAAATGATGATTAAATAAAAAACCCAATACTCTATATATATGTATAATATTTGAGTGAAAATAATAATACACTTATAAATGTGGAATTAAGAGTTTACAACAACTATTTTAAGTAAAGAAATTGTTCATTCAAGTAAATTTGAAACATCGCAATAGGTGTAGATTAAGTGTTGCGTTAAATAAATTATAAAGGAATAAATTTATAGAAACGTAGGAACGGAAGAATGAACATTATAGTAACGTAAAACGTATTGTAGGATAATAATTAAGTATAGGCTTGTAAATTAGATGTATGACAATAAATTTTGTACGTAAATCTTTCTATTAGTTGATAAGTCTTATTTTGATCAATTTAAAGGAATACACTAAATTTTGTAGTTAGTACGGAATATTGATGAGTGAATGAATAAGATGAAACAAAGGTGGAATGTATTAGTTGAGGTTTTAAGTTATTTATGTGATAAGTTACCAAAATTACAATTTTATCTAAATACAGTAATTTATGCAAACAAAAGATGAACATTTTGAAATATTACCACAGTGGTATATAAAAGAAACGTTAACTATGTAGTTGGAGAATAATTGATATATTTTGAGTTGGATAATAGAAATCAAGTTATTTATATAATTAGATTTAAGATGAGAGTATAAGTATATGATTAAATAATTGGGTTTTGCGAATAAAATTTATAATTCCCAAATAATAAGAAAACGCAGAGGTTAACACTGCGAAATTTATATACTTATAAATTTTAATTCACATCCAAGCTTATTTGGAATTGATTGGATTATATAAGTAATGAAATTTGGCCAATATTTAAAGTTGAAAGAAAATTTGGATTTTATGATTTATTTTAATTTATTTAATAAATATTAAAAATAGCCATTTTTGTCACGGACTCGGATTTCGACGAAACTAGTTTCATCGGATCCGTAACGGTGAATTATAATAATGTTTCAAGTTTCGTTGCGATCGGACTTGTCGTTTGATCGTACGGACTCGAAACGTCTTGAAATTTACGCATTTTGAAATCAATTTGAAATTTTTATTTTTTTAGCATAACTTCTTCATACGATCGAATTTGGTCGCGAAACTTTTTCCATCGCGTTCAGAATATTTTGAAACACCTATTTGGATATATAGTTTTAACAAATTCGACTCCGGAGGCAGAACGGGCTTTTTGGGCCAACTATCGTTTAGCACGTTCGTTATCCGTACCCACCTAGCCTTCTTTTATCTGTCTATATATTTGCGATTATAAACCCTAGCCACTCCTTATTTTCATTTTTCTATACGTACATCTCCTTCTCAACTCCTCATTCCAATGGCAGAAAACCTAATTCCCAAATTCCAAAATTTTATTTCAAAAAAAAAAAAAAAAAAAAAAAAATTTTTGTGGATCTGCAGCAGCTTCTGGTCGCGCTTCGGGTTTCAGAGGAGAAAACCCTAGAGCAACTTCGGGTCAGGAAGAAAATGACTCGGGTCGCTCCGGGTCGTTTTGGCGAAAACTCCAAGCAAGCATCGGGGAAATGAGGCGGCGCCCCGAAGTCGAACCCGAAGTTGACCCAGGACCAGAATTTTTCATTTTTCAAATTTTCATAACTTTTGCATACGAGCTCGGATTCACGCGCGGTTTGTTTTGCTGGGATCGTATCGGAATTTCTGACGTTTTGGCACTGGTTTGGATGAATTTGGAGACTGTCCAATTTTTGGGTTTAAATTGGATTTGAATTCAATTTAAATTCAAAAGGTGAGTGTTTTAACCCACTCACAACTACTAGAAGCTTTTATGTTTGTTAAATAAATTTTAGAAATGAATAGAAATTTATTTATGAGCTTTTGGCATGTTATTTCATTCATATCTGTTGAATTGCATTTTATTGAATGTAACTGTTAATTTAATTGATTTATTGCGTGTTAATTGGCTGTTAGAAATTTTTGGTTGCATATGAACTGCTAGTTAACAGTTATGTCAATTATCACTGAATATAAATTGTTAGATTAATAGTTGAAAAATTTAATTTGAATAAACTGCCAGTTATCACCTGTTATATATGATCATATATATAATTGTTATTGATTGATATTGGTTGATGGTTGCGATTGGATGATGGATGTTGTTGATGGATGGATGTTTATTGCATATCATTAAATTGAAAATTATCATGCATATTTCATTTTTCGGGATTGTGGTTTGAAATGATATATAACCGCAAATTTTTATTTTTAAATTGCGGATTGAAATGATAAATATCCGTATCACTTGACCATAGGATAGAAAACTATATACAGGCACCGCGGTCTATATATAACTATTTTAATGTGATTTCTATGGTTTGGATGGAATACGGTTTATAAAAATCTTAAATTTTATACTGAATAAATGTTTTCTTCCATAGTTATATGCATATGAAGTTGAAATTTTGAAATTAAAAGGTGAATAAATTTCTTTATTAAAAATGGAAGAAAATTAAGAAAATGGAGTTTGATGATTATATCCTATGTTTAAATATTAAGTTGGAAATTTTAAAGATATGATATTTATAATTGGATTTTTTTTCCAAAATATTTTGAAATGAATATTCTAGTAAAAATTGAATTTGGAAATATATATATATATATATATTTTACTAGAAATTGAAGTCTTATTAATTATGGATTTTATGTGAATGGTCAGGATTAATTAATAGAATATTGATTTTTGAAAGGATAAAAATCCAACTTTAGTTGAAATATTAATGCTCCAAAATGGATATAAATATATATAAAATTGAAATGGTTTTGCGACTTGAAGTAATATTTTGGATTTTGGTTTAACTTTAAAAGAAGAAATATTTGGAAAGCCATGTAATTTATTTCTTTATAAAGCAACAGTAAAGTTAAACTTTTTTTTAATTCGCATACCGTTGAATATCCAAACCATTTAGTTTTGAAAATAATGGTTTTAAAATGCTATGGATTTTCGAAGAATTATGTTGAAAGTTACAAACAGAATATTGGTTACATGGGATATTAAATAATAAAAAGTGACATAATTTTTTGGAAAGGAATAATTTTATTTGGGATAAACGATATCATATTGTTTTGGGTTTTAAAAGAAGAAATGATATCGTAATATTATGGTTTTGAAAGGGACTATGTTCTGGTTTTAAAGTATAAACTATTTTAAATGACCGCGGTGTTATAATAACGATTGGTTGGCAAAGAGACCGGGATCGGATATGGACATACTCTCTGTCGATACCGAAAACCACTTTGACTAACCGTGTACGCGGTGGAGATTCCAGAATGAAGTAGGTGGTGGCGACGTTTCCTGTAAGGTAAATACGTGGACCCAACTCCCGTGAGTTGGCATAAGGTGGCTAAAACAGGAGCGATTCTCAGGCCAATGAGGTCATTCCTCTGATCGGACGCTCCTCTTCGATATTATAATTTGACTTGGATTTGATTCAGTGGCCACTTCTATATTTTGATTTTGGGGAGTTAGTCCGAGGTGGGCGGTAACTGCGGCTACGCGTTTCCACCAGCCTGGATAGCAATTGGTATATCTACCCTGGCATTGCCTAGTTGTGCCGTGTCACCTACCATATCGCGCCTTGTACGAGTTTGGTTTTCTCCCGTAGCCCGTGTGGTATCCTCTAGTGGCTTCCCGATCAGGAGGGGCTATGATATTGGACGGACTACTGGGACTATTACGTGTTAAGGTGGAAAATGTAAAGCCTTAACGCTATTTAAAAGTAAGTTTATTTTATAAATAGACACTATTATAATAGCGCAATATACTACATAGTAAATAGTTTAACGGATCCTTAGGAGATGTAAATCCCGAACATCTCTTGAGTTACTGTACTCATATTTATATTCTGTTTATTTAACTCACATAAGATATTCTAGTCTGACTCGGGTGTTTTTGTCTATTCAAATTCGCTCGGGTCAGTCCGAGCATTTCAGGATAGCAGATTTTAGCTTTGGAGGACGAAGACGAAGAATAAGTATTATGTTATATATAGTATTACACCACATTCTTTCTATTCCGCTGCATTGCTTGTATTGGTATGTGTAACTCTGATATTTATTGTAAAAGAAGAATCAAGCTTTTGTAAACTGTTTATGAACTGTATATTTGTTATTATATTTTATCCTTCCGCTGTGAGATTCTGTTTTTGTTCTTATTTCTTCTCTGTTTTTCTTATTTACCCCATAACAATCCGCCCTTGCGTATGCTTTGAATTGGCACGTGTGTTGGTTTAAAGTGTGCAAAAAGGCGGGATGTTACAGTTGGTATCAGAGCTTTGGTTTAGCGATAAACCTTGGCTTTGTGGGGTTTGACTCTTTGTTAATAGGGTAGAAATATCCTATGGGAGTCGCTGAGTGTATATATAAGAGAGAGCGTACTTGTTAGTATTAATAAAAAGATTTTAATATTGTGTTAATCTGTTCCGCTTTGTATTTATAAATTCTGGTTGATGCATGGGACGCTATGTCATCAATAGGGATTTCTAAACACTTAATAGGACAGACCGACATAATATTTGTTTTTAATATAGGTGAATGAAATAATTTTGCCTATTATATTTCTATATATAAAAATAGTTTTATAAAGATATATATATATTTGGTTGCTATAGATTGGATGTTAGGCAATAAAAATATTTATAATAACTGAAGCTAAGTGAAATTATAATAAACCAAATTTGGAGATTTAGAACTTAAGTCCGGGATTTTTGAAAATTTGCTTTCAAAGAATTTGTGAAATTTATTGATTTGGTTTATAAGTATTTTCTTATATAAATATTTCGTATAAATTGGAAGAATTGTTTTAAAGAAGATTTTGGAAAAGAATTAAATTCTGTACTTTCCTCTCTGTCGCTGGAAAATAAATTCGGTGATGACGGCCGCATCATCGACTTTCATTTTCGAGTTTCGAAGGGGAAAGGCCACTGTAGTAAATTCTACTGCAGATTTATTTTTGAAATTTTCTAAAAATTTTCTTTTATTGTTCTAAATATAATTAGAGATATAAAAGTTGTAAGAACTTATTTATCTATTATTTTGAAATAGATTAAAATTTGACCCGGTATTTAATTCTAAATTTTTCCGTTAATTAATTGTTTAAACTTTGTTAGTGAAATATTAAGTAAGAAAGTTAATGCTAGGGATAAGGGAAGTAAAAGTTTTTAACTGATAAATAATGGAAAAGATTTATTGAAGAATGAATGAATTGAAACCTCTAATTGAAATAAGAGAATAACTGCAAAGCTATAAAGAGGAATTTGCATACATATGAGACAAAGGGTAATATGAATAAACATTAAATTTAATTAAAAGAATGGAGATTAAACTTGTATAAGTTCAATTGCAATTTCCTTAACATAAATAACTTACCCAAATATAAAAGTTGAAGTGTTAAATGAGAAACTGGAATTGAATATTTTACAAGTAGGAATTTAGGAAAAATGAAGTATTCAATAAATTACTGTTATAATAAGAATTTATTGGTATAAACTTAAGTGATAATTGAAATTTTACCCAAATTAAAGGTGAGTATTATTAATAGGTGATTTTAACTTAAGTAAATAAAATGAAATTCTTTAATAAATAAAGATTGATGTGTAGGGTTATAAACTTAAGTATGTTTTAAAATGCTACTAGTAATATAATAAAAAGTAGGTAATATAAATAAATGTCTGTAAACCCTAGATAATGAATTAATAAGATCCTTTATTTATAAAAATGGAGGTTTTAAGGTTAATAATTTAAGTGTAAGTAGAGGGTTACTGTAATTAAATATAATAAAACGTAAACATTAAATAAAGGAATGAAATTAAGGGTAAGTTGAAATTGTAATTTATAAAACGAATATATATTTATTGAACCATTAATAAATAAAAAGGAATTGAGAAGAAACTTGTAAATTTTCACTTGCATTCTTAAACATACATAACTTACCATATAATAAAAGTTGCAATGTTAGTAAGAAAATGTAAAGGGAAATCTTACAAGTGAAGATATTCAAAATATTTGTTGTTATTAATGAGAATTTATTTTATAGACTTAAGTAATAAAAGGAAACTTAAGTAATAAAAAGGAAATACAAATATAATGAATTTGGTGATAATTGGAAAATAAACTTGTAAGAAACAAAGAAATCCCTCATAAATGAAGGAAAGAAAAATCAAAACACTGAATTATTGAAATAAATGTATAATGAGATATTTTGGTGTTGATTTGAATTGTTGGTTGATGTATGTTGTTGGGTAAGGAATTATGGAGTTGTTAGATTTACAAATAATCTATCTTTGTTCCATCTTAGGCTGTTGAGCAACGGATGCACTTGATAGTTATTCTTCATTCGTACAACTTCAGAATCTGAACCCGAACAACTAATTGTCGTTTGATTTAAATGATTGGTTGTTGTATGTGGTTGTGCTGTTTGTTAAAATGTATGGTTGTTGCATTTGATTGAGTATGAATGATTGAATCCACTTGAATAGTTCATTTAAAATAAATATTTAACCTTTTAGATTTTATTAGTAAATACAGGTGTTGGAAGCAACTGCTACTGCTGTTGGTTCCAAAATAATAAAGCGTATATTGCCCGACAATAGGTACGTTTTCGGATTACGTTTAAAGCGATATTTTATATATTTTTTTCCCGTGTTGGGATATAATATTTTGATTATATATGTAATATACTTGTGTATTTGGATATTATATTTTCTCCAGAGTCCCTCCGTACAAAGGAGACTCTGCCAAAAATTTTCGAAAATTTTGGACTTAGAATTTTGTTAAAATATTTTTCCAACTTTAATAACTCAAGTATTAAAGGATATAATGATTATAAAACAGGAATATTTCATTTAGGAGGATTAATCCAGGAAAATATTGTTTATAAATTAAAAATTGAAATAAAAAGTACTGTTTATTCTTCCTTCTCCCTTCTTTTTTCCCTTTTCGGGGACGAAAAGTTTTGAGTGGGGGAGAGTGTAACGACCCGTTAAGTTCGACCATTTAAAATTGTTTGTTTAATTGGATTTTGTAATTTATTTTAGTTGAAAGAATAAAGGTGGTAGATAAGTATTAAAATGAAGGCTAGAATAAATTATATAGAAGTGACTTAGAAACCTATTTAAAGACATTTGAATAAAATTCAAATGAATTAAGTAGAGAAAGAAAGAAAAATTCTTACCTGTACATAGAATTTAATATGGGAATATTAAACCAATTTAATGCAATAAAAGATTGTGAACGATAAATTGAATAGATTAAGAAACCCTGTTATTGCAAGTCAATAAATTTGTAAACCCTAATGAACATCTCAAAATTTATAAATTTATTGAAATTTAAGACATAGCATAAGCGTAGAACTATAGGTATGATGACAAACTTTTATAAATTGTCTAATTAAGGGTCAGCAAATTTATTTGGAAATCAAACTCAATTAAGGGTAAGTAATTATGATGGATTGATGGCATAAACGTTACTAATTTTTATCATAGTAACGGAAGTGCAGATGGAAGGCAACTGTAGAAATTTAAGTACGTATTAACAATTGAAAGGGGCTGTCGATTGAGTGGAGTACTTTAGGTTGTCTTACTAAATTTAGAATTTAACATAAGACAAATAGAAATAAATCAATAAACGTATAGATTTTAAGTTTATTATGATGAATTATTTTAGTGATATGACTTAGAATAAATGAAATAATTTGGGTTAATTGGTATTTAATGGAATTAAAGGTTGCAATATTCATAGGTAAGGATTTAGATGAAATAGATTGATGTATGAAAAATTTAATTTGATAAATGGCAATTAATTCCTTTAATTTGTGCAATTAATGTATGTTTAATTGATAACGATAAAAAGTTGATTTTTTTCAGTGTAACCAACGTAAAATATTATCATAGCATGATACTTGGTTTGAATAGAAGGATTTGATTTAATGTGAAAATTTTTGTTCTAAGTATTGAATAAAATTGAGAATCAAATTTTTTTTATGATAATAACGTTAGTATTGGTTAATAAATAGATTTCAATGCAGTAACCAAATAAATGGAATAAGATGAGTATATATTGCATAGAAATGAAATGATAAATTATTGATGTAATGGAAGATATAACCATGTCAATTATGCATATAAGGTAATAAGGTAATGAAACCGAGGTAAATTAATTAATTGAGACTTTAAGTAAAATTAACGTGTGGAATTGACCAAGGTTCAATAAAATGAGAATTTGATTGGTTATATTTATTGGTTGAGAAATGTAAATGTGTATTTGGGGAATAAATTTAGTCAGACTTAAGTATTGAATTTAATTAATTAATATATATGATAAATGATGATTAAATAAAAAACCCAATACTCTATATATATGTATAATATTTGAGTGAAAATAATAATACACTTATAAATGTGGAATTAAGAGTTTACAACAACTATTTTAAGTAAAGAAATTGTTCATTCAAGTAAATTTGAAACATCGCAATAGGTGTAGATTAAGTGTTGCGTTAAATAAATTATAAAGGAATAAATTTATAGAAACGTAGGAACGGAAGAATGAACATTATAGTAACGTAAAACGTATTGTAGGATAATAATTAAGTATAGGCTTGTAAATTAGATGTATGACAATAAATTTTGTACGTAAATCTTTCTATTAGTTGATAAGTCTTATTTTGATCAATTTAAAGGAATACACTAAATTTTGTAGTTAGTACGGAATATTGATGAGTGAATGAATAAGATGAAACAAAGGTGGAATGTATTAGTTGAGGTTTTAAGTTATTTATGTGATAAGTTACCAAAATTACAATTTTATCTAAATACAGTAATTTATGCAAACAAAAGATGAACATTTTGAAATATTACCACAGTGGTATATAAAAGAAACGTTAACTATGTAGTTGGAGAATAATTGATATATTTTGAGTTGGATAATAGAAATCAAGTTATTTATATAATTAGATTTAAGATGAGAGTATAAGTATATGATTAAATAATTGGGTTTTGCGAATAAAATTTATAATTCCCAAATAATAAGAAAACGCAGAGGTTAACACTGCGAAATTTATATACTTATAAATTTTAATTCACATCCAAGCTTATTTGGAATTGATTGGATTATATAAGTAATGAAATTTGGCCAATATTTAAAGTTGAAAGAAAATTTGGATTTTATGATTTATTTTAATTTATTTAATAAATATTAAAAATAGCCATTTTTGTCACGGACTCGGATTTCGACGAAACTAGTTTCATCGGATCCGTAACGGTGAATTATAATAATGTTTCAAGTTTCGTTGCGATCGGACTTGTCGTTTGATCGTACGGACTCGAAACGTCTTGAAATTTACGCATTTTGAAATCAATTTGAAATTTTTATTTTTTTAGCATAACTTCTTCATACGATCGAATTTGGTCGCGAAACTTTTTCCATCGCGTTCAGAATATTTTGAAACACCTATTTGGATATATAGTTTTAACAAATTCGACTCCGGAGGCAGAACGGGCTTTTTGGGCCAACTATCGTTTAGCACGTTCGTTATCCGTACCCACCTAGCCTTCTTTTATCTGTCTATATATTTGCGATTATAAACCCTAGCCACTCCTTATTTTCATTTTTCTATACGTACATCTCCTTCTCAACTCCTCATTCCAATGGCAGAAAACCTAATTCCCAAATTCCAAAATTTTATTTCAAAAAAAAAAAAAAAAAAAAAATTTTTGTGGATCTGCAGCAGCTTCTGGTCGCGCTTCGGGTTTCAGAGGAGAAAACCCTAGAGCAACTTCGGGTCAGGAAGAAAATGACTCGGGTCGCTCCGGGTCGTTTTGGCGAAAACTCCAAGCAAGCATCGGGGAAATGAGGCGGCGCCCCGAAGTCGAACCCGAAGTTGACCCAGGACCAGAATTTTTCATTTTTCAAATTTTCATAACTTTTGCATACGAGCTCGGATTCACGCGCGGTTTGTTTTGCTGGGATCGTATCGGAATTTCTGACGTTTTGGCACTGGTTTGGATGAATTTGGAGACTGTCCAATTTTTGGGTTTAAATTGGATTTGAATTCAATTTAAATTCAAAAGGTGAGTGTTTTAACCCACTCACAACTACTAGAAGCTTTTATGTTTGTTAAATAAATTTTAGAAATGAATAGAAATTTATTTATGAGCTTTTGGCATGTTATTTCATTCATATCTGTTGAATTGCATTTTATTGAATGTAACTGTTAATTTAATTGATTTATTGCGTGTTAATTGGCTGTTAGAAATTTTTGGTTGCATATGAACTGCTAGTTAACAGTTATGTCAATTATCACTGAATATAAATTGTTAGATTAATAGTTGAAAAATTTAATTTGAATAAACTGCCAGTTATCACCTGTTATATATGATCATATATATAATTGTTATTGATTGATATTGGTTGATGGTTGCGATTGGATGATGGATGTTGTTGATGGATGGATGTTTATTGCATATCATTAAATTGAAAATTATCATGCATATTTCATTTTTCGGGATTGTGGTTTGAAATGATATATAACCGCAAATTTTTATTTTTAAATTGCGGATTGAAATGATAAATATCCGTATCACTTGACCATAGGATAGAAAACTATATACAGGCACCGCGGTCTATATATAACTATTTTAATGTGATTTCTATGGTTTGGATGGAATACGGTATATAAAAATCTTAAATTTTATACTGAATAAATGTTTTCTTCCATAGTTATATGCATATGAAGTTGAAATTTTGAAATTAAAAGGTGAATAAATTTCTTTATTAAAAATGGAAGAAAATTAAGAAAATGGAGTTTGATGATTATATCCTATGTTTAAATATTAAGTTGGAAATTTTAAAGATATGATATTTATAATTGGATTTTTTTTCCAAAATATTTTGAAATGAATATTCTAGTAAAAATTGAATTTGGAAATATATATATATATATATTTTACTAGAAATTGAAGTCTTATTAATTATGGATTTTATGTGAATGGTCAGGATTAATTAATAGAATATTGATTTTTGAAAGGATAAAAATCCAACTTTAGTTGAAATATTAATGCTCCAAAATGGATATAAATATATATAAAATTGAAATGGTTTTGCGACTTGAAGTAATATTTTGGATTTTGGTTTAACTTTAAAAGAAGAAATATTTGGAAAGCCATGTAATTTATTTCTTTATAAAGCAACAGTAAAGTTAAACTTTTTTTTAATTCGCATACCGTTGAATATCCAAACCATTTAGTTTTGAAAATAATGGTTTTAAAATGCTATGGATTTTCGAAGAATTATGTTGAAAGTTACAAACAGAATATTGGTTACATGGGATATTAAATAATAAAAAGTGACATAATTTTTTGGAAAGGAATAATTTTATTTGGGATAAACGATATCATATTGTTTTGGGTTTTAAAAGAAGAAATGATATCGTAATATTATGGTTTTGAAAGGGACTATGTTCTGGTTTTAAAGTATAAACTATTTTAAATGACCGCGGTGTTATAATAACGATTGGTTGGCAAAGAGACCGGGATCGGATATGGACATACTCTCTGTCGATACCGAAAACCACTTTGACTAACCGTGTACGCGGTGGAGATTCCAGAATGAAGTAGGTGGTGGCGACGTTTCCTGTAAGGTAAATACGTGGACCCAACTCCCGTGAGTTGGCATAAGGTGGCTAAAACAGGAGCGATTCTCAGGCCAATGAGGTCATTCCTCTGATCGGACGCTCCTCTTCGATATTATAATTTGACTTGGATTTGATTCAGTGGCCACTTCTATATTTTGATTTTGGGGAGTTAGTCCGAGGTGGGCGGTAACTGCGGCTACGCGTTTCCACCAGCCTGGATAGCAATTGGTATATCTACCCTGGCATTGCCTAGTTGTGCCGTGTCACCTACCATATCGCGCCTTGTACGAGTTTGGTTTTCTCCCGTAGCCCGTGTGGTATCCTCTAGTGGCTTCCCGATCAGGAGGGGCTATGATATTGGACGGACTACTGGGACTATTACGTGTTAAGGTGGAAAATGTAAAGCCTTAACGCTATTTAAAAGTAAGTTTATTTTATAAATAGACACTATTATAATAGCGCAATATACTACATAGTAAATAGTTTAACGGATCCTTAGGAGATGTAAATCCCGAACATCTCTTGAGTTACTGTACTCATATTTATATTCTGTTTATTTAACTCACATAAGATATTCTAGTCTGACTCGGGTGTTTTTGTCTATTCAAATTCGCTCGGGTCAGTCCGAGCATTTCAGGATAGCAGATTTTAGCTTTGGAGGACGAAGACGAAGAATAAGTATTATGTTATATATAGTATTACACCACATTCTTTCTATTCCGCTGCATTGCTTGTATTGGTATGTGTAACTCTGATATTTATTGTAAAAGAAGAATCAAGCTTTTGTAAACTGTTTATGAACTGTATATTTGTTATTATATTTTATCCTTCCGCTGTGAGATTCTGTTTTTGTTCTTATTTCTTCTCTGTTTTTCTTATTTACCCCATAACAATCCGCCCTTGCGTATGCTTTGAATTGGCACGTGTGTTGGTTTAAAGTGTGCAAAAAGGCGGGATGTTACACTATTGTTTTGAAAAGAAGATTTGAATTCTTTCAAAGGAGGTTATCCACTGGTTTCGAAAGTAAAAATTAGAGGTTTGCAAAGTCTTGGTTTTCAAAGCAAAGAACCCAATCTCATTTTTAAATGAAAAACCATGGCAATAATAAAGGAGTTCTAAAGTAGCTTTTAAGTATGAAGTTTTGAAGAAGCTTTCCTTAAATAAAATATAGGTTAAAAGGATTAACCATGTTTTATATGAAAATGATTTCAAGGATATCAAACCACAGATGTTGGTGTTATTATGTCATTATGCTTGCTTCTTCTAATATACTCATTCACTTTAACATGGACCCATAACTGTTTTTTGGGGAGAAAGGGCAGAATAACCAGCTAGGTTAACCCATGAGTGAATATAAATTGAGTTAACTCCTGAATCAGTAGAATTGTATCCTGGAGGTCAGATAGACCAGAATATAGGATGCCTAAATACTAATTAAAAAAGTTATTGGCAGGAGCTAATAGGTTCATAATAAACCCATGATACTATGATCAGAAAGAGTTATTGGCAAGGGCCAATAACTTTGTAGTGAACCTATGAAAACTATATCCGGATTAAGTTATTAACAAAAATCAGTAGGTTCCTAGTCAACCTATGAAAACTAGGATAAGAGGAAAGTTTTGGAGATACCAATAGGTTCATGAAGAACCCATGAATAAGGAAGTTATTGATAGGGGCCAATAGGTTCTTGATGATCCCATGAAAACTATGAAATCGAACCGGGAGTCCATAAACATTAAACATGTTATTAGTCAGCCCATGAGAACTAATAGGTTAATAGTAACCCTAGAAACTATAATTAAGACAGATAGTCAAAAAGAATGGGGATGAGAAATTTTGAATTGATTTACTTATTTGCATATCATCTTAATATTTTGAATTGTTATGTTTTAACCATTGTGGATGCAAGAGCACAACATATGGTTTTTACAAAGTTTTGATAGGATACCAGTGAGGGGAAAACTTGTTCCGCTAAGCGGCATGGTCTTATTAGATATCTAAATGTTTTGAGATGGTAGATTATTATTCATACGAGGCTTTATGTTTGACTCCAAGTTTATGTTTTCCTCTTAGACTCTTGGGTGCTCAATTAACTTTGAATAGTTTGAGAATTGAGGTTTTCAGGTACCTCTTTAGACGAATAAGCTTCCGGAGACATGCAAGAGGCATGATAGATATTTAGAGTTCTTTTCTATTTTTATTCCGCTCTGTTTTATTGTAAAGGCGAAGATGTTTAATTGCCTAGTTATATACTCTGATCATCCAAGGGGGCATCTTCACATGTCGCTCCAGCGTATGTTGTAATAATTATATTTCCTATAAACGTTGCTCTCAAATCTGAGATTATGTAATAAATTTGAAATGTTTTGAAATGAAATGTGAAATTTGTTTATTAATTTTAAAAAATTTCCACTCCTTATTTTTCTGTTATATCAGTGTATCAAAAATTACCATATTTGGTCGTCGATTATTAATAACTATGAATGACTACATTCGTAGCCATTAGTTTTAGGCCTCCAAGTGGGGGATGCTACAAGTAGTTTCCTGATCATTTGTCGAAGATTTCGATATACACTATTTTGAGATAGTTACTCTCATACTGGGCTTAATGTCTAACCCACGTTTTATAATTATTTATTTGTGCAATGACAATACTCTGGTACACAATTGAGTAGTTTGGGAGCCAAGTGCATTTGGGGATACGCTTTTAGGACAATTTGAGCACTTTAGAGCCGAAGTCGATACTTTTGATACATACTTGATATTATGGTAGCATATGACAAATATGTTGTTCATATGTGAAACTTTTTGTATCAGATATTGTATGCTGACTTTCTCTATTGATGTTTATTTATCATTACTATCGTTGATACAGCCTTTATATATTTTTTATCATGTTATGTTCATGTATATTCGGTATCTATATATTATCATTCCGTTGTGAGATTATATTGCTGCACCTTGGTTTGGCGTTTTGTTTCTTACCTTGATAAGCTCTCTTTTGTGGCATTTGGGAGTCAGATATTGTCATTCGACATTTATTCAGAGTATTACCAATGGCAGGTCATCACATGCACTTAGTTAAATTTTCCTATAATAATTGTTATCAAACTAGTATAGGAATGGTACCTTTGCAAGCACTATATGAAAGGTCGTGCAAATCGTCAGCATGTTGGTTGGAGACTAGAGATAAACCAATGCTTGGTCTAGGTTTGGTGAAAGAAGCTATTGGAAAGGCTTAGTTAATTTAAGCAAGGATGAAGGAAGCTCAGTTAAGGTAGAAAAGTTACGTCGATAAAAGTGGTAAGATTTGGAATTCTAAGTTGAGAATATTATTTGTTAAAGCATCACCGATGAAGGACGTAATACGATTTAGGAAGATGGGAAAGTTGAATCCTGGATATGTTGGTTCATTTTCTATTATTGAGAGAATTGAGAAACTTGCATATCGTATCAGTTATCGAATAATTTGGTAGGATTCCACAATGTTTCACATATCTCATTTACAGAAGTATGTGTATGATCCATATACTATAATTGATTCAACATTTTTTGAAGATTTATTAATAGAGATTGATACGACTATTATTAGGAAACCTATTTGTATAGTGGATAAAAATAAAAAGAAGTTTAGATATAAGACGGTTGGGTTAGTGAAAGTCCGGTGGAGCGACTATGAGAAAGATTGTACAAGCGAGACTGGTGATAGGATTAGAGAGGCTTATACAGAGTTATTATAACATATGCTCTACATATGTTTGTATAGACTTTTGACGAGTAGTTATGCGAATATTGTTGATTTTATATGCTTGTGACACATGGTTGCATGATTAAATCTTATTGTTTTTACCTTATTGGAATTTCGAGGACAAAATTTTTATAAGAAGTGAACCATTTATCACCCTAGCTTTGTGGCACGTTATTCCGAATATTTATTTATGATTTAATTAAATAAATAATATGGGAGAATACAAATATATAAATAGTGTGGATAATTGCCATATAGATATATTTTAAATTTCAAATTTTAAATGGAGAATTGGTTTATATGGAAAGAAATAATGAGGACCTTAATTATATAGCTGAGAAATAAGGAAGTAAAGATAACACACCTGATTTTATTTCACCTAACTCTCCCCATCCCCCTCAATATATTCTTGGCTTCATTGCTAACAAAAGAAATGAAATAACAAAAACTCCATCAAACCTTCTCAACAAAGAAAATGAAAAGAAGAAAGCTTAAGGAAAGAAACAAAGGCACATATCTTCACAAAAATCAGTATATGATATTTAATTCAGATTTGTGATAAAACACAAATTGATTTATAGATATTTATTATCCATTAAGATAATCATTAAGTTTTTTATGGTTATCATTTGATATTTTTATGTAATTCCTAATAGGTTTTGGTATAAAAAAACTATGTTTCGACCTTTAAATACTTAAAATTTTTGATTATGGAGTAATATTCTGGAAATGGGTTTTGAATTCAATAAAATTTTGAATTACTATAAATTTAATATGTATTTTCTAAGTTGAGAAAATGAATAATTTTAGAAAATTTTGGGGCTTTTTCCAAGTAAATTAGAGTTAAAATAAATTATTTTTTGTAGGAAAGATTTTCATTGCCAAAGGTAATTAATGACATAATTAAGGGAAAATTGATATTTCGGGAAATAAGAGAAAATTTCTCTCTTTGCTTTACTAAAAATTCATGAAAAAACTTTGATTAACCATTGAGAATTTGATAAAGAAATTAGTTTTATAAAATTTTATTACTTTTAAAGGAAAAATAATCAATTTTGGAAATATTTAGATTCCATTATCAAAATGCAATTGCTAATATTTATCTATATGCAATAACTATGTTTTTACCAACTTGATACAGGAGTATATTTTGTCAACATGTAATAGCGTAGAGTTTTTCAACCTGAAATAGGAGTATTCTTGTCAACATGTGATAAAAATCGTTTTATCAACTTGCGATGGCTACTGATTTTATCAATCTGCGATGGCTATTGATTTTACCAACTCGCGATAGCTAGTACTTTTTTCAACATGCGATAGCCATTGATTTTCAACTTGCAATAACTATTAGTTTTCAACTTGCGAAGGCTATATATTTTCTACCTATGATGGTTATATGTTTTCAACCAACGACAACTATATGTTTTCAACTTGCAATAGCCTTATTTTGGTTCATATGCAATGGCTATATTTTTCAATATGCGATAACTTCATGCAATAACATTTAATTGACATGTGATGGCTTAAGATTTCCAATGTGCAATAACACATGTTTCTGAGAAGAAAGATTGCTTATTTTATAACACTTGATAGTTTTTAACTCTATATTTGGCGATGTTTTTCTTAAACACAAATGTAATTTTTGTTAAGTATTCTGACAAGGTTTCAAAGGAAGCAAAATATGTTTATGCCCGTTTTTAAAAGAGTTTTTGTGAAGAAAATTATTATTCAAGTGTATGTAATTTTTGTATGTAAAATGGCTATCATTTGAACATATATTTGTAATGAATGATTATATGTTCTATTTTGTATCTTGTGCATATTGTTATTTGTTTACATGGTCACTTATGTTTTATTTTATCTCCCAATATTATGACCTTAGGGAATTTGGAAACTGATGACCAGTAGTGTTGTTCCAGTAGTGAATATGGTTAGAATTAAACTCTTAAGTGATTAGAATTGCAATAAAGAGATCGTGAAGATTAAATTGTGTTAGGAAGCCCGAACTGATCAAAAAAGATGACACATTGACATGTACAGTCCAAATTTAAGGGGTGACTGGTGTAGAATCACACCCTACAGTCCAACCATTAATCTTCGATTGGTCAAATCTGTGATTCTAATGTATTGGGTTTTGTCGGTATTGAGGCTAAAATTTGGTTAGTGTTTCCAAAGGAACTCGTATCAGAGAAGATTGCCTATATTTTCTCCTATCGATTTTAGAAGACCATTGATATTTTCCTCCACCAATCTTACGGGACCATTTCTCTTTTCTCCTATTGACCTTACGTGACTGTTGTTATTTCTTTTGAATGGAGTTGAAGATCGTTAGGTTATTCGGTATATTTTTGGCTCAAGTCAGCTTAATAGGTTTTAAGTTGGCTTGTGAAAACTAAGATAGATTCATAGCGACCCTGAGAAAACTAAGTCGTTGAATAAACTGTGTTATCGGATTAGGTAATTATGGGGAATATGTAACCCATTAACTCTAGCGAATGATGGACTATTCATTTTACCCATTTATCCATGATGATTTTATGTTCTAGTCATTTTGATTGCTAACATGTTATGATTGATGTATAGAAAAAGGTATTGGTAAGGGGAAACCTATCCCATGCTTCAATGGTATGGTCTTGCTAGTTACCTAATTTGGTTTCAGACGGTATAATATTATTCATGATAGAATTTTTGGCTGACCTGAAGTTTTTGATTTTCCCCAAAATTCTCTGGAATCAATTAAAATTGGGTTGGTTGAGAATAGGTTTTCAGATTAGATGAATAATTTTCTGCAAACGTGTAGGAGCCAAGCTATTAATTAGAGTTATTCTGTTGTGCAAATTTAACTGCTTTTGATTTATCATTGATTGTATGTAATGATGGGTGTTGTAACCATCTAAGTGGTTAAGACTTTGATCATCCAAGGGTCCATCTTCATATGTCGGTCCTGGAAGTATAAGTGTAATTATTATATTTTATCTGAATATTGTAATCATGTGTTATGTAATGTAATTGGAATGTAATTAATTTGTAATTGGACGAATGAAATTTTTTTGTTAAAATTATAAATTCTTATGCTATTGGTGGTAATGAAATAATATTTGATCATATTTTATCGCTGGGAAATAATGCTAAGGAGGACTGCTGTTGAAACCAGGCCAACAGGAAGCTTCATAAATGGGTAAATGTAAAAAAAAATTGTTCCATTTACATCTTATTATTTTATTTCATTTCTAAATAAATTTTTATTTTTATAGTGTATAATATGTAGATGCATATCCTATACGCATGTACATGCATGTGCAACATGTACACCGTATATGGTTTATCTTGCTATATCTAAGTGTTGAGATTTACACTGCAACGGATATTTTGGCCCTTCCATATACATATGTGGTGTCGTGTATATATGTGTGTGTGTGTGTATATGTATTTATTATAATATAATATAAAATTATATTTAAGTAAGTTTAAGTATATTAATATAATATATATATATATATATATATATATTGTAAAATTGGTACTATTTATATATACACCTATATAATATATAAAATGTTGTTAATAATTATAAATATAAATAATTCCAAACTCAAATTTAAAATTAAACTTGATTAAGATAAAATTACCTTTAATTTCAAATATGTAATTTTGATTCTGTAAATAATTATATTTAATATTATATGTATGTGTATGTGTATATGTATATCTCTGTGTATGTTGTGTGTTTATTTAAGTTATTTTTAACTTATATATTCATATCTTAAAATGTTAATAATAAATAAAATTTATATAATTAAATATGTAATAAATAATTACATACACACACATACATATATATACATATATATATATATATATTGGTCACATTAATATTTTCAAATTTTCAAATTTTTATATTATTAAATTTTTTGGATTTATTTTAATTTATATTTTTAATTTTCGTGTTGATGTTAATAAAAAAATTTACTAAAAATTACTCTATAATGTATGTGAATTTTATGCATATTAAAATATGCATATATATACATTTATATTTATAATATATACATATATATATTAATTTAACATATCATGTTTTTACTAATATATATATATATATATATATTCAAATAATATATAAATAACTTTATATAGATGTGTATAATTAATCATAAATTTACATATGACATAAATATGCATATATTGATTTAAAATTTCATTTTCGTTTGAATTTTTTAAAATAATTTTAAAATTCAAAATATATATTTTTTCTTAAATTCCATGGTCGAGAGCATATTGTATGTGCATACAAAAACCTTTTTTTAATTTATAATAACAATAGATTTGAATGTATATGTGAATTCCTAACGAACAACACACATATAAAAGGATACATGATAATATATACAATCTAGTTATACATGGATCATATAATGAACAAATATATACATATATGTATAAATGTAAATCGGAGTGTTACATTATCATAACCTAAAGATTACACCCTAGATGCCGAATTGATTGACTCTGCATGAATCTGAATTCAAATCCTTTCAGGAAGAACTACCTAACTGAATGAACTACACATTGATGTCCTATTTTTTATTTGAATTAGTGTTTTGAAGCTTTAAATACTAAAGGAAGAAGGGGGGTTATTGTAACACCTGCAAATATTGAAAAAAAATTAATTCGTTTAATAATAAGACTAAAAATGGAAATTTTATAAATATCAGAATTTGGCCATGAAATTTACACCAGCGTTCATGGCAGTTTTCTGATCAACTTCCATATATAAATTTTGTGATCGGCCTTCAAACGAAAAATTTATTGATGTTTGAAATTTTTGAATTTAAAATAATTTGAAAAAAATTCAAGTTTTGAATTCAAACAATGTTAACATGGAAATTAAAATGGATAATAATTAATTTAATGTTGGGTGAAGTAAACCTTAATGAAAAGGTGTACATTAGACGATTAAACAAGGAAATTAATTAATGAATTAAGGAAATAATTAATTCATGCCATTAATAGGGACCAGTTGACCGCCAACGGTCAACTGCCTAGGAAGGAGCGATCGACCGGTGGGTGTATTGCGGTTAGGGATTTGTTAGGCACAAACGGCCTGAATTTTATCATTTTAAACCAATTTTAATCATCCGGTACTGACATGTTTCGACCGCTATAAATAAGAGGTTAACCCCCTCATTTTTATTCAAAAATTATTTGGGATGCAAGGGAAATTCCGTCGGTCTTCTTCCACGATTAGATTCAAGTATCTAATCCAAGGAAAAGAGATAATATGTTTATTTTACGTTAATGTTTTTTCTATTCTTATCCCTCTTAAACTATGAAGTCTAAATCTAATGTATATACACTTGAATGGTTGTATATTCTACAAAGAAAAAACCTGAAGGAGCAATTAGAAAGTGGCATGGATCAAATCCAAAGGAAGCAGTAAACCATCCATGAGTGGTACTATTAGTTTTTCGATTTTTAGTATTTGTATAGTAGAAGTTTGGTTTGGTTTTATGCCTTGGAAAATTTTGTGCACGAAAACCATAAAACTAAAAACCCAAAATTCCCTTCGTGTGAAATTTCGATTCTTAGATGGGTTAGAATCTCAATTGTTTTATATTAAAATTATGAGAAATGCGGATTACGGATCTTAAGGCTAGAATTAACACTAGAGGGGGGTGAATAGTGTTTTAAGGAATTACTAATTCTTTTTGAGTTTATATTAATTTGAACACAAATATATGCAATATTCAGACACGGATATGATCACAGAATCAAACACAGATGCAGATATAAAGTAAAAGCAATAAAGGAAAGAACACACCGAATTTTATACTGGTTTGGAGTTACCCTACATCCAGTCCCGCAACACAAGTACGGATTTCCTTTCAAAATCAATTCTTACAATTACACCCTTGATTTCAAGGCCACGAGGTACACCGCTCCAGATTCACAATCCACTGGGTAGAGATACTTGATTTTACAGGCAACAAGTTCACCCGATTGATTTTCCAGGCTACAATCACATCTTTTCTCGCTCGATTGATTACAAAAAAGTCTATAACTCTGAATAGCATGGAATCTTGTTGAGATAGTGAGAGAGAATCAAACCAGAGATGATCTAGTTAGATTCAATGGTGATTTCGACAGAGTAATGGTAAAAATGTATATAAAGAAATGTGGAAGAAGAAGAGGAGTGAAATCAGACAATATATATGAATGTAAATTTGTTTAAAACAACCCCTATTTATAGTAGGACAACAGCCATGTCCATTCGTGAAATGATATGACAAATAGACACTTCCTTTGAAATTCAAACTTTTGAAATAAACTATCACCTTGTCGACAAGGGTTCCTTGGGGTTGTCGACAGGCCTAAGTTATTTTTGATAATTTTTTTTTCAGTGAAAATAACTTCTATTTTGTATTAAAACTATTTTAAACTTTATAAATATACTTAACTATAGTTAAATTACATAAATAAGTATAGAGAATAATATTTTGGTATATATAAAATTTTATTATAATTTTATATTTAAATCTAAGTATAAATATTAAAGTTAAATATATTATAATTAAAAGATAGTTTAAAACCAAGGATAATTTGATATCGAAAATAAAGATTATTTTGAGGCTAAAAGTATTTTAACCAGGATGGATGTTTTTTGATTTAAAAAGGAAGATTTTGAAATCATTTTGAAAATAAGATATAATTTTGCAAAACATTTGAATAAAATTTAGTGGATACAAAACATGTTCCACTAAATTTTTCGTAGGTTCCATCCTACTTAGGGTTACATCCCTTTAACGGGCTCGAAGTGGATTCCATTCCACGAACAAAATGGATTTTAAGATGTCAGTGCTTTTCTAGGTGTTTTAACAAAATTCCTAAATAAATTACTTATATTGAAATCTTGAACTCTTGATAATCTTGATACTCATGATTCTTGAATCTTGATTTCTTCGATCTTGAGTTTATCAGTTCTTGAATCTCTATATTGTACAGTCTTCATTCTTTGGTACCTATATATATCATGCATACACATATATATCTAAACAATAATGTTAGTATTTATATTTTATAATCTTATTCTAAGGTTGTTGTCATCAAAACCAACTTCTCAGAGACTAACAAAAATAGTAGAATATGTCTTGTTACTGCAATTTAATAATTTGCATTCTATTCCACTTCAACTTTTCTCTATTGTTGTGCTAAAAGGTTCTAAAAAGAAAATAAGTTGGGAAATGGTGTGTAAAGTACAAATTTTCCTATTTACAGTTTGTACCGCCTATTTTCATAATTTAAATATGAATCCATTTTTTATTATATATGTAAAAGTTGAATAGAATATAAAGGGTTTTAATTGCAAGTTTTATTCTTTAAAATATAGGCATTGATTCTACTACATTAATATAAAATAAGTTTGGTATTTGATACTACTTTGCTCATGCATATATACTGTCTGGCTAAGGATATTTGTTATTATGCAAGTTATAAATGGATTTAAACTTGTAAAAATTTAGAAGTTTTGAAACTTTAAACGATTAGTATAGGAAGTGAAAATATTCGCACGCCTAGGAATATTTAGTTAGTCTAAATTACGCATGCAAATTTATATTAATGATAAATACGATAATAATGTATTAATCATTTAGTATAAATAGGTTCGTAAATAATGTTAAACCCTTAAGGAAGAGGTTAAGGATAACTATGGAAATCAATCCATAATAAAATGCGGAATAAGGAGTTTTCCTTATATAGCCTTAATGCAAAATGCGGTGAGGGGTGTGTGTGTGTGGGTGTGTGTGTGTGTGTGTGTGTGTATGGTGGTATGTTAGAAGAGTGGAAGTATGCCTAAGTTATAGGGTTGCAATGTCAGTAAAATGCACACAGAAGTATGCACAGCTAATCTTGCTACTAGTAATTTGACTTTGAGACTGATTTAAGACATCTCTCATAATAAGTTCCAATGGTGGAAGGTAGATTCGTCCTAGTTCCATAGGGTGAGTCTGCCTATCTAATCTGGCTAACAACACGTGAGACGTCATAGTTTAGGTTACGGGTCATAAAACATAGGCTTTGCTTTTGGGTTGGGGGTATTAATTGACTGTTATATAGTTCACCTCCTTCCTATTAAAAAAGTATTAAATGGGCGAGATTATCATTTAGAAGTGGTGGTAGGGAATCTCAAGAGGGATCCACTTGGGGGTTGAGGTATTAAGTGGTTATTGTAGGATCCGCCTCTTCCGATAGAGAAGTATTGAGTGGCTTGATGAGATTCCATGTGATGTTCGTTAGGAGTCCTAAAGAGGGGTCCACCTTGGATTTAGGTACTAAATGATGGGGATCTGCCTAGGGTATAGGTATTAAATTGTCAAAGTCTGCCTAATTTCCGTAAAAGAGGTAGTAACTAACCATGCACTTTCTTTCACATTGTTAGGCCATAATTGACGGTAGTTGCGTTCGACTGGAAAAGGCCTTTGGCCTGTAGTTGAAGATACATTATGGAGTTGGACTGGAAGAGAGTTTGCACTTACAATTAGTAGTATTCTTGGTAGGATAATATAGGATGCCTAAGGCGTATTTCTTATCTAAATGATACTACCTAAATACTATTATGGAAAGACTTGAGATTCTTAATCACTAGACATATTGTTCTGACCTCCTCCTCATTAAAATGCATAGGTTAAGGGAAACAATGCTGATAAAGAGGACGAGGGTGGCGTTGAAGACTTTATACAGTTTTCCTATCTATTTGTGTTTTTGATATGTTTTGATGTACCCAGTTTCAGACATATTGATGTTATTTATGGGACATTATATTTTGGATATTTGGGATGATATGTTTTATTCTAAGATTTGAATTTCTACGAAATGGGTATCTATTTATATTATTATATTTTGTTCGTTCCGCTGTGAGATTCTAAAAGCATATAGATAGATAGCTCTATATTGTTCGTTGTATCAATTTTACTAGCCAATAGCCAGCTTTGGAATGGGCCTAAGGATCGATGGACTTTCATTGGGTGGAAAATTAGGCTAGTTCCGAGGTAGGTTGTTAAATTTGGTATCAAAGCTTAGGTTACCCAATCAACGGGAATAGGCATACTTAAGAGTTTGTATTTGCTATTTTTGAAAATATTTTTCAAAACCCTACTACACACACACACACACACACACACACACACACACACGCACACACACTTTTATGAACAATATGCAAAAACACTAGGTAAATTGCTTATTTTAGAAAATAATACTATCTTAGAAATTTGAAGCTAAAAGCTCTAATATATAGATAGTTGGTTATAGTTCAAAACCATTCCTGTGAGGCTAGGAACCCCTGCACCCAAGAAATACCCACAATTAGGGGGATGCCAGAATGGTTCAAGCAATACCTAAGGCATGTAGGAAAGTTCCCATTCCACAATAAGCTGCACCAACAGCACCTATTACACCGCCTACTGAAGCAGTACCTCGCCCGCTAGACTTCCGTAAATTGTGTGAACACTTCCAGAATTTGGGAGGACATGTGTATAGAGAGCTGAAGGTTTTATGGAAATAAATTGGATTAATAATTGTGAACGTATATTTCAGGATTTTGGATGGGAGGATCAGATCAGGAGGATGATGGCTACAAGGAATCTAAAAGTGGAGGCCCTGGACTAGTGGACGAAAGTAGTTGAAGAGAATGTTGAGGAAGGAATCACTTGAGTTGAATTCAGAACTCGCCTTAGGCATGGAGACTTTATGGAGGAGTATATCAGTAAGTTCATGGGGCTAGCTAAGTTCATATTAAGTTTGATTGATACCCCTATAAAGAAGGTTGTGAAGTTTTTTAAAGGCCTAAATTCTCCACTTAAGGAACTGCTTTTGAACGAAGTATCCATGGGCACCACTTACGAGATGATAACTGAGATCGCCCTACTATAGACTACGGGTATTGAGGAAACGGAAAGGTGGGATAGGCACAAAGTCAAGATAGAACTAAAAAAAGAGGATTTTAAGCGGACAAGAAGGCAGAGGAAAGATCAAGAAGGGAAGTGTGACATGTCATAGATGTCAGAAGAAGGGATATGTTGTTAAGGACTGCAAGGTGAGCTTGATGAGGGAGGAGTTCAAAGAAAGATGCTACCATTGCTATAAGGATGGATGCTACAAAAATCAGTGTCCAAAGATAACAAAGGAGGGACAAAGTGGGCAAGCTTATGCCATTAAGGTTGCACTATCTCAAGTAGATCTCTTTTAAGAGATTAAAGAAAAGCTACAATGGGAGGTATAATTGTTATTCCTTGGAATACTATTTGCACCGCATTTGACTCTAGAGCATCCCATTCGTTTATAGATAGAAATGTAGTTGACTCGTTGAGTCTAGAAACCTATATTGTCAACAACCCAATAGTCATGTCAAATCCTATTGGGGGTCGACACACCTTTCTTTAAATTGTAAAGACCTAGTTGTGGATATATGTAACTTCGTTTTACTTATAATGCATATGTTCTTGGTTTTAAGAGGTATGGACTTATTATATGGATGGATTGGTTATCTTACTATGGAGCTATCTTAGATTGTGAAAAAAGGATCATTTGGTTAAGTAGTTGTAGGGGACGAGAGATAGATGTTTGATGTACACCCCAAAACTCAGTCGGGTTAAGCTATTTATATTCTCTTAGCCCATCAAAAGACGAGCTCTCATCTATGCCCTTAGTTTGTGACTTTCTAAACATTTTTGAAGAAGTTATCGGTCTCCTACCCTTAAGAGAGATTGATTTAAGGATCGATTTGGAGAAGGACCAAAATCTGTCGCTTTGCCATTAAGACATATGGCTCCCAAAGAAAGGGGAGAGTTGGACAAGCGAATCTCTTAGTTACTGTAGAAAGGATTTGTTCACTGAAGTCTTCATAATGGGAAGCACTAGTTGTCTTCACCACTGTGACAGACGGATCTTTAAGGTTATGCACTGACTATAGAGAACTTAACAAGTTGGCCTAGCAGAATAAGCATCCCTTACTTAGAATAGATGACTTGTTTGACTGGCTTGTTGGAGCCAAAATCTATTCCTAACTGGATACTTAGCAGTCGAATTCCATCAATTGAGGATAACTGAGTACGCCAAGCAGAAGATTGTTTTCTCACTTTGGACAGACTGTATGAACGGGAGGCGATGGGTTTTGGGTGACAAACGCTCTTGCATACTTTGTAGATTTGACGAGTAGAGTCTTTAGGGGGCAGCTAAACAATTCATCGTAGTATTTATGGATGTCATTCTAATGTTCTCCAAAAGTGAGGATGAACAAGAAAATCACTCAAAGGAGGTATTGGGGACTATAAAAAGGCATCAACTAAAATTCAAATACTCAAAATGTCATTTTTGAAAGAAGGAGGTGAGATTTCTTGGTCGTATTTTTCCCGAGAAGGGATTGTATGTGCAACCCGCAAAGGTAAAAGCTATTCAAGACTGGAAGATTCTGAAGAACACCATGGAAGCTACATAGGCTCACTACACCAGAAAACGCTTTTCAAGCGTTGAAAAAACGCTACCAAAACTTTTAATAGCGTTTCAGTAAACGTTGCGATACAGAATGCAACTAAAAGTCCAAAACTTTTTTGCAGCATTGTAGAAAACACTACCAAAACTTGACATATTGTAGAGTTTTAGAAATGCTACAAAAAGTTTCAGACTTTTAGTAGCATGTCATACTGTAGCTTTTGCAGAAAGGCTACTAAATTTTTTGGTAGCGTTATTCAACGCCAAAGTCATGTCGTAGTTGTTTGCATATATTTCACTAGCGTTTTTAATACGCTGCTAATGATTCTTAACTGTTTTGCAACTTTACATGCTATCGTTTCATGTTGATGGCTTGTATATCATTTCCAGCCGTCACTCGCATAATAGTCTTATTAAAACCAATAATCAGTCAAATAATTATCATATTCAAACCAACAATCAATCAATCAACACATTATCATCATATTCAAACAATTGAAAAAACACGTTAATCATACAAACAAATATGATATCCATAACCATTTCGATAATAGTTTTTCGATAAAATAAGCAAGTTCACATAAAATCGATAGCCATTCATAGATAAGTTAACACAACAAGTACTAACAAAGTGGTATAATATACATATCAATTAAAGCCATGTTCATTACTTGATTATCCGCGATTCTTTGCTACAACTAATCTTTACTCCCAAAAGGCTAATTACCTGTAGACAAGTTTAGCAATCAACAAATGATTATGAAACTGCTTTGCATATTTAAATATATCAAACATTCTTAATTAAATATTTCTTAAATTTTAAATAATTTTTATAAGACTTTAGCTAATTTTTTATGAGACTTGGTCAATTCTTATAATAAATTTATTTTAATCAATTTAAACTTATAAATTATCTCAAACTTAAACTTTATTAACTTAGTTAATTTTTATAAATTATCTCAAACTTATAAATTTTTCATAACCTTAGTTAATTTATTATTATTATTGTAAACATAATTAATTTATTATTATTATTATAAACTTATTTAATTTTTATAAAGTTTAGCTAAACTATTTAATTTTTATAAACTTAGTTTATGTTATTATTGTTATTATTAATTATAAAAATTAGTTTACTTATTAATTTATTATTATTATTATAAAATTAGTTAATTTTTATCAAACTATAATTTATTATTATCATAAACTTAGTTAATTTTTTATCAAACTTAGTTTATTATTATTATTGTAAACCTATTAATTTTTATATACTCGGTTAATTTTTATAAAAGCTTTTAATTTTTTATAAAACTTAGTTAATTTATTCAAACTATTGTTTATTATTATTATTATTACACTTATAAATTATCTCAATTGCTATAATTTATATTTTAATTAACTTACACTTATAAATTATCTCAAACTTGAACTAGATCAACTTAGTTAATTTTTATAAATTATCTCAAACTCATAATTTTTTCATAAACTTAGTCAATTTATTAGTATTGTTGCAAACTTAGTTAATTTATTATTATTATTATTGTAAACATAACTAATTTTTATAAACTTACTTGATTTTTTATAAAACTTAGTTAACATAGTTAATTTTTATAAACTTAATTTTTGTTATTATTGTTATTATTTTTGTTGTTATTAATTATAAAACTCATTTGACTTAGTTAATTTTTATTATTGTAAATTTAATTAATTTTTGTCAACCTATAGTTTATTATTATTATTGTATATAAACTTAGTTAATTTTTTATTGAACTTAGTTTTTATTATTGTCGTTGTTGTTATTATTATGTTTATAAACTTGTTAACTTTTATAATACTTGGTTAATTTTTATAAACGTATTTAATTTTTATAAAACCTAATTAATTTATTCAAGCTATTGTTATGCCAGAGAGAAGAATTTTTATAAAACTTAACCATTTGGTTTGTAAAAGTTAAAGAAAAAGAGAAGATGAAAAGATTCATTGTGCTCTAGAACTTGGGAAAAGGTAAAAATTTAAAGTTTTCTGGGAGTTAATTTTTAATAAATTTTTACCTCAAATAATGCAGTGTCTTGGCCAACAGCAGCACTCATTCTTCTCTCTAGCATGCCATGTGGGCTTTAAGAATTGATTTCAAGAGCATCCTATATGATAAAAAATGAATACTCGTATTAAATAAAATTAATTTCAAATACAATGCCAGCACACCTCCTTTTTGTTTGCATTCACTTCCAACAGTTTTGGCCAAGTTGTGCCAGTTCTACTTTACCTGCATACACACTTCAAGACAACCAGCATGTGCTCTTTTTCGGACTTCATGCACTTCAGCATAGGATGTTTACACTTTAGCTGGTACAAACTACATCACTTTATCTAAAAACAATGCAGCGACCCCTTCTGCACATGTCAATAACTGCACAGTCCATCCAAATCTGTTATTCACTGCCTTTTGCTCATAATGCTAGACCCGCTATCACTCTACCGTTCTCATAAAACAATTGAACCAGCCTACAAGGAGTATGTGGCATACACGTAACTATAATCCTAATACATGTAACTTCACAGTTGGCTTGTATAAACCATAACATCAGGAAATTCACGTGTACAAATCCTAATAAACAAACTTAACACTGTCTCCAATATCAAGCTGCATTTAAATGCATTGAACTTTGACTGAAAAGCCACTGAACTAGCTTACTTTCTGGCCTAACAACCACATATCTCCACAAACACTTCGGTATCGTCATCCAACACGTTTATTACATTAGTACTAGGTTGCCTCTCAACTTCTTTCACACGTAACAAAACTTCTGTATGCTTACTCAATTATAGTCTTCATAGTGAAAATATCTAAACCAACTATTAAAATTTAAACTTCACTGTAATTGAATCAAAATGGACTATAGTTAGCTGTAATTGAATCAAAAGCATGCATTGACTTTATCCAGTCTAGAATAGTAAGAATGGTGAACAAATCATGTTGATTTAAGATTGGCAGTTGCCACTGTGTTTTTTAAATGAAGCCACCAGGTCTATCTTTACTCACATAAAAACTTGTTATAAGTTGACCCTCGAATATTCTAACCTCTTCTTTCCCTTACTAGTATACATACGCAACCATAACCAACTCTTCTTTCACTTCTTATCATCACTTATCATCACTCATTTGCATACGTCTATTTCACAAAGAAAAAGAAAAGGAAAGAGTGAATACAGACATGTCCACTCTTCCTCTAGTTATGAATTCAAAGGGAAAGAGATCATAATGCTCTCGAGCACCTATAGTAGAAGAGTACCTTGCTATATGCCTAGTGATGCTTGCACGTGGAGAACATGAGATCGATCAAAGCCTACTTAAATTGGAATTAAGTGCAGCAGCAGTTAGAGAAGAGTACAAGTGTAATGTGTATGGGAAGGCATTTTGGTCATTTCAAGCACTTGGTGGACACAAGACCAGCCATAGATCAACTAAGCAGCAACTGCAACAGACTGTTGATCTCCATCAATCTCACTTGACTATATCTAAATCCAAATCTATACTTGTACCTATACCTGTTGTTTTTGGAAGTGGAAGGATGCACAAATGTTTGATTTGTTTCAAAACGTTTGGGTCAGTGCAGGTCTTGGGTGGACATAAGAGGCGTCACTATGATGGAACTATTGGAAGTGCAGCTAAAAGTGGATTCATTACTTCATCTATAAGTGGCTGTTCCAGTAATACTGACGCTAATCATAATGTTAGTAGTCGGCGACAAGCACCATTGTCCAAGTGGTATATTGATTAGGCTTTGGTGCAAGAGGTCACAAGTTCGGAACTTGCTTTCGAACATTTATTGACATGGGATATGTTGTCCCAATGATTTGTTGTATATAAAGTACCATTTCAAAAAAAAATAAAAAATGTTAGCAGTCGGTTTGGTTTTGATTTGAATTTTCCCGCCTTGCCCGAATTTAGATTTAGATTTAGTGGACTCAATGAGGGGGAAGTGCAAAGTCCTAGTCTTTCTTCTAAGAAGCTTAAATGCCTTACCATTCCAGCTTGGTTAGATGGCTTACTTCCTACTAGCTATTTTTGGTTCATGCATTGCATTGTAACGATCCAAAATTTCTATTAATTAAATTCGTATATTTAATTAATTTTAAATATTAATAAGTGAAATTTATAAGTCGAATAAATTTTATTTCGAATAATTGGATAATTAAATCGATAATTTAATATGTTAAAATACGGAAATAATTGAAAATCGGGTTAAATATGATTGAAAATGATTTGTAAAATTTTATTTTATCATACTGGAGTTATAATGATGTTATAGAACTTTTAAAATCGAATTAGAAGTTAATTTGTGAAAATTGAACATTTTAATATTTAAATCGACTAGTGAAATTAGTCAATTTTTCGAACAGTCTCAGAATTGGACGAAACTAGTTCCATTGGATCCGTAATAGTTTGTTATTATCGGATTTCAATTTTCGTAGCAATCGGAGTTTTATTTTGACCGTGGCAGATCGAAACGCGTCGAAATTGTTTGAATATTTATTTGGCGAGTTAAAATAGCCATTTTTCAAACTGTCTCGGATTTCGACGAACTAGTTTCATCGGATCCGTAATGTAATATTATTGTATGGTTTCAAATTTTATGTCAATCGGATTTACCGTTTGTCCGGGGCAAGCTAAAACGCCTATAAATTTGATTTACCGATTTAATTTAAAATCGAACGTTTATTACCATAACGCGCACAGATGATCGAATTAGCTTCCGAAACACGTTCCATTGTATTCGAAACATGGGGTAAACCTTAGGAACGCCAACCGGCACGCTTCGTTTGGAGTTCGGAAAATCCGGGATGAATAGTGTCGCGTATTTTTTCTATATAAGCCCCTCTACAATTCTCATTTGCAAAATGAAAATTAGGGTTTCACTCATAAACCTAGCCGCCGCTTGTTTATAACCAATGGCCGAAAATCTCGTTTCTTCCCTCCTCGTTTTCTTTCAATCCGTAACTCATTTCGAAAAACTTCCAACTACAAAAACGTAGAGCTAAGTGAGATCTTTAATCTGAACGGCTTGGATCTGCTAGGTTTAGAAAATAAAATATATGTTGTAAAATAATTATATTATAAATTTGTATAAACTTTAAAATGCCATATCTTTTTCATACGAGGTCGAAAACGCGCGAAACAAGTTGCGTAGCAATCGTATGGACGAGCACTACGCTATGGATTTGGATTGGAGTTGTTTGGAGCTAGCGAAAATTTCGGGTAAAATTAAACGTCCGTTTAATTTTATTCGAAATAAAAGCTGAAAACGAAATTGAAATCAAGGCGAGAACTTTTCACTCAATCGAATCGGTTTCGATTTGATTTTAAATAGTTATATTTAAAATCCTTGAATGTATATTTGAATGATGATTGATATCTATTGATTGTTATAATAGACATTATACGCCGTTAGTAAACGGAGGTTATTTATTAAAAACATATACCGCGAATATTTCACAGTACAGTGAAATTGGTATTATTTATGTATTTGGAGTTGATTTCCTGCATTATATAGCGGATGAGACCCTATTGCGTCGTCTATTAAGCGGATAATATTTTAAATTCTATATACCGCGATAATTCCGTACTGGAACGGAATTGGTATTGTGCTAACATCTTTGGATGCAGGAAAAAAGGTTGGAGGGATCCAACTGGATTCCTCAACAGTATTTATTTGATTTCAGATATTTTGATATTTGATTGATTATCATATCGATTTATGATGTCGTTGTTGTCTGATTGACTATTTGGTGTGTAGCACCATTGGGCCAATTTTGGAATTTTAAAAGGATTTTTAAAATGATTTTTGAAAGTGTACGTTTATAAAAAAATTGGAATTGATTCATTTTAAATAAATAAACGTTATAATGTTAATGTTATAAAAAAATTATGATTTTCGAGAAATATAGTTAAAAGTTGATTTTTGAAAATATGGGGTTAATGATTTTATAAAATAGTTTCAATTGGGATTTTTAAATTTATTGTAAAAAGTTTAAAATATAGGATTTATGAAATTTGATTATTTTATGAATCAAAATGATAGAATTATAAAGGAGTTTAAAGATGTTTTTATATAATAATACCAATTGATTTATATAAAGATTATAAATTGATATTTATAAATTAAAAATATTTGAATTATAAAACGAGTTTTTATAAGTGTTAGAATGAATTGTAAATGAACTTCATAAATGAATGAAATTTATAGAATTATAAACGGTGAAGTTATAAATGAAATTTTATAAGTAGTAGATTTATAAAATTGTAAAGTTATTAAAAGAATAAATTTGGGTAAATAAATGAATCTTATAAGTTATAAGATTTATAATTTGGGAAGTTTTAAAAGAACGACTTTGTAAACAAATAAATTATAAGCATTTAACTTATAATATGAACCTTTAGCATATAATTGACTTATAAATTGAAATAGGTTAATAAAGGAGATTTATAAAAGGAAGTTGTTATAAAATAAATAGAAATGGAATTTATAAACATTGTTTTATAAATCTGCAAAACGACTTATTTTGATAAGTAAATTGTTATAACTTATTAATGGAGTTATATTCACGTTTTAGACAGTGAATAATCCTTCAAAATAAAATGTATGGAAATGATGAAATTGGTTAACGAAGTATATTCACGTTTTTGAATAGTGATTAATATGTTAAAGAAAATGTTTTGGATGTGATGTTTAAATAGAATTAAAACGATCTAACGATGTTTTTAAAATGTGTTAAGGTTCGAAACCATAGATTTCAACATTCATTGTTGAAATAGATGTTTTCGAGAAATAGAAGGAAATGGTGGACTATAACACTGTTGTTATAGTAAATGATTTCCGAAAGGAAATGTTTTTTTTAGTATTGGGATTTATATATCTATTTTAATTTTGAATCCCTATACTAGTGATTTTGAGTTGTGATAACGATGTTTTACGTAACATTCATTTTGTCCCAAACAAATATGCTTAAGTGAATGATTTTCTTAAAAAAATGAAATATATACTTAATTTCGATTTAAGTATATTGAATATTTTCCAAATGCTGAAAATAAATATATTTGTGAATTACTTATTAATAAGTAAGTATGGAAATGTTTTTTTCCAATAAGAAATGAAACGTTTTGAGAATTTATCTTTTTGAAGATAAATTGAAAATGAATAATTGGAATCGTATATTCATAAATATTTTGGAATATAAATTCACTATGGAATTTATAAATGAAAGGGGAAATTGTTTAAAAATAAATATTGATTTATTTTTGAAGTGTGGGAATAAATTTACGGATTTGGAATGTAAATATAAAGTAAATCGTTAAGGATTTATTTAATTGGTTTAAATGAACCATGTTGAAATGAAAATATTTCCACGTAAGGAAAATGTTTGAAATTTGTTTTCAAAAGTGGTAAAGATGAAAAGTGATTTGAAAATCGTTTTCAAATGGTTGAAGTGTGAAAATTATATATCTTGTAAAGATATTTTTGGAAAATAAATAATTTGGAAAATTATTTGGAATCTGGTAATGTTGTGCATATCCATTGATAGTTCAATAACCGACTATCAATATTTACCTTTGAATGGGTATTTGTTGTGATTTGTTTGAATTTGAATGCCACACTTATTTTTAAATAAGCGCTCACTATTCGGGTTAGCCGGAAAGGACCCTGGGGTCGTATAACCCATTCCGAATATGTGATACGTCGTTATGAATTGCATTTGAAGACCGGTGTTGAAGACCGGATATTTTCAAAAGCGAAAGGACAACTCGTCGAATGTCATTGCATCGACTGGTCCCCGGTATAGAGACTCCATATGTGATGGGTAGTCCGATTGTGATTAGTGAATATCCGGATTGCAAGGACTTCTTTGTAAGTGCCTTCGGTTCTGTTCGATCCCGGAGCAGACTTGTATGGATAGTATGTCTGACATTACAAATTGAGATACAAAGCTGATTTTTTTCAAATATATTTCTGTTGGTGGCGGAGAATTTATTCTCTTAGCTTCAACCCTTCTCTGATACGTACGAGCTCAGAGGTTATGTAGTTGATGGTTATCAGCGATATATTCCCAATTTGGTAATGTGACATGCTGAGTGTTGCTGTGAAATGATCATTGTTTGATCGTTTGTGATATGATCATTTGTTTGATCATTTATCTTTATGATCATTACTTTGATCATTTGTTGACCCAAAGCATGGCTTTGTGAACGAGACTTCATCGGACCTCACACCCCAGAAATGGTCAAAACAGGAAGGATGCAGCAAGGTTATTAGGGGTAGCGCCCTTTAGTGTATGTCATTACTTCTGGATAGAGGTGGTATCATGGTATGGAGCCCAGATACTTAACCTATGTTGTTGCTGCAAACTTATTACTTTGTGGTTGTTGGAAATCGAGGATCCTCGGATGTAGATCGGTTACGATCGGGGGATGACATATTCGTGTCAGTAGTTACCCAGTTAGGGGTACCCCGGCCTTGTGATGGCAGAGATCCTTTTGGCTCTCAGGACGTCATTCCAGAGGCGTTTCCATGTGGCGATGGGAAGTTCCTTGGCCTGACCATTTGTTGGAAATCCAAAGAAACAATACGAGCCTTGTACGGTTTTAGTTGTAGAACCTGCTTCCTCAAGAGGTAGCTATAGTAGGCATAATATAATGGTACCTATGCTAGCTAAGATTTATATTCAACTTTCAAAATGTTTTCTACACCATGCACTAATAATAATATCAAAAATGATTTGATTTTTGCGTAGTAAGCATTTTTGACTAACATAAGAAGAAATCTCCTCCAAGTCTGTGTTTGCATTGTGTGTGTGGTGGGAGGCCTTATGGTAGTCTCATTTTTAAAAGCATCGCAAATTGACTTTTAAAATATTCCTCTATTTTGTTTTTGAAGATAAAAATAAACTGTTTTAGTTCTCACACCAGTCACATGACTGACTCGGAGTGTATTGTTTTCCTTCCTAAACTCTGGGTGCCCACAAATTTCCACACGGGCAGTCAAGAGTTAAGGTTTATCGGGATATTCTGGAATTTAGGAGTTGCTGGAGGCAAGATGGATGGCATGGCGTATTCATTAGTATATAGTATTTATTTTCTGTTGTTTGTTGTTGTTTGTTGTTGTACACTCTGATGATGTAATGTAATATGATGTAATGTAATAACTGATATAGTTCTTTTGTTTTAAAGATTATTCATTTATCTATTATATGTTGTTCCGCTGCGATTGTGAGATTCTTATATTGTTCTGTTGTTTTCTTTCTGTTCTATTCTATCTTTTCTCTCTTCTTCTATCTTCATTCTTTTTCTTTTCTTAAAACCCTAAGTGTTCGGTTTTCCGGCATTCGAGTGCTCGGCAGTTGATACAGTGAACGTATTGATGTCGGTTTTCGGAAGTCGAAGAATCGGGTCCTTACAAGCATATTCATTTTTTTCATTCTTCATAGATCACCTTGTACATACTTCAGTAACTGCACAGTCCATCCATAACTGTTATTTGTTATGAAAATAGTAGTGTTTTACGAAAGCTTTTATCAATGGATTTTTGTAACCCAAATCACAAAGATATAACTTGGATTGAAAATAAGACGGAATTGAAATCAAAACGCAATAACACAAAATATTCCACCCAATCACCTACTTTATTGATTCACCAAAATTTTATTTACAATTAGTTGAACAATGCTAAAGTAAACAAAATACCATTGAATCAATAACCAAATTGAGAAAGTGAGAAAATATCTATATGCTAAAATTGTTGGAGAAAAAGAACAAAGATGAAGAAGAGAAAATTAGCAAATAGATTTTCCACCACACTTTTACCCTCTCTTCTAATCTCTATTTATATAATCAATTACTTAATGCCAAAGTTAACATTAGATGGAAAAAAATAATTTGATTAGCCAATTAGAGAGAGAAATAAACATACTCAAACATGCCTATTAATTAGAGGAACAAAATCTTCTCTTTCTTTTCTTTGCATATTTATTTCCCTCTATTTGTGATTTTGTATCACCAAAATTTAACACTCCACCTTGATGCAAAATCACATATCTCCAACATATCAAGCATGTCATATCTAGATATATCACAAATCCCCATATCTCAAGCATACAAATTTACAAAGCTTAATCACCATTTGCAAGTGATGCATCTCCCACATGAGGTGCACCACACAAATCCAGTCTCAAAAACGTTTGTAATACCACAAAGATCTTCGTCTTGTCCTTGTGGATTTTGCAATTCAACACCCGCCTATCACTCGATCTGAGCTCATCCCCTGATCACCATCTA
Organism: Allium cepa; assembly: GCA_030765085.1. Classification (NCBI taxonomy): domain Eukaryota; kingdom Viridiplantae; phylum Streptophyta; class Magnoliopsida; order Asparagales; family Amaryllidaceae; genus Allium; species Allium cepa. The sequence continues at coordinate 695,840,786 of CM060934.1, forward strand.
TCCCTCGAGCATCATCAACATGAAGACCCCTGTCTAAAATATGATCCTCAATGCTAGAATCATAAGCAGTGACCACATTAACCTCTCCACCTTGCTATGGACTAAGTCCTTCAACCGTCAAAATCGCTTTCCATTGTCGATTACAGAACCAACCAAGCTATAAAGGTTTTCATTCTTACAATACTCCTCTCATCCTTACACGACCACCTTTCTTCACTCTTAAAACTCCACCTTGAGTCTCATAATTGCAAGCACGATGATCCAACTGACCGAAAGAAATAAAATTATGCAAACAAGTCGGTACATGTCTCACTCCAGAGACTTCTCTAACCACACCATCATGCATACGAAATCGGATAGATCCAATACCATAAATCGGTAGCTCTTCTCCGTAGCTGTCTTAATCATGCCGACACTCTTCTCATAAGAAGAAAAACAATTCACATCTCTACAAATGTGAGAACTGGCTCCTGAGTCCATCTTCCAAGGCTTATTTTCACTAAAGAGGACACCACAAGAAGCATCACTATCGGTACCTTCAGCAAAACCTGCATATGCATCACTACTGGTATCACCATGCACAACTTTTTTCTGATCTCTTTTATAAGCATAACACTTGCTGCGTATTTGACCTTTCTTATTATAATAATGACAAGTGATAACACCTTTACCATTAACATCCTTATTCTTTCAAATTGTATCTTTCTTTGAGTCTCTTGCCACCATAGTCTCACTTTGAATTGATTTCATACCTAACCATTTTCTTCTAACTCATCGTTCAAAAGACTGCTTCGAACAGTTTCCAAAGAGATAGTTCCATTAGTATTGGAATTACTCAATGAAACAACCAAAGTTTTCCAATTTTCTGACAGTGAACTCATTAATAAAAGAGCCTGTAACTCATCATCAAAATTGACCTTAATATATGCCATTTGATTTATTGCATCTTGAAATTCATTTAAATGCTCTACAACAGAGTTCTCTTCATCTAATCTCAGTTGTACCAACTTTTGAACCAGAAAAATCTTAATAGTAGCACTCCTTGAATCATATAAAGATACCAACTTGTTCCACAAAGGGTTTGCGGATTCACAAGTAGCCACATGATGGAAAACTGAATCATCAAGATACTGTCGAATCAAAACAATCGCCTTCTTATCCATCTTCTTCCATTTTCCCTCATCTACATCAAAGAGCTTCATTTCATCTCCATCAATCGGATCATGAAAATCATTGAAGTACAGTACATCCTCCATCTTAGGCTTCCAAATACCCTAATTTTTCCCATCTAAGCTAGCCATTTTTGAAAATGAAATCATATCTGACATCAATAATTTTTCAAACCATTGCTCTAAGCTTTGCGACGAACTGTGCTCTGGTACCAAATTGTTATGAAAATAGTAGCGCTTTACGGAAGCTTTATCAACGGATCTTTGTCACCCAAATCACAAAGAGATGACTTGGATTGAAAACAAGATGGAATTGAAATCAAAACGTAATAACAAAAAATATTCCACCCAACTACCCACTTTTTTGATTCACCAAAATTTTATTTACAATTAATAGAACAAAGCTAGAGTAAGCAAAATACCATTGAATCAATAACCAAATTGAGAAAGGGGAAAATACATATATGGCTAAAATTGTTGGAGAAAAAGAATAAAGATAAAGAAGAAAAAATTAACAAATAGATTTTTCACCACACTTTTACCCTCTCTTCTAGTCTCTATTTATATAATCAATTACTTAATGCCCAAGTTAACATTAGATGGCAAAAAATAATTTGATTAGCCAATTAGAGAGAGAAATAAACATACTCAAATATGTCTATTAATTAGAGGAAATAAAATCTTCTCTTTCTTTCCGTTACATATTTATTTCCCTCTATTTATGATTTTGTATCACCAAAATTTAACATTATTCACTGCCTTTTGCTTATAATGATAGACCCACTATCACTCTAACATTCTCATAAAACAAATGTACCGGCCTATAAGAAGTATGTGGCATACACATAACTATAATCCTAATAAACTTATGTCCATTAGAAAAAAGTATTGGCATACACGTAACTATAATCGACATAATCAATGATACATGTAGTTATTACAATAATGTGTGCTATTTAAATAAATTATATAAGGACAGGGGTGTTCGAAGAATTGACATTAATTAACGAGAAGTATTCACTAACTGTGGCAACTAATTGGAATACATGTTTCCACCTGCGCCAACTGCGTATCCTCTTATGAAGGAAGCAATGTTAGTGCATTATTAATGTTTCATCAATTTATGGGTAAGTTTCTAATAAATATTTTTCTTAAAAATATACAATCAGGCAATCAGTTTCTCCACTGTTGTATTGTTATACTAGCAACCTCTAAGGTTCTCTACATGTTATAGCATAATTTACAATTTACTTCATATTAAACAATAATTAAAAACCGACAAACATATATAAAACATAAATGCATAATGCGCATGTTTCACCGCCTTTCAAATTCAATAGTATTCCAGAAGGTTCTGACTTGGACGGGAACTTGAAACTAGTAGAGGTTGTTTGCTATGAAGGTGAAAAAATAAAATGTAATTTTTCTTTAAAACCTAGACAAATAATAATAAACCAACAATACTTATCTTCTTTAATCCAGTACAATAGATATAAGCAAGTAGAGAGATTCCATTCATGCCTTCATATATTCACACACCAATGTAACTAAATGCATCAATTGATCTTAACCATTGAACTTTTTCATCTATATACGCAAAGATGAAAAAATATGGAAATAGGATCATTTGATTAAAACATGGATAGTGAACAATGTGGTTCAGAGCATTTTTATCATCTTTATTTCAGATTAAAATTCACTAAAAAAATCACCCATTAAAAAGATATTAGCAATAAGCAAAAAAATAAGCTATCAACATGAAAAGTCACTCATTAAAAAGATATCAGCAAATTCAGTTTGTTAACCCAGTACATCTTCATGTTAAGGCTGCTTCATGTTTAAACAAAATACATTTAATTCAAACCATGGCCTGCATTTCAAAGCTAAAGCAATTCAGTTCTTCATCTATCTCATCAAGCCAGAACAACTACAATTTAATTCAGTACACTTCTCATCTCAATTCAGTCAAAGCATATATCAATTATTTATCTAATTCAGGGTGTCGCACACCATTTTCGCACTTAAACGGATGTATATTTAAAAGTTTTTCCATAGTTACAGAGAGCATATAACAATGTAGCATTAGCCCTTTATTTATCGCTTTATTATTATGTTTGAAGATATCATTGTTCTACAATCCAATGGTCAACTACACTATTTTATATCTAGTTTAGTTTTGTAGGTGAATCTCCGGCTACAAGGCTAGTTGGTAGTTTTTAACCTACTTAATAACTAATTCTCTTCAACTTGTTGCATCCTTTGAAGCTTCCATGGTGCCTCAATGAATGAGGCATCATGGTGATTGTTTAAGACAACCAAAAAACATAAATTAACACCTGAACAATAACTTTTTTGAATATAAATTTCATACCATAGAATTTGACAAACTTTTCAACAACACCATGTTTCTAGAGATTCTGTGTAACTATCAAAACTAAGTCTGTGGCAGTAACTCCATTTTTCAGTTTTCCTTGTAATTTGAACCCAACTATTCCACGCAACACCATTCTCATAGGTTGTAAGAAAGACCAAACTGTTAGAAAAAAGAATTAATTGGAGAAGAAATTATCAAGGGATAGCTACAATGAAGAAAGTTTCTATGCGAAACAATTTTTGTAGCAGTTAGAAAAACCGGCCACATTTTAAAAACTGCTTGGAACTTTATGCTAGTCTTTTAAATTCGATCATGCAGTTGTCTTTTTTTCTCAGGTATATAAATGGGAAAGTTCAAATTGCTCCAGTTAATAAATGTATGTATGCTAATTATCAATTGAACCAATATAAGAAGAAAATAAATTATGTTGCACCAACTAGCACTTGCACCTGTGTGTTTCCGTATGGGATCAACAAGCCTTTTCATACATACATTTTTTCCTTCCAGAAACCAAAAGGAGAATCAAATGACTGAGATATCAAAAAACTATATTTCCTATATTTGCAAATAGTTTGAATATTACTTATTTTTGCTAATAGTTATCTAAATTGGTATAAATAAGTGAAAAGTCCAGAGGCACGGCAGAGTTTATCATTATGAGGGAACTACAACATTCAAGTAAGAAAGCCTAGTATCATGTAGAGTATAAGAGAAGTGCAGAGAAAAGTAATAGAAATACATGACCCAAGTACTATAGCTTTTGCTTTAATTCCACCGAATCCCCAGTTATCAATGTCTACCCATCAATCATAGTTGTGTGTGAGTCTATACCAATCACACTGTCAGGGCAAAGTAGCCCTTCCTTCTTAAAAACAACCTTTCCTAGGTAGTCAAGATTAACCTACAACCAAAAACTTGTTATTTTACCATTGCAAATCATCTGTAAAATTGTTATTTCAATATTGACTAAAGTGATTTTACTTAAAATAAAATCTACAGTGAAATAATTACCGGGTAGAAAATACTAGATCTCGATGGAACAACATGCATGTTATGAAATACTAGCTCCTTATTTGAAAAGGCCAAATCTCCCTTATTACATTTGAATTCAAGCTCCATGTTAATTTGAATTGTATTTTTTGATCTTACTACATCCAATTGAACTGCGTGTGCGATAACTAGAGCCAAAAAACCTACCATGCATTTTTCGTTTATTTCCATTGTAGTATATAATATAACATCCATCTCAAGCTAAAGGACCTTATTTCTTATAGAAGTATATAGAAGAAACCGTAACGATCCAGATTTTTCATCGTTTTATTTTTAATATTTAAATGGTTTTAAATGTTGAGTTTGAAATATAAATTTATTTTAAATATGTAATTATTGGTTGAATTCGAGAAATAGCGTTCAATTTCAAATATAGAGATTATTTGAATACAGAAATAGTGCAAATAACTGAAATGTGAGTTGAATATGAATAGAAACGATTTCTAACGTAATGAAAATTCTATTTGAACTAGAATTGAGTTAATAAGTTTTGAAATTGAAATTGAAATTTCAAGTGATTTCGTTAATTTTTGAAATCGTCGTTTTCATCGACGCGCTAAAATAGCGATCAGGGGCACAGTCTCGAAATTCGACGAAACTAGTTCCATTGTATCCGTAATAGTGTATTATTAACGAATTTCGAATTCTGTAGTGATTGGATTTACCGTTTTGTCGTGCGAGCTGAAAGTGCACGGGACTAATTTAATTGAAATCGTCGATTTAAAAAGCTATCTTCCACATACAATCGAGTTTGGCCTAGAAACTAGTTCCATTGGGTTCAAAATAGGGGTATAATATATAGAATGTTAGGAGGCATACATCTATAGGAGATCAAGATTTTTATATATTTTATATATAAAAAAATTAAATCAACTTGACTCAGCAGACCTAATAGCCACCTTAACTGAAATCGTGCCACCCTATGTTTAAACAGCGCCATCCTATCGCATGTAGGAGCCGTCTTCCATTTATTTAAAATCAAGCTGAATCCCCCTTCTCCCTCTTTGATTCTTTAGATGAAAGGAAAAGAAAAAAAGAGGTCGCGACTCAGAAACTCGATGAAAGGGAAAGAGTCGCGCACCGGCTAAAGACTTCAACGTCAGGGGGAAAGTTGCCGCAAAATCACGTGACCGTTTATCGCGATGGGATGTAGGTCGAGATTTGGGGGAGGGGTTGTTGGGTTGTAGCAGTGTTAATGAGGGTGACGGCAGTCGCGACTAGGGCTTTTCAATTTGTGGGGTTTCCTGCCGAAGTATGGGGAGATGGAGGGTCGCGAATAGAGAAAAGGGGGCGTCGAAAATGGGTTGGCGGCAGAGAGTATCAGAGATGAGGGGTGGGAAGCATCTTTTTTTCAACTTGAAATGCATTTTGGAAATCAAGATTTGCTGCCTGAACGAGTTCAACGATGGCCAGTCAAGGCACGACAGGGGCTGGGCTTCAAACTAAAGTGCAATGGCAATTGGGTTTGAGTTTGTTTGAGCGACTGGAGAGGGAGACGACGGCAGCAAGTAAATTGCATGGTTCGAATCAAACGTGACAAGTCGCATTTGATTCGTAGCTATGAAATCTACATTCTAGAATTAATTTAGAATGGATTTGCGATAGCAGGAGTTTTAAGTTAAATCGAATGTCATTCGATTTAATTTAAAATTGGACCGTTCGACAAATTAAAAATCAAGGTGAGTAAATCTCACTCATTTTGGATAACTGGATATAATTTTAAATGTTAAAAATTATTTATTGGTTCGTTGGATGAATTTATAAATTAGTATTAGTTGGTTGTTATAGATAGCGGTGTATATATCTGTATTTGGGTATATTTCCTGTCGATTGGAGCGAATGAGACACTATGCCCCCCACAAAATAGAGGATGACCCTCTATTACCATGATATCCCGCCTTGAAGCGGGATTAGTATTTTATGTCATATAACATCCATGGTTGCATGGAAACAGGTTGGAGGTATCCAATTAATAAATTGACTGTTTTTCATATATATAGCGATATATATATATATATGTATGTATGTATGTATGTATGTATGTATGTATGACAGAATTAAATATTCTATTATGAATTGTTGTGTGATTTGATTGTTTGGATGTTATAGTAGCACTGACCTTAATTTTGGTATTTTAAATACTATAAATAATATTTTTGAGTTTAAAAAAAATTCAAGGGTGATTTTTGGTATATGGAAATTGGAATATCAAATAAGAAATGAGTTTGGATTAAATAAAAGATTTGATTTTGAGTTCACTTAACTATTTTGCAAAGTGGCTGAGATAAATATTTATGAAATTAATTTATACAAGGAATTCAAAACAACGGATTTTAATAATATGTCGTAAATTATAAATGGAATATGAAATCGATTTTTGTTTAGATTTGGAATAGTAATTGAATTTATTCAGAAATAGATTTCCAAACGAAATTTTAGATAGAAGTCGATTTATATATGGATTTTAGTAATATAAATTGGTTATAAATTGGAAATGAATTGTTAAAGTTATAACAATTTTTATAAATAAAGTGGAATGATTATCATTTAATAAATTGAAAATATAAATTCACGGTGTGAATTTAAAATGAAAAATGGAAATCGATTTAGAAAGAAATAGTGGATTGTATTTTGAAATTTGGAAATAGTTGTAAATTGGAATTGTAAATTGATTTGTGATAAATCGAGAGAAATTTATAAGTATAAAATCGGCTATGTTGGATTTTAAAAATAGTTTTTCCAAGAAGTAAGTTTTTTTTCAGAAAAGGATTTTTATTTTTTTAACTATGTACTTTAAAAACTATTATTTAGATTAAAATATTTTGAAAAGTTAGTTATTTGAATATTTAAAATTATTGAAATGAATTCTAAGTTTTATAATAAAGCTTTGTAAATGGATTAGTATTATTTATAAATGAATTGGAAATTAGTTATCTTTGTTTATTTAAAAGGGGTTTTGATATTTCAAATAATTACTTAAATGTGTTTAAAATTTATTATTATTCTTTAAATACTTATTTTATAAATACATAGTTTTGGAATTTGGTTGAAGTTATTTATAAATACTCTCGAGAATTGTAAATTGAGTTTTATTTAATGAATGAGATTTACAAGAGAAATCTCATAACGAAATTCTGGAAACTTAAGGAAATTTCCGAAATGTTAGAAATAAGAAATTCATGAATGAATCTGAATTAATAAAGAAGTTATAAATGGTTAGACGAGATTATAAGTGAGTATAATCGATTTTGAAAATTGTAAAAGGAATTAGTATAAATTTCAGAAATTTAAGAGATAAGTCATGAAACATTTCCTAAGTATTGGTATTAAAAATGATTTCAAAAAATAGACTTATAATATTTTGCTATGTGTTGGAATGAAAGGTTATGGAAATATTTTAGCGATGGAAGGATTTATATATAGATATTTTTCTAAGTAATGGATTATAAATCAAATTTGAAAATAGTTCACTAAGTGTTGAAGTAAGATATGATTTGAAATATCATGTTATGGGTATAAGTATTTGAATTGTTTTCAAGTATTGAATTACCGGAAGAGATTTGAATAGATATCTTTGTAAAGATATTTTGAAGTAAAAGTTTCTGAAAGATTTAATATGGGTCTAGTGATTTGTGAAGACCCGCCAATCCATACTCCTTGAATAGACACTAATCTTCAGTGATTAACTCAAGATGAACGAAAAAACGAATTCTTAGGGTTGAAGAAAGAAGAAAAAGATAGAAGAAGAGAGAAAGATAGAAGAAGAACAAAAAACAAACTACAAAACAGGATAACAGACCAATATCAGAATCTCACAGTCGCAGCGGAACAACATATAATAGATAAATGAATATTTATTAAAACAAAAGAACTGTACATTTTATACATTACATCGCATTACATTACATCATATCATCAGAGTGTACAACAAACAATCAGAGGAAAAAGAAGAAATACTATATACAATATAATATACTACGCCATCCAGCTCGCCTACAGATATCTGTAGCAACACCTGAATCCAGAATGACCTGATAACCTAACTCTAGACTGCCCGTGTGGAAATTGGTGGGCACCCAGAGTTTAGGAAGGGAACAATAAACTCCAGGTCAGTCATGTGACTGGTGTGAGAACTTAAAACAGTTATTTATCTTTTAAACAAGGAACAGGAGAAATTTTAAAAGAAAAATTCGCAATGCTTTTTGAAAATGAAACTACCATAAGGTCTCCCGCCACACACATAATGCAAACGCAGACTTGGAGGAGGTTTCTCCTTATGATAGTCAAAGATGCTTACTACACAAAATCAAATCATTTTTGATATTATTATTAGTGCATAGTGTAGAAAACAATTTCGAAAGTAGAATATAAATCTTAGCCAGCATAGGTACCAATATATTATTCCCGCTATAGCTAACATATTAAATGGCAGGTTCTACAACTAAAACCGTACAAGGCTCGTATTGTTTCTTTGGATTTCCAATAAATGGTCAGGCCAAGGAACTTCCCATTGCCACATGGAAACGCCTCTGGAATGACGTCCCGAGAACCTAACCGGATCTCTGCCAACACAAGGCCGGGTTACCCCTAACTGGGTAACAACTGACACGAATATGTCATTCCCCGATCGTAACCGATCTATATCCGAGGATCCCCGATTTCCAACAACCATAAAGTAATAAATTTGCAGTAACCACATAGGTTAAGTATCTGGGCTCCATACCATGATACCACCTCTATCCAGAAGGAATGACATACACTAAAGGGGCGCTACCCCCTAATAACCTTGCCGCATCTTTCCTGTTTTGACCATTTCCGGGGTGTGAGGCTCGATGAAGTCTCGTCCACAAAGCCACGCTTTACAAAAGCAGTGCTTTGGGTCAACAAATGATCAAAGCAATGATCATCAAGATAAACGATCAAACAAATGATCCTATCACAAATGATCATTCAACGATCATTTCACAGCAACACTCAGCATGCCACGTTACCAATTTGGGAATGTATCACTAGTGACCATCAACTATATAACCTCTGAGCTCGTACGTCTCAGAGAAGGGTGTTAAGCTAAGAGAATAAATTCTCCGCCACCAACAGAAATATATTTGATAGAAACCAGCTTTACATCTCAAATTGTAACGTCAAACATACAATCCATACAAGTCCGTTCCGGGATCGAACGGAACCGAAGGCACTTCCAAAGAAGCCCTTGCAATTCGGATATTCACTAATCACGTCCGGACTTCCCGTCACTAAGGGTGATAAACCTCTGTATCGGAGATCAGCCGATGCAGAGTAACTCGACGGTAATCCATCCGTTTTCACAAATATCCGGTCTTCAACACCGGTCTTCAAATGCAATTCATAACGACGTATCACTATCCGTAGTGGGTTATACGACCCCATGGTCCTTTCCCGATTAACCCGAATAGTGAGCGCTTATTTTAAAATAAGCGTGGCATTCAATTCAAGCAATCACAACAAATACTCATTCAAGGGTAAATATTGATAGTCGGTTATTTAACTATCAATAGAGATGAGCAACATCTTCAGATTCCAAATAATTTTCCAAATTATTTATTTCTACAAAAATATCTTTATAAGATATATAATTTTCCACACTTTGAAAATAAACAACGTTTATTTTGAGACAAATTTTCCCTTTCCATTTATAAATTTCATAGTGAATTTATATTTCAAAATATATATGAATATACGATCTCAAATCAATTTCTAATATTCATTTTCAATTTATCTTCTAAAAAGATAAATTCTCAAAAACGTTTCATTTCATATTGGAAAAGCATTTCCATACTTATTCTAATGATAAGTATTTCACAAATCTTATTTATTTTCAACAATTTGAAAATATTCAATATACTTAAACCATGGTTAAGTATATATTTCATTCTTTAAGGAAAACATTCTTTTATTCACATTTATTTGGGTCAAAACGAATGTTTCGTAAGACATCGTTACGACAACCCAAAATCACTAGTATAGGGATTCGAAATTAAAATAGATATATAAATCCCAACACTATACAAAACAGTTCCTTTCGGAAACCATTTACTATAACAACAGTTTTATAGTCCATTATTTCCTTATTTCTCGAAAACGTCTATTTCAACAATAAATGTTGAAATCTATGTTTTCATTCTTTTTTTTTTTCATCTATTTCAACAATAAATGTTGAAATCTATGTATTCGATACTTAATGCATTTTAAAACACCTTTAATCGTTTTAAACTCCATTTAAAACATTCCTTTCCCAAAATGTATCCATTTTTTTTTAATACTATATTTACTGTTCAAAATCGTGAATATATTTCCTTTAATAAATTCCAATATTAAATTTATCAAATTCAATTTATTTTCGAATTTATAAACAATGTCTATAAATTCCATTCCTATTTTATAACTTCGATTTATAATTTTCCTTTATCAATCCAATTCAATTTATATAACTCAATTTTATACCAAAAGTCTATATTATAAGCTAAACACTTATAATATCATTTATTTACGAAGTCGTTCTTTTTAAAACTTTACAAATTCTAAATCTTGTTACTTATAAGATTCTGTTTATATTTTAGGACAACTTCAACTTATAAAATCTCCTTTATTAAAAATTTCTATTAATATCCTATTTAAATGCCAAAATCCAGTTTATAAGTTAATTACTTATAAATCCTTTATTTTACAACATCTATTCATTTTATAATACTTATAACACTCGTTTTATAATTCCAATATTTTAAATTCATAAATATCAAATTTTTTTCTTTTATATATAAACCGTTTATAATAATAATTCAAAAATCTCAATTTAAGCCATTTCATAAATTTATTAACTACTTATCTCAAAAATAACATTTTGGTTATATTTTCCAAAAATCCTGAATTCTATAACTTTAAAAATTGAAATTTTAAATTTATCTAAAATGAATCAATTCAAAATTTAAATAAAAACATATACTTGAAAAATCAATTTAAAAATCCTTTTTAAAAATAAAAATCGTTATTTTTAACTTTAAAAATGAATCCGATGATGCAACAGCATCCAATAGCCAATCACAGCAACAAATATCATATATCAATATGATAATCACAATTCACACAATATCTATAATCAAATAAATATTTGTGAGGAATCCAGTTGGATCCCTCCAACCTGTTTCCCTGCATCCACAGATGTTAGCACAATATCAATTCCACTTCGAGGTGGAATTTCGCGGTATATGGGATTTTATAAAATATTATCCGCTTACTAACGGCGCAATAGGGTCTCATCCGCTATACAATGCGGGAAATCAATCAACTGCAATATATACATATGCCAATATATATATTGCTATATATAGATATATCCTACTATATCTAATATCACAATCAAACAACAATCCATCAATCAACAAATTCTAAATATAACTATTTAAAATTCAAATACCCTTTTGAGTGAGAAGTTCTCACCTTAGCTATTATTTTGCAATCCATTTCCATCTTGACTCGATTTCCTTCACCATTTTTACCTTGTATAATATTATACGATTCATTAATATTCAAATAAATTGAACTATAAAATTTCACTTGATAATTTTATTAACTCGCGATTTTATTTTGACTAACAATTTCCTTGTGAAAAATTTGATTTAACAAAAATTTCAATTCAAAACTAATCTTCCTTTAATAAATTAAATTAATCTTATCTTATAATTAAATTTATCCAACTAATTATTAAATTTCTTTTTCTTATCAATTAATAATTTTAATTGACCAATATTAAACTTATACATATTTTCTGGTTTCAAACTAAAAATCTGAATTCAAACTCATTTCCCTTTTAACCAAAGTTTTAAAACTAATTTTTCTTTATTTCAACTGCATATAAGTTAAAATCAAATTTTCATATAAACTCAACATTTAAACTTCCAATATAAATATATATAACCTGCCTTTAAATTTTTGTACTGTAAAAATACTTTTACTGTATATTAAAATAAAAAGCCAAAACTGCTTTTCATGTCTTACTGCAATTTTAAAATCCCATATTTTTATATTGGGATTAAATTAAATTAAAAAAACAAAATAAAATTTTATACCTCATTGTACACGATCGCGCAAATGCCCAGACACCACCGTGCTTAGCCTCGAACCCTAGTTCGCACCGCTGCCCTCTCCCACGCGCGAGTACGCGCGCCTCCATCCCTCTGCTTGCTTGATCGAACGCGAGCTCCCAATTTGCCCTTGTCGAATCAAAATCGCCACCACACCAACCATCGTCGCCTGCACCCTTCCCCTCGAATCGCCATCGCGAATCGCGATCCACTGCCGCCTTTGCCACTACCTCGAGCGAGCCTTAGCCTCGTGCCTCCACTTTGAGATGCTCGAAATCGAGCTCGTCCCCACTGACTCGCGATTTCGATTTGGGGCTTCGGCCATTGTTTATTTTTTTTTAAACTGATATCGTTTAGGTTTTGAAAGAGGAAAGGGAAAGCTCGGTTTTATTTTGAACAGAGGGAGATAGGATTTCTCGGCCATTATTTTTATCTTGATTTGAATGAACAGAAGGGGGAGGGGGAATGAGATATTTAAGGTTGAACGAAGCATGCTTGCGCGATTTCTTCCATTTTTTTTTTGCGTGATACTCGGCTGGAACAAAGGAGAAGACACGATTTTTTTCTACGGGATCTTCTGCGTGATTTTAGGCATGATTTTAGGATGCTGCTGTTGACCAAATTTATATTTAAATATCAAATTGAATTTGATTTAATTTCAATGCGTTTACATGTCGTACGCTCGCATAACAATTCCGAAAAATACGAAATTTGAAATCTGACAATAATTCAATATTACGGACCCAATGGAACTGGTTTCGTCGAATTCCGAGACTGTATGAAAAATGACTATTTTTAAATATCGATTTAAACGATATAAATTTCAAAACGGAACAATTCACTTTCAATTTCAAATCTGAAGCTTCTATTATCTTCTGTATTATCAATATAAATTTTACAAGCCTTTGAAATATTTTTAATTGGCTTAAAATTGAAGATTCAAATGTTTATTCAACTTTCAATAGATTAAATTTTATAATTTAATCGCTAAATTCATTCTGATAATTTGAAATTCAAATCAAACCATCACTCAAATATTTAAAGTTAATTAAATATTTTCAATTTAAATTGTTCAAAATCCTGGGTCGTTACAATCTTCCCCCCTTAAAAGAATTTCGTCCCGAAATTACAAGTTAAGGAGAAACGATTCTTAACCAGTTTACTATTTACCCAAAACCAAATAATTTTATCAACTTACTAACCTAAGTCTTTTCGCTAGAGATCCATTATCATTTCAACCAGCTTTTCCACTTCAATTATAAATTTCAAAAAACATTGTTTACCTCACAATTCAAATTTAAATTCAAATTCAAATTTTCAAATTTTTCCCAAATTTTTCTAACACCCGAAATTTTCGAAAAATTTCGCCAGCGTCTCCCTTGCGCGGCTCGATCGGTACGACTACAAAATGGCACCACGGCCCCTCAGAATCAAAAAGAAAAGAGAAAGCCAAGTGGCTGGAGAAGAAAATCATCAAATTTCATACTGAAATTGAAATACGTACCTTTTTGTCGAGCAATTCAATTTTTATCTTTGAAATCAAAATCCCAATTCCTATTCCTTTTAATATACCTGTATAACCTGCTAGTAGTAGTATCCAATTCCAACATTCAAACCATTTTGCACACTCCATTACAAAATATTCAATATATACTTCTTATACCATTTTTTTACTTCACTATTGAAGTTACATATTCAATTTCCATTTAATTTTGCATTTCAATTTCATTTGAATTCAATTTACAATTTCAATTTTTATTTGAATTCAATTTATAATCTCAATTCTATTTGTTTCTAAGCCAAACGAATTCATATTCATTCTAGTTTATACTAATTCAAATTGATACCAATTCAATTTATTCTAATTCTACCTCAGTTCAATTTGCATTTCATATTTTCCATTCAATTTTGTTTACATTCCATATTCATATTCATCTTGAATTTACTTAAGCAATTTCACTTCAAACTCAAGTTCATTTCCTTGTAAACAATCTTCAATTTCATTTCCATTTTCATTTAATTCAATTCACTTACAAATCATATTTACTTTCATTCCTTCAATTAGTTTAGCTTACTAATTTTCGTTTCAATACTTCGCTTTGCTTAAATCAAATTCAATTCCAATTCATTTTAATTACTCCAAATTTATTTTCAACTTAATAATATTCCATAAATATTTTTATATAGCATTCCAGAGTCTTTTCAGCTTTTCCAAAACCAAATCCGAATTTTCTAAACAACTTTTATTTAAAACAATTTGGCAGCAATTCCTCTTTTGGAAACCCGAAAATGAACACCAATGATGCCGCGGTCATCATCGGAATTATTTTCCAGCGACCAAAAAGAGTTTAGAGCTTTTCATTCCTTCAAAACATTCTTCAAAACCTTTGAAATTCATTTTCAAATCAAAAAGGAATTTAATTTCTAAAATTTCCAAATCCTTTAAAAAAACATTTCCAAAACTTCTCTGGAATTCTATTTCCAATTATAAGTCACATTTATAATTTACATTCTCAAATTTCATTTGTATATGGATTTCATTTTCTAAACTTTTGATTATGATTCCAATTTCTTATCCAATAATCAATGGTAATAACTTTTAACATTATCAATTCCTAACATCCAAGCATCCATATATATATATATAATAATTTACAGAAAATCATTTCTTTTATATACAAAAATAGTTTTGGGCAAAAATTATTTCATTTACCCTATTTTTAAAACAATATTGTGTCGAATTGTTCTATTCAAGTGTTTAGAAACCCCTTCGATTCAGTTTCGAGGCTGCGCCGACGAAGGTTCATATACCACTCAACAAACCAATCATCACAATATAAAACAATTTTATATTCACTAACAAATACGCACTCATATCTATTATTACACTCAAACTCAATCTAGAGTACTGCTGACTCTATCTCTAATGAGTAACACCCAACAGAGCCATGGTTGTCGCTTAACCATATGCTCTTATACCAAATGTGAAGACCCGCTAATCCGTACTCCTTGAATAGACACTAATCTTCAGTGATTAACTCAAGATGAACGGAGAAACGAATTCTTAGGGTTGAAGAAAGAAGAAAAAGATAGAAGAAGAGAGAAAAGATAGAAGAAGAACAGAAAACAAACTACAAAACAGGATAACAGACCAATATCAGAATCTCACAGTCGCAGCGGAACAACATATAATAGATAAATGAATATTTATTAAAACAAAAGAACTGTACATTTTATACATTACATCACATTACATTACATCATATCATCAGAGTGTACAACAAACAAACAGCGGAAAAAGAATAAATACTATATACAATATAATATACTACGCCATCCAGCTGGCCTCTAGATATCTGTAGCAACATCTGAATCTAGAATGACCTGATAACCTAACTCTAGACTGCCCGTGTGGAAATTGGTGGGCACGCAGAGTTTAGGAAGGGAACAATAAACTCCAGGTCAGTCATGTGACTGGTGTGAGAACTTAAAACAGTTATTTATCTTTTAAACAAGGAACAGGAGAAATTTTAAAAGAAAAATTCGCAATACTTTTTGAAAATGAAACTACCATAAGGTCTCCCGCCACACACATAATGCAAACGCAGACTTGGAGGAGGTTTCTCCTTATGATAGTCAAAGATGCTTACTACGCAAAATCAAATCATTTTTGATATTATTATTAGTGCATAGTGTAGAAAACAATTTCGAAAGTAGAATATAAATCTTAGCCAGCATAGGTACCATTATATTATGCCCGCTATAGCTACCATATTAAATGGCAGGTTATACAACTAAAACCATACAAGGCTCGTATTGTTTCTTTGGATTTCCAACAAATGGTCAGGCCAAGGAACTTCCCATTGCCACATGGAAACGCCTCTGCAATGACGTCCCGAAAACCTAAGCGGATCTCTGCCAACACAAGGCCGGGTTACCCCTAACTGGGTAACAACTGACACGAATATGTCATTCCCTATCGTAACCGATCTATATCCGAGGATCCCCGATTTCCAACAACCACAAAGTAATAAATTTGCAGTAACCACATAGGTTAAGTATCTGGGCTCCATACCATGATACCACCTCTATCCAGAAGGAATGACATACACTAAAGGGGCGCTACCCCCTAATAACCTTGCCGCATCTTTCCTGTTTTGACCATTTCCGGGGTGTGAGGCTCGATGAAGTCTCGTCCACAAAGCCACGCTTTACAAAAGCAGTGCTTTGGGTCAACAAATGATCATCAAGATAAACGATCAAACAAATGATCCTGTCACAAATGATCATTCAACGATCATTACACAGCAACACTCAGCATGCCACGTTACCAATTTGGGAATGTCTCACTAGTGACCATCAACTATATAACCTCTGAGCTCGTACGTCTCAGAGAAGGGTGTTAAGCTAAGAGAATAAATTCTCCACCACCAACAGAAATATATTTGATAGAAACCAGCTTTACATCTCAAATTGTAAAGTCATACATACAATCCATACAAGTCCGTTCCGGGATCGAACGGAACCGAAGGCACTTCCAAAGAAGCCCTTGCAATTCGGATATTCACTAATCACGTCCGGACTTCCCGTCACTAAGGGTGATAAACCTCTGTATCGGAGATCAACCGATGCAGAGTAACTCGACGGTAATCCATCCGTTTTCACAAATATCCGGTCTTCAACACCGGTCTTCAAATGCAATTCATAACAACATATCACTATCCGGAGTGGGTTATACGACTCCATGGTCCTTTCCCGGTTAACCCGAATAGTGAGCGCTTATTTTAAAATAAGTGTGGCATTCAATTCAAGCAATCACAACAAATACTCATTCAAGGGTAAATATTGATAGTCGGTTATTTAACTGTCAATAGAGATGAGCAACATCATCAGATTCCAAATAATTTTCCAAATTATTTATTTCTACAAAAATATCTTTACAAGATATATAATTTTCCACACTTTGAAAATAAACAACGTTTATTTTGAGACAAATTTTCCCTTTCCATTTATAAATTTCATAGTGAATTTATATTTCAAAATATTTATGAATATACGATCTCAAATCGATTTTTAATATTCATTTTCAATTTATCTTCTAAAAAGATAAATTCTCAAAAACGTTTCATTTCATATTGGAAAAGCATTTCCATACTTATTCTAATGATAAGTATTTCACAAATCTTATTTATTTTCAACAATTTGAAAATATTCAATATACTTAAACCATAGTTAAGTATATATTTCATTCTTTAAGGAAAACATTCTTTTATTCACATTTATTTGGGTCAAAACGAATGTTGCGTAAAATATCATTACGACAACCCAAAATCACTAGTATAGGGATTCGAAATTAAAATAGATATATAAATCCCAATACTATACAAAACAGTTCCTTTCGGAAACCATTGACTATAACAACAGTGTTATAGTCCATTATTTCCTTATTTCTCGAAAACGTCTATTTCAACAATAAATGTTGAAATCTATGTTTTCATTCTTTTTTTTCCATCTATTTCAACAATAAATGTTGAAATCTATGTATTCGATACTTAATGCATTTTAAAACACCTTTAATCGTTTTAAATTCCATTTAAAACATTCCTTTCCCAAAATGTATCCATTTTTTTTAATACTATATTTACTGTTCAAAATCGTGAATATATTTCCTTTAATAAATTCCAATATTAAATTTATCAAATTCAATTTATTTTCGAATTTATAAACAATGTCTATAAATTCCATTCCTATTTTATAACTTCGATTTATAATTTTCCTTTATCAATCCAATTCAATTTATATAACTCAATTTTATACCAAAAGTCTATATTATAATCTAAACACTTATAATATCATTTATTTACGAAGTCGTTCTTTTTAAAACTTCACAAATTCTAAATCTTGTTACTTATTAGATTCTGTTTATATTTTAGGACAACTTCAACCTATAAAATCTCCTTTATTAAAAATTTCTATTAATATCCTATTTAAATGCCAAAATCCAGTTTATAAGTTAATTACTTATAAATCCTTTATTTTACAACATCTATTCATTTTATAATACTTATAACACTCGTTTTATAATTCCAATATTTTAAATTCATAAATATCAAATTTTTTTCTTTTATATATAAACCGTTTATAATAATAATTCAAAAATCTCAATTTAAGCCATTTCATAAATTTATTAACTACTTATCTCAAAAATAACATTTTGGTTATATTTTCCAAAAATCCTGAATTCTATAACTTTAAAAATTGAAATTTTAAATTTATCTAAAATGAATCAATTCAAAATTTAAATAAAAACATATACTTGAAAAATCAATTTAAAAATCCTGTTTAAAAATAAAAATCATTATTTTTAACTTTAAAAATGAATCCGATGATGCAACAGCATCCAATAGCCAATCACAGCAACAAATATCATATATCAATATGATAATCACAATTCACACAATATCTATAATCAAATAAATATTTGTGAGGAATCCAGTTGGATCCCTCCAACCTGTTTCCCTGCATCCACAGATGTTAACACAATACCAATTACACTTCGAGGTGAAATATCGCGGTATATGGGATTTTATAAAATATTATCCGCTTACTAACGGCGCAATAGGGTCTCATCCGCTATACAATGCGGGAAATCAATCAACTGCAATATATACATATGCCAATATATAAATATATATTGCTATATATAGATATATCCTACTATATCTAATATCACAATCAAACAACAATCCATCAATCAACAAACTTTAAATATAACTATTTAAAATTTAAAGACCTTTTGAGTGAGAAGTTCTCACCTTAGCTATTATTTTGCAATCCATTTCCATCTTGACTCGATTTCCTTCACCATTTTTACCTTGTATAATATTATATGATTCATTAATATTCGAATAAATTGAACTATAAAATTTCACTTGATAATTTTATTAACTCGCGATTTTATTTTGACTAACAATTTCCTTGTGAAAAATTTGATTTAACAAAAATTTCAATTCAAAACTAATCTTCCTTTAATAAATTAAATTAATCTTATCTTATAATTAAATTTATTCAACTAATTATTAAATTTCTTTTTCTTATCAATTAATAATTTTAATTGACCAATATTAAATTTATACAAATTTTCTGGTTTCAAACTAAAAATCTGAATTCAAACTCATTTCCCTTTTAACCAAAAGTTTTAAAACTAATTTTTCTTTATTTCAACTGCATATAAGTTAAAATCAAATTTTCATATAAACTCAACATTTAAACTTCCAATATAAATATATATAACCTGCCTTTAAATTTTTGTACTGTAAAAATACTTTTCCTGTATATTAAAATAAAAAGCCAAAACTGCTTTTCATATCCTACTGCAATTTTAAAATCCCATATTTTTATATTTGGATTAAATTAGATTAAAGAAATAAAATAAAATTTTATACCTCACTGTACACGATCGCGCAAACGCCCAGACACCACCGTGCTTGGCCTCGAACCCTAGTTCGCACCGCTGCCCTCTCCCACGCGCGAGTACGTGCGCCTCCATCCCTCTGCTTGCTTGATCGAACGCGAGCTCCCAATTTGCCCTTGTCGAATCAAAATCGCCACCACACCAACCATCGTCGCCTGCACCCTTCCCCTCGAATCGCCATCGCGAATCGCGATCCACTGCCGCCTTTGCCGCTACCTCGAGCGAGCCTTAGCCTCGTGCCTCCACTTTGAGATGCTCGAAATCGAGCTCGTCCCCACTGACTCGCGATTTCGATTTGGGGCTTCGGCCATTGTTTATTTTTTTTAAACTGATATCGCTTAGGTTTTGAAAGAGGAAAGGGAAAGCTCGGTTTGATTTTGAACAGAGGGAGATAGGATTTCTCGGCCATTATTTTTATCTTGATTTGAATGAACAGAAGGGGGAGGGGGAACGAGATATTTAAGGTTGAACGAAGCATGCTTGCGTGATTTCTTTCATATATTTTTTTGCGTGATACTCGGCTGAAACAAAGGAGAAGACACGATTTTTTTCTACGGGATCTTCTGCGTGATTTTAGGCATGATTTTAGGATGGTGCTATTGACCAGATTTATATTTAAATATCAAATTGAATTTGATTTAATTTCAATGCGTTTACATGTCGTACGCTCGCATAACAACTCCGAAAAATACGAAATTTGAAATCCGACAATAATTCAATATTACGGACCCAATGGAACTGGTTTCGTCGAATTCCGAGACTGTATGAAAAATGACTATTTTTAAATATCTATTTAAACGATATAAATTTCAAAACGGAACAATTCACTTTCAATTTCAAATCTTAAGCTTCTATTATCTTCAGTATTATCAATATAAATTTTACAAGCCTTTGAAATATTTTTAATTGGCTTAAAATTGAAGATTCAAATTTTTATTCAACTTTCAATAGATTAAATTTTATAATTTAATCGCTAAATTCATTCTGATAATTTGAAATTCAAATCAAACCATCACTCAAATATTTAAAATTAATTAAATATTTTCAATTTAAATTGTTCAAAATCCTGGGTCGTTACATGATTGCTTGTGTGTAATTTGATAGTTAAATAGCTGATTATCAAATATAGCCAAATTCGTTAATCGTTTCGAAGAGACCGAAATTGGATTTAATTATCTGAAAACCACTTCGATCCAATATGTGTTACGAATTGTGATATATCGAAGATAAGATGGTGATCTTGAAGGAGATTAGGTTTTTTCAGTCCCATAACAACTTGTATGGATGAATGCTATCATTGCATTGCTTGCCTGGAAGGCAATGTTAGTATTCCAAGTATGAAAATTACTCTTAAGGTAATGCGCAGCCTCAAGCCTCGTCAACCGAGAATGACTAAAACAAGGAAGATGCAGCAAGGCCATGTGGTTCGCTTTTATTAGGGTATGATCATCAATCGTCTAGAGTGGACATCTATCAACACTTTCATTTGTATGCGTTTTGAAGCCCATTAGTGGTGATCATATTCGATACTATCCAGTAAGGGGTCGATTAATATTGTGTTGACAGGGATCGATAGGTTCGATCTCGGTACATTTTTCTAGAAGTATACCGTAGCAGGCGATACCCCAGTAGCCCTTTCATTGTATGGTATTCAATATCCCCTATGAGCCTGCACGGTTTTAGTTGTATAACAAATATGCTGAAACATGGGATGCAAGCATTTTAGCTATTTTCTAATTTTCTTTCTATAGCCACTATTATAATATCAAATGATTTTGGTATAGTGTTTTGGTCGTAAGGTAAAATCCCATCGTATTTATGTGTGGCGTGGTCTGACGAGATACCTTTATTTTCAAAGGATTTTTAATAACAGTAACAATTAAAATTAAGTGTGTTTTCTCACGCTGATTTTCCAGAGTGACCCGGGTGTTATTTTATTATAATACTCGGGTCAGACCGAGTATTACAAATTTCGATTAGAATGCCATGGAGCTCAAGAGACGAGCTAGAGGATTTCAAACATATTTCATATACATGATTATTCCACTTTGTGGATTATACTGTATATTTCGTACTTGTGAGGACAAGTAGTTATTATAAATGTCCAGATTGATTTGTTGGTTGTTATACTCTGATGATTGTATGTATATTAACTGTTGCAATTCTTTTCGCATAAAGATCAGTTATTATATACTATATATTGTTCTGTTGCTATTATGAGATTCTTTGTATTGTTGTTTCTGTTTTCCCTCTATCTATTTTCTTCTTAACCCTTAATGATTTGGTTTTTGAACTGTTGCATTTTTGGTTTTTGAACTGTTGCATTTTTGGTTTTTGATCATTTATTATACCTGTGCATTTTTGGTTTTTGAACTGTTGCAAACATGGCCTAAGTACGTGTTTGAGACAATGTACCTTTTTCATTTCCAGTCGGAATTTAACGATTTTTTTATTTATTTGAAAGCCGAAGTTTTCTACTTTGTGCACACCAATTTTCAGGTCAATCAAAGGCCGTGCGGCCATCTGTTTTATTTCCGAAAGTTGAACCCAGAGAAGATTTCATACCTGGGTATTATTTTGCCCACGTGTTTATGTCCATTTTCCGTCCGATTTTTGACTTTTACTTCAGTTTTTATGATATTTCTGATGTATTTTGAGACCTATGATGCTTATCAATAGGTTAGTCCAGTTTTGATGAATTGAAATTCATATTTTGAATTATTGAATTTAATTTGAATTTAAATTTGAATTTCGGGTTGAGTCGAATTTTGCTTGTTTTTGGTCGTTTTCGAGCACAGTTGTCACCAAATCTTTTTGAAATGATTTTTAAAATTTATGGGATTTAAAAATAATTATTATATAATATTTTAAAGTATTTTTAAGTATAAAACCTTTTTATTCTTTATAATAAGAGAAATTTTCAAATATGGTTTTCAAATGTTTTTCGAAATTGGTTTGCAAAGCTTATTTTCAAGGTAAATTATTTTCTATGAAAATTACACGTTTTTGCACTGTCGAGTGAATGATAAGGAGAGTTAAACGATTGGTAAAACGCGTAGTATAGGATACATGCGTTTATTCTTTCGGTTAATTCCTAACTTGTCCGTTTGATTATTTTGGCCTACTGGTCTAGTTTATCAATGATATGAGGTGAACCTTTTACTGCTCTGAGTGTGAAATTTGGTTAGTAAACCGTTTAGTGTAAACGGGTGGTATGGGACATATGTTAACACTTTTTAGGTTCCTTTCCTAGAATTTGTGACACATTTGCATGTTGACGTGCCAGTACCGAACCTTCGGGTCATTTGCCATTCGGCGTATTTGTCTTCGGACGTTTGCCATTGCGGCGTATTTGTCTTCGGAAGTTTGCCATTGCGGCGTATTTGCCATTGCGGCGTATTGGTCTTTTGACGTTTGCCTTTGGGCGAGGTACCTATTATGTGAAACAGTAACTTGGCAAAAATAGTACATGCAAAATCCTTTTGAGATAATTTTTACCCTTGTGTGTCGTCATTTTGGAATCGGTCCTTTAAACCATTTGGTGACGATTACTTCAGGATTTTTGGACTTTTAGGAGTTCTTTTGAGATTTTCATTGCCTACACTGGCGTGTTTAAATTTTCCTTTTGGTGTATATATATTGAGATTGCCTATTGGTGCTATTTTTAGGATTTGCATTTTGGCATTGTATGAGATTTTTATCTTTTTTTTTGACATTTGCCTTATGGCTTATGTTAAGAAGGCTTTTGCTTATGTTTTCCTTGGAGTTACCGATATGGCGGATTTGGAAATTTCTCTTTTACGAGTTTACATTTTACTATTTCCTACACCATTCTTATTTGATTTATGATTGCCGATGATATGAGGCCTGCTACATTTTAGCGATTCATGAGATTTTTCGTCTTTTTTGTGTTTTATGCTTATTGAAGCAATAGTGTTCTATCACCTAGTGCAATCATATATGCCATACATAATGCGTATCCTCCATATGTCAATGGTTAGCTTTCTTAATGTTTCTTCTTTTTTAAAAAGAATATCACTATGCTCTTATGCTCTATTATTCTACTATCACCTTTTACTGATTCGTTAAGCTAGACTGACCCATGTATTTTATACTCGGGTCAGACTGAGGTGTTTCAGGTTAGGTACATTTGGACTTAGCTTATTCTGCTTCTGCATGGACTATTCTGCTAGCTCTTTTTGTTATAACTTTTTGTGTAGTCTTTTTTGGTTTACTACTCTGGTATGTATATTCTTTTGACTCACGTTTGTACTGTGGTCGTTATACCACATATGTGATGTATCATTTTGTATACTCTGTGATGTATCTGTATATGTGTGTGTATATGGGATTATCTGTTGTTCTGTGGTGTTTTTCGCATTTGAGTTGTTATATTTTGTTTTGATAGATCTTATAGCCACATATGGATTTGTATTAAGTATTTATTGGATATGTCGATCCACAAAAAATGACATTGTCGACGTATTCAATAGATATTTAAGACAATGCTACAGATGGTCGCTCCTATCCAGCCCTATTCTCTGCATTAGCAGACTGTATTACCCAGTAATACTCTTTGTTAATGTGTGTCTCGGAGTGGGGCATCACATTATAAATCCATTTCTTAATAAATTTCATTTATTCCATAAATCTATTCAAAATATCGATTTCAACTCCTTTCCATATTTTTCCAGAAATGTCGTTTTAAAAATCCATCATTTAAAAATCCTTATATATAAATTATTTTAAAATCTCTATTTAGAATATCATTTTTTACAAATATTAAATACAAAAAAAATCAATTATTGTTTTTATCCAAATCGTTTTCTTAAAAATAATCCAAATTTCTATATGAATATTTTTATATTCAAAATCTCCTTTTTAAATCTTTTCAAATTCCAAAAATAATATTTATGGTATTTGAAATATCAAAAGTTAGGCCAGTGCTACTATAGCATCTAATAATTCACATCACAACAATAATCAATAACAGATTATTCTAACACATCATAGAATATTATATATGAAAAACAATCAATATAATTTGAGGAATCCAGTTGGACCCCTCCAACCCGTTTCTCTGCATCCACAGATGTTAATACAACATAAAAATACCAATCCCATTTCGATGGGATATCACGGTATATATGGTCATCCTCTATTATGCAGGGCACATAGGGTCTCATTTGCTCCAATCGGTGGAAAATATATCTGACTACTAATATATACTACTATATATATTATAACATCCAATTGATAATAGTTTATAAATTCATCCAAACAACCAACAATTTAAATCCAACTTTTTAAAATTATACCAGCAATCCAAATGAGTGAGATTTTACTCACCTTGTTTTTTTTTGATTTGCCGAATATCCACATTGTAAATTATCTAAATTTTCCGGTTGACTCTGGAAAATTCCAAACCAATCCCTTCACGAAGATTTTACAACTATGAGCCACATTCGACTTGTTTCATGGTTCTTGGACCTCGTATAACAAAGTTATCGAATTTTTTAGTTATCAATTTACAAGCTAAAATAAATTTAATTAATTATTTAGTTTATAAAATAATTTACCACATAAATCTTAACTTGCAAAATCTCAATTACCTTACTAAGCAATAATACACGTCCTTCCTCCTGCTTCTACAGTACCCAGTCACCATGCTGCCACTTCAATTCGACATTCCTCTCCCTTGTTGAACTGCCCGCCATCACCACCATGGACTTCCCATCGCTTCCTCTTCTCGACCATGCTTCACACGTCCCACCAGAAACACCTAACCCAAATGTGACTTGCTCGGCCTTCACGTCGCATCCTCCACTGCTTCTCTTGCACACCCCGTGCCACCACAGCCCGGCCTCCAACGATCTCATCCCATGGCGCCTTCCCTGCCACAATGCCGTCGAACACCATCCACAACAGCAGCCCCTACATCACCGACCCAAAATCCCTAATCGAATTCGAACCATCACGCCTCGCGTCGCCTTCATCCCATTTGTGCACAACTTCTTCCACCAACCTCGCTACCCTCGTCCAACCTCACGACCTTCGTCCAAGTGGCCATCTCTAGATTGCGATGATAAAACGCTAGCATCCCATTTCTTTTCTTCTTTGAACGATTTGGTTTCATTCTTATCCCTTTTTTTTCTTTTCTTGAATTCGAACTGGGTGGATTTAGTAGGAAGTCGTGGTTTTGACTTTTTTTATAATTCGAACTATAGTTTTTGAGAAGGAGAGGCACGTGATTATAAGAGGAAGAAAGTGGCATGCATATGAAGATAGGGGTTTTGACCAAACGATTTATAATGTTATTTAATTATAAAATATATCGTTTTAGCAACTTAGAATTCTGATCTCCTATCGAGGCATGCCGCTAGGTGTCTAAATATTATACCCCTATTCCGAATGCAATGGAACAAGTTTTGAGTCCTCATTCAATCATATGGAGGAGATAGCTTTTTAAATCTACTAGTTAAATTAAATTATTTCTAGGCATCTTTGGCTCGTACGACCAAACGATGCATCCAACGTTATGAAATTTAAAATATGATAATAACACACTATTATAGATCCTACAGAACTAGTTTCGTTGAATTTTGAGACTGTGACCTGGAACGCTATTTTAACGCGTTAGTTAAATTGACAATTTTCCAAATTTAACGAAATCAGTTAAATTTTTAGTTTTAAAAACTTTCTAACTCAATTATAATTTCAAATCCAATATAAAATAATTTCAATATCCCAAATTAACGTCGAAAAATCCAGATCATTACAAAATAGTTACTATAGCACTTAACCAGTGCCATCACTACCTTTTCAACTAAAAATGTTCAATTTTCACATATATCATTGCCACATCCAAAATGGCCAACAATCAAATTCAGCATTTAACAATCAATATCACAGATATATAACTGAAATAAATCAATGGGTAAATAACTGAAAAATTAAAAGCAACAATATCGAGAAATTTGGATTTCTCATTAAAAGTCCTACATTTCAATTTAAATACAAATTGTTTTTCAAAGTGGATATTTTAACCAATCAGTCAATAATTTCAATCAAATACAAATAGTAAAATTCTATCTATTTTATAATATGCTGATTAACTAAAGAAGTGAGTCGTACTCACCAAAATTCCAGTTGGCAACGAAGCTTTCTATTTTGAACTAGCTCCAAGTTCAACCAAACCATTTTCGTCGTGTATCCTTCGCCATTACGAATGTAATACAAAAAATTTCGTCTCGATTGGACCTCGTATGAGAAAGATATTCAATTTATAAGTTATCGATTTTTAAAAAAAAATATAATTATCCACACTAATTACAAATTATCCACTAATTACCCAAACTGACTCCAATCCACTTTCTTCCTCAAATCCCACTTCTCCTTGATACATATGCATGCCTGCACATTAAATCCACTCCTTCCCATCTTCTCTATCCTTCGATCTTCCCTCACTTGACGGATCGACGAGCTGCCACCACCAACGAACTCCACTTTGCAAACTCTCTCCGACCATCACCACCATGTCATGACTTACCTCCCCTTTCAAAATCAGTCCATAGCAGCCCTCCTCCACTGCTCCAAACATTGGAACCTCCATGCTCGACCGTGCTCTATAAAAAAAATCATCGTCGGTGCTCCACCTTGCCAGAAAACCAAATCCAAGCTCCATTTTGCCTAATTCACTTCCAAGTTGCCAAAAATCAAAACCCTAGTCTAAATATAACTCATGACCTCACTGCATACTCATCACCCAAGCACCTGGACACTATAAAACTTATACACGATCGAAGATCTCTCCAAAACAAATCCAAAGATATCTACTTTACATTTTATTTAATTGAGTGTTCGAATTGTTTTTAATTTTTGAAGATGGTGGATGCTTAATTTTTTTCTTTAGCTTACAGGAAATGATGATGAAAATAAAAGAGAAAAAGGAAAGTAAATGATTGATTTTTCTTTAAGTGTGAGGTTGTATTTATTTATAGATTTTCGGCATCTCGCTGTATAGAATTTCATTCACGTACAAACTACGAACGATAAAAAAATACGATCAGACTCAGAATAGCAACGCGATTCGAAAGTAAAAATATTATATGTTAGGAACTAGAGATTGTGGTTTTGATGACAATAACCTTTGTAACTTGTTTATTATAACTTATATACTAACACTATTGTCTAGATATATATGAATGATATTATGCAGGATATATATAAGGCATCGACTGATTATTGAAGACTGTACAGTACAATGATCAAGAATGAAGAAATCAAGTTTGAAGACTCATGAGTATCAAGATCAAGATTTCAAGATATGTGTCTAGTTTTTGTTAAAACTTCATAATAGCATGTAAATCTTCATTCCGAATTTCATTTGGGAGGGAACCCATTTCTACCTTCTTAGTGGCTTACAAACCCACGATAGTAGCTTACAAACCTACGACAAGTGGCTTACAACCCACAAACATCCTGGTTTTGTACAAGTTCTCGAGTCCCGATGTGATGAAATATTTTGTAGGTAGAAGCTTGCAAAACTACTTCAAAATGGTGTTTCAAAACGATTTTCAAAACTGCTTTTCAAAATGTTTTAGCCCTAAAACTATCTTTTCAAATGATTTTCAAAAAGATGTTTTATCCTTAAAATATTATTTGTTTTAAAACATAGTAAAATTAGTTTATTTTACTCCAAGACATTTCATTTTGTTTTCATTACAATACCAATTTCAAAACAAGTTTTTCATTTTTTCTAACAAGGGGATGTCGACATAATGGGATACCCCCTATCGACATGGTGGCCGTTGAATTCAAAAGTTTCAATTTTCAAAAGAAGTGTCTATTCGTTTAAATCTCTTCACGAATGGTTATGACAGTTGGTACTATATAAATAGCCTTCTCAAACGAATTTTTAATATACAATTCTCATATTTTCTTCACTTCTTCTTCTCCACAAATCCATGTTATCATATTTTTAAGATCGTCTCGAAATTCTGCCAAATTCTCAAGTGAATCAAATTAGAATTTCATTCTTGTTTGATTCTCAGTTCTCTCTCGAAGATCAATGTTCTATTCAGAGTTATCGGATCAATTTGTAATAAAAAGTTTATCTAGTCTCTCTATAAGATGCGGTTGTGCCTGGAAATCAATTGGGTAATCTTGTGGCCCATAAATCAAGAGAGTTTGCCCCGGACTCGTGAGACAGGAGTGTACCTCAAGGCTTTTATAAATTAAGGAGTGTAATCTCGACATTGGTTTAGTAAAAATCTGTATGATGTGGTTTGCCTTGGTATAGGATTAGATGTAGGGTAACTCCGAACCGTATAAAATCTGATGTGTTCTTTTCCTTTACTGCTTTTTATTTGCTTTCTGCATTTGTGTTTTATTCTGTGATTGTTCTGTGATTAAGTTTTGCATTTGTTTGTGTCATAATTTCAATTTTGTTCATATAAGTCTTAGAATTCATTAAACACTATTCACCCTCCCTCTAGTATTAAATTAGCCTTAAGATCCTTAATCCGCTGTCCCTTTCAATTGGTATCAGAGCATAGGTTTTCATAGTTTTCATAATCTGAAACTTGAAAAGTTAACAATGGAATTTTTAAGAAATTTTGTTAACATTAGTTTAAATTTATGCATTTCATCAAAGTATCATAAGTCTGCATATACTTTTTATGAAAAATCAAGTTATCTACTGAATTGGTTTGTTATGCAGGAACAGACATGTTACATGGTTTTTGGAGAATCAACAACCAATGGAAAAGCTGTGTGAATTGAGAAAGATAAATTGATACTTGATAGTGGCTGTTCAAGGCATATGATTGGAAATCCAGAGATACTCAATGACATTATATATCAAGATGGTGGATTGGTCAACTTTGAAGATAACTCAAAATGATATGTGATTGGCATCGGCAGTGTTATTTTTGTTGATGATAAGGGGGGAAATAAATTATATAAAACAGTAAGCTTGGAGTAAGGGGGAGTTGTTGGTGCAAGGGGGAGTTATGGTACGATCGAAGTGGTAAATATATTTTATAAGGTTGTCATCGTCAAAAAGGGAGAGATTGTTAGGAACTGGAGATAGTGGTTTTGACGACGACAGCCTTGTAACTTATTTTATTATAACTTATATACTAACACTATTATCTAGATATATATGATTGATATTATGCAGGATATATATAAGGCAGGTACTAATTATTGAAGACTGTATAGTATAAAGATCAAGAATGAAGAAATCAAGTTTGAAGACACATGAGTATCGAGATCAAGATTTCAAGATACGTGTCTAATTTTTGTTAAAACTTAATAATAGCATGGAAATCTTCATTCTGAATTTCATTTGAGATGGAAACCATTTCTATATTTTTAATGGCTTACAAACCCATGACAAGTAGCTTACAAACATACGACAAGTGGCTTACAAACCGACGAACATCCTGTTTTTGTACAACTTCTCGAGTCCTGATGTGATGAGATATTTTGCAGAAAGAAGCTAGCAAAACTACTTCAAAATGGTTTTTCAAAACAATTTTTAAAACTGCTTTTCAAAATGTTTTAGCCTTAAAACTATCTTTTCAAATGATTTTCAAAAAGATGTTTTAGGCTTAAAATATACTTTGTTTTATATCATAGTAAAATTAGTTTATTTTACTCCAGAGTCATGTCATTTTGTTTTCATTTCAATTCCATTTTCAAAACAAGTTTTTCATTTTTTTTAACAAGGGGATGTCGACATCATGGAATACCCCATGTCGACATGGTGGTCGTTGAATTCAAAAGTTTCAATTTTCAAAAGAAGTGTCTATTTATTTCAATCTCTTCACGAATGGTTATGACAGTTGATACTCTATGAATAGCCTTCTCAAACGAATTTTTGATATACAATTCTCATATTTTCTTCACTTCTTCTTCTCCACAAATCCATGTTCTATAATTATCATATTTTTAAGACCGTGCCAAAAAATTTCCAAATTCTCAAGTGAATCAAATTAGAATTTCATTCTGGTTTGATTCTCAGTTCTCTCTCGAAGAAAAGTGCTATTCAGAGTTATATAATTAATTTGTAATCAAAAGTTTATCGAGTCTCTCTATAAGGTGTGGCTATGCTTGGAAATCAATTGGGTATTCTTGTGGCCCATAAATCAAGAGAGTTTACTCCGAACTCGTGAGACGGGAGGGTACCTCAAGGCCTTTATAAATTAAGAAGTGTAATCTTAACACTGGTTTAATAAAAATTTGTATGATGTTGTTTGCCTTGGTACAGGACTGTATATATGGTAACTCCGAACCAGTATAAAATCCGGTATGTTCTTTCTCTTTACTTCTTTTTATTTACTTTCTGTATCTGTGTTTGATTCTGTGATTTTTCTATGGTTTAATTCTGTATTTATTTGTGTCATAATTTCAATTTAGTTCACACAAGTCTTAGAATTCATTAAACACTGTTCACCCCCCTCTAGCGTTAAATTAGCCTTAAGATCCTTAATCCGCTGTCCCTTTATACTTGTTAGCTGATTTTGTAAAATTATAAAAATACCGTCGTTTGCCAAAAAATCTTCAAACGATAATTTAAATGTTTCCCAAATTAAAAATTATGGAAAAATCAAATAAATTAAAATAAAAATACGTAAATTTAAAATTGAGCTGTTATATTAACAATTGAGTTTCTGCTTATTTATTCAAACCATTCATTATTGCAAACAAATTTACAAAATGAATTCACCGTCATTATCCATTAATTAGAAGGAGTTAAGTAAGACCATTAATCCATCTAATTAATATTTCTTTCAAAACCCAGATATTTAAATCACTATTCAAATACTAATTCGCAATTTAAATATTTTAAATAATCTCTATATTTGAATTAAAGTTTTCAAACCTAAAAACAATTATTTTAATATATACAATAAATTAAATATTCAAAATCGGACAAATTTAGATTGTTGCAAATGACATCTATTATGAACTTCGATGTTGAACGCGATTGTTTAATCCTCGATGTCAGGAATGTTAGTGGCACCAATTATTAGCGGTATCGAACACTTGTGACGTCATCAATCTACTAACAACATCAAATATTACAACATCGACGGCATCAAATGACTAGGCTTCAAATCTCGGCGTCATTCATCTTGAGATTTAAATCAAACTCGAAACCATTCAGATCTAAAGATTCAAAGTCATTTGAGTTCCTTTTAAGCAAAATTGAGGGCGATTGGGAATAAATTGGTTTCCTGGAGATGAATTTGCTTTTTCACCTTTTGATGTTGAATTGCTTCTTAATAATGACACAGAGAATATAAAGAAGGAGAAGGAAGGAGATAATACAGAGTCATGTGATGATTAATGTTGTAAATCAAAGAATAAAGTAATATGATATAGTTGAATATCGAAATATGTGATATGATTTTGGTCAAGTAAGTAGCCATAGGACCAGATATCAAAGCAAGGACATGATCTCGGTTGAGTAAACTAAAGGCAAATTAATAATGCTTCATGAGATACACGATAGAGTTCACGTGACTGTTTTGTAGAGAATAAATTTAGAGGTTGCCGACAATTGTGTCGACGCTGCTAATCAAATGCTGATAATGAAGCCAACATCTTTTTTTGCCACCTATAAATGCTCAAAAAAGAAATTGTGAGTTTTCAAGTTTAAAATCCAAATAAGGATCAAAATTTGAAAATTCCCCCATATAGGGTATTTTGGTCATTTTCGAATATTTGGAGGTTCGATCCCTCCTTCTAGCTCCAAAATATTTACGAATAAATTTTTCAATACTCAAAAGGTTGTACAAAGTGGCATATTCAAATAAGTTCCAAATATACCCCATGATTTTGTGGTAAAAAAATAAGTTCGTTTAAATCGTAGTCCATAAGTTCAAAGGATAGAATATGCAAGTCCAGTAGTCAAATATGCAAGTCCATAAGTCATGTATGAAAGTCCATAAGTTATATATGCAAGTCAATGGATAAAATAGACATGTCATGTCCTTTTATTCAATCATGAATATGGTATAAAAATGCAAATATGCAATTGTTTAAGTCCTCGTATGTAAAGTCATATGTCCTCATTCTTCGTTGGGCATATGCCATTATAATAGATTTCAAGATCATAAGAGAGCTTAGAAAAGTTCTAAATTAAAAATTAAGAGAGAGAAAAAAAGTTAAGGGCCCATTACCATGAGGGGGTACATCTATATTTACATTGGTTGGAAAAAAGTAGTTTTACTCCAATTGGCGATGTAGGACTTTATGATGTCATGGTGCATGTAGTAAAATGGAAAGGCTTTTGAAGCTTTATGAAGGTAAATGCGCCAAGTACCCTTGAATTTGCTCTTGTAAACAATTTCATTCTCCTTTCTTTACATGACCTTCGACATGCTTTGGTATTGATGCTACATAATATCAATAATCATGAAATGTGGCTTTGATTAATGGCTTACGACATGCTTTTAGGAGATATCCTTCATAAACTTGATGGTGTGTGTCATCATTGGCTTCGGTAATGGAGTAAATAATGACTTCGGTGACCCTGATGATGCTAGAATCTAGGTTTGTTTGATAACAATAGAAGAATGTTGACACCGCTTTAGTAGGGTGGGTCTTCGGTAGTGTCAATCCTGGCATCAACTTCTTCATTGATGATATCAATAAAAGGCCATTCCAAGCATCGATGAGGAGCGTGTCATCACTAGGCATTGTTATATAGCATAGTATCGAATTTGATGATTCTCGGCATACTAGCTGTTGGCAGGGTTGAATTGAAGTGACGTCGGTTGTCATCCCATCTTTGTGGACGTTGGCGACGTTTATTATCGATGTTGCAAAGATAGATGGTGATGGAATCCAGAAGCAGAGGGTTGATAAAAAGCCATTCTCATGAGGCTCGATACTGTCCTAGCTGCGGCATGAATTAGGGTCAACATTGATGCATGCGACGTAGAAGAATGTCAACATAATTGAGAAGCGGTATTGTTTTCTTCAACATGATCTTATAGTCTTTGACTTTGGCTCATCTTCATTCCTTCAGCACTACTTACTGTTAATATTATTTGTTGGTGTAATGTCGATATGCTATACATCTTCGACATTGACGGGGACTTTGATGTCGACATTCATCTTTAACGCTATCTTAGCATCTGGAACTTTTTACCTCAACGTAAACCTTTAGTCTCGACATTGATTCCTTGGCTCATATCCTTTGAAAGGTATATGGATAACACTTAAACACTTATTTTCACAAAAGAATTGAATCTTAGGCAGGAGAGGTGGATGGAGTTCATATCATCATGCGAATTTGAGATACAGTACATCCTCGAAAAAAGGAATGCTGTCGCCGATGTCCTTAGCCAGAGGCATGTTACTCTAGATGCTATATAAGAGCGAAGGCAGTTGGAGTTCTTCTTGAATTTCAATTTCTAACCACCAATAGAACCCACTCTAGGATAATGTGCAACAATGGAGGTTAGACCAGCATTGATGGACCACATTGGGCAAGAGTAGAAGAAGGATGCAACGATAGTAGATGTTCCGGGCAAGTTGAGTAAGGGAGAACATTTCTCTCATAGTGCTACACATGCAATTAAGGAAAGAAGATGTTTGAGAAGAGATGGACGCCATTGTGTCCCTACGGTAGAGGACATTTTAGAGGAAGTTCTGCCTACGTGTCACCATTTCGGATGACCATTTAATCCAGTGGAGATAAAATATATAGGCTGTGATGAAGAAAACGATAGCGGAATTTGTCTCTAGGTGTTTGACATGCAAAAAGATAAACGCAGAATAAGGGAAGCCGGAAGACTGTTGTTACCACTAGAAGTATCACTTGGAAATGTGATCATATATCGATGAACTTTACAGATGGATTGTCTAGGAGTCAAAGAGACAATGAAGCTGTTTGGATTATAGTGGATATGCTCATTAAAAATGCCCACTTTATTACAGTTAGAAGCCATAGGATTGTGACATCCCTTGTACAAATTTGTATTAAAGAAGCAGTAGGACATTGGAAATAACATTTACCTTTGGTAGAATTCACGTGGAATAATAGTAACAGAAGACAATTGGTTTGAAACCCTTTGAAGCGTTATACCGAAGACCATGTAAATTGTCAAAATTATTGGCGGGAAACCATCGATAAAATTCTAGTCGGACCATATTTAATTTAAGTGACCTAAGAAAGGATAAAGATGATTAGAAAGCGAAAGAAAGCCGTCCAAGGCTGTCAGAAGTCCTATGCTGACAAACACGCTTTTATTTTATGCCCGCTGTTTTCCCTTTCCTCTTCCCTATATCATCTCCTCCAATCCTCGTATCCATATTTTCATTATTTTTACTAGTATATATATTGCATGTGCGTGCATTTAATAGCTATAGATATTTAATTTTTATTTAATAAAAAATTTATGTATGGATATCTGATATAAATACAAAAATTTTGATGGTAACAGCGCTTTTATTTCAAGTAGTTGTTAGTTGCAAGTTAATAGTGAAATCCGTTGCTAGGTGATTGAAAAGAGAATGATGCTGAAGATTGTAATCCAATAGTGAAATTCCGTTGATAGCAGATGACATTTTTGAAAATTTAAAAAGATACCGAGTAAGTTTTATCCATTGAATTCACTTCTTGATAGCAGAAATTACATGAGGTTTGCATTTAGAGGACAATTGCCTACGTAACTGCGTCCATAGGTTGTCTATTGGTTTCCCGCTGGTGTTTTTCAAAAGAAGATTTGGACGTCAAACGCGTTGTGAAAGCAAATTGGTTCGTTGTTTCACAAAAGAACGCGCTTTTGTTACTGACCAGAATCTGAAGTCAGAGGGATCTCGATCTGAAAGTTTCTCATAGTCGATCTTCTCGCTCTCCCCTATTAAAATTGCGTAGCTTCATCGCATTCATCCATCAATGTAGAGGTCTAGACTAGCAATTCTTCCAGATTTTCGAAATTACGAAAAAAGGTAACCTTTTTCCAATTCTGGGTTTGGCATTACAGAACTTTCCACGGCTTAGATGCATATAAATGTGAATTTAGCATCTTTACCACAATTAATTTGTATAGAGTGCATATATTAAAAGGTACTTTTGGTACAGGTGCTAATTAAGTTTTAAAATTCACGAAAAGTTCTTTATCAGTGTAAATCAGGTCCCTGTTTTTTATTCATGATTATTGCAGAGCATGATGCAACTTTTTATAAAAGTTGCTGACATTTCCGCAACTTTTCGGTACACTGTGAACATAGTGTATGAAAGTTGCTGAAATATCAGCATTTATTTATAAAAGTTGCTGACATTTCAACAACATTTATGTACACTGTAAATACGATATATGAAAGTTGCTGAAATATCAGCACTTATTTATAAAAGTTGCTGACATTTCAGCAATAATTTTTCTTCGTTTCCAGAAAACAGGGACCCGCTTTACATTGAAACTTTGACAGGGAAAGTTGCTGAAATATCAGCACTTATTTATAAAAGTTACTGACATTTCAGCAATAATTTTTCTTTGTTTTCAGAAAACAGAGACCCGCTTTACAATGAAACTTTAACGGAGACCCGCTTTACAATATGAAAGTATGATAGAGATGCTTTTCTAATTTCCACTATATTAACAGCATTTTGACTTGGAAAACTCAAAATCTATTAAGAGTGGGATCTTGATTCCAGTTTTATTAATTTATGCTGGGATTATGTTTCTTTTAAACTGATATCTTGGTTTGACCAAACGTTGTTATGGATTAGAACTGATTAGTGTGTTTGGTGTTTCTGTTTCCTGTTTGTTTAGACCTCAATGTGATTAAGAGTAATGCTATTGTGAACTAGACTGCGTTGTATTCTTGAACTTAGTTTAGTGAAAAAAATTAGGGTTATCTTATATTTCATTCAAGATTTGTCTTATTTGTTTAACGCTGGTGGTTATGCTATTGTGAACGATTTGGTTTCATTCTTATCCCTTTTTTTTCTTTTCTTGAATTCGAACTGGGTGGATTTAGTAGGAAGTCGTGGTTTTGACTTTTTTTATAATTCGAACTATAGTTTTTGAGAAGGAAGAGGCACGTGATTATAAGAGGAAGAAAGTGGCATGCATATGAAGATAGGGGTTTTGACCAAACGATTTATAATGTTATTTAATTATAAAATATATCGTTTTAGCAACTTAGAATTCTAATCTCCTATCGAGGCATGCCGCTAGGTGTCTAAATATTATACCCCTATTCCGAATGCAATGGAACAAGTTTTGAGTCCTCGTTCGATCATATGGAGGAGATAGCTTTTTAAATCTACTAGTTAAATTAAATTATTTCTAGGCATCTTTGGCTCGTACGACCAAACGATGCATCCAACGTTATGAAATTTAAAATATGATAATAACACACTATTATAGATCCTACAGAACTAGTTTCGTTGAATTTTGAGACTGTGACCTGGAACGCTATTTTAACGCGTTAGTTAAATTGACAATTTTCCAAATTTAACGAAATCAGTTAAATTTTTAGTTTTAAAAACTTTCTAACTCAATTATAATTTCAAATCCAATATAAAATCATTTCAATATCCCAAATTAACGTCGAAAAATCCAGATCATTACAAAATAGTTACTATAGCACTTAACCAGTGCCATCACTACCTTTTCAACTAAAAATGTTCAATTTTCACATATATCATTGCCACATCCAAAATGGCCAACAATCAAATTCAGCATTTAACAATCAATATCACAGATATATAACTGAAATAAATCAATGGGTAAATAACTGAAAAATTAAAAGCAACAATATCGAGAAATTTGGATTTCTCATTAAAAGTCCTACATTTTAATTTAAATACAAATTGTTTTTCAAAGTGGATATTTTAACCAATCAGTCAATAATTTCAATCAAATACAAATAGTAAAATTCTATCTATTTTATAATATGCTGATTAACAAAAGATGTGAGTCGTACTCACCAAAATTCCAGTTGGCAACGAAGCTTTCTATTTTGAACTAGCTCCAAGTTCAACCAAACCATTTTCGTCGTGTATCCTTCGCCATTACGAATGTAATACAAAAAATTTCGTCTCGATTGGACCTCGTATGAGAAAGATATTCAATTTATAAGTTATCGATTTTTAAAAAAAAATATAATTATCCACACTAATTACAAATTATCCACTAATTACCCAAACTGACTCCAATCCACTTTCTTCCTCAAATCCCACGTCTCCTTGATACATATGCATGCCTGCACATTAAATCCACTCCTTCCCATCTTCTCTATCCTTCGATCTTCCCTCACTTGACGGATCGACGAGCTGCCACCACCAACGAACTCCACTTTGCAAACTCTCTCCGACCATCACCACCATGTCATGACTTACCTCCCCTTTCAAAATCAGTCCATAGCAGCCCTCCTCCACTGCTCCAAACATTGGAACCTCCATGCTCGACCGTGCTCTATAAAAAATCATCGTCGGTGCTCCACCTTGCCAGAAAACCAAATCCAAGCTCCATTTTTCCTAATTCACTTCCAAGTTGCCAAAAATCAAAACCCTAGTCTAAATATAACTCATGACCTCACTGCATACTCATCACCCAAGCACCTGGACACTATAAAACTTATACACGATCGAAGATCTCTCCAAAACAAATCCAAAGATATCTACTTTACATTTTATTTAATTGAGTGTTCGAATTGTTTTTAATTTTTGAAGATGGTGGATGCTTAATTTTTTTCTTTAGCTTACAGGAAATGATGATGAAAATAAAAGAGAAAAAGGAAAGTAAATGATTGATTTTTCTTTAAGTGTGAGGTTGTATTTATTTATAGATTTTCGGCATCTCGCTGTATAGAATTTCATTCACGTACAAACTACGAACGATAAAAAAATACGATCAGACTCAGAATAGCAACGCGATTCGAAAGTAAAAATATTATATGTTAGGAACTAGAGATTGTGGTTTTGATGACAATAACCTTTGTAACTTGTTTATTATAACTTATATACTAACACTATTGTCTAGATATATATGAATGATATTATGCAGGATATATATAAGGCATCGACTGATTATTGAAGACTGTACAGTACAATGATCAAGAATGAAGAAATCAAGTTTGAAGACTCATGAGTATCAAGATCAAGATTTCAAGATATGTGTCTAGTTTTTGTTAAAACTTCATAATAGCATGTAAATCTTCATTCCGAATTTCATTTGGGAGGGAACCCATTTCTACCTTCTTAGTGGCTTACAAACCCACGATAGTAGCTTACAAACCTACGACAAGTGGCTTACAACCCACAAACATCCTGGTTTTGTACAAGTTCTCGAGTCCCGATGTGATGAAATATTTTATAGGTAGAAGCTTGCAAAACTACTTCAAAATGGTGTTTCAAAACGATTTTCAAAACTTCTTTTCAAAATGTTTTAGCCCTAAAACTATCTTTTCAAATGATTTTCAAAAAGATGTTTTATCCTTAAAATATTATTTGTTTTAAAACATAGTAAAATTAGTTTATTTTACTCCAAGACATTTCATTTTGTTTTCATTACAATACCAATTTCAAAACAAGTTTTTCATTTTTTCTAACAAGGGGATGTCGACATAATGGGATACCCCCTATCGACATGGTGGCCGTTGAATTCAAAAGTTTTAATTTTCAAAAGAAGTGTCTATTCGTTTAAATCTCTTCACGAATGGTTATGACAGTTGGTACTATATAAATAGCCTTCTCAAACGAATTTTTAATATACAATTCTCATATTTTCTTCACTTCTTCTTCTCCACAAATCCATGTTATCATATTTTTAAGATCGTCTCGAAATTCTGCCAAATTCTCAAGTGAATCAAATTAGAATTTCATTCTGGTTTGATTCTCAGTTCTCTCTCGAAGATCAATGTTCTATTCAGAGTTATCGGATCAATTTGTAATCAAAAATTTATCTAGTCTCTCTATAAGATGCGGTTGTGCCTGGAAATCAATTGGGTAATCTTGTGGCCCATAAATCAAGAGAGTTTGCCCCGGACTCGTGAGACAGGAGGGTACCTCAAGGCTTTTATAAATTAAGGAGTGTAATCTCGACATTGGTTTAGTAAAAATCTGTATGATGTGGTTTGCCTTGGTACAGGATTAGATGTAGGGTAACTCCGAACCGTATAAAATCTGGTGTGTTCTTTTCCTTTACTGCTTTTTATTTGCTTTCTGCATTTGTGTTTTATTTTGTGATTGTTCTGTGATTAAGTTTTGCATTTGTTTGTGTCATAATTTCAATTTTGTTCATATAAGTCTTAAAATTCATTAAATACTATTCACCCTCCCTCTAGTATTAAATTAGCCTTAAGATCCTTAATCCGCTGTCCCTTTCAATTGGTATCAGAGCATAGGTTTTCATAGTTTTCATAATCTGAAACTTGAAAAGTTAACAATGGAATTTTTAAGAAATTTTGTTAACATTAGTTTAAATTTATGCATTTCATCAAAGTATCATAAGTCTGCATATACTTTTTATGAAAAATCAAGTTATCTACTGAATTGGTTTGTTATGCAGGAACAGACATGTTACATGGTTTTTGGAGAATCAACAACCAATGGAAAACTGTGTGAATTGAGAAAGATAAATTGATACTTGATAGTGGCTGTTCAAGGCATATGATTGGAAATCCAGAGATACTCAATGACATTATATATCAAGATGGTGGATTGGTAACCTTTGAAGATAACTCAAAATGATATGTGATTGGCATCGGCAGTGTTATTTTTGTTGATGATAAGGGGGGAAATAAATTATATAAAACAGTAAGCTTGGAGTAAGGGGGAGTTGTTGGTGCAAGGGGGAGTTATGGTACGATCGAAGTGGTAAATATATTTTATAAGGTTGTCATCATCAAAAAGGGAGAGATTGTTAGGAACTGGAGATAGTGGTTTTGACGACGACAGCCTTGTAACTTATTTTATTATAACTTATATACTAACACTATTATCTAGATATATATGATTGATATTATGCAGGATATATATAAGGCAGGTACTAATTATTGAAGACTGTATAGTATAAAGATCAAGAATGAAGAAATCAAGTTTGAAGACACATGAGTATCGAGATCAAGATTTCAAGATACGTGTCTAATTTTTGTTAAAACTTAATAATAGCATGGAAATCTTCATTCTGAATTTCATTTGAGATGGAAACCATTTCTATATTTTTAATGGCTTACAAACCCATGACAAGTAGCTTACAAACATACGACAAGTGGCTTACAAACCGACGAACATCCTGCTTTTGTACAACTTCTCGAGTCCTGATGTGATGAGATATTTTGCAGAAAGAAGCTAGCAAAACTACTTCAAAATGGTTTTTCAAAACAATTTTTAAAACTGCTTTTCAAAATGTTTTAGCCTTAAAACTATCTTTTCAAATGATTTTCAAAAAGATGTTTTAGGCTTAAAATATACTTTGTTTTATATCATAGTAAAATTAGTTTATTTTACTCCAGAGTCATGTCATTTTGTTTTCATTTCAATTCCATTTTCAAAACAAGTTTTTCATTTTTTTTAACAAGGGGATGTCGACATCATGGAATACCCCATGTCGACATGGTGGTCGTTGAATTCAAAAGTTTCAATTTTCAAAAGAAGTGTCTATTTATTTCAATCTCTTCACGAATGGTTATAACAGTTGATACTCTATGAATAGCCTTCTCAAACGAATTTTTGATATACAATTCTCATATTTTCTTCACTTCTTCTTCTCCACAAATCCATGTTCTATAATTATCATATTTTTAAGACCGTGCCAAAAATTTTCCAAATTCTCAAGTGAATCAAATTAGAATTTCATTCTGGTTTGATTCTCAGTTCTCTCTCGAAGAAAAGTGCTATTCAGAGTTATATAATTAATTTGTAATCAAAAGTTTATCGAGTCTCTCTATAAGGTGTGGCTATTCTTGGAAATCAATTGGGTATTCTTGTGGCCCATAAATCAAGAGAGTTTGCTCCGAACTCGTGAGACAGGAGGGTACCTCAAGGCCTTTATAAATTAAGAAGTGTAATCTTAACACTAGTTTAATAAAAATTTGTATGATGTTGTTTGCCTTGGTACAGGACTGTATATAGGGTAACTCCGAACCAGTATAAAATCCGGTATGTTCTTTCTCTTTACTTCTTTTTATTTACTTTCTGTATCTGTGTTTGATTCTGTGATTTTTCTATGGTTAAATTCTGTATTT
This sequence comes from Allium cepa, assembly GCA_030765085.1. NCBI lineage: Eukaryota > Viridiplantae > Streptophyta > Magnoliopsida > Asparagales > Amaryllidaceae > Allium > Allium cepa. The sequence goes on from CM060934.1 coordinate 695,883,188, forward strand.
ATTTGTGTCATAATTTCAATTTAGTTCACACAAGTCTTAGAATTCATTAAACACTGTTCACCCCCCTCTAGCGTTAAATTAGCCTTAAGATCCTTAATCCGCTGTCCCTTTATACTTGTTAGCTGATTTTGTAAAATTATAAAAATACCGTCGTTTGCCAAAAAATCTTCAAACGATAATTTAAATGTTTCCCAAATTAAAAATTATGGAAAAATCAAATAAATTAAAATAAAAATACGTAAATTTAAAATTGAGCTGTTATATTAACAATTGAGTTTCTGCTTATTTATTCAAACCATTCATTATTGCAAACAAATTTACAAAATGAATTCACCGTCATTATCCATTAATTAGAAGGAGTTAAGTAAGACCATTAATCCATCTAATTAATATTTCTTTCAAAACCCAGATATTTAAATCACTATTCAAATACTAATTCGCAATTCAAATATTTTAAATAATCTCTATATTTGAATTAAAGTTTTCAAACCTAAAAACAATTATTTTAATATATACAATAAATTAAATATTCAAAATCGGACAAATTTAGATTGTTGCAAATGACATCTATTATGAACTTCGATGTTGAACGGGATTGTTTAATCCTCGATGTCAGGAATGTTAGTGGCACCAATTATTAGCGGTATCGAACACTTGTGATGTCATCAATCTACTAACAACATCAAATATTACAACATCGACGGCATCAAATGACTAGGCTTCAAATCTCGGCGTCATTCATCTTGAGATTTAAATCAAACTCGAAACCCTTCAGATCTAAAGATTCAAAGTCATTTGAGTTCCTTTTAAGCAAAATTGAGGGCGATTGGGAATAAATTGGTTTCCTGGAGATGAATTTGCTTTTTCACCTTTTGATGTTGAATTGCTTCTTAATAATGACACAGAGAATATAAAGAAGGAGAAGGAAGGAGATAATACAGAGTCATGTGATGATTAATGTTGTAAATCAAAGAATAAAGTAATATGATATAGTTGAATATCGAAATATGTGATATGATTTTGGTCAAGTAAGTAGCCATAGGACCAGATATCAAAGCAAGGACATGATCTCGGTTGAGTAAACTAAAGGCAAATTAACAATGCTTCATGAGATACACGATAGAGTTCACGTGACTGTTTTGTAGAGAATAAATTTAGAGGTTGCCGACAATTGTGTCGACGCTGCTAATCAAATGCTGATAATGAAGCCAACATCTTTTTTTGCCACCTATAAATGCTCAAAAAAGAAATTGTGAGTTTTCAAGTTTAAAATCCAAATAAGGATCAAAATTTGAAAATTCCCCCATATAGGGTATTTTGGTCATTTTCGAATATTTGGAGGTTCGATCCCTCCTTCTAGCTCCAAAATATTTACGAATAAAATTTTCAATACTCAAAAGGTTGTACAAAGTGGCATATTCAAATAAGTTCCAAATATACCCCATGATTTTGTGGTAAAAAAATAAGTTCGTTTAAATCGTAGTCCATAAGTTCAAAGGATAGAATATGCAAGTCCAGTAGTCAAATATGCAAGTCCATAAGTCATGTATGAAAGTCCATAAGTTATATATGCAAGTCAATGGATAAAATAGACATGTCATGTCCTTTTATTCAATCATGAATATGGTATAAAAATGCAAATATGCAATTGTTTAAGTCCTCGTATGTAAAGTCATATGTCCTCATTCTTCGTTGGGCATATGCCATTATAATAGCTTTCAAGATCATAAGAGAGCTTAGAAAAGTTCTAAATTAAAAATTAAGAGAGAGAAAAAAAAGTTAAGGGCCCATTACCATGAGGGGGTACATCTATATTTACATTGGTTGGAAAAAAGTAGTTTTACTCCAATTGGCGATGTAGGACTTTATGATGTCATGGTGCATGTAGTAAAATGGAAAGGCTTTTGAAGCTTTATGAAGGTAAATGCGCCAAGTACCCTTGAATTTGCTCTTGTAAACAATTTCATTCTCCTTTCTTTACATGACCTTCGACATGCTTTGGTATTGATGCTACATAATATCAATAATCATGAAATGTGGCTTTGATTAATGGCTTACGACATGCTTTTAGGAGATATCCTTCATAAACTTGATGGTGTGTGTCATCATTGGCTTCGGTAATGGAGTAAATAATGACTTCGGTGACCCTGATGATGCTAGAATCTAGGTTTGTTTGATAACAATAGAAGAATGTTGACACCGCTTTAGTAGGGTGGGTCTTCGGTAGTGTCAATCCTGGCATCAACTTCTTCATTGATGATATCAATAAAAGGCCATTCCAAGCATCGATGAGGAGCGTGTCATCACTAGGCATTGTTATATAGCATAGTATCGAATTTGATGATTCTCGGCATACTAGCTGTTGGCAGGGTTGAATTGAAGTGACGTCGGTTGTCATCCCATCTTTGTGGACGTTGGCGACGTTTATTATCGATGTTGCAAAGATAGATGGTGATGGAATCCAGAAGCAGAGGGTTGATAAAAAGCCATTCCCATGAGGCTCGATACTGTCCTAGCTGCGGCATGAATTAGGGTCAACATTGATGCATGCGACGTAGAAGAATGTCAAAATAATTGAGAAGCGGTATTGTTTTCTTCAACATGATCTTATAGTCTTTGACTTTGGCTCATCTTCATTCCTTCAGCACTACTTACTGTTAATATTATTTGTTGGTGTAATGTCGATATGCTATACATCTTCGACATTGACGGGGACTTTGATGTCGACATTCATCTTTAACGCTATCTTAGCATCTGGAACTTTTTACCTCAACGTAAACCTTTAGTCTCGACATTGATTCCTTGGCTCATATCCTTTGAAAGGTATATGGATAACACTTAAACACTTATTTTCACAAAAGAATTGAATCTTAGGCAGGAGAGGTGGATGGAGTTCATATCATCATGCGAATTTGAGATACAGTACATCCTCGAAAAAAGGAATGCTGTCGCCGATGTCCTTAGCCAGAGGCATGTTACTCTAGATGCTATATAAGAGCGAAGGCAGTTGGAGTTCTTCTTGAATTTCAATTTCTAACCACCAATAGAACCCACTCTAGGATAATGTGCAACAATGGAGGTTAGACCAGCATTGATGGACCACATTGGGCAAGAGTAGAAGAAGGATGCAACGATAGTAGATTTTCCGGGCAAGTTGAGTAAGGGAGAACATTTCTCTCATAGCGCTACACATGCAATTAAGGAAAGAAGATGTTTGAGAAGAGATGGACGCCATTGTGTCCCTACGGTAGAGGACATTTTAGAGGAAGTTCTACCCACGTGTCACCATTTCGGATGACCATTTAATCCAGTGGAGATAAAATATATAGGCTGTGATGAAGAAAACGATAGCGGAATTTGTCTCTAGGTGTTTGACATGCAAAAAGATAAACGCAGAATAAGGGAAGCCGGAAGATTGTTGTTACCACTAGAAGTATCACTTGGAAATGTGATCATATATCGATGAACTTTACAGATGGATTGTCTAGGAGTCAAAGAGACAATGAAGCTGTTTGGATTATAGTGGATATGCTCATTAAAAATGCCCACTTTATTACAGTTAGAAGCCATAGGATTGTGACATCCCTTGTACAAATTTGTATTAAAGAAGCAGTAGGACATTGGAAATAACATTTACCTTTGGTAGAATTCACGTGGAATAATAGTAACAGAAGACAATTGGTTTGAAACCCTTTGAAGCGTTATACCGAAGACCATGTAAATTGTCAAAATTATTGGCGGGAAACCATCGATAAAATTCTAGTCGGACCATATTTAATTTAAGTGACCTAAGAAAGGATAAAGATGATTAGAAAGCGAAAGAAAGCCGTCCAAGGCTGTCAGAAGTCCTATGCTGACAAACACGCTTTTATTTTATGCCCGCTGTTTTCCCTTTCCTCTTCCCTATATCATCTCCTCCAATCCTCGTATCCATATTTTCATTATTTTTACTAGTATATATATTGCATGTGCGTGCATTTAATAGCTATAGATATTTAATTTTTATTTAATAAAAAATTTATGTATGGGTATCTGATATAAATACAAAAATTTTGATGGTAACAGCGCTTTTATTTCAAGTAGTTGTTAGTTGCAAGTTAATAGTGAAATCCGTTGCTAGGTGATTGAAAAGAGAATGATGCTGAAGATTGTAATCCAATAGTGAAATTCCGTTGATAGCAGATGACATTTTTGAAAATTTAAAAAGATACCAAGTAAGTTTTATCCATTGAATTCACTTCTTGATAGCAGAAATTACATGAGATTTGCATTTAGATGACAATTGCCTACGTAACTGCGTCCATAGGTTGTCTATTGGTTTCCCGCTGGTGTTTCTCAAAAGAAGATTTGGACGTCAAACGCGTTGTGAAAGCAAATTGGTTCGTTGTTTCACAAAAGAACGCGCTTTTGTTACTGACCAGAATCTGAAGTCAGAGGGATCTCGATCTGAAAGTTTCTCATAGTCCATCTTCTCGCTCTCCCCTATTAAAATTGCGTAGCTTCATCGCATTCATCCATCAATGTAGAGGTCTAGACTAGCAATTCTTCCAGATTTTCGAAATTACGAAAAAAGGTAACCTTTTTCCAATTCTGGGTTTGGCATTACAGAACTTTCCACGGCTTAGATGCATATAAATGTGAATTTAGCATCTTTACCACAATTAATTTGTATAGAGTGCATATATTAAAAGGTACTTTTGGTACAGGTGCTAATTAAGTTTTAAAATTCACGAAAAGTTCTTTATCAGTGTAAATTAGGTCCCTGTTTTTTATTCATGATTATTGCAGAGCATGATGCAACTTTTTATAAAAGTTGCTGACATTTCCGCAACTTTTCGGTACACTGTGAACATAGTGTATGAAAGTTGCTGAAATATTAGCATTTATTTATAAAAGTTGCTGACATTTCAACAACATTTATGTACACTGTAAATACGATATATGAAAGTTGCTGAAATATCAGCACTTATTTATAAAAGTTGCTGACATTTCAGCAATAATTTTTATTCGTTTCCAAAAAACAGGGACCCGCTTTACATTGAAACTTTGACAGGGAAAGTTGCTGAAATATCAGCACTTATTAAATAAAAGTTACTGACATTTCAGCAATAATTTTTCTTTGTTTTCAGAAAACAGAGACCCGCTTTACAATGAAACTTTAACGGAGATCCGCTTTACAATATGAAAGTATGATAGAGATGCTTTTCTAATTTCCACTATATTAACAGCATTTTGACTTGGAAAACTCAAAATCTATTAAGAGTGGGATCTTGATTCCAGTTTTATTAATTTATGCTGGGATTATGTTTCTTTTAAACTGATATCTTGGTTTGACGAAACGTTGTTATGGATTAGAACTGATTAGTGTGTTTGGTGTTTCTGTTTCCTGTTTGTTTAGACCTCAATGTGATTAAGAGTAATGCTATTGTGAACTAGACTGCGTTGTATTCTTGAACTTAGTTTAGTGAAAAAAATTAGGGTTATCTTATATTTCATTCAAGATTTGTCTTATTTGTTTAACGCTGGTGGTTATGCTTCATTAATGCTTTTTTCTCACATCAATTTCGAGACTAATTTTGCTGTTTAATAAAAATGCAGTTTGGTTTAACCAATTGAGATTAAGCTAGAAAATAATGTATTGATTTTGCTTAGCGTTGTATATAGTGTTGCTAATTAATGTTTCAGGCTAGACAGCCAGGATATCTTTTTTTTAATCCTATTTGACATGGGACCATAATTGCATACTTAACTTATGTTGGTTTTTTTGTTTACTAATATGCAAATTGGGTTCGTAAAGTAAGGTCTTTTATTTGAAAATTAGCATTCTAGTTTGCCAAGTCCACGTATTACGCACATAAAAACATATCAGGTATTTGCAACTCCTAAGAGAACAAATCTGTTTATTGTGTATGATGTTTAACCAAGATATATGGTACAAGTGCATTTCCTTGAATTCTATTTATATTGCTCAAATTTGAAGTTACAAGAGGTAATTTAGTTTCCTTAGTGCAACAATGTAGCGCTAGATTAAATTAAAGGTTAGGAAGTAACTATCACATCCACATATATGCTTTTTTTTTTTTTTGATTCATAAGTTAATAGATAATGAGTTTCGGGTACAAAAAGTGCATGAATGTGTAAATTCATTAACATAGACAGATGGATCCACCCTGGAGGTTCTTTTTTGAGAACCAGGACCATACATAATTGTTAGCAATATTTTTACCAGAGAACTACTTGGTTGTTAAGAAACTCTTTCTTCCGGTCTAGGGTAGAGAAGATTTTGGGAGGAAATACCATCTTCTCGGCTGCTTGGGGACTGCTCTATAGTTTATCCAGAGAGGTGTAACAAAATCAATTGGTTGATGTGAATAATGGTTTCTTCATGTTTTACGTAGGATCTAGTTATATATTTTCCAATGTATGCGATCACTCCTTTTTCATTTGAAAAATCCATGTCACTACTGCTACTGCAGTAGCCATCTTTCAAATGCAATTCGTAAATGGTTTATCGCTTTTTTATCTTTTCTGTTATGTCCCTTCAGCACATCCCTCAAAACTATGGGTAGTATCCCCAAAAAAATCACCTAAATAGGTAGTCCACCAAACATCTGGATCCCAAAAAAGGCATTTTTCTCAGTTTGGTTGAGTTTTGTTAGGTATAAATCTACATATTTACAGCCCTTCGATGCAGTGACTTGTTTGTTTTGACTGAACCTAGATTATCTTCTTTTGCTAATTGAAAAGGACGACTGTTTACCTTTATGATTTTGAAACCATGATTTTTATTCTATAACCAAAAATAGAGTTTACCTACAGCAATGTCGATACAAAATTATATCGAAATCCCACTATTTTAGATCTAAATAGGAAGCTTGTGGTGCCAGGTTTTATTGATTCACATGTGCACTTGCTCTATGGTGGCTTACAGGTAATTGATCCACTTATTGTATACTGAGACAGCAATATTGACTTCTTTTATTCTGAAAAATGAATTTTGGGCTAACTGAAGATTATGTCTATGTACCATAAATAGTTAATTGTAATGGTTGAATGTTTTAGATTCCCGGATAGCCAGGGCATGTACATACGCTGATAGATAGTTTTTAAAACGAAGGTGGTTACATTCACAATTATTTGGAGTGGGGTATAATGGAAATCCATAAACACTGAAATTAATTTCCTTAAGCCAGCACAGTGAGATTGTTTATTACGGAGTTGGATATGATGCAGTTTTTTTTTTCCACCGTTTTTCTCTGTGTATGCATCAGGAGTTAAGATTATAAAAATAACAATAAACATATGTTTTTTTAAATTTATTTTTTCAAAGAAAAAAAACTTGGCTATACCATATGCCTAGATATCAAACCCAAGGTGTTTTGAATACGTAAATAAATATCTTACAAATACACATGTCAACGGATGCTTTCGGATGCGGATAGTGTCGCATCCGCATGCGAAATCATTTTTGGATATCGGATATCCGCATCCGCGGTTACAGACGGATATCGGATAATTATCTTATTGGTCAATGACCGATAAATCAAGAATTACAAAAAGAAAAATTTAGTTTAACGTAAATATTTTTCAATCTCATTGATTGTTGAAGTGTTAAAAATTAACAAATATTACGATAATAAATAGTTTCAAGCAGTTAATAAGCATTAAATGCATATAATATAAACTACTAACTTAATAAAATAATAAACGAATATCATTTACTATTTTAAAATATATATAATTTGAACTATAATCTTGACATAAACTGGACGGATAATTTTCGGATGCGGATGTCTTCGTATCCGCATCCGCATCCGTGATTTCGATTATCGGATATTTATCCATTACTATAGCTTGACCTTGCTAAGTGAAATTCTAGATGGGGCGAGTGGAGCTTCGAGAAGTCAAAAGCTAAGATGAGTTCGTTTGAAAAGTTAAAGAAGCCGCAAGAGGTTTGAATTTATTGTTACCAGTTTTAATGTCACTTGCTGTTTCAACTGGAAGCTATGAGTCAAGGTGGTTCCTTTTCCTTTCCGATGTTGCTTCATTGCATTTTGTTTTTTGTTTAGGGGAGATTTTGTATTTTCTTTCCATAAGATGACACGATTTCAATTGTCACAACACCAACGACCAAAATGGAATTTTGTCCATCTCTCCTCAATCAGTTCCTACACTTTTCAACACTTAAATCCAAATAAGCTTGAGCAAACTACAGCTAATTTTTGAGAAAAGAACTTGTTACTACTGAAAAAATTGCACCAATTGAAATATCACGGAGACGAATGAAAAGTAGATGTTATGTTCTCGTCTCCCTGCTAAGTGGCTTAAACTATATCGGTCTTTTTTGGAAAATAATAATAATATGGTTTTAACGGTAAGGCTCAATTTCACAGCAGTTTTAGAAGATTCACCATGAACAGTACTAACAACCACCATGTTGCATATGCTATGCGCATGTTTCTGTGATTTTTTTTTTCAAACCACAAATTGTATGTTTTTATTAGAAGTAATTTGCTTGTGTAGTTATTTATTGAGAATTTCGAACATAATTCGTGCTAATTGGAATATTGGATTTAGTCCTCCAATGCGGTTTATTAGACTTACCCATCACCTAACATATACAAATAATACTCGGAAAGATGTGAAGTTTGTTTGGATCGATGAGTGTGAGGAGGCATTTTAGAAGCTAAAACACTTATTGACTAATGCACATGTGTTAGTTGTTCTAAAGGCGAACCAGGACTAGTGTTATATACGAATGCATGCGGAACATGATTATGAGTGGTGTTAATGTAGGAAGGTAAAGTGATTGCCTATTCTTCTCGACAACTCAGGCCGCATGAAATTAGATATCCAACTCATGATTTGGAATTAGCCGCAGTAATTTTTGCGTTGAAAATGTGAAGACATTACATTTTGGAAGAGAGATTCGAGTTGTATACGGATCATAAGTCACTAAGGTACTTTTTCTCTCAGAAGGAGTTGAATATAAGACAGTAAATGTAGCTGGAGTTTTTAGTCGCTTATGATTTTAGTATAAAATGCACACCGAGAAAAGGTAATAAGGTTGCAGAGGTACTTAGTAGAAAACATCAAAACGTGGTGTTAGCAATGGTAGTTGAGTGGAAAGATTTAGAAGCATTGGCTACATGCGGAATACAATGGAGATCTGAGGCTAGTTCTAGTCGAGAAACTGCTATGATGTAATGTTTGGAAGTTCGACTAAGGATGATCAAAAGGATTGTTTCTAAGCAAGGAGAGGATCCAGTATTAGCTGAACAGATTAGAAAGCCGATGAATGGAACATAGAGCGATGACTTGGAAGATCTTAGTCTTGACCAGAATTAGTGATTGAGGAAGAAAGGGCGATTATATGTTCCGAATGTAGGAAACATTAAGAAGGAAGTTCTTAAAGAATGTCATCCTTCGAAGTTCACTATTTTCCAAAAGTAAACCAAGATGTATCAGGATACAAAAAGGAGTTTCTTCCGGGAGCTTATGAAGAGAGATGCAGGCTTGTGAATGAGGCAGCGCTTGAACTGTCAACATGTAAAAATTGAACATCAGAAACCAAGTGGGTTACTTCAGCCTTCATATATTCCAGTCTGGAAATGAGATTCTATCTCAATGGATTTCATAGACGGGTTGCCAAAGTCAAGTCGAGGAAATGAGAGTATTTGGGTCATAGTGGATAGATGGACCATGAGTGTCCATTTCATTCCAGTTAAATCAACTAGGACGACACCTGTTTTAGCTAAATTATTGATGAAGGATATAGTTAGATTACACAGAATTCCTAGTAGTATAGTAAGCAACGAAGATTCCTTATTCACTAGCGAGTTCTGGAAGAGTCTATAGGGACATTAGGTACCTAGCTCAAGATGAGTATTGTTTACCATCTGCAGACACATGGGAAAACAGAAAGAGTTAACAAAATCTTAGAAGATTTGTTAGGAGCTTGTGTGCTAGATTTTATAGGATCACGGAAAGACCATTTACACCTGATTGAGTTTTCGTATAACAATAATTATCAAGCTAGCATATGATCGTCGCAGTTTGAAGCTTTGTATGGAAGGCATGCGAATCTCCCATTTGTTGGTTTGAGATCAGTGATAAGTTGATTTTTAGTCCGGAGTTAGTCAAAGAAGCTGCATAAAAGATTAAGCTAATTTACGGTGGAATAAAGAAATCTCAATCTAGGCAGAAGAGTTATGCTGATAAGAGATGGAAAGACTTAGAGTTCTTAGTTGGAGATTATTTTTTCGTCAAGGAATCACTGAAGAAAGGTATAATTAGATTTGGAAAATCAAGAAAATTGGCATGGAGATTCATTGGACCATTTCCCATTATAGAAAGGATAGTGAAACTCACATATAGATTAAAATTACCAAATAGTTTGGCAGAAGTCCATAATGTTTTTCATATTTCTTATCTGGGGAAGTATATTCAAGTTCTAGAAACTACTATTACACCGACTGTGATAGAGGATCTAGTGGTGGAACCGGCTATGTCTATAGTTAGAAAACCAGTTCATATAGTCGCGAGAGATGAGAAGAGGTTAAGAAATAAGACAGTCAGATTAGTCAAAGTCCAGTGGAGCGACAACGAGAGAGACTGTACTTTGAAGACCGAGAGCAGGATTAGAGATACTTATCCTGACTTGTTGAATTATATGTTTTACCCTCTTGTTTTATTGTCATGAATACCTTATTGTAATTTCGAGGACAAGATTCTTTAAGAAAGGGAGTCTATAACGACTCTAATTTTGACTAACATTATTTAAGACATTTAATTAGATGAATTAAATGAAATATTGTAGAAGGTTAAAGGATTGAGATTTGTTAATTAATAAGGGGTCTTGCCTTAATGAATGCATAAGAAAAAGAGAATAAAAATAAGTAAGTAGGAGGAATATAATAAAGCAAAATAGGGATAATATTTGTTCTTATATTCTAAACCGTTCTTATCTTCATTTCTTATTCATTTCAACGGTTACAAACAAAACCAAAATACCTGTAAGCTCGGGCGGTGCAGTGAACCTAATTTTAATAACAATATTTAGGATATTTAATCAGCTAACTTAAATAAAATAATGTGATAATTAGGGAAATGAGATTTGTGATTAAATTAAGGGGTAGCCCTGCCATGTAAACAATGAACTAAAGATCAACTAAAATGAAATAGAGAAGGGGTAAAATAGGAGAAAGAGTATTCTTATACCTTAAATCCTTAAGCATTAATTTACACGTTCATTATTAAATCAAAGACAAAGTAGGACTCGACCACTATTAGCAAAAATAGGAGGAAGAAAAGCTAAAGGAAGAAGAGCATTCAATTCAAATCCATACAAATCTCAAATCCTTAATCTCAAAGCTAAGATGAATAATTACTACATCTCATTTTCTAATTTTTTTCAGTGTTAAGGTTGATCCGATTTATTTTACAAAGTTAAGGCGTGATTTTGATAAAATTTCTATATATGCTTGTTGATGATTTATGCTAATTCATATAGGTTTTATGATATGTTTTAATGCGAAAAACCTATTAAATGACATCCAAATGCCTTGCGAATTTAGGTTTAGATCAGAAATGATATTTTAGAGATAAATTTATATTTTCATAATTCTCTGAATTAATGTGGATTTTATATTGATTTTCCAGTGAAGAAAATGATTATTTGGGTTTAAAATTATTTACGGCTAAATAATATATGTTTTGGGTATGAAATTGATATATGTTAGAAAACACATTAAAAATAATTTTCTGGAATTTTTATAGAATTTTCCTAGGTGTTTCGATGAATATATAAAATTATTTAAGGTACGTGACTTAAATGTTTTATATATTTATAAAAGGAGAAGGGGTATTTTGTAAATTAATTAAATTGTTGATTTCTGAAATAATGGCAACACTTTTAGAAAAGAAAATTAGCAACCAATAATATTTAGACAAACAAGGTAGGTTAGCTGAAAAGTATTTCTTTTCAAAGTTAAAAATAGATTTTACATGCTTTAGGCATGTTTCGCCTCTTTCAGCACAGGGGTTTCAATTGAGAGCTTCCGCCTCTATTTCCATCGAAACCAATGCATATAGTATAAATAACTTGGTACATAGTAAATTGGACAAAAGCGGAAGGAACTAGGTCGAGACCATAGGTTCTGATGGGGTCGAAGCATGACTTTGTTTTAAATTGAAAATACGCCTGCTCTGCTTTCGAAGTGTTTGCTTTCGACTTGGTTGCCTCTCGACCGGGTCTAATTGTTTAAAACAATGGTTTCGAATGGGTTGCGCCTTTTGCTTTAAGTAAATGCTTTCGAAAGGGTCGAAACCAATATCTGCCGCTTTCTTACCTTTCGAAGTCTATGGTTTTAAAAGGAGCACATTGTTTTAAAACTCAAGTCGTTCTTTCACTGATTTCAGAAGTTTGGTTTCGACACCATCACTTCTTTACTAAGGAATAACTTTCGAAAGATTGCTTCGACTTAAATGTTTTATGACCCTTTGGCTTCGTTGAAGGTAAAACCCAAAGGTTTTGAAGGAGTAAATTTTAAATGGTTTTGAAAAGTGTTTCCATATGTTTTAAATTGAAACCAAATGTTTTCGAAAAGTTTGCTGTTTGTAAAGTTTTTGATACTTTCGACAGGTTTTAAATATATGTTTCGAAGGGATGGATCCCTAATGGTTTCGAAAGGTTGAAAGAAAAGGTTTTCCCAATATTTTCGAAAGGCAATATTTAAATGTTTTAAATGTAGGATGACTAAGGTTTAATAGCTTTCGAAGGAAATGATTTTCAAGTGTTTTCGATTCGAAAAGAAAATCGAATGGTTTCAAAAGGAATGTTTTGGCCTTTCGGCCTAGGTTATAAAGAATGGTTTACTTAGTTTCGAAATGGTACTTTCAATAAGATTGAAAGGGGTACTTTCAAAGTTTTAAAATGCTTTTATCAACAGAGATTTGTGTAAAGTGTGTGTATATATATCATGGCAATGTGATTTGAATAAAGCATAGGGTATATATTTTCCTTGTTTAAGTTTGATTTATAGGTTTAAATCATTTTGAGAAGAAAAGGTTTTAGGCAAATTTGAGGGAAGAATTACCATAAGTAAAATGACTCGGATATTTGTATATCAGATGGAACTGGTACATTGTCGCACCCTATACTTTAGCTATTAGCCCTTAGCTAATTTAATCCAAAATTCTTGTGCATAGGGATCTGTCACAGATAAGACTAAAATGATGTTTCACACAGAACGAAATATATATATTTGTACAAAGGTAGGTTATTGGCGAGCCCACAAAAAACCATTAGGATCAGGTGACGTTGGGAGAAGATAAGTTAGGGATAGATCGTCCAAAAGAGGAGTATCTAACAGATGTTAGATTATTTGTTTATATATTGTAGGGCTGTCAATTTCCTACATGACCCGAAATCCGCACGGAAATTAGCAGGTTAACCCGACCCATTTAATTGGCGGGTCATTTTCGGGTCAACCCGAATTTGACCCGTTTATAAACGGGTGGGTTTCGGGTTGACCCGCCAACCCGAAACTGACCCGTTAACAACCCGTTTATACAGTATATAGGTTAAGCTGACCCGTTTACGACCCGCTCCGACCCGTTTATGACCCGTTTGTACCTTATACGGGTTATACGGGTTGACCCGATCCGTTTACGACCCGTTCCGACCCATTTACGACCCAATTATACCTTATACGGGTTGACCCGACCCGTTTACACCTTATACGGGTTGACCTGACCCATTTACGACCCGACCCGACCCGACCCATTTATAATCGGGTTACACGGGTTGGGTCGGGTCAACCCGTTTATAAACGGGTCGGGTTCGGGTTGAGCGTTTTCGACCCGTTTAATAAACGGGTTGACCCGACCCATTTAAAATCAACCCGAACCCGACTTGACCCGACCCAAACCCGACCCGACCCGACCCATTGACAGCCCTAATATATTGTATGGTAGGCCCGAGTTAGCCAAATGTTGGTAGTTTGCCAAACAAAATTATAATGTTCGGGCAGATAGTTTATTTGTTACCTGACATGTAAGTTTACATGAAATTGCTTTACAGTTTTAACCAGTTTTGGCTGCAGGATTACGATTTGCAAAAGATATGTTTTAAAAGGATGCCAGTGAGGGGAAACTAATTCCGCTAAGCGGGGTGGTCTCACTTAATGTCAAATAATTGAGATGTATAATATTATTCACACCAGGATTTATATCTGACTCGAACTTTATGTTTTCACCTTAAAATATTGGGTGCTTAAAATTGATTTGAGTAGGCTGAGGGTTGCGGTTTTTTAGGTTTTTAGAGGTTGGTGAATAAAGCTTCCGAGATGAGCAGGTGGCTCACGGATAGCTATTTAGAAGTTGCTGTTTTGTTTGATTCCACTGTGTTGTATTATGTCAGTCATGACTATATAGTACTCTGGTTATCCAAGGAGGCATCTTCATATGTCGCACTTGGCATACTTTGTAATAAGTACTTTTGGTCTGAACTTGGGTAACATTTGAGATTATGTAATTTGAATATGAAATGTTATGAAATGTAATCAGAAAAATGTTTAATCTGTGATGTTCTTACTTCGTCTTCAAGTGCTTCTAATATTACGGATACCATTAATATTACCATATTTAGTCACTGGAATTTAATACTATGGATGACTACAACATTTGTAGCACTTAGCTTCGGGCCTCTGGATATGGGATGTTACAACTTAGTATCGGTGCATATGTTTAGGAAAAAATTTAAACTAAAATGATTTTTGAAAACATAATCCTAAGGAATTAAAGATAAGATCAGGGTATGGGATAAGGCTATAGTAATATACTTGTATTTGCTATATATAAGTATACTCTATATCTCTACTCTCCTATCTCTCTTAGGCTTTTTTTTGTATCTCGCGAGGCTCGAGTATAGATATGGATGCTAGAAGTGGAAGGGTGTATCTTTGTGGAAACACACCACAAATGGAAATGCCAAACCGAATACTAGAAGGAACTAAGGTCAGACATAAGTAGGAAATGTTGGTGCTGGAGTCCCATAAGTGGATATGCGAGTTATGTATCAGTTTTTCGTGAATATGATGTAAGCTGGAATTGCTGCTGGAGTGGTTGGAGGAAATGCTAGAGGAGGAGTTCAGGAAGCTCCGGTAGTCAACAATTATGCTATTTTGAGTAGAGACTATGTTAGGCTTGGAGGAAAACCATTTATTGAAACTGAGGATGCTAGTGATGTGGAGAGCTGGTTGCCACATTGTGAGCGAATCTTTGCAGACTTGGGGTTAAATGATACGCAAAAGAGGAGGCTTGCTTTGAGACAGCTTCAAGGAGCAGCTTTATTCTGGTGGAATAGTGTGATGGCTGGAGTGAATGAGAGACAATGATATGGTCTGAGTTTAGGAGGAGGTTCCAGAAGAGGTTCATGTCTGTGATGGTGCAGTCTGCTTTGCTCAGAAAGTTTGCTGAGTTGGATCAGAGAGAGATGTCCGTGTTGGAGTATGCTAGAAGGTTTGAAGAGTTGGCTAGGTATGGACATGCCACTATGGATACTGTGATGAAGAGAAAGTTCATTAGGGGGTTGAAGCCTAAGTTGGCAAGGGTTACATTACCTTATATCAGAAATCCTTATGATGTCATATTTGAGATGACTTTAAGACACGAAGAGAAGCTTGCTTCTCTAGAGAAGATAAGCGAAGTAGGTCTAGGTAGGGCAGAGTCAGAAAAGGAAGTTCTTTTATAAAAAAGGTGGGTGGAGCCGCGAAGAAAGGAAAGTTTGAGGTTGTTTTCTTCAAGTGCGATAAGAAGGGCTATTGTTAATGAGTGTCGTACTGGAAGTGCGAAGGAAGTGATTGGAAAGAAGAACATCAAATGCTTCAACTACGATCAGATTGGTCATTATAAGAATCAATGGAAAGAGCCTGATAAGGATGGGAAGGGCAATGTGTATGCATTGGAGCCAGCTACCTCGAAGCCAACTATAGAGGAAAAAGAAAAATCTTTGTTGGGAGATGCACTTCAAATTCATGGTATGTCTTTGAGCATTCTATTTGATACTAGTGCATCACATTCTTTTGCATCTCGTTGTTTGGTAGATAAGCTTAACCTAGAATCCACATACTTAGTTACTTCCTTAAGAGTTGCAAATCCGATAGGAGGGTATGTGATACTAGGGATGAAGTGTGACCACATAGAGTTTGATTTGTTAGGTCATACCTTTGTTTGAAGTTTGTATATGTTTGACTTTGTATGGTTCAGAATTATTTTGGATATGGATTAGTTAAGTAAGTATGATACTAGAATATTTTGCCATGATATAAAAATATCACTTAGACATCCTTACCGTAGTGACCGAATTGTATATACCATAGAAAACCCTAGCGTTAAGGTGAATGCCTTATTGGGTGTTGTGGAGGTAGAGGATAAGTTAAATCGAGTTTTCATGGTTAGAGAATTCGCGGATGTCTTTAAACCCATAGTTGGATTGCCATCAAAACGAGCCATTGAGTTTCAGATAGATTTGGTGTTTGGAGCAGAACCAGTGAGTAGGCCGCTAAGTAGGATGACTTTTATAGATGAGAAAGCTGAAAGTGCAGTTGCTGGATTTGGAAGGCAAAAGTTTTATTTGACCTAGTAGTTCACCTTGGGGAGCAGCCACGGTATTTTCTAAGAAGCCGGATGGATCGTTGAGTTTATGTATCGATTATCGTAATTTGAATGAGAAGACGATAAAGAATCGATATCCGTTGCCTATAATTTACGGTTTGTTCGATCAGTTGAGTGGAGCCAAGGTATTTTCTCATTTGGATTTAGAAACAGGTTTCTATCATCTTAGAGTAACAGAGGATAGTATACCTTTAGCGGCGTTTAGAACTAGATATGGATCATACGAATGGTTAGTGATGCCGTTCGGACTAACTAATGCGCCGACATTCTTTGTGGAGTTAATAAACAGAACTTTTCTAGAGCACTTGGGTAGGTTTGTGCTGGTTTTCATAGACGATATCTTGATATACTCTAAGGATGAAAGGGAGCATGAAGTTCACCTTAGAATGGTGCTTGAATGCTGAGGCAGAATCAGCTGAAAGCGATGTTTTCGAAATGTCATTTCTAGAAGAAGGAAGTGAAGTTTTTTGGTCATTTAGTCTCAGAGAAAGGGTTGTGTGTAGATCCAACTAAGAGTAAAGCAGTCAATAATTGGAAGAGACCCGAGATAGTGACTGAGATAAAGAGTTTCCTTGGATTGGTTGAATATTATCAAAGATTCATAAAGGATTTTTAGAGGATAGCAGCATCTATGACCAAACTAACGCGAAATGATGTGAATTTTGGGTGAACCGATAAGTGTGAGGAAGCATTTCAAAGCTTGAAACACTTATTGACCCATGCAACTATATTAGTTGTTCCAGAGGGGAATCAGAATTTGGTAGGTTATATAGATGCGTGTGGAATTGGATTAGGAGCCGTGTTGATGTAGAGAGGTAAAATGGTTGCCTATGCTTCTCAACAGCTTAGACAGCATGAGGCTAGATATCCAACGCATGATTTGGAATTAGCTGCGGTGATTTTTGCATTGAAGGTTTAGAGACATTACCTTTTGGGAGAGTGATTTGAGTTATATATGGATCATAAATCGTTGACGTACTTGTTCTCTCAGAAGGAGCTGAACATGAGATAACAGAGATGGTTAGAGTTTATTGCTGCTTATGATTTTGGAATTCAATATACACCAGGGAAAGGTAATAAGTTAGCAGATGCACTTAGCAGGAAGCATCATAATGCAGTATTGGTGATGATAACTGAATGGAAGGATTTGGAAGCGTTGTCGAGTTGTAGAGTTCATTGGAGGTCTGAGGCCGGAGCTAGTGAAGGAACTGTTATGTTATCTTGTTGAGAAGTTCGAACGGTGATGATCGAAAAGATTGCTTCTAAACAGAAGGAAGATCTAGTGTTAGCTGAACGAATCAGGAAGTTGAGGGATGGAACCGAGAACGATTATTTGAAGGATTTCTGTCTTGACTAAAATGGGTGGTTGAGAAAGAAATGAGGGTTGTGTGTTTCGAATGTGGGAGACATTACGAAGGAAATTTTAAAGAAATGCCATCGTTCAAAATTCACTATTCATCCAGGAGGAACCAAAAAGTATCAGGACATGAAAAGAAGTTTTTCTGGGAAGGTATGAAGAGGAATGTTGGCTTATGGGTAAAGCAGTATTTAAACTGTCAATAGGTAAAAGCCGACATCAAAAGCCAAGTGGGTTGCTATAGCTATTGGATATTCCGGTATGGAAGTAGGATTCTATTTCTATGTATTTTATAGACGAGTTGCCAAGATCTAGTAGAGGAAATGAAAGTGTATAGGTTGTCGTGTACAGATTGACCAAGAGTGCCCATTTCATTCCAGTTAAGTCAACTAGAATGGCAACTGTTTTGGCTAATTTATTTATGAAGAATGTGGTTAGACTGCCCGGAATTCCTAATAGTATAGCAAGTGATAGAGATTCCTTGTTTATTAGTAAGTTTTGGAAGTGTCTATAGGAGATTTTAGGAACCAAGCTCAAGATAAGTACCATTTACCATCCACAGACTGATAGGTAAACAGAAAGAGTTAACAAAGTCTTAGAGGATTTGTTAAAGCTTGTGTGTCAGATTTTGGGAGACAATGGGAAGACAATCTACACTAAGTCGAGTTTTTGTATAACAACAATTACCAGACTAGTATAGGGATGACAACGTTTGAAGCTTTGTATAAAAGGCCATGCAAATCGCCAGGTTGTTGGTTGGAGATCAGGGATAGGTTGGTTCTTGGTAGAGAAGCTGCAAAGAAGATTGAGTTGATTCGAGCTAGAATGAAGGATGCTCAATCTAGGCGGAAGAGTTATGTAGATAGAAGACGGAAAGACTTAGAGTTCTTTGTTAGAGATCATGTTTTTATTAAGCTGTCATGGATGAAAGGTGTGCTTGATTCGGGAAATCGGGAAAATTAGCACCGAGATTCGTAGGACCATTTCCTATTATAGAAAGGATCGAGAAACTCGCATATAGAGTAGAGTTAGCAAATAGTTTGGCAGGGGTCCAAGATGTTTTTCATATTTCTCATCCAAGGAAGTGCGTTAGAGAGCTGGAGGCTGCTATTGCACCGACCATGTTAGATGATTTTGTAGTAGAGCCGGACTTGACTATAGTTAGAAAGCCGGTTCGGATAGTCACGAGAGATAAGAAGAGACCGAGGAACATGACAGTTAGATTAGTGAAAGTCCAGTTGTAACGTCCTACCTTTTTGTACGCTTTAAATCGACGATAAACCACACATGTAGACTTAAACCATATAAAAGAGCGGATTGCTATGGGGGTAAATAAGAAAAGCAGACGAAGAAATAAAACAAAACAGAATCTCACAGCGGAATGACAAAATATAATAATCAAATAACAGTTCATGAAGCTATTTTACAAAACATTTGATTATACTTATACAACATAGGATCAGAGTTACACATACCCAAAGAATAATAAATAACAATGCAGCGGAACAGTGTGATGCAGTGGAACAATATAGTATATAATAATAATAATACAATCTTCGTCTTCGTCCTCCATAAATAAGGTCGTCAAACCCTGAAATGCTCAGACTGACCCAAGCGAATTAAAAAGGCAAAACACTCGAATCAGAACTAAATTATGTAAGTTAAATCAATGGTAAAATATGACTGGAACGACGTCAGAAATGTTTACGGGTTTCGACATCTTCTATCCAGTGTCTAACGTGAGTGCAGTAACTTAAGAAATGCTCGGGATTCACATCTCCTAAGGATCCGTTAAACTATTTACTGTATAGTAATATTTCGCTATTATAATAATGTCTATTAGTAAAATAAACTTACTTTTAAATAGCGTTAAGAAGTGACCCAGTATTCCTCTTAACACGTAATAGTCCCAGTAGTCCATTCAGATCATGGTTCCTCCTGATCGGGAAGCCACTAGAGAATACTCCATGGGCTGCGGGAGAAAACCAAAATCGTACAAGGCGCGCTAGGGTAGGTGACATGGCACAACTAGGCAATGCCAGAGTAAATATACCAATTACGCTTTCGGAGCGGTGGTAACGCATAACAGCTACTACCGTCCACCTTGAGCCATACCCTTAAAATCAACCGGGCCTCAATCATTCACAAAGTAATAGAATGGTATTGAAGGAGTGTGTCCGATAAGAGGAGCTAGCTTCCTCATTAGCCCGTCGATCGCTCCTGTTTTAGCCACCTTATGCCAATTCACAGGAGTCGGGTCGACGTATATACCTCAAAGGAACGCCGCCACTACCCTACTTCATTCTGGAATCGCCACCGCGTACACGGTTGTTAAAATGGTTTTTGGAGTTGACAGAGAGTATGACAACTTTCGATCCTGGTCTCTTTAACAACCAAACGTTATAATAACACCGCGGTCATTTCAAAATAGTTTATACTTCAAAACCATATAAATACGATATCATTTCCATTTAAAAAACCAAATCAATATGATATCATTTTTATCAAAGCCCAAATCAATATAATATCATTTTTATTTCAAATATATCATTTTTCCAAAATCATAACACTTTCAAAGTTATAACACTTCGCAATCAAAACATTTAAAGTATAACACTTTCAAATCATAATACTTTGAAACTCATAACTTTGAAACATAACTTCCACCCCTTAACGGTTTAAATATTAGAATACTATATATAATAAAATAGCTTCTTAAATTTCACAAATCAATTCCAAAACAGCTCGAATTTCTAGATTTTAATTCAACCAAATCCCAAATTATAAATTTCAATTCAATTTAGTTTCCAAATAAACTTATCCAAATTATGTCGATTTCAAAACCATTTCAAATTCAATATATTTTAAACTTTAAGTATTCAACAATTTCAAAACTAAGTTTGGTAATTACGATTCAACAATTAAATTTTCTATTATTTAGTTTTAAAATATTTTACATAATAAATCCATTATCATTTAAATAAAACTCAAATTATAAATAACTAAATATTTCCTTTAATTTATTTATACTTGAAATATTCATTTAATTCACCTTAAACAAAATCAAGTTATAAAAATCATACCTTCTAAAATTTCAAATTTAATAAATTTCACATTAAGCTATTTGAGTTTAATTCTTAAATAAATTCAATTTCAAATAAATCTCAAATTTATCTTCCAACCTTAATTTATTTAAATCATTATAAACTCTATATTAAAATATAATTTAAATACTTAACCATTTTATCTTAAATAAAAATCAAACTTATTATTAAGCTTATTCTATATTATAACAAATTATACAAAGCTTAAAATCAAGGATAAAATAACATTTATAATATTTAAAATCAATATTTATCTAAAACCATATATTTCTTTACAAAACCATAGAAATCATTTCAAAATATTTTTATATATAGACCACGGTATCTGTATATAATTTTCTATCCTATGGTCAAGTGATACAGATATTTATCATTTCAACCCGTAATTTAAAATATAAATACGGTTATATATCATTTCAAACCGCAATCCCGAATGAAATAAAATCCATAACAACTTGCAGTTTATAACAATATAAAATACAACATCGATTCATCTAATATCAATCATCAAGCATTATCACAATCATCATCCAATTCAATCAACAACATCAATATAGAACAGATAATAAATAACATGTATTTACTAGCAGCTTATTTTCGATAATAAATTAAATAACTATTTTATCCAAACAAATTCAAATAAACTGAGACGATGATTCAAAATACCAAACAGTCATAAATAAATTTCTAATCACATCATAAATCAATTTAACAAACATAAGAAATTTTAGAAAACACTCACCTTTGAATTTAAATCCAATTTAAACTCAAAATTTGAACAGCCTCAGAATTCGTCCAAACCAGCGTCAAAATGTTCGAAATTTCAATAAAATCCTAACAAAAGAAACCGTGCGCAAATTGGACCTTGTATGTAAAAGTTATGTGAGTTAGAAAGATAAACGATTTAAAATAAAATAAATAAATAAAATAAATAAAACAAAATCACCGTTCCCACCATCCTATAGGCCACGTCATCACCACGTCTATCTCACACGCGGAATATATCGGCTACAGTAAAGAACGAACACATGAAAAACCCTAGCCGTCGATCGCAGTACGGCACCTCGCCGATGCTAGCGCGTCGCGATCCCCGCTAGGCTCGCCGCCGACTCTACTCTCACCCACGAACCTATCCCGACCGACTAACGTCGATCCATCGCGAGAACATCCAACAGCCACCATGCAAATAAAACTCTAATCGAATTCTACAACATGATCAAGCCGTGGATTCGACCAACTACCCACCTTGATGCGATCCCCTCTGCCTCCTCTACAAAATGACACCTTCGATTTGACGATCAGATGAAGATGATCGCACTTGATTGAACGACTGTGAATATTTCATCGATTTCTGGCCACATCGAAACCCAAATTGAAAAACGAATCATATATTTGACTTGTGCTTGTCGAGAGCTTCAAATCCATATATAATTCGATGTAGTTGAGGAGTTTTGAATTTTTGTTGTTGGAATTTGAATTGCAATTGAATTGGAAAATTTAGGTTTTTCAGCATTGAGGAAGAGGAGCAACAAACATTTCTTTACGTACAGAAATGAGAAATAGAATGGCTGCTAGGGTTTATAACGATATATATATATATATATATATATATATATATATATATATATATATATATAGGTCAGAAATAAAGATGAATGGACACGATTTGATTGAACGATAATTGACTCGAAAAGCCCATTTCGATTCCGGAATGGAATTAGCTCAACCCATATATCAAAATAGATGTTTTTAAATATTTTAAACGCAACGGAACAGGTTTCAAGTCCAAATTCCATCGTATGAAGAAGTTATGCTAAATTCAAGTTATTTCAAATTGATTTCTAGGCGCTTCATGCCCGTACGATCAAACGACAAGTCCGGTCTCTACGAAACTTGAAATCCTACAATAATTTACTGTTACAGATCCAATGAAACTGGTTTCGTCGAAATCCGAGTCAGTGGCCAAAATGGCACTTTTCCAGTTAATTAAATAAACTAATATTAAATTAATTAAATCACTATTTAAATTCAACTTCTATAATTTGTAAATTTTATCATCTTGGATTACTTTAGTAATTTATAATATTTTATAACCAATTCCCATATCAATCTAAAGTTAATTAATTCACCAATTATAGCATTAAATTCCAATTCCATTAAATTCATAAATTATCGATTGAAATTTCAACGAATCTATTTATTTGATTTCTCAACCTAGTTATCAGATCAATTATTAACTTGTGGGTATAATTAATATTGGTTATATTTATTACATTGATATTACCCAATTC
Source organism: Allium cepa (assembly GCA_030765085.1). Lineage (NCBI taxonomy): Eukaryota > Viridiplantae > Streptophyta > Magnoliopsida > Asparagales > Amaryllidaceae > Allium > Allium cepa. The sequence continues at coordinate 695,906,617 of CM060934.1, forward strand.
GTTCTAATATCCATTGTCATAGTATTTAACTTCATTTATTATGAATTGAATTCCATTTAATTATAATTAATTCCAAACAATTTTGATTCAATTCTGATCCCTTTTTGTTAAGTCATCATTATTTTTGTATTAATGTTACATTTCTAAATATGTACTTTTGTCAATTGTACATATTAATTAAGGTTTAAAACCAACTAATTAATTTACCGTAGCTCCATTCCTTTTACCAATTTATTACTTTATAAATAAATTTACGTTTCTATTTAATTTATAAATTCACACCTCCCGTTACTGCATTAATTCTCATTAATAACATAAAAGATTTCCTTTTTCTAGTAGACTAATTAATTATACCAATTCATTTATTTATACAGCACTTACCCTAATTTACTTATATTAAAATTATTCTCAAATATAACAGTTGCAACTAAACTAATAGGCCAATTAAATAGTAACTTACGACCATTACTATTACTTTAATTCACATTAATTAATTCATTATTATTTACAAATCAAATGTTACAATTACTTAATTAACACTGATTTACTTCAATATATATTAGTCATAAGTGCAACAATTTACCTTATTTCATCATTGAACTTCATTTCAATTGTTACTAATTAGTTCTAATTACCATTGTTCAATGATTAAATTATAAAGTTTTTCTTTCTCTTCATATTAAATTACCAAAACTTATTAATTTACAAATTAAATTATTGAAAATTTTACGGGTCGTTACACTCTCCCCCACTCAAACTTTTCGTTCCCGAAAAGGAAAAAGAAGGGAGAAGAAAGAATTAAGTATGCAATACATCTTATTCAAAAATATTAACTTTATAAACAAATATATTTACAAAATTAATTATTTTAAGTAAAATATACCAATTTTATAACTATATCGAATGAGTTGCGCCTTTTGTTTTAAGTATATGCTTTCGACGGGGTCGAAAACCCCTAACTGTCACTTTCATACCTTTCAAAGTTAATGGTTTCGAAAGGAACACTTTTTTTAAAGCCCAAGCTATTTCTCCATTGCTTTCAGATGGTTGGTTTCGGCACCATCACTTCTTTACTTAGGAATAGCTTTCGAAAGAGCATTTTCGACTTATATGTTTGATGACCCTTTTTCTTCGTTGAAGGTAAAACCCAAAGGTTTCAAAGGAGTAAATTTTAAATGGTTTCGAAAGGTGTTTCCACATGTTTTAAATTGGACACATATGCTTTTGAAAAGTTCTCTGTTTGTAAAGGTTTTGATATTTTCGAAAGGTTTTAAATAAAGGTTTCGAAGGGATAGTTCCCCATTGGTTTTGAAAGTGGAAAGGTTTTTCCAATATTTTCGAAAAGCAATATTTAAATGTTTTAGGTGTAGGACGTCTAAGGTTTTATATCTTTCGAAGGAAAGGGTTTCCAAATGTTTTCGAAAGGAAGATATAATGGTTTCGAAAGGAATGTTTTGGCCTTTCGGCCTAGATTATAAAGAAGGGTTTAGTTGGTTTCGAAAAGGGTACATTTAATGGGATCGAAAGGGGTACTTTCAAAATTTTAAAATGCTTTCATCAACAAATATTTGTGTTAAGTGTATATATAACATGGCAAGGTGATTTGAGTAAAGCATAGAGTATATATTTTTCCTAGTTTAAGTTTGATTTAAAGGTTTAAATCATTTTGAGAAGAAAATGTTTTCAAGGAAAATTTAAGGGAAGATTAACCTAAGTGAAATGACTTAGATATTTGCATACTAGATGGAACAAGTATATGGTCTCGTCCTATTTAGCTATTAGCCCCTTGCTAATTTAATCCAAAATTCCAGTGTGTAGGGTTTTGTCACAGATAAGACTAAAATGATGTTACACACAGAACGTAATATATATTTGTACAGAGGTAGGTTATTGGCAAGCCCACAAAACCATTAAGTTCAGGTGACCCTATGAGAAGATAAGTTAGGAAAAGATCGTCCAGAAGAGGAGTATCTAATAGATGTTAGATTATTTATTTATATATTGTTTGGTAGGCCCGAGTCAACCAAAGGTTAGTAGTTAGCCAAATAAAATATTGTTCAGACAGATAGTTTGTTTGTTACCTGACATGAACCAGTTTTGGTTGCAGGATTATGATTTGCAAAAGATATGTTTTAAAACAATATCGGTGAGGTGAAACCCATTTCGCTAAGCGGCATGGTCTCACTTAATATCAAATAACCGAGATGTATAATATTATTCACACTAGGCTTTATGTATGATTCGAAGTTTATGTTTTTCCCTTTAAACTCTCGGGTGCTCAAAATTGATTTTAGTAGGTTGAAGGTTGAGGTATTTCAGGTTTTTAGTAGGTTGGTGAATAAAGATTCTGGGGACGACTATGTGGCTGACGGAGAGCTTTTTAGGGATTGTTGTTTTATTGATTCTGCTGTGTTGTATTATGTCAGTCGTGATTATATAGCACTCTAGTCATCCAAGGGGGCATCTTTGTATGTCGCTCTTGGCGTATTTCATAATAAGTATATTTAATCTAAACCTGGGAAATGTTTGGGATTATGTAATTTGAATATGAAATGTTCTTTTGAAATGTAATCAAAAAAATGTTTTAGTCTGTGATGTTCTTATTTCATATTCAAGTGCTTCTGATATTATGGATACCATTAACATTACTATATTTAGTCATTGGAAGTTAATACTATGGATGGCTGCAGCATCTGTAGCGCTTAGCTTTGGGCCTCCAGATAGAGGATGTTGCAGGCGGCCACCACTAAGGAGAATCAAAAGGAGATAAGCTAGGAAACAAGTAGAAAGCTTGAAAAAAATCAATCAGAGGACAAATCTCAACCTTCTTAACACCAAGCCAAAGTGAATAATTAGATCCATGTCTCATTTTTAATAATGATTTTGGTTTCAAAGTTAGATCCGAATTAATTTGCAAGTTATATGCCATGTTGTGTTTGTTTAAGTAGGTAAATATATATGCCTGTTGGTAATTTATATGATTTCGTATGGATTTTATGAAATGTTTAAATTGATATATATGTTATATGCCATTTGCTAGCTTTCGTCACCCTACTTCCATCAACGACCATTCAAAACCAATACATATGTCGAAACCATGCTTTCGAAGGGGTTGTTTTTAACTTGTTTTTAAAAGGAAGCTTTCGAACTAGTTGCCGCTTGACTTTGTTTTTAGAAAAGAGCTTTCGAACGAGTTGCCACTTACTCTTGTTTTAAAAGAAGCTTTCGAAAGGATAGCCGCTTTTGAACCTATTCGAAACATATGCTGCCGTATCCATACCTTTCGAACTAGTTGATGCCGTTTTCTTTATAATCTTAAAACAACATGTTCGAAAGGGTGCTTTCGCCTTTTTCTTTGAAGCCATCTTCTCAATGCTTTTGAAAGGGTTGTTTAGCCGCTTTCAAATTGGTTTTGAAAGCAATGGTTTCGAAAGTGCGGGTTTCGAAACCATCCTCTTTCTTTTACCTATGATTAATGCTTTCAGGAAGGGATGATGCCGCCCCTATCCTTTATGACCCATTAGTCATATTAAATGTTAAACCCAATGGTTTTGAAAGGGATAATTTTAAATTTTTTCGAAGCAACGTTTCCACACTTTACTTGAACTCAATGATTTCAGAAGGCATATTATAAGAGTTTCAAAAGGTATAATATAAGTGTTTTCAAAGGAAGGTTCTTATACTTACGAAAGATAAGTTTAAATGATTTATGAAGAGGATGTCTAAGGTTTTAAGTAATGCTTTCGAAAGGATGTTTTACAATGATTTTAAAAAGAATTATTTAAGAATTTAAACAAGAGTTTCAAAGATAAGGCTTTGGCTTTATAGCCTAATGTTTTCTAAGTTAAAAGAGGTTTTACCTTATTTTGAAGGGATACATAATCCCATTGGTTTAGGTTTCATAACATTATTTTATGGAAAGCATATATCATGGCATATGTATTTTGAGTAAAGCAAAGAGCATATTTTCCTTGTTTAAGTATGATTTAAAAGGTTTAAATCATTTTGAAAGAAAATTTTTCAAGAAAATTTGATGGGTAGTTAACCTTATGTTTATGACTCAGATATTGGAAGACCAGATGGGACAGGTATAGGGTCGTGCCCTATACTTTACCTATTAGCCACTAGCTAAGACAAGTCTAAAATTCCAATGTGTAGGGCTTGTTACAGATAGGACTGAATTGTTACACATAGAAAGGAATATGCAGAGAAAAGATAGGTTATTGGTAAGCTTGCAGAACAATTAGGATCAGTTGATCCTTGAAGAAGAAAGTTAACGACAGATTGTCCAGAAGTGTGCCTAACAGATGTTAGATTATTTATTTTGTCAATTAGGCTCGAGTTGGCCAATGGTTAATAACTAGCTGGATAAAACTATAGTGTGGACAGATAGTCCATTGATTACTTGATTTATATGTATATGTTATTTCTCTTGCTTTAATAATCAGTTCGCTTGCAGGATTTTGATTTGCAAAAGATATGCTTTTAAAAGGTTGTTAGTGAGGGAAAACCATTTCGCTAAGCGGCATGGTCTCATTTAATTTCAATGAACGGGGATGTAATAGAATTATTCATACCAGGCTTTACGTCTGACTCGAAGTTTATGTTTTTCCCCTAAACTCTCGGGTGCCCAAAATTTAATTTGAGTAGATTGAGAGTTAAGGATTTTTCAGGTTTAGTAGGTAGGACGAATAAACTTTCAAAGACACGCAGGAGGAAAATCTAGCTATATAGGAGTGATTTAGTATCATTTCTGCTGTAATGTAATCATGACTGATTTGTTTATCTATTTAGTACTCTGATCATCCATGAGGGCATCTTCATGTGTCAGTCTTGGTGTAATTTGTAATAATTATATTTGATCAAAACCTGGAGATCGTTTTGGGATTATATAACCGAATATGAAATATTGCTATCAATGTAATGAGAAAAGTTTTTTAAAATCTGTTATTTCATTTCATATTCACGTGCTTCTGATATTATAGATACCATTAACATTGCTGTAGTTTGTCACCAAAAATTAAACACTATAGATGATTGCAGCATCTGCAGCACTCAACTTTGGGCCTCAAGATATATGGTGTTACAGTCCATTTGAATCCTTGTTCACTTGTTCCAGCTTGGATTCCCCAGTCTTTAGGAGCTTGGGGTGCAATAGGCTGGTCAGGATTTTGTGGTGTCCTCACATACCTTTGAAGCTATTTTCCCTAAATCAGCTCTCCAGTCAAGTTCTTCAGGTGTTGACACTCATTTATGTTGTAACCATGTGTTTCATGGAAGCCGCAATACTTCCTGAAATGCTTTTGCTGCTCGGTCGCTTCCTTTTTAGGCGGCTTCTTGCAATCCTCTGTCCCTTATGTCACAAGGTAGATCTTTTATGGAGTATCATTGAGTAGGGTGTTGTCTTTGGTCCTCAAGCCTTTAATTCGCTTGTTATCTCTGTTTTGCTTATTTGAATTCTGGTTCCTCCTTTTCTAGTTCCCATCCTTCCTCGCATTTCCTGCAGCGGTTCCAGAGGTGTTTGCACCTTGGTCTGCAGCAATGCCATTTTGGCCAGCGTTGGTTGGTTATGGGTGAGCAACTTTTCTTTCTAGCTCCTCTACCTCTTCCAATCTCAAATATTGGCTTGCCTTTTGGTTAAAGTCCTTCTTAGTGGTACGTTGTTTCATTTTGATCCATTTTCTTAATTTAATGTCGAGGTGGATAGCGTGGGCCAAGGCCATAAAGACCATATCTTCGTTTGGGTTTACTTACTTCAGTCACTGTGGTGTTGAATCAACTCATGAAGTATTTCAAAGATTCATTTCATCCTTGGAATAGGCCAGATAAGGACATCGCATCTTTTGGTTATACCGTATGAAGCCTAAACTGATTAATGAATTTATTTGCTAATTCATTGAAAGTGGAGATGTATTTTGATGGGAGCTTGGTGAACCATATAGAAGCAATTTCCTTTAGTAAGATAGGAAAATATCTACATTGAACAGCAGTTGAAGCATTTGCTATGTCCATGTACCAACTATACTTGTACAAGTGAGGTTTCAGATCTTTGGTTCCATCGTAAGATGGAATAGCCGACACAGTTAACTTTTTAGGGTACCGTTCATTCGAAATGTCATCAGTGAAGAGACTCCGGTTGAAGTGGACCCCATTCATCATCTCTCCTATCCTTGCTTTCGTCCATTAGGCGCTTGATCATATCCACGATATATGCCTTTGATGTCAGGTAGTCAGTGGGTCGGCTGTCAGCCGCTATGCCAAGTGTTTGATTTGGCAAAAATTTTTGGTAAGTGGGCTGATGCCTAGGCTCTCCTGTCTTCTGGAGAGCTGCTCTCTCGGAATCCTGTTGGTTTGCGGTTGGTCGGGGAGAGGCAATCTGGGCCTTCTTGCCGGTATTGAGTGCACTAACATTTTCTTTCAACGTGCAATCGTCAAGTTGCTCATCATTTTCAGAGTCGGAGAGATCTACCGCTATATTTTCCTGTTAGTGAAACTCCACCATTATTGTAACCAACTTCCTTTATTCTTTTCTGATCTCTTGAAATTTCTTGTTGATTGTAAATGTAATCAAGTGTATTGTGAAGCAATAAAGAGAGTATTCAAAACGGAAATAGGAAATCAACGCCAAACCACTATAAATCCTGTTGTTTTTGCTTTCTGCTGCATTTGTGTTGATATTCAATGTTATACCTCTGTTTTCATATACTTTCTTCATTTATCCCATTACTTAAACCTATTCTCATGTATTTGTGGCCAATTTGGTTGCAAACAGAGTAAAACACGGAATGAATATTATGGTAAATAATCCATGTTTTCTTCATATAATACCCATTTCTTATAACTTATATATGAATTTGGGCTAGAAAATTCTACTTGACACAATGGAAAAGTCAGATTTTTCAAATTCCTTCATTTGTAAAAATTTACTATTTGTCCTTTTATGTAAAATTACATTTTTACCGTTATTAATATTTTAATTTATTATTAAAATTTCTAAAATGTTACATTATCCCTCCTTAAAAGGATTTTGTTCTCGAAATCTCTAAGGACGGAAAATTGTAACTTGAATATATGGAAACCAATATCTACAATCATCTACTCAACCTTAACCACTTTCACCCATTATCCCAAGTTTAAAATTTCTAATGCAACATGTACATATCGATATGTAATGCATATAAACCTATAACTAATGCAAAATTAGACGGTCTCCTGAACTAGTCGACCATCTGAAATGCAAGTTCTTATGCCTTTTGTATCCAAGATGTATGCAATGTCCAATACTTGCATTTCTATATGGATGAGTAGCCATTCAATGCATATGTAAAAACATAACAGTCATTTTGCATATAACTAACAAAATAAAATAGACAAGTGTATATGCGTCGTAGGCCAACATGAACAAATTGGCCCGTATGGGCAATACTAATTAATAAAATACATCCATTAGTAAGCCTCATCCATAACATGTCTAGTGACATTCACAACCATGTCTGTCATCCAAACATTCATACATATGGAAAGTGTTGAGACTTGGTTTTGATTCATGACAAGAAGTTATCACTACGACATACAGATTTGACGACTACTACAAAAAAAAGAGAATATATACTACAAAGAGACGGGACTTCAAAACCGGTGCATTAATTATATTATTTTGTTTTTGAATCTTAGGTCAATGTTGTTAAAATCTCTCTTCGGTTAGGTATATATTAGCTTATATATCTAGTCATTCTATTTCCCAAAATATTTTATACATATTAAGCATATATTAAATTATAAAATTAATTAAAGTTATATATATTTCTATACCTGTGTAAACTATGCATATTGTACAGATTTCACCAGGTCAGTCGACTGACCTAGAGGTCCAGTCGACTAACACTGGAAAATTTGTGCAACATGCACAGGTGCACATATATATGGATATATATTAAAAAATTATTTTGAATATTAAATCGACTGACCCAGAGGCTCAGTTGACTGAATTTACAACATCTACTTTTCGAAAAGACACGATTTTTTGTTGAAGAGATACGAACCTCTACGAAAAAGATTTGGACGTAACACTTTAATCGAAACTCTTCACCAACAGTCGCTGCTTTCTAAACATTATAAATACATACTCAAACTTGATTCCAAATCACTGAATTGCAATCGAATTTTCTTATCTCTCTAATCTAACTCTCTGGAATCTATTTGCTTTGTACTTTCAAATATTCTACATTGAAGCAATACTATACATTTCTATTCTTCATATACTTCAAATATATATATTTATACTCAAGGAGAAGATTATAGGAAGGGTGTAATAAAAGTGACAAATCCGTGTCATTAGAACACACAAAAGTCAAAACTATTTTATGTATTTGTTGAAGTCCTGTTCTGCTGCTCAGGCGAATGAAGTCCTCTTCAGCTGCTGAGGTGAAATCCTGTTTTGCTGCTCATGTCCCTGTTCGGCTGCTCAGGGGTTGTATAGACCTATTCCTCCGGGTAAGTGAGGGTTGTTGTTTTAGTGAAATTTCAAAAGGAGTCTGGGATCGAACGTAGGATGGTGCTCCGAACCAGTATAAAAACCTCTGGTGTTATTTTACTGTATTGCTTTTTATATTCCGCACTATTTACAGTTTTACTATCATCACTATACTCTGTATTATCATATATTCATATTACACGATCCATAACACATTTTCATTTGGTATCGGAGCAAGGTAATCATATAACCGTAACACAGTTATCTGATAATCTAATAATATGGACACTAACACTAGCACTAGCACTAGCACTAGCATTAACACTAGCTTCATTGAAGGACAATCCACTACACGTCCACCACTATTTAATGGCAATAATTATAACTACCGGGCCACACGAATGAGAATATATATGAAAGCAAATGGTTTTGATTCATGAAATATAACTCAAACAGAATATAGTATTCCTACCGAAGAATATTCTATTTGGTCAAATACACAGAAACTAGATGCCATAGCTAATGCAAAAGCCATGAATATGTTATTTTGTGCCTTAGATAAAAATGAGATTAACCGTGTTAGCATGTGCGATACTGCATATGAAATATGACGTACACTCAAAGTTACACATGAAGGAACCAACAAGGTCAAACAAAGCAAAATATCCATGCTCAAAAGTCAGTTTCAAAACTTTAGAATGAAAGAAAATGAATCTACAAATGACATGTACTCAAGATTTCAGGATATCTATCATTCATTAGTAGGACTAGGAGAAAAATATTCAGACTTTGATATTGTATCCAAAATCCTTAACTTTTTAACATAAGAATGGGAAAGAAAAGTTCTTGCTATTGAAGAAGCGAATTATATTTCCAAAATAGCTCCGGAAGAGTTAATAGGAAATCTAATGTCTTATGAAGTGAATTTGCAGACTAAACAAGTTCAAGCTCAAGATAAAAAGAATATAGAATTTCATGCAGAAAAAGAAGAATCAGATTCTGACAAAGACGACCTAGCTTTTATTGCCAAAAATTTTAAGAAATTCTTGAAATATAGGAAATGAAATAGAAATAATGGCAAGAAAAGCTCAAACAGCAATAAACCACCGTCTTTATCAGTTGTGGAGTGTTTTAACTGTCACAAAAAGGGGCATTTGCAGAAGGACTATCCAGATCAAAAGAAAGAATATTGAAATAAAAGGAAGGAAAAATTCAAAAGAAAAGCCTTTCCAGTTACGTGGGATGATTAAGATTCCTCCTCTTCTTCTGGAAGTGAAATTGACGGCGATAATGAACAAGCCAACGTATGCTTTATGGACAAAGATAATGAGGTTAGTGATTTAACTTTTGATGATATGACAAAAATAAATTCTGAATTTTTAGATACTTTAAAAAGTCTCAAAAGAAAATATAAAGAGGCTGTAGAAAACCAGAAAAGGCCAGAATTCGAAAGAGATATGGTTAAAAACGAGAAGAAAATATTGGAAGAACAAATTGAGAAAACTCAAGAATCTCTTTCAAATATTAATTCTCAACTTATATTATTGAGTCAAAAAATTAAAACTCAAAAAGAAAAGAATGATGGTCTTGTTTCCAATAATCATGTTTTAAAAACTAATATTAAAATGGTAGAACTAGAAAATTCAAGTCTAAAGACCAAACTAAAAGGAATCACTAAAAATGTTTCCAATTTTAATAAAGAAAGAGAAAATCTATCTAGAATTATTGAAAATTCACAATCTATTAATAATAAAAATGATTTAGAGTATAAGAAGAAAATTAAGAAGTCACAATCTAGTAAGAAGTCACAATCTAGTAATTTAAACAATGTTAAGTATGATAAAATACCCACATCTTCAAAAAGACTAGTTTCTAAAACTATAATTATATGGGTACCTAAAACTAATAATAAGGTAATAAGGAAAAGTATATTAGTTCATTTATAGAAGATGTTCATAATAATAAAAATTATATTTATAAAAGGGATACTAAAGCCACTTAGGTTTGGTTTCCTAAGACCTAACTCTTAGGACCATATTAAAAAGGTAGGTACCAACGTTATCTCATATTTTTTGCAGGTCCCACTCAAGAAAAGAGGAAAATAGATATTCGATAGTGGTTGCTCAAAACACATGACATGAGACAATGATATGTTGATAAATATTTCATACTCAGATGGAGGTTCTGTCACTTTTGGAGATAATTCCAAGGGATATATCATCGGCAAAGGCGATGTGAGCAATTACGTTACATCTAATTTACCTCTTATTACAAACGTTTTATTAGTTAAGAATCTAAAACATAATCTATTAAGTATAAGTCATTATGCGATAAAGGTTTTAAAATATCATTTTCTGAAAGTAAATGTAGTATTCTAGATCAAAATCAAAATCTTATTTTCGAAGGAAATAAAGACAAAAACATTTACGTTTTGAATATGAAAGTTAATTATAACTCAGACATGTGTTTAATAGCTAAAGAAAATGATCCTTGGATATGGCACAAATGATTCTGTCATATCAATTTCAAAAATATAAATAAAATTTCTAAAAATAATCTTGTAAAAGGATTACCAAAGATGAATTTTAAAGTTAATAATATATGTGACTCATGTCAATTAGGTAAATTAACTAAATCCTCTTTTAGATCTAAGAAAGTTATTTCGACATTACAACCGCTTGAATTACTTCATATGGATTTATTTGGACCTACCCAAATTCAATCTATAAATCACAATGAATACGTATTCATAATAGTTGATGATTTTTCTAGATATACATGGACTATCTTTATGAAAAATAAAAGTGATACCTTTGAAAATTCAAAACTTTTGTTAAACAAATTCAAAATTTAAAGGGTATTAAAATCAAAAATATTAGAAGTGATCACAGAGGTGAATTTGAAAATATACAGTTTGATAACTTTGTAAAAAGAAAGGAATATTTCATAACTTTTCGTTTCCCAGAACTTCACAACAAAATGGAGTTGTAGAACAAGAGAATCGAACTCTACAAGAATGTGCAAGAACTTTACTAAATGAAAGCATGCTACCAAAATATTTTCGAGCTGAAGCTGTTGCAACTGCCTGTTATGTTTTGAATTGTGTTTCTGTTAGATCTCTCACCAAGAATACTCCTTACGAACTTTTAAATGGTAGAAAACCAAATATATCTTATTTTAAAATATTTGGATCAAAATGTTTTATATTAAATACCAAAGATCGGCTTGGAAAATTTGATTCAAAATGTACGAAGGTATATTTCTTGGATATTCGAATTAAAGTAAAGCTTATCGAATTTAAATGAACTAATACTATCGAAGAGTCACTCCATGTATATTTTGATGAGAACTCTAAACTTATTTCTAATACAACTAATGACAATGATTTACTTAATAATAAAAATAATTATAATAGTAATAAACAATTCAACAGATGATGACGATATCGTTTATAATTCTAGAGAACATGAAAACATTGTTAATAATTTAGAAAACATAAATACTACTAAAACAATAAGACCTCCTCGAAGAGTCTTACGAAATCATCCTACAGAAAATATAATTGGAGAAATAAATTCAAATGTTCAAACTAGAAATCAACTAAATTTAATGGGGATTGTAGCTTTTCTCTCTACTATAGAACCTAAAAATTACTAAGGAAGCATCATCTGATGAAAATTGGATTATTGCTATGCAAGAAGAACTAAATCAGTTTGAACGAAATGAAGTTTGGGAACTAGTACCCGGACCGGCCGATCAGACTGTTATAGGAACTAAATTGGTTTATAAAAACAAAGGAGACGAATTAGGAAATATAGCTAGAAACAAAGCGAGACTAGTAGCATAAGGATATAACCAGGAAGAAGGAATAGACACGAAGAAACGTTAGCTCCAGTCGCTAGACTAGAAGCAATATGAATCTTATTAGCGTACGCATGTTTTATTAACTTTAAACTCTATAAATGTTAAAAGTGCATTTTTAAATGGTTATAGTAAAGAATACGTTTATGTTGAACAACCTCCTTTATTTATTCATGAAAAATACTCAGATCATGTCTATAAACTTAAGAAAGATTTATACGGTTTAAAACAAGCACCACGTGCTTGGTGTGAACGTCTTAAAAGCTATCTAATTGACTCAGGATTCAAAATAGGAAAGGTAGATCAAACTTTATTTATAAAACATTCTAAAAATGATATATTGATAGTTCAAATATATGTCAACGACATTATATTTGGATCAAATAAAAATGAGTTATGTAATGAATTTTCTGAAATATTGACTAGAAAATTTGAAATGTTCCATATGGGAGAATTATCATATTTTCTAGGACTTCAAATAAAACAAGTTTCAAATGGAATATTTATTAATCAAGAAAAATACTGTAATAATCTTATCAAACGTTTTTGGAATGGAAAACATTTCTGCCAAACCAACACCTATGAGCACAACAACACATCTTGATAAAGATGAAAATGGCAAAAGTATAGACCAAAAACTATATCGTAGTATGATAGTGTAACGACCCGTAAAATTTCGATAATTAAAAATGTTAATTTAATAAGATTTCATGGTTTAATGTTGGAAGAATTAAAAATTTGTAATTTATGTATGGTAATAATAACTAGAATGAAATGCAACAAATTTTATCTAAGTTAATTATTTATGAATTGAATGAAATCCCAAATCAATTGAAATAATATGTTGTCGACGGTAATTGAATGAATTTGTATAGTATAGGTAATTGTGACACTTGTTTGTAAATAATAAACTTATAAGTGTAATTAAAAGTTAACGGTGATAATTATTTAAGTTATATATTCATTTAGTTAGTCGAATTGAATTTGTGAACAAATTGCAATTGAAATGAAAGTTTATATATTAGTTGAGTGCATTATCTCTAACTGTAGTTAAATAATAATGTGGAATTCATTTGATGTAATAAAGTAATCGACTGATAACGAAATTTTATTTAAAAATCCAATATTGAAATCCGTCAAATATTGAACAATTAAATTGTTTAAATTTAATATTTTGAATTTATTGAATAATTGAATAACGGGAATTGAATAACTGTTTTAATGGAAATGGTTGTTCTATAATTTGAATTTGTTAAATTTTATAAGTTCTTTTTTGAATATTTCAGAAGATAGTGATTTAAGAATAATCAAATTTGTTTAAATTTAATATTACAAATGTTTGAATAATTAAATTCCGAATTTGATATGATTAATTTGATATTGAAATTTAATATATGAAAATAGAGTGGATAACTGAAATACGATTTAATATGATTCAAATTGGTTTCCAAAGTGAATATAAGTTATATTTGGATTATAATAGAGTTAATAAGATTTTAAAATTGGAATTTTAAGCAATTCTGTAAATTTTGAAAAGTCGTCGATTTAGTCGACGAGTTAAAATAGCCTTCCGGGGCACAGTCTCGGAACTCGACGAAACCAGTTCCATTAGATCCGTAATAGTTTAATATTATCGAGTATCAATTTCCATAGCAATTGGGGTCGCCGTTTGACCGTGGCAGCTCAAAACGCTTAGAAATTAATTTAATCGATTTAATATAAAATTGATCGTTTATTTTCGTAACTCGCACATATGATCAAATTAGGGCTTGAAACCCTTTCCATTGCGTCCAGAATACGGGTATAACATTATAAATGCCTAGCGGCACTGTAACGACTGCGATTTTTCGTCCACGAACGCCGACATCAATACGTCCACTGTATCAACTGCCGAGCAATCGAAGGCCGGAAAACCGTACCGTTATGGTTAAAGAAGAAGAAAAAGATAGAAGAAGAGAGAAAAAGATAGAACCGAAACAGAAAGAAATAACAGAACAACATCAGAATCTCACAATTCGCAGCGGAACAACATATAATAGATAAATGAATAATCTTTAAACAAAGAACTATATCAGTTATTACATTACATCATATTACATTACATTACATCATCAGAGTGTACAACAACAAACAACAACTAACAGCGGAAAAGAAAATACTATATACTAGTAATACGCCATGCCATCCAGCTTGCCTCCAGCAACTCCTGAATTCCATAATATCCTGATAACCTGACTCTTGACTGCCCGTGTGGAAATTGGTGGGCACCCAGAGTTTAGGAAGGAAAACAATAAACTCCGAGTCAGTCATGTGACTGGTGTGAGAACTAAAACAGTTTATTTTTCTTTTTAAAAATCAAAATAGAGGAATATTTTTAAAGTTAATTCGCAATGCTTTTAAAAATGAGACTACCATAAGGCCTCCCGTACACACACACAATGCAAACGCAGAATCGGAGGAGATTTCTCCTTATGATAGTCAAAGATGCTTGATACGCATTAAAAAGAAACATTTGATATTATTACTAGTGCATAGTGTAGGAAAAATTCATTTCGAAAGTAAAGATATAAATCTTAGCTAGCATAGACATTTCACACTTATGCCTACTATAGCTACCATGTTCAATAGCAGGTTACCGCCACATTCCATGGAAGGTTCTACAACTAAAACCGTACAAGTCTCGTATTGTTTCTTTGGATTTCCAACAAATGGTCAGGCCAAGGAACTTCCCATTGCCACATGGAAACGCCTATGGAATGATGTCTCGAGAACCTAACCAGATCTCTGCCAACACAAGGCCGGGTTACCCCTAACTGGGTAACTATTGACACGAATATGTCATCCCCCGATCGTAACCGATCTATCCGAGGATCCTCGATTTCCAACAACCACAAAATTTGCAGCAACAACATATGTTAAATATCTGGGCTCCATACCATGATACCACCTCTATCCAGAAGGAATGACATACACTAAAGGGGCACTACCCCCTAATAACCTTGCCACGTCCTTCCTGTTTTGACCATTTCCGGGGAGTGAGGTCCGACGAAGTATCGTCCACAAAGCCACGCTTTATACAAATCCGTGCTTTGGGTCAACAAATGATCATAGAAATGATCACCAAGATAAATGATCAAATAAATGATCCTATCACAAATGATCAAACAATGATCATTTCACAGCAACACTCAGCACGCCACACTACCAAAGTGGGAGTATATCACTAATAACCTTCAACTATATAACCTCTGAGCTCGTACGTCTCAGAGAAGGGTGTTAAGCTAAGAGAATAAATTCTCCACCACAAACAGAAATATATTTGAAAGAAATCAGCTTTATATCTCAATTTGTAATGTCAGACATACAATCCATACAAGTCTGTTCTGGGCTCGAACAGAACCGAAGGCACTTACAAAGAAGTCCTTGCATTCCAGATATTCACTAATCACGACCGGACTTCCCGTCACTAAGGGTGATAAAACCTCTATATCGGAGATCAGCCGATGTCGAGTAACTCGACGGTAATCCTTCCTTTTTCACAAATATCCGGTCTTCAACACCGGTCATCAAATGCAATCCATAACGACGTATCACATACTCGGAATGGGTTATACGACCCCAAGGTCCTTTCCCGGCTAACCCGAATAGTGAGCGCTTATATTAAAAATAAGTGTGGCATTCAATTTCAAACAGTCACAACAAATACCTATTTAAAGGTAAATATTGATAGTCGGATTATTTAACTATCAATAGGCATGCTCAACATCACCAAATTCCAAACAATTTCCCAAATTATTTACTTTCCAAAATATCTTTACTAGATATATAATTTTCCACACTTCAACCATTTGAAAACAATTTTTCAAATCACTTTTCACCTTTATCTCCTTGGAAAACAAATTTCAATCATTTTCCTTACGCGGAAATACTTTCCTTTCAAAATGGTTCATTTAAACCAATTAAATAAATCCTTACCGATTTACTTTATATTTACGTTCCAAATCCGTAAATTAATTCCCACACTTCAAAAATAAATCAATGTTTATTTTTAAACAAATTTCCCTTTCTTTTATAAATTCCCTAGTGAATTTACAATTCCAAAATATCCATGAATATATGATTCCCAAATCAATTTTTAATATTCATTTTCAATTTGTCTTTAAAAGATAAAGTCTCAAAATATTCAGTTCATATTGGAAAACATTTCCATACTTATTAAATAATAAGTAATTTACAAATCCATTCATTTTCAACACTTGGAAAATATTCAATATACTTAAATCAAAACTAAGTATATATTTCATTCTTTAAGAAATCATTTTCTTAACACATAAATTTGAGTCAAAACGAATGTTGCGTAAAACATCGTTACGACGACCCAAAATCACTAGTATAGGGATTCGAAATTTAAAATAGATATATAAATCCCAATACTATACAAAATATTTCCTTTCGGATATCATTTACTATAACAACAGTGTTATAGTCCACCATTTCCTTTTATTTCTCGAAAACGTCTATTTCAACAATGAATGTTGAAATCTATGATTTCGATACTTAACACATTTTAAAACGTCGTTATAATAATCAACTTCTTTTAATAATATCGATTTCCCAAAACATATCCATTTTACTTAATAATATATTCACTTTCCAAAATCGTGAATATACTTCACTAACCCAATTTCAATATTTACAACACGTTTTATTTTCAAGAATTTATTCGCTATCCAAAATCGCGAATAAATTACCTTTCATAAACTTCTATATTCAATTTATCAAATTCAATTGATTTCGAATTTATAAACAACGTTTATAAATTTCATTTACATGTCGAAATTCGGTTTATAAGTAAATTACTTATAAACCATTTATTCACAAATCCATTCTTTTATATCAACATCAATTTATAAATCTAAATTCTTATTTACTTATAAATCTAGGTACAACTTTATTTTAACACTTATAAAAGCTCGTTTTATAATTCCAATATTTTTAACTTATAAAAATCAATTTAAAAATCTTTTATAATGATTCAAAATTCCAAATTAAACCATTTTATAAATTAATCACTATTTATTTCGAAAAATTTCAATTTGGTTATATTTTACAAAAATAGTAATTTTTATAATATTAACTTTTATAACGTTTTTATTATTTTAACAATTCAAAATTTAATAAAACGTATACTTTCGAAAATCACTTTAAAATTCCTTTTAAAACCAAAATCATTATTTTAAAACTTCAGAAATGGATCCGATGATGCAGCAACACCAAATAGTCAATCACGACATCCAAATATCATATATCGATATGGTAATCAACAAATATCACAATATCTGTAAATAAATCAATACAGTTGAGGAATCCAGTTGGATCCCTCCAACCTGCTTCCCTGCATCCAAAAACATTAGCACAATACCAATTCCGCTCCAGTACGGAATTATCGCGGTATATGGGATTTATAAAATATTATCCGCTTAATAGACGGCGCAATCGGGTCTCATCCGCTATATACTGCGGGAAATCAATTCCAAGTACATAAATAATACCAATTTCACTGTTTATGAAATATTCGCGGTATATGTTTTTAATAAATAATATCCGCTTACTAACGGCGCATAATGTCTATTTTAACAATCAATAGATAACAATCATCATTCAAACATGCATTCAAGAATTTTAAATATAACTATTTAAAATTAAAATCGAAACCGATTCGATTGAGTGAGAAGTTCTCATCTTGATTTCAATTTCGTTTTCAGCTTTTATTTCGAATAAAATTAAACGGACGTTTAATTTTACCCGAAATTTTCGATAACTCCAAACGACTCCAATCCAATTCCATAGCGTAGTGCTCGTCCATACGATTCCAACGCAATTGGTTTCGTGCGTTTTCGACCTCGTATGAAAAAGATACGAATTTTTAAAGTTCAAACAAATTTTAAATATAAATTCATATACATTTTATTCTTTATTTCTAACCCTAGCTACATCTCAACCCTTGATTTCGAAATCTCATATCCTGGCCGATGCTACCCTTCTTCCTCTCCCCAGGTAACTCTCACGCGACCGAACCCATAGGCCGCCATTCGAAATTGCAAGCCGCACCCATCGTTTGTCGACGAACCCTCATCATACTACCGCCACTCCGTTCGCCTAGCCGAGCTCGACCCCCCATGCTCGACCGCACCCCCCTAGTGCCACCACCGGCCAGAAAAACGTGACCAAAGCCGGCCACTTCAAACCCAAATTCGCGACAATCCAATGCTCCATTTCCCATCATAGCCGTTGAATCGAAGCTCTTGACGAGCTCCACAAGTTTCCTGTTGAGAATTTCTTGAAATAATGCTTAGATTTGAAGATAATTGGAGGAGAACGAATTGAAATTCTGGCCATGTATTAGAGGCCGGCGGCTAGGGTTTTAAACCCTAAATTTCTTTTCTTTTCTTTTTTTTTTGAAGAAAGGGGGGCTATTTATAGAAAACGACGAATACTATTCATTCTGCTTTTCCAAACTCCGATTTACGCGCAGTAACCTACGTTTCTAGGGTTTATCCCGCGTTCCGGACACAATGAAACAGGTTTCGGAAGCTAATTCGATCATCTGTGCGAGATATGGCTATAAACATTCGATTTAAAATTAAACCGATTAAACGATTTTCTAGGCGTTTTAGCTTGCACCGGACAAACGGTAAGTCCGATTGACACGAAATTTGAAAGCTTACAATAATATTACATTACGGATCCGATGAAACCGGTTTCGTCGAAATCCGAGACTTTTTGAAAAATGACTATTTTTACTCGCCAAATTAATATTAAAACAATTTCGATGCGTTTCGAGCTGCCACGATCAAACGACAACTCCGATTGCTACAAAAATTGAAATTCGGTAATAACAAACTATTACGGATCCAATGGAACTGGTTTCGTTGAATTCTGAGACTGTTCGAAAATTGGCTAATTTCACTAGTCGATTAAATATTAAAATATTCAATTTTCACAAATTAACTCTTAATTCGATTTTAAAAGTTCTACAATATCGTTCTAACTCCAATATGATAAAATAAAATTTTACAAATCATTTTCAATCATATTTAACTCGATTTTCAATTATTTCAGAAATTTCAACTATTAAATAATCGATTTAATTATCCAATTAAATCCAATATTCGAAAATAAATTATTCGACTTATAAATTCCACTTACTAAAAATTAAAATTAATTAAATATTCAAATTTTAATTAATATAAATTCTGGGTCGTTACAGGCGCGCCTCGATAGGGGTTCAAGATTTTAAGCTGCATAAATTGGGATATTTAGAAATTTAAATTTATATATTGTCTAGTCAACTTTTCACATCAGCTTCTTTTCAAATCACTGTAGTAAGCATCCCACACGCAAGAATCAGGTCTGCTCCCTTTTAAATTGGCACGCAAGCTTCAGGCTGTAGGAAACTAATGAATCCAAACTTCAAAAATTTCCGTCTCTTCCAATACTCGATTAAAAATCACGAAACCAATTTTAAAAATCCTATTTTTGCTTTATCTCTGATCTGGTATGCTTCGTGCTTGGTGCGGCAACCATTGGGGTCGAAGCCATTCTTAGGCGTGAACTAGAGTTGGAAATCATGGAGGATATAGGCTTCGATTCGCGAAACGGAGCTTTGATTTGAGCTTGTCATCGAAAATAGAACCTCGGAGCACGTTTTGGTGGCGCACGATCATGTTATGGGGCACGCAACATTTCGCGTCGTGCGTGCAGCTGGGCATGAGTCACGACTCCCAGGGTGGAATCGAGCTTGGAGTTTGGGATGGGGGATGGTGGAGATTTCGATGAGAAGTCGGATGGCATTGTCGGTTCGTCGAGTTATGTAGCCTAGCTCCATATCATTGGAAGGAAGTGCACGGCAATGGTGGTTTGTGCATTTTACGCGTACAGGTTTTGTTTGGGGAAGAAGATGTTAAGTGGGCTGGGCCTCTTTTGCTTTGGGTATGGATAAACTTTAATATCTATACAAACTGTTCTATAAATTCGAATGTCGATAACTTAAAAATGTATAACATCTACATACGAGGTCCGATTGGCACGAGAATTTTTGCGTTGCAATCGTAATGACGAGAGCTTCGAAATGAAACTGGTTTGGGCGAATTTGGAGGCGTTTGAAATTTGGGGCTAAAATCGGGAGTCGTCCGGTTGAGTTCCAAACCGGAACGTCTCGGTGACAACAGGATATCAAGGTGAGTGTTTATAACGCTCACAACATACTGAATATCTTTATGGTAGTTAAATTTGATATTATGAAGTGATATGAATTTTATTTGTCGTTGTTTGATAAAATTTAATTGTCATATAGATTGTCATTTGAATTCACCGTTGAAAATTAAATTGCGATTAAATTACCTGATATTGATAACTATGAAATTGTCGTGAATTGTATTGTCTATTGGATGATGTATTTCGATGGATGCTATTGGTTGATATTTAAATGTTTGGATGTTTATTTGCTTATATATATCCTGTTATGCATACGTATGACACAGTGATTTAGTTTAAGTGATATATATATTCATCCCTGACATTTAATTGAAATAAATAATCACTTGGCCATAGGATAGAAAAGTATATACGGATACCAGACTGGTTAAATTAATAACTTTTAAAATAGTTGATTTAAAATTTATTTAAAATGTTTTGATTTAAAAGTTATAAATAAAATCAATTTATAGAAATCGAATTTATCGAAAAATTGAGTTTGGAATGTTGAAATAAATTTTGGTTAAAAGAAATTGTTAATTAATTTAAGTTGAGACTTTGAAATTTAAAATTGGGATATGATTGAATTTCGAAAATTTATTTGTTTAAAAGATTGAACAATATTTCGAGCTTTGAGTATTACTAAGTAAAGGTGATATAAAAATGATATTTTGAAATTGAGCTTGGAATTGAATCATATTTGAAATTTGGATTTAAATTTGAATATTGAAGGATAATTTTGTTAAGTGTTATAAATTGATATTTTTGAAAAATCAAGCTCCAAATCGATATAATTGAAATTGAATTAATTGAAAGTGAATGTAAAATTGAATTAATTTAAAGTCAAAGCTGACATTGATTTGAATTGAAATCGAAATTGAATCGGTAGAATGGAAATTGAAATTGATTTGAATTGGGAAGTTATAATTAAAATGGTTTGGTTTTGAAGCTGTTTCATTTTGTTTTCCAAATTACTCAGTTATATAAACTATCTTTAAATACTTAAACTATTTTAACCTATATTAACTATATTAAATTATTTTAACCCATCTTAAACCATGTTAACTTATTTTAATTTATTTTAAATCTACTTAACCCAATTTAAATTATTTTAAACTAATTTATCTATTTTAAATCCATTTTAAGATTTTAAGTATTTTTTAACTTTTTTAATTATTTAAACTACTTTTAAACTACTTAAAACTATTTTCCAAAATTTCAAGCTGGTCAATAAGGTGAAATGTTTATGTTTAAATCTTGAATGTAAATACGAATTGGGTTAAATGAAGTTGCAACCTAAATTGAAAATCGAAATGGTTTGGAAATCGAAATGAGATATTGAGGCGAAAAATGATTTTTGAAACGGAATCTTACATTTTGAATAGCTATGATGATATTTGAAATAGATTTGATTTTTGAAACGAATATGATATTTTGATATCAATTATGAGTCGATTGAAATGTAAAAGGGCCACCGGTGTAATAATACGTAGTTATTAAAGAGACCGGGATCGGATATGGACATACTTTCTGTCGATACCGAAAACCACTTTAATAACTAGTATACGCGAAGTGTTGATTCAGAATGAAGTGGATGGTTTGGTGAACGCGTAGACTGAAGAAAGAGAACGATATTGGACGACCCCTGACATGACTAAAACAGGAGCCACGCCGGGCCATTGAGGTTCGCCACCTCTAGCGGACACACTTCTTCGATACCATATCTATTACCATTTGTGATTCGATTTGGGTGCACCCCTCGATTTGGGATTGTTGTTTCGCGGTGTTGAGGTAGCTGCTGGCTATGCTCAACATCAGTCCGGATCACGCAACTACTACTATCCTAGTTGATATCGCTTTATGTACCTTGTCATAATGATTATCCTATTCGCGACCACTATGTTTTGTTTTGTGTTATACCTATGGGGTACCCTCTGATAACCACTAGTTTACGGTGGGGTTTACGGTGCTGTATAGACTATGGCATTATAAAAAATGCGTTAAGGGGAATTATGGTAACGCCTTAACGCTATTTTAATACTTTTACTTTACTGTAGACATATTATAAGAGCGTATTGTACTACATAGTAGATAGTTTAACGGATCCTTGAGAGATGGAAAATCCCGTAACATCTCTTGAGTTATTGCACGCATGTTGACACTGGATATGAGATGTCAAACCCCATAAACATCTCTGACGCCGTTACACTCATATTTATTTACGATTGATTTAACTTTCATAAGGATATTTTAGTCCCGACTCGAGTGTTTTGTCTTTTCATTACGCTCGGGTCAGACCTGAGTTTTTTCCAGCTTATTGAAGATCTATTCTGGAGGACGAAGAAGAAGATTTGGTATACTATTACTCTTATTATCTTTGCATCATGTTGTCTGCTGCATTATTTTATTTGTTCTGTTGTATATGTATAACTCTGATAAATGTTGTATAAATAATGATCAAAGTATTGTAAACAGCTTCATGAACTGTTTATTTGACTATTATATTTTATCGTTCCGCTGCAAGATTCTGTGTTGTTTCGTTTCCTTTATTTCCCTTTCTTTTCTTTTCTTATTTACCCCAATAACCATCTACCCTTTTGAATGGTTTGGAATCGGCATGTGAATTGGATCGTCGGTTTTAAACTGTCCAAAAAGGTGGGTCGTTACAGTTTGTATCAAAGCTTTGGTTTAGCGATAACCTTAGCTTTGTGGGGTCTGACTCTTTATAAATAGGGTAGTAATACCCTGTGATGAGTCGCTGAGTGTATACATATGATAAAGCGTAATTGTTAGTGATATAAAATGTTTTATATTATGTCGATTGATTTGTCGAGTGGCTTTTGGATTCTGGTCAATACGAGTAATTAACGTCATTGATAGGGATCTCTAAACACTCGAATAGAACAATTCGACATAGTATTGTTTTGAAATTTGGTAAACGGAATAATTTTGCTCTAATTATATTTTGTATATAAAGAAAAATTTCCAGAAATTATTGTGACTTATCTAGCTTACCTGGTTGTTAGGAATGATAATATTGGTCATTATCATTAATTGGATATTGTAATTTAATAAATAAGGTGAATTACAAAATGAACAGTGGTAAAACACTTGTGGAATGTTTTAAGAAAGAAAATCCTATAAGAATATTTTATAAAGGTCACTTATAAATTAAAACAAATTTAAATTGGAAAATATTGAATTCTAGACCCGGGGACTTTTAAAATGGTTTTCAAAGCTTTGAAGAAAATATATTGTGATGTTAGTTGGAAAATATTTATAGGAAATATTTTGAAAAGGATTTTTAAAAGAAGGAATGAATTCAGTACTCCTCTCTTCTGTCACTGGAAAATAATTTCGGTAATGACTGCGCAGCATCATCGACATTCATTTTCGAGTCTCAAAGTGGGGAAGACTTCAGAGAAGCTTTGCTTTTCTTCGAAATTATTTTGGGTAAATGGGTTTTGGTTTAAACTCCAAAGGTATGATTTGATATATTAAAGATATAAGTGTATATATTTATTTTAAACGATTTGAAAAGAACCGGGCGTTTAAATTTCTAAGTTATGTTAATTAATAATTTTCAAATTATTTGAATGAAATGTGAATAACCAGAATTTATAGAATAAGAGAATGTAAACAAATTAAATTTGTGAACATTCTAATTAAGTAAAATGAAATTCTATAAATTTGTATAATACCAAATTACATTCTGATAATATATAACAAGACTTACCTAATGTTAAAAGTTAAAATGATGTTTTAGATCTGTAATGAGATATTGTACAAATAAACTGAACATGAAAGTAATTAAAATATACAAGTAAGGAAAACTCAAAAGAAATTAAAATGTATATAAATGGAAAATTTGGTTGTGATAGAAATGTTATATACTTAAATATAGGATGAAATGATGAATGGATAAATGGAACAAGTAAGTGAACTTAAGAAAGAAGGCCATTGAGTCAAGCAATGTCTTTGTAAACTGGTTATAGAATTAAATATAAATTTGCAACAATATATATATATATATATATATATATATATATATGAATTTGTAACTTTTGAGATAACTATAAACTAAGAAAAGTCGTATAGAAGAAGTTAGACTTTTATAGAATGATTATAAACTAAAGTGATGATTAATAAAATGTTCCATAAATAAATTTGTTATTAACTGAAATTATGAAATTGAAGTAAATGTAAGCAAAAGAATTTGGTATAGCTAAGAATCAATTGGAAAATGTAATTGAATTTAATTAAGTTATATAGAATGTTTAAAATGAACTTGAGTAAGCAAATTCTATGATATGATGTTTAAGAAAAGATAATGTTAAAGAATATGCTCTGTAAAGAAAGGAATATACTAACTGAATAATGGATTGTGAATAACTAATTGTAAAATAAAATTAAATCCAATAAAATAATTTAGTATAGATAAATTGGATAGAAATCCATTGGAAGGTAATACGTGAGTTGTACGTATAATTTTGTTCGCATAACGATTTGATCCAAAATTCGAGCACAAAATTTTGAGATGATTTATATCGATCGAAGATAAGATTTTTCACTCGATTCTCAACAGCGAACCCTGGATATGGATTTTTGATTTGATTCTGGAATTCTCTATCATAGTATATGGCTATGCAAGGAGAGTAACAGTTTCCTATCAAGGGACCAAACATTTGTCCGCACTAGAGATTCGTGTGAACGATACTAGTTGGAAGTGAAATTGTGTGATCGAATAAGCGATTAGATTTGATATTGCTCACGGATGATATATGTACGGCTTACGGACTTAATTAAAAGCTAATATTGGAAATTGAAGATGCCAAATATAAAATGAACCTTTTGAATTGTATAATTGGTTATCATTGGTAAATAAGATGCAGGTATTTAAAATCAAGGAAATTTGGATTGCCCGACAAAAGGTACATGTTTATTTTGTCATTGGATTTGGTGATTTTTGATGAGCCACTTGGATTTTGATTTTCTTTTGTTGGTTTGGGGCCCGTAGAGGCATTTTGTAGCTATACTGATTGAGCCACGCAAAGGAGACTCTGTCGAAATTTTTCGTAAATCCGGGTGTTAGAAAATTTTTCAAGTTTTAAAATTTTATAACTTGGTTTAATAACTAACTTTAAAGTTAGAAAGCCGTTCAGAGTAACTTAGTGGGAGCATAGTTATGACTTTATAAATGGAATTTAATTGTTTTATAAGTTGATAATTTTGAATAAAATATATCAAATGTTGAATCCTTTACTTAGTTTCTTTTCCCTTCTTTTTCCTTTTCGAGGACGAAAAGTTTTGAGTGGGGGAGAGTGTAACGACCCGTAAAATTTCGATAATTAAAAATGTTAATTTAATAAGATTTCATCGTTTAATGTTGGAAGAATTAAAAATTTGTAATTTATGTATGGTAATAATAACTAGAATGAAATGCAACAAATTTTATCTAAGTTAATTATTTATGAATTGAATAAAATCCCAAATCAATTGAGATAATATGTAGTCGACGGTAATTGAATGAATTTGCATTGTATAGGTAATTGTGACACTTGTTTGTAAATAATAAACTTATAAGTGTAATTAAAAGTTAACGGTGATAATTATTTAAGTTACGTATTCATTTAGTTAGTCGAATTGAATTTGTGAACAAATTGCAATTGAAATGAAAGTTTATATATTAGTTGAGTGCATTATCTCTAACTGTAGTTAAATAATAATGTGGAATTCATTTCATGTAATAAAGTAATCGACTGATAATGAAATTTTATTTAAAAATCCAATATTGAAATCCGTCAAATATTGAACAATTAAATTGTTTAAATTTAATATTTGGAATTTATTGAATAATTGAATAACGGGAATTGAATAACTGTTTTAATGGAAATGGTTGTTCTATAATTTGAATTTGTTAAATTATATAAGTTCGTTTTTGAATATTTCAAAAGATAGTGATTTAAGAATAATCAAATCAGTTTAAATTTAATATTGTAAATGTTTGAATAATTAAATTCCGAATTTGATATAATTAATTTGATATTGAAATTTAATATATGAAAATACAGTGAATAACTGAAATTCGATTTAATATGATTGAAATTGGTTTCAAAAGTGAATATAAGTTATATTTGGATTATAATAGAGTTAACAAGATTTTAAAATTGGAATTTTAAGCAATTCTGTAAATTTTGAGAAGTCGTCGATTTAATCGACGAGTTAAAATAGCCTACCGGGGAACATTCTCGGAATTCGACAAAACCAGTTCCATTAGATCCGTAATAGTTTATTATTATCGCGTTTCACTTTCCATAGCAATCGGAGTCGCCGTTTGACCGTGGCAGCTCAAAACGCTTAGAAATTAATTTAATCGATTTAATTTAAAATTGATCGTTTATTTCCGTAACTCACACATACAATCAAATTAGGGCTTGAAACCTTTTCCATTGGGTCCGGAATAGGGGTATAACATTATAAACGCCTAGCGGCACGCCTCGATAGGGGTTCAAGATTTTAAGTTGCATAAATTGGGATATTTTGAAATTTAAATTTTATATTGTCTAGTCAACTTTTCACATCAGCTTCTTTTCAAATCACTGTAGTAAGCATCCCACACGCAAGAATCAGGTCTGCACCCTTTTAAATTCGCACGCAAGCTTCAAGCAGTAGGAAAATAATGAATCCAAACTTCAAAAATTTCGGTCTCTTCCAATACTCGATCAAAAATCACGAAACCAATTTGAAAAATCCTATTTTTGCTTTATCTTTGATCTGGTATGCTTCGTGCTTGGTGCGGCAACCATTGGGTCGAAGCCATTCTTAGGCGTGAACTAGGGTTGGAAATCGTGGAGGATATAGGCTTCGATTCGCGAAACGGAGCTTTGATATGAGCTCGTCATCGAAAATAGCACCTTGGAGCACGTTTTTGTGGCGCGCGATCATGTTGTGGGGCACGCGACATTTCGCGTCGTGCGTGCAGCTGGGCACGAGTCACGACTCCCAGGGTGGCGTTGAGCTTGGAGTTTGGGATGGGGGATGGTGGAGATTTCGATGAGAAGTCGGATGGCATTGTCGGTTCGTCGAGTTATGTAGCCTAGCTCCGTATCATTGGAAGGAAGTGCACGATAATGGTGGGTTTGTGCATTTTACGCATACAGATTTTGTTTGGGGAAGAAGATGTTAAGTGGGCTGGGCCTCTTTTGCTTTGGGTATGGATAAACTTTAATATCTATATAAATTGTTTTATAAATTCGAATGTCGATAACTTAAAAATGTATAACTTCTACAAACGAGGTCCGATTGGCACGAGAATTTTTGCTTGCGATCGTAATGATGAGAGCTTCGAAATGATACTGGTTTGGGCGAATTTGGAGACGGTTGAAATTTGGGGCTAAAATTGGGAGTCGTCCGGTTGAGTTCCAAACCGGAACGTCTCGGTGACAACAGGATATCAAGATGAGTGTTTATAACGCTCACAACGTACTGAATATCTTTATGGTAGTTAAATTTGATATTATAAAGTGATATGAATTTTATTTGTCGTTGTTTGATAAAATTTAATTGTCATATAGATTGTCATTTGAATTCACCGTTGAAAATTAAATTGCGATTAAATTACCTGATATTGATAACTACGAAATTGCCGTGAATTGTATTGTCTATTGGATGATTGTATTTCGATGGATGCTATTGGTTGATATTTAAATGTTTGGATGTTTATTTGCTTATATACATCCTGTTATGCATACACATGACACCGTGATTTAGTTTAAGTGATATATATATTCATCCCTGACATTTAATTGAAATAAATAATCACTTGGCCATAGGATAGAAAAGTATATACGGCCACCGGATTGGTTAAATTAATAATCTTTAAAATAGTTGATCTAAAATTTATTTAAAATGTTTTGATTTAAAAGTTATAAATAAAATCAATTTATAAAATTCGAATTTATCGAAAAATTGAGTTTGGAATGTTGAAATAAATTTTGGTTAAAAGAAATTGTTAATTAATTTAAGTTGAGACTTTGAAATTTAAAATTGGGATATGATTGAATTTCGAAAATTTATTTGTTTAAAAGATTGAACATTATTTCGAGCTTTGAGTATTACTAAGTAAAGGTGATATAAAAATGATATTTTGAAATTGAGCTTTGAATTGAATCATATTTGAAATTTGGATTTAAATTTGAATATTGAAAGATAATTTTGTTAAGTGTTATAAATTGATATTTTTGAAAAATCAAGCTCCAAATCGATATAATTGAAATTGAATTAATCGAAAGTGAATGTAAAATTGAATTAATTTAAACTCAAAGCTGACATTGATTTGAATTGAAATCGAAATTGAATCGGTAGAATGGAAATTGAAATTGATTTGAATTGGGAAGTTATAATTAAAATGGTTTGGTTTTGAAGCTGTTTCATTTTGTTTTCCAAATTACTCTGTTATATAAACCATCTTTAAATACTTAAACTATTTTAACCTATATTAACTATATTAAATTATTTTAACCCATCTTAAACCATGTTAACTTATTTTAATTTATTTTAAGTCTACTTAACCCAATTTAAATTTTTTTAAACTAATTTATCTATTTTAAATCCATTTTAAGATTTTAAGTATTTTTAACTATCGTAATTATTTAAACTACTTTTAAACTACTTAAATCTATTTTCTAAAATTTCAAGCTGGTCAATAAGGTGAAATGTTTATGTTTAAATCTTGAATGTAAATACGAATTAGGTTAAATGAAGTTGCAACCTAAATTGGAATTCGAAATGATTTGGAAATCGAAATGAGATATTGAGGCGAAAAATGATTTTTGAAATGGAATCTTACATTTTGAATAGCTATGATGATATTTGAAATAGATTTGATTTTTGAAACGAATATGATATTTTGATATCAATTATGAATCGATTGAAATGTAAAAGAGCCACCGGTATAATAATACGTAGTTATTAAAGAGACCGGGATCGGATATGGACATACTCTCTGTCGATACCGAAAACCACTTTAATAACTAGTATACGCGAAGTGTTGATCCAGAATGAAGTGGATGGTTTGGTGAACGCGTTGACTGAAGAAAGAGAACGATATTGGACGACCCCTGACATGACTTAAACAGGAGCCGCGCCGGGCCATTGAGGTTCGCCACCTCTGGCGGACAACTTCTTCGATACCATATCTATTACCTTTTGTGATTCGATTTGGGTGCACCCCTCGATTTGGGAGTGTTGTTTCGCGGTGTTGAGGTAGCTGCTGGCTATGCTCAACATCAGTCCGGATCGCGCAACTACTAGTATCCTAGTTGGTATCGCCTCATGTACCTTGTCATACTGATTATCCTATTCGCGACCACTACGTTTTGTTTTGTGTTATACCTATGGGGTACCCTCTGATAACCACTAGTTTACGGTGGGGTTTACGGTGCTGTATAGACTATGGCATTATAAAAAATGCATTAAGGGGAATTATGGTAACGCCTTAACGTTATTTTAATACTTTTACTTTACTGTAGACATATTATAATAGCGTATTGTACTACATAGTAGACAGTTTAACGGATCCTTGAGAGATGGAAAATCCCGTAACATCTCTTGAGTTATTGCACGCATGTTGACACTGGATATGAGATGTCAAACCCCGTCAACATCTCTGAAGCCATTACACTCATATTTATTTACGATTGATTTAACTTTCATAAGGATATTTTAGTCCTGACTCGAGTGTTTTGTCTTTTCATTACGCTCGGGTCAAACCTGAGTTTTTTCCAGCTTATTGAAGATCTATTCTGGAGGACGAAGAAGAAGATTTGATATACTATTACTCTTATTATCTCTGCATCATGTTGTCTGCTGCATTATTTTATTTGTTCTGTTGTATATGTATAACTGTGATAAATGTTGTATAAGTAATGATCAAAGTATTGTAAACAGCTTCATGAACTGTTTATTTGACTATTATATTTTATCATTCCACTGCAAAATTCTGTGTTGTTTCATTTCCTTTATTTCCCTTTCTTTTCTTTCCTTATTTACCCCAATAACCATCTACCCTTTTGAATGGTTTCGAATCGGCATGTGTATTGGATCGTCGGTTTTAAACTGTCCAAAAAGGTGGGTCGTTACAGTTGGTATCAGAGCTTTGGTTTAGCGATAACCTTAGCTTTGTGGGGTCTGACTCTTTATAAATAGGGTAGTAATACCCTATGATGAGTCGCTGAGTGTATATATATGAGAAAGCGTATTTGTTAGTGATATAAAATGTTTTATATAATGTCGATTGATTTGTTGAGTGGCTTATGGATTCTGGTCAATACGAGTAATTAACGTCATTGATAGGGATCTCTAAACACTCGAACAGAACAGTTCGACATAGTATTGTTTTGAAATTGGGCAAACGAAATAATTTTGCTCTAATTATATTTTGTATATAAAGAAAAATTTCCAGAAATTATTGTGACTTATCTAGCTTACCTGGTTGTTAGGAATGATAATATTGGTCATTATCATTAATTCGATATTGTAATTTAATAAATAAGGGGAATTACAAAATGAACAGTGGTAAAACACTTGTGTAATGTTTTAAGAAAGAAAATCCTATAAGAATATTTTATAAAGGTCACTTATAAATTAAAACAAATTTAAATTGGAAAATATGAATTCTAGACCCGAGGACTTTTAAAATGGTTTTCAAAGATTTGAAGAAAATATATTGTGATGTTAGTTGAAAGTATTTATAGGAAATATTTTGAAAGGATTTTTAAAAGAAGGAATGAATTCAGTACTCCTCTCTTCTGTCGCTGGAAAATAATTTCGGTGATGACTGCGCAGCATCATCGACATTCATTTTCGAGTCTCAAAGTGGGGAAGACTTCAGAGAAGCTTTGCTTTTCTTCGAAATTATTTTGGGTAAATGGGTTTTGGTTTAAACTCCAAAGGTATGATTTGATATATTAAAGATATAAGTGTATATATTTATTTCAAACGATTTGAAAAGAACCGGGCGTTTAAATTTCTAAGTTCTGTTAATTAATAATTTTCAAATTATTTGAATGAAATGTGAATAACCAGAATTTATAGAATAAGAGGATGTAAACAAATTAAATTTGTGAACATTCTAATTAAGTAAAATGAAATTCTATAAATTTGTATAATACCAAATTACATTCTGATAACATATAACAAGATTTACCTAATGTTAGAAGTTAAAATGATGTTTTGGATTTGTAATGAGATATTGTACAAATAAACTGAACCTGAAGTAATTAAAATATACAAGTAAGGAAAACTCAAAAGAAATTAAAATGTATATAAATGGAAAATTTGGTTGTGATAAAAATGTTATATACTTAAATATTGCATGAAATGATGAATGGATAAATGGAACAAGTAAGTGAACTTAAGAAAGAAGGCCATTGAGTCAAGCAATGTCTTTGTAAAATGGTTATAGAATTAAATATAAATTTGCAACAATATATATATATATATATATGAATTTGTAACTTTTGAGATAACTACAAACTAATAAAAGTCGTATATAAGAAGTTAGACTTTTATAGAATGACTATAAACTAAAGTGATGATTAATAAAATGTTCCACAAATAAATTTGTTATTAACTGAAATTATGAAATTGAAGTAAATGTAAACAAAATAATTTGGCATGGCTAAGAATCAATTGGAAAATGTAATTGAATTTAATTAATTTATATAGAATGTTTAAAATGAACTTGAGTAAGCAAATTCTATGATATGATGTTTAAGAAAAGATAATGTTAAAGAATATGCTCTGTAAAGAAACGAATATACTAACTGAATAATGGATTGTGAATAACTAATTGTAAAATAAAATTAAATTCAATAAAATAATTTAGTATAGATAAATTGGATAGAAATCCATTGGAA
Organism: Allium cepa; assembly: GCA_030765085.1. Lineage (NCBI taxonomy): Eukaryota > Viridiplantae > Streptophyta > Magnoliopsida > Asparagales > Amaryllidaceae > Allium > Allium cepa. The sequence continues at coordinate 695,939,125 of CM060934.1, forward strand.
GGTAATACGTGAGTTGTATGTATAATTTTGTTCGCATAACGATTTGATCCAAAATTCGAGCATAAAATTTCGAGATGATTTATATCGATCCAAGATAGGATTTTTCACTCGATTCTCGACGGCGAACCCTGCATATGGATTTTTGATTTGATTTTGGAATTCTCTATCATAGTATATGGCTATGCAAGGAGAGTAACGGTTTTCAATCAAGGGACCAAACATTTGTCCGCACTAGAGAGTCGTATGAACGATACTAGTTGGAAGTGAAATTGTGTGATCGAATAAGCGATTAGATTTGATATTGCTCACGGATGATATATGTACGGCTTACGGACTTAATTAAAAGCTAATATTGGAAATTGAAGATGCCAAATATAAAATGATCCTTTTAAATTGTATAATTGGTTATCATTGGTAAATAAGATGCAGGTATTTAAAATCAAGGAAATTTGGATTGCCCGACAAAAGGTACATGTTTATTTTGTCATTGGATTTGGTGATTTTTGATGAGCCACTTGGCTTTTGATTTTCTTTTGTTGGTTTGGGGCCCGTAAAGGCATTTTGTAGCTGTACCGATTGAGCCGCACAAAGGAAACTCTGTCGAAATTTTTCGTAAATCCGGTGTTAGAAAATTTTTCAAGTTTTAAAATTTTATAACTTGGTTTAATAACTAACTTTAAAGTTAGAAAGCCGTTCAGGGTAACTTAGTGGGAGCATAGTTATGACTTTATAAATGGAATTTCATTGTTTTATAAGTTGATAATTTTGAATAAAATATATCAAATGTTGAATTCTTTACTTAGTTTCTTTTCCCTTCTTTTTCCTTTTCGAGGACGAAAAGTTTTGAGTGGGGGAGAGTGTAACGACCCGTAAAATTTCGATAATTAAAAATGTTAATTTAATAAGATTTCATGGTTTAATGTTGGAAGAATTAAAAAATTTGTAATTTATGTATGGTAATAATAACTAGAATGAAATGCAACAAATTTTATCTAAGTTAATTATTTATGAATTGAATGAAATCCCAAATCAATTCAAATAATATGCAGTCGACGGTAATTGATAGGTAATTGTGACACTTGTTTGTAAACAATAAACTTATAAGTGTAATTAAAAGTTAATGGTGATAATTATTTAAGTTACCTATTCATTTAGTTAGTCGAATTGAATTTGTGAACAAATTGCAATTGAAATGAAAGTTTATATATTAGTTGAGTGCATTATCTGTAACTTTAGTTAAATAATAATGTGGAATTCATTAAATAAAGTAATCAACTGATAATGAAATTTTATTTAAAAATCCAATATTGAAATCTGTCAAATATTGAACAATTAAATTGTTTAAATTTAATATTTGGAATTTATTGAATAATTGAATAACGGGAATTGAATAACTGTTTTAATGGAAATGGTTGTTCTATAATTTGAATTTGTTAAATTTTATAAGTTCGTTTTTGAATATTTCAAAAGATAGTGATTTAAGAATAATCAAATCAGTTTAAATTTAATATTGTAAATGTTTGAATAATTAAATTCAATTTGATATGATTAATTTGATATTGAAATTTAATATATGAAAATAGAGTGAATAACTGAAATTCGATTTAATATGATTCAAATTGGTTTCAAAAGTGAATATAAGTTATATTTGGATTATAATAGAGTTAACAAGATTTTAAAATTGGAATTTTAAGCAATTCTGTAAATTTTGAGAAGTCGTCGATTTAATCGACGAGTTAAAATAGCCTTCCGGGGAACAGTCTCGGAATTCGACGAAACCAGTTCCGTTAGATCCGTAATAGTTTATTATTATCGCGTTTCACTTTCCATAGCAATTGGATTCGCCGTTTGACCGTGGCAGCTCAAAACGCTTAGAAATTAATTTAATCGATTTAATTTAAAATTGATCGTTTATTTCCGTAACTCCCACATACGATCAAATTAGGGCTTGAAACCTTTTCCATTGGGTCCGGAATAGGGGTATAACATTATAAACGCCTAGCGGTACGCCTCGATAGGGGTTCAAGATTTTAAGTTGCATAAATTGGGATATTTTGAAATTTAAATTTTATATTGTCTAGTCAACTTTTCACATCAGCTTCTTTTCAAATCATTGTAGTAAGCATCCCACACGCAAGAATCAGGTCTGCTCCCTTTTAAATTCGCACGCAAGCTTCAAGCAGTAGGAAAATAATGAATTTGGAGATGGTTTAAATTTGGGGCTAAAATCGAGAGTCGTCCGGTTGAGTTCCAAACCGGAACGTCTCGGTGACAACATGATATCAAGGTGAGTGTTTATAACGCTCACAACGTACTAAATATCTTTATGGTAGTTAAATTTGATATTATGAAGTGATATGAATTTTATTTGTCCTTATTTGATAAAATTTAATTATCATATAGATTGTCATTTGAATTCACCGTTGAAAATTAAATTGACAGTCAAATTGACATTAAAACTAAATTGCGATTAAATTACCTGATATTGATAACTATGAAATTGCCGTGAATTGTATTGTCTATTGGATGATGTATTTCGATGGATGCTATTGGTTGATATTTAAATGTTTGGATGTTTATTTGCTTATATATATCCGGTTATGCATACATATGACACTGTGATTTAGTTTAAGTGATATATATATTCATCCCTGACATTTAATTGAAATAAATAATCACTTGGCCATAGGATAGAAAAGTATATACGGACACCGGATTGGTTAAATTAATAATTTTCAAAATAGTTGATTTAAAATTTATTTAAAATGTTTTGATTTAAAAGTTATAAATAAAATCAATTTATAGAAATCGAATTTATCGAAAAATTGAGTTTGGAATGTTGAAATAAATTTTGGTTAAAAGAAATTGTTAATTAATTTAAGTTGAGACTTTGAAATTTAAAATTGGGATATGATTGAATTTCGAAAATTTATTTGTTTAAAAGATTGAACATTATTTCGAGCTTTGAGTATTACTAAGTAAAGGTGATATAAAAATGATCTTTTGAAATTGAGCTTGGAATTGAATCATATTTGAAATTTGGATTTAAATTTGAATATTGAAGGATAATTTTGTTAAGTGTTATAAATTGATATTTTTGAAAAATCAAGCTCCAAATCGATATAACTGAAATGGAATTAATTGAAAGTGAATGTAAAATTGAATTAATTTAAAGTCAAAGCTGACATTGATTTGAATTGAAATCGAAATTGAATCGGTAGAATGGAAATTGAAATTGATTTGAATTGGGAAGTTATAATTAAAATGGTTTGGTTTTGAAGCTTTTTCATTTTTTTTTCCAAATTACTCTGTTATATAAACCATCTTTAAATACTTAAACTATTTTAACCTATATTAACTATATTAAATTATTTTAACCCATCTTAAACCATGTTAACTTATTTTAATTTATTTTAAATCTACTTAACCAAATTTAAATTATTTTAAACTAATTTATCTATTTTAAATCCATTTTAAGATTTTAAGTATTTTTAACTATTTTAATTATTTAACCTACTTTTAAACTACTTAAAACTATTTTCTAAAATTTCAAGCTGGTCAATAAGGTGAAATGTTTATGTTTAAATCTTGAATGTAAATACGAATTGGGTTAAATGAAGTTGCAACCTAAATTAAAATTCGAAATGATTTGGAAATCGAAATGAGATATTGAGGCAAAAAATGATTTTTGAAACGGAATCTTACATTTTGAATAGCTATGATGATATTTGAAATAGATTTGATTTTTGAAACGAATATGATATTTTGATATCAATTATGAATCGATTGAAATGTAAAAGAGCCACCGGTGTAATAATACGTAGTTATTAAAGAGACCGGGATCGGATATGGACATACTCTCTGTCGATACCGAAAACCACTTTAATAACTAGTATACGCGAAGTGTTGATCCAGAATGAAGTGGATGGTTTGGTGAACGCGTTGACTGAAGAAAGAGAACGATATTGGACGACCCCTGACATGACTAAAACAGGAGCCGCGCCGGGCCATTGAGGTTCGCCACCTCTAGCGGACACACTTCTTCGATACCATATCTATTACCTTTTGTGATTCGATTTGGGTGCACCCCTCGATTTGGGAGTGTTGTTTCGCGGTGTTGAGGTAGCTGTTGGCTATGCTCAACATCAGTCCGGATCACGCAACTACTAGTATCCTAGTTGGTATCGCCTCATGTACCTTGTCATACTGATTATCCTATTCGCGACCACTACGTTTTGTTTTGTGTTATACCTATGGGGTACCCTCTGATAACCACTAGTTTATGGTGGGGTTTACGGTGCTGTATAGACTATGGCATTATAAAAAATGTGTTAAGGGGAATTATGGTAACGTCTTAACTCTATTTTAATACTTTTACTTTACTGTAGACATATTATAATAGCGTATTGTACTACATAGTAGATAGTTTAATGGATCCTTGAGAGATGGAAAAATTCCTTAACATTTCTTAAGTTATTGCACGCATGTTGACACTGGATATGAGATGTCAAACCCCGTAAACATCTCTGACGCCGTTACAGTCATATTTATTTACGATTGATTTAACTTTCATAAGGATATGTTAGTCCTGACTCGAGTGTTTTGTCTTTTCATTACGCTCGGGTCAGACCTGAGTTTTTTTCAGCTTATTGAAGATCTATTCTGGAGGACGAAGAAGAAGATTTGGTATACTATTACTCTTATTATCTTTGCATCATGTTGTCTGCTGCATTATATTATTTGTTCTGTTGTATATGTATAACACTGATAAATGTTGTATAAATAATGATCAAAGTATTGTAAATAGCTTCATGAACTGTTTATTTGACTATTATATTTTATCGTTCCGCTGCAAGATTCTGTGTTGTTTCATTTCCTTTATTTACCTTTCTTTTCTTTTCTTATTTACCCCAATAACCATCTGCCCTTTTGAATGGTTTGGAATCGGCATGTGTATTGGAGCGTCGGTTTTAAACTGTCCAAAAAGGTGGGTCGTTACAGATAGGATCACTACTCTATCTAATAGGAAGTAGACCAGATATTATGATAAGTGTATGTCTATGTGCACGGTTTCAAGCTGACCTGAAAGAATGACATTTAGGTGGAATACTACGCTATCTTAGTAAAACTACAAATTTCAGACTCTACGATCCAAAAAGAGTGCTCGTTCGAGTTAGTATCATACAACGATGCTAATTTCGGAGGATCACGAACAGATAGTAAAAGTACAAGCGGTACGTGCCACTTCATTGGTAAATATTTAATATCATGGTTTAGCAAGAAACAAAACCGTGTCTCACTATCAACTTGTGAAGCATAATATATTTCTATGGCACTAGCTTGCACACAAGCAATTTATGTGCAACACACACTTAAAGATTTCAGAGTCAATCTATCAAAATCAACAATTTACTGTGTTAATTCTAGTGCAATAAATCTATCCAAAAATCCAGTAAATCATTCAAGAACTAAACATATAGATATTTAACATCATTTTTTACGCGATAATATAGAAAAAGAAGTGATAAATTCAGACTACGTACCATAAGAAAATCAATTAGCAGATATTTTTACTAAGCCATTGTTAGAAAGTACTTTTATAAAATTATGTCGTAAATTCGGTATAATGTCTTTTAAAGATATATAAATAAAATACAAAATTTTGACTAAAAACTCAAAAATAAAATTTTTACAAAAAAATCAAAATTCCGATCATGCTGAGACTCGAACCTATGACCTGCCTTAAATAGCCCAAGTGTCTTAACCACCTGAGCTATTGATTACTTCTGTTATAGTCTAGTATGAGAATTTTATTATATGGTGACATTAATATATACTAAAATTATGTGTAACATTTAACTTTATAAACATACTTTACTTATTTTATAAACATTGAATTACATAAAATAAAACAAACAATAGTAAAACCAACGAACTACCATATTACTTGGCTAAATGAAATACAAGCCACTAATTTCTGCCTACTTTTGCTCTAAACTTAGGCTATAAATAGATATGCATACTTCATTCTTTTTTGTACAACCAAACTGAAATACAAACACAGCTTTCATTCATTTTTCATTTCAAAAACTATTTTTCAAGATGTCAACCGCTTCATCCACTGATTCTATCGAAATTCTTGCCTCGAACAATTCATCAAAGATTCCGGTTCATAAAACTTCACCATCTTCTGCCTAGCACACTTGATATACTCGAGATAAAAAAGAAAGGAAAGAAGACGGTTGACTATCTCGAAATATGAAGCAAAAGATAGATGATTTGCACCATTATCAACAAGAATCACTAATGCTTCAACGTGAAATGTACTACGAATAAAAGATTAACTCCAGACGATTAGGAATTATCGAGCATATTGCTATGAAGTTTTGCGGCGCCTCTTCACATCCGATAGACGAACATGCTGTTTCGCCTATTAGATGACCTTCGACTTTGTCTCTACCGAGACCGTCGTTCTCACCGAATTCATGGGATCGCAATGAAGAATCGAACACTCGTCGCAAGCAACTAAAGGGCAACAAGACGCCTAGCCCTTCAAAATAAAACGTAGTTGTTATTATCTTCTATTTTTTTCCGAATAATTCTACTAAGTATGTAAGTTTTGTTCTTGGAATAATTTATTTCTATTTCATTCATCAATATGAAAACTAATTATAATATTCAATAATAAACTTAAAACGTTCACATGTATAATATATTAACATTTTACTCCAAAATAAATTCACTATAAAAAATTCATCCAGGTTAGTCAACTAGACCAGGTGGTCAGTCGACTGACACAGAAGTGAATTTTTTTTAAAAAAGCATGACCAGTCGACTTTCTCAGTGCCTCAGTCGACTGGACCAGAAGGGTGAAAATTTTCGATTTTCAGCTTAAGTCGACTGAAGCACTGAGTCAGTCGTCTGAATCGTAAATCTGAGTACCTTTATTGCTTTTACCCACCCACTTTTCTCCTTTTAATTTCTACTTTATCTTCTTTCACCATTCTCATCTCAGATTTCAAAGTTTTCGAAAACCCTAGCCTTCCAAAAACTCCATTTTTATTCTTCAAAAATTCAAATTCATGACTCCTAAGAGAAAGGGACAGACTTTTTCATCCTCGCATCCTCCTTCAATCGATCAAATACAAAGATGGCTATTAGATGACACCACAATTAGGAGGTGGAGACGAACGCAAGATTCACGTATCTTCGAAGGTTAGTTTGTTAAGTTTTCTGATTTCTCTCCATAACATATCCAAGAATTAGCTCGTAGGAGCAATTTGGAATCGTTATTCAACATTGACGATATTAAGCACAAAATCAATCAAATAATGGTCAAATTATTCTACGCAATTCTTAACTTGGGTCACCAAACCGTTCAAAATAAACAAGATTGTGTATGGAGTCTGGTGTGTGGAAAACCCGTCTTTTTCTCCTTAGATCGAATGACTCATATTTTGAGAACCGAAAATGATGGTATGGAATTGGCCAATATTGATTGTGATTTGGTTGTTTGTGACCAAATAAGTCATTTGTTTTTAGAAGATGACATGCATCAACTCAAATCCATGTCTCTACGACCAAAAGCAAGAATTATACATCGCGCTTTAATGAAAACCATAACTTCGAGAACCAGGAGTTATGAACTTATCTATGAACATAACTTTAAAGCTTTGTACGCTGTTTTCGAAAAAATTAAAGTCAACTGGCTACGTTTAATTCTTGACGAATTCTTAAGCTTTAACAATGGTCGAATGAATGTCATCTACTATGGTGAATATATTGTGCGACTTCTAAAGGCTTGTGAGATTCCAAAACCGGACTCGTCGATTTCCACAGTTGGATGTTTAAATTCTTGCATCTTGGCATTGATGAAGCTACCGGTTGCTCGACCACCTCCAATCATCACTTTTGAAGAATGGACCCAACGACAACTCTCTCAAGGACAACCATAACATCAAGAAGGCGAAGCATCTCAAGGTCCATCTCGTCAAAGATCAACTCATCATCAACAAGATGAAATTTTGACTCCGAATCCGGGCCTTCCTCTACGTGAGTCGATTTCTATAATATGCCATTACCAACAAATTCTTCAATCCAATATCACCAAAGTTGTCAAGAATCTTGATAAGGTTAATGGATTTTTTACGAAGTTATGGCAAGCTATTTCATGTTCTTTCGAGACTTCCACGGCTACTTTAGGCAATCCGTTAAGCAACTCGTTTTCACTTGGTCTTCTTCTTTAGACGATCATGCAAGTAGTAGTGAGATGATGGAGTTGGAGGGGATAGTGGTGGTCAGACATCACATAGTGGTAGGGTCAACCAATGGCATGATGTTTTTTCTAAAACATTCGTATTCATTTCTTATGGTTCGTACTAAATGGCCACTCTATTTCATATTATTTCAAAGACTTTTGTTTATGGAAGTTTATTGTATGAATGATTGTTTTTCTTCGTAATATCTATGACATTATAACTTCATACTTTTATATTCCTTTTTGTCGATGACAAGGAGGGATAAATATTGTTGCTAACATTAAGAATGCATGATATAAAGCGTCAAAGATTTAGGGGGAGTAAGTATTTATGTTATATATATACAGTCGAACTCTATATCTATTTACAGGTTGTCATCAATCAAAAAGGAGGAAAATGTTGAGACTTGGTTTTGATTCATGACACGAAGCTATCACTATGACATACATGTTTGAAGAATTCTATGACAAAAAGAGAATATATACCACAAGGAGACGAGACTTCAAAACAGGTGCATCAATTATACTATTTTGTTTTTGAATCTTAAGTCAATGTTGTTAAAATCTCTCCTTGGTTACGTATATATTAGCTTATATTTAATCATTCTGTTTCTCAAAATACTTTATACATTTATAAGCATATATTAAATTATAAAAGTAATTAAAATTATATATATTTCTATACTTGTGTAAACTGTGCATATTGCACAGACTTCACCATGTCAGTCGACTGACCCAGAGGTCCAGTCGACTGACACTGGAAAAATATTTAAAAATTATTTTGAATATTCATCCGACTGACCTAGAGGCTCAGTTGACTGAATTTCTACAACAACTACTTTTCGAAAAGACATAACTTTTTGTGAAGAGATACGAACCTCTATGAAAAGATTTGGATGCAACACTTCAATCGAAACTCTTCAACAACAGTTGCTGCTTTCTAACCATTATAAATACATACTCAAACTTGATTTCAAATCATTGAATTACAATCGAATTTTCTTATCTCTCTAATCTAACTCTATGGTATCTATTAGCTATTATACTTTCAATTATTCTACAATAAAGCAATACTATACCTATCCATTCTTCATATACTTCAAATATATATATATATATATATATATATATATACACTCGAGGAGAAGTTTATAGAAAGGGTGTACTATAAGTGACAAATCCGTGTTATTAGAATGCACAAAAGTCAAAACTATTTTCTGTATTTGTTGAAGTCCTGTTCTGGTGCTCAGGCGAGTGAAGTCCTCTTCGGTTGCTGAGGCGAAATCCTATTCTGCTGCTCAGGTCCCTATTCGACTGCTCAGGGGTTGTATAGACATGCTCCTCCGGGTTAAGTAAGGGTTGTTGTTTTAGTGAAATTCCAGAAGGAGTCTGGGATTGGACGTAGGACGGTGCTCCGAACCAATATAAAAATCTCTGGTGTCATTTTACTATATTTCTTTTTATATTCCGCACTATTTACAGTTTTGCTATCATCACTATACTCTCTATTATCATATATTCATGTTACACGATCCATAGCACATATTCAGAAAGTTGTAAGCAAAACTCTAGGTGCATAAGTAGCTATATTAACTGAAATAGAAACGGACCAGAAAAGAGCTTTAGATGGTTAGGTTGGATTTCTTTCCATGGCTCTCAAATACCCTTAACTGGATTAATGACCTATCTATTCCATCCTTGAAAGTCGAAACTAAAACTCACGGTATTTACATGCCAAACATCCAAGTTTTAGAAGGACGGATTGTTAAGGAAAAAGAAAGAAAAGACAGAACATAATCTCATATCATGTCGAGTATATATAATATACAATAGGTTTTTACAAAAGAAAACTGTAATATACGTACATCAAAATTAGAGTACACTAACTAATCATCAGCTTGGACAGTTATAACAACATGTCCTCACAAATGCTAATTAAAATAGGCAACCAGTATTGTGGAAAATAATATATATGAAAATACATCTTGGGGACTCCAGCTCATCTCCTGAAGTTCCAAAGCATCCAAACTAGATCTATAAATATGCGTGGTCTAATCCAAATATAATTAGAAAAGAATACCAGGATCAGTCTAGTAAAATAGCATGAAAAACACACCTCAAATGAAATTTAATGTTATAAAAACATTCCAAATAAAGTTATCTTGTAAGATCACGCCGCACATAAACACGGATGAGTTTTTACTTTATGAACAAACCATTTCATAGGAAATCTTTTAATATTATAATAATGTCTATGTTTAAAATAAATATTGAATCATAGTCCAAATTGTTACATTAATTAAATTCTAGCATAATAGGTAGACAACTAAGTCCACGAGGCACTTATTAGAGAATGGATTTCCATATAATGACAAGGTAATGGACTACCTTGCATACAGTACATCTCTAGATAAACTGAGGGCTACAAACGCATTTACTCCTCTATCAACACAGGACTAGCCTATCTCTTACTGGATAGTACCGAATATTATCATTGCCCAGGTTGCGGCCAACAACCATACCGGGCCCTGAGCGTACAGAATCTAACAATTTCGATCTAGGTCTGGTGATGATCATATCCTAATGGGAGCGACCATCATATCCTTATTGCGTATACCCTATTTTAGTCATTACTAGGGAGTGAGGCTTAAGGCAACGATTTTACGTTTTCCTCCTGAAATTTCCACTTACAATGTTAACACCGCCCTCCAGGCAAATGCGATTCTAGCATTCATCCATACAAGTTCGTTCTAGGATTGAACGAAACCGAATGAACTACTTCTACTACATCTCTTTTAGGATCACCTTCAGTATTAATAGCAAGTAGCCCTTGCACTTCAATGAACTCCATCTTCGAAACCATCATCTTCAAGTCATCCCCAAATTGAATGCTATGCCAATTCGAAGTGATTTTCAGAAAACATATCTGATCTCGGTCTCTTCGAACTGATAACAATATTTCAAAACCGACCAATATTTGATACTCGGTTATTTAACTATTAAATAAACAACAATCCAATCAGAGCTTTATTTCTATAGGGAAAACAACACTGGTTAAGTGCATAATCAACCACTAAGCCTTTTAATTAATCATTTTATTAATTATAATTGATTTGTAAATACTTGTATCAAAATATTTTTACAAAAATATATGCACAAACCCATTATATTCCTTTAAATAATTGAAAAAACATCCATATACTTATTTCATTGGTATAAGCATATTCATAAAACACTATACTTTCACAACTTAGAAAATGTATTCATATACTTATACCAATGGTATAAGTATATCCGTAAACACTGAGAAAGATTTCCTTTTGGTGTTAAGTATGGAAAAATGCTTCCATAATACCCTAATTACTAAAAGGTCATTTATTGAAATCAATCTCATTTTCTTTTACAAATTCATTTTTATAAATTACTTTCACATTTATAACTTCCTTTTTATACAACAAAAAAAACATTTATAAAATTCCTTTATAAATCTCTAAAATCATTTCTAAAACTCTTTTATAAATATCTAAAACTATTTATAAAACCCTTTTACAAATCTCTAAAACCATTTACGAAACTCTTTTATAAATCAATTTATCGTTTACAAATACAAGTAATTAACTTTAAACATCATAAATAAATATTATCCTAACTTTCCAATATCACTAATAACATAATTAATTTCCATTTAAAACATCTTTAATGAAATAAGTAATTTACTCCAAAAACATTACTAATATGATAATTAATAACATCAAAACATTATTAATATAATAATAATTAATTTTAAAAAATTATTAACAAATAAAATTATTGACTTCAAAAGATTATCCAACATACATTCAAAAAATTAATATATAAATAAAATTATTAACTTTAAAACAATATTATATAAAATAATACATAAACTTCAAAACATTATTAAAATAATAATTCACAATTTCAAAACATTATTAAAAAATAAAACTACTAACTTCAAGCATTATTATATAAAATAATAAGTAAACTCCAAACATTATTAATTGTATAAATAAATAACTTTAAACGATATTGAAAATATAAATGAATAACTTTAGACCATATAAATTTTTTTCAAATAATAGTAAAATATAAATAAATAACTATAACATAATACTTAAAATAGAAATAATAACTTTAAAATAATATTTAAAATATAAATAAATAACTTTAAACAACTTTTTAAAATATAAACAAATAATTTTAAATAACTTCAAAACATTTCTAAATATATTATAAAAATAAATAAAAAGGTTGGAGTAAAATGAAGAAGTTCAAAGCCCGTTTCAAATAAAATATTAAAGAAAACCCCAACAGTCGGATTTAAAATAATTCTCCATGTCAAAATCATTTCCAAATTAAAACAACAATTAATATTGTTTCAAATATATTAACATGAGGCCAATAGCCACCAAGCACTTAATCAATGTTATTACTACCTTAATCATTAAAAGGGTTCAACTTTTTTTATATAACAATGTCATAACCGATAAAGCCAAACAATCATGTTCTAATATTCAATAACTCTTATAAATGGAATATAATTGAAGTTAAATCAATAGTGGTGAGGAATCATGTTGGATCCCCCTACAATTTCCATATAAATCAAATAAATTCTCTACAAATCATTTCATATACCGACCGCTTTCAGAAGCGGCAATTCATCAAAACCAACCAACCAATACAATAAACATAGAAGCATACAACTAACAATTTTATATCTCATATATAATAATATAATATTCTTTCAAAGATTAGTTAACTCACCGAAATTCCAATCGACGCCGAAGCGTTTTAGTTCAATCTAAAACTGAACGACGTTCGATTTTAGCTCCAAATTCCATGAATCCAGCTCCATGTCGCAGTTGACTATCCTACAAATCCAACGCGACTGACCGTATTTGAATCCGATCTCCTATGATCAAGATATGAATTTAATATTTGGAATTAAATAATTTAATTATTAAGTAATTACATCACTTAATCACTAATCACCTAATTATCAAACCCTAATCCTCTCGTTTGCAAAACCCTAACAGCAATTCGAAACATAGTCGCCACTTTGAATTTCCACTATCACCGCCGCCAGGAAGCTTCGACCACCACCGCAACCTTGCCACTGCATCCCACGATCGATACAAACTACTTGCCACCTAACCCACCACCTAACGACGCCAAAAACCCCAGATCGAACCACTTTTCTTCTTCGCCATCAAACTCTGATTGTCGTCGCCATGCTTCAAATCTTCCCAATCCAACCTGTCAAGGTGTTCATCTCCCTTATCCACACAATTTTCATGTTGGGGCCCAAGCCGAATTCGACCTCTGGTGACTATAGTGGATGATGGCCATTGGATGAAGGTGACTAAAGTTAGAGCATAGATTTGATTGGAAAATAAAAGCGAATGAAGAGAGGGCAAGGGTTCTTATATAACATATTTATCTGGCACTATTCACCCCAAAAAATCATAACTCCAAACGATGCGTGCTCACTGGCATTTTTTTTTCCAAATACCCATATTCTAAACTCTATGGAACTAGTCTTATGACCTAATTCCATCGTATATAAAATTAGCTTTTTGAATCGCTCGATTTACGAACCAAACTCGACCTCCTTCCCGAAAACCCAATAATAAAAACCTATCAATGTTTATATTCATTCTGGCTTGCTCAGACCAGACTTAATGGAAATGTTATCCATCCTTCTGGCCCGGCTATATCTGGAGCAATTAGACGAGGCAAACTCAATTGTCATCAGGATCGATGTATCAGATTAAAGATCACGAAGCCTAGAGATCAGGCCCCTATGATAATATGAAGTAGAAGCAAAGCATAAGCTGAAGGCAAACTCAATAAAACACTTAGAGCATGGAAGTTCACTAGTCCCTAGAGCCAGATTAGATATGATCCATATTCAATACTATGGATCGTATCGTATCGATTACATAGCTCAATTCAACGATGATCGATCGACATCTCAAAATCTACAAGTCCAACACACTTGGAACTTTCATAGTATCAGTATATTAGAGGGGAGAGTCCCTTTAAATGATTGCATGCCAAGATGAGTGAAAGTGAACGATCGTTCTGCATAGTTTATGAACGATCTAACTATTTCAGCATGAACGATCCAACCCAATGAATATTGGTCGATATCTCACCGACCATAACTCAGAATGACACCAAACTTTGGGAGCATACATTAAAGATGTGGAGAAGCCACTAATAACCCTCATTAGAGAAACCATGAACAATCAGCACCGATCATTCCAATTAATGAATTGGAACTTGCGGCCGTTTTGGTGGGCCCCGACTGATCTGGAGAGTCTTTTGTCGAATTTGTAGTGAGATATCTCACTGTATTCACCTATAAATACATACTTCTCTCTTAATCTAAAGGATCTTTTATACTGTTGTTGCTTGGGAATCCATTGTAATTAAGTGCTACTATCATTATTTCATTGCAATCAGATTTAAAAGTGATCAATAATGCAAAGTCTTCAAAGTGGACATAGGCACACAATGCCGAACCATTATAAATCCTTGTGTCTTTGTTACTGCTTAATTCTGATTATTTATTACTTATCCTCTCTATTCAATTTTGATTATTCTCCATATATTTCTCTATTATTCTATTCTTGAGTGTTTCTGCCAACTTTTGGTGCAAATATTTTGGTAATTTCACTGAGAAACTTGATTCATAGCTTATTCGGATCACTTTGTTGCTAATAGATTGCATAAATCCCTTAAAGGAGATCCATAATTATCTTCAAGAAGCTTGGTTATTCTATCTAGATTTGAAAATGTTTAAGTAAAGCAATCAATAATGGTTAGAAACACCAGCTTCTCCGAACGCAGAAAGAAACGACAATGCTATCATCCAGCAAGGAGGCCGAGTAATCAACTAGTGGATGTGATGCTACCAATCCTACTGATTTCCAGAATCCAGTTGATTCCATTAAGAGAGCTAAATTTCAGAGTCTAATGATAGAGCTAGTGGATAGCCATCGACAATTAAATCACCAGTTTCAAGCCAATATCGATCTGCCGAACCAACTCAGTGAGTAGCATTATGGGAAAGCTAGGAAGGACCCTACCCCGTACTCTGCATTTGAGAGTTTCTAGTTTATTGGATGAGTATCGCAGATGCAGGCATAGAAGAATTGATGGATACCATGCTGAAACATCTACGCGCCTTCCACCGATCATTCCAGGTAGAGCGACAGCAATCAGTGCCGATCCATCTGGAACGATCGGTGCCGATCATTCTCTGGATGGACAATACCGACTAATGGCAGCAAAGCTACATACCGACGATGCTGCGATCAATCTGGATGATGGAGTTCAAGATTATGCTGACAAGATACCTCCTTGGAACGATAGGGAAGTAAACACATGTTATGTACATCGAGAGGATGTTGAGCCAAGAAGTCATGGAACGACCCGAAGACATTGACCGGACCATTCCCGTGAGGTGGAGCACAACTACCACTTAGCTTCCAATATTCAAAAGCTGAACTTGTCGTCTATGGTTAGACAGTTAGTAAAGTAAAGTTAAGGCTTAACTAACGATGACTGGGATTACGAGAAGTCGTACCCGATTCACTTATAATATATTACACGCTGAGTAACCAAGGAGGTTTAGTATGTCGTCAATGCCTGCGTTTGAGGGAAGGACCTATAAGAACCCTTAGTTTACGATTGCGACGGTGACAACTATACAATGGAAATCATATATATTATACAACTATGCAGATACAACTCAAAGCAAGAAAAGCCGCTGCTATGAAAAGATGAAGACTAAAGCACTAAAAGAATTCATCTACAAAGTTACATGAAGATCGAAGAGAGATGCAATCAAGAATAAACCCAAGAGGACTTCAATTAATAGGTTCAGACATCTGAATGCAGAACTTCAGACGTCTGAATGTAGAAAATGAATAAAAATAATAATAGAGTCTCAGATGTCTGAGAACACCATTCAAACGTCTGAAACTGGGCTCGGGGCAAATATTTCAAAGTACAACTGTTATCTCCGAAGAGACACAACTCCATCTCTCATCCGCAACTCTTCACCAGTGAATAGTGACGACTCTAGACTGAATGGGAAGAGATGTGACTACTAGAATCAACTCTCTACAACTATATAAACAATAATCAAGATGAATCAAAGTACTTACTCACTTACTCACTTACTCACTTACTTCTTACTTATCTAATTCATTCTACTATCTTGATCATCTCATGTTCTAATCATCCACTTGTTAACCAATCTGAAAATCTAAAATCATACGCTTCCATATTCTCTCAAACAATATTGTATTCAATCATTAGAGAGATATAGGAAGTTCAATTGTACGATATAGCCAAAATCTGGTAATAGGGAACACCCTATTGATAAAGAAACTCTTCTATTGTAAACCTGTTCCTCCGGGTGAAGTGATGGTTATTTAGTGAAAGAAAATTGCGAAGAGGAGCTACGAGATTGGATGTAGGATGGAAGGTCCGAACTAGTATAAAATCCCTGGTGTGATTATTCATATTTACATACTTTATTATTGTTACACTATAGTTTAGTCATATACCGGTCATTTGTATAATCGATCCACTATACATTAGACTTACAATTGGTATTAGAGCAAGGTTTGATTAAAAGTACTGTAACAAGTCTTTGAATCACTAATATGGTAAGTATCTTTTAAGAAAGTCAGTCTACCGCACGTCTCCCACTATTTAATGGCTCAAACTATGCATATTGGTCAACTCGTATGCGTATTTTTATGGAAGCTAATGGTCTAGAAATATGGTCTGCTACACAAAATAAATATGAAGCACCTGTCACTGCTATGAACACATGGACCGATGAACAAAAGACCTTAGCATCAAACAATGCCAAAGCTATGAACGTTTTATTTTGCTCTCTAGATAAAAATGAATTTTCACGTGTCATGTTATGCATAACTGCATTTGACATTTGGTGTACCTTACAAATTACACATGAAGGTACAACATAGATCAAACAAACTAAGATTTCAATCTTGCAAAACCAATTCTCCTCATTCAAAATGAAGCAAAATGAAACTATTGTTGACATGTATTCTAGATATCAAACTATTCAACATGATCTTATAGCATTAGAAGTTAAGTTTACTAATTTTGATTTAGTTTCTCGAATACTCAACTCTTTAACATCCGATTGGGAAAGGAAGGTATTAGCTATTGAAGAAGCTAATGATCTTTCTACTCTCAAGGTGAAGAGTTGATAGGAAATTTAATGTCATATGAAGCAAACTTACAGGCAAGAAAAGAGCAAAATGTTGAAAATAAGAACATAGCATTTCATGCAAAGAATGATGACTCAGATTTAGATGAAGAAGTGATAGTCTTCATTGCCAAGAATTATAAAAAATTCAAGAAATTTAGAAAGATGACCAAATTCTAAAAAGAAGGGAAGTCCAATATAACAAAAATCAAGTGCTATGAATGTAATCAATATGGACATGTGAAGAAGGATTACCCTAAACACAACAATGAGAAAAAGAACAAATTTGAGAAATTTAAGAAGAAAGAGCTTTTAAAGTCACTTGGGACGATTCCGATTCATCATCATCTTCCGAGAGTGATAGTGATTGCGATGGAGAACAAGCTTATATATGTTTTATGGCTAACACTGATGAGGTATGTCCTGAACTTAGCTATAATGAATTATTAGAGTTAAGTATTGAACTTGATGATAAGTTTAGACAAATCAAAAAATTGAATAAAGAACACCTAGCCAAAATAAATAGATTAGAACTAGAAATTGAATTATTAAAGGATGAAAAAGTTACTTTAGAAGAAGAACTAGAGACTTCACAAGAAAAATGTAAAAAATCTATCGAATGTGATACACAACTTAGTGAAATAGATAGGTTAAAACTTGAGAATAATAATTTGATTAAGGAGAATATTGAACTAAAAAGTAGTATAGAAATTTCAAAAACTGAAATTTGTGAATTAGAGGATAAACTAAAAAAATTACTAACAATGTTTCAAAGTTTAACAAAGGAAAACAAGATCTTGATAATTTAACTAAAATTTCGAAACCTTTCGGTAATCGAAATGGATTAGGATTTAAAAAGAATTCACAAAAGAAAAATGGTAATGCTATAAAGTAAATATATCGTATCAAAGTTTTAAAAAACACCAAAGTCAAGTAAAGAGATAAAATCTAAAAGTATAAAAATTTGGATATCAAAGTTTAATAATAAGTTAATTAGACAAAAACATATTGATAGTTTTCTATCAAGTGTAGTATTTAACAATAATTATGTTTTTGAAGGACCCAAACCCACTTGGGTATGGCTACCCTCCCCTTCTAACATTTAGGACCCTAATAAAAGAATAGGGTATTAATTGAAATATTTGTGTTTTGTAGGTATCCAAAAATAATAACAAGGAGAAATGGATACTCAATAGTGGCTGCTCAAAACACATGACTGGGAATGCCAAGATGCTCTCAAATATAAAATATATCGATGGAGGCACCGTAACTTTTGGAGACAACTCAAAAGGATATGTCATCAGAATTGGAGAAGTCATCAATATCGGTAGTTCTAACTCTCCTTTTATTTCAAATGTTTTATTAGTAGAAAATTTAAAACATAATTTGCTTAGCATTAGTCAACTATGTGATAAATGTTTTCAAATAAATTCGAGAAAAATCGATGATAATAATAAAAATTTATTATTTAAACGATTTCGAAATAAAAATATTTGTATTTTGAATATGAATATAAAACAAAATTCAGATTTATGGTTGATCGCTAAACTTGATGATCCATGGCTATGGCATAAACGATTTTGTCACATGAATTTCAAGTATATAAATAAATTATCAAAACATGCTTTAGTTAGAGGTTTACCAAAAATAAATTATAAAATAGACAAATTGTGTGATGCATGTCAAATTGGAAAATTAAAAAGGAGTTCTTTTAAATCTAAAAATAATATTTCAACATAACAAGCATTAGAATTATTGCATTTAGATTTATTTGATCCTACTCAAGTAAGATTAATAAATCAGAACAAATCATGTTTTAATAATTTATTAGAGTTAACTTTTCACGATATACATACATAAAATTAACACTTTTGGTATGGTTAATTTTTTTGCAAAAAGAATTAAAAATCAAATGAATTTGAAAATTAAAAATATTCGCAGAGATCACAAAGGAGAATTCGAAAATGAACTTTTTACAAACTTTTGCAATAAAAAGGGAACTAATCATAATTTTTCAATACCACGTACACCACAATAGAACGGTGTAGTTAAACGAAAAAATCGAACATTACAAGAATGTGCAAGAACAATATTAAATAGTAGTAATCTACGAAAACATGTTTGGGCTGAAGCTATTGCCACAGCTTATTATGTTTTGAATAGAGTAACACTACGACCAATGACAAAAAACACTTGTTATGAAATATTTTTTGGCAAAAAACCAAAAGTGTCATATTTTAGAACATTTGGATCAAAATGTTTCATATTAAATACTAAAGACAATCTAGGAAAGTTTGATCCTTAGGCCGGTGAAGGAATATTTGGGTTATTCGAATCATAGCAAAGCTTATAGAATTATAACAAAAGAACAAGTATTATAGAAGAAAGTTTACATGTTTCTTTTGATGAAAATTTTATAACTACACAAATTACTGACGAAGAATAAGTACATCCAAATGATTCTTCTAACTTACCTCAAAATAATGATGAAGCTATTGATCAAAATAATAATCTAATTTCACCTCCTAGTATTTTAAAGAATCATCCTATAGATATCATCATTGGAAATTTAAATTCAAGAGTAACTCGAAATCAACTTAATCAAATAAGTCATGTTGCATTCGTTTCAAATTTTGAACCAAAGAACTATAAAGAAGCTTTTAAAGATGACTTTTGGATTTTATCTATGCAAGAAGAATTAAATTAGTTCGAACAAAATAATGTTTGGGAACTCGTACTAAGACCAGAAGTGCAATCGGTCACTGGGACTAAATGGATTTTTAAAATAAAGCCGATGAAACTGGAAATATTGTTCGAAATAAAGCACGTTTAGTAGCATAAGGGTATATCAAGAAGAAGGAATCGATTATGATGAAACTTTTGCACCTATAGCTAGGTTAGAAGCTATACGAACTCCACTCGCTTTTGCTTGTCATAATAATTTTAAATTATATCAAATGGACGCCAAAAATGCATTTTTGAATGGTTTTATCAAAGAAAATATTTATGTTGAACAACCATCATTATTTGAACATGAAAATTTTCCAAATCATGTTTTTAAGTTAAATAAAGCATTATATGGGTTAAAACAAGCTCCTAGAGCATGGTACGATAGGCTTAAAACTCATTTAATCTCATCACGATTTCAAATTGGTAAAATTGACTCGACATTATTTATTAAAAAGGAAAATAATGATATTTTAGTTATTCAAATTTATGTCGATGATATCATATTTAGATCAACTAATGAAGATTTATGTGTACAATTCTATAATATAATGAAAAATGAATTTGAAATGTCACACACGGGCGAATTAAATTTCTTTTAGGATTACAAATAAAATAACTAGAGAATGGTATCTTTATACATCAAGAAAAATATTGCAATGAACTATTAAAACGTTTCGATATGGATAAAACATCTAGTAAACCTACTCCTATGAGTACTATGGTCCATCTTGATAAAGATGAAAACGAGAAAGATTTTGAAGAAAAATTATATAGGAGTACGATTCGTTCGTTATTATATTTAACCGCAAGCCTACCCGATATAATGATGAGTGTTTGTCTCTTCACACGTTTTCAAGCAAAACCAAAAGAATCTCATCAAAGAGCCGTTAGACGTATTTTGAGATATTTATCTAACTCAAAAAACCGTAGACTATTCTATCCAAAAGGATCATCCTTTGAACTTGTATCAGATAGCGATGCGGATTTTGAAGGATGCAAAACGGATAGAAAAAGTACTAGTGGAATGTGTCATTTCATTGGATAATCTCTCGTCTCATGGTTTAGTAAAAAACAAAATTGTGTTTCTTTATCCACTTGCGAAGCCGAATATATTTCAATGGCATTAGCATGTGCACAAGTAATTTACATGCAACAAACCTTAAAAGATTTTGGAAAAATAATTGAAAAATCCCCCATTTATTGCGATAACACTAGCGCAATCAATCTATGTAAAAATCCGGTAAATCATTCTCGTACTATACATATAGATATAAGACATCATTTCTTAAGAGATAATGTTGAAAAAGGAAATATAACTTTAGAATATGTTAAAGCTGAAAATCAAATAGCCAAAATCTTTACGAAACCATTAAACGAACAAACTTTTGTAAAATTATGACGATACTTAGGCATTTGTTCACTTAATGAACTTTTAAACCATGAAAAATTTCTTATATCCACAAGTTTTTAGACGATCAAAAACCTTTAAAAATGTAGACAATAATTTTGGACTATAAAAATACTACCTATTTTTATATTTGGATTGTTATAAATCTAACTTTCAGAAGTTTCTCTTTAAAAATATATCAAATATAAAAATCAAAATGTCATCTCAAGAAATCACTTCATATAATTCTAGATCGCCATCCCCAAACGTATCTACCCCTTCACTTAGAACTCCTTCACCTCCTCGTTCCCTGCCTTCTCCCGACGTCTCAAAAAATCGATGGGGACTATCACCACTACTGAGACGACCCGACTTTCTCACCTCAGAAAATCGCATCATCTTGAAGAAAGAAGGGGATAGAAAAGAGAAAAGAAAGAAGAGAAAGAAGAAACAACACAGAATCTTAACAGCGGAACGAATAGATTGTATTAATAACATAAATATTACATAGTTTACAACCATTATCAGAGTTACACAGATTATACATCACATACTAGACAGTTATAAACACCCGTCTAGTTGTACAACTCAATACAATGTAGGAAACTATTAAGAGAAACCAACACAGCGGAATACTATATACACATACACAGAAGCCACCTGCTCCATTACTCCTCCACAATTCGTCAAAGCTAACCTGAATCCCTTGGCAACTCATATAAAAAATTTGAGTACCCAAGAGTTTAAGAAAACAGATGATAAACTCCGGGTCAGACATGAGTCTGGTGTGAGTAACAGGTTAAGGTTGTTTAACTTTCAAAAAAACTTTTGGAAAGAAAGGTATCACGTAAGACTTCCCACACATAAACATGGAAAAGTTTTTAACTTACGCTAACCGAAACATTTGATAGGAAATCCGATGATATTATAATAGGTCTAGGGTTTTCAAGTAAATATGAAATAGCCGAAATTGTTACATTCGTTAAATTCCAGCTACTTGCCACAAAAGTATGTAATACAATCAAAACCGAGGGCACTTATTGGATTTGGATTCCATACAATGGCGGGGCTACCGAGGTACCGCCCGTCACAGTACGTGGCCTAGATCAACGTACCGAGGATTACTCCCAATCCCCTGCAACACAAGGCCGGAACCATCCCTTACTGGACAGTCCCGAACAAGACAACCCCGATAGTTGGAGCTCACAACCGTCCACACAGCCGAAATATAAGGGACCTCTAGACAGGCGAAAATCTCGTCCTACTTGGGCATGAACCACTTAGCCTTGCTTCACCTCCCCTATTTTAGCCATTCCCGGTTAATGAGGCTTGAAGCTACGATTACCTTTACATAACACATCACTTAGAATGCTCATCGTCCACCTGACGATGTTCTGAAAGCATTCAATCCATATAAGTTCGTTCCAAGTTCGAACGAAACCGAAGGCATTATCTCGTTACACTCATTTTGGAATCACCCTCAGAGTTAACGACGATAACCCTTGCACTCTGAATCTTCATCTTCACATGAGATTCACGACCTATCGTTAATTTGGATCGATGTGAATTTTGAATATCCAAATATAGAAACCCGATCCTGGTATCATCGACATCCAAAACGTGTCTTTTAAGGCCAATTTGTTTTAAAGTTTAAAACAATTCAATTATCTATATACACAGATAGATAACTCACAAATCAAAATAGATAATCAACATTATCATAATAAACAGGTGATCCGCATTATCATTATAAACAGATAATTCATATCATTATCAAAATAGAAAATCCATCACAATGCAACCAAAGCATTCATACCACACAACATTACTAATCTCATATCTAAGATCACAAAGCATTCAAGGCAATCAATATCATTCATTCATTCATAAGCAATGATTTACTTAATCAAACTATAATTAATTTAAAATGAATTAAATTAATTACTACCATCTCTAATTAATTTAGAGTGAATTAAATTAATTACTTCATCTTTATATATCTTGCTTATCTAACCATTAATTAATTACAACTCAACTAATTAAGCATTCAAATTAATCACCTTAATTAATCATCCTTGATTAATTATCCTTAATTATATTCAAGTAATTGTCCTTTAATTAATTTCACAAATTAATTATTCTTAGCCAACTCAGTAATTAACCTTTAGTTACTTCATTAATTAATTAACTATAATTAATTACATTAATCCTTAATTAATTACATTAATTAATTACCTTTAATCACTTATCATTGATTAATTAATCTTAATTTAATTAATCCTTAATTACATCATTAATCATATAGATTAATGATCCCTAATTACATTTTAATAAATTACTTTATTAAAATTAATTACCTTAAGTAATTAACCATAGTTATTAATCACTACGGATTAATCACATTCAGTAATTAACTAACCTTAATTACTTCATTAATTATTCCCAATTAACTATCCTTAATTAATCCCTCGATTAATTACTAAGTAATTATACTCAAATTACTTCCGTTCATAAAACATCTTCTATTAATTGCATTCAGTAATTACCATTAGTTAGTTTACTAAGTAATTACAATCCATTAGTTACATTAAGTAATTATCATCAAATCATTCAGTGTTTCAAAATTAATTAAACTTAATTAATTAATTCAGACTAATCCCATTAAACTCAATTAATTACATTAAGTAATTAAATTCAAATCATCTAGTGTCTAAATTAATTAAACTTAATTAATTAATTTAAACAATCACATTAAACTAAATTAATTACATTAAGTAATTAATTCCTTAATTAATTTCATAAAGTAATTACACTTAAACAATTCACAAATGATAATCATTAAATTAATTAATCTAATCAATTATTAAAATTAATCACATTAATTAATTATTATATAATCTCAAGTTAATTACCTTCATTAACCATTCTTTAATTACTTTCATTAAGTAATTAACTTAGATTAACCATTATTAACAAAAAATTAATTTATCTTTAATTATCCATGAATTAAACTCTAATTACTTTAATTAATTAAGTGTTAACTGTAACTTAATTAATCCTTAATTACTTGATTAATTAACCTTGATTAAAACTTAATTGCTTAATTAATAAATTTTTAAACATTAGTTAATAATCTAATTAATGATCTTTAATTACAAATAGATTAATCCTTAATCAATGATTTATTATTCCCTAATCAATCAATTAATTAAATTAACTAATTATTCCTTAATTACTCCATTAATTTAATAAATTTCAAAACATTAAATTTTAATTTAATTTTAAGATAAAAACATTTCTTAATTATGACTAATACGTCATTAACAAATATATTTGAAAACAATTTACTTGTGAACTTACTTTTAAAATTTCATTTCAAATATGAAATTTAAAATGAATATAATTTAAACTTAAACAAAGTTTTAAGCAATTTAAAAAAATCTTTTTAAATTACATGGCAAGCAAATGCTTGTCTTATAAAAGAAATTCATAAGAGTTTAAAACTAAATTCATTTTAAAATTCAATAATTTAAATTTACACTTTTTTTAAATCTTTCAAATTTAAAAAATTCTTTTATTTCAAAAACTGAACTACATATTTAATCTTTGATTCCAGTTTTAAACTTAACTTTAAAACTTGCTCCTATTTTAATAACTTCAGTTTTAAAATTTCAAACTACTTATTATTTTAAAGTAGTTAACAACTCTAGTTTAAAACTTTATTATTTTATTATTGTTTAAAACTGATATTTTAAAACTAAACTTGAATTCTAAATTTCAAACTTGAATTTAAAATTAGGTTTAAACTCATCTTTACATTTAAGCTTCAGTTTTAAAATTTTTAAAACAACAGTACAGGTTTTGTCAAAACCTGTAACTTTCTTTAAACACGAGACACCCCAATGTTGCTTCGAGTTCAAAGCCATCCTCCTCGAGCAATCTACCCAAAAACTTCGAGTCAAACACAGATTTGCCCGAGTGCAAAACATCACCACCAAACTTCATCAGACAATCTCTTCACCGTGCATATGCACGGTGACTCCGGCCACCATAGATCATCAGCGATGATCGCTACACACCAGAAAACGACTCAGCAACCCATCACGATCATCCAATCTTGACCATCACCCAGAAAATAAAATCGAGCGCAAATTCTAAAACCTGGAACAATAGAAACATAACCAACCCCAAAACCTATCAACAGCTCGTTCTCGCCACTCCGACCATCTAAAGGTCAACAACTTCGGCCATGACTTCAACTACGACCCAACTATCTCTACCCAAAATATCATAACACTCGATCAACAATAATAGCGGTGGTGATCAATTCTTAAATCCCAGTAAAAACTAGGGTTTAAAAAGAAATCTCACTGCTGCAACCTCCATGTTGAAATCCATCACCATTACTCATTTTTCCACCAATCCACAATCATTCCCCCACCTCCAGGAGGAAACCCGATCCCCATATCCAAGTACATCACCAGAAAATCAAGAATTTCCATTTCAGTCAATATCCAAACTGCACCTTCACTTAATTTCTAAAAATCCCGATTCTTGTATTAAAAATCATATTTTTGTTTATGTATTTAGTTTATAATACTGGATTTACAATTTAAAAAAGTTTGAGTTTGATTTCATCTAACATGCACTGATGTTCTTATATTTTACAGAGACAAACGGACTTCTATTTAACTTACTTAAATGTTTGAAACTTAACCTATGTTAAAACAAATATTTTTCGTTTAATTATCAGATCCTATCACAAATTAAATTAAGTGGTAAGGGGTTTTTAAATGAAAAAGTGGATCTGGGAAACATAGCAGAGCACATGACAGCATGCATACACATAAATATTTACATTAGACATTTACTTATAATAACATGCTATACTTATCCATCTCATCATACAAGCAAGCAACCAATTTTTAGATTTTAAATTTTAAAAAGTTACGCACATATTTTTTGTTGTTTGAAGATGCATAACAGAGCTTCCCAGATTTCAATTTTGCTTTTAAAACTGCTGTTGCCCCTTTTTGATACTTTGAACACCTTTAAACTGACATGCTTCTATAAAAGCTTGTGCTTGAAAAATGAAATTTGCTTTCAAAATGCAGGTGCATGCAGAATCCGTTTTCCATATTTAAGAAAAAAGTGATGCAGGCTTCCCTTTTCTTTTTGAAAATGATTTCAGGTAAATGTTTGAAGATGTGCAGATGCTTTTTGTTTAAAAAAGGGCAGGTGCAGGTTTTTGAAAATGCAGGTTTGATTTGAAGATGCAGACTTTGCATATTGAAATTAATTGCAGGGATTGGATTTTGATAATGAGGAGTTTGTATGAAGAGTTGTTTACAGATTGTTTTATGAGCAGAATTACTGATTGCATGTGAACAGGTTTTAGAATTTACAGGGAAGTGGTTTTAGATTTGAGAAATGAGGAGTTTTGATTTGCAGGAAAGTGATTTCTAGCTTGATCTTGAATCTGAAAATGGTTTTCAGGTTTTCTGATTTGTTTTGAGTTTATGCTTTAAATTTCTCAACTTTGATTAGAAAATGTGAAAAAGGGATAGGAATGAAAGATGTGTACTTATATAGGTTAATTTTCTGATTTTATTAAATTTTAGAAAATGAAAACAAAATGTGACACTTGTATAAATTTCAACATTTATCAACTTAATATGTTTATCTTTTAACATTTGTTGTATGATGCTTAAGAAAACAACACTTATCTTTATAAAGTAATTTGTATTTAATTTACATGTTAATATATAAATTATGCCAAATAAATTAGTTAATTAGTATTTTATATGTATAGAATTTTTTTAAAAGAAATAAAAACAAATACCTACAAAATAAAAGCTTATGCATATAAAAATCAAAACAATTAAAAATCTATACTTTGGAATTTAAAACTTTATATTCAAATTCAAGTCAAATTATAAAATCTAATATCTAAAAATCAATTATATATATAAATTAAATTTGAAATAACAAATGCCATTTTTATTCAAAATCTATTCGTAAAAGTAATACATTATTAATATTATTTTTAGAAATAACTCATTATCAAATTAAAATAATTGTAAAATAAATTATATCTTTATTAATAAATTACTTATTTTATTTAAGCCATATTTAAGAAAAAACAAAACTAACCTTTTTTTAATTCATTTAAATTTAAAACTCAAGCCAAAATTATTTTAAACATTTAAAATCTTCCTTAACAATTTTAAAATCATATACTTATTTATTAAATAGTTTTGAAAACTTAATATAAAATTAAATCAAAATTTCTAAATTATTAATATATATATTAGAATTTTAAATCAAAATTCATTTATTAAATTTAAAACCAAGATTATTTATTTAATAACTCTGAAAAGCTTTATATTAAATAAAAACAAATTCTCATATTACTAAAGATATTGGAATTAGAAAAATATGCTTTATTTATTAAATTTAAAACAAAGATAATCTATTTACAATATAAATCATATATTTATATTATAAATAGAAATCGATTTATTAGCTATAAAATATAAAATCTACCAATTAAATATTTATTAAAGGAAAATTATTAAATCACTTTGAATTATTATTAACAAAATTATCAATATCAATTTAATTTTAATACAGATTATTAAATTGATATTGTCAAAAATTCCGGGATGTTACAATCCTTCCCCCTTAAAAGAATTTCGTCCCCGAAATTTAAAACAAAGGTAATTTAATAATCTCCTTAAAGATTTAATTTTTTAAACACAAGCATATATCAAACATATGCTAACAACCTTAGCAACCAATTCATCCAATCAAACAAATCTAACTATCCAGGCAAAATTCTGGATAGAATTTCCTCGAGTTTCCCCTGGTATAAACATCGGGATACTCGATCTGCAGAATCACAAACAATCAATACTACTAAGCTACAGAGCTCCTATTCATCTATATCTACAACACTAGATAGGATATCAGACTACGGACGAGTCTGACTCAACAACCAAACCTCCCGAACCGCTAGTTCAAAAAACAGAGATAGATAAAACACGTACTCCCTCAGAGATACGTGAAACTCATCGAATCCCAGTTATCCAAACTGGCAATTCAATCTGGTAGATCAATCACTTAACCTCCAAGATCACAGAAAAGATTCAAAACATTTCAGAGCTAGCTTCTCAGTCTTACCCAATCTAATAGCTCCCTTGATCGGAGAAAAACTTATCCAAATCAAATCTCCGACTCTGGAATCCAAATTCCTCCGTCCCTTATCCACAAAAATCTCTGGACGATCCTGGGCTGCCTATATCCTTACTAATCAGCTCAACCTTTACTGATGTGTCTAGAAACAAACAAAATCAATCGACTCAACAAAATGATCTCCTCAGGATCAACCAAGAACCAGGAACACAAACTCTACTTCTCAAACAACAGAAGACTAAACTTACTTCTCCCTATCCGGAAAAGACAAACAAATGCACTTCCAAACTGCTTCCACTACACAACTCTGATCCGAAGTAGAAGAAAATGCTGATGAAGAACACGAGCATAAACCAACTGGATAACCCATTCCAGAAATATGGTTCATCTGATCCATAAAAGAAAATCTCAGAAGCTCTACCAAAGCCTAAGCTACTCCATCAAACTCTATCTCTAAGAACCATCCTTCTACTAAGCTAAACCATCGGTAGCACTCCTGAAATCCCTGTTGATAAGAAAACTTAATCTCCAGATGCAGCCAAATCTCTGACTTCTCTAAATACATCTGAAAAAATTCCGATAACCCAAGAGATCACTCAAATAATCGCAAGTCACTTTTGCGATCAATCCAAACCAAATCCAAAGAAAACTGTTCTCCCTTTATCAAACAGAACAACTTACACTAATCTAGCCAATCCATCGAAGAAACGGGTCTACTCTGCTGCTTCCGAACTCCACTTCAGAAAAACTACTAAGCCAGAAGACTCCCTGCCGACATACAGAACACTCCAAGCTGCACTGCTGCCACAGATGCCAAAGATCTCCTAATCCAAAGCTCTTCGAGAAACCCGGACCTCAAACCAAGCAGAAACACCATGCTGAACACAGCCACATCACCGAAGCAGACCTACTTCCATAAACTTGTTCCAAAGAAATATCTTCAAAAACATCCATAGTCACTGCACCTCATCACGCAGCTACTACTTCCTGAGGTAACAAGATACCATCACTCGCTTCTACGTAAACGACAGATCCAAACTCTACTCATACAACTTAAAAAGAAAATAGACTCCGAACTTTAACAGGTTTCCTTCAGTGATCGATGAAATTCGAACACCATTGCAAAACTTACACGAGACGGTATTAGGTTTACAGTCTCGACAAATACACTTCCAACCTCAAACATTCAAACTCCAACCAATGGTAGTCGTGTTATACACACCACTACCCCATCTATCTTTATAACTTATATTGGAAAACTGAACAGGTAACCCAACAGATAGGTAGAATAAATAAATATGTATAAATATATTAAAAATTACAAATACGCTCTCTGAAGATAGACACCACTCCAGAGCCTAGGTATTCACTCAACCTAATGCTCTGATACCAAATCAGACGACCCGACTTTATCACCACAAAAAATTGCATCATCTTGAAGAAAGAAAGGGATAGAAAAGAGAAAAGAAAGAAGAGAAAGAAGAAACAACACAGAATCTAAACAGCGGAACCAACAAATTATATTAATAACACAAATATTACATAGTTTACAACCATTATCAGAGTTACACAGATATATACATCACATACTAGGCAATTATAAACATCCGTCTAGCTATACAACGCAATACAATACAACGAAACTACTCGAGAAACCAACACAGCGGAATACTATATATATTACACGCAAAAGCCTTCTTCTCCGTTGCTCCTCCATAATTCGTCAAAGCTAACCTGATTCCCTTGGCTACTCGTAAAAAAATTTGAGTACCCAAGAGTTTAAGAAAACAGAAGATAAACTCCGGGTCAGACATGGGTCTGGTGTGAGTAACAGGTTAAGGTTGCTTAACTTTTAAAAAACTTTTGGAAAGAAAGGTATCACGTAAGACTTCCCCCACATAAACATGGAAAAGTTTTTACCTTACACTAACCAAAACATTTGATAGGAAATCCGATGATATTATAATAGGTCTAGGGTTTTCAAGTAAATATGAAATAGCCGAAATTGTTACATTCATTAAATTCCAGCTACTAGCCACAAAAGTGGTTAATACAATCAAAACCGAGGGCACTTATTGGATTTCGGATTCCATACAATGGCAGGGCTACCGAGGTACCGACCGTCACAGTACGTGGCCTAGATCAACGTACCGAGGATTACTCCCAATCCCCTGCAACACAAGGCCGGAACCATCCCTTACTGGACAGTCCCGAACAAGACAACCCCGATAGTTGGAGCTTACAACCGTCCACACAGCCGAAATAAAAAGGACCTCCAGACAGGGGAAAATCTCGTCCTACTTGGGCATGACCCACTTAGCCTTGCTGCACCTCCTCTGTTTTAGCCATTCTCAGTTGATGAGGCTTGAAGCTACGATTACCTTTACAGAACACATCACTTAGAATGCTCATCGTCCACCTGACGATGTTCTGAAAGAACTCAATCCATACAAGTTCGTTCCGGGTTCAAACGAAACTGAAGGCATTATCTTGTTACACTCATTTTGGAATCACCCTCAGAGTTAGCGACGATAACCCTTGCACTCTGAATCTTCATCTTCACTTGAGATTCACGACCTATCGTTAATTTGGATTGATGTGGTTTTCGAATATCCAAATATGAAAACCCGATCCTGGTCTCATCGAAATCCAAAACATGTCTTTTAAGGCCAAGTTGTTTTAAAGTTTAAAAAAATTCAATTATCTATGTACACAGACAGATAACTCACAAATCATAATAGATAATCAACATTATCATAATAAACAGGCGATCCACATTATCATTATAAACAGATAATTCATACCATTATCAAAATAGATAATCCATCACAATGCAACCAAAGCGTTCATACCATACAACACTACTAATCTCATATCTAAGATCGCAAAGCATTCAAGGCAATCAATATCATTCATTCATTCATATGCAATGATTTACTTAATCAAACTATAATTAATTTAAAATGAATTAAATTAATTACTACCATCTCTAATTAATTTAAAGTTAATTAAATTAATTACTTCATCTTTATAAATCTTGCTTATCTAACCATTAATTAATTACAAGTCAATTAATTAAGCATTCAAATTAATCACCTTAATTAATCACCCTTGATTAATTATCCTTAATTATGTTCAAGTAATTGTCCTTTACTTAATTTCACAATTTAATTATTCTTAACCAACTCAGTAATTAACCTTTAATTACTTCATTAATTAATTAACTATAATTAATTAGATTAATCCTTAATTAATTACATTAATTAATTACCTTTAATCACTTATCACTAATTAATTAATCTTAATTTAATTAATCCTTAATTACATCATTAATCATATAAACTAATGATACCTAATTACATTTTAATAAATTACTTTATTAAAATTAATTACCTTAAGTAATTAACCACAATTATTAATCACTACAGATTAATCACATTCAGTAATTAACTAACCTTAATTACTTCATTAATTATTCCCAATTAACTATCCTTAATTAATCCCTCGATTAATTACTAAGTAATTATACTCAAATTAATTTCATTCTTAAAACATCTTCTATTAATTACATTCAGTAATTACCATTAATTACTTTACTAAGTAATTACAATCCATTAATTACATTAAGTAATTATCATCAAATCATTCAGTGTTTAAAATTAATTAAACTTAATTAATTAATTCAGACTAATCCCACTAAACTCAATTAATTACATTAAGTAATTAAATTCAAATCATCTAGTGTTTAAATTAATTAAACTTAATTAATCAATTTAAACAATCACATTAAACTAAATTAATTACATCGAGTAAATAATTCCTTAATTACTTTCATAAAGTAATTACACTTAAACAATTCACAAATGATTATCATTAAATTAATTAATCTAATTAATTATTAAAATTAATCACATTAATTAATTGTTATATAATCTCGAGTTAACGACCTTCATTAACCATTCTTTAATTACTTTCATCAAGTAATTAACTTAGATTAACCATTATTAACTACAAATTAATTTATCTTTAATTATCCATTAATTAAACTCTAATTACTTTAATTAATTAAGTGTTAACTGTAACTTAATTAATCCTTAATTACTTGATTAATTAACCTTGATTATAACTTAATTGTTTAATTAATAAATCTTTAATCATTAATTAATAATCTAATTAATGATCTTTAATTACAAATAGATTAATCCTTAATCAATTATTTATTAATCCCTAATCAATTAATTAATTAAATTAACTAATTATTCCTTAATTACTCCATTAATTTAATAAATTTCAAAATATTAAATCTTAATTTAATTTTAAGATAAAAACATTTCTTAATTATGACTAATATGCCACTAACAAATATATTTGAATACAATTTACTTGTGAACTTACTTTTAAAATTTCATTTCAAATATGAAATTCAAAATGAATATAATTTAAACTTAAACAAAGTTTTAAGCAATTTTAAAAAATCTTTTTAAATTACATGGCAAACAAATGCTTGTCTTATAAAAGAAATTCATAAGAGTTTAAAACTAAATTCATTTTAAAATTCAATAATTTAAATTTACACTTTGTTTAAATCTTTCAAATTTAAAAACTTCTTTTATTTCAAAAAATGAACTACATACTTAATCTTTTATTTCCAGTTTTAAACTTAACTTTAAAACTTGCTCGTATTTTAATAACTTCAGTTTTAAAATTTCGAACTACTTACTATTTTAAAGTAGTTAATAACTCAAGTTTAAAACTTTATTATTTTTTTATTATTTAAAATTGAGATTTTAAAACTAAACTTGAATTCTAAATTTCAAACTTGAATTTAAAACTAGGTTTAAACTCTTCTTTCCATTTAAGCTTCAGTTTTAAAATTTTTAAAACAACAGTACAGGTTTTGTCAAAACCTGTAACTTTCTTTAAACCCGAGTCACCCCAATGTTGCTTCGAGTTCAAAGCCATCCTCCGCGAGCAATCTACCCAAAAACTTCGAATCAAACAAAGATTTACCCGAGTGAAAAACATCACCACCAAACTTCATCAGACAATCTCTTTACCGTGCATTTGCACGGTGACTCCGGCCACCATAGATCATCAGCGATGATCGCTACATACCAGAAAATGACTCAGCAACCCATCACGATCATCCAATCTTGACCATCACCCAGAAAATAAAATCGAGCGCAAATTCTAAAACCTGGAACAGCTGAAACATCACCAACCCCATAACCTATCAACAGCTCGTTCTAGCCACTCTGACCATCTGAAGGTCAGCAACTTCTGTCATGACTTCAACTACGACCCAACTACCTCTACCCAAAATATCATAACACTCGATCAACAATACTAGCTGTGGTGATCAATTCCTAAATCATAGTAAAAACTAGGGTTTAAAAAGAAATCTCATTGTTGCAACCTCCATGTTGAATTCCATCACCATTACTCATTTTTCCACCAATCCCCAATCATTCCCCTACCTCCAGGAGGAAACCCAATCCCCATATCCAAGTAGATCACCAGAAAATCAATAATTTCCATTTCAGTCAATATCCAAACTGCACCTTCACTTAATTTCTAAAAGTCCTGATTCTTGTATTAAAAATCATATTTTTGTTTATGTATTTAGTTTATAATACTGGATTTATAATTTAAAAAAAGTTTGAGTTTGATTTCATTTAACATGCACTGATGTTCTTATGTTTTACAGAGACAAACAGACTTCTATTTAACTTACTCAAATGTTTAAAGCTTAACCTATGTTAAAACAAACAATATTTGTTTAATTATCAAATCCTATCACAAATTAAATTAAGTGGTAAGGGATTTTTAAATGAAAAAGTGGAACCGGGAAACATAGCAGAGCACATAACAGCTAGTATTTAGAATTAGAAAAATATGCTTTATTTATTAAATTTAAAACAAAGCTAATCTATTTACAATATAAACCATATATTTATATTATAAATAGAAATCAATTTATTAGCTGTAAAAGATAAAATCTACCAATTAAATATTTATTAAAGGAAAATTATTAAATCAATTTGAATTATTATTAAAAAAATTATCAATATCAATTTAATTTTAATACAGATTATTAAATTGATATTGTCAAAAATTCCAGGATGTTACAACTACTGAAGAAAGCCAAATAAGAAAAACCGCCTACAATTCATGAAAAACTTGATGAAATATCACTCTATCAATTCGCCATAATGGATATTCAAAAGGAAATGTACTATACATAACAAGGAACAATCAAACATTTGAATTTTCTAGAAAAAGCTCTATATGCTATATGCGGTCATTCTCCAACAAAGAAATGTTTACATAAAAAGTCTCCACGCTTTGCAGAAACTCCTAGGGAAGAACCGTCAACGTCGCCACCCAAACCTCCCTCCTGGTCCCCAATCAACTATGGTGATCCCACCTATGAACCAAAATCATGGGATCGTCAGGAATGGAACCAAGGCGAATAAACTATGACATTTGTAAACAATTATATGTATACTTTTGTGTGTAGTATATTCCATTCATTAAATGAAAATTTCAAACTATCAACAAAAAAACTAATCTGGAGTTTTACAGACATCTGAAATTCCACAGTTTTCATCCAAATTCCTTAAGCCACGTACTAGGCTCCTTACCCGAATGCTTATAAATACAGTTATCCCTCCATTAGGCAGCCATGAACAAATAACTAATCTTGAACATGAAGCACTTACGCACTATTTAATCGCACTAAGATCAATTGGGATCAGTTCATCTTCGACGAACTAATTTTTTTTTGGAATAGATCTAACCAGACTATCATTTACCTGGCTTATATTATGCGAATCCTCAAGGCACTAAACATCCCATCATACATTTCTGTTTTTGAGGAGTTACCTATTAAATATAGTGGAACAAAAATTTTCAACCTTATGCATTTGTAGAGGAACCACCATCTTATATGACTTTTCTAGAATGGAGAAATGCACAAGATCAACCTCCTCCTCCTACACAACAACAAGAATAACAACAAGAAGAAGGTAATACAGAACTACTAAGGCAACCATCTCCGCCTCCCCCTTCCTCGTTTGAATATCACTCTGATATGGAGATTTTGGAAGCATGAACTCAGACTAATGCTAATGAAAGTATTGCTCACTTAACCTTACAAAAAAGTGCTCCTATCTAGAAATCAAATTCTCCTTGGTAAACAAATAGCAAGGCTTAATCATACATTGTCCACAAGGCTTTCCAAAGTTGAAGACTCTATTGCTTCACTAGTTTCCAAACTTGATCAAGCACTTCAACAAGCTCGACAACCTTCTTCTGACTGGTCTACACCTTCTCCATCTCCTCATACATCGCCAAAGACCGACGATAAGGACAAAGGAAAATTGGACTCCTCTCATGATGAACTATCTTGACTTCATTCAAAATATTTTGTTGTACTCCACTATCTTCACATAATTCTGGTAAGACACTATCAATATTTTGATGTGCTTCAAGATGTAATCATAATTTTTGTTACATTTGTAATTATGTCTGCATATCATATATGGCTTTGTGTTATGGTTATACTTCTTTAATTATTTTGATAATGACAAAGGGGGAGAAAAATAGATATGCACACCTATAAGGAGGAGATTACATTTAGGGGGAGAATCCGTCCGTAATTATTATCTAAGTAAATTTTATAGTTGTCATCATCTAAAAGGAGAAGAATGTAAGAACACTTTGTTTACGATTTCGACGATAACAACTATATAATGGAAATCATATGTATTATATAACTATGCAGATCTAACTCAAAGCAAGAAAAACCACTGCTTTGACAAGATGAAGACTAAAGCACTAAAAGGAATTCATCTACAAAGTTACACGAAGATCGAAGAAAGATGCAATCAAGAATAAACCCAAGAGAACTTCAATTAACAGGTTCAGATGTCTGAATGCAGAACTTCAGACGTCTGAACATAGAAAATGAATAAAAATAATAATAGAGTCTCAGAGTCTGAGAATACGATTCAGACGTCTGAAACTGGGCTCGGGGCAAATATTTCAAATTACAACTGTCATCTCCGAAGTGACACAACTCCATCTCTCCTCCGCAACTCTTCACCAGTGAACAGTGACGACTCTAGACTGAAAGGGAAGAGATGTGACTACTAGGAGAAGCTCTCTACAACTAAGCAAAAAGAATCAAGATGAATCAAAATACTTACTCACTTACTTCTTACTTATCTAATTCATTCTACTATCTTGATCATCTCTTGTTCTAATCATCCACTTGCTAACCAATCTGCAAATATGAAATCATACACTTCCATATTCCCTCAAACAATATTATATTTAATCATTCAAGAGATATAGAAAGTTCAATTGTACTATATAGTCAAAATCTGTATAATAGAGAACACACTATTGACAAAGAAACTCTGCTATTGTAAATCTGTTCCTCGGGGAGAAGTGAGGGTTATTTGGTGAAAGAAAATTCTGAAGAGGAATTTCGGGACTGGACGTAGGACGGGAGGTCCGAACCATTATAAAATCCCTGGTGCGATTATTCATATTTACATACTTTATTGTTGTTACACTATAGTTTAGTTTAGTCATATACTTGTCATTTGTATAATCGATCCACCATACATTAGACTTACAAGACCGACCCCAGGCAGCATATCATAAGATATGAATGGATGATGGATTTTGCATGAGAAAATAATGCAACCAAGTGTAGATGTTTTCCTATTACTCTCTCTAGAATAGAAATGATGTGGCTTATAAGATTACCCCGACGGTCAATCTCTATATTTGAAGATTTAGCATAAATGTTTATGAAGAAGTACTGTATGCACGCAACTCACCCTAAAGATGTAATGTCCCTATCCAGTATGATCCAGGCTCCGAGGGTATCGCTAAAAGATTAATTTGAGAGATTCCATATGTCATAGAACCAGTAATCCGAATGACCATACAATATTAATGGCGGTAATAGGAAGGATTGATCCAGAATCTGATTTTGGCAATTGGTTAGCTGGCATGCCACTTGCAACATTGGAATGCTTCTATGCAAAGTCAGCTCAGTGTTTGAGGAAAGAGGAAGCTGGATGCTCTAAGAAGAAGAACGTTGTGGGACTAAGTGGAGAGGGAGTACAGAGTAACATTGCAATGAAGCAGTCTGGTGATAGTTCTGGAAAAGTTCAATTGAATGTTCAAAATAAACCGAATTAACAAAAGAAAGGAAAAGATATGAGCCGACAATGAAAGAGGGATTCTAGAAGAGGAAATTCTAGGATTTCGATGTACAATATCCACACACCAGTAAATACGTCTCTAGAGAACGTCTATTTGTCTACCTATAATGCCATGTAGTACAGGAAGATGCCTCCAAAATAATCAACGGAGAAGTAGAAAAAAAATATAAAATGTTGTTGGTCTCTCGAATGTTATGGTCATAACATAATTGAGTGTAGGCATCTCTAGGATACTATCGAAAAAATTATTCGGGAAATAAAGTTACAACAGTTTGTAAAAGTCCCGTAGGATGATAGGTAGGGGACATCCAACCCCAACCGAGATCAGCATCGCACAAGGCTGAGGAGCCTATGTAGACTGGTGGAAGATTAGTAATCAATACAATAGTCAAAGAACCACATCCAGTTGATAAAAGTTGGCATGAAATGGAGCACTACGCTAGCATGATCAAGCATGTGAATTTTGAATGTTATTCGAGCACTAAAGATGGAGATCTGGTAAAACAATAACGTACAATGATAGATGACATTGTATTTAGAAACAAAGACGCAGACATGGTGGAGGCACCGACGATCGACCTAATGGTCATTCAGACAATGGTTGGCCCTGCTTAATGGGGAGGATTTTGGTTGATTATGGAAGATCCGTAAATATAAATTACAAAAAAGCTTATGATCAGATGGGGATGGAAGCTAAGGACATGAATACATCTAAAGCTCGCATTCAAGGATTTAACGGCGCAGTGACCGAAGTTGTTGGTTATTTTGAATTGCCTGTGGAGTTGGAAGAAGGTGACCGTAGGAGAGAGCAGATTTCTCTATTTATTGTTTTGGATGTTGAATCTCCATACATTGCTCTTCAGGGCCGACTGGCTCTGACTGAGTTCCAGGCAGCTCTTGCCCCATGGCGATTGACTTCAAAGTTCACGACAGAAAATGGTGTCGGAGTGTTCATGGTGATCAAGCGACCGGACGTGCCTGCTATGTAGCTGAATTGAGGGATTCTCAATAGAAGGAGAAAGGTAAGAGTATGGACAAGTCTCTCCACATCCAAGCCACTGAAGATTGACAATTTGTGCCTAAGCCTTGGCTCGGGCGCCACAGTCCGTTCTATAAAGATATAGATCCGATGATGACAAGATGGAGCCTAAAGAGAGCAAGATTGCACCGGCGGAGCTGACGATTGACATCACAGTTAGACACAACAACCCATCACGGGTCCTAAAGATTGGATCACAGCTCAGTCCCTCGATGATGAAGAACTTGCTAGTTTTCTCTGAGCGAATCTTGACGTGTTCACTTGGACTCATTATGACATGTGTGGAATCTCGCCTGCCATTGCGAGCCATGCATTGAATATTGACCCGAGGCATGCCTCGAAAATAAAAAGACGTGGCATGGATCCAAAGATATCTACCACTCTTAAAGGAGAGGTGGATAGGCTTAAAGACAATGGGTTTATTCGCGATGCCCTTTACCCTAAGTGGGTATCTAATCCTGTACTTGTGAGAAAGGAGAATTGGAAATGGCGGACATGCATTGATTACTCGGACTTGAACAAGGCATGCCCAAAAGATAGTTTTCCCTTTCTAAGGATCGATCAGCTGGTAAACTCAACCACAAGGCACGAATTGCTATCTTTTATGGACGCGTACTCTGGATACAACCAAATCTCGATGCACATTCCCGATCAAGAGTACATCGGCTTCATTACCAACGTTGGATTATATTGCTATGTGGTAATGCCATTTGGACTAAAGAATGCTGGAGCGACCTACCAATGCCCAGTCAAAAGAACGTGTAAAGATCGAATCGAAAAGACAGCAGAGGTGTACGTGGATGATATGCTCGTAAAGTAAAGATGATCTAGCGAACACATTAAACACTTGGTAGAAATATTCGATATCCTCTGATATTACAAAATGAAGATCGATCCTTTAAAGTGTTCTTTTGGCATTGCATCAGGAAAGTTGTTGGGTTTCATCGTTAATGCTTGCGGAATCGAAGCTAATCCCAAGAAGATCCAAGCAATTTGCAACATCCAAGCGCCAAAGGCCGTCAAACAAGTACAGAGCATGAATGGGAAGGTTGCCACCCTAAGTCGATTTATTTCCAGAGCTACCAATAAATGAATTCCTTTCTTTGACTTGGTTATAAAAGGGAAAAGAAATTTTGAATGGACGTAGGATTGTAAAGACACATTCTAAGCTTTGGTGAACCACTTAGAGAGGCCTTCCATCTTATCAAAGCTGGTAGATCATGAAGACTTTTATATCTACTTGGCCATGTTGGTACAGGTTATAAGTGTCCACTGCTTCGCGAAGAGAATCAAAGCCTGAGGCCGATTTATTATGTTAGTAAGTGATTAACAGGAGCTGAAAGGAACTATCTGAAGATAGAGAAATTGGCACACTTCTTTTTGATTGCTTCAAGAAAGTTCCACCCCTATTTTTAGGCTCATCCTATCAATGTTTACACTGACCAGCCGTTATGACAGGTTCTACAACGACACAAGACGTCTGGAAGAATACTCAATTGGAATGTCGAACTGAGCCAATTCGACGTCAGTTATCTTCCTCGGAGGGTTATCCAGGGATAGGCACTGGCCGACTTCATTGCAGAATTCATTACATAGGATAAATTCCTAGAGAGCAGTGAAACCCCTACCATACGGTGGAAGTTGTATATGGATGGAGCATCAAATGATCATTGTTCTAGAGCTGGAATTGTGCTAGTAACTCTAGAAAATCAGTCAATTTGCTATGCTTTAAGCTTTATTTCTTAGTACCAAACAATGAAGCTAAGTATGAAGCTTTGATTGCTAGGCTTAAACTCGCTGGAGAACTGGGGATAGAATCCTTTGAAATCTTTTGTGACTCATAATTGGTAGTATATCAAGTCAGGGAAGATCACTAGGCTAAAGGATAACGACTCGCTTCGTACCTTACCCAAGATTAAGAGTTATTGACTGAATTTAAGTACTATGATATTACGCACATTCCTCTAGATCAAAATAAAGATGCCGACTCATTGACATAGCTTGCTAGCATTGGGGATGCATAACAATAGGCTTCGTCCTTGTTGATGTACTAAATGCACCGAGTATAAACCTGATGGAAATCGACCAGGTAGTAGAGAAGGAATCTGAGAAAGAGTAATGGATGACGCCGATTAAAGACTATTTGCTATAGGGAGTCCTTCACGAACGGAGGAATGAAAAAGACAAGTCCTTAGCAAAGCTTCATGATATATCATTCAGGAAGGAGTTATGTATCAAATGGGTGTCTTTATCCCCCGCTTCAGTGCACCACTCATGATGATATAAAGCGAGTGCTAAAGAAAGTTCATGAAGGGGAATGTAGTGATCACACTTTGGGGAAAAACCTAGCAAAGAAAATACTCCTTTACGAGATTATTGGCTCACAATCAATTGAGATGTCGCTGATTATGCAAGGCAATGTGACAAGTGCCAGATGTATGCAAAAGTTTCGAGAGCTCTACCTATGGAAATCACACAAATAATCAATCCATGTCCTTTTGCCATATGGGGCATAGATATTATCGGTTCCTTACCAATCTCTAAAGGTGGTGTAAAGTACGCCATCGTCGCAGTTGATTACTTCACTTAATGGGCCGAAGCAGAACCTTTAACCATGATCATGATAAAGAAAGTAATCAACTTTATCGTCTGGAACATGATCTGGGGCTTTGGCTTTCCATGAAATATAGTAACTGATATTGGAACCTAATTTGACAATGTTGAATTCAAAGACTTCTGCCATCAGCATCATATTGAAATGGGATTTGCGGCAGTTGCTCACCTCAAGCAAATGGACAAGTTGAAGCCGTGAACAAAATCATAAAGTTCATTCTTAAGAAGCGTTTGGAAAAGGATAGAGGTAAGTGGGTGAATGAACTCCCTACAGCACTATGGGCTTATATGACCACCCACAAGTCTATAAATGGCCATACTCCTTTTTTCCTTGCTTACTACTCTAAAGCCATTATTCCTGTTAAATTCGAAGTTCCATCCCATCGGGTGACCTACTACGATCCCAGAATGAATAGAGATATCCTCTTGAAATCTTTAGACTTTGTAGATGCGAAGCGCAAAGAAGCTGATTTGAGGGCAGCTGTACACCGGCACTGAGTCGCTCGATACTACAACACTAAAGTATGGCCTAGAACTTTGAAATCGTCGATCTTGTCTTGAAACAAGTTTTTCTTGCCCCATCGCATATGAACCCTACTTGGGAAGGAATATACGTCTTTGAATGGAGGTTTGGAGAGGGAACTTTCAAGCCAACGACTGTTAATGGTGTCACACTTCCAATGGAATGGAATAGCAAACATTTACGACGCTATTTCTCTTAGTTTATTTCATTTTCATTCAGTTGTATTTAATTACAGGATTTGAATTTGAGTTTATAGATATGTATTATGGCAGCAGACTCCGTCGTTTCTTTCTTCACTTAGCAATAAAGCTTTGAAATTTGCTTCATATATATGATTTTCCATTGCATTGAATATTAGTTGTGACATACGACCAACTAAGTCCCACCACATAATGAAGTCAACTTGACTTGATAGTGATCGTGGTTCGATTGATCATCTGTTGAATAAAACCCCATACATAGGGGCAAGACAACCGACTAAGGGAAATTGAATTCAATAGTTATCCAAACGACTCTAAATTCCTAGAGTGTGAACTGGATTATAAACATTAATGGGTGCAAACACCACCCATGGAATAACTCTTGTCCACATAGCAAGGGTATGAGAATGAATGAATAAATAATTGTGATTCGACCATTTACTACTTAGCCGACTCAGACCTGAATTCGATATGATGAGAATGAAGTTAGTGGAGATGGAGCTTGACCATCAACTAATTATTTCTACCAATCCAAGATGGGATAGAAATAAAATTGCTTAACCGACGAGTTCAACAGCGTAACATTAAGGCTCGAGCCTAACATTTGAATATTACTCGAGGCCATGACCTCAGGGAGGCCATGAGATGATTGTTGAATCGAATCAATATCCAAGCTAATGAGCAACAAATTACAAGTACATCAAAAGGAAAATGTAATACCTCATTCACTTAAGCAATACATATAAGAGTCCTACGAAAGCAAGAGAACTTTTATTCAAATTTTGTAAGAGCCAGAACAACTTTATCCAAAAAAATAGAATTATAAGCGGGGGCCGTACTTGCATAAATATGGCCAAAAAGAGAGAAAGAGTAGCAACATAAGCTATCTACACATCAAGCCAACCTGAAGCCTACTTCTATGAAT
Source organism: Allium cepa (assembly GCA_030765085.1). NCBI lineage: Eukaryota > Viridiplantae > Streptophyta > Magnoliopsida > Asparagales > Amaryllidaceae > Allium > Allium cepa. The sequence continues at coordinate 695,982,512 of CM060934.1, forward strand.
CCTTATCCTTCCTTGGTTTCTTAGGGGTGGATTCACTCGAACTATCACCTGACCTTCTCTATAGTCTCTTACCACCCTACGTCTTTTCGAAAAGACATCACTAGATACAAGGATCGAGGCAGCATCATCCTTAGAATTAAGAGGGATCTCACCCTTGGGAATCAACCCGTATAGAGGAATGACTTGAAGTGGGATATGATCTAGATTATTGGGGTCTATGTCAACTGGCTCAGCCATAGCCTTTTTCTTTAACAACTCTTCCTTCTCAATGCGCTCCTTTAGACTGAGCTCGTCAATAGGATCAGAGGTGCCTGTGATCATGACGTCATCATCCATCGATATTTCGTGGCACGAATAAATACCTTCCCTCAACAATGCATCCACCATTTGCTTATTAAAATACGAAAGCCTCCTCTTTTGGAATGTCTTAAGTCATAGCCAAGGTTGTAACTGCAACAGACTCTGATGCGAGCAATTCAGTGCCCAACTGGGATTCTTGAGGAAGAGGAACTGGAAGACATAAAGTTAAGGAAACATAACTAAAAAGATTAGAAATATCAACTGGAGACAACCTAACTTTCTTAAAGACTGGAGATGTCAACGAGATACCTTCTTCGATCTGGCTCCTGAAATGAGCTAGAGTACCTTCAGAACTCCATTCTGGAATTGGAAAAACGCTCGCTGTGAATTTCACATTGAGGCTTATTCGGTTGTATCTTGGTACAGTGGAAGAACCTGTGGCAGTGCTAAGAATACCCTGAGATACTGGGGGAAGATTAGTTGCAAAATTGGGTAGCTCAGACCCAAAACCTTCACCCGCTTCATGTTGAGAGGCCTTAGCTGGCTCTTACTAAAATATAAGTTGGGCATCATCTACAATTTTGGGTTCATCGCCCAGTAAGATCTTGCCTTCAAACCTCATCATACCAATCTCCTCTGCATTGAGCTCCCCCTTCTCTTCAACAATAAGAAATTCCTAGGCATGCAAAAGCTAAGAGGGATAGTCATCTCGAACCCATTCTAGGTTTCTAACTTAAGAACATTGGCATCGTAGAGAACGAGCAGCGGATCAAGCCCATTCATCACTTCCTTTCTATTCTCTCCTTAGCAGCATTCACTTCATGCTGAATGAGGGCATCAACATCTTTAGGTTTCTCAACAACCACATATCTTTCGAGCCTGACATTCACTAACTCCTCGCAGGTATCCTGACCAATCTTGTAACAACTCGCAAATCCGTACCCCTTGCGTCAACACTATTCTGCATCAATCAACTCAAGATGTCCAGAAATGCAAACCATTTTGATTAAAGAAGAATAGGTAGAAGAGGAGAAAACAGAAAACAACATCAGAATCTAACCATCGCAGCGGAGCAAAATATAATAGATAATAACAGATTTTTAAACAAAGAAAACTATATCTGTTTTATACATACATCATCAGAGTTCAACAACATCAATAACATACAACTGAATACACAACTAAACAACACAGCGGAATATATATAAACAAGTACGGGAGTACGTATCGTCATCCTGCTCATCTCCTGAGCTCCACAGCATCATATCCTGTATCCTATAATACTCGGTCTGACCCAAGCATTACAGTTAAATAACACCCGAGTCAGTCTGGAATACCAGCGTGAGAAAATCACACTCATTTGATTATTAAAATTTCAAAAATCCTTTGAAAACAAAAGCATCTCGTAAGACCACGCCACAAATAAGCATGTCGGGTTTTTACCTTACGATAGCTAAAACAATTTTTATGGAAATCCTCTGATATTATAATAGGGTCTATTCACAAATACTTATTCAAATAGCCGAAATTGTTACATTATTAAATTCTAGCTACTAGCCACAAAGTGGATAATACAAACAAAACTCGTACAAGGCTCATAGGGAGAATGGATTTCCAACTAATGACTAGGCGCTAGGGTACCATCTGTCACAGTACGTGGCATAGATCACAGTACCGAGGAGTATGCCCGCTCCCCTGCAACACAAGACCGGGACTACCCCTTACTGGATAATCCCGAGTGAGATCACCCCGCGGTTGGGATCAGCAACCGCCCACTGAGCCGAAAAAAGGGACATCTAGAGAGGGATGACCTCACCCTTCTTGGGTGCTACCCACCTAGCATTGCTGCATAACCCCTGATTTTTAGTCATTCCCATTTGATGAGGCTTGAGGCTAAGCGTTACCTTTTCAGAACATATCCCTTAGAATGCCCATCGTCCACCTGACGATCTTTCGCAAGCATTCATCCATACAAGTCCGTCCCGGGTTCGAACGGAACCGAAGGCACTATTCCTACTACATCCATTTTGGAAATATCCTCAGGATTACTAGCGACTAGCCCTTGCACTTCACTGCTCCATCTTCGAATCCAAACTCGTTTTCACGAAATGTACAAACCGGATCGAAGTGGTTTTCGAGAAATTAATCTCGATCCCGGTCTCTTCGAAACGATCGGCGCATTTGGCCAATATTGATAGTTGGTGATTTAACTATCAATAAAAATTCACAAACAACCATCAACTAATAAATAATTTCCAAATTATTTATTAATCCCAAAAATATCTTCACAAGATAAATTTTCACTTTTCAAACCTTTTTGAAACAGTTTTCAAACTATCTTCCTTTCTCAGGATAAATTCCAAGTATTTTCTATTTCCACTGAAATCACCAAGCATAAAACTTTAGATTTTTAAAATTATTTAAAACACTTTACTTTGAAATATATTAAAAAATTTAAGTTAAAAACTACTTCAATAATTTATTAAAAATACATACTATATGAATATTTGGAAATAAGGTTTCTTAATAAAATATAAAACTAAATTTTCACTTTTTAAACAAATACTAAATCACTCTTTAAATAATTATTGCTATAATAGATTAAAAGGAAATACTTACTTTAGAAATTAAATATTAGAAATAATAAATTTTCCAAAAATTTCTTTTTAAAACAACTTAAAATTTTTTAATTTATATTTAAACATTTAATTTGAAAATGTACTTGGTTATCTAGGGAAATATACTTCTCTTCACATCCTTTAAAAATAAATCACTATTTATCTTTGAAAAAATTTCTCATTTCCCCTAAATAAATGCCCACCTTGAATTTATTCTTCCAAATATCAAATTTCAAACACTTAAATCAATTTCCAAATTGATTTCCAACTTACTTCATTTATTCCAAAATCCTTTAATTTCAGATTTCATTCCTTACTTATGATTTAAAATACTTTTGACTGAAAATTCCAATTTTAGGTTCCTCAAATTACTTCTTAATCCTTTTAAATAAGTTTAAAACTTTAAATTTTAAAATAATTCTTTATTCCTTTAAATTAGTATCACATAATTTTACAATTCATTAATTACTGTTTATTCAAATCCTTTTCTTTCCATACTGGAAGTTATTTATTAGTATTTAACATACTTCCATTTCTTTTTCAATTCATTCTTAATTTATTAAATTCTCTAAAATTATTTCGTTTACGAATTTACTTCCTTTACTTTCTTTTCAAAATTCAATTTATATATTTTTGGTAATTCATTATACCCAAATATATCCAATCAAATCATAACATTCAATATTCCAATATATTCATCATAGAATATCAAGTAATCACAACAGAGAATATTAAATATTAAATGTTGAGGGATCCAGTTGGATCCCTCCAACCTGTTTTCCCTGCATCCACAGATGTTAGCACAATATAATATGCCAATTCCAAAATTACCATACTATAGCACATCATTCAATTCAACCATTCAAACAATTATTTAAATTTAATTTTAATTCATAGTGAGATTAACTCACCTTTGGCTTGTTTGCAGTCCACTTCAGTTCGGTTTGTTTCTTCACAAATTTGACCTTGAAAAAACAATTTATATGATTTATTAATATTCGAAACAAATCGAACAACCCAATTATTATTATAAATTTCATTTAATCCAATAATTTAATTTTAAGCTAATTCCTTCCTATAAAAAAATCTTTTAGTAACTAAGGAAAATTTTAATAAGTTATTTGAACAACTAATCATTAAAACCATTATATTTTATTGTTATTTTATTATTATTTTTTTCTTTTTCTTTTTATTTCACATGAAAATTAAATAAATAAAAAAGAAAATACCTAACAGGCCAGAACCTCCAGGTTAACCACTTCCAAAGATGAACTGGTCCTCACCTCGACCTCGGCTGCCTTCACACACCACCATCCCATTCCCTTTCGTGCATCTCGAATCGCGACTTGCCCTAACAACGCGAGCCTCCAGTCTAAAGCACTGCGACTTGCCTTCCAAATCGCGCACGCGAGTGCTGCAGCCGTGTCTCCTCCCACAGCGACCCTAGCAAAGACATTCACGCGCGCTCTCTCTCTCATTGAAATCGCGACCTTCCAAACACTCCGCGAGCCTCTGATGCAGATTGCTGGTTCGAGCGCCTTGAATGAGCTTGCCTTCTTTATTTTTTTTAGAATACGATCGGCTTGAATAAAGGAACTGAAAAGGGAATTCGCGACTTCGAATCGCTAATAGGTAGCAGAGAAAGAAAGGTATGCGAGCTTAGGGTTTGGAGTGGAAGCAGCAGGGCAAAAATTCGAATTTGGGTACTTATCTTCGGTCAATAATTGATTTGAACGATGGGTATTCCTATGGAGATTTTGAAATTAAAAGGAACGACTCGGCTAATCTTTTAAAAGGAGAAGAAGACGTATGCTCTATAAGAGGAGGTAGCGTGTTTGAGGTGGGAGGGGGGAACAGGAAAAGATATTAGCGTGTAAGAGGAAGGCGACAGTGTTCTGAAGAGGAGACAAAAAGCTCTGATGCGAAGAAAGAGGTTTGATGGTGAAAGAAAGTAGGCTGGTGGCTTTTGACTGGTCAACGATTACATATTATATTTAGATTTCAAATTTAAATCGTCTCGAAAACGCAACTTAAATTTTCGACCTCCTATCGAGGTGTGCCGCTAGGCGTTTATAATGTTAAACCCATATTTCGGACATAATGGAAAAGGTCTCGAGTCCTATTTCGATCGTATGGAGAAAATAGCTTTTTAGACCAGCTATTATATTGAATTTTCGGTATAAAAATTACAACGCGTTTACAAATCGTACACTCGCACAACAACTCCATATGCTACAAAAATTAAAATTCGATAATAATACACTATTACGGATCCCATGGAACTGATTTCGTCGGATTCCGAGACTGTGCCTCGGAAGGCTATTTTTAAATATCGTTTAAAACGATAAAATTTCAAAACTGAACAAATCATTGTTAAATTCAATTTTAATACTTCTATTGTCTTCAGCACTATCAATATAAATTTTACAAGCCTTCCAATTATTTTTTACAGGCTTAGAACTTCAGATTAAACATTTTATCCAACTTCAAAAAATTTAATTTAATAATTAAATTACCCAATAATTTGTGATATTTGAATTCAAGTTAAAATTATTGTATTGAATATTTAAATCAATTAAATATTCCAATTTTTAAAGGCTTAAAAATTCCGGGTCGTCACATTCCTCCTCCCTTAAAAGAATTTCGTCACCGAAATTACTAGTTAGGAAGAATGGTTCGATACCCGTTTACTTATCCCCAAAACCAAACAATTCAACATCCAACCAACTATCTTTTTTACAAAAGACCATGATCATTCTTATTAAATTCTCAACTCTCCCATAGTTTCAAACTATACTATTTGTTTAACCATTCAAGTTTCAATTTAAAATCAAAATTTGAATTATCAAAATTGTCTCAAAATTTTTCTAACTCCCTAAATTCTCAAAAAATTTCACCAGCGTCTCCTTTGCGCGGCTAGATCGGCACAACTACAAAAGGCCTCTACGGGCTCCCAAATCTCAAAAGAAAACAAAAGGCCAAGTGGCTAGATCCAAAAACCCAATCAAATTCCATATAGAATTTTAAACACATACCTTTTTAGTCGGCAATTCTAATTTATTATCTGAAATCAAATCCAATTTTCCTTTCCCCTTTTCAAACCTGCATATCCTGTTTAGCAATAATATCCAATCACAACATTCAAAAACATTTTATTTGACTCTTTTACAAAATTTCAGTGTTCACTTCATTTAAGCCCGTACGATATACCTATATCATTCGTACGCAATACCGAATACGATCGCTTACTCGATCACACAGTTTCATTTCCGGACCAGCATCGTCCACCCGACTTCCTAGTGCGGACTCGGATCTGGTTTCCTGATCATAAACCGTCCTTTTCCTTGCATAGTCATAACTATGATAGAGAATTTCCAGAATCAATCAAAATCCATACCCAGGGTTCGCCTTCGAAAATCAAGTGAAAAATCCTAACTCGGATTGATATAACTATCTCGAAATTCTGTGTTTGAATTCTGGATCAATATAGCTATGTGAATAAATAATATACGTACATCCTACGTGTTTGCTCCAATCGATTTTCAATTATATCAATTTCTTTTTTATTCACATTTATTTTGATTGTTATTCACTTATTCACACTTTTTCTTGTCACAACTTCCAGTTTTAATCTTTTTGTATTCTAATTCCAAATAAATTCAATTTGCTTGAATTTGCGAATTAATTTCAAGCCTCAATACTTTTATTCTCATCTTTTATCCAAATTTCATTTTCAATTTTACTTGAGTTTAATCCACCTTCCCATTCAAAATATTAAGTTCAATTCATCTTATTTCAAACAATATTCAATTAATCATTCCTTAAATTAATTTCACTTAATAATTTGTTTTCATATCTCAATTAAAAGTTGTTTGTAAACTTTTTCTATCTTCAATTTCTTTGAACAATATCTTCAGTTCATCTTACTTTACATATACAATTTAAATTAGATTTCAGCATTTAGTTATAATTCTATTTGCTTAACAAATTTAAATTATTTGTCGTTAGTGAAATTTTTTAAAAGATTAAAAAAAATTCTAACTCCCAAAATATTCCAAAATTTTTGGTGTCTCATTTGTACGGAGGAATTTTTGCAATTTGACAAGAGATATAAATATATATACATCGACCCACACAGTCAGAAAACAGAAAAACAGTTCATATTTCCTATTTGTATTGCGTAGGCGTACCTTATTTAGCATTTTAAGGAAAGCGGTTATTTATTTAGCATTTTGCGTGATCAAATCCGGCCATACGGCGCTCCTGTACCTGTACTTACTCAATTTAAACAGGTAAGTGACAAATATACAAAGTTGATAGCATTCCACTTATATATAAATAACTAAAACATGGATTCTATAAATAGTGCATATTATATACTTCCATAAGCACATATGAAATATTTTGACACTTATCTTGAATGCTTCCAAACAATATTCAAACCATCCTGTTCAATTTAAATGATTTCACAACTCTCTTACTTAACTTAAATTCATTTTAAGTCCAAGAAAACTCATTTAAATTGAATTAATTTCAAAAGCAATCTAACTCCCATTTTATTCGAAGTCAAATTCTCATTAATATAACTTAAGTTAATTAACTCAATTACTAATTTCATTTACCAAACAAGTTTTATTTAAAATCATTTCATAAAACTCGACACCGCCATATCTCAAATTTACTTAAGTCAAGCCTTTTATCCAAATATTACTTCAGTTATTTGTTTCCTTCAAGAAGTTTCAACTTCGAAACTTATAAGCACTTTCTAATTTAAATTCTTAATTTGGTTTCCAATTATCAAACCAATCTCATTTACTAATTTAATTAAATTAGTTTATTCAGTCATTTCTTTAAACTTCAAACTTCCATACTTAATTCATTCTGAATTTCTTTCTATCAATAACAAGGAAGGTTTTAAATTTATGTCTACTTGGATTTTTATCCACCAATTCAATCCATCATTATTATAATCCAATTCTATTTTATTCGACTACACTTCCAAATACATTTAATTCACCAACAATCCAAGCCGAATTCATCTACACTTCATTGTTCACATTCAATTTATTTTTATGCAAATTCAGTGATATTTACTTAAAAGAATATCCATTCCAGTTTATAACTAATTTGAATTGATACCAATTCAATCTATACTTAATTCGATTTCATTTTAATCGATTCCGTTCAATTTATTTTGCATGCTATATTCTCATTCATTTTATTTGAATCCATTTATTTATCTTGGAACATTTCATATTGGTTACATCAAATACTCATTTCATAATTTATTTGCAAACTAAACATTGGCCACATTAAATTGGTATTCGACTTTCATTTAACCAATTCAAGTTCTATCTCCATATTTCATTACCAATTAATTATTAGTTTGTTTATTCAAGGTTTATTCCCAACATTTTATTTTTATCTCAAACCACTTTAACTATTTTACTAGAGGTCAATTTATTTTATAATTTAAGTTTTGGATTTTATTCATTCCCCAAAATACAAAACAAATTTATTTTGGCTTATTTAGTCCACTTCTAAATTTTATAAGTCACAAACTTATTTATTTTCCATACTTTCATCAATGGACAATCAATCCTATTTACGTTTTACTTTTAACTCAGAATTATACATTTATTTAGCCAATATTTTTTTTATTATTCCATAAACATTTAAAATAAGATTCCAGAGTTCAAACAATTTCCCAAAATTTCGAAAATCACTTTTGAAATCAACTACATCCAAAATCCTTTGGCAAATTCAATTATCACTTTGAATTTCAGAACCAAACCCAGTTCGCAAACAATTCCAATTTAACATATTCAGATAGCAATTCCTCTCTTGGAAACTCAAAAATGAATACCGATGATGTCGCGATCATCATCGGAATTATTTTCTAGCGACCGAAAGAGTTTAGTGCTTTTATCTCTTTAACAACATTTCAAATATTTTTAATTTTCAAATCTCACAAGATTTCAAATACAACTCAAAAATATTTCCAAAATATTACTATTATTCCTCCAACCCTTTGAAAACCGTTTTCAAACCCAAAGGAATTTAATTTTTCCCAAAGATTCCAAACTGCAGTTCCTTTAAATCTATATTCAAACATTCTCTGGAATTTTATCTCATTTCAATTTCAAATGTTTCTATGGAATTCTATTCCAAAATTATAATCACCTTCACAGTTTACATTTACAAATCTCATTTGTATATGAAGTTCATTTCAATTTATAAATTACATTTACAATCCATATTTCAAATTCCATTTTGTTATATAAATTTATTTTTCAACTTTGGTTATAATTTTCAACTTCTTATTCAATTTCTACACAATATTTTTAATAATTTAATATTATCCTTCCTTAAAAATCAAACATCCAAATACTATAATACTTTACAAAAATTATATCTTTTTTATATACAAAAATAATTTGGGTAAAATTATTTCATTTACCCTACTTTAAAACAATACTGTGTCGAATTATTCTATTCAAGTATTTAGAGATCCCTGTCAATAACGTTAATTACTCGTATTGACCAGAATCCATAAACTACTCAACAAACCAATCAACACGATATAAAATCATTTTATATTCACTAACAAATCCACTTTCGTATCTACTAATACACTCAAACTCATTATAGAGTACTATAGACTCTATTTTAATGAGTAATTTCCACCAGAGCCAAGGTTATCACCAACCTAAGCTCTGATACCAACTGTAACGACCCGCAAATCCGTACCCCTTGAGTCAACACTATTCTACATCAATCAACTCAAGATGTCCAGAAATGCGAACCATTTTGATTAAAGAAAAAGAGGTAGAAAAGGAGAAAACAGAAAACAGCATCAGAATCTAACCATCGCAGCGGAATAAAATATAATAGATAATAACAGATTTTTAAACAAAGAAAACTATATCTGTTTTATACATACATCATCAGAGTTCAACAACATCAACAACATACAACTGAATACACAACTAAACAACACAGCGGAATATATATATATAAACAAGTACGGGAGTACGTATCGTCATCCAGCTCGTCTCCTGAGCTCCACAACATCATATCCTGTATCCTATAATACTCGGTCTGACCCGAGCATTACAGTTAAATAACACCCGAGTCAGTCTGGAATACCAGCGTGAGAAAATCACACTCATTTGATTATTACAGTTTCAAAAATCCTTTGAAAACAAAAGCATCTCGTAAGACCACGCCACAAATAAACATATCGAGTTTTTACCTTACGATAGCTAAAATAATTTTTATAGAAATCCTCTGATACTATAATAGGGTCTATTCACAAATACTTATTCAAATAGCCGAAATTGTTACATTATTAAATTCCAGCTACTAGCCACAAAGTGGGTAATACAAACAAAACTCGTACAAGGCTCGTAGGGAGAATAGATTTCCAACTAATGACTAGGCACTGGGGTACCACCTGTCACAGTACGTGGCCTAGATCACAGTACGGAGGAGTATGCCCGCTCCCCTGCAACACAAGACCTAGCCTTGCTTGGGTGCTACCCACCTAGCCTTGCTGCATAACCCCTGATTTTCAGTCATTCCCATTTGATGAGGCTTGAGGCTAAGCGTTACCTTTTCAGAACATATCCCTTAGAATGCCCATCGTCCACCTGACGATGTTTCGCAAGCATTCATCCATACAAGTCCGTCCCGGGTTCGAACGGAACCAAAGCACTATTCCTACTACATCCATTTTGGAAATATCCTCAGGATTACTAGCGACTAGCCCTTGCACTTCACTGCTCCATCTTCGAATCCAAACTTGTTTTCATGAAATGTACAAACAAAATCGAAGTGGTTTTCGAGAAATTAATCTCGATCCCTGTCTCTTCGAATTGATCAACGCATTTGGCCAATATTGATAGTCGGTGATTTAACTATCAATTAATATTCACAAACAACCATCAACCAATAAATAATTTCCAAATTATTTATTAATCCCAAAAATATCTTCACAAGATAAATTTTCACTTTTCAAACCTTTTTGAAACAGTTTTCAAACTATCTTCCTTTCTCAGGATAAATTCCAAGCATTTTCTATTTCCACTGAAATCACCAAGCATAAAACTTTAGATTTTTAAAATTATTTAAAACATTTTACTTTGAAATATATTTAAAAAATTTAAGTTAAAAACTACTTCAATAATTTATTAAAAATACATACTATATGAATATTTTGAAATAAGGTTTCTTAATAAAATATAAAAATAAATTTTCACTTTTTAAACAAATACTAAATCACTCTTTAAATAATTATTGCTGTAATAGATTAAAAGGAAATACTTACTTTAGAAATTAAATATTAGAAATAATAAATTTTCTAAAACTTGCTTTTTAAAACAACTTAAAAACTTTTAATTTATATATAAACATTTAATTTGAAAATGTACTTGGTTATCCAGGGAAATATACTTCTCTTCACATCCTTTAAAAATAAATCACTATTTATCTTTGAAAAAAATTCTCATTTCCCCTAAATAAATTCCCACCTTGAATTTATTCTTCCAAATATCAAACACTTAAATCAATTTCCAAATTGATTTCCAACTTACTTCATTTATTCCAAAATCCCTTAGTTTCAGATTTCATTCCTTACTTATGATTTAAAATACTTTTAACTGAAAATTCCAATTTTAGGTTCCTTAAATTATTTCTTAATCCTTTTAAATAAGTTTAAAACTTTAAATTTTAAAATAATTCTTTATTCCTTTAAATTAGTATCACATAATTTTACAATTCATTAATTACTGTTTATTCAAATCCTTTTCTTTCCATATTCGAAGTTATTTATTAGTATTTAACATACTTCCATTTCCTTAATTTATTAAATTCCGTAAAACTATTTCGTTTACGAATTTACTTCCTTTACTTTCTTTCCAAAATCCAATTTATATATTTTTGGTAATTCGTTATACCCAAATATATCCGATCAAATCATAACATTCAATATTCCAATATATTCATCATAGAATATCAAGTGATCATAACAAAGAATATTAAATATTAAATGTTAAGGGATCCAGTTGGATCCCTCCAACCTGTTTTCCCTGCATCCACAGATGTTAGCACATTGTAATATGCCAATTCCAAAATTACCATACTATAGCACATCAATCAATTCAACCATTCAAACAATTATTTAAATTAAATTTTAATTCATTGTGAGATTAACTCGCCTTTGGTTTGTTTGCAGTCCACTTCAGTTCGGTTTGTTTCTTTACAAATTTGACCTTGAATAAACAATTTATACGATTTATTAATATTCGAAACAAATCGAACAACCCAATTATTATTGTAAATTTCATTTAATCCAATAATTTAATTTTAAGCTAATTCCTTCCTATAAAAAAATCTTTTAGTAACTAAGGAAAATTAAATAAGTTATTTGAACAACTAATCATCAAAACCATTATATTTTATTAATATTTATTATTATTATTATTATTATTTTCTTCGTTTTCTTTTTATTTCACATATAGAAAATTAAACAAATAAAAAAGAAAATACCTATCAGGCCAGAACCTCCAGATTAACCACTTCCAAAGATGAACTGGTCCTCACCTCGACCTCCGCTGCCTTCACATGCCACCATCCCATTCCCTTTCGCGCATCTCGAATCGCGACTTACCCTAACAACGTGAGCCCCCAGTCTAAAGCACTGTGACTTGCCTTCCAAATCACGCATGCGAGTGCTGTAGCCGCGTCTCCTCCCACAGTGACCCTAGCGAAGACATTCACGCGCGCTCTCTTTCTCTCATTGAAATCGCGACCTTCCAAACACTCTACGAGCCTCTGATGTAGATTGCTGGTTCGAGTGCCTTGAACGAGCTTGCCTTCTTTATTTTTATTTTTTTTAGAATACGACTGGCTTGAATAAAGGAACTGAAAAGGGAATTCGTGATTTCGAATCGCCAATAGGCAGCAGAGAAAGAAAGGTATGCGAGCTTAGGGTTTGGAGTAGAAGCAGCTGGGCAAAAATTCGAATTTGGGTACTTATCTTCGGCCAATAATTGATTTGAACGATGGGTATTCCTATGGAGATTTTGAAATTAAAAGGAACGACTCGGCTAATCTTTTAAAAGGAGAAGAAGACGTAAGCTCTATAACAGGAGGTAGCGTGTTTGAGGTGGGAAGGGGGAATAGGAAAAGACATTAGCATGTAAGAGGAAGGCGACAGTGTTCTGAAGAGGAGACAAAATGCTTTGATGCGAAGAAAGAGGTTTGATGGTGAAAGAAAGTAGGCCGGTGGCTTTTGACTGGTCAACAATTACATATTATATTTAAATTTCAAATTTAAATCGTCTCGAAAACGCAACTTAAATTTTCGACCTCCTATCGAGGCGTGCCGCTAGCCGTTTATAATGTTAAACCCCTATTTCGGACACAATGGAAAAGATCTCGAGTCCTATTTCGATCGCATGGAGAAAATAGCTTTTTAGACCAGTTATTATATTGAATTTTCGGTATAAAAATTTCAGCGCGTTTACAAATCGTACTCTCACACAACAACTCCAAACACTAAAAAAATTGAAATCCGATAATAATACACTATTACGGATTCCATGGAACTGATTTCGTCGGATTCCGAGACTGTGCCTCGGAAGGCTATTTTTGAATATCGATTTGAAATGATAAAATTTCAAAACTGAACAAATCATTGTTAAATTCAATTTTAATACTTCTATTATCTTCAGCACTATCAATATAAATTTCACAAGCCTTCCAATTATTTTTAACAGGCTTAGAACTTCAGATTCAACATTTTATCCGGCTTCAAATAATTTAATTTAATAATTAAATTACCCAATAATTTGTGATATTTGAATTCAAGTTAATATTATTCTATTGAATATTTAAATCAATTAAATATTCCGATTTTAAAGGCTTAAAAATTCCGGGTCGTCACAAATCTTTTACGCCTTTATTTCTCCTTGGTTTCATGTTCAAGTTTAGCTTCAAGTTCAGTGATCCTCTTTAAGGCTATGTCTCTTTCAAGTGCAAGTTGATGGTTTCAATGATGCAACACTTGAACCTCATCCAGATGTCACGTCTTCTCATCCTCTAAAGCCTTGATAGTTGCCTTAGTTTTTCTCTCGGTCTTTGGCTGATAGTTCCTTGAAATTTCAAGCTCGTTTGTTAAAGTTTCGATAATCCTTTTATCTTGGGCCTATTGGTGCTTTAGTTTTTCAATTTCTACCTCTTGTTCAAAGGATACTTGGGATATTCTCTCTGCAGCTTTCATTCACTCATTATACTACCTATGGATATTAGTAACAAAATCCATAGTCATTTTTTGAACATTTGGGGGGGGGGACCATTTTTAGATTAGGATGGAAGAAAAACCCATCAAAGCAAAAGTTTGAAAACTCTTCCCTAATTTGATCCATGCGAGTGGTTAGGTTAATTTCATGCTTTGCGGTAGTTACTTCAATGTCTGCACTTTCCTTTCCCGACTTATAGGAGGCAACATGCTCGCTTTAATGACGGTGACCATTAGGTTGCTAGGAATAAGAAGGGACTAAAGGCTGTGGAGGAACTAGAACATAAGAAGTACCATGAAATGAATTAATAGGCAGGTCCTGACGATCAGTTTGCTTTAGGGAACCCTTCAGAGGAAGGGATCTTGATTTTGATCGATGCTTGTCATCGGCAGATCTATCTCTATCACCACTATCCTAACGATCTCGATCCCGGCTAGAGTGATAACTTGGGTCATACTCACAACCATCGCCTTGACGATACAGGCCTGAAAGTGAGCCTGAAGTTTGGTGCGGTAAGTCCAAGAAATACTGGAACATATTCCTCTTCTTCACCATGGTTCCTACAAAGGAAAAAAAGGAGTGAATCAACTTTTAATATTAAAGGGCACAAGATTAACGTGGTGCAATATTGTGAAGTGCAAGTGCCTTGTGTTCCCCCCGATGGACCGGATATTGGAGCTTTTCTCGCTAGGGTAACCGCTTCTTCAATAGTAGATGGGATTTTTGCATCGGTTCTGGTAGGAGAGTCCGACCCACCGACACTCTATAAGTAAAAAAAAAAGTTTCAACGTCGTATGGAATTGGCAAGTTAGATAATGAGTCCAGCGGTTCGCATAAATACTTAAACGGTTAAGAAGCGGACTCGTCCAGAATAACTTAAGGAGTAGCAAATAAATTGGGCTGATTGGAGATATGACTCTTAGGAAATTGATATACAAGCTTCTTCCCCTTTCTTTTTTCGAGAGCCGAGAGCTGTAGGGTCTGCTAGGATCCGACCACGACCCTAGGACTAGAGCCTTCGTTGTCACGATCGGGATCGTTAGCTTCAACTTTTTCAACGTCTACATCAATGATCTCCTGGGCTCCTACAACTGGGGGCATGATAAGATCAATGTGGCTACCCACTTGACCGACTACGAACCGTTGGCTTACCACTACAACTTGAGTAGTATTCATTAGTCCTGTGCTCCGACCTTCTCTCATCAGACAAAAGGTGATGAGACGTTCATCAGTAAGGAGGCACTCCGTGTCTCTATCTTCAGGCGGCACATCCTTAAGATTCAATACCACCTCCTCAAGATGTTTACCTTCAGACCCTCGGATAGTGCCTCTAAAAAATCAGAAAAACTGCTTAGTCTAGGATACGACCAGATATAAGCACATGTAAAGTAAAGAATGATATTTACATCTTTCCAACCACAATCGAGCGATGCCAGACAGACATCGCATAAAGAACCATTCTCTTTTGAAATCACTTAATTTATTCCAAGTACCTGCTAAAATTTGGCACTCTTAAATGACTCTAGAAATGTAAATGGGAGAATCCATGTTTGTTGCTTGACAATGAATATGAATCGAACATCTTCGGCAGTTCGAGGGTGATATAAGAACTCCATACACACTATGTAAATACAGTTGAGTAGGGCCTAGCTCTTCAGATGTAGTTGCGCTGGGGCTATCCTCAAGTAATGTAGAAGCTCACGAATATATGAGTTAAAAGGCAGAACGCATCCAACCTAGCATATTAATTTGTTGCATGTTGTATACCCTATGGAGGCCTGTGAGCTCTATCGTCCCATGACAGGACCAATATATCGTCAAATGAAATCCCGTGTCTCTCACAGATTCGGTGAAGAGCTGCTTCACTAATCTTTGAGGCTATGGAATTCAAAGGATCTTCCAAGCAGACTGCATCCTCCAAAGTGTCAGGAGCAGGATCAATGATTTTGTTGGAAGAGTAGGAATAGCAGAGAACTAGTCAAATGGTGGACTAGAGCTTTCTGGTTTATCAAACTGATGACTAGGAGACAGATTATCTGATTTAGTGGTAGAACTCGACTCGGCACTGCAATTGCTATGTTAGGAAGATGGTCCAACAGACATAGCTGCAAGACGTTCCGAACGTCTGGAATCCATCATTATTGAACTTAGTAAAGAAAAATCATTATTGGGTAAAGTAACAAGTGCCCCTTAGTATAGAGTGGGTGCTTGTGTTATGTGGTGAACTGCAATTCAATATTGATATAAGTTATACAGAACTAAAGGTAGAAGAGATGGCGATACTTTGAAGTTTGATCGAAGTGACCGTCATTACTGACCGTTTCAACTGGTTCTCTACAACATTGGGGAATGATTCAGCCAGAGCCTCAAGAACAATTTTCAGCAAGTTGAAGGTTAATTTTTACTGTCTTAGGAAAATGAGCTCCAAAAGAATTGTCCAAAGCATTTGTCCACGTCATAATACGAATATCGTATTTTCATATGCAAGTCGTATGTGTTCACTCTAGTTTTCAAGGCCGAAGCACATCCCAAAGTCCCAGTTCATATGATTTGATTTCATTTTAAACTTCATTGTTGACAACCGATCATTTCATCAAAGAATATCCAATTGTTCTAGAATGATCGTTCCATAACGGTCGCCCATGGTCAAGCCAGGTGTCGCACCATTCCTCTAACCGATCATTCACTACATTTCACTGTCTGATCGTTCATTCGATTCTCCATCTGATCGTTCACTTCGATTCTCCACCTGATCTTTCCAAAATGATCATGTAATATCCAAATCATCACCATATGATCGATCAAATGATGCATTATGTTCAACCGATCGTTCGAGTACCAATCGTATCCATGCCTATTTTCAATTCCCATCACCGAAGCATCATTCCCTACCAAAGTCACTATTCCATCCCAGAACGACCGACCAAGAACTTCTTCCCAGCAACTCGACCCCTTCACCATCACCAGAACAATCTGTATGCAGCAAACGATCATTGTAACGCTCGTCTCTTCCATCCTTCTTCAAATCTACCAACTCCATCATCCTAATTGAATGTCTCGAGGTTGATAAACCCGAAATCTTGCTATCAAATCCGCATACAACCAAAAAATCGACCTATCTGAATTTAAATTCGAAGAGCGGAAACAGTTTGAGTTCGATTCTACATGAGATCTAGAGAGGTGAACATGACAATGATTGGTATGGAGAGAAGGATGCTTGATTGGAAATTAAGTGGAGGAGGAACCATCTTTGATTTGGAGGTTTGGAACGATGATGATAAAGGAAGAGCAATTTTTTTGATTCGAGTTAAAACGATGCAAAAGTGAATAGAGAGAATAGAGCGGCTAAGTGAAAAGTATTTATATGAGGATGGGCCAAACCTTAAAAACCCTTGAAGTAAGTCTATACAATCATTCCTTATCTATCGTTTTATAACAATCACTCTGTATCGTTTATAACGATCGTTCATTCAGAATAATCCGTTATTTTCTCACACCTACTAATGATTGGATATGATCGTTCTTTAAAAAAACAAAATAAAAGAAAAGGGACTTGACAATGACATGTGAATGTGTAATCGTGATCGGGGTTCAGGTATGAAAACATCTATGTCCTAGTATACATACTGAAAAATTCAGATTTTGAAATTGATAGAAATTGAATTCTCACTTGAAGTCAATTGGAGAAGAGTTTAATCCAAATTGTTGGAGCCTAATAATCATTGAAAAACAACAAGATAATCATCGACAAGCCACAATCTAGTATTTATACTGTTGGAAATTTAATAATAGTCATGGAAAACAGAAGAAGATGCGACTCTCAATAAAAGGCAACTCAACAAAATGATGGCGATTATCCAAATAAACTGGATGGAATCCTTTCCAATAATAGAAAGTTACAATGAATCAAAGCACATCATGTTCAAATAAGACGTTCTTGGGGACAAATGTTATCCGCCCTTATGGTCCGGCTATATTTGGACCAATCGGACGAGGCAGACTCAATTGTCATCAAGATCGATGTACCAGATCAATGATCGTGAAGCCCACAGATCAGGCCAAAGTGATAATATAGAGCAGTAGTAAATAAAAGCTGATGGCGATCTCAATAAAACACTTAGAGCTTGGAAGTTTGCTACTCCCTAAAGCTAGATTAGGTATGATGCATATTTAATAATATGGATTGTATCGATTACATAGCTCAAATCAACGATGATCGATCGATATCTTAAAATCTACAAGCCTAACACATTTAAACTTTCAGAGTATCAGTATATTGGAGAGAGGAGTCCCAACAAATGATCGCATACCAACATGAGTGAAAGTGAACGATCAGTATAAATCGTTCACGAACGATCGTACTATTTCAACATGAATGATCCAACCTAATGACGATTGGTCAATATCTCACCAACCACAACTCGTAATGACACAAAACTTTGGAAGCATACATTAAAGATATGGAGAAGTCACCAAGAACGATCGCATCCTCATTAGAGCAATCATGAGTGATCGGCACCGTCGTTCCAAGCAATGGATTTGAACTTGCGATAATTCTGGTTTTCCCCTACGGATTTGAAGAGTCTTCTGCCGAATTTCTGGTGAGATATTTCACCATCTTCACCTATAAATACAAACTTCTTCGAAGTGGACGTAGGCATGCTACATTGAATCACTATAAATCATTGATTCTTTGTTACTGCTTACTTCTGATTGTCTATTTACCTATCCACTTTGTTTAATTTTGATTATTATTTATTTATTTATTTCTCTACTATTCTATTCTTAAATGTTTTGCCAACTTTTGGTGTAAACAGAAAATAATTACAAGCCCTAAAAAGTCTGTCTGCGAAAATCGAGTATTCAGCTCATCGATAAAATAAATCAACTAAATATTTAAATAACCAAAATTTTAAATATTCGGAGCAGCCTGAAATTACATATTGTTATTCTCCCCTTTAAAAAGATTCCATCTTCAAAATCCTAAAGACTAAGCAACTGACCCAACACCCAAGCATATTTGATGATATATAAAAGTCATCTTCAACGTATGCCAAATCAACAAACTCCACACTAATCTATCCTGGACATTATCCTACATACATGTGCATATGTCTGTCAACATTGCACTCTCGCCCAAATCAAGTTATAACTCTTGAAATGAACAAGTTACAACAACTGCATCTATAGTGATAACATTCCGTATCATAATTAAAATTCCCTATTCACTTTGGGTTGTTCCAAACGCCTAATTAATGCACTGTTTTCCTGTAAGGGAATATGGAAAATACAATGCACACTTGTTAGGGTATAACACATCACTGATTCGTATGGCTATCGATGATGTCTAAAGCCCTTGTGATAACTTCCTTTCAAATATGGCCTAAGTTCCAAAAAAATTCGACAGCACCTCCTTTGCACGGCAAGATTCG
This sequence comes from Allium cepa, assembly GCA_030765085.1. NCBI lineage: Eukaryota > Viridiplantae > Streptophyta > Magnoliopsida > Asparagales > Amaryllidaceae > Allium > Allium cepa. The sequence goes on from CM060934.1 coordinate 696,002,165, forward strand.
AAAAACTACAATTTGTCACAATTGGCTCCAAACTAATAAAGAAAACAAAATACCAAAGTGGCCTCGGATATCCGTGGCATAATATCACCAATCAGTCACTAAATTTTAAATCTACTATATACCAATTTATTAGGCAACAAACTCTACTCATGGAACCAAAAGTAGCAAGCTAGCTAGTCTTTGCTTCCATGTATATGAATCTCAATCATATAATCAAAAGAGAGTTAAACGTTATAATGAAACAATACAACAACTCAATCATTACATAATACGAATCTAAGCACACCAAACCATAAATAACAATAACCTCAAACCAACATGCCATATCAAATCATGTAACTTGCATTTCCAATGCAAGAGCATACAACAACTACATTTAAGCATGTATGATGTACATATGTCATCCGTACATAATACTAAATCCAATCACTCACAAGATCACATAAATTTCACTTTCGAACTAGTATTGCTCACTCAACTTCTCTAGCGTGGACACTGATTCGGTTCCTTAATTAGAAACCATTGTTCTCTTTGCATATCCATATACTATGATAGAGAACTTTAGGATCGGCTCAAGAATATGTATCAAGTGTTCTCCATCAAGAATTGAGTGAAAAATTCTTGTTTAGATCGGTGTAAATCACCTCGAATTCATGTGCCCGAATCTAGATCAAAAATCCTTATGTGAATAAATGATCTACGTATATCTTACGTATTTATGCACTGGTTTCTTAACTACACCAATTGCCTTTTATTTTAAATCACATTCAAATTCATTTCACAACATTCCATTCCATTCCATACAAAATCCATTTTTGAACTATCACAAAAAAATGTTACTTAAGTGTATAAATATTTTCACAACTTGAGTTTTATATTTGTATAACACACTTTTATATCCTAAAAGTATATATACAATGTCAAATTTCTTTTATCTAACCAGAGTATTCATCAAATTTAAAACTTGTTTTATCTACTATCTCTTCAAATTTATAAGTTACAAAAACTTATATTTCTTACAATTTCTCAAAAACACTTAACTTTATTCTTAATAAACTCGGAAGTCTCCGACTATCCAAAATTTTCGACAATTCCATTTCATTTTAATAAATGAAAATTACCAAATAACATCTCAAAAAGAGATACATAAACCAAATTATTCAAATACATAAGATACATGAGTCTATAAGATACACTTAATTGAAAATTCAAAAACTAACACCCGGTTTTTATTTCAAATCATTTTGAAATATAATAATGCACATAGTTCCATTTTTCCAAATCATACTTTTGGGAATCCAGAACAAATTTGTTTTACCAAAACAACTTAATAACCAATTACTATGGAAGTAATCTGTTACTCAGAAACTCGAAAATAGAGGCTGATAATGCTGTAGTCATCATCATAATTATTTTTCAGCGACCAAAACGAGTTCAGTGCTTTTCATCCCTTTTTAGTAATCCTTTAAAATATTTATGTCCATATGTACTTTCAAATAATACCATTATTATTTTCTCTGAAATTTGGGAATACATTTCAAAATCACTGGGGTTTATGTTGCAAAATTCTAATTTAAATTCATTTAATTATAAACAGTAGTTTATAATTCACATTTCGTAAATTGACTTTCTTATATAGCTCATTTCACAAATCTTATCTTTCTTAAAATTATAATAAACAACTTTATTAACATTATACTTTAAGTCGAACCAAAATAGTAAATGCTCTTAAATTAGCTGAGCGCAACTAATCAATAACAAATGATAATAATGAATACTATCATTGAAACAAACATACCATATATAATTATATTAATTTATGAAAATTATTCTTTTATATATAAAATATAATCCAGTTAAAATTATTTCAATTACCAAATTTTAAAACAATATGTCGGTTTGCCTCGTTTATGTGTTTAGAAACCGCTATCAATACCATGGTATCCCACGTACCGTCCAAAATTGATGAACCACTTAATAGATAAATCAACACAATATAAAACATTTCTATAGCACTAACAAACACGTGCTCATATATATACACACATACTCAACTCATCCTAGGGTCTCATTTACCCAATCTTAGATGAGTTTATCCTGCCAAAGCCTTGGTGTTCACCCAACCTAAGCTCTAATACAAACTGTAATGACTCGTCATTTCGATCCTCAGAAGTCGGCACTAGTACATTCATAGTATTCACGTGCCGAGCAACTAAGTGCTGGAAAGATAGACTGTTGGGGAAAAAGAAAGAAAATACAGAACAAAATCGCATATCATGCTGAGTAATATATAACATACAATAGATTTTGACAAAAAATTATAATATTTATACGTCAAACTCAGAGCACACTAACTAATCACCGACCTAGATAGTTATAACAAATTGTCCTCACAAATGCTGATAAATAGACAACCAATGCAACGGAAAATAACATATACGCAAATGTATCTCGAGGCCTCCAATACATTTCCTAAAGCTCCAAAGCATCCAAACTAGATCTGTAAATATGCTCGGTCTAACCCGAGTATTACTAGAAAATAACACCAGGACCATTCTGGTAAAGCAACGTGAGATACACATCTCAAATGAATTTTAATGTTACAAAAACTTTTCAAAATAAAGGTATCTTGCCACACCACACATAAACATGGATGGGTTTTACCTTACAATGACTAAACCGTTTCGCAGAAAATCTTCTGATATTATAATAATGTCTAGGGTTTTAAATAAATACCGAATCATAGCCGACATTAATTAAATTTCAACATAATAGGTATACAGCCAAGTTCGCGAGGCACTTATTAGAGAATGGATTTCCATACGATGACAAGGTATGGGACTACCTTCCGCACAGTAAATCTCTGATAAAATGTACAGAGGGCTAAAAATGCATTTTCCCCTCTACCAACACATGATCGGTCTATGCCTTATTGGATAGTACCGATTATGATCACAACCTAGGTTGCGGCCAACAACCATACCGGATCCCGAGCATACAAAATCTAACAATATCGATTTACATCTGGTGATGATCATAATTGGAGCGACTCACATAGCCTTGCCTCATATACCCTGTTTTAGCCATTACCGGGTTATTGAGGCTTGAGGCAACGATTTTACCTTTTTCTCCTAGTAATTCACACTTGGAATGCTAATACTGCCCTCCATGCAGCAATGCAATGCCAGCATTCATCCATACAAGTTCATTCTGAGACTAAACGAAATTGAAAGCACGATTTCCACTACATCCATTTCAGAATCACCCTTAGGATTAATAGCATTTGGAACCATCATATCCAAGACGTCTCTAAATCAAATGCTTATGCTACTTCGAAGTGGCTTTTGGATAACATATTTGATCTCGGTAGCTTTATACCGATAATCGCATTTTAAAACTAGGCAATGTTTTATAGTTAGTTATTTAACTATAAATAAAAAATAATCCAATCAGATATTTATTTCCATAGGGAAACCAAAACTGGTTAAGCACATAAGCAACCACCAAGCTTTTTTAATCAATCATTTCATTAATTAAATCGCTTCATAAATACTTGTATCAAAATACTTTTATGAAGGTATATTAACAAATCCTTTATACTCCTTCCAATGCTTGGAAAGATATCCATATACTTATCTCATCGGTTTGAGTATATTCACAAAACACTGCACTTCACAAGTTAGAAAATGTGTTTATATACTTATCTTAACGGTATAAGCATATTCACAAATATTCAGACGATTTCCTTTTGGTGTTAAGTATGGAAAGATGTTTCCTACTACCCTAATTGCTAAAATGTCAATAATGGAAATCAATCTCATCTTCTTTTATAAATTCCTTATTATAAATTACTTTTACATTTATAACTTTCTTTTATACAACTAAAATAATTTATAAAATTCCTTTATAAATCTCTAAAATTATTTCTAAAACTCTTTTATAAATCCTTAAACCATTTATAAAATAATTTTATAAACCAATTTACTATTTATAAATATAATTAATTAAATAAATAAATTAACTTTAAACACCATAAATAAATAATACATTAACTTTCTAATATCACTAATAACACAATTAATTTCCTTTTAAAACTTTATTACTAAAATAATTAATTGACTCCAGAAACATTATTAATATGATAATTAATAACTTTAAAACATTATTAATATAATAATAAATAATTTCAAAACATTATTATATAAAATAATAATTATACTTCAAAACATTACTATATAAAATAATAACTATACTTCCAAACATTATTATATAAATAAAATTATTAACTTTAAAACAATATTGTAAAAAATAATAACCGAACTTCAAAATATTATTAATATAATAATTCATAATTTCAAAACAATATTAATAAATAAATGCATTAAGTTAAAAACATTATTGTATAAAATAATAAATAAACTCCTGACAATATTTATTGTATAAATAAATAACTTTAAATGATATTAAAAATATCAACAAATAACTTTAAACCATATTAAAATATAAATAAATGACTTTAAACCGCATTAAAATAAAAAATAGATAACTTTAAAACTATATTAAAATATAAATAAATAACTTTAAAAGAGTATTTGAAATATAATGAAATAACTTTTTAGAATATAAACAAATAACTTTAAACAACTTTAAACATTTCTAAATATATTAGAGAAGACAAATAACAAGGTAGGGGTAAAATGGAGAAGTTCAATACCCATTTCAAATAAAATATCACAGAAAACTCCAGCAATCAGATTTAAAATAATTCTCCGAATAAAAACCAATTCTAAATCAAAACATCAGCTAATAGTATTTCAAATATACTAAAGTGGGGCCAATGCCACCAAAGCACTTAACCAATGTTATTACTACCATTATCATTAAAATGGTTCAACTCTTAACATATAACAAAGTCATAACCAATAGGGCCAAAGAATAAAGTTTTGATATTCAGTAACTCTTATAATAGGAATGTAATTGAAGTTAAATCAACAATGGCGAGGAATCCATTTGGATCCCTCTACAAATTCCATGTATGACGGGTAAATTCCCTACAAATCAATTCATATACCGACCACTTTCAAAAGCGGCAATTCATCAAAACCAACCAATCAACGTAATAAACATCAACGCATACAACTAACAATTTATATCTATAAGGTCAAGTACTCATTTAGAGGTGGGTTAGCTCACCAAAATTCCAATAGGCACCAAAGCATTCTGGTTCGATCTAAAATCGAACGACATTAAATTCCATTAGCTTCAATTTCCATAAATCCAACTCCATAGCGTAGATGACATTCCTACAAGTCCAACACGATTGGCTGCGACTGAATTCGACCTCGTATAATCAAGATATGGATTTAATAATATTTCGAATTAAATAACATAATTATTAACTAAATACATCACTTAATCATTAATCACCTAATTATCAAACACTAATCCCCCCATTGCAAAACCCTGGATGCAATTTGAAACACGGCCGCCACTTCGAATTTCCACCATCACCACTGCCAGGAAGCTCCGACCACCCCACAACCTTGCCACTGCCTCTTACGATCGAGATGAACCCTTCCACCTGAGCTGCCACCTAATGTCACTGGAAACCCCAGTTCGAACCCATTTTCCTCCTCGTCATCTAACTCTGATTACCACAGCCACACATTGAATCTGCCTAATTCAACTAGTCAAAGTGTTCATCTCCCCTAGCCACATAATTTACTTGTTAGGACCCAAGCCCAATTCGGCCTCTAGCGGTCGTGGTGGATGATGACTATTGGATGAAGCCGGCTACGGTAGGGCATAGATTTGATTGGAAAATATAAGAAAATGAAGAGAGGGCAAGGGTCCTTATATAACATATCTATCTAACACTATTCACCCCAAAAATCAAAAACTCTAAAAAGGCGCGCTCGGTGACGTTTCTAGCTTAATACCCCTATCTCGAACTCAATGGAACTTGTCTCAGGACCTTATTCCATTATATACAAATGTTAGCTTTTCGGGTCGCTTGATTTACGAACCGAACTCGATCTCCTAACTCGAAACCAAACAGTCAAAACATTTCGATGCTTATACTCATTATGGCTCGCTCGGACTATGTGAGCCCAATGGAAATAATTTTGAGTCCTAAAAAGTCCGTCTGCGAAAATCAAGTTTCATCTCGTTGATAAAATAAATCAATTAAAAATTTAAATATTCAGAGTAACTTAAAATACCGGTTGTTGTATCTTCTGTCTTAAAATATCAACTTTACTACTGTCATGTAAACTTAATCTAAACTACTACAAATGCATTTGCATAGGTGGACCTTTGCAATCCTTATTGCTAACTCGTCTAAAATGATGTCAACATGCACAGTAACTAATAATATGAGCAGCAACATATGCTCTTAACGGAATGTAGCCTCATGCACCCATCAATGCAGATACACATTACCCTTAAATCACTCCAGTAATATATCGATTACTCCATCCTATTGAAACTAAGGTTAGATAACTCAAAAATGAATGGTACCTCACCTAGCATCAAATGACTTAAACTTCTTACCATCTATTCAAACCTTACAATGAAAATCCTAAGTCTAAGTAAATTCTTAAACATAATTTAAATCCTAATCTAAATTATTTTATAACTAAAGATTATCGGTTGGGTGTTATATGTACAACTATTCCTTAGGTTAATGCTCTATGATAGTTTTGTTAAATAAATAGTCTCTTTTTGTCTAAGGGATGATTGAAAGAATCCTGCCTTTTTTTCTGAAAAATTTATGAAAATCTTTCCAATCTCATTTTCCACAAAAGTCACCTCTGCATCCTTAATACGTGCAAACTATAATGTCTTTTATTTAATGAGAACCCAAATTCTTGAATTAACCAATATTTTCGTAATCTTAACTCCAACTTCATTTAGGTTATCATTTGTAGTTTGAACAACAAAAATTTACCACTCCTCAATGCAATCCCACCAATGAAAAAAAATTCCTCGATCATAACTTCTCGCTACTTTATGGTCGAGACAACTCAAGTTGGAATATTGCTTGCCATTTTAATCTAATAGACAATTTTCAATATGGTATAAATATTGCCATACAACATATACTATATGACGACAACATACTTGCTTGGTTACCTATAATTCACCAAGTCAAAACATGTCTGGTACCTATAACTTCCCAAGCCAAACATACATGCTTGGTATGTATAACTTCCCAAGCCAAAAGCAACATGTGTGGCATAATATCACCCAAAATGTTGGATCAACGCCACCCATCCACAAATAATACAAATTGTTTTCCTCTTCCGATGTTGTTAAAACAACAAATACAAAGTGGTGTTCAATTCTTCATTATTACAAGAAGTTTGATTTAGTACTCTACCTTTCTAATTCAAACATTGATTGAAAAGGTCACTTAATCTCCATATTACTTCTTATCTCTACCCTAAATATCTCAATTCTTTAGAATTCCATAGTCAATTTATTCTAGGTTGTATATTTACATTTTTCTTGCTCCAGTTTAATTTTTCCCTCTTAAGTGTAAGTGATAGTCATACTTTTAATCTACAATTTTAAATCAAAAGCTTTGATTTTAACATCATTTTCACAAGATTGGTAAGTTTTCAAAATCATAAAATACTATGTTAATTTTAACAAAAAAATTCCTTTTACCAAAAACCACAACATTTTTCTTCACTTTAAATGTTTTTTTTCCTTCTGTATTGTTCAATAGAAAAGAAGACATGTAAAGAATATTCCTTTTAAGCAACTACTTCGATAGATAAGAATTTTCCACAAATAGTATTGTAACATATTTGTGATGTCCCAAAAATTTGGGCAATACTTATTTAATTAATAATTATTTTTAAAATGTGAAATATTGATTTAATAATCTAATTCAAACAAAAGTTATCTTTTGAAAACTAATAATTATTTAGTTTGTCAAATTATACTCTTTGCAAAATTTATAATAATAATAATAATTTTATTTGGGAATTTTATTCTTTTCAAAGGTTAAAAATATTTAAATGATAAAATTTTCTTTCTAAGCTAATTTAAATAATATTTTATTTATAATGTATATATGTGTATATATTGTAAATAGAGAATTTGATTTTAATTTAAGTTTAAATTCAATAAAAATATTTTCAAATTATTATATATATAGATGTGTAAATTATGAATTGGTAAATTTGATATTGAAAGCTTTTCAAAAGTTTGATTTAAAAATCTATCTTATATCTTCCAAGAAATATAAGTAAATATTTATTTTGTTATAAATATATAATAGTTTAAAATTGTATTTTATAACGAAAGTTTATTTTGTTTTATTTTAAAAATTGTTTTCTTTTGAAATAGATTTAGTTCAATTACATTAGAGTATAATATTTTAGTTGAAACTTTGGAATAATATTGAATTCAACATTCTTTTTAAATTTTCTCTTTTGAAAATTTAGTTTTAAACATATTATTTTAAAATATTCAACTAATCATTAAGATGCGTAAACATGTAAGGCTAAAAATAGATAAACATTTAAAACATGTTAAATTAAATTAGAAATTGATTTAGAAATGAATTTAAATACATTCATAAAATTAAGAAATCTTTTTTATGTTGAAATGAACATGTGTTAAGTTTTTAAATCATAGAGAAGACACCTATAAATCATTTGTCTTACTAAAGTAACAAGTGGCAATATTAGTTATTTTTTGAAATTAATTATTTTAGATGAGAAAACTTAGTAATGCATTTTTTGTTCAAACATTTTTCTTCAATTGAATCTGAAAATTAGATTTTAGAAAAGAATTTCAAAACCAAGTACACTCAAAAATCTACAACCAAATTCAATATAAAATTCTGTAAAACCAAACACAATTCTGTTTAAAGATCTGCAAGTTTCAAAATCAATTTGCAAGTTCAACTTCAAACTTAAGCAAAAGAAGAATGGGTCTGCATGCAGTTTTAATAATCTACAACAACAACAAGAATGGAGTTCTGCTGCAGATTAAAATCAATCAACAGCAAATACAAACCCAGATTCAACATGCAGATTCAATTTAGCAGTTCTAGGGAAAAATGTGATTTGCAAGTGAATTTGTCATCTGCTTCTTCATTAACAGGTGAGTGAACTTATATTTTAAAAATATTTTTTGTTTTAAAAATCAAAGCTAAACAAATTTATAGAACTCAAGTTCTAATTCAAACTGTTTTAAAAAAATCAAACTGATGTAGATAAAAAAATGCTCTATCTTCTTTTAAGTGAGTAATCTCACAATGCAAAAAGATTGAGTTATCTGTTGCAAGTGTATTGATAGAAATAATTAGGTTTGCATGATTGTTTTGTGATGATATTCTGTGTATATATATGAATACACATATGAATGTTGCCAGATACCTGTTTCTGCTTTTAAAAACTAAGAATCTTTAAATAAAACCCATTTCCTCATGATTTGATCTCTTTTAGAAATTAATATGTAAACAAAATTTGTTGTTTAGTATAGATTCAGGTTTGTAAATTATAATTAAGCTAAATTTAAAAAAAATCTGTGGTCTGTGTTCCAAAAATAACAGTTATTGTTTTCAAATAAGAAATATCAAACATCTGAAATTCTTAAAAGAAGTTTATAACTTGAATGCATGTTTGAAATCATGAATTCTAAAACATAAATCGCATTTTTAAATAAACTGTTGTGTGGGCATTTATGTTTTGGGCAAAATTGGGTTTTTGGGTTTATCTAATTTCCTAGTGATTGTGGGAGGTTGTAATTCTTCCTAGAGGTGGAGGGTAGATGGATGAGTAGGGGAAAACTGTCAGATGTATTGTCAGAGGGTGGTGGCGACAGTGGTGGTCGATTATAGGTTCTAACCCTAGTTTATGGAGGTAGGAGTTTTGTAATTTTTCTTGATCTCTCTGATGCACCGAGTGTTGCCATACTTTGGGATTTTGCAGAGGGGATGTATGCGAAGGAATGGCCGGAGTCGTAGGTGAGATGATGGTCGGAGATGGGTGTGAGCGGTGTTGAGGTTTTGGAATTTTCGGTGCAGTTGTGTTTCCAGGTTGCATTGTTATCTCGGATATTGATTTCGTACTGCTATGCGGGTTTCGGTGGTCGTGATCAGGTGAGAGGTTGATCGGCGACGTGGTGAAGGGAATCAGGGTGGTTGGAGATGGCCTGAGCACCGGTGCATATGCTTGTTTCTGGTGAACTTTTGGGGTTATTGTAGGGAGATGACTTGAAGATGCACTCGGCTATTTGTGTTTTTGTCTCGAAGCAATTGGGTTGCGAACTCGAAGTAATGTTGGGTGTTCTCGGGTTGGTGTTAGCTTCAGGTTTTTATAACCTGTTTATTTGCAGTATTTTTTAAATTTGAATGAAATTCAAAATTTTATAAGCAGGGATTTAAATTCCAAATTCAAAGTTTAAATCTGAATTCAAATTTTAAAAAAAAATGAAAATTTTAAATTTTAAGCAAGTTTTTAGAAATCAAGTTTAAATAGAGTTTCAAGATTTCTATGGGTTCAGATTTGAGTTTAAAACAGTTTTTGTAAATTTTAAAATGTTGGACAAGTTTAAAATGTTTTAAAGTAGAATTTAAAAATGAATATGTTTTCAAATAACTTTTAAATTTGACAAAATTCTTTTCTTTAATATTTGAATTAAAGTTATGGAGTGTTTAACTTTAATTTGAAAATTAAGATAATAAATTTATTTTAAAACTTGATTTCTTTAATAATTTTGTTTTAAACTTTTCTTATATAAATATCTTATATAAGTAATGATTATTCCTCACTTTTATTTTAAGGCTTATAATTTATTTAAATCTGGATAAATGTTTAAATAGTTAAACATTTTGAATCTTAAATTTTAAAATGAAATTTGAATTTAATTTAGAAATGTATTGTTTTAAATACATTTGAATGTTAATGAAGTCATTAATAAAGTAAATAAATTATCTTAGAAATATTTAAGATAATAAAAGAATTTAATTAAGGAATGTCTTAATTATTTGATTTAAATAATGATTTAGATTAATTTTTAATTAGAGTGGATTAATAATAATTAATCTAAGATAATATTTATTAAGTAAGTAATATGTGGAAATGTTGTTAATTAATAATGATAATTATCTTAGGATAATTAAGTAATTAATTAATGAGATTAATTTTGATAATTAATTAGATTAATTAATTTAAGATAATCAATTATAAATAGTTAAGTATAATTACTTGATAAAAGTAATTAAGGGATTAATTACTTATTGTAATTAATTATGGTAATGTGATTTGTTAAGTTAATTAATTTAGTTTAATTAATTTAAGATAATCATTTGATGATTAAATGAGAGTAACTACTTAATGTAATTAATGGAGCATTATTACTTAGAGAAGTAATAAATGATAATTACTGGAATGTAATTAGTGAAAGATGATTTTTAAATAAAGTAATTTGGGTAATAACTTTTGTAATTAATCAAGGGATTAATTAATGAAGATGATTAATTATGGGATAATTAATTTGTTAATGAGTAATTAAGGGTAGTTAATTACTAGGTTGATATTAATCAAGGGTGATTAATACTTGTACTTTTAATTTTAGATTAATTACTAAATGTAATTAATTTTAAATAAAGTAATTAATTTAAATATAAATTAGAGATCATTAATTAATATAATTAATGATGCAATTAAGAATTGTTTAATCAAGGAGTAATTAATTAATTAAGTGATTAATTAATGTAATTAATTCAGGATAAATGTAATTAATTATAGTTAATTAATAAATGAAGTTATTAAATGTTAATTATTTATAATTAAGGTTAATTAATTTTGTGAAATTAATTAAAGACTAATTACTTATTGTAATTAGAGAATGATTAATCAAAGGTGTTTAATCAAGATAAATTCTTAGAGAATGATTAATTAACTAGGTTAATTAATTAAAGGATATTAAGCATGATTTATAGATGTGATAATTAATTTAATTTATTTTAAATTAATTAGAGATAGATGTAATTAATTTAATTCATTTTAATTATAGATGATGGTTAATAAATCATTGCTTATGGATAATATTGATATTTCCTTGGATGGTTGTGATCTCAGTAATGAGATGAGTAGTATTTATGTGACATGGATGCTTAGTTAAAGTATGATAATATGGGTTATCTGGTTGTGATGGTTATCTGTTTGTGATTATGATACGGGTTATCTGTTTATGATGAGAATGTCATTATCTATTGTGATATGTGAATTATCTATTTGTGTATATATAGATAATGATGAATTGAATTAATTGTTCAAACTAAATTCACTTGGACATTAAGATGGAGTTTGGATTTCGATAAGACCGGGATCGGGTGTCCAAATTGGAATTCTGAAAACCACATCGATCCGAATTAAACGTTATGTCGTGAATCTCAAGTGAAGAGTGAAGACTCGAGGTGTGAGGACTATTGGTCAGTATAGCTCTGAGGGTGATTCCGTGATGAGTTTGACGGAAATAGTACTTTCAGGTTCGAGATGGTGATTCAGAGTACAAGGGTTATCCTCGTTAACTCCGAGGGTGATTCCAAAACGAGTGTAACGAGATAATGCCTTCGGTTTCGTTCGAACCCGGAATGAACTTGTATGGATTAAATGCTTTCAGAACATCATCAAGTGGACGATGGGCATTCTAAGATTGATATGTCCTACTAAGGTAATCGTAGCCTCAAGCCTCATCAACCGGGAATGACTAAAACAGGGGAGGTGAAGCAAGGCTAAGTGGGTCATGCCCACGTAGGACGAGATTTACCCCTGTCTAGAGGTCCCTTTTTATTTCAGTTGTGTGGCAGTTGGTGACGGCCAATCTGCGGGGTGGTCATGTTTGGAATTGTTCAGTAAGGAATGGTTCCAGCTTTGTGTTGCAGGGGAGCGGGCGTACTCCTTATACGGTGATCTAGGCCTCGTACTGTGATGGGCGGTACCCCAGTAGCCCTGCCATTGATGGAAACCCATTCTTCCTATGAGACCCTACAGTTTTGATTGTATTACCCACTTTTGTGGCTAGTAGCTGGAATTTAATAGATGTAACAATTTCGGCTATTTCTCATTTACTTGAAAACCCTAGACACTATTATAATATCACTGGATTTCCTATCAAATGTTTTGGTTAGCGTAAGTTTCCATGTTTATGTGTGGGAAGTCTTACGTGATATCTTTTCTTTTCAAAAGATTTTCAAAATTAAGAAACTTTTAAACCGTTTACTCACACCAGACCCCTGTCTGACCCGAGTGTTTATTTTCTGTTTTATTAAACTCTTGGGTACTCATATTACGTATGAGGAGTCAAGTGATTCAGAATTGCTTTGACGAGTTCTAGAGGAGATATGGAGTAGGAGGCTTCAGCGTGTAGATATATATAATGGTTCCGCTGTGTTTGTGGAGTATCTGTTTTTCTCTGATGCACTTGAATTGTAATTGTTAGACAGATGTTTATAACTGTCTAGATTGTGTTGTATTAGCTGTATAACTCTGATGTATATGATACTATGTAAATGTTTTATGTGATATAATATAATTTATTTGTTCCGCTGTGAGATTCTGATGTTGTCTTTTTCTTTCTTTTCTCTTTACTCTCCATTTCTTTCTTCTTAATGATGCGTCTTTCTATGGAATGAAAGACGGGTCATTACAATATTTTTTTCAAAGTTTGTCAAAATATTATAAAGATATTCTAAAAAGTTGAATATCATAAAATATTATAGAAAATTCATACTTTTCGAATGTTTCACTATCAAAAACAAATATATCAAAAGATAGGTGCAACTATGTGCCTTACACTAAATAAAATCTTTTAAAACAATTATGAAAATTTTCTTTTTATTGAATTTTTCTATGTTGAAGCTTAAAATACTCTAAGTGTGTAGGGTTTCTGTTCCACTTTTTCAAAGATGGCTAACCTAAGTGTATCTGTCAATATAGTATCCCATGCCAATATAGGAACACTCTAACTATAAATTTGAGTCAAATGGAGTTTTTGCCAATACCTCTAATATAAGAATAGGATTTCCACTTTAACTGGGGAGATTTTCTCTAAGTTTATGAAGTCCTTCTTTCATGTTACCATTACGCCTTATCCTATCACATTTTTGTTGTATAGATCCAATGCTACTAATCTTCTTTCATTCAACCTTAAATCCATAATTACTTGGTATTGCTAGTTGGTATAGGAAACCACTACTAGCATTCTTTGTGAAGTAAAATATAATAAACATAAATGATGTATTTTTCCACCTTAATTGTAATAATCTTAACATTTATTTTAACTTATTATTCTATGCTTGTATAAGGGGGAAAAGCCAACAGTTATCTTATGGATCAAACTGTATAGGGCGCTGCATATATATAAGTATATATAATAGAAAAATTACAAAGATGCTTTTCCTCTTTATTTGTGATTGGGAATTATTAACAACTCTCACACTGATACTATTAACAAGAATAGAGCGAATGCATTTTTTGTGTTATACTTTTATAGGTAAAACGTTGAAAACTTTTTGTGTATGTGTGTGTATATATTTGAAATCTATTTGAAAATCTTATATACACACACATACACACAACTACATCCTCTCAAAACATAGCTAATCCCTAAGGAACTGATACCAGGTGTACCAATCCGCACCTTTTGATGCACCAATCCAAAGCTTAAAGTAACTTTCGGAATCCCATCATGCTCAGAAGTGTGAGTTTTCAGTTTAAACATTAAAGAGACTGAGACAAAATATGAAACATTCTATACTTTCAAATCTCATAGTGGAAGGAATTAAAATATATGTACTAAAATAGTCATTTTAAAAAACTGTCTCGAAATTTACTTAGTTCATATACAATGTTTTCAAAGTACAATATAAATTCTGATAGAAATTTAATATAATAAATAGCTACATGAGGCGCAATGAAAAATAATAGAACTCCAATGCTTAGCTCCTTCCTCTGCGTATTATGCTTGGACCAAATCAATTGCTACCTTATCTTCTCGTGGAAGGGGAAAATGAAAGGAGTGAGTCAGATAAAACTCTAGATATGAGTTGCATCATTAATGTACGACAATTAGATGCAATTAACTTCATTTATAATCTATGTGACCTTTTTGTTTTTGTGAATTACCTACTCGGTTAGTCACATTAACCTAAGGAATATAACTCCAAATACATCTTCACCCAAACATCTTATGGAAGTTTATACTTAGGGGTCAAACAATTAATCGAACCACTAATCATCAACGGATCAGACTAATAATCTCTAGAATTACTCCTAACATAAGGGCGCATAAAATATCACCTATCTGACTACATTCTCCAAACTATAACTACAACTTACAGCACTTATACGCTGAAGGAGATCCCGTAATGCCGACTTGCATCAAGGACAACTTAGGGTCTGCTACGTCCGTATCCACCTCTCGATAGTAACGTCACTTAGTGGAGCCCACAATACCGACTCGTGTTAAGGACAACTTAGGGTCTGCTACATCTGTATCCATCTCTTATTGAAAACATCACTTATTATACAGCGTTGGGCATCCTCATCAACGTCTATGCCAAATTACCCATGTACACAGTGGAACCTCCCATTAGTACCAGGACACACACCTCTCCAAGCATTCTCATCAGTGCTGTGCACAAATAGTGGAACATCCCATGAGTGCTACCAGCGACTGAGTTGCCTTTGTTGAATACTAAGTTCACTTATAAATAATGGTTAGTCCTAATTGGTAGCATATACTATCTAACTATTCCCGTAACATTCTAAAGTCGAGAATTAGGGAATTAATTTCCCTACTAATATAGTAACATATATATATATATATGTACAAAATATATAAATCTATAAACTGTAAAACTGGGCCTTATGTCGAGGTTCAAACTGGGCTAGAAAATCAATGACCGGTTAACCATCAGCTAGTGTAGCAGTCAACTTCTTACCGTCGATCGACTATAGTAAACATGTCGATCGATTGGTGTTAATTAACGTTAATTATTTTGTTTCATTTGTTTGTAAAATAATTACGCTTCTTTTTATATACAATTCCAACAGTAAACCCTATTTTTTTAATCTTTAATTCCAATGATTTCCGTAGTTATTTTGTTATAATTGTATTTCAAAGGCACTCAAGGTAAAATCAAAATAACATGGTTTAGTTATATACATTTTAATTTTCGTATTCAATATTCAAGGTGAACTAAAAAGGGCGTTCGTATTACAATCAAAATTATATCTCCAATTTACTTTAATAATTAAATATTGATCATATTCATATAATTTAGATTTCTATCAAATTCGCATTTAGTTGCAATCTATGGATAAACAATTTCTCGGATTAAATCGAACAAATTCCAGATCAAATAGGTATAAATAAATTCTATTAAATAAAAATCAGTATATATATATATATATATATATATATATATTTAATAATGAACCACCTCATCTCGAAGGGATTTGTAACATCCCCTAATTCGAGACTCGAAGATGAACGCCAATGATGTTGTAGTCATCACCAAAATAATCTTCCAGCGATGTAAGCGAGTTCAGGATTAAATTAAACATATATAAAGTGAACAAAGCGGCTAAATATTTTTCATTACATCAGAATTTGCTTTAGAATTCTTTACGTATACTTGTGTCAATATAAAACTCAATAATAGCCTATGCAAGGGTCAAACACAATGGAAAATAAACATAGTAAAGAGTCAGGCTCACATACGATGATGTGGCTTGAACTCCTTAATAAAAAGGAAAGAAAAATCTTTATTAGATACCATACCTCCTACTTCGTCTTCAATCTTCATACCATGGCTCTTATTTTATACCTACCTAATTCCATAAACCCAACCTACTCAAATGTGCACCCATGAGTTTATGGAGAAAACAGTAATAAAAACACGAGTCAGACATATAGTCTGGTGTGAATTATACATACCTAAGCAATCATATAGTGAGACCAACCCATACTAAAAGATTTGGTTTTCCCCACATTATTCAAACATCAAGAGTGGAACATTTAAAGTACTGACGCGAATGGTTCTTATCTACGTTTGCATCATACGCTTATCTAAGCAGTCTTTATTTACAACAGCACAAATCGGCACAGTCCCTACTCAGTTTCTATTTTAGTTCATTCCTTCGATTTATTACAATACTATACTACTGCGCTTCCTACACAATCCCCACTATGTTTCCATTTTAGATTATTTTTTTAACTTAATGTAATACTTTACCACAGTTCGATACTGCGCCCACTGCAGTTTCTTACTCATTCGTTAATTGTTTAACACTATGCCCCGCATCAGTCTTTCTTATCCTTATTTAACTATTAAGTACAGCGCCTCACGTTTGTCTCACATTTTCTACTGTAGCTTCGTAATATTGTGCCCATGCAGTTCTTATTTACTCTTCTATAACGATTTGATACTGCACCCCACCCAGTTCTTATTCATTTCATTTTAACAATTTAACACTGTGCTGCACGAAGTTGAATGCATTTCTTCACTTTCCCCAATGTGCATTTGTGAATGCCTCTCCTCACCTTCCCACGGTGTGCATCCACTTAAACATTTGTTTAATTTATGGAACCACCCGTAGTCCCTGGAAGTTGAATGAATCTCCTTACCATATCATGGTGTGTATTCAAGTAAGCATCCCCACCCGATGTCAATAGCCCTTCCAACCTCATGTCTAGCTCAATATCCCTTCACCGTACTGACCTGGCCTCTCCCTGAGCCCTACATACTTATACTTTATTAGGTTACGTTTACTACTTTTCTTGGCATTGTACCACCCTACCCCAACGTTGAGTGCTTCCTAAATTTCTTATAAAGCGTTCCTTTCCAAGTTATAGCATAGCATATCCCCTTCATGTTGCATCTATTTCTCACTTATAAATGTAGAGCTGCCACCCCATCGCTAGTTCTTTACACATGTTTTACTTTCCTATTCATGCCTATTTTACTTTCTGTCATTTATAGTGTCATTTTTTTCTTTTCAGCAAATCCTTTGAATCTGATTTCCCATTTACCTGACACCTATTAATATATTTTTACCATATAATATTATTTTCATATGTCCCTACAGTTCTTACTTGCCCCTGCGTAATACGTAACAATTATTAGTGTATTTTATTTACAGAAAATCTTATTAAATTCTCATAAAATTCGTGAACACTTTTTCTAACATAATTTGATCTTTATTTAAACTTTAAGGGTCTTTTCTATTAATACCTCAGTTGTTGATTTTGATGACAGCAACCATATACAACAGTACATAAACAAATAAAATACAGATACTAATGTTTGCCAAGTTATATAGTATATAATGCAGAATATTACAGAGTTGTTGAATCAAAGATTGTATAATATAAAGACTCAAGGGATAGACATGAAGACTCATGAGTTCGAAGGCTAAGATATATTCAGGATTATAATTATTATATAGAGTTATAGCATATATTGTTAAATTCCTGGATATCAATCTTTGATCTTTATCTCTAATTTTCTAATCTTTTATATTTTGAATCAAGATATATTTCAAAAAAATTTATAAAAAAATTTCAAATTTCAAAATGTTTATAAACTATGTTCAAATATTTTACAAAGTATCAAATAATTTTACAAAGTATAGGATATTCAAAAAAAAATAAAAGAAATAAGTTTTTAGATTATACAAGCATATGTAGACATATATGTCTTGGATATGTCGACATACAGGCCGCCAATTAGTTTTTTAAATTTTGAAACGACGTGTCTATTTATCGCAATTCTTCACAGATAGATACGTTTATTTATTTGCTATATGAAGGGCAGCACAAACAAATTTTTTGATAAGCTAATTACTTACTTTCTTCCCTCCTCTTACTCTCTTGAATATTCCATTGAAAAATTTACTCTTTTCTCTTCAAAATCACATGGAATCAATTCATACTTCATTGTATTAATTCAATACTACTTTCTTACTATTTTGCAAACATCTCTCTCAAATTAAAAATAAAAGTGTTGTCACAGAGGCTGTAGGATCTATTATATCCAAAGTTCTAGAAATTTTCTTCGGAAAAACTATCAATTCTATATGTATTTGCTTTAGGTATGCTTGTAGCCCATTCAAATCAAGTGGGTATGCTCAGTAGCCTAGAAATCTTGTAGGTGTGCTTATAGCCTGGCTTTACTTTACTTTATTGCTTTTATTTTTATCTATGATTGCATCTGTGATTGATTATTGGTATATTCTTGTGTTGATAGTTTGGGACTTAATGTTAATCTTGAATGAAATTCAAAAAGATTTGCACAAGTTAGAAATCACTATTCATTCCCCCATTAGTATTTATTTGGCCTTAATATCCATAATTCTGCAACCTACATTTAGTATTAGAGCATTAGGTTTTCAAAAACTCATAATTTGATTTTTGAAATGTATAAATGGCTGATAATAACTCTATTAGGACTTTCTTAACACTTTTATAGAAAACAATTTTATGAAACCAATAAATTACATTCTAGTAAATTAGAAACTAATTATTTTGAAAAGTCACTTAATATGTTGGAAATGTATAATGTTTTATTACAGGAACAAGATTATTATATGGCTAATGGTGAATAGATACTTGATATTTATTTATCACGAGTCAAGAAGGAAAATGGATACTATATAGTGGTTGCTCAAGACACATGAATGCAAATCTGGAACTCTTGAAAGATATTATTTGCAAAAATGTTGGACCGGTTAACTTCAATGACAACTCGAAAGGATATGTTATTGGTATCGGCAATGTTGATAACGCTAAAACTCCTACTATTTTTAATGTTTTGCTAGTTAGGAATTGAAACATAACCTGTTTGGTATTAGTCAATTGTGTGATAAGGGTTTTTAAATTAGTTTTGAAAAAGAAAATTTCCACATCGAAGATGATGAGTCAAACATAATCTTTGAAGGTTTTTGGAAGTGTAACATTTATGTTTTAAATATGAAAGTGTTTGATGAGAATATATGTTTTTTGGATGAATCTGGTGACCTTTGGATTTAGCACAAAAGATTTGGTCATTTGAATTTTAAAGACCTATCTAAAGTTGCTAGTTATGAACTTGATAGGGGTCTTCCAAAAACAACTGTGATGCCTGTCGACTAGGAAAACTTTGTAAAAGTTCTTTTAAATCAAAGATATGATTTATACTTCTCAACCTCTTGAACTTCTTTACCTAGATCTTTTTAAACCTTCGTGAATATAATCAATAAATCACAATAGATATGTCTTTGTAATTGTAGATAACATGGACAATTTTTTTAAAACTTAAAAGTGATGCCTTTGAAATGTTTAAAACTTTTACTAAAAGAATTCAAAATCAAATGTCTGTTAAAATTAAAACGACTTGGAGAGATTACAAAGGAGAGTTCGAAAATAAAAAATTTGAAAACTTTTGTAATTATAAAGAGATTACATATAACATTTTATTTCCCAGAACACCTCAACAAAATGGAGTGGTAGAATGTAAAAATAAAACTACACAAGAATGTGCCAGAACGATGTTAAATGATAGTGATTTATCTAAAAAATTTTGGGCTGAAGCAGTTGCTCTATGTAACGATCCGCCTTCTTATTACCAAAGATGACACTTAATACATCATCGATATTGGTGTGTCGATCATTTAGTTGTTCGAAAGATAGGTCATTAGAGGTGAGAAAGAAAAGAAAGATAAGAAGAAACTACACAATCATAGAATCTCACAACGTAACGAAGCAATATATATTAGTCCAACATAATATATTACAGAGTCATTTCAAAAATGTTACACCAGAGTCATACTAATACAAATTCTGCCCTTGGATAGATACAATAGTCTTTTCCTACCTAATAGATAGAACATACATATAATACAGCCGAAGACATGGTAATAACTAGCTATCGATCAAGCCACCTGCTCCAAGCTCCTCCAAAATGAATCTGTGGAAAACCTAAGCTACTTGTCCACCCATTCAAATTTAAGCATCCAAGAGTTTAAGAAAAGGGAAAATAAACTTCGATTCGAACATGGATCTGATGTGAGTAAAGCATATATTTTTAACTTTATAAAAACCTTTAAATCAAAGGCATCTCGTAAGACTACGTCGCATCAAAACATTGATGCGTTTTTACCTTACAATAACTAAAACATTTTTATATAAAATTCAATGATATTATAATAATGTCTAGGGTTTAAAATAAAATATGAATATAGTTGAAATGCTTAAATCTCACATTTCAACATAGATGGGAACATCTAAGTCCATACGCCGCTTATTGGAGAATGGGTTCCATATAACCATTGGGCTACTGGAGTACCGCACTTCATGGTGCATCTCCTGATAAAATAACACCACTGACCTCCCACGGATCCCCTGCCAATACAAAGTCGGCCTACCACTCGACTAGTAGTACCGTATATGACCACCCCTTGGTTAATGGGTTCTGAAGCATATAAATGAGAGTTAATATCGAATCTAGATAGGGATGATCATACCCTAATGGAAGCGACCCACGTAGCCCTGCTACATCTCCCCAGTTTTAGACATTCCTGTTTGATGAGGCTTCAGGCTACATTTTACCTTTTATATAGCACTTTCCACTTGGAATTCTAACACTACCCTCCTGCAGCAATGCAATGCCAGCATTCGTTCACACAAGTTGTTCAGAATATGAACAAATCAAAGGCACTACTTTTACTACATCTATTTTGGAATCACCCTTAGGGTTAGTAGCAAGCAGCTCTTGCACTTCAAAGAACTCCGTCATCAATTTCATCATCTTTAAGATATCTTCACTTTAACACTTTAGTTGGATCGAAGTGGTTTTCAAATAATATATCCAATCCCAGTCTCTCTAAAACAACATTCGATAGTTTCCAATAAACTCAACTCCAGTTCTTTAGGAAATAAACAGTCAAAGATAAGAGCAGAGAGAACCTCCTAACTTTTAGTGGATAAATTTCCTTATCCTTTGTCCTAGAAGAATGAAACATGATTTATACACACAGAACAACATCATCGGAGATGACTGTGCCGTATATTCTCCTAGATATTTCCTAAGTTACGTTTTAGATATTTGATAGTTGGATATTTAACTATCAAATAAACAAATAGCAACCAATTATATTTGAGATTTATTTATCCATAGTAACCACTGAGCTTCAAAAAAAAAATCTTTATTTAATATATCTCTTTTCAAACTGTTTTTCTAAAACATTCATATACTTGTCTCACTGATAGAAGTACACTCACAAAGCATCTGCGAATAACTACTTACTTCCAAACTTCGTTAAAAAGATTAAACAAATGTTGTTTAAATTGTAGGCAAGGAGAACCTTAAACACTATTCCTTCGGTGTTAAGTATGGAATAAATTTTCCATACCACCATTTTTAAAAGGTTGGTTCAAAGAAACCCAGATCTCAAACTCCTTTTTTATATTTCATTCGATAATAATTTTTAATCAAATCTATTTCACTCATGAAATCTCTTTTACATAAAATCCAAATCCATTTCAAAATACTCTCCAAACTTCCAAATTGGTTTATAAAATCCTTTTATGAATATTAAAAATCATTTATATAAATTGCTTTTATAAATATCCAACCTTTTATATAAATTTCTTATAAATATCCAAACCTTTTTATGAAATCCCATTATAAATATCCAAATCATTTTCTAAAACTTCTTTTATAAATACCCGAAATCATTTATAAAACTTCTTCATAAACCTTTCCTATTTAACAACTTTTTAAATAACCTTAAATCAAATTTGCTCCCTTTAAGCAAATCTATTTTATAAATTTCCTTTATTTATGAAATCTTCCTTACTTTAAAACTCAAACCCATTTACCTAAACCGCCTTATAAATTTCCAAAATCCTTAATAAAACTCTTTATAAAAAAAAATTATTGTTATTACATTAAAACCATTCCTTTTAGTTAAAACATCTTTAATAGAATCATCTGCCAACTCATCATTTAAATATCTTGTTCAAAATGCAATAACTTTAAAACCATTTCAAAAAGAAAATGAAATATTTTTCTTTACAAAATCAAACAGAGACGTAATGACCAAAATAGTTCTTTAACTTGGTTTTACTTATCCAGTTTTACATGGGTATTACACGACAACAGGTGCATAAGGGATCCACACATAACAATCAATCAATTTAAGTAAATTTTCAAGTTAATTGTAATAGCAGAACGGTGTTTTGTTGCTAATAGATGTCATTTAGTTTTTCTAATCATATGGGGTTACTTAAGGGTAATTGTCACAAAAATCTCTTGTTTTAAACAAATTTTAAAAGAAATCGGTTTAAAACAAAATTAATTACTTAAAAGCAATTTTAAAATAAATTTAAAACCCTCGTAAATGAGAATCAAATCCTTATTAAATAGTAATTAAACTCTAATTAAAAGCAATTAAAGCTTAATTAAACCTTATTAAAACATAATTAAACATTAATCAAAGATTAGTTAAATAAAAGCCATTTTCAAAATAATAAATAATTAATTATTATCTTAAATAAATAATTAGTCAATCCATAATTAAATAATAATTAATTTTCATTAAGTAACAAATCATGATTGACTAATTGATTAACATTTAAGTATAAATACCATCATTAACAAATGATTAAGTACTAGTTACCTTTATTAATTAATTAAATAATAATTAAATTAATAAATAATTAAATAATTGTTCTTTAAGTACTTAACTAAAGTCAAAAAACTTTTTTTACAAAGTTTTTAAGTGTAAATACTTAAGATTTAAAACATTTAATTCGTTTTTCATGAACTGTGCAAACAACGACTATCGCTATACGGACCCGTAATTTCATTTATTGAAATTTGCATTCCTAAGCTTTAGAAACTTCAATTTTGAACTCTTGTCTTCTTTAAAACTGTAGCGACCCGGATTTTTCGACGTTTGGTTTGGAATAATTAAATGGTATTAAATATTGGATTGACGTAGAAATTAATTTCTTAATATAAAGATTTGGTTGAAATTAAAATGAATTTAAATTTCAAATATAGCGATTTATCATAATATGGAATTGGTAAATAATTGAAATTTAGCTGAATATGAATCAAGATGATTTCTAATGTTGATACAAATTCTATTTAAATTAGAATTGAGATAATAAGTTTTTAAAATTGGAATTTCAAGTGATTTCGTAAATTTTTGAAAATCGTTGATTTAATCGATGCGTAAAAATAGCGATCCGGAGCATAGTCTCGAAATTTGACAAAACTTGTTTCATTAGATCTGTAATACCATATTATTATCAGATTTCAGATTTCAAATTTCAAATTTCAAATTTCGTAGTATTTGGATTTATCATCTGGTCGTATGATCTGAAAACGTTTGGAAATAATTTCATTTCATTTCATTTAAATAGTTGATTTAAAAACCTATCTTCTTCATACGATTGAATTGGACTTTAAGACTCATTCCTTTGAGTTCAAAATAAGGGTATAACATTAGGAATGCCTGGTGGCATGCCTTAATAGGGGTTCAAAATTTTGAGTTATGCAAAGCGCGATATTTGAATATATATAAAATAAAAAATGAAATCAATGATCAACATGTCCCAGCCGACCTAGCATAATCGTAGCCACCCTAAACAGTTCTACGAGCCGCACTAATTTTTTCAAATCATCTAACTCTCTTTCATTTTCCTTTGAAAAGAATGGAATCAATTCGTTAAAGTGAAATAAAAAAATCGAAATCAATTCTGATTCTCAACTAAAAGTCATAAGGTTTATCACGCTTATCTCGATGGAAGTTAGAGGATTTCAAATGGGTTTAGGAAATGCGGTTATCATTGGTGATGATCTTATGTCGCTCGGTAGTTTGGCGGTGGATAGAAGATGAGTAAGGGTTCAATTCTTAGGCAATAGAAGTGTAGTTAGATAGGTTCGATGTGGATTGGAGTTCTCGGTGATGAGACGTACCTGAGGCTCATTTTGGTGAAGGGCAGTCGTGAGTAGATGGTCGCAATAGTGAATGGCGATGAGGATTAGCCTGGTGTCGTATTTTGCAAAGGGGGATTTTCGAGGCGGCAGTGGCATATGGTGAGGTCAGACGCGCCGTAGTGGAGGGCCAAGGCCTGGGTTGGGTTCTGATGAGACTGGGCATGGCGACCAAGCAGAAGGGAGGTGCGACAATGTTGAATGTAGGAACAGAGCGTGAGGAAGGTGTTTTAACATAGGGTAATTTAGTTTATAATTTCAAGTAATTAGTTTAAACATTATTAATTATTATTATTATTATCCTTATTATGTCGAATGTTATAAATATATAATTTCATCATGTAAGGTCAAATTTTTTTGAAACAAGTAGCACTAGGATCATATCGGAGAATGTCAAGTTATAAAATTGGTTTGGGACTTTCCGGAGTCGAAAGGAATTTTTAAATTTAAATCGAACATTGTTCGCTTTGATTTAAAATTGGAATAGATTGCAAATTAAAATCAGTGTGAGTAAATCTCACTCTTTTTGGATTGTTGGATTTAATTAACAATAATTAAAATTAATTATTGGATGCTGGTTGAATTTATAAATTATTACCAGTTTGGATGTTATATATATAGTAGTACATATTCGTAGTTGAATATATTCCCGCCGTTGGAGCCGACGAGACCATATGCATCCCGCATAATAGTGGATTTCCTATATTACCGCAATATCCCCCTCGAAGTGGGACTAGTATTTTATGCTATCTAACATTTGTGGTTGTAGGAAAACATGTTGGAGAGATCCAAGTGGATTCCTCAAAATGTTGATTTTTATTTTCATATATAGTGATATATGATATATTGAATAATCTATTATAGATTGTTGTGTGATTTGGATATTTGGATGCTATAGTAGCACTAGCCTAAATTCTAGTATTCTAAATACCATAAATATTAGTTTTAACTTTGAAATAGTTAAAGTGAATTTTCGATATAAAAATATTAATATTGAAATTTGGATTATTTTAAAGGAAATTGAGTTGGATAAAAAATATATATTTGATTCGGTTGTACTTACTATTCGTAAATTGTTTTAAATGGTGATTTTTAAAATAAATTATATAAAAGAATTTGTAATGATATTCTAAAAAATATATGAGAAGGAGTTGGAATCGATATTAAAAATAGATTCGAAATATAAATGGAATTTATTAAGAAATGGATTTATAAAAATGAGATGTTATAAATGGGATTAGTTTTAGAAACAATGTTTATAAATAAGGCAAGATGATACCAGTCGATGAACTACAAATATAAATTGACAATTTGAATTTATATCAAGTTATAGAAATTGTTTTTGGAAATAAGGTAGAATCTGTTTTTGAATGTGAGAATGATTATGAAATTGAGATGTGGTCGACATGATATGAATCGAGAGGGATTTATAATTAAATTAAAATAGGGATATTGGATTCTAAAATGAATTTTTGTTGAGAAGTTAAAATTGTTTTAAAAAAATATTTTTGTTTATTAAACTACGTGGTTTAAAAACTATTGTCTAAATTAATTTTTTTTTAAAAGTTAGTTAGTCAAATATTTAATATTTATTGAAACAAATTTTAATTTTTATAATAAGCTCTCTAAATCAATTAGTTTATGTAAAAATGATTTAGAAATGAATTATCGATGTTCATTTAAAGTGTTTTAATATATTGAATAATTAATAAAATATGTTCATAATGAATTATTATTTAAAAAAATACTTATTATATGTATAGTTTCGAAATGATTGAAAGTTATAGATTCTCACGAAATTTGTAAACAGAGTTTATTTAACTGAGATGATTTTTATAAGAGAAATTTTATAGTTAAATTCTAAGGACTTAATGAAATTTCCAAAATGTTTAAATATAGAAATTTCGGAAATGAATTAAAATTCATGAAAAGTAGTTGGAAATGGGAAGTTGAGACTATATACGAGTATAATCGATTTTGAAAATTTTAAAGGGGATTAATTAATGAACTACGGAAACTTATCGAATCCGTTATAAATGGGTTAAGGAAATTTCAAGTGGATTTTAAGGATTTTGAGAAGTATGAAATAAAAGGGAATATTTCCTAAGTATTGGAAATAAAGTGATTTTAGGAAAATATACTTACAAATATTTTCTAAGTATTAAATGGGGAGGATTTGAAATATTTAACTACGTGATTATTATTTTAGAAGTATTTCTCAAAAGGTTGAGTTATAAATGGGAGTGAAAGAAATATTCTAAGTGTTGATATGGATTAAATATCATATTCAGGATATAAGAATTTGAATTGTTTTCAATTATTGAATATATTGGAAACGATTTAAGTAAATATCTTTGTAAAGATTTTTTGAATGAATGTTTTGAAGATTTATAAAGCAAGGCCTAGAGACTGCTTATATATGTTATTTGATAGTTAAATAACCGACTATCAAATCTGGCCAAATTCGTTGATCGTTTCGAAGAGACCGGGATCAGATTTAATTATCCGAAAACCACTTCGAGCTAGTTTGTGCATTACGAATTATGATATGTCAAAGATAATGTAGATGGTGATATTGAAGGAGATTCGGTTTGTTTAGACCCCAAACAACTTATATGGATGAATGCTATCATTGCATCGTTGCCCGGAAGGTAGTTTTAGCATTCTAAGTATTAATGCTATTCTAAAGGTAAACGTAGCCTCAAGCCTCGTCAACGGGAAATGACCGAAACAGGGCAATGCAGCAGGGCTAAGTTGCTAGCTCCTATTAGGGTATGTTATCACTTATCTAGATACCCTCGGATATATTATAATTATGGATATGGTTGTGCATGAAAAGAGAGCGCTCGATAAGGGGGAATACCCAGGGTGATAGCATATTCGATACTAGTAGTCAAGTGCTAGGTCGGTCCTATGTAGCAGGGTACAAGATGTTCTCGTCAGTCCCGAGTGCATTAATCTAGAGATGCACTCATCGGAAGGTACTTCCTTACCTGGTCATATATGGAATCCATTCTCCAATTAGCGTCGTACGGTTTTGATTGTGCCCAACTATGTTGAAATCATTTCAGCTATTTTCTAATTTACTTTCTATATACGCTATTATACTATCAAAGGATTTTGATATAAAATGTTTTGGTTATCATACGGTAAAAACCCATCATGTTTATATGTGACGTGGTCTTACGAGATACCTTTCTTTTCAAAAGGACATTGATTATAATAATAGTAATAATAATTGAGTGTGTTTTCTCACACTGGTTTTCTAGACTGATCCAGGTGTTATTTTGTTATAATGCTCGGGTCAGACCGAGTATTTAAGTTTCAGGTTATAATGCTATAGGGCTTAGGAGAGAAGTTGGAGCAGACTCGGGCGTATTTCACGTATTTGATTATATTTCTCTATGTGTGTAGGCTGTATAGTCAACACTGGTGAGGACAAGTTATAGTTGTCCAGTGTTGTTTTGTTGGTCGTTGTACTCTGATGATGACATGTATATAAATAGTCATAGTTCTTTTTGTATAAGATATGTTGTTATTTATTATATATTGTTCCGCTGCGATTGTGAGATTTTATGTATTATTATTTCTAGTTTTTTCAATCTTTTCTTTTACACCCCTAATGATTTAGTATTTCCAGCACTCGATTGCTCGGCATTCTTACGGTGAACATATTAATTTCGGTTTTCGAGGATCGAAAATCCCAGGCCATTACACTTGGTATCAAAGCTAAAGGTTATGCGAGAACTTTGGTTTTGGTGCGGATTACTCATTAGAGATAGGGTTAGTAGTACCATACAATGAGTTTGAGTCTATTGATAGATATGAGCGCATATTTGTTACTGAATATAAATTGTTTTATATTGTGTTGATTGATTTATTGAGTGGCTTGTGAATTCTGGTCGGCACAGTCCATACAACTGTATCAATAGGGGTTTTTAAACACTTGAATAGAGTAATTCGACACGGTATTATTTTGAAGGGGAATTTCACTAGAAGGACAAACTTTATAGTCCAATTAATTTCTAGGACACACATCCACAGAAATTAATTTCAAGGCCAAAGTCAGCAGAATAATTACTTTTAAGGACAAAGTCAGCAGTCCAATTATTTTCAAGGACATAATTTCATAGGTTTTTAGGCCTTAGAAACTAATTATTTTGCATTTTGTCCTTATCGGTTGTGTGTCTTAGAAACTAATTGCACTTGCTAAAGAGGCCCTTGTGGCTAATTTCCACTATTTTGAGTGGGTAAATGAAATGATTTTACCCAAATTATATTTTGATATGAAGGAAATAACTTTTTGAAATTATTATAATATATTGGAGTGTTTGGTTGATATTGTTATAATTGAAAAAAGTTTAAAAAAATAATTAAATGGTTATATATGATCAAATGAAAATTTTATAAATGAGAATTATACAAATGAATAATAACTGAAATGGATTCGAACTCGAATTTAGAAATTTAAACCCCGAAAGGTTTGGAAAAATATTTTCAGAAGTGTTATGGAAATGAAATTTGTGCTATTTCGAAAATATTTATGAAATAAGTAATGGAGTATTATTTAGAGATATTTTTAATAGAAATGCTTTAACTGAATTTAAAAATGGATTTTAGAAGTGATATAGCACTGAACTCACTACGGACGTTGAAAAATAATTCTGGTGATGACGGTGGCACCACCAGTATTCATTTTTGAGTTTCTAAGTGATGGATTGTTACCAGAAAAAAATTAATATGGAAATTTTTATTTGAAGAAAAAAGTGTGTTTAAATTTTTTTAAGGGAATTTATTTTGAACAAAAACAAGTTGTGTAAAATTCCATGGAAATGGTTGTTAAAACATAGAGTTATATATATATATATATATATATATATATATGATTTCAAAATGATTTGAAATAAAAAACGGGTGTTTGAATTCTGGAATTTGAATTTTGGAATTAAATTTTAACTTGAGAAGTAAATTGAATGGAATTTAACTTGAGCTAAGTTGAATAAAATTGAACTGAATCTGAATTTGAATTAAGTCGATATAAATAAGAATCGTGAAGGGGTTATATAACTATGAGTTATAGATTATTGGATGGAATAAATGTAAAGTGAAAAATTTATTAAATAGTGAATGGGTAAGTTGGTGTAACTCGTAAATGTGAAAGTAAGATGGAATTTTGAAGATTTCAGATAATCGAAAAAACCCCATGTGTATGTTGAATTTAACCAAGCGATTGACGAAATAAAAACTAAGTTTACAACTTAAGAATGGAGAAACTAAATGGAAAAATTAAAATGAAGTGGTTAAATATTTGGAATAAAATCCAAACTTGAATTATAAGATGATTTTGAAATCAAGTAAATTAAATGAAGTGATTTTTGGAAATAAAAAAAATCAGATATTAAATCATAAATGGAAGTGAACTAATTAGATAAATTAATTAGTTAATTAAATATAGAAAAGGAACTTAAATTGGATAAGTAAAATGGTTGTGGATTGAAATTAAATATGGAACTTGAGTTATAAATGAAATTCGACTTAAATATAAACGAATTAAATATATTTTGCAATGTTGTCAAATAAAATAGAAAGGTATTTGAAATGGTAATGACTTAATTTATAAAAAAATTCAATCTAAGATTAAATAAATTGAATATGGATTTAGGATATTATTTAAATGAATATATGTGTTGTATAAAAGGTTATAATAAACCTTAGTATTAATTTTATGAGATGATTCTCGAGTAATATAGTGTAAATTGAGATATACCAAGTAATTAGAAAAACGAATTGATCAAATGTAAATAAATTGATTAACAATCAATTTAAATGAAATGGAATTTGATTGCAATGGAAATGAACTTAAATAACATAGTTGAAATGATTGGAAATAAGCGAATTAACTTAACTTAATTATTTGGATGGAAACTTGCCTTAGTGAATTTATGAAATAATTCATAAGTAAATAGCATGGATTGAATTATATAGAAGTAAACAAAATTTTGTGAACTCATGGGAAGTGTATAAATTGTTTTGGGACCAATTTGTCGTGGATATGAATATATTGTGTATAGATATGAATTGAATGCTGATAAATTTCGTTGTAAATCATTCAAATTGAATGAAATGGTATATGAATCAATGTAAAGTAATTAAATTAGTATTGGAACCATATGTTAACATGTTAGTTGTGAAAAGTATATGTTTAACTATTTAAACGAACGAAATGTTATTAAATTTTCATGTTTTAGTACTTACATCTTTAAATAAAGTAAGTACAAGAATAAGAAGACCATTTGGGTAGATTTTGGTTGCGCAAATTGCATATAGATAAGCTCACTTAAAAACGCTAAATAAAGGTACGTTTCCGGATTAAATACACGATGATATAAATATTGATATATATATATATATATATATATATATATATATATATATATATATATATATATATATATATTGTGTTTTCGACCGTGTGGGTCGATGTATATATTTTATCATTTCTGTCATATTGCAAAAGGGTCTCCGTACAAGAGAGATTCTGCCAAAAAATTCGAAAATTTAGGGTGTTAGAAAATTTTTGGAAAATTTTGTTAACTAAAAAGCTGATTTTTGAATTGTAATGAAAATAAAGGGTTCTGAATAAGAAATGAAAGCTAATGGTTTTGGTTGGAACTAAAATATTAGAAAAGTGAAAAATCAAGTTCTAACTAAGGGGGTTTTGAAAAGTTAATGGGTTTGGATCATTCATCCTACCTTAGCAATTTCAGGGACGAAATTCTTTAAGGGAGAAGGAATGTAACGACCCGGATTTTCAAATGTTTGGTATACTTAAATGGTTTTAAATATTGGATTTGGAATAGAAATTGATTTCTGAATACGAAGGTTTGGTTGAAATTATAAAATTAGTTTAAATTTTAAATATAATGATTTATCGTAATAAAGAATCGGTAAATAATTGAAATTTAGCTGAATATGAATCAAAACAATTTCCAAAGTTTATATAAATTCTATTTGAATTAGGATTGAGCTAATAAGTTTTAAAATATGGGATTTCAAATGATTTCATAAATTTTTGAAAATCGTTGATTTAATCGATGCGTAAAAATAGCGATCCGGGGCATAGTCTCGGAATTCGATGAAACTAATTCCATCGGTTCAGTAATATCGTAATATTATCAGATTTTAAATTTCATAGTATTTGGTTTACCGTTTGGTCGTGCGATCTGAAAACACCTGTAAATAATTTAATTTAATTTAAATAGTTGGTTTAAAAAGCTATCCTCTTCACACGATCGAATTAGACATCGAGACTCGTTCCATTGGGTTCGGAGTAGGGGTATAACATTACGAATGCGTAGGGGCATGCCTCAATAGGGGTTCGGAATTTAGAGTTATGAAAAGAGGGATATTTGAATATATATAAAATAAAAAATCAGATCAAAGCAATGGTTAATCTGTCTCAACCGACCTAGCCTAATAGTAGCCAACTAAACAGTACTACGAGCCGCCTTAAATCGTTTAGATCACGTAACTCTCTTTCGATTTCCTCTGAAAAGAATGAAATCAATTCGTTAAATTGAAATAAAAAAATCAAATCAATTACGATTCTTAACTAAAAATAATAAGATTGATCTCGTTTATCTCGATGGAAATTAGAGGCTTTCGAATGGGATTAGGAAATGTGGCTGTCATTGGCGATGCTCGTATGTCGCTCGGTGATTTGGTACTAGATAGAAGATGATAAAAGGTTTGATTCTTAAGCAATAGAAGTGGAGTGAGATAGGTTCTAGGGTGGATTGGAGTTTCAGTTGATGACACGTAGCTTGGGGCTCATTTTGGTGAAGGGCGGTCGTGAGTAGTTAGTCGCGAAAGTGAATGGCGTTGAGGATAAGCCTGGCGTCGCTATTGCAATAGGGGATTATCGAGGCAGGGGCGGCATGTGGTGAGGCCAAAGGCACCGCAGTGGCGGGCCGAGGCCTGGTGTGGGTTCAGATGAGTCTGGGTGTGGCGGCCAAGCAGAGGGGAGGTGCGGCAATGGTGAATGTGGTTCGGAGCATGAGGAAGGTGTTTTAACAAAGGGTAATTGAGTTTATAATTTCAAGTAATTAGATTAAAATTTATTGGTTATCATTATTCTTATTATTTAAAATGTTTAAAATATATAACTTTGTCATGCAAGGTCAAATTTTTTTGATACAAGTAGCACCGGGATCATATTGGAGAATATAAAGCTATAAAATTGGTTTGGGACTTTTCGGAGTCAGCAGGAATTTTTAAATTTAAATCGAACGTTGTTCGATTTAATTTAAAATTGGAATGGATTTTAAATAAAAATCAATGTGAGTAAATCTCACTCTTTCTAGATTGCTAGATTTAATTGGTAATAATTAAAATTAATTATTGGATACTGGTTGAATTTATAAATTATTATCAGTTTGGATGTTATATATATAGTAGTATATACTAGTAGTTGGATATATTTCCATCGTTGGAGCGGACGAGACCCTATTCGTCCCGCATAATAGTAGATGACCCTATATTACCACGATATCCCTCTCGAAGTGAGATTGGTATTTTATGTTATCTAACATCTGTGGTTGTAGGGAAACAGTTGGAGGGATCCAACTGGATTGCTTAAAATGTTGATTGTTATTTTCGTATATAGTGATATATGATGTATTATTCTATATAGTGATATATGATGTATTGAATAATTTGTTATATATTGTTGTGTGATTTGAATATTTGGATGCTACAGTAGCATTTGTCTAAATTTTGGTATTTTAAATACCGTAAATATTAGTTTTAAATTTGAAGGAATTAAATGAAATTTTGGATATAAAAATATTTATATTGGAATATGGATAATTTTGAAGGAAATTGAGTTGGATAAAAAAATGATTTCGACTATACTTACTATTCGTAAATTGTTTTAAATAGAGATTTTTAAAATAAATTATATAAAGGGATTTGTTCATGATATTCTAAAAAAAATATGCGGAGTTGGAGTCGATATTAAAAATAGATTTGAAATACAAATGGAATTTATTAAGAAATGGATTTATAAAAATGAGATTTTATAAATTGGATTAGTTTTATAAACAAGTGAAACTTAAAGGGTTTATAAATTTATAAACGATGTTTGTAATAAGGCAACATGATATCTGTTGATTAACTGTAAATGTAACTTATAACATGAATTTATATCGAGTTATGGAAATCGTTTTTGAAAAAAAGGTGGAATCTATTTTGAATGTGAGAATGATTATGAATTTGAGATTTAGTCTACTTGATATGAATCGAGAAGGATTTATAAATTGAAATTGGGATATTGAATTTTAAAATGAATTTTTGTTGAGGAATTAAAATTGGTTGAAAATGAGATTTTTATTTATTAAACTATGAAGTTTAAAATCTATTGTCTAGATTAAAATATTTATTGAAATAAATTCTAATTTTTATAGTAAGCTTTGTAAATCATTAAAATGATATAGAAATGAATTATCGATGTTTATTTAAAGTATTTTAATATTTTAAATAATCACTTAAATATGTTCAAAATGAATTATTATTTAAAAAATACTTAGTATATATATGTAGTTTGGAAATGATTGAAAGTTGTAGATTCTCCCGAGATTTGTAAACGGGGTTATTTAACGGAGATGATTTTTACAAGAGAAATCTTATAGTGATATTCTAGGGGCTTAAGGAAATTTCCAAAGTGTTTGAATATATAAATTTCATAAATGAATTAAAATTCATAAAAAAAGTTGGAAATGAGTAGTTGAGATTATAGACGAGTATAATAGATTTTGGAAATTTTAGAGGGGCTTAATTAATGAACTGCAAAAACATATCGATTCCGTTATAAATGGGTTAAGGAAATTTCAAGTGGATTATAAATATTTTGAGAAGTATGAAATAAAAGGTAATATTTTCTAAGTATTGGAAATAAAGTGATTTTAGAAAAATATATTTATAAATATTTTCTAAGTATTAAACGGGGAGGATTTGAAATATTTAACTATGAGATTATTATTTTAGAAGTATTTCTCAAAGGGTTGAATTATAAATGGGACTGAAAGAAGTATTCTAAGTGTTAATATGGATTAAATATCCTGTTCTGGATATAAGAATTTGAATTTTTTTCACTTATTGAATATATTGGAAGAGATTTAAATAAATATCTTTGTAAAGATTTTTGAATAAATATTTTGAAGATTTATTAAAAAGGCCTAGTGACTTCTTATGGATGTTATTTGATAGTTAAATAACCGATTATCAAATCTAACCAAATTCGTTCATTGTTTCGAAGAGTTTGGGATCAGATTTAATTATCCGAAAACCACTTCGATCCGGTTTGTGTGTTATGAATTGTGATATCTCGAAGATAATGGAGATGGTGACATTGATGGAGATTCGATTTAACCCAAAACAACTTATATGGATGAATGCTATCATTGCATTGTTGCCCGGAAGCCAGTGTTAGCATTCCAAGTTTGAATGTTATTCTAAAGTTAAACGTAGCATCAAGCCTCATCAACTGGGAAATGAGCGAAACAGGGAATGCCGCAGGGCTAGATGGGTTGCTCCTATTAGGGTATGTTATCACTTTTCTAGATCCCTCGTATATATTATAATTATGGATACGGTTGTACATGGAAAGAAAGCGCTCGACAAGGGTAGTAACACCCAGAGTAAAGGTTCTCTTTTTGAATCAAGTTACTAACCTTGAATTTATGTATAAATGGTAGTAAATAATGACGCTTGGTTGTGTAGTTATGATATGAATTGGTTACGCTTGAGTTTGTTAGAAGCGTTGACGGTTTGGTTGTGCATATGCATGTTATGTATGTTGTAGTTAAACTTGAAGTTTGAAGTTAGTTAGTGAATGGAAATCTAGTATATTGTTTATGATTATGACTATGATGTGAATGTATGATGGATATGGAATTTAGTAAAGTTAGTTGATGTCATAAAAGTTAGCACTTACTAACTTTAAGCGATATGGGAATTCCTTTTATAAAACGGTTAAACTTGATTTTTGAAATTGTAATTATTATAAAGTTAAAATTTTGTTTTGAGAATCACCAAAATTTCTTTATGTTTTAAAAG
The DNA here is from genome assembly GCA_030765085.1 of Allium cepa. Classification (NCBI taxonomy): domain Eukaryota; kingdom Viridiplantae; phylum Streptophyta; class Magnoliopsida; order Asparagales; family Amaryllidaceae; genus Allium; species Allium cepa. The sequence continues at coordinate 696,038,295 of CM060934.1, forward strand.
TGATAATAGTTTCAAAAGTTAAAGTTTTTAAAAGGTAGAAAGTAAAGTTTCAAGTTTTGAAATTACAGATCCGTAAAGCGATAGTCGCTATACGTGCAGATCGCAAAAACCAAATTATTTTCAAATTCAAAAAAAATTTCCAACTAGAAACTTTTTGAAAAGTGTTTTCTAACTTTTTTTAATTTTTAAAGTGTAAAAATAGAATTTTGAAGTTAATTTGCTTAAAAATCAAAATTTGAGATTATGAGTCAGTATAGCGATAGTCGCTATGCGCGTAGTTCGGAAAATCGAACTATTTTTCTAATCTAAATTTTTTTAACTTAAAATCCTTTTAGAAAATGATTTCTAACTTAATTAAGCAATTAAGAAGTAACTATATAATTATTTATTTTTTTAATGATAAATCAATCAATTGATTAATTAATCAAGGTAATTTGTACTTAATCATTTGTCAATAATGTTTTTTTAAACTTAAGTGTTAATCAGTCAAGTTAATCATGATTTGATACTTAATTAAAGTTAACTATTTAATTATTAAGTAATTAATTATTATTTAATATAATTATTGATTAATTATTTTTTTAAAAGGGGTTTTATTTAGTTAACCATTGATTAGTTAATTAGGTTTTAATATGGTTTAACTATTTTTAATTCGAGTTTAATTACTATTTAACAAGAATTTGATTCTCATTACAAGAGTTGTAATTATTTTAAAATCATTTTGAGTTTAAGTAATCAATTTGATTTTAAACTGTTTTCTATTCAAATTTGTTTTAAATAAAGGAATTTCTATTTCACTTACCTTGAAGTAACTCTATATGATTAGGAAAACTAAATGACATCTATTATCAGAACAAAACACCATTTTGCTATTGCAATTAACTTGGACATTTACTTATGTTGATTGATGGTTATATGTTGATCCCCTATATACCTGTTATTATCTAATTTCATGTTAAACTAGATAAGTAAAACCAAATTAAAAGCACCACTGTGGTCACTAAGCCCTCGTTGATTTTGTAAGGATAAATATTTGATTTTATTTTTGAAATGGTTTCAAAGTTATTGCATTTTGAACTAGATATTTAAAGAATGATTTGACAAATAGTTTTACTAAAGATATTTTTTAACTAACGGGAATGGTTTTCCATGTTATAAAAAGAAGTTTTTGTAAAGAATTTTATAAAGGGATTTGGAAATTTATAATGCGTTTTAGATAAATGGATTTGAGATTCTAAGCAAAGTAGATTTCATAAATAAGGAAGATTTATAAAATGGGTTTGCTTATTAAAGGAAGCTAACTTGATTAAAGATTATTTAAGAACATGTTTAAATAGGAAAGGTTTATAAAGAAGCTTTATAAATGATTTTGGGGTATTTATCAAAGAAGTTTTACAAAATGATTTGGATATTCATAAAGGGAGTACATAGAATGGTTTGGATATTTATAAGAAATTTACATAAAAAAATCGGATATTTATGAAAGCAATATATATAAATTATTTTGAATATTTACAAAAGGGTTTTATAAATGAATTTGGAAGTTACGAAAGTATTCTGAAATGGATTTGGATTTCAAGTAAAAGAGATTACATGAATGAAATAGATATGATTAAAAATGATTCATCGAAAAGAAGTATAAAAAGAATTTGAGATCTGGATTTCTCTTAACCGACTTTTAAAAATGGTGGTATGGAATATCCGTTTCACACTTAACACTGAAGAAATAGTGTTTAGGGTTGATTTTTCCTCCAATTTAAAAAACAATTATTTAATCCTTTTTAACAAGATTTAGAAGTAAGAAGTTATTCACAAATGTTTTGTAAGTATATTTATGTTAGAAAGATAAGTATATAGATGTTTTAGACAAGTTTTGAAAGAGAGTTAGTAAATAAACATTTATTTTAAGGCTAAGTGATTGCTATAGAAAAATAAATCTCAAATGGAATCAGTTGTTGTATGTTGATTCGATATTTAAATAACCTGCTATCAAATATAGGCTTGAAACGTAACTTTGGAATATCTAGGAGAAACACATGAGCTATAGGGCATAATCATCTCCAACGAAGTTGTATTGCATGTATAAATTTTGTTTCGTTCTTCTATGACAAATGATAAGGAAATCCATCCACTAACGATTAGGAAGTGACCTCCGCTCTTATCTTTGACTGTTTATTTTCTAAAGAACCGGGGTTGAGTTTATCGAAAACCATCGAATGTTGTTTCGAAGAGGCCAGGATCGGATATGTTATCCGAAAACCACTTCGATCCAACTCAAGCATTCAAAATGAAGACATCTTGAAAGTGATGGAATTGAAGATGGAGCTCTTTGAAGTGCAAGGGCTGCTTGCTACTAATCCTGAAGATGATTCCAAAATGGATGTAGTAGAGGTAGTGCCTTTAGTTTATCCATCTCTTGGACAACTTGTATGGATGAATGCTGGCGTTGCATTATTGCCTGGAGGGCAGTGTTATCATTCCAAGTGGAAAGTTCTATATAAAGGTAAAACATAGCCTCAAATCTCATCAACCGAGAAATGCAGTAAGGCCATGTGGATCGCTCCCATCGGGATATGGTCATTCCAAATCTAGATCGATTACTATCTACTCAGGTATGCTTCGAGGGATAAAGTGAGGTGATCATATTCAGTACTACTAATCAAGTGGTAGGCCAATCCTATGCGGTAGGGGTATAAGATGTTCTCAGACCCCGGTGCATTTTATTTAGATATGTACCATGGGAAGGTAGTTCCTTACCTTATCATAGTATGGAATCCATTCTCTAATGCGTGCCTTTACGCTTTTAAATATACCCAACTATGTTGAAATGTGAGATGCAAGCATTTCAGCAATGTTCATATTTTACTTTGATCCCTACACATTAATATAATATAACTGGATTTTATATGCAAATGTTTTTGATATCGTGAGGTGAAAACCCGTCCGTGTTTATATGCAGCATGGTCTTATGAGATTCCTTTTATTTAATGGTTTTTATAAAGTTAAAAACTTATGATTTGCTCATACCAAACCCATGTCTGGCCTGAAGTTTTTTTCATAAACTCTCTGATGCTTTAATTTGAATGGGCAACCAAGTAGTTTAGGCTTTTCTACAGATCCAATTTGGAAGAGCCTGGAACAGATGACTTCATCGATACCTAGTTATTTTCGTTATTTCCTATTGTATTATATGTATTGAGACGACCCGACTTTCTTACCACAGAAAATCGCATCATCTTTAAGAAAGAAAGGGATAGAAAAGAGAAAAGAAAGAAGAGAAGAAAGAAACAACACATCAGAATCTAACAGCGGAATGAATAAACTATATTAATAACATAAATATTACATAGTTTACAACCATTATCAGAGTACACAGATATACAACACATACTAGACAGTTATAAACACCTGTCTAGTTACAACTCAATACAACAACTCAGAGAACACACAGCGGAAAACTATATATATCTATACGCGGAAGCCTCCTGCTCCATTGCTCCTCCATAATTCGTCAAAGCTAACCTGAATCCTAACCTGAATTCCCTTGGCTACTCATAAAAATTTGAGTACCCAAGAGTTTATGAAAAACAAAAATAAACTCCGGGTCAGACATGGGTCTGATGTGAGTAACAGGTTAAAGTTGCTTAACTTTCAAAAACCTTTTGAAAAGAAAGGTATCACGTAAGACTTCCCACACATAAACATGGAAATTTTTTTACCTTACGCTAAGCAAAATATTTGGTAGGAAATCCAATGATATTATAATAGTGTCTAGGGTTTTCAAATAAATAAGAAATAGCCGAAATTGTTACATTTATTAAATTCGAGCTACTAGCCACAAAAGTGGGTAATACAATCAAAACAGTTGGCACTTATTGGATTCTGGATTCCATACAATGGCTGGGATCCTGGGGTACCGCCCGTCACAGTACGTGGCCGAGATCAACGTACCGAGGATCACTCCCGACCCCCTTCAACACAAAGCCAGACCCATTCCTTACTGAATAGTTCCGACCAAGACAACCCCGTGGTTGTAGCTAGAAACCACCCACACAGCCGAATATAAAGGGACTTCTAGACAGGGGTAAATCTTACTCTCCAGTGGGTGCGACCCACGAAGCCTTGCTGCACCTCCCCTGTTTTAGCCATTCCCGGTTGATGAGGCTTGAGGCTACGATTACCTTTATAGGACACATCACTTAGAATGCTCATCGTCCACCTGACGATGTTCTGAAAGCATTCAATCCATACAAGTTCGTTCCGGGTTCGAACAAAACCGAAGGCATTATCTCGTTACACTCATTTTGGAATCACCCTCAGAGTTAACGACAATAACCCTTGCACTCTAAACCACCATCTCGAATCTATAAGAACTAATTCCGTCAACTCATTACGGAATCACCCACAGAGTTATACTGACTCATAGTCCTTACACCTCGAGTCTTCACTCTTCACATAAGATTCACGATCTAACGTTATTTGGAATCGATGTGGTTTTCGGATATCCAAATACGGAAACCCGATCCCGGTCTCATCGAAAACCAAAGCGTGTCTTTTAAGTCCAAGTTGTTTTAAAGGTTTTTAAACAATTCAATACAGTATCTATATACACACAGATAGATAATTCACAACCACGATTGATAATCAACATTATCAAATAACAGGTATTCCACATTATCAATATCAAATAGATATACCATATATCACTATCACAAAAGATAATCTAAGTTATCATCACAATGAAACCAAGCATTCTTACCACACAATAATACTTATCTCATTACTGAGATCACAAAGCATCCAAGTCAATCAATGACACCCATTCATACATAAGCAAAGATTTACTCATACCATAATATAATTAATTTAAAATGAATTAAATTAATTACTTCACCAACATGAATCTTGCTTACTTAATCATTTAATTGATTACAATAAATTAATCATTCATTATTAATCACCTTAATTAATCACTCTTGATTAATTACCCTTAATTACATTCATGTAATTATTCTTAATTAATTCCACAAATTAATTATCCAACTAAACAATAATTAACCCTTAATTACTTCAATTAATCAATTAATCATAATTAATTACATTAATCCTTAATTAATTAATTAATTACCTTTAATTACCTATCATTGATTAATTAATCATAATTAATTATTTTTAGTTACATCATTAATTATAATAATTAATGATCCCCTTTTATTAATTACCTTAAGTAATTAACTTATAATTATTAATCATCATCACAGATTAATTACATTTAGTAATTAACTAACTTAATTACTTTATTTAAACCAAATTAATTATCCTTAATTAATTTCTTAATTAATCCCTTGGATAATTACTAAACCTCATACTCAAACATCTCCACTTAGTTACAATCATGTAATTATTAATCAATTACTTAAACTAAGTAAATTTCCAAATCATTAATTACATAAAGTAATTATTTATAAAACTCAAGTGTTTAAAACTAATTAAACTTAATTAATTAAAGTAAACAATCATATTAAACTAAATTAATTACATTAAGTAATTAATTTCTTAATTACTTTACTAAGTAATTATACTCAAACCATTCATAATTGATTATCATTAAATTAATTAATCTAATTAATTATAAAAATTAACCATATTAATTAATTGTTAAATAATCCTGGTTAATGACCTTCATTAACCATTCTTTAATTATTTCATAAAGTAATTAACTTAAATTAATTACCATTTAAATTATCTTTAATCATTCATTAATTAAAGTTAATTATTAAATTAATTAACCTTGATTTAAAACTTAATTACATAATTACTAATATTCATCATCATTAATTAATAATTTAATTAATGATCTTAATTATAAATTGATTAATCATTAATCAATTATTAATTCCAATTTTAATTAATTAATTAAATTAATTAACCTTAATTACCTTGTTAATCAATTCTAAAACATAAATCTTAATTTAAATTCCAAGATAAACATAACTTAGTTATGTTTAAAAATAATATTATTGAAACCAAGTACTTTTTTAACTACTTTTAAATTTTCATTTAAAATACAAATTTAAATAATTTAAAATTTATTTAAATTTCAGGAAAAAACAAAAGTTTGTCTTAAAATGAAATCATAAAATTTTGAAGTTAAATTCATTTCAAAGTTTTAGAAATTTTCAACTCATTCTTAGGTTAAACTTTCAATTTAAATCTTCATTTAAATTAAAACTGAAGTTCACCTTTAAATTTAGTTTTCCAGATTTAAAATTAATCTTTAAATCTTACTCACACTTTAAAAACTTCATTATTAAAAAGTTTCAACTATTTTACCCAAAATAAAATAGTTAATTAAGTTAAATTTTAAAATTTGTATTTTTATTTAAAAACTGAAACTAGAATTTAAATTGGAAATTCAAACTTGCATTTGAATTTAAACTAAAACTTTACTTTAAACAAAACTACAGATTCTAAAAGTTTTAAAAACCCAGATTTAAAAGAACACAGTTTTCCTGAAACCTAGAATTTACAGTGACCCGAGAAACCTACCACTTCGAGTCAAAAACTTGCCTACTTCGAGTTATTATACAACCTACTTCGAGCTAATCATAGTCCTACCCAGCAACATCCAACCCAACATATAGTTCACCAGAATTTTCATCGCCGTGCACATGCACGGCGACCACCACCTCTGCCGATCATCATAGGTGATCCAATCAACTTCCATAAACCCATCACTACTCTAACATCAACCCAGATCAAGCAATTAATCAAAGAATCAAGTTTTAGCTCAAAATAACCCAAACCTGAAAACCATATTCCAGGTTTTGACCCAACCTGTCAACGGTGATTGTTCGCCACTCTGATCACCTGAAAGTCCACCTCTTCGGCCATGAAACAATCCACACATCAGCTACACAATCACCAAGAACCAGAACACTCGATCACCCCTACACCTCACACTGACCCAATCCTTAACCCCTATTCAAAACTAGGGTTTAAACAAAAATTTCCCAACTGCAACCAATCTAGCAATTTTATATCCATTTTTTTGATTTTCTAAGGATCTAAGATCCTTACTTTATAACTCAAAATAATTCTAAGTTTCCTCAAAACACAGATTGCAAGAATTTTGCTCAAAATCATATTTTTGTTCAAGAACAAACTGTAAATGAAACATACACTTAAAAATACTAATACTTGATTTAAAAATCAATTTCCAGTTTATATATTTGATTTATATTACTAAATTACCATATAAATTTGATTGGGTTTGGAAAAATTTAAACATGCATGATGTTTTCTACAGTTTCCAGAGTCCAAAAATAAGTTTATTATCCTAAATAAAATCTAACACTTTAATTAGGATATACTACATGTTTTGTTTGAAAATTTGCGTCTAAACATGGATTAGATCTTGAGTTCATGAATTTTGAATTATATCTTTAAGTTTGGAATCTTGATCAGGAAAGAATTCATCAATAGCAAGCAGGCATTCAATCTCATACATATACACAGACATATTCATCATACTCATCAGGCAACAATTCAAGCAACTATATTAATTTAAATTAGTTTTAAAAATAATTTGTTACTTACCTTTTATTGAATGCAGACCCTCTGTTTTGACTTTATGAATTTTGCAGAAACAAGAATATGCAGGCTTGCTTCCTCTGTTTAATATCTGAGTTGCAATCCTGATGAAATGCTCATGCTTATAATCTCAGCCTAAAATACTTGCATGCAGAAGCTAGATGCAGTAGCTAGTTCCTCAAATGCATGAAGATGAATTTTCATGTTTTCAAATCCATTCCAGGACTTAAAAACAAAGTGCAGAAGAAAAAACAGTGTGCAGGCTCAATTTGAATTTTGCAGACTTCGTTTGAAATTTGCAGATGAAGGTGGGTTTTATTTTTAATAGGAGTGGAATATGCAGATTTGATCATGGTTTTGGGGTCTTCTGACTAAGGTTTGAACATGCAAATTTGTGGATTTGTACAGGTATTTGAAGGGCTTAGATACGAGGAGTTTATGATTTTGAATATGGTTGAATATGCAGGGTTTCTGAAATTTTAGGAAATGCAGATTTTTGGAGGGTGTTACTGATTTTAGATATGAAGAATTTTAAAGAGGTGTTTTGAAGTTTTTCTTTTGATTAAGGAAGAATGAAAATGCGATATGAAATGAAGATGCAAACTAAACTAAATGTATTTTCAGATTTAATAAAATAAAAGAAAAATTAAAACAAATTTAACACTTGTACAAAGGTTATAACACTTATCAAATTATATATCAGTTTTTGAACACATGTAAAAAATGTTAAAGAATGAAACACTTGTTTTCTTTTAAAGGTAATTGGCATTTAAATTTACAAAGAAAAGTGTGTGTTAGCTTAAACTAAGTTGTTAGTTTATATTTGAATATGTGTATGAATTTTCAAAAGAAATAAGAACAAATCATGTTTATAAATAAACTTATACATAATAAAAATTAAAAAATTAAACAATTTAAAATTTATACTTTTAAATTTAAATTCAAACTAAATCCAAAATCAATTATTTTTCCAAATCAAGTTATGAATATAAATTCAATTTGAAATAAAAATTACAAATCCTATTCAAAACTTATATATAAAGACAATAGAATATTAATATTGTTTTTATAATTCTCTTATTATTAAAGTAAAATCATTTTACAAGAGATTATATTTTTATTAATAAAATATCCATTTTATTAAGCTATGAAACCATTTTGTTGAATTAATTCTAAATTTAAACTCAAGCCAATTTAATTTATTTTTCTTATCACATTTTAAAATCATATATTTATTATGAAATAGTTTTAAAAAAAACTCAATACTAATTTGTATTAAAATTTCCAAATTTAAATGTGTATATTAGAATTTTAAAACATGATTCATTTATTAAATTTAAACCAAAATCATTTATTTAACTTTGAAAAGGCTTCAATATTAAATAAAACAAATTTTCCAAGTTACTACAAATATTAAATCTAGAAAATATGCTTTACTTATTAAAATTAAAACAATACCAATCTATTTAAAATATAAACCAAATATTTATATTGTAAATAGGAACCAATTTATTATTTTTAAAAGATAAAATAACCAATTTAAATTATTATCAACAAAATATCAATATCAATTTAATTTTAAATACAGATTATTAAATTGATATTGTTAAAAATTCTGGGATATTACAATCCTTCCCCCTTTAAAGAATTTTGTCCTCGAAATTTAAAACAAAGGTAATTAAATAATCTTATTAAATTTTAAATTTTAAAAACACAAGCATATATCAAACATATGCTAACAATCAAAGCAACCAATTCAACCAATCAAACAAATCTAATTATCCAGACAAATTCTGGATAGAATTTTATCGAGTTTCCCCAGGTATATATAAATATACCGGGATACTCGCTCCAGAGAATCCAAACAAATAATACTATGAAGCTATAAAGCTCCTATACAACTATATCTATAACACTAGACAAGATATCAGACTACATACGAGTCTGACTCAACAACCAAAACTCCAGAACTGCTGGTTCCACAACCAGAGATAGATCATACATGTACTCCCTCAGAGATACGTGAAACTCATCGAATCCCAGTTATCCAAATTGGTAATCCAATCCTATAGATCAATCACTCAATCTCCTAGATCACAGAAAAGATCCAAAACACTTCAGAGCAAGCTTCTCAGACTTACCCAAACTTATAGCTCACTTTTGATCGGAGAAAACTTATCCAAAATTAAATCTCCGACTACAGAGTCTAAATCCCTTCGACTCTTATTCACAAAACTCTTCAAACGATCCTGGGCTGCCTACAACCTTACTGCTCAGCTCAACCAATGCTGACGCTTCTAGAAACGAACTAGACCAATCAACACAAAAAAAATGATCTCCTCAAGATCAACCAAAACCAAGAAATCAAACTCTACTCCTCAACATCAGAAGACAACAACTCACTCCTCCTGTCAGGGAAAGAAAAGCCGATGCACTTCCAAACTGCTTCCGCTGCTCAACTCTGATCCAAAGTAGAAGAGAATGCTGAAGAAGAATGCAAGCACAACTCACAACCCATCCAAAAATATGGTTCAACAAATCCATAAGAAAAATTCATAAGTTCCTCCAAAACTAAAAGTTGCTACACCAACTCAACTCTTGGAACCATTCTTCTATAAAGTAGAACCACCGGTACCACTACGGAATCCTAGTCGATAAGAAAGCTCAATCTCCAGATGCGAACCAAACTCTGACTTCCTGAAGACATCCAGAAAAACTCAAATAACCAAGAGAACACTCAAACAATCGCAAGTCACTTTTGTGAACCACCCAAACCAAATCCAAGGAAAACTGTTCTTCCTTAACCAAATTGAACAGCTTACACTTAACTGGCCAACCTATCGAAGAAACGGGTCCACTAAACTGCTTCTGAACTCTACCCCAGAAAAAATGCTAAGCCAGAAGACCTCTTGCCAACACCGAGAACATTCCAAGCTGCACTGATGCCACAGATGTTAAAGAATTCCAAATCAAAGTTCTCCGAGAAACTCAGACCTCAAAGCAAACAGAAACTCCGGCTGAACACAGCCACAACACTGAAGTGGACTCACCTCCTTAACTTGTTCCAAAGAAAACATCTTCGGGAACATCCATAGTCACTGCATCTCATCACGCAGCTAGTACTTCCTGAGGTTTCAAAATATCATTACTTGCTTCTGCCAACCAACAGACCCAAATTCTACTCACTCAACTTAAAAGAATTAACTCCGAACCTTAACAGGTTACCTTCAGAGATTAATGAAGTTCTTCATCACTACAAAGCTCACTCGAGACGGTATTAGGTCTACAGTCTCAACAGATACACTTCCAACCTCAAACATTCAAACTCCAACAAATGGTAGTTGTGTTACACACACTACTGCCCCATCTACCTTTATAACTTATATTGGAAAACCTCAACGGGTAACCCAACAAATAGGTAGAAATAAATATATTATATATATATATATATTAAAAATTACAAATACGCACTCTCAAGAAAGACACTACTACAGAGCCTAGGTATTCACTCAACCTAATGCTCTGATACCAGCTGAGACGACCCGACTTTCTTACCACAGAAAATCGCATCATCTTTAAGAAAGAAAGGGATAGAAAAGAGAAAAGAAAGAAGAGAAGAAAGAAACAACACATCAGAATCTAACAGCGGAACGAATAACTATATTAATAACATAAATATTACATAGTTTACAACCATTATCAGAGTACACAGATATACAACACATACTAGACAGTTATAAACACCTGTCTAGTTATAACTCAATACAACAACTCAGAGAACACACAGCGGAAAACTATATATATCTATACGCGGAAGCCTCCTGCTCCACTGCTCCTCCATAATTCGCCAAAGCTAACCTGAATCCTAACCTGAATTCCCTTGGCTACTCATAAAAATTTAAGTACCCAAGAGTTTATGAAAAACAAAAACAAACTTCGGGTCAGACATGGGTCTGATGTGAGTAACAGGTTAAAGTTGCTTAACTTTCAAAAACCTTTTGAAAAGAAAGGTATCACGTAAGACTTCCCACACATAAACATGGAAAAGTTTTTACCTTACGATAACCAAAACATTTGATAGGAAATCCAATGATATTATAATAGTGTCTAGGGTTTTCAAATAAATAAGAAATAGCCGAAATTGTTACATTTATTAAATTCCATCTACTAGCCACAAAAGTGGGTAATACAATCAAAACTGTTGGCACTTATTGGATTTTGGATTCCATACAATGGCTGGGATCCTGGGGTACCGCCCGTCACAGTCCGTGGCCTAGATCAACGTACCGAGGATCACTCCCGACCCCCTTCAACACAAAGCCGGACCCATTCCTTACCGAATAGTTCCGAACAAGACAACCCCGTGGTTGTAGCTAGCAACCACCCACACAGCCGAATATAAAGGGACTTCTAGACAGGGGTAAATCTTGCTCTCCAGTGGGTGCGACCCACGAAGCCTTGCTGCACCTCCCCTGTTTTAGCCATTCCCGGTTGATGAGGCTTGAGGCTACGATTACCTTTATAGGACACATCACTTAGAATGCTCATCGTCCACCTGACGATGTTCTGAAAGCATTCAATCCATACAAGTTCGTTCCGGGTTCGAACGAAACCGAAGGCAATATCTCGTTACACTCATTTTGGAATCACCCTCAGAGTTAACGACAATAACCCTTGCACTCTAAACCACCATCTCGAATCTATAAGAACTAATTCCGTCAACTCATTACGGAATCACCCACAGAGTTATACTGACTCATAGTCCTTACACCTCGAGTCTTCACTCTTCACATAAGATTCACGATCTAACGTTACTTGGAATCGATGTGGTTTTCGGATATCCAAATATGGAAACCCGATCCCGGTCTCATCGAAAACCAAAGCGTGTCTTTTAAGTCCAAGTTGTTTTAAAGGTTTTTAAACAATTCAATACAGTATCTATATACACAAAGATAGATAATTCACAATCACGATTGATAATCAACATTATCAAATAACAGGTATTCCACATTATCAATATCAAATAGATATACCATATATCACTATCACAAAAGATAATCTAAGTTATCATCACAATGCAACCAAGCATTCTTACCACACAATAATACTTATCTCATTACCGAGATCACAAAGCATCCAAGTCAATCAATGACACCCATTCATACATAAGCAAAGATTTACTCATACCATAATATAATTAATTTAAAATGAATTAAATTAATTACTTCACCAATATGAATCTTGCTTACTTAATCATTTAATTGATTACAATAAATTAATCATTCATTATTAATCACCTTAATTAATCACTCTTAATTAATTACCCTTAATTACATTCATGTAATTATTCTTAATTAATTCCACAAATTAATTATCCAACTAAACAGTAATTAACCCTTAATTACTTCAATTAATCAATTAATCATAATTAATTACATTAATCCTTAATTAATTAATTAATTACCTTTAATTACCTATCATTGATTAATTAATCATAATTAATCATTTTTAATTACATCATTATTTATAATAATTAATGATCCTCTTTTATTAAATACCTTAAGTAATTAACTTATAATTATTAATCATTATCACAGATTAATTACATTTATTAATTAACTAACTTAATTACTTTATTTAAACCAAATTAATTATCCTTAATTAATTTCTTAATTAATCCCTTGGATAATTACTAAATAATTAAACCAATTCAGCTCATACTCAAACATCTCCACTTAGTTACAATCATGTAATTATTAATCAATTACTTAAACTAAGTAAATTTCCAAATCACTAATTACATAAAGTAATTATTTATAAAACTCAAGTGTTTAAAACTAATTAAACTTAATTAATTAAAGTAAACAATCATATTAAACTAAATTAATTACATTAAGTAATTAATTTCTTAATTACTTTACTAAGTAATTATACTCAAACCATTCATAATTGATTATCATTAAATTAATTAATCTAATTAATTATAAAAATTAACCATATTAATTAATTGTTAAATAATCCTGGTTAATGACCTTCATTAACCATTCTTTAATTATTTCATAAAGTAATTAACTTAAATTAATTACCATTTAAATTATCTTTAATCATTCATTAATTAAAATTAATTATTAAATTAATTAACCTTGATTTAAAACTTAATTACATAATTACTAATATTCATCGTCATTAATTTATAATTTAATTAATGATCTTAATTATAAATTGATTAATCATTAATCAATTATTAATTCCAATTTTAATTAATTAATTAAATTAGTTAACCTTAATTACCTTGTTAATTAATTCTAAAACATAAATCTTAATTTAAATTCCAAGATAAACATAACTTAGTTATGTTTAAAAATAATATTATTGAAACCAAGTACTTTTTTAACTACTTTTAAATTTTCATTTAAAATACAAATTTAAATAATTCAAAACTTATTTAAATTTCAGGACAAAACAAAAGTTTGTCTTAAAATGAAATCATAAAATTTTGAAGTTAAATTCATTTCAAAGTTTTAGAAATTTTCAACTCATTCTTAGTTTAAACTTTCAATTTAAATCTTTATTTAAATTTAAACTGAAGTTCACCTTTAAATTTAGATTTCCAGATTTAAAATTAATTTTTAAATCTTACTCACACTTTAAAAACTTCATTATTAAAAAGTTTCAACTATTTTACCCAAAATAAAATAGTTAATTAAGTTAAATTTTTAAACTTTTATTTTTATTTAAAAACTGAAATTTGAATTTAAATTGGAAATTCAAACTTGCATTTGAATTTAAACTAAAACTTTACTTTAAACAAAACTACAAATTCTAAAAGTTTTAAAAACCCAGATTTAAAAGAACAAAGTTTTCCTGAACCTTGGAATTTACAGTGACCCGAGAAACCTAAATTCTGCTTCGAGTCAAAAACTTGCCTACTTCGAGTTATTATACAACCTGCTTCGAGCTAATCATAGTCCTACCCTGCAACATCCAACCCAACATATAGTTCACCAGAATTTTCATCGCCGTGCACATGCACGGCGACCACCACCTCTGCCGATCATCATAGGTGATCCAATCAACTTCCATAAACCCATCACTACTCTAACATCAACCCAGATCAAGCAATTAATCAAAGAATCAAGTTTTAGCTCAAAATAACCCAAACCTGAAAACCATATTCCAGGTTTTGACCCAACCTGTTAACGGTGATTGTTCGCCACTCCGATCACGTGAAAGTCCACCTCTCCGGCCATGAAACAATCCACACATCAGCTACACAATCACCAAGAACCAGAACACTCGATCACCCCTACACCTCACACTGACCCAATCCTTAACCCCTATTCAAAACTAGGGTTTAAACAAAAATTTCCCAACTGCAACCAATCTAGCAATTTTATATCCATTTTTTTGATTTTCTAAGGATCTAAGATCCTTACTTTATAACTCAAAATAATTCTAAGTTTCCTCAAAACACAGATTGCAAGAATTTTGCTCAAATTCATATTTTTGTTCAAGAACAAACTGTAAATGAAACATACACTTAAAAATACTAATACTTGATTTTAAAATCAAGTTCCAGTTTATATATTTGATTTATATTACTAAATTACCATATAAATTTGATTGGGTTTGGAAAATTTAAACATGCATGATGTTTTCTACAGTTTCCAGAGTCCAAAAACAAGTTTATTATCCTAAATAAAATCTAACACTTTAATTAGGATATACTACATGTTTTGTTTGAAAATTTGCATCCAAACATGGATTAGATCTTGAGTTCATGAATTTTGAATTATATCTTTAAGTCTGGAATCTAGATCAGGAAAGAATTCATCAATAGCAAGCAGGCATTCAATCTCATACATATACACAGACATATTCATCATACTCATCAGGCAACAATTCAAGCAACTATATTAATTTAAATTAGTTTTAAAAATAATTTATTACTCACCTTTTATTGAATGCAGACCCTCTGTTTTGACTTTATGAATTTTGCAGAAACAAGAATATGCAGGCTTGCTTCCTCTGTTTAATATCTGAGTTGCAATCCTGATGTAATGCTCATGCTTATAATCTCAGCCTAAAATACTTGCATGCAGAAGCTAGATGCAGTAGCTAGTTCCTCAAATGCATGCAGGTGAATTTTCCTGTTTTCAAATCCATTCCAGGACTTAAAAACAAAGTGCAGAAAAAAAAACAGTGTGCAGGCTCAATTTGAATTTTGCAGACTTCGTTTGAAATTTGCAGATGAAGGTGGGTTTTATTTTTAATAGGAGTGGAATATGCAGATTTGATCATGGTTTTGGGGTCTTCTGACTAAGGTTTGAACATGTAAATTTGTGGATTTGTATAGGTATTTGAAGGGCTTAGATATGAGGAGTTTATGATTTTGAATATGGTTGAATATGCAGGGTTTCTGAAATTTTAGGAAATGCAGATTTTTGGAGGGTGTTACTGATTTTAGATATGAAGAATTTTAAAGAGGTGTTTTGAAGTTTTTCTTTTGATTAAGGAAGAATGAAAATGCAATATGAAATGAAGATGCAAACTAAACTAAATGTATTTTCAGATTTAATAAAATAAAAGAAAAATTAAAACAAATTTAACACTTGTACAAAGGTTATAACACTTGTCAAATTATATATCAGTTTTTGAACACATGTAAAAAATGTTAAAGAATGAAACACTTGTTTTCTTTTAAAGGTAATTAGCATTTAAATTTACAAAGAAAAGTGTGTGTTAGCTTAAATTAAGTTGTTAGTTTATATTTGAATATGCGTATGAATTTTCAAAAGAAATAAGAACAAATCATGTTTATAAATAAACTTAAACATATTAAAAATTAAAACAATTAAACAATTTAAAATTTATACTCTTGAATTTAAATTCAAACTAAATCCAAAATCAATTATTTTTCCAAATCAAGTTATGAATATAAATTCAATTTGAAATAAAAATTACAAATCCTATTAAAAACTTATCTATAAAGACAATACAATATTAGTATTGTTTATATAATTCTCTTATTATTAAATTAAAATCATTTTACAAGAGATTATATTTTTATTAATAAAATATCCATTTTATTAAGCCATGAAACCATTTTATTGAATTAATTCTAAATTTAAACTCAAGCCAATTTAATTTAAAATATTTAATATTTTTCTTATCACATTTTAAAATCATATATTTATTATGAAATAGTTTTTAAAAAAACTCAATACTAATTTGTATTAAAATTTCCAAATTTAAATGTGTATATTAGAATTTTAAAACATGATTCATTTCTTAAATTTAAACCAAAATCATTTATTTAACTTTGAAAAGGCTTAAATATTAAATAAAACAAATTTATCAAATTACTACAAATATTAAATCTAGAAAATATGCTTTACTTATTAAAATTAAAATAATACCAATCTATTTAAAATATAAATCAAATATTTATATTGTAAATAGGAACCAATTTATTATTTTTAAAAGATAAAATAACCAATTTAAATTATTATCAACAAAATATCAATATCAATTTAATTTTAAATACAGATTATTAAATTGATATTGTTAAAAATTCCGGGATATTACATGTATACTGTATATGTTAGGTAAGAACAGGCAGTTAAAACCGTCCAAGTATAGAATGAGTCTGATGTAACATTTTGAAATGACTTTGTAATATATAATGTTGAGTAATATATTTTGTTCCGTTGCATTGTCAATTTATTTTTTGTTCAGTTTCTTCTCTTATATCTTTTATTATGTTTCTTTTTTAAACACTTATAGCTCGTCTTTCAAAGTAAGAAAGGCGGTTTGATACATTTGGTATTAGATCTTAGATTGAGCGAATAATTGGGCCTTAGTGGGGTAAGCTCATTATAGATAGGGTCAGCAGTGCTCTAAAATGAGTCTGAGTGTAGTATATATAGGTGTGCATATTTGTTAGGGAGTAAAAATGTTTTATATTTTGTTGTTTGACCTAGTGAGTGGCTTAAGAATTCTGGTTGATGCGCCCGATCAACGTTATCGATAGGAATTTCCTAAACACTTGAACAAGTTAAAAAGGCGAAATATTGTTTTAAATTTGGTAAATGAAATAATTTTACCTACGAATATATTTTCTATGTATTAAAACGGGTGATGTTCAAAATCTATGTAGTTATCTACAAGGAGAGTGGGTTAGGGGTTAATAATATTTAAATTATTGGCATTTAAGGTTTAATTAGTCATGCTAGTCCAATTTTGAGCATTAACCATCATCAGATTTAATAGTAGATTTTATTTTTCCATCATAGGTTGAGTAGATAGAATTTTTTTTAAAATTGAATCGAACATCTAGTGAATTGAGTTTCATAACTTGACTATAAGGGATTCGACGATATGTAGGGTTAAAAATTGAATTTCAATAATGGTGTTTATTAAAAGAAAATCTTCAGATAGTTTTATAAGATGAATTTAGAGATACGATTTTACAACCAGAACGTGTTCTAAAAATGAAAAGCGTTTTGAGAATGTTAAATCTCGGTGGCTTTGATAAATTCCAATTGATTTTGAAAAATAGTAGTAATCTTTCTTAAAGATATTTTAAGACATGATATTTTAAAAAAAGTTTGAGAGTAAGGTTTCCTCTGAATAGTTTGTGTCAAGACCCGTTCCTTCGACTCCCGAAGGCCGACATCAATACGTCCACTGTCAACTGCCGAGCAATCGAAGGCCGGAAAATCGAACCATGAGGATTTAAAAGGAGAGGTAGAAGAAAAAGATAGAAGAAGTAAGATAACAGAACAGAAACAATTACAGAATCTCACAGTCGCAGCGGAACAACATATAATAGATAAATGAACATCTTTAAAAACAAAGAACTATCTCAGTTATTACATTACATCACATCATCATCAGAGTATACAACAACAATATACAACACAACTGGACAATGCACAGTTATGCAAACGTGTCATTACAAGTGAATTTATACAGTGGAAAGATAATATCATATACAAGTAATACGTCTCGCCATCCACCTCGCCGCTTGAGCTCCAAAGCACTCCTGAATCCAGAATGACCTGATAACCGGACTCTAGACTACTCGTGTGGAAAATTATGGGCACCTAGAGTTTAGGAAGAGAACAATAAACTCCAGGTCAGTCATGGGACTGGTGTGAGAACTCAAAACAGTTATTTATCTTTTAAAAAAACAACAACAAAAAGGGAAGTGGAAAATATCCACAATGCTTTTGGAAAATGAAACTACCATAAGGCCACCCCGCACACACACAATGCAAACGCAGAATTGGAGGAGATTTCTCCTTATGATAATCAAAGATGCTTACTACGCAAAACAAATCATTTTTGATATTATTATTAGTGCATAGTGATGAAAGCATTTCGAAAATATAATATAAGTCTTAGCCAACATAGGTACCATTATATTATGCCTGCTATAGTTACCTCCTGAGGAGGCAGGTTATACAATTGCAATCGTAAAGGGCTCGTATTATTTCTTTGGATTTCCAACAAATGGTCAGGCTAAGGAACTTCCTACTACCACATGTGATCGCCTCTGGCGGGATGTCCCGAGAACTTAACCAGCTCTTTGCCAACACAAGGCCGGGTTACCTTTGTAACTAGGTAACTACTACACGAATATGCCACCCCCCCGGTCCTTCGGGACCTTTATCCGAGGGCCTTCTATCACCAAGCAACAACCACACAAAAAAATGAGATTGGAGCAACTACATAGGTTAAGCATCAAGGCTCCATACCTGACACCACCCTTTTCCAGAAGGAAATGACTTACCCTAAAGGGCGCAACCCTCATAACCTTGCCGCATATTCCTGTTTTGACCATTTCCGGGGTGTGAGGTCTGACGAAGTCTCGTCCACAAAGCTACGCTTTTTCACAAAGCCACGCTTTGATCAACAAATGATCAATAAATAATCATCACACAGCAATACTCAGCATGCCACATTACCAAATTGGGAATATATCGCTGATAACCTTCAACTACATAACCTCCGAGCTCGTACGTCTCAGAGAAGGGTGTTAAGCTAAGAGAATAAATTCTCCGCCACCACAGAAATGTATTTGAAAGAAATCTGCTTTATATCTCAAAATGTAATGTCATACATGTAACCATACAACTCTGTTCCTGGTTCGAACAGAACCGAAGGCACTTCCAAAGAAGCCCTTGCAATCCGGGTATTCACAATCCCGATCGAATTTCCCATCACAAAGGAAATCTCCATACCGTAGCTAACGGTGCAGGGACAATCGATAGGTCATCCTATCGTTTTCACAAATACCCGGTCTTCACCACCGGTCTTCAATGATATCCATTACGTTGTATCACTATTCGGAATGGGTAATCCGAATTACGAGCGCAATAATTTAAAAATAAGTGTAGCATTCAATTTCAACCAATTCATAATAAATAGCCATTTAAGGGTCAATATTGACAGTCGGTTATTTAACTATCAATCAATATTCACAACATCACCTGATTTCAAATAATCTTCCCAAATTATTTATTTAAAAAAATATCTTTACAAGATATAATTTCCACGCTTCAACCATTTGAAAACCAATTCCAAATCAATTTACACCCTTACAACTTTCATTTCAAAATTGTTCATATAAACCAATCAAATAAATCCTTACCGATTTATTTTAAACTTACGTTCCAAATCCGTAAATTTATTTCCACACTTCAAAATAAATCAGTGTTTATTTTTAAACAAATTTCCCTTATAAATTTCCATTGTGATTTTACATTTCCAAATATTCACCTTTTATACAACTTTTCAAATTGATTTCAATTATTCGCTTTCTACTTATCTTTAAAAGATATAATCTCAAAACATTCACTTCATATTGGAAAACATTTCCATACTTATTCAATAATAAGTAATTCACAAATCCATTTATTTTCAACATTTGGAAATATTCAATATACTTAAATCCAAATTAAGTATATATTTTATTCTTTAAGGAAAACTTCTCTTAAACACATTTATTTGAGTCAAAACGAATGTTGCGTAAAACATCGTTACGACAACTCAAAATCACTAGTATAGGGATTCGAAATTAAGATAGATATATAAATCCCAATACTATATAAAACCTTTCCTTTCGGAAATCATTTACTATAACAACAGTGTTATAGTCCACCATTTCCTTCTATTTCTCGAAAACGTCTATTTCAACAATGAATGTTGAAATCTATGGTTTCGATACTTAATACATTTTAAAACATCTTTAAATTGTTTTAAATTCTATTTAAAATATCACTTTCCCAAAACATTTCTTTACTATACTATTCACCGTCCAAAATCGTGAATATACTTCATTTACCAAATTCATCATTTCTACATATTTTATTTAAAGGATTATTCTTTATCCAAAATCATGGGTATATTTCCTTTAATAAGCTATAATAATTAAACTTATCAAAATAAGTCGATTTCGGATTTACAAAACAACGTTTATAAATTCCATTTATACTTTATAACAACTTCAACTTATAAAATTACTTTATTAAAGGATTCTATCCATATTCCATTTATACGCCAAAATCCAGTTTATAAGTTAATTACTTATAAATCTTTTATTTCACAAAATCTATTCATTTTATAACTTCACAATTTATAAATCTATAGATTTCATTCACTTGTGAAATCCATTTTTTTATTTCATTTTAATACTTATAAAAACTCGTTTTATAATTCCAACATTTTAATTGATAAATATCAATTTTATAAATCTTTTATATAAATCATTTATAATAATTCAAAAATCCCAATTTAAACCATTTTATAAATTAATCAACCACTTATTTGAAAAATTACATTTCGGTTATATTTCACAAAAATCATAATTTTTATAACATAAAAACTACAACCTTTATTTATTTAAAATGAATAAATTCCAAAATTAAATTTTATTATGAATTCTCAACTTAATTTATCAAAAATCAAATTTTATTTATTTTCGGCATCTAACGATACCAAAAATATATTCGGCTAAAATTTAGTCTTTAACGATTTCAACCACAAAGATAATCACACAGATTATAAATAGATCAATAAATAGATCAACACACAACATTGAAACAAATTCAAATGTTTGAGGAATCCAGTTAGATCCCTCCAACCTATTTCCCTGCATCCAAAGATGTAGCACAATACCAATTCCACTTCAAGGTGAAATATCGCGGTATATGAGATTTATAAAATACTATCCGCTATTATGCGGCGCAATAGGGTCTCATCCGCTATATAATGCGGGAAATCAACTCCAAGTACATATATAATACCAATTCCATACAAGTTGGAATTATCGCGGTATATGTTTTTAATAAATAACATCCGCTTAATATACGGCGTATAGGATCTATTTCAATACAACAGATAATAACTATTATCCAATCACACAATCAAGCAATTTAAAATCTAGTTATTTAAAATTTAAATCGAAACAATTCGATTGAGTGAGAAGTTCTCACCTTGAGTTTTCGATAACAGTTGTAGCGTTTTATTTCGAATAAAATTAAACGTGCGTTTAATTTTACCCGAAATTTTTACTAGCTCCAAACGACTCCAATCCAGTTCCATTGCGTAGTGCTCGTCCATACTGTAACAACCCACATATTTAACGATTTTATATTTAAATATTTTATTTAAATATAGCGTCGTTGGTCGGATTTTTGGTCCGAAATGTTACTTTCTGCAAACGGCCGAATTAGGACTCGAAACCATTGAGTCCAAAATGGCGTTTGCGACCTTTTTGAGTATAAGCTTTGATATGTTTGGAGTAAGTTGAATTTTGCAACTTTTTCTAGTTGGGTTTGGGTTGGGTTCAGCCCATTAACTATCTAATTAACCCTAACTCGGTCCCTCTCCTCTCCACACTTAATTCATTTCATAAAAACTTAAGCTAAAAACTGAAAATGGGGGAAGAGAATGGGAAATAGAAATTGCAAGCCCTAGTTTCTCCTTGCAACTTAAAATCTTGCTCGAAAATCAAAGTGAAGCTATTGGTAAGCCTCCTCTTCATCTTCTCCAACTCTTCTCCTCTTCAATTTCAGAAAGTTTCCTAAACCTAACTTTGGGAAATATGTGTTTTATTCTTAGATTGAAGCTTGTAGAGTTAGAGTGAAGAGTGGCTAATCTCCTTCTTGTGTTTGAGCTTCTTCTTCTTTGTTTTAGGATAAAGGGTGAGATTTTTTATCTCACATCTATGCTTATATATATCTTTGTTTGGGTATAAGAAGGTGAGTTTTGAACTCACATCTACCTCTCTTGATTTCATTGATGTTGGGTATGAATTTCTAGCACTTGTTCATATGCACTTGCTTTCGGTTTGGATTGAATTGGTTAATATCCAAATTTTTAGTGTTTGGGTTAAATTCTTTAAAGATCCTAAATTTGATGTTTGAGCATGTTTTTGGTGGCGAATCGGAGAGCTAATGGAGCTAGGGTATCTATTGGCTAAGGCTCCTCAGGCCCACTGCTCGACCGGTCGCGTTTAGGAAGTGTTTGCACCTCGATGAAAAAAAGGCAGGAACTGCAGAAATTTGCAGTTCGGCCGACCGAGCCCTGTAGCCGGTCGACCGACCTGCTACTCCGAGCAATTTTTCTGCTTCTGGCCAGCCGATCGAGCCCTGTAGTCCGGTCGACCGACCTGCTCCTATTTTGCTGTTTTGTCTATTTTTGCTCATTTTGATTGGTTTTCCAAATTTTATCGATTCAAGTTGGTTTTTAGTGGTTGTCATTGCATCTTTGGCTTTGATAACTTATTTTTGACTTCATTCATGGGTTTTTATAAATAATCCCTCTAAATCGTATTAAAAGTTTCCTTCTCCAATTCTTAAATTCTATTTAAAATGCACATACACAATTTCACACTTCGAGCGAAGTGGTAGGGAGATTAAATGGTTGGGCAAAACATGGACCATGAATCTGTGCGTTTATCCTTCCGATTAATTCCCGACCTATTCAATTGATCGTTTTAACCTTCGGGTTGGTTTACCAATGAGATGAGGTAACTTTGTACTGCTTTGAGTGTGAAATTAACTAACGGATAGTAAACCGTTTAGTGCGAACGAGTGGTTATGCGACTCACGTTACCACTTTTCGGATTCCTTTTTGAGAGTTATGACACATTCCGCCAGTTAATAGTGTCCAGTACTGGGTCTTCGACCTTCACCACTACGGTTTGTTGCCTTCGGGTATGATGCCTTCGGGTTTTTGCCTTCGGGTTTGTTGCCCTTTAGTATCGCTTCCGATGTTGGTCGTTATGAGCTGCGTGGGTGATATTAGGGTGCCCTTTAGTATCGCTTCCGATGTTGGTCGTTATGAGCCGCATGGGTGATACTGGGTTTGGAGTCTTCGGGCTCATGGATCCTTATTTGTACAGTACTGAGCTCGAGCAAGTTTTATGATATTTTCATAGATATGTATATTCCCTAGGTATCACCCTTCGGTGTTGGTCTTTTTGAGCCGCATGATATGTAGCGATTACCTTGTGGAACTTGTGTTACCTTCATTGGTATTTGTTATTTGCCTTTATGGCTTGTTTTGGGATATTCCTATCCTTTGTTTCTATGAGTTGCCAATGATATGAGGCTTGTTATGATATGATTCATCTTTTTGTTAGATGATTGTGTTATCTCTTTTAGAGATATTTGTTATACCTTGTAACCTTGCAGGTTTATTGTTGTTCAGCTTATCTAACTGATTTGTTTAGCTAGACTGACCCGTGTATTTTATACTCGGGTCAGACCGAGATGTTTCAGCTTAGGTGCTTTTGGACTTAGCCTATTTTGCTTCCGCATGGACTATTCAAATTGTTCTATTTTGTTAAAGCTTTTTGTGCAGTCCTTTTTGTTGTAACTCTGATATATGTATTCTTTTGATTCGTCTGTATATTGTGGTTTGCTATACCACTTGACATGTATTATTTTGTACACTCTGTTATGTATCAATATATGTGTATATGATGATCTATTGTTCTGTGATGTATATTATATTTGAGTTGTTATATTCTGTTCTGATAGATCCTTCAACCACCTATGGTTTTGTTTTAAGTATTCATTGGATATGTCGATCTGTTTGGTGTGATTATGTCGATGTATTCAATAGATAGTTATAGCAAGGCTATAGATGGTCGCTCCTAACCAGCCTTATTCTTCGTGTTAGTTGACGGCATTACCCTGTAGTGTTCTTGGCTAGCGTGGGTATAGAGGCGGGGCGTCACACATACGATTCCAACGCAACTTGTTTCATAATTTTTCGACCTCGTATGAATAAGTTATCGCATTTTAAAGATTGTACACATTATAATATAAAATATTTATAATTTCTTTTAATTTTTATACCTAGATTTAATCAAGGCCGTTGCTTCTAAGGTCAACAAATCCTGGCCGCTATCTACATCATCTTCCCCATCTCCAGATAAATGCACGCACACAACCCATCACGGCCGCCCTCTTGCCCTACTGCACGCAACCCATTCGAGCACCGAATACACGATCAAACTCCCCCATCCCGTGCGCCATCACGACTACTATACTCGGCCGAAGTATGCCCAAGCTCTGTCATCCCCAGGCATAGAAATTCGTGCGCGAACACCTTACCTTCAAGCTTTGATTGCCATCGATTCGCTGCTCCATTTACGATCTCACCCGTTGGATTTGTAGAGCTCGCGGAGCTCTACAACATTGCAGTTGAAGATTTTAGCTAATTGTTGATGGATTAGAACGAAATCGAGGAGGAAGAAGGTGAATTCTCGGCCATAGATAGTTAGGGCCGGCGGCTGGCTTCAGAAACCCTAGTGCTTTGTTTTGTTTGCAAAAGTGAATGGTTTAGGTGCTTTTATAGAAAATTTCACCAAACACTATTCACCCGAATTTTTCCGAACTGCAAATCTCGTGCGGTGACCGGCGTTTATAGGGTTTACCCCGCGTTCCGGACACAATGGAATAGGTTTCAGAAGCTAATTCGATCATCTGTGCGAGTTACGGAAATAAACGATCGATTTTAAATTAAATCGGTTAACCAAATTTCTATGCATTTTAGCTTGCCCAGGAAAAACGGTAAATCCGATTGACACGAAATTTGAAATCTTACAATAATATAACATTATGGATCCGATGGAACTAGTTTCATCGAAATCCGAGACTGTTTGAAAAATGACTATTTTAACTCGTCAATTAAATATTAAAATATTCAATTTTCACAATAACTTTTAATTCAATTTTAAAAGTTCACAAACATTGTTCTAACTCCAATATGATTTAACATAACTTTATAAATCATTTTTATCCACATTAAACCCAATTTTCAATTATTTACGCAATTTCAAATATTAAATTATCGATTTAATTATCCAATTAAATCTAAATATTCGAAAAATAAATTATTCGACTTATAAATTTTACTTATTAATATTTAAAATCAATTAAATATACGAATTTTAATTGACAGAAATTCTGGGTCGTTACAAACTTCCCCCCTAAAAGAATTTCGTCCTCGAAATTACCAAGTAAGAAAAATTCACAAAATCCATTAACCTTTCAAAACAAACCGTTCAAATTAGATTTTACAATCTTTTAAGTATTAACCTTTCCAAAATTCATAATTAAACTTCTTACAATAACTTTACTAAGTTTTCAAATCTATACTTAGGTATCTTTTCAAAAATTTCTAATTTTCTCAAAAATATTCTAACGCCTTAAATTTTCGAAAAATTTCGCCATAACCTCCTTTGCGCGGCTCGATCCGAAAAAAAAATGACAGTATATATATATCAGAAATATACATCTCATCAAGTGATGAGGCATCCCGCAGGGAAAAAAGTGTAAAAGTACGATATTTAATCCGAGATATGTACCTTATTTATTATTAGCGAGCGTATACGGCTAACATAACACGAAAGCGAACTCCAAAATGCGAAGCAAGCGCCATCCGCACCTACAATACACTCAATCAAACAAATGAGAACATGTATATATGAAAATAGTATCAATATACAGCATATAGCAACATAACAACTACATATTGCAACATAGCAAATGCAACATAACAACAAATGCAACCATCAAACAACTATCATCCAATTAACATCCAACAAATCAATAACCAAATCAATATTCTTTCATTTCTCATTAATATTCAATGAATTGGTTTTTCATTTTAATCACATTTGATTTGTTGATATTGGACTTTACAAATATTCCTTTATTCATTTCCAATTAGTATACATTTACTAATTTACATTTGATTGATTAACATTCAATCCCTTCATTAATTCAATTGCTAATTCATTTCACAAATAAAGTTGAATCTCCTTTTATATAACTCAAGTTCACATCCATTTAATTCACTTCATTATTTTACTTCGATACCAAAATCAACTTTATTCAATACTACTTAAGCTAATTCATCATCTGTTTAACTTAACATAAATTTCCACTTACAAATCCAATTCAGATTCTAATTCTAAAGTAAATTCTATTTAAATTTTACTTAAGTCAAATTCATCGCTTATTCAAATTCATATCTCGTTTTGCTTATCAAAATTATTTAACCATTTATCATTTGGTTTCACTTACATCTTCTCACTTTATAAGTTATACAACTTACTTATTTAAACTTCCAAATCTGATTTAATTTATTTAACTCCCTTTAGTTAAATTCCAAATCATATGTTTTGTTATGCCAACTCAAATTCTTTAACTTTACCAAAGCTAAAAAAATTATCTCATAATATAAGTTCAAAACTTGTTTTACTTATATTTATCAATTTTAACTTGGATTTTCAATTTCAAATTTGTTTATCACAACAAAACTTCAATTTCAATTTACTATGGTAGCAAATCCATCACACAGAAACTCGAAATGATACTGATGATGCTGCAGTCATCATCCTTATTATTTTCCAGTAACAATAGTGAAATCAGTGCTAAATATCCTTTCAACATTTTCCTTTCCATTATTTACAAATCACATTTATAAAAATAAATTCCTCATATAATTTCACTATTTATATATAGGATTATTTTACAATTGTAAATCATTTTAATTATAATTCCATACTTATAATTCATTTGCTTATACAATTCATTCTTTTACAACTGTTGTTTTTATTTAACTTATTCAAACAACTTTTATTGACTTATACATTTTTACATTTTCAACAACCAAACAATCAATTTATATATACTTTAATAATTTCTGAAAATTTATTTCCTTCATATAAAAATATAATCGAGGTAAAATTATTTCATTTACCCAATTTAAAACGATATCGTGCCGTATTGTTCTATACAAGTGTTTAGAGATCCCTATCGATAGAGTTGTACAGACTATACCGACCAGAATCCATATACCACTCCACAAACCAATCATCACAACATAAAACAATTTTATTTTCACTAACAAATACGCACTCATAGCTATTATTACACTCAAACTCATTCTAGAGTACTACTGACTCTATCTCTAATGAGTAACACCCAACAGAGCCAAGGTTGTCACTTAACCAAAAGTTCTGATACCACAATGTCAAGACCCGTTCCTTCGACTCTCGAAGGCCGACAATACGTCCACTGTATCAACTACCGAGCAATCGAAGGCCGGAAAATCGAACCATGAGGGTTTAAAAGAAGAGGTAGAAGAAAAAGATAGAAGAAGTAAGATAACAGAACATAAACAATAATAGAATCTCACAGTCGCAGCGGAACAACATATAATAGATAAATGAATATCTTTAAAAACAAAGAACTATCTCAATTATTACATTACATCACATCATCATCATCATAGTATACAACAACAATATACAACACAACTGGACAATGGACAGTTATGCAAACGTGTCCTTACAAGTGAATTTATACGGCGGAAAGATAATATCATATACAAGTATTACGTCTCGCCATCCACCTCGCCACTTGAGCTCCAAAGCACTCCTGAATCCAGAATGACCTGATAACCTGACTATAGACTGCCCATGTGGAAAATTATGGGCACCCAGCGTTTAGGAAGAGAACAATAAACTCCAAGTCAGTCATGGGACTGGTGTGAGAACTCAAAACAGTTATTTATCTTTTAAAACAACAACAACAACAAGGGAAGTGGAAAATATCCGCAATGCTTTTGGAAAATGAAACTACCATAAGGCCTCCCCACACACACACAATGCAAACGCAGAATTGGAGGAGATTTCACCTTATGATAGTCAAAGATGCTTACTACGCAAAACAGATCATTTTTGATATTATTATTAGTGCATAGTGATGAAAGCATTTCGAAAATATAATATAAATCTTAGCCAGCATAGGTACCATTATATTATGCCTGCTATAGCTACCTCTTGAGGAGGCAGGTTATACAATTGCAATCGTAAAGGGCTCGTATTGTTTCTTTGGATTTCCAACAAATGGTCAGGCTAAGGAACTTCCTACTGCCACATGGGATCGCCTCTGGTGGGACGTCTCGAGAACTTAACCATCTCTCTGCCAACACAAGGTCGGGTTACCTTTGTAACTAGGTAACTACTACACGAATATGCCACCCCTCGGTCCTTTGGGACCTTTATCCGAGGTCCCTCTATCACCAAGCAACAACCACACAGAAAAATGAGATTGGAGCAACCACATAGGTTAAGCATCAGGGATTCATACCTGACACCACCCTTTTCCAGAAGGAAATGACTTACCCTAAAGGGCGCGACCCTCGTAACCATGCTGCATATTTCTGTTTTGACCATTTCCGGGGTGTGAGTCCGACGAAGTCTCATCCACAAAGCTACGCTTTTTCACAAAGCCATGCTTTGATCAACAAATGATCAATAAATAATCATCACACAGCAACACTCAGCATGTCACATTACCAAATTGGGAATATATCGCTGATAACTTTCAACTACATAACCTCTGAGTTTGTACGTCTCAGAGAAGGGTGTTAAGCTAAGAGAATAAATTCTCCGCCACCACAGAAATGTATTTGAAAGAAATATGCTTTATATCTCAAAATGTAATGTCAAACACGTAACCATACAAGTCTGTTCCGGGTTCGAACAGAACCGAAGGCACTTCCAAAGAAGCCCTTACAATCCGGATATTCACAATCCCGATCGAATTTCCCATCACAAAGGAAATCTTCATACCGTAGCTAACGGTGCGGAGACAATCGATAGGTCATCCTATCGTTTTCACAAATACCCGGTCTTCACCACCGGTCTTCAATGAAATCCATTACGTTGTATCGCTATTCGGAATGGGTAATTCGAATAACGAGCGCAATAATTTAAAAATAAGTGTAGCATTCAATTTTAACCAATTCACAACAAATAGCCATTTAAGGGTCAATATTGATAGTCGGTTATTTAACTATCAATCAATTTTCACAACATCACTCGATTTCAAATAATCTTCCCAAATTATTTATTTAAAAAAATATCTTTACAAGATATAATTTCCACACTTCAACCATTTGAAAACCAATTCCAAATCAATTTACACCCTTACAACTTTCATTTCAAAACGGTTCATTTAAACCAATCAAATAAATCCTTACCGATTTATTTTAAACTAACGTTCCAAATCCGTAAATTTATTTCCACGCTTCAAAATAAATCAATGATTATTTTTAAACAAATTTCCCTTATAAATTTCCATTGTGAATTTACATTTCCAAATATTCACCTTTTATATGACTTTTCAAATTGATTTCAATTATTCACTTTCTATTTATCGTTAAAAGATATAATCTCAAAACATTCACTTCATATTAGAAAACATTTCCATACTTATTCAATAATAAGTAATTCACAAATCCATTTATTTTCAACATTTGGAAATATTCAATATACTTAAATCCAAATTAAGTATATATTTTATTCTTTAAGGAAAACTTCTCTTAAACACATTTATTTGAGTCAAAACGAATGTTGCGTAAAACGTCGTTACGACAACTCAAAATCACTAGCATAGGGATTCGAAATTAAGATAGATATATAAATCCCAATACTATATAAAACCTTCCCTTTCGAAAATCATTTACTATAACAACAGTGTTATAGTCCACCGTTTCCTTCTATTTCTCGAAAACGTCTATTTCAACAATGAATGTTGAAATCTATGGTTTCGATACTTAATACGTTTTAAAACATCTTTAAATTGTTTTAAATTCTATTTAAAATATCACTTTCCCAAAACATTTCTTTACTATACTATTCGCTGTCCAAAATCGTGAATATACTTCATTTACCAAATTCATCATTTCTACATATTTTATTTAAAGGATTATTCACTGTCCAAAATCGTGGGTATATTTCCTTTAATAAGTTATAATAATTAAATTTATCAAAATAAGTCGATTTTGGATTTACAAAACAACGTTTATTAATTCCATTTATACTTTATAACAACTTCAACTTATAAATTTACTTTATTAATAGATTCTATCCATATTCCATTTATACGCCAAAATCCAGTTTATAATTTAATTACTTATAAATATTTTATTTCACGAAATCTATTCATTTTATAACTCCACAATTTATAAATCTATAGATTTCATTCACTTATGAAATCCATTTTTTTATTTTATTTTAATACTTATAAAAACTTGTTTTATAATTCGAACATTTTAACCGATAAATAAACCTTTTATATAAATCATTTATAATAATTCAAAAATCCCAATTTAAACCATTTTATAAATTAATCAACTACTTATTTAAAAAATTACATTTCGGTTATATTTCACAAAAATCATAATTTTTATAGCATAAAAATTACAATGTTTATTTATTTAAAATGAATAAATTCCAAAACTAAATTTTATTTTGAATTCTCAACTTAATTTCTCAAAAATCAAATTTTATTTATTTTCGACATCTAACGATATTAAAAACATATTTGGCTAAAATTTAGCCTTTAACGATTTCAATCACAAAGATAATCACGCAGATTATAAATAGATCAATAAATAGATCAACACACAACATTGAAACAAATTCAAATGTTTGAGGAATCCAGTTGGATCCCTCCAACCTGTTTCCCTGCATCCAAAGATGTTAGCACAATACCAATTCCACTTCGAGGTGAAATATCGCGGTATATGGGATTTATAAAATACTATCCGCTATTATGCGGCATAATAGGGTCTCTTCCGCTATATAATGTGGGAAATCAACTCCAAGTACATATATAATACCAATTCCATACAAGTTGGAATTATCGCGGTATATGTTTTTAATAAATAACATCCGCTTAATATACGGTGTATAGGGTCTATTTCAATACAACAGATAATAACTATTATCCAATCACACAATCAAACAATTTAAATCTAACTATTTAAAATTTAAATCGAAACAATTCGATTGAGTGAGAAGTTCTCACCTTGAGTTTCCGATAACAGTTGTAGCGTTTTATTTCGAATAAAATTAAACGTGCGTTTAATTTTACCCGAAATTTCCACTAGCTCCAAACGACTCCAATCCAGTTCCATTGCATAGTGCTCGTCCCTACGATTCCAACGCAACTTGTTTCTCAATTTTTCGACCTCGTATGAATAAGTTGTCACATTTTAAAGATTGTACACATTATAATATAAAATAATTTATAATTTCTTTTAATTTTTATACCTAGATTTCATCAAGGCCGTTGCTTCTAAGGTCAACAAACCTGGCCGCTATCTACATCATCTTCCCCATCTCCGGATAAACGCATGCACACAACCCATCACGGCCGCCCTCTTGCCCTATTGCACGCATCCCATTCGAGCACCGAATACACGATCATACTCCCCCATCCCGTGCGCCATCACGAGTACTATACTCGGCCGAAGTATGCCCAAGCACGGTCGTCCCTAGGCATAGAAATTCGTGCGTGAACACGTTACCTTCAAGCTTCGATTGCCATCGATTCGCTGCTCCATTTACGATCTCACCTGTTGGATTTGTAGAGCTCGCGGAGCTCTACAACATTGCAGTTGAAGATTTTAGCTAATTGTTGATGGATTAGAAGGAAATCGAGAAGGAAGAAGGTGAATTCTCGACCATAGATAGTTAAGGTCGGCGGATGGCTTCAGAAACCCTAGTGCTTTGTTTTATTTGCAAAAGTGAATGGTTTAGGTGCTTTTATAGAAAATTTCACCAAACACTATTCACTCGAATTTTTTCGAACTCCAAATCTCGCGCAGTGACCGACGTTTCTACGGTTTACCCCGCATTCCGGACACAATGGAATACGTTTCGGAAGCTAATTCGATCATCTGTGTGAGTTACGGAAATAAACGATCGATTTTAAATTAAATCGGTTAACCAAATTTCTATGCGTTTTAGCTTGCCCCGGACAAATGGTAAATCCAATTGACACGAAATTTGAAATCTTACAATAATATAACATTACGGATCTGATGAAACTAGTTTTGTCAAAATTCGAGACTGTTTGAAAAATGACTATTTTAACTCGTCAA
Organism: Allium cepa; assembly: GCA_030765085.1. Lineage (NCBI taxonomy): Eukaryota > Viridiplantae > Streptophyta > Magnoliopsida > Asparagales > Amaryllidaceae > Allium > Allium cepa. The sequence continues at coordinate 696,071,376 of CM060934.1, forward strand.
TTAAATATTAAAATATTCAATTTTCACAAATTAACTTTTAATTCAATTTTAAAAGTTCACAAACATTGTTCTAACTCCAATATGATTTAATATAACTTTATAAATCATTTTTATCCACATTAAACCCAATTTTCAATTATTTACGCAATTTCAAATATTAAATTATCCATTTAATTATCCAATTAAATATAAATATTCGAAAAATAAATTATTCGACTTATAAATTTTACTTATAAATATTTAAAATCAATTAAATATACGAATTTTAATTGACAGAAATTCTGGGTCGTTACAGTTCGAGAATATGACTTGATCTGTTTTGTGATGATCAGAATAATATTCTAAGTGATAATCGAATGTTTGCTTAGGCAGATAGGATAGTGCACTTGGTAAATTATTCTCTTTGTCATTGTAAAATCGAAGCAAGTTCAAATCTGAATGAATCCAAAGCAAGTGGAAGATTTTGTTAAAAACTATTTGTCGATAAATAGTATTGTTTCGAGAAGAATTTGGAAAAAAAATATTTTTTATTATCTAGTTCGAATGTCTTAGAAATGACTAAAATGGGTAAGAGATGTGTTCAGTTGGCAAGCACTTCTCTTGAGTATTGCCCTTCTTAGTAAAGTGGTATATGATACTATTTGGTAGTACTCGGTTCCTTGATGTCTTTTTGGAGTTACTCGGGTTATATGTATGTTGTCAAAAGGTTTTTGAAATAATACCCGGGTATTGTTTTGTTGGATCCCTTAAAAGGAAGAGTTTTCAGAATAAAAAGTTATTTTGAAGGTGGATTAATAAATGAAGTTTTAATTATGTTAAATTTAATAATAGGTTTAATAAACTTTGTTTGTTTAAAATACGTTTTTGATTTTAAAATCTAAGATGTGAAGAAATTATTTGATGTTATTAAGCTGGCTAATAGACATTTTTACCTTCGTAGTGTCTAAGAAAAAATAGAATCCAGGATGGAGTTTGGATACCAGCATTCTACTCTTCTTAGCTACTTACTAGACCAATTAGGGTAAAGAGGCTGATTTGGTCGACTTAGTTTCAAGACCCAAATTATTTTTCGCTTATATCTAACAGTTAAAATTAAATAGAATTAAAAATCAGACGTTTGTATGTACTCTTAGAAGGAAGAGAGCGTTTTTTAAGTTAATAAATTTATAAATTGATTCTTATGAAGCATGGTGGGAGGGTAGAAAGTAGTTAGATTGTAAGAATCGTTAGATCAAAATGTAGGTTGTATGAAGATCATTTCTCTATTTCACATAGTTCTCGATCCTAGATTCGAATATATGACTGGAGGTGTTTTGCACCATTTCGAATAAGCATTTATCACTCGATTTTTGACGACGAGCATTGGTGAGCGTTCTTACGTGGAGCCAAAAGTTATCTATTATAGTTTATGGCTATTCAAGAAGAACATAGGTTTCCAATTAAGAGGCCTGATCAAAGTCCGCATTAGGATGTTGGGTGAGCGATACTAGTTCGAAAGTGAAGTTGTATGTTTGAGTGGATGATCAAATTAGATTTTACATAGGAATGATCTATCATACAGACTGATGAATAGTTTAAGTGTTTCTAGGAAATAGGGTTGGAGTAAAATTTCGAGGACGAAAATCGTTTAAAGGGAAAGAGTGCAACGACCCAAAATTTTACAGCCTTGATTTATGAATATTTAATGAATTTTAAATAATAAAATTATAGATTTTATAATATAAAAAATAAATAAATATAACTCTTTTAAATAATAACAAATGATGGCAAAATAGATTTATAATGAACTAGTATTTTGCCACTTTGAAATAGGCTATTTAAATATATTTTCTATAATAAATAAATGGATTTTTATTAGCAAATAAACCTATTTTAATTATTTAATAATGATGATAAAACATTTTTCAATTTTTTTTACCAATATAAGTAGTTTAAATAAAAATAAAAAAATATGATTGAAGAACGTTTTCCGAAATTTCGACTTTTCAACATCCAAAAGTCATCGAAAATGTTGTGCACATTTGTACATCATACATATACATCCATATGATAGGATTAATAGTAATAAAACACTCTTATTTACATGCTAACACATATTTAATTAAGAGTAAAAATGGATGTCACACATTATGCTATAAAGGCATATATATTCATATAAAGATACTTATATATATAAACACACACACAAATGTCATGTCATACTTTAAGTACCCAACAACATGGCCCAAGGGGGTAAATGTGTATATGTTAGGGAGAGGGGAGGTATGAGTGTATGCATGCATGTATGTATTATTTATTAAATCATTTTACATATTTTAATAAACCCCTAAGCATATAAATGCCTGTCTTATTCCTACATCCTCTTCTTTGTTTTTCATTTACATTCTCATGTTAAAATCATCTTCTTATCTTCATGTATTTCAATGGCTTCCTCTCTAAATTCCTAAGAGAAAAGATAGAGAGAATAGTATAAAAATATATCTACACCCCTCCATTTCACTTCCAAATCCATTCTCTACTAAACAAGGCCTTGTAATCCACTAATTCGCCAAGGCCGAGCCTTGTTCTGGCCATGGCCAAGCCAAATTTGTTGGCCGGCCCCATTTAGCCTTCCAAGGGTCCACATCTTCGCTTTGTGGAGCTAGAAGGAAGTGAGTTAGGTCGGGAGAAAGTTTAGTTTGATTTAGTGAAAGTTTGGTGAGTAAGGTTCTCTTTTTTAATCAAGTTACTAACCTTGAATTAATGTATAAACGGTAGTAAATAATGATGCTTGGTTGTGTAATTATGATGTGAATTGGTTATGCTTCAGTTTGTTGGAAGGGTTGAAGGTCTGGTTGTGCATATGCATGTTATGTATGATGTAGTTAAACTTGAAATTTGAAGTTAGTGAATGAAAAGTTAGTATATTGTTTATGATTATGGCTATAATGCGATTGTATGATGGATGTGGAATTTGAGTTCTAAAAACATGTCATTTTCTCTTTTAAGTGATAAGAGTTTCAAAAGTTAAAGTATTTAAAAGTTAGAAAGTAAAGATTTAAGTTTTGAAATTACGGGTCCATACAGCGATAGTCACTATATGTGAAGTTCGCAAAAAGCAAACTATTTTCCAGATAGAAACTTATTTCCATCTATAAACTTTGAAAGGTATTTTCAAACATTTTTTTATAAGTTTTAAAGTTTAAAAATAGAGCTTTGAAGTTAATTTTCTTAAAAATTAAGTTTTGAAATTACGGGTCCGTATAGCGATAGTCGCTATACGCGCAATTTGGAAAATTTAGCTATTTTTCTAATCTAAACTTGTTTTTTAGAAAAATATTTATAACTTTAATTAAGTACTTAAGAAGTAATTATTTAATTATTTATTGTTTAATGATTGAGAAATTAATTAATTAAGGTAATTTGTATTTAATTGTTTATTAATAATGTTTTTTAAACTTAAGTGCTAATCAATTAAGTCAATCATGATTTGTTACTTAATTAAAGTTAATTATTTAACTACTAATTAAGTATTAATTAATTATTATTTAATTAATTATTTATGATAATCATTAATTGTTATTTTAGAAAAGGGTTTTATTTAACTAATCTTCATTAAAGTTAATTATTTTTTAATAAGGTTTAATTACTTTTATTTAGAGTTTTAATTACTATTTAACAAGGATTTGATTCTCATTTACAAGGTTTTAATTTATTTTAAAATCACTTTGAGTTTAAATAATCAGTTTTGTTTTAAAATGTTTTCTTTTCAAATTTGTTTTAAATCAAGGGATTTCTGTGTCACTTACCCTTAAGTAATCCCATATGATTAGGAAAACTAAATGAAATCTATTAGAAGAACAAAACACCATTCTGCTATTACAATTAACTTAGACATTTACAGGTTGATTAATGGTTATGTGCCGATCCCTTATATACCTCTTGTTATGTGATGCCATGTTAAACTGGATAAGTAAAACCAAATTAAAAGCAACACTGTGGTTCCTAAGCCTCCGTTGATTTCGTAAGGATAAATATTTAATTTTCTTTTTGAAATGATTTCAAAGTTATTACATTTTGAACGAGATATTTAAAGAATGATTTGACAGATAGTTTTACTGAAGATATTTTTTACTAATAGGAATGGTTTTCCATGTCATAACAAGAAGTTTTTGTAAAGAGTTTTATAAAGGGACTTGGAAATTTATAAGGTGTTTTGAGTAAATGGATTTGAGATTTAAGCAAAGTAGATTTCTTAAATAAGGAAGATTTATAAAATGGATTTGCTTTTTACAGGAAGCTAACTTGATTTAAGTTATTTAAGAAGTTGTTTAAACAGGAAAGGTTTATAAAGAAGCTTTATAAATGATTTTGGAGTATTTATTAAAGAAGTTTTAGAAAATGATTTGGATATTCATAAAGGGAGTTTATAAAAAGGTCTGGATATTTATAAGAAATTTATATAAAAAAATTGAATATTTATAAAAGCAATATATATGTAAATGATTTTGAATATTTATAAAAGGGTTTGATAAATGAATTAGGAAGTTTGGAAAGTATTTTGAAATGGATTTGGATTTCAAGTAAAAGAGATTTCATGAATGAATCAGATTTTATTAAAAAGGATTTATCAACAAGAAATATAAAAAGAATTTGAGATTTGGGTTTCTCTAAACTTATCTTTTAAGAATGGTGATACGGAATATCCGTTCCACACTTAACACCATAGGAATAGTGTTTAAGGTTGTTCTTACCTTCAATTTAAACAATATTTGTTTAATACTTTTTAACAAGATTTAGAATTAAGAAGTTATTCGCAAATGTTTTATGAGTACACTTATATCGGAGATAAGTATATGGATGTTTTAGACAAACGTTTTGAAAAGAGAGTTATTAAATAAGCATCTATTTTGAGGCTTATTGGTTGCTATGGATAAATAAATCTCAAATGGAATTGGTTGTCATTTGTCGATTTGATAGTTCAATAACCGATTATCAAATAGGGACCTAAAAATGTAACTTTGGAAATATCTTGGAGAAATACGTGAGTCATATGGCACAGTCATCTCCGATTATGTTGTACTACGCGTATAAATCTCGTTTCATTCTCGTACGACAAATGATAAGGAAATCCATCAACTAACGGTTTGGATGTGACGTCCACTCTTATCTTTGACTATTTATTTCCTAAAGAACCCGGGATTGAGTTCACCGAAAACCATCGAATGTTGTTTCGAAGAAGCCAGAATCGGATATGTTATCCGAAAACCACTTCGATCCAACTCAAGTGTTTGAAGTGAAGACATCTTGAAGATGATGGAATTGAAGACGGAGCTCTTTGAAGTGCAAGGGATGCTTGCTACTAATCCTAAGGATGATTCCATAACGAATGTAGTAGAGGTAGTGCTTTCATTTTATCCATCTCCTGGACAACTTGTATAGATGAATGCTGGCATTGCATTATTTTTTGGAGGGCGGTGTTAGCATTTCAAGTGGGAATTGCTATATAAAAGTAAAAAGTTGCCTCAAGCCTCATCAACCGAGAAATAACAAAATGCGAGCATGCAGTAGAGCCATGTGTGTTGCTCCCATCATGGTATGGTCATTCTAAATCTAGATCGACTACTATCTACTTATGTATGCTTCTGGGCCCAAAGTGGGATAATCATGTTCGATACTATTATTAAAGTGGTAGGCCAGTCCTATGTGGCAAGGGTATAAGTTGTTCTCTTCAGACCCCGGTGCATTTTATCTAGAGATGTACCAACAGAAAGTAGTTCCTTACTTTTTCATAGTATAAAATCCATTCTCCAATACGTGCCTTTACGGTTTTATATGTATCCAACTATGTTGAAATGTGATATGCTAATATTCCAGCTATATTCATATTTTTCTTTGACCCCTAGACATTAATATAATATCACTGGATTTAATATACAAATTTTTTATTTATTGCAAGCTAAAAACTCATCCGTGTTTATGTGCGACACGGTTTTATGAGATGCGTTGATTCAAAGGTTTTTTATAAAGTTAAAAACTAATGCTTTACTCACACCAGACCCATGTCTGACTCGGAGTTTTATTTTCTTTTCCTAAACTCTTGGGTGCTCAAATTTTAATGGGTGGCCATGTAGTTCAGGTTTTTCCATAGATTCATCTTGGAGGAGCTTGGAGCAGATAGCTTCATTGATAGCTACTTATTTTCTTTGTTTTATGTTGTAATATATGTATGTTGTATATGTTAGGTAGGGACACGCTGTTACAACCATCCTAGGGTAGAATTTGTACTAATACGACTCTGATGTAACATTTTGATATGACTGTAATATATTTTGTTGAGTAATATATATTGTTCCATTGCGTTTTGAGATTCATTGTTTTTTAGTCTCTTCTCTTCTATGTTTTCCTATCTTTCCTTTACTTTTACCCTTAATGGCTCACCTGTCGAAGTAAGAAAGTGGTTTGTTACAATTTTCGGGGCAAGTTGAATCCTCGAGCATGCATTCATATTGTCTCTTCATTTGGTCATTGACGTCATTGAGGGCTTGAGGCAGCATGAAAATCAAAAAAAGGCTGATGTTCAAGTCAATATGCACGACCATAGTCAAATCACAAGTTCAAGGACATTCAATATGCTAGGCAAGTCACAAGTCCAAGTAAATCAATGTGCAAAATCAAATGAATATGCAATTCATAGTCCAAATCGAGTCAAAAGGTTATGTCCTTGTTTAATTTCTAAATCCTTATGTGTACAATTGTTCAAGTGTTACAATAGGTAAAACCCCCAATTCAATTTAGGGTTTACAAAATTTAAAAGGTAAGGAATGAGAAGAGAGAACTCAGTCCCTTCCACGATGCCCTTGGGCCCATATTTATAGAGTTCGACAAGTGGCAGGCTTCGACAACAATTAACTTCGACATTAGCAGCATCGTCGAACATCAAGGTTGATACTTTATCAGCTTCGACATTAGCAATATCATCAAACATCAAAGCCAGCATTCTTGTGTTCACATGTTTAAACTTCGGCATTGGTATAACAGGGTCGATACTCGGCATATCTAAACTTGGCATTGATAGTCAGTTCTTCGTTGATCAACTTTCATTGCCACCACATATTATCATTGATGAAAGACGTCATTAGTAAAAGCGGCTTTGACAACGCATTGGGATGTATTGATGGTTCTAGGTATGGCTAATGAATATTGGAGACAATGAATCCATATCTTAAGACCATCTTTGATTGATGGTTGGAGGCATTGAACAGCAGTGACATTGATGACCCCCGATGTTGATATTCTGTAGATTACAAAATGCGGTATTTACAAAAATTGTAGACATTTACAGCGACAATCATCAACATCGCATATGTAGATGTATGTTGTCTCCCAAGCATGTTCATAAGAGTTGATGTTGTAGCAGTTTCAAACCTCAACAACATTTATAACTTGTGCTTCCCTTAATAAGGCAGTTTCGATGAGCAGCGACATTGGGGTGGAAAACACTATCAGTACTTAATAACTCTGATCATAGTAGGATCAAGAATGGTTGATGTTGGCAACATCGACATTGATAGGGTATGACTTCATTCAACATTGCTTTGAAAATCATGAGCCTTAACGTTAATGCACAATGGTTGTTGCAATGTGGTAGCATAGCATTATTTAGTAGATGTAGCAAAAGACCGGCTCTTCCTTACGAAAGACGAAGTCGATGCCTCAGAGCATCGTGCTTTATTGGTGCTAATGGACTTCAGTGATGTCACTATTCTTCAGCTTCACTTATCGTAGCTTTTATATTATTGATTCTCGACGTTATTTCTTTGAACATCTTCGACGATGATGATGGCAGGAATAATAAACATTTCAAAAACATTGGAATTTAAGACCTTAAGTTCTCAGCTTAAACCCTTTTTTATTTATAAACTTTATTTATAAACTATATGTATAAAATTTCATTTCACAAATGTATATCTTTGTTTAGATTAATATAAACAACTTTTATTAAAATCGAATTTAACCCAACATTATCCCTAAACGCATTCAAACTATGAAACTTTATTCACAAAGTATTAGTATTTAACTTAATCAAACAATAAATGCTCATAAACTGGCCGAGCATAACTAATCAACCAATAAATGATCATAACTGAATAATGTCATCTCCTAACAAATAAAAACATCATAAATTGCTATCTCAATTTATGAAAATTATTCCTTTATATATGAGATATAAATCTAGGTAAAATTATTTTATTTACCAATTTCAAAACAATACCGTGACAGTTTGTTTGGTTCAAGTGTTTAGAAATCCCTATCGATACAGTTGTACCTTCTCTGTCGACCATAATTCATAAACCACTCAACTAATAAATCAAAACAATACAAAGCATTTTTATAGCACTAATAAATATGCGTACTTATATATATGCACTCAAACTCATTCTAGGGTATTACTAACCCTATATCTAATGAGTCTATCCTACCAAAGCCTACATGTTCGCTTAACCTAAGCTCTGATACCACGTGTAACGATCCATATTTTCGACCATTAAAAGTCTATACTAATACATTCATGGTATTCACGTGCCAAGCGTCCAAGTGCAGGAAAGATAGATTGTACATGAGAAAAAAGAAAAGACAGAATAAAATCTAACATCGTGATGAGTAATATATAATATATAACGGATCTTTAAAAGAAAAGTATAATAAACATACATTAATCAGAGCAACTATCTATCATCATCCCGGACAGTTATACAACATGTCCTCACAAATTCTAATAAATATAAACAACCAACGTAGCGGAAATAAAATATACGTTAATACGTCTTGAAGGCATCCGGTTCTTCTCCTGAAGCTCCAAAGCATCCAAACTAAATTTAAAAAACATGCACGGCCTGAACCGAGCATTATAAGAAAATAACTCCCGGATCAATCTGGTAAACCAGCATGAGAAATACACATTAATGTTCTAAAACCTTTCGAAATAAAGGTATCTCGTAAGACTACACTGTACATAAAAACAAACGGTTTTTACCTTATGATAAACAAACCATTTCAGATAGAAAACCTAGCAATATCATAATAATGTCTATGGTTTAAAATAAATATTGAATCATAGCCGAAATATTTACATTAATTACATTCCAACATACATAATATACAATCAAGTCCAAAAGGCCTGTATTAGAGAATGGATTCCATACATGACAAGGTAATGGTCTACCTTCCTTACAGTACTCTTCCAGAGAAAATGTACCGAGGCTACATTAATTTGCACCTTTGCTACTCAGGACCGTCCTATCCCTTCTTGATAAGTACCAAATATGATCACCACCCCTCCTCGGCTGTCAACTTAACAAATCATTTTCGTGGCCACAAGCATACATAATCAGAAAATGTCGATGCAGATACAAGTGATGACTATACCCTAATGGAAGCGACCCACTTAGCCCTGCAGTACATCCTTGCGTTTTACATTACCGGTTGTGAGGTCTAAGACTACTTTTTACCTTTTATATAGCAATCCCACTTAGAATGCTAACGCTGCCCTCCAAGCAACAATGCAATATCAACATTCATCCATACAAGTTGTTCAGGATATGAACCAACCGAAGACACTACTTCTACTACATCCGTTTTGGAATCTCATTCGAGATTAGTAGCAAGTAGCTCTTGCACTTCAAATAGCTCCATCTTCGATCAACTTCAATATTTCTTCAATTTGAAAGCTTATGACGGTTCGAAGTGGATTTCAAATAATATATCTGATCTCGATCTCTCCGAACCAACAACGATAGTTTTAAAACTGACCATGGTTATTTAACTATCAAATAAAACAAATGGTAATCAATGATTTAATTCCATAAGAAAACCAACGCTGGTGAAGCACATAAGAAGCCACTAAGCCTCGTTAATTAATCCTTTCGTTAATTGAAATCACTTTTCAAATATTTGTATCAATATTCTTTTACAAAAGATATATTACAAAGCCTTTTTACTCTTTTCAATACTTGAAAATATTCAAATATTTATCTCAACTGGATAAGTATACTCGCAAAACATTTTACTTTTAATACTCAGAAAACATTTTCATATACTTATATCAACACCATTAGTATATTCACAAAACATCACATTTTTAATAGTTAGAAATTGTACTCATATAGTTATCTTATTGGTATAAGTATACTCACAAATCTTAAGAAAGATTTCATTTCGAAAACCATACTTAATTGGGCTTAATTAAATGTCATTTGAAAATATTGGTAACAATAAACCCAAAATACTTTTTGGTATAAGTAAATGGATCGTATAGAAATTAGATCAAATATACTTAACACCACTTTTCGATTTCAAACAGTACTGTTCCTTTAACAACGTAGTCAGACAAGTAATGCAATTGTGTAGGTACACAACCATCCAATTTTTTCAATTCAACTATTCAAAATTCCAAAAGAATAAACATATCGGATGAATTGCACAAAAGAACCGAGTGGATTTTAATAAATAACACATATAAGATCTCACAAAGTTTCGTCTGCATATATCATCAGTACAGGTAAAGATAAGCAACAACCCCACCTAAACATACACACACAAGGGGCGAAGGCACATCATAGCTGGGTTGGGCACGTGATCCTTCAGTATTTACTAACATTTTTCACAGTTTTGCAAACAGCAACCCAATTCCCAATTTGCATTAGCAATATTCAAATCATTGAACATTAAATTTAATGGCAACATTCTGCACTTGTTTGGATGAAAATGAAAAAAAATTAATGGCGATATTCTCACTTTGTGACCACCCTAGGTTTATTCTCTGGCTACGCCACTCTGTGTGTGTGTAAACATTATAGGTAGACATCCAAGCAGCAAGCTTCATTTGTACATAACTATGGACGACTTAAACAGCAAACATAGTCCACATCCATCATAGCTGATCTTTCTTTATCTAAAATACAGACTAAAAGAAACTACTAGGCTTTTCGAATAGCTCACTGATGTTTCTTATTTGAGAGTGAACCTCAGTGGTATCTTTAAGACTTTCACATTTAAAACTGCATATTGCTTGTTGAATTCAACCATTGCTTTCTCCACAAAAGCATCAACTTGGTCTTCATGCTTCTCATACAGTGTAGGCAGAGTGTATAGAGCCAAAAACACTACAAAATCACAAAGAACGATAAGTTGAGTCAAACATTTGGATCATCGTAAATTTGTTTGGCCTTTTAAAAGTTGAGACTTTTTTTTAATAGAAAACAAATGAAAATAATTCAGTTCGACGTTCGGAATTAAGAAAAATAATGCAATAAAACTATAACATTGTTCTAGTATAACACATTGAAGGGATACTACTAAGGATTCAAGAGTAGCCAAATTAGGGCATGGTTTGCATAAATGAAATTTAGTATAGAAGATCAACTTTAGCATTCCAAAGATATATATAGGTGAGAGGCACAAAATGTTTCCAGATATTCAGTACAGAACTAATGTCATAGTAGAAATGAACATTAAGAACATCCAAAGATTTTTATTTTGAAAGATAATTTACCGAGGTAGCAAAGAGAAAGAAATTAAACCAACCACCAATTACAGAAAGAACCCACAAGCCACCAGTTACCTACACAATTGATAACAAAAATAGTGCATAAGACATTGGGCACATCAGGTAACAAGAAAGGAGAATAAATACTTACCACCACAAATTTCTTCAGATCTTCTTCTGCAGCAATATAACAGAAAGTTGTAAACGCTTTGTTGACTTCATTTCGAACTGAATAAGTTACTCTTAGAAACTTTTCTTCAGAAATATGACTTTTGGAAACTTCGGTGGGGATCTGTTTCTAAAAAAGATCAATATGTGATCACTTGGGGTTCCTTTAAATAACTTTCAAAAAGACAACTTTCTTGCTTTTAAAAAGCAAAACTGAAATGTCAATTTTGGTATGGAGAAACAAAAGACTTTAAATGCTTATTTTCGACTCTATTTGAAAGAAAATATTTCAACAAAACTTAAGAATGCATTTTTTGAAAATAAAAAAATTATTAAAGAAAAGGTAAAATCTCTTTTACTTTCATTGCCAAATATTGGTTTAGGGAATCAGGTAGGACTTCGATAAACAATTCTTGATATAAGTGTTGAGATCAATGTGTGTTGCATCATAGAAAAAAGAAATGCACACCTATCCTTCTAGAAAAAAGAAATGCATTCCTATTTTTGATCAAACAGAGTGAATTGCACAAAATAATCTTACACCGCCGAAGTAGCGGTCTGATTATGCTCATTTTTGTATAAAACTAGGATGAGGCCCACATAGGCTGATTATGGAACTGAACCATGCTGATTAATTAGTTGGTGGCAATAGCCTGATATATTTTGGATTATTGAATTTTATGTCATGTTATTTTTGTATGGGTTAGTTTTGAGTGTTGCAAGAACAAAAACCACTAGACACTACTAAAAAACATTCATATAAAGACTGAAAAATAAAGACTGAATTTACTTAGTCTTTAAATAGAGACTTATTAAAAACTAAAAAAATCAGTCTTTAAAATTTCAAGTTAGAGACTGGGGTTCAGTCTCTAATCGGTTTATAAATATTAAGACTGCTTAGAGACCAAATCTCAGTCTTTATTTTGGTCTTTAATTCGGTTTTTAAGAAGTCTTAAAACAACTAAACATTCAATGTTTCTATCTTAAGCAAATCTAATGGTTAATATTCGTAATTCATGTGAATGCGGTAAAAACTTATTACAGTTCACATAACAACCAGCTTTATGAGTGACGGTATATATTTAGTATCATCGTCCTTACAAAAGAAGTTAAGCTAAATTTATTATTGGTTAGCATAAACCTAATAGGACAATGCTCAAAATTATGAGTAAAAAATAATTATATCACAAAAATATTTGCTAAATATTCCTTTTTATACATGTTTAAGACTCATCCTGTAATAACCTGCTTTTTTGATCCTCAAATATCGACGCTAATACATCCACGGTATTCACTTGATGAACATCCAAGAACCGGAAAGATATATTTTTGGGGCAAAAGGAAAAAAAGGCAAAATCAGATCTTACAACATGCTGAATAATATAATATCCCAAATTAACTTTACAAAAGAAACCCTTGATATTCAAACAACATCATAGTATAACATATCATCGGCCTGAACAATTATATAATAGCACGTCCGTACAAATGCTGATAAACACAACCAATAAAATACAACAGAAATAGAATACCGGAATACATCTTGGGCATCCAACTTGACTCCTGAAGCTCAAAAAGAATACAAAGCTAATTCTGAATAAATACTCGGATCTAACCCGAACATTATAAGAAAATAACATTCGAATCAGTCTGGTAAATCAGCGTGAGAAAACTCAAATCAAGAGGAATTGTTATATCTTATAAAATCCTTTTAAAATAAAATAGTATCTTGTAAGACCATGCTGCATATAAAAATATTTTTAAGCAAAATAAAATGAAGAATTTAATCTTCGCAAAGTTATTGAAAAATCCAAGCTAACTTATTTTTAAGCAAAAATATGATTTTTCTCTTCTCCAATACTTTTGAGTGAAAAAAATGAACTTGATGCTAAGGAGATGAAGTATGAAATAAAAGATGGGAATTGTGCATACATACACACACATATATATATAAGAAGGTTACATAAAGAAATATAAATAAAGAAAATAGAATGAAAATACCCATAAATCACCATTTCAACTCTAACATCAAATCTAAGTCACCCAGGTACGTACCATTGCATATAAAACATGTTGGGTAATAGAGTGTCTCATGTCTTTTTGTTAACTTGATTGCTTAAGGAATACATCTTTTCATGTTCAAAATTCAAATACGGTTGTCTTTTTACTGTCCTATTTTATTTATTCATTTTTACATTCTAAAATATAAAGGTTTTCCTTCTTGAAACATGTGAATATTTTTAAAACCATCTGCAAGGGTATTACGATTTTCTACAACTTGTCATTCGACAAAAAGCTGAAAATACAAAAAAGGGTTTAAGCCACATTTTTAGTTTTCTGTCAAACTACCAATTTATGTAAACAAAATCCAAAAATGAATTTTCTAATATTAGTTATAAAATTTAAAAGAAAGTTATTTACTTGTTAAAACCATTAATTGAATATTTAAAAGGAATTAAATATTCACAAATCAAAACGAAAAATTCCATATCGTTACATATCTTCTCTTTCCCCTCTTCAGACATCCAAATAGCTTTAATTATACTAACTTAACCAACTTAATATTTTTTCCACCAATCAAAACGTACTTGTTTAATATTTTAAATTGGTGGTTAGATTGTGGAATTAATTAACATTAATAGTTAGCTTATGGATAATAAAAATTGATCGGATGGTTGATCAAAAATAAATAAATAAATTCTATTTTAAAAACTTCTCAACCAAAATCCTAGCACAAACTTATATGTTACTAGATTTAAATTATTATAAGTTTCATTCATGTTCCTATAAAAGCTCAAACAAATTATTCTTTTCACATTACTAATAACCCGCCTTCCCCAACAGAAATTTTTTGTCAAGGATAAAATTTCTCAGCGTTTTATCCTTAAGGACAGACCTTCAGTATTTTAGGCTGAATGACAACTTTCTTTAGGTATCAATTTTTAGTTATTGATAGTAATTTTTAGGTATTAGTTTGTAGTTATCTGTAGAAATTTTTAGTTATCAGTTTTTAGTTCGGTAGCAGTTTTGAAAGAATGTCTGTCCTTATGAATAATTTTGAAAGAATGTTTGCCCTTATGAATAATTTTTAGAAGAATGTTTGTCCTTGTGCTTAAAATATTGAGGTCGTGTCCTTGAGGCTAAAAATATACACATTTTTGTCCTTTAAACTAACTCCCCCTCAACTCAAATACATTTTGATTGATTTAAAAATTATACTTAGTGGAGGGTTAGGGAAATAGTGTAAAACATAGTCATTAATCAAAGTAAGTTTCCAAAATCTTCCAGTGCACCTGTGCAAATTTTCAAATTCTACTACTTTAAATGGGATTTAATTTTGTTTAATCAGTTATATAAAAAAATTGAATTTTTTAATGGTAAGAGCGATACTTTACTGGAGCATTTATTTTGATGTTTCTGGGGTTTGAATGCAAGACCTCTAGAATCAAATCCGAGCGTTGTATCATTAATAAGTTGAGCTAGTAATTCTTGACCAACTTGAATTAAAAAAATTAGTATTAAAATGTAGGCTAATTCTATTCATAAACCATAAATAACTCTACCTACACCATGAACTTTTTAATAGATCCTATGACAAAAATGCCTTTATTTAACAAGAAGTTAATACTAATATTAAAGAATGAAGAATTTAATATATACAAATCCTCTTCATCCACATTTTATATAGCCAATTTTTTTTCCATAAAGTAATTAAAATTTCATCACATCATAAGTTAAATCAAATTTAAATTCCTCTTAATTACGAAGTTTGACTAATAAATATCAAGCTGTATTCATGAATAATCTATTTGACATTTTCACTTCTAATTGAACAAAAAAAAAATTATTTTTAAGATTCAATACTATTCTGATATTATTCATAGAATACTAAATACACTCTATCTTTTATATAAATTGAATCACGTTTAAATTTGACATCAAATTTTGAATTATTAAATATTTAAATATTAAAAAATAAATTTAAATTCAAATTTTAATATATGAATAATTATATAAATTTAAATTCCATTTAAAGTATTCATTTAAAATTTCCAAAACTGAATTTGGAGAATTTTAGGAATACATGCCTTAATTTGAGTAACGCATTAGACAATTAGGAAAATAAGGTAACTATTTTGTTTATCCCAAAATGATGGTAATTGTGTAATACATACGGTGTTCGTTAATTAAGAATGGTGTATATGATTTTGGTTAATTTTTCGATGTACGTAAATTAAATTGCGATGTATAAATAGATTTAGCCTAAAATTTAAATTTGTTAGTCTATAGATGTTAAATTTGAGCGCATTGATCTAGTTTGAAATAAAGATAAAGAAGAATTTAGTATTTCATGAATAATACTATTACTTGTATGATTAATAGTATGAAATAATAATACGATTTATATCCTAATTTGAGTGTCTCGATTTAATTTGAGCATCTTGGTTAATGTTATATTTAAATTTAATATCCTAATTTTAAGAGTAAGAAATAATATTACCATTTATACATTTTGATTGTTTGATGTCCATTGCATCTCATTGGAAACAATATCTCTAAATTTGGTAATTAGCAATTACTTTATTAGTTTACCTTATATACTAAAATAATTGTCATATGAAATTATAATACATGTCATGTACACCACCATGCCACTTATATAATAAGATAATATAATTAATGATAAAAAATGATAATATGATCGTTTCTTTGACCCGTTCCTTTTCCACTCCTCAAATTCGCAGATCCGATTTTTCAAGATCAAAATCCGCAAATGAATTCCCATCTCGCGCTAAAAATCTATTTCCCCCTCTTTCCAATATTATTACGCGACCCCAGTTATCGTTGATTTCGCAGACAACATCTCTCACATCTCCAGATTATAATCAAGGGGTAATTTCTTTCCTGTTTTTCCAAAATTTGTTTATTTATGTAGACTTTCTGATTCATAAATGAGTAGCACTAAAGGAAATTAACATTGATTTTGCATCTTATTAATTTTTGTGAATTTCTGTAGGCTTCAGTTCTGGCTCAAAACCCTAGCTAGTGCCTTGACTACCCCTTAAGCGACAAGCGACGACCCCAGCCTCCGCTTCACTTCTCCGGCTCTTGGTAGGTAATCTGGAATTCAAATTAGTTTCAGTTTGTCGTTTGAGCTGCATTTGATTATGTGTGCTAAGTTTTGTTGTTTGCAGTGAGTTTATAATTGGTTTACTTGTTTGATTTTGCTATTTGAATTGATAAAAATTTACCTAAACTTAGATTATGGGTAATTTTTTTATGTAGACGGAAGAATTATGCAAAAAGCTGTCACGTATGTATGCTACCGCATTTTGTTTATGGACTAGTATGAAGCCCGTGCCGATGGCACGGGTTCAATTTCTTACGATACTTGTCTTTCTAAAATAAACAATACCGTGAATATAATTTAGTGTTCATACCCATCTCTTAAAACAGCATATGTATGCCAATCTACTCATTACATACATTTGTATATATACATTTGAACAACTTTTGCTTCGATCAGACTTTGAAATTGCTAATCAGATTAATGATACGTAGATTATCTTGACTTGTAAACTGCTTTATGTTTTATGAAATCATGTTAATGTTTCATCTATACATAGCCAGTAGAAGACATTTTGAGTAATTTATAACTTCAAACCTTTTGTTAAGAAGATGCTTATTAATATGACAATATGCTGATGTTACAAACTGCATATTAAGTTGCAATTAATGCTTAAAACACTAAATTAAAATTGTTCCTTTCAAATTTTTTTTTTGAAAATAACATTGAAACAAATAATCATGTCATCAAAAACAGAAATTAAACAAAAGGAAAGATAAAATGTTTGTTTCCATACTCTATGAGTAAAGCTACTGAATCCTATCCAAGAGTTCTAACAAACATAAATTGCAATAGCTACTGAATAATTTCTATAGTCCACATCTGACACCATGATCGGCTTGCATTTGCATTTCTATTGTTATTTAAAAAAGAAAGAAAACATACAAAATTTTAAAACAAAAACAAAAACATTTTATTTTCTATTCATTTTCTTTATAATTTCAGTTACAATTTTCCATTTCAACACACATTCTGTTTTTCTACATCATTTCTGGCCATACTATTCACTGTCTTCTCCTTACTGACATTCTTCCACAAACATCACTCAATCACCTCAATTCATACAAAACTGCATTGCACTTTCCCTGCCACAAACACATTCAACAGTCCCACATTCAACAATCCCTCCTCTGTTCTCTGCACTTCAATCACACCAACCAATTCAACATCTCTACTGCAACAATTACTCATCTGCCTGCAACAGATCAAATCAACTTCAAAACATTGTCACCAGCAACACAGTGCTGTTACATCCCTCCATCACTCCCTCTTTCTATCGCATAACCACCCACCACTTCTCCTTCCCCATCAATTTGGCATTACCACTAACCAACCTTTTCCACCGCAAACCACTTACAACAGTCTTCCTCTGCTGTAAACTGCATAGCAGCTCCACTGTGGTTGTGCTGCCACCCTTCATTGCTTACTCTGTCAACAAACCCTTCACATTCAACACTTTAAGTTTCTGCATTTTGCCTTCTCCACAGACCAAACTGTGCACAACACTTCCCCACAAACCACCTGATCACATACCATAACAACATCATCTCTGTGTAACTTCACCAGAAACTCTACCCGTCATCCTAAACTCCACTTCAAATTTCAAAACATATCAAACATCAAATATCCCCATAGCCATATCCAATATACGTGATCGACCACTCTTTCAACATTTCCACTGCAACTTCCTATACAATCACCAACTGCTCTCCTTGCTGCCAACAACACTACCCTTTGCAATTCACATACGCGACTTCCAACATAACAGTCCATCCACATCGGCAACCCACAAACACCAACAGCCACCAACAGCCACCTGCCTACTGCCTATCACTGGCATTATAGCTTAAACTTACCTTACGGCCATTACACCAACTCAGAACAAACTACTATAGCTACTACAAAAACATCAACCACCCTCCCTTTAGTGATGGGATATATTTATATACAATTTTAAGTGCAAATTCTTTAATTTAGTGATATACTCTCCAAGGAAACCATGATAGAAGTTTTATTTATAGTTATTGATCTCTATATCCATAGGTCGAATGACACTTTAACTGTCAACCCGCACCTTAGCAGGCCAAACTAGACAACTTGCAATAAACAAGTCTTAGTTCGTTGAAACAATTAATTGTACGATGTGAAATATAGAAAATATTTCAACATGGTACTTACGCGATACTTATTTTACACTTAATCATGTGCAACTGCTTATGACAATTTATTTTAATACGAAAATTATAGATTTCTCTAATTTGATAGTACTAAGTTACTTGTCCAATTTATTTTAATGGTACAAATCTGTTGTATTGTAGGATTATTATATATAAATGGACGATCGACTATGGATGTATCGTCGGGTTTGTGAAGGTTTTGTAACTCAAGTATTTTAAGATGGTGTTCGAAGATTTGTTAATTTTGCATTTTCTCAAGCATTACCAGAAAGGGTTGTTAGATGTCCATGTGCGAAATGCGATAATAGAAAGTTTCAAAATAAAGAGGTTGTCATAGCACATTTGCTACAGAAAGGGTTTACTCCACAATACTCACGTTGGATATACCATGGGGAGTGGATATAGAAGAAACGTCAACGTTAGGATCTTTAAACAATAATAATGTGAATGATGTCAACCCATATAGGGAAATGATTATGGATGCAATTGGTGAAAGTAATTTCCATCCTAATGAAGAATATGATTACATAAATGAAGAAGCACCTAATTTTGAGGCTAAATCTTTTTTTGATATGTTGAGAGCTGTTAATGAGCCTTTATATAGCGGTTGCAAAACTGAGACAGTGTTGTCAGCATGTGTGAATATGATGGTATTAAAGGCCCAAACAAGAATGACACATGCAGGGTTTAATTATGCTAGTTCCATGATCAAAAACTTTTTACCCGAAGATAATAAACTAACTGCTAATTTTTATAAGGCAAAAAAAATGTTGAAACCTTTAGGACTTGGTTATGAAAAAATCGATGCATGTCATAATTTTTGCATGTTATATTATAAAGAGAATGAGGCAAAGATTGTTTGTGATATTTGCAAAGAGCTAAGATATAAGTTTGATAATTCTAGTAGTTGTAGGAAAAAAAATCCGAAGTAGAACTACGTTATTTTCCTATCATACCACGTCTAAAAAGATTGTTCATGTCTTCGAAGCATGCTAAAGACATGACATGGCATTATTATAATCGTTCCACCTGTGGTAAATTGGCTCACCCAGTTGATGGTGAAGCATGGAAGCATTTTGATCAGTGTTATCCCGACTTTGCTAATTCTCCACGAAATGTTAGGCTTGGACTTTGTACAGATGGATTTAGCCCATTTGGAACTAGATCGACGACTTACTCATGTTGGCCTGTGGTTTTGGCAGTGTATAATTTGCCACCATGGAAGTGTATGAAGAAGCCATTCATGTTCTTAAACATGATTATCCTAGGTCCAAAAAGTCCAGGAAAAAACTTGGATGTTATTCTACAACCTTTGATTGATGAGTTATTGGATTTATGGCTAGGTGTAATGGCTTACGATGTGCATAAAAAAGAAAATTTTCTTTTAAGAGCTTCATTGATGTGGACCATTAGTGATTTTCCAGCTTATGGAATGTTGTCTGGTTGGAGTACACATGGTAAATTAGCATGTCCTTATTGTATGGAACAAACAAAATCATTCACTCTTCATAATGGTGGTAAACCTTCATGGTTTGATTGTCATCGATGTTTTCTACCATTTGACCATCCATTTAGAAAACAAAAGGACAAGTTCAAGAAGAATAGAGTTGAATTAGATAGTGCTCCCATCCACCGTTCTGGTACTGATTTGAAAAATATCGTGTCTCAATTGCCTTATATTGCACCTGGGTCTAAATCAAGAAATAAAAAAATAGCAGGTTTTAATAAAACACACAATTGGCTTCGTAGAAGTATATTATGGGATCTTCCGTACTGGGAGAATAATTTGATTCGTCATACTATAGATGTAATGCATGTAGAGAAAAACTTTTTTGATAACATATTTGAGACACTAATGGATACCGATAAAACAAAAGACAACTTAAAAGCTAGATTTGATCTAGAAAAATATTGTAGTAGAATACGATGGATGAGCTTAGTTAAACATCACAATGGTCGTTATTTCAAGCCGAAAGCTCCTTATTGCCTTACAAAAGACAATCAAAAAGATGTCTGCAAGTGGGTTAAATCAATAAAATTTCCTGATGGGTATGCTTCTAACATAAGAAGATGTGTTAATGAGACCGAAACAAAAATAAATGGGATCAAGAGCCATGATTGTCATGTGTTTATGCAAAGACTTCTTCCTACAGCCTTCCAACCATTTATACCAAGAAATGTATGGGAAACTTTGGTGGAGTTAAGTAGCTTTTTTCGTGAACTTTGTGCAAGAAGTTTAAATATTGAAAGCATGACGCTTCTAAAAAAGAATATCATTGAGATTACTTGCAAACTTGAGAAGATATTTCCTCCTGGTTTTTTTAATTCTATGAAACATTTAGTTGTACATTTGCCATATGAGGCTTTGCTTTGTGGTCCGGTTGAATATCACTGGATGTATCCATTTGAACGGTACGTTTTTATAATAATGTTGAAGCTTTATTAGTACTTTATTATTGATATCCAACAATTTATTTTAATACAATGTAGGTATCTATTTTGTTTAAAAAGAAAAGTAGGAAATAAAGCACATGTTGAGGGATCCATTGCTGAAGCATATGTCATTGATGAGATTTCAAACTTCTCATCATGTTATTTTGATCCGAATGTAGAAACAATTTGGAATCGACCTCCTAGAAATGATGATGGAGGAGAAGTTATATTTAATGGACGTTTATCTATATTTTCTCATTCAGGAAGAGTATTATCTAATGCATTTATTAGGCGGAATCTCTCTGAATTTGAACATCATGCCATCCATAAGTATGTGCTTTTCAACTGCGTCGAAGTAGAAGAGTATGTGAAGTACATATTTTAAGATTTATACTAAAGTAGTTAAAGCATATACTTTTTGATTTAACTCTATTTTTGTTGCTTACAGTGAATGTAAAAATGGATTAATTAGCCAATACCCTACAGAAAGTGAAAGTTTTATTGTTACAAAGCTTGAATCTTTATTTCCTGATTGGTTAAAAAATCATGTAAGTATTTTTAGTAGGATGTGATTTCTAATAAAAATTAACACTAATGATGATTATGCCATTTTTTGTAAATAGATTCCGTTTCAACCGAGTGGTATTGGACATCAATTATACTTACTTGCACAAAAGCCGGATTATATAGTTGAGTGCTACAATGGTTATTACGTCAATGGCTTTAAATTTCATACACTTAACTATAGAAAAAATAAGGCAACGATGAATAGCGGTGTTTGTGTGAAAGGGAGCTGTTACGATGATTTGGAAAACGATTATTGTGGATTGTTAAAGGAAGTCATAAAGGTTAGATATCTTGGAGAAAAAAATGAGATATTCATATGTAGTTGTGAGTGGTTTGACACGTTGAGTAGAAATGGAATGAAAGTGCACCATACAAATGGGCTAGTAGAATTGAATAAAAATTCTCGGCTATAAACTGATGATATCTTTGTATTCGCCCAACAATGCCAACAAATCTATTTATTGTCCAAGCCTGGGTGTGAATCAAATGAATGGGTAACAGTAATTAAAACGGTAGCTAGAAGCCGATTTGCAAGTGATGTGATAAGCCCTAACATAACGGATGACGGTTTAGATGTAGATCAAGCAGATGAGATATCTCAACCCTCCATTGTCAGTATCGATGATAACTCCAATCAACCATTTATTATGGAGCATTTTGATGCAGTTGATGATGATGAGTTGGAACGTGCAATGCGACTAAATGATGTTTATTATTCTGGCTCGGATGATGATGAAAACGCTTATGATGTTGAGGTAGATTACGATGAAGATGCTGACCTTGATGATGAGGATGAAGATGGCGATCAAGATAAAAATATCAATGATGAAGATACTGAAGATGATTTTGCATTATAATCTACCAAAAATATTGTGCATTGAATAAAGTTTATGCAACTTACATTAGTTTACATTAATGTTAAGAAGTTTTTATGGTGCTTTATCAAAATATTCATTTATTAACTTGGTGCATTTTCTAAAGTTAAGCCTTTAATTTTGAATGTGGAAGGATTATTTACACTGATACCATTAACTTTTATTTTACTGTTTTGGAAGTTGCATGGAGATAAGTCATACACTATACTTCCATTTTAATTGCACTTTCTTAAGCATACAAATTTGACCTTTTAATGGGTAAATAAACTGACAGCTTAAGTATACTTGTTTCCTTGCTCGATATAATGCAGTTATGCACATGGAAAGGTAAGTGCGACCGCGATTTAATTTGTGGTTTAATTTATGAAATACAGTCTCAAATAATGAATTTAATTTTTCAAGTTAAAAGGGTACACGATAAATATTAATACCAATATTAAATTCTAGTCGATATTTCATATATCTTCTTGGTTTCTTTAAATTGAATGCATGCATAGTACAACCTAATGTAAATATACAGAAAATATAGTTCTTTACCTTTTACCCCGTCAAAGATAACTTTCTTAATAGTGGCATGAAGTAAATATTGAGATAATTTCAATACATTGATGTTTCTATGATTTGATTTAAACTATGGACAAATACCGCATGCTATAGACAGATAAGGAAATTTCAAATTTGTGGGAAGAAATTAGTTAATTGTGTTTTCTATACAATTTGGAATTACTGCATGATCTACCTTTTTTTCTTTTTTCTTTTGTTAATATTGTTTATTTACCTATTAAAAAAATTATTATTATTGAGCTAATGATTTGGTTATAATGCACACTTAATTCCTCCTTTAATATACCATCTTCATTTCATGTTGTAAATCATTTGTGCTTAACCTCTTCAGTTCCCTTCTGTAATAGTTATAAGTAATTACTATTCTCTAATCTGCTACATATGCTAACTTTTTTCTACTGGCTAATTTGGTAAATCCTATGTTTGTACTATTTATGTGTTTTATTTTGTTTGATTTAAAGAGTAGAGAATATTACTATAAACATATAAGGAAATTTAAGGTTTATGGCAAGTTACTTGCATTTTATACAAAATGTCATCTTAATGCACATCTAACATTTAATCTAAGGTTTTTGGTTTCTAATTATTCATACTTTGTTAATAATGTGTATGGTATTTTTTTTTAAAACTTTTGGGTTATTGGTTATATATTGTTATATTTGAGATACCAACCATGGACCTATATCAGTTAATCAAACAAATGTTTGTAAAATTTCTATTCAAGTCAAATTAATAGTCATGCAAAGACTTTAATGAAATAAAACAAAATAAACCGCTTAAGCTCCAATTTATAGTTTTTCCATATTGTCTCCTTTTGCTATCAATTTATCATAGTACCTTGGATCCTAACTAGGTTATAACTACAAAGTAAATTTCATAAACTTAACGATCTTTGTGGATTTCTTGATGGTGATGCTAGGTTGTTTTATGGCATTATTTTTAGTAAAAGATCTTACATTTTCATCTATTTTGTTTATGGTTATTTGTAGCAAAAAAATATTAGACTTTCATTCTTTTTCCTTATGCTATTGTGAATATGCAGTAACATGGTATTGTTGGTTTCAGGTGTCATTGTATTGGATTTAGTTAAGTTGCTCCAAATAATAACAAAATGTATTGAACTGTAAATTTAATACTTATGTCTCTGTGACTGAACTGAACGTCTAACGTTGTTAGTTTGATAAGCTGGTTGATATTAGCTGCTTGGTATCTATATTAACTACTAATCTCAACTGTCTTTTATCTTTTGTTTGTCTTTTCCATCTTCTCCGACTAATTTTGTTATATAGATAATGCCTGGTGGATCCGTAACTAGACGTCTTTTTCAAAGAAGAACTTATTCAAATCAATCAAACAATGTTGCCATATCTAATTCTCAACATAGCAGTGGACCATCATGTGAAGAAGATTTAGAGAGGACAACCAATGTTGACGAGGAGGACGAACAAGTTGAAGAAGAAGAAGATTTTGAAACCATTCCTACTCAAGGTTACAATCCCCCAGTTGATCATATTACAAAGAAACCTCCATTGGAATGGAAAGACAATTGGTAATAATTTTTTTATATTGAGTTTGAATATCTGTTTGTGTAACAATAGACTATTGAAGGAATTAGTGAATCTAACATATTTTTTCTTTTAGTTTCCTCAACCAAAAAGCCTCGCGTATAATTGGGCAAATATGGTCTAGACGGTTTACTGGACCATGGTTTGAATTTAAGTCAGTACCTCCAGAAATTAGAAGCGTACTCTTTGATGAATTTAAGGTATCACTTCTTTATCCATTTTTTTTTTCAATCAAACTGTAAGTTTATTTATATTATTGTTTTTTTTTTCATGATTGCTTTAAGTCTCAACGAGTTTAGGTATAGTCTTAGGTATTCAACAATATCGGCTTCATGTACAAATAAATTTTATTTTAAGTATGAACTCTCCTTCATTTTTTGTGAGTGCTAGTAAGTGTATTTAGTTCATACCTCATAATGATCAAAGAAACATTCAAACAACCACCCAGCTAGTTATATTTTTTCAAATCTAACTTGAATAAGCTTGCATTATTTATTTTTAAATTGTTTCATAAAAGAAAAGAATTACAATTTATTTAACTAGATCAACTGAAACCAGATTGTGGAACATAATATTAAAATGCGGCCTTATTAGTCATGTATCATTGTCACATGATGTGTATTTCTTGAGCATAATATGTTTTATGCAGAGGCATTTCTCATATGATGAAACTCGTGAACCGACAATCCGAAGAATATGGGAGACTACGGCAAAAGAAAATTTAAAGAAAAAATTAAATCGTGCACGAGAAGCAGCAAAAATAGCTAATAAGACAACAAGTATAGCAGAATGCAAGGATCGTCCGCCAGTTTGGATTCGTCGTGATATTTGAATGAGATGATTGATATACGTTGGGCGCAAGAGGAATTTCAGAAAAGAAGAGAAACAATAAGAAAGAATCGGCTTACATCGAAAGAAGGGACTTTTACTCGTCATTGTGCCGGTTCGGTTTCGATAGCCTTGCATAATGAACAAGTTGTAAGTCAAATATTCTTCAAATTGTTTTTCATCTTATAAACTACTAACTATATCAGTTAAGTATATATGCTGAAAATTTTGAATTAACAAATAGATGAAACTAAGAAGATGTATGTATCATATCACTTTGCACGTCACTAGAGGAGGAACAAGTCATTATTGCATCAACTGCAGTTATGTACTGTTGCCGTGGCAGCATTTTATTCCTGCCTCTTAGCAACTGTTTATAAATACCATTGAATCAATATGTCAAAAACTATAGTGTTTTTGACGTTGTTGCCAATATATTTCAACTATGCACTAGGCTTCGATGAAATTCTAAGCTTTGCCTATGCACACCAATTTTTTTGATTTTGTGTGCTACAAAAATTAGATTTTGTAGTACATCTTGCTATCCCTATATCAGTAGCGAACCTGAAATTATATAAATTGATAAATCTAACATGATTTATAAATACATATGTTAAACCATTCATTACCATAGTACGGTAAGTCATCGAGCTAGTATTATCCCTTAGTTATAATCATATCCAACATATTGCTAACCATTCGAGCATGATATCGAGCAATATAAATGTATAAATAGTGCAAGCATGTAGAATTTCACCCTTACTAATACCCATAATTTTCTACTATTTATATAAATGAATGCAGAAAGTGGTGACGGGAAAGGAACCAGCATTTCATGAGGCATTTCAATATTGGCACGTTTTGAAAGATCCATCGAACTCCTTAAAAAATACCAAAAAAATATGTAGGAGTAGCAGATATGTGGATAACAAGTCTGCGAAAACAATGGTAATTATTTTATTTAGTTAAATTGTTAATATGTACGCAATGTCGATTGATTTTACTTATTGATCAGGAGAATTATCTCAGCAAAAAGGCCGAGTCAGAAGAAGAAATAGATGTTTTTAATCCACAACATTGGATGGATTCATCAGGGGGACTTACAAAAGGAAAGTTGTATGGAGCGCCTCATGTAGACGTTAGTAGTTTACGTGGAGTTTCTAGGTCTTATTCAACCAGTGCTCATCGAGGATGTACTTCTACTCCAACTCCATCTACTCAACCAATACATACACAATTTTCATTGGAAGAAATTGTTCGACGGTTAGTTCTATAAAACCTAAATATGCAATTAATCTTGAATGATTATGTAGTTGTTTGTGTTAATGCATGTATTATTTGTAAATAGGGTGTTGGATAAATTATCGCAGTCCCCTGGTATACCCACTGTACATGCACAGATAACTGATCGTGTTGCAGTGTCTTCGCAACCGGCTGTGCCAACATCACCTTATATTCCTGATCAGTCCACCATGCCTACAGAGACGACCGTTCCTACACAAGCCACCATGCATACACAGTCACAACAAATGGGATTTTCTCCATTTAATGGTACATTTCGTCATTTCACGGGTTAGTATATTTTCTCATTATTTCTATTATTCTTAGTGCTAGCCTTGTTGCAATTGATGATCATCTATTTATATTATAAACTATGCCAACTAGATGAGTCAATAATAATTTACTTGATTAATTGAAAAAGCATAGCATTACTGTTTGGACTGAAATATGTGTTGATTGAACAAAAGTATGTGCTCAATTGTTGATTAGTATTCAAAATAAACGCTGTAAGCATGTTTAGCAGAGAATTCGATCTGCACTCATCTTTAAAATATAATATGTAGATATAAGTATATTTCACAACTGCCCTCTCACTACAAGGGGATTAACGATTTCCGACGGTCCAAAACCGTCGTCGGCCGTCGAAAGCCGTCGGCCGCCGTAGGAAAAAGCCGTCGGTCTATAGGCGGCGGTGACAATCATAAAGGGGGCTACAAGGCAGCAGTGGCCATTTTTTTAATTCTACTGCAGAACGATGGAGGAAGAGCTATTCTAAGGGTATATGGTTGAGCTCGACGCCGCCAAACAGATGCCTAGCCGATGACATTTAAAAGAAGCCATTAAATAGTGGCAGGCATTGTTTTACTGACTCTTTGCTGCCTTTTACATGGCATTGGTTGGACAATAGTAATATCAAATAAATAGGTAATTGTTGATAATATTTTATCATTCAGATACTAATTTTTACTTAATCTATTTTCTTTGGTTACGTGATCTACAAATATTTGGTCTACAAATAAATGCTATATAATATTCTTAATACCTTAAAATCTATTTTATTTTTACAATGCCCACTTAGATTTATCTTCTCCTCCTCTTTACTTCCTTTTTTTCCTTAACTAAAATTCTGCTCGGGTTTTTTTAAATACTTTAAACCTTCGCATGGTATCAACTTTAAAGATATCACCATTATCTGTTCTATTATATTTGTTTTCATTCCTATCTCATATCACTTTTGTATCTCTATCACAACGACCTCTAATTTTGTTTCACTTTGAGTGCCCCGCTTTTAAAATGTAAGTCAAACTTTTGAGAAAAGTGCAACTGATATTTGGCGTGAGTCCATTGTTTAATAGTTAAATTATAATATTACACTCAAATCACAGAATAATATTTGTAGAATTTAATTTAACTGGGAAAACGAAATTATAAAGTAATTTGATAGATGGAAAGTTGACTAGGAAAAAGAAGCAATTGATCAAATTCCACAATTGGCTATAAAAAGTGTCAGCTTTATTCCTGAATCCTGTTGAAGAATGAGGTTGAAGACTTGAAATGTGTGCTTATCTCTATTGTCAAGTTTTATTCCAGAACTCTAACGCAGTGATTATTATGTAGATGGTACAAAAACATAAATAAACTAGAAACAAAATGCAAATTTTCAGATCAAACAATAGATTATGAGTAGGATATCACTGATTATTAGAATTATTACGAAACTAATAATAGATCACAGCATTTCATACATTCTAATCCCTCAGTTCTGTAGAACTAAACTGACTACTACCTAATTGCTACTGGATGCCATGTCAACGACATGCACGAACATATGAACATTGCAGTACAATCTCAGAACTCCTTGTTGCGATCTGTGAGGCTGCCTTCGTTACTCGATCCATAGTGAAGATGTATATTTCAGTTTATACAACGTAGATAATGGGATAGAGAATGCAAGATTACAACTGACTAAGATAGTTGGATGTAGAAACTTGGACTCCGTTACAAACTTTGAACTTGTAATCTTTGAACTCTGTACATATATATTCTGTTACAAACTTGTAATCTTGATTCAAACTAAGATTACAAACTAAGATAGTTTGTAATAGAGTTCAAACTATTCGTTCAGTTACAAACTTGTAATCGGTTACATATATATTCAGTTACAAACAGAGTTTTTTGTAATGCCTTATCTTTTTGATGACGTCCATGCTTATTTCCATTAAATGACTTAATTTGCATGTATTCTATGTAGCAGTTCACAAGTCTATGTCGTTGTGAGCATATCCATCGCAACAATCACCTTTGCATTCCAACACATTTGGGACTGCGCAACAAAGCATGCAATTTTTTGATTTAATGCAACAACAACTACCACATGTGCAACAATATTCACATATGCAACAGTTTTTAGGACCATCAATGTCTCATCAGCCTTATCAGTCATCACGCAATTTCGAAGAACATCAACATCATGGTGGTATGGAGTGATTAGTGTTCCCTACTTCACTTGTTTGTTTTGTTTTCCTTATCGAAATAATACATGTACATATATGTCAGTGGACTTATTTTTTTTGTTTTTTGTTTCTAAAGTAACGTGTACTTCTTTCAGCGAACATGTTGAATTACGTTTTTGTTAATGTAATATGTTTGGATATGTTATCTTAACTTTCTTATGCATGTCTTATGTTAAATTGAGTACTTTATCATTAATTTGTGTGTTGTTAGTTTGTATGTAGTTTCCATATAATGCATAATAAATTTTGACATATATATGAAATTATAACTTTGATGTTTTGAATTCTTGGTTATATTCTACCGTTTATTATTGTGGGTATCATATGTTGCTAAATCATGCAAATTTAAGACCGACTAAAGACAAAATTTCGGTCTTTAAAATTCAGTTTTAAATATATTTAAGACTGCAATATCAGTCTTTACATCTTGAGACTGAAATCTCAGTCTTAAATTTTTTTTGGGACCAATCATTCAAAGCCTGAAATTTTAGTCTTTGATCAGTTTTAAATATAATTTAAAGACTGATTTGCTTTATTAAAGACTAGAATATTCAGTCTTTAATCAACTGATTTTTTTGTAGTGGGAGTAGACGTTTTGAAATATGTACAGCAGTTTTGGTTAGCAATTTAGTTTAGACAGAGCATAGGCAGTATAGTAATAGCCTAAGAGGTAACAAATAAATGTCATAGCAAACCAAAATAAAGGTAGGATGTACAAAATGTCATAGAAGAGGCAAAAAGTGAAACATGGGTACGTAGGTTACAAAGTGGCAGTAATAG
The DNA here is from genome assembly GCA_030765085.1 of Allium cepa. Taxonomy (NCBI): domain Eukaryota; kingdom Viridiplantae; phylum Streptophyta; class Magnoliopsida; order Asparagales; family Amaryllidaceae; genus Allium; species Allium cepa. Next base: position 696,101,782 of record CM060934.1, read on the forward strand.
ACTATTTAAGTTTAACTAGAAATACAGGAACAAATAAGAAACGTAGGTTACAAGTGGTTCATAGTTTTGTGATAATTTCAACTTGAGTTCTTCAACCTTCTTTCTTGCAACATTTGTCCTGATCCTTGGTGTTATTTTGCATTTTAACCATCCTGTCGGCAATATATCAAAGTCAAAATATGTTTTACAATTATTATTTTGTAATTGAATGTTGTTCTGTAATTGCATAATGAAAAATTGTGTAGCTGTAACAGTTGAAAATATTGACTAAAAGCAAATGTTTCTGAAAATTAGTTGGGTATCCTATTTATAGAAGTGATTAACTGTGTGCGGTAAGTTAATGATACTTGCTACAATATTGTCCGACCAGTTGGTAGCAGTGTGCGACTCTATTTTTCATTGTTAGCACTGCAAGATTTTAATGAATAGAATTACACATAATATCCCAACATAGTGATGAATAGATGGGCATACACAAGAAAACTGGAACTCTACAAGATTTTAAGTATTTCAGATCTTGTTGTGCCACCTTCTATCTCATATGCATCCAAATCACCAAGCTGAACCCCAGACTCGGATTCTCTTTCAACTATCTGTAAAAAGGCATCCGAAATGAACCCTGGTTTATTATTATTATTATTATTATTATTATTATTATTATTATTGAATCAGTAACATAAGTTTAAACTAATAGAATACAAGGTATCTGTTGAAAAATATATATTTAAAAAAAAAGGTTGGACACTTGAGAGAAGAAACTTGTTCTCACAAATAATACTTTAATATTATTTTCCATTGCTAGATTGCTTGATTACAAATGAGGGGAGAGCTCCTCTATTTATAGTCCCTAATAGATCATTCTAGAATTACTTTTGCTTGATTACAAAGAAAACATAATTACTTTTACTTGGTTATAAAGAAAACATAATTCTAGAAACACTTTTACTTGATTACAAAGAAAACATAATTCTAGAACTCTCACCCTCCCCCCCCTTTAAACATAATACAAGAATTCTCTAGAAACCAATAAATCAAGTTTATATTCCAACACCCCCCTTTAAACTTAATTTGCCCCTCTTTGAGCTAAACTTTTACGCATACCAAGTTTCTTCTTTAACTCCTTAAAAGTCTCCAACTTCAGAAGCTTCGTTAAAATATCGGCAATTTGATCTTGCATCTTGCAATGCTTGACAACTACTACTCCTTTCCCAACCAAGTCTCGAATGAAATGATACTTGATTCTTATATGCTTGCTCCTCCCATGAAAAACTGGATTTTCGGTGAGTGTTATAGCAGAATTGCTATCACAATATATAAGTGGACTTTCTTTTGGAGTATGCTTAATTTCTTCTAGCACCCATTTAATCCATAAAGCTTGACAACTAGCTAAAGATAGTGAAATATATTCTGCCTCGGCGGTCGAGAGAGCCACAACTTGTTGTTTTTTTGACATCCACGTGATTGCACTTGATCCAAAGTAGAAAACATTTCCCGAAGTACTTTTACTATCATCAACACTTCCGGCCCAATCACTATCACAGTATCCAGGCACCTTAGGATCATTTATCTTTTGATAATAAATTACATCCCCAAGTGTTCCACGCACATATCTCAAAATTCGTTTTCCGACATCCCAATGTGTCATCTTTGGTTGCTCTATGAACCTACTAATCAAGCTCACACCATATGTAATGTCCGGCCGAGTGGCTGTCAAATACATCAAACTCCCAACATGACTTCTAAACAATGTTGGATCAACATATTTAGAGTTGTCATCCTTACTTAGTTTCAAGCCAACTTCAACTGGAGTGCTAATTGGCTTTGCCTCTTCCATTCTAAACTTCTTCATCAAATCTTTTGCATACTTTTCTTGAGAGATAAATATACCATCATTATCTTGCTTTACTTCAATACCAAGAAAGTAATGAAGTATACCCAAGTTGGTCATCTCAAATTCTTGCATCATACTTCTCTTAAATTCTTTAATATTATCAAGACTATTTCCCGTAAAAATCAAATCATCCATATATAAACCAATGATGAGAATGTTACCTTTGTTCTCCTTGATGTAAAGAGTATGCTTAAATGGACACCTCTTGAATCCCATCTTCACAAAATAGTCATCTACGCGACTATATCATGCACGAGGGGATTGCTTAAGGCCATACAATGCCTTCTTCAACCGATAGACTTTATGCTCTTCATCCTTTATCACATAGCCGGAAGGTTGATCAATGTACACCTCTTCTTGTGGTACTCCATTCAAGAAAGCAGATTTAACATCCATTTGATAAACTTGCCACTTATTTTGAGTGGCTAATGAAATTATCAAACGAATTGTTTCAAGACGTACCACGAGAGCAAAAACTTCTTTGTAATCAACACCATACTTTTGCTTGTAGCCTTTCACAACTAATCATGCCTTATGTTTTTCAACTTCACCTTGTGCATTCAACTTTGTCTTGTAAACCCATTTGACTCCAATGAGTTTCTTCCCTTCAGGTACTTCAACAAACTCTCATGTTTGGTTCCTTTCAATTGCATCAATTTCTTGATTCATGGCTTGTCTCCATTTGTCTTCCTTGGCGGCTTCTTCAAAATCAACTAGACCCACAGTTGCATATAAAGCAAAATAAACAAATTCATCTTCTAAAATTCTTCTTGTTTCTCCATAAATCTCCGCAAGAGGTCTTGTCCTTCTAGGTGTTAATTCTGAACTTGTAGATGATGAGCTTGGAGGAGAACTAGATGGTGGAGTAGGTGGAGTTGATCCTTATTCTTCAATTGGCTCAAATGCATCATTATCAAGCAAGATACTTGTGCTCTTTTTCTCATTTTTCCATTCCCATGCTTCTTCCTCATTGAAAATTACATCACGACTAATAATAGTCTTCTTTGTGATGGGGTTATATAATTTATATGCCTTGGATCTTTCACTATAGCCAACAAAGATACACTTTCCAGATTTGTCATCAAGTTTTCCTCTCTTTTCATCCGGCACATGAGAGCAACAAATGCTTTCAAAAATTCAAAAGTGGGAGACACATGGCTTGTGACCGCTCCATGCTTCTTGTGGAGTCTTTCCTTGAACACTTTTAGTTGCCGCATGGTTGAGAACATAGCATGCATATACTACAGCTTCGGCCTAAAATATTTTACGCAATCCTTTTGTCTTCAACATACTTCGAACAAGTTCCATGATGATACGATTCTTTATTTTGGCCATCCCACTTTGTTGAGGGGTTGAGCGGACCGTTAGTTGATGATGAATGCCATGATCCTTTAAGAAATTTCCGAATTCTTCTGCCATATATTCTCCACCACGATCGGATCGGAGTGTCTTTATAGAAAAACCACTTTGCTTCTCCACAAGTGCTTTAAAATTCTTGAATACTTCAAATACTTGAGATTTTTCTTTGAGAAAGTAAATCCACATCTTGTGACTATAGTCATCAATAAAAGTGAGAAAATACCGATTACCTCCAAGAGAGTTTGTGCGCATAGGTCCACATAAATCCGAATGCACTAGCTCCAAAGGATTCTTTGCTCGCCATGCCTTTTCTTTTGGAAATGGATCTCGATGGTGCTTGCCAAAAACACAACTTTCACACACTTGATCTTGTTTGCTAATATTTGGGATGCCTTTCACCATAAGATCTTTGCAAATCTTGGACAGAGTGCTAAAACTCAAGTGATTATAACGAAGATGTCAAAGCCATGACTTGTCATTAACAATATTAGCAAAACATGGAAATGCTTCATTTTTAATTTTCAATGGAAACATTTTTGTTGGTGTTATCTTCACTTTTGCAATAAGAACACCATTTTGTCTTTGATCTCACATAAATCATTTTTGAAATTCACATTATGTCCCTTCTTTAAAAGTTGCTCAACACTCAAATGATATATTTAAGATCGGGAACATAATAAACATTAGAAATATAATTTGTACCTTACTTTGTCCGTATCGGAATATCGCCACTGCCTTTGACAATGGGCCTTTTGTTAGCACCTGTCTTGACTTCTCATTGGACACTTTCATCAAAATTCACAAAGCAACTTTTATTTTCGGTCATGTGGTTACTGCAACCACTATCAATATACCATATATCATCAAAAGAAGCATCTTGAACATTACAGGCAAGAAGCATACTTTCTTCTTGTGTCTTCAAACTCTCATGTAGAAAATTAGAATTGTCTTTTTCATCATTAATTCTTTTAAAACAATCCTTTTTCATATGCCCATATTTATGACAATAATGACATTGAATATTATAAGAGTTAACTCTTCCTCTTCCACTGTATCCTCCACGACCTCTTCCTCCTTGAGATGGACTTGAATTTTCACTTTGAATTTGGCCTCTTCCTTGTCCTCTATCACGGGCTGATCTTCCACCTCTTCCTCTAAATCCACCACGGTTGGTGTCTCAAATTTGAAAAGCTTGCTCGGAAGGAGAGGAATCAAATTGTTTGATGCGAAGCTCATGAGATTGTAGTGAGCCCAACAATTCTTCAAGAGAGAAAATATTCAAATCTTTTGATTGTTCAATAGGAACAATAACATGCTCAAATTTCCTTGTCATACTTCGAAGAATTTTTTCAATAATTCTTTTATCTGCAATTTCTTCACCATTGATTCGAAGTTGATTAGCAATAGAAATAGTTCTATTATAAAATTCCTCCACCGATTCACTTTCTTTCATTTTGAGTAAATCAAACTCACCTCTTAGAGCTTGAAGTCTTACCATCTTTACTTTTTCTTCACCTTTGTACACCTTGTTGAGGATGTCCCATGCCTCCTTTGATGTTGATGCCGAAGAGATCCTTTCAAAAATTGTTTCATCCACTGCTTGATAGATAAAATAAAGAGCCTTCTTGTCCTTCTTTCGAATCTCTTTCAAAGTATTCAATTGTTGTGTTGAAAGTGTTGCTTGATTCTTCGGCTCTTCATATCCATTTTCAACAATCTCCCAAAGATCTTGAGAGCCATGCAAGACCTTCTTTTGAATGCTCCATTGATTGTAGTTCTTTCCCGTCAAACGAAGAAGTTGAGGTTGCAACATATTGTTGGAAGTCATCCCTAAACCTGGCTCTAATACCACTTTGTTGAAAAATATATATTTAAAAAAAGGTTGGAGACTTGAGAGAAGAAACTTGTTCTCACAAATAATGCTTTAATATTATTTTTCCTTTGCTAGATTGCTTGATTACAATCGAGGGGAGAGCTCCTCTATTTATAGTCCCTAATAGATCATTCTAGAATTACTTTTGCTTGATTACAAAGAAAACATAATTCTAGAAACACTTTTACTTGGTTACAAAGAAAACATAATTCTAGAAACACTTTTACTTGATTACAAAGAAAACATAATTCTAAAAACACTTTTACTTGATTACAAAGAAAACATAATTCTAGAACTGTCACCCCCCTTTAAACATAATACAAGAATTCTCTAGAAACTAATAAATCAAGTTTATATTCCAACAGTATCAACACCTCAGGTGATAATATTGTTGGCACTGTTGGAAAGAATTGGACAACAGAGTGGAACCTATTGCTTAGTAAGTGAAACGTGAAGTTCTTTAATGGTTGAGCATGTAACTGCTTTTCATTATCAAAATAAGCAAATGAGTAGAAGTAATCAAACTAAGTGTTAATTATTTGTTCCAGATTTTTCACTTTAGGAATGAATATCATTAAAATAGGTAAACCATGGGGAAAGATGTTGTCTTGCTTGCGTGTTGTCTAGTTCAAAGATATTATCTTGTTGTCTGTTGCCTGCTGGATGAAGTTGATGTGAAGACAGGGCTGGATAGAGATGTGGATGGGGACAGTTGGCTGAAATTGATTGTTTAGTTCGTGAGTGTGGCTATTTGAGGACATGTAAAATATCACGATGTTTTATTGTGATTTTTGTGTATTAGCAGTCTTTCTCCATATACACAGTATTGTAATAAACAAAAATTTCTAGACTTGTAATTTTTTAGATATCAGTGAAGGTCAATCCTCCTCCTTGTTAATTTATGCTTTGCATTTGCAAGTTCGTAGTTTAATTGTCACAAGTACGTACGTTTGTATTACCCTTAAAAAGCTTAAAATTAGTTACGCTTGTTGAAGCATCATTTACAATTTTATTTGTTTGGTAAATAACAAATTTTGGCTATAGATAAATTTAATTTCTGATATAATTACAGTATTTGTCGGTTAATATTTAATATTTTATATAATCTTACCTAGTTTGACAATTTGAGTGATCTCATGTACTCAATGAGAAAACATGACCGCACGTTTATCTATTACATAGCAGTGCAAGTAGAAAAATAATACCCTATTAATTTACTCAGGTACTAGATTTCATGAGAAAAATCATCGAATTTACAGATTCAGGACACTCATTATTTTTGCTACAAATTATGTGCTATGGAGGTAAAACTAGCACAATTGAGCTCCGAGAAGTTTTGTTCATTGCATGGGAATTCATAAATTGCTTTTTTCTTTACATAATCCAATTGCCGACGTCTAAATTAAAACATAACTAGCCAGTAACGACTTCAACCTAGTGAAACATTGACCAATAAAATATCATCCATACATTGAGTAAGAATTTAACCTCAGGAAACACAACAGCATATAGCATGTTCTACAACAAGGATGGCAGATCCAAAAAATTAAACGGTTCAAAAGTAGAAAAAAAAACACTAAAATAAGTATTTTGAATATAGCTAGGAATGAAGATAATGCAATATTGCATGGTGCCTTTTGAATTATATTTTAAGCATGTGAAGCACTTATACTAAGCAAGTAGATAGCAAAAGCAAATAAGATGAGTTATTAACATGATTAATGATCACTCATTCGCAAGGGAAAAAGTATTAGGACAAAAGTTTGATTATTGGAATTTAACCTCAAGAGGAGAAACATGCAAGGAAAGTAAAAGCTTTGATCAACAAAGTAGAATTAACCGCGGGGAAAAAATATTTGTTAGCTATATCCAAGTAACAGATAAATATAAACTTGAAGTTTGGAATCCAAAACAGAAAGAAGTGATCAAGCAAAGCAATACAACATCCTTAGATGAAAAAGATAATTATGACGAAGATGAGCTAAATTGTATTAAATGCCTTGCCGGGCATAATTTTAATTTCAGTGGTGAAGGCTTAGTAAAATAGCGTGAATTCAGAAATTTTGTAAAAACATAGCATTTGCTAGATAACCGTGAAACAAAGTAACATATTTTTGTGAAAGAAATAATGTTGTCTATATAAGCTTGCAAAAGAACAGATGTTCAAACCTGAGTGTAATTTAATGGAATATTTTGCAACTCGGTAAACATTGACCGTCAAAAATAGACATCAACACCCAACAAAATCTAAGTAGAGATCAAATGAAGAATGAAATTAAAACAGAGCAAATATCATAAATGAACACATAAAATTAATAGCGGTTCGACGATCTTGGCCTATGTCCACTTTATATTTTTATTAATCTTGCACTTGATTATGATTATAAGAATGTTTGGATTAGTTAGGATCCATTGGTACAAAAGTGAAGAATAAAAATGGTAGAGCCTTGGCGGAGATAGCATGATCCCTTTTCTGACTCCATGTCTGCAGTATTTATGGGGGAAAATGTGCACGAATCGAACTGAAATTTTGGCAAAAGGTTTGGGAGACCATGACGATGCCATCCAAAAATTTCCAAGCCCATCGGAACCAACTATAGATATCAGTACCCAGGTCTAATGACGCAGCGGATGACAATAAGTTGTCACCAAATGATGCACAACGAACAAACGACGATGGAACGATACAAAGATGAATCGATGGATTGATAATACCCAAGATAAATGCCCAAATCCGTTGATCTCGTGAGATACCGGATTCTAGCTATCTTTAACACGTTGATCGCACACGATACCGTGTTAGAAGATCTACGATTCCTCGACGTTGATCTCGCGCACGAGATTCTGTGAACCGGCTTCAAAATCATTGATTCGAGCGCACTCGAATAACCGAAGATGGAGAAAGGAGATAACACTCAACTTCCAATTTTAAAGAGGCACAAAGCACTCAAACAAAAGTTTATTCAAAATCAACCACCTTGTACAATGATACAACTCCCCTATTTATAGGGATTACAATTCAACATACACGGTCGACCTAACACAGGTACTCGCGACCTACGACCTAAGCGACTCACGTCTTACGACTCAACACAGCATGCGTCTTATGACTTAACAAGTTACATCAGTATACGACTTAACGTATCATGACCTATCGACATATAGTTTATATTACAACAACACGACTCAACAACATAACGACTTAAGAAAGTTACAACATCACGACAAGGCGACCCAACGACCTACGACATAAGGAATAACCGTGGCATAAGCAAATATCCATCTTCAGCAATGGCTTGAGCGACCTATCAACTCGAGCGACATAAGAAGATACGGCATAATGTCGAGCGACCTAGGAATTCAGTAGCTTGAATGACCTAAGGTTTCAGATGCTTGAGCGACCTAAGGCTTCAGTTTGTTCGTGACCTAAGTCTTCAGTTTGTTCGCGACCTAAGCTTGAGCGACCTAAAGCATGCGGCCTCTCACATGGCGCTGCATCATGTATCTCGTTAGGTCGGTCAACTTGACTCGTTCGCGACTTAAGGCTCAACTTATTAGGTCGATTGAGCGACTTAAAGCATAACTCACTGGTATGTCGCGCTGCATCATCCTCCCCTGGTTGAAAGGAATTCGACCCCGAATTCACACTTTCCCTTTCTTCGACAAGCTTATCCCCATGATATGGAATCAAGTGTTTGACGTTGAAACGTCTGTAGTATGGATATGATCTGGCAATTTCAACCAATAAGCATTATTATTGATCTTCTTCAAGATTTCTGAAGGACCAATCTTTCGCGCTTTCAATTTGTTGTAATTTCCAACTGAAAAACGATCTTTCGTTAATACTGCGTAAACAAAATCACCCTCTTTGAAGTCCACACTCCTTTGCTTCTTATTTGCCAGTTGCTTATACTTCTCATTTGACTTAAGCAATCGTTAGTGAACAATCCTGTGACACTCCTTCAACTCATTCACTAAATCACAAGCTCATTTAATAACTCCTTTCTGAAGTGGAACTATCGACAAATCCAACGGTCCTTTCAGAATTGCTGAATATACTACTTGAAATGGACTGAATCCGGTACTTCGATTAACAGCATGATTATGTGCGACTTCTGCTTGACACAATTTCACATCCCAGCTCTTCAAATTATCCTTCACAAGACATCTCAACAAGTTTCCCAAAGATCTGTTCATCACTTCCGTTTGCCCATCCATTTGTGGATGATAGGCGCTACTAAAATTCAGCTTAGTCCCAACCATCTTCCACAGACTCAACCAAAAATGACTTAGAAATCGAGCATCCCGGTCAGAAACAATGGTCTCAGGTAGCCCATGTAGTCAATAAACCTCTTTAAAGAACAATTGAGCAACACGGACTGCATCAGCGGTCTTTTTACAAGCTATGAAATGTGCCATTTTCAAAAATCTATCCACCACAGCATATATAGAATCATTCCCTCATTGAGTTCTTGGCAAACCCAAAACAAAATCCATGCTAACATCAACCCATTGTCTAGTAGGCACGGGCAATGGCATATACAATCCTGCATTCATAGCTGTCCCTTTGGAAACTTGACATATGTGACATCTCCGTACAAATCTTTCAACTTCTTTTCTCATGGAAGGCCAAAAATATGATTGATAAATCAACTACAAGGTACGATCTCTTCCCATGTGTCCTTCTTCATGCAATTCCTTCACAATCTTCATCCGCAAACTGCATTGTGGTATACAGACAGTTTCCTTTGAATAGAAAACCATCCACCAACAAATACTCGTCCGTCTTCCTTTCTCGACTTCATTTATAATCTTAGCAAAGTAAGGATCTTCAAAAAACAATTCGGGAAGTACATCAAACACCGTCACTTCAACTCTCATCATAGTCAACAAATGATTCTTCTACTCAACGCGTCTGCCCCTCGATTTGTAACTCCCGACTTATGCTTTACAACAAATGTAAACTGTTGCAAGTATGCGATCCACGAAGCATGTCTGGCTGTAATCTTATTATGTCCCTGCAAATGTTTCAATGCTTCATGATCAGTATACAACACAAACTCTTTATAAAACAAGTAGTGTCTCCAGTGCTTTATGGCTTGGACAATAGCATAGAACTCCAAGTCATAGGTACTGTATCTTATCTTGGCCCTAGAAAGTTTCTCGCTAAAATAAGCAATTGGACGCCCCTTTTGACTTAATACTCCACCAATTCCAACCTTAGACGCATCAGTATCTAGCTCAAAGAGCAACTGAAAATTCGGGTATCTAAGAATCGGTGTTGTAGTCAAGAGTGTCTTGATCTGTTGGAAAGCAGAATCGGCCTCTTCAGTCCACACAAACTGCTTTCCTTTCATACAATCTGTCACTGGTGCCATCACGCTACTGAAATGTGGAATAAACCTTTGGTAGAATGATGCTAACCCATGAAAACTTATCACTTCAGTTACAGTCCTGGGTTGTGGCCAATCCTTGATTGCTTCAACTTTACTTTGATCCACATGGATTCCTTCCTTGGACAACACATGCCTCAAAAACAAAACACTGTGTGTCATGAACATTCACTTCTTTGTTGCCGCGTAAAATTGCTCTTGACGAAGTATCATCAACACTTCCCGCAAGTGTTGTAGATGTTCTTCTGTGCTTCCACTGTATATCAATATATCATCAAAGTATACCACCACGAACTTTCCAATAAACGGTCGAAAGATCCGATTCATCACCCACATAAAAGTACTGGGTGCATTCGAAAGACCAAATGGCATGACCAGCCATTCATACAACCCTTCCCGCGTTTTGAATGCGGTCTTCCATTCATCCCCTGGTCGAATTCGAATCTGATGATATCCACTCTTCGGATCAATTTTTGAAAAGATAGCAGGTCCGCTCAACTGATCTAACAGATCGTCCAATCTTGGCATCGGAAATCTGTACCTCACTGTAATCTTGTTTAGTGCTCGACTACCTATACACATTCTCCATGTTTCATCCTTCTTTGGTACTAACAAGGCTGGTACTGCACAAGGACTTAAACTTTCTTGTTCGCGCCCTTGTTCAACTAACTCCGCAACCTGCCTTTTCAACTCTTCGTGCTCCTTTGGACTCATTCTATAGTGTGGTCTATGTGGTAACACAGCTCCCGGAACAAGATTAATCTAATGTTGTATCTCTCAACGGTGGTAACTCTTTCCGTAATTCATCAGGAAATACATCTTCAAATTCCTTCAACACTGGCTTAACTTCCTCAGGAACTTCAACTGTTTCACTACTTTCACGTCCAGTCAACAGAAATACTTCAGGTCCATCCTCCACTTCTTTGACAAACTCCTTCAAAGATAACAGAGTTTTTAGTTCCTCGATTTCCTCCAACTTGTTTTCACTTTGTTGTCGCTTTTTAGGAACTAAAGTGATTCTAGTGCCCTCGAACATGAAACTATAGCAGTTGATCCTTCCATCGTGTTGCACAGCTCTATCGAATTGCCACAGTCTCTCCAACAACAAATGACATACATTCATATCTACCACGTCACACCAAAATTCATCCTTATACTTCTTTCCAATGGAAAAAGTTACACAAGCTCTTCGAATAACCTTCACTTCCCTACCTTTCCTCAACCAAGCTATCTTGTAGGGTTTGGGATGCTTCTCTGTCTTTAATGCTAACTTCTTTACAACTTCTGTAGAGATGATGTAATCACAACTTCCTGCATCGATAACAAACTTACAAACCCTTTCCAAAATAGTGCACGTCGACTGAAAAATATTACTCCTCAACCAGCTAGTCTCCTCTTCCTACTTTGGTGTCAAGCAAGATCTCCTCATCATTAAAGAATATGCCTCGTCTCCCGCCAATAATTCTTCTTCCTCCTCAACTTGTGGTGAATTGGAACATTCTATTTCTGCATCCTCATCCTCAACCTCAGCAACCATCGCTCGCTTCTTAGGCTTCGGGCATTCATTGCTCTTATGACCAAACTCCTGACTGTTATAACACTTGAAATTGTTGTTGACCTTGGTCTTAGCAACTTCATTGACAACCGGTTTACTAACAGCCTTGGAAACATTACTATTGCTACTAGCCCCTTTCACTTGATTGATCGAACTTGTAAATGCACCACCTCCTCTTCTACCTTGTTTCTCCCAAGTTAGAGCCTTCTGGTGTGCTTCAGCAACGAATCTTGGATCAAACATATTTACCATATCCTGAATTTGCAGTCTCAATCCTCCAACAAATCTAGATGTCAACTGTTCCTCCGTTTCCATGATATCATTTCTAGCAATCGGTTGATAAAACTCATCTACATAATCATTTACCGACTTTGTCCCTTGTCTCAAATTCTGTAAGCGCCGATACATAAGAGACTGATAATTATAAGGCAAAAAAGTAGCCTTCGTCAACTTCTTCATCTCTTCCTATGAAACAGTCTTGGACTTTCCCATTCTTTCCCGTGTAAGTTTAGTTTGTTGCCACCATGTCATAGCTCTTTCCCTTAATCGTGTAGCAACCAACTTAACTCTACGATGCTCGGGTACTTCCTTGAAGTCAAAAATTTCCTCAACATTTGATAACCAATCCAGAAACTCTTCCGCTATCATTCCCCCTTTGAATTCTGGAATCTCTGTTTTCATCCCCGACTCCCATCGACGATCATCTTCTACATTCCGATATTGACTTCGTACTTGGTCTCGATCTCGATAATGAATACTACCTCTATCACCATCTTCATCATAATCAAATGTACTTCGATATCTATCCTGTCCATCTACACCTCCACGATCACGCATTGTCCTTCTACCCTGTCTTTCAATATCACGATATGATTCATTTTCAAACCTCCGTGGAGTTCTTCTCTCTTAATTTTGGTACTCATGGTGTTCTCGTCTCATTGAAACTGATGATTCTCTTCTTTCTCAACAAGATTGTGGTGACACCCTCCTCGCTTCCAAAACCGATGGCGAAACCTTGTTTCCTCCATGGTTTGAGATTGGTGACCTTCTCCTTTGACTTTGATTCATGTCATTCATCAATTTCTCTAACTTCCCAATACCTTCATCGAACTTCTCATTGATACGTTGTTCCATTTGCTCAGCTTCTTGTCTTCTATACACATCTTCAACATTTTGAAACCGATTAGCATGTCTCGGAGGCATGATCTTCAAACAATCTGTTTTCCTTTACCTGGCTCCGACTTCTAGCTCTCGGCTTTAACTCGGCTTGAACTAACTTCTACTCGGCCTTGATCAAACTTAGCTCGGATCTAGCTTTGATTAAGCTTTTACTAGCTCTGATACCAAACTTGACGCAGCGGATGACAATAAGTTGTCACCAAATGATGCACAACGAACAAACGACGATGGATCGATACAAAGATGAATCGATGGATTGATAATACCCAAGATAAATGCCCAAATTTGTTGATCTCGTGAGATACCGGATTCTAGCTATCTTTAACACGTTGATCGCGCACGATACCGTGTTAGAAGATCTACGATTCTTCGACGTTGATCTCACACACGAGATTCCGTGTACCGGCTTCAAAATCGTTGATTCGAGCGCACTCGAATAACCAAAGATGGAGAAAGGAGATAACACTCAACTTTCAATTTTAAAGAGGCACAAAGCACTCAAACAAATGTTTATTCAAAATCAACCACCTTGTACAATGATACAACTCCCCTATTTATAGGGATTACAATTCAACATACACGGTCGACCTAACACAGGTACTCGCGACCTACGACCTAAGCGACTCACGTCTTACGACTCAACACAGCATGCGTCTTATGACTTAACAACTTACATCAGTATACGACTTAACGTATCACGACCTATCGACATACGGTTTATATTACAACAACATGACTCAACACCATAACGACTTAAGAAAGTTACAACATCACGACAAGGCGACCCAACGACCTATGACATAAGGAATAACTGTGGCATAAGCAAATATCCAGCTTCAGGAATGGCTTGAGCGACCTATCAACTCGAGCGACATAAGAAGATATGGCATAATGTTGAGCGACCTAGGAATTCACTAGCTTGAATGACCTAAGGTTTCAGATGCTTGAGCGACCTAAGTCTTCAGTTTGTTAGCGACCTAAGTCTTCAATTTGTTCGCGACCAAAGCTTGAGCGACCTAAGCTAGAGCGACCTAAAGCACGCGGCCTCTCACATGGCGCTGCATCCTGTATCTCGTTAGGTTGGTCAACTTGACTCGTTCGCAACTTAAGGCTTAACTTGTTAGGTCGCTTGAGCGACTTAAAGCATAACTCACTGGTATGTCGCGCTGCATCACCTGACCATAGGGTAAGGCTGGTGAGCCAGCCGCCTAAGGCAACAGAGTTAGGAAAGGAAACAACCTACAATTTCATACAAGTATAAACTTTTATTCTAAGAATATATGTCAAATATTGAGTTGTCTAAGTGGTAACATGTATTAGATTTAAGTAAAGCAACGTGGGCTAGAATTTGGGATTACCCACCTTTAGAAGTTTTTACTATTTTCTGATTTGGTTAGAATTTTTGCCTTACCTAGGGCAACAAAATACATCAGGCCAGGCTTGTGGTACCGATTCTTATTGGTGTGTTCAAATGGAATGCGAACCCTATGAGGGGTGTCCCATGATGTTAGCTACTTGTCCTCCAAAATTTGTACAATTCCGACGTACGGTTTGTGAGATATCGCATATTCTGTGAAATAGTGTTGCTTGAATTCTGATTTCTGCCGATCCCTCCAACTTCCTCCAATTAAAATGAGATCCTAAGGGGTGTTCCACATGTTGTATTAAGCTTATACTTCAAGTTTCATGTTGATAGCATGTGTAGATTTTGAGTTATTGACCAATCATTGTTGCAAAATTGAGTTGTGGAATCGATACGATACGATCCATAGTGTTGAATATGGATCTAACCTAATCCATCTTCAAGGAGTAGTGAGCTTTCATGCTTCTACTTCATATTATTATTTATGCTTGACTTTTGAATCCCACAATCATCTCTCTGGGCTACTGGCCTTGATGACATAGCTTGTCCAGTCAGTTAAGATATAGCCAGGTTAAAACGCAGAATAACATTTCCCCCGTTGTTGTGTAAATGACGTGCTTTGAATTGAAGCAAGTTTGAGACGTCGGAAAGAAATCCATCCCATTTCCTGAACAGTCGTTATCCTTCCGTTGAATTATTTTCCCAAAGTGTTGTATCCCTCTTTGATCGTCATGACACCTGGTCGATTTCTAATAGTATAAATTCAGCTATATGCATCCGGATCTACAAGGCTAGTAAGCTTTTGGCTATCTAATTTAGTCTTTTCTTTAATAACTCCAGGCGAAATTTCTTTCTATTTCAAGAAAATGAATTTTTTGAATATATATTTACACGTTCAGGTACACATTCTTGTCATTGGCTTCCGGATGCATTTATGCTCACAAGTCGTCACCAATTCCTTCTAGTTTGATTGCAATTGATTGCAATTTCTTTTTTATATATATTAGTTTATAGTGAAATAGGGGTTGTATAAGTAATTCGATGAGGGGACCTCCAATCGTACAGGGATGACGGCCTCGAAGCCGTAAGCAACGGTGAATGGAGTATGGCCAGTCGCGGATTTGTAGATGGTTCGGTAAGCCTATAATGTTCTTAGAAGTTCATCCACTCACTTGCCTCTAACTTTTTCCAAACGTTTCTTCTGAATGGACTTTATGATTTTGTACACAGCTTCAGCATGTCCATTTGCTTGAGGGCGAGCAATCGTCTGAAATCTCTTTTAAATATGATGCCGATGGTGGAAGTCTTGAAATTTAACGCTAACAAATTAGGTTCCATTATCAGTTATAATGGTTCATGAAAGGCTAAACGATAGATGATGTTTCGAATGATGAAGTTGATTATTTTCTTCATTATGATCGTGATTAAAAGTTCCGCTTCAACCCATTTGGTGAAGTAATCAACTACTATGATGGCTTATTTCGCACCACCTTTAGAATCGACAAGAAGTTGTGATGTCAATACCCTAGTGGAAAATGGCTGTGGACTAGCTATTTGAGTAATTTATGTCGGCAGGGCTTTCAGAATTTTTGCAAATATCTACCACTCGTCACATTGTCTAGCGTGATCAGCTACATCTCGATTCACAGTTGGCCAATAATACCCGTACTGGAGTATTTTCTTTGTTAATGTTTTCCCCCTTGTGTGATCACCATATTCTTCTTCATAGACTTCACTCAAGACTCGTTTGATTTCATCATGTGCGATACACTAAGCAGGGGAACGAAGAAACCCTTTCTATACATGACTCCTTCTTAGATGATGCAGCATGAAGCTTTAAAGAGGATCTGTTGTTTTTCATTCCTTCGTCTAGGAAGGATCCCCATTGTAGATGGTCTTTGCTAGGAGTCACCCATGTCTCCTTTTCTAGCTCCATCTCCAAGATCTAGTCGATCTCTATTTGTTAATGCTTGGGGTGTTAAGTAGTTCAACCAAGACAAAGTTTGTTTATTGTGCATTCCCAGAACTGGCCAGCATGGCTAGTGACTCGGATTTTTCATTTTCTTCTGTAAGGATGCGTGTAGTGGTGTAATACTTGAAGTCTTCTAGTAGCTCTTGGGCCCAGCCGAGATAAGGAGCAAGATTCTTCCCCTTAGCAAGATAATCTTCCCTGACTTGGTATGCTACTACTCAGGAATCACAAAAGATATGTAAAGTTTCCACTACCAGTTCGCTAGCAAGTTTGAGACTGGCGATCAAGGCTCCATACTTAGCTTCATTATTTGTTGCAGGGATGTCGAGGTTTAGGGCGTACATATCAGTCGTTCTTCAAGAGTCATTAACATAACTCCGACGCCATAATACCTATAATTGAAAGTTCCATCCATGGAAATTTTCCATCAGTTGGTCAGTTCTCCTCTGCTCTTCGGATAGTCGTCTGATGCAGTGAATTCGGATATGAAGACTACTAATGTTTGTCCCTGGATAGCTCTCTAAGGGAGGTAAGTGATATCGAGTTAGCTTAGCTCGATATTCCATTTTAGCAACCTTCCGGATGTTTAAGGTGGCTGTAGGACCTGTCGTAACGGCTGGTCGGTGTAGACATTGATGCGTTGAGTCTAGAAGTAATGGTGAAGCTTTCGCGATGCAATTAACAGGAAGTACGTGAGCTTTTCCAACTTTGGGTAGTGTCTGTCAAGACCTATCAATCGCTTGCTAACATAATATACAGGCTTCTGGGTCTGATTCTCTTCATGTAACAGTGTGGAACTTATGGCATGTACCAACACCACTAAATAGATGTATAAGCCTTCACGATCCATGGCTTGGATAAGATGGGAGGTCTCTCGAAGTGATCTGTCAGAACTTGAAACGCATCTATGCAATCCTTCGTCCATTCAAAGTTCTTCTTCCCTTATACGATAAAGTCAAAGAAAGGAATTCACTTGTCGTTACCCTGGAGATGAAGCGACTTAGGGCGGCAAACTTCTCATTTATGCTCCGTACCTGCTTAATCGTCTTCGGCACTTAAATGCTTCGAATTGCTTAAATCTTCTCGGGATTGGCTTCGATTCCATGAGAGTAGACGATGAAACCCCGAAATTTTCTTGACACAATGTTGAAAGAGGATTTCAATGGATTTAGTTTCATTCCATATTTTCATAGAACACCGAACATCTCTGCTAAGTCATCAATGTGGTTGTTTGACCGTGGTGACTTCACGAGCGTATTATCTACATATACTTCCATTGGTCACCCAGTCTGGTCATTTAATGTCCTGTTGACCAGTCCTTGGTAAGTAGCTTAAGCATTATTTAGTTAAAATGGCATCACAACATAACAATATAGCCCCAGATCAGTAATTAAGCCCGTGTGCTTCTGGTCGGGGACGTGCATCGGGATCTAGTTATATTCGGAGTAAACATCCATAAATGAAAGCAGTTCATATCCAACGGTTGAGTCCACTAACTGTTCGATCCTCAGAAGTGGAAAGTGGTCTTTTAAGCACATCTTATTCAGGTCTGATTAGTTGATGCATGACCGCTACTTTCCATTATCTTTTCTCATAAGAATTGGATACTCATTTCGGGTAGAGGGTGTTGTGGATAAACCAATTGTTTATGAGTTTATACACCTGCTCTTCAAGTGCAGTAAATCCCTCTGGATCCATGCCGCGTTGCTTTTGTTTCATCAGGACATGCCCCGGGTTGATATTCAATGCATGGCTCATGATAGTCAGTGAGATCACACGGATGTCAGAATGGGTCCAAGCAAACACATCAAGATTCATTCGGAGAAAGCCAACTAATTTATGCATCATCTTTGCACTGAGCTGTGATCCAATCTTCAGTACCCGTGATAGGTTGTCATGGCTAACTGCGATTTCGATTGTCAGCTCATCGGGTGCAGCCTTGGATTCCTTGAGTTCAAATGTAACTATTTCGCATAACAATCAACGTGAAATTAGGTTGGGACGGTCAATAAAGACAGTTACTCTGATCGAATCTCAGAGTCTTCTCATGAGTTATTGAGTCTGATAGTGAAAGGCTTTAATTGTTTTGAGCGATTATCTATAAATGGTCGAAGATCCGGCTTAGAAGCTCATTGAAGTAGATGTCGAGTAGGGGTCAGCCTCGTATTCCGTGCAACTATATAGCCGGCTCTTGGTTTAAGTTTAAATCTGCTTGTATATTCGAGTAATGTGTTTTCCATTCAACGTACTCATGATCTATTACTCGTCGTTTGGATTGGAGTGATGATCAGTTGCCCATGAACTTAGGCATTGATTTGATGATTCTATCTCTAGGCATCCTTTCAGTCGTAGCCTAGATTCTTTTTAAACACTAGGTATGAATCACAGTATTGAGCTATTGCGGTCAGTGTTTGGATGATCACACTTCCACCCCCGGTCTTAGGTTGATAAATGTGCTGCATGGATGGTCGAGTCTCATCCAATCGTGTTTATACTCCCACTTAAGCTCCACAGACTTAGAGTCAATCGATAAATGGTTGGTTCACATTGATCTTGTTTCTCGCTCGTGCCCCCAAGTCTAGGGAATAGGTTGATAAATAGGACGGCAAGCCATGTCTAATCAGTGATTGATGCTCTCCCTGCTGGAACAATGGCAAGGATCAGTGTGTGGACGGCCAAGGCACGTCCATTTCGTATTGCTTTTCTAGTTAGATGATGGTAAGAGTTAACGAACGAATGGTCGCGTCGCATTCATTTGAAGCTAAATGGTCAGTTGTGTCCATTTTGTTTCATATTCTTCTTCCAGATCTAGGGATAGAGTTGGCTTAGGTGCAGTTGGGTCATGCTTATCCGGTTTCATACTCCTCCTGACGGATCGAAGGAGGATGATGGAGAATTAATGATCAAGTCTCACTTATTCATAGTTCATTCTCCGATCTATACTCTGGCGACTAGAGTTATTCGATGAAAATTCAGGTCACATCCATTTGAGGTTGGTGTGGATCGATATCGACCCTCGATGGTATAATATAGTCGGTTACCCAGAGTCATTCTGATTAGTTTTGTATTGAGACCTCCTTACGGTCGTTGCATTAAGTTATAAAGATCACCCAACTGAAGCTATAGTAAGATGTCGTACTTAGCTTGTAGTAGTTTGTACTCTTGTTCCCATTCTTGGGTTAGCAAAATTAGTTCGTGCACGGTTAAATTCCATCCGTAGTGAGTTTATACTCCTGTCGAGTTCAGGTCAGAGTTGATGAAATATTGAATGGTCGAACCGCACTCATCTATTTGTTTATACTCAAATCCACACTTTGGGGATAAGAGTTTATTGTCGAATGTTTGAACCGCACTCAATTTGTGTTTATACTCCAACCCGCACTGGGGGCCAAAGTTATTTGCTGAATGGTCGAACTGTGCCCATGTCTTGGTTTGGATTTTAGGCTTGTCGATGTCTGAGCAAGGCTTGGATAGTACGCCATACTCAGGCGCAAACAAGGTCGTGGATGAACGTATCACTTCCTCTTTGGATTGGATGGTCGAACCATGTCCAATTTAGACTTGGGCTCTTAAATTACCCCCAGCATCTAGGGCACGATGTGTTGACGGTCATACCACGTCCACTTCCATTTGGACCCAGTTTCTGCTGAGCCTTGGGGGTAAGATGAGTGTTTTGAAGAACTTCAAGCTCAAGAAGGGGAGGAGATTATCAGATCACGTCCAGTTTGAGTCATATGTTTGCCTCTAAGTAAAGGGCAAGAGTTAGAGGAGTGGACGGTCAAACCACGTCCACAATTTGTGTTTATACTTCGGTCCACGCTCAAGGACCGGAGCTTTATGATGGGTGGTCAGTCACACCCGTTTGATGTTTATACTCCGGTTCGTGTTTTGGGAATAAGAGTTGATCAATGGACGGTCAAACTGCATCCATCTTTTTGTGCTTATACTTCGGTCCATGCTCTGGGGACTAAAGTTTTATGATAGGTAGTCAGTCACACCCATTTGATGTTTATACTCCAGTCTGCGCTCTAGGAAATAGAGTTGATCGATGGATAGTTGAACTGTGTCCATTGTTTTGTGTTTATCCTCTGGTCTGCACTTTGGCGACCAGAGTTCAATGATGGGTGGTCAGTCACACCCATTTGATGTTTATACTTTGGTCCATGCTCGAAGAACTACAGTTGGTCGATGGGTGGTCAGTCACACCTATTTAGTGTTTATACTCCAGTCCGCGCTCTAGGAACCAGAGTTGGTCAATTGACGATCGTACCACATCCATCGTTTTGGTGTTTATACTCCAGTTTACGCTCTAGAGACTAGAATTAGTTAATGAACGGTCGAACTGCGTCCAATTTTCTTTGTACTCCTCCCGGTAGGTCAAGAGAGAGAGAGTAGTTAGGTGGACGGCCAAGTCACATCCACCTCACATTTCAGTCGTGTCTTCGTGTCGAGGGCGGTGATTGATGAGTAGACAGTTAATCATGCCTACTTTAAGTTGAGCTTCCAGACTATTTCCTATTTGCAGGGCAGGAGTTAATGTGTGGAGTGTCAAATCGTGTCCACTTTTGTTAGACCTCGGTCGTGCTATGCTTCGAGAGAGGCATAAGTATTTTGGCGAACTTCAAGTATGAGCTGGAAATGGATGGTCGGGTTGCATCCACTCCAAGTATTTCTTCGTTTCTCAAGTCAAGTATGGAGGTTAATGAGTAGATGGTCAGTTGTGCCCACTATGTGTTAGATTCTGATCTTGTTGGGCTCTGAGTAAGGCATAGATGTTTTGTCAAAACTGAAGCATGGAGTAGGAAGTGCATGGTCGAGTCACACAGACTTTCCACTTCGAGTCCTTGCCCCAAGTTAGGGGCATCTAGTAGCTGATGAGCGGCTGAATCATGCTCATCTTGTGATGCTTCGAAGGTCCGATCATGGTCCATGGAGGTTGGTTGGTGCCCAACTCTAGGTATTTGGTTACCTGCATTGTATGCAAGTAGTTTAATTCAAGTTGGTCGTAGTTCACAACATAATTGAAATTGAAATAAAATAATTCAAAGAAGATCGGAATAAATCTCATTGATAAGTGAAGTAGCGTCATATGCTCGCTATTCCACTTTGACCCTAGCTCCTTTATGTTGAATCACTAGTTTTGATTCATGACAAAGCAAGTTAGAAGAAAAAGAGAATTCACGACAAAAAGAGATAATAAAAGGACTATGGCTATATCAAGACTTTTAATCTATGTTTTCACTGTCTAGTATTATGATTGAGTCTTAGAAATTTGTTAAAATCTATCCTCAAGTAGTCCGTACTTCATATTTCTCATAATTAAACAAAATGGAAGCATACTGTGCAAAAATTCCTCAGCCAGTCGACTGGCTAAAATCGTCCAGTCGACTGACTGTGTACATATACGATACGCACTGTTTATTTTTTTAAATCTATTGCATAGTCAGTCGACTGACCAAGAACGACCAGTCGACTAACCTGAGACCAACTGTCATATTTTTGAAAAGACATCTTCTTCTACGAAAGGAAACAACCCTTCTCTGAACGAAAATAGATGCTCCTTTTCGTCAGAACCCTTCACTAATGGCAGTCTATCCTCAACTACTATATATACATGCTCCCAAACACTTCACATTCACCGAATTTCATTCTAACTCTCTACCATTCTTCTTGTACTTTAATATTTGCATTCAAACAACGAATAAATGTTTTTACTTCTTTGAATCTACAAACAAACTTTCATAATCTTTGATTCTTAGCATTACCTTCTCTTCATATGTTCACATTCAATTCATATACTTAAGGATTTGATTATAGGAGGTTTGTACTATCAGTGAAAAATCAATGTTATCAAGAACACACAGTGTCAAATATTATTTTGTATTAGTGAAGTCCTCTTCTGCTGCTGAGGCGAAAATCCTGTTCAATTGCTCAGGTGTCTATTCTGCTACTCAGACTGTGTATACCTATTCCTTCGGGTTAAGTGATGGTTATTGTAGTTGAAATTCCAAAAGAAGACTGGGAATGGACGTAGAACGGGAAGTTCGAACCAGGATAAAACTTCCTGGTGTGCTTGTTTTATGTTACTTATTTCCATTTACTTTGCTATTATCATCTATTTCCACATTAAGATTTAATTATATTCCATATTACACGATCCTACACTCTTTCATTTGGTATCAGAGAAAAAAAAAATAATTTTTAAAGCATGCGATACCCAGGATTCTAATAATTTTCTAATTTTTAGGAAACCATACCCATTTGGGTGTGGTTGAACCTTACAACCACTTGAATTACTACATATGGATTTATTTGGATCAACACAAGTATAGTCCATTGATCATAGTAGACATGTGTTTGTTATTGTTGATGATTTTCTAGATATACTTGGACTATTTTTATGAAAAATAAAAGTGTTACTTTTGACAATTTCAAAACTTTTGTCAAAAGAATTCAAAATTTTAAAGGTTTGAAAATAAAAAAACATAAGAAGTGATCATGGATGTGAATTTGAAAACGAAGCCTTTGAACATTTTTGTAAGAAAAGGGGAATATTCCATAATTTTTCGTTTCCTAGAACTCCACAACAAAATGGAGTTATAGAACGTAAAAATAGAACCTTACAAGAATGTGCAAGGACTTTGTTAAATGGAAGTACATTACCAAAACATTTCTAGGCTGAAGCAGTTGCAACAGCTTGTTATGTTTTGAGTCGTGTTTCTATTCGACTATTAACTAAGAATACTCCTTATGAATTTCTTAATGGAGGAAAACCAAATATTTCTTATTTTAAAATTTACGGTTCAAAATGTTTTGTTTTAAACAAAAAAGATCAGCTTGGTAAATTCGATCCAAAATCCGATGAAGGAATCTTTTTAGGATATTTGGATCGAAGCAAAGCTTATCGAATTTGTAATAAAAGAACAAATATCATCGAAGAAAAAGTTTATGTATCTTTCGATGAAAATTTTAAACCAATCCCAAGTATAAGAGATGATGAAGAATTCCCTGATAATACCACAAATACAGAAACTTCAAATCATAAAAATAATGAAAACATTATTCACAATAACAATGAATTAAGATCTCTACCTAGAATATTAAGAGATCATCCTTCTGTTAATGTTGTTGGTGAACTCAATTCATCTGTTAGAACAAGAAGTCAATTAAATCAAATGGGTCATGTAGCTTTCCTTTCTCGTATTGAACCTAAAAATATTAAAGAAGCATCTACCGATGAAAATTGGTTAATCGCTATGCAAGAAGAGCTAAACCAATTCGAAAGAAATGACGTTTGGGATTTAGTTCCACGGCCTATTGATCAATCAGTTATTGGTACAAAATGGGTTTCAAAAATAAGGCAGATGAACGAGGAAAATTACTAGAAATAAAGCTAGATTAGTTGCTCAAGGATATAATCAAGAAGAAGGGATTGACTATGAAGAAACGTTTGCTCCAGTCGCTAGACTAGAACAATACGAATCTTACTAGCATTTGCATGTTTTCATAACTTTAAATTATATCAAATGGATGTCAAAAGTGCTTTTTTAAATAGATTTATAAAAGAAAATGTTTATGTTGCACAACCACCATTATTCATACACGAACAATTTCCTAACCATGTCTATAAGCTTAAAAAGGCCTTATACGGTTCGAAACTAGCACCCCGTGCTTAGTACGATCGTCTTAAAAGATATTTAATAGACTCTGGTTTTGAAATTGGAAATGTTGATCTAACTCTTTTTATTAAAATAAATAACCAGGATATTTTAATTGTTCAAGTATATGTTGATGATATTGTTTCGGATCTACAAATGAAAAACTTTGTCAAGATTTTTCTAAAATAATGATTAGAGAATTTGAAATGTCACATATGGGTGAGTTAAATTATTTTCTTGGCTTACAAATAAAACAACTAGAAAGTGGTATTTTTATTAATCAAGAAAAGTATCGTAATAATCTAATTAAATGCTTTGGTATGGAAAATACTTCTACCAAAACTATGAGTATAATTATACATCTTGATAAAGATGATAATGGCAAAAGTATTGACCAAAAACTATATCGAAGTATGATTGGATCGTTACTATATTTAACAGCTAGTACACCTAACATAATGATGAGTGTTTGTTTTGTGCACGATTTCAAGCAGATCCCAAAGAATCATATTTACGAGCAGTGAAACGCATACTACGGTATCTTAATAAAACCAAGGACTTTGGACTATTCTATCCAAAGGAATGTCCTTTTGAATTAGTGTCCTATAGTGACGCTGATTTTGGAGGAAGTCGGACAGATAGAAAAAGTACAAGTGGGACTTACCACTTCATTGGACGGTCTCTTGTATCTTGGTTTAGTAAGAAACAAAACTGTGCTTCGTTATCGACATGTGAAGTGGAATATATTTCTGCAGCTCTGGCATGTGCTCAAGTTATCTATATGCAACAAACACTATAAGATTTTGGTTTTAATTTATCTAAGCCAACTATTTACTATGATAATTCTAGTGCTATTAATTTATCTAAAAATCCTGTCAATCACTCACGAACAAACCACATTGACATTCGTCATCATTTTCTTCGTGATAATATTGAAAAGGATTTGACAAATCTAGAATTTATTTCCTCTGATAAACAATTGGCAGATATTTTTACAAAACCTTTAAAGGAAAATACTTTCATCAATTTAAGACGAGAACTTGGAATAGTCTCTTTTAAAGATTTATAAATTTTATATGTATGTATATATACTATTTGTATTTGTAGTTTTTCATAACACAATTTGATAAAAAATATATATAAACTTTCATTCAAATTTTTGTCAAAATTTTTTTTTTTTCTATGACTCTATAGAGACTTGAACTAATGACCTCTTGGTTGTAGAATTATAATTGTCTCTTGCCATTTGAGCTATGTATGTTTCTTGTTTCAACTAGAAGATTGATTCTAATTATTCTGGAAATTTTCGTTCAAAAAATAATGTGTAGCTGCTGGAGCTCAAACTCTGGTCTCCTAACTGGTAATTCCATGCCTTACCAGTTGTACTATGTGTTATTTCCTGCTGAGTCTTTTATTTCGTGGGCTCATAACCATTTATTTTTAAAATAATTCTCATCCATTCTTATTTCTCTCTTCCTATTAATTTTTTGATGTTTCTAACCACACAAACACAGCTCAATCTCCACTATAAAACTGCGTTCCTTTCATTTTTGCAAGCATCCTTAAAAAATTTCTTAAAACTTTTTACTTCAAGTTACTCATTACCTATCAATCGCCTCTCATGATTCCTACGACTCCTCTAATTCCAAATTATCTTTTGCTACACCAACATCCTCTGGTAGCTATCATTCTTCCAGTATCTCTACTCCGTCTTTACCAACTCCGACCCCTAGACATGAACCAGCTCAATATCACACTGGATTTTCTCCAAAAACTAAGAAGTCACGAAGATCATTGTTTGTTTCTCCAAAAACAAAAAGAAAAAATTGATGAAATCCATCATTATCAAAAGGAGCAAATCAATTTACAAAAAGAGATGTATTATGAACAACAGATGAATTCCAGTCGCCTTAGTCTTATAGAATCAATTGCCCTCAAATTCTGTGGCAAATCATCTAAGCATGACGTTGTTGAACCCTCAACATCTTGTCAACCAAATTCATCCGGCTGGAATCAATGGGAGCAAACTACACATCAACCTCCGGCATCTCCAAACTCTTGGGAACGCTAAAATTATTGGTCTCCTTTGCAACCTCATGTTGAGAACACCAAGGTTGAACCACATGGATGCTCTCCAAAAACTCTTAAATAATCATTTTTTTCTTGTGTTTTATTGTTCTATGTTCACTTGGATTTCAATTATGTATGTCTTTTTTTGAATTTTGTTTTAAGCTTCACTGCATTTCTTGTCTTTAGCCAGTGGACTGATATATATAACCAGTCGACTGTTTACAGGGTACAAAACCTCTCAGGTTGTCAACCAGTCGACTGAGTCATATAGGTCAGTCGACTGATTACAGAGTAAAAAACTCTCGAGTTATCAACCAGTCGACTGGCCTACCCCGACCAGTCGACTGGCTGTACAAAACAGCTACCGTCATTTCATTTTAAACCCTTTTTACACCATCTATTCACTTTGCCTTCTTCATTTTTTACTTCCTCCAAAACCCTAGCCCCCATTTTTCTTTCAAAAATTCCTCAAAAACATCAAATTAATGGCCGCTCTAAGATCAAAACGCTCAAAACAAGGTTCTTCATTCTTTGTTGATACTCATGTTGCTCATTGGCTATATGATGCAACTGCAATTGTACGATGGGAGAAGATTAAAAACTCTAGAATATTTGAAGGCTTGTTCATGGTTTATTCTAATTTTGGTGCTTACTCTCTTCAAGAATTATGCGGAGATGTGGATTAGAGTCACTCCTTGACTACAATGCAAATCGAGAACTTTTTGAGAGATTTGAAAAAGCACTATCAATCATCTTATGGTAAAACTTTTCTTTGCAAATCTAAATCTTGGCCACCAACAACCATCCAATCCAAATAATTGTGTATGGAGTTTGGTATGTGGACAATAAGTTTTCTTTACCCTTGATAGAATGGCACATATCCTTCAATCTCCAAATGAAGGTGTAGATTTAAATGATGTCGAATGCAATCCAAGACAAAGAGATAGAATTAGTCATATGTTCATGAGTGACGACATGACTGAATTGCGTTCTAAACTTCTTCGGCCTAAAGCAAGAATTTTGCACAAGATGCTTATGCGATCTATTCTCCCCCAACCGACTCATATGAATTAATATATCCGAAAAATTTCAAACCTCTTTATGCCGTATGGGGAAATATACGCGTTAATTGGTTGCGTCGTATTACGGATGAATTTCTCACCTTCACACATAAGAATATGATGTTATCTACTTTGAAGAATATATTATAAGACTTCTTCTAGATGCGGGTGTTCGTCAACTGGATTCCGAATTCTCTACTGTCGGAATGATAAATATAAGGACCATCAGTCTTATGAAGCTACCAACACGACCGCCACCTATTACTTCATATGAAGATTGGAAGCATCAACAGGCTCAACAACAACAATCAAGAGGTCCTACAATTAGAGTACTGGAAGCGCAATAAGAAGAAGGTGATATTCGCTTAGCTACTTCCTCCAGCACCCGTGAATCCATAGAAATTCTCTCCCGCAATCAACTTATTTTGGATTCTAGGCTCAAGAAAATGGATAAGAAGCTTGATAAAACCAAAGGCTTCTTTTCTATATTATGGGGTGCATTATCATGTTCTTCTTCAACTGCTGCCATATCTGTCGCCCAAGGAAAACGTCCAGCACCTCGATTTACATGGTCTATATCAGAGGAGCATACTAGTAGCGACACTAGTGGAGCAGGCATTGGTGCTCAAGGCACTTCTAGACCAGGAAAGGATCCCGCACCGGAAGGAGAGTACAATTGGGATCTTGATGAATAGGTTTTTTGGTGGGTGAGTATGGTATGAAATATTTGCTTATTTGTAACTTTATTGTCAATTTAAACATATTGAAACTTGCTAATTATTTATCTTTTGAGACTTGTACTAAATAGTCTCACTTTGATATTTATTTCTGCACTTTATATTGAAACTATTTTTGCTATATCTCCTTTTTGTCGATGACAAAGGGGGAGAAGAATTGTCCTAATCATTTTTATGCAGGTACAAGAAGCGTCATATATTCAGGGGGAGTTTTTATATTTGTTCTCTAGGACTTTTATATACAGGTTTGTCATCAATCAAAAAGGGGAAGAATGTTGAATCACTAGTTTCGATTCATGACAAAGAAAGTTAGAAGAAAAAGAGAATTCACGACAAAAAGAGATAATCAAAGGACTATGGCTATATCAAGACTTTTAATCTATGTTTTCACTGTCTAGTATTTATGATTGAGTCTTAGAAATTTGTTAAAATCTATCCTCAAGTAATCCACACTTCATATTTATCATAATTAAACAAAACGGAAGCAAACTGTGCAAAAATACCTCAGCCAGTCGACTGCTAAAATCATCCATTCGACTGACTGTGTACATATACAATATGCACTGTTTATTTTTTTTAAATCTATTGCATAGTCAGTCGACTGACCAAGAACGACCAGTCGACTAACCTGAGACCAACTGTCATATTTTCAAAAAGACATCTTCTTCTGCGAAAGGAAGCAACCATTCTTTGAACGAAAATAGATGCTCTCTTCGTCAGAACCCTTCACCAATGGCAGTAACTCCTCAACTACTACATATGCATGCTCCCAAACACTTCACATTCACCGAATTTCATTCTAACTCTCTACTATTCTTCTTGTGCTTTAATATTTGCATTCAAACAGTGAACAAACAATTTTACTGCTTTGAATCTATAAACAAACTTTCATAATCTTTGATTCTTAGCATTACCTTCTCTTTATATATTCACATACAATTCATATACTTGAGGATTTGATTATAGGAGGTTTGTACTATCAGTGACAAATCAGTGTTATCAAGAACACACGTTGTTAGAATTATTTTGTATTAGTGAAATCCTCTTCTGCTGCTGAGGTGAAAATCATGTTCAGTTGCTCAGGTGTCTGTTTTGCTACTCAGACTGTATATACATGTTCCTCCGAGTTAGGTGAGGGTTGTTGTAGTTGAAATTCTAGAAGGAGTCTGGGACTGGACGTAGAATGGGAAGTTCGAACCAATATAAAAATTCCTGGTGTGCTTGGTTTATTTTACTTATTTTCATTTACTTTGCTATTATCATCTGTTTCCACATTTAGATTTAATTATATTCCATATTGGACGATCCTACACTCTTTCACTTTCAGCGGGATGTCAACCTTCAACGATCCAATTGATAATCAAAGTTCTTTATTGATTGGCATCGGATGTTCCATGCCTTCCATCCTGTGGGGCTTGCACATACTATTGAAATTTTCTTTTCTGGATCAGCTTTTCGATCACATCTCGGAGCTGTCTACAATCGCCAGTGTTATGACCGCACGTATCTTGAAATATACAACATTCCTCGGACATCTTCTAGGTTTATGTGGATACTTCGAGGCTAGTTTCTAGTATTTCTCCGAGTCGTGAGTCTCTAAGTATACGTTTTCAAATGAATCGTTCAATGGAGTATATGAGTCGATTTTGGGATTATGGGTCGTCTCCAAGAATCTGAGTCCTAATCTAAGGCCTTAATGTTGCCCTTGCTTTGGATTTCTTCAGCTAACGGGCTTGCATTGTTCTTTCTTCTATTATGCTTCACCTTATCCTTGCTTAGGTTCTGGTTCACTTTGTAACAGAAACGATCCAAGGTCGAGTAGGCTCTCCAACTTTCTAGATACCAAAGTCTGTCATGGGGTCGATTCCCCTTATCAACACCACCAGTGTGATATTCTTGTTTAGATTTCCTGCTTTAGTGATAATGACGTTATATATGTGGTAAAAGTCTTTGAGCGGCCCGCTTGGCGCTTGGGATAAGTTGGATAGCGACATCGCATTCTTAGGGCAAGTCATATGCATTCCAAATCGCTCGGTGAACTCCTTAGCCAGTTGAGTAAACGAGAAGATGGAGTTGGGCGGTAATAGTGTAAATCGTACGATCGATCACTACTTCCTTGAGAAATATGGAAAATAATCAGCATTTAATTGCGTTCGTCGCTCTGGCGGAATTCATGTGCCCTTCATATTTCATAAGATGCTCTTAGGGGTCTGTGTTTCCAGAATACACCGGCATAGTAGACATGTTGAATCTCTTGGGATATTCTACACACTGAATGGCTCGAATGAATGGACTTCGATTGGGAGAAATGCTCCAATCATTGTTAGTTCGGTCCGTTTTCAAGTAATCGCTGTTTGTAATGTTTGTGAATGTTGTATGCACGATTTTCCAACGTGTGATAGATTAGTGATAATTTACTTGAAATCCGACCCGAAAAAGTTTGATATTTTCATGTATTCAGCCCCTGGTTCACTTGGATTCCCTGAATTTGAAGTGTTGTGTTGGTGATGAACGGTGCTTGGAGTCATACTGGTGTTTTCTAGGAGAAAATCTTGGTTTTACCCGAGTTTGACCTTGGGACAGAACTTCCTAGGTTTGCTTCGAGTCGAGTGGGTGACTACTTCAGTTTCGACTTTAATGATGGATGGTTATACTTTGAGATGACATAATAAGCGTCATAGGGTGATCATCACACTAACCATCGTATCATAGCTGGCAAGTCAGGCATTTGGAAGCTGGTCAGTTGAGAGCAGTTATAATCTACCCTAGAAGTCAGATCCAGTAACCGATCCTAGTTCGTGTCACATCTCTTGGTTTTTTAGCCTTTGAGTGTACCGTTTGAGTAGCAGTTCCTTGTCCATTTTCTGACTGCAATTCAATAGCTATCGCTTGATCCCGTATGCCACGGTCGGTCACTAGATGTGAGGAAAGCGGATAGAATGCATTGTCTTTAAGTTGAGTTCTGAATCTAGAATGCAGGAGCACTACGCTGCGGCATGAGGTAAAAAAAATTGAGCTATTTTTTCAAAAGGTGGATGGTACCCGATCCATATTTTTTATGTGCGGCAAGGAGGGGTCGGTCCCGATACCATTTTGCCCCTAGGAAGTAGGGTTCGGTTATGTTTCATTTTTGAATGCGAAAGGGATCGGTATTGAATGTTTTATGAGAGGGATTGGTCATACGGAGTATGGATGGATCGGTAGTAAATGTTTTATGGGAGGTATCGGGAGTATAGGGATAGGTTGAATTGCCTTGGTGAAGGATCGTTCATTTTTACTAAGGGACCAGTATAAAAACCTTACAAAGGGATTGGTATATATACCTTACAGAGGGAACAATATATATACCTTATAGACAGATCGGTATATGCTTTATAGAGGAATCAATATATATACCTTTTGGAGAGATCGGTATAGATGCGGGAGGAATCAGTATTGACGTCTTTAGAGGGATCGGTATTGAGCATGTATACGTATTTAGAAGTCAGTTGAATTGCCTTGGTGTGGGTTCAGTCATTAGGCTAAGGGACCGGTTGCAATTGAGATTGGAGGGATCAACCATCTAGGCTTTGAGAGTGGGATCGGCCATTTTGGCCCTGAGAGAGGGATCATCCATTTAGGCTTCGAGAGAGGAATTGGCCATTTTGGCTAACTTGAGCACAAATTTCAGCATATAATACCAAAAACTTGCATACATAAGTGAATCCAATCCCTTCAAATGGACATGAACACATGAACAACTCCAAACGAGAACACTAGCATAATCAAATCCTCCAAAAACACGGAATGTAGTCTTAGTTCCTCTAACCATGGCTATCGGCTTCCTTTAGATTTCCTTCAAATTCGAGTAGAATAGGAAGTTTGTCGGTTAATAATTGGATCTATCTCACGAATATGGGATAATCCACAAGCTGATGATGAGATCCAATCAAGCTAAGAGTTCGATTCTCCATAAAAGCATCAAAATGGTGTCGCCAAAAATGGGCATCAACACCCAAAAGAATCTTGTAGAGATTAAATGAAGAATGAAATTAAAACAAAGCAAATATCATAAATGAACACAAAGATTTTTATAGTGGTTCGGCAATCTTAACCTACGTCCACTTCATGTTTTTATTGATCTTATATTTGATTATGTTTACAAGAATGTTTGGATCAAATTGGATTCATTAGTACAAAATTGAAAAACAAAAAGTAAGACTCTCCACTTCTTGGTTAAATTAATTATGAAAAAGAATATCTCCAGAATGCAATAAACTAAGGGATGTAGAACTGGTATCCAAAGCTCCACTAAAAACCATATAAGATGTTAAATCGCCCATAAAAAAATATAAGTAAAAAAAATTAAGTTTTAAGCTATAGTAAACAAAAGACCTCTCTAAGGGTGAGATAATAGAGAATCTAGACAGTTGGGTTCAATGAATTAACTATCCGAAATTACTTTTGTGCATATCTTTGTTTTTAAAAGAATTTTCGATGCATCTATACCTAAAGCAACTCCAAAATAACACACACATTCACCATAGAAATGCAATTTGTAAAGGCCTTTGCTTGGAAATAATCCTTTTGTGTGTAATACCCACAGGAAGAAATCAGCAAATTTTCAGTTTAATCTAGAATTCTAGTATTCCACTTATTATATATATTTTTCTCTCATAACCATACTTTCCTTGAGCATCCAAAAGGTTGAATTTTATTAGCATCTCATCGTTTTCACCTATTTAGAATTAGAATACAAATAGAAAAGGATTGATATGCTGAAAATTTTAGTAAACACCTGCAGATTTTCTATATTATTTCAAAATTGCTTCTCTTTTTCATTTTTCTTCACATTCCATGCTAAATAATTAACTTTATATCTTGACTAACCCTTATACATTAAACCTATCATGCTATGGAATATGGTTAATTTTAAAATTTGCATGGATTTTATGTCCGTTCGGCTAAGTTTATGTAAATTATGAAATATATGTTTAAAAGGACAAAGAAATAGTATGTCTCCCACAAAATATTGTATCCATCATACATTAAATTGCTTGAAAATTCTAGTTCTTATTAGATTTGCGGGACAAATTTAGTCATAGATAACTTCTTCAAACATTGATTTTGTTGTCACATAAAGATAAACAGCTGATAAATGGAGATACTTGTGAAACAATGAATACATTATTAAATAAAACTTGAATTAAACAAACCAAACTTATTATTCAATGGCATACTACTTAAACATAACATAAGTGACGGTATATATAAACTATACAACTAAAGAAGTAAGACTGTCTTTCTTTCAACGTATGGTGAGAAAGTCAAAAATATTAAGTATCTTACTTTTCTGTTCTTTTTTATTGAAAGATTGTTTGGTATAATTCCGAGTACATGCATTCGGTATCAATTAAATACCAGTTTGGTTGTTTTGTTCATTTAGTAAGTTTGGTTGTAACACAGGTAATAATATTTGAAAAGATGACCTGTTTTAAAAGCTTAATTATCTTGTAACACAAATCTCAGTAATTTCATAATTCAAATTTGAAACAAAATTATTAACAGTTTCGAAAACAAATACTGGTAATCCATTTGAACTAAATCATTAAACAAAGAAAAAATGGATTATGTAATTTTAAAGAGAAATGGAATAGAAAATTGAAATTAGGGTTATTGGTTACCCATCGTAGTAGTGTTGAAATGGTGGAGCTAAGCTAGTAGAACAACGATGATGGGAGACAATGATGCTATGGTTGCGGCTAGGGTTCGAAAACTATGACTGCATCCTACTCGAAGATTCCACCATGGGCCCATGAATCCATTTGACTCCATTCACCGTATTGATAAGAAAATAGTTTCAGCCAGTGAATAACTTTAGTTGTAATTGATTTTAAAGACTGATGAAAAAATAAGAGATTTGATCAAAAGAGGGGGAGATTAGGATTTCATATCGTTTGTTGGGGTGGAAATAAGAAAAATAATCGAGAAAGGAAATATAAGCGGGATAATGAAAACTAGATGAACCGCGAATACACTACTAGACGTGCCCTTCTTCAGAACGCTACAGTTCCAAATGCTTTGGGAAAATAACACCATTTCAAATTGAAATGCTGGTAATAAGTGCAACCAATAGGAGCTTTTCTTGTAGTGACAATTTCCATTTTGGAGCCGGTTCCTAACTTTATTACGTGTTTAAAGCACTACTCCAAATTCAAGAGCCGTTCTTTATTTCCACTCATGTGGTTGCTACATCCATACCTCTTCTCTTTTTAATCGATTCATATCTACATAAGACATTAACAACACTTGTTCATCATCTAACCCTGCATAATTTGCCCCTTTTTCCGACTAGGACACTCATACTGAAAGTGCCCAAGTTTGTGACATTTAAAGCACTCTGTCGTACCCTTTGTAAAAGAATGTTTTCCTCTCCCTCTTCCGCTACCTCTTACCATTCCTCGACCTCTTCCTTTTCTCATTCTATTTTCATGAACAACCTTTAGAACCTTCTCCTCCTCTTTATGCCATGCATCATTTGTTCATAGAAAAGTATACCACTCTCCCGTTCGTAAATGGTTAACTATCTAAGTTGTTGGATTCTTCAATGGAATAAACTATATAGTCAAATTGTCATAGACCTTAATATTTTCATATTAGTGACTATTTCACTCATTTTCTCACCACAAGCCTTCATTTTCTTAGCTATGGTGAGAGTACGAGCAAAATAGTCATACACAGTTACTCTTTCCTTCATATGATGAGTTTCAAAATTCCATCGCAGAGCTTGCAACTGTGCAAGCTTCACCTTGTTGGAACCTTGATGTTTTTGTGTCATCGAATCCCAAATGTTCTTTATTGTGTCTCGATTGAGTACAATCTCAATAATACTTCGGTCTACTGCCTGAAATAGGCAATTCCTGATATTCAAATCCTTTAGTTTTGCATCTTCAAGAGATTTACGACACTACAAAATAAATTCCATTTAAAGACTCAAATGTAAAGACCAACTATTTTCAGTCTTTAATTAAAGACTTCACTAAGACTGAAAATTTCTGTCTTTAATTTCTGTTAGTAGAGACTGAAATTCAGTCTTTAATAAGTATATAAAATCCAAAACTGCTTAGAAACTGAATTTTTGGTCTTTAATTAGATTTCTAAAAGATAATAAAAAATTTCAACATTCCATGGCTAGGATTCTATTTTGTTTTTCAATCTGATGGTTGCATTTAATTATTCGTGTGGTAGCATTTAGAATTAGTCAGAAATAATTTTAGATCTGATAAAAAAATTATGTGTTAAAATGATTAAAATGCACCATTATCTCCTATAATTGAGCTCTTCTTCGCATAACTGCATGCAACTTTTTTCTCACGCAAAAGCTATATCACCTCAACATCTTCCTCTTAAAAGAGCATTAACAATGCTAAATTTAAATTCTCAGGAACTTCAAAAATAAATTTTTAGTCATGTGCAAATCTGTTCCCATGATCTTAAGTCAAGAAAGGTATATTTTTTCATCCCTTCCTTTAAGTAACTTTCGGATTTAAATTATTTCTATTTTGGGTGTACTTTTATTTAAAATATAAGTAACAATGAGATAATATTAAAATAAGTGGTAAACTATTTGGATTCTAGTCTATAAAACAAGTTCATTATCACTGTAGCTTTCTACCTAGGTACACATTTGGGTTTTCTTTTGACTATTTTACTGTCCAACTAAAATATATATTTTTTGGTTTGAAGATCCGATGCCCAAAAAAGTAGGTTTGAGCTATTAAAGTCATGGAAGTTAGAACGATCTTACGATTCATGGTTACATGACAGGGAAGATTATCCGAGTTGATGGATTATTTGCAGCATATTTTTATTCCCTGATGTTCAGTAAGAAGAATACGTTTCTTTTAGTCCATTAAAGGGCTTTTCATTTGAAGTGTATAATGAGTCCTCTTGTTAGAGAACTGTACAGTGGTTGATATTTTAATAATGTGAAAAATGTTGTTCTATGAGCATTGTAATCAAATCATACTTTTGTATTCTCTATGCATTTCTCCATATGTTATTTTATTTTGATATTTGTCATTGTATTCTCTATGTATTTGGGTATCTTTTATCTTATTTTGATATATCTCGTTCTTAGGTTGAAATAAAAAAATGATGCTAATTATATTACTTGCATTTCACAAATACACGCGCGCGCGCATACATATATATATATATATATATATATATATATATATATATATATATATATATGTATATGTATAGTTTGTGACTGATTAGATACTGTATTTCAGTCTTTAAAAGTCAGTCTTTAAAAATATTTTGAGACCGAGTTTCGGTCTTTAAATCTAGAGATTTCAATTTCAGTCTCAAACATTTATTGGGACTAGCAATTTAAAGACTGAATACTTCAGTATTTGATCGATCTTAAAGTTTTACTTAAAGACCGAATTACCTAATTTAAAACTGAAATTGACAGTCTCTAATTCAAACTTTTTTGGTAGTGTAATGCCTAATTTTCGTCGAAAATCGTCTGAAAAAAATGCTGTAGATATGGATCGAGAAACAGTTGAAACAAAAGTTTAAGGGAAATCGATTTAAGATGATATCATACGAATATGGAAAATAAAGAATATATTTAGAGTCAGTTTGACAACAAATTTTTTTTTTGAAACAAACCTATTCAATCACCATCGATAAAGCGATTTTTGAAGAGTAAACCTAGGAAATAGACGGTTGGCCCGCCACAACCGCTATTTTAGGCTAGGCAGACCTTGTGATTAACATGGTGCATGAGGTGGGAATCAAAACCTCGAATCTCGCATGAGGAAGGCGCATCGCGCCACCACTCGACCAAGTCCGCGGATAACAACTTATTTTAAAACTTAAAGTAATTTTGAACAATAACTTCTAAGTAGTATTAAATAGTCATTTACAGGCAAAAGTATTTGGATGAATTTTGATTTATAAGTTGGATTAAATTAATTTTGATGCTTGGTTACTACGACTTATAAGGAATGAATCTACGACAAATTACATCACCAGGCATGTAATTGTATATGAAAGATACATTTTGCACATGGACAAGATATTAGGTCATTTTGGTAATTTGTTTGGTCAGAATTACTTATGAAATTAGATTATAAGTCATAAACAAATAATAGTTGCTTATCATAATTCAAATTCTAAGCAACTTTTGCAAGATTTTTAATAGAAGTCGTCAAACATCAAAAATCAAATTAGTTTTAAATAGTTTTTACCATCTTTAAGTCGTTGCCAAACAGACTTTTAATGTGGTGTTAAGGGGCTATTGTCGATCATTTTTAAAAATAAAACAATTTAGCACCGCGGTCGACGGTTATCCATCAAACTTGGTAGCATGCAGCACAAAGCTCTTACGATTAAGTAGGCTGTAAATTTTTTGGTATTCGGCCTTTTCAATTTCGTCTCGAGAAAAACGTTTGCCCGACTGAAATCAAATGTAGACAGTTCGAAAGGTAAGACCTGTCTCCTAGCGAAAGAGAGTTAGAAAATAGGGATTAAAGAGAACATTAAAAAGATGAATTACTGTCACCTCTCAATTTTAGGACAGGTGTCGCATAAGTCTCCTGGTTTCCCCCTTTAAAATTCAGACACGCAGACTTTTTACTAATAAAATTCGGCCATTGTAGCACCATCCTTTAACTAATAAGATTTTATTTCCTTATTTTTCACTCTTTCCGTTTATTTCCTGTTTTGTTTTATTCCATTCTTTGTTTTATAATTGACTATTTTGTGTAATTGACATATCGCTTACGGTACATGAATAATATTTTCAACCATGATAAGAAGGCATAACCTTATAGGTAAAACATGATCGGCAAACCATTCTAAATAGGATGGAATCCTTGACACATTACCACTATGAATGTTAATGAATATCCAAAAAATTTGAAACTTGTTCGTATTTGAAATATTAAGAATCATCCGAAATGAAAAAAAAGAATGCGAATGAGGATATAGTCATAACCGTATCGGATAATTATCCTTTCAATTTTTATCAAGATCATAATTTATTTTTGTATTTTAGTGTAGAAAATGATTGTCTTTACCATATTATTTTTAAGAACAATTTACAGAATAATGATAAATTTGTTTATCTTTGTAAGTTATACAAGAAAATGATAAATCGCTTTATCATTATTTTTGTATAACTGAAAATGATAAATTCTTTTATCTTTTTTCTGTAAAATATCCTTAAAACTAATTTTTCAGAAGTAGTGTCCTTAAAACTTATTACCCTGCACAAATAAGGTCTTGAAGTGAAAATTCCCTTAGAAGAAGCTATCATGCGATAATTCATTAACCCTGACATCGCTGGTAAGTTGTTTTTTGCCGATGTTAGTTTGGCTTCTAGGATTAATGCAACTGTTTTCTTGACATCCTCTTAGCATCTCCGGTAAGTGCTAGACATGAAAAAATGATGAAAATTTTCATTTATTGAACCCTCTCATTACGTTCTAGTTGCGTAAATTTGAACATGGAAAAGAAGGATGTTTAATTTACTAACCGTAAAATCTACCACCCTCTTGGTTGGAGATGCTCGCATATGGCTATGCATCGATTTGTTCGGAGTGCGTGATGTCCAATGTAACGACCCGATATTTTCAAACATTCGCATCCATTATAAGTGCATAGGTAGACACTCATGCCGGGATTGAATTGCTCAAAATACCGCGTTGTAAATAAAATTTTGGCAAACCTCAGAATATACAGTAAATAAAAATCACAGATCACAGACACAGAGTATATAAAAATGCAGCGGAAGAAAAAGAGATAGTAGTTCATGAAGCTACTATATAAAATATAAGATACATCAGAGTTAAATAAGATACAACAGAAGAGTAACAGGATACATCAGGTACAAATCAGATACATCACTGAACCACTGGATATTGAAACAAAATAGATGGCTGAATCTTCAAAGGAAGCTCCAACGCCGAAGGTGAATCTTGAATGCTAACTCAATCAATCTGACTCGAGCGTAAAGCAAAACACAAAACACTCGAGTCAGGACATAAATACTTATAAACTGTAAATCAATTCGAGTGAACAGTAACAAAATGCATCAGTAACTTAAAGGATGCTTGGGACCGCCCATCCTCTAAGGATCCGTTAAACTATTTACTATGTAGTAATATACGCTATATACGGTATTGTCTAATCAGTAAAGTATAATCATATAGAAAATAGCGTTAAGCGGATGGTGAACCTTAACGCGGTCGGATCTTTAAAACCAAAATCGTAGTGGGCTCGATATAAGGATATGACACGGCACGCGAGGCAATGCCAGGGTGGATACACCGTTTGCACTCCCGGACCGGTGGTGACGGCAAGCCAGCAGCTTCCGTCCACCTCGAACAATACCCCCGAATCAAAGTGGTGCCACCGAATCGAATCACAACAGTAATAGAATGGTTTCCGATGGAGCATGCTCGATGAAAGGGTGCGACCCTTTGTGTAGCCCGGTATAGCTCCTATTTTAGTCATATATGCCAACTCACGGGAGTTGGGTCCACGTAATATACCTCGAGAACGTCGCCACCATCCTACTTCATTCTGCAATCTCCACCGCGTACACAGTTGTTAAAGTGGTTTTCGGTATTGGCCGGCTATAAGACAATATCCGATCCCGGTCTCTTTAACAACCAATCGTTATTATAACCCGTAGTTATAACTTTAAAACAATATTTTATACTTCAAAATAAAATATCCTTTTCAATCCAAATCTTTATCAAAATAAAGATTAAATCATTTCCAAAACCATTTCAATATCATCGTAAAATATCTTTCAATTCAAATATTTATTAAAATAAATATCAAGTCATTTCTAATCATTCCAATATATTAAATTTTCATACCCTTCAACACTATCTTTCAAATCATTTTAATATATCAAAATATTGTATCTTTTCAAAACTTCATTCATTTCAAAACAGTTTATATTCCAAAAATTCTTTTTTTATCTTTTCAATGAAGTTATTATGTTTAATAATTAAATTATTAAATTTCCAAAAATTTCAACTTCCAAAGTTTATTTATTCACTTAAGTTTATCAAAACCGTGAAAATTCACTTTTCGCATCATTTAGAAAACTTCTACGGAAAGTTACATTCAAAACAGTTCAATTTAACAAAAGACAACATTTTAAAATGTTGTAATAGGGTTTACTTAAATTTCAAATAAACTTACTTAAATTCAAAAATTATAGCACTTACAAAAATTGCTATAATAGCTTTTAATTCAATAGCTTTTTAGTTCATTATCATCAACTACAGTATTCACAAATGCTGTAATATCATTTACATTGTAATTAAAATGATCTCAAAAATGCAGTCAATTAACTTCAAATATTCAATAAAATTTCTCAACCAATTATATTTTATTTAAAACATTTTTAACTTACAAAATCATACATTTTTTTTATAAACATCATTTAATTTTTCTCAAGTTCATGATTTTATAAAGTTAAATTTCCATTCAAAAATCAAGATTTAATAATAATCCACTTATTAAAATGCAATGTTCAATTTTAAAATCCATTACATTAAATTTCAACTTAACACTTAAGTTCAAATTCTCAAATATAACTTAGTTTTATTTTTATTTTCTTAACTAAAAGTTCACTTTTACGTCAATTTCATAAATTTCCAGTTTTAGTTATATTTCAAAATTTCAACTTACAATATTCATTTATTTCACATTTCACCTTTATTAAAATCATTAATATGATATAAAAATCACTTTAAATTCATTTAAATTCAAATTATCATAAATTTATCATAATTTCATATTCAATTAAATTTCCAATTAAAATTAAATCAAAATTTCCAAAATGACTTACGTTCAAAATTTCTAACTTTTTCATTAATTCATGTCACTTACAATTATTCGGAAAATCAATAATAATTTACAAAATCCTTTTTTTTATTAAATTAAAAATCAAAATATTATAATAATTAAATTTCTAAAATATTTAAAAAATTTAGAAAAACATATTTTAACTACGGGCCTGTATATAATTTTCTACGCTAGGTAAAGTGATACGGGTAATATATCATTTCAACCCATAATTTACAAAGAAAATCCGAGTTTTATCATTTC
Source organism: Allium cepa (assembly GCA_030765085.1). NCBI lineage: Eukaryota > Viridiplantae > Streptophyta > Magnoliopsida > Asparagales > Amaryllidaceae > Allium > Allium cepa. The sequence goes on from CM060934.1 coordinate 696,143,018, forward strand.
AAACCCGCAATCCCAAGTCAAAATGAATAATTTAAAACCATTCAGGCCTATCATTTCAGCCCGCAACATTTTTTTTTTCTAAGAGGGAACTTGCAGTGTGATCATATACAGAAATAATATAAACAAGGTCAATATCACAATATACAGTCATATATCAGATGTCAGGTGAAAATTAACAGTTTTAACATGGTAATAACATGGTAATAACATGGCATAGCATATCATATGATCATCATTAACTTGCATAAACATTTTATATTACTAAACACTTGTCATCAATTCACTTTTCATAAGTATAAATGTCAGAGTGAGAAAGACTCACCTTTTTCAAAGCTAGAGACCAAAACAACATACAAGCACGACTCCAAAGGCACGACAAGTACAATTGCACGACTTTTGATTTGAGTTGAAAGATAGCCAAGATATGATTTTGTATCAACAACCCAAAACAAAACAAACAAGACAATATATAAACATTCAACATAAAATAACATTGAAACAATTTTGAAATACAAAGCAAAATGAACAAGATAGATTGGACCTTGCTTCAACCACTTCAATGCTTGGCCTAAGGGACACTTATGCTTGGCTATGATGATGCTTTGGCTCAGGTATGACATCATATAGGTCAGGTTTAACATCATATAGGCAAGGCAACAAGTGGAGATGAAGGTGTAGTGGTGCAACATAAAGCATATATAGGGTCAAGGTTAAATAAGTTGAGTTTTTTGTGACATTCTTGGCTCGGCCATGGGCATGTGGTGGCTTGGCCATGCTTGTACAGGTCTGGACAGTAGCTGGAGCAGCGGCCAAAGGTGGTGGAGTGGCTGGTGGCGGCGGCTAAGGGGTGGCCAAAGCAAGATATGGAGGGTAGGTGATGATATGTGTGGTCTAGGCAATGTTTTAAGGAGTTTTGTGGAAGTTTTGTGGTGCTAGCTTCAATGGATGGGCACGGCTTGGTCATGGTCTGATTTCCAGATGGTGGTGGGTGATGTGGCAGAGGGTGGAGGTCGGGTCAGAGGTGGTGGAGGTGGCTATGATGGTGGTTAAGGTGGTGGTTGAAGGAGATGAGGCAAAGGTGGTCAAACTAGCATTGTTCAAGGGCATTGTTGCATTTTTTTGGAGTTTTAGCACCATGGTGGGCTCGGCCTTGGTCAAGACCAGAGGGGTAGCTGGTGATGATGGCAGAGAAGAAGTGTAGGAGGTGGTGGCCGTGGCTATGTAGGAGAGGCCAAGCAATACACATGAGAAAACAAGGCAAATTATAAGAAAACAATGAAAAAAGAAGAGCAAAAGGAAGAGGAAAAGAGGAGCCATTACCAAACCTTTCTAGCCGTGAAAAATGAAGTGGAGAGGAATGTTTTCACGTGGAAATGAGGTAAGAAATGCACAGCTACAATAAAGAAAGGAATGGTCAAAGGAAATTAAATCTATTAATTGGAAAAGAAACGGAAGAAGAAACGTTAAAACGGATTTACGTTTCTTTGCTTTCAAACCTTTTAAACTTCCTATATATATTCATATACATCTTAAATAACTGAAAACACTTATAAATTTCAGTTAGAATTCAAAAATATAACAGATAAACAAAATATTAATAATTAATTATTAATTAGATATGATTAAAATAAGAAAAATGGCACAGAAAAATGAAAACTAGACTTAGGAATTAGAAATAACTTCAATACACTTTGGAAAAATTTTCTTAAATTTAAATACATGTAAAATGAATAAAATAAAGTAAAACATAGCAATAAAAGTGAATGTATAAAATAAATCAATAAATTTTAATTTTATATAATTAAATTAAGAAAATGGCTTAAAATTGCAGACTAGGCTTTAAAAATTAGAAATAATTTCAAATGAACTTTAGAAAATCTTCATGGACTTGTAAAAATATTTATAACAAATAAAATAAAATGCATTCACAAAATAAATAAAAAATTAATTAAGTAAAATTTATATGAAGAAAATAGCAGAAAATTATAAAACAGCCTTTAAAAATAGGAAATAAATACAGTAAATTTTGGAAAAATTATATTATCATTTAAAAATATTTAAAAGTCAAAATATACATAATAAAACATATTATTACATATTAAAATAAAATATAATAAAGAAGAAGTAATTTATTCAATTTAAAATAGTCATTGTTAAATAACCCTATATATGCACAATATTGTAAAGGGTATAACTTTCACAATTTACATCCAATTTCAACGAAACGAAAAGTGGTGTTCTTAGAATTTTATGTACTTTCATCATAAAAGAAAAAAATAATTTAAATTTCAAACTTTTAAAATTTTAAGTTAAAAGTCACAGTTTGACTGTTTTGACCAGAATCAACATTTCAAGCAAATATTTAACTTACACGGTTTGGAATTATAACTCATATAAAATCAAGATTTTATATTTAAATAATAAAATTTTATCATTCAAATAAGTAAAAATAAGTTTTTAAACCAAAATTTTACATTAAAATAATTAAAATATACAATAAAATAATTACAAAATATAGGGTTGTTACATCCAAAAATACTAAGCATGATGCAGTTCTTTTGCTACAGACGTGCTCCAAAAAAAAATTTATATCAACCAGCAATTAGAGGCATCCTTTACTTCTATGGCCTGTTTGGAGAGAAGTCAATCTTGGTATGGACTAAACTCTACAATCTTGTTATTAGCTTTTTGCTTGCCGTTGCTTGCCCCTTTTTGTCATACTAACAAGTAATATACCGTATGACTAAGCTTGCTTTGTAGTATCTGTCTAAAATCAAATCAATAGATATCGAATGATCATTAATTTGTAAAAATTAATTCACAGCAGGCTGAATGAGTCAATTCCATTTTGACTGGCACCTTCTCGCCTCTGCATAACTCTGAATGAGTTCATCTTGTACTGTGTCATTCGGAAATATTTGTAGCGTATTTCCCGTTTTGTAAGTATGCTTCAACTTGCTCTTCCAAGCTCTCTGCTTCTCAACGGTCTTGAATTTGCTTACAAAGGGTTGGGTGCTTTGATTTCTTGGTTCGCCTTTTGAAGATGATTTGACTGTTTGGCTTCAACTAATTTCTATAATTGTAAGCTGTCGATCTCTTTGCTTTGGTGTCGCCTGATATTTCTTTCCTTGTGATATATAACTGCAGTTGGTATGATACATGCTTAGTTCAAATTCCTTGGATTTGCTTCTGAATTTTTGCCGTATAGCTAGCATGCTAGATCATATGCACTGCAATGGTTGAGATTGGCTAATATGTGGCTTTGTTTTTCCTATTGCCCAAATGTGTTTTATGTAAATACACTCAAAATAAAGATATTCCAAGCTTTCTAATTTATTTTTACAAAATAAGCATTGAGATTCATCACTTTTGTTCCATTCTCTATAAATGTCTCTAGTACACTGTCTGTTTAATCGTTCAAAATATGCAAAATGTGACAATTTTGGAAACTTAGCCCTATTTCAAATGACATTATACCAATCGATTTCAACTTCTGTCCCTTTAGCGTACTCCCAAGTGTGTTTAAAATAAAATCTTCCTTTTGAATTTAATTTCCAAACCCATTCATCATTTTGCAAATTTGGATCTATTGTGATTTTTTTCAAAGCTGGTTTGAATATTGAGAAAGCTGGATTTTGACTTGTATTCCTATTCTAAATTTTGAATTATGCATTCTGTTTCATATTTATTTTCAAATTGATAAAGATTATTCCATCCCAAAAGATTGACAAGAGAATTTCCGAAGTTCCATGGATCAACCTAAACAATTGTCCGTTTACATTCTTTGATTTTTCTATCAATGAACTTAATTTTTATTTTTCTGCTATTTAAAATATTTTTCCATGTGCATGAAAAATGTTTTTCCACTGGAATAATCCAAAAATTTCTGTTTTTAACATATTTTCCCTTTATTAACTTGGTCCATAATGATTTGCCTTCCAAAAATTTATCAAATAATTTGCGATTATAAAATTCACTTAAATCTCTGATGTTTCTTAATCCCCATCCTCCAATTTTAAAATTTGCATATTGTATTCCAAGAGGCTATGTGATATTTTCCTCTTCAAACAAAATTTGCACACATTTTCTCTATTTTTTGTATTGCATTTGATGGAATATTGTGTATTTACGACCATTATAGGATAATAACAGTAATGACAGTATGAGTAAGCTTTAGCATGCATGCTAGTTTTAGCAATTTGCATGTCCACCCTTCTAGTCTGCTTTGTATTGTATCAAACAGCTTTGCACAATCTCTGTCATTAGTAGGTTTATGCTAAGTGAAAGCCCCAAATATTTGTCTGGTAGATTTCCCTTTTGAAATTTTAATATGCTAAGAATTTCTATCTTATCTATGCAACCCTTGCTGAAGTAAACTTTGCTTTTACCTTCATTATCATGTAGTCCAGCAAAATCTCTTAGTTTTCCAAATATTTTCATTACAGCGTTTGCACTTGTTTCGTCTGCATTTGAAAATAGTAATAGATCATCAACATATGGTAAATTTGTAATACATGGTTTATTTCTATAAATGGGTTTAATATTTCCATAAATTTGCCCTAGTTCTATTTGTATAGAAAAGAATTCCATAACGGTGAATAGATACGTGAAAAGAGGACTCCTACCTAATGCCTCTATTGCTAAGTATAAAACCGCTTAGAGAACCATTAACAAGAATGGAATAAGTGACATTATTAATGCATTCTTTTACTAAATCACATTATTTGTTATGAAAACCTAATTGGTTCATCATGTAATATAAAAAGCCTATTAATTTTGCCAAACGCTTTACGTAAATCAATTTTAATGCACATTTTGTTTCTATTACCCTAATTAAAATTTCTTATCGTTTCATATGCAACTAGTGTATTTCTAGCTATTAATCTTCCTTGTGTAAAAGAGTTTACGCCAAAAGTTGGCGCAAACATCCAAAAGATTTGTAGAAGAGAATAAAATGAAGAAATTAAATGAAAACAAGAGAAAACAACACACAACAATTTATGATGGTCCAGTGAATAATTGGCTTACATCCACTTGATCTTTGCTAATGATTCTGCAAAGTTTTTACAAGAACGATCATATGGATTGGTAGTCTATGAATCGGTGATGATCCATGAAATTACAATATCAGTACAGAGATATATGTCTATCGCCTTCTATTTATTGGCAAAGATTAACAAATATGTTTCTATCATGTTCTTCCCACGTTCTCCACGTCTTGAAGAAGGTTGCTTAAGAGATCATGGTCAAATCCTCAATTTCTATGGATCGGTACCGAGCTGAGCTATATGGACTGGTGGCGATCCATAGTGGTGGTTTGTTGAGCTTTGATTGATATCTTGATGTTGCTTGATGGTTTGCCTATCTCTTTGGACCTTAGACAAAAGCTAATTTGATGTCAGTTACATGCATTTATGAGTGGATCCTCTAGTTCGATGATGAACCAGGGTTATTTAGATCATTTTACTTGACTTTGCCTATAAAGTTTGAATGTATTGACATAGCCCTTAGTGCGACGACCCGTAAACCTCCACAGTTCAGAGTTGACAATAAACCACACACATCCAATCCAAACTGAATGGAAAGACGGATAATCATGAGAAAGAAAGAAGTGAGAAGAAGAGAAAAGAAGAGAAGAGAAGAGAAGAAGAGAGAAAGAAACAAGAGAAGAACAAGAGAAAAAAGACAAAGAAGAAAGAGAAGGAAAAACAAAAAAAACTAAAATGATTACAGAATCTAACAATCGCAACAGAAAAACATATAATATCATATTAATGATCTTTACAAAATAGAAACTGTAATACAATATACATACATCCATCAGAGTACAAAAATCAATTACAATCATCAACCTGGACAACTATAATAACCTGTTCTTACAATTGCTGATAATTTAACAATAATGCGGCAGAAAAAATAAACATATATGTGAATACGACTAGAGACTTCCAGCTCGTTTGCTGAGGCTCTAAAGAATCAAATCTGGACCTATAAATATACTCGGTCTGACCTGAGATTTGATGCTGGAAGAACGCTCTGATCAGTCTGGTAAGCCAGCATGATAAAAAAACATTTCAACTGAATTTATTTTAAAGATATAAAAAATTTCTTTTGTCAAAACAAAGGTATCTCGTAAGACCACGCCCACACATAAACACGGACGAGCTTTTAACTTACGATAACCAAAACATTTCATATCAAATCCTGTTATATTATACTAGTGTCTAGTACACAAATAATATGAATCATAATCGAAATTGTTACATTATTAAACTCCAGCATACCACCATGTAATACAAGGCTTTCTGCAAAGAAATGGCAGACACGTAGTGTATAACAGATTTTCATACAAATGACCATGTGAAGGGACTACTTTTCGGCAGTACATCTCTAAAGGAATGTAACGAGGCACAGATCTTCTGCCCTCTATCAACACAAGATCGGCCTATCTTTCTCACTAAATAGTATCGAATATGTCATCACCCCGGTCATTACCGACCTATTCGAGGGCCCTCATAGCATACATCCATAATAATTTAAAACTCGAAGGCCACAGTAGGAATAAATATATCTAGAAGGGTATGATTATATCATAATGGTTGCGAATCACAACATCTACCCTGTTTTGGTCATTTCTGTGTGTGAGGCCAAAGGTCACGATTACCTTTCATATAGCACATCATCTTTCTTTGAATGCCGCATTGTAATTCTACCAATCACTGTTGACTTTCACAAACGTACAATCTTTGAGCTCGTACATCTCAGAGAAAGGTGTTAAACTAAGAGAAGTTGTCTTCTCCGCCACCAAACAGATGTACCTTTATGAAAGTCAACGATGTAGTTTCAAAAATGCAATGTTAAACATCCATCCATACAAGTTGTTCAGGAACAGGAGAAATCGAAGACACTTCTTTTACCACATCCTGTCGGGAATTACCCCTAGGATTAGTAGCAATTAGTCCATGCATTGGATATTTCATAACGAATAGACTAATGCTACTCTATGTATATTGGAAGTTTATCCCGAAAGGATCAATAAGCAGTCCTTCACTACGAAACCCCCAAATATCAATATCTTCCAAACTTGCACATTCAAATGCATATACGTTGGTCCGAAGTGGTTCTCGGATAAATCCGATCCCGGTCTCTCCGGATCAACAATGATATATAGGCCAAATATTTGATAGTCGGTTATTTAACTATCAAAGCAACAACCAATATCCAGCACCATAAGTAATCAGTAGGCCCATTTAATTAACGTTTGTTTAATTAAATCAATCTCCAAATATTTACTTAAAGTTATCTTTGAAAAAGATATATCCTCAAATCCATTTTAATTTATCGATAATGGAAAACCTTTCCATATACTTATATCAATGATATAAGCATATTTCATAACACTACCATTTGGAGACACACCAAAATAGATTTCTATAACCATACAACTCTAGAGTTCGTGCGCATCCGGACGGGTGTTAAGTATAGGAAGCACTGCTCCTACACTACGGAGCCTTTAGTACGACCATGAAAACCAATTCATGTACTTCACGATGGAAGGTCCAAACATAATTTATTGGGTCAAAATGAATGTTACTTAAAACATCTTTACGACAACCCAAAACAGTAGTGCAGGGATTCGATTAATACACACACACACACCAGTTACTCCTGCGCACGTGCATCGCGTGTGCCAAAGTACTCGAGTGCATACATATATGTATAGATATGTGTGTGTATATACATACATACGTGTGTTTATATGTGTGTGTGTGTGTTAGGCACGTCCGTTAGACGTGTGCAAAACAAAAATGAGAGCAAATTTATTCATTGTGCTATAATTATCATATGCATAGATAATATTTGACACAAATAAACATGTGAGCTAACTTATTTTTATTATAAAATAGTACAAAAAATATGCACAAAACTCGTTGTTATAGTTATTTGAAACTTTGATATTGATCCTTCAAAGTTAAATTTTAGTTTTTATTAATTGAACCTTTCAAGTTACATTCATCATTCACATTTAATTTATACTAAATGGTTTGTTGTAGAAACCAATCAAAAAGGTGTTATTAGTCATACACTTACGGTGGAGAAGCTTGGGCGCAAAAAAAAAATCAACTTTGGGGTAGATGCAGCAGGTATTGTGTGTGTATTCTTTTTTTGTAACAGGGGTGTTATTTATTATAGAATCATCACTTCAACTTTCTAAAGTTTTGGTTAATCTTTTTTTTCATATAGGAGCTTTATGTTTCGAATTTCTATAGTAGATTAGATGAAGCTAAAAAAGGAGAAGTAAGCTTCCTTTTCTTTTTGCCATACACCGAGTCCACTTCTGCTAACTTCACCGTTATTTTAACTAGTGTTCTAGATTGTTTGTGCTACAGCAGGGAAAGCATGAAAGTGGATGAATGCATTTGACAAAGATGAGCAACATATATCAAATAATTTTTCTAATAGAAATTGCGAAGTAGTGGTCTACATATTTGTTTATGTAATTTGGAGTATTCTCTTTGTCAATTTTGGAATAGAATTTTCATCTCTTACTGTCAGTGTCACATTGAAAATATTTCCAAACCAATTTCTAACCGAGGTTGCACCAACAAATATAGTTTGTTCACTCCCTAAGAACTGCCTTCAACTTCTTTTGCATGTCTTGTTATTATATTCTACATTGGCGAACCAATTTCATTGGAATGATGATATTGTAGATCGGTAAGTTATATCAGATGTTTAATTTATCTTATCCTTAATAACATGAATGCAAACATCAACTAAACTCTGACAAACTCAAATCTAGCTTAATAGTTTCCTGCTATTAATTTCAGTATCTTATTTTATATTACTCAAGAACCATACATCCTAAATAATTAAGTAAGATTTAGTCAATTTCAATAACCAATCAACATTACTTGCAGCTTGTACATGTTGAAGTATGGTTTTATTTTGCAGCTTTCAAACCTCCGACAGTGCCTTCTAGTTCTTGCAGGTTTCACTAAAAGAAGATTACATTTATTAAATGGAAATTCTAGAACCAAAACACGAATATCCAACTTTTGAGTCATATGAGCATCATTCGTCTGAGCATACATGAATCAATTTTGGTAAATTTGGCTATTTACTTGTTATACAATTTTGGTAAATTTGATTATTTACTTATTATAGTAAAATTTATCGCTTAATAGAATTTCTCCCGAAAAGCAATCTCAGTAAAAATATTCAATGAAATTTCATAGATGGTACATTCAATAACTTATCTTCCCGTTTCTATGCATAAATTACTGTAACATATGAGTACATTCAGTAACTTATGAGCTCTAGTAGGTTTTCATATATAAGATGCAAAGACATTGTTTACGCATATGTACACAAACACAAATACACACATTTTAGTTTTACCATGATCTAGTTGTCAATGTATAAATCCAAAATCCCATAAAAAGGTTATGCATACCGATAATAGTTAAAAGCAAATGACTATCCAAAAAAAGTTCAAAACTGCTCACATACCTATGATTCAATCAACTAATACATGTATTTTATGTCCATGCTCTGATTGTCACCCTTGCCTTCTTGTAAACTAAAAAGATATAAAATTAGAGAATGAAAAAAAACCGAATCACAAATTTGAAAAATAAACAAATAGAGATGTAACTCTATTGAAAAAAGGTGTGATGCAATGGAGCAAGTAGCAAATAGGATTTTTATCCCGATCCTTAAAATACAATTCATCAAACAAAAAATGCGCATTACCAAAATTTCGAAAATAATAAACCTTTCAGAATCATTACAAACCTATGCATAAGAAAAGATCATGGCATCTAAAATTTTCTTTTTTGTTTAAAAGGTATTTAGTTATTTTTGTTTGACATCAAAAGGAATGAGTAAAGATCCCGAATTAACAATATCAAAGTAATAATATATCTGGAAATAAAGGAAATCAGAACGGTAGGAATAATGATGTCCAGCTTACAGAAGAGAAGCAATTCTACCCAAAGTGCATTTCATCTTTTAATATGCCTGTTTCAAGTTTTACTTATGAAGGAGTAAAACTTCATTTCAACAAAAAATCAAACAAATAAAATACACATGTCACTTTAGAAGATGAATCTAATTGCTCATATAAAAAAAATACGTTCTAAAAATTCAGTCAAAGTAGAGCATGAAAAGTAACCAACCAAAACGTTATGGATCTTCATCGCACATCATTCCTTTCAATTCGCTCCAATTGTCCTGTTTGACATATTTACTCGCTGCTGGTGAGATTGGATTCAGATTGGAAGTTAAAGAAGAAAATAAATAACTGAAAAGATATAAAACAAAATGTTTGGAAAAAGGAAAGGTAGGAGTGATTTTCGTTCATGGAAACGTGAGCTAGGATTTGTCCAAAATATTCTTTGATCATCATAAAGCATAAAGGGTATATGTGTAATTGCAAAAGCTTCAAATGAATGTACTCCCATTATATATATATATATATATATATATATATATATATATATATATATCGAGCATACCAATATAAAGCATTTCCTCTTGGAAATCATTTACTATAACAACAGTGTTTAGTCCATGCCTTCCTTACTTCCTTGAAAACGTCTATTACAATAATAAATGTTGAAATCTATGTTTTCGGTACTTATCCCATTTTAAAACATTTAATTCCATATTACGTCAAAAACCTTTACCTCCGAAAGATAATTTACCTTTAGAACATTCAACTTCATCAAAATATTACTTTCAAAATCCTTAGATAAAAATCAACATTTAAGTCTCAATCTTAAGCATTTCCATATTTACAAAAATCTTTTATAAAATTTCCTTTTGCTTTTATAAAACTTCTATTCATTAAAATTCCTTTACTTACAAAGCTCTATTTATAAAACCATTTCTTTTAAAAATCAAATATATTTATAAAATATTTATAAATCTTAATTGTAAATCTATTTCTTTACTTATAAAATTTTACTTCTATCAATGTTTTATATAAACTTATTCAAAAATAACAAACCAAAGTATCTCTCAAAACTATATTTTTATAACATCAAAAATCATTACTTTTTATTTCTTATAAACAAATCCATTCCTTTTAATAATTTAAAATTATTAAATCATATATACTTCCAAAATCATTTCGAAATCCTTTTCAAATCAAAATCATCATTTTAATATTTCAAAATATCAAAAGTAGGGCACAATGCTCTACCATAGCACTAAATAAGTCACACCACATCAAAAACATCCAGAACATAATATATCAGCATATATATGAAAATAAAATTAACAGTGGTGAGGAATCCTGTCGGATCCCTCTAACCTGTCCCTCTGCATCACATACAACAATATAATTATAAAAATATACATCAACGGCTTCGAGGTGGGATTCATATACAAAGACTCTTCCACTCTTACACGAGAGCGTAATAAGGTCTCATCCGCTCTAATAGACGAGAATATATCCAAACCAACTAATATGTATAATATGTCATCCAAACAAACATCAATCATCATAAATCAAATTATTCCCACTTGTATAAAAATATAAGTAGGCCAGATAGGTGTGTTTACCCATAAAAATGCCAAAAGTCGCAAAATCGCTCCGATTTGAACTAAAATTGAACAATCGTTCAATTTAACTCAATTCCAACTAGCTTCGAATTCGTCCAGTCCAATTCCATAGTGTAGTGCTCGTTGATACGAACGCAACACAACTTGTCGCACTCGAAACAGACCTCGTACAAGAATGTTACGGTTATTAGACATCGATATAATTAATATATAATTAACCAAAATTAAAATATAAATTAAAATTTTAAACCACTCACTCTCCCTCCCGCTTCTTCCTCCTTCCCAGGAACCCAGGTCCGCACTTCCTCTTTTATTTTTATTTTATTTATTTTTCGCGTTCAAAGAAATCGCACCTACCACCACTCAGACCACTGTACGCCGCCTCCGCCCTCCGCCTGTTTGTCGAGCTGCCCCAGCCTCCACGCACCTGCTCCTACACTCATCGCGCACGAATCTTGTCTAAGAAACCCATGACCTAATGACAAACGGACCCCGATTTCGACCGCCTCGATCGAGGATCCATCGATCCAACCGTACAGTAGTTTCGTATGATCATGCTCTACATTTTCGTAGCTGAAGTCGAGGGCTAATTTCGCCTCTAAAGGCTCTGATCATAGATGGCCATTGGATTGAAATGTTTTAACGACGGCTAAAGTTTCTTTTTAGGTTAGGTTTAGAGATGAGAAGAGTTTAGGGTTATTTATAGAATATATCGCTTGACACTATTTATCCGTGAAAATTCCAAACTCCAAACGAAGCGTGTCGTCTGGCGCTCTATATGTTATACCCCTATTCCGAACACAATGGAATATGTATCGAGAGCCAATTCCACCATATATAGAAGATAGTTTTTCAAAGTCAAATTATTTTAAATTAAATTCCTTTAATTAATTTCCATGCGTATCGAACTCGCACGACCAAAGGATGCGCCTAATCGCTATGAAATCCAACACCATATTATATTTCACTATTGTGGATCCAATGAAACTAGTTTCGTCAAAATTTGAGACAGTGCAAAAAATGACTAATTTTACGCGTTAATTAAAATGAGTAATTTCCAATTTCAGTTTATTCACTTTTAGATCAAATTTAAAAGTTTATTACCATCATTCTAATTCAAATAGAATTTAAATCAACTTTAAAAATTATTTTCATTCATTTTACATTCAAGATTCAATTTATTTAAACAATTTCAAATATTAAATTTAATAATTTAATTATCAAGTAGACCACTATATTTGAAAATATAAGCTATTTAATTTATAAAATTAACTTTTAAATATTTAAAATCAGTTAAATATTCAAAATCCGAATGATTGAAATTCTGGGTCATTACAGACTCTCCTACTTAAAAGAGTTTCATCCCCGAAATTACCAAACAAGAAAAACGCCATAAAACCCATTAACTTTTTTAAACAAATTAGTTAAAATAGTTTAAAAAAACCTTTTAACTTCCGAAATCAGCTAGTTAAACTTCTTATAAAGACTTATTCTAAGTCTTCAAATTCCTAGTTATTTACTAATACTCTTCCAAAGTCACTAATACCATTCCAACTTATAACTCAAAATCAAAATTTTAGTTATTAAAAACCTTTTCAAAATTCTCAAAAATTTTCTACCGCCTTAACTTACTAAAAATTGCGCCAACATCTACTTTGTGTGGTTTAATCGTAGTAAAATCACAATATATATATATCACGAATATATATCCCATCTTCAAGGATGAGGCATCCCATAGGGAAAAAAAATATAAAACTACGATATATATCTTGAAATATGTATCTTTTATTATATTAGCAAGCATATATAACGAATATGGCGCGAAAGCGAGCTCCAAATGCAAAACATACGCCATTTGCATCTACTAAACACTCAACAACAAAATGAGAACGTATATAGAAAGTAATGTCGATATATAATATATACTAGTACAACAACTATGTGCAAACATAGCAAATGCAACAAAAGCAACAAAAGAAACCATCAACAATTAATATTCATCCAACTAATTCATAACCATATCAATTTACATTTTATAATGTCAACATTCAATTTATTAAAGCCTATACGATGAACATATATCATCCGCACGCAAAACCATACCCGATTACTCGCTCAATCACACAAATTCACTTCCGAACTAGCATCGTTCACACGACCACTCTAGTGCGGATTCAGATCCGGTTCATTGATTAGAAAACCACCATTCTCCTTGCATAGCCATATACTATGATATAGAATATTAATCAAAAATCCATATCCAGGGTTCGCCGTCAAGAAATCGAGTGAAAAATCTTAATTCGAACCGATATAAAAAACCTAGAAATCGTATATTCGAATCTGGATCAAACAGTTATGCGAATAAAATAATATATGTACAACTTACGTATTTATTTCAATTAGTATTATATCCTATTCTTTATTCCCAGTTCTTTTATTTACATTCGTTACCTTTTACTTTCATTTGATCTGCATTCAATTATTCATATTAATTTCACTTACATTCAATTCACTAATATTCACTTATTTATCTTCACCTTAAGTTCGATTCATGTTTAACAATATTTCATTCATATACAATGTACTTAGTATATCTTCTTTTAATACAAATAACACTTAACAAAATCCACACATTTATTTACTTAAGTTTTTTCAAACATGTTACACAACACTTTTTTTATTTCACTTCAAAACTCAAGTTCTTTCAATTTTATCAAACAACATTCTAAACCATTTTCAATTCATTTCACAACTCAAATTGAATTGCATTCTACAAATTAAGTTCATTTCATTTTAAAAGTCAAATTCTATTTCATTTAACTCGTTTCATCCCACTTTACTTAATCTTGAGTTAAATTTCATTTTATGATTAAATTACTTTTCTTCTTAATTTTCTCAAATAACAAATTTCAAATTTTTTGTAACTTAATATTATTCAAATCCATAAGTTTTATAAACTTATTTACTGAAAATTTCATGAAAATTACTTAATTTAAGTTTGTTCACATACTATATTTACAATTCAGTTCATTTCAAATCCAATTCACTTTCATTTAACCTTCTTAAGTTAACTTCATTTTTCTAATTCCATTTTATTTAACTTTACCTAAGTTAATTCTTTTATTTCATATCTCAAATTCAAACTTCCCTTTAGTTTCCTTAACCAAAATGTTCAATCGTTTTAAAATTTGGTTTTACTTTCTTATTCAAATTTATAAGTTGTAAACTTATTCCTTATCTATACTATTTCCAAATTATTAGTTGAAAATCTTATTTTCTTACATTTATCAAAGCATACTTGGAATTTATTAAAATCAAAGCTTGTTTTTTAAAATAAAACTTCAATAGTAAATTATTAAGGTAGCAATTTTATCACTTCAAGACTCAAGAATGAATATGGTGATGCTGCAGTCATCACCTGAATTATTTCCCAACGACTAAAGTGGGTTTAGTGTTACTTATATCTTTTAAATTCCCTATTATTTATAAATCACATTTATAAATCTACACTTATATATAATTTCACTTTGGTTATATAAAACCATTTCATATTTGTTTATCTTTATTTATATTATAATAATAACTTTAATAGAAAACAAACAACAAATGATAATAATCAAATATTACCATTCATTAACAACCAAACAATCCATATGTTACTACAATAATTTATGAAAATTTATTCGTTTTTATATAAAATATAATTTAGGTAAAATTATTTCATTTACCCATTTTCAAAAGAATACTGTGTCGGTTTGCCTCGTCCAAGCGTTTAGAAACCTCTATCGATAACATGGTGTCTCACATATCGACTAGAATTCATTAGCCACTTCAACAGATAAATTAACACAATATAAAACATTTTTATGTCACAAATAAATGCGCGCTCATATATATATATATATATATATATATATAATACACTCAAACTCAACTTAGGGTGCTACTGACCCTATCTATATTGAGTACCCATACCAAAGCCAAGTTGTTTGCAAAATACTAAGCTCTGATACCAGCTGTGATGACCCGCAAATCCACATAGTTCAGAGCTGACAATAAATCAAACATGTCCAACCCAAACCGAACGGAAAGATGGATAATCATGAGAAAGAAAAAATAGAGAAGAAGAGAAAAGAAGAGAAGAGAAAGAAGAGAAGAAGAAGAGAGAAAGAAACAAGAGAAGAACAAGAGAAGAAAGAAGAAGAAGAAAGAAGAAGAAGAAGAAAGAGAAGACAAAACATAAGAAACTAAAATGATTATAGAATCTCAAAATCACGGTGGAAAAACATATAATATCGTATCAATGAGCTTTACAAAACAGAAACTGTAATACAATACACACACATCCATCAGAGTACAACAATCAGTCACAATCATCAACCTGAACAGTTATAATAACCCGTCCTTACAATTGCTGATGTTAATGCAGCTGGAAAATAAGCATTTACACGAATACGACTAGAGGACTTCCAGCTCGTCTGCTGAAGCTCCAAAGCATCAAGTTTGAACCTGTAAATATACTTGGTCTGACACAAGCGTTGAAATGAAAGAATGTCCAGATTAATTTGGTACACCAGCGTGAGAAAAAACATCTCAACTGAATTTATTTCGAAGTTATAAAAGCTTTCCTTTACCAAAACAAAGGTATCTCGTAAGACCACGCCCACATATAAACACGGATGAATTTTTAATTTATGGTAACCAAAACATTTCGTATCAAATCCTATTATATTATGATAGTATCTAGTAAACAAATAATATGAATCATAGTCGAAATTGTTATATTAATAAATTCCAGCAAACCACCGTCTAATACAAGGCTTTCTACGAAAAAAAGGGCAAGCACGTAGTGTATTACGGATTTCCATACAAATGACCATGTGAAGGGATTACCTTCCGGCAGTACCTCTATAGAGAAATGTACCTAGGAAGAAAACATCTGCCTTCTAACAACACAAGACCGGCCCATCTTTCTCACTAGATAGTATCGAATATGTCATTACCCCGGTCATTACCGACCTAGTCGAGGGCCCTCATAGCATACATCCACAATAATTTAAAATTCGAATGTCATAGTAGGAATAAATATATCTAGAAGGGGATGATCATATCCTAATGGTTGCGAACCACATAGCCTTGCCGCATCTACCATGTTTCGATTATTTCTGGGTATGAGGCCAAAGGTCATGATTACCTTTCACATAGCACAACATTTTCTTTGAATGCCACATTGCCATTCCATTAACCACTAATGACTTTCATGAACATACAACCTCTAAGCTCGTACATCTCAGAGAAGGGTGTTAAGCTAAGAGAAGTTTCCTTCTCCACCACCAAACATATGTATGTTTATAAAAGTCAATAATGTAATCTCAAAAATGCAATGTCAAACATCCATCCATATCAGTTGTCCAGGAACAGGACAAACCGAAGGCACTTCTACCACATCCTATCGGGAATTGCCCCTCGGATTAGTAGTGATTAATCCTTGCATTGAATATTTTATAACAAAGAGACTACTGTTACTATATGTATATTGGGAGTTTGTCCTCAAACGATCAACACGTAACCCTTCATTATGAAACTATCAAATATCAGTATCTTCCAAACCTGCACATTCGAACGCATATACGTTAGTCCGAAGTGGCTCTCAGATAAATCCGACCCTAGTCTCTCCGGATCAACAACGATAAAGAGACCAAATATTTGATAATCGGTATTTAACCATCATAGCAACAACCAATATTTAGCACCATAAGCAATCACTAAGCCCATTTAATTAATCTTTATTTAATTAAATCAATCTTCAAATGTTTACTTCAAATTATCTTTGAAAAAGATATTCCTCAAACCCATTTGAATGTATCGATAATGGAAAACCTTTCCATATACTTATATCAATGGTATATGCATATTTCATAACACTACCGTTTGGAGACATGCCAAAATAGATTTCTATAATCGTACAACTTCAAAGTTAGTAGGCCTCCAGACGGGTGTTAGGTATAGGAAGCACTGCTCCTACACTACCAAGGTTTTAGTATAATCATAAGAACCAATTCATGTATTTCACGACGGAAGGTCAAAACATAATTTATTATGTCAAAGCGAATGTTGCGTAAAACATCTTTACGACAACCCAAAACACTAGTGTGAGGATTCGATTAATATATATATATATATATATATATATCCTATATACTAATATAAAACATTTCCTTTCAGAAATCATTTACTATAACAGCAGTATTATAGTCGATGTCTTCCTTACTTCCCCGAAAATGTCTACTACAACAATACATGTTGAAATCTATGTTTCCATTACTTATAACAGTTTAAAACATTTAATTCCATTTAAAATTATTACTTCCAAAATCTTTACCTCCGGAAGATAATTTACTTTTAAAACATTTAACTTAATCAAAATATTACTTTCAAAAACCTTAAATAAAAATCCATATTTAAGTCTCAACATAAATCATTTCCATATTTACAAAAATATTTATATAAATTTCCTTTTGCTTTTATACCCACCTTCTTTGTTGATCATGCTAATCGCGTATCTCGCGATGTTCTCAACCAATTTGTCCTTGTTTTCATAAATGATATTCTTGTCTTTTCTAAGTCCCGGTTGACTTAGTTAAGGTCGCTGCGATTATTAACTCTATCCGTCTCTTTCAATTGTAATTTAATTATCTTATCTTGCCTTAACCTCTATCCTTGTTCTAAATCTATTCTTGAATCATCGTGTGAGGGAGTGTATTTGTAATTAATGTAATAATGTTTTATATTTTGTTGTTTAAGATGTTAAGGTTGATTTGGGGTTTCGATCAATTCGTCTGGCCAACGCTATCGATAGGAATTCCAAAACACTTGATAGACCAAACTGACACAGTATTATTTTCGAAATTGGAAAATGGAATAGTATTATGTATGGTTATATTTTATATATAGAAGTATAATTTTCTAAAATTGGATGGCAAATAAATTATTTGTTAGAAATGATAATACTAGATTACCATTTATTGTTTTGTTAATATTTCTAAACTGTTAACTATTTTTTTATGTTACAAGAAGTTGAATTATTTTTAACATGGATTATAAATCTATTTTGCAAAGGAAATGAATTTAAATTAAGGATTTGAGAATTTAATTTCCAGTATCTCCAAAATTTGGTTTTAATAGTTTTGAAAATATAATATATTGGAAAATATTTTCAAATGGAAATTGTTTTCATTGAATTTTAAAGAAGTAAGTCAGTATTCTCCTCTTTTGTCGCTGAAAAATGATTTTGATGATGGATGCAGCATCATCGACATTCATTTTCGTGTCTCGAAGTGGGTTCTACACTTTTGTTTTGAAAAATGGATTTGATTTGAATTTCTTGAGTACGATATGATTTATAAATTATATATATGTATATATTCATTTCAAAATGGTTTGAAGTGAAACCGGGAACTTAATACTTAAGTTATGAGATAAATAATGGTTTTCAATAGTTGAAAAGAAGCAAATTTTTGAACAATTAGAGTGTCTAAATTGAGAAATATAATTGGAACAACTTGAAACAATTTAACTAGGATAAAATTTATTTGTATAGTACTCAATTGCATTTTAAAACATATATAACTTACTTGAAATATAAAAAGTTAAAAGGTAATGCAAATATGTAAATTGAAAATTATACAAGAGGAAATTTAAGTAATGGTTCTTCAAACTAAAATTTTGCTTAATAGAAATGTTGTAAATATAAGGTAAATGTTTAATGGAAGAGTATATAATAAATATAAGTAATAGAGGTCCTGTGTAACGACCCGGGATTTTCGATCCCGAAAATTCCAGATAGCTAGAGAAAAGAAGAAAGAGATGGAAGAAGAAGAGAAAAGAAACACACAAACTCACATTCGCAGCGTGATATCAATAATAATAATAATTATACCAAAGAAAACTGTATCTATCAATTTACATCGACATATCAGAGTTACAACAATTTTATACAACATTGGACAGATACAATTTAACATGTCTTAGATATATACAATATCATAGTGGAAACTCTCCATACGTCCCTGCCGTCCAGCTCGCCTCCTGAGCTCCAGAACGTCCTTACCTGAAAATCTGTAATACTCGGTCTGACCCGAGCATTACATCAAAGTAACACCTGGGTCAGGCTGGAAACCAGCGTGAGTAACTCATCTAACATGGAATACCAAATCATACAACTTATTTTAAACCCGGGGTAACTCGTATAAATTTACAACTTCACAAGCTGTTATAAACATTACTTGTTTCACGCATCAATTTATAAAGAATCGAAGTGGTTTCGGGCTTTTACTAATACCCGATTCCGGTCTCTTCGAATCCAATTTTCATCTTAATCCCCATTGATTAAGTGAAACACAATTCAGTCTTTAATACAAGATGTCACTTTTAATATAGCAACTTATCAACGATAGATAACCACACCCTCAGAGTTTAAATCAAACATATCTTATCACCTATCATCACGAACCACATATTAGGGATAACAATTAATCAAAGGCTTCCAATATCATTAATCTATCCCTTAATTAATTTCATAAATTAATTTATCCTTAACAATATATAGTAATTAACCTTTAATTACTTCGTTAATTAATTATCAACCATAAATATTAATCACCCTTGATTAATAACATCCAGAATTTAACTACCCTTAATTACTTCATTGAATAAATTAATCCTTAATTTATTCTCTAATTAGTCCCTTGATTTATCCCATTCCATAAATTAATTACCCCTAATTAATTATCTCAATTAATCTCTTGATTAATTACAAAGTAGTTATATCCAAATTACTTTCATCATTAAACAGCTTTAATTACATTCAGTAATCATCAATTAATTACTTTCCTAAGTAATTTCACTTGCATTAATTATATTAAGTAATTATTCATCAATCATCAAGTGTTTAAATTAATTAAACTTAATTAATTAATCTAAACTAATCACACTAATCCAATTAATTACATTAAGTAATTAATTTTTTAATTACTCCTCTTAAGTAATTAACTCAGATTTACCATCAATAATTACAAATTAATTAATATTTAATTACCAATTAATTATTTACTAATTATTGAATTAGTTAAGTGTTAACTACAACTTAATTAATCCTTAACCACTCGATTAAGTAAATCTTAAATCATTAATTAAAATTTAATTAATAATCCCTAATTACAGATTAATTAACCTTAATTAATTAATCTTAAGTCTTTAATTAATCAATTTAAAAACTCTTAATTATTTAATTTATCATCCATATTATTAATTAATTATCCAACTAAATTATTTAATGAATCCAAATCATTTCTTACTTTGTTAAGCATTTAAAAATAATTTATTTTCGAAATTTACTTTAAATTCCATTTAACTTCATTTTAAATTTAAGGTACAAATTTAACTTAAACAAGTTTTAAACAATTCAAAACCTTTTATCTCATATGCTAAAGTAAACATTCATTTATAACATAAGTTTAAAAGAATTTAAAGTTCAAATCAATTTAAACATACACTTAAACATTCCAAGTATTTAAAACAATTAACTTAAAAATTTCCTTAATTTCAAAACTGAAATTCAGACTAAATCTTTATTCTAGATTTAACTTAAATTTTTAAAGCTTTGCTTACCATTTCAAATCTTCATTTTAAAATTCAAATAATTTAACCACATTTAAAGTAATTAAACAATCTAAATTTAAACTTAATTAAATTAAAAAAAAATTGACACTCAATTCAAATTTCCAGATTTTAAAACTAGAATTTAAACTTATTTAAAATTTCTATTTTACAATTTAAATCTTACTGTTTAAATTCTAACCCTCATATACTTTATACTAAAAAGTTTTAAATCCTAATTTAAATTTCAAAACTTAAATTATTCCAAAATCTCAGATTCAACTTCATTGAATTTAGATTCAAATTCAGATTTTTAAACTTAGTTTAATTTTTTTTTTACATTTTAAAATTTGCCTTAAAGCTTAAAAATAGAACAGGTTTTCTGTTTGTTTATGAAACCTGTCAACAAATAATACTCGAGCAACTATTATTTTACTTCGAGTTAAACCTAACCCGCTTCGAGTAAACTTCCCACTTACTCGAGAATTACCCGAGACAAAAATACTACTCCTACCAACAACTAGTTACCATCACCATACAAAGTACAGTGTGCACGTGTACAGTGTCTCCGGCACCTCTGATCAACTTTGCGACCTCCCTTCGGTCGACGATCATCAACACAGATCACCAAAACATCAACCCAAACATCTCATGCTCGAAATCGAAATCGCGTCCAAAAATTCCCAAACCTGGAACAACAGTACCCCTTCTACCCCAACCTGTCGACGACCCTCATCCTCCCACTGCCGATCACCAGAACTCCAGAGGCTTCGGCCATAGCTTCGACAACTCACCATCTTCCAGTACCCAAGACCCAAAGCAACTCGATCAACTACAATGGCCGAAAGGTTTGATTCTTCCTAGCCCAGAAAAATTAGGGTTCTAAACTTCAAATCCCAATCACAAACTTCAAACTGAAATGCACCTAAATATGGAAATTTTCTTGGCTTCACCGATCACTCATCTACCTCCAGAAGAAGATTCAACCTTCCAGATTCCAGAGATCAACGGGTTTTCTCAAATTAACCCAAATAATGAAATTCAAGACTGCACCTTCCATTCCCTTTTGAAAATTGTGATTTTGGTCCTAAAAATCATGATTTGATATAGTGTTTTAATTTACATTACTGATTTGTTAAATTTACATAATTGAATTTTCCATCAATTCAATCTATCCTGTTCTTGTTTTCTTTTCTGTTTTCCAGTAAATTCCTATTGAATTTTTAACTAAACAAAATTTTAAATCTTAATCCTTTAAATCAACAAAGATGTCTTGTTTAAATTCTTCCTTCTAAGAGAAACTAAAGAAATAGGATTTTAAATAAAACTTGTGCCAGGGAAAAAAATAAAACAGGACAAAGCAAATTACAACATGCATATAATTACACATCAGACGATCAATTATAGACATATGCAATATTTATTCATTGCAGTATACTGGCATGCAACACATTTTTCTAACTATTAAAATTTCTTTAAAGAAAAGTTACTCACTGATTTTAAATATGCAGAGCAGAGCTTCGGTTCTTTTTTTAAATAGCTTCTGAATTCTCTATATTCCCAGACTTTGGCATATTTTAAATTCTAAAACATTGATACTTTTTTTTTAGATCTTAGATCAAGTTAAAACTTAACTAAACCAAACCTGACAAAGATCAGGTAAAAGAATTGAAAGTTTGTTTCAAAATTTTAAATTCTGTATCAGGAACAGGGTGGCACAGAACATGCACACACATCTTAATCACATATTTCAACTTTCATACATAAAATCACATCAATATTCCCAAGCTAGCATCAGTTATCACAGAAATTTCCACATGCAACAAGCTATAGTTTAGTTAAGCTATTAATTTAACAGTCAACTCACCTCTGGAAATCGAACAGAGAGTAACCCTGGAAAATGATTCATGCCTTTGAACTGGAATAACTTTGAATTTGCTCTGACTTGCTTTATCATTTAGGTGACCTGATTTTCTTGCAACTTGTACCTGATTCTTAGTTTGCTTTTTAAGTTATTGAGTGATCTGGACTTGATTGTATGATGAATTTGGACAAAATTTTGATTTGCATCTTGTATAATGCTTCAGGTTTGCTGAGGTTATGATTTTTACTTACTGATTTTTGTGTGTTACAGGTTCTGTTTCTTGTTTTTTTAGAGAATGAAGTTATAAAAGAAAATAATAGAGGAGAATGGAGATGTTTGTATTACTTTTTTTTCATTTATTAATTATTTTGAAATAAGAGATTAAGGACACTTGTCAATATCCTTATCTATTTTATTAACACTTGCTAATATGATAATGTTATTAGTTAACATGTGTATTAAGTAGAATTTTAATTGTCTTTATAAAGCTTTCATAATTGATTTCTAATTTACAAATACATATCTTAATTTAAATAAATAAATTCCTTTAAAAAGAAAATGATATAAATAATTTATATCCTAAATAAAATCAAATAAAAATACATTTTTAAGCCAGAGCATAATTTAAGATATATATATATATATATATTTACATATTTATTTATTTATTTACTAAAAAGATTCATTATTTTAATTCAATTATTATTATAGTTTTCGAATTTACTTATACATACATCCAAACATCTTTATTTATCACATTTTATTGGTTCAAAAGAATAAAATCAGTAAATTAATTCAATTATAAGATGACCAAAATCTGAGTTGTCACATTCCTCCCCCCTTAGAATCTTTTCGTCCTCGAAAAGAAACAAAGCCAGAATTTAAAATTCTTATTATTAGAAAAATTATTCTTTGAAACTCTTTTTTTTAAACACCTTTAAAATTTACATAACATCATAAAATAGTTTTATAAAAATATTTTTTTTTCTTTATAACTCGGTGTTTCAACCAGTCCATCCTTGTTCTTATAGAAATTCGGTCATACGTTGATCAGGCGTAAGACTGAAAATCTACAAGTGCTTAGCGGACCCGTTTTTAACACCCAGTGAAAATACTTGAAAAATAATTTTATTGAAAATATTGAAAGCATTTTGAAATCGAGGAAATATCTTTGGTGAGAATGCTCTCGAAATCATCACCCCCATCCATGGTCGCAGTTAACCCGATGGTTACGTTGCCATCCCGGCAAAATCCGCAGATAACTGTAGGCCTCCGTGCCGCTCGATTACACCATGGAACCCGCTACAGATCGCAGTAACAACTGGGGTTACGTAGCTATCACATAAAACCCATATAACTGTAGGCATCAGCGCCCTCGAATTCCGCTGCCAAAAGAATGAAACTTCTCCACTCCACTTGACCATAGATCGCAGTTTACCGATGTTGCGTTGCCATCCCGGCAAAATCAAGTGTAGACCGTTGGCACTCATCCTCCACACGATTTTCGCTATGGTCCCCACAGTAGATCGCAGTGACATCGAGTTGTACTGTCGTCACAGCATAACCCAAATGCCCCTGTAGGCGTCAGCGCCCTCGACTTACGCTACCCAATAATCCTCAGGAACTAGTTTGTCCGGACTCCTCACAGGATCAACTTTAGAACCCCTCCCTTAGGGCTCA
Organism: Allium cepa; assembly: GCA_030765085.1. Lineage (NCBI taxonomy): Eukaryota > Viridiplantae > Streptophyta > Magnoliopsida > Asparagales > Amaryllidaceae > Allium > Allium cepa. The sequence continues at coordinate 696,167,790 of CM060934.1, forward strand.
ATGCAGCACCACCCGGTGGTACTCCTGAGAAGTCCATTCCAAGGGAGCGCCTTTTTCCCCCGAGCCATCATCAAAACATTTTATACTATATATATAGTATCTTTTAAATCATACACCTAGTATGATCTCATACAAAGCTCCTTTACACAAAATCGATTATTCCAAAATCCATAATTTTCAAACTAGGCTTTCCAAATTCCATATTGATTTTACCCAAAAATCAAAAGCCTTTCCAAATCCATACGTTCCCAAAACCTTTTTTTCCAAAATCCTCATATGATCCTTTACATATACATACATATACAGATATATATATCATTTCAAACTTGTATAAAACTCCTTTATACTTCAAACACCTCCAAAAACTATTTTCTTCCGGCAAAAGATTCATCAAGGAAAGTTTTATCTTATATAACAAAGATATATAACTTTGTTTATTCAAAATCAAATATTCAAATCTGATTACTCTTTTCAATATCAATTTCATTCAAATTCGTATGATGTACACATATCATCCGTACGCTATACCAATCTGATCGCTCACTCGATCACACAATTTTACTTCCGAACTAGTATCGTCCACCCGACTTCCTAGTGCGGACACAGATCTGGTTTCTTGATCAGAAACCGTCATTCTCCTTGCATAGCCTAACTATGATAGAGAATATCCAGAACCAATCAACAATCCATATCCAGATTCGCCGTCGAAAATCGAGTGAAAAATCCCAATCCGGATCGATATAACTATCTCGAAATTCTGTGCTCGAATCTGGATCAAATCACTATGCGAATAGAATAATATACGTACATCCTACGTATTTAACTTCGTTGATTTTTAGCCAAATCAATTTCTCTTTCTATTCACATTTCCTTTAAATTCTATCCACTAACTCACATTTGCTTTAATCCTCATTTGGATTATCACCTCTATTCTTATCTTGATTGGGTATTTAACCAATAACAGTTTGAACTCCGACTAGTTTGTTTAGAAAATAGTTTGAAAATTTTAAAAATAGATAAGTAGTTGGAAAATAATTACTAGTTTGTAAAATAGGTGTAAAATAGTTAGAAAATAGTTAGATAATTGTAGAAATTTTAGATAATTGCAAAATAATAATAAGATAGTAATTAGTTTTGTAAAATAGTTGGAATATAGTAATTAGTTTATAAAATAGTTGGAAAATTATTAAATAGTTTCAAAATAACTGTAAACCCATCATAAGATAATTTAGCTTTCAAAAGAAAGGTTGTATATATATAATGAATATCTTGGAAAAATAGGTTTATATTAAAATAATTTATTTTGAAAATAGTCTAGAGTCAAATCTGTTCACTTCCCAATCTCCATTCTCATTAATACATTTTAAATTTCCTCTATCATTTAAATTGACCCAATTCCAGTTTAAATAACTTCAAATTCCATTGAAATTGATTCAACCCTAATTCAAGTTGAATTAATCTAAGTTTCCTTTCAAATTTAACTTTATTCAACCTTGATATCAGATTCTACTAATTCAAATAAATTTCAATTGAATTAGTTCCAGTTTTAATTCATTTCAACTCCAGTTTGAACTAATCTCAATTTCAAACTCCTTTTCCAAATCAAGTTGAATGATTCTTGATTTCTTCTCAAATTCAATTCAAATTCCATTTGAATTTAAAACTTATTCAACTTTAATTACAATTCCCAATTATTCAAATCAATTCGGACTAATTTCAAATTGAACCCACTTCAATTCCAAATTGTTTCAAATTAATCAAATTCCAGATCGTTACATCCTGGAAAATGAATTTTCATTAAGGGAATTTATAAATAAAATTTAAGTGATTATAATGAATGTTTATATACTTATTTGTGTTATAAGATATGTTATGTGAAATAAATTGAATAATAAAAAGGGAATTCTAGTTAAATAAATAAATGGAAACTAAATAGGAAATAAATAAATCCATATCTTGTATTGGGACACAAAAGTATATTTCAAGGAATAATTGGAATTTATGTACAAAGTGGAATTAATTTATGTATAAATAAATGGATTGAATATAAATAAAATAAATTTTGTTATGAAGAGAAAATTTTATAGCAAATGTTAATAAATTGAAATCAAATCAGTAGATTGAAATACATTGAATTGGAGTGAATCAAATGTGAATGCAATGAGTAGTTATTGATTAAATAAAATGGATTGAAACCAAATTAATTGAATATAATTCAATTTAAAACTAATGAAATTTATATGGTTTTGAATTAATTGTTGTATTTTTCATTTCAATTTATCTTTCTTTTTGGTTTTTTCTATTCTCCTATTTCGTTTCTTTTTGGGGACAAAAAGTCTTGAGTATGGAAGATTTTAACGACCCGCAAATTTTAATTGTTTTAATAGCGTAACTAACTGAATTTTTCATGAAAATAAACAATTAACATTTGGCATTGAAAATTTGATATTTGGAATACGTCTATCTAAACATAGCAAATGTCATATTTTCATCGGAAAATATGAAAGTTAGTTCTATTGTGTAATTTTCAATTTTAATTTAAATTAGTTAATTTGATGAAAATAAAACGTCTTCGAAATCTGAATATTTTTACCTAATAAAAATGTAAATTATCTTCTAAGTGAGGCATCATATTTCATTTCGTCAAATTTGGACTGCTCTAACTTCGTTTATATTATTTTCGACGGTTAGCAGCATTTTGGCAGCGAATATCGACTTCTGATAGGATGATCATATCGGTCATATCTGTGTGCCATTATGTTCGTCTCCTCGTGCCGATCTCCACATTATATTCATTTGTGTGTTTTGGCATGTGGTGCACGACGAAATCTGTAAAATGGTTAGCCATATCGGTACGTAATTTTGGACCTTTTGTTTTCCTTGTATCCTTTCGTCTATACACCGGGAGAAAACAAATTGGCATTTGCTTTTAGCGTTTCAGAATCAACAGCCGACTGTCACCATTCCCTATATTCAATATATTTATTGGTTGGTTTCCGGTTCATTTGTTTCTTTTTCTTATTTTATTACGTTCTTACGTTTTGAAATATTATACAATCTAAGATTATATACCATTGAGTTTCCTGAACCATCGTGCATCACCATGCCGACCAACACCCTTCCAATCGTCCCCTCAGTCTTTCCTAACCCACCATCTGACCGATGCAGCCTTCCTGCTGATGCAATCCCTCCTCCAATCGCCTCACACGCAACCCCATGCACCACAAACCCCTCCGCCTTCATCAGCTTCAAACAGACTGCGCCTTCACCATTCTCCACCCACGCAAGCACCGAATCACTGCCACCTATCTCATATTCTCCAAACATAGCCGACACTTGTCCATTTCCGCTACACAACAACTAGCAACAGCCGCTTGGCCTTTGACGTGCCAACCTTGCTTCCTTCTCCCCAAGCACCACTGGCCCATTTCCTCTCTCCTAATCGCCACCATCGATCCCCTCCAAACTTCCGCCTGACTGAAACCTAACACCAAATAGCACATCGCCTCCCTCTCCAAAGTTACCCTCCGGACGCCATGACCCTATCAGCCATCCACCGCTGCCACACTTATCCACCATCCACCATCCACCATACCCCTTTAACCTACAACCACCTCCCTTCCACACGCATGTGGCAGTCGCCACACCAGACAACACCCTTGACCGCCTTCTCTCCCTGTATCCACGTCCGCCGTGCTTCGCCCATCTAACGAACTTCCATGCTTGAACCCCTCTACACAATCACAATCTCCCCTCCACACGTCAGTTCACTCGACCCGCCCCTTAGCAAGCATCCGCATCCGAGCCCGATCTGACAGTAGTAGCACCTTTCCCTTCTCTTCAACTATTATTTATAAGTAAGTTTTATATTAACCTACCTATTAGTTTATATAAACACACACATATATATACAAGGACATATTGAGTTTGCATTTGTGTTTACCAGTAGTATATATATTAAGTTTGTTCGTTTACATAAGCTTACGTATTTTCTGGTTGAGTTTGTATATATACACAATAAAGTAAGTTTATATTGATTATAATAAATATTGATTTTAAAGTTATACACACACTTGAGGGTTGATAAATGTAATCCTGATACTTTCAACCATTCGCATCCACGTATGCTGGATTTGAATTGTTCAAATACCAAATTGTTAATTTATATTTGGCAAAACTCAGCATATATAGCAAATAAATATATCATAGAATCACAGACATAGAGTAATATAAAATATGCAGCGGCAATAAAATGAATAGTAGTTCATGAAGCTACTATATATATTAGAGTTAAATAAGATACAGTATAAGTTTCAAATACAATAGTCAAATACAAGATCAGAATACATCATTGGAATCAACTGAATAACTACAAGCTGAAAAGATGTAGATGGATCTCCGAACGAAGCTCCAACACCAATGGCGAGTCTCAAAAGCTGTATCACTCAGTTTGACCCAAGTGTAAAGCAAAACACAAAACACTCGAATCAGGATTAACATTCTTATACCAATAAATCCAACTTACGTGAAATACAAGTAACTCAAAGGATTTTTAGGATAACCATCCTCTAAGGATTCGTTAAACTATCTGCTATGTAGTAATATACGCTATTATAATAATGTCTAAAGTAAAGCATACTATTTAAAAATAGCGTTAACTTTTTATATTTTCCACCTTAACACATTTTATAGTGCCAATAGTCTATACAGTACCATAATACCTCCAGATCAGGAGGCTACCCGAGGATACTCTATAAGTATGACACAAATCAAACTCGTATAAGGCGCGCTAGAGTAGGTGACACGGCACAACTAGGCAATACCAGTTTAGATATACCAATTACACATCCGGGCTGGTGGTAACACAAAGCAACCACTACCGCCCACCTCGAAACACACTCCCAAACCAAAAAAATCAAGTGTGGCCACCAAATCAATCACAAAGTCAGAATATAGTATCCGAGGAATGTGTCCGATCGGAGGAGCTACCTCACTTGTCCCGAGAATCGCTCCTGTTTTATCCACCTTATACCAACTCACGGGAGTCGGGTCCACATATATACCTCAATAGGACGTCGCCACCATCTTACTTCATTCTAGAATCTCCACTGCATACACGGTTGTTAAAGTGGTTTTTAGAGTTGGCAGAGAATATGACAACTTCAGATCCCGGTCTCTTTAACAACCCAACGTTATTATAATACCTCTGTCATTTCAAAATAGTTTATACTTCAAAACCAAAATATCATGCCATTTCAAAACCATATCAATGCGATATCATTTCCATTTCAAAACCAAATAAGATATCATTTCCATTTCAAAACCAAATAAGATATCATTTCCATTTCAAATATACCCCTTTTCCAAAATCATAGCACTTTCAAAGTTTTAACACTTTCAAAACCAAAAATTGAAATTATAACACTTTAAAATCATAATACCTTGGAATTCTTAACTTTGAAATCATAATACTTCCCACTTAACCGGTTTAGATATTAAAATAGTATATATAATAAAATAGTTTATAATGTAAAAGAGTTTATGTAAAAGAGTTATAAGTTAAAATAGTTTATATTAAAATAGTTAGTATATCAAAATAGTTTATACTAAAAATGATTTATATTCAAATAGTTTATATTAAAATAAACTATAAAGTAAAATATATAATAGTTTTAAATATTACTTAAAAATAGTTTATATAATAAAATAGTTTCCTTAAATTTCACTAATCGATTCCAAATCAGCTCGAATTCAAAAATTCAAATTTAATCAATCTTAAATCATCATTTTCAATTTATTTTAGTTTCTCAATAAACCATTTCACATTATATCGATTTCAATTACAGATTTGAACCATAAGTAAAGCATTTCAATTTCAATATATTCAAATCTTTAAATATTCAAACATATCAAAACTAGATTTGATAATTCCATAAATATATATCAAATTCACTTTACTATTATTTATTTTGAAATATTTACTTAATCGTTCAAATTAGAATTAAATAACACTCCAAATTTCAAATTTAAATAAAAATAAATATACCATTTCAATTTATGTAAATTTGGAATATTCTCTTAAATCACTTTTAATCAAAAATCAACTTATAAAATCATACCTTAAAATCCCAAATTTAATAAATTTCAAATCAAACTTATTTGAGTATAATTCTTAAATAAATTCAATTTCATAACCTTGGAAATGATTATGAAATATATATATATATATATATATATATATATATATATATATATATATATAGACCAACGGTGTCTGTATATAATTTTCTATCCTAGGGTCAAGTGATACGGATATTTATCATTTCAATCTAAAATTTAAATATATACGGGTATATATCATTTCAATCCGCAATCCCAAATTTAATGAAGATCGCTGGGGTTTATAATTTCAGCCCATAACGATTTTTGTCTATTCTACAGATCGTTTGGGTATGTATCATTTCAACCCACAATGAATTCTATACTAATAGGGAACTTGCAGAGTGATAACAGATATGATAATAATATAACAGGCATACATCATCAATAGGAATAACAGATAATGGTGTCATATGTCAACAGACATAGATAACAGCATATATAAAGCAATGTAAATAACTAACAACAGCATATTTCAATTGTCGTTTCAATTGAAATCAAATTTAATAAATATAAGAACTTTAATCGTGAGCAATTGCTCACCTTTCGAGGCTAGAGATGAACGAGAATGAGATGAGTTACGAATCCAAACACGAATTCCAAAGCAAAGCTAGATTGGCATGAATTCGACGAACAAAGTTGATAAACAGAATCGATGGGAATGAATCAAGTTAGCTTGATATAAACTAATCATAATAAATACATTATATATTACTAAAAAATAAATACAAAATTTGAAGCACATATTTAATATAAATCTATTTATATATTTTAAAACCAATAAATAACCTTTAATAATATATACATATTTATATATCACTTTGATTCTTTCTCAGAACACAAACTAATATATAATAAAATCTTATATAACTAAACATATATATAAAAAACTTGTACAATATAACCTTACTTTATTATAATACACATATAAGTTCAAATAGGTCAGCTATAACTTGCATATATACACTTGTGTGTACAAGCAGATCAAAGGTAAGTTCGATAAACATATATATCGATATTACAAAATCTGTTTTAATACAAACAGATAAAAAATACTATATTACTGTATTACTATATGATAGTATATTTAAACTTACATCCAACTCACCCATTACAACAACTTATATATATATATATATACACACACACACACACACACACACACACACACACACACACACACAATTTCAAATCCATATTAAATAAACAAATGTAGTACCCACAGGCAAATAGTATATATATATCAATCTAAAATTTATATGAAAAATATATATACACGAAATCATTTTCTCAAACTATCAGGCACACGATATAATATATATGAGTAATATTTATAACTATTTCAGAAAATATATACAACTATGCCTTGTATAGAAAATAACAACAGTATATAATATATATAACTCTTCCTGTATAATACAATATACAGTAAACACATATGAAAAAAAATTATATAACTAACAGATAATCTATATATCTTATATACCCACAAATATAAATATAAATATATATATATATATACACACACACACACACACACACACACTAGCATATATGCATACAACAGGACACAGTCAACAAAGTTTTGAAATACATACATACATACATATACACATAAGCTTTTTTTATATTTACGCAACCAATTATATATTCTATATAATATAAACAACTAACTATCATTTGTATATAACTTATGTATCCAACAGCATATGAAGACTGCATATTATGTAAATGAACAATCAAATTAACTTCACTATATATGTATATAAGTATAAACTTAATCAAAAGAAAAGAAAGAGAGGCTGTAGAGGAAAAATGAAGTGACGAGTCTATGCGAGCTTCGGGAAAAGCGTAGGTTGAAAGGAAGGGTCGCTGAGGTGGCCATGCTGTTGAGGTGGTCACGCAGAGGAGCTTGGGTGGCGCAGGGACGTGAGGCCATGGCATTGCAAGCATGGGTGGAGGAAGGATAAGGATGCAATTCGTATGTGGTGGGAATACGCATGGCTACATGGTAGGCACGTGTGGGAATTTGCTTGCTGATGGATCAGTGGTAAGCACCAAAGGGAGAGCAAAGTAAGGAGTAGGTGGAATATATAGGAAATGTGATAGTCTAAGTGGGTGACAGCAAAGAAATGAAACTGGTATTATATATATCATTTATGAATAGAATTAATGTGAAGGAAGGCCAAGTGGTAAGAGATTGAAAGTGAAAAGTTGAGCACATTCACAATTTAAAAGCAACAGCAAATAACAATTTCCCATTTGAAGGAACAGGTTAGAAAAAGGAAGGACTAGAGAAAAACGAAAAGTTAAAGGACAAGCTTCGTAGAAGTTGAAACCATGGGGAATATAAAAGTCAGAAGTTAATTTTAGAAATTATTATTTCCAGCAGCTATACACTAGCTGACGGACAAATGAAAAGACATAAGAAAGTCATAGGCTCAGAATACGGAACTGGTATATCAAATCATTTTGCCGAATTCGTTGCTAACCGGACACCGAAATGCATAGAATGAATATACTACAGAGATCAGCATGACGAGTTGAACAGAACGATATACAAATATCAGTGGTACGATTATCCGATTAGAAATCGATATCGGTACCAAAATGCTGCTAAAACGCCAGAATTAAGATAAACGGAGCAACATCAGTTCAAATTTAACGAAACGAAATATGACGTCTCAACCAGAAGATGATTTACAAATTTATTATATAGAAATATTCAGGTTCGGAAATTTTTTTATTATCATCAAATATTAACTGATTTGAATTTAAATAAAATTACGCAATAAAATTTAACTTCCATATTTTCTGATGAAAATTTACCATTTGTTATGTTCAATTAGACATATTTCAAATATAAATTTTTTATTTTCAGACTCAAATATTTAAAATTTCACAAAATTTTAATCAATTAAATAAATAAAACCACTAAAATTTACGGGTCGTTACACTCTCCCTCACTCAAAACTTTTCGTCCCCGAAAAGGAAGGAGTTAGGAGAAAAGAAACAACCAAAGTGATAACAGATATGATAATAATATAACAGACATATATCATCAATATGAATAACAGATAATGGTGTCAGATGTCACAGGTGAACAGATATAGATAACAACATATATATAGCAATGTAAATAACTAACAGCAGCATATTTCAATTGTCGTTTCAATTGAAATCAAATTTAATAAATATAAGAACGTTAATCGTGAGTGATTGCTCACCTTTCGAGGCTAGAGATGAACAAGAATGAGATGAGTTACGAATCCAAACACAAATTCCAGAGCAAAGCTAGATTGGCACGAATTCGACGAACAAAGTTGATAAATAGAATCGATGGGGATAAATCAAGTTAGCTTGATATAAACTAACCAAAATAAATACATTATATATTAATCAAAAATCAATATAAAATTTGAAACATATATTTAAAATAAGTCTATATATATTTTAAAACCAATAATTAACCTTTAATAATATGTACATATTTATACATCACTTTGATTCTTTCTTAGAACACAAGCTAACTTATAACAAAATCTTATATAAATAAACATATATATAAACAACTTGTACAATATAACCTTACTTTATTATAGTACACATATAAGTTCAAATAGGTCAGCTATAACTTGTATATATACACTTATGTGTACAAGTAGATCAAAGGTAAGTTAGATAAACATATATTTCGATATTACAAAATCTGTTTTAATACAAATAGATAAAAAATACTATATTACTATATAACAGTATATTTAAACTTACATCTAACTCACCCACTATAACAACTTATATATATACAATTTCAAATCCATATTAAATAAACAAATGTAATACCCACAGATAAGCAGTATATATATATATATAAATCAATCTAAAATTTATATGAAAAATATATATACGAAATCATTTGCTTAAACTATCAGGCACACATTATAATATATGTGAGTAATATTTATAACTGTTTCAGAAATTAAACTATGACCTGTATAGAAAATAACAACTATATATAATATATAACTCTTTCTATATAATACAATATATAGTAAACACATATACAAAAAATTATATAACTAAGAGATAATCTATACATCTTATATACCCACAAATATAATATATATATACACACACTAGCATATACACATACAGCAGGACACAATCAACAATGTTTTAAAATACACACACACACAAGCTTTTTTTATATTTACGCAACCAATTATATATTCTATATAATATAAACAACTAACTATCATATGTATATTACTTATATAACCAACAGAATATGAAGACTGCATATTATGTATATGAACAATCAAATTAACTTCACTGTATATATATGTATATATATATATAAGTATAAACTTACTCAAAAGAAAGAAAGAAGAGAGGTTGTAACATCCCACCCTTTTGTACACTTTAAATCGACGATAAAACACACATGTCAGACTCAAAACATACAAAAGGGCAAACTCTTATTGGGGTGCATAAGAAAAAGGAAGAAAGAAATAAAGCAAAACAGAATCTTGCAGCGGAACGAAAAAATATAATAATCAAATAAACAGTTCATGAAGTTGTTTTACAAAATATTCAATTATACTTATACAATACATATCAGAGTTATACATACCAGTGGAAAATAAATAATTCAACGGAACAGTATGAATGCAGTGGAATAATATAATAAATAATAGTAATACAAATCTTCGTCTTCATCCTCCAGAGATAAAGTCTTTGAAACCTGAATGCTCAGACTGACCCAAGCGAATTGGAAAGACAAAACACTCAAGTCAGAACTAAAAGTTCTTATGTAAGTTAAATCAACGGTAAATAATATGAGTGGAACAGCGTCAAAGATGTTTACGAGATTTGACATCTCCTATCCAGTGTCTAATGTGAGTGCATTAACTTAAGGGATGTTCGGGATTCACATCTCCTAAGGATCCGTTAAACTATTTACTATGTAGTAATATTTTGCTATTATAATAATGTCTATAGTAAAATAAACTTACTCTTAAATAGCGTTAAGGAGTGACCCAATATTCCCCTTAACACGTAATAGTCTTAGTAGTCCATCCAGTATCATAGTCCCTCCTGATCGGGAAGCCACCAGATGATACCATACGGACTACGGGAGAAAACCAAACTCGTACAAGGCGCGCTTGGGTAGGTGACACGGCACAACTAGGCAATGGCAGGGTAGATATACCAATTGCACTTCTAGACCGGTGGTAACGCGTAGCAGCTACTACCGCCCACCTCGAGCCACACCTCCAAAATCAAAAGGGCCCAAATCAATCACAAAGTAATAGAATGGTATCGACGGAACATGTCAGATAAAAGGTGCTACCTTCTTAGCCTATTGATCGCTCTTGTTTTAGCCACCTTATGCCAACTCACGGGAGTTGGGTCCACGTATATACATAAAAGGAAACGCCGCCACCATCCTACTTCATTTTGGAATCTCCACCGCGTACACGGTTGTTAAAGTGGCTTTCGGAGTTGGCAGAGAGTATGACAACTTCCGATCTCGGTCTCTTTAACAACCAAACATTATTATAACACCGCGGTCTTTTCAGAATAGTTTATACTTCAAACCAAATTATAATATCCATTTCAAAACCATATAAATACGATATCATTTCCCTTTTTGTATGCTTAACCAATATGATATCATTTTTATTTCAAATATAATATTATTTTATTTCAAAATATCCCTTTTCCAAAGTTATAGCACTTCCAAATTATATACTTCGAAACCAAACATTTGAAATTTTAACACAGTACTTTGAAATTCATAACTTCGAAACATTTCAATTTCGATAAAACATTCAAATTTCGATATATTTTAAGGCTTTAAATATTCCAAAATTTCAACTAAATTTGATAATTTCGATTCAACAATTAAATTTACATTATTTATTTTTGAAATATTTTACATTATAAATCCCTTATCATTTAAATAAAACTCAAATTTCAAATAACTAAATATTTCCTTCAATTCTACTTGAAATACTCATTTAATTCACCTTGACCAAAAATCAAGTTATAAAAATTATACCTTTTAAAATTTTCAATTTAATAAATTTCACATCAACCTCTTTGACTTTAATTCTTAAAAAAAATTAATTTCAAATAATTCTCCAATTTATCTCCCAACCTTAACTTATTTAAATCATTATACACTCTATAATACAATAAAATTGAAATACTTACTCACATTTATTTTAAAAAAATTAAACTCTATTATTAAACTTAATTTTTATTTAACAAACTTATACATAGCTTAAATTCAAGCATTTAACTATATATAAAATAATACTTATATAATATCAAAAATCAATATTTATTAAACCATATATTTCTTTCCAAAACCATATAAATCATTTTCAAAATATTTTATATATAGACCACGATGTCTGTATATAATTTTCTACCCTATGGTGAAGTGATACAGATATTTATCATTTCAATCCGTAATTTAAAATAAAAATACGGTTATATATCATTTCAAACCGCAATCCCAAATGAAATAAAATCCATGACAACTTGCAGTTTGTAAAAATATAAAACACTACATCCATTCATCCAATATCAATCATCAAAGATTTATCACAATTATCATCTAATTAAAACAATAACATCAATATAGAACAGATAATAAATAACAGGTATTTACTGGCAGTTTATATTTAATAATAAACTAAATAACAATTTAACTCAATAAATTCAATTTAACTGGAATGATGATAAAAATATCCCAAACAGTCATAAATAAATTTCTAATCACATCATAAGTTAATTTAACACAGATAAGAAATTTTAGAAGTTGTGAGTGGGTTAAAACACTCACCTTTTGAATTTAAATTGAATTTAAATCCAATTTAAACTCAAAATCCCATCAGTCTTAGAATTCATCCAAACAAGAGCCAAAATATCCAGAATTTTAATACGAACCTAGCGGAGAAAACCACGCGTGAAACGAACCTTCTATGTGAAAATTATTATCTTTAGAAGTTTGAAAAAAAGAAATTTTAAATTCACAAAAAAAACAAACAACAGGGCTAGTCATCACCTTTGAACGCAGCCTATCCAAGAAAAATCGCGACCCAGTATGAATCGAACGAAACCGCCTCTGCAAAAATCGACGCCGCGCCGCCCAGGTGCTCGACCGCCGTGACTACCCCAACGCGAGCAGCCCCAAGTCGCCACGCGCGACTGCTCGACGTCGCCAATGGCCGCAAAAACCCCACAGCCGCCGCCAACTCCCAAACCCTAATCGAATTTTCGAGTCAAATCTAACCACTGATCTGACAAGCAACCTTCACTGATGAGCTACGCTCGGCCCACTCTAGAATACCCACAAATTCATTTGACGAACGGCCAAGTTAGATCACGGCGTAATGAACGGATGTGAATAGTTCATCGATTTCTGGCCACACCGAAGCCTAGATTGAAAACCGAGTCATATATTTGACTTCGCTCGTCGAGAGCTTCAAATCCATATATAATTCGATATAGTTTGTGGAGTTTAAAATTTTGATTTGGTTTTGAATTGCAATTGGATTTGAAAGTGAGAATTTGTTTGTCAGCCATTTAGGAGGAGAGACAGCTGAATTATACGTACAGAAATGAGGAATAAGAAGTAGGCTAGGATTTATAACGACATATTTATAGGTGGATAAGAAAATAGAAGCGATTGGATCGAATTTGTTAGAAAGTTGAACGCTCCATGGCCCAAAAGCCAGTTTCGACTTCGGAACGAAAATGGGTCAACCCATATATCAAAATAGATGTTTTAAAATATTTTAAACGCAATGGAACATGTTTCAAGTCCAAATTTCATCGTATGAAGTTATGCTAAAATAAAGTTATTTCAAATTGATTTCAATTGATTTCAAGGCATTTCGAGTCCGTACGATCAAACGACAAGTCCGATCGATATGAAACTTGAAATTCCACAATTCACCGTTACGAATCAGATGAAACTGGTTTCATCGAAATCTAAGTCAGTGACCAAAATGGCTTTTTTCCAGTTAATTAAATAAATTAATATTTAATTAATTAAATAAAATTTTCAATTTCAATTCTATAATTGACAATTTTTATCGTTTTTAAATTTCTTAATTATTTACACTAATTTATATAAATTTAGTTGTCAATTTAGAGTTGATTACTTTAAGTGAAATTATATTCCCAATAATTCCATTGAATTGACTTTTCATTTTGTTATTCAATTCATTATTGTCAAATGGATGAAATTAACATTAGGTCTATGGTCTATTACATTATATTCTCAAATTCCATCTAAATTTCAATTAACGTAATAATTAAATATTAAATTTCATTTAATTGCAATTTATCCAATCATTAAGTTTAAATTATTAAATCTTGATTCCCATTCTTTTTGTTCAACCAATTGTCATATTATGATTAAAGTAAATGTTATTTCCCATTATTAACTAAATTTACATTTACAAAATATTTAATTTAGATTTATTTCAATTTTCATCAAATTTACATTAACAAGCTAAATAAATAGGTAACATAAAATAATTGTTACCATTTACTTTTAATCACGCTTATGAGTTATTATTCCCAAACAATTGTTACAATTGTTTACATAACACAAATTTCATTCGATCATCGTAACAATATATTATTTCATTATTAAATTACAAATTTTTATTTCTTCCAATATTAAATAACAAAATTTAATTAAATTAACAATTTAAATTATCGAAAATTATGGGTCGTTACACTCTCCTCCACTCAAAACTTTTCGTCCCCGAAAAGGAAGAAGGAGGAAAAAGAAAGAATCAAGTAGTCAGTATGTCTTATTCAAAATATTAACTTTATAAATAAATAAATTTACAAAATTAATCAATTAAAATAAAATATACCAATTTATAACCATTAAATCTTTTTGTACTTAAATTAATAAAGTTTGGAAACATTTTCCAAAATATTTTCTAAGTCCAAAATTTACGAAAAATTTCGGCTGAGTCTCCTTTGTACGGAGAGGCCAGGGAGAAAATATAATACAAAATATAACAATATACGACATATATCTTCCAAAATAATATATCCCAACACGGTAAAATAATATAATAATGCAAGAAAACCGTAATCTGAGAACGTACCTATTTGTCGGGCAAATAATGCTTATTTTATGAAACCAAAAGCAGTAGCAATTTCTTCCATAACCTGCATTTCACTTATATAATCCAAAAGAGGTTAATAATTATATAAAAATGAAATATTTAAGTTGTTTCACCCACTAACAAACAGTTCAATACAAACAACCATCATTCGCAAGCAAAAGCATACACATGATATAAAAATCAACCATTCAAGCAAAACAAACAATTGGTTGGTTCGAGTTAAGACACTTTAAATCACATAGAATGACAAATAACTATGGAATATTCCATTTACTCAACAGTCTTAGTTAAAGCTTAATAGATTAATCATACATCTAAGCAATTAAAAGTATCTTCACCCAAACAACTCATGAACCAAACAAACAACCATTTCATATAATGGATCTAATTAATTTTTCAATTTCATTTCATAACCTTTGTTGTTTGATTTCCTTTTCATTCATATAATGATTTATCTTTTTAAATTACATTTGTTTCTCATAAATCTTCATTTCCCTTCATTCATTGTGTTTATTTCATTTATTTTCATTTATTACTTATAATTATTCATTTTCATTTATTCAAGTCATGTCAGTCCCCATTGATTGCGTTAAATTCATTCATTTCTCAATTTCATTTATTTTCATTCATTTATCCATAGTATTACACATTGCCTAAGTTCAAAATCTTTTACTTACAATATTCATCTTTCTACTTATTTTTTATTATAAATAACTTCAACATTTACTTAAGTTTGTTATCACTTAGTTATACATTTTCCATTATATTTAATTAGTAGCATTTCAGTCATAACTTACGTTTATAACAAATATAACATTAAACTATTATTTATAAAGGCGAATTCATTGAATACTTTCATGACTTCAAATTTTTACTTGTGCAATATCCTATTACATTTTCTTGTTAAATATTTCAACTTTTAAATCTTTGGTAAGTTATATATATGCTTTTTAAGAATGCAATTGAAATATATACAAGTTTATCTCATTTCTTATAATTAATCTAATGTTCAATAATCATATCTTTTGTTTTATATGTTACAATTTCAACTTTCTTGAAATTTCATTTATAACTTAGCATTAAATCTATTATTTCCTTTAGAGTTTTCAATTATTTATTATTTACAACCCATTTTACTATAATAATTGAAACACTTGATTATCAGAAACTTAAGAACTAAATACCAAGTTTAATTTCAAATTATTTTAAAATAATAGATAAAAATATACTTACAACTTATATATCTAATTATTTTTAAACAACTTAAAATTTATACTTGTTTGTCAAAATAAGTCTGTAGTAAAACTACTACAGTGGCCTTTCCACTTCGAAACTCGAAAATGAATGTCGATGATGCGTGCACTCATCACCGAAATTATTTTCCAGCGACAGAGAGGGGAGTACATAACTTATTTCTTTTCTAAAGTTTCTTTAAAACAATTCTTTCAAATTATTTTGAAATATTTATATCAAAAAGTACCTCTAAATAATATTATTATTATATTCCAAAATCATTCAAAAGAAATTTTCAAAACCCCGGAACTTAGATTCTAAATTTCCAATTTTCATTAATTTAGTTTTAAATCTTCTTTTCAACCAAGATTTATAAATTTCACTACCTAACTTCCAATATATTACAACCAAATATAACCTTTATAAAAAATTTATTTTATATACAGAAAATACAGTAGGCAAATTATTTTATTCACCTATATTCAAAACAAATATTGTGTAGGTCTGTCCTATTAAGTGTTTAGACTCAGCAACTCATCACAGGGCATTGCTACCCTATTGATAAAGAGTCAGGCCCCACAAAGCTAAGGTTTATCGCCAAACCAAAGCTATGATACCAGATGTAACATCCAGCCTTTTTGTACGCTCTAAATCGACGATAAACCATATATGTCAGACTCAAACCATACAAAAGGGCGAACTGTTATTGGGGTGAATAAGAAAAGGAAGAAAGAAATGAAACAAAACAGAATCTTACAGCGGAACAATAAAATATAATAATCAAATAAACAGTTCATGAAGTTGTTTTACAAAATATTCAATTATACTTAAACAATACATATCAGAGTTACACATACCAGTGGATGCAGCGGAACAGTATGAATGCAGTGGAATAATATAATAAATAATAGTAATACAAATCTTCATCTTCGTCCTCCAGAGATAAAGTCTTCAAAACCTGAATGCTCAGACTGACCCAAGCGAATTGAAAAGACAAAACACTCGAGTTAGAACTAAAAGATTTTATGTAAGTTAAATCAACGGTAAATAATATGAGTGGAACGGCATCAGAGATGTTTATGGGAGTTGACATCTCCTATCCAGTGTCTAACGTGAGTGCATTAACTTAAGAGATGTTCGGGATTCACATCTCCTAAGGATCCGTTAAACTATTTACTAAGTGGTAATATTTCGCTGTTATAATAATGTACATAGTAAAATAAACTTACTTCTAAATAGCGTTAAGGAGTGACCCAATATTCCCCTTAACACGTAATAGTCCCAGTAGTCCATCCAGTATCATAGTCCCTCCTGATCGAGAAGTCACTAGAGGATACCACACGGGCTACGGGAGAAAACCAAACTCGTACAAGGCACGCTAGGGTAGGTAACGCGGCAAAACTAGGCAATGCCAGTGTAGATATACCAATTACGCTTCCGGACCGGTGGTAACGCGTAGCAGCTACTACCGCCCACTTTGAGCCACACCTCCAAAATCAAAAGGGACCAAATCAATCACAAAGTAATAGAAAGGTATCGAAGGAGTGTGTCAAATAAAAGGTGCCACCTTCTTAGCCCATCGATCGCTCCTGTTTTAGCCACCTTATGCCAACTCACGGGAGTCGGGTCCACGTATATACATCAAAAGAAACACCGCCACCATCCTACTTCATTCTGGAATCTCCACCGCGTACACGGTTGTTAAAGTGGTTTTCGGAGTTGGCAAAGAGTACGACAACTTCCGATCCTGGTCTCTTTAACAACCAAATGTTATTATAACACTGCGGTCTTTTCAAAATAGTTTATACTTCAAACCAAAATATAATATCCATTTCAAAACCATATAAACACGATATCATTTTCATTTTTGTACGCTTAACCAATATGATATCATTTTTATTTCAAATAAATATAATATCATTTTATTTCAATATATCCCCTTTCCAAAATCATAGCACTTCCAAATTATACACTTCGAAACCAAACATTTGAAATTTTAACACAATACTTTGAAATTCATAACTTCGAAACATTTCAATTTCGATAAAACATTCCAATTTCGATATATTTCAAGGCTTTAAATATTCCAAAATTTCAACTAAATTTGATAATTTCGATTCAACAATTAAATTTCTATTATTTAGTTTTGAAATATTTTACATAATAAATCCCTTATCATTTAAATAAAACTCAAATTTCAGATAACTAAATATTTCCTTCAATTCATTTATACTTGAAATACTCATTTAATTCACCTTGACCCAAAAATCAAGTTATAAAAATTATACCTTTTAAAATTTCCAATTTAATAAATTTCACATCAACCTCTTTGAGTTAATTCCTAAATAAATTTAATTTCAAATAAATCTCCAATTTATCTCCCAACCTTAATTTATTTAAATCATTATGCACTCTATATTACAATAAAATTGAAATACTTACTCACATTTATTTAAAAGAAATCAAACTCTATTACTAAACTTAATTTTTATTTAACAAACTTATATATAGCTTAAATTCAAGCATTTAACTATATATAAAATAATATTTATATAATATCAAAAATCAATATTCATTAACCATATATTTCTTTCCAAAACCATAGAAATCATTTTCAAAATATTTTATATATAGACCACGATGTCTGTATATAATTTTCTACCCTATGGTGAAGTGATACAGATATTTATCATTTCAATCCGTAATTTAAAATAAAAATACAGTTATATATCATTTCAAACCGCAATTCCGAATGAAATAAAGTCTATGACAACTTGCAGTTTATAACAATATAAAACACAACATCCATTCATCTAATATCAATCATCAAACACTTATCGCAATCATCATCCAATTCAAACAATAACATCAATATAGAACAGATAATAAATAATAGGTATTTACTGGCAATTTATATTCAATAATAAATTAAATAACAATTTAACTCAATAAATTCAATTTAACTGGAATGATGATAAAAATATACCAAACGGTCATAAATAAATTTCTAATCACATCAGAAATTAATTTAACACACATAAGAAATTTTAGAAGCTGTGAGTGGGTTAAAACACTCACCTTTTGAATTTAAATTGAATTTTAATTCAATTTAAACTCAAAATCCCAACCGACTTATAATTCGTCCAAACCAAAGGCAAAACGTTCGGAATTTCAATACGAACCTAACGGAGAAAATTGCGCGTGAAACGGATCTCGTATGTGAAAGTTATTATCATTAGAAGTTTGAAAAAAAAAAATTTAAATTCACAAAAAATAATAATAAAACAAACAACAGGGCCATGTCATCACCTCTGAACGCAGTCTATCCAAGAAAAATCGCGACCCAATATGAATCTAATGAAACCGCCTCTGCCAAAATCGACGCCGCGCCGCCCAGGTGCTCGACCGCCGTGATTGCCCCAACGCGAGCCGCCTCCAGTCACCACGCGTGACTCCTCGACGTCACCAATCGCCGCATAAACCCCACAGCGCCTCTAACTCCCAAACCCTAATCGAATTTTCGAGTCAAATCTAACCATTGATCTGACAAGCAACCTTCATCGATGAGCTGTGCTCGGTCCACTCTACAATACCCACAAATTTATTTGACGATCGGCCAAGTTTGATCAGGTG
This sequence comes from Allium cepa, assembly GCA_030765085.1. Taxonomy (NCBI): domain Eukaryota; kingdom Viridiplantae; phylum Streptophyta; class Magnoliopsida; order Asparagales; family Amaryllidaceae; genus Allium; species Allium cepa. The sequence continues at coordinate 696,187,982 of CM060934.1, forward strand.
TGATGAACGGCTGTGAACAGTTCATCGATTTTCGGCCACACCGAAACCCAAATTGAAAAACTAATCATATATTTGACTTGCGCTCGTCGAGAATTTGTTTGGTTTTGAAATTTTGATTTGGTTTTGAATTGCAATTGGATTTGAAAGTGAGAATTTGTTTGTCTGCCATTGAGGAGGAGAGACAGCTGAATTGTACGTACATAAATGATGAATAAGAAATAGGCTAGGGTCTATAATGACATATTTATAGGTGGATCGGAAAATAGAAGCGATTGGATCAAATTCGTTAGAAAGTTGAACGCTTCATGGCCCAAAAGCCCGTTTCGACTTCGAAACGAAAATGGGTCAACCCATATATCAAAATAGATGTTTTAAAATATTTTAAATGCAATGGAATAGATTTCAAGTCCAAATTCCATCGTATGAAGAAGTTATGCTAAAATAAAGTTATTTCAAATTGATTTCAAGGCATTTCGAGTCCGTACGATCAAACGACAAGTCCCATCGCTGCGAAACTTGAAATTCTACAATAATTCACCGTTATGGATCCGATGAAACTGGTTTCATCGAAATCCGAGTCAGTGGCCAAAATGGCTATTTTCCAGTTAATTAAATAAATTAATATTTAATTAATTAAATCAGATTTTCAATTTCAATTCTACAATTGACAATTTTTATCATTTTTAAATTTCTTAATTATTTACACTAATTTATATAAATTTAGATGTCAATTTAGAGCTGATTACTTTATCAATTTCAGTGTTAATCTCAATTTCATTAAATCCAGAAATTATAAATTAAGTTCCCAATAATTCCATTAAATTGACTTTTTATTTTGTTATTCAATTCATTGTTATCAAATGGACGAAATTAATATTGGGTCTATGGTCTATTACATTATATTCTCAAACTCCATCTCGATTTCACAATAATTAAATATTAAATTTCATTTAATTGCAATTTATCCAATTATTAAGTTTAAATTAATAATCTTGATTCCCATTCTTTTTGTTCAACCAATTGTCATATTATGAATAAAGTAAATGTTATTTCCTATTATTAACTAAATTTACATTTACAAATTTTTTAATTTAGATTTATTGCAATTTTCATCAAATTTAAATTAACAGGCTAAATAAATAGGTAACATAAAATAATTGTTGCCATTTACTTTCAATAATGCTTATGAGTTATTGTTCCCAAACAATTGTTACAATTGTTTTTTCATTCGATCATCATAACAATATATTATTTCATTATTAAATTACAAATTTTTATTTCTTCCAATATTAAATAACAAAATTTAATTAAATTAATAATTTAAATTATCGAAAATTTACGGGTCGTGACAGAGGCTGCAGAGGAAAAATAAAGTGACGAGGCTGTGCGAGCTCCGAGAAAAGCGGAAGTGGAAAGGAATGGTCGCTGAGTTTGCCGTGCTGTTGTGGTGGTCACATGGGGGAGCTTGGGTGGTGTGGGGACATGAGGCAGTGGCGTTGCAAGCATGGGTAGAGGAAGGATAAGGATGCGGTTTGAAGGTGGTGGGAATACGTATAACGATATGGTAGGCATGTGTGGGATTTTTCTTGCTGATGGATCAGAGGTAAGCACCAAAAGGAGAGCAAAGTAAGGAGAAGGTGGAAGATATAGGAAATGTGATAGTCTAGTGACAGCAAAGAAATGAAACTGGTATTATATATATATATATATCATTTATGAATAGAATTAATGAGAAGGAAGGCCAAGTAGCAAGAGATTGAAAGTAAAAAGTTAACCATGTTCATAATTTAAAAGCAACAACAAATAACAATTTCCCTTTTGAAGGAACAGGTTAGAAAAAGAAAGGACGAGAGAAAAATGAAAAGTGAAAACACAAGCTTCGTAAAAGTTGAAACCATGGGGAATATAAAAGTGAGAAGTTAATTTTAGAATTTATTATAGCCAGCGGCTATACACTAGCTGATGGACAAATGAAAAGGCAAAGGAAAGTCAAAGGCTTAGAATAGGGAACCGGTATATCAAATCCTTTTGCTGAATTCGTTGTTCACCAGACATCGAAATGCGCAGAATGAATATACTACAGAGACCAACATGACGAGACAAATAGAACGGTATACAAATATCAGTGGTATGATTATCCGATTAAAAATCGATAACGGTACCAAAATACTGCTAAAACGCCAGAATTAAGATAAACAGAGCAACAACAGTCCAAATTTGACGAAACAAATATGACATCTCACTTAGAAGATGATTTACAAATTTATTATATAGAAATATTCAGGTTCGAAAAACATTTTATTATCATCAAATATTAAGTGATTTGAATTTAAATAAAATTACGCAATAAAATTTAGCTTCCATATTTTTTGATGAAAATTTAACATTTTTTATGTTCAATTAGACATATTCCAAATATCAAAACTTTATTTTCAGATTCAAATATTTAAAATTTCATAAAATTTCAATTAATTAAATAAATAAAACCACTAAAATTTACGGGTCGTTACAATATATATATATATATATATATATATATATTTATATATATATATATATAAAGTATACGTTTTATCATTGAGAAAAAATTAGTATATAGCTTTTATATATACCTATTGTCTGAATATATATTTAGTTACAAACTATATTTGTTTATATATAGTAGCGTGTATGTATTTGAATATAGTTTACAAATATTTTGGCTAGCATGCAGGTATTTGTTTTCATAAATATATAGTCTGCAAATATGTTGATTTTCCCATATATGTTTTGTAACAACCCGCATATTTGTCGATTTTAATATTTAAATATTTTATCGGTACTCGAAATTTAGTCCGAAAAGCTACTTTTTGCATACGGTCGAATTAGGACTCGGGACCACTCCCATTGAGTTTAAAATGCCATTTGCGACCTTTTTGAGTATAAGCTTCGATATGTTTGGAGAAAGTTGATTTTTTGCTACTTTTCACTTTGGGTTTGAGTTTGGGTTTAGCCATTAGCCAACTTATACTTAAAAACTGAACCCCTCCTCCCCATTCTCCCTCACTTCTTTCTCTTTTCAGTTTTTATAGCATTAATGGTGGGAGAGATTGGAAATTAAAACTCCAAAACCCTAGTTCCTTTTTGCAACTTCAAATTCCTAGCTCCAAACTCAAGAAAAACCCATTGGTAAGCTTCTCTCCTTCTTCTCCAACTTATTCTCTTACCAATTTCAGAAATTCCTAAACCTAATTTTGGGAATGTTCTTGTTTTGAGCTTAGATTCAAGCTCATTTGGGTTGTGTTGAAGAGAGGTTGATTCTCCATTTGCTTTCAAGCTTCTTCTTGTTCGATTTTGTAAAAAGGTGAGATTTTTATCTCACATCTTTGTCTCTAATTATCTTCGATTGTTAGGTATGAATTCCTAACGCTTATTCGTGTGCAATTGATTTTGGTTTGGATCGATTTCGTGTATATTCCAATTTTTGGTGTTTTGGTCTAATTTATGAAAATCCTATTATGGATAATTGGACATTGATATTTGAGGCGTATCGAAGAGCCGTTTAGGCTGGGTTGCCGTTCGACGTAATTCCTTAGTCATCGCCACTTGCTCGTTCGATCGTTTTCGATATCCGTTTGGCCATTTCTGGTCTAGGTTCAGGGAATGCCCTGAACCCCAGATTCAGACGTCTGAAACGTAATATTCAGACGTCGTAATATTGTTCTGGGAAGATTTCTATTCCCAGATTCAGACGTCCGAATATATGGTTTTAGACGTCTGAATTGGTTCATTTGGAACCAGAAAGGAAATAGGCCAAAATATGCCTATTTCAGACGTCTGAAACACTTGATTCAGACGTCTGAATTGTGTTCTGGAAATTTTTTATACTTCCAGATTCAGACGTCTGAACCACTTGTTTCAGATGTCTGAAACTGCTGTATTTTGCCTATTTGCCTATTCGTTTGAGAATTCCAATTTAAATCGATTCGTGATAATCCTATTTGTTGTTATCATTTATTTTGACTTTGATGACTCTTTTTAGGGATTTTTGAATATCCATTTCAATGGATTCTTTATCGGTTTCTCTGGATTTTATTCACGTCTTCGAATGTGAATTTTAGTGATTGATTGTTCTTACAATCTTCTTAGTGATTTGTCACTTTAAAAATATAAAGGTTTTCTATACTAGTTGTAAATATCAAAACACTCTTTCCTCAAACGATTTTAATACTATTTTAATTACAAAGCTCGTTTCTAAAACCGTTTTCCAATCTATTAGTATATACAAACCTTTACCTCACTCGTATGAGAAATCTAATTAAACGGCTTAGTAAAACGAGTGGTATGAAACGCTTGCGTTTACTTCGTCGGTTAATTCTTGGACTTGTTCGATTGAACCTCTTGTGACAACTTTCTAGTGGATATTTACAGTTTGTTCGTAAATATTTAAGTTAAGCAAGTGGTTATGGGACATGAAGCTAAACTCATATATTTACTAGCTTAGTGTAATCGACACTCCTCGTTGATCATGACGATCATCTTTGTGATTTAGACTAGCAATGTGCGATGTCTCTTTGTCTGCGAGGGAGACTAAACCCCGTTTTGTGGAGTTTCGACTCAATTTGGTGGGGTAGCAACCCACGGTCTTCGGACCATTCGTGTGTCAGGTCTTCGGACCATTCGTGTGTCAAATTAATGGCTAGCTACCATGAGATAGCTTCTCGTTCGTGTGTTACAGCTGTTGGTGAGTTTTCATGCTCCCGTTCGTGTGATAGGCCTCCCCCTTTTTATTTTATGATTTCTGGATTTCGTGTGTTGAATTCTAGAATTTATGCTTCACCAATTTTAGTGATTTTCATTGATATGATTTATCAATTTTTGTGCATTGGTGAATTCGTGTGTCATTAACTTGTTGTGAATACAATTTTTGGGTATGATACCCTTTTTGGATCTTTGAGAAGATTCTTTGATATTGATTAATCGTTTGTTGATTATCATTTTCATACTTATAGTAGTATGCCATTATGGATATTATACGTCTATGCCATATCTTTCGTTCTATATCATGTTATCTGATATTTATAGCTAGACTGATCCGTTTATTATTTTCATATAAATAATACTCGGGTCAGACCGAGATGTTGCAGGTGCTTCGACTTGACTTCTCTCCAGGGATCCATTACTCAGACCTTTTGCTTACTACTTAGATTAATAGTTTTTGTTGTATACTCTTGAGATATTGACTCATTGATGTATTCTTTTGTATAGCACATGTTGCTATTATTTTGTATTATTGTGGATTCCTTTGACCACTACTCTGATGTACACTTTTATGTGTAATATTCATATCTTATTCCGCCTTTGTGATATGAATTGTCTGTGACTGATTTATGTTATGTTTATTTCTATATTTGTTTTCCGAAGATATTATAGCCACTGTGTAGTAGCTTTGAGTTTGTGTCGGTATGTCGGATTTCCTCTTGATAAAGTATTGCATGTTATACTATCTGACATATCGGTGCTCGCGCAAAGAAATTACACGGATGGTCGCTCCTCAACAGCCTTATTCTCCGTGCTAGTTGACAGCATTCACCGTAATGTTCTTGGCTAGCGTGGGTATAGAGGTGGGGCGTCACAGCTTGGTATCAGAGCCAAACTTCGGAACAATATGGAATAATATAACAAGGATCATCGTCCTAAGTCCATCTTAGGAGTCGTGCTTTAGGATTTAATTCGAGTCTTCGTACCGATTCATCCTATTTTCCTTATGATTCCTTGTTTATCTATCAAGATTGCTTGATATTCAATTTGGTGAATAACCTTTTTCTTCTTCTTCTTTCTTTCTAAAGGGAGAAAAATGTCTAGACCAGGCCGCCCCAGAGCCGTACCGTCTAGCACTCCACCCCAAGATGGAGTTTTTATGACTGCTCAACAGCTTCTTGATTTAGTGACAAATGCTCAAGCAGCTGGAGCTAACCCGGAACCTACGCACCTAAAGTCGGGATTTGCACGCTTATGCAGCGATTATACTAATTTAGGTGGGGAGCCATTCAAAGGTTCCGAAACTATTATTGAAGTACAGGCTTGGCTAAGGTCATGCGATCGAATCTTTTCTCGCATGAATCTTATTGACCTTCACCGAGTTCTGGTGGCCTCTAGTATGCTCCGAGAAAGAGCATTGGACTGGTACGAGCTTCTTGTTTCTGAGATTAATGAAGCGGATCTCACCTGGGAGCAATTCCGGGAACGCTTCGAGTTGAAATTTGTACCAGAAGCTGAGAAGGTGACTTTGGCTCGCCGTTTTATAGACCTTGTTCAAGGTGAATCTTCCGTGGCAGATTATGTCGCGTCTTTTGAATCTCTCTCCAAATATGGGGTTGAATACATCAACACCCCATTGAAGAAAAATCAGAGGTTCATCTATGGCTTAAACAAAAATCTCAAGAAGCCATTACTTCTAAAATTAGAAGTTTCTTTTGACCAACTCGTTGATATCGCTCTTCGTCTTGAAGAGGCGGATAAGGAGAATGATGTTGAAGTGGTGGGTTCCAAACCAAGCTTCAACAACAACAAGAAGAGGCCCAGCAAATTCAAAGGTCCTTATCCCAATAAGAAAGGGAGGCAAGCAACTCCTGTTGAAAAGACCTTTTCCTCTACTCAAGGGAAATGCTATAATTGTGGTTCGAAAGACCATTTTGCGAACAAGTGTTCAAATCCTCGTACTTGTCGCTATTGCAAAAGCCCAGACCATTTTATGCATGTGTGTCCCAAACTTCAAAATAGGAGGGAGGGAAAGTTGAATGTTGCTCAAGCCCCTGGCAACACATCTCGTGGCCAAGGTATTTCTCATTCTATTCTGGATGGAATTATTTTATTTCGTGATCATCCTATTCGAGTCCTTTTTTATACGGGTGCGTCCCATTCTTTTATATCAAAAGAACTTGTTGATACTTTTTCTTTGGATGTTTTGTGTTTAATCACTTCTTTGAGAATTGCGAATCCGGTTGGTGGATCCGCGACAATCAGTTTATTGTGTAAAGATGTTGAGATTATTTTGTGTGATTTTTCTTTCCGAGCCGATTTGCATGTCATGCGCTACTTAGGCTTTGGAATGATTTTGGGAATGGATTGGCTTAACCGTTATGAAGCTCATATCCTATGTCCGGAGCGGACTATTCATCTTCGACATCCTCAATCTGTTAAGCAGATTTCTATTAATCTTCAAGATTCAGTTTCCAGCTTGGTCGCATCTTTATATTCTTTAAACCCTCGTGATGACGACGATGATGATGAGGGTGATATTATTTCTCTTATTCACGTCGTTGGTGAATTTTCCGACATATTCGAGCCCGTTTTAGGATTACCACCTAAGCGAGCAATTGAGTTCAGAATTAATCTCATTCCTGGAGCTCAACCTATCACTCGCCCTCCTTATCGTATGTCCAATAAAGAAAACGAGGAGATGCGACAAAAATTATCCGAATTGGAGACGAAGCAATTTATTCGCTCTAGTTCCTCGCCTTGGGGAGCTTCGGCTATTTTTGTGAAGAAATCCGATGGTACACTTAGGCTTTGCGTTGACTATCGCAAGCTTAATGATCTTACTATCAAAAATAAATATCCTTTACCTCGGATTGATGACCTATTTGATCAACTTAGTGGTGCTAGAGTCTTTTCGCAATTAGACTTAGCTACTGGATTTCATCAGCTTCGTATTGCAGAGGATAGCATTCCTTTGACATTGTTCCATACTCGTTATGGATCTTATGAATGGCTTGTTATGCCATTTGGTTTAACGAATGCTCCGGCTTATTTCGTTGACCTTATGAATAGAGTTTTTAAAGACTTCCATGATCGATTTGTTCTCATCTTTATTGATGATATTCTTGTGTATTCTAAAACCGAGGAGGAGCATGAAAAACATCTTCGAATTGTATTGGAAACTCTTAGGAGTAATAAATTAAAAGCAAAATATTCTAAATGCCATTTTTGGCAATCTCGTGTGAAGTTTCTCGGTCATATTATTTCCGAATCCGGAATTTCCGTGGATCCTTCAAAGATTGAAGCGATTCAAGATTGGAAGAGACCGGAGAGTGTGACAGAGATTCGTAGTTTCCTTGGATTGGCAGGTTATTACCGTCGTTTTATCAAAGACTTTTCTAAGATTGTCGTGCCTCTCACTAGCTTGACTAAGAAAGGTGTTAAATACATTTGGTCAGACAAATGTGAAGCTTCTTTTCAGAAATTAAAAGAACTCCTTTCTGATGCTCCTATTCTTGTTATTCCCGGGGGGAATCAAGATTTCGTTGTTTATACCGATGCTAGTCGCGTTGGTTTGGGTGCCGTTCTTATGCAAATAGAACGTGTTATTGCTTACGCTTCTAGGCAATTGAAGCCTGCTGAGACTAGATATGCCACTCATGATTTAGAGCTCGCGGCTATTGTTTTCGCCCTTCGTATTTGGCGTCATTATCTATTAGGAGAGAAATTTGTTCTTTATACCGATCATAAGTCTTTGAAATATTTATTTTCTCAAAAGGAACTTAATTTGCGTCAACAACGTTGGCTCGAGTTCCTTGCTCCTTATGATCTTGATATTCTTTATACTCCCGGAAAGGGTAATCGTGTCACCGATGCTCTTAGCCGAAAACAACAAGCTGTTGTTTCTATGATGATATCCGAATGGAACGATCTTGAGATCTTATCAACTTGTGAGATTCGAGACCGCGTATCCGATTTATGTTCATCACTTGTTTTATGTAGCCTTGAGGCTCATCCTTCTCTTTTAGACCGCATACTTGAAGCTCAAAGGCTAGATCCCGAAATGGCTCTTCTTGGCCAAAATATTAGGGATAAAATTGATATTGAAGGTTTGAAAGACTTTGATATCGATTCTCGTGGCGGCATTTGAAGATTTGGTAGATTTATCGTGCCAAATATTAGTGATCTTCATAAAGATATTTTAGAAGATTCACATCGTTCTAAATTTACCATTCATCCCGGTAGTAGTAAAATGTACGCGGATATGAAGCGACTATATTATTGGGAGGGAATGAAATTCGATATTGCTAACTTTGTTAAGTGTTGCATGACTTTCCAACTCGTTAAGGCCGAACATCAAAGGCCCGGTGGGTTATTGCAACCTTTAGAAATTCCAATTTGGAAGTGGGACCAAATTTCCATGGATTTTATAGATGGCCTTCCCCGTTCTCGTTCGGGTCATGATAGCTTATGGGTGATTGTTGATAGACTTACTAAATCTGCCCATTTTATTCCCGTTCGGTCTAACCGAACCGTTCCTCTTTTGGCCAAACTCTTTATCAAAGAGATTGTCAAATTACATGGAGTTCCTACTTCTATAGTTAGTGATCGTGATCCATTGTTTACTAGTGGATTTTGGAAGAGTCTTCAAAAAGCTTTGGGAACGAAGCTTAATTTTAGCACCGCTTATCATCCTCAGTCCGATGGACAAACCTAGCGTGTGAATCAAACTCTTGAAGATCTTCTTTGTGCTTGTGTTCTGGATTTTGGTGGAAGTTGGGAAGATCATATTTCACTTGTTGAATTTTCCTATAATAATAGCTTCCAATCTAGTATTGGTATGGCACCTTTCGAGGCACTCTATGGAAGGCCATGCCGATCTCCTTCTTGTTGGCTTGAGGCCGGTGAGAAGCTGGTTTTAGGTCCAGATTTTATTCGCGATTCCACAGAAAAGATTGATCTTATTCGTCATAGGATGAAAGAAGCCCAGAGTAGACAAAAATCCTATGCCGATAACCGGAGAAGGAAGTTAGAATTTTCTGTGGGAGATCTTGTGTTCATTCGTGTATCACCTATGAAAGGTGTTGTACGTTTTAGTCGATCGGGAAAATTGGCGCCTCGATATATTGGGCCATTTCCTATCACTGAACGTATTGGTTCCATGGCTTATCGCCTTTTATTACCGGCTCAATTTTCTGTTGTTCATGACGTGTTTCACGTTTCTCAATTACGGAAGTGCCTTCGAGATTCCGATTCTGTTCTTGAGCCCGGTGTTGTGGAAGAGATTGAAGTTTCGCCTAATTTAACTTATGAGCAACATCCTATTCGTATCATTGCTTCGAAGGTCAAACGACTTCGAAACAAAGATGTTCCGCTTGTTAAAGTTCAATGGTCTTCAAATCCTAAGGATTGTTCTTGGGAATCTAGAGAGTACATCGAGCGAACACATCCGGACTTACTTTCTCATGCTCTTTGAGGTGAACCTTTTATTTCAAATTTCTTTTGTGTTGAATATGCTTTTATGGTTGTTACTATATATCTTCTTCTTAAATATTGCGAGGACGCAATTTCTTTAAGGAGGGGAGTCTGTAACAACCCGCATATTTGTCGATTTTAATATTTAAATATTTTATTTAAATATTTTATAGGTACTCGAAATTTAGTCCGAAAAGCTACTTTTTGCATACGGTCGAATTAGGACTCGGGACCACTCCCATTGAGTTTAAAATGCCGTTTGCGACCTTTTTGAGTATAAGCTTCGATATGTTTGGAGAAAGTTGATTTTTTGCTACTTTTCACTTTGGGTTTGAGTTTGGGTTTAGCCATTAGCCAACTTATACTTAAAAACTGAACCCCTCCTCCCCATTCTCCCTCACTTCTTTCTCTTTTCAGTTTTTATAGCATTAATGGTGGGAGAGATTGGAAATTAAAACTCCAAAACCCTAGTTCCTTTTTGCAACTTCAAATTCCTAGCTCCAAACTCAAGAAGAACCCATTGGTAAGCTTCTCTCCTTCTTCTCCAACTTATTCTCTTACCAATTTCAGAAATTCCTAAACCTAATTTTGGGAATGTTCTTGTTTTGAGCTTAGATTCAAGCTCATTTGGGTTGTGTTGAAGAGAGGTTGATTCTCCATTTGCTTTCAAGCTTCTTCTTGTTCGATTTTGTAAAAAGGTGAGATTTTTATCTCACATCTTTGTCTCTAATTATCTTCGATTGTTAGGTATGAATTCCTAACGCTTATTCGTGTGCAATTGATTTTGGTTTGGATCGATTTCGTGTATATTCCAATTTTTGGTGTTTTGGTCTAATTTATGAAAATCCTATTATGGATAATTGGACATTGATATTTGAGGCGTATCGAAGAGCCGTTTAGGCTGGGTTGCCGTTCGACGTAATTCCTTAGTCATCGCCACTTGCTCGTTCGATCGTTTTCGATATCCGTTTGGCCATTTCTGGTCTAGGTTCAGGGAATGCCCTGAACCCCAGATTCAGACGTCTGAAACGTAATATTCAGACGTCTGAATATTGTTCTGGGAAGATTTCTATTCCCAGATTCAGACGTCTGAATATATGGTTTCAGACGTCTGAATTGGTTCATTTGGAACCAGAAAGGAAATAGGCCAAAATATGCCTATTTCAGACGTCTGAAACACTTGATTCAGACGTCTGAATTGTGTTCTGGAAATTTTTTATACTTCCAGATTCAGACGTCTGAACCACTTGTTTCAGACGTCTGAAACTGCTGTATTTTGCCTATTTGCCTATTCGTTTGAGAATTTCAATTTAAATCGATTCGTGATAATCCTATTTGTTGTTATCATTTATTTTGACTTTGATGACTCTTTTTAGGGATTTTTGAATATCCATTTCAATGGATTCTTTATCGGTTTCTCTGGATTTTATTCACGTCTTCGAATGTGAATTTTAGTGATTGATTGTTCTTACAATCTTCTTAGTGATTTGTCACTTTAAAAATATAAAGGTTTTCTATACTAGTTGTAAATATCAAAACACTCTTTCCTCAAACGATTTTAATACTATTTTAATTACAAAGCTCGTTTCTAAAACCGTTTTCCAATCTATTAGTATATACAAACCTTTACCTCACTCGTATGAGAAATCTAATTAAACGGCTTAGTAAAACGAGTGGTATGAAACGCTTGCGTTTACTTCGTCGGTTAATTCTTGGACTTGTTCGATTGAACCTCTTGTGACAATTTTCTAGTGGAGATTTACAGTTTGTTCGTAAATATTTAAGTTAAGCAAGTGGTTATAGGACATGAAGCTAAACTCATATATTTACTAGCTTTGTGTAATCGACACTCCTCGTTGATCATGACGATCATCTTTGTGATTTAGACTAGCAATGTGCGATGTCTCTTTGTCTGCGAGGGAGACTACACCCCGTTATGTATTTTCAAATTGAATATTGGTTTTAAGAAAAAATAATAATAATATAATATACATTTCGTTTCAGTTATATCTAGCTGATTCTGATTTGTTTCTTCGATTTCCTTAATATCAGCCTTGTTCGTCGAATCCGTGTTCACCTTGCTTTGCTTTGAAATTTGTTGTTTGGATTAGTCGATTATCGAATTCGTGATTCAAAATCGTAGCTTGTTGTGTGTATAATTTCTCCAGCTTCGAAAGGTGAGCAATCACTCATGATTAACATTCTTATATTTAGTAAATTTTTATTTCACATAAAATGGATACTGAAATATGTTGTTAAATTTGAATTAGTTAAAATTAAATTGTTTAATATGGTATGTTAATATTTAAATTTGTTTGCCTGTTAATTGACATATGACACTGATAACCTATTTTATATATATTATATTTCAATTATTAATTATGATCATAATTGCCATTTATATGCCATGTCATCTTATGCTTTTATTTTACTGTTCTCTCTCTGCAAGTTCCCTGATAGTTAGCAATTCCCTATGGGTTGAAATGATACATATCCGAATGATGTCATAGATTAGGGGAAAATCGTTATGGGTTGAAATGATAAACCCAAGCATTTTCTTTGATTTTGAAATTTTAGGATTGTGGGTTGAAATGATATATGCCCGTAAATATTAAATTTAAATTACGAATTGAAATGATAAATATCTGTATCACTTGATCATAGGATAGAAAATTATATACAGACACCGTTGGTCTATTTTTCAAATGATTTTCGAAACTTTAGAAGGAAAATATATGGGTTTTGATAAATATCTATTTTAATTATAATATAATATTTATTTTATATATATGTAAATTTAGATTTTTAAAATTTTATATTTTGGAAATTTAAAACTATAAGTTAAGTTTTAAAATGTAAATTATAATTTTTTTACTTATAACTATATTATTTCAAAATTGTATAAAATAAGATTTAAAATTGATTTAATAAAAATTAAGATTTAATTTAATAAGAATTAATATAATAAAATCAATTACGTATTTAATTTAACTAATAATATATGTAACATGTTAAGTAATCTATTAAATTTATATTAATATTTTAAAATAGATTTTGTAATAAATTTTATGTAAATGGAAGTTGGAAAGATAAATTAAATAAGAATTGATTTGTAATTCTGTTTATTAAGAATTGAATTTAAATAAGAATCAATTTATAATTGAATTTATTTAGAATTGAATTTGAATAAGGTTTGATTTGAACTTATTGATTTGAGATTTTAAAGGGTGTGATTTTATAACTTGATTTGATAAAAGTGATTTAAATGAATAATTTTTCAACTTTAAACAAATTGAAATTTGAATATTTAATATTTAATATTAAATTTTAAATTGTAATATGGGATTTTATTTAAATGTCATTAAAGATGATTAAGCAAATATATTGAAATTTTATATAGGATTAAAGTTGAATTTTGGATATAAACGAAATTTATCAAATTGAGTTATTGTAATGGTTTGATTGTAGTTCAAAACCTGGATTTGAAATCAATAAAGATTAAAAATGGTTTCATTGAGAATTTAAATTTAATTTTAAATTGTTAAACTAAGACCGAATTAAATTAAAATTTTGGAACTAAAGTTTAATTGAATTGATTTGTGAAAATTGGAAGAAACAATTCTAATATGAAATTTTATCTTAAGTTATATATTATTTTAATATATAAACTACTTTAAAATATAAACTATTTTAATATATGAGCTAGTTTAATATATGAACTATTTTAATATATAAACTATTTTAATATATATATATATATATATATATATATAAACTATAGCGTAGTTATGATTTTTGGTAATTAAATTGATTTAAAGTTATATGATTTCAAAAGTGATATTATTTTGAAATGTATATAATATTTTAATACGAAGAATAAACTATTTGAAATATAAAATGACCACGGTGTGAAATAAGCTTTTGGTTGTTAAAGAGACCGAGATCAGATATTATCATACTCTTTGCCGATATCCAAAACCATTTTAGCAACTGTATACATGGTGGAGGTTCCAAAACGAAGTAGGACGGTTTGGCAACTATTTTATATGAGGTATCAGCACAGCCCTGACTCTCGTAAGTCAGCTTGATGTGGCTAAAACAGGAGCCACACTGGACCAAGTGAGGTCATTCCTCCTATCGGGCACATTTCTTCGATACCATTCTATTAATTTGTGATTTGATTAGGTGAACCTTTGATTTTGGAGTGTTTCTCGAGGTAGGCGGCGGTAGCTACTGTGCGTTACCACCAGTCCGGATCCACAAAAACGATAGAACCCTACTCTGGGCATTGCCACACGTGCCTTGTCACATGCCTTATCACGCCTTCTATGAGTTTGATTTGTGTCGTATCTATAAAGTGCTCCCTGATAGCTCACTAGTTCGGTGGAGTTTACAGTACTGTATAGACGACGGCATTAAATAATATGGGTTAAGGGGGATATGGGTAACACCTTAACGCGATTTTAATAGTTTACTTTACTATAGACATTATCTATGTAGCGTATTGTAACATGCATGTTTATAGTTCAACAGATCCTTAAAGGATGGGAATCCCAAACATCCTTTAAGTTATGTTGTATTTCAATTGACATTTCACTTGGCTTGAATTTTTACTAGTATAAGAATGTTAATCCTGACTTGAGTGTTTTCTGTTTCACATTATGCTTGGGTCAGATTGAGTGTCACAGCATTTGCGACTCACGTTCGGAGCTTGGAACTTCGCTTAAAGATCAGTCTTTTTTTATTTAGCTTTCTAGTTACTTTAGTTTCTTCCAGTTGTTTTGTTCAGACTTATCATTTTCATTTGTATTAGCAACTTCTAAGTATTCAAGATATTTGTTGCATTTTATTTTAAACTTTGATGTTTATATAGTAGCTCATGAACTACCGTTAATCTATTCCGCAGCTTATTGTTATATACTCTATGTCTGTGATTGATTTATTTACTGCATATGTTATGTTTTGCCAAATATAAATTAAAAATCTTTTGTTTTGAGCAACTCAATTTTGACATATGTTGATTATTATCAATTTGAATGGTTTGAAATACCAGGTCGTTACAAATGTTTTTATTTCCAAATATACTTTTAAATTCCAAATAATATTTATGGTATGAAAATACCAAAATTCAGGCTAATGCTACTATAGCATCCAATAAATTCACATCACAACAATAATCTATAACAGATTATACTAACATATCATGTATTACTATATATGGAAAACGATAAATATAAATTTGAGGAATCCAATTGGATCCCTCCAACTTGTTTCCTTACATCCACGGATGTTAATAGAACATAAAAATGCCAATCCCACTTCGAGGGGGATATCGCGGCATATAGGGTCATCTGCTATTTTGCGGGGCGCATGGAGTCTCATCCGCTCCAACTGAGGGATATATCCAACTACTAATATATATGCTACTATATATATAATAAACATCCAGCTAATAAAAATTTGTAAATTCAACCAAACATCCAATAATTAATTTAACATTTTTAAAATTAGTAGCAGTAATCCAAATGAGTGAGATTTACTCACATTGGTGTTTGTTTTATTGATCATTCTAATTTTATATTAAATCGAACTAATGTTCGATTTAGCCCAAAATCACTACCGACTCCAAAAGACTCTAAATCAAATCCAGTGCATAATATATGATCATACGAGTACACTACCACTGGCCATACTCAATTTCAACCTCAAATGAAATAGTAACCAATTTTATAAGCATACAATTTAATAATATAATTTAAATTTATATTACAAAAATTAACAACTAACCGTCCAGAATTACCTCCTTCCTTTTCTCACGCCAAACATAAATCTCAATCCAGGAAGGCTACTGCTTCCCTTTATCCCAAATCGTGCTCAACCATCCTCTGACTTTGTCGCCTACCAGTAGTTACGCCGCCCTTCCTCCAAGTTGCTTTCGCCACATCCAACTCACGCACACAAAATCGAGAAGCCCTAGGTCGTTGCACTGTTCGCAGCTTCATCATGAAACCCCTGACAACAAACGCGAGCACACCCCAGAATTCATGAGAATCATTCGCTGTTTAAGCCATCCTACTCGCGATCGAAACCCATGCGATCAATACCCCGAATCGTGAGCATTAGCTAGCTACTGCCTCTTCTGACGTCATCACCCTCCTCTCGTGACCGCTAATGAACTTGAGCGCGAGATTCTATTTGTTTTTTCTCTCGTTCGAATTTGATTTCGAATTGGAAGATACGTGATTTCAATCCCTTTTGAAGGAAGAGGAGAATGCATGAGTTATATCTGAAGGGTATGGCGCGCTTAAGAAGATTGGGTATTGGGTTGACGTTATCAATTATAATATTTTATAATTTTTCTAAAATATCTCGTTTTAGCAACTCAAATTCCACTCTCCTACCAAGGCGTGCCGCCTGGCGTTTCTAATATTATACTACTATTACAAACCCAATGGAACATGTTTCGAGGCCTAATTCCATCGTATATGGAAGATAGCTTTTCAAATCAACTATTTAAATTATCCAATTAAATTATTTCTAGACGTTTTCAGATCGCACGATCAAATGACAAATCCAAACGCTACGAAATTTGAAATCCTATAATAATACACTATTACAAATCCAATAGAATTGCTTTCGTCGAATTCTGAGACCGTGCCCCGGATTGCTATTTTAACACGTTGATTAAAATGATGATTTCAAATTTTTACAAAATCAATTGAAATTCTAGTTTCAAAAATTTACTAACTTAATTATAATTCTAATAGAATTTTTATCAACATTAGAAATCATTTTGATTCATATTCAACTCAGACTATCAACTATTCACTATTTTTGTATTTCGATAAATTGATATATTTTTTAATTTTAAATTCATTCCATAATCCCAACCAAAAATCTTCATATCAAAAATTGATTTACATTCCAAATCAATATTTAAATCCGTTTGAATATTCAAAATCGATGACAAAAAATTTGGATCGTTAGATTCCTCCCCCTTAAAAGAATTTCGTCCCCCAAATTGCTATGGTAGGATGAATGATCCAAACCCATTAACCTATTCAAAACCCACTTAGTGAAAATTTGATATTTCACTTTTCTAACTCTTTGGTTTTCCACCAAACCATTAGCTTTCATTTCTAACCAAAATCTCTTATTTCAATTACAATTTGAAATCAAATTTTGGTTAACAAAAATTTTCCAAAATTTTCCAAATTTTTTCTAACATCCTAAATTTCCAAAAAAATTTGACAGTCTCCCTTGTATAGAGAGCCTTTTGCAATATGACAAGAGAGAGAAAAATATATACATGCACCAACACGGTCGAAAAGCACAACATATATCAATATTTATATATTTTTGCGGTATTTAACCCGAAAACATACCTTATATTAGTGTTGTTAAGCGAGCGACTTATTTTCTATGCCATTACACAACCTAACTCTATCCCAATAGCCTTCCTGTACCTATGCTTACTCAATTTAACCCGTAAGTACCAAAAATATGAAATTCAATAACATTTCATTCATTTAACAACTTAAAAACATAATTTTTCACCAACAACCATGTCATAGCATGAATTTATTAATAACCACAAGGTTCCAAAATTCGGTTATTCATTTCAATCGATTTATATATCTTTTTATTCAATTCGAATGATTTGCAACCCAATTATTTGCATTCAATTCATATTTATATCAAACAAACCCATATCCATTCTAAATTAATTTAAAAATTAATTTATTCACCTTCTATTAATTCATTCAAATTTTATTTACTTCCGTTTACGTCGAATGCCAATTTTTCGTGCAAATTTGGCGACATTCATTTAATAAAATAACCATTTTCAGTTTATAGCTATTTGAAATTGATACCAAATCAATTTTTATTCAATTCTATTCCATTTCAAATTAATTCTCAATCAATTTATTTACATTCCATTCGTATCCACATTCATTATATTTAACAACAATCCAATTCATATCATTTAATTTATGAATTACTTCATAAAATTACATTAAGATGTATTGTTACCTTTTTATACAACTCTTGTATACATCTCCACTTCCAACTTTAATTCCATATTCAAGTTCATACTCGAATTCATTTAAAATAATATTCAAGGCCATATTCAATTTATTTACACTCACGTTGAATTTATTTATAACTCAAGCCATTTCTATTTCGATCCAATTCCATTTTATTCGACAACATTTCAAAATATATTTAATTCGCTTATAATTAATTAAGTCGAATTTTATTTATATTTTAAGTTCC
Organism: Allium cepa; assembly: GCA_030765085.1. Taxonomy (NCBI): domain Eukaryota; kingdom Viridiplantae; phylum Streptophyta; class Magnoliopsida; order Asparagales; family Amaryllidaceae; genus Allium; species Allium cepa. Next base: position 696,206,474 of record CM060934.1, read on the forward strand.
ACATTTCAATTTAATTAATTCCATTCAACTTAAGTTCCATATTTCATTTCAATTCAATTTACTAACTAATCTATTTAATTTGTCAATTTCATTTTCCATTGCACAATTAGATTTTTATTCCAAAAATTACTCCACTTAATTTTCTTGGGTTCAACTCCATTTTATAATTCAAGTTTGGATTTTATTTCTTCACTTTAAAACGTCACACCATTTTTATTTTGGTTGTTCTGTCCCTTTTTTTTTCAATTCACAAGTTACACAACTTATTTCTTGCATTTCCATCAATTCTATACTTGAGCATATTCAATTTTTATTATTGACTCAGGATTATACAACACTTTATAGCTTAAATATATTTTATCCCACCCCCTTATACACATTCCTCATTCACATTCATATGCATTTATATTTAGCTAACTTCATTACATTCCATTCATTTTATTCCATTTATTACAGTCACTTCATTTAACTTATTTTCTTTGACTTTTTCTTAAATTAAATTCCAATTCCTATAATTATAAATCTCATTTTTTTAATTTACACAAGTTAAATTTTAGTTTCTTATTGAAGTTCACATTTTTCAAGTTTTATTTCAAAACTTATTCTCTTCTGATTTCACTTCTCATTTAATTGGAAATTTCACAATTCAACACCTGATTTTTATTTCAAATTATTTGAAATATTATATATATAATATATAGTTCTGCTTTAGCAAACCATTTCCTTAAAATTTTAAATATCAACTTGATTTTTATCCAAAAAAATTCCCTCGGAATTCATAAAATAACATTTGTTTTTCATAAAAATTTCCATGTCAAATTACTACGATAGCAATTCGTCACCTAGAAACTCGAAAATGAATATTGATGATGCTGTAGTCATCACCAAAATTATTTTCCAACGATTGTAGTGAGTTCAGTGCTATATCTCTTCCAAAATCTATTTTAAACACTTTTTATTCACAAATATTCCAAAAATACCACTATTATTCATTTCTAAAATATTTCCAAAATAACACCAATTTCACTTCCATAACTTTTTGAAAATATTTTCCAAACCCTCCAGGATTTAAATTCTCGAATTCTAGTTTGAACCCACTTTACTTTTAATTTATTTGTATACTTTACACTAAATACAATTCTCCTTTGTTTTTATGTCTCATTTCAATTTTTTTATAATCTTGTTTTATCATATAATAATAACCAAACACATCAATCTACTATATTAATTCCAGACAATTATTTCCTTTATATCAAAATATATCTTTGGGTAAAATTATTTCATTTACCCTATTTCAAAAAAATAATTCGTCAAATTGCTATATTCAAGTGATTAGAAACCCAATTGATATAGTTGTACGGAGTGTGCCGACCGGAAATTCATTAGTGCTATGCGGTGGCTTGACCAGCTAACAAGAGGCTTGATGTAGAAGGCTCGTTCGGCATAAAGGTCCGTTCGGCACAGTTAGGTCGTTTGGCGTTTCATATCGTTCGGCACAGCCGGCATCCAAATCCTGCTCGGCATTCCAGCCTCATTCGGCATGGAGCCTCGCTCGGCATTCCTGCCTCGTTCGGCATTCCAACCTCGTTCGGCATTCCAGCCTCGTTCGACATGAAGCCTCGCTCGGCATAGGTATGTCACTGGGCATCTCCACTAGACCGACATCGGGTCTCATTTGGCCTATAGACTTCACTCAACACGCTGCCTCGTTCAGCATGGATGTATCGTTTGGCATTTGCCATTTGACATTTACGACTCGACAAACAGAAGTCACTCATCACAGGCCGACGTATCTTGCTTCTAGGCCCATTAGGGAAGTCTAACCCATCTTCGCCTATAAATGGAGGGGTAGGGGCACCGTGAAAGGGACCTTTTTTCGAGAACACTAGGGAGACTCTGCCGCTTTTAAGACTCACTCTATCTTACTTAGCATTTGTATTCAAGTCTTTATAGTACAGATTGCATCTGTTTTCAGTCACTTGTGAAAGCAATAAAGATCGATACTTAAAGTGGACGTAGGCAATTACGCTGAACCACTATAAATCCGGTGTTCTTATTTTTGCATTTAATTTAGTATACAGTTCTCTATTTTAATTTACTTTCTTTATTAATCTCTTTACACAGTCTTTCTCAAAGGGTGTTAGTGACCAATTCTGGTGCTAACATTTTGGTTCTTTCACTGAGAATCGAATTCTCGGGCCGATAGGATCTACTTTGTAGCTACTGGATTGAATAAATCCCCCGAAGGAGATCCAAATCATTCACAGGACGTCCGTTGTTTCTATTAAGAGTTACGACCTACAACTCTACTATGGGAAGACCGCGTACCCGTTCAGCCTCTCACAATGCGGACATCAACGAGACTGCTAGCATGCAACAAGTAGGACCTAGCAATCAACAAGAAAATTTAGGTGCAGGGACTACCACCCAAAATCTAATGGAAGTCATCACCAGAACGGAGTTCAATGACTTGATGAGAGAACTCAGGGAAAGTAGAAGGCAACTTGCTGAGCAGATTCAGGCTAACGCTAATCTCATGACTCAGCTTACTCAACAGCAGTATCAAAATGCTGGAGGCAGCCCTGTCCTTATTTTTCATCTGATAGCTCAACTTCATCCGATGAACCTCCTAGGCGTAGACTCTATAAGACAGAAAGTGCACAAGCAGGTGCCACCGATCGATCAACCAGGGATCAATCACATCTTGGAGACCACACCCAAGCCGGAATAGGAAACTTAGGAGCTGGAACATGTATAGAGACCAGACGCCCTGGTCATCAAGACCCTAATGAAGCTGGTCTTCAAGATACACGTTTGGCAGATCGCCAGCAGAGGGGACATCAACCTAAGTGGTCCCGTAGAATAGAGCCCAACCTTCCATCCTCCATACAAACTCCGGACTTATCAGCTATGGTCGGGCAGTTAATGAGAGAAAATCAAGGCGTAACTAATGAAGATTGGGGGATATCCAGGAGTCATACTCTATTCACCGATACCATTCTATAGGCCGAGTGTCCCTTGGAGTTTTGCATGCCAACTACCTCGGCTTACGAAGGAAAGACCGATCTCTGACAGCATGTGATGAGGTATGAGTGGATGATGGATTCTGCCAAAGAAAATGATGCGACCAAATGTAGGTGCTTCCCGATCACTTTATCCGGAATCACCACCATGTGGTTTACTCGACTTCCCCCATGGTCTATACCAGTTTTGACGAATTGGCAATGAAATTTATCGAACAATTCAGGATACATGCAACTCGTCCTAAAGACATGATGTTTCTATCAAGTGTAATTCAGTCACCGGGAGAGTCATTGAAAGAGTATTTGCAAAGATTTCATGTTGCGGCTACTGAAGTTAGCAACCCTAACGACCATGCAATTTTGATGGCGGTAATGCGAGGTGTAGATCCGGATTTGGAGTTTGGAGACTGGTTGGCAGGAAAGCCTCCAACAACGTTGGAGCGTTTCTATTCAAAGGCTCATCAATTCGTAAGAAGAGAAGAAGTCAAGTGGACGAGGAGAGATAAGGCACCAGGGCCTGTTCAGGAAACCGTGAAAAGCAACATCACCGTAAAACAATCCGACGATAACTCGAGAAAGGTTCAAGTCAATGTCCAGAACAAGCTTGGGCAATCTAAAGGGTCCGGAGGAGGAAATCCTGGAAAGAAAAGAGAAGCGGGAAAATGGAAGCCAAGGATTCCAACTACAACGAATACACTCCACTGAATGCGTCTCTCGAGAACATTTATCTGTCAACTTGTAACACTATTCAATATGGAAAGCCACGCCCAAAGGAGTCAAGAGAGGAATAGAAGCGGACTGGGAAGTATTGCCGCTTCCATGAGACGTATGGGTACAATACAAAGGAGTGTAGACACCTCCACAATGCCATAGAAAAGTTGATTGGATAGAAAAAGCTGTAGGAGTTTGTCAATAACCCACAGGAGGGTAGGCAAGGAACATCAGACTTCGAACGCGGGCCGGCTCCACGCCAACTAGAAGAACCTGCCCGAACCGTGGGTAGATTGGTCATAAACACGATAGTCGGTGGACCCCATCCTATAGACAAGAATTAGCAGGAGATGGAGCGATATGCTAACTCCTTAAGACATGCGGACTATGAGTGTTGTTCGAATGTGGAGGATGGGACCCCCGTAAAGCAGCAACTCATGATGACAGACGATATTGTATTTAGGAGTAGAGATGCGAACAAGGTGGAGGCTCCTACCGTCGACCCGATGGTCATATCTGCGACGATCGGGCCGGCATATGTGAAAAGAATTTTAATTGATTGTGGAAGTTCCGTTAACATCATCTTCAAAAAGGCATACGATCAAATAAAGATGGAAACAAAGGATTTGAAGCCATCTAAAGCCCGAATCCATAGCTTTAATGGTGCAGCGACCGATGCAGCAGGGTATGTTGAGTTGCTAGTTGAACTGGGAGAAGGAGAGCGTAGGAGGGTGCGAATCCTACCATTCATAGTGTTGGATGTTGATTCTCCATATAATGTGTTTCTGGGTCGTCCGACCCTGGAGGAGTTTAGAGCAGCTTTGGCCCCATGGTGTTTTACGTTAAAATTTCCGACAGACAAAAGAGTCGGTGTGGTGCATGGCGATCAGGCGACCTGTCGTGCATGTTATGTGGCTGAGCTGAGAGAGGCTCGGCGGAGAGAGAAAGGAAAGGTTGCAGACAACTCCATCCGCATCCGAAATACTGACAATTGGCAAGTAGTGCCAGAGCCCTGGCTCGAGGGGACATTCTCGAATTTGTGGAGACATAGATCCGAGAGATGATGATGGGGGACCCATGGAAGCGAACGCAGCAACGGTTGAGCTGACGATTGACATTCCAGTCAGCCGGGATGACCCGTCACGAGTTCTTAAGATTGGATCGCAACTTAACCCGTCAATGGCCGAGGATCTTACTGATTTCCTTCGAGCGAACCTAGACGTTTTCGCTTGAACACATTCTGATATGTGTGGGATATCTCCTACTATTGCGAGTCATATGTTGAACATAGACCCAAAGTATGTCCCAGTAAAACAGAAACGGAGAGGCATGGACCTGAAGAGGTCCGCTGCTCTCAGAGAGGAGGTGGACAAACTCAAATCCAATGGGTTCATCCGCGACGCCCTCTACCCTGAATGGGTATCTAACCCTGTGCTAGTGAAGAAAGTAAATGGAAAGTGGAGAACTTACGTTGACTATTCTGATCTAAACAAAGCATGCCCGAAGAATAGTTTTCCTTTACCTAGAATCGACCAGCTGGTTGATTCAATGGCCGGGCACGAGTTAGTGTCATTTATGGATGCGTACTCGAGATACAATCAAATCCCGATGCACATTCCAGATCAAGAAAACACCAGTTTTGTCACAAACATTGGGTTATATTGCTATGTAGTGATGCCCTTCGGATTGAAAAATGTGGGAGAAACTTTTCAACATCTGGTGAACTGAATATTCAAAGATCAGATTGGTAGAACGATGGAAGTCTATGTGGATGACATGCTCGTGAAATCACGACAGTCAAACGACCATATTCGAGACTTAGCAGAGATGTTTGATATACTTAGGTATTATGGGATGAAAATCAATCCTTTGAAGTGTTCCTTTGGCATTGCGTCAGGGAAGTTTTTTGGTTTCATTGTGAATGCGCGGGGAATCGAAGCTTGCCCGGAGAAGATTCAAGCTATTCGGGACATACAAGTGCCCAGAACTACAAAGCAAGTACAAAGCTTGAACAGAAAGGTGGACGCGCTAAGTCGATTCATATCTAGAGCTACGGATAAGTGCATTCCCTTCTTCGTTGTGATAAGGAAAGGAAAGAGAAATCTCGAGTGGACATCCGATTGTGAGGAAGCATTCCGAGCTCTAGTAAGGCATTTAGAAAGTCCCCTGGTGCTATCAAATCCAATTAACCATAAAATGTTGTATGTGTACCTGGCTATATCCCGACATGCTATCGGTACGGCTTTGGTTCGCGAGGTGGGCCGAGTTCAAAAGCTAGTGTATTATGTCAGTAAATGTTTGATGGAGGCAGAAAGAAATTATTCCAAGATTGAGAAACTAGCTTATTGCTTGGTGATTGCATCACGCAAGCTTCGTCCATACTTTCAGGCACACTCAATCAGTGTTTACACCGATCAACCCTTGTGGTAGGTACTCCAACGACCAGAAACCTCTGGAAGGATGTTAGAATGGAATATCGAGTTGAGTCAGTTCGATATTACCTACCTTCCACGAAGGGCCATACAAGGGCAAGCGCTAGCAGACTTCATTGCTGAATTCGTTGTGTCAGATGAATCAAACGGACACAATGTCATACCTTCCATTTGATGGAATATGTATACCGACGGGGCTTCTAACGACCGTTGTTCGGGAGCTGGCATAGTTCTTGTTGTTTGCACCAGGATTGGACACAACACTCATCGGAAGTTATTGAAGAGATAATAAATGAAGAGTGCAAATTAAAATAGAGGATTATCTAACAAAAACTCCAAATAGCATGTAAATAATCGCGTAGACAAGCAATTTATAGTGGTTCGGCGTATTGCCTACGTCCACTGTGAAGTTTTTATACTTTTATTGACTTTCTTTCGATGATTACAAATCGATACAGCAATCAACAGTGAATTACAGTCAGGAATTCGAATTTAACAGCAAGTTTTTGATATCAAATTATGGAGATCTCAATCCGGCAGAGTCTGGGTGCTCTAGAATCCAAAAAGTTCCTTTTCTGTTGGCCCTGAGGCTCTATTTATAGGCGTAGGCTGCTGATATTCCGCTGAAAACTCGGGAGACCACTTCTTGCACGTGAGGGGGCCTACACGCACGGTCTCAGGAAGTTTGTGCCCACTTTGGCATCGGTTCGAACTCCATTCGAACCGATCAAGAATTCATCCAATCGAGGTGAAATTTGGCGTAGACATTCTTCAACATGTATGCAAGCTTCTGTGAAAATTTCATGGCATTTGGATCAGTAGATTGGGAGATATGATGGATTCGAAATGGAGTTCATTGCCTGGCTGTTTGGTTCGAAACCATGCTTTCGAACCGATGGTTTCGAACCCATCATGGCACGTGACTTCGTGGCGACGTGGAGTGCAAACTTCGAACCAACCCGGTCTTCACTCCAAATTGACCGCTTCGACTCCATGGATCTCGGCGAATTCGAATCGAAGGGGGACACGTCATCGTGGTTGGTTGACCCAGTGGATTCGAATGAGGCTACACAGGTGGATTCGAACTTGGCATCATGGATGGTTTCGAGCATGACTTTGTGGATGGGTTCGAACTAGGCTCCATGTTTGGGTTCGAGCCGTGATTCTTGCTTGGAGTCGAACTAGGCTTTGTGGTGGGTTCGAAGCGTGACTCTTGTGATGGATACGAACTATGTCACTTCTCCATGGACACGAGGCCCATCGGTTCGAACACGATGGGTTCGAACACGATGGATTCGAAGGTGACGTAGGCGAACCTGAGATGGTCCGGTGGATTCGAAGCTCATGGATTCGTGCTTGATGGTTTCGAAACGTTGGTTTGCGATGGCTTCGTGACCCAAGCTTTCCCCTTCAAATTGAATCGATCATAACTCGAGCGTATGAACTCGGATTGACTTGGAACTTGAGATGTTGACTCCTATGGTCTTTCTTGCCGTGTCCTATCGATTGTAGCTCAATCTGGACTTGGACAAAATTCAGTGATATTCATAGCGAGACGAAGCATGACCGACCTCTGAGACGGACTGTCCTCCGTTTCTGATCGATCTTTTGGTATCGCGGCTTTGCCAAAAAGCGGGATAACATTTTGCCCCCCAAAGTACGTCTTGTGGGAACATGACGTGCTTTGAACTGCTACAATTTCTCTGAGCATTCATTGTTCCCCTTTTTGTCGAAACCCGTATGCCGTATTGTTGTATAGTAGTGCTTAGCCGTTGGCTGTTGCATTTGTAACAGGACGAGCGATAGATCCCTGTAATTGTTTAAAATCGATTGTTAGTTGCGACGTATATGCACATATGTTAGTTTGAACCTTGTTAACGTCGTTCGTCCATGAGTCGTTGTCTGCTCGGTTTACTATAGAACTTCATATCGATTCTCTCCTGAACCGACTTGGAAATTTGAGCCGAGACAACGCTTGATGGTTGTTTAGAAAAGTCTCTTCGTATCGATCCTCTCCTGGACCGATATTGAAGGCTTGCAGTGTATGAATTCGCATTGTGCGAGTGTAACATTCCGAACCAATGACTTAGGGCATCAATGGATTTGAAATCTGCGTTTGTTATGGATGCGGTGCGCTTGCGCTATGATGGGTTCGAAATGGACATTCGAACCGATATGAAGGAATGGGTACGAAGCGGCTGACTTGTATAAGAGCTTCTCGAACCGTTGGTCCCATCGTGCGTTTCACATCGATGCAGCTTGTCGTTTTGTTGTGCGCTTCGAACCGATGACACGCGGGGGTAACTTCGAAACGACAGGGTCCTAGGCCGATGGCTTCGAGGATAGGCTTCGAACCGATAAATCCTTACGCATATGGGTTCGAATGGAGATTTCGAAACGACACGCGTTTTGACTGGTTGTGACCGGTCAAGCTTACTGGGTGGCGAATTGACCCGGTCATCTCCAACTCCTCATACATAAATAGCAATGACCTCGGCCCTTCTTACTTTTCACTTTTTCACCGTTGCCCTGTTTTACTGTGCACTTCGAACTCCAGAGAAGAAGGTGTTGTCCTTTTGCGCTCAAACCATTTGAGATCTAAGCCTTCAATTTCTTAAACCCATCATTAAAACTAGGTAACTAATCTTGAATTCACACGGCAAAGCTACCTCGAACCCATCACTTCGTCATCGATCGGCCTTTCTTGGGCTTTGGTAGATCCAGATCTGGCCTTTGGAAGAATCTCGAATTGATTCAGGAACTCGTGTACGAATCGATAGGGGGGGGGGGGGGCAGCACCATTCTCTCTCAGACTTTGAGTCGACCCTTGTGATTCCCTTGGAGGGGATGCAGTTTGCACCTAGCTAACCATGGTGTTGAGTTGCATCGGTGCCCAATGATCGATACAAGAAGCAACCGTTGATTGGAAGGAAGCTCTCAACTTCGCACCGATACGAAACATTCCTTTACGACCGATACGAAGGGCATCGAGTCGAATGTGTGCGATGCTTAGTTGAGGCTTCCCTGATCGGTGCGAACTACTCAATCAAGGGTCGATTCGAAGTTATCCCCCACTGATCGATTCGAGCTTGGCGTTTCGATGGATTCGAAGTGCGCCCCTCCGTATCGATTCGAAGTCACCCTTCGCCGATTGATTCAAGCTTGGCGTTTCGATGGATTTGAAGTGCGCCCCTTCGTATCGATTCGAAGTCACCTTTCACCGATCGATTCGAGCTTGGCACACTGATCATCGACTCGAAGCTCGCCCCTTCGGATCGATTCAAAGTGGTGCGATGATGGGTTCGAACAGGTCACTTGTGATTGGTTCGAAACTCCATATAGTGGATACCAAAGTTTGATATTTTCTGAGAATAATTCCGACGAGCTTCACTCCTGCATATTTGGACACGTTAAACTGCATACTTGACCACCTTTCGAAGCTCATTGACGGAACAATAACAATCTTTGTGTGAATCAATTTTCCTTATGTGAAGGGCTTTGCGATAACGGCCATCACAACCGGGTTTTGTAGCTTTGTCGTTTGCGTGTTTTCTTTAATTCTGCGATATTCATCCAAGTAACGCATAGCACCGCACAACACACATTCGTACACTATACACTGGGGAATTCACGGGCCCCTTGTCATCTAATGATGGTTTCTCTTGAGTTAGTCAGTTATGGAGCCTTCGAGTTCGCGTCAGCAGGAAACCCCACAAGATATACAGAGTATAGTACCTCCGAGGTTAGAGGTCCCGGACATTGATCCTGAAGTTATCGGCCCGGCGCCGGATGAACTTCCCGACGCATCATTCATCGCTAATCCATCAGATTCCGTCCCATCTCATATTTCCGAAGATATGCTGGGGAGGATATGTTTGAGGCACAGTTTGTCATTAGACGACGTGTTATTACCGGGGCCAAGCGACAGACCACACAACCTACCGGAGGGGTATACCACATTCAATCGCCATGCGTGCGCGGCCGGGACGCTTCCTCCGTTCAATGAATATATAAGAGAAGTGCTGTCTTTTTTGGGAGTTGCACCATCCCAACTTCACCCGAACGGGTACGCTTCGATGAACAGCCTATTCATCGTCTTTATGGAATATCTTCATAGACCACCGGCCCCGATCGAAATCAGATACTTGTTTAACTTCAAAACCCGAAACGATTACCCATCTTTTACATTCTTGGAGGCAGTACGAAATTGTCAAGTGGTTACCAGATCCTGGACTAGGTTAAGCTATTACAGGACGGAATGGTTCTACGTCAGATGTCCTCCGGGCTTGGCCAGGCGATGGTTATTTAGACGTGAGTATAGCTGAGTTTCCAAACTATTACTAAGGCGATTGCAGTCGAAGTGTGACTTATATATTTTTCTTCTGTACAGCGATGATCCAGCGGCCTGAGGGTGAAAGCTTTAAGGAGATAGTACGTGTGCTCCGAGAGGTCCCGAGCGTCGACAGGGATATTGACGTGTTATTGACGGATAGGAATCTCCGGGCCTGTGGATTAATCGAACGATGGCAGAGTATAATATTCGACGGGGTGCAAAGAATTGTTCCGAAAAAACACGCCAAGCACAAGAAACCCAAAGTGATTGTAGCCGAGGAAGCTGATTCCGAAAGAACTCACACTGACGACGAGCCGTTGCTGGAGCCTACAGACGTGGCTCAAGATGTTGAAGAACAAAGAAAAGGCAAGGCGGCCGTCGTCACATCAACTAAGAAGGGGAGATGGAAGTCGGTTGTCACAGCCTGATCATCCCCCAGAGTTATAATTTCCGAGACGTCTCCTCCGCGAACCGAAAGTCTTTTCGAAGGGCTTACAGATCTTCCAATCCCGGATGATGTATCCTTTCAGCATGATGCCGGGTTGGAGGAGTTTCATCGTACTCTTGAACTGAGCAAGCCTTTTATTACTAGCTCAGTCGACACTTCGGGTTGGTCGAGGGAAATGCATATTCATACACATTTCACGACACTACATAGTTCCGAGTTTTGGGTCATCGGTTTCGAGAAACCACTAACTTTGTTCTTCTCTTTGCTTTGTAGGTACCATGTCCAGGCGCGGTTCGATGCTGGGGAGTCTGCGACATGCTCGGAAACCATCATATCGTGACTCGCGCAGGCGGGAAGGAGACATGGACTATGACCAGGAATACTCCGGATATTCGAGCCGTGAAAGATACGACACAGAGAGGGGTTATAAGCGTCGATCCCGATCGCGTACCCCTCCTCCTCCCAGAGATCCCGTACCACCTCCGGCCCATATTTCTCGCCCCTCTGAGCCTTCACGTCATACGTCCACTTCCCAATCTTCCAGGCACGAATCTCACCGTTCCAGAAGCGAGGCATCGACCGCCGTAGTTGTGGAACAACCCCCTGTGGGAATTTCGGGCGAAGGGGCGCTCAGGCTCGCTCAATTGAAAAAAGACTTCCCAACTATTTGCTTCGACAACTACATTTTTCCCCCGCACTTGAAAAGAATCCCTCCGTCGGCGGAGCAGGTGGTGCATGACTATGTGCACGATTTCTATTCTCAGTATAAAGTATGGTTTAAAGCGGCGGAGAAGGCGTCGGAGCTGGCCTTTGAGCGTGGGGCCGCCAACGAAAAGTTACGGGCGGAGTTGGCCCAGAAGAGTCGCATTATCGATGTGCTGAACACCGAGGCCGAATCTTCCAGAAAATCAGAGATGGAAGCCATCAAAAAGGCGGATGAAGCCCAACTCACGATGGATAGAATGAAGCGTGAGCATTACGCCACGGTCGAGGATATGGGCCATCGAAATACTCTGGTCACTGCCGAGAGGGATGCGGCGCTAAAGGAACTAAATGAGCTCAAATCCAAATTTGCCGAAATCGCCAAGGATAGGGACGATGCAAACAATGCAGCACAGGAGGCGTGCGAACAGGCGGTGATACTCCGGGCCTAACGGGATGAAGCAATGGCCAAAGTTCAAGCGGTTGAGGCGGAGATTGGGGAGAGAGTTCAGCAAGCCGAGGCCAGGCTAGAGGCTGACATTGAAGATCTGCTTATTACATACAATGCCAATATATTGAAGTACAGAAACTTGGCCTGGCTTCAGGATTACCCAGTGCATCTCCGTAGTGCTTGGGAACGATTGGTTGAAGGGGAAGAGGAAGCGCACCCCGACGAATCGGTCGACCGATTCGAGCTTGAAAACCGGTTGCTAACAGATGAGGAAAAAAGGGTCCTTCATGATGCTATGATCGCTCATGAGAAGGAGATGGTTGGCGGTCGATCTTTGGAGGCCAGAGAAGGGTCAGGCGTTGAGCATTGTGGCACCGCTCTTGAAATCACTGCCCCGCTTCCGTCTGAGCCTGTATCTGCGGTTAGCTCACAAACCGTTCCGGCTTACGACCCAGAGCGACCGCGGTTATCACCCATTCGTGAGCACGTCCCTGAAGTCGTTCCACCATCAACAAGCCGAACCGAGGAAGGTATTCTGAACAAATTTCAAGTGCATTTTCGCTATAACTCTCGTTTCGAAGTGATTGTTCTTAACCCCTTCTCTTCTTTATCCAGTGACCAGGACTACCCCGGTGTCTTCGACCCAGGAGTCGAGCCAAGGGCAGAAGGCTATTACCACTGAAACGACTGTTGTGACAACGGCAGCGTCTACCGGAGCGGCGCAGGGAAGCTCTTTGTCTCTTGACGAGCAAATGGTGAGTGAATTGCTCGGTCACCAGAGTGACTTCTCTACAGACTTGCCATTTATCATTAGTGAGTTACCACCAGCTTCTAGCCCCCTTGTTGAGACCGGAGTTATCTCCAGCTGGGCCCCATCAGCTCGAGAAGAAGAAATCTTGGCCGAAATCCATGCTGAATTAGAAGCTGAGGGGCAGAGCGGTTGCGCCGGTGGCGACGTTATTCCACCTTCCGTTGCGGATCCGGTCCCTCCTATTTCTCCGGCGGGGAGTCCTCATTTAGATTCAAGTTCCGAGGAGGACGTAGATATTATGCCCCTCGCTGGAGAGCAGCCACCGGAGAGGAGGCCGTCAAAGCGAAGGATTTCCGTTCCTAGCGATTCTGACGACGAACCGCTGATAAGGAAGCCGAGAAAGAAAGAATAGAGCGGCCCCCCATGCAGGTTTTTTGGTAGATAGGGACTTATCTTCGTTTTTTGTTAGTAGGCCGTGTATAGATGCAGGTTCGGCCCCTGCTAGTAGGCACTTTTTTGGAAGAACTTATTTGCGTGTAAGTCCTTGTTTTAAGCTAGTTGAAATAAGATTTAGTTTCCCTGTTTCAACTTCCATTTCTTTTGCGCCTAAGTGTTCGCAGTGTTATGTATTCAGTCTGGTGCACTTGTGGTGTCTTTTCCGTCAAGTAGAATTCGCTTTTATTCGCCAAGTTTGAGAATCTTGGTTGCGAGTTGTGACTGACGGATGACCAAACTTCGGGCACTATATCATTTTGGTCAGTGACTAACACTTAGCCTCTTTTTTTTTTTTATGCCCCCTGGTCTCGGGGAACAACATTTGCATTTTTGTGGTTGAGTGCGTTTATCGCAAACTCCAAACACATGTCCACATTCTGGGGACTTAAGACAATTTGAGATCGATAATCCGGTTCACACTCAGGGAGTTCAGGAATGATGTTCGCATTCCAACTCGCACTCTACGAACTTGGAGTTAATATTAACATTTCAGTTCGCACTACGGGAACTTTAACTTAGTGTTCATGCTCCAATTCACACGCCGGGAACTTGGATAAAGCATGTATGTTTGGGTTCGCACTTCAGGAACCCGAAATTGATGTTCGTACTCCAACTCGCGCTTCAGGAATCTGGAGCTAGCACGGATGCTCCGGTTCGCTCTCCGGAACCTGTAACTTACGTGTATACTCCAGTTCATCTCTGGGAAGTTGGAGTCCGTTCGCATTCTGGGAACGAATTATCGAATGTTTATACTCCAATTCGCACTCTGGGAACTTGGAGTCCGTTCGCGCTCTGGGAACGAATTATCGAATGTTTATACTCCAATTCGCACTCTGGGAACTTGGAGTCCGTTCGCGCTCTGGGAACGAATTATTAAATGTTTATGCTCCAATTCGCACTCTGGGAACTTGGAGTTCGTTCGCGCTCTGGGAACGAATTATTAAATGTTTATACTCCAATTCGCACTCTGGGAACTTGGAGTTCGTTCACGCTCTGGGAACGAATTATTAAATGTTTATACTCTAATTCGCACTCTGGGAACTTGGAGTTCGTTCGCGCTCTGGGAACTTGGAGTTAAACGAGGGATTGTCGTGTATCAATCCCTGTAAATATTCATGTGGTGTCCTGTCCCCGAGCTCGGGTTTCACTTAGCGAGTGACCGTTCATATTGCAGCCACTCTCTATTTGAATAAATCCCACCGCATGATGGGACTTAGCTCTCCGTGCATCGTGATATTGTGCGTTACACATAATAAACCACAGCTTTGGCTAGAAGAGATGGCATTTTATTGCTGAAACGAGAAAATATGGCGGAGTCAGTTGCCTTATTACAAATTCAAATCTCGGAATGCTAAAATAAAATGCAAAAGAACAAATTGGCAGAAAAAGCAAAGTCTTTCATGTGTAGTAGCGACGAAGACTCTCGCTATTCCAAGCCCTCGGCAAGGTGAGACCATCAACGGTCGATAATTTGAACGTGCCATCTCCGAGCTTTTGTGAAATGACGTACGGTCCTTCCCAAGTTGGCTTCATGTGCGAAGGAACCGGGTAAACCCTTTTGAGCACGAGATCGCCGGGTTCAAATGTTCGCGGACGGACCTTGGCATTGAATATTCGGGCGACTCGACTCCGATATGCGGCTGCCCTCAAATCAGCCTCTTCACGCCTCTCATCCAGTAAATCCAGAGATTGAGCAAGTAATATGGCATTTGTCTTCGGATCGTAATACGTCGCACGATGAGAACGCACTTCCAATTCGACTGGAATAACGGCCTCTGAGCCATACGATAGAGAAAACGGAGTGTGACCGGTTGCAGTTTTGTGAGTTGTTCGATAGGCCCATAACGCCATAGGGAGTTCATCGACCCACTTGCCCCCGGCCTTTTCCAGTCGCTTCTTCAGAATGGACTTTATAACTTTATTGACAGCTTCGATCTGACCATTTGCTTGTGGGTGTGCCACTGCGGAAAACTTCTTATGTATGCGAAATCGCTGACAGAAATTTCTGAACTCGATACTGTCGAATTGGGCTCCGTTATCGGTGATGATAGTGTGCGGGAGACCGAATCGACAGATGATGTTGCGCACTACGAAGTTGATCACTTTCTTCGTTGTAATCGTTGCAAGAGGCTCAGCTTCGGCCCATTTGGTGAAGTAATCAACCGCGACGATGGCGTATTTCGCGCCACCTTTGGCCATAGGCAATGTTCCAATTATATCGATTCCCCATACCGCGAACGGCCAGGGGCTGACCATTTGGGTTATTTCGGTAGGTGGAGCTCTGGGAATCCGAGCGTATCTCTGGCATTTGTCACATTTTTTGGCATAGTCCGATGCATCTCGATTAACGGTGGGCTAGTAATATCCGTACCGGAGTACCTTCTTGGCGAGTGCCTGCCCCCCAGTGTGATTGCCACACTCTCCCTCGTGTACATCGTGCAATACTCGCCTGATTTCATCGTGTGCGATACATCGGAGTAGGGGGACAGAATACCCCCTTCTATACATAACTCCGTTTTGAACGACAAACCGTGAGGCTTTACGAAGGACCTGCCTCTTTTCACTCCTACGCTCAGGCAGCGCTCCATGTTCAATGTAATTTCGATAGGGGGTCATCCACGACTCCCTACTTGTGGTAGCCTCGAATGCATGGCTGACCTCACTTTGATCAATGCTCGGAGAAGGTAGGGTTTCAACGGGAACAAGCCCCAACTGTTGAGCTTCGCCCGTACTCGCCAACTTCGCCAATGAATCGGCCTTCTGATTGTGCTTCCGGGGGATATAGAAAATGGCATAGTAATCGAAGTGATCAAGGGTTTCCTTGACTCGAGATAGGTAAGCAGCTAGCCTTCGATCCTTAGCTTGATATTCACCTCGGACCTGACATACGATTAATTGGGAGTCACAATAAATCTCTACAGCGACAATTCTCAGGTCGTGGGCCAGTTTCAACCCAGTGAGTAAAGCTTCATATTCAGCCTCATTATTAGTTGCACGGAACTCGAACTTTAGGGCGTAGCATACAGATCGGCCTTCGGGGGTTTCAAGCACTACCCCCGCTCCCGAACATCGTTCATTGGAGGCACCGTCAGTATATAACTTCCATACGTGTTTAGGAGGTTCGCTACTCTCAGGTAATTCCTCGGGTACAGTGAATTCAGCGACGAAATCTGCCAGAACTTGGCCATGTATGGCCCTTCTCGGAGTATAGGCAATGTCAAACTGGCTTAATTCAATATTCCATTTTAGCAGCCTACCAGACGTCTCAGGCCGCGTGAGGACCTGTCGTAACGGCTGGTCGGTGTACACGGTGACAGGATGAGCCTGAAAATATGGACGGAGCTTTCTCGAGGCAATGACTAGACAATACGCCAACTTTTCTAGCTTGGGATAGTTCCTCTCGGCTCCGGTCAACCGTTTACTCACATAATATACCGGCTTTTGCACTCGGTCTTCCTCCCGGACCAATGCTGCACTGATTGCGCTTTCGGATACCGCCAAGTAAAGATATAATTGCTCGTGATCAACAGGCTTCGAAAGAATCGGTGGTGTAGAAAGATGTTGAACCAGTGACTGAAACGCACCTTCACATTCTGCGGTCCATTCGAAGTTTCGTTTCCCTTTTCGAATCAGGTCGAAGAAAGGGATGCATTTGTCGGTTGACTTTGAGATGAACCTACTCAATGCTGCGACTTTCCCATTGAGACTCTGGACTTGCTTTATGGTCCTTGGTGTTTGGAGATTCCTGATGGCCCAAATCTTCTCAGGGTTGGCCTCTATCCCTCGGGCGTTGACGATGAACCCCAGGAACTTTCCGGATGCAACCCCAAAATGGCATTTTAGCGGGTTGAGCTTCATCCCATATCTCTGGAGGATATCAAACATTGATCCCAAGTCTTTTACGTGATCAACTGAATGCCTTGACTTTACTAACATGTCATCTACATAAACTTCCATGGTCTTTCCGATCTGGTCGGAGAACATCCGGTTAACCAAGCGTTGATAAGTTGCGCCGGCATTCTTTAACCCAAAAGGCATGACTTTGTAGCAGTATAACCCCAGATCAGTCACAAAACTCGTATGTTCTTGGTCGGGCACATGCATGGGTATCTGGTTGTAGCCCGAGTAAGCGTCCATAAAGGATAACAATTCGTGTCCGGCGGTTGAATCAACGAGCTGATAGATTCGAGGAAGCGGAAAACTGTCCTTCGGGCAAGCCTTGTTCAAGTCAGAATAATCGATACACGTTCTCCATTTCCCGTTCGGTTTCCGGACAAGTACCGGGTTTGACACCCATTCCGGGTATAAAGCATCTCTAATGAACCCGTTTGTTTTCAACTTATCAACCTCCTCCTTAAGGGCGGTAGATCTCTCTGGATCCATACCGTGCCTTTTCTGCTTGACTGGGATATACCGTGGGTCGATGTTTAAAGTGTGGCTCGCGATATCCGACGAGATCCCACACATGTCAAAGTGCGTCCTGGCGAACACGTCAAGATTCGCCCGGAGAAATTCAACCAGTTCCTGTTGTGCCCCCTGGCTCAATTGAGACCCAATTTTTAACACTCTCGCATCATCGCCATCATCATCGATCGAGACATTGATAGTTAGCTCGGCCGGAGAGGCCTGACTTTCTGTAGACTCCCCATTGTCATCGTTGTCCCTCGGGTCAAGGTCTTTCTGGAACTGGTTGTGGTGCCCGGGCTGAGGCCCAAGCACCAATTGTCAATCATCGACAGAACGGACGCAGAGAGAATCCTCTACGCCCTTCCCTTTCTCCCTTCGCTGCGCCTCTCGCAGCTCAGCAACATAACAGGCCCTTCCAGCAGCCTGATCTCCATGAATCACACCGATACCACAATCGGTAGGAAATTTCAAAGTCAAACACCACGGGGCGATTGCCGCCCGAAATTCAGCAAGGGCCGGTCGGCCCAGAAACGCGTTGTACGGTGAATGTATGTCCAAAACAACAAACTGTAACATGCGTACTCTTCTGCACTCACCGATCCCCAGCTCCACGGGTAACTCCACAACCCCCGTGGGTATATTAGCACTTCCATCGAAGCCATGAATCCTGGACTGGCAGGGCTTCAGATCTTTGGCTTCCATCTTCATCTGGTCGTAAGCTCTCCTGAACAAAATATTGACTGAACTCCCACTATCCACCAGTATCCTCTTCATCCAAGCAGGACCAACCTGGGCGGATATAACAAGCGGGTCGATAGTCAGGGCTTCGACCTTGTCTGCGTCACGGTTCCGGAACACGATGTCGTCTGCCATCGTTTTTTGCTGTTTCGCCGGAGCCCCTTCGTCATAACTACTGCAACATTCGAAGTCCATATGCCTAACCGAGCTAGCATACGACTCCATTTCTTTCCAACTCCTATCCGCCGGATGAGGACCACCACTTACGGTGTTTATCACTAACCTTTCGCCCGTTCGGGCGGGTTCTTCCTGCCTTGGCTGATTTTGCCGATTGTTCTGGTTTGACGGACCCGCACTGCCAGACTGCGGCGCCCGTACAAACTGGTCCAGCTTCCTTTCCCTGATCAACTTCTCAATTAAATCCTGCAAGTGTCTGCATTCGTTGGTATTGTGGCCGTAACTGTCGTGAAATCTGCAAAACTTGCCCGTTTGAATCTGCCTCTCCGACGACGGCTTCGAGTAGGCTTCTTGTATTGCATGGCGTTACAAGTTTGTAGGTATACGTTCTCCAACGATGTATTCAGCGGAGTATAATTGTCGAACATAGGGGCCCTATGCCTCGGCCCATGGTTCTGATCCCGCTTCCTGCTCTGATTCCCATTATTCTTCGGTTGTGATTGTTTGTTCTGGATATTTAGCTGTACTTTCCCAGAACTTTCTCCCGATTGTTTAACAGCCACATTACTTTGAATCCCCTCTCCACTGGGTCCCGCGTCGTCCTGTTTCCTAGACTGCTTCGCGTCCTCACGCCTCAAGAACTGGGCGGCTTTGGAGTAGAAGCGATCCAACGACGCAGGAGGTTTTCCTCTCAACCAATTTCCAAAATCCGAATCAGGGTCAATTCCTTTCATCAATGCCATCAGAATCGAGTTATCATTAGGATTGGTGATTTCCACACAGGCCTTATGGAATCTCTCCAAGTAGTGTCTAAGAGTTTCTCCTGGAGCTTGGGTAACACTAGACAAAGTGTTGACGTCCCTAGGCCTCGCAACATGCATGCGGAATTGTTCCACGAACTTCCTGGCCAGCTGATTGAACGAGGAGATAGAACGGGGTGGCAATCGCGTGAACCACATCGTAGCAATGCCCCCCAAAGAGATAGGAAAGCTCCTACACTTGACCGCATCATCTGCCCTAGCGGCACTCATGGACCATTCATACTTCAATATGTGTTGATTAGGGTCCGAGTTTCCCTCGTACATCGGTAACGTGGGCATCCTAAATCGCCGAGGGGGTTCGGCATACAGGATCTCGTCTGTGAATGGGGTGTGACTCCGGGAGATTCCCCAGTCGTCGTTAGTAAACCCCTGACTTTCATGGATCATCTGCCTGATCATTTCCGGAAGATCCGTTACAGCTGCGTTCTGGGCATGTCGAGCCAAGGTGTGGTCGGGCTCCACAATGCGGGACTGGACCGGATGCTGTCGACGGTCCGGATCTCGTCTCCTTGGTTCGACATCTTCTGGTACGTACGGCTCAGGAGTTTGCCGTCGTCGGTGGTGGTCCTGATCCGACAAAGTACGGATGTCAACCCCTGGCTCCGTAGCAATGGTTGCAGGACGGTTGTCGGTAGTGTGTTGAGGAGAAGTGCCTCCTCGGGAAGAAGGCCCTGTATGGAAGCTTGCAGAAGGACCGACTCGTAGTTGCCCAACCGTCAATGCAGGAAGGTCTCCGGTAGCCTACGCATGATTCCCATCCATTCGGGGTCGTGAAGGTCGGTGATGATAATCGGTGGAGGCCGAACTCTCCGTGGAAGATTGGGATGCATAATCCCTCCTAGACCGCCTTCGCTTATGACTGTGTAGCTGGTGGGTTAATTCAGCGTTAGCACGTAGTTGCTCCGTCAACTGTTGCCGACTTTGGGTCAGCTCTTGGAGCAACGCTTGAAACTCTTGTCTCGTTACCGGTCCGGATGACTCCGAAGGTCCGGCGACGTCTTGAGTAGACGGTAACTGCGCGGGATCTGGCCTATCCTGGCCTTCTTGGTTACCAAGGTTAGAGGTGGTTCTAGTACTCACCATTGTGAATAGCGAGATTCTTTCCTAGACCTTTATCAAGTCTGAATAGAACGGAAGTAACCTAAGCTTGAAATCCGGATCTCTCTCTTAGATTTATGCAATCCGGTATTGATGACAGATCCGTGGAGCGAGAGAAAATCTGGGTTTTCTCAGTGAAAGCACCAAAGTGTTTGCACTAGGATTGGGCACAACACTCGTCGGAAGTTATTGAAGAGATAATAAATGAAGAGTGCAAATTAAAACAGAGGATTATCTAACAAAAACTCCAAATAGCATGTAAATAATCGCGTAGACAAGCAATTTATAGTGGTTCGGCGTATTGCCTACGTCCACTGTGAAGTTTTTATACTTTTATTGACTTTCTTTCGATGATTACAAATCGATACAGCAATCAACAGTGAATTACAGTCAGGAATTCGAATTTAACAGCAAGTTTTTGATATCAAATGATGGAGATCTCAATCCGGCAGAGTCTGGGTGCTCTAGAATCCAAAAAGTCCCTTTTCTGTTGGTCCTGGGGCTCTATTTATAGGCGTAGGCTACTGATATTCCGCTGAAAACTCGGGAGACCACTTCTTGCACGTGAGGGGGCCTACACGCACGGTCTCAGGAAGTTTGGGCCCACTTTGGCATCGGTTCGAACTCCATTCGAACCGATCAAGAATTCATCCAATCGAGGTGAAATTTGGCGTAGACATTCTTCAACATGTATGCAAGCTTCTGTGAAAATTTCATGGCATTTGGATCAGTAGATTGGGAGATATGATGGATTCGAAATGGAGTTCATTGCCTGGCTGTTTGGTTCGAAACCATGCTTTCGAACCGATGGTTTCGAACCCATCATGGCACGTGACTTCGTGGCGACGTGGAGCGCAAACTTCGAACCAACCCGGTCTTCACTCCAAATTGACCGCTTCGACTCCATGGATCTCGGCGAATTCGAATCGAAGGGGGACACGTCATCGTGGTTGGTTGACCCAGTGGATTCGAATGAGGCTACACAGGTGGATTCGAACTTGGCATCATGGATGGTTTCGAGCATGACTTTGTGGATGGGTTCGAACTAGGCTCCATGTTTGGGTTCGAGCCGTGATTCTTGCTTGGAGTCGAACTAGGCTTTGTGGTGGGTTCGAAGCGTGACTCTTGTGATGGATACGAACTATGTCACTTCTCCATGGACACGAGGCCCATCGGTTCGAACACGATGGGTTCGAACACGATGGATTCGAAGGTGACGTAGGCGAACCTGAGATGGTCCGGTGGATTCGAAACTCATGGATTCGAGCTTGATGGTTTCGAAACGTTGGTTTGCGATGGCTTCGAGACCCAAGCTTTCCCCTTCAAATTGAATCGATCATAACTCGAGCGTATGAACTCGGATTGACTTGGAACTTGAGATGTTGACTCCTATGGTCTTTCTTGCCATGTCCTATCGATTGTAGCTCAATCTGGACTTGGACAAAATTCAGTGATATTCATAGCGAGACGAAGCATGACCGACCTCTGAGACGGACTGTCCTCCGTTTCTGATCGATCTTTTGGTATCGCGGCTTTGCCAAAAAGCGGGATAACACTTGTGACTCCTGAAAACCGATCAGTTTGTTAGCTTTGAAGCACGAGTTCCCAAAAACAAATAAAGAAGCCGAGTATGAAGCATTGATTGCCGGCTTGAGACTTATCAGAGAATTAGGGGTAAGATTGGTTGAAATCTTTTGTGACTCACAACTGGTGGTGTACCAAGTGCGGGGAGACTATCAAGCAAAGAAACAAAAACTTGGCCCATACCTTGTACGGATTCAAGCTAGCAAATCTGGAATATAATGATATCTCGCATGTCCCGCATGAACAAAACAGAGCAGCCGATTCATTGGCAAAATTTGCAAGCGTTGACGATGCACAACAAATGGGATTAGTTCCTGTTGAAACCGTACATGCTCCGAATATAAATATTATGGAGGTAGATTTCGTATTAGAAACAGAAATCGAGAAGGAATCATGGATGACCCATTCAAGCAATACTTGTTACATGGGGTCGTGCCCGAAAGAAGGAGCGAAAGACGACAAATCATTCGTAAGGCATCGCGATATGTAATGCAGGATGGGATAATGTATCGGAGGGGATTCTCGACCCCCTTACTCCGGTGCATAGCCTACGATGAGATAAAACGAGTCCTGAAGGAAGTCCATGAAGGAGAGTGTGGTGACCATACTGGGGGGGGCAGACGTTAGAAAAGAACATCCTCCACTATGGATATTAGTGGCCGAGTGTAAATCGGGATGCCACATACTATGTAAGAAGATGTGACAAATGCCAGAAATATGCAAAAATCCCAAGAGCCCCGCCGACGAAACTCACACAAATGGTTAGTCCTTGGCCGTTTGCAATGTGGGGGATCGACATAGTCAGTTCTTTACCCGTATCCAAAGGTGGTGCGAAATACGCGATAGCTGCAGTCGGTTACTTTACCAAGTGGGCAGAAGCAGAGCCTTTCGCCACTATCACCACCAAAAAGGTCTTTAATTTCGTTGTACGAAATATTATATGCCGTTTTGGACTTCCATGGACTATTATTACAGATGACGGAACTCAATTCGAAAGCAAAGAGTTCAAAGAATTTTGCCAAAAAATATGGTATTGAGAAAAAGTTTGCAGCGGTTGCTCATCCAAAAGCCAATGGACAAGTGGAAACCATGAACAAAATAATCAAGTCAATATTGAAAAAGCATTTTGAAAAGGCTAGAGGCAAGTGGGTGGATGAACTTCCAACAGCGCTTTGGGCTTATAGAACCACACACAAGTCCGCGATTGGCCACACTCCATTCGCATTGGCATATGGCATGAAAGCTGTTATGCCCGTAGAACTTGAAGTTCCATCACAACGGGTAACTTATTATGACTCTGAGTCGAATCGGGATCTGTTGCTGGAATCACTGGATTTCATTGATGAAAAACGTGAAGAAGCTAATTTAAGAGCGGCTGCATACAGACACCGAGTCGCTCGATATTATAATGAAAAGGTCCAGCCAAGAATCTTTGATGTGGGTGACCTCATTTTGAAACGAGTTTTTCTAGTCCTATCACATATGAATCTCGCATGGGAAGGTCCATGCGTCACTGAACGAAAGCTTGGAGAGAGAACTTTCAAGCTAGAGACTGTTGATGGTGCGACACTCCATCGTGCATGGAATAGCGAGCATTTGCGGCATTATTATATTTAGTTCATTTCTTTCATATTTTAGTTGCACTAATTCTAGCATATTTTTATTTTTAGTTTTCGGCATGTAATAAGACGATTTAGCATATTTTCAATAATAATGGCTTGAAGCCATATTTTCCTTGATTATTGATGTTTCTATGTATGATAATTCTATGCAAACCACTAAAGTTACATTATTCTGTCTGACGTATGAACGCGCACGAACGACTCAAAATCTCCAAGTCCCCTGAGTGCGGACTGGAGTACTCCGAGTCCCATGAGTGCGAGCCAAAGTATAAATGACTCAAAATCTCCAAGTCCCCTAAGTGCGGACTAGAGTACTCTGAGTCCCCTAAATGCAGATCAAAGTATAAAAGACTCGAAATCTCCATGTCCCCTGAGTGTGGGCTGGAGTACTCTGAGTCCCCTGAGTGCGGATCAGAGTATAAACGACTTAAAATCTCCAAGTCCCCTGAGTGCGGACTGGAGTACTCTGAGTCTCCTGAGTGCGGACCAGAGTATAAACAACTCGAAATCTCCAAGTCCCTTGAGTATGGACTGGAGTACTCTGAGTCCCCTGAGTGCGGACCAGAGTTTAAACGACTTGAAATCTCCAAGTCCCCTATGTGCGGACTAGAGTACTCTGAGTCCCCTGAGTGCGGACCAGAGTATAAACGACTCGAAATCTCCATGTTCCCTAAGTGCAGACTAGAGTACTCTGAGTCTCCTGAGTGTGGATCTGAGTATAAACAACTCGAAATCTCCAAGTCCCTTGAGTGCGGACTGGAGTACTCTAAGTCCCCTGAGTTCGGATCAGAGTTTAAACGACTCGAAATCTCTATGTCCCCTCAGTGCGGAATAGTGCACTCTGAGACCCCTGAGTGCGGATCAGAGTATAAATGACTCGAAATCTCTAAGTCCCCTGAGTGCGGCACGGAGTACTCCGAGTACCCTGAGTGCGGATCAGAGTTTAAACGACTTGAAATATCCAAGTCCCCTGAGTGCGGACTGGAGTACTCTGAGTCCCCTGAGTGCAGACCAGAGTATAAACGACTCGAAATCTCCAAGTCCCCTGAGTGCGGACTGCAGTACACTGAGTCCGCTGAGTGCAGACCAGATTACCAGATTTTAAACGACTTGAAATCTCCAAGTCCCCAGAGGGTGGACTGGAGTACTGTCCCCTGAGTGCGGACTAGAATACAAATGACTTAAAGTCATCAAGTCCCCGGTATTCAGACTTGAAGTCATCAAGTCCCCGGCATATGACCTAAAAATTATTCTAAGTACCCAAAGCGTAGGATAAAGGATGTACAATTCCAAAGAATTTCTGACTTATACAAAGATGAATTAAGAAGTTTACGTAACTCACAATAGCTTGGGTTTCGACCACGGTTATACAGAAAGCTGGACGATAAAAGACTTTTGAAAGACGAAAGAACTAAGCTTTATTTGTCCAAAATAAGGTTCTACTACAACTCCTCCAAAACTCAAAGTCAAAAGTCTATTTATGTGGACTACGAAAATAAATAAAAATAATTACATAATCTAAAATAACTCTCGTTGAACGAGCGTGATGATTATTTCTTTGACTTCCTCGGTTTCTTGTCCTCTTTCGTATTCTCTGGCGAATCCTCCTCCACGTGTTTTGTCTAGAAAGTTCTGCTTGGTGGGGAGGTGACAATTGAGAAATAAGGAGGAACCTCTAATGGCCTGGACCCGCCAGGAAGGATGTCCTTCAACGGCTTGTTCCGACGATCATCCAGGTCCACAACTCGGGGCTCGACTTTGATTTCGGTTGTCCTTTTCTTTTCCTCCTCGAGCTGCTCCTTCATACTCATTTTAGAAGTATGTTCATAGGCGCTTGTGACCTCGATTTCATAACTACCCTCGATGGGAGATGAAGTCTGGGAATTATCCTCATCAAGCGCCCCAATCACTTGAGCATCTGGACCGAGAGTCTCTCCTACGTGAGTAGCCTCACTTGTTTTCCCCTTCCCCTCCTTGGCGTCATCGCTCCTTGGAGGGGGCTTGGGATCAGAACGACCTGCGCAAATCACAGGATACAGACATAAGAATACAATAATCTTTCACCGAAAACGATAGCTCTTAGAACTTTAAAAAGGAGAGTTATGTACCGGATTCTTGCTGGCTCCCAATCGTCCGGGGACTCTCACCCTCCGAAATGGGAGATAGAATATGAATGCCGAGTCCGGGGTCCTCTGGGTCATAACAAGCATGCTGCTCAAATGGATCGAGTACTGGCCGATCAGCCGACTGAGTAGGAGCATGAGATGGAGACCCAGTTCCAGATAGACCGGCAATAACATCTTTCCCTTTCGATGTGGGAGAACCTTTGCAGTAAAGAGCTTTTGCTGCAAACAGGTCTGAAGGCTCGTTCCCCTTAAGAAATTCTTTTATTAAAGCATCTTCATCGAACTCCTCGGTGCCAAATTCGACCTTCCTTATTTTTATTAAAGTCTCCCACGCCTCATCTAGGGATTCAAGGTAGTCCTCGCCCAGAAAAGTTAAGTCCCGATACATGAGGACAGGGCATTGAATTCTACAATCAGTGGGTCGAACATGCATTTGACCTCCTCCCTACCATCCTCTTTAGCCGCCTCAAGGCGAGAGTCAATTTCCACAGATGCTATTTTCTCGCCCTCTTCACAGGCTTCATCCTTCAGCATCTCAACTTTAAAAAGCTCGTCATCGAGCTTCGCCTTCAGAAGTCATGTAGCAACGATCTCGTCGCAATATCAATGCGATTCTTCTTGGGCAGCAGTCCTCTCCTCTCTTTCTTTGCGGAATTGATCCTCCAGCTCTTTGACTCAAAGGGCAAATGCATCCCTTTCCTTCTTCACTGAATCCTTCTCTAAAACCAGGTCCCTACAATGCAAGACCGCCTCGTCGATTTCTTTTTTATGAGTTGACTCCAGATGATTGACGGCCTCCGTAGTATCTTTAGCACTCTGTTAGGCGAATTCAATTTGAGATTTGTACATAGAGAGCTCTTCGTCCTGAGCTTTAATATTGTCTTTATCATGGATAGCTTCGAGCTTCAGGCGATCAATTTCATGCTGACGCTCAATGGAGACTTCTGAAACTTTTTTGGCTAAGTGCACGAATGCATCGCGCTGAATATAGACGTCATTAGTGCAAGCAATAGCGCTTTGTTTGACATGTCCTAGAATCTGGTGAATCGTCGAAAGAAATTTTAAGCCATCGAAGCATACCTTTGGAAACGAGGCTTTAAGCTCAACAAGTCGTTCTGCTAACGATGGATCAGACATAGGAGCAAGAGGAGTCTGCTTAGAGACTAAAGGTGTTCTGTGGGGATCTCGAGATTGCCTGGTACCTGATGAACGGTAGTGTTAATCCCGATGGGCCTCAGGTTGGGACCCCTTATGTGTGGGTTTCTCTTTGCTATGCTCCAATTGAGAAGGAGGATCGCGAGGATATGAGGATTGGTTATAGGTATTTCTGTAGTAGGATGATTCTCGATGGTGGTAGCCTCGATCGCCAGAATCATCTCTATCTCGGCGTTTGCCGGAACCCGAATCCCGGCTGGCTTGGTGAAAAATCGATGAACCACGCAGGCGGTCGAGTCCATATGTACTCCCCATGTCACCTACATGGAATTTAAATAACAACAAGTTAGCAATGAGTAGAGTGATGACAGAAATTTAAGTGCAAGGTGAAGTGCATATGTTTGTGTGTATCCTAGTGTTTCCTCCCGACGGACCAGTTTCTTTACTAATAGGAGTTTTTTCTCCCTGGTTTTGGGCTTGAGCGCTTGTATCACCTCTTGCGGGTGAATGAAGCTTAAGGGCCTCTGGATCTTCGAAACCATAGTTGAGCAGATCATCAGGTATGGTAATGTTCGACAGGCCTTTCAGAGAACTTTCTAAGTGCTACGAGGAAGCTTCTTTCTCCACTAGAATAAGGGTAGCCTTAGAAGTTCCGCCCACTATTTTCTTCCTCGGCTTGTATGCTAGTTTCTTCTTCCCCTTCGAAGGGGAAGGTGTTGTTTCTTTGTCATGAACTTTGACTATCGGGTCTCGAGATGGACTAACATTTTCGCCATGTACTACGGGCATTTCTACTTCTTTAATCCCCCCTCCTCTGGTGTATCAGGGGCGTTACGTGTTGAAGACCTAGCCTGCTTTCTTCCTTTTCCTCAAGCAGGCTTAGTTATGGAGATACCTTGGGGGAGGCTTATGGGAGTCTTATTCGACGACCTTCCGCTAACAACCCTAAATTCGTGAGCGATTCATTTTAAATGAGAGCTTTGATGTCTAGGTCTTCGACGGGAATAGCTCGGATAGCTTTGATAGCTTCAGAATATCCGAAGCCCTTGGCACGTGGGTTAATACCTGAAAAGATAGAGGAAGAGTTAGAAAAGGTACAGCTTCAGCCAAACATGAGTATTTGTCCAGGAAAAAGACTTACTTCCTTCCACCCATCTCCTCGCAAAGCCTAGAGGACAGCGCACATAGAACTACTCCTGTTTATACTTGGTAAACTCGCTCCATGCCTCAGTTAAGATTAGACACTTGCTGTGCGGCTCGAGGAACACGAAAGATGGGCAATCTGACCATCTCTTGATGCGATCGATACAGCGGATATCACCCGAAGTCGGAAGCCTGAAGAGGACACTCATGAAGAGAATACAAGTGTCATATATGAATGCGTGGCTGTTCGAGTGCAATTGCGATAGGGCGATCTCGATATACTGCAATACATCTTGAAGAAAGGAGTTGAATGGCGGCATGCTGTCGACCCAACACATGAATCTGTTGTAGGATGTATATCCGACTGGGGGCAAATGAGGACGATCCTGCCCCGATGGAACTAACACATCGTCGAAGGGGATTCCGTGGACTGAGCATATCCAACAGAGCGCACTTTCATTAATGTTCGAGGCTTGGGAATCGATTGGATCGTCTAAGAAGATCACTGCCTCCAGGACGTCGGGAGCCAAGTCGACAGATGCGGTCGCAGGGCTCGACAAGCCTTGTGTAGGAGTAGTTGACAGATTTGAAGTTCCTACTACTTCTTGTCGAGAGGATAGCCCGGGTCTGTCCGAGATCGTAGCAGAGCAAGATTTCCTAGACATCTCTAATGAAGATTAAATCTGACAAAACACCTGTTTGAACTATACTTGAAAAAAAACGACGTTAGACTTAACAACATAAATATTCCCCCCGTGTGGTGTGTAAAATAGTGCGATCATTCAAATGTAAATGCCAAGAAATTAAAAGTCACTTGGTTGGTGTAACGTCCTGATTTTTCGCATGGTTTAAATCAACGATAAACCACACACGTCCGACTTAACCTATACTGAAGGGAGCATTATTATGGGATAAATAAGAAAAAGCAGAGAAAGAAGAAAAAACAAAACAAAATCTTGCAGTGGAATGATAAAATATAATAATCAAATATACAGTTCATGAAGCTATTTACAAATTATTCGATTATACTTACACAATACATATCAGAGTTACACATACCAGAGAACAATAATAATGCAGCGGAATAAAATGGTGTAGTGGAATAATATAAGAGATAAAAGTAATACAAATCTTCATCTTCTCCTTCCAGAGTAAAATCTTCAAATCTTGAAATGCTCGGACTGACCCAAGCGAATTAAAAAGACAAAACACTTAAGTCAGAACTAAAAGATCTTATGTAAGTTAAATAAATGGTAAAATATGAGTGGAATGACGCAAGAGATGTTTACGGGATTTGACATCTCCTATCCAGTGTCTAACGTGAGTGCAGTAACTTAAGAGATGCTCGGGATTCACATCTCCTAAGGATCCGTTAAACTATTTACTATGTAGTAATATTTCGCTGTTATAATAATGTCTATTAGTAAAATAAATTTACTTTTAAATAGCATCAAGGCTTTACATTTCCACCTTAACACGTAGTAGTGCCAATAGTCTATACAGTACCGTAATACCTCCTTATCGGGAGGCTACCGGAGGATACTCCATAGGTACGACAGAAATAGAAACTCGTACAAGGCGCGCTAGGGTAGGTGACATGGCGCAACTAGGTAATGCCAGGGTAGATATACCAATTACGCTTCCGAGCCGGTGGTGACGCGTAGCGCGCAGATACCGCCCACCTCAAGCCACACCTCCAAATCAAAAATCAAAAGTGGCCATCAAATAAATCAAAAAGTCAAAGTATAATATCGAAGGGATGTGTCCGATCAAAGGTGCTACCTCATTAGCCCGTCAATCGCTCCTGTTTTAGCCACCTTATGCCAACTCACGGGAGTCGGGTCCACGTATTTACCTCAAAGGAAACGCCGCCATCATGCTACTTCATTCTGGAATCTCCACCACATACACGGTTGTTAAAGTGGTTTTCGGAGTTGGCATAGAGTATGACAACTTCTGATCCCGGTCTCTTCAATGACCAAACGTTATTATAACACCGCGGTCATTTCAAAATAATTATACTTCAAAACCAGGATATAATATTCATTTCAAAACTATATAAATACGATATCATTTTCATTTAAAAACCAAATCAATAAGATATCATTTTTATTAAAACCCAAATCAATAAGATATCATTTTTACTCCAAATATATCCTTTTCCCAAAATCATAGGATTTTCAAATCATAATACCGTGAAACCCATAACTTTAAAACATAACTTCCAATACTTAAATGGTTTAATATTAAACAACTTTGTCTAATAAATTAGCTTCTTTAATTTCACAAATCAATTCCAAATACAGATTTGAATACCTAATAAACCGTTTCAATTTCCATATATTTCAAAGCTTTAATTATTCAATATTTCAAAACTAATTTTTTTAATTCATATATACACACACACACCAAATTCTCTTTACTATCATTTAGTTTTGAAATATTTCCTTAATAAATCCAATATCCTTTAAATAAAACTTCAAAATCAATAACTAAATATTCCTTAATTTATTTAGAGTTCATATATTCACTTAAATCACCATAAACCCGAATTAAGTTATAAAACCATATTCCTTTAAAATCTCAATTTAAATAAGTTCCAAATGGATTCTTATTAACTATAATTCTTAATTAGATAAAATCTCAATCAATTTCAAGCTATCTTCTCAACCTTGATTTATAAAAATCAATGTAAACTCCATATTAAAATATAATTTAAGTAAATACTTATCCATATTATAGTTTAATAAAATCAAACTTTATTGTTAAATTTATTTTATACTTTAAACAAATTTTATTCATAGCTTAAACCAAGAATTTACCATATATAAAAGAACATTTATAAAATATCCAAATCAATATCTCAAAAATCGTATATTTCTTTACAAACCATAGAAATTCTTTCAAAATATTTATATATATATATAGACCACGGTGTCTGTATATAATTCTCTATCCTATAGTTAAGTGATACAGATATTTATCATTTCAATCCGTAATTTAAAATAAAAATTACAGTTATATCATTTCAAACCGCAATCCCGAATAAAGTAAAGTGCATAACAATTTACAGTTTATAACAATATATAACATAACACCATTCATCCAACATCAACCATCAACCATTTATCACGATCATCATCCAATTCAACCAATAACATTAATATAGAACAGATAATAAATAACAGGTAACTACTGGCAGTTTATATACAATAATAAATAAATTTAACTGGCAATTTATTTGCAATAATAAATTGAATAACGATTTAATTCAATAAATTAAATTTAACTGGAATGATGATAAAATATATCAAACAACAATAAATAAATTTCTAATCACATCAAAAATTAATTTAACAAATATAAGAAATTGTGAGTGGGTTACAACACTCACCTTTTGAATTTAAATTGAATTTAAATTCAATTTAAACCCAAAAATTGAACAGTCTCCGAATTCGTCCAAACCAGCGTCAAAATGTCCGGAATTCTGATACGATCCCAACGCAAAATCCTGCGCATAGTTTTGACCTCGTACGCGAAAGTTATATGAGTTAGAACGGCTTGAAATTTAATTTACAAAAAAACAAAAACAGGACTAAGCTCACCACATCAAATCTAGACATGTCACCATCTGCTCTCCCACTATCACGCACGAGAGACCGGTTCCATTCGTTCAAAACTCTAACACGTGTCCAGGTAGCCGAAACCCTATAGCCCACGCATCGAGTGCCTCCACCACGCACGATCGTCGAGCGCCACGCCTAGATCCACGCATCCACGTGCTGCACCCCCGAGCATCGACGTCGTCGTTCGAGCCAAGCAAACCCCCAACCAGCCGCCGTTATTCATAACCTTAGTTCGAATTTTTGTGAAAAATACAATCGTTGAATTGCCAAATAAACTACATGGATGAAGTCCCCTCGGTCCTCTCTTCAAAACCCAGAAAGGATTTCCTGATCTGGTGAAGTTCATCGTCGAGCGATGAACGGGCGAAAATTGATTTGTGATTTCTGGAAAATCGATGATTCAAAACCAAAAACGAACTGTAGATCTAGATGCGTACATCGAGAGCTTTGATATATAATTTTTCTAAATTTTTTTAGGAGTTTGAAATTTTAGCTTTGGATTTGATTTGGAATTGTATAGGATCTGAAATTTGTTTATCTGCCATTGAGGAGGAGAGATAGCTGAATTGTACGTACAGACAAATGAGAAATAGAAGTAGGCTAGGGTTTATAACTGGATATTTATAGACAAAGTTTAAAATATAATAGATGGACCCGATTTATAAATGCGTTGAACGATAAATCGCCCGAAAAACCCGTTCCGACTCCGGAATGAAACTAGGTCAACCCACATATCAAAATAGATGTTTTAAAATATTTTAAATGCAATGGAAAAGGTTTCAAGTCCAAATTCCATCGTATGAAGAAGTTATACTAAAATTAATATTTTTCAAATTGATTTCAATTTCGTTGATTTCAAGGCGTTTCAAGTCCGTACGAACAAACGACAAGTCCGATCGCTACAAAACTTGAAACCCTACAATAATTCACCGTTACAGATCCGATAAAACTAGTTTCGTCGAAATCCGAGTTGATGACCAAAATGGCTATTTTTACACTAATTAAATAAATTAATAATTGATTAATTAAATCAAATTTTCAATTTAAATTCTAAAATCGACAATTCTTATCATTTTTTGGTTTCTAAATCATTTGCAATAATTTTGAACAAATTTAAATGTCAATTTAGAGATGATAAATTTATAAATTTCAGTATTAACCTCAATTTCATTAAACTCACAAATTATAAATAAATTCCCAAAATTCCATTCATTATTGCCAAATAGATGGACTTAACGTTGGATTCAAAACTATTACATTGATATTTCAAAACTATTACATTGATATTCTCACATTCCATCTTGATTTCAAATAACGTAACATTTAGATATTTAAATTTCATTTAATTTTAATTAATTCAATTTATTAAATTCTTACCCTTGTTATTCGAGTCTTTATTACAACATGAATATAATCAATATTGCTTTTGAATCTTGGTTCTTAATATTCTCCCATTTTAACTTAATTTCAAATTAACGTACTACTTTATTTCCTTTGATTGCAAATTGATTTCCAAATTTTATTTAATAGACTAAATAAATATGTAACACATAATAATTGATACCATTAACTTTTTATTTCATTTATATGTTTATTGCTTACAACAAATGCTACTATTAGCTTCATAACACTAATTTATTCCATTTCCATTCATTATACATTATTTTATTAGTCTGTTATCCTTTTGAATTACTAATTTACATTTTTATATCCCATTATAAATTAATGCACACATTAATTAAGATTTTAATCAAATAAATCATTTCATCTTGGTTCCATTCTTTTATTACATCAACCATTACTTTAGGAATAAAATTAGCATTTCCTATTCATTTTGTTACAATACTTATATAATATTGATTTTATTCAATTACCATTACTATCTATCATCTCATTAGTTAATTCATATTCACATCCACTTCCGTATATTAATTTTGTAACCAAGTTAAACATTTACATTAATTCCTTTAATTTGAATTAAATTCCCATCTTTACACTATGCCTATTATTACTCTATAAGCTAGTTATCATTGTTTACCTTTCATTTACTTGACATATACTCATTCCCATTATTGTAACCTTGCATTCTAGTTATTATTTCATTAATTTATACTAACATTGACTCCTATAAAATTGCACTTATCACGTATCATTCCGTCAATTATAACTTTGAATCTATTTCCCAATTTACGAATTACAATCAATTAAAACCTTACAATTGTTGCAATTTAAATGGGATTGCACTAAATTGGTTATTTATCAACTGCCATTAACATTACTACCTTAATTTACATTCAGTTATTATTAATCAATATATTATTGCGTTGGTTAATTAAATGCTTACTCTCATTCATACTTTCATATGTTTTCCTTTTCCAAACAATATTATAAATACTTGCAGGACATTCAATTACTATTTATCATAAATTCATTAATTAATTAAATATTTGCCTTTGTTTTCTTATATTCAATTCTTAGCCTAGTATACAATTTTCGTTACTTCATTTAATCGAAATTTTCATTTCAATTGTTAATACTTAGCTTTAAATTCCATGGTTGCATTTCATTTTTAACATTTGCTTCATTATAAATTATAAATTTTTTATTTCTTTCTAGATTTAATTACAAAAATCTTATTAATTTAACCAATTTACTTATCAAATTTATGGGTCGTTACACTCTCCCCCACTCAAAACTTTTCATCCCCAAAAAGGAAAAAGGAGGGAAAAGAAGAACTAAGAATCAATATATCTTACTTAAAATATTAAATTTATAACCGAATAAATTTACAAAATTAATTAATTTGAATTAAATATACCAATTTATAACCATTAAATATTTTATATTTAAATTAATAAAATTTGGAAAACATTTTTCAAAATATTTTCTAAGTCCAAAATTTTTCGAAAAATTTCGACAGAGTCTCCTTTGTACGGAGAGGCTCGGGAGAAAATATAATATCAAATATAACAATATATAACATATATTTTCCAAAATAATATATATCCCAACACGGAAAAAACAATATGATAACGCTATAAACTGTAATCCAAAAACGTACCAATTTGTCGGGCAAATAACGCTTATATTATGAAACCAATTGCAGTAGCAAGTGCTTCCATAACCTGAATTTCACTTATATAATCCAAGAGGAGTTAATAATTATATAAAATGAAATATTTAAAGTGGTTTCGACCATAAAAAAACTAATCAATACAACATCAATCACTTGCAACCAGGCATACAACCATCACATAGAATCAACACATATCAATCATTCATTCATATCAAACAAAACAAATACTTATTCGGGTTCGACTTTAAATTGCATAGAATCGAAAATAAACTACTTAGTGCACCATTTACTCAACAGTCTTAGATGAAATTAAATAGATTATTTACTTATCCAAACAATTTTTAGAGTATCCTTCCCCAAACAACCATAAACCAAACAAACAACGATTTCAAACAACAGATTAAGTTTATTCTTATTAATTTCATTTAAAAAATTTCTTTTCATTTATTACTTACAATTTATTTATTTTCATTTATCAGGTTATGTAAGTTTCTTTTCATTACTTTACATTTATTCATTTCTCAATTTCATTTATTTATTTTGTGCTTACCTTTCTATCATATTTAATTATGGTAACATTTCAGTTACAACTTAAGTTCACAAAATTTCACATCAAATTCTTATTTATTAAAGAATTTCATTAATTACATACATTACCTCAAGTTTATTACTTGTATAGTATCTATTACATTTTCTTATTAACATTTCAACTTTTTATACCTTTTGGTAAGTTACACACACATACATATATATATGCCTTTAAGAATGTAATTGAAAGTTATACAAGTTTTTCTTAATTTTTTTAATTAATTAAATGTTCAATAATAATATCTTTTGTTTTATATGTTACAAATTTAAAATTTCTTTTTGTTTAATTTATGACTTAGCATTAAATCTCTTATTTCCTTTAGAGGTTTCAATTATTAATTACCTACGTTCCAATTCACTATAATAATTGAAACTATTCGTTAACAGAAACTTAAGAACTAAATACCAGGTTAAATTTCAAATCATTTTAAATTAACAGATAAATATATACTTATAATTTATATATCCAATTATAATTAAGACAATTTAAAAATTTATATTTGGTTTATCAAAACAAATCTGCAGTAAACTACTACAGTAGCCTTCCCACTTCGAAACTCGAAAATGAATGTTGATGATGCGTGCACTCATCACCGAAATTATTTTCCAGCGACAGAGAGGGGAGTACAGATTTTATTCCTTCCAAATTTCTTTAAAACAATTCTTTCAAAGTATATTGAAATATTTATATCAGAAAATACTTCTAATAATATTATTATTATATTCCAAAATCATTCAAAAGAAATTTTCAAAACCCCGGAACTTAAGTTCTAAATTCCAATTTTCATTTTCTTTATTATTTTCAATCTTATTTCCACTATTATTTAAAATTTCATTACCTAACAACCAATATATTGCAACCAAATATATATCATT
This sequence comes from Allium cepa, assembly GCA_030765085.1. Classification (NCBI taxonomy): domain Eukaryota; kingdom Viridiplantae; phylum Streptophyta; class Magnoliopsida; order Asparagales; family Amaryllidaceae; genus Allium; species Allium cepa. The sequence continues at coordinate 696,242,857 of CM060934.1, forward strand.
TATAAAAATTTATTTTATATAAATAGAAAATATAATATGCAAAATTATTTCATTCACCTATATTAAAAACAAATATTATGTCAGTCTGTCCTATTAAGTGTTCAGAAATCCTTATTGATGTCATAGCGTCCAATGCACCAACCAGAATTTATAAATACAAAACCGAACAAATAAACACCATATTAAAACCTTTTATAACACTAACAAAAACGCTCTCTCATATATATACGCTCAGCGACTCACCATAGGGTATTACTACCCTATTTTGTAAAGAGTCAGACCCCACAAAGCTAAGGTTTATTATTAAACCAAAGTTCTGATACCAGACGTAACGTCCCGCCTTTTCACACGGTTTAAATCGACGATAAACCAGACACGCCCGACTTAAACCATACAAAGGGCGGATTTTTATGGGGTAAATAAGAAAAAGCAGAGAAAGAAGAAAAAAAACAAAACAGAATCTTGCAGCGGAACGATAAAATATAATAATCAAATATATAGTTCATGAAGCTGTTTACAAATTATTCGATTATAATTATACAATACATATTAGAGTTACACATACCAGAGAACAATAATAATGCAGCGGAATAAAATGGTGTAGTGGAATAATATAAGAGATAATAGTAATACAAATCTTCGTCTTCTTCTTTCAGGAGAAAATCTTCAAATCCTGAAATGCTCGGACTGACCCGAGCGAATTGAAAAAACAAAACACTCGAGTCAGAACTAAAAGATCTTATGTAAGTTAAATCAATGGTAAAATATGAGTGGAACGGCGTAAGTGATGTTTACGGGATTTTACATCTCCTATCCAGTGTCTAACGTGAGTGTAGTAACTTAAGCGATGCACGGGATTCACATCTCCTAAGGATCCGTTAAACTATTTACTATGTAGTAATATTTCGCTATTATAGTGATGTCTATTAGTAAAATAAACTTACTTTTAAATAGCGTTAAGGCTTTACATTTTCCACCTTAACACGTAATAGTGTTAATGGTCTATACAGTACCGTAATACCTCCTGATCGGGAAGCCACCAGAGGATACTCCATAGGTAAGACACAAATAGAAACTCGTACAAGGCACGCTAGGGTAGGTGACATGGCATAACTAAGCAATGCCAAGGTAGATATACCAATTACGCTTCCGCCGGTGGTAACGCGCAGCTACCACCCACCTCAAGCCACACCCCCAAATCAAAAATCAAAAGCGGCCACCGAATAAATCCAAAAGTCAAAGTATAATATTGAAGGGATGTGTCCGATCAAAGGTGCTACCTCATTAGCCCATCAATCGCTCCTGTTTTAGCCACCTTATGCCAACTCACAGGAGTCGGGTCCATGTATTTACCTCAAAGGAAACGTCGCCGCCATCCTACTTCATTCCGGATTCTCCACCGCGTACACGGTTGTTAAAGTGGTTTTCGAAGTTGGCAGAGAGTATGACAACTTCCGATCCCGGTCTCTTCAACAACCAAACATTATTATAACACCGCGGTCATTTTAAAATAATTATACTTCAAAACCAGGATATAATATTCATTTCAAAACCTTATAAACATCTTCATTTAAAAACCAAATCAATAAGATATCATTTTGATTAAACCCAAATCAATAAGATATCATTTTTATTTCAAATATATCATTTTTCCAAAATCATAGCATTTTCAAATCATAATACCTTGAAACCCATAACTTTGAAACATAACTTTCAATACTTAAATGGTTTAATATTAAATAACTTTGGATAATAAATTAGCTTCTTTAATTTCACAAATCAATTCCAAATACAGATTTGAATACCAAATAAACCATTTCAATTTCCATATATTTCAAAGCTTTAATTATTCAATATTTCAAAACTAATTTTCTTTAATTCATATATATATATATATATACACACACACACACACGCCAAATTCTCTTTACTATCATTTAATTTTGAAATATTTCCTTAATAAATCCAATATCCTTTAAATAAAACTTCAAATTCAATAACTAAATATTCCTTAATTAATTTAGAGTTCATATATTTCACTTAAATCACCTTAAACCCGAATTAAGTAATAAAACCATATTCCTTTAAAATCTCAATTTCAATAAGCTCCAAATGGATGCTTATTAACTATAATTCTTAATTAGATAAAATCTCAATCAATTTCAAACTATCTTCTCAACCTTGATTTATAAAAATCAATATAAAGTCCACATTAAAATATAATTTAAGTAAATACTTATCCATATTATAGTTTAATAAAATCAAACTTTATTATTAAACTTATTTTATACTTTAAAAAAATTTCATTCACAGCTTAAACCAAGAATTTACCATATATAAAAGAACATTTATAAAATATCCAAGTCAATATCTCAAAAATCATATGTTCTTTACAAACCATAGAAATTCTTTCTATATATATATATATATATATATATATATATATATACATACCACGGTGTCTGTATATAATTCTCCATTCTATGGTCAAGTGATACAGATATTTATCATTTCAATCCGTAATTTAAAATAAAAATTACAGTTATATCATTTCAAACCGCAATCCTGAATAAAATAAAGTGCATAACAATTTACAGTTTATAACAATATATAACATAACATCCATTCATCCAATATCAACCATTAACCATTTATCACAATCATCATCTAATTCAAATAATAACATTAATATAGAACAGATAATAAATAATAGGTAACTAATGGTAGTTTATACACAATAATAAATAAATTTAACTGGCTGTTTATTTGCATAATAAATTGAATAACGATTTAATTCAATAAATTAAATTTAACTGGAATGATGATAAAATATACCAAACAGCAATAAATAAATTTCTAATCACATTAAAAATTAATTTAACAAACATAAGAAATTTTAGAAATTGTGAGTGGGTTAAAACACTCACCTTTTGAATTTAAATTGAATTTAAATCCAATTTAAACCCGAAAATTGGATAGTCTTCAAATTCGTCCAAACCAGTGCCAAAATGCCCAGAATTCTGATACGATCCCAACGCTAGAACCCGCGTGTAGTTTCGACCTCGTACGCGAAAGTTATGTAAGTTAGAACGGCTTGAAATTTAATTCACAAAAAAATTAAAACAGGACTAAGCTCACCACATCAAATCTAGACACGTCACCGTCTGCTCTCCCACTATCATGCACGAGACCGGTTCCATTCATTTGAAACTCTGACACGCGCCCAGGTAGCCGAAACCCTATAGCCCACGCATCGACTGCCTCCACCAAGCACGATCGCCGAACGCCATGCCTAGATCCACGCCTCCACGTGCTTCACCCCCAAGCGACGACGTCGCCATTCGAGCCAAGAAAACCCCCAACCAGCTGCCACTATTCATAACCCTAGGTCGAAATTTTGCAAAAAATCCGATCGCTGAATTCGCCAAATAAACTGCATGGATGAAGTCCCCTCGGTCCTCTCTTCAAAACCCAAAAAGGATTTCCCGATCAGGCGAAGTTCATCGTCAAGCGATGAACGACCGAAATTGATTTGCGATTTTTGGAAAATCAATGATTCAAAACCAATAACGAACTGAAGATATGAGATACATACATCGAGAGCTTCGATATATATATTTTCTGAATTTTTTTGAGGAGTTTGAAATTTTAGCTTTGGATTTGATTTGGAATTGTATAGGATCTGAAATTGCCACTGAGGAGGAAAGATAGCTGAATTGTATGTACAGACAAATGAGAAATATAAGTAGGCTAGGATTTATAACTAGATATTTATAGACAAAGTTGAAAATAGAATAGATGGACCCGATTTATAAACGCGTTGAACGATAAACGGCCCGAAAAACCCGTTCTGACTCCGGAACGAAACTAGGTCAATCCGTATATCAAAATAGATGTTTTAAAATATTTTAAACGCAACGGAAAAGGTTTCAAGTCCAAATTCCATCGTACGAAGAAGTTATACTAAAATTAATATTTTTCAAATTGATTTCAATGAATTTCAATTTCGTTGATTTCAAGGCGTTTCGAGTCCGTATGATCAAACGACAAGTCCGATCGCTACGAAACTTGAAACCCTATAACAATTCACCATTACGTATCCGATGAAACTGGTTTCGTCAAAATCCGAGTCAGTGGCCAAAATGGCTATTTTTACATTTATTAAATAAATTAATAATTTATTAATTAAATCAAATTTTCAATTTAAATTCTAAAATCGACAATGCTTATCATTTTTTGGTTTCTCAGTCATTTACAATGGTTTTAAACGAATTTAAATGTCAATTTAGAGATGATAAATTTATAAATTTCAGTATTAACCTCAATTTCATTAAATTCACAAATTATAAATAAATTCTCAATATTCCGTTCATTATTGCCAAATAGATGGACTTAACGTTGGATTCAAAACGATATTCTCACATTCCATCTTTTCAAATAACGTAATATTTAGATATTTTAATTTCATTTAATTTTAACTAATTCAATTTATTAAATTCTTACCCTTATTATTCGAGTCTTTATTACAACATGAATATAATCAACGTTGCTTTTAAATCTTGGTTCTTAATATTCTCCCATTTTAACTTAATTTCAAATTAACGTACTACTTTATTTCCTTTGATTGCAAATTGATTTTCAAATTTTATTTAATAGACTAAATAAATATGTAACACGCAATAATCGATACCATTAACTTTGTATTTCATTTATAAGTTTATTGCTTACAACAAATGCTACCATTAGCTTCATAACACTAATTTATTCCATTTCCATTTATTATACTTTATTTTATTAGTCAGTCATCCTTTTAAATTATTAATTTACCTTTTTATATCCCATTATAATTAATGCACACATTAATTAAGATTTTAATCAAATAAATCATTGCATCTTAGTTCCATTCTTTTATTGCATCAACTATTACTTTAGGAATAAAATTAGCATTTCCTATTCATTTTGTTACAATACTTATATAATATTTATTTTATTCAATTACCATTACTATCTATCGTCTCATTAATTAATTCATATTTACATCCACTTCCGTATATTAATTTTGTAACCAAGTTATAACATTTACATTAATTCCGTTAATTTGAATTAAATTCCCTTCTTTACACTATGCCTATTATTACTCTATAAGCTAGTTATCATTGTTTACCTTTCATTTACTTGACATATACTCATTCTCATTATTGTAACCTTGCATTCTAGTTATTATTTCATTAATTTATACTAACATTGGCTCCTATCAAATTGCACTTATTAAGTATTATTCCGTCAATTATAACTTTGAATCTATTTCCTAATTTACAAATTACAATCAATTAAAACCTTACAATTGTTGCAATTTAAATGGGATTGCACTAAATTGGTTATTTATCAACTGCCATTAACATTACTACCTTAATTTACATTCAGTTATTATTAATCAATATATTATTGCGTTGGTTAATTAAATGCTTACTCTCATTCATACTTTCATATGTTTTCCTTTTCCAAACAATATTATAAATACTTGCAGGAAATACAATTACTATTTATTATTATAAATTAATTAATTAATTCACTATTTGCCTTTGTTTTCCTATATTCAATTCTTAGCCTAGTACACAATTTTCATTACTTCATTTAATCGACATTTTCATTTCAATTGTTAATACTTAGCTTTAAATTCCATGGTTGCATTTCATTTTTAACATTTGCTTCATTATAAATTATAAATTTTTTATTTCTTTCTAGATTTAATTACAAAAATCTTACTAATTCAACCAATTTACTTATCAAAATTTACGGGTCGTTACACTGTCCCCCACTCAAAACTTTTCGTCCCCGAAATGGAAAAAGGAGGGAAAAGAAGAACTAAGAATCAATATATCTTACTTAAAATATTAAATTTATAACCGAATAAATTTACAAAATTGATTAATTTGAATAAAATATACCAATTTATAACCATTAAATCTTTTATAATTAATAAAGTTGGGAAAACATTTTTCAAAATATTTTCTAAGCCCAAAATTTTTCGAAGAATTTCGGCGGAGTCTCCTTTGTACGGAGAGGCTCGGGAGAAAATATAATATCAAATATAAAAATATATAACATATATTTTCCAAAATAATATATATCATAACACGGGAAAAACAATATAATAACGCTATAAACCGTAATCTAAAAAAGTACCTATTTGTCGGGCAAATAACGCTTATATTATGAAACCAATTGCAGTAGCAAGTGCTTCCATAACCTGAATTTCACTTATACAATCCAAGAGGAGTTAATAATTATATAAAATGAAATATTTAATATGGTTTCAACCATAAACAAACAAATCAATACAACATCAATCACTTGCAACCAGGCATACAACCATCACATAGAATCAACACATATCAATCATTCATTCATATTAAACAAAACAAATAGTTGTTCGGGTTCAACTTTAAATTGCACAGAATGAAAAATAAACTACTTAGTGCACCATTTACTCAACAGTTTTAGATGAAACAAAATAGATTATATATTCATCCAAATAATTTTTAGAGTATCCTTGCCCAAACAACCATAAACCAAACAAACAACGATTTCAAACAACAGATTAAGTATATTCTTATTAATTTCATTTCAAATTTTGATTTTCATTTATTACTTACAATTTATTCATTTTCATTTATTCAGGTCATGTAAGTTTCTTTTTATTACTTTACATTTGTTCCTTTCTCAATTTCATTTACTTATTTTGTGCTTACCTTTCTATTATATTTAATTATGGTAACATTTCAATTACAACTTAAGTTCACAAAATTTCACATCAAATTCTTATTTATTAAAGAATTTCATTAATTACTTACATTACCTCAAGTTTATTACTTGTATAATATCTATTACATTTTCTTATTAACATTTCAACTTTTTTATACCTTTTGGTAAGTTATATATATATATATGCCTTTAAGAATGTAATTGAAAGTTATACAAGTTTTTCTCAATTCTTTTAATTAACTAAATGTTCAATAATAATATCCTTTGTTTTATATGTTACAAATTTAAATTTTCTTTTTATTTAATTTATAACTTAGCATTAATTCTATTATTTCCTTTAGAGGTTTCAATTATTAATTACCTATGTTCCAATTAACTACAATAATTGAAACTATTCATTAACGGAAAATTAAGAACTAAATACCAGGTTAAATTTCAAATCATTTTAAAATAACAGATAAATATATACTTATAATTTATATATCCAATTATAATTAAGACAATTTAAAAATTTGTATTTGGTTTATCAAAACAAATCTGCAGTAAACTACTACAGTGGCCTTCCCACTTCGAAACTCGAAAATAAATGTCGATGATGCGTGAACTCATCACCGAAATTATTTTCCAGTGATAGAGAGGGGAGCATAGAATTTATTCCTTCCAAATTTCTTTAAAACAATTCTTTCAAATTATGTTGAAATATTTATATCAGAAAATACTTCTAATAATATTATTACTATATTCCAAAATCATTCAAAAGAAATTTTCAAAACCCCGGAACTTAAGTTCTAAATTCTAATTTTCATTTTCTTTATTATTTAAAATTTCATTACCTAACAACCAATATATTGCAACCAAATATATATCATTTATAAAAATTTATTATATATATATATATATATAATATAATAGGAAAAATTATTTCATTCACCTATATTAAAACCAAATATTATGTCGGTCTATCCTATTAAGTGTTTAGAAATCCCTATTGATGTCATAGCATCCTATGCACCAACCAAAATTTATAAATACAGAACAGAACAAATTAACACCATATTAAAACCTTTTTATGACACTAACAAATGCGCTCTCTCATATATATACACTCAGAGACTCTCAAAACCCCGGAACTTAAGTTCTAAATTCTAATTTTCAATCTAATTTCCACTATTATTTAAAATTTCATTACCTAACAACCAATATATTGCAACCAAATATATATCATTTATAAAAATTTATTATATATATATATATAATATAATAGGAAAAATTATTTCATTCACCTATATTAAAACCAAATATTATGTCGGTCTATCCTATTAAGTGTTTAGAAATCCCTATTGATGTCATAGCATCCTATGCACCAACCAAAATTTATAAATACAGAACAGAACAAATTAACACCATATTAAAACCTTTTTATGACACTAACAAATGCGCTCTCTCATATATATACACTCAGAGACTCACCATAGGGTATTACTACCCTATTTTGTAAAGAGTCAGACCCCACAAAGCTAAGGTTTTTTGCTAAACCAAAGCTCTAATACCATACGTATTGTCCTGCCTTTTCGCATGGTTTAAATCGACGATAAACCACACACGTTCGACTTAAACCATATAGAAGGGCGGATTGTTATGGGGTAAATAAGAAAAAACAGAGAAAGAAGAAAAAACAAAATCTTGCAGCGGAACGATAAAATATAATAATCAAATATACAGTTCACGAAGATGTTTAAAAATTATTCGATTATACTTATACAATACATATCAGATTTATACATACCAGAGAACAAGAATAATGTAGCGGAATAAAATGGTATAGTGGAATAATATAGGAGATAATAGTAATACAAATCTTCGTCTTCTTCTTCCAGAATAAAATCTTCAAATCCTGAAATACTCGGACTGACCCAAGCGAATTGAAAAGACAAAACACTAGAGTCAGAACAAAAAGATCTTATATAAGTTAAATCAATGGTAAAATATGAGTGGAACGGCGTCAGAGATGTTTACGGGATTTGACATTTCCTATCCAGTGTCTAATGTGAGTGTAGTAACTTAAGAGATGCTCGGGATTCACATCTCCTAAGGATCCTTTAAACTATTTACTATGTCGTAATATTTCGCTATTATAATAATGTCTATTAGTAAAACAAACTTACTTTTAAATAGCGTTAAGGCTTTATATTTTCCACCTTAACACGTAATAGTTCCAATAATCTATACAGTACCGTAATACCTCCTGATCGGGAGGCTACCAGAGGATACTCCATAGGTACGACACAAATAGAAACTCGTACAAGGCGCGCTAGGGTAGGTGACACGACACAACTAGGCAATGCCAGGGTAGATATACCAATTACGCTTCCGGGCCGGTGGTAACGCGCAGCTACCGCCCACCTCGAGCCACACCCCCAAATAAAAAATCAAAAGTGGCCACCGAATAAATCTAAAAGTCAAAGTATAATATCGAAGGGATGTGTCCGATCAAAGGTACTACCTCATTAGCCTGTCAATCGCTCCTTTTTTAGCCACCTTATGCCAACTCACGGGAGTCCGGTCCACGTATTTACCTCAAAGGAAACGCCGCCACCATCCTACTTCATTCTGAAATCTTCACTGCACCCCATTCTACCCAGCTCCTACTTCTCTTCTGTTTTTCCTCCTACCTCGTTTGGCATGAGGGAATCATGCCGATTCATGGCCGTGCCGGGCCACATCGCTCGGCACACTTAACCTTAACTCCAATTTCACTCCTATACTTCCCCTCTATTGCTCGGCATAAGGAAGTCATGCCGAGCCACATCAGTACGTCTTCCACCAACTCCCTCCTTCAAACACCTCTGACATCCTCTTCTCTCCTCCGATCCACCTAGCCTTAAACTCCTTTAAACACCTACACTTCGCCTTTTACTCCTCATGCTCCACGCGATTTATACTGACATCGATTTTGTAGAGATTCACGAGTTCGAATCTCATGCTAGGTCTCCTTGTCGGGGTGAAGTGTTTAAGGGAAAGGTCATTACCTAAGAAATGAGTTGAAGCTCGAGGATATTCTGGAGTAAGGAACGCGGTTTTGTTTGGATTCGTTAATTGGGGAAGGAAGTGAGGCAGTGTATGAAGTTTGAGAAGGGAAGGGAAGAGCGGATAATTCGCTGAAGACTGTTGGGAGGTGAATTCGTTAGTTCTAGAGAGTGGAAGTAAAAAGGGAAAAGAAGAAGAAGTGTCGGCTTATATAGAGAGAAGAGAAGTCGAATGGACAGTGACCAGTAGAACCGGTCAAATCACCTCCATCGTTCGGCATCAGTATGTCGTTCGGCATTCTTATATCGTTCGACATTGGTATGTCATTCGGCATTCGTATGTCGTTCGGCATACAATGCCTCGCTCGGCAATTAGGAAGACGCTATCGAGAAGACAATGCCAAGAATTTTAGAGAAACACGGAGTGCTAATGGTTCAAAGAGCATCATGTTCGTCCACATGATACACTTTGGGGGCAAGTGTTACCTGGTGGCTTGACCAGGTAACAAGAGGCTTGATGTAGAAGGCTCGTTCAACATAAAGGGTCGTTCGGCACAGCTATGTCGTTCGGCATTTCATATCGTTCGGCACAACTAGGTCGTTCGGCATTTCATATCGTTCGGCACGAACCTCGTTCGGCATTCCAGCCTCGACCGGCATCCAACATCCTTCGGCATTTCATATCGTTCGGCACGAACCTCGTTCGGCATTCCAGCCTCGACCGGCATCCAGCATCGTTCGGCATTCCAGCCTCGGTCAGCATCCAAGCGCCGTTCGACATCTATCCTCGTTCGACATCCAAACCCCACTCGGCATCCAAACCCCGCTCGGCATTCCAGCCTCGTTTGGCATGGAGCGTCGCTCGGCATTCCAGCCTCACTTGGCATTCCAATCTCGTTCGGCATTCCAATCTCGTTCGGCATTCCAGCCTTGTTCGGCATAGGTATGTCACTCGTCATCACCTCCCGACCGGCATTGGGTCTCGTTCGGCCTACAGACTTCACTCAACACACTGCCTCGTTCGGCATGGAGGTATCATTCGGCATTTGCCGTTCAGCATTTACGGCTCGGGAAACAGAAGTCACTCATCACGAGCCGAGGTATCTTGCTCCTAGGCCCATTAGGAAAGTCCAACCCATCTTCGTCTATAAATAATGGGACAAGGGCACTGTGAAAGGGACCTTTTTTGAGATCACTAGGGAGACTCTACCGCTATCAAGACTCGCTCTATTTTACTTAGCATTTGTATTCAAGTCTTTATAGTACGTATTGTATCTGTATTCAGTCACTTGTGAATGCAATAAAGATCGAAACTTAAAGTGGACGTAGGCAATTACGCTAAACTACTATAAATCCGGTGTTCTTGTTTTTGCATTTAATTTAGTATACAGTTCTCTATTTTAATTTACTTTCTTCATTAATCACTTTACACAATCTTTCTCAGAGGGTGTTAGTGACCAATTCTGGTGCTAATAATAAGTCACTCAATAAATCAACCAACACGATATAAAACAATTTTTATTCACCAACAAATATGCGCTCATATCAATTAATACACTCAAACTCATTCTAGGGTACTACTTAACCAATCTCTAATGAGTAATCCCCACAAAATTCAAGGTTTTCGCTTAACCTTCAACTTTGATACCAAGTGTAATGAATGAGATTTTTCGACCCTCGAAAATCGACATCTATATATTCACTATAAAACATGCCAAATATTCAAGTGTCGGAAATATCGATTGTTAGGGGTAAGTAAGAAAACGATAGAAGAAAATGGAAACAAGAGCATAGAATCTCACAACCGCAGCGGAACAAAATATAATATATAATAATAGATTTTTATATAAAAGAATCTATAACTATTTTATACTTATAGTCATCAGAGTACACAATCAATACATCAATCTGGATAGTTATAGTAACTTATTCTCATACAGCGGAAATGTAAATCAAGTATGGAATACATCTCTATCATCCAGAGCCTAGGTATTATCTTCACCTATGCTCTGATACCGACTGTGATGACCCGCCTTTCTAACCACAGAAAGACATATCATGAATAAGAAAAGAAAGAGATAGAGATAGAAAAGATAGAAAGAAAGAATAACAACATCAAAATCTCACAGCGGAAACGGAACAAAATGTAATACATCACATAACTATTACATAGTTTTGCATATATCAGAGTTACACAACATTATACAACAAGACAGTCATATATACTTATATATCTGCCAATATATACGTCCCAAAATTCAATGTACATCAACTACACAGCGGAACTAGATAGATAGATATATACGTCAGGACTCCGGCTCCAAGCTCCTCTTCGAACTCAACAATTCAAAACCTATCACTTGGCTACTCATAAAAATTTAAGTACCCAAGAGTTTATGAAAACAGAAAATAAACTCCGGGTCAGACATGGGTCTGGTGTGAGTAAACGGGTTAAAGTTGCTTAACCTTGAAAACCATATGAAAATAAAGGTATTACGTAAGACTCTCCATACATAAACATGGGTAAGTTTTTACCTTATGCTAACCAAAATATTTTATAGGAAATCCAGTAATATTATAATAGTGTCAAGGGTTTTCAAGTAAATAGAAAATAGCCGAAATTGTTACATTCATTAAATTCCAGCTACTAGCCACAAAAGTGGGTAATACAAATCAAAACCGTAGGGTCTCGTAGGGAAATGGGTTTCCATCAATGGCAGGGCTACTGGGGTACCGCTCGTCACAGTACGGGGCCTAGATCACCGTACCGAGGATCACTCCCGACCCCCTACAACACAAGGTCGGAACCATTCCTTACTGAATAGTCCCGAACAAGATAACCCTGCAGTTGTGGCCAACAACTGCCCACACAGCCGAAAATAAAGGGACATCTAGACAGGGGTATATCTCGTCCTGCTTGGGTGCTACCTACCTAACTTTGCTGCATCTCCGTTGTTTTAGCCAATCCCGGTTGATGAGGCTTGAGGCTGCGATTACCTTTATAGAACACATCTCTTAGAATGCTCATCGTCCGTCTGACGATGTTCTGAAAGTATTCAATCCATACAAGTTTGTTCCTGGTTCGAACGAAACCGAAGGCATTATCTCGTTGTACTCATTTTGGAATCACCCTCAGAGTTAACGACGATAACCCTTGCACTCTGAAACACCATCTCGATCTTCACTTGAGATGCCATGACCTATCGTTTAATTTGGATCGATGTGGTTTTCAGATAATCATAACTCACACCCGATCCCGGTCTCATCGAAATCCAAACAACATTTTAAAGGCCAAGTTGTTTAATAGTTTAAACAATCTAAATTCAACACTTTGAATTCACATAGCATATATCACAGATAAATCATACTCAATTATCACAGATATATCAAGGCATATCACAGAGTATCACAGAATATCACCAAATAGATATAAAAAATCTGATATTCTACTTATGCAATAATCTATAAGCAAACATCTTTAATCCTTATTGTAATTAATTCAATTAAAATTAATTACTTGAGGATTAATCCTTTAATCCTGTTTGATTGATCATCAATTAATTAACTCTTCCATTTCAAACTATTTTATTTAATTAATCATTTCTTAATCAATTTATTAAATCCTAATTACTTAATTAATTACCCTTAATTATTAATTAGTAACCTAATTTTTAATTAATAAAACTTAATTACCTGTTTATTAACCACTAATTACTTAATTAATCAATTATTAATTCTTAATTAAATTACTTAATTAGTTAAATACTAATCATTAATTAACTTTAAGTAGCTAATCAAAATTCTTTAATATTTAGTTGGTTAATTAAAGCTTAAATGAACTCATTAATTAGGCCATCAGTACTTAAACTTGGTTTAAGATGAAACAACATAATTTTTATTCAGCTAGGAACTTTGAAACCCAACCCGAGAAATCCCCAAGTCCACTTAAGTAAACACTCGAGTTTTCCCTCCTTTTCCCGAGTCTCCCCTCTCTTCTTCTTCTACTTTTTTTTAGTTAAGTTAAAAACTTCTGTTATACGCAAGCACACTCACGCACCAGGTTATAACCTGAAGCCACCTCTCATTTTCTCGAGTAACAACTCGAGACGTTCACAACAAAACTCCCTGACACCTATATGCTGTTGTGCACATGCACGACACTTCTATCGTCGCTCCGGCGAACCACGACGTCTCCGGCAAGTCACAAAACTACACTACACTCGAAAGCAAAACATGATTCATCGCGGAAAACTCGAAATCACAATTAAGCTTCCAGTTCGAAAAACTCGAACTCGACCCATTCAACAAATTTGCTTCGCCTCGCCAAAGCCGTCTATCGGAGGTGACACAACTCCGGCCATACCTCGCCGATACTCCATTCCACTTCTTCCCTCAATTTCGTACAGGTCGATCCATCAGAGGTGATGAAGTCACCTCGTTTTTGACCACGTCCAAAACTCACGCAGAAACCCTAAATTTGTGCGGAATACGTCTCTACCATCCAGAGCCTAGGTATTATCTCAACCTATGCTCTGATACCAATTGTGACGACCCGCCTTTCTAACCACATAAAGACGTATCATGAATAAGAAAAGAAAGAGATAGAAATAGAAAATATAGAAAGAAAGAATAACAGCATCAGAATCTCACAGCGGAAACGGAACAAAATATAATACATCACATAACTATTACATAGTTTATATATATCATAGTTACACAACATTATACAACAAGACAGTCATATATATACACATACATCCCAAAATTCAATGTACATCAATTACACAGCGGAACTAGACAGATAGATATATACGTCTGGACTCCTACTCCAAGCTTCTCTCCGAACTCAACAATTCAAAACCTATCACTTGGCTACTCATAAAAATTTGAGTACCCAAGAGTTCATGAAAAAAGAAAATAAACTCCGAGTCATACATGGGTCTAGTGTGAGTAAACGGGTTAAAGTTGCTTAACTTTGAAAACCATTTGAAATAAAGGTATCATGTAAGACTCTCCATACATAAACATGCGTAAGTTTTTACCTTATGCTAACCAAAACATTTTATAGGAAATCCAGTGATATTATAATAGTGTCAAGGGTTTTCAAGTAAATAGAAAATAGCCGAGACTGTTACATTCATTAAATTCCAGCTACTAGCCACAAAAGTGGGTAATACAAATCAAAACCGTAGGGTCTCGTAGGGAAAATGGGTTTCCATCAACGACAGGGCTACTGCGGTACCACTCATCACAGTACGGTGCCTAGATCACCGTACCGAGGATCACTCCCGACCCCCTACAACACAAGGCCGGAACCATTTCTTATTGAATAGTCCCGAACAAGATAACCCCGCAGTTGTGGCCAACAACTACCCACACACCCGAAAATAACGGGACATCTAGACAGGGGTGTATCTCGTCCTGATTGGGTGCTACCCACCAAACCTTGCTGCATCTCCCCTGTTTTAGCCATTCCCGGTTGATGAGGCTTGAGGCTGCGATTATCTTTATTGAACACATCTCTTAGAATGCTCATCGTCCATCTAACGATGTTCTAAAAGCATTCAATCCATACAAGTTTGTTTCTGGTTCAAACGAAACCGAAGGCATTATCTCGTTATACTCATTTTGGAATCACCCTCAGAGTTAACGACGATAACCCTTGTACTTTGAAACACCGTCTCGATCTTCACTTGAGATGCCATGACCTATCGTTTAATTTGGATCGATGTGGTTTTCGGATAATCATAACTCACACCCGATCCCGGTCTCATCGAAATCCAAACAACATTTTAAAGGCCAAGTTGTTTAATAGTTTAAACAATCTAAATTCAACACTTTGAATTCACATAGCATATATCACAGATAAATCATACTCAATTATCACAGATATATCAAGGCATATCATAGAGTATCACAGAATATCACCAAATAGATATCACAAATCTGATATTCTACTTATGCAATAATCTATAAGCAAACATCTTTAATCCTTATTGTAATTAATTCAATTAAAATTAATTACTTGAGAATTAATCCCTTAATCCTATTTGGTTAATCATCAATTAACTAACTATTCCATTTCAAACTATTTTATTTAATTAATCATTTCTTAATCAATTTATTAAATCCTAATTACTTAATTAATTACCCCTAATTATTAATTAGTTACCTAATTTTTAATTAATAAAACTTAATTACCCATTTATTAACCACTAATTACTTAATTAATCAATTATTAATTCTTAATTAAATTACTTAATTAGTTAATTACTAATCATTAATTAATTTTAAGTAGTTAATTAATATTCTTAAATATTTACTTGGTTAATTAAAGCTCAAATGAACTCATTAATTAGGCCATCAGTACTTAAACTTGGTTTAAGATGAAACAACATAATTTTTATTCAGCTAGGAACTTTGAAACCCAACCCGAGAAATCCCGAAGTCCACTTGAGTAAACACTCGAGTTTCCCCTCCTTTTTCCCGAGTCTCCCCTCTCTTCTTCTTCTTCTACTTTTTTTTAGTTAAGTTGAAAACTGTTGTTATACGCAAGCACACTCACGCACCAGGTTATAACCCGAAGCTACGTCTCATTTTCTCGAGTAACAACTCGAGACGTTCACAACAAAACTCCTTGACACCTATATGCTGTCGTGCACATGCACGGCACTTCGCCGTCGCTCCAGCGAACCACAACGTCTCCGGCAAGTCACAAAACTACACTTATAATAAAATAACATCCGAGTTAATCTGTAATACTCGGTCTGACCCGAGCATTATAATAAAATAACATCCGAGTTAATCTGGAAAATCAACGCGAGAAAATACACTCAATTTGAATTTTATTACTTCTAAAATTCTTTAAAAACAAAGGTATCTCGTAAGACCACGCCACACATAAACACGACTGGTTTTTCCCTTATGATAATCAAAACGTTTTATATCGAAACCATCTAATATTTAATAGTGTGACGCCCCACCTCTATACCCACGCTAGCCAAAGACACTACGGGGTAATGCCGTGAACTAGCGCGGAGAATAAGGCCGTTGAGGAACGACCATCCGCGTAATTGCTTTGTACGAGCATCGATATGTCAGATAGTACAACATGGAAATCCAACATACCGATACAAACTCAAAGCTACTACACAGTGGCTATATGTATTCTTCGGAAACAAACATAGAAATAAACATAACAAAAGCCAGTCACAGACATCAGTATCACAAAGGCGGAAATAGATATGAATATATAACACATGAAAGTGTACATCAAAGTGGTGGTCGAACAAGATCCACAATGTCACAAAAGAATAGCTACAAGTACTAGACAAAAGAATATGGATACATCAATGAGTCTATTTCTCGAATGTATACAACAAAAACTACTAATCTAAGTAGTTAGCCAAAAGTCAAGGTGATAATCCCAGATGTGAAGTCAAGCAGAAGCACCTGTAACATCTCGGTCTGACCCGAATATTATTTAAAAAGAAAATAATAAACGGATCAGTCTAGCTATAAATATCAGATAAAATGATATAGAATAAGAGATATGGCATAAATATATGATAACCATAAAGCCATACTGTAATAAGTATGTGATTGAAAATCAGCAAGAGAATAATCAATATCATGAGAATCTTCTCAAAGATCAAAAAGGATGTCATACTCTCTATTTATATTCACCAAACCACAAATATTGACAATAATATCAACGCCAATCACAAAAGGTTAATGACACACAAATTCACCAATGCACAAATATTGATAAAACTTATCAATGTAAATCACGAAAATTGGTGAAACACAAAATTCTTGAAATCATCGATGGATATCCAGAAATCACAAAAAGGGGGAGGCCTATCACAAAACGGGAGCATGAAAACTCGCCAACACGAGTATCAAAAAATAGAACGCTATTCCATGGTTGCTAACCATTAATTTTGAGCCGAAGCTCCACAAAACAGCCCGAAGACCATGGGTCGCCAACCAAATTGAGCCGAAGCTCCACAGAAATGGGGTTTAGTCTCCCTCGTAGACAAAGAGACATCGCACAATTGCTAGTCTAAATCACAAGAATGATCATCAACGATCATCAAGAAGTGTCAATTACAGTAAGCTAGTAAATATATAAGCTTAGCTTCATGTCCCATAACCACTAGCTTAGCTTAAATATTTATGAACAAATTGTAAGTTTTCACTAGAAAATTTTCACAAGAGATTCAATCGAACAAGTCCAAGAATTAACCGACGAAGTAAATGCAAGCGTTTCACACCATTTGTTTTACTAAGCCGTTTAATTAGATTTCTCATACGAGTGACATGGAGTGACAAATCACAAAAATGATTGTAGAAACAATAAATCACAAAAATTCACATTCAAAGACGTGAATACAATCCAAAGAATTCAATTCCAAATTCATCAAAGTGGAAATAGCCTAGCGACTAAACACGGCGCGACCTAGTGACTGAGCGACCTAAGTTGTAGCAGCATAAGTGCAGCTCGAGCGACTTAAGGAAGTGGTGCGACCTATCTGCTGAGCGACCTAAGTCGGTAGCGGCATAAAACAGGCGAGTGACCTAACATGGTACGACCCAGAGTATGGTGCGACCTAACACAGCGGCGAGCAACGTAGTGCAGGCCGAAAACGACCTAAGTTAGAGAATAGGTCGTGCGACCTAGTGAAGCGACCTAAGCATTGCCGAGCGATCTAACATGGCCGAGGCTAACGACCTAAGGTACATACGACTTAGGGAGGTAACGGCATAGGAGTAGCATGCAGCCTAAGGAGTGCGACTTAAGAACATGGCGCAACCCAGAGGTTGCGAGCTAACACGGAGCGACCTAGTTGCAGAAAGTCCGAGTGACTTAGTGGTTGCAACGACCTAGCCGAGCAAGCGCGACTTAATGGTCCGAGCGACCTAACGACCTAATGAATAAAAAAGGCCATGCGACCTAAGGGGAGAGCGACCTAAGCAATACAAGGCCGAGCAACGACCTAACACGGCGCGACCTATAGGGGAGCGACCTAATGTGCAGGCCGACCTAACTGCAGGCCAAGAATGATACTTGTGCAGGCCGAGCGACCTAAGGGTTTGAGGTGCAAAAACTCTCCCAATTTGCAACCGATCGAGCACGGACGCTAGGGGATTATGCCCATAGGCTACCCGGTCGTATTGGCTCCTCGATGCATCACCAAAAACGTGTTCAAACATCAAAGTTGGGATTTTTAAAGATTTGAACCCAAAACACTAAAAATTGGAATTTTTACCAATTCAATCCAACCAAAAGCAAATGCACATGAATGTGTGTTAGGAATTCATACCCAACAATCAAAGATAATTATAGACAAAGATGTGAGATGAAAATCTCGCCTTTACACAAAATCAATGAAGGAGAAGTCTAAAAGCAAAGGAGGAATCAACCACACTTGAATCTCTACACAAGAAGCTTGAATCAATGGCTTCTCTTTGACTCTAGAGTTGGATTTTGAATTTGCAAATGAACTAGGGCTTGGAGTTTTAATTTCCCATTCCTTCCTCCATTTTTGATAAAGCTTGAGTGTTAGGAAATGAAAGTAAAGTTATGAAGGGAAGGGGGTTGAGTTAGAATTAATAGTTTAGGCAAATGGGCTAAACCAAACCCAAAACCCAAAGTAAAAAAGTAACAAAATTCCACTAACTCCAAACATATCAAAGTTTACGCTCAAAAAGATCGCAAACGGTGTTTTGAACTCAATGGAAGTGGTTCCGAGTCCTAATTCGACCGTATGCAAAAAGTAACTTTTAGGACTAAAATCCGACTAACGATAAAATATTAAAATAAAATATTTAAATATTCAATCGTAAAATATGCGGGTTGATACAAATAGTGTCCATAGCAAGAAAATTGGAAAATAGCTGAAATGCTTGCATCTCACGTTTCAGTGTGCAGCGCTTATTGGAGAATGGATTCCATACAATGACTGGGTTACTGGGGTATCACCCATCATAGTACACCTCTAGAAAAATGTACCGAAGACACCACTGCGATCCCCTGCCACATAAGATTAGCCTACTCCTAACCTGGATAAGACCGAATATGTTATCACCCTAGGTGTTCCCACCTTAAATCGAGCGCTCACTTTTCCTTGCACAACCATATCCATAATTTTAATATTTTCGAAGGCATCTAGAACGGTGATAACATACCCTAATTGTGTGCGACCAACTCAGCCTTGCTGCATCTGCCCTTTTTTAATCATTCCTAGTTGATGAGGCTTGAGGATACGTTTACTTTTCAAGAACAATTCCATTTAGAATGCTCATCGTCCTCCAGTGACGATGTTCTGATAGCATTCATCCATACAAGTTGTCTTGGGTCTGGAGAAACCAAATCATCGTCTTCACAATTTTCACGATATCCATTTGTAACGTTCAAACTCGATCAAAATGGTTTTTAGATAATTAAAGCCGATCCCTGTAATGCCACGTAATTTTCAATAATTTAAAAATAATTAATGTAATAAAGATTTGTGATTTAATGATGAAAGGAATAAAAATCTGTGATTTAATAATGAAAGTATAACTAGAATGTAATGAAATAATATTAATTTTAGGTAACTGACAATTGCTCTAAATGTAATTCCAAACTAATTAAAATGCTTAAGAGTTATAATTGATATTGATTGTAAATAAATTATAGTACTGTATGTATTAATGGGAACGGGATTAAAAGAGCAATTAATAAATTAAGTATTGATTCATTAATAAAATAATGTGTAATAAATGAAAATTGAATAAAATTTATGTAATGAGAGTTGTTATAATATTTACTTGTAATTAATAAACTTACAAATGTTATTAAATGGTGAAAATTGTTATTTGTTACCAATTTAATTAATCAATTACAAACAAATGTAAATAAATGTTACGTTAATGTGAGTTAATGCAATAACTGCAAATTGGAAATGTAATAAAATGTATAGAGATGTCAATTACACTTATAAGGCAACAAATTGGTTTAATAATAGTAATGAAACCAAGATAAATAAAGTTATTGGGAAATTATAATTAATGTCAAAATAAACAAAAATTCAGTGTAATTGAAATACTGCAACTAATATGGTAAAAGATGATAATTGTAGAATAGTAGTGTAATAAAATGTGAACAAATGTTAACTATGTCTATAGAGTAATAATTGTTAGAAAAAAGTCTGAAATCAAATTAAAACAATTTATTGGAATTTAATTTTAATTAGTTGGATCTAAATTACGGTTCAAATTGAACGCTATAATTAGTGTAATATCTAAGACTGAATTGATATGTAAATTTGTATTAAATTATTATAATGTTTAAGTAATCAAAAATGATAAAATCTGTTATTTATAAGAATTGAAAATTTAAAAAGTGATTTATCCAATTTATTATTAATTTATTTAATAAATGTGAAAATAGCCATTTTAGCCACTGTTTTGGATTTCGAAAAAACCAGTTTCATCGAATCTGTAATGGTAAATTATTGTAAGGTTTCAAGTTTGATAGAGTTTGGATTTGTTGTTTGATCGTACGGATTCGAAACATGTAGAAATCAATTTAATTAAATTCAATTGAAATTAATTTGAAATAAGATGATTTTAAGTTAATTTTTTCATATGATGGAATTTAGACTTGAAACCTTTTCCATTGAATTTAAAAATATTGAAAACATCTATTTTGATATATGCGATGACCCATTTCCATTTCGAGAATGAAACAGTCTTTTCAGACCGTTTATCGTTCAACTTTCAAATCGATCCAGCCCATTCATTTCTATTTTTGATCTGCCTATTTATAGCCAGTAATAAATCATAGCTATTTCTCATTCCATTTGTCTATACGTACAATTCTATCTGCTTCTCTCTTTTCAATGACAGACAAACCAAAACCAATTCCCAATTCAAAATTCAATTGCAAACCAAAATCACATCGAAAATCAAACTCTTCCAAAACATATCAAATTATATCTCGATTCGAAGCTCTCAACGAGCGCTTGTCAAATCTGCAATATGTTTTCGATTTGGATTTCTGTGCGGCCAGAAATTGATGATTAAATCTTGGCCATCCAAATAGTTGGTTGATGATCATCGACCAATCGTCGATTCATTGGTACCATTGTGGAGACATGGTTGAGTGGTGTTCATTTGGGGGTTCGTATGTCGTTTCAATGGTTGGATCGGCCAATAAAATTGATTAGGGTTTAAGATTGAGGGCGGCGACTAACCTTGGTTACGCGGGATGGTGGGTTGTGGGTGGCCGGAGGTCAAGGCGGAGTGAAGGAGCTCGCTTTGGAAGTGGCGGGATTGGCTATCGTGGCCGGTGGCGCTTGTATTTGGTGGTTAAAGGGCAGCGCTGATGGGTTATGCTGGGTGCGTGCTCGAGATCAGGGTGCAAGGGTTTCGTCGGTGATGACGTGTACATACAGATTTGTTTATTCTTTTAATTTAATTTTTATCTTTCAAATGTTCTAATCAAAGTAACTTTTGCATACGTGTCCCGATTTAAGCGCAGTTTTCTCCGTTGCAATCGTATCGAAATTTCAGACATTATGACGCTTGTTTGGACAAATTCTGAGATTGTTCAAATTTGGGGCATATTTTGGATTTTAAATCCATTTGAAATCAAAGGTGAGTGTTTTGACTTAATCACAACTACTATATTATCTTATGTTAGTTAAATTAAATTTATGAAGTGATTAGAAATTAATTAATTGATGTTTGGTATGTTTAAATTGTCATTCTGGTTAAATTTGACTTTTATTGCATTAAATCATCGTTTAATTAAATATTGAATTTAAATTGTCAAATTAATACCCATTATTGATTATCAGTTATCTATTGATGTTTATAGATCGATTTGGATAATGATTGTGATAGATGTTTGAAGGTTGATATTGGATGACTAGATGATTTAATTTTTATTATTATAAAGGGCAAGTTCCCTATGGGTTGAAATGATACACACCCGAACAATCTATAGATTAGGGAAAATCGTTATGGGTTGAAATGATAGATTCGAGCGATTTTATGGATTTTTATTTAACTCATGATTGCAGTTTGAAATAATATATAGACCCTGGATTGGTTAGATTAAATGACTTTTGAATCTTTAAATTTTGAATTCAGTTAACTGATATTTTGGAATAGGAATTGATTTATATAGAGAATTATTTTCGATAATCCAAATATTAATGCTGAAATTGGAATTGATTTAATGAATTGTTCAAAGGATTTAATTTGGAGTTTCCAGGTTGAAGTGTTGAATATAAATGAATTTATCAAAATTGAGTTATTGGAACTTTGAAATCTATTTTAATTTAAACTATTTAATTTAACTAGTTTAATCAATTTAAACTATTTTAATTTATTTTAATCTATTATTACCTATTTTAACCTAATTTAATCTATTTCGCCTATATTAAACTAATTAAATTTATTTTATATATTTTAAATCTATTTAATATAATTTAAATCTTTTTAATCTATTTTAAATTTGTATAATCTATTTAAATCTGGTTAATATAATTTAAATTCGCTTAATCTATATTTAATATATTTAAATCATTTTAACTCTAATTAAATCTATATTTAATATATTCAAACCATTTTAAAACTAAGTAAATCAAATTTAAAGCTATTTAAACTATTTTTAAACTATATAAACTATTTACAATTACCTAGACTATTTTCTATAATCCTAGACTATGTAAGGTTAAAGTATTTACATTTAAATCCTTGATTATTAAGTAGAAAAATATAAGTAGGGATTTAAATGACATAATTGAGTAACATGATAATTTTAGGACAAAGATTTAATTAACCTATCTTATCGATAAATTCAAACATGAATATGACTTTGAGGGTAAACATGATCTGAAAGTGGATATGATTTAGAAGTGAATATGATTTTGAAAGTGAATATAGTTTGAAAGTGAATATGATTTCGAAAGAGATATGATTTGAAATTGAATATGATATTTTGATATCAATTACGAATATGTCTTGAAAATGTAAAAGAACCATCTGATGTGTAATAAGTGTTTGGTTGTTAAAGGTACTGGGATCGAATATTATCATACTCTCTGCCAATACCGAAAACCACTTTAACAACTATGTACGTGGTTGAGATTTCAGAAATGAAGTAGGATAGTTTGGCGAACAATTTCTATATGAGGTACTGACATGACCCTGACTCCTGTGAGTCAGCTTAGATGTGACTAAAATAGGAGCTATACCTGGGCCAAGTAAGGTCATTCCTCCGATCAGACATGCTTCTTTGATACATATTATGACTTTGTGATGATTTGGTGGCCACCCCTTGATTTTGATTTGGGAGTGTGTTCTGAGGTGGGCGGTATTAGCTGCTATGCGTTACCACCAACCCGGTTCTACAATTGGTAAATATACCCTTGCATTGCCTTGAGTGTCGTGTTCACATGCCCTAGAGCGCCTTCTATGGGTTTGTACCATACCTATAGAGTTCCCTCTGATAGCCCTCCAATTTACGGAGGAATCGCGATACTGTATAGACTGTGGAAATACATAAAAATGTGTTAAGGGAGATATGGGTAACGCCTTAACGCTATTTCAATACTTTACTTTACTGTAGACACTCTTATAATAGCATATTGTACTACATAGTACATAGTTTAATGGATTCTTAGGAGATGGTAATCCCAAACATCTCTTAAGTTATTTCACTCATATTAACACTGGATAGGAGATGTCAAACCCCATAAATATCTCTGATGTCGTCGCATTCATGCTTACCGTCGATTCAACTTATATAACATCCAGTTCTGACTCGTGTGTTTTGTCTTCTTAATTCGCTCGGGTTAGCCTGAGCTTTGAAATATATTGACGACTGCTTTCTAGAGGATGAAGATGAAGCTTTTGTACAATTACTACTTATTATATGTATTCCACTACATCATATTGTTCCGCTGCATTTATTTATTGCTATTTTATGTGACTTTGATTTTGTGTTGTAAAAGAATAATCAAATGTATTTATAAACAGCTTCATGAAATGTTATTTGATTATTATATTTTATCATTCCGCTGCGAGATTCTGTATTTGTTTTCTTTCTTTCTCTGTTTTTCTTATTTAACCAATAGCAATCTGCCATTTTGAATGGTTTAAGTCTCACATGTACAATCTATCGTCAATTTAAACCGTCCAAAAAGGAAAGTCGTTACGATCCCCGTCTCTTCGAAACGATCAATGAAATTGGCCAATATTGATAGTCAGTTATTTAACTATTAATAACATCCGTAAGCAGTCACTAGGCCTTATTTATAATTCTTTAAAGCATTCATTTCAAAATATCTTTACAAGATATATATTCAAATCTTTTTCCTGTATTACAACAGTTGGAAACAACTCCAAATACTTATCTATAAGAAGATATTTCAAAACCATTTCAACACTTAGAAATTATTCCTAATTCAATTTACAACACTTAGAAAATTATTCCCATATAAATCATTTCACACTTAAAATGTTTTTCCAAAACCCTATTTTAAATACTTAGGAGAATATTACATAACTTTTCCTATAATTTTCGGAATTATTAATAAATTGCTTCTTACATTTTCCAAAAAAAACTTATTTATATTCTTTTATAAATCCAACCAACAATTTACTACTTCTTTTATGAATTCCATTTTCATTTTCGAAGTTCCCATATTTAACCTTCTGAAATTCCATTTTCTCCAAATCACTTATAAAATTCCTCTTCTCAAAATCGTATCCATTTTTATAAACCCCGTTTACGAATCTTGAGGGAATTTATAAATAAATTTCAGTCACTTCAAAACTATATATATATATATATATGATAAATATTTTAAAAGAATAATAATTTATTTTTGAAACAAGTTTAAGTAACTATTTAAAATATCAAAACTCTTTAATTAAAACATCAATAATTCAATTTCTAACTCAATTTTAAAGAAAACAAATTGATTTCCAAAGCCGATTATAAAAATTAGAATTTATTTCAATTAATATTATATATTTGAAAAATCCACTTTCCAAAGTATTTCAATACTAACTAACTTTAAATTACATAGTTTAATAAATAAAATTTTCCTTTTTTAAAATAAAACCTTAACTTCTTAAACAAAATATATTTTTAAAATCTCAATAACCAAATTTCAATTTATAAATCCCTCTCGATTTCAACACATCAATTTCATTCTGATTCCCTAACCATTCTCATTTTTCAAAATAGAATCCACTATTTTATCCAAAATTTTATTTTCAAATCTCGATATAAATTCACACTATGCAATTTTATTCCAATTTATCAATCGGTATAATTTTTCCTTATTTATGAACATCGTTTATAAATTTATAGACTCCTTTGAGTTTTCACTTGTTTATAAAACTAATCTCATTTGTAAAATCTCATTTTAAAACCCATTTCTTAATAGATTCCGTCTATTTCACAAACTTATTTAAAAAATCGATTTTAACTTCTTTTCCATTTTTTCCTAGAATATCATTTGATAATTCATCGTTAAAAAATCCTCTATATTAATATTTTCAAAGCCTTTATTTTAAACGTTTTACGAATAAATAAGTGTAACCCCGATATCAAATCATTTATTTTATCCAAATGAACTTTCCTAAAAATATCCAAGTTTCGATATAAATATTTTTATTTCAAAATCTCCTTTTAAATTCCTTCAAATTCCAAATAATATTTATAGTCTGAAAATACCAAAATTTAGGCTATTGCTACTATAGCATTCAATAAATTCACGTTACAACAATAATCTATAACAAATTATACTAACACATCATATATTACTATATATGAAAAATGATCAATATAAATTTGAGGAATCCAGTTGGATCCCTCTATCCTATTTCTCTACATCCATAAATGTCAATACAACATAAAAATACCAATCCCACTTCGAGGGATAGTATATAGGGTCATCCGCTATTATGCGGGGCGCATGGGGTCTCATCCGCTCCAACGGCGGGAAATATATCAAACTACTAATACATATGCTACTATATATATATATATATATATAACAAACATCCAACTGATAAAAATTTATAAATTCAACCAAACATCCAATAATTAATTTAACATTTTTAAAATTAATAGAAGTAATCCAAATGAATGAGATTTTACTCACCTTGATTTTTATTTTTTGATTGTTCCAATTTTATGTTAATCGAACTAATGTTCGATTTAGCTCAAAATCACCACTGACTCCAAACGATTCCAAATCAAATCCAATGCATAGTATATGATCATAGGAATACACTACCACTCGCCGCGCTTGATTTCAACCTCGAATGAAACATTAGCCAATTTTATAAACATACAATTTACTAATATCATTTAGATTTTATATTTCAAAAATTAACAAAACCACCCAGAATTACCTCCTTCCTTCTCTCACGCAAAATAGAAATCATATTCTAGGAAGGCCACTGCTTCCCTTTATCCCGAATCATGCTCGACCATCCTCTGACTTCGTTGCCTACCAGTAATTGCACCACCCTTCTTCCACATTGCAGCCGGCCTTTCCAACTCACGCCCACGAAATCGAGAAGCCCTAGGTCGTTGCACTATTCGTAGCTTCATCATGAAACCCTAACAACACACGTGAGCACGCCCTAGAATTCGTGAGCATCATTCGTCGCTTAAGCCTTCCTAATCACGATCGTATCCCATGGGATCGATACCCATAATCGTGAGCGCTAGTTCGCTACTGCCTCTTCTTGCGTCGTCACCCTCCTCTACGCATGCATCGCTGCTAATGAACTCGAGCGCGAGATTCTATTTGATTTTTTTCCCTCGTTCGAATTTGATTTCGAATTGCAAGATACATGATTCTGATCCCTTCTAAAGGAAGAGAAGAACACGTGGGTTATATCTAAAGGTATCATGTGGTTAAGAAGATTGGGTATAGAATTTACGTTTTCAATTATAGTATTTTATGATTTCTCTAAATATCTCGTTTTTGTAATTTAAAATGCTGATCTCCTATCGAGGTGTGCCGCCCAGCGTTCCTAATGTTATACCGCTATTTTGAACCCAATGGAACAAGTTTCGAGACCTAATTCAATCATATGTGGAAGATAGATTTTTAAATTAAATCCAATTAAATTATTTCTACGCTTTTTCAGATCGCATGACCTATTGGTAAATCCAAACGCTGCAAAATTTGAAATTCGATAATAATAAACTCTTATGGATCCAATGGAATTGGCTTCGTTGAATTCTGAGACTATGCCCTGGATCGCTATTTTAACATGTCGATCTAATCGACGATTTCAAAATTTTACGAAATCAATTAAAATTTCAGTTTTAAAATTTTGCTAGCTTAATTATAATTCCAATAGAATTTATATTGACATTGGAAATCGTTTTGATTCGCATTCAACTCCGATTTTCAACTATTCACTGTTTTCGTATTTCGATAAGTCGATTTATTTTTAAATTTTAAATTCATTCTATAATCCCAACCAAAAGTCTTCATATCCAAATTTGATTTATATTCCAAACCAATATTTAAAACCATTTAAATATTCAAAATCAATGACGAAAAATTCGGGTCGTTACACTTGATCTTTTAGGTTAAAATGGCAGCACTCTTTCTATTTTTCTTTTTTCTCTTTTGTACAAGAACAGGTATAGAAATGAAGAGTAAGGGAAATAATAAGGCAAGAACATGTATGGCTTTATATAAAAAGTAAGGAAACAAGGAGGCAAAATGGTGGCTAAACATTTACGTGTACAGTCCCTTCATATTTTCATTCTTTTTTTCCTTTTGTTTTAATTTTTGAGTGGTTGGACCATTTATACGCTGATTTTATTTCTTGATTGCTTGATTAGATTTCATATGCATGCTTGGACTTGAAATTTGCCATCATGAAACATGTATATACATTTATACATATATATAGATATGCATATATTCACAATTACATATTTATCTTATCATATTTACACACATAAAAATATATACCTATATATTTGATCATAGTTTGAAATTTTGATCATAAAGACTGTACTTAAATATATATATATATATATATGTATGTATGTATATATTTATGTATGTATATATGTTTACATGTGCACTATTCTCATACAAACATATATATACATATATATCCTTTTGTCCTCATATACTCTTTTTCATTTTTACCCATTACCTTTAGATATATATATTCATATGCATAAATAAGTTTAGGTATACGCATATTTACATATACATATATACATATGTAGATTTATATATATACACTATGCTATTATAAACATATATACATATACCCAGTCAAAAATTTGAAAATTTGTCATTATGAAGTTTATACATTCATGTATATATATTTATCTACATATGCAATATGTTTATAAACATATACACATATAAAATTTTATATATTTTTAAACATCATAAAGCCTGTATATATATGTATACATATATGGATATTCTGCATTAATTTTTAATGTTGGAGTTTATATACTTTATCTATAAAATTTACCATGTCCAAAAATTTATATGTTAAAATATAGTTTAAATCAATTTATAGATTTGGATATTTTAAATATCAGAAAATTTATCTATCGACTTATAAAAATTAATATTTCAATAATTAAAATTAGTTAATTATCCCAAAAATCAGATGGCTAAAAATCTGGGTTGTTGCAATCCTCGCCCCTTAGAACTTTTCGTCCTCGAAAAAGAACGAAGCAAGAACTAGAATCTTGATGTGTATTACTAGATTAATCATTCTTTAAACATTTTAAACTCCTAACCCTTTTATTATACATTTAATGATACATACACTTTAAATTACATAGTATTACCAAGCTAGTTTAATATTAAGATATTTTTGCATAACTCGATGTCTTAACACGTTCATCCTTGTTCTTACAATAATTTAGTCATACTTTGATCGGGCATATGACTAAAAATCTATAAGTATTTAGTATACGCATTTCAACACCCAGTAAAAATACTTGAAAAAAATCTTTTCAAAAATGATATGGAAATTATCACCCCCTTTTCCTTGTTTACCACCACAGATCGCTGTTAAAACGATGATTGCATCGCCATCACGGAGAAATCATAAGTAAACTATAGATATCAATACCCCTCGACTTACACCATGGGAACATGATAGGTCGCAGTTACACAAATGTTGCGTTGCTATCACAGCAAAATCGTAAGTAGTCTGTAGGCAATCTCTGCCCCCCAAATTACGCTATCAAACAAAACAAAACCACATAGATCGCAGCTACACAAAGGTTGCGTCACTAACCCAGTGAGACCAAATATAGACTATACGCAATCTCTACCTCCCAAATTACGCTATGGAACCAAACCACATAGATCGCAATCTACCGGTGTTACCTCGCTATCCCAGCGAAATCAAATGTGGATTATAAGCAAACGCTGCCTCCCGAATTATGCTATGGAACCACGATAGATCACAATTAAACAGAGGTTACATTTCTATCACAACAAAACCATGTATAACTATAGGTATAATACCCCTCGATTTACGCTTTGCAAACAATGATCACCAAGAACTCATGAGTTTTTGTCTGGATGTCCTCTAGGATCCTAATTCTCATTGAACCCACTTTGTGGATTCCTAGGTAGAACCACCATGTGGTTTTCCTGCACCAAATTTCAACTTTTGTGGGGGTGCCTTTCCATATTTTTAGTCTCAAAACATGTCATACTATATACATAGTACCTTTCAAATCATATATCACATATAAATTTTATCTACATTACATCGATATCTTTAAAATCAATAGTTTATGAACTCATTTTTATCCAATTTCCCAAAATCGATTATTTGCCAAAACCAAAAGTCTTAAAGGTCAATAGGTTCTAAAAAATTTCGATTTCATTCTCATATACACATAAGATCATTCGTAACAACTTAATAATTTTAGGATCAATAGTTTTTGAGTCTACTTCATAATTATATAAACTCCATTTAGTATTTTCAAATACCTTTCAAAGACCATTTCCTTTTGGTTATAAATTATATACTCATTATTCCAAATCAAATTTTCAAGTTCAATTATTTTACAATGTTATTTGTACATTTCTTACGCCTTATAAAGTAAATTTTAGTTATAATAACTATTCAATCTTCATTCCAATAAATTTCCACATTTGTAATTGTAAATTTATGTTCTAATCAATATAAAAAACGATTTCATATAAGATCGTATTTCTACAAATATTTCACAACATCGATAGACTACTACAACTGGTGAGTTTAAAAATTACATCCATTTATTCACTGATTTATTTAATTCAGTTTGCTCCACTAATCCATCTCCGAATATCGTCTATTGGTTTTGTGACGCCCCACCTCTATACCCACGCTAGCCAAGGACATTACAAAGTAATGCCGTCAACTAACACGGAGAATAAGGCTAGTTAGGAGCGACCATCTATAGCCTTGCTCTAACTATCTATTGAATACATCGACAATAAACATACCAACCAGGTCGACGTACCCATTGAATACTTAAAACAAAACCATAGGTGGTTGGATCTATCAGAACAGAATATAATAACTCAAATGTAATATACATCGCAGAACAGTAAATCATCATATACGCATATACAGATACATAACAGAGTTATAAAATAATACATATCAAGTGGTATAGCAAACCACTATATACAGACGAGTCAAAAGAATACATATCAGAGTTACTACAAAATAGGACTACACAAAAGCTATGACAAAAAGGAACAAGCTGAATAGTCCATTGCGGAAGCAAAATAGGCTAAGTCCAAAAGTACCTAACCTGAAACATCTCGGCCTGACCCGAGTACAAAATACACGGGTCAGTCTAGCTAAACAAATCGGTTAGATAAACTGAACAACAATAAACCTGCAAGGTTACAATGTATAACAAATATCTCTAAGGGAGATAACACAATCATCTCACAAAAGATGAATCATATAGAACAAGCCTCATATCATCGGCAACATATAGAAACAAAGGATAAGAATATCCCAAAACAAGCCAAAAGGCAAATAACAAATACCCATAAGGTATACAAGTTCCACAAGGTAAACGCTACGCATCATGCGGCTCATAATGACCAACACCGAAGGGCGATACCAAGGGAATGTACATATGAATGAAACATCATAAAATTGCTCGAGCTCAGTACTGTATAAACAAGGATCCATGAGTCCGAAGACTCCAAACCCAATATCACCCATGCGGCTCATAACGACCAACATCAGAAGCGATACTAAAGGGAAACAAACCCGAAGGCACATACCCGAAGGCAACAAACCGTAGTGGTGAAGGTCAGAGACCCAGTACTGGACACCACTAACTGGCGGAATGTGTCACAACTCTCGAAAAGGAATCCGAAAAGTGTTAAAGTATGTCCCATAACCACTCGTTCGCACTAAACGGTTTACTATTCGTCAGCCACTTTCACATTCAAAGCAGTACAAAGTTTACCTCATATCATCGATAAACCAAACCCGAAGGTTAAAATGATCAATTGAATAGGTCGGGGATTAATCGAAAAAATAAACGCACAGATTCATGGTCCGTGTTTTGCCCAACCATTTAATCACCCTTCCACTTCGCTCGAAGTGCGAAATTGTACGTGTGGTTTAAATAGAATTTATAAATCGAAGAAGCGAGCTTTTAATATAATTTGAGGAAATAATTTTAAAAAAACCCGTGAATGAATTCAAAAAGGAATTATCAAGGTCAAATACGCATAAGCAACTAGTTGGAATTAACAAGCGTTGATTAAATTTGGAAAACTAAACGAACAAGGCAAGTTGGCAAAAAAAAGCAGCAGGTTCAGACGTCTGAAAGAAGGGATTCAGACGTCTGAATCTGGAGACCAATTTCTTTTTCAAAAGAGGATTCAGACGTCTGAACCCAAATTTTCAGACGTCTGAAAGAGGCAATATTTTGCCTATTTCCTTTCTGGTTGAAATTTTGGCAATTCAGACGTCTGGAAATATAATTTCAGACGTCTGAATCTGGGGATGAAAATTTCCCTTGAACAATATTCAGACGTCTGAAATAGGCATTTCAGACATCTGAAATCAATGTTCAGGCATTTCCTGAACCTGGGCCAACTATGGCCAAACAAATCGAAAGCAATCGGATGCGTGTTGATTATGGGCTTACGTCAAATGACTACCAAACCTTAACAACACACCCAAAACACTTCAAACACATAAACATCAACCATATAGGGTTTTACATAGATTTGGCTTCAAAAATCATAATTTGGCAATTTCACCAAAACAATCCAAATCGAAAGCAAAAGCATATGAACAAGTATTAGGAATTCATTCCTAACATCAATGATATCAAAAGAAGTAGATGTGAGTTCAAAACTCACCTTTAACCCAAAACAAAGAAGAAGGAGTTCAATTTGCAAGGAGAAGACCAACCAAACACTACTTCAACTCAAGAAGCTTCAATCTAAGAATAAACAAGTATTTTCCTAAGTTAGGTTTAGGAAAACTTTCTGAAATTGAAGGAGAAAGAGTTGGAGAAGAAGAAGAGAGACTTTCCTATGGATTCTCTTTGATTTTGGAGCAAGAATTTGTAGTTTGCAAATGGATTTAGGGCTAGGAGTTTCTAATTTCCTTTCTCTTCCCCCATTTCAGTTTTTGCTTAAGCTTTTATGAAATGAATAAATGAATGGAAGGAGAGAAGGGCTGAGTTGGGGTTAATAGAACAGTTTGGGTGAAACCCAAACCCAAAAGCCCACTTAGCAAAAAGCAAAATTCGACTTACTCTAAATATATCAAAGCTTATACTCAAAAAGATCGCAAACGCCATTTTGGAATCAATGGAAATGGTTTCGAGTCCCAATTCGGCCGTTTGCAAAAAGTAACATTTCGGACCCAAAATCCGACTAACGATGCTATATTTAAATTAAACATTTAAATATAAAATCGTTAAATATGCGGGTTGTTACAGGTTTTCCATAACTCAATTCTATATTTATTCCATGGTGTTATTTCAGTCACGATTCAATTCCATTTGGCTCCAGTTCTATATCAATATTCAATTCACTAATATATTTATCCAATTGGTTTATTTCCATCTTCCAAAATCTGATTGATTTTTTCTCTCTCTCAAATCAGTTTATTTGGGTTTTACATGGGTTCATCTTTATTTCTCGTCTAAATCGAATTTTCATTTCTTTACCCAACACTTAACCATTTTTAAATTATTAGTTCATTCAGTCTATTTATCTCGATTTACGATCAATATTTTCCATTAACACGTTTAAAACATATTTAGTTGCTAGCCTTTTCTTTAAGTCAAATTCTATTTATGACCCAAGTCCACATCTACTCCCCTTAATTCAATACAAATAAATTTAATTTCCTTCGATTTTCCTTATTTACTTAACATAAGTTAAATTTCAATATCCAAGGTTAAATTTTATAATTTAATCCATTAATTCGATAACTTGATTCAATCTAATTTCCAGAATTCAAAACCCAATTTATTTCAAAAATCGTTTGTAATCGTTTATACATACAACTCCTTTTTCAACTTTTTACCAAATCTATACCTTTCCTTTTACAGTTCAATTTAGTTAACTTTTATAAATTAAATTCTAATTTTATCTTGAAATTTCCAATTTCAGGTTATAAGTTCATAACTTATTTAACTTGGCCTAAGTTAATTTTTCAATTTCTTCAATCCATTTAACTTATTCAATTTAAAATTTTACATTCAAAAAATCAATTTTCACACTTCTTTTCTTACTAACATCATTTCCCACTTATAAGTTCAAAAACTTAATTACCCTTTGGTTCTACTTCTCATTTTAATAGGAATCCCATAATTCAAACACCAGGAATTTATTTCAAATCACCTTGAAATCATATATATATATATACATATATATATATATATATATATATAGACACACACACATATACATATACATATACATATACATATACATATACATATACATATACATATACATATATATATATATGTACATATATATCCAATTTTATACCAAATCACACTTTTAAATTTAAATCAACCTTGCTTTTTATCCAAAACAAATTAATTGGAATTTTCAAAACAACCCTAGTTTTCAAAACGAAATTTTCCATATCGAAAATGTTCTAAATAATATTATTTGTTATTTCCTCAGACACTTTGAAACACATTTCAAAATTTATTGAACTTAGATTCAAACTTATCATTTTAAATCCATTTTTAATTTCATTTTTAAATTAAGCTTATATAATTTCCACTCCCTTAAAAATTTCACAATGTTTTATCATTGTTTATTTTGTGATAAACATCCTTTATTAAGACCAAACAACTAATTTATGATAATAATCAATATTTCT
This sequence comes from Allium cepa, assembly GCA_030765085.1. NCBI lineage: Eukaryota > Viridiplantae > Streptophyta > Magnoliopsida > Asparagales > Amaryllidaceae > Allium > Allium cepa. Next base: position 696,278,061 of record CM060934.1, read on the forward strand.
ATATCTAGAAACCAAACACACTTTATATTCTATAATAATTTTCTAAAAAATTATTTCCCAATATATAAAAATATAATCAGGTAAAAATTATTTCATTTCAAAACACTTTGAAAAACACTTTCGAAATTTTGGAATTTAAATTCTGGTTTGAATCAATTTTTAGCTTAACCTATTTGTATAGTTCGTTCTTATCAAACTTCCATCTGGTTATATATATATATATATATATATATATATATATATAACCACTTAAATTTAATAATCTTATTTGATTATAATAACAAAAACCAATCTCCTGAATTATACTTTAATAATCGCAGAAAAAATATTACTTTTCATATCAAAATATAATTTTATATAAAACTTATTTTAAAATCATTTATCCTTTAAAATTACTATATAAGAAAATAACAAGTATGGTCTCATATATAATCCACTCAACTCATTATAGGGTACTACTGACCCTATCTCTAATGAATAATCCCCCTAGAACCAAGATTCTCGCTTAACCTGCTACTCTGATACCACATGTAACGACCGAGCAATTTTCGACCTCGAAAATCGACACTAATACATTCACTGTATAGTGTGTCGAGCAAATGAGTGCTAGAAACACCAGATTGTTAAGGTTTATGAAGAAAGAGGTGGAAGAAGTAACAGAAATAAAAACAACACAGAATCTCACAACCATAGTGGAACAAAATATAATATACAATAACAGCTTTTTATACAAAGAATCTATAACTATTAATATACATATAAATTAATAGAGTACAATCATCAACATATAAATCTGGACAGTTATAATAACTTGTCCTCACAAATGCTGAATATAAAGCCTATGATACATAGTGGAATATAATCAAGTATGCATAATACGCCTTTGCCATCCAACTCGTCTCCTGAGCTCCAAAGAATCCTAGCCTGAATTCTATAACATTCGGTCTGACCCGAGCATTGCAATAAAGTAACACTCGAGTCAGGCTGGAAACTAGCGTGAGTAATCACACTAAATTTGAACTACTTAAGATATCAAAATCCTTTGAAAAACAAAGGTATCTCGTAAGACCACGTCATACATAAACATGACAGGTTTTTACCTTACGACAACCAAAAGCACTTTTATAGAAAATCCAATGATATTATATAAGTGTCTAACTACCAATTATTATTTTTAAATAGCCAAAATCTGTTATATTAATTAAAAACCAGTACACTAGGCTCTACAATTAAGACTATAAAGGTTCGTGGTGGATATTGAATCGAAATGGGTTCAGATAACGCTGATATCTGATCCCAGTCTCTTCGAAGCCTAAACAATAACTTTTCAAAAGGGTAAGTCGTTATATATGGAATTCTCTCCACATGTTTACTTAATCATGACCAGTCGATCAAGATTTACTTGCTTCTACTCATTACAATTTTTCAAAATCGAAATAGTGATCACTACGAGTCGATTTACTTGTAAAACATATTAACATAATTACTTTAATTTGTTTGGCTACTTCATAACACAGATAGTAGATAATTGGAGGTAATATCTAAGAACAATTTCATTTAACATAGATCATTAACTCAATCAACGATTTAAATTTTATATTAAATCCGTTTACAATTCAGAATTGAGTTAGTTTCAAAATAATTGAGTGGAACTATATATTTTAATCCAAATTATTTGTTAATCAAAGAAACTAAGCAAAATAATTTATTACTAATTGCTTAAATTAAAAAAGACCATTTAATCATTAATTAGTTGATTAACATAAAATTAATTAAATAAGAAATTACTTTTTTATTCACTCTAAGCATTATAATCATTAAATTTGTTTATGTGAAAGTACTCGACGATAAGGTCACAATGCTACAACTGCACGTCGATGGGTTTTAAAATGGAAGATAACTTAAGTTCTAAAATATATGGTTTGTAAAATGAGCTAAATAATTTAGTCTATCTTTTGAAATCAAAAAACAGCTTAAAACAAATCCAACCGGCCTAAAAAGAAGAAAACAAAATCACGGCCCATATTCCTACCCCATTCCCTTCTTCTTCCGGTCCTTCTCCTCCCTCTTTGTTTTGAAATGCACGAAGGCAAGTGTGCATGTCATCGTGCACTTGCACACAATCACTAGCCACTCAAACCCATCGTCGCCATCCTGGCGAGTCGCGCTCGACCACCCCACCACGTTCCACCCCCTGGAATACAACCAAAGACACACGTTCCAATTTTCTAACTACTGCTCCAACACGAACAAGGACCGAGCCATTCCATCGCTTCTCCAAACCATCACAACCGACCGTATACCACCAGACTTCTCCCATAAGTTCGCCACGACCACCTCTTCCAATCCCCCTTTGTGCGCACGCCCCCTTGCTCCTCTCAACACTGTCATTATCCCATGACTCGAAGCCCAACGAACCACAATAAAAACCCTGCTTTTGCCCTTGACAAGCCACCACAAGCATTTGAAAATTGCTGCCTTATTTTTCATGAGTGCCCCATCCTCCAAGCCTTCCCCACGCCAAGCCTTAAGTCATGAAATCGTGTGGATTGCCGAAATTTGACGAAATGCCCAAAACCGTTCATCTATGCAATTCTCACTCCACAATACACAAAAAGATCCCCGACAACCTCTAAAATTAATGTTCTTCAATGACAAATCAAATTATATGATCCATTCCCTATATTATGATAGTTGGAATTTCGACCATGTAAAACCCATTTTCTGTAAAATGCCATTTCTCTCTCTATGCTTGATAAAGTTTTATGAAACAAATTTTAAAATGTCCTACATTCCAAAAAAGAAACTTGGTTTTGAAATCAAGGTTTAAAATGAATTAGATATTGTGTTAATGATTTTTGAAGTTGAAAATCTTAACTAATTTTTACAAAAAAACAAGGAACAGAGGAGATTCTTTACAGGTTTTTAGGTAGATCACCATGTCCAGTATGCCCATAGTTATACATATTCATATTGCAGCCATACATACTTGATATATACCTATGATCTATTCAAAACTCAGTCAAATATGTATACATACATTCATAAATAATAACTAATGATCGAAAATTAAGTTTTCATACTCACAGTTTCCAACGTAGATAGCCACTACCGCCTCTAGCTGTATGTCTTGATCTTTTACGTTATAATGGCAGCACTCTTTGCATATTTTTTTTCTTTTGTACAAGAACAGGTATAGAAATGAAGAGGAAGGGAATCAATGAAGTAAGAATATGTATGGCTCTATATAGAAAGAAAGGAAACAAGGAGGCAAAATGGTAGCTGAAAACTTGCGTCTACAGGCCCTTCATATTTTCATTCTTTTTTCTTTTTGATTTGATTTTTGAGTGATTGGACCATTTATATGCTGATTTGATTTCTTGATTTCTTGATTAGATTTCATATGTGTGCTTTGAATTGAAGTTTACCATCACTGTATACACATTTATAAGTATATATAGATATGCATACATTCAAAATTACGTATTTATCTTACTATATTTACACACATAAAATTATATACCTATATATTTTATTATACATTGAAATTTTGATCATAAAGTTTGTACACACACACACAGATATATATATATATATATATATATATATATATATGTTTACATATGCACTATGCTCACATAAACACACACACACACACACATATATATCTTTTTGTCCTCATATACACTTTTACATTTTTACCTATTACCTTTAGATATATATATATATATATATATATATATATATATATATATTCATATTCATAAATACATTTAGGTATACAAATATTTACATATACATATACATATATAGATTTTCATATATGATATCATTTTATAAACATATATACATATACATAGTCATAAGTTTGAAATTTTGTCATTATGAAGTTTATACATTCATGTATATATATTTATTTACACATATAATATTTTTATAAACATATACACATAAACTTTTATAGATTTTTAAACATCATAAAGCCTGTATATATTTTTATACATATATGGATATTCTATCTTAATTTTTAATGGTGGAGTTTATATACATATATCTATAAAATTTATCATACCCAGAAATTTATATGTTAAAATATAGTTTAAATCAATTTATAGATTAAGATGTTTTAAATATTAGAAAATTTATCTATCGACTTATAGAAATTAATATTTAAATAATTAAAATTAGTTAATTATCCCAAAATCAAATGGCTAAAAATCTAGGTTATTTCAATATATATATATATATATATTTGAAAAAATGTTTTTTATTTTTAAAACCATGTCTTGTCACACCACTTACTAATCTAAATTAATATAAGATAATTTATTTCTAAGTGTATTATTATATAGTTAATTAACACTTATATATATATATATGTACATATAGTGAACAAAGACGAATAACATTCCCGACAACTTTCCGTTGTCGAAAGGATGAAATTTAGGAAAACGTTCTTCGATCGCATTTTCTATTTTTCTATGAATTATTTAATTTGATAAACAAATTTGGAAAATGATTTTACCATCTTTATTAATGAAGTAAAATGAGTTTATTTTCATTGTAAAACCTATATATAGAAAATTTAAAATTAATTAAATATTCACTAATCAAAGTAGTAAAATTCCGGGTCATTACACATTCAACATATAAAATTTCGTTCCAATACTAGTTATTACCTAAATCTTCGAAATGGGTTGTTTCAAAATTTTATTCAAGTTCATATTAAATAAATTGCATAAATGAAACATTAAATTTTATTTCCAACTATTTTCGTTCAATAATCATAATAAATTCAGTAATTTAAAATAGTTAAAAATATGGGTCGTTACAATACATGTCCATATCAATGATGGCTCACTAGTGAATACGACGAAGTACGTGGAACCATTTTGGTATTTATAGAATTATGATTGCATACATTTATATGCACCCATCCAAAAAATTCATCAATTCTTATGATGCTTCCACTAAATGGGTGTATAACCCTTTTTTGTCTGAGATATAATTAACAAGTACCATATCATTCAAAATCATGTAATAAAATTATTTTCTTTAAACTACGACTTAGTTTATAATTCCAGAATAATTGTAAATAATATTAGATACTTCTGTATTTTCCAATGAATCACTTTTGTTATCAAAACAAATACTACATTATAGTTTCATTTCATAACAAATATATATAATATTGTAGAAATATAGCTATGTCAATTTTTTCAGTCAATAACTAAAAATAGTCATTATTTCGTAAATAATGTCCGGTATGTTTTATGAAAACAATTTTTGTAATTTGATGCAATCAATAAGTGTTATATGGCATGCTCCCACTATTTCCACCATTGTGACAATAGCGTACTAAATTCGGAGGTCCATCATTCACTTATATAAATCTATTTATTTCATATATTACAATTAGTTTACGGTGGAGAGTTCTTTGATCAAATATATTGAACTCAATGAAACAATTTTCTATATGAAAATACATTTCAGAATAGAAATCATATTTCTCATTCCAATGTTAAGCATCAATCTCTATTATTACAATTCTTGTTTCCGTTGTTTCTTTATGAAGAATAAATGACTATTCACTCTCTCCATCCCAACTATACCTTAAATCACATTTACTCTTATACATTCATTTTTCTTTCTAAATGGTCAAACCAGTCCAAAGAAAACCCTTACTACAATATCATAACAAACTCTTTACGAAAGCACATTTGATTACCTTTAACAGTTAAGAACATCAAATATGTTGCTCTTTGCATAAACTAATTAAACTGACATTTCAACGATCGAGTTCTTAGATCCATCTTTTAGTTATGGTCTTGTGCTATAATTAACGCAATACGATCTTTTATGTAATCAATCAAATTGAATACCAGATCTTACAGTATAGTTTATTAGCCTATTTCGAATGAAATAAATTAATTAAAGTATCATACATTATGAAATGTGACTTCACCATATAACATTTATGTGTGATAGTATATAGATCAAATATCCATCCATAGTCTTATATTGATTATAGAGTTCGAAATTCATAAAATGCAATATACAGTGTAAACTAAATAAAAACATAAGTGGCCATTTTATAAATGTATTAAGTAGTTGTACAAAGTAGGCACTTGCATGGGTATAGAAAACATTAACATGCAATAGGCATTTAATAGTGGGTACTATACTTCCATTTGTCAACTTTCAATTTAGTTCATTTGTGTATGTTAATTGATAAACGTTTTATCAATCATATTAAATGCATAAATTTATCATTGTAAATAACTATAACATTATTCAGCATATGTTCTTACAGTATTAGAAATGTTAAGTGTTACCATTTCATTTTTCTAATAGGGTCACCAGTAGTATTGTATGTTTCGCTTAGTCACCAAACCCTAAGCGAAACATAGAAGTCTTTCAACTTCACTGGTGGGTGTTAGGACTCGTATGCTTTAGGATACTAACATTGAGGAAAGCTTGATAAGTCATAGGCCTGCATATAGTGGATAACTCTTTATCGGTTGTATCATACACAATTCCTGACATTTGGTACCTTGTCCTAATCCCTCCTTTACATTAAGGAAATCTTAACAAGTAAAGTGGGGCTATTCACTCGGATTTATCATTTCACGAAGGCCTAAGTGTAATGCACGTACCTTGAGGAAAGCTCAATAAATATGTGCAGTTATCTTACCTCGTCTATTCAACATACTAATAGTACTACACATAACATCCTAGCTTGAGGAAGGCTCAACAAATAAGGAATATGCAAGTAATCTATTTATATATAAATGATAAGAGACAACTTTATATTAAAGATTCATAATCTTCAGTATATTATATCAGGTGGTATTGACTTATGGAATAATATATTTCTTATGAAATAATCTCACGATTCAATTGTTAGACACATCAGAAATTGTGGTATACATACATTTATGTTTACTTATTCCTTAAGTTTATTTAGGGTTCTTTAAAGTTCCACCATTTGTTTTACATTCATATAACATAAGCTGAATTATTATATAACCTAACTTAGTTAACTTATATAATAGTTTTATGTATAATATTATATTAATTAAATCTTTTAATTAATTTTAACTAATTAACTCTTTAATTAATTTTAATCAATCAACTCTTTAATTGATTTTATATTGAAATTCCAGTACAACATTTATATTGGACATATCTACTATAACCTTTATAGTGCACACTATAACCTTTATAGTATAACACACACATATATCTTATATATGTGTATTTTATTTAATTAATTAACCTTTAATTAGTTTATTCAATTAAACAATTTTGATTACATTTTATAAATTTCAAAATTTATCTTACATATATACATGTAAACTTATGTTATCCTAAACATTTTGAAATAACATAACATATATCAACATATATAATATATGTATATATGCATTAATCAATTAACATATTTAATTAATTCATTTTATTAATAAATTGAACATTTGCAATTAATGTGAAATGTTTTTCAAATGTTTTGGAAAATTATGTTATCACTTTTATAAGAAACATATTTGATTTTAAATTTAACTACTAATTTAAAATCTTTAACTTTAATTTTCAAAACGATTTTGAAAATTAGCCCAAGGCTTAAATCAAGTTCGACCTTTTCTATCAAGGGCAACCTTTAGGCTTACGTCACCTTTTAGGCCAGGCTGGCAACCAGGTAGGACATGGTACTTGATTATCCAATTCCAATCCTGACAGTACCTTTCTAGACACTGTACTAAGGGCCAAGCTTAATTAGTTAGCCATAATATGGCTAATTTAGATGACATATGCTATTGGGCTGTAATACCATCGAAGGAACTAGGTCAGGCCGCAGCGGAAGAAATGGGTGGATTTCAAAAATTTTACCACTTTAGGATCTTTTAGGCCTATGAAGTCTAAAAATATAGTAGATCCATTCTAATAAATTTTTAAATAAAATCGTATTTTATTAAAAGGTTTTAAATTAATTTAAACTTAAAGAAAATAGTGAATTGATACACCAAACAATTGCTCATAAGAGTAAATTAAGAGTAAGAAACTATTCGTTTCTTTCTCTGAAACTTATGTAATTTAGAGAAGGAAACTTCTGCCTCTTTCCCTAAAAGTTATAAATTTAATTAAAGATATACTATGCTTTATATGGAGAGAGAAACGTTCCATTTCTCTCCCTTTTAATTGAATTAATTGATACATTAAATGCCATTAATTAGAAACAAATACATGGCATAAAATGTAAGTTTGTTTGAATATATTCTAGTCTGAATTTTGAATGTACAACATTGTGCGTTATAAGGGATGTATCAAATACATCCATTTGTGTGAATATATAAACAAAGATATGAAAAAGGTTTGAATATATCAAATATATTCATTCCTCAATTGGGTAACATAATAGTTAAACATAGGCATCTATGGTTAATTGATAACTGGGTCTATATGAATGAATCAGAGTCAATTTAAAGGCAACCACAAAAGGGAAAAAGATGAAAGAAATAAAAGATAACAAAGATGAGTTATTCATCTTTTCCTCTTTGGCAAACTTAACATATCAGCATTCAATTAATAATCAATGAATCATTATAACACAAAAAATAAGAACAGCCAAATTGATGCATATCCTATTGTCTTACTTTAAATGTTTTGTTAAAAATAAAGCAACTAAATCATACAATTTAAAATATGAACACTAAATGTTATATATATATATATATACATATATATATATAAATGCAATTGTGTGCATTTAAATATTAAACCAAAACGTCTTAATTAACTCAAATTAAACGTCCATATTACATTAAAAAAATTAGATGTTTTTGTGAACTTACGTAAACTTAAATAATTAACAATATATATACGTACGTACATACATACATACATACATACATACATACATACATACATATGTACAATTAAATCAAGAGATACAACCTGTATAAATAAATTTTTCTTTTCCTTTTTTATAAAATAAAAGTAAAACATACTAAACTAAATAATATATTAACAATCCTTTAAATAATTAAAGAAGGGTATTTTAGATATCAAACATGGTAAACAATTTAGCAAATGATTACGATCAATTTGTCATCAAAGCATTCTTTAATAATATGTAAGTTTCTATTACATTATAGATGCAAATAATAAGAATATACAAACTTTCAAATCTAAAATATATACTTTGATTTAGGTGCTTAAAACATGGATCTACAATTAAAACATTAAACTAATCATATACAAATCATTGTTGATTTATCAAAATGAAATCAAATCAATTATATGAACAAACAAACAATCAGGTCGAAAGAATTACACTTTGATTTGAAAGTTTAAAACATAGATCAACGATTAAAACATTGTAAAATTACGCATACAAATTTTAGTTTTGATTCATCTAAATAAAACTCCTATCAATTCATATAATAAACAATTCAAAATACATAAACCATTTTCAAACCAAATGAGATAATATTATGCGCACATAAATTATGGTATTCAATTTTATTCATTGAAGCGTTATACCAAAATCATTAGAATAAAAGGATCGTATCTTAATTCCAAAGCCTTCAATCACAACTCGAAGCAAAGAATTCACCATTAGATGTAGCCAATAAATCACACCTTGAACGATGAATCTAATCTTCTAGATTCAAAATCAGCCTCAAGATGGTGCAAGTATCAAGAGGAATAAACCACTTTTCATAATTGATTTTATTTGTATTTGATTTTGGGAATAATTGAAACCATGGAAGATCTCATATTTTCATCCATTAGAGAAGAAGGAGAGAACCTGAAAAGCTACAGAAAGAAGAATGAATAACATGGAAAAGTCAATTGTCCGTGTAGAATGAATTAGAGAATATGTTTTATTTGAAAGAATGAAACTTTCCCATTCTTTAATTAAAAATTCCCTAATTAATTATATTGATTAACTTTCTCCTTTTACTCCTATTTCTTTATATGGTATGGCTGAAAGTTACGTGCCATCAAATGACATAAGATTCTAGAAATCAATGCATGTAATTATCTTTTATTTAATTACATTGATATTACTCAAATATAACTTTTATAAATGCATTCAAAAAAATACAAATAACTATCAAACATCAAATAAAATGAATAATATTTAATAGTTCTCAAATACTAATTAATTTATAACTTCTTATAAATTAATTGAATCATGTGGTTTTTCGGAGAATTCATCATTACGGTTGTGCGACTCAAAGGTGTAAATTCAATCAGCGATTAATATTGAATAATTCAAATATTAATTTTCACATCTCAAATAGTAGGTTATGTGACAATTCGGATGAATTCATCGCTTACACATCTTTTTATAAAATCCTATTTTACTTATTAAAAGTGGTATCTAATAGTGACAATTATTTACCCCAATTCGCTTCGTCAAAACTATATCACTTTGGACTAGCTGAATTTGGTAATGGTCAAAATTCCAACATCATCCATATTCAACTCTATAATCCAAACACAAAGACCTTTGCTCAATAATAACAATTATTATCAACATACTACTCTTGCCAGAGATTTTGACTTTGGTTTGACTTAAGTCGACCATGATACTAACCTCATATAACATAGCAGACGAATCCTCTCTTGAATAGCGCTTCACTTCCAATACTTCCACTCAACCCAACTATAGTCACTTGATGGACGATATGCCATGATTTGACTATAATCAAAGCAGAGCTTTCATATTGAAGATTCATAGTATTCTCAAGTCAAAAGAACTATGTAGATTAGTCACATCATATTTTTGGTTTGATCTCAGTTATATTAACAACAGAAAACTACTGAGTAAGTCATTCCATATTTATCTAATAACTATTAGAATGTAACCTCTAGGTGCCCATAACAGTCATGGGTAATACACTGCCAACATTTGGAGAACGTTATGTACTCTAGTCTCAACGGATACATCGATATCTTGTCTTAATGCTTCTTGACTAGAAACATTTAAAATGATATATTTGTTTCATTGTGATAAATTACTCACAGCTACAAAACTTTGTAACTACTATCACAAAACATACCATTTATGGATTTCTATTAAATATACTTTTAATTGAATTAATTAATTATTAAACCATATTATATCAAGTATATGGTAGAAAGAAAACAGCTTTTTTTTCAAACAAGATTGGTCCATGAGTTAGACATATGTAACAAATAACATAATTGCTCCCTAGGGCATACTCCTAACTCTATCAAAATCTATAATCAAATTAGCATTGTTATCCCCAATGTTTGGAATCGAATTCATAAAACAATAGGCTTGAAACCGTTATTAGGTTAATAAAGATCAATGTCGAAGCTCATCTATATTGGTGTCTATAACGATCCTGACTCGACCTTCGAAAATCGACACTCGCACTTCACTTATACTCGAATGCTGTAGATTCAAACGTCGAATCTGGCTCGTCGGAGCTTATAACACATTAAGTATAATAACACAGCGGAAGAAAATTAATAATATCATTGATATACAACAGTGACTACAATATCTGATACAATATGATACAACAATATCAGAGACAAATATACAACAGCGGAAGAAAGAATATCTTGAACTTGATCCACCAAGTGTGAATTCCAACATCTGCAACTCCAAATCAAAAGCACATCCAAAAGGCTATGAGGACTCCAATCCAATATCAGCAAACTCCATCTCCAAAACATCAATCCAGAAATAGCTCGAACCACCATTATCGACGACTTAAGCAAGGTCAGTCATCAAAAAGATTGAAGAAGATTCCCAAAGACTGAAAGCTATCAAATCTACACCTACTATTTGATTATCTAAAAAACCAAACTCTAGACTGTCCGTGTGGAAAATTGTGGGCACCAGAGTTTAGGAAAGGAACAATAAACACCGGGACAGTCATGGGACTGATATGAGCAAACAAAAACAGTTTATCTTTATCAAAAGCAAAACAAAGAATTTAAAATAAATCCGCAATGTTTTTGGAAAATGAAACTGCTATAAGGCCTCCCGCCACACACACAATGCAAGCGCACACTTGGAGGAGATTTCTCCTTATGACAGTCAAAAATGCTTGATATGTGAAAATCATTTGATATTATTATTAGTGCATAGTGCAGAAAACATTTTCAAGTATAATGTTAATTTTAGCCAGCATAGACATTTCGAACTATGCCTACTATAGCTACAATCTAAACAGTGGGGAGCCACCATAAGTAGATGGCAGGTTATACAACTAAAACCGTACAATGCGCGTATTGGATGATTGGATTTCTAACAAAGGTCAAGTAAAGGAACTTCCCACACAAAATGGAACGCCTCTGGAGGGACGTCCCCGAGAACCTAACCGGATATCTGCTACACAAAGTTGGGTTACCCCTGCCCTGAAGTAACTACTGACACAAGTATGCCATCCCCCGGTAGTTACCGACCTTTATCCTAGGACCCTCAACCAACAACCACAAAGCAACATATCTGGGCTCCATACCATGATACCACTTTCAAAATCAACATAAGTAAATATCTGGGCTCTATACCATGATATCACTTTTTATCCAGAAGGGAATGGGCATACCCTCAAGGGGCGCTGCCCCTAAATAACCTTGCTGCAACGATTCTTGTTTCAACCATTACTGGGTTGTGAGGCTCGACGAAGTCACGTCCACAAAGCTACGCTTTTCACAAAAGCCATGCTTCGATCAACAAATGATCAGCAGCACTTCGTATGCCACATTACCAAATTGGGAATGTATCACTAGTAACCAACAACTACATAACCTCGGAGCTCGTGCATCTCAGAGAAGGGTGTTAAGCTAAGAGAATAAATTCTCTGCCACCAAACAGAAATGTAATTGATAGAAACAAGCTTTACATCTCAAAGTTTAATGTCAGACACACATCCATACAAGTCTGTTTTGGGTTCGAACAGAATCGAAGGCACTTCCAAAGAAGCCCTTGCAATCTCGGTATTCACAATCCCGATCGGACTCCCCATCACTTATGGAGATCTCTATACCGGCACGATCAGTGCAGAGACATTCGACGGGTTATCCTTTCATTCTCGCAAATACCCTATCTTCGCCACCGGTCTTCAAATGCTATCCATATCGTCGTATCAATATTCGGAAAGGGTTATATGACACAAGGCCCTCTTCCGGCTAAACCGAATAATAAGCGCAATATTTAGAAACATATGGATATTGTGATCTTAGTTAAGTCACACTTTTAAATTCCCAAACCTTTTCTTCAAATGGTTTAAACAAATTACCATTTTCAAATCTTTAAACAAAAAGATTCACTTCACAAAGTTTACCAATCTTTCACAAAAATTCATTCATAGCCTTCACAACCATTTCCTTTTGAAATTGGATTAACTCATCCAATTTTAAACCAAAAACTCAATTCATAGCTTTCAAACCCATTTCCAAAGATTCATTCACAATTTCCATTTTCAAATCTTTTATATAAAAGATACTCCTTTCAAAATCCTCTTCAATTTCAAAACAAAGTTCAACAATCTTTCACAACGATTAATTCATAGCTTTTAAAATAATCCTATTTCAAATTTGAAATCTTTTAAACATAAATTGGAAATCCTTTCTTTATATGAAATTTGTTATTATTTGAAAACAAAGAATTTTCATTTTGGAAAATTTCGATTTCGTTTACATAATTTAATAAATTCAAATTCCCAAAACAATACTTTTAAAATGGTTTAAAACCCATAAAAAACATTTATGACTTGTATAACCTTTTTAAACCATAATTTCCAACATAGAATTCAATTTCAAATATTAAATTCAAGTTCAAATCAAATTATTTAAATTTCAAAAATCTTATCAAGTTATTCAAAATAACTTTTGTCTTTTTAAAACTTCTTTTCAAAAGCTTTTCATATTTAACCAAATTCCATTTCCAAAACTATTTGGATTCAAAATTCAATTTTATAACCATTTCAAAAATCTATGACTTAACCGATTTCCTCGTGCAATCCATATTCGTGTGTGTATGGTGTAGTCCAGGGGTTTTACACAATAGTGCAGCATCATCAATCATCACGGATTCAATCACAGCAATATTCGATAAGCGATATACTACTATAATGCTTATCTTCATTCACAGATTCACAGATAAATAATATAAATTTATCACAAATAAATAAATTACATCACATATCACACCAAAACAATTCATAGCGCAAAGCATAATATATCAAGGATATTAAACAATTTAGCATCCAATAGAATTCAAACATCCATAAGTAAGATTAATTAATTATCTGATTAATCTAAATCAGATTAATTACTTATCCTGGTTAATTAACATTAATTAATTACAAACCATATTAATTAATTATCCTTTAATAATAAATTAATTAACCTTTAATTAATAATTTAGTCATTCTTTAATCATTAAATAATTAGCCTTTAATTATTTAATTATCCTTTAAACAAATTTTCCTTAACTAATAAATCAATTAATCCTTACCATTAAATTAATTATCCTAAATTAATTACAATAATTAATTAACCTTAAGTTAGTTACATAATTAATTAGCCCTTAAATAATTACCATTTAATTAATAAAATTACAATAAGTGATTATCCTTAAGCACTTAATCAACTTTAATCATTAAATAATTACTTTTAAATTAAGTAATTATCTTTAAGTAAATCATATTAATTAATTAATCACATTACTAAATAAATAATTAACCCCTTTAATTACATCGAGTGATTATCCTTTTAAATTACTTTCATTAAGTAATTATCATTTAATTACATTCCTTAAATAATAATCTCGAATCACTTAAGACTTCAAAATAAAAGATAATCCATTTGTCTTAACAAATTATCATTAACAATCTTTATTTAATAAACCTTAAAATTAATTAAATAAATTAATTTAGTTTTTTCAAGTTAGTTAATAATTAAAACACTTCTTCATAATTACTTTCTTTAATATTATTGAGTTTATTTAAATAAACATTAAAATAAAGTTATATGTATCTTAACATTTTCAAACTTGGTTAATTAGAAATAATTTTATAAAAAACACTGTTAACAAATTTAAAACTTGGATAACATTTAATATCTACAAAATAATTTGTTTCTAACAAAATTGTTTCAATAAAACTTGATTTTTTCTTAAGGTTTAAAACTATTTTAACACCAAATCAAACCCCAAGCCAATTCTAATTTTTCCCCAGCCTGACCCCGATTTAACTCACGTCCATTTCACTTCGAGTATTTTAACGAATTCCTTGAGTAAGCCCCGAGTTACTTCTGGTCTTCCCCAAACCACAATCAACTGATACAACCGATATCCTATGTACGTGCACAAGTGAATTTGCCATTTCCGATCAATGCTGCAACTTCCAAAGCATCATCAGCGACCACCTCAATCAACTCGAACACCCAGATTTTCAAAATTGACCATAAATCGAATTCGAACAAATTTTTGACACTATCATGAAAAATCCCGATCAACAACCACCCCACCAACGACCATCAGATGCCACGCATCCTTCGCCAAGTCCTTGCCCTAGCCTATAGCGTCGATTCCATCTACACCGGCCTTGTTTGATTCAACGGTGATGGTGAATTTCCCCTGAGAAAAGGCTCGCCGGAAACTGATTTTAAACCCTATTTCACCATTTCTTGATCACTCTGATCTTTTGAAAATTTCCCTTTTATTTTTCCTAGCCTCTACAATCCTCCAGCTACCTCTAGAACCAGTCGCGAAACGCCTCGCCCTTCAGTTCACCAGAAAACGTTGAAACTTCCAAAACTGATCAACTCACAAAACCTCATCGACCACATTCTTAGAAATCTCAAAGCCCATATTAAAATTCATGACTTTCTCATACAAATCAGATTATGAAAACTGAATATGAAATTTTAATCATTGATTTTCAACTATTTTTATTATTTTTACTGTAATCTTTTATTCCCACACTATTTATTGGATATAAATACTTGAAATTATTTTTAAAAATAAAATTACATTGTTATACTCATTTTCCTTTCAGAGATCATGACCTATAAGAGTTTGAGGAAGAAGAAATTGAAGGTATTTGTCTCAATAACAACAAGCAATCACATCAAGACAATTCACAGATTCAAGCTTTAAATGGTTAGTCTGCTCACCTTGCTTTGAAATACAGAGGACAAGATTTTTAAGCCTGGAATTGCTTTTGACTTGAATTTGGAACTTGAACCAGATCTGATCTATTGAGTTTGAGCCATGATTTGATGATGTTGCTCAGATTGCATCAGTTGCAATTGAATTTGATCTTTGCGCTGATCTCGGATTTGGATTTGAATTGGTTCCAGACTTTTGCATTTTTGACTTCCTGGTTGAAAGCTTGTTAATTGCCTCAGGTTGAAACTAGAAACAGAGAAAGTGTCTTTTTATTTTGATCTGGTTGCTTTGAATTTGGGTTGAGTCTTGGAATCCGGTTTGTGGCCTTCAATTTACTTTCCAGGTTTGATTTTAAACTTGCTTGAAATAGATTTGAACTGGAGCTTGATTTGTTTTCAGTTTTGAAACCCTTGTTTTGATTTTCTGGTTTTAAATGATCTCGGGTTATATTTAGATTTGCAAATGAGGACTGAAAAATGTTGAACCGTTTCATTTTCTTTCTTTCTTTTGGTTGACAGGCTTGTGAAGTTTAAAACTGAAAGAAACTTTTGAAAAAAATAAGCAGCCTGTTTCTTCTTCATTTTGATGTTTATTTACTTAATAAATTCAAAAAGAAAAACATTTTGCCACTTATATTGCCCAAATCATGTTATGCTAACACTTGTATAATTACTTATTTTTATGTTTTACACTTGTTAAAAAATTATAAATATTATGTTTAAGCCCTTGTTTACTAAAATATGTTTTAAACCCTTGTCATTTTTATATTTACATTCGTTTAAGTTTTTATCAATTATGTAATATGTTTACAATTGCCTTTATTAACTATATTTATTTTTTAAGTATATGAGAAAAAAGCATTTTAAATCTTAATTAAATCTCATTTTATAAATTTACAACTTTATAAGAAAATGAGTTTGGAATCTAATTATACTAAATAAACAAACACATATATAGATTATATATATAAGTGTTTAAAATATAATTTAACTTTAAACAACGTTTTAAAATTATTTATATCAAAATAAAATCTTTCAAATATCTTTTAAAATTTGAATTTAAAATATAACTTCCAAACCAATATTCATTAAAATTTTAGAAAACAACTTTTACTAATTTAAAATGTAGAGTTTTAAATCCAATTTATTTTCAACACATTTATTATTGAATTTCAAATTCTTTTTCAATCTTCTTACAAAACACATGATTTATTTGTTTTTGGAGAAACTCAAATTAATTTACTAATTAATTTCACAATTTAATTTCAAAAATTAAATTAATTATCAAATTACATTTGATTCAAAACCAAGATCGTTACAGATTCCCCCCTTAAGATAATTTCATCCTTGAAATTTGTCAGGGAGACAACAAAGGATAGATGAATACGTAAAGATAGAAAAACATTTTCCATATCAAACTGAGATATCCATTCTGCATTTCGCTTACCAAATCAGAATATCACCAATAATTATGAGAACGAACTTATCCCATATCTCATAAGATATTCGAGCCATCCAGTCTATGAAATATGCAGGGGCATTGGTTAGTTTGAAGGAATAACTAACCACTCGTAGAATATATCTAGACCCGAACAATAGATAAATGGATTTAATCTTCCATAATTTTTTCAAACACTAGATATAGAATCCAAACTCAGATCGGAACACAACAAACTATATATATAACTTGTCCCTCTTCGGACTTTGATCCACACAAGGGATTACAATAGAATTTCAAATTTGGTTTTAATCGAAATCATTTTATCGATACAATTTAATTTTAACTTCATATTTTATTAACCAATTTGTTTCAATTTTAGAATTTCAAATTCACCAAGGTTATAAACGAAAAGCTGACAGGGAACCGATGAAGAGAATATGAAATAGAAACTTATTTTCAACGATTTGCAGGGCCACCACAACATCAAAGTTCATTCTCGTCCTCTTCTTGCACTCATACATAACATTAGTGGATAGTAAGAGAATTTACTAAGGCACATGAATGGATATCTTAAGGAATACTCATTCTAGGGTATATTTCACCCTATCTCTAATGAGTTACTTGATGTGTTATACTCCAGATATAAAGTTTCAACCTTCAGATCTGATACCACTTATAATGATCCTAACTCGACCTTCGAAAATCGACACCCATACTTCACTTGTACTCGAATGTCGTAGATTCAAACATCGTATCTGGATCGTCGGAGCTGATAACACATTAAGTATAACAACATAGTTGAAGAAAATGAATAATATCATTGATATACAATAGTGAATACAATATCTGATACAATATGATACAACAATTTCAGAGACAAATATACAAGAGCGGAAGAAAGAATATCTTGAACTTGATCCACCAAGTGAGAATTCCATCATCTGCAACTCCAAACCAAAATCTCATCCCAAAAGCTACGAGGACTCCAATCCAATATTAGCAATCTCTGTCTCCAAAACAACAATCCAGAAATAGCTCGAACCACCATCATTGGTGACTTAAGCAAGGTCAGTCATCCAAAAGATTGAAGAAGATTCCCAAATACCGAAAGCTACCGAATCTACACCTACTATTTGATTATCGAAAAAAACCAACTCTAGACTGCTCGTGTGGAAATTAGTGGGCACCTAGAATTTAAGAAAGGAACAATGAACTCTGGGTCAGTCATGGGACTGGTATGAGCAAACAAAAACAGTTTATCATTATCAAAAGCAAAACAAAGAATTTAAAATAAATCCGCAATGCTTTTTGGAAAATGAAACTACCATAAGGCCTTCCGCCACACACATAATGCAAGCACACACTTGGAGGAGATTTCTCCTTATGATAGTAAAAAATGCTTGATATGCGAAAATCATTTGATATTATTATTAGTGCATAGTGCAGAAAACATTTGCAAGTATAATATTAATCTTAACCAGCATAGACATTTCGAACTATGCCTACTGTAGCTACCATCTAAACAGTTGGGCGCCACCATAAGTAGATGGTAGGTTATACAACTAAAACCGTACAATGGGCGTATTAGATGATTGGATTTTCAACAAATGGTCAGGCAAAGGAACTTCCCACACAAAATGGAACGCCTCTGGAGGGACGTCTCGGAGTACCTAACCGGACCCCTGCTACACAAGGCCGGCTTACCTCTGCCCGGAAGTAACAACAGACACGAGTATGTCATCCCCCGGTCGTTACCGACCTTTATCCGAAGGCCCTCAACAAACAACCACAAAGCGAAGTATCTGGCTGCATACCATGATATAACTTTCAAAATCAACATAAGTAAATATCTAGGCTCCATACCATGATATCACTTTTTATCCGGAAGGGAATGGACATACCCTCAGGGGCGCTACCCTCAAATAACCTTGCTGCAATGATTCCTGTTTCGACCATTACCGGGTTGTGAGGCTCGACGAAGTCACGTCCACAAAGCTACGCTTTCATAAAAGCCATGCTTCGATCAATAAATGATCACCAACACTTCGTATGCCACATTAACAAATTGAGAATGTATCACTAGTAACCATCAACTACATAACCTCTAAGCTCGTACGTCTCAGAGAAGGGTGTAATGTCACTAAACAGAAATGTATTTGATAGAAACTGGCTTTACATCTCAACGTGTAATGTCAGACACACATCCATACAAGTTTATTCTGGGTTCGAACAGAACCGAAGGCCCTTCCAAAGAAGCCCTTGCAATCTCGGTATTCACAATCCTGATCGGACTCCCCATCACATATGAAGATCTCTATATTGGCGCGACTTAGTGTAGAGACATTCGACGGGTTATCCTTTCGTTCTCGAAAATACCTAGTCTTCACCACCGATCTTCAAATGCTATCCATATCGTTGTATTATTATTCGGAATGGGTTATATGACACAAGGTCCTCTCCCGGCTAAACCGAATAATGAGCACAATATTTAAAAACATATGGATACTGGGATCTTAGTTAAGTCACACTTCTAAATTCCCAAACCTTTTCTTCAAATGGTTTAAACAAATTACCATTTTCGAATCTTTAAACAAAAAGATTCACTTCACAAAGTTTACCAATCTTTCACAAAAATTCATTCATAGCCTTCAAAACCATTTCCTTTTCAAGTTGGATTAACTCATCCAATTATTAAATCAAAAACTTAATTCATAGCTTTCAAACCCATTTCCAAAGATTCATTCACAATTTTCATTTTCAAATCTTTTATATAAAAGATACTCCTTTCAAAATCCTCTTCAATTTCAAAACAAAGTTCAACAATCTTTCACAAAGATTAATTCATAGCTTTCAAAACAATCCTATTTCAAATTTGAAATCTTTTCAACATAAATTTGGAATCCTTTCTTTATATGAAATCTATTATTATTTGAAAGCAAATAGTTTTCGTTTTGAAAAAATCCGTTTTCATTTACATAAGTTAAAGCCTTTCAATTATAAAACTTGGATTAAATTCAAATTCCAAAACAATACTTTTAAAATGGTTAAAACCCATATAAACACATTTATAACTTGTATAACCTTTTTAAACCATAATTTCCAAAAATACAATTCAATTTCAAATATTGAATTCAAATTCAAATCAAATTATTTAAATTTCAAAACTCTTATTAAGTTATTCAAAATAACTTTTATCTTTTTAAAACTTCATTTCAAAAGCTTTTCATATTTAACCCAATTCCATTTCCAAAACTATCTTGGATTCAAAATTCAATTTTATAACCATTTCAAAAATCTGTGAGTTAACCGATTTCCTCATGCAATCCATATTTGTGTGTGTATGGTGTAGTCCAAGGGTTTTATACAATAGTGCAACATCATCAATCATCACAGATTCAATCACAACAATATTTGATAAGCGATATAGTACTATAACGCTTATCTTCATTCACAGATTCACAGATAAATAATATAAATCTATCATAGATAAATAAATTACATCACAGATCACACCAAAACAATTCATAACACAAAGCATAATATATCAGGGATATCAAACAATTTAGCATCCAATAGAATTCAAACATCCATAAGTAAGGTTAATTAATTATCTGATTAATCCAAATCAGATTAATTACTTATCCTGGTTAATTAACATTAATTAATTACAAACCATATTAATTAATTATCCTTTAATAATAAATTAATTGACCTTTAATTATTAATTAATTAACCTTTAATTAATAATTTAATCATTCTTTAATCATTAAATAATTAGCCTTTAATTATTTAAGTATCCTTTAAATAAATTTTCCTTAATTAATAAATCAATTAATCCTTACCATTAAATTAATTATCCTAAATTAATTACAATAATTAATTAACCTTAAGTTAATTACATAATTATTAATCACTAATTAATTACCATTTAATTAATAAAATTACAATAAGTGATTATCCTTAATCACTTAATCAACTTTAATCATTAAATAATTACTTTTAAATTAAGTAATTATCTTTAGGTAAGTCATATTAATCAATTAATCACATTACTAAATAAATAATTAATCCCTTTAATTACATTGAGTGATTATCCTTTTAAATTACTTACATTAAGTAATTATCATTTAATGGCATTCATTAAGTAATAATCTCGAATCACTTAAGACTTCAATTAATTAAAATATAATCCATTTGTCTTCACAAATTATCATTAACAGTCTTTATTTAATAAACCTTAGAATTAATTAAATTAATTAATTTAGATTTTTCAAGTTCGTTAATAATTAAAACACTTTTCTTAATTACTTTCTTTAATATTATTGAGTTTATTTAAAATAAACTTTAAAATAAAGTTATACGTATCTTAACATTTTCAAACTCGGTTAATTAGAAATAATTTTATAAAAAACACTGTTAACCAATTTAAAACTTGGATAACATTTAATATTTACAAAAGATTGGTCTGTAACAAAATTGTTTCACTAAAACTTGATTTTTCTTTAAGGTTAAAAACTGTTTTAACACCAATAACTCCGAGCAAATTCTCATTTTTCCCGAGCCTGACCTGAGTTAACTCACGTCCATTTCACTTCTAGTATTTCACGAATTCCTCAAGTTTTCCCCGAGTTACTTCTCATCTTCCCCAAACCACAATCCACTGATACGACAGATATCCTAGTACGTGCACAGGTGAATTTTCCATCTCCGATCAACGCTGCAACTTCCAAAGCATCATCGGTGACCACCTCAATCAACTCGAACACCCAGATTTTCAAAATCGACCATTAATCGAATTCGAAAAAAATTTCGACACTATCAGGAAATATCCCAATCAACAACCACCCTACCAATGACTCCACCGACCATCAAATGCCTCGCATCCTTCACCAAGTCCTTGCCCTAGCCTCTAGCGTCGATTCCACCTACACCGGCCTTGTTCGATTCGATGGTGATGGTGCAGTTCCCCTAAGAACAGGCTCGATAGAAAACTGATTTAAACCCTATTTCACCATTTCTTGATCACTCTGATCATCTAAAAATTTCCCTTTGATTTTTCCTAGCCTCTATAATCCTCCAGCTACCTCCAGAACCAGTCGTGAAACGCATCTCCCACCAGTTGCCAGAAAACGTTGAAATTTCCAAAACTGATCAACTTACAAAACCTCATCGACCACAATCTTAAAAATCTCAAAACCCATATTAAAATTCATGATTTTCTCATACAAATCAGATTATGAAATCTAAATATGAAATTTTAATCATTGATTTTCAAGTATTTTATTATTTTTACTGCAATCTTTTATTTCCAGACTATTTATTAGATATAAATACTTAAACTTATTTTAAAAATAAAATTACATTGCTATACTCATTTTCCTTTCAAAGATCATGACCTATAAGAGTTTGAGGAAGAAGAAATTGAATTTTTAAATTTATCTTTGGCCTGGAAACAAAGAGAGGTGTGTTCATTCATATACAGGCATGCACACTATTATTTAAATGTATATCTATACATGCAGCATTTGTCTCAATAACAACAAGCAACCACATAAAGACAATACACAGATTCAAGCTTTAAATGGTCAGTTTGCTCACCTTGCTTTGAAATACAAAGGAAAAGATTTTTAAGCCTGGAATTGCTTTTGACTTGAATTTGGAACTTGAACCCGATCTGATCTATTGAGTTTGATCCATGATTTGATGATGTTGCTTAGATTGAATCAGTTGCAATTGAATTTGATCTTTGCGTGGATCTCAGGTTTTGAGTTGAATTGGTTCCAGACTTTTGCATTTTTGATTTCCAGGTTGAAGCTTGTTAATTGACTCAGGTTGAAATAGGAAACAGAGACAGTGTTTTTTATTTTGATCTGGTTGCTTTGAATCTGAGTTGAGTCTTGGAATCAGATTTGTGGCCTTCAATTTACTTTCCAGGTTTGATTTTAAACTTGCTTGAAACAGATTTGAACTGGAGCATGATTTGTTTTCAAGTTTGAAACCCTTGTTTTGATTTTCTGGTTTTAAATGATCTTGGGTTATTTTTTTAGATTTGCAAATGAGGATTGAAAAATGTTGAATTGTTTTGTTTTTTTTCTTTCTTTTGGTTGGCAGGCTTGTGAAGTTTAAAACTGAAAGAAACTTTTGAAAAAATGAGCAATCTGTTTATTCTTCATTTTGATGTTTATTTACTTAATAAATTCAAAAAGAAAAATATTTTTCCACTTGTATTGCCCAAATCATGTTATGCTAACACTTGTATAATTACTTATTTTTATGTTTTACACTTGTTAAAAAATTATAAATATTATGTTTAAGCTCTTGTATACTAAACTATGTTTTAAACCCTTATCATTTTTATATTTACATAGGTCTAAGTTTTTATCAATTATGTAATATGTTTACAATTGCCTTTATTAACTATATTTATTTTTTATGTATATGAGAGAAAAGCATTTCAAATCTTTAATTAAATCTCATTTCATAAATTTACAACTTTATAAGAAAATGATTTTGGAATCTAATTGTACTAAAACAAACACATATATAGATTATATGTATAAGTCTTTAAAATATAATTTAACTTTAAACAACTTTCTAAAAGTATTTATATCAAAATAAAATCTTTCAAATATCTTTCAAAATTTGAATTTAAAATATAACTTCCAAACCAATATACATTAAATTTTCAGAAAACAACTTTTACTAATTTAAAATATAGAATTTTAAATCCAATTTATTTTCAACATATCTATTATTAAATTTCAAACTCTATTTTCAATCTTCTTACAAAACGCATGACTTTTTTTGAGAAACTCAAATTAATTTACCAACTAATTTCACAATTTAACTTCAAAAATTAAATTAATTATCAAATTAAATTTGATTCAAAACCGAGATCGTTACAGTGTTCCTAATGATAGTCTCAAAGTTTAGCAATTTTAAATTGACATTGGTTTCCCCAATGACGACATCGAAATGGAAAACATAAGACTCTCCGCCTTTGATGAAGATATGCGACATTCAAGCTGCACCATACCTCACCGACCTTCTACCCAAGGTAAAACCAAAATTAAATTTTTTTTGAATATAAGTTCATGTCGAAGATAAAATTGTCAACTTCCATCAAATATAGGCTTTCTACCCATTAAAAAAACTTTAACTTTTATAAGTCATATGGCTATCTGCCAAAGTTAAAGGGTCTTCGGCCCCCTTGAAACATAGGCCTCCTTATCCCTTTCAATAAGTTTTTCAATTTATATAAAAGCAAGACTTTCGGCCATTAAAGATGAAGTGCGACATTGTGGACATGAGGCATCGACTCTAAAACATAAGGTTACCAACCTTGATGCACATCGACCCCAAGACCCTCGACGTCATGATAAAACCTTTTTACTTAAATCACTTTGACTATTATGTCGCTTTATATATATAATCGAAGTCAATACAAGCAGCGTCACTACCTTAGTATGTAAAATAGTCGAAGTGGTTAGGTGTGGCATCATTGAAAACAATGATGAAAACATGCAATGTCGTTGACATTAAGCTTTTAAACGTTTAAATGAATCACAAAGAGACCATTGCCACCGATACTATATTTTCGACGAGTTCGACTTTGGCTTACTCAGGATCATTACTTAGCTACCAAAGTATTTATCATATGATTCTTTTTACTTCGATGTCAACACTCATAGATGCGACCTTGACTTAAGCTCGGTGATGTTAGGGTGGTATGGCACTATCGTAATTCATGTGAAAACTGTTTTATTACCGCTTTAAGCAAAAACTTTTCACCAAATCTTATTTCTTGTCCAATTTTTATTGGATATAATACTTTCTTTATAAACCCTTTTCAGAATTACTATCGCACTAACTTTTCAAGTTCTAAAATATATTTAAAATAATTAATTAATATCTTTAATTAATTATCCTTTTAAGTGCTTATCTAGCGTACTAAATTCATAATAAATTGAAATCACTTGGGAAAAATCTCTAAAAATCACAGATATTAGAGAATATCCTCTCTTCACCATATAAAAATTTTGAGTCAAAAAACATATATAATTGTTTTAAATAATTAAAACCCAAAATTAAGCCATTTCCTCCTTAGGAAATTCATAAAATATTCAATTAAATTTGGAAAATTATGAAATTAAAAACCAATCTCTAGAGTAATGTTTTATAAAACATATCAGAAAACCAAAGCATTTGGAGATTAGAATCTTAGGTTTTATCGTTAAACCCATTTGAACAAATTCATAAAAATTCCAGTAACCATATTCGATCCAAACAATGATTAAACAACCATATCTTGGCAAAATAGTCATCAAACATTCAGGTATTATCCATAATCAAATTCAAAAGAAAAAGTATAGATGGAACACTAATTATTCACCTTATATTAATTGTCGGAGTTGAGATCTGATTTTGCTCATGAATCCCTAAGCTTGAATTTTTGAATCTCCTTTCATTCCGCCCTCCCTAGGTTGATTAATGGTCGGCCTCCTTATATTTTTCTTTTGATTTTTAATGAATGAAGTGAGAATGATATGGAGGAGAGGGTTTAAGCGATTAAAAGGTTGATATACCTATTATTCCTGTAACATCCTACCCTTTTGTACGCTTTAAATCGGCGATAAATCACATACGTCAGACTCAAACCATACAAAGAAGCGGATTGTTATTGGTATGAATAAAAAAATCAGAGAAAGAAATAAAACAAAACAGAATCTCATAGTAGAATGACAAAATATAACAATCAAATAAACAGTTCATGGAGCTATTTTATAAAATATTTGATTATACTTGTACAATACATAGCATAGTTACACATACCAGAGAATAGTAAATAATGCGGCGAAATACATGATGCAGTGAATTATAATAATAAATAGTAGCAATAAAATCTACGTCTTCGTCTTCTAGAAATAAGGCCTTCAAATCCAGAAATGCTTAGGCTGACCCGAGCGAATTGAAAAGACAAAAACACTGGAGTCAGAACTAAAAGATCTTATGTGAGTTAAATCAACATATATAAATATGAGTGGAATCGCATCAGAGTTGTTTACGGGATTTGACATCTCCTATCCAGTCTCTAACGTGAGTGCAGTAACTTAAGAGATGCTAGGGATTCATATCTCCTAAGGATCCGTTAAACTATTTACTATGTAGTAATACGCTATTATAATAATGTCTAAAAGTAAAATAAACTTACTTTAAAATAGCCTTAAGGGATTACCCATGTTGCCCTTAACATGTAATAGTGCCAATAGTCTATACAGTACAGTAATACCTCCTGATTAGGAGGCTACCAGAGGATACTCCATAGGTACGACACAAATCAAACTCGTACAAGGTGCGCTAGGGTAGGTGACACGGCATACAAGGCAACGCCAGGGTAGGTATACCAATTACGCACAAGGGCTGGTGGTAACGCATAGCAGCTACTACCGTCCACCTCGATCCACACCCCCAAATCAAAAATCAAAAGTGGCAACCAAATAAACCTCAAAGTCAGAATAAATACCTCACGGGGTGCCACCTTATGCCAACTCACGGGAGTCGGGTCCACATATATACCTCAAAGGAATGGCGCCACCATCCTACTTCATTCTAGAATCTCCACCGCGTACACGGTTGTTAAAGTGGTTTTCGGAGTTGGCAGAGAGTATGACAACTTCCGATCCTGGTCTCTTTAACAACCAAATGTTATTATAACACCGCAGTCATTTTCAAAATAATTTATGCTTTAAAACCAAATATCATTGCCTTTTCAAAACCAAATCAATACGATATCATTTTCATTTCAAATATATCCTTTTCTAAAATCATAACACTTTCAAAGTTATAACATTTCGAAATCAAAATACTTGAAATATAACACCTCAAATTATATTACCTTGAAACTCATTACTTTGAAACATAACTTCCACCATGTGGTTTAAATATTTAAAATACTTTGTATAATAAAATAGCTTCCTCGATTTCACAAATCAATTCCAAAACAACTCGAATTTCTAGATTTTAATTTAATCAAATCCCAAGTCATAAATTTCAATTCAATTCAGTTTTCAAATAAACTATTCCAAATTATATCGATTCCAAAACAGATTTGATCCACAGAATAAGCCATTTCAAATTCAATATATTTCAAACTTTAAGTATTCAACAATTTCAAAATTAGATTTGGTAATTTCACACACACACACACACACACACACATATATATATCAAATTCAATTTCCTATTATTTAGTTTTGAAACAATTTACATAATAAATCCATTATCATTTAAATAAAACTCAAATTACAAATAACTAAATATTTCCTTCAATTTATTTATACTTGAAATATTCATTTAATTCGCCTTAAACAAAAATCAAGTTATAACAATCATATCTTCTAAAATGTTAAATAAATTTCACATCAAGCTTATTTGAGTTTAATTCTTAAATAAATTCAATTTCAAATAAATCTCAAATTTATCTTCCAACCTTAATTATATTTAGATTTATAAACCCTATATTAAAATATAATTTAAATACTTAACCATATCATCTTCAATAAAAATCAAACTTATTATTAAGCTTATTCTATATTTAAAAAAAATTATGCACAGCTTAAAATCAAGGATAAAATAACATTTAGATAATATCAAAAATCAATATTTATCTAAAACCATATATTTCTTTACAAAACCATAAAAATCATTTCAAAATATTTTTATATATTGACCATGGTGTCAGTATATAATTTTCTATCCTATGGTCAAGTGATATGGATATTTATCATTTCAAGCCGCAATTTAAAATATAAATACAGTTATATATCATTTCAAACCGCAATCCCGAATGAAATAAAAATCCATAACAACTTGTAGTTTATAACAATATATAATACAACATCCATTCATCCAGTATCAATCATCAAACATTTATCACAATCATCATCCAATTGAATCAATAACATCAATATAGAACAGATAATAAATAATAGGCATTTACTGGAAGTTTATAGTCATTAATAAATTAAATAACTATTTTATCCAAATAAATTCAAATAGACTAAGACGATGATTCAGAATATGCCAAATAGTCATAAATAAATTTCTAATAACATCATAAATCAATTTAACAAACATAAGAAATTTAAAAATTGTGAGTGGGTTAAAACGCTCACCTTTTGAATTTAAATTGAATTTAAATCCAATTTAAACCCAAAATTCAAACATTCTCAGCATCCGTCCACACCAAAGCCAAAATATCCTGAATTTCATATACGATCGTAGTAGAGAAAACCGCGCATGAATCGGACCTCGTATGCGAAAGTTATATGGGTTAGAAGTTATATGATTAGATTCAAATTAGTTAAAATAAAAAGAATAAAACGAACTAATGTGATGCCTCCACGTCACACAGAAAAACTGCAACCCTAAAACCATCATCCTATCACGATCAACTCCATGCCGCCGCGACCACACGATCGCCACGCTGCCGCTGGCCTTCGTGGCCACGTCCATCACGGCCAAGGCAATTTCCGACCTCCCCTATGACTATGCGGCAGCCACCGATCACCCCTAGGCTCCCATGGCCGATGAAGAACACCGCCACAACTGCAAATTTTTGAGCCCAAATCGAATTGTTGACGTCGATCCACCCACCAACTTCGCCTGCGAACGATTCAGATCGAATCCCCTCGACGATCTCTACCCAACAATACAAGCGATTTGATAATTGATCGACGTCCATCGGAACGTGATGAATGGTCAATATTTTTCATAAATTTGTGGACGAAAAAAGTTCAAATTGGAAAACGAATTACAAATCTGAGATGCGCTCGTCGACAGCTTCAAATCGATATATAATTTGATATATTTTGAGGAGTTTAAATTTTTGGCTTTGAATTTGATTTGTAATTGAAATTGGGAATTAGGTTTTGCAGCCATTGGAATGGGGAGCAAATGGAATTGTACGTAGGGACAAATGAGAATAAGGAGTGGCTAGGGTTTATAACAAGGTATATATAGATAGGTTAGAAATAGAGATAATGGATCGGATTTGATTTGGGTTGGGACGATAAACGACCCGAAAAGCTGTTTCGACTCCGAAACGCAAATGGGTCAACCCATATGTCAAAATAGATGTTTTCAAATATTTTAAACTCAATGGAACAGGTTTCAAGTCCTAATTCCATCGTATGAAGAAGTTATGCTAAAATCGACTTATTCCAAATTGATTTCAATTGATTTTAGTTTCATTGATTTCTAGGCGTTTTGAGCCCATACAATCAAACGACAAGTCCGATCGCTACGAAACTTGATATCCTACAACAAATCACCGCTACAAATCCGATAAAACTAGTTTCGTCGAAATTTGAGTTAGTGGCTAAAATGGCTTCCAGTTAATTAAATAATTTAATATTAAATTAATAATCACTTCTTCAATTCAAATTTAATTATTTACCATTTCTATCATTTCTGATCAAAAATAAACTTCTAATTCACTAACCAAAATTTCCATATCAATCAAATAAGGATTTATTGCAAAATTTATAGTGTTTACCTTTAATTTAAATAATTTCAAATAAATTATAACTTTAATTTCAATTAAATTAATACAATTTGTATTAAATCTCTTTATTAAATCAATCAACATCTTATGGACAAACTTAACATTAGTATATACCCAATTAACCTAATATATTTTTACAGTCATCAACTAAATTCATATTAACGTAGTTTTTATTTACGTTTAATTGCAACGGATTTAGATCTAATTCAATAGATTAAATAAATGGGTAAATAATTAATGATTATCACGAGTTGCCTAATTTAATCCCATTCATACTTTATTATCAATTAACAAATATTATAATTGCTTCTCTAACATTAATTCTATCAAATTACAATTTATAACATATTATTTCATCCATTAATATAACTTTGAATTTATTTCCCAATTTACTAATTGCAATTAATTATAACCTTATAATTGGTTTCAATTAAT
The DNA here is from genome assembly GCA_030765085.1 of Allium cepa. Lineage (NCBI taxonomy): Eukaryota > Viridiplantae > Streptophyta > Magnoliopsida > Asparagales > Amaryllidaceae > Allium > Allium cepa. The sequence goes on from CM060934.1 coordinate 696,308,666, forward strand.
TGGGATTGCACTAAATAAATTATTTATTAACTTGCACTAACATTATTACCTTAATTTACATTCAACTACTGTTAACAATGTGCTATTTCATTAATTAATTCAATACTTACTTTTATTTTCTCATATTCAATTTATAACTAGGTATAACACTTTCACTACTTCATTTATAAGAATTTTACTCAAATTGTTAATAATTAGTTTTAATTACCATTGCTTTATTTCATTTTAGCGTTCATTTCAATAACAAATTATAATTTTTTTTTTCCAAATTAAATTACAACATCTTATTGAAATAACAAATTTTATTATCGGAAATTTACTAGTCGTTACCCTCTCCCCCACTCAGAACTTTTCGTCCCTAAAAAGGAAAACGGAGGGAAAAGAAGAAAATAAGAAAATAATACATCTTATTCAAAAATATTAACTTTATAAACAAACAAATTACAGAATTAATTAATTTAAATAAAATATACAAATTATAACCATTAAATCCTTTTATATTCAAGTAACAAAATTTTTGGAAAATATTTCATTAAATTTTCTAAGTCCAAAATTCACGAAATGTTTTGGCAAAGTCTCCTTTATGCGGAGAGGCTCGGGAGAAAATATAATATCAAATATAAAAATATATAACGTATAGTTTCCAAAATAATATATCCCAACACAGGAAAAATAATATAATAGCGTTATAAAACCGTAATCTGAGAACGTACCTGTTTGTCGGGAAATTACCGCTTATTCTATCAAACCAAAAGCATTAGCAATTGCTTCCATAACCTGTATTTTACATATATAATCCAACAAGAGTTGATAATTATACAAAATGAAATATTTAAAGTTGTTTCAACAACTAACAACCGAATTAATATAAACAACAATCACTTGCAACCAATATACAATTATCATATAAAATCAACACAAGTCAACTATCCATTCATATCAAACAAACCAAATAGTTGTTTGGGTTCAAAACTTTAAATTGTACGGAATGAAAAATAAACTACCAAGTGTACGATTTACTCAACAGTCTTAGATGAAACTAGATAGATTATTCATATATCCAAACAATTTTAAAGTATCATTGCCCAAACAACCATAAACCAAACAAACAATGACCCCAGGCATAAACTAAGTTCATACTTATTAATTTCATTTCACAACATTTGTTGCTTTACTTCCCTTTCATCATATAATAGTTTACCCTTTTAATTTACATTTTATTTATTGCAGTTTCATTTCCATCCTTTATTAATAGTGTTCATATTCAATTTGATTACTTAGCGTTTCAATTCATTAACTTAAGTTTATAGTCATCTACTTGCAAAATTTGCTTTCTATCACATTTTATTATTGTAATATTTCAATTATAGATTAATCTTATAACCACTATAACATCAAATTCTTAGTTATAAAAGAAGTTAATTGAACACTTTCATTACATAAGTTTACTTGTATAATATCCTTTTACATTTCCCTATTAAACATCAGAACTTTTTAATATTCGGTGAGTGTTATATATATATATATATATATATATATATATATATATATATATTCTTTTTAAGGATGTAATTGAAAGTTACACAACTTTATCTTATTTATTTTAATTAACTTAATGCTCAATAATAATATCCTTTGTTTTTATAGGTTACAAATTTCAACTTTCTGGAAATTTCATTTATAACCTAGCATTTAATCTCCTATTTTCATTAGAGGTTCAAATAATTACTTAGTTACATTCCATTTCACTATAATAGTTGAAACTATTAATTAACGGAAACATAAGAACTAAATACCAGGTTAAATTTCAAATCATTTTAAAATATAGATAAATGTATATACTTATAATTTACATATCTAATTATATTTAAAAAAAATTATATTTATATTTTTTTATCAAAATAAATCTGTAGTAAAACTACTATAGTGGTCTTCCCACTTTGAAACTCGAAAATAAATGCCGATGATGCATGCACTCATCATCGAAATTATTTTCCAGTGACATAGAGGGGACAAAACTTATTTCTTTCCAAAGTTACTTTAAAATAATTCTTTCAATTTATATTGAAATATTTATATCAGAAAATACTTATGAACAATATTATTATATTCCAAAATCCTTTGAAGGCAATTTTCCAAATCCTGGAACTTTAGTTCTAAAATTTCCAATTTTCATTTATTTTATTTTCTTCAAATCTTATTTCCAATCAATATTTATGAATTTCACTACCTAACAACCAATATATTACAACCAGATATAACGATTATAAAAATTTATTTTATATATAGAAAATATAATAGGCAAAATTATTTCATTCACCTATATTCAAAACAAATATTATGCCGGTCTGTCCTATTAAGTAGTTAGAAATCCCTATTGATGTCATAGCGTCATATGCACCAACCAGAATTTATAAATACAAAACGAAAAAAATTAACGCAATATCAAAACCTTTTATAATACTAACAAATACGCTCTCTCATATATATACGCTCAGCGGCACATCATAAGGTATTACTACCCTATAAATGAAGAGTCAGACTCTACAAACCTAAGGTTTATCGCTAAACCAAATCTCTGATACCAAATGTAACATCCACCCTTTTGTACGCTTTAAATCAACGATAAACCACACATGTCAGACTCAAAACATACAAAAGAGCGCAATGTTATTGGGATGAATAAAATAAGCAGAGAAAGAAATAAAACAAAACAGAATCTCACAGCGGAATGACAAAATATAATAATCAAATAAATAGTTCATGAAGCTGTTTTACAAAATATTTGATTATACTTATACAATACATATCAGAGTTACATATACCAGAGAATAATAAATAATACAGCGGAATACATGATGCAGTGAATTATAATAATAAATAGTAGCAATAAAATCATCGTCTTCGTCCTTCAGAAATAAGGCCTTCAAATCCTAAAATGCTCAGGCTGACCCGAACGAATTGAAAAGACAAAATCACTCGAGTCAAAACTAAAAGATCTTATGTAAGTTAAATCAACAGACATAAATATGAGTGGAACGGCGCCAGAGATGTTTACGAGATTCGACATCTCCTATCCAGTGTCTAATGTGAGTGCGGTAACTTAAGAGATGCTTGGGATTCACATCTCCTAAGGATCTGTTAAATTATTTACTATGTAGTAATATACGCTATTATAATAATGTCTAAAAGTCAAATAAACTTACTTTAAAATAGCGTTAAGGGGTTACCCATATAGCCCTTAACAAATAAAAGTGCCAATAGTCTATACAGTACCGTAATACCTCCTAATCGGGAGGCTACCAGATGATACTCCATAGGTACGATACAAATCAAACTCGTACAAGGCGTGCTAGGGTAGGTGACATGGCACACAAGGCAATGCCAGGGTAGGTATACCAATTACGCACACGGGCTGGTGGTAACGCATAGCAGCTACTACCACCCACCTCGAGCCACACCTCCAAATCAAAAATCAAAAGTGGCCACCAAATAAACCTCAAAGTTAGAATATAATATCGAAGGAGTGTGTCCGATAAAAGGGCTACCTCCTTGGCCCGAGATCGCTCCTGTTTTAGCCACCTTGTGCCAACTCACAGGAGTCGGGTCCACATATAAAGCTCAAAGGAACGCCACCACATTCCTACTTCATTCTGGAATCTCCACAGCATACACGGTTGTTAAAGTGGTTTTTGGAGTTGGAAGAGAGTATGACAACTTCCGATCTAGGACTCTTTAACAACCAAACGCTATTGTAACACCGCGGTCATTTTCAAAATAGTTTATACTTTAAAATCAAATATTATTGCCTTTTCAAAACCAAATCAATACAATATCATTTTCATTTCAAATATATCCTTTTCTAAAATCATAACACTTTCAAAGTTATAACATTTCGAAACCAAAACACTTGAAACATAACACTTTCAAACTATAATACCTTAAAACTCATAACTTTGAAACATAACTTCCACCACTTAAATGATTTAAATATTTAAAATACTTTATATAATAAAATAGCTTCTTAGATTTCACAAATCAATTCTAAAACAACTCGTATTTCTAGATTTTAATTTAACCAAATGCCAAATCATAAATTTCAATCAGTTTTCAAATAAACTATTCCAAATTATATCGATTTCAAAACCGATTTGATCCGCAGAATAAACCATTTCAAATTCAATATATTTTAAACTTTAAGTATTCAACAATTTCAAAACTAAGTTTAGTAATTTCATATATATATATATATATATACACACACACACACACACATATCATATTCAATTTCCTATTATTTAGTTTTAAAATAATTTACGTATTAAATCCATTATCATTTAAATAAAACTCAAATTACAAATAACTAAATATTTTCTTTAATTTATTTATACTTGAAATATTCACTTAATTCACCTTAAACCAAAATCAAGTTATAAAAATCATTCCTTCTAAAATTTCAAATTTAATAAATTTCACATCAAGCTTATTTGAGTTTAATTCTTAAATAAATTCAATTTCAAATAAATCTCAAATTTAACTTCCAACCTTAATTTTATTTAAATCATTATAAACTCTATATTAAAATATAATTAAAAACTTAACCATATCATCTTCAATAAAAATCAAACTTATTATTAAGCTTATTCTATATTTAAAACAAATTATACACAGCTTAAAATCAAGGATAAAATAACATTTAGATAATATCAAAAATCAATATTTATCTAAAACCGTATATTTCTTTCAAAACCATAGGAATCATTTCAAAATATTTTTATATATAGACCATGGTGTCTGTATATAATTTTCTATCCTATGGTCAAGTGATACGGATATTTATCATTTCAATCCGCATTTTAAAATATTAATACGGTTATATATCGTTTCAAACCGCAATCCCGAATGAAATAAAAATCCATAACAACTTGCAGTTTATAACAATATAAAATACAACATCCATTCATCCAATATCAATCATCAAACATTTATCACAATCATCATCCAATTCAATCAATAACATCAATATAGAACAGATAATAAATAATACGTATTTATTTGCAGTTTATATTCAATAATAAATTAAATAACTATTTTATCCAAATAAATTCAAATAGACTGAGATGATGATTCAAAATATGCCAAACAGTCATAGATAAATTTCTAATCACATCACAAATCAATTTAACAAACATAAGAAATTTTAGAAATTGTGAGTGGGTTAAAACATTCACCTTTTGAATTTAAATTGAATTTAAATCCAATTTAAACTCAAAATTCGAACATTTTCAAAATCCAGCCGAACAAGAGCAAAAATATCCTGAATTTCAGTACAATCGTAGCGGAGAAAACCGTGCATGAATCGGACCTCGTATCCTAAAGTTATATGAGTTAGAAGCTATACGATTAGATTCTAATTGATTAAAAAAAACGAACCTGTTGGATGCCGCCACGTCACACAGAAAAAATGCAACCCTAAAACCATCAGCCTATCGCTAACAACTCCCTGCCGCCGCGACCACACGATCGCCACGCTGTCGCTGGCCTTCGTGGCCACGTCCACCACGGCCAAGGCAATTTCTGACCTTCCTTATGACTATGCGGCAGCCACCGATCACCCCTAGGCTCCCATAGCCGATGAAGAACACCACCGCCGTTGCGAATTTTTGACCCCAAATCAAATTGTTGACTTCGATCCACCCACCAACTTCACCTGCGAACGATTCAGATCGAATCCCCTTGACGATCTCTGCCCAACAGTACAACGATATTATGATCCATCGACGTTCATCGGAACGTGATGAACGACCGATATTTGTTCATAAATTTGTGGAAAAATAGAAGTTCGAATTGGAAAATGAATTACAAATCTGAGATGCGCTCGTCGAGAGCTTCAAATCGATATATAATTCGATATATTTAGAGGAGTTTAAAATTTTGGCTTTGAATTTGATTCGTAATTGAAATTGGAAATTAGGTTTTGCAGCCATTGGAATGAGGAGGAGAAAATGGAATTATATGTATAAGAAAATAAGAACAAGGCGTGGCTAGGGTTTATAATGAGGTTTATATATGTAGGTCAGAAATAGAGATAACGGATTGGATTTGATTTGGGGTGGAACGATAAATGACTCAAAAAGCCCGTTTCGACTCCGGAATGCAAATGGATCGACCCATATGTCAAAATAGATGTTTTCAAATATTTTAAACTCAATGGGACATGTTTCAAGTCCTAATTCCATCGTATGAAGAAGTTATGCAAAAATCAATTTATTCCAAATTGATTTTAATTTCATTGATTTATATGCGTTTCGATCCCGTATGATCAAACGACAAGTCCGATCGCTACGAAACTTGGAATCCTACAACAATTCACCGTTGCAGATCCGATGAAACTAGTTTCGTCGAAATCCGATTCAGTGGCCAAAATGGCAATTTTTCAGTTAATTAAATAATTTAATATTAAATTAATTAATCACTTCTTCAATTCAAATTTAGTTATCTACCATTTCTATCATTTCTGATCACAAATAAACTTCTAATTCATTAACCAAAATTTATGTATCAATCAATTAAGGATTTATTGCAAAATTTATAGTGTTACCTTCAACTTAAGTAATTTATTTTAAATTATAACTATAGTTTCAATTAAATTAATACAGTTAATATTAAATCTCTTTATTAAATCAATCATCATCTTATGGATAAATTCAACATTAGTATATATCCGATTAACCTAATATATTTTTTACAGTCATCAACTAAATTCATATTAACGTAATTTTTAATTACGTTTAATTGCAATGGATTTAGATCTTATTCAATAAATTAAATAAATGGGTAAAAAATTAATGATTATCACCATTTGCCTAATTTAATCCCATTCATACTTTATTATCAATTAACAAATATTATAATTACTTCTCTAACATTAATTCTATCAAATTACAATATATTACGTATTATTTCATACATTAATATAACTTTGAATTTATTTTTCAATTTACTAATTACAATCAATTATAACCTTACAATTGGTTTCGATTAATTGAGCTTGCACTAAATTAATTATTTATTAAATTGCACTAACATTATTACCTTAATTTACATTCAATTACTATTAACAATGTGTTATTTCATCAATTAATTCAATACTTACTTTTATTTTCTCATATTCAATTTATAACCAGGTATAACACTTTCACTACTTCATTTATTAGAATTTTATTCAAAATTGTTAATAATTAGTTTTAATTACCATTGCTATATTCCATTTTAGCGTTCATTTCAATATAAATTATAAATTTTTTTCCAAATTAAATTACAAAAACCTTTTGAAATAACAAATTTTATTATCGGAAATTTACGAGTCGTTACACTCTTCCCCCCTCAAAAGTTTTCGTCCCCAAAAAGGAAAAAGGAGGGAAAGAAGAAAATAAGAAAATAAGCAATACTCATTTTAAGCTTGGTACCTAATATCTCCTGTAATCTCTTCTAGAATACACTAATGAACAATGCATCTCTACCATTGACTATACTACTAGGAATTCCATGTTGTCTAACAATATTCTTCATGAATAACTTAGCCAAATATGTGCCTTCCTAGCTGACTTAACAGGAATGAAATGGGAACTCTTGGCCAATTTATCTATAATAATCCATATACTTTCATTTCCCCTATCGATCTTAGCAACCTGTCAATAAATCCATAGATATCGAATCCCATTTCCAAAGCAGTATATCCAAAGGCTCAAGCAATCCACTTGGTTTTTGATGTTCGGCTTTCATTTGTTGGCAATTGCACATTGCTTCACCCATAAGCCTATATCCCTCTTCATACCTTTCCAGAAGAAACTTCTCTTCATATTCTAATACATCTTAATTCCACCAGGATGAATCAAGAACTTTGAATTTATGATATTCCCTAAGAACTTCTCTCCTTAGGTCACCAACATCCAGAACGCATAATCGTCCCTTCTTTCTTAACCATCTCTTCTGATCCAAATTAAAAAGCTTCAGATCATGATCTCAATTTCAACTTCCAATCTTCTGATCCATTCAGCTAATACTGGATCTTCTCTTTGCTTTGAAGCAATCCTTTCGATCAACAATGATTGAACTTCCAAGCAAGACAACATGGCAGTACTTTGACTAGAACTAGCAATCGATCTTAACTGCACATTACAAGTAGTCAATGCCTCCAGATCCTTCCATTCTATCAACATAGCTAACACCACATTATGATGTTTCCTGCTAAGTGCAATTGCAACTTTAGTCCCTTTCCCCGGTGTATACTTAATAACAAAATCATAAAAAAACTCTAGCCACCTCTACTATCTCATGTTCAATTCTTTCTAAGAGAATAAATACCTCAAAGACTTATGATCTGCATACAACTCGAATAGTTCTCATAAGAGGTAGTGTCTCTACACTTTCAATGCGTAAATCACTACTGCCAGTACTAAATCATGAGTTGTATATCTAACTTCATGTGGCCTAAGCCATCGAGAATCATAGGAAATTACTTTACCTCTCTGCATCAACACATCTCCTAATCTCATTTCACATCTCCTAATCAACACATTACTATATCCTAATTTCCATCTAGAGCGGCTAACACGGGCGTGCATTGGCCAATAAATGCTTCAACTCAAGGAATGCTTTCTCATATTTATTAGACCATATAAACTTCATATTCTTTGTGGTTAGCTTAGTCAAAAACGTTGCTATCTACGAGAAATCCTCGATAAATTATGATGATCGCCCCAAACCACATGCATGTCAATGACCTAAAAGAGCGATGTAACCATGCTATGCTGATATGGAACGATCATCAAGGTTGAAATTTAAAGCAGAAAATCTGTTGCATATCTCACAGCGCATGGATAAAATATAACATAGAAAATATAAAACATACTATAGTGAGCCATAGCAATTGAAAGTAACATCTCCACTAAATCATTAGTTATAGTAAAAATATCATAATATCTCAGCATAACATTTCTCCCTCAGAGTACATAGAAATAGACAGCGGAACTACAAATATAGAGTAATACACCGTCGCTTCTCTAAGCTCATCTTTGTACAACAGCAACGACTCCAAACCTGTCATCTAGTCTACTCATTTAAGAGTACCCAAGATGATAAGAGGAATCATAAAACCTTAGGCCAAACAACAGTCTAGTGTGAGCAGTAAATTACTATCAAAAGCAATACTGGAAAATATGGTACTAGACAGGTAAAAAAAACCATACCTGGCATGTCCCTGCAACCAAAGAGTTAGCACATAATAATAAGGTATAATATGCTACTCAAATAAATGATAATAGGGTAATGTAACAGAGTAGGATAGAAGAATCTAAGCAGCCTCCTCCATTGACCCTATTCAAAATCCCTTCTCTAGCACTCCTATAGACGATACCCTACCTAAGAGAAATAGCAAACATAACAACCATAGCAACCGTAGCATCCATGAACTAAAACCTAGCTATCATCTTCCAAATCCTTGAACATATGACAACTCGTATGGCCCCATTCTCATTTGTAAGAGACTAATGGAGATCTCGGTTCTCGATTGCGTTCCCCGGTATTTTCAAGTCCGAAACCCCATATGGTTGTCACCTATAGTACCTCTGTATCGTCTAACATAAGACCATCTCAGAGCGGTCAAGGATACACGACTGGCGCTACCAGCCCTCGGGTGCCCTGCATATAGAGTTCCTACTTGAACACAACCAGAACATTCTGAGTTATCAATGATTCCTTGGGACTCCCAAATCTTTAGAACTTTTACAAATCCAATCCATTTCCGGCAACGAGTCCTACCACTTAACCTAATCCATTATACCACATTCTTATTCCATCTCGAGCTGTCTATCAACTCCTTCGATCCTACTCCTTATCCGAGCCCCCGTCTGAAGAGCCAAAACTTCACATGTTATAACTTCCAAACTGTAGAAGTAAACAGTGAGCCACAACTTCCGACATGATCCACTACAACCCCAGAGTCTTCACCCCGGAGCTCACATCTAATATAGCCCAATGTTTTGGATCGGTACCGATCTGATTCAACGGGATCGGTGCAGATCCAAATATTTAACCATTTTGCACTCCATTTCTCTTCCAGCCTCTAGTGTACTCCCTCAAGATGCCGTAGACCCTTAGCCATCCCTCTTATCCTTTAGGTCTTCTCTTCTATGCACCATAGGCTAACCAATGGAGATTATCCATCCAATCTTCAACACTTGGCCTATCCTCCGATCCAACTTCATTGAGCAATTCTAAATTCCATGCTCATTTTACCTTGTGGATCTCACTTCAATTGGCATGCTAATTTTGGATCAGTACTGATATGATCCAATCAGATCGGTGCCAATCCAAATACTTAGCTCCAATTGCCGTGAAATTTTCAAGATGTCTTCCTGCCATGCTCAAAACCATATCTTCCAAATTTCATGCAATTCCGACGAATTTTTCTCCTGATATGCTTCGATTACCAATCTAATTCCTAAAACATGCATAACACTAGAAAACGAATCAAGCTTAGCATGGAATTCAAACATAACAATAAATCAAACATAGCAAATCATCCAATTACATCTAATATGAACATACAAATCATCCAATTCAATCTACCATCACAATTCCAGCATAGATCATATAACATAGAATTTCATAGCCATATATACACAAATGACACTAGCCAATGATCTAATCCCAATTACTAGTTTAATTATGTTAATCTAGAGTTTTTAAATATAAAATTACCTAAGTCTAATCAAATTAATGTTTAATTTGATAATTCTAACTTATAATCACCTAACTACAACATATAATCCATCATAGACTACTATTACCACTTGCTAAATCTACCAAACCTATGAAATATGATGAAGATCCGATTCGGATAGCGAGAGATCGGGTGAAAATGCACCCAAAGTGTTGAGATCAAGATCCTAGTTGAAGATCTAGCCTTTAATTTTAATTAGAGATTATTTGAGATGAAATCCAATGAGATGAATGGAGAATTAGAGAGGAGTTAGAGTTTGGAGCTTATTTGAAATGACAGATAAACATTCAGATGGTCTCCCTCACCTTATATTTATAGACAAACCTGGTTAGACTAATGGGCTTGCTAGTTCAGCCCATTAGTCACCTTCTAATTATGGCTAGCAGATTTAAAACTTAAAATAGTTATAGCTTCCTAACCATTTATCTGATTTTCCAAATGACCACTATGGAATAGGAACCACCATCCTGAAGCAATGAAACAGGTTAGAGTATCTACTTTAGCTCCTATGAAAAGTTATAGTTAAATAAGATCTCTAAAGGGAAAAATTATCACATAGAAATCCGAAAAAAATCATAGATGTGTAAAACATCTCTAAGAATCATATCCCAAAATATTAGGATCATACGACCTCAAATGAATTAGGTAAATTATTTTTACGATCCTTCGATACGTAAAGTATAGGTCGTTACACTCTCCCGCCCTTTAGGAATTTCACCCTCGAAATAACTAAACAAACATAACAACCAAGCTTATCTCGCATGCCTACCAGTCACTAGCAAATACTTAACAATCCAACTAAATCAATAATAGCAAAGAAAACCTATCCTAGCATGCGAAATTCTAATAGTATAAGATACGATGGTGCAATTAGATATGACGTAATGGGTCTTACCACTCGAAAAGTTCTGGATAGGCCGTCCTCATACTCTCTTCAGTCTCTCATGTATAATCTCTATCATCCATTGCATCTTAACTAGCTTAACAACCTTCCTCCTAAGCTGTTTCACCTCATTCCCAATGATTCGAAGCGGCTTACGAGGTCTTGAAACTTTTGGCTCAACCTCTATTTCTTCCAATTGATCCGGTGCTACCACAATATCTGAGTCATGCACAAATTTCCCTAGATAGGATATATGAAAAACTTTGTACACACCTGCCATCTTCGGAGGTAGGTCCACTTTATAAGCCAACTTCCCAATTCTTTCAATAATCGAAAATGGTTCAACAAACCTGGAAGCTAACTTACCCTTCCTTCCAAACCAAACAACATTCTTTAGGGGAGAAATCCTAAAAAATACCATGTCTCCAGCTGAGAATTACAAATATCTCATTCTCTTATCTGCATAGCTCTTTTGACGACCTTTAGTAGTCTTCATTCATTGTCGAATGATCTCTATCTTCTCCAAAGTATCTCTAATCCTCTCTGGTCCAGTATCGGCTTCTCACCTGCTTCCCACCAACATGAAGGCGAATTAAAAGGTTGTCCATATAATGCTTCATATGGTGCCATGTCAATAATTGACTGATAACTATTGTTACATGCAAATTCTACCAAATGTAAATGATCTTCCCAAGATCCTCCAAAATCTATAGTACAAGCTCGAAGAGAATTTTTCAAAATCCTATTCACACTCTCGGTCTGGCTACCCATCAATGGGTGATAAGTTGTGCTTAAGTGCAGCTCGGTTTTCAAAATCTCTTATAAGCTCTTCTAGAATCCATAGGTAAACAACTAGTATTTATTGATTACAATACTCTTTGGCACCCTATGGAATCGAAAAATCCACTTAACATATAATTTTGCCAACTTGGATGTCATTCTGGTAGACTTGACAGGTATGAATCTTGCACACTTGGACAGTCCATCTACCACTACCCAAATACTATCATATCCTACACTATTCCAGGACAATCCATCTATAAAATCCATAGATATCTATTCCCATTCGGGAATATCTAATGGTCGTAGAAATCCACTAGGCTTCTTCTACTTAGCCTTCACTAGTTGGCAATTCATACACTTTGAGATGAATTTTCCAACATCTTTATACCTTCATAGTAGTAAGTCCTCTTCATGTCTCTAGACATCTTGTTACCACTAGGATGAGTGGCCAATTTGGAATGATGGCCTTCCCTTAGTACTTCATTTCATAATCCATCAACATCTGCAACAACCAACCTCTTATCCTTATGAAGCCAACCATCTCAGTTAATTTCGTACTACTCAAATCTTTAGATTCCACTCCTATCTCAATCTTTTCTATGATCCATACTAGCATCTTGCTTTTACCTAGTACCAATCCTTTCTATGAGAGTAGGTCTGATCGATGGACTTGCCAACATCTCATGTTTGGGCTCCGACCCCGACCTCGATGTTTGGGCTTCCACTTAAAAATATAGTTCCTAATCTAGCATGTCTTCTGCATAGTGCATCTACCACTACATATTCTTCCCCTAGAGTGTAGGAAATATCAAAATTATAAGACGCCAAAAACTCTAAACAACGTTGCTGTTGAAGATTAAGATCCTTTTCTGGGAGAAAAGATACTTCATGGATTTATGGTCCATGAATAGATCAAATCTTTCTCCCCACAAATAGTGCCTCCACATCTTCAAAGAAAACACAATCGTCGCCAACTGTATGTCATGGGTTGGATAGTTCCTTTCATGCAGTTTCAACTGTCAACTCGCATAAACATCAACACTCCCTTTCTACATCAACACAGGTCCAAGACCAGTACCACAAGCATCCATGTATACTATCATATCTTCTTCCTAACTGGAATAACCAATACAGATGCATTCACCAATCTCTCCTTCAGAACCACAAATTCATGCTCACATCTAACATCCCAATTGAAAGTCTGATTTTTCTTGGTCAAGTTGGTCAACTGTGCGGCAATTTTAATAAGTCCTTTATGAAATTCCTACAATATCCTGCCAATTCTAGGAAACTTCTCACATCTATAGCATTCTTGGGTTGTTTCCAATCTAAGATTGTTGCCACCATTGCGGGATCCACTACTATTCCTTGTCCTGATATGACATGACCTAAGAAACTCACTTCTTCCTTCTAAAAGTAATAATTAGAGAACTTAGATCTCAACTTGTACTTTCTCAAAACTCAAGCACAATCCTCAAGTGCATCTTGTGCTCTTCCTTAGTTCTGAAGTAAATCAGAATGTCATCCACGAACACAAGCACGAACTTGTTCAACGAATTTCTGAAGACTCTATCCATAAGATCCACAAGTATGCCATAGCATTGGTCAACACAAAAGGCATCACAACCACTCATAGAAACCTGACGGTGTCCTATATGCAGTAATAAACACACTTTCTTTAGCCAGTCTCAACTAGTGAAATCCCGTTGCCAAATCAATCTGAGATAACACCTTTGCACCATGCAGTTGATCAAACATGTTATCAATCTATGGAAGCAGATACTTATTCTTCCTTGTCACCTTATTCAGCTTACGATAATCTACACATAACCTCAAAGAACCATCCGCCTTAGTTGCGAATACAATAGGTGTGCCTTATTCAAATATGCTTTTCCAAATGAATCCTTTCTTCAGTAGATCATTCACTTCACCACAATCTTTCTGCTCTCTAGGTACCATACGCCTCCAAGGCATCACTATAGGTCTGGGTCCATCCACTAAGTCGATCTGAAACTCGATCTCTCTATGTAGCGACAATCCTGTCACTTTCTCGAAGACATCGGGGCACTCTCTAACGATAGGCACAGATGATAATCCTTCCTATAGAGTCTCAAGCAAATACAGAAAGATGACGAATACCCCATCCTGTAGTAAGTAATATATCACTATTATTCACCCTTTTATATTCCTAATTGTTATCTCTAATATTTCCGCCAAAAATGGGCACAAACACTCTGTTATAAGTGAAAGCACCAATATCCAATATTTGCAACCAAACAGATAAGTATAGATTCACATATCACAGAATAGACTGTAGAAAAGTAAATGAACACGCAAGTTTTATAGTGATTCATCGAACTCCAGCCTATGTCCACTCTAATAATCTTTTATTTATACTGTAAGAATACAATTCATACTTTTTTTGCGTTAGAAAATTATTGGAGGAAAGGATAAGAAGTGATGAAGAAGAGTCAAATGAAGATCCAATTAGAAGAAGAAGATGCCTTGAAATTTTTTCAAAAGAACCTCCAGGTCCATACGATCGAACCCATAAAATTTAGGATCGATTGCACACCAAAAAATGATCGGTTCTGATCGTTACATACTAGCTTTAATGGAGATGTGATCATTTTGTTGATCCTCCATGATGTTAGCTACTTGCTGTCTAAAATTCATGCAATTCTGACTTAACATTTATGAGATATCATGTTTTCCATGGAGTCGAGTTGAAAAATAAAAACATGGAAGATCATTCCATATTTGCTCCTTTTATAATATGATCATTCTGGTGGGTCCATCATGTTGTTAGCTACCTGCTCTCCAAATTTTGTGTCATTCTGACTTACCATTTGTGAGATATCGCATTTTCCGTAGAGTTAGGATCGTTTGGGCTGAAATATGCAGACTGATCATTCGAGTTTCTCCAAATGATGTACGATTGATATGGTAGGTTCCTTTACATAATATTTTACTATTTTCGAAGTTTTGTATCATTTCTAATTTGCATTTTTGTGAGATATTGATCGATCATCATTGATTTGAATTGTTTTATAGATCAATCCTTATGGATCATGATCAACCGATTCAGATTCTTCGTAGGGCGCAACAGTCGATGATGTTGGTCCCTCATGGTGTAATGTAGTTCTCGTCCAATTTTCATATCGATTTATTTTGTATATTTTGAGTTATAGGTCAATCATCACCAAAAAACGCCAAAACGGTCATCGAAAAACCCACTTCATGGTTGACTCGAAGCGAGACCCAAGTAATCACCTTTCTGACCCGAAGCAGGTGCTGAAGATTCTGACCCAACTTTAGACTTGAGTAAAATTGAAATTTTCTCAAAGCAGATGTGATTCTAACTCCAAGCATGAAAAATGATTGGTGCCGATCATTTTTCTCCAAGTAATCTCTAAGAAAATTCAAATTTCTGCAACTCCAAGCGAACCCTACACCGACTCCATGCAAATAGCAAATTTTCTTGGATCCGACTCCTAGCAAATTACCACTGATCCGATCGATACCCATCCATCTTATTTTGTCCTTAACTTGAGCATACGAACTCCAGTCGACATAAAATTTGAAATGTAGCCTTATATTGCCTTCCTTGTTACACCATACTAATCGCACCTTGATTAGTTGTAACATCCTATATCTAGAGGCCCAAAACTAAGCGCTGTAGTTGCTGTAGTCATCTATAGTATTAACTTCTGGTGAAAATACGGTAATGCTAATAGTATCCATAATATTATAAGCACTTCAATATGAACAAAATCATAGTTTTCCTAAAGATAATATTTTATTGAGTACGTTTCAAAACAAATTGATATCCAAGATACATAATCCCTTAACATTTCCAAGTAAAGATCTATCATAATCATTATAAAAATATGCGAAGAGCGACATATGACGATGCCCTCTTGGTTGACCAGAGTCAATATAATCATTTTGACTTCATATACACAGCGGAAATAAACAGAATAAACTGCAACTCCTAAATTAGCTATCCGTCAGCCACCTGCTCATCTTTGGAAGCTTTATTTGCCAAAATTACTAAAACCTAGAAATCTCAACCCTCGGCCCACTCATATAATTTTTTGAGCGCCTGAGAGTTTAAGGGAAAAGCAAAAACATCGAGTCAGACATAAAGCCTGGCGTGAATAATTATATATATCTTGGTTATTATGTTAAGTGAGACCGTGCTAATTAACGGAACGGGTTTTCCCTCATTAACATCCTTTTTTAAAACATATCTTTTGCAAAACTTTTTTGTGCAACCAAAATTGGTTAAAATATGTAAAACATCATTATGTAAACATACATATTAGGTAATAAATGAACTATTTGTTCGAACAATATAGTTTTGTTTGGCTAACTATTAACTTTTGGCTGACTCGGGCCTACTGGAATATATATCAAAATTTATCTAACATCTGTTAGACATTCCTCTTCTGGACGGTCTATCCTTAACTATCTGTTAACTACTTCTAATCTAGACGATCTATCCCTAACTTAATATCTCCCCGGGTTACATAATCCTAATGGTTTTCTGGGCTCACCAATAATCTATCTGCATATAAGCAGATATTCCTTTCAATGTGAAATCATAATTTTAGTCTTACATGTGACAAAGGCCTACACACTTGAATTTTAGACAAAATTAGCCGAGGCTAATAGCTCATGTATAAGCCGCGACCTTATACCAATTAGCTGGGGCTAATAGCTAACATGTGTATATATATACATACATACATATATATATATATATTACCAAAATCTTAATTCATGAAAACATTTAAACATTTGGAAGTTCCCCTTTTGAATCTATTGAAAGTTCCCCTTTCGAAACCATCGAAAGTACCTCTCTCTAAACCAAGTAAAATCCTTTATTTAATCTAGGTCGAAAGGCCAAAACCTTCCTTTCGAAACAATTCTCAAAACCCTTTTCGAAAAAGATGTCTAAGGTTTTTAAAGCTTTCGAAACAACCATAAAAAACCTTCCCTTTCGTCTCCTTCGAAACCATTGGAAAACCTTTCGAAATCATTGGGGAACTACCCCTTCAAAACCTTTATTTAAAACCATTTCGAAAGCATTACAACACTAAACCTTTCGAAAGCCTTTGGGTTCAATTTAAAACATGTGGAAACCTTTCGAAATCATCCAAAAATTTACGCTTTTGAAACCTTCGAAAACAGTTTCGGTCGAAGCCATTTGGATTATTCTTTCAAGTAGAGCAAAAGGATCAGAAACCCATCAAAGTCGAAAGCATTCCTTTCATAATCATTCCTAAGTAAAGAAGTGATGGAGTTGAAACCATCCCTTCGAAAGAATTGGAGAAGTAGTCAAGTTTAAAAAGAAAAATAAAACAAAACAACTCTTTTGAAACCCATTTGAGTCGAAAGGTAGAAAGCGGCAGCGAATGGTGACTTAGTCGAAAGCGGTCATTTAAAACAAAAGTGCAACCTAATCGAACCGTTTCTTTAAATCCATTTGACCTAGTCGAAGCTAACCAAGTCAAAAGCTATTTAGTCAAAATCAAACAGGTGCATTTTCTTTTAAAAGCAAAGTAATGCCTCAACCCATTCGGAACCTCTGGTTTTGACTCTATACCTTCTGCCTGCATCCAATTCACTATGTACCAATTCCTTGATATCAAGTGCATTGGTTTCGACAGTGTCGAAGGCGAAGGTAAGGAGGCGGAACCCAGTGCCGAAAGTATCGAAATAGTGAAAAACATGTAGATTAGTCCTTTTTAAACTATTTACTTGTACCTAACCTGCCTTGTTTGTCAAACTGTGATTATTTCTCTTTTCTGAAAGTACTACCGAGTTTCCAGAATCAATAATTTGAACTTACTTACAAAAAGCCCCATCTCATTTTATAAATATATCAAACACTTAAATCTTGTACCTTAAATAATATTATATATCTATTAAAACACTTAGGAAAATTCTACAAAAATTCCAAAAAAATCACTTTTTATAAGTTTTTTGACGTATATAAATTTCAGACCCAAACCATTAATTATTTACCTCAAACATAACATTTTCTTCACTAGAAAATTTATATATATTCCATATCAATTTAGAAACTTACGAAAATTGAAACCCGTCTCTATAATATCATTTCTGATCTTCATACAAATTCGCAAGGCATTTAGATGTCATTTAATAGGTTTTTATCTTAAAATGTATCATAAAATCAATATAAACATGCATAAATAATCAACAAGCATATATAATCATTCCATCATTCAAAAACATGGCAGTTTAATGCAAAATATTTGGGATTTCATCTTAAAACCAAATATAAAAGAAAGATTAGATGTAAATATTATTCACCGTAGCTTTAGAGATTAAAGAGACGGAGATGTGAATGGATTTGATTTTCTTAAGCTTCTTTCTTAGCTTTTCTTTATTTATTTTTTCCTTTCCCTTGTTAATGGTAGGCGGCCTCAAAATAAAAAATTCAAAATGAAATGAATGTATATGGAGATAACGTCAGGTTTAGGGATATAGGAATGGCCACCTTCCTATTTTACCCCTCTTCTATTTCATTTTAAACTCTTATTTTAATTCACTAGTTAAATAGCATGGCTACCTTTATAAAATCAAATCTCAATCCCTTAATCAACACATTATTTTATTTTATTTAACTAATTAAATATCCTAAATAATGCTACCAAAAAATATGGGGTGTTGCAAACTCCCCTCCTTAAAGAATTTCGTCCATAAAATTACGATAAGGTACACTACACATCAATCAAAGAGGTAAAAAATGCCATTAAATAAGTCAGGATAAGTATCTCTAATCTTGCTTTCAGTCTCCCACGTATAGTCTCTCTCATCGTCGCTCCACTGTACTTTCACTAATCTGAGTGTCTTGTTTCTAAGTCTCTTCTCATCTCTCGCAACAATACGAAGCAGCTTTTTCATTATAGTCAAGTCTGGTTCTACCACTAAGTCGTCTAACACAATTGGTGCAATAGTAGTCTCCGGGTCTCTAACACACTTATTGAGATTAAAAACATGGAAAACATCATTGGCTTGCGCCAAACTGCTTGATAACCCGACTCTATATGCGAGTTTCCTGATCCTCTAAACAATAGGAAAAGTCCAACGAATCTCGGTGCTAATTTCCACGATTTTCCAAATCTAATCACACCCTTCATTGGTGACACCTTAACAAAAACCCGATCTCCAATTAAGAACTCAAAAAAAAATTCGTCTTTTATTTGCATAACTCTTCTACCTAGACTGAGCCTCCTTCATTCTAGCTCAAATGACCTCAATCTTTTCTACAGCTTCCCTAACCAAATCTGGGCCAAGAACCAACTTATCCTCGATCTCCAACCAACATATAGGAGATTTGCATGGCCTTCCATACACAGCTTCAAATGGTGCCATTCCAATACTAGTCTGATAACTAATGTTATGTGAGAATTTGACTAAATGCAGATGGTCTTCCCATGATCCCCCGAAATCCAATACACAAGCTCTTAACAAATCTTTCAAGGTTTTGTTAACTCTTTCTATTTTCCCATATGTCTGCGAATGGTAAGCGGTACTCATCTTGAGTTTGGTTCCCAAAACTTCCTGTAGAATCTTTTAGAACTCACTAGCGAATAAGGAATCTCTATCACTAACTATACCACTAAGAATTCCATGCAGTCTAGCCACATTCTTTGTAAACAACTTCGCTAAAACAAGTGCCATCCTATTTGACTTAGCTGGAATGAAATGGGAACTCTTGGTCAATCTGTCCACTATAACCCATATAATTTTAGTTCCTCTATTCAATCTTGGCAACCCGTCAATAAAATCCGTAGAAATAGAATCTCATTTCCAAACCAAAATATCTAAGGGCTGAAGCCATCCACTTGGCTTCTGGTGTTCAGCCTTTGCCTGTTGGCAATTCAAGCACTGGTTTACCCATAACCAACATCCCGCTTCATACCTTCCTATAAAAAACTTCGCTTCATATCCTAATACATCTTAGTTCCTTCTGGATGAATAGAGAACTTCGAATGATGGCATTCCTCCAAAAGTTCTTTCCTTATGTTTCATCCACTTAGAACATATAATCTCTTTCTTTCTCAACCACCCATTCTGATCAAGAATGAAATCTTTCAAGTCATCACTCTCAGATCCATCTCTTAACTTCCTGATCCATTCAGCTAATACCAGATCTTCTTCCTATTTAGAAGCAATCTTTTCGATCAACATTGGTCGAACTTCCAAACAAGATAATATTACGGTTTCTACACTAGACCCAGCCTCAGATCTCCATTGCACTATGCAATATGCTAATACTTCCAAATCCTTCCACTCATCAACCATTGCCAAAGCTGTAGTATGATGCTTTCTGCTAAGTGCGTCTGCTACCTTGTTACCTTTCTCCGGTGTGTACTCAATCCCAAAATCATAAGCAGCAATAAACTCTAGCCACCATTGTTGTCTCATGTCCAGCTCCTTCTTAGAGAACAAATACTTCAGCGACTTATGATCTTTATATAACTCAAACCTCTCTTCCAAAATGTAATGTCTCCACGCCTTCAACGCGAAAATCACTGCAGTCAATTCCAACTCATTCATCAGATATCTGACCTCATGCGGTTGAAGCTGTGTAGTAGCATAGGAATCACTTTACCTCTCTATATTAGCATGGCTCTTAACCCTGTTCCACACGCATCTGTATAAACCACCAAATCCTGATTCCCTTCTGGAATAACCAATACTAGTGCATGGGTCAATAAGTAATTTAAACACTGGAATGCTTCCCCACGCTTATTGGTCCACACAAACTTCATATCCTTTCTCGTTAGCTTGTTCACCGGTGCCTCTATCCAAGAAAAATCCTTAATGAACCTTCGATAATAACCAGTTAATCCAAGGTAACCCTTTATCTCAGTCACTATCTTAGGTCCCTTGCAACTATTCACCGCTTCAATCTTAGTTGGATCTATTGGCAACCCTTTCTTCGAGACTACATAAACAAGAAACTTCACTTCCTTCTTCCAGAAATGACATTCCGAAAATTCGCCTTTAGTTGGCGTAGTCTCAGCGTCTCAAGCACCACTCTAAGATGAAATTCATGCTCCTTCTTAGCTTTAGAGTATATCAAGTTATCATCTATGAAAACCAATACAAACCAATCCAAGTGCTCTCTGAAAACCCGGTTCATCAAATCCATAAAGAAAGCTAGTACATTAGTCACTTCGAATGGTATAACTAACGATTCGTACGATCCATACCATGTCCTAAATGCCATCAAAGTACTATCCTCTACTACTATGAGCTAATGGAAACCCATTGCCAAATCTAATTGAGAAAATATCTTAGCTCCACTCAAATAGTCAAAAAAATCGTCAATTCTAGGCAATGTAAATCGATTCTTTATCATTCTCTCATTCAACTTACAATAATCGATACATAGCCTCAATGATCCATCCGGCTTCTTAGCAAACACTATGGTTGCCCCCCAAGGTGAACTACTCGGCCTGATAAAACTCTTTCCTTCTAAATCCATCAACTGAACCTTCAACTCCCTCATCTTTGTAGGGGTCATCCTGCTTGGAGGTCCTACTCGCGGGTTATGCTCCTGGAACCAAATCTATCTGAAACTCAATGGCTCGCTTCAGTGGCAATCCTACTACAAGATCAAAAACACTACGAATTCCCTGACCACAAAATCTCGATTCAGCTCATCATCCATCTCCATAACACTCAACAAAGCATTCACCACACCGCTAGAACCTTTTACGGTATAAACAATCCTGTCACTACAATCACGGTGCCTAAGCGATATTTTCCTATCTTGGCATACTATCCTAGTATCATACTCACCTAACCAATCCATCCCAAGAATAATCCAGAACCCCACGAAATCGAACACATGCAAACTGCAAACAAAGGCATGACCTAACAAGTCAAACTCTAACTGGTCACATCTCAACCCTAGAGTTGCATACCCTCCTATTGGATTCACAACCCATATGTGGGTTCTATGTTAAGCTTTTCTATCAAACATCTAGATATAAAAGAATGCGATGCACCAATATCAAATAGAAAGTTAATAGGCATACCATGAATCTGAAGCATACCTTTTAAAACTGCAATTCCTTTCTCTTGAGCCGTTGGCTTTGGAGTAGCAGGCTCCAATGCATACACCTTGCGCTTTCCATACTTAGCGGGCTCCTTGCATTGATTCTTATAGTGGCCTATCTAATCGCGGTTGAAGCACCTGATCTTCTTCTTCCGGATCACTTCTTTAGCCTTCCAAGTACGACACTCGTTAGCGAAATGACCCTTCTTATCACACTTGAAACAGGCCACCTCAGAATTCCCCTTCTTGGCTGCTCACCCTTCTAAGCACCCTTCTTCTAAAGGAACTTCCTCTTTTGACCATGCCCAACCTGGACTTCTTTCACCTTATTCTTTTCCTTACAAGCAATCAACTCTTCATGTCTAAATACCATCTTCATAACCACATCATAGGGATCTCTAATGTGCGATAAGGTAGCTCTGGCGAACTCAGGCTTCAATCCCTTGATAAACTTCTCATTCCTTTTCATCACTGTGTCTATGGTAGCATAACCATATTTGGCTAACTCTTCAAACCTACTAGCATACTCCAGAACAGTCATCTATCCTTATTCTTGCTTAGCAAACTTCCAAATCAAAACAGACTGTGCCATCACTGACATGAACCTCTTCTGGAACCTCCTTTTAAATTCTTCCCATGTCATGGTCTCCTCATCCACTGCCACCATCACACTATTCCACCAAAATAAAGCAGCTCCCCGAAGATGTCTTGATGCCAATCTCCTTTTCTACTCATCATTGAGCCTTAAGTCTGCAAATATTCTTCATAGTGCAGCAACCAATTTTCCACCTCGATAGCATCCTCAGTCTCAATAAATAGCTTCCCTCCAAGTTTAGTTAATCTATGCTGAACTTAGCATAATCGTTGACAACCAGAGCTTCCTGAACTCCTCCTCCGATTACACCAGCAGCAACACCCGCATTCTCTGCTTGTGCTTAACCTTGGGTCCTCCTCGCATTAGGTCTAGCTTTCCCATCGGTGCCCTCCCCTCCTGGTTAACTCTTCCTCTTCTACCATCTATATATATTCAAACTACATGAGATACAGAAAAATACCCTAACAGTGATATGAAATTAGAGATTTATATGTAGTAAATACAAGTACGTTACTATAACATTATCCTATATCCTTATCCTACTCTAATCACAAAGGATTATGTTCTCAAAAATCATTTTTAGTTAGAGTATTTCATAAACCTATGCTCTAATACCAAGTTGTAACATCCTGTATCTGGAGGCCAAAAGCTAAGCGCTACAGATGTTGCAGTTATCTATAGTATTAACTTTTGGTGATAAAATACGATAATGCTAATGGTATCCATAATACCAAAAGCACTTGAATAATAAAAAAATCACCGATTTTCTAAAAACAACATTTTACTGATTACATTTCAAAACAAATTCATATCCAAGATACATAATCACTTAACGTTTCCCTGGTGAAGATCAATTATGATCATTATAAAAATACGCCAAGAGCGGCATTGACGATGCCCTTGGTTGACCAGAGTCAATATAGTCATATTTGACTTCATATACACAGCAGAAATAAACAGAATAAACTACAACTCCTAAATTAGCTATCCGTTATCCACCTACTTGTCCTTGGAAGCTTTATTTGCCAAAATTAATAAAACCTAAAAACCTCAACCCTCGACCTACTCAAATCAATTTTTGAGCACCCGAGAGTTTAAGGAGAAAACAAAAATTTTGAGTCAGACATAAAGCCTGGTGTAAATAATA
Source organism: Allium cepa (assembly GCA_030765085.1). Taxonomy (NCBI): domain Eukaryota; kingdom Viridiplantae; phylum Streptophyta; class Magnoliopsida; order Asparagales; family Amaryllidaceae; genus Allium; species Allium cepa. The sequence goes on from CM060934.1 coordinate 696,332,965, forward strand.
CTATACATTTCAATTATTATGTTAAGTGAGAAAACTCCGCTTAGAGGAACGGGTTTCCCCTCACTAATATCTTTTTTTAAAACATATCTTTTGCAAATCTTTTTCCCGCAACCAAAACTTGTTAAAATATGTAAAGCATCATTATGTAAATATACATATTAGGTAATAAATTAACTATCTGTTCGAACAATATAGTTTTGTTTGGCTTACTATTAATCTTTGGTGACTTGGGCCTACCAGACAATATATCAAATTTATCTAACATCAATTAGATACTCCACTTCTGGACGGTCTTTCTTTAACTATCTGTTAAATACTTCTCTTTTGGATGATCTGTTCCTAACTTAACATTTCGTAGGGTCACTTAATCCTAATGGTTATGTAGGCTAACCAATCAGTATACAATCATATATTCCTTTTTGTGTGTAACCATAATTTTAGTCTCACCTGTGACAAAGCCCTACAAGCTGGAATTTTGGACAAAATTAGCTGGGACTAATAGCTAATGTCTAGGATTTGACCTTATACCAGTTCCATCTGGTATTCTAATATCTGACTCATTTTACTTAGGGATCCCTTCCCATAATTTTCCTTAGAAACCTTTTCAAAATGATTTCAAACCTTTAAATCAAACTCAAACAAGGAAAATCTGTATGTATTTTCTATGCTTTACTCGAAATCACCTTGCCATGTTACACACACACAATCTTTACTAAAACCTTAGTTGATGAAAACATTTAAACATCTGAAAGTCCTCCCTTCGAATCTATTGAAAGTACCCCTTTCGAAACCATTGAAAGTACCTCTTTCTAAACCAAGTAAAGCCCTTTGTTTAATCTAGGCCGAAAGGCTAAAACCTTCCTTTAGAAACCATTCTCAAAACCCTTTTTGAAGCCACTAAAAACCTTCTTTTTGAAAGCTGACATCTTTCTTTTAGAACCTTTAAACGTTGCTTTTTGAAACCTTAGGAATCATTTCCAAACAACACGAAAAAAGTTTCCCTTTCGACTCCTTTAAAACCATTGGAAAACCTTTCTTCAAAACCTTTGAAATCATTAGGGAACCACCCCTTTAAATATTCATTTAAAACCCTTTCAAAAGCATTAAAACACTAAACCTTTGGAAAGCCTTTGGGTTCAGTTTAAAACATACGGAAACCTTTCGAACCTATTCAAAAATTTACTTCTTCGAAACCTTTGAAAGACGTTTCGGTCGAAACCATTTGGATTGTGCCTTCAAGTAGAGAAAAAGGATCAGAAACCATCAAAATCGAAAGCATTCCTTTCATAATCATTCCTAGGTAAGGAAGTGATGGAGTTGAAACCATCCCTTCGAAAGTATTGGAGAAGTGGTCAAGTTTAAAAAGAAAAACAATCCTTTTGAAACCCATCTGAGCCAAAAGGTAGAAAGCGGCAGCCAAAAGGTTTCTACTTAGTCGAAAGCGGTCATTTAAAACAAAAGCACAACCCAATCGAAACCATACCTTTAAATCCATTTGACCTATTCGAAAGCTAACCAATTCGAAAGCAAGCAGGCATATTTTCTTTTAAAAGAAAAGTAATGCCTTAACCCCTTCGAAACCTATGGTTTCGACTCTATACCTTCCGCCTGCATTCAATTCACTACGTACCAATTCCCTAATACTATGGCCATTGGTTCCGATAGTGTCAAAGGCGAAGGTAAGGATGTGAAACCTAGTGCCGAAAGCATCAAAACAGTGAAAAAAATGTAGATTGGTCCTTTTTAAACTATTTATTTATACCTAACCTGCCTTGTTTGTCAAATTGTGATTGCTTGCAAGTTTCTCTTTTCTGAAAGTATTATAACTTTCCAAAATTAACAATTTGAATTTACTTACGAAAAGCCCTATCTCCATTTATAAATATATAAAACACTTAAGTCGCATAGCTTAAATAATTTTATATATCCGTTATAAAATTTATAAAAATTCTACAAAAATTCCAAAAAATCACTTTTTATATGTTTTCTAACATACATAATTTTCAGACCCAAATCATTAATTATTTACCCATAAATAAATTTTAACATAAAATAACATTTTCTTCACTAGAAAATTTATATAAATTCCACATAAATTCCAAAAAGTATGACAATTGAAACCCATCTCTAAAATATCATTTCTGATCTTCATAAAAATTTGCAGGGCATTTAGATGTCATTTAATATAGTTTTCAACTTTAACATATCATAAAATCATTATGAACATGCATAAATCATCAATAAGTATGTATAATCATTCCATCATTCAAAAACATGGCAATTCAATGCAAAATATTTTGGATTTCATCTTAAAACTGAAAACAAAAGAAACATGAGATATAAACATTATTCACCTTAGTTTTAGAGATTAAAGAGATTGAGATGTGAATGGATTTGATTTGCTTACGCTTCTTCCTTAGCTTTTCTTTATTATTATTTTTCCTCTCTTTTGTTAATGGTGGTCGGCCTCAAAAGAAAATTTTAAAAATGAAATAAACCTGGATGGAGATACACGGTCAAGATTTAGGGATATAGAAATGACCTCTTTCCTATTTTGCCCCTCCTCTATTTCATTTTAAACTCTTATTTTAATTCATTAGTCAATTGGCACGGCTACCCCTTATAAAATCAAGTCTCAATCTTCTAATCAACACATTATTTTATTTAATTTAACTAGTTAAATATTCGAAATAATGCTACTAAAAATATGGGGTGTTACACTAGGTCATAAATTAGGATCCAATCTAATCTGTTGCCTAGGTGAAGTGCCAATTCTGTACTTAGCCATTTTTTGAGTGTTGTCCGTCCGAATCTGTCCAACTATCATCCATAGCTTCAACTATAATCGATATCCAATCCATCGATTTTAGCAAAATCCATGGTATCCCGCCTGATCAAAAGGTGAGATAATATTTGCCCCCCAAAACATGCCTTGCGATAGGAAGGCGTGTTTTGAATTGCTATAAATCCAAAATTAATAATCCATTGATAGCCATATTTTCCAATACAAATCTCAATCCATCGCCAAGCTTAGTTTCCATAACACATCCTAGGTTTGCCCGCTAGTTTTTATGTGTCGATTCCTCATTCTCTTTGGATTATTAGTGAAGTCTGCGACTGTTCTGAGTTGATAGTCAATACCTAATCCACTCTGAAACCTTAGCTGGATCCACTTTCATCCTAAACCAATAGCAAAATCTATGATCTCACTTGATCGTTGTCCAAGTTATCAATCTCAATGGATCGTTATCCAAATCGGGACCGATCCAGGTCCATATCCAAATCCATAGCTGCTCGAAGATGATATCCAAATCCATGACCTCTCTGGATTGTTATCCTAATACAAATTCTCGATCTAATTGGATCCTTGCTAAGCACAATTTTTACTCGATGGCCTGAGTAGGCCGATCCATCATGTTTGAGTGAAGTGACCTACCCCTTGCCAGGCATGTCCATACATGACGTTCTTGATCTCTATGATCCTTACTGAGCATAATTCATACTCGACGACCTAAGTAGGCCATTCCTAGCGCTCTTTGTGAAAGCGACTACTCCTTGCCAGGCATAATCGATAGCAGACGATCTGTTGGGTTTTATTCTCCGACCCCAACTCTTCGGTTGAGGCTTAATCCGTAAGGCATCCTTCTCCGACCTTGATCCACAGTCGAGGACTTAATCCGTTGGGTATCCTTATTTTAACTGGATCCTTAGTCGAGGACTTAATCCGTGTTCGAGTCCATCCTTTAGCTCTCCGAAAATGGAACTCATACCTTGTGGTTTTGCCCCGTCTCCCCGTTTGGGGCCACAAATGCGACCCCTGTTATATATCGTAGTAGTGTAGATCCAAGTGTTTTAAAATTCATTGGTTATGGTGGGTTATCGCCATCTCAGAGCATGACTTAGGGACCATCCTCAGTCTCGTACATGTGTAAGTGACTCAGCCATTTTAATGTAGAGTTTGTTAGTTATTTATTTCATGCCATCCTAATCAAGCAATGATGACTATGCCCTTACGTCAGGCTCGCTTCGATTTATGGTGGATGATGGTTGCTCTTATTCCATTATTGTTATTTGATTCCTTCCAAAGTTAATTAGATTCGTTCCCCCAGTTCCATCGGGAGCAGTGTTGATCCATTCTCCTTGGCTGGGGTTTTCCCTCGGTTTCTCCAATCCATATCTAAATCTTCTAGTTTCCACTCCAAGTCCTGGATTCCAATTTTTAGGAATTCTAGCATCCATAAGTGGTCTTTGATCATCATTTCCATCCTGCCCCCTGAATCTATGTGGGAATCTCGGATTATCCTCTTCCAACCATGCGTCCAAGTTCTAGTTGACACCAAACCGCTCAGCATTATTCAACACCCCACCTGGGATCGATCAAGCATAACCCTAGGAGATGTCCCCAGTCAACATCAATCAGCGCTGATTGTTCTGGAATGATCGGTACCGATCGTTATGTGTCAGGGGAAGACTGTCCCTGGCTTTACAATTCCATCCTACTATTTGTTAGCTTCATTTCCTTGGTCCTGATTCCGGTTTTCCTCAACTCCTGCTGCTCTAACTGCATGGTCCATAGCTCTAGCAGTTGCTGCCATTTCAGCCTATCCAATTTGTTAGAGTAGATTCTGTATCATGTCATCTTGTCTCTTTAATTTCCGTTCTTGCATAATGTCCATCATCGTCTCCATCTCGTCTCTAGTAATAAAGACTGAGTTTAGAGTAGCTCCAGAAGATGCCTTTTGACTTCCTTCGTGGTGGTTTCCTTTCTGCCACCTGTCTCCTTGTAGATTACATCACCATTGATTCAAATCCACACTTTCTTATTGATTCCAAATTTGAACTCTAAATCAACAGGGGCTAGCTCTCTTAGTGGAAGAAGCAAAATGTTTGCATTAAAAATAGGCATAAGACCTTGTTATAAATGAAAGCACCAATATCTAATATTTAAATCCAAGCAGAGAAGTATAGATTCATGGATCATAGAATAGATTAGAGAAAAGCAAATGAACACGCAAATTTTACAGTGGTTCGACAAACTCCGGCCTACGTCCACTCTAATAATCTTTTAATTATACTGTAAGATTACAAGTACAATTGGTTTTGCCTTAGAAAACTAATGGAGAAAGAGATAAAAAATGTTGAAGGAGAAGCGAAAGAGGATCCAATTGGAAGAAGAAGAAGGCCCCTTGTAATGAGCCAAGTCCGCTTTATTTATAGGTGAAGACATGCACGGATCGGGCTGAAACTTTGACAGAAAAACCTCCATTCCCATACGACCTAACCCATAAAATTTGGGACTGATTGCATACCAAAAACCGATCAGTACCAATCGTTCCAGACTAGCTCCAATGGGGATGTGATTGTTTTGTGAGTCCTCTATGATGTTGGCTACTTGCACCCTAAATTTCATGCAATTCCAACCTACTGTTTGTGAGATATCATATTTTTTGTAGAGTCGAAAAATGGAAACATGGAAGATCTCCATATTATCTCCTTCGGTGATGCCATTCTGGTGGATCCAGCATGATGTTAGCTACCTACTCTCCAAATTTCATGCCATTCTAACTTACCGTTTGTGAGATATCGCTTTTTCGTGGAGTTAGGATCGTTCTGGCTGAAATGATACGATCGTCAAAGAACGATGTAGGCTGATCATTCAAGTTACTCCAAATGATGTGCGATTGATATAGTAGGTTACTTTACATAATGTTTTACTATTCCCAAAGTTTCATATCATTCCAACTTTGCATTTGTGAGATATTGATTGTTCATCATTGATTTGAATTGTTTTATGAATCGATTCATATGGTTCATGACGATCGATCCAACTTCATCGTGGGGCCCAACGATCGATGATGTAGGTCCCTCATGTTGTAATGTAATGTAGTTGCCCTGCAATTTTCATGTTGATTTCCTTTACATATTTCAAGTTATAGATCGATCATCGTCGAAAACCACCAAAACAGTCCTCGAAAAACTCCCTTCAGGGTTAACTCAAAGAGAGTCCCAAATAATCACCTTTTTGACTCGAAGCAGGTGCTGAAGGTTCTGGCCCAGGGTTAGACTCGAGTAAAATTGAAATTTTGTCCAAGCAGACATGATTCTGACTCGAAACATGAAAAAGGATTGGTGCCGATCGTTTTTATCTAAGTAATCTCCAAGCAAATTCTAATTTCTACGGCTCCATGTGAACCATGTGTTGACTCCAAGCAAATAGCAAATTTTCACGGGTTCGACTCTAAGCAAATTACCACTGATCGGATCGATACCGATCCATCTTCTTTTGTCTATAACTTGAGCCAACAAACTAGGATCGACTTGAAATTTGGAATGTAGTCTTATGTGGCCTTCTTTGTCACTCCATACTAATCGCACCTTTATTAGCTTAGAAATTGGGGATCCGATTCAGTCTGTTGCCTAGGTGAAGTGCCAATTCCATACTTAAGCCATTTTTTGAGTGTTATCCTTCCGAATCCGTCCAACTATTTTTCATAGTTTTAAATCGATCTCCAATCCATCCATTTTAGCCAAATCCGTGGTATCGCACCCTAACCAAAAGGCATGATAACATCTAGCTTCTTGCAATCCATAACAGCCGCATACCTCTTAAGCCAATCCATTCCCAGAATAATCTCGAACCCAACAAAATTCAGAACAAAGCAATCACATATAAAAGAACATCCATTTGTCGATAAAACTAAGCCTCAACTAATTATACAGAGACTAGTAGATCCTCCAACAAGGTTTGTCACAATCAAAGGTCGGTTTACTGTCCCAGCTTCAAAGCCTCTTCTGCATAATAAGTCACCACATATGAAAGAATAAGAAGCTCTGGTATCAAAAAAAACTCTAGTAGAAACTTCTCAGATGGAAAGTATACCTTGCACTATGACTCCTTTCCCCTTATCCTTAGCTGTAGGAGCACAAGATGATGTCAGGACTGGGTCCAAAGCATATGCCTTCATAATCGGTCTATCTTTAGAAAATTCTGGACAATCCTTTTTAATACGCCCAAGCTTATCACAGTTGAAGCACTTTCTAATAGCCTTATATTCCTTGACATAGTGACCTTTCTCCATGCAATTATGACAAACAATCTCAAACTAGCTCTTTTTCTAGCCCTATTTTCCTTGTTGTTGTTGCTTCATCTTTCTATTTAATTTCTTCTTACCTCCACCGCTCTACTGTGGTTTTCGTTCCTATGATGACCCGCAAATCCGTACCCTTTGAATCGACAATAATCCTCACATATCCGACCCTAAAAGCACAGACTGACAGAAAGTCAAGAGAAAGAAAAGAAGAGAGAAGAAGAGAAGAGAAGAAAGAGAGAAGATAGGACCACAATACATAATCTCACATTGCAGAGGAAGACATTTAATATCATATAAATGATCTTTACAAACAGAAACTTCATATACATATATTAATCAGAGTTCAATAATCAATCAATAATCATCAGCCGGAACAGTTATAATAACCCATCCATATAATTTTCGATAATATAAACAACAACAATAATGCGCACAGCGGATAATCCAAGACAGATACGTGTATACGAAAATGAAGATCTTCAGCTCTCCTGCTAAAGCTCTAATAGCACCAAAACTGAACCTGTAAATATACTTGGTCTGATCCGAGCATTGAAAGGGAAGAATGCCCTGATCAGTTTGGTAAAACAGCGTGAGAAACACACTCAACTGAATTCATTAAATTACCAAACTTTTCCTTTATCAAAACAAAAGTATCTCGTATGACACGCCCATACATAAACATGGGCATGTTTTTAGCTTACGATAACGAAAACATTTCGTATCAAATTTATGTTTATTATACTAGTGTCTAGTATACAAATAACATTAATCATAGCCGAAATTGTACATTGATTAAATTCTAGCATACAGCCCAAAATGGATAATAAAATCAAAATGGAAGGTACGTAGTGGAGTTTGGAGTTCTATACAAATGACCAGGTGAAGGGACAACCTTCTGATGGGCACAACTCTAGATGGATGTCCTGAGAAACCATCACAAAGTTCCTCTACCAACACAAGACATGCCTACTTCTATAACTAGATGGTACCTAATATGTCATCCTCTGGTCGTTACCGACTTTTTCGAGGGCCCTCGTAGCATGCAAACCACAATAATCAGATACACTACGTCATGGCGTGTAAAGATATATCTAGAAGAGCATGATCATATCCAGCTTGGGATCGAACCACTTAGCCTTGCTGCATTTAACCCTGTTTCGGTCATTTCCGGTAGATGAAGCCCGAGGTAATGATTACCTTTCACATATCACATATTACATCACTTTGAATGCCATATGGCCATTTCTGTTGACTACTAATGCCTTCCACAAAATACAACCCTTAAGCTCATACGTCTCAAGGAGGGTGTTTAGCTAAGAGAAGTTGCCTTCTCCGCCGCCACTAATGTACATTTGTAAAAACCAATGTACGTAATCTTTAGAAATACAATGTCAGACAAACATCCATACAAGTTGTCCAGGAACAGGATAAACCAAATGTACTTTCCTACCACATCCTATCGGGAAATCCTTAAGATTACTCACGAATAGTCTTTGCATTGGATATTTCATAATGAAGAGACTACTGCTACAGGATGTATATTGGGTTTTTAACCCCAAACGATCAACAAGTAGTCCTCCACTATATAAAAACAGAATATTAACATTATCATAACCAACTTGCATAATCATCGCATAAATGTTGGTCCAATGTGGTTTTCGGATAAACCAATCCTAGTCTCTTCGCACCAACAATGCAAACGCATTTCTCAACCTCATATAGAACTAAGTCTCATAGACTTATCATGTCTACAACTCTCAACTTGCTATCCTTCGTCTAAGAAGGAAGCTCAATAGATTAGAGTAATACTCTACATTACACGAATCAACATCCTCAACACAAACGATAATCAAGCCTACACAGAAGGCTACGTACTAAGCGTACGACTAAATAGTTTCCACATCAAGTCGAGGAACTGAAATGGCAAATTTCATAGTCGTTTATTTAACTATCAAAGAAAACAAACGAATATTTAGCACCATAAGCAATCACCAGGCCCTTTAATTAATCTTGTATTAATTAAATCATTTGCCAAAGATTCATTTCAAATTATCTTTAAAAAGATATATTCTCAAAAATCATTTCACTTTTCACTATTTGGAAAACATTTCCATATACTTATTTAATAATAAGTAATTCACAAATTAATTTATTTTCAACACTAAGAAAATATTACATAATATTTAAATAAGGATTAAGTATGTATTTTATCCTTTAAGAAAAATATTCTCTTTACATATTTATTTGGGCCAAAACGAATGTTTCGTAAAACATCGTTACGACAACCCAAAATCACTGGTATAGGGATTCGAAAATTTGATAGATATATAAATCCCATATGCTATACAAAACATTTCCTTTCAAAAATCATTTACTATAACAACAGTGTTATAGTCCATCATTTCCTTATTTCTCGAAAACGTCTATTTCAACAATGAATGTTGAAATCTATGGTTTCGATACTTAACAAATTTTAATACATCTTTAAACCATTTAAATCCATTTCATAATATTACTTCCCAAAACCTGTCTTTAAATTTAAAAGATCACTTTCCAAAACATATCCATTTTGTTTAATATATTATTCACTGTCTAAAATCGTGAATATAAATCGTTTACCAAATCCAATATTTCTACACATTTATTAAAGGATAAATCACTCTCCAAAATCATGGATATATCTCCATTACCAAATTCATTACTTCTTTATATTTATTAAAGGATTATCCACTATCCAAAATCGTGGATATATCTCCTTTACAAAATTCATTACTCCTCCATATTTATCAAAGGATTATCCACTGTCTAAAATCGTGGATATAATACCTTTAATATGCTTCTATATTTAACTTGTCAAATTCAACTGATTTCAGATTTACAAAACAATGTTTGTAAATACACATTTCTATTTTATAAAACTTCCATATATAAAATCCCTTTATTTACCAATTCTACATATGCATAACTCATTTACATACTAAAATCCAAATTATAAGTTAATTTACTTATAAATCATTTATTCACAAATTCATTCTTTTTGTAACTTCACAAAGTCACAAATCTTATTTACTTATAAAATCCATTTATAACCTCATTTTAACACTTTCAAAACTCCTTTATAATTCCATTATTTTTAATTATAAAATATCAATTTTATAAATCATATATACATACCATTTATAATAATTTCAAAATTCTCGATTTAAACTACTTACGAAATGTTATCTCCATATCCCAAAAATCACATTCTTGATATATTTCACTAGAATCATAATTTTTATAACATAAAAATTATAACATTTATTTATTTAAAATGCATTCATTCCTTCAACTATTATAAAATTAACAAAACATCTATTTTCAAAATCACTTTAAAATCCTTTTTAATTTGAAATCATCATTTTAACATTTAAATTATCAAAAATAGTCCCAATGCTGCAACAGGACTAAATAGATCAATCACGGCATCCAAAATATCATATATCACATGATAACAGCATATATATATATAAATAACCAATACTGGTGGGGAATCCAGTTGCATCCCTTTAACATGTCTCCTGCAACAAATATACATATTAGAATATGTGTATAATGTCCGCTTCGAGGCAGACGAGCATACAAAGGGTCATCCCTTCATACACGGGAACGTATAAGGTCTCATCTGCTCCAATTGGTAGGAATATACCCAAATACCAATCAATATACAGATAAAAATCATATATCATCCAAATAATCATCAATCAACATAAATAAATAAATTTATTTCTCACTTATATAAAAATATTAGTGAGTCAGAAAGAGTGAGTTGCACCCACATTGGTTCTAATAGCTGTTGTAATGTTTTATTCCGAATAAAATTAAACAGGCGTTTAATTTTACCAAACATTTACATTAGCTCCAATCAACTTCAAATCAGCTCTAAAATGTAGTGCTCGTCAATACGGACTAACGCAATTCGTTTCCCCAAAAATGGACCTCGTATGAAGAAGTTATGAATTTTAGAAGTTTATACGAATTAATATGCAAATTAATTTCAATTTTCTTTTTAATTTTTTAACCTAGCTTTCAATCTTGTCATTCATCCCCTGAGATGCAAATCCGGCCGCACTTCCCTTTCTTCCGCCTCTTCATTTCATTCACGCATGCAAACCCATATGGCCGCCATTTTTCATCCAATTATCACACCCTCATCTCGTCGTTCGAAGACGATCGACGACCATGGTCTCGAAGCCCAATGCGAGCAATTCCTTCAGCCGCAACACCATGGAGCTCGGTCGCATGCTCAAAAATCGTGAATGAATGCCGATCGAATGTGAGCATTTTGTCGTTGATCCATCGTGTGAAATCCAATCATAACCATTGGATTCATAGTATTCGTCGTGCTCTACATTTTGCTAGTTGGGAGTTTCTTGTGAAAGTTGATGGATTGGGAGATAATGAAGGAGGAAGTTTTTTGAGTTTTTCGGCCAATGATTGATAAGGTGGCGGCTAATCTTAGCTGAATTAGGGTTTGGCAAAATAAGAAAAAAAACCTTGCCTTTTATAGAAAATTCCGCGAACACTATCGACCCGAAAAATTTTCAAACTCCAAACGCCTGGCATTTATAATGTTTTACCCCTACTCCGAACAAAATGGAATATATATCAAGAGCCAATTCGATCGTATTTGGAAGATATGTTTTCGAGTCGACTTATTTAAATTTATAATTCACTTAAACGAATTTCTACGCGTTTTAGCTTGCCATGACTAAACCATAAATCCGATTGACATGAAATTTGAAATCCTACAATAATACAACATTATAGATCCAACGAAACTAGTTTCGTCGAAATACGAGACTATATGAAAAATGGCTATTTTTATACATTAATTAAATATTGAAATATACAATTTCTATAAATTAACTTTTAATTCACTTTTAAAAGTTCTCTTATGTCATTCTAATTCAAATAGAATGTAATTTAACTTTATAAATCATTTGTCATTCACATTATATTAAATTCCAATTACTTCCACAATTTCAAATATTAAATCAACAATTTAATTATCCAATTAAATTAAGGTATTTGACATATAAGTTATTCAACTTATAAAATTTACTTTTGAATATTTAAAATCAATAAAATATATGAATTTCAAATGACTGAAATTCTAGGTCGTTATATTCTCCCCTACTTAAAAGAATTTCGTCTCCAAAATTACCATGTAAGAAAAAGTCACAAAAACCATTAACTTTTCAAAACAAATCGTTCAAATAAAATATCAAATTCTTTTGGACCCTTTAACTTTTTCCAAAATCCATTAGTTAAACTTCTCATAAAAACTTTTCTAAGTTTTCAAATTCATTCATAGTTACCTTTTCAAAACCAACTAATATCGTTTAACTTTTACAACTCAAAAATCAAAATTTTAGTTATCACAATTTTTTCCCACATTCTCAAAAAAATTCTAAAGCCTTAAATTTTCAAAATTTTTTGCCATAGCCTCCTTTGCATGGTTCGATCGTAGTAGGATCACAACACATATATATATATATATATATCACAAATATAGCCTCCTTTGCGCAGTTCGATCTTAGTAGGATCATAAATGTGTGTACATATATATCACAAATATACATCTCATCTTTGACGATGAGGCATCCTATAGGAAAAAAGGTGTAAAGCACGATACGTAATCCTAGATATGTACCTTATATATATTAGTGAGCATATACGACTAATATAGCACGAAAGCGAGCTCCAAATGCGAAGCATACGCCATACGCACCTACTAAGCACTCAACAACAAATGATATATATATATATATATGGAAATTTATATCAATATACAACATATACCAATACAATAACTATATATGCCAATATAGGAAATGAAATCAAAAGCAACAAATCCAACCATCATACAACCGTCATCCAACTATCATGCAACAAACCAATATCTATCCAACAAATCCATAACCAAATCAATATAAATTCACTTTTCATAAATATTCAATGGATTAGTTTTCAATTTAAATTACATTTGATTCATTAACATTGGATTTTAGTAATATTCATTTATTCATATTTAATTAGTTTACATTCACAAATTTACATTCAAGTTAGTTCACTTTCAATTAAAATCAAATGCAATTCTATTTATATTCACTTGCTTCCAATTCGAATTCAATTATTTAGGTTTAGTTTCATATGAATTTCTATACAATCAACTAACAACCAATGCATGTCCAACATTACAAAATTTATTTAATTTACGCTTAACATTCACTTTTAGTTTAACACATTTACTTCCTATTAGTTTAATATCTAATTGACTTCTGTTCAATTATTCAATTTCCAATTTCATTAGCTTTTAATGAATTAACACTTATTCCCATTATTCCACATTAATTCATTTTTTAATTCAAATGCTAATTAATTTTATAACTAAAGTTGAATTTCATTATATAACTCAAGTTCATATTCATTTAACTACTTCATTTCACTTATTCACTTTATTGATTCATTTTGATATCGAATTAAAATTCATTCAACATCACTTAAGTTGTGTTTCATTTCCTCTTCATTTACATTTAGTTTGACTACACAACTTAAGTTCATCTCTAGTTTAATTCAAATTCTATTTTATTTAGCTTTTATTTAAGTCAATTTCCTATCACTTATTCAAATTCAGATTTTGTTTTGCTTAACAAATTTGTTTAACCATTTTAACATTTGGTTTTACTTGCATTTTCTCACTTTATAAGTTATAAAACTTATTTATTCAAACATTAAAATTCATATTATATAATCACTTATCTCTTAAGTTTAATTTCTATTTCAATAACTTATCTGATCTAGTTCAAATTCAATTCAATTTATTCAATTTTACTAAAATTAAATTTTATTATCTCATATGATAAGTCCAAAACTCATTTTACTTATGTTTATCAATTTCAACTTGGATTTTAAATTCGAATATTTTGATCACAACAAAACTTAAATTTCAATTTACTAATGGTAGTAAATCCATTACACAAAACTCACAAATGATACTGGCGATGCTGCAGTCATCACCCTTAATATTCCCAACAATAATAGTGAATTCAATGCTTTATATTCTTTTGAAAGTTTCCTTTTATTTATATAAAATCACATTTAAAAATCTTTTTACTTGTATAATTCCACTATATTACTTAATTTACATAAGATTCATTCCAAATTCATTTATCTTATATAGATTTATAATAATATAACCTCTTTTACTTTTGAAAAACAACTTTCAAAATCAACAGGATTCAAATTTTCAAATTCTTAGTTCAAATCCATTTTTTATTTATAACTCATATTTATAAATATATTCATATAGTTTCACTTCTCATATATAAGATTATTTCACCATTGTAAATCATATTAATTGTAATTCCATACTTATATAGTTCATTTGCTTATATAATATATTCTTTTACAATTGTTGCTTCTATTTAGATTATTCAAATAGCTTTTATTAACTTATATATATTTATATTTTCAAACAACCAAACAATTCATTTATATCATTTTAATAATTCCGAAAAATTGTTTTCTTTATATATAAAATATAATCGAGGTAAAATTATTTCATTTACCCAATTTAAAACAATACATATCAACCTGCCTTGTTTAAGTGTTTGGAAATCCCTATCGATAATATGACGTCCCACATACCGATCAAAATTCACAAACAACTCAACGAATAAGCAGACACAATATAAAACATTTTATAATCACTAACAAATATACGCTCATATATATAATACAAACAAACTCTATCTAGGGTGCTACTGTCCCAATCTATACTGAGTACACATCAAAGCTAAGGACTATACAAAATCTAAGCTCTGATACCAAGTGTGAGGACCCACAAATCCATACCCTTTGAATTGACAATAATCCACCCATGTCCAACCCCAAAAGCACAGACTGACGGAAAGTCAAGAGAAACAAAAGAAGAGAAAAGATAGAACCAAACAGAACAATACAGTATCTCGCATCGCAGTGGAAAATATATAATATCATATCAATGATCTTTACAAAACAGAAACTGTATATACATACATCAATCAGAGTTCAACAATCAATTAATAATCATCAGCATGAATAGTTATAATAAACTGTCATTACAATTGCCGATAATATAAACAACAACAAAAATGCGCACAACGGATAGTCCAAAACAGATACGTGTATATGAAAATGAAGATCTTCAGCTCTCCTGCTGAAGCTCCAATAGCACCGAAACTAAACCTATTGTAATGACATGCAAATCGATATCCCTTTGAGCCGACAATATTCTCCAACAGTTAACCTCAAAGTGGACGGAAATACGAACCATTACAGTGGTATAATTTAATTTTAAATTAATAATTATCAGTTTAGAACCAAATTATTAGCTTAAATTAAATACATAGTAATTAATTGTTTGATCAATTCAAATATCAACAAACCTTATAATGTTGACTCAAGGTCTGAAAACGTGAAGAAAACAAGCCGGTTTGGAATGGGTTGCAAACAATAAAATCAAAGGTGGGTTAATCTCACTCATTTGGATTACCTTTAAAATTAAATAGTTAAGTTTAAATTATTGGTTGTTTGCTTGAATTGATAATTTATTATCAGCTTGAACGTGATATGTTATATATATATATATATATATATATATATATATATATGTATGTATGTATATATATATATATTAGAGTAATTGATTTCCCACATTATATAGTGGATGAGACCCTATGCGCCCTGCATAATAGCGGATAATCCTTTATACCGCGATATCCCCCTCGAAGCGAGATTGGTATTTTAAATTATTGTGCTAACATCTGTGGATGTAGAGAAATAGGATGGAGGGATCCAACTAGATTCTTCAATTGTTGAATTAATTATATATTCAGTAATGTGATTTTTGTGATAATCTGTGATGGATTATATTGATTATATTGATTGAAATTATTGAAGTTATGGCTTGGCTGAATATATATGGGTATTTTGAGAAATGGAAATACACACACACACACACGTTTGGATTTTTTTAAAGGAAATGAAAAGAAAATTCTTAAGTAAATAATTATTGGGAATTGAATAAATCGAGTAATTAATTTTAAAGGGAATTTAAAATCAAGAAATCGGTTTGAAATCAATTTAGTGTTTAAGAAACTGTGATTTAAAGGAAAATGAGAAATGGAAATTTGTAAATTGGTTTATAAATGCACTGGAATATTTATCAGTGGATAAATTAAAAGTATAGATTCCGGTGGAATTTATAAGAAAAGGTGTAATTCATTTTTAAAATAATAGGGTGATTTTATTTTTAAAAGTTGAAAAGTATATTTTTCCTGGAAAACTAAGTATACTTTTAAAGAAAAGATTTCAAAGTACAACTAGAAGTTTAAAAATGTTTTTTGGGAATGTTTTAGAAAATTTATTATTTTAATTATTTTTAAGTGAAAAGTAAATTTTTATTTAAGTTAATAATGATAGTTAATTACTTTTAAAGGTAAATTAGTATTATGATTTTAAAAAGGAATTTTAACATAAATATTTGATATAATAACTTTATTTTAAAAGGGATTTTTGGTTTAAGTTTTACTTAGAAACTCTTATAAAATTTATTAAATGTTATTTTTATTTAAGTAATTTTAGTAGCCTTAATGTAAATAATTTTAGTATATACTTTTGAAAGTGTTTATAAAGAGGTGGAAATGTCGTTCAAATATAAAAAGTGGTTTTATTTTTAAAGTATTGAAAGAAATTTACGGGTGTGGGATGTAAACTAAATTGGATATATCGAGGAAGATTTATTAACTGATTAAACGAATTATATTGGGATGGAAAGTGCATTTCCCTGGAAAGCCAAGTATATTTTCAAAGAAAGATTATAAAGTATAAGTTACAGGTTTTAAATGGGCTTTAAAAGAATGTTTTTTTGAAAGAAATTATTATTTAGTGATTTTAAATTTTTTAAAAGTAAATATTTATTAAGTTAATTATATAAGTAAATTATTTTAAAAGGTTTAACCAGTATTGTGATTTGAAGATAATTATTTAATATTTATACCTTATGGAATAACTTTTATTTTAAATTAGTTTTGGTTTAAGTTTTGCATGAAAAATTGTTATAAAATTTCATAATTAGTATCTTTAAATAAAGTTTTTTAAGTAGTTTTTTATTTTAAGTGTTTTAAAAGTATATATTTTTAGATTAAGTGATTTAAATTATTTAAAAACCTAAAGTATTAAGACTTGGTGATTTTCAATGGAAATAAAACAATGAAAATTTATTCCACGAGAGAAAAGTGATTTGGAAACTATTTTCAAAGGGTTGAAGTGTAGGAAAATATCTTGCGAATATATTTTAAAATAAATAATTTAGGAAATTGTTAAGGCTTGAGGGTTGGTTGTGAATGTTATATGATAGTAAAATAATCGACTATCAATATGGGCCGATGCGCTAATCATTTTGAAGAGACTGGGATCGGGATTAATTTTTCGAAAACCACTTCGATCCGGTTTGAACGTTTTCATGAGGAAGACAAGAGCTTGGAGTCGAAGATGGAGTAGTGAAGTGCAAGGGCTAATCGCTACTAATCCTGAGGGTGATTCCAAAATGGATATATGTGTGGACGACTTGTATGGACCAATGCTATCAGAACATCATCAGGAGGGCGGTGAGTATTCTAAGTGTATGTGTGCTAAAAAGGTAACGTGTAGCCTTAAGCCTCATCAACCGGGAATGGAAAAAACAAGGGAGGTGCAGCAAATGGCTAGCAACCAATTAGGGTAAGATCATCCCTATATAGATGTCCCTTTTTATTCGGTTTTGTGGGTGGTTGCTGATCCCAACCGCGGGGTGGTCTTTTTCAGAATATCCAGTAGGGGGCAGCTCCGGTCTTGTATAGCAGGGGATCAAGGTGGATCCTCGGTACTCTGCTCTAGACCAGGTACTGTGATGGGCATTACCCCACTAGCCCTGCCATTGATGGAAATCCAATCTCCAATAATTGCCTTCGGATTTGTTTGTATATCTATTATGCTGGAATTTAATGAATGTAATAATTTCAGCTATTTGAATAAGTATTTTTATACAGACACTATTATAATATTAGAGGATTGATAAGAAACGTTTTGGTTATCTAAGGTAAAAACCTGACATGTTTATTTGTGGCGTGGTCTTCGAGATACCTTTGATTTTTAAAGGATTTTGAAAATTTAAATAATCCAATTGAGTGTGTTTTCTCACGCTAGTTTTCCAGACGAACTCGGGTGTTATTTCACTATAATGCTCGGGTAAGACCGAGTGTTATAGGGTACAGATTCTAGATAGACGGCTATGGAGCTCAGGAGACGGGCTGGATGGCGAGACGTAGCACATGTAATTGATGTATATTCCGTTGTGTTGTAAGCCATGTATTCAGTTTCGTGAGGACAAGTTAATATAATTGTCCGGTATTTTGTTGTTGATTTTGTTCTACTCTTATGATGTAATGTGTAAAACAGATATAGTTCTTTATGTATAAAGATCCCCGCTGCGTTTGCAAGATTCTGATGTTGCTTTCTGTTTCTTCTTCTACCTCATTCTTCTTTCCCTTACGGTCTAGTTTTCCAAAATTCGATTGTTCGGCATTTAATACAATGGACGTATTGATATCTATTTTCGAGCGTCGAAAAATTGGGTCGTTACACCATTGAAATGGAAGAACGCTCAGATCAGTTTGTTAAACCAGCGTGAGAAACACACTCAACTGAATTGATTAAATTACCAAACTTTCCCTTATCAAAACAAAAGTTTCTCGTAAGACACACCCACACATGAACACGGACATGTTTTTACCTTACGATAACTAAAACATTTCATACCAAATTTATGTTTTATTATACTAGTGCTTAGTATACAAATAATATTAATCATAGCCGAAATTGTTACATTGATTAAATTGCAGCATATAGCCCAAAATGGATAATACAATCAAAATGGCAGGTACTTAGTGAAGTTTGGATTTCCATACAAATGACCAGGTGAAGGGACTACCGATGGTACACTTCTAGATGGATGTCCCGAGAAACCATCATAAAGTTCCTCTACCAACACAAGACCGGCCTACCTTTATAACTAGATAGTACCGAATATGTCATCCTCCGGTCATTATCGACCCTTTTCGATGGCCCTTGTAGCATACAAACCACGATAATCAGATACACGATGTCATAGCATGTAAAGATATATCTAGAAGAGGATGATCATGTCCTGCTTGGGAGCGACCCACTTAGCCTTGTTGCATCTAACCCTGTTTCGATCATTTCCTGTAGATGAGGCTTGAGGTAACGATTACCTTTCACATATCACATATCACATCACTTTGAATGCCACACGGCCATTTCCGTTGACTACTAATTGTCTTCCATAAAATACAACCCTTAAGCTCATACGTCTCAAGGAGGGTGTTAAGCTAAGAGAAGTTGCCTTCTTCGCCACCATTGATGTACTTTTGTAAAAACCAATGTAAGTAATCTTTAGAAATGCAATGTTAGACAAACATCCATACAAGTTGTTTAGGAATAGGACAAACCGAAGGTACTTTCCTACCACACCCTGTAGGGAAATGCCTAGAATTAGTAGCGAATAGTGCTTGCATTAGATATTTCATAATGAAGAGTCTACTGCTATTGGATGTATATTGGGATTTTAACCCCAAACGATCAACAAGCAGTCCTCCACTATAAAAATCCGGAATATCTATATCATCATAACCAACCTGCACAATCGTTGCATAAATGTTGGTCCTCGGTGGTTTTCGGATAAACCAATCCTGGTCTCTTTGCACCAACAACGCAAAAGCGTTTTTCAACCTCACACAGAAACTAAGTCTCATAGACTTATCACGTCTCCAACTTTAATCTGCTAAGAAGGAAGCACAATAGATTTGAGTAATACTCCGCACTACACAAATCAACATCTTCAACACAAACTATAATCAAGCCTGCATAGAAGGCTACGTACTAAGTGTACGGCTAATTAGCTCCCACGTCAAGTCGAGAAACTAAAATGGAAAATTCGATAGTCAATTATTTAACTATCAAAGCAAACAAACAAATATTTAGCACCATAAGAAATCACTAGGCCCTCTAATTAATCTTTTACTAATTAAATAATTTGCCAAATATTCACTTCAAATTATCTTTAAAAAGATATATTCTAAAAAACCATTTCACTTTTCATTACTTGGAAAACATTTCCACATACTTATTTAATAATAAGTAATTCACAAATCAATTTATTTTCAACACTTAGAAAATATTACACAATAATTAAATCAGGATGAATTATATATTTTATTCTTTAAGGAAAACATTTTCTTTACATATTTATTCGGGTCAAAACGAATGTTGCGTAAAACATCGTTACGACAACCCAAAATCACTCGTATAGGGATTTGAAAATTTGATAGATATATAAATCCACTATACTGCACAGAACATTTCCTTTCAAAAACCAATTACTATAACAACACTGTTATAGTCCATCATTTTCTTATTTCTCGAAAATGTCTATTTCAAACAAGAATGTTGAAACCTATGGTTTCGATACTTAACACATTTTAAAACATCTTTAAACCATTTAAATCCATTTTATAATATTACTTCCCAAAACCTATCTTTAAATTTTAAAGATCACTTTCCAAAACATATCTATTTTATTTAACATATTATTCACTGTCCAAAATCTAATGAGATGAATGGAGAATTAGAGAGGAGTTAGGGTTTGGGGCTTATTTGAAATGAGAGATAAAGTTTCAAATGGTCTCCCTAACCTCATATTTATAACCAAACCTGATTAGACTAATAGGCTTTTAATTCGGCCCTTTAATCCCCTTCTAATTCTGGCTAGCAGATTTTAAAATTTAAAATTGCTATCCTAAAATATTAGATTCATACAACCTCAAATGTATTAAATAAATTATTTTAAGATCCTCCTATAGTAAATTACAGGTTGTTGCATAAATCTCCGCTAATAGCCAGCTAATCCAAGAAAACATCTTATCTTGGTCACCATTTCTGGTCTTTTGCAACTATCAATAGCTTCAATCTTGGCTGGATCAACTGACAACCCTTTCTTTGAAAGTACATGACCAAGAAATTTTACTTCTTTCTTCCAGAAATGACACTTTGAACATTTCGCTTTTAGTTGATGCCGCCTCAATGTCTCAAGCAACATTCTAAGATAAATATGATGATCTCTTTCATCCTTGTAATATGTCAAAATTTCCTCGATAAATACTAATACGAACCTATCCAAATGCTGTCGAAAAATCTAGTTCATCAAATCCATAATGAAAGTTGGCGCATTAGTTAATCCGAGTGACATCAGTAACCACTCGTACGAACCATACGTCGTTCAAAATGCCGTCAAAGGAATACTTCCCACTGCTACTCTCAATTAATGGTACCCTGTCGCTAAACCCAACTAGGAAAATACTTTGGCTCCAGTCACCTGATCAAATAAATCATCAATTCTTGGCAAAGGATATGATTCATTACCATCTTTTTATTCAATTTATGATGATCGACGCACAATCTTAGCATAGTGCCCCTTCTTATGCACTTGTAACAAACTATATTAGTTTTTCCCTTTTCTATAGCGCTACCTTTTTGGGCTCCCTTCTTCTTAAAGAATTCCTCTTCTTATTCTGATAATTTTGGTTCTCCATCAACTTCTATTTCCCAAAGGTCGAAAGCATTTCTTCATTCCTAACAGCCAACCCTACCACTAAATTTGATGGATCTTTGAAATGTGGCATAGCGCCCTAGCAATCTCCGACCTCAACCTCTGGATAAACTTCTCATTTCTCTTGATATAGTGTCAATAGTGGCATATTCATACTTGGATAGCCCATTAAATTTAGCAAAGTGCTCTAACACTGACATTTCCCCTTGCTCTAACTCCATAAACTTCCTGAGCAAGGTTGACTTGGCAACTTTAGAGAAAAATTTCCTCGAATCTCCTTTGAAATTCTACCCAAGTCAAATGCTCTTTTGGCGTTCACCCCATTCCACCGGAACAAAGTAGTTCCTTCCAAATGTCTCAAAGCTAGTCTCCTTTTCTGCTCATCATTTAGACCCAACTCAGCAAAAATCTTTTCCCAGTCTCCACTTCTATTGCATCCTTAGTCCCCAAAAATGGCTTTCCACCTAGACTAGTGTAATCTCGACTCAACATAGCATAGTTGTTACCGATTGGCACCACAGGATTGACTCCTCTCGCATTAGCAACATATCCTCTAGCTACTCCTGTAGCTTCTCCAACTTGCATCAGATTGACCAAGAACCGATACATATTCCCTATATCCCTACTGGGGTTCTAACATCTACATTGGCATTTGCATTGTGATTAGTATTTTCCTGTCGACCATGGTTTCTCCTGGTGTTAGGCCAAACATTTCCATTAGTTATGGTACTTCCTCCACCAAGATTCCTCTTTCATTTCCTGCCTCTGTATCTTTCTTTCTTGTAAATCTACATATGAGCCTTAACGATATATAGAAGAATGGTCTAAGGGAGAGGGAAGAATACATACGTATACATAGAAATACAAGTACGTTATTATAACGTTATCCCATACCCCAATCTTATTCTCTGATTCATTAGGATTATGCTTTCAAAAGCTCTTTAGGTTTAAAATTCTTTTAATCTTAAACCTATGCTTTAATACCACCTTGTAACATTCCCATTCTAAGGCCCAAAGCTAACTGCTACGAATTTTGTACTTATCCATAATTATTAATTTTTGGTGACAAAATGCGGCTATGTTAATCATATCAATAGTCAGAAGCACATGAATATGAAAAAATTTCGACACGGTTTAATAACAAATTTTCATATCTCATTTCACAAATGATATTTCATATTCATTACATAATCCCAATCGTAATCCCACGTTTTTAGAAAATATAATTATTATAAAATAATACAAGAGTGACAAATGAAGATGCCCCATTGGTAGATCAGAGTCAAATACTTGGCAACTATACAACTTTTCCATCACCTCCAAATAGACAACGAAAATAGATATAGTTCCAAATAGTAAGATTGCATCCTACACGTCTCTAGAAGCTTATTCGTCTAACTGGACCTAAAAGCATTACTCTTGACTTACACAAATGAGTAACCGAGAGTTTAAGGAAAAAAACTTCGGGTTAGATGATAGTTTGGTGTGAATAATAACCTACTATATCGAACCAAATATATATCTAGCGATACCACGCCGCTGAGGTGGATGGGTTTTTCCCTCACTAGTACTTAACCAAAACATAACAACCATATATAACGCTCTGCAACCATAATGGTTACCTAAGGTGAATGGGTTTTTTCCTCACTGGTATCTCAACCAAAACATAGCATCCATATATAGTGCTCCCGCAACCATAATGGACATAGAGAATAACATTTACGACTATGCAACATATATTAGATTACCCATCCCAGTTCATTAAATTATCCATCTAAATTTCAAATGACTACATGTCATAATTTAAAGTAACTATCTGTCTTATTTTAATCTGACTACCCATCTTATAATTATGTGAACTATCCATCTCAGATTTAAACATATTCATAGTATGTGGATTATCCATCTCACATACAATTATTACTTGGATTACCCATCCCCTACCATATTGACTACCCTCATACATGGTTTAATTATTTAAAATTATGTAGATTATCCATCACGCATATTCCATTCAACTTAAAATGATATAGACTATCCATCACAAATCCTATAGTTTTCCTAGGATGACTATGAATTGTTCATTATCCTTATAGAGACTATCCATCTACATCATGATGTGGACTATCCATCTACATCCCATAGTTTTCATAGGATGACTATGAACCCATGATTTAACAATTTAATTCATGTTACCCACATGTCTCAATTTAATTCATGTTGCCCACATGTGTATCACCTTATAGTTATAACATTTCAAAGTGACATATATTGGCATCCTCAATTGATTCAGTCGAACTTATTAAAAACAAACATTGGTATCCCTAAGGTTTAAAGTCAAAATCAATAATATATGGCTCTCCATCATTAAATAATTTAAATTTATTTCAATGTCGTAGTTCACCCACATTAGTGTCCTCATTGATAGCATCGATATCTATAGTCAAAATAGAATTGTTATCCCCAATGTTTAGAATCGAAGTCATAAACCAATAGGCTTGCCACTATTAGTAGGTTAATAAAGAACAATGCTGAAATTCATCTATATTGGTGTCCCTAATGATAGTGTCAAAGTTTACAAATTTTAAAACAACACTGGTATCCCCAATGACAATGTCGAAATGGAAAATATAAGGCTCTCCACCTTTGATGAAGATTGGTGACATTCAAGCCTCACTACACCTCATCGACTCTCCACCTAAGGTAAAACCAAACTTAAATTCTTTTTCTGTATAAATTCATGTTGAAGATAACGTTTTCGACTTCCATGAACTATAGGATATCCACCTATTAAAACAAACTTTATCTTTTATAAGATATATTTCTATATGCCGAAGTTATAGGGTCATCGACCCTTTCAAAACATAGGCATCTTCGCCCTTTTTAATACGTTTTCATTTTATACAAAACAAATCCTCTTCGGTCTTAAAGATAAAATGCGACGTCATGGACATAGGGTATCGACTCTAAAACATAAGATCATCAACCTTGATCCAAAGACCCTTGACATCATAGTAAAACTATCTTACTTAAACCACTTCGGCTGTTATGCCACTTTATATATACAGAGTCGAAGTCAATACAAGCGGCGTCATTGCCTTGGTATGTAAAACAATCAAAGTGGTTAGGTGCTGCATAATTGAAAATAGTGATGAAAACAAGCGACATCGTCGACATCGACATTAAGCTTTTAAATGTTTAAATGAATCATAAAGATACCATTGCCATTGGTACTATGTTGTCGATAAGGTCGACTCCGGCCTACTTAGAAACATTACATAGCTACCATAGTAACTATCTTATGCATCTTTTCACTTTGATGTCGACATTCATGGATGCAACCTTGTTTTAGGCTTGGCAATGTTAGGGTGTTATGGCGATATCGTAATCCATGTGAATACTGTTTTGTTACTACTTTAAGCAAAAAAAAATTCACCAAATATTAATTCTTTTCCAATTTCTATTGGATAAAACAATTTCTTCACAAATCCTTTTAAGAATTATTGTTGCACTTGTGAGAAATACGAATTACGGATCTTAAGGCTAGGATTAACACTAGAGGGGGGTGAATAATGTTTATAAAGAATTACGAAATCTTTTTAAGTTTATGTTAATTTGAACACAGATGTATGCAATATTCAGACACAGATATTATCACAAAAACAAACACAGATGCAGAAATAAAGTAAAAGCAGTGAAGGAAAGAACATACCGGATTTCCCTTCAAAAGAAATTGTACAATTACACCCTCGATTTCAAGGCAACGAGGTACACCCTCCAAAATCACAATCCTCTGGGTAGAGATACTTGATTTCCCGGGCAACAAGTTCACCCAATTGATTTTCCAAAGCTACAATCACACCTTATCTCGCTTGATTGATTTCCAAGGCTACAATCACACCTTTTTCTTGCTAAGTTGATTACAAAAAGCCTATAACTCTGAATAGTACTGAGGATCTTGTTGAGATGGTGATAGGGAATCAAATCAGAGATAATCTAGTTAGATTCAATTTTGATTTCGGCAGAGTAATGGTAAGAATATGTATATAGAAATATGGAAGAAGAAGAGGAGTGAAAAACCAGAAAAAACTATATTAAAATTCATTGAAACTAACCCCTATTTATAGAAGAACAGCCATGTCCATTCGTAAAGAGTTATAAAGAATAGACCCTTCTTTTGAAATGTAAATTTTAAACTCAACTAACACCATGTCGACATGGGGTACTTGAGTATGTCGACATCCCAAAGGGATTTTTGGTGTTTTGATTTTCTTTGAAAATAACTTTTATCTTATTTTAAAACTATTTTAAATTTTTATAAATATACTTAAATATAGTTGAAATACATAAAAAAAAAATATAGAATAATATTTTGGTATACATAAAATTTTACTATAATTTTATATTTAAATCTAAATATAAAAAATTAAATATACTTTTATTTTAAAAGATAGTTTAAAACCAAGGATAATTTGATTTTGAAATTCAAGATTATTTTGAGGCTAAAAGTATTTGAAATCAAGATAGATTTTTTTGATTCTTTTAAAAGGAAGGTTTTAAATCATTTTGAAAACAAGATATAATTTTGAAAAATTATTTTGAATTAAAATTTAGTGGATACAAAACAATGTTCCACTAGATTTTTCGTAGGTTCCATCCTACTTAGGGTTCCATCCCTTTAACAGGCTCGAAGTGGATTCCATTCCACGAATAAATTGGATTTTAAGATGCCAGTGCTTTTCTAGGAGTTTTAACAAAATTTCTAAATAAAAAATAAATTACTTGAACTCTTGATAATCTTGATATTCTTGTTACTCATGAGTCTTCAATCTTGATATCATTAATCCCTATACTGTATAGTCTTCATTCTTGGTACCTGCATGGTTAAGTCCTGCATATACATATATATCTAAACTTATACTATTAGTATTTATATTTTGTAATCTATTCTAAGGTTGTTGTCATCAAAACCATCATCTCACGGACTAACAGTCTCCCCTTTTTGATGATGACAGCCTTCTTTTATAAAATATTACTTCTATCCTAATAACTTCCCTTTAATCTATGTCTAACTACCATATTTTATACTTCTCCCCCTTTGTCATCAACAAAAAAAACTAACTCTAAACTATGTAACATCAAACTATAGAATTCCCCCTAAATCTAATACTCTAGACATGTGATTATAATGATAGTGTTATCATAAATAATCAACACTTAGAGCTAATAATAAACCTAATCCTAAACTACTAACTATTCTAAGTGTATAATAACCATATAGTTATATGTATTAATAGGAAGAACACATATAAGAACACAATTTATTTATTAATCATATAGTTATATTTACAATTTCGTGGAAAACGTAAGAAGGAACATACAACAATAGTAAAGAAAGAGAAGAAACTAATGTGTGTTATTGAACATAGGAGATCTATGAATCGTACAGTTTGGATAGTGGAAACAGAATTTTCCACGTTGTTCGACAAGATTCCCATCTTTGTAAAAACACACTTCACCAACGCAAACGACCTTGCCGTCATCTTCCGCATGTGCTTCTTCCATGAGTTCTTCTTCTTCTTCACTGGCCACTTGTTCTTGATCTTCTGAAGAGTCTTCATCAACCAAGATTGGGTTAGCATGATTGTCCATTAGAAATTTTTGCAAATTCCTAAGGATCTTTCCTTGACTCTCTTGTTCCTTGGCCATTCAAAGTTGTATTACTTGGATTTCAGTCATTAACTGAAGTGTATCCTTTAGAGAATCGTCTATTTTAGCCACATGAAAAGGGTAGTACGATGAAACGGACCAGAAGTACGAGAGGGGAACGAAAAGGTTGATTTTAAGTTTAATTTGGAGGAAGAGGCCATAATTGAATTAATTTCAGAAGTTAGAATAGAGAGACAACAGAGAGAATGATCAAAAATTCGAAAATAAAAGGAATATATAACCAATTACTTGAATTTTGGTGGGAAAAATTTCAAACATTTTAAAAAGTCGTATGTCGACATAGGGTAGAGGGGTATGTCGACTTGGTTCTTGAATTTTTGCTTATTTAATTTATTTTGAAATAATTTTGAATTATACTTGTAATTTATATTTTATATTTTAGTTATTGAACAAATACCAAATTCTCTTCTTAATTTAGTAAATGTAGATTCATTTAATGGTTTTGTTAAGATATCAGCAATTTGATTCTCAGAATTGATATAATCTAGAGTGATTACTTCCCTACTTATATTATCTCTGAGAAAATGATGTTTGATATCAATATGTTTAGTTCGAGCATGTTGAGTAGTATTTTTGTATAAATTTATCGCACTAGTATTATCACAATAAATTGGTGATTTTGAAGAAGTTAAATCATAATCTTTTAAAGTTTGTTGCATATATATTACTTGAGAACAAGCCAAAGCAGCAGAAATATATTCTGCTTCAGTTGTTGATAAAGAAACTATGTTTTGCTTTTTACTAAATCAGGAAATCAGAGATTGCCCCAAAAAGTGACAAGTTCCACTTGTACTTTTTCAGTCTGATTTACAACCAGCATAATCAGCATCACAGTAAGATATTAAGTCAAAGGAATCATTTTTAGGGTAAAATAAGCCATAGTCAGAAGTGTGTTTAACATATCTTATAATACATTTTATGGCTTTTAAGTGGGTCTCTTTAGGTTGGCATTAATATCTTGCACAGAGACAGACATTATGCATGATATCAGGTCTACTAGCGGTAATATAGAGTAGTGATCCAATCATTCCTCTATATAACTTTTGATCTACATCTTTCGGCAGATCTTCTTTACTAAGGTACTCATTGGTTTTCATGGGAGTGGATTTTCCACTCGCAGTAGTCAAACCAAACTTATTAATTAGGTCTTTAACATATTTTTCTTGACTAATAAAGATACCATTATCTAATTGTTTTATTTGTAATCCTAAAAAGAAATTTAATTCACCCATATGACTCATCTCAAACTCTTTTGTCATTATTTTAGAAAATTCTTTATTCATTTCAAAGTTAGTTGATCCAAAAATGATATCATCTACGTAAACTTGTACTAGTTGAACATCATTTTTATTTCTTTTATAAAAAGAGTATTATCTACTTTACCAATTTCAAAATTTGATTGTAATAAGTAAGATCTTAGTCTATCATACCAGGCTCTAGGAGCTTGTTTTAAGCCATATAAAGCTTTCTTACGTTTGTAAACATGATTAGGTAGTTTTTCATTTTCAAAAAGTGGTGGTTGTTCAACATGTACTTCCTCTTTTACAAATCCATTTAAAAAGGCACTTTTAACATCCATTTATAATTTGAAATTATTATGATTTGCGAAAGCAAGTAGAATCCTAATCGCTTCTAATCTTGCTACGGGAGCAAAGGTTTCATTAAAATCTATTCCTTCTTCTTGAGAAAAACCTTGAGCGACTAAACGTGCTTTATTTCTAACTACCTCTCCTAGTTCATTCATTTTATTTTTATAAACCCATTTAGTTCCAATTATTGTTTTATTTTCAGGTCTAGGAACAAGTTCCCAAACATCATTTCTAGTAAATTGATTTAGTTCTTCTTGCATAACCAAAATCCATGAATCATCAGTTGATGCTTCTTTTGGATTTTTGGGTTCAATAGCTGATATAAAAGCTACATTACTCATTTGACTTAGTTGATTTTTAGTTTTAACTATAGATTGCATATCTCCTAGTATATTTTCAATAGGATGATCTTTTGAAAGTTTTGTCCTTTTATTAGGATGATTAATTTCATTATTAGTTTCAGTTGACTCTTGATTTTGAGTAATTAAATCATCTTCATCATTTATATCTTCAAAATTTTTGAAATTTTCATCAAATGAACACATGTATTGTTTCTTCGATGGTGTTAGTTCTTTAATTAAATACTCTGTATGCTTTACTTCTATTAGAATATCCGATAAAGATACCTTCGTCGGATTTACGATCAAATTTATCTAAGTTATCTTTAGTATTTAAAATAAAACAGTTGCTTCCAAAAATTCTAAAATAAGATACTTTAGGTTTCTTTGAGTGAAGAAGTTCATAAGAAGTCTTATTAGTTAAAGGTCTAATTAAAATTCTATTCAAAATATAATAGGCGATAGCAACTGCTTCTGCCCAAAAATTCTTTAGTAATTTACTGTCTGAAACCATAGTTCTTGCACACTCTTGAATCGTCCTATTTTTATCTTCTACTACTCCGTTTTGTTGTGGAGTTCTTGGAAATAAAAAATTGTGAGTTATTCCCTTTTTATTGCAGAATTCCTCAAACTTTTCATTTTCAAATTCTACACTGTGATCACTACGAATGGTTATAATTTTTAGAGAAAGTTGATTTTGAATCCTTTTTGTAGAAGTCTTAAAACATTCAAAAGTATCACTTTTATATTTCAAAAATATTGTCCATGTAATTCTAGAATAGTCATCTACAATTACAAAAACATATTTACTATGATTTATTGATAGAATGTGAGATGGACCAAATAAATCAAGGTGAAGTATTCAAGAGGTTTTGAAGTTGAAATCATATCTTTTAATTTAAAGGAACTTTTTCTAAGTTTTCCTAATTGACATGCATCACATAGGCTATCTACTTTAAAATTCATTTTAGGGAGACCTCTTATTAGATCATATTTTGACAGTCTAGATAAGAGTTTGAAATTCAAATGCCCAAATCTCTTATGTCAAATCCAAGGGTCACTTGTATTTGTCAAAAGACATAAGTTATCATTTGAAACTTACATACTAAGAATATAAATATTCTTTTTCCCAACTCCCTCAAATATTATGGTTGAATTGTTATCTTCAATGTGACATTTATCTTTTTCAAATTTAATTTTATATCCTTTATCGCACATTTGACTTATACTTAGCAGATTATGTTTCAGATTTTTAACTAGCAAAATATTAGTAATAATTTGAGTTTCAGAGTTACCGACTTTGCCGATGCCAATCACATATCCTTTTGAATTGTCTCTAAAGTTAATCAGTCCTCCATCTTTGTATATTATATCATTTAACATATCTGGATTCCCAGTCATGTGTCTAGAACATCCACTATCGAGTATCCATTTGTCCTTTCTGATATGCACAATTTGTTCATTGTGTATTGATTCCTCAATAGCCATAAAGCATGATTCCTGCACATCAAACAATTTTGGTAGACAACTTGAATTTGAACATGATTTTATGCAGACTCAAAAGACAATGATGATCTGAATATTTCTAAACTGGTATTAACAAACATAGCCATTTTATAAAAAAAAATCCAAAATCGGATTATTAAACTTTAAAAACCTTGCTCTGATACTAAATGTGAGAAATGCGGATTACGGATCTTAAGACTAGGATTAACACTAAAGGGGGTGAATAGTGTTTATAAAGAATTACGAAATCTTTTTAATTTTATGTTAATTTGGACACAAATGTATGCAATATTCAGACACAGATATGATCACAAAAACAAACACAGATGTAGAAATAAAGTAAAAGCAGTAAAGGAAAGAACATACCGAATTTTATACTGGTTCGGAGTTACCCTGCATCCAGTCCCGCACACAAGTACGGATTTCCTTTCAAAAGCAATTGTACAATTACACCCTCGATTTCAAGGCAATGAGGTACTCCCTCCGGAATCACAATCCTCGGGGAAGAGATACTTGTTTCCCGGGCAACAAGTTCACCCAATTGATTTTCCAAGGCTACAATCACACCTTATCTCGCTTGATTGATTTCCAAGGCTACAATCACACCTTTTCTCGCTAAGTTGATTACAAAAAGCCTATAACTCTGAATAACACTGAGGATCCTGTTGAGATAGTGATAGAGAATCAAACTACAGATAATTTAGTTAGATTCAATGTTGATTTCGGCAGAGTAATGGTAAGAATATGTATATAGAAATATGAAAGAAGAAGAGGAGTGAAAAACCAGAAAAAACTATATTAAAATTCATTGAAACTAACCCCTATTTATAAAAGAACAACAGCCATGTCCATTCGTGAATAGTTATGACGAATAAGCACTTGTTTTGAAATTTAAATTTGGAACTCAACTGACACCATGTCGACATGGGGTACTTGAGTATGTCGACATCCCAAAGGGATTTTTGGTGTTTTGATTTTCTTTGAAAATAACTTTTATCTTATTTTAAAACTATTTTAAACTTTTATAAATATACTTAAATATAGTTGAAATACATAAATAAATATATAGAATAATATTTTGGTATATATAAAATTTTACTATAATTTTATATTTAAATCTAAATATAAAAAGTTAAATATAATTTTATTTTAAAAGATAGTTTAAAACCAAGGATAATTTGATTTTGAAATTCAAGATTATTTTGAGGCTAAAAGTATTTGAAATCAGGATAGATGTTTTTTATTATTTTAAAAGGAAGGTTTTGAAATCATTTTGAAAGCAAGATATAATTTTGAAAAATCATTTTGAATAAAAAGTTAGCAGATACAAAACAATGTTCCACTGGATTTTTCATAGGTTCCATCCTACTTAGGGTCCCATCCCTTTAACAGGCTCGAAGTGGATTTCATTTCACGAATAAATTGGATTTTAAGATGCTAGTGCTTTTCTAGGAGTTTTAACAAAATTTATAATTAAAAAATGAATTTCTTGAACTCTTTAACTCTTGATAATCTTGATATTCTTGTTACTCACAAGTCTTCAATCTTGATATCTTGAATCTCTATAATGTACAGTCTTCATTCTTGCTACCTGCATGGTTAAATCCTGCATATACATATATATCTAAACTTATACTGTTAGTATTTATATTTTATAATCTATTCTAAGGTTGTTATCATCAAAACTATCATTTCACGGACTAACAGCACTAACTTTTCAAGTTCCAAAACAAATTTAAAATAATTAATTAGTACCATTAATTAATTATCCTTTTAAATGCTTATCTAGCATAATAAATACATAATAAATTGAAATAACTTTAAAAAAATGTCAAAACTTCATAGAAATTAGAGAATATCTTGCTCTTTACCATATAAAAAGTTCAAAGCCAAAAAACATATTTAATTATTTTAAATAATTAAAACCCGATATTAAGCTATTTCCACCTTAGGAAATTCATAAAATATTCAATTAAATTTGAAAAATTATAAAATTCATCTCCAAAATAATGTTTTATACATATATCAGAAAATCAAAGCATCTGAGATTAAAATCTTAGGTTATACCCTTAAAACTCATTTAAACAATCTCATAAAAATTCTAATAACCATTATTCTATCCGAACAATGGTTAAACAACCATATCTGGGTAAAATAAACATCAAACATTCGGGTATGATCCATACTCAAATTCAAAAGCAAAAATAGAGATAGAACACTTATTTTCACCTTATATTAATTGTTGGAGTTGAGATTTGATTTAGCTCCTGAATCCCTTAGCTTAAATTTATGAATTTCCTTTGATTTTGCCCTCCCTAGGTTGATTAATAGCCGGCCTTCTTAAATTTTCTTTTGATTGTTTTTGTATGAATAAAGTGAGAATGACATAAGGGGGAGAAGGTTTAAGGGATTAAAAGGTGAATCTATCTATTTTTCCCCTTTCATATATCCTCTTATGTGTTTTAACTTTAAAACAATCTTATTGCTTAGTTCATTAAGGCATGACCTTAATACTTAACAAAATCTCATTCTTCTTATCCCTTTACGTTATTCGATTTAATCTTTCTAATTAAATGTCCCTAATAATGGTAAACTAAAATTAAGGGTGTTACACTAATAAAGGAATTTCTTTGGATCAATCTCATTATATTGAGAAGATATTAAAGAAATAAATTACTTTGACTGTAAACTTGCTTGTACATCGTATGACCAAGGATAAAATTATTTAAGAACACTAATGAAGGTACAAGACAGTTTGCCTATGTGAGCATTATTGGAAGCCTTTGATATGCCACTAATTATGCTAGACCCAATATTGTATATGTCATAGAATTATTATACATGTTTACTAGTATTGAGCGATGGCATGCTATTGAAAGGGTCGTGACATACATAAAACAAACCAAGAACTTTGGATTACATTATGGAAAGTTTCCAGCTGTACTAGAAAGATACACCGACGTTGACTAGAATACTTTATCTAATGATTCTAAAGCAATCAACGACTATATTTTTAGCATAAATGGTGGGGCCGTTTTTTGGAAATCCGAGAAACAAACTCTTTTGGCTCAGTCCATTATGGAGCCTGAGATGATAGCACTACCAACAATGTAACACCCCTAATTTTTAATGATATTATCTAGGAAATTTAATTAAAGAAATTAAATAGAATAATGTAGAGTGATAAGGGGATTGAGATTTGTAAATAAATTTAGTGGTCGTGCTTATTACAAATGAATGGACTTATAATTGGTTAAAAATGATAGTTAAGTAATAAACATAAGGGCATAAGGGTAATTTGCCACCCAATGTTTACCACCCTTATACTCACACCAAATCATACACGTTCATTTTATCACAACTCAAAAGTGCAAAAAAGAAAAAAGCAAGCTGGCCATTACAAGGAGGAGAAGAAGAAGAAAAATCAAAGTAAAAGCTTAGGATAAGGCTTGAGGGAATCAATGTCAAACAAATCTCCAATTTTCTTATCCAAACTAAGGTGAATAATAATCCTAATTATCTCTACTTTGTTTACAATCATATATTTTTGGATTTATGAATTTATCCATTTTATGACGATTTGAAAGATGATATTCTTGGTTTTATAACATGTTTGATTTAATATCAAATTGTTTAAATATGATGCACATGGTTTTAGGGAAAAACCAATAGAAAATGATTTAGGATGCCATGGAAAAATTATATATTATGAAAAATATGATTTTGGAATTGGGTTTCAATTTTTGTAATTTTCCAAGCCATGGAGACTTTATTATGAATTTTCAAAGGAAAATATGGTTAATCGGGTTTAGAAATTTATTTCGGTTGTTATATGATGAATTTGGGTCTAAAATTTATATATGTTAGAAAATATATTAAAAGTGAATTTCTATGATTTTTGAATATTTTTACCATGAGATTTATTATGGAAATTAAATTATTTTGAAAAGAGGACCGAAATGATTTAATTATTGTTAAACGGGAAGGGCTTATTTGTTTAAATTAACCATGTTTTAGATCCGAAAATATGCAGCAATTTTTTGAAAAATAATTTGAAAAGTTAAGACAACCAATTACATGTTTATAAGTAGGCAGGTTAGTTACACAGAACTTACTTTATTTGGTAAAAACAGCCTTTTACCCAGAAAAAATAGGTTTCGCCTGCTACAGAGGTACCTTTCAACTCAGAACTACCGCCTTCAATTAGGTTGAAACCCACCAAGTCGAGATCAATGAAGCCGAAACCAATAAACATAGTATCACATAGTTGGTACGTAGCGGATTCGAGAAAGGAAAAAGGTAGGGTGTTGAAAGCATTACTTTCGATGTGGTTGATACCTTTGTTTTGTTTTAAAGAAAAGTACTTGCCTATTTTGTTAAACGCAGTTGAAGGAGTTAAAACCGAGGCTTTCGAAAGCATACTAAATTTCAAAAGCATCTTTTATTTAGCTTTCAAAAGAGATTTGTCGCTTTATTATTTAAAGAAGTAGCTTCCAATAGAGTTAATTGGTTTTCAAATTGAAGTGTTTGAAAGGGGTAGTTCCGACTAAGTCGGAACCTTTCTATTGCTTTTGCCTTTTGAAGGTATTGAAGATATCAATGCATTTGGAAAGTAGCCTTTATTTTAAACATAAGTCGCTTCTTATAGCTTTTGAAGGGGTTAGTGGTTTCAAAGGAAATGGTTTCGAAAAAGGGTTTCAAAGCCAACCTTCAAGTATTTTACCCAAACGACTTATGCTTTTGAAAGAGTCGTGCTGATGCCATCAAGTTTTCCCTAATGCTTTTAAATGATAATGAATGGTTTTGAAAGAGATATTTTCGTTTATATTCACTTGACCAAAATGTTATTTTAATTATACCCAAAGGCTTCGAAAGGGTTAGTTCCAATGTTTTCGGAAGAGTCACTTTCTAAGGTTTCATAAGGGTTACTTTCAATTGATTTCGAAGTTATACTTCTAAAGTTAAATGCTAATACTTTAATGCATTTGAAATGTTTCAAAGAAAGGTTTTAAAGTGTTCGAAAGGTAGGGGCCTAACGTTTTGAAGATAAGAGGTTATCCGGTGAGGTCGAAAGCAAGCTTTCGAAGGTTTCAAAAGGCATTGTTTTTCAAACAAATAACCCAAACTCATTTTTAAAGGAAAAACCCATGGCTAAATAAAGGGGTTTGAAATGGTTTTAAGGAGAAGCTTCCTTTGATAAAATATTTGGTTAAAGGGGTTAACCATGTTTTGTATGAAATTGATTTCAAGGACATTAAATCCATAGAAGTGGTAATGTTATGCTATTATGTTTGCTTCTTCAGTTATAAATACATTCACGTTAAAATGGATACATAACTGCATTTTGGGGATATAGGGCAGAAGAACCAGCTCGGTTGACCTAGTAGTGAATATAAATTGATTAAACTCCTGAATGAATAGAATTGCATCCAGGAGGTTAGGAAGACCAGAATATAAGATGTCTAAATAAAGAAGTTGTTAGAGAGACTGGTTCATAATGTACCCATGAAAACTATGATCAGGAAGTTACTGAAGTTACCAATAGTTTCATAGTGATCCTATGAAAAACTATGTTTATAAAGAGTGATTGGCGGTAGCCAATCGATTTGTAGTGCACCCATGAAAATTATATCTGAATTAAGTTATTGACATATGTCAATAAGTTCCTGATCAACCCATAAAAACTAGGATAATAGAAGTTATTGGAGTCGCCAATAGGTTCTGGGGAACCTATTAATTAATTTAGTTGGCAAGGGCCAATAGGTTCATAGTGTACCCCTGAAAACTATGAAATATGAAAAGGAGTCTAGAAGTTAAAAACAGGTTATTGGTAAGCCCATGAAAAATAATAAGTTAATAGTGACCTTAGAAACTATAAATATGACAGGGAGTCAATGAAACAGGGGATGGGAAGTCCAGAATGTTTTAACTTTTATGCATATCATCATAATATTTTGAAATGACTATGTTTTAACCATTGTGGATGAAGAAGCATAGTATATGGTTTTATAAAGGTTTTAAGATACTAGTGAGAGGAAAACTAATTTCGCTAATTAGCGTGGTCTCATTAGATATCAAAATGGTTTGAGATGTTAGATTATTACTTATACGGGGCTTTATGTCTGACTCGAAGTTTATGTTTCCCTCTTAAACCCTCGGGTGCTCAATCGATTTTGAGTAGTTTGAGATTTAAGGTTTTCAGGCACCTCATTAGACTAATAGGCTTTCGAAGATGGGTAGGAGGCATTATAGCTATTTAGAATTTTTTTTTCATTTGATTCCATTGTGTTATGTTATAACGACAAACTTATTTAGTTGCCTTATTATATACTCTGATTAGGAGGCATCTATATGTCGCTCTTAGTGTATTTGTAATAATTATATATTTCTGAACGTGTTTTGTGATTATGGGATTATGTAAAGAATGTTGAAATGGTTTTTGCAATGGAATGAGAATGTTGTTTTGAAATTTAATTTTTTTCCATATCCATGTGTTTCTGTTATATTAATGTATCTAACATTACCATATTTGGTCGCCAAGAATTAACTATGGATGACTGCAGCATCCATAGCCATTAGTTTTGGGCCTCCAAGTGGGGGATGTTACAAGTTGGTATCAGAGCATAGGTTTATGAAAACTTAAGAAATTTAAAACTAAAAGATTTTTCAAAACATAATTCATTGAATCACAAATATGATCGGGGTTTGGGTTAACACTATTGTAACGTACTTTTATTTGATATATATAGTTATATATAAGTATGTATTCCCCTCTCACTTAGACCGTTCTTCTGTATCTTACTAAGACTCGTATTTAGGTTTATAAGAAAGAAGATATGAAAGTAGAAAATGGAAGAGGAAATCTAGGTGGAGGAAGCACCCCAACCAATGGAAATGTTCGACATGATATCAGGATGAAAAGATGTTGATAGGCTAATGCTAACAAAATGCTGTAGCCAACGGGTGTTGGTAATCTGCCAGTAGATGCGAGAATGATGTATCGGTTCTTTTCTGATCTGATGCAATAGGTATTGTTGCTGCTGGAGTTGCTGGTAATGAAGGAGGAGCTAATCCAATGGCTCCAATTGGAAATAATTATGCTAAGCCAAGCAGAGAGTATACAAGTTTGGGAGGAAAGCCGTTTATGGGAAATGAGGATGCTATAGAAGTGAAAAATTTTCTGTTGCACTATAAGAGAATATTTTTTGATCTAGGCTTGGATGTTGAGCAGAAAAGGAGGTTGGCATCTAGGCAGTTACAGCATCTAGGCAGTTACAAGAGGCAGTGGTTCACTGGTGGATAAGTGTGACTGTCGGAGTTCCGGAGGAAGAATTGACATGGGCTGATTTTAGAAGGAGATTCGAGTAGTGGTTTTTACCTAAGGTTTCTAAGTCGTCATTGGTGAGGAAGTTCGTGGATCTGGTTCAGGAGATATATCAGTTGTCGAGTATGTTAATAAGTTTGATGAGCTGTCTGATATGGATATGCTACTATAGACACTACATTAGAAGGAATGAAAAGTTCATTCGGGGATTGAGGCCCGAGCTAGCTAGGGAAAACCTGCCACATAT
Organism: Allium cepa; assembly: GCA_030765085.1. Lineage (NCBI taxonomy): Eukaryota > Viridiplantae > Streptophyta > Magnoliopsida > Asparagales > Amaryllidaceae > Allium > Allium cepa. The sequence continues at coordinate 696,371,539 of CM060934.1, forward strand.
CCGAAATCCTTGTAATTTGGTTGTGGAGATGGCAATTCACCATGAAGAGATGCTTGTTATTTGTGCTAGAGAGAAGCCAGTTGAAATCCATGGTTCTCAAGGAAAGAAAAGAAAGTTCTTTAAGAAGAAGGGAGCTAAGAAGGAAGATGCTGCCAAGATGGCAAATGCTGAGTTAGTATGCTTCAAATGTGACAAGAAGGATTATTATGCCCATGAGTGTCGGTCGGGCAAGGGGAAAAAGTCTGCAGATAAGAAGAATGAAATGCTTCAACTGCGTTCAAGTGGGCATTCCAAGAACCAGTGTCCAAAGCCAAAGAGTAGACAAAGGAAAGGTTTTTGTGATTGGACCACCGTCTTCTTCAAGACCTACTGCAGTAAATAAAGGAAAGATTATGATGGAATGTATGCTTTTGATTCAAAGTATATCCGTTAGGGTACTATTTGATACCGGTGCATCACATTCATTTATATCTCTGTATTTGGTTGATATTTTATGCGTAGAAGCCACGTACCTTGTTACTTCTTTAGGGGTTGCGAATCCAATAGGAGGGTATGCAACTCTAGGGATGAGATGTAACCATTTAGAACTTGATTTGTTAGGTCATAAGTTTGCATTTCGTCCGTATGTTTATGATTTCGTAGATTTCAGGATCATTTGGGTATGGATTGGTTGGTTAAGTATAAGGCTAGGATATTTTGCCAGGATAGGTAAATATCACCGAGACATCTTGATAATCATAACCGATTAATATTTTATGTGGAGAATTCTGACCGGAGTGTATGTGCTTTGTTAAGTTCTATGGAAGTAGGATAAGAGTTAAGTCAGGATCGAGTTGCAAAAGAGTTTGCAGATGTCTTTGAGCGAATCACAGGACTACCTCTGATACTAGCTGTTGAGTTTCGATAGATCATGTACCGGGAGCTGAACCTGTCAGTAGACCACCTTGCAAGATGACACCGACTAAGATGAAGGAATTGGAGGTTCAGTTAGTGGATCTGAAGGGAAGTAATTTTATTAGACCAAGCAGTTCGTCTTAGGGAGCGGCCACGGTTTTTGTGAAGAAGCCAGATGGGTCATTAGGGATGTGCATCGACTATCGTATGTTCAATGAAAGGACAATCAAGAATAGATATCCTTTGCTGATAATAGATGATCTATTTGATCAGTTGAGTGGAGCCAGAGTGTTTTCTCAATTGGATTTGGCGATGGGATTCCATCAGTTAAGAGTAGTAGAGGACAATATTCCTTTGACAACATTTCGGACTAGGTATGGTTCGTATGAGTGGTTAGTGATGCCATTCGAGTTAAAGAATGCATCTGCTTTCTTCATGGATTGATGAACCGAGTTTTCTAAGAGTACTTTGATAGATTTGTATTGGTGTTTATTAATGACAATTTAGTATACTCGAAAGATGAAAGAGAGCATGAGAGTCATCTTAGAGTAGTGCTTGAGATGTTGAGGCAGCATCAGTTAAAGGTGAAGTTTACTAAGTGTCATTTTGGAAGAAAGAGGTTAAGTTTATTAGTCATGTGGTTTCATAGAAGGGTTTGGCCGTCGATCAAGTTAAGATCGAAGCTGTCAATAATTGGAAGAGACGGAGACGGTAACCGAGATCAGAAGTTTTCTTGAACTTGTTGGCTATTACCGAAGATTCATTAAGGATTTCTCACGGATAGCAGCACCTTTGACTAGGTTGATCAAGAAGGATGTGAAGTTTGTTTGATCTGACAGCTATAAGGAAATGTTCCGTAAGTTAAAAGATTTTTTTGACCAATGCGCCAGTATTAGTAGTTACAAATGGAAACCAAGGGTTGGTAGTATATATTGATGAATGTGGAACTATATTGGGAGCTGTACTAATGCAGAATGGTAAAGTGATTACATATGCTTCATGATAGCTTAGACCGCATGAGGTAAGATGCCCTACTCATGATTTGGAGTTGGCTATAGTGATCTTTGCATTGAAGATTTTATTTCTTAGGGGATAGATTTGGGCTATACATTGATCACAAGTCCTTAAGGTATTTATTCTCTCAGAAGGAGTGAAAAATGAGACAATGGAGGTGGTTGAGTTTTTGGCTTCTTATGACTTTGGTACAAGTATACTCCTAGAAAAGGAAATAATGTAGCGAATGCTCTTAGAAGTAAACACCAGAATGTGGTGTTAGATATGTTGGTGGAATGAAAGGATTTAGAAGCTTTGACTACTTCTAGTGTATAGTTGAGATCGACTGCTGGTTCTAGTCAAGGTACCGCTATGTTGGCCTATATAGAAGCGCGATCAGTGCTGGTCGAAAGGATAGCTTATAAATAGAAAGAGGATATAATATTATCCAAGAGGATTAGAAGGCTTAAGGTGGGATCAGAGATCGATGATCTAAAGGATTTTAGCCTTGACCAAAGAGGATGGTTGAGAAAGAAGGGACATTTATGTGTTCCAAATGTATATAACTTAAGAAGAGAAGTTCTAGAAGAATGTCATCGATTCAAGTTTACGGTTCATCCTGGAGGTACCAAGATGTATCAAGATGTAAAGAGAAGCTTCTATTAGGAAGGCATGAAGAGGGATGTTGACTTGTGGGTTAGGTAGTGTGCAAGTTGTCAACAAGTGAAGGCTGAACATCAGACCCCGAGTGGGTTGCTTTAACCTTTAGAGATTTCAATTTGGAAGTGGGACTATATATCCATGGATTTCATTGATGGGTTGCCAAGATCAAATAGGGGAAATGAAAGCACATAGGTTATAGAGGATAGGTTGACCAAGAGCGTCCATTTCATTCCAGTTAAGTCAACCAGAACAGCACCTGTTTTGATCAAGTTATTCATGAAGAACATTTTTAGACTTCATGGGATTCCTAGTAGCATAATCAGCGACAGAGTTGCATTGTTCACTAGCGAATTTTGAAGAAGTCTACAAGAGGTATTAAGTACCAAGCTCAAGATGAGTACATCATATCACCCACAGAGAATGGGTAGACAGAGAGGGTCAATAAGGCACTCGAAGATTTGTTGAGAGCTTGCATATTGTATTTTGGTGGATCTTGGGAAGATCACCTACATCTTATTGAGTTTTCGTATAATAATAGTTATCAAACTAGAATAGGAATGACGCCTTTTGAAGCTTTGTATGGAAGGCCATGCAAATTGCCTACACGTTGATTAAAGACTAGAGACAGATTAGTCTTAGGTCCAGATATGGTTAGAGAGGCATTAAAGAAAATTGAGTTGATTCGAGAAAGGATAAAGAAAGCTCAATCCAAATAGAAGAGTTACGCAGATAAGAGGTGTACAGAACAAGAATTCTTAGTTGGAAACAAGGTTTTCATTAAGGTATCACCAATGAAGGGTGTGATACGATTTGAAAAGTCGAGGAAGCTGGCCCCAAGATACGTTGATCCATTCAAGATTATAGAGAGGATTGGAAAGCTCGCACATAGAGTAGAGTTGTCGAGCAGTATGGTAGGTGTCCATAATGTATTCCATGTGTCTTATCTTTGCAAGTTTGTGCATGATCCAGAGACTAATATTCCTCCGACAGGTTGGAAGACTTGGTAGCAGAGCCTAATTTGTCAGTTGTTAGAGAACCAGTCTGTGTTGTATCGAGAGATGAGAAAATATTAAGGTCCAAGATAGTCAGGTTGGTGAAAGTTCAGTGGAGCGAAAATGAGAAGGACTGTACTTAGAAGACAAAAACAAGGTTCGAGATACTAATCCTGATTTTCTTTGATGATATGTCTATATTAGCTTTATATAGATAGTTGCTAGTCAGGTAGGCTAGTATGGTTGTTAGGAGTCGTTAGAGTTGATTGCTATGTTTAGTATTAGTCCTTACTGAATTTCGAGGATGAAATTATTTAATGAGAGAATCTTGTAACACCCCTAATTTTTAATAATATTATTCAAGAGATTTAATTAGGTAAATTAAATAGAATAATGAGGAGTGATAAAGAGATTGAGATTTGTAAATAAATTTAACGGTCGTGTTTATCACAAATATACGAGCTTATAATTGGGTAAAATGATAGTTAAGTAACAAATATAAGGGCATAAGGGTAATTTGCCACCCCATGTTTACCACCCTTATACTCACGTAGCTAAACCATACATGTTCATTTTATCACAACCCAAAAACGCAAATAAAAAAGAGCAAGCCGGTCATTACTAGGAGAAGAAGAAGAAAAATCAAAGTAAAAGCTTAGGATCAATCTAGAGGGAATCAATCTCAAACAAATCTCCAATTTCCTTATTCAAACTAAGATGAATAATAATCCTAATCATCACTATTTTTTTCAATCATATGTTTTTGGATTTATTAATTAATCCATTTTTATGATGGTTTAAATGATGACATGCTGGGTTTTATAACATATTTGATTAAAATCAAATTGTTTAAATACGATACGCATGATTTTAGGGCAAAACCGATAGCATATAATTTTAGAATGTCATGGAAAAATTATATGTTTTGGGAAACATGATTTTGGAGTTAGGTTTCATTTTTTATAATTTTCCAAACCATGGAGAATTTATTATGAATTTTTTGAAGGAAAATATGGTTAATTGGGTTTAGAAATTTATTTTGATTATTATATGATGAATTTGGGTCTAAAATTTATATGTGTCAGATAACATATTAAAAGTGAATTTTGATGATTTTTGGAGATTTTTACTATGAGATTTATTGTGGAAATTAAATTATTTTAAAAGGACCAAAATGATTTAATTTTTGTTACACGGGAAGGGCTTATTTGTTAAAATTAACCATGTTTTAGATCCGAAAATATGCGTCAATTATTTGTAAATAATTTGAAAAGTTAAGACAATCAATCACATGTTTAAAAGTAGGCAATTTAGTTACAAAGATCTTATCTTATTTGATAAAAACAGCTTTTACCCAGAAAAAGTAGGTTTCGCCTCCTATAGAGGTACCTTTCGACCCAGAATTACCGCCTTCAATCAGGTCGAAACCCACCGAGTCGAGACCAATGAAGCCAAAACCAACACACATGATATCATATAGTTGGTACGTAGTGGATTGGAGAAAGGCGGAAGGTAGGGTGTCGAAAGCATGTGATAGGGTTGATACCTTTGTTTTGTTTTAAAACAAAAGCACTTGCCTATTTGTTAAACACTTTCGAAGGAGTTGAAATCAAGGCTTTCGTAAGGGTCTTTTAATTAGCTTTTGGAAGAGATTTGCTGCTTTATTATTTAAAGAAGTAGCAGCCGATGGAGTTACTTGGTTTTCAAATGAAAGCATTCGAAAGGGGTAGTTTTGACTAAGTTGGAACCTTTCTACCGCTTTTTTCTTTTTAAGGTATTGAAGATATCAATGCTTTTGAAAGGTAGTCGTTATTTTAAAAATATTTTCCGCTTCATATAGCTTTTGAAGGGGTTAGGGATTTCGAAGGTAGTGGTTTTCGAAAAGGGGTTTCGAAAACAACCTTCAAGTATTTTACCCAAACGACTTATGCTTTTGAAAGAGTAGTGCCAATTCCATCAAGTTTTCCCCAATACTTTTAAATGGTAATGAATGGTTTCAAATGAGATTCTTTCTTTTATATTCACTTGACCCAAATGTTATTTTAATTATAAATCCAAAGGTTTCGAAAGGGGTACTTTCAATGTTTTCGAAAGGTATACTTCCAAAGGTTTTGTAAGGGGTACTTTCAATTGGTTTCGAAAGCTATGCTTCTAAAGTTAAATGCTAATACTTTAATACATTTGAAAGGCTTTGAAAGAAAGGTTTTAAGTGTTTAATAGGCAGAGGCCTAATGTTTTGAAGATAAAATTTACATGCTTTCGAAGGAGATTATCCAGTGAGGTCGAAAGTAAGGTATTGGAGGTTTCGAAAGGCTATTTTTAAAAACAAACCCAAACTCATTTTTAAAGGAAAAATCCATGGCTAAATAAAGGGGTTTTGAAATAGTTTTAAGAAGAAACTTTCCTTGATAAAATTTTATGTTAATTGGATTAACCATGTTTTATATGAAATTGATTTGAAGGACATTAAACCTACAGAAATGGTATTGTTACGCTATTATGTTTGTTTCTTCAATTATAAATATATTCACAATAAAATGGACCCATAACTACATTTTAGGGATAAAGGGTAGAAGAACCCACTAGGTTGACCCAATAGTGAATTTAAATTGATTAAACTCCTGAATGAGTAGAATTGCATCCAGGAGGTCAGGAAGACCAGAATATAGGATGTCTAAATAAACAAGTTGTCAGGGAGACATGTTCATAGTGCATCCATGAAAACTATGAAATAGGACAGGGAGTCCAGAAGTTAAAAAACAGGTTATTAGTAAGCCCATGAAAACTTACAAGTTAATAGTGACCCTAGAAACTATAAATATGACAGAGAGTCAATTAAACAGAGGATGGGAATTCCAGAATATTTTAACTTATATGCATATCATCATAATATTTTGAAATGTCTATGTTTTAACCATTGTGGATGCAGAAGCATAAAATATGGTTTTATAAAGTTTTAAGCTACTAGTGAGGGGAAAATTAATTCTGCTAAGCAGTGTGGTCTCAATAGCTATCTAAATGGTTTGAGATGTTAGATTATTATTCATACCAAGCTTTATGTCTGACACGAAGTTTATGTTTTTCCCTTAAACTCTCGAATGCTCAATCGATTTTGAGTAGTTTGAAATTTGAGGTTTTCAGGTACCTTATAAGACGAATAATCTTCCGAAGATGTGCAGGAGGCATTATAGCTATTTAGAGTTCTTTTTCATTTGATTCTGCTGTATTATGTTGTAAAGGAAAAGTGGTTTAGTTGCCTTATTAGATACTCTGATAACCCAAGAGGGCATCTCCATATGTCGCTCTTGGCGTATTTTAATAATTATATATTTCTGAATGTGGTTTGTGATTATAGGATTATGTAAAGAATGTTCAAATGGTTTTTAGAATGGAATGAGAATGTTGTTTTGAAATTTAATTTTTTTCCATATCCATTTGTTTTTTATATGTCAATGGGTCTAAGATTACCATATTTGGTCGCCGAGGGTTAATAAATATGAATACTGCAGCATACTTAGTTGTTAGTTTTGGACCTCCAAGTGAGGGATGTTGCAAACAGCTAGCGAAGAAGCAGATTGCTTAAGAAATATGCTAGCGGAGATTCCTTTATGGCAAAAACTGATACCAGCTGTGTTGATCCATTGCGATAATATGGTGGCTATTGCAAAAGTTCAGAACTGTTATTATAATGGTAAGAGACGATAGATACATTATAAGCACAATATTATAAGAGAGTTACTCTCTTTAGGTGTTGTTAGAGTGGATCATATCCAGAATGATGAATATTTGACAGATCCTTTGATGGAAGTATTGGCCAGAGAGAAAGTCCATAAATCATCCAAAAGTATGTGACTATTGCCCTTAGACACTCATAGTGGTAACCCAACCTATATGATTGGAGATCCCAAGAACTAGATTTATTGGGTAAACAATAAGTTGTGAAGTGATAAGAGGTGAACATGCTATATTATAAACTATTTATAAGCACGTATTCATGTAGCGATTAGAGGATGAGGTAACATAAACTCTTGATGAGATCTATACTCTATATGGAGTGGGGTACCTAGCTATAGGAGTACTGCTGATACACTCACCTTTGCGAATGTGGGCACGAGGCCATTTCCTATGAAAAGTTTGAGGGAAGAAGTTTTTAGAGCATTCACTAAATCGTGATAGACGTGCATGACCATTACCACATGGACTAGTTGAAAGCACTTTAGAAAGATTGTGTGTGGTTTGATGTCAAATATAAGTTCAAGACTACATGTCACTCTAATATATTCTGAATCTTACTTACTATGCAAAAGTTCAAATCGAAAGATACCTTTATTTATGCACTTTTTATATTTTCAAAAATAACTTGAAAATAGTTTTTTAATAATTCAAGTAGCTGATTGTTGGAATTTTAAGTGATTTTTTTTAAATTAATGGTAATAATATTCGTAATGACTGGTGTTGTATAATGGTAATATATTTATGAGCTATTATTACTGAGCTAATTGAAAAAACTAATGTCAATAGAATTCATAAGGAATGACACTGTATAATGGTTGTACATTTATATGGTATTATTATTGAGCCGTTGCAAAAATTAATGGTATAAAATTCATAATGAATGAAAATAATTTCAGATCCATTAACAATTCCCCCTCATTTCAGTAATGGATACAATTTCTATTTTACTTATTTAAATGATAGATATGCAGAAGAAAAAAGATAAGGCAACAGATAAAACTTTATTCTTCTTCTTCTTCTCCCTTTGTCATTTCTCTCTCTGTAGAATCTTTCAAGTAATTAAATTAGAAAATGCTAAATTCAAAATGATTTACTATCGTGCAAACAACAAATCTACTAAATTTTAGACGCTGTTTTATCTTGGAGAAGGAGCGGATGATAGCTTGCCTTGCACCTTAGGGCTAAGCCGTGAATCGCCTTAAAGAAAGCGAAGAAATATGCGACTCGGAAATTTCTAGCAATCAGATCCAACATCTATCCCCTCATTTTCTATGTGCTTTGCTACTTTGATTAGTGATTTGTCACTGATTGTATACATTAAGAACTTCAACTATGAGGTGCTCATTTCGATCACTGATTTAGGTTGATCTTCATATGATACTGATTTCATGATGCATTCTTGATCGTTCTTGTATGATTCATTTTCCAATATCAATATTTTTATCATGTTAATTAATTACCTTTCTTGATTTTTTTTGTTTTCAATTTGGCAATTCATTTGAGTATCTTTTATAGATCAGAGCTTATTTTAATTGAAATATTTTCTGGGGTTGCGCAAGAGGCTCTTTCAATTCCATTGATTCAGTCAAATTCTTAGGGACCTGTATCTTTTTCTACTAAATATTTCTCCTTTGAACGATCAAAATAAGAAAATAACTCAACATTTTTTTATAATTTCAACTTTGACAACAAAATGTTAATCACTTTTGGAAAATCAAACCTACGGCTATCTCTACTAGAACGAGCATAATCCAGTCTCATTTTCATTGTGGTGGCTACATCCAGTTTAAGAGGTTTTGCAATAATACTTATCACGGCTCTAAACGCTTATCGACCCATAAACTAGGGCTAACACTGGGGAATCTGACCCAGATGCGCAGTGATGCCAGTAGGCTCTGTTAATTTTGATCGATGGAGACCACCTTCTCATAATAATGATTCTTCTATTAAAATAATGTAGGCCGTTTTTAAGATTGTAGAGTAATATATCAAATCTTTAAATTTGATCAGGAAGGGAATAATTTCCCCTGAAATATTTTGAATTCACCATTTGGCTTCCGCACACACTGAATTTAGGCCTTAAAATGAACATAATAAGGCTTAGGGCCAACAATATATGTCGTTATGGTATTTTCCCACCATTTTTTTTTTTTGCTTTTTGATGGATATTTTCCATGATCACAACAAACTGTTTGTTACTTACAGAAATGGATGGAATATACTGCATAACAAATCATTATTGTCATGCTCGTTTGAGACGATATCTCTCCATCGTTTTATGCACTGAGCCTTATTAAATGCCACTAGCTTCTGGTCGGAACCATTCAATGCAGTCTTTGAATTAATTTAGATCTTCGATGATTTTGATCATTTCTTAATACGGTATTGTCTTTGGTAGCCTTGATGGGCTTGAAGTGTCTTTATTATCTTGAAAGATTAATCCCTTAGGTTTTCATTTTTACCACAAGTTTAAATTCATCGTCAACTATGACGGATCCATTGACAATTCTAATGTGGCAAGAAGAAGGTTTACCAGCAACTTTATTTTGAATGAGAATTTCATTGGAGGAGGAAGAGAGAAACCAGGGTTGAGAAGTTTCCGATATGGCTAGGCTAAGAGAGTCTCTAAAAAAATTCATCTCTAATGCTAATTTTTTTAAAGAAAAAAATAGAAACTCTAGAACGACCGGTGTAAAGCACGGAATTTCATACGGTGAAAATCAAGGGGTTAATATTTGAATTTGGTTTTAGATATGATGGCCAATTTTGTTCCCGCATAGCAAAACGCCGATTCGTTCTAGAATTGTTGTTAAAATAAATTAACGTCCAAGCAATCAATATTGAGTACAATGTACAGTCCCTACTATACATGCTGTTACCAATACCACAATGCTATTGTTTTTAGGGCTGTTATGGTAATGGTTACTGTTACCATTTTGTAAATATCGTTACCGTACCATTTTTACTGATAAACTAAAATTGTTTACTGTTACCGATTAATTGGTATACACATGACTAATATACCGATAAACTGGGAAACATACACCGGTAATGGTAAATTACCATTTGTCTAGAAAAATAATAAGTTGATATATTTTTATACTGAATGATGCTTCACTATATATATCTCATTGGGTCACTTAATAAATGACAAAAAAAGAAGTGTATTTATCATCTTTTGAATTGAATTACTGAAATAAATAGAATTTTTTTGTTGTCTCTAAATGTCTGTAATACAACATCTTACATGAATATCAATATATTATGAATGGACAGGTAAATTACAGTTACCGTTGATTTTGAAAAAATATTACCGATGTTTTACCGTAAAATTGTTAAATTTACTGTTACCGTACCAATTATGTCGGTATGCTGACTTTACTTTAAAATGGTAACTGATTGACCGATATTACCGCTACCATACCTGCCCTAATTGTTTCGGTTATCAAAAACTCACTAGGTTTCAGAATGGTCTCCAATTGATTTAACGTTATTTGTTCAGTTTTGGATGGGGCAGGAAGATCTCAAAGCATATATGTGACAAGTCTGAGAGCCACCAATATGACTAGAATTAATTTAGCAACGTCACATTATATAAAAACTTTGGGCCTGCATACCATTTTAAAATTGATGTTTGCACTGTGGGCCTGCAGTCCATTTAAAAATGGATGTACGTAGAGTGTACGCATACGCTACGCAAAATCATTTATTCCCAGGCATACATTTCTACCCAACCAAATCGTATATTGATGTATAAATACAAAATCTTTAGAATTGCCTTTTTTTGAAGTAATAATTATTGGGCATTGGCTATCCTTCAGTGCATAATTTATAATGTAAACAGTATTATGCAATTAATGGGCTGGCTTGCAATCTTCTAATGAAGTTGACACAACGTCACAAATGTAAGAATCTGATTCATCATTACTTAATAATAAGTTGACATAACCGTGTTCCGTGTTATGTAAATTTTTCTTTTTTAATAATATTTTTTCGATCGTATAAGATGAACCAAGTTGATATTAAGTTGGTTAGGACTAATTTGATGGTGTTTGACAACAGAATGATTGGTAACATATGCATCTTTAATTATAATATCACATTAGATACTCTATACGTACTTACAAAGGATTAGTATATGTTTATGCTAGTTTTTGTTGATTTCTAATATGTTATTATAAGCGAATGAGTAAATGAGTATTGTATCAGAGCATAAGACGTATATCTGGGTATTAGAATTAGTGCGGGCTGTATTCGTTTGGGCTACCCGCAGCTCATTTATAACTTTGGCTTTATAAATACTTGCACAGAGGCAACATTTTACAGTTTGAAAAGAAGATAGTTTATAACAGAAAATCTATCAACAGTTTTAGATGGTGCCTGTTAGCATCAACAATGGTCACTAACACGATTGAATAAAATTGTGCAGAGAGATTAATGAAAAAAGTAAATTAAAATAGGAAAATAACTCAATTGAGTGCCAAAGGAACAATAGAAACGAGAACACTGGATTTATAGTGGTTCGGCGTAATTGCCTTCGTCCACTTTGAATAGAATCTTTATTACTTTCCCAGTAACTTGAATACTGATACAATCCGTCAACAAACACTCGAATACGAATTTCTTACCTCTCGTGTGAAATTGATAGGAAAAATATTCAATAGACTGATTCAAAATCAAAGCAACAGGGTAATTGTTTTAAATAAATTCTTGCCTATAATCCCTCATCTTAATCAACGCATACTTTTAAGTAGAACAAAAAAAAAAAACCTCACGTACCTCTCCCTATAGCCGTTCCAATATCCTTATTTATTGCATTTATAAAAAAATCCATTTACTTCCTTACTAATATAAACGCGTACAATTAATTGCTTCCAAATCTTTCTCCCCTTTAATTGCGCAATTTTGCTGATTTAGTTACAAAACCCACATCCCAAATTTTTTTCAAAAGTCTACCAAAATCAATTTTATTCTTACCGTTTCTTTTTATCAACCAACGCAATCAATTCCCGCTTGCCTCTTTTATTTTTCACCTACCCATTTTTCATTTATTTTCTACGTTTAAACTTACAAATCATCGCATTTTTTCTGGTCAGAATATCAATCACGCAATTCTTTTTTTCCTGGATTTACGTTACATCACCGATTTAATACCAAATCCCTTTATCCTTGCCTAAAGAAAAAAAATTTGCATGCCATGATTCACGTTCCCATTTACAAAACCCTTTAAATTAATACACTAGTACATCCAAATTTTCTCATCACCTCAATTGGATCCATCTCATACTACCTTCAGCTTCTTCTTCTTTGCGTGAGCTTCATATATCAAGTATGGCTGAATATCTTTTCTCCTTCCTCCTTTTTGCTTTCTTCTTCTTTTATTTCTCTGTTTAATTTACTGCTCCATCACGAAACTCAACCCTCCGCATCACCTTGACCACGCCGTGAATTGTGATCTGGGAAGAAATATTGCGTGCGATCTTTGGGTTAGCCCAGACCATTTTTTTCCTTTTCAATCTCCTCTGTTGTATCACTACCGTGAATTGCATGTTGCCCACATAAGATTTGCCACCTTTTTATTAACACGTCATAATATTTTGTAAAAAGGGTAAAAAAAAAATAGAGTATAAATTTATTTTGTAAATTTTTGGAAAAAAATAAATGGGCAGGCTGAGCTTTTGTTTTAATGGGTCAAGTCGTGCGGTGGAGTGGTCGAGCAATTTGAGTCACATTTTATTTTAGCTCGTTCCAATTTTGTTTTATTTAAAAATTTGCTTTGTCCGTAATTGGAATTTGCTTACTCAGTTTTATTTATTTATCTTGTTTCAAGATCGAAATCAGTTTGTCTCGTCTTCCAAATATTTGATCATGCTTTCTACGCTATTTTTGATGTGGTTATCGTAGTTTTGAACCTAATCTTCAGCAGCATAGAGGTGAGTATTCTCACCAGACAAACGTACTTATAGATCTGTAAATTAATAACAAGCGTAATTGTAGAATATTTATATTTTATTTTTCTTGCCTGCGATATAAATTTATGATGTTAAAAACCCTGTTGTTAATTTGACACATCATCAGTCATATTTTATACTATTATATTTAAGTTGTTATACTATTTATTTATTTACTGTTTATCACTGCAAGTTCCCTGTAGAATTAAATCGTTACGGGCTGAAATAGGCCTGAACGATACCTATTTATTTATTTAGTTATTTATTTAACTTGGGATTGCGGGTTTGAAATGATAGAACCCGGATTTTTCTTGGTAAATTACGGATTGAAATGATATATTATCCGTACCACTTGACCTAGGTAGAAAACATTATACAGACCCGTGGTTATATATATATATATATATATATATATATATATCTAGAAAAATTTAAGTAATTTAAATTGGTATAGTATTATTTTGATTTGAAATGAATTAAAATGATTTTTAGTGATTTATACAAGTTATATATATAAAGAAATAAATGGATAAGTTGGAATGTGGAATATAAATTTGTTTTGGAAATTGATTTCTGTAAAGGAATGAAATTCAAGTTAAGTAAATAAAGTATAGTACATTTGATGTAATTGAATTTAAATGGATAAATAACGTGTTATTTAATTTTTTTAATATTAAATGGCTAATAAAATAAATACATAAGATAGAAATTTGAATATAACTAAACTTAGGAGAAGTGGAGTTTAGCTTAAGGAAATGGGTAAGTTAAGGAATAAATTGAAAAATAGTTATATTTTGGAATAATAAATCAAATTTAATTATTAAGTAAATTTTGAATGCAAAGAATAGACAATTTGATTTGACTTTAATAAGTGAAGCCTTAAGAAGTTGATATTTATTTGTGAAACTTACCTTATATAAATCATAAATTTTGAGAAATTTAAATGACTATTTTAAAAGTGGAAATATGATTTTATAAGTTAAACTGGTTAAATTTAAGTTAAATTATTGATAAATTTATATTTAAGTCAAAAACTTAATTTACTTAAATACTGTTGTGAGGGATATTACCGCACTTGTAAGTGTCATAGTTGATGCAAATGAACTAAATGTTAAAATTAATTAAAGGCTACTGCAGTACTTGGTAAGTGCCGTTGTTGGGAAATTTAAAACTAAACCCAAATAAATAAAAGGGCTACAGTAGCACTTGTTAAGTGTTGTCGTTGGCTGAAATGAGATTTTTGAATATTTGATTTGAAAATATAATAACTTCAGTTTTGAAAGTTAAAATGAAGTATTTTGATTTAAATATAAACTATTTTTGAAATTTATAACCATGGGTAATAATAACGATTGGTTGGCAAAGAGACCGGGATCAGATATGGGAATACTCTCTGTCGATACCGAAAACCACTTTGACAACCTGTACGCGGTGGAGATTTCAGAATGAAATAGGATGGCGGCGGCGTTTCCTTTGAGGTAAATACGTGGACCCAACTCCCATGAGTTGGCATAAGGTGGCTAAAACAGGAGCGATCGACGGGTTAATTGAGGTATCACCTTTGATCGGACACATCCCTTCGATATTATACTTTGACTTTTGGATTGATTCGGTGGCCACTTTTGATTTTTGATTTTGGGGGTGTTGTTCGAGGTGGGCGGTAGTAGCTACTACGCGTTACCACCGACCCGGAAGCGTAATTAGTATATCTACCCTGGCATTGCCTAGTTGTGCCGTGTCACCTACCCTAGCGCGCCTTGTACGAGTTTCTATTTGTGTCGTACCTATGGAGTATCCTTTGGTAGCCTCCCGATCAGGAGGTATTACGGTACTGTATAGACTACTGGCATTATTTCGTGTTAAGTTGAAAAATGTAAAGCCTTAACACTATTTAAAGTAAGTTTATTTTACTAATAGATACTATTATAATAGCGAAATATTATTACATAGTAAATAGTTTAACGGATCCTTAGAGGATGGGCGGTCCCAAGCATCCTTTAAGTTATCTGCTTTATATTACAGTACACTTGAATTAGCTTACACTGTATAAGTTTGTATGTCCTGACTCGAGTGTTTATGTTTTATTTTACGGTCGGGTCAGCCTCAGTTTAAGTTCAGACTTCACCTCCGAAGCTTGGACTTTTGTTGATCGTCTCTTTTCAAGCTGCCGTCAAGTTTCTGTTCAGTTCTTATTAGGCTTTGTAATCAAGACAATTTAATATTGAGATTTTCTGTGGAGATTTCAAACTATATTTGGTTTAAGACTATGTACTTTATGCTTGTTTGAGACTATTGATAGTGGCTTCATGAACCACTAAGTTATTCTTAAATTCCGCTGCGAGTATTCTGATTCTGTGCCTGTGATTCTCTGAATATTTATTTACTGTATATTCTGAGATTTGCCAAATTTTATTTACAACGCGGTATTTCGAACAATTCAAGTCCGACATGTGCGGATGCGAATGGTTGAACATATTGGGTTGTTACACATACGTGCCAAATCATTATTGTTAAGACTTGGTTTTGATTCATGACACGAAGATATCACTACGACATACAGATTTGACGAGTGCGACAACAAAAAGAGAATATATAATACAAAGAGACAAGACTTCAAAACCGGTGCATCAATTATATTATATTTTTTAGTTTTTGAGTCTTAGGTTAATTTTGTTAAAATCTCTCATCAATTACGTATATATTAGTTATATATTTAATCGTCTTATTCTCAAATATTATATATATATATATAAGCATATAAAATATATATATAAAGTGTTTTAAAGTTATATGTACCACTGTACTCATGAAAACTATGCATATTGCATAGATTTCACCAGGTCGGTCGACAGACCGAGAGGTTTAGTCGACTGACACTGGAAAATCTGTACAACACGCACAGATGCACAGGTATTCAAATATATATTTTAAATTCGTTTGAATATTCAATCGAATGAACCAGAAGCTCAGCTGACTGAATTTCTACAACAATTATTTTTTGAAAAGACACGACTTTTTATGAAGAGTTACGAACCTCCACGAAAAGATTTGGATGCAACACTTCAATCGAAACTCTTCATCAACGGTCGCTGCTTTCTAACCTTTATAAATACAAACTCCAACTTGATTCCAAATCACTTACTTACAATCTGATTTACTACCGAATTTTCTTATCTCTTTAGTCTAACACTCTTGAATCTATTTGCTATCATACTTTCAATTACTCTGCATTAAAGCAATATTATACCTTTCTATTCTTCATATATTTCAAATACACACACACACACACATATACTCGAGGAGAAGATTATAGGAAGGGTGTACTACAAGTGACAAATTCGTGTTATCAGAACACACAGAGTCAAAACTATTTTCGTATTTGTTGAAGTCATGTTATGCTGCTTAGGCGTGTTAATTCCTCTTCGGCTGCTGAGGCAAAATCTATTCTGTTGCTCAGGTCCCTGTTGGTTGCTCAGGGGTTGTATAGACTTGTTCCTCCGCGTTACTTGAGGGCTTTTGTTTTAGTGAAATTCCAGAAGAAGTCTGGGACTGGACATAGGACGGTGCTCCGAACCAATATAAAAATCTGTGGTGTCATTTTACTATACTGCTTTTATATTCCATATTATTTATAGTATTACTATCATCACT
Organism: Allium cepa; assembly: GCA_030765085.1. Taxonomy (NCBI): domain Eukaryota; kingdom Viridiplantae; phylum Streptophyta; class Magnoliopsida; order Asparagales; family Amaryllidaceae; genus Allium; species Allium cepa. The sequence continues at coordinate 696,388,418 of CM060934.1, forward strand.
ATACTCTGTATTATCATATATCCATATTACACGATCCAAGCACACTTTCATTTGGTATCAGAGCTAGGTCATCATATAACCGTAACACAGTTATCTGATAATCTAATAATATGAACATTAACACTAGCACTAGCACTAGCACTAGCACTAACACTAGCTTCATTGAAGGACAATCCACTGCACGTCCACCACTATTTAATGGCATGAATTATAACTATTGGGACACATGAATTAGAATATATATGCAAGTAAATGGTTTTGATTCATGGAATATAACCCAAACAGAATAACTATTTCTACTGAAGAGTATTCTACTTGGTTAAATACACAAAAACTAGGCGCCACAGCAAATGCAAAAGCCATGAACATGTTGTTTTGTGCCTTAGATAAAAAATGAGTTTAACCGTGTTAGCACGTGCAATACTGCATATGAAATATGGCGTACACTCAAAGTTACACACGAAGGAACCAATAAGGTTAAACAAAGCAAAATATCCATGCTCAAAAGTCAGTTTCTTTAGAATGAAAGGAAATGAATATACAAATGACATGTACTCAAGATTTCTGGATATCTATCATTCATTAGTAGAGCTAGGAGAAAAATATTCAGACTTTGATATTGTATCCAAAATCCTTAACTCTTTAACGGATGAATGAGAAAGAAAAGTTCTCGATATTGAAGAAGCGAACGATATTTCCAAAATAACTCCGGAAGTGTTAATAGGAAATCTAATGTCTTATGATGTGAATTTGCAGGCTAAACGAGTTCAAGCTCAAGATAAAAAGAATATAGCATTCCATGCATAACGAGAAGAATCAGGTTCAGACAAAGAAGACCCAGCCTTTATTGCCAAAAACTTCAAGAAATTCTTGAAATATAGAAAAGGAAATAGAAATAATGGCAAGAGAATCTCAAACAGCAATAAACCACCGTCTTTATCAATTATGAAGTGTTTTAACTGTCATAAAAAGGGGCATATGCAGAAGGACTATACAGATCAAAAGAAAGAATATCGAAATAAAAGGAAGGACAAATTCAAAAGAAAAGCTTTTTCAGTTACATGGGATGATTCAGATTCCTCCTCTTCTTCTGGAAGTGAAACTGACTGCGATATTGAACAAGCTAACGTTTGCTTTATGGTTAAAGATAATGAGGTTAGTGATTTAACTTTTAATGATATGATAGAGATAAATTCTGAATTATTAGACACTTTAATGGGTCTTAAAAGAAGATATAAAGAGGCTGTAGAAAATCAGAATAAGGCAGAATTTGAAAGAAATATGCTTAAAGACGAGAAGAAAATATTAGAAGAAGAACTTGAGAAAATCAAGAATCTCTTTCAAATGTTAATTCTCAATTTATATTATTGAAAAATTGAAACTCAAAAAGAAAAGAATGATGCTCTTGTTTCTGAAAATCATGTCTTAAAAACTATTATTAAAATGGTAGAACTAGAAAACCCAAGTATGAAGACCAAACTAGAAGGAATCACTAAAAATGTTTCAAATTTTAATAAAGGAAGAGAAAGTTTTTCTAGAATTATTGAGAATTCACAACCTGTTAACAATAAAAATGGTTTAGGCTATAAGAAGAAAATCAAGAATTCACAATCTAATAAATTAAACAAAGTTAAGTCTGATAAAACATCTACATCTTCAAGACTAGTTTCTAAAACTATAAATATATGGGTACCTAAAACTAATAACAAGTTAATAAGGAAAAAGTATATTAGTTCATTTATAAAAGATGTTCATAATAATAAAAATTATATTTATAAAAGGGATACTAAGCCCACTTGGGTTCGGTTTCCTAAGACCTAACTCTTAGACCCTATTAAAAAGGTGGGTACCAACGTTATCTCATATTTTTCACAGGTCCCACTCAAGAAAAGAGGAAAATGAATACTCTACATTGGTTGCTCAAAACACATGACAGGAGACAAAGATATGCTGATAAATATTACATACTCAGATGGAGGTTCTGTCACTTTTGGAGATAATTCCAAGGGCTATTTCATCGGCAAAGGCGATGTGAGCAATTACGATACATCTAATTTACCTGTTATTACAAATGTTTTATTAGTTAAGAATCTAAAACAATAATCTATTAAGTATAAGTCAATTATGTGATAAAGTTTTAACATATCCTTTTCTTAAAATAAATGTAGTATTCTTGATCAAAATCAAAATCTTATTTTCGAAGGAAATAGAGATAAAAACATTTACGTTTTGAATATAAAAGTTAATCATAACTCAGATATGTGTTTAATAGGTAAAGAAAATGATCCCTGGATATGACACAAACGATTCTGTCATATCAATTTCAAAAATATAAATAAAATTTCTAAAAATAATCTTGTAAAAGGATTACCAAAGATGACTTTAAAATTAATAATATATGTGACTCATGACAATTAGGTAATAACTAAATCCTCGTTTAAATCTAAGAAAGTTATTTCGACATTATAACAACTTGAGTTACTTCACATGGATTTATTTGGATCTACCCAAATTCAATCAATAAATCACAATAAATGCATATTTGTAATAGTTTATGATTTTTCTAGATATACATGGACTATCTTTATGAAATATAAAAGAGATACCTTTGAAAATTTCAAAACTTTTGTTAAACAAATTCAAATTCTAAAAGGTATTAGAATTAAAAATATTAGAAGTGATCACGGAGGTGAATTTGAAAACATAGAGTTTGATAACTATTGTAAGAAGAAAGGAATACTTCATAACTTTTCGTTTCCTGGAACTCCACGACAAAATGGAGTCGTTGAACGAAAGAATCGAACTCTACAAGAATGTGCAAGAACTTTACTAATTGAAAGCACGTTACCAAAACATTTTTAGGCTGAAGTTGTTGCAACTGCCTGTTATGTTTTGAATCATGTTTCTATTAGACCTTTCACCAAGAATACTCCTTATGAACTTTTTAACGGTAGAAAACCGATTATATCTTATTTTAAAATTTATGGATGAAAATGTTTATATTGAATACCAAAGTTCGGCTTGGCAAATTTGATTCAAAATATGACGAAGGTATATTTCTTGGATATTCAAATCGAAGGAAAACTTATCGAATTTTTAATAAACAAACTAATACTATCGAAGAGTCACTTCATGTATCTTTTGTTGAGAACTCTAAACTTATTTCAAAAATAAATAATGACAATGATTTACTTAATAAAACAAATACAATAATAAATAATTCAAGAGTTGACGATGATATTTTTTATAATCATAGAGAAGATGAAAACATTGTTAATAATTTAGAAAATAGAAATATTACTAATATAATAAGATATCCTCGAAGAATCTTAGGAAATCATCCTATAGAAAATATAATTGAAGAAATAAATTCAAATGTTCGAACTAGAAATCAACTAAATTTAATGGGTAATGTAGCTTTTCTCTCTACTATAGAACCTAAAAATACAAAGAAAGCATCATCCGATGAAATTGGATAATTACTATGCAAGAAGAATTCAATCAGATTGAACGAAATGAAGGTTGGGAACTAGTACCCAGACCGACCGATCAGACTGTTATAGGAACTAAATGGGTTTATAAAAATAAAATAGACGAATTGGGAAATATAGCTAGAAACAAAGCGAGACTAGTAGCACATGGATATAACCAGGAAGAAGGAATAGACTACGAAGAAATGTTTCTTCCATTCGCTAGACTAGAAGCAATACGAATCTTATTAGCGTACACATGTTTTAATAACTTTAAACTCTATCAAATGGATGTTAAATGTGCATTTTAAATGGCTATATTAAAGAAAACGTTTATGTTGAACAACCTCCTTTATTTATTCATGAAAAATACCCAGATCATGTCTATAAAGTTAAGAAAGCTTTATATGGTTTAAAACAAGCACCATGTGCTTGGTATGAACGCCTTAAAAGCTATCTAATTGACTCAGAATTCGAGATAGGAAAAGTAGATCAAACTTTATTTATAAAACATTCTAAAAATGATATATTGATAGTTCAAATATATGTCAAAGACATTATATTTGGCTCAACTAATAATAAATTATGTAAAGAATTTTCGAAAATAATGACTAGAGAACTTGAAATGTCCCATATGGGAGAATTGTCATATTTTCTAGATCTTCAAATAAAACAAGTGTCAAATGGAATATTTATTAATCAAGAAAAATACTGCAATAATCTTATCAAACGTTTTGGAATGAAAAATACTTCTGCCAAACCAACACCTATGAGCACGACAGCACATCTTGATAAAGATGAAAATGACAAAAGTGTAGACCAAAAACTATATAGTAGTATAATAGGATCACTACTTTATCTAACATCAAGTAGACCAGATATTATAATGAGTGTGTGTCTATGTGCACGATTTCAAGCTGACCCGAAAGAATCACATTTACGAGCCGTAAAACGAATACTACGCTATCTTAATAAAACTACAAATTTCAGACTTTTCTACCCAAATGAGTGCTCGTTCGAGTTAGTATCATACAACATTGCTGATTTCGAAGGATCACGAACAGATAGAAAAATTTCAAGCGGTACGTGTCACTTCATTAGTAAATCTTTAATATCATGGTTTAGCAAGAAATAAAACTATGTCTCACTATCAACTTGTGAAGCAAAATATATTTCTACGGCATTAGCTTGCATACAAGTAATTTATATGCAACAGACACTTAAAGATTTCGGAGTCAATCTATGAAAATCAAAAATTTACTACGATAATTCTAGTGCAAAAAATTTATCCAAAAATCCAGTAAACCACTCAAGAACTAAACATATAGACATTAGACATCATTTTTATGCGATAATATAGAAAAAGAAGTGATAAATTTAGACTACGTACCATCAGTAAATCAATTATCCGATATTTTTACTAAACCATTCTTAGAAAATACTTGTATAAAATTATGACGTGAACTCGGTATAATATCAATTAAAGATGTCAACCTTTTCATCCACTAAATCCATTGAAATTCTTTCCTCAAACAGTTCACCAAAGACTCCGGTTCATTAAACTTTACCATCTTCTACCTATCATACCAAATATTCACCGGATAAAAATAAAGGGAAGAAGATAATTGACATATTTCTAAATACTAAGCAAAAGATAGATGATCTGCATTATTATCAACAAGAATCGTTAATGCTACAACATGAAGTTCTGCGAGACATCTTCACATCCAATAGACGAACATGTTGTTTCGCCTATTAGACGACCTTCGACTTCGTCCTCGCCGTGAACCACCATTCTTACCGAATTCATAGGATCAGAATGAAGAATCGAATGCTCATCGGAAATAACTAAAGGGTACAAAACGCCAAGCCTTTCAAAATAAATATAGTTGTTATTTTTGTTTTATTTACAAATAATTCTGCTAAAGTATGTACGCTTTATTTTTGGAATAATTTATTTCTTTTTCATCATCCATATGTAAACTAATTATAATATTCAAAAATAAACTTACAACGTTAACATGTATAAAGTTTTTATGTAAATTTACTCCAGGAATATTCACTATAGAAATTCACCTTGGTCAGTTGACTGAGCCAAGGTTCAGTCGACTGACACAGAGGTAAGATGTTTTTAAAAAGTATGGTCATCCAACTGTCTCAGCACCTCAGTCGACTGGATCAAAATGATGAAAATTTTCAATTTTCAGCTTCAGTCGACTAAAGTTTTGATTCAGTCGACTGAATCGTAAATCTGTGTAAATTTATTACTCCCACCCACTCCCTTTCCGCTTGTTAACTTCTACTTTACCCACTTTCACCATTCTCATCTCAGACTTTAAAATTTTCCATAACCTAAGCTTATCAAAAGCTCATTTTTTATTCCTCAAACATTCAAATTAATGTCTCATAAGCGAAAAGGACAAGCTTCTTCATCCTCTTAACCTCCTTCAAACGAGCAAATCCAACAATGGCTATTTGATGATATCGCAATTAGGAGATGGAGAAGGATGCAAGTTCTCGGATCTTCGAAGGTACATTCGTAAGTTTTTCTATTTCTCTCCATACCATATCCAAGAATTAGCTCGTAGGAGCAATTTAGAATCTTTATTCAACATTGACGATAATAAGCACAAAATTAATCAGATAATGGTTAAATTATTCTATGCAAATCTTAACTAGGGTCACTAAACCGTTCAAAATCAACAAGATTGTGTATGGAGCCTAGTTTGTGGAAAACCCGTCTTTTTTTCCTTAGATCGCATGGCTCATATCTTAAGAACTGAAAATGATGGTATAGAATTGAGCAATGTTAATTGTGATTTGATCGTTCATGACCAAATAAGTCATTTATTCTTAGAAGATGAGATGCACCAACTCAAGTCCATGTCCTTTAGACCAAAAGAAGGAATTATACATCGTGCTTTAATGAAGAACGTAACTCCGCGAACCGGGAGTTATGAACTTGTTTATGAAAATAACTTTAAAGCCTTGTACGCTATCTTTGGAAACATTAAAGTCAACTGGCTAGGATTAATTCTTGATGAATTCCTTAGCTTCAACAATGGTCGAATGAATGTCATCTACCGTGGTGAATAATTATGCGATTTCTAAAGGCTTGTGAGATTTCGGAACCTGATTTGTCGGTTTCTACCACTGGATGTTAAATTCTCGCACTTTAGCATTAATGAAGCTACCGGTTGCTCGACCACCTCCTATCATTTCTTTCGAAGAATGGACTCAACGACAATAATCTCAAGCTCAACCACGACAACATGGCGAAGCATCTTAAGGTCCATCCCGCCAAAGATCAACTAGTCGTCAACAAGATGAAATTTTGATTCCTAATCCAGGCCTACCTCCATATGAGTCAATTTCAATGATATGCCGTAACCAACAAGTTCTTCAAACCCATATCGCTAAAGCAGACAGAAAGCTTGATAAGGTTTTATGAAGTTATGGCATGCTATGTCATGTTCATCCGGGACTTCCACAGCTACAATAGGCGATCCGGGTAAGAAACCCGTCTTCACTTGGTCTTCATCCTCCGATGATCAAGTAAGTAGTAGTGATGATGGTGGAGATGGAGGTGATAGTGGTGGTCAAACATCACATAGTGGTATGGGTAAGCAATCAATGGCATAAGATGTTTTCTTTTTATAAAACATTAGTATTTATTTCATACGGTTTGTACTAAATAGACACTCTATTCATATTATTTCAAAGACTCTAGTTTATGGAAGTTTAATGTATGAATGATTGTTTCCTTCGTAATTCTATGATATTACGACTTCATACTTTTATATTCCTTATTCCTTTTTGTCGATGAAAAAGGAGGAGAAATATTATTGCTAATATTAAGAATGCAGGATATAGAGCGTCAAAAATTCAGGAGGAGTAAGTATTTATATTATATACTTACAGTCAAAATCTGTATCTATTTACAGGTTGTCATCAATAAAAAATGGGGAGAATGTTGAGACTTGGCTTTGATTCATGACACGAAGCTGTCACTACGACATACGGATTTGACGACTACGATGGAAAAAAGAGAATATATAATACAAGGAGACAAGACTTCAAAACCTATTATTTTTGTTTTTGAGTCTTAGGTTAATTTTGTTAAAATCTCTCCTCGATTACCTATATATTAGCTTATATATTTAATCATCTTATTCTCAAATATTATATATAAGCATATAAAATATATATAAAAAAGTGTTTTAAAGTTATATATATTACTATACCTACGAAAACTGTGCATATCGCATGGATTTCACCAGGTCACTCGACTGACCTAGAGGTTCAGTCGATTGACATTAGAAAATCTGTACAACATGCACAAGTGCACAGGTATTCAAATATATATTTTAAATTCATTTGAATATTCAGTCGACTGACCCAGAAGCTCAGTTGAATGAATGTCTACAGCAGGTATTTTTTGAAAAGACACGACTTTTTATGAAGAGTTACGAACCTCTATGAAAAGATTTGGACGCAACACTTCAATCGAAACTCTTCATCAACAGTCGCTGCTTTCTAACCTTTATAAATACAAACTTCAACTTGATTTCAAATCACTAACTTACAATCTGATTTACTACCAAATTTTCTTATCTCTCTATTCTGACACTCTTGAATCTATGTGCTATCATACTTTCAATTACTCTCCTTTAAAGCAATATTATACCTTTCTATTCTTCATATACTTCAAATATATATATTTATACTCAAGGAGAAGATTATAGGAAGGGTACTAAAAGTGACAAATCTGTGTTATCAGAACACATAGAGTCAAAACTATTTTTGTATTTGTTGAAGTTCTGTTTTGCTGCTCAGGAGTGTTAAGTCCTCTTCAGCTGCTGAGGCGAAATCATGTTCTACTGCTTAAGTTCCTGTTCAGCTGCTCAGGGGTTGTATAGACATGTTTCTCCGGGTTAAGTGAGGATTGTTGTTTTAGTGAAATTCCAGAAGGAGTTTGGGACTGGACATAGGACGGCGCTCCGAACCAATATAAAAATCTATGGTGTCATTTTACTATACTGCTTTTATATTCTATTTATAGTATTAGTATCATCACTATACTCTGTATTATCATATATCCATATTACACGATCCATAGCACACTTTCATTTATGACCGAACCACAAGCACCAAACCAAGCCCAACCGATCTATCTTGGCCGACCAATGCACGACCTTTCTTCCTTGACCGAGCGGCATCTGCTGATCCACCTAGACCGAGCCATGTGTGACCTTAATCTTTGACCTAGCGGCATCTACTGATCCACCTAGAATGATCCATGTGTTACCTTTGTTTTTGACCGAGCCATGTATTTTGACTTACCTTATCCTTCATACCATGACCGAACGACATAGTTTTCCCTCCTTTGACCGAGCCATACATACCGAACTATACCTACCGAGCCACACATACTCGCTAAACCATATCGATTGCATCAAACCCTTATATCTTCAGTCTCTTCTTGGCCAGAATCTTTTCTACTGCTAACTATAACTTCTACAACTATCACTTTGTAGCCGGACCAAATAGTCGGGTAACGTTTGCCCCCTAAAGTACGCCTTGTTGCATACATGACGTGCTTTGAATTGAAACAAGTTAGGGTCTCCAGAAAGAAATCCATCATATTTTCTAAATAGTCATTATCCTTCAATTTTATCCTCTCAAAGTGTCGTATCCTTCTTTCGTCGTCATGGCGCTTGATCGATTCCCAATAGTATAAATTCAAGATTGTAATTCATCAGTGGCCATCTGTGTCCAGTTCTACAGAGCTAGAAGCTTCAACTATCTGATCTAGTCCTTATTTAATAACCCTAAGTGAAAATTCAATTTCTGTTGATTTCAAGAAGTCCAATTTTTTTGAATATACATGTGCATGTTCGGGTACATGTTCTTGCCATTGGCTCTCGGATGCGCTTTATATGCTCATAAGTTGTCACCAATTCCATCTAGTTTAATTGAAATTCGATTGCAGTTCCTTGTTTATATTTTATGTGAAATAAGGGTTGTAATCAGCCGCTTGATGAGAGGGGACTTCAAGTTCTACATGGATAACGACCTCGGAGCCGTAAGCAAGGGCGAAAGGAGTACGGCCTATCACGGACTCATGGTTAGTTCTATAAGCCCATAATGCTATTGGGAGTTCATCCACCCATTTACCTCTAGCCTTTTCCAAACTTCTCTTGAGAATAGACTTTATGATTTTGTTCACAGCTTCAACCTATCCATTTATCTGAGGGCGAGCAAATATCATAAATCTTTTTTCAATATGATGCTGACAGAAGACATTTAAATTTAACATTGTTGAATCGGGATTCATTACCAGTTATAATGGATCACGGAAGGTCATAAGGATAGATGACATTTCGGACAATGAAGTTAATAATTTTCTTCATCTTAGTTGTGGTTAAAAGTTCTTCATCTGCCCATTTGGTGAAGTAATCAACTGCTATGATGGTGTATTTCGCACCACCTTTAGGATCGGCAAGAAGATGATGATGTTAATGCCCCTACATGGCAAACAACTATGGACTAGCTATTTGAGTAATTTCCATCGGCGGGGATCCCGAATTTTTTGCAAACATCTTGCACTCGTTGCATTGTCTTGCATGATCAACCGCATCTTGATTAATATTTGGCCAGTAATACCCATAGCAGAGCATTTTCTTTGTCAAGATTTTCCCCCTGATTTAATCGCCGCATTCATCTTTATAGACTTCGCTCAAGACTCATTTGATATCATCATGGATGATACATCGAAGCATGACAATGGATAAACTCCTTTCTACACCTGACTTCTTTTTGGATGATTTGGCTTGAAGCTTTGAGGAGGACCTATCATTTTCCATTCCTCCATTCAGTAAGAATTCTTCACTGTAAATAGTCTTTGATAAGAGTCAACCATGACCCTTTTCTAGCTGTCTCTAGGATCTAGCCGATTACCATCCGTCAATGCTTAGAATATTAAGTATTTCAACCGAAACAAAGTATGTCCGTTGCGCGTCCCTGAAACTGGCCAGCTTGGCCAGTGACTTGACTCTTTTCATTTCGTACCGTGAGATGCGTGTAATGATGTAAAACGTGTAGTCGGCTAGTAGCTCTTGGACCTGGTCGAGATAAGGAGCAAGACAATGATCCCTGGAAAGATTAGCTTCCCTAACTTTGCATACTACCATCCAGGAATTACAAAGGATATGTAATGTTTCCGCTCCAAGTTCTCTAGTAAGTTTGAGGTTGGCGGTCGAGGCTTCATACTAAGCATCGTTGTTTGTTACAAGGAAATCGAGTTTCAGGATGTAGCAGATCGATCGTTCCTCAGAAGTCATTAACATGACTCCTACGCCATAACACTAATCATTAGATGCTCCGTCTACGTACATTTTCCATTTGTTGGTTGGTTCTCCGCTACTCTTCGAGTAGTCGTCTGATGTAGTGAATTCAGATATGATGTCTGCTAATTTCCGTCCTTGGATAGCTTTTCGAGGGAAATAAGAGATATCGATTTGGTTTAGTTCGATATTCTATTTAAGTAGTTTTTCAGATGTCTCAGGTCATTGTATGACCTGTCATAATGGCTGTTAGGCATAGACATTAAGGAGGTGAGCCTAAAAGTAAGAGCGAAACTTTCATGATGAAATCAATAGACATTAGGCTAGCTTTTGTAGCTTTGTATCGATATTCAATGCATGGCCTGTGATAGTCGATGAAATAACACACGCATATCAAAATGGGTCAAATGGAAAATATCATCATTTATTCAAAGAAATCCAACTAATTCTTTTATCATCATCGCACTAAGTTGTTATCCAGTCTTCAACACCCGTGAAGGGTCGCCATGGCTAACTATAATGTCGACTGTTAGCTTAGCGGGTGCAATCTCGGATTATTTGAGTTCAAATTTAACTATTTTGTTTAACATTCAATGTGAAATATGGTTGGGACGGTCAAGGTTGATGGTTACTCCGGTCGAAGCCTAGAGTCTTGTCATGTATTATTAAGTCTGATAGTGAAGGGCTTTGAATACTTTGATTGATTACCCGCAAATGGCCAAAGATCAAGCTTAGAAGCACGTTAAAGAAAATGTCGAGTAGGGATCAGCCTCGAGTTGTGTGAAGCTGCATAGCTAGATCCTGATTTGATTTTGAATTTGCTTGTATATTAGAGTAACGCACTTTCTATTCAACGCATTCACGATCCTCTACCCATCCTTCATGTCAGTGTGATAGTCAGTTGCCCACGAGCTTAGGAATCAATTTAATGATTTTATCTCAAGGCATTCTTTCCGTCGTAGCCTTGAGTATTTGTAAACACTATATATAAGTTTCAATATTGAGCTATCACAGCCAGTCTTTGGATGTCCACACTTCTGCTCCCAGTCTCGTGTTGATAAATGCACTGCATGGACGATTGAGTCTCGTCATAGCTATGTTTATATTCCCTTCTAAACTCCAAAGACATTGAGTTGATCGGTGAACAATCGGCTCACATTCATCCTACTCTCACTCGTGCCTCCAGGTCTGGGGCATATACCAATAAGTAGGAAGGCCAGCCATGCCCAATTTAGCTTTACACTTTTCCCATTGAATCGTGGGATCAGATCAGTTGATGGGAAGTTGAGTCTCGCCTATCCTGGATTGTACTGTGATTTTTCATTCCAAGGGGAATACTTTGATGCCTCATCAGTTTCTGGGCATAAGTTTTGTACTGGACTATCAGCCACGTCTACTTTGGTTCATGTTTTGTAATCAGATTTGGGGTAAAGTTGGCTAAAGTGCAGTCGGGTCATGCTCATCCAGTTTCATGCTCCTCTTAATGGATCGAACGAGGGTGCTGGAGAATTATTGACTAAGTATTTGCAGTTTACTCTACTTTCCACACTCTGGTGGTCATAGTTTTTCAAGGGACATTCGGGTCACATTCATGCTTGGTGCGGATCGATATTGACCCTCGATCTGAGGTATGATATAGTCGGTCGCCCGTAGCTTTGAATGACATTTCAATTGGTTCTGTATTGAGGTCTCCTTGCAGTTATTGCCTTATGCTGTAAAGAATGCCAAGCTTGAGCTATAATGGGCATTCATATTCAGCTTTTAGCGATTTTTATTCCTGCTACCAGCATTTATTTGGCCAGACCACAAGTCGGATGGTCGAACTCATCCTTAATGAGTTAAAACTCCTTCTGTCGATTTTAGGCTAAAGTTTGCAGAATGGAGATCGGTCGAAATCCACTCATCTATTTATCGATGTTTATACGCCACTCTGCATTCAAGTGACTAGAGTTATTCTTCCCTCAGTCGACTCGCGTCCAATTTGTGTTCATGCTTCGGTCCATGCTCCGAGGACGTAGAGATTTGTCGAACGGTTTATGCTCTAGTCCACAGCTTTGGACGTATAGATTTTCATCAAGACATTTATACTCCAATCCGCGCTCAGGGGATTCGGAGTATTCTAGTCCACTTCAAGGACTTAGAGTTTTTTGTCAAGTCGTTTATACTCTAGTCTACGCTCTGGGGACTCAGAGTACTCTAGTCCGCTTCAGGGACTTAGAGATTTTTCTCGAGTCATTTTACTCTAGTCCATGCTCTGGGCACTTAGAGTACTTTAGTCCGCTTCAAGGACTTAGAGATTTTTCTCAATTCGTTTATTTCTAGTCCATGCTCAGTATACATTGGGTCAGTATGCTCTAGGTCAGTAACACCGGTTCGGTATACACTGGGTCAGTATGCTTTGGGTCGGTAACACCATTTCGGTATGCTCTGGGTAGGTAACACCGTTTCGGTATACACTGGGTCAGTATACTCTGGGTCGGTAACACCGGTTCGGTATACAGTAGGTCGGTATACACTGGGAGATTTGGTGCATATTGGCTTTGGAGCAATCGAGACATATGGTTTTTGGAGCGATCAGTATGTAAGCTTTTTTTGTTAGGGATCGGATATCTACATTGAGTGAGAGGTCGTCCATACGATAGATTGGCCGAATTGCCTTCAGAGAGGGGACGACCTTCATATATCTCCAGTGCAAACTTCAACATCCAATCCCAAAAATTGGCGTACATCAGTGAATCCAATCCCATGGCTAATAGCTTCCTTTGGATCTCTTTTAAATCTGAGTAAAATATAAAGTTTGCTGGTAAACAACTGGATCTATCTAACGAATATGGAAATTCACTAGTAGATGATGAGATCCAATCAAGCTGAGAATTCAATTCTTAGTGAAAGCGCCAAATTGGTCGATAACATCCTTGAATAGAATTGTGTAGAGAGATTAATGAAGAAAGTAAATCGAAATAGAGAAATAACTCAATTGAGTGCAAAAAGAACAACAGAAACGAGAACACCAGATTATAGTGGTTCGGCGTAATTGCCCACATCCACTTTGAATAGAATCTTTATTACTTTCCCAATCACTTGAATACAGAAACAATCCGTCAACAAACCACTTGAATACAAGTTTGAATCTAAAAGAGAAGAGTATAAAAAAGGCAGAGTTTCTCTGGAGTTCTCAAAAAAAGGTCCCTTCAACTATGCCACTGCCCCTCTATATATAGACGAAGACATGCTCCTTTCCGTACATAGGCCTATGACCAAGACACTACGGCGCACAGCAAAATCCATGTTCTCCGACCCATGGATACTGACCCTTGATAGCCGAAAAATATGCCACCAAGCCACTCTGGCCGAACCAAGGGTCCTATGTGGATGACTCAAAGCAAGCTGCCATATGACTCGAACAAAATGGTGTTGGAACTCGAAGCAATGAAACACCAGGTAACTCGCCGACCCACTTTTGGATGCACTGTTTCAGGTATGCCAACCCATACATGCCAAATCATTATGATCGAACTACAAGCGCTACACCAGGCCCGACCGACTTATCTTGGCTGACCCATGCAAGACCTTTCTTCCTTGACCGAGAAACATCTGCTAATCCACCTAGACCAAGCCATGTGTGACCTTCATCTTTGATCTAATGACATTTGCTAATCTAACTAGACCGTGCCATGTGTGAGCTTCGTCTTTGATCGAGCGGCATCTGCTGATCCACCTAGACCGAGCCATATGTTACCTTTTCTTTTGGCCGAGCCATGTATTTCGACCCACCTTATCCTTCTTACCATGACCGAACGACATGGTCTTCCCTCCTTTGACCGTGCCATACATACTGATCCACACCCACTAAGCCACACATACATGCCAAACTATATTGACTGGATCAAACACTTATGTCTCCAGTCTCTTCTTGGCCAGAACTTTTTCTATTGCTAACTATAACTTCTGCAACTGTCGCTTTGTAACCGGGCCGAGGTGGCCAAGTAACAGTTTTAGAATCACAAAATCGTTTAACAACAAGGGCTTGATCCATTTCTTGTTTGCATATCACAGTCTCATCAAAAAAATTCATCATTTGAGATCAAAATTACACAGTTTAAAAACCGTACAAGAAAATCTTAAAAAAAATCCTCATTTGAAAGCTACGCCGTACCAAGAAGGTGAGTATCAGAAAAATCTCATCATATAACACCCCTCTGGCTGCAATAGTTTCATCAGAGTATTCAAGGTATTTATTTCCTCACCTACAGTGTCATCCCAAAATCCGAATTGTTAGAGGATTGTCATCATCCAATTGGTTTCTGGCTGCACTTCTTCCATTAGTTTGGTTTCATCCCACTTTATCATCATTTTCTTGATCTAATTTATTCAATATGGCTGAAGAAGGCAGTGACAATGCCAATTCACCTAGTTTGGATTCAAGAACCATCCAAAATCAGACAAATGTTACCTAAGACCTCATCAAATCCATAATCAAGCCATAGAGTCAAATCATTACTATCCAGTTAGATGAATCCAACTATCTACTCTGAAAATTTTAGATTGAAACGACAATATGAGGTTATGGGTTGCAGAAATATGTTCTTGGTACATTAATTAGTCCACCAAGAGTAATTACAAATAGTGGAGAGAAATTAGTCAACAACAAGGATTATAGAGCACATGAAAGACAAAATAGTTGATCGGTTCTTGGATATTGTCATCCATATGTGAAATTTTTTTACCACAATTAAGAGGGTGTAAAACCACTCATGATATTTGGCACACTATTGGACAGATATTTAGCTCTCAATCCGCAACAAGAATAATGCAATACATGAGACAACTACAGAACTTAGGATAAGATAATGCAAGTATGAGAGAGTATCTATCAAAGGCCAAGACTATATATGATCAACTGGCCTCTACCGATCATGAAGTAACTGACATAGAGAAGATACTATGCTTATTAAGTGGATTGGATGAAGACTATGAGGCAGTAGTAGCCATACTATCGTCCAATGAAAAACTACCATCACTACAAAATGTTCACTCTCTACTTATTGCCCACAAGGGATGACTGGAGAAAAAGAAACTAGCAAATCGGGCGTACAATGCAAATTATATATCAATCAATAAAAACAAAAATCAAGAAAGGAACAACGGCATTAGAAACCAGTCTAACAATTCCAGAGGTGGTCTATCAAGCAGATTTAGAGGAAGAGGCGGTAGATGGAACTACAACAATAATAAAAAACCAAGATTTCAATATGTGAAAATTATAATCACACAACAAATAAGTGTTACTCTAGATTTGATGTCAACTTTACACCAGCACTGCAAAACAATAATAATTCAAGACTTCAAAACCAAAATGCGAATATGGTTAATGTGCAGCAGGAACTGACAACAGAAAATACTATCATAGACAAAGCAATGGTTGAGGATATACATGATGATAGCTGGTATCTAGACTCCGGGAAACCAATCATGTGACCAACAACTTGAGCAAACTAAATCTTAGCGATAGGGAATATAAAGGTAAACAATTATTATATATGGGCAATGGTAAATCAGCTAAAATTTCACATACCGGAAATGTAAGCATTGATGGTACCTGACAGCTTTATCTTAATAATCTGTTAAGGGTTCCATTAATTTGAAAGAATTTAATTTGTATATCACAATTTGCTAAAGATAATAATGTCTATTTTGAATTTCATCAAAAATATTTTATAGTTAAAGATAGTCTAACAGAAGAAATTCTTTTGCAGGGTAGAGAGTATAAAGGATTGTACAAATTTGATGTTCCAAATCCAAGAAATTCTACAAAGAAAAATGGTGTTATATTTCAGAAACTGAAAATGTTTAAATTTATGATGTATGGCATTGTAAACTGGGACATCCCAGTATAAATGTTGTTAGGCATGTTCTAAGTAGTTGTGATAATAATCTTGCTGATAAAATTCCTACTTTTTACACTTGCAAATATTGTCAAATTGGCAAGAGCCATAAGCTTGCATTTCCAGATTCAAAGACTGTATATAATAAACCACTTTAACTTGTTGCCACAAATATATGGCGACCAACCCTAATATGTACTTACTATGGCTTAAATACTATATTTCTTTCACTGATGCTTATTACAAATGTGTAAGGATTTATTTTTTGAAAGTATGAAACTAAAAATGCAGTGATGCAATTCATATCAAATGCTGAAAGACAGAAAAAAACTGTCAGGTAAAGGCAATACAGACTGATGGTGGTAAGGAATTTCTGCCACTAAAGGGTTACTTCCAAATGAAGGGAATCACACAAAGGGTCATATGCCCACACACTTCAAAATAGAATGGTCTTATTGAAAAGAAACATAGATGTATTGTTGAAATTGGTTTGACCTTACTAGCACAAGCATCTCTGCCATTAAAGTTCTGGCCAGATGCCTTCACTACTGCAGTATACTTAATTAGCAGACTGCCTATAAAGGTATTAAAGTTTAAAAGTCCAATGGAAGTGCTAACTAATGTCAGATTAGATTACAAAAACTTAGAAATATTTAGATGTCTATGTTTCCTCTATCCAAGACCATACAACACACATAAACTCGAATACAGGTCCAAACCATGTACATTTCTTGGATATGCAGCTAATCGGAAAGGATATAAGTGCCTTGATAGCAATAGAAGAATACATATATCTAGGCATGTGATATTTAACGGGCATGAGTTTCCTTTCAGTAATGCAGATATCAAAACAACATAGAACGTTCATAATTCAAAGCTCTTTATACCTCTAATATTACCTTCATTAGAGATAGTCATACTAGCCCAAAATCAAAGCGATCATGGGAGGAGTGACATTAGTCCTCAACAGACAATGCCCACAGATGTACCAAGTCATGAACAGATTGATGTACCAACAAGCATTGATAGTGTGAGACCGGACATTAACCATCATTCAGATCTATATCAAGTATTGGATGACTCTCAGTCATCTAATACTCAACAAGAGATCAATTCAGATAAAGATAATCATCCACCTGTACTTGTAAATACTTGTCACCACATGATAACAAAGGCAAAAAGTGGCATATTCAAACCAAAAATATATAATCATGAATCTAAGATCACCAAGCCAAGTACATATCAGCAAGCAGTCTTATATGATAACTGGAAAACTGCCATGAAGGATGAATATGATGCATTGATAAAGAATAAGAAATGGGATCTTGTACCTTTACCAGTGGATAAAAATTTCATAGGATGCAAACAGACATACAAACTAAAGAAAAATTTAGATGGTTCAATTCTTAAGTATAAAGCAAGACTGGTGGCAAAAGGGTATTCACAACAAAATGGATTTGATTTTAATAAAACTTTTTCTCCTATTGTGAAGCCCTCGTCCATCAGAGTTATTTTAACAATTTCTTTACATAAAAATTTGACCATCAAGCAATTATATGTGAATAATGCTTTTCTTATTGGTGAATTATAGTAGGAAGTATGCATGCAACAACCATATGAATTTATAAAAAGGGCAATGATTAGCTTGTATGCAAACTCAATAAAGCACTCTATGGGCTCAAGAAAGCACTAAGGGTTTGGTTTGAAAAAATGAAAGCAACCTTATCAAGACATGATTACAACTCAACTAAGTCTAGTAATTCTGTATTACTAAGTTCTTCAATAATATAGTAACTTATGTACTAATCTGTGTTCTTGATTTTATTATTACAGGGAATAACAAGCCAGAAACTAAAAACATCGCATAATGCCTAAAAGAAGAATTTTCAAGCAAAGATTTAGGAGAAATAAATTACTTTCTAGGAACTGAAGTTAAAAGAATTTCAGATTCAGAAATGCATTTAATCAAAGAAAGTATATCAATGAGATACTGATAAAAGCCAAGATGGATAAAGCAAACCCTCTTCCCACTCCAATGACAAGCAATTTACATCTCTCAAAATAAAAATAAAGGAGAACTAATACTAAATGACAAACAACACAGGTGTATAGTGGAAGCATTGCAATATCTCAATGTAACCAGACCAGACATTTCACTCAATGTAAACAAAATGAGTCAATTCATGCAAAGACCTCTTTACGAGCATTGGATAGTAGTAAAAAGAATTCTAAGATATCTAAAGGGGTTGATAAATCAAGGGCTAATTCTACAATCAAGTATGACTCTATGTATCAATGGCTATACAGACTCTGACTGGCTACAGATCAAGATGACAGAATGTCTATAGCATGCTATTGTAGTTTCTTAGGCAAGAATCCAATATCATTGTGTGCTAAAAAACAACCAACAGTATCAAGATTTAGCACAGAAGTAGAATATCGCAGCATTGCTAGTGCTACAACAATAAAGTCACTGTTAAGTGAATTAAAAATCATATCTAGTAATAAACGAACTTTATGGTGTGACAATTAAAGCTCAATATCTCTTACATATAACCCATTTTTTTACATTCTTGTACAAAACACATGGAGCTTGACCTTTACTTCGTAGCGAACAAGTAATAAGTGGGAATCTAAAGTTTAGCTACATACCTTCAACTTACCAGAAGGCAGATATTCTAACCAAGCCTCTCTCCCGACCGAACTTCATTAGATTTAGATGAAAGCTCAATGTTGATGAAGTAGACATCAAACTTAGATCGGATTCATCGATCTATATTCATAAAGCCATACAAGATGAAATTCAGCAAAGCTTCACCTTACAACTCCATCTCTGAATTTCCAACGCCTTCCATCTAGACCACTGCTTGAGTCTCAATCTCCTTTTGAAGCTTTGAGAAGGAAGAAATTTTCTTTAGGTTAATCAATTTTTTCAAGCGACGATCAAATCTGAAAAAAATCATGTACAAACCCTATCCCTAGTTTGGATTGGGGGGGGTGGGGGGGGGGGGGGGGGCGTATAAGCCAGTGAGTAAATGAGTATTGTATCGGAGCATAAGATATATATTTGAGTATTAGAATTCATGCGGGTTATATTTATTTAAGCTATCTGCAGCCCATTCATAATTTTGCCTTTATAAATACTTGTACAGAGGCAATATTTTACAAGTAAAAGAAAGTTTACAACAGCAAATCTATCAATTGTTTTACAATTGTAACATAATGTATTTGTATATTGTATGTGCATAATTGTATGATCCATTCATGATTATTGGAATTATAATTCACTTGCCACTGTATCGGTGAGAAGGTATAGTGGCAAGGCGTTGTACTAAAGCGGTTTGGGTCCTTGAAGAAGTTGGATGGATTGGTCATGTAAAATGTGTGGACAAGCCCTTTTATGGTCTTTTATGGTCTAATGATAATGGTTACTATGGTGGTTCATCTTAATCTTAAAGAAGACAGGATATAAACTAGATCAAGTGTTTTGTTAGGAACATCCACTTATGTGGCTCGGTTTAGGTAGTTTACCGACGATAGTAGGGGTGGTCATGGTCGGTTAACCGAACGGATTGGTTAATTTGAGCGATTAACTAGTGAAAAATAATGGTTCGGTTAACCGGTTCATCGGTTAAAATTTGTTGCACATACCGACCGAACCATGTGACTCTCCATCCATATTCCACTCACTATATGTTTAAATGGCAATGCAATATTGCAATGCACATTGTCATTAAAGGAGCCAGAGAGTGCTTTTTTACTGCATATATTTATAATACTTGTCAATTACTATATATAGTAATTACTACAGAACCAAAACGTAACATTTTACATATATAGGTTTACATTACCGCATAAGAAAACTAATTAAGCTACAATGAATTTGAACAATGCATGAATAGGCTGTTATTCAAATTTTCTTATTTACATACAATTTTTGAACATGACATTATTTGTATACATTTCGTGATAGGCATTTTCATATATATACATATATACATATATGTGTGTGTGGGGTGACAGTGTGTGTAACAGTAACATGCATTTTCATATTTGTATATAATTTTTGTTCATTCCCTTGTTGTTCCCTTTTAATATCTTTGTTTGATAGAATTTATTTTTATGTGTTCTTTACAGTTGGAGGATATATAAGATGGTCGTTATAGTAAAATATAATATATTTCTACTTCATATTCTAAAAATGATTGAAATAAAACATAAAAAGTACATTAACTACGTAGAAAATTTATGCATAATAAAAAATGCACAAAAGATTTGTAATAAAAATGACCATAAGATCTTAAATGAAAAAACATGGAATATTTGTATAAAAATCTAGAAGATTTGAATAAAACCATATAGGATCTAAATGTCAGTTTTTAGACTTAAATGGGAGGTTGTTTTAAAGATTAATCATTTACACCTAACTGATTTTATGAAACTCGACTAACTGCCTTGCTACCGAGTATCTAATTGTTGCTACCCGGTAATAAGGAAATTGAAAGTAATTCCCATTTTCTACCGTATCCTACTAAAAAGTCTATAAGAAAATGAAAAGGGGTTAGTAGAGTTCCACGTATAATATACTCTGTTCTATCCAAAAAAACTTGAAACTAAATGGTTAGAGCATGTCCTAATAGTTCTCTAGCAATAGTACCCACAAGTATATAGACTCTTGCTCCTAATGTAGAACCAATACCTGTCCAACATAATGTCCTTAACTGATTTTGATATGTAGTTGATTCCTTTTTTATACATTCTCTAATCGGTTTAAGTAGTGTTATAGTTGTTTAATCTAGGACTTTAAGAGCTACCATGACTTAATCAAACTAATCATGATAATAATAATATTACATATCAGTTCTGAATTAAAGGTAAAATCTGCACAAAATATATTAAACTCACATTTTTCTTCTTCCTGTAGCATTCACCATCGCTTAAACTCAAAAGACGATCCAAATATTGGAAAAAAGAAAACCAAGGAGGCGGGGATCGATTTGTATTTGTATTCCAATGATCGATTTGTATTTGGAATCTTAGATTCAAAGGTCTGGAAATTTTTTGGAATGAAAATGAAAGAGTTTGGAAGTGATAACGAATTGTGAAATACTGAAATGAATAGTGGTAGTAGCGACTATCAGCGATGTATTCAAATTAGGATTGGGGAAAATGGGTGGACCGGGTTGCGACAGAATTGGTCTAGGCCTGCTTTATAATTCAAAAAAAAAAATTCGGTTAATGTTTAACCGATGTACTAACCATGGTTAACCGTTAACCGATTCGAATATGGTGCTTAATATCGGTCGGTAAGCCGAAAGTTTGGTTAACCAATATTTTTGGTTAAAGCGCTTCAATTATGGTCGGTTGAGTCGATTAAGTCAGTTAAGTCAGTTAAATGCGCATCCCTAAATGGTGGTTCAACATATGTAGTTCGACCTAGGGTATTCTAGGCACATGTTTGAGTGACCACTAAGAGCATTCCCAACCGTGTAAGGTGGGAGCGTCGATTCAAGACGGATTGTAACGATCCTGACTCGACCTTTAAAAATCGGCACCCGTACTTCACTTGTACTCGATCGCCGTAGATTCAAACGTCGAATCTGGCTCGTCGGAGCTTATAACACATCAAGTACAACAACACAGCAGAAGAAAATGATTATCAATATATATAACATTGATACAATATCTGATACAACAAGAATCTCAACAATATCAGGGGTAAATATACAACAACGGAAACATAAGCATCAATAGAGAAACTCCAAAAGAGAACTCCAACATCAAACTACAACTGCAACTCCATGGCTAGAGCTCCAAAAACTCCAAAAGCTAGATCCACCAACATGCTTTCCAAACACGAAGCGAGGAACCCTCAATCGCGTTGTATTGAGTAAGGTCAGCCCGAATGCTGAAAAGAAGAAAATCCGATCGCCAAATCCAAAGGATGGTTGCTATCAAATTCTACACCTATTATTTGGTTATATGTAAAACCCAACTCTAGACTGCCCGTGTGGAAAATTATGGGCACCCAGAGTTTAAGAATGGAACAATAAACTCCAGATCAGTCATGGGACTAGTATGAGTAAACAAAAACAGTTTATCTTTAAACAAACAACAAAGAAGTAAAAGAAATCCGTAATGCTTTTTTTTTTGAAAAATGAAACTACCATAAGGCCTCCCACCGCACACACAATGCAAATGCAGACTTGGAGGAGATTTCTCCTTATGATAGTCAAACATGCTTGATATGCAAAAATCCTTTTGATATTATTATTAGTGCATAATGCAGAAAATCTTTCAAAAGTATAATATTAATCTTAGCCAGCATAGACATTTCTCACTTATGCCTACTATGGCTACTATGTTCAATAGCAGGTTACCACCACATTCCATGGCAGGTTATACAATTAAAACCGTACATGGCTCGTATTGTTTTGTTTGGATTTCCAACAAATGGTCATGCAAAGGAACTTCCCACACAAAATGGAACGCTTCTAGAGGGATGTCCCCGAGAACCTAACTGGATCTCTACCAACACAAGGCCGGCTTACCTCTGTAACAAGGTAAATACTGACACGAGTATGCCACCCCCCGGTCGTTACCAACCTTTATCTGAGGCGCCTACCAACCAACAACCACAAAGCAATAAGTTTTGCAACATCCACATAGGTAAATATCTGTGCTTCATATCATGATACCACCTTTTATCTAGAAGGAAATGACATATCCTCAGGGGACGCTACCCTCAAATAACCTTGCTGCAACGATTCCTATTTCGACCATAATCGGGTTGTGAAGCTCGACGAAGTCTCGTCCATAAAGCTACACTTTTTCACAAAGCCATGCTTTGATCAACAAATGATCAGCAGTACTTCGTATGCCACATTACCAAATTGGGAATGTATCACTAGTAACCATCAACTGCATAACCTCTGAGCTCGTACGTCTCAGAGAAGGGTGTTAAGCTAAGAGAATAAATTCTCCGCCACCAAACAGAAATGTATTTGATAGAAACCGGTTTTACATTTCAAAGTGTAATGTCAGACACACATCCATACAAGTCTGTTCTGGGTTCAAACAGAACCGAAGGCACTTCCAAAGAAGCCCTTGCAATTCCAGGCATCCTCAATCCCGATCGGACTCCCCGTCACATATGGAGATCTCTATACCAGAGCAACTCAGTGCAAAGTCATTCGACAGTTTATCCTATCGTTCTCGAAGACACCCGGTCTTCACCACCCGTCTTCAAATGCTCTCCACTTCGTCGTATCACTATTCGGAATGGTTTATATGACACAAAGTCCTCTCCCGACTATACCGAATAGTGAGCGCAATATTTTAAAACCATATGGATAATGGGATCTCAGTTAAGTCACACTTTTAAATCCCTAAACCTTTTCTTCAAATGGTTTAAACAATTTACCATTTTAATCTTTTAAACAAAAAGATTCACTTCACAAAGTTCATCAATCTTCCACAAAGGTTAATTCATAGTTTTCAAAACTATATTACAATTCCATATCTTTTTATATAAAAGATACACCTTCAAGATACTCTTCAATTTGGAAACAAAGTTCACAATTATTTCAAAAAGATCCATTCACAGATTCAAAATAATTTCCATTTCAAATCTTTTATAGAAAGGTACACTTTTAAGATCCCTTTTCAATTTGAAAACAAAGTATACCCATCTTTAACAAAGATTCATTCATATTCTTTCAAAACAATTTCCCTTTCAAATTAGATTAACTCATCCAATCTTTAAATCAAAGATTTAATTCATAGTTTTCAAAACCATTTCCAAAGATTCAATCATAACTTGGAAAACCATTTTCATTTCAAACTTGAAATCCTTTCAACACAAATTGGAAATTCTTTCCTTATGTAAAAGCTTTTATTATTTGAAAACAAATAGTTTTCGTTTCGGAAAGATCCGATTATATTTATACAATTTAAAGTCCTTGGGGTTAAATTCAAATTCCTAAAACAATACTTTTAAAATGGTTTAAACCCATATAAACACATTTATAACTTGTATAACCTTTTTAAACCATAATTTCTAAACATAGAATTCAATTTCAAATCTTGAATTTACATTCAAATCAAACTATTTAAATTTCAAAACTTTATCAAGTTATTCAAATAACTTTATCTTTGAAATTCCTTTTCAAAAGCTTTTCCATTTCAAAAACCATTTGGATTTAAAATTCGACTTTAAAAACCATTTTCAAAAATCTGTGACTTAACCGATTTCCTCGTGAAATCCATATTTATGTGTGTATGGTGTAGTCCAGGGGTTTTGCACAATAGTGCAACATCATTAATCATCATAGATTCAAGTATAGAAATATCGATAAGTGGTATATTCATATAACGCTTATCTTCGTTCACGGAATCACAGATAATAATACAAATTTATCACAGATAAATAAGTTACATCACAGATGAATAAATTACATCACAGTTCACAGCTTAAATCATATCGCAGAATATCATACATCGGGGATATCACACAATTCAAAGCATTTAATTCAATCTAAACATTCATAAGTAAGACCAGTTAATTGTCTGATTAATTACTTATGATAAATTTACTAATCATGGTTAATTAATATTAATTAATTACAAACAAATTTTAATTAGTTAACTTTAATCATTTATTAATTAGCCAATAATTATTAATTAATCAACTTAAATAAATTAACCTCTAATCATTAAATAATTATTCCATAATCATTTATTATTCTTAAATTAATTATCCTTAACTAATTAATAAATTAATTAACCTTTAATTAATTACCACTTAATTAATTATAAAAATTAATCATTCTCTAATTAATTAATCATTAAGTAATTAATCCTTAATTTTCCTTTAATTCATTATCTTTAATTACTTGATAAATCAAACTTAAATTATTAATTAATTAACCTTAATTTCTTAATCGTATTAAATTAATTTTTCCATAATTAACTAACTCTTAAACACATGATTAATCAATCTTTAAAACCATTAATTATCCATATGTAATTACTTATATTAAGTAATTATTTTAAGTGATTAATAACCCTTAATTACTTTCCATTTGTCAATCAACCTTTGAAAAACAATTACCATTTAAACCTTGATAATGACTTTTGGGAAGAAATCACTATTAAGTAAGCAAATAATCAAAACATTATTAAGACAACCCATTTATCTTTATTATTTACTAAATTATCATTATTTTAAAAAATATTATAAAATTATTTTTTTGAACAAATAGTTGCAAAACATTTATTTTGAAAACTTATTTCATTTGAATGAACTTTAAACTAAATCATTCTTTCAAATGGAACCCGGTCATCAAACTTTAAACCCTGAACCATGTTTTCTTCTCATATTTTAAAATCTTGCATCTCAATCTAAAACGACTCGAGCCAATGCAATGAAAACCCGAGCCTTTTCTCGTAATCCCTGTGCTAAACTTCGAGATAACCCACACCTTGTTTTCTTCAAGTCAAACGGCATAGGGTTCGAGCACAAACCTGAGTTCCCCCTTCATCTTCCCCAACTAAAACGATCACCTGATATATACTTGCACTAATGCACATGTACCATCCATTTCCAACACTCCAGCCATCGATGAGACATTCAACACATCGCTGATCTTCCCCTAAATCGATACGACCACCCAGAGTTATTGATTTCGCCTGAAATCGAAGTCGAGACATCGACCACACCCGATACCCAAAACTCGATCGCCAAAAACCATGAAGTACTGCCACCACAGTTAAACCCTAAATCATCATCGTTTGGCAACCACGTTGACTTGTGAATTCATTTAATATTTTTCCTGAAATTGTCCACCTACAATCATGCTTCAGCCTCAACCCCGAAGTCCCCAATCTATTTGATCGCCAGAATTTGATACAAATGCAATCTCTGTTCAACCCTAAATATAATTTGATTTATCCATTTAAAAATTCTGTAATGATCATTGAAAATCATGATTTTGAAATGTGCATCCATTCCTATAATCAAACTTAAAAATCAAAATATTTGATTTTAGGCTTATCTTAAATCATCACCGTATATATATCATTTTCGAAATGAATATTTAATTTAAACACTTGAAATTAATTTTATAATGATATCAACTATATACAAATATTTTTCATTCAGAGTTTCTAGCCTAAAATCATTTGGGTGGAGTGATTTGACATCTTTTAACAGGTCTTTAAAACCTGAAAGCAATGAACAGAGGTGACGATCTTATGCAGGCATGCACAAACAATTTTGCACACATATACATAAAAGCATGCTGTCATAATAATCGGCTAAACAATCACTTTCCACAATATACTTCAAGCATCAACTCAGATATCAAAACATATAAATGGGTTCAAATGAGTTTTCTCACCTGAGATTGAAGAACAAAGAAGCTTTTCATTTGAAAAACTGGGAACTTGATCAAGTCTGTTTTGCTGTGATACTTTCAGATTTTTTTTTTGATTTGGTAACTTGTTTGCTGAATTTAATCTGGATGAATTTCCCAGATGAAATTTTGCTTTTGAACTAGAATATTTTGATTTTTCCAGGATTGAAATGTTTGAAAAAACTGCTGTTTGATCTTCGATTACAGGTTTGATTCTTTATTAATGAGGAAATCTTGATGTTGAGTTGCTTTGATCTTTATATCGCTTCAGCTTGATTGCTTTAATTCGATTGCTCTTAGTTTTGTAGCTTATTCCAGGTTTGACTTGACAATCCTGATCTTCAACTTGATTTTGTTTCTAATTTCATTTGTTTTCAGATCTGTTTTTAGGTTAAAAATGGTTTTGATTTGCTTTGTTTTTGATTTCCAGGTTTTATATTTGTTTGCAGTTTTGAACGGGCTTGAGAAATCTGATCTAACTCTTTCTTATGCATGTTTATAAAATTTAACTAAAAAATTTTTTTATCCTTTGCCACTTGTATGATTATGTTAACACTTGTAAATACAAATGACAATTAAGAAACACATGTTTCCTTAAATTATAAAATGTTTATATTTGTCAAAATTAGTATTTTTATGTTAAAGACCTTAACCAAATTTCTATTTATCATTTTTTTAAAATCCCTACTTCAAATTTAATTTATGAAACTTGTTTTTATGTTTTGTACATTTATTATGTATTATGAGATAGATTTATATATATAGACATAAGTTATATTTATCTTTAAAGAAATGATCCTTTAATAAATCTATTTTAGTTTCAAAAGATATGTATATTAAAGTTTTTTATTTGTTCTTATCTACATTTATATTTATACATTTTATTTTGTACTTATACAATTTTAAAACAAATGATTTGAAATCAAATTATTCATTACTAACAATTAAATATATATATTAGTTCCTTGAAACATGAAGTTTAATAAATCCAATATTTATTTATAAGATATTCATCTTTGAATTTTTTTTATCAAATTCTAAATTAAAATCCATTTATATAAATAAAGATATATTTTATTCAATTTTGGAAAATTCAAATACCATTTTATTTTCTAAGATATATAAATTTGAATTTAAAAATTTCAAATTCTATTTTAAATCTATTTTATATACATATTCATTCCCAAATATTCAAATAAATTCTCTATTAGTTCATAATTTAACCAAAATTTTATATTAATTTCTAAATTAATTAGGATTAAAAATCAGGAATGTTACATGGATGAAGGAAAACCCACCCTTAATGCTGAAAAGAAGATGCACTGGTTGCTCCTCCTTAGCTGGCTAAATTGTAGCCGTCTAAGGGTGATGATATGGATTACAACCCACAGCTGTTGGATTACAATCCATGAGAGACGTGGATTGCAATCACTTTGTACGTTTAACCGGCTTTACTTTAGCTGGCTAAATGTACATGGGATAACAGTTGTAAATGCACCGGTTGCCTCATTTCTTCCCTAAGCTTTCGCCTTCTTGCTCCTCCCCATTGATTCCACCATTCGAGAGCTCAGCAACGAATTTTTTTACAAAAAGGTTTAGAAAATGAGAAGAGCATCGAGGAGAATCTGGGAAAGCAGTAGTCGCAGTGGTGGAAATGTTCTGATGCCATAGAAAACACCCCTACTGAAGAAAATTCAAACATAACAACGATGGGTACTAGAGGTCGATAAAGCAGGGTGGGGAGGCGAAGACGTATGGGTGGAAATATAGCAATTATGTTTCTATATCCCCACAACGACCAAAATTTGGGACCCGACAAGGATTTGGTCAATTTTCATATACTCTTTAACTACGAAGTACACGTCAGAACGTTTGTTGAAAATTCTATAAGTTATCTACCTTCAAATTATGTTTTTAGTTAAAATTATAGAATAAAAATTGAATATGCGAACTGTTTAAAATTAGGTTCGTTGTGAGCACACACGTGGCTCTTGGGTTAGTGTAATCTGCCTATATAGAATGATTCAATATTATGATGCCGATGACATTATTTAGGCTTTTCTTCGAGATATAGGATTTAATGATTTCTTTAGTATGTACTTACATATTACTCTTTATTTATTTAATGCTTTTTAGAGCTTTCAATAATCATAAATTTCTTTAATAGGTATCGATAATCTTTTAAATTCGGATGTTCAGTTATGTGGTACTTTAGCCGCATGTTGGTGGAAGACCACTCATACATTCCACTTTAGTTTTAGAGAGTTAGGTTTTACCCCTTTAGACTTTACTATGCTTATCGGTTTAGGCATTGAAAAGGGAGGAGACCTTACCATATGATGAGGAGTCCTAGCACTTTGACCGTTTATCTTTTGTACTTCCATATCTTGACTTACAAGATGGACTGCCATCCGCACTGCATATTAGATGTTCTTATACTAGACAACCAATCTATGAATTGATACATAGTCGTAGCACAGACAACCATTTGGAGATTGCTTGACTGTTTGTTCTATACATGATGGGGAACTTATTTTTTACAAATACATCGAACACATTGCCGGCCGGATATATTGCATCTGTTGCAGAGTTATCATTTGATAATCTAATTGTATATGATTGGGGGACTCCAATTTTAGCATATTTGTATTGCTCTTTTGGGTCATTGGTGTATTGTTAGGGGTAGATCCACGTCCATTATAGGTTTTTGGGAGATTTTACAATACCGGTACTATGAGTACTTTCACAACATGATTTATCCGACGTTATACTCTAGATTATCCATTTTCTTTTCCTAAGTTTGAGCATGGCTCGAGATAACCACAAAATGGTGCCAAATGAGGAGGCACATCATATATTTGCTGTGGCCCGTAATTAGATCAAGTTACGAACCACACGAGAGAGTGTTGTTTGGCATCCTTATGATGGTTCGCCTTTTATGACCGACCCTATTGTAGTGCATGCCACATTCCCATCTGCTAGGCATTTTCCATTAGTATCATCCCCATTTAGTTTAGAATGTTGTTGGTTACTCAGTTAGCGTAGACAGATGTTAGATGGTAATTTGTTCCTGACGATCCACATTCAGATACACCTTTTTTGAAAGTATATAATAGCATTGCTTTACAGAAATATGCAGGGGAGTGGTGGTCTTCTAATTACATCATCATCATGAATTTAGATTATGCATCTTTTTGGCATCGGTTTTACACTCCACCGCATAAGGTTACTTCTGTTCTTGCTGCATCCGTTTATTTGGTAGGGCCTTCAGGCCTCCGAAGTGGTGTTTCCCCCCAGATTTTACCAGACCTTACACAGAGTAATCAAGTATATCATGCTCCAAAGCCATCGCAGATAGGAGATTACGGTTGGATAGTCCGTACGCCGACAACGTCGATGGTTGATAGATATGTTGATTTTCCTCGGCTTGAGATTTCTCAGTATTAGATCCAGCTGCATTTTCATATGTGGATTTGTTTCTGATGTAGATGAGACTCTGTTAGGTTATGTACGTCGAGTATCGATAGAGCATAGATGAGTTGATTGCTTGTGTTCACGGGCTTACTACTATTGATAAGCAACGTTATCATTCTCAAGTAGAGTAGATGATGATAATGCAGTTGGTCTATTCGATAATGAGTACCCATTTAATGAGCCATAGTGTTTGTATGTACTATCAATATTTGTATGTCCTATTAGTGTGTGTATCAGTGTATTACTGGTGTTATGTATTTTTACCAGTAGTGTTTATATCAGTGTATCATCAATGTTATGTATTTATTATCAATGTTTGTATCAGTGTATTATCGGTGTTTATATTTACTAGTAGTTTTTGTATCATTATATTATCAGTGTTAGTATTTACCTATAGTGTTTGTATTAGTGTATTCTCAATGTTGGATTTCCTATTTTGTTTGAGTGTCTGTACTTAACTTATGAAGGAACAAACACAGTTGTGTTTGTTTATATTCATATTTGTGGATGCTTGCTATGTAGTCGATCGAATGACACTTGATTCATTAGATGCGGATTATGGACTTTATATTTAAACAAATGTTTTGTAATGAAAATTCACAACATATTCACAACATCTTCAATAATCTTCAATGTCAACTAAAAACTGGACTCCCGATGATTATTTAGTTCTAATCAAATCGTACACAGAAACCGACCATAGATATGGAAGAGGAGTTGGAGCAAGATTTTTAGATCACTATAAATGAGGTTTTTAACAGCCATCTTGATTGTATATTTATTCGAAGGCTTCTGGAAACTCGGAGTACTTTTGTCACGTTTACTAGAGCTTGTCAAAAATATTGAATCATTATAAATATAGTGAAGGAAGAATATCTATTTCAGTTAACGTGAGCTATGTTTGATTCCCATTATTTGTGGGAGTATCACGTTGATTTTATTGGACATCCTGCATAAAATCTCTGGGTTAGATATATTAGACAATTTGAACGACATTTGGGTTAGTTAAGTAAGTTTTTTAAGTTAATTACCTTCAGCAAGTTCTTTCCACTTTAAGTAAGTAATATGCACTTTCAAGTTCAAGTAAAGTTCATGTTTTCAAAATCTAGTATGCACTTAAGATAATAACAACATTTAACACATGGAAAACATTGACAAACAAGACTTAACTTAATAAGACAACAAATAATAAACGCTGACAACTTTATAGAAAACAAACAAGATAACAAACAGTAAAACACGACAACGTCATGGAAAACGAATAAGATAACAAAAAAGACAACCGATGATTAAAAAAACTGCCTTCGACCACCTGAAAAGTCAATTGTACCCAATGTCCATTGAAGCATTTGAATTTTTTCTTCAAGTTCGTTAGCATACATAACTGCTCGATGAGGAAGAGGATCATTAGTCCATTGCCAAAGTCCACAACCATCAGGAGAATTACGACATCTATTATGGCACCGATCGATGTTGGTTCTATTTCTTACAATAGCATATAGAACAGAAACTCCACAGTTGCAGTAGATCTCTCCTGAATTAAACTCTTGATCTATGTGAGGTATTTGGTGTCGTATTTCATTCCTTCATTCTCTTCTTCCGTTATCTTTATGTCACTCTGCTCTTTGACAGCTACCATTTTCCCACGGCATGCGCTCTTGAACTTCCGTCTCATGCTCTCTTACATCAGCATTGTGTCTTTCCTCAATTTCAGTATACCACCCGGTTGGTGGTTGAAGGGAGGAGGTATTCGTCGAGCTATTGTGTTGTAACGGACCTTCATATGAATATGAGGAGGTCAAAAAAATGTGATTGTAATCAACCATTATTATATACTACTGCTAGATATGAATGAAGAGAGTATGGCAAGAAAAATGATATTTATATAGCATAATACATTGCCCGTGTAAAGTAGTGCAACGTGGTTCTATAGTAGCCAATTTGACTTAACACTTTGTCATTTTGACTCCACATGACAAAGCTTTAATACGTGTAAAGCAGTGCAACGTGGCTACAGTGTCCAACAAGACCTAACACCGTGCCATTCTGTCTCCACATGACATATTTTTAATCCGTGTAGAGCAGTGCAACATGGCTACAGTGGCTGATGTAACTCGACACTATGTCATTCTGACTCTACATGACAAACCTTTAATACGTGTAAAGCAGTGCAAAGTGGCTACAGTGTCCGAGAAGACCCAATACCACGCCATTCTGTCTCCACATGACATGTCTTTAATCTGTGTAAAACAATGCAACATGGCTACAGAGTCCGATGTAACCCAACACCATGTCATTCTGACTCCACATGACAAAGCTTTAGTACAAGTAAAGCAGTGCAACATGGCTACGGTGTCCGACAAGACCCAATACCATGCCATTATGTCTCCACATGACAAATGTTTAATTTGTGTAAAGCAATGTAACGTGGCTACAATGTCCGATGTGACCTGACACCGGACCATTCCGCCTCCATCTTCAGTGCAACGTGGACATTTGAGTTATCAATATGGCATTATATAGTATAATGAATGCTACCTCCATGTAATTAATCAATATGCCTACAATGTCCGATATGACATTGTGTCATTCTATATCCATTAAATAGTAAAAGCATACAAATAGAATTAAGGATGTCCAAAAACATACTCATTAAAACTTCCAAAATCATCATCATCGTTCATCTACCTATATTAAATGAGTTCTCTAAAAGGTTTATGGTGCTTCTCATTCTCGTCTTCGTCATCGTCATCATCTTCGGACAATTTTGTTGAAATTATTTTAATTAACAAAGAATTTTTTATGCTGAAATGAAGGATTTATCGGCATATGAAATTGCTGAAAGCTCTACTTCAACCTAAGTGGTTTCATTGTTGGAAGAAAAGAGTTGCACTATGGACGAGATTATGCTGGCGGTCATAATCAACCGATCAAGGATTATTTTACAACAAACCCCATGTACGGGGATGTGGATTTTCGACGAAGATTTTATATGTCAAAGAATATCGTTATTCGAGTTCTTGACAAATTAACCGAAATGAACATTTTTTACCCAAAGAAGAAATGGAATCAATATACCTGGAATTTCTCCACTGTAAAAGGTTATGACTACACTTCGCATGATATCATACGAAACTTTTGTTGATTTGCAGGATGACAAAGTGGGATTGGAGACTCAATGGCAATATTATGTATGAAAGAATTTTGCAAAACTGTCATTTTTATGTTTTGTGAAGAATATCTTCGGTCTCCAATCCCATATGACATTAACAGATTGTTAGCAATGGGATCTCCACGTGGATTTTTTGGTATGTTAGATAGCTTAGATTGTGTGCACTGGAGTCCAGTTGAATTGCACGGCCAATGCGCAGGACATTGCAAAAAGGCAACTTTGGCATTGGAAGCTTTTGCTTCATTCGACTTGTATATATGGCATGCTTTTTTTGGAGCACAAGGTTCACTGAATGATATTTAACATTTTTACGTCAGTCATATTTATTTAACGACCTACGTAATGATATATCACCTCTATATAATTACAAAATAGAAGACAAAGATCATTCCATGGGTTATTACCTGGTAGATGGAATATACCCAAAATGGAAAACACTTATGCAAGCATACAAAAGACCTAATAACGCAAAAGAAGCCAAGTTCACCAAAAAAACAAGAGAGTTTGAGGAAAGATGTAGAACGAACATTTGGAGTGCTTCATGATTGGTTTTATATATTAAGAAAAGAGGTATACTACTACGATACGGTGGTATGATCTGATATCATATACTATTGTATTATTTACATAATATGATTGTTGAAGAAGAACATGGTGGGTATGAGCTTCAACTGAGAAACTACCAGACATTGCTGTGGAATTTTAGAAAAAACCTTTTAAGGACCCAAATACTTTTGTCGAATACTTGGAAAGAATAAAAGACATTCGAGATCCACAAGCTCATCTTGATCTAAGAGAAGAACTAGTGGAACACTACCGGGAACATATAGGAAACCATTAGTAGAAGTGATGAAAAGATTGTGTTTGTTTTTCACTTATCTATTGTAATAAGTTGTTGTCGATGTTTTGTGATAGTATTTGTGTTTGAATTTGTTATATCTGTTGTACTAAATTGTTGTCGACATGTTAATAATAACAACAACAGTGAGAATAGCAAAACAAGAATGATAATAAATTATAGCAATAACAATAACAACAAAAATGACAACAATATTGTTAACAATAACTGCAACTAAAACAACAACAATCACAATAACAACAATAATAACAATGACACTATAACTAACACTTAGGAGAACAAATAAAAGATGCAATGCTAAGATACATAGTACGAACCTAGTTTCCTACAAACCCTCATAACATCCATGGTACTCCTCCAGTTGCTTCTCTATATGCAACCTTTGCATTGGATTGAGCTCATTTAGGTTGCAACTTAAAAGAACCATATCATCAGCTCTTTGTAGGCAAGCTAATTCTTGTTTTCTTAACTCTAACTCATCATTTCTTAACTTTTGTTTTTCATCGTGACGTCGTTGTTTTTCTTTGCCCTTTCATGTCTTTTTGTTTCTTTTTTTTTCCATGGGTAATTTATTTTCATCTTCAGCGGCCGCCATTCATTCACCAATATGTTCATAATGTGCACTGTAATCGATGGCGGTATTTTCTTCCCTTTATACTTCCTCAGAGGCTTACCACATATACTAGTTGTGAGGTGTCTTTATGTGGATAAAAACTACTAGGGCTAGAACCGTCGCTCATCTTTTTAGGAAGAAAGTGCACTACTAAGTGTTCTTGTTGCACTCGACTCCATTTTCCCTCTTTTGCGAGTATGTTATAGCAGTGGTGCATGTTGAACGGTTGATTATTATGTTCGGACATATACACTGTATTTGCTTGATTTTGCTGTAGATGATGAAGTAATATAAGAAGAATAATACACAGAACTTGATAGTTTGAACTAAAAATTTAAAATCTTTACCAGGTCCATGTCGTTTGCACCACTTTGTTGTCTTGAATGTATCCGACCATTATTTCTTTCCAACGTTGATAAGCGGCATATATTCTTTTTCAAGAATTAACAATTCTTAGAAGACTATATGGACTTCGATGGTTGAACAAATCGCATATAAGATTTCAAAAAGAACTTTCACTTTGGCTCATGCCTTTCTTATTGTCTCTAGAACATTCAACCCAACAAAATGCTAATTCAGCTTGCTCGTCCAACGACCATTTAACCATTTTTGCAGCTTTTGTCCCACATTTGGAGATTTATCAATGTTGATTCCCATTGTTTGCTTTCCCCAATCTTGAGTGGAAGACAAATTAAAATTCCTATAAACATCTTCTTCTTTGGCAGTTTAATTGCCATCGAATTGGGTTTCTTGGTTTTCACGTCTGTTGTCTCCAAATTGATTATTGAGATTTTTGGATAAATTTTGTGAATGGTAAGGCAATACCGGCCATTGTTGGCTAATTGGAGATACATAGCTTTGTTCATAGTTATAGTTTTATTGAAACAAACTATCCTGCGAATAATTTGAATTTTGAGAATTTTGGTAGTGATTCGAATCTAGTTGAGAAGAAAGAAATTCTAATTTTGTTATGGAAGATACGAATTTGAAGCTTGTTAAGCAAAACCAAAATTTGAATTTTGAGTTTTCTGTTGAGAATTTTAAGATGATAATGATTTTAACTATGTTGAGAATTGAACATATTCTGATTGAATTAAGTCAGATTCTAGTTATCGGATCTGAGTTGAGATAGAAATCAAAGAGATAAAGATTTTTGTGATTTTCCATTTGGATTTTTTGACATTAATGAGATTATTTGAAGATAACTTGTTGAAGAGACTAAGAAATGCAGAATAAATGGTATAAATAAAATTTTGTAATGGTATAAGTAAAATTTTATAATGGGTAAGTTATATAGAGGAGGAAAAAAAGGGACAGGCATCGGTCATTTAAATAACCGTTTGCACTTAGCCGACTTTATTATAGCTGTCAATGTGGCAACTGTCATTTAAATGGCCATTGCCAAAAAGAAGGCTTAGCCAGCTTTATTTTGGCAGATTAAGCCTTCAACCCTTGGGTTGCTTTGCCAACTTTCCAATCGACCCCCTAGTGGGGGTCTATTGCTTCCCAACCGACCCTCGGTTGGGAATGCTCTAACAAAAATTAGCACTGACTATTAGGATTATCCATTGATGACCCTAGGCTACCGCGCCCAGCCCCGTTAGGTGGTTAATCGTCGAGTAAACACTTATTTTGTTGGTGGTTGTCCACCGACCACCATGTAAATTTTTTTTGATCATGCTAGGCCGAAACAAAAATTAAGATGCCCTTAGCACCACTCAATCGCTAAAACTTCTTCATTTTAGGAGCTTGTAGCTGTTCAAGAGTGAAGTAATGAAGATGGATACCTACAAGTGGACTTTTGGGATTATCGTTAGGTATGTGTATATGATTGTTGATTATAGAGCAATGCAATGTATAAAATGCCTGTATGTATAAAAAGAGACTCTAAGGATGCTTACCCAAAAAAGAAAAAAAATAAATGAGTATTTTTAACCTCGATCACTCTTAGACATAAGAAAAAAAGTATGTGTTGCTAACTTGTGTTACAGCATCACAGTAGGTTATTTTTAATTATGATTAGTTTCAGAAGAACTACAAGCATAGTTTGATATATAGAGTGCTTTGATGTTATTATTTATGTCAGTGTTTATTTGTTGCTTAATTCTTACATTTGACACCTAAGACCTATAGCATTATCATATGACTTTATATATGTATATATCTTAGTAAGGCGTCGTTCGCAATTTTTTTTACCACATTACCATTGGTGGCGCGTCAATGGGGTTAGACTGTCCAACACCCCAATGATCAATTCCCATTTCCCAACACCATTGTCCGGTCTGATAGAGTTAGGGATATGCCTTAGGGGCATTTATGTCATTGTTACATATATCTAACTCGTTAACCAACCTTGTTTGAAATAAAGGTATTTTCTTTCTATTATATACTTGATATAATGTGGTTATATTAATTAATTTTATTAAAAGTACATTTAATAGAAAATCCATAAATGGTATGGTTGATGATAGTAATTACAAAGTGTCATAACCATGAGTAATTTGTCACAACAACAAAAATATACCATTTTATGTGTTCCCAGTTAAGATGCAGCAAGACTGGATATTGATGTATTCGTTGGGATTAAAATATGTAACGCTCTTCAAATGTTGGGCAGTGTATTACTCATGGCTGTTAGGGGCACTAAGGGGTTACATGATGATAGTTTTTGGATAATTGTGGAATGACTCACTCGATAGTTTTTTGTTGTTTAATGTAACTAAGGTCAAGTAAAGAATATTCACGTGACTAATTTATACAGTTCTCTTGACTTGGGGATATAGTTGATCTAAAATATGGAAGCTCCGCTTTGATTATTGCTTAATCGTGGCCCGGCATCCATCAAACGACTATAGTTGGGCCAAGTGAAAGCATTGAAAGTAAAACACTATTCAAGAGAGGATTCATCTTCTTAGTTATATGAGGTTAGTATCATGGTCAATTGAAGTCAACTCAAAGTCAAAGTCTCTAGGCATAACATTTCGATTAATAATAATTGAATCAAGGACTTTGTGTTTGGACAATAAAGTTGAATGTGGACAATATTGGAAATTTGACTATTACCAAATTCCATAAGTCCTAATGTGTTGTAGTTTTGGCAAAGAGAATTAATGTAAATAATTGTCACTATTAGGTATCGCTTATAGTAAGTAAAATTAGATTTTACCAAAAGATGTGTAAGTGATAAATTTGGCCAAAATGTCACACCACCTGCTAAGTGACGTGTGAACGTTAATATTCGAATAGTACGATATTAATCGCTGACTGAATTTACACCTTTGAGTCACACCACTGTAATGATGAATTCTTTGAAAAACCACATGATTTAATTAATCTATAAAATGTTATAAATTGTATAAAATAATTGATATTTAAGAGATATAAATTATTGATTATTTGATGTTTGGAAGCCTTTTGTAATTATTTTAATACATCTATAAAAGTTATATTTGCATGCATTAATACATGATATCGATGTAATTTGATGATAATTACATGAAATTATTTATGAAAATTTTATGTCCATTGATGACATGATTTATGAAAATTTTATGTCCTTTAATGACATGATTTATGGAAATATTATGTCATTTGATGACATGATTTGCAAAAATTTTATGTCATTTGATGACATACGCGTAATGAAAGGATTGGAGAGAGGGAAAGCAACCAAGGAAATTAATTAGGAAAGTTTAAATCAAAGAATGGAAAAAGTTTCATTCTTCTAAATAAAACATATTCTCTAATTCATTCTGTAGTGACAATTCATTCCTTCTCATTTAGTCTGTTTCTTTGTAACGACCCGGAATTTTGGGTCACTAGATTTGAACATTTAATTCATTTTAAAAGTTAAATGTGAATTTTGAATTAATTTCGAAGTAGAAGGATTTTGGTTAAATTAATAGAATTAGTTAAATTTCAAATACGGTAATTTAATTGAGATTTGGATAATAATAGCTTAATATTAGAATTGGGATAATGGGTGAATCTGGGTGTAAATAAATATGAAAATGGTTTCTAAAAATTTATTTAAGTTTATTTTGATTTAAATAGTAATGTTGGACTTTCGGATGAAATTAAAAGTCGATAAGTTGAATTTGGAATTTTATATTAATTTAATAATGGCATTTAATAATATAATAATGCCAATAATTAGATTTTGGTTCGAAATGAATCATAATGATTTCTAATGTGAATATAAATTTTATACGAGTTATGATAGAGTTAATAAAATTTTAAAAGTGAAATTTTAAGTGATTTTGACAATTAATCGACGAGTTAAATTAGCCTTTCGGGGCACAGTCTCAGAGTTCGACGAAACTAGTTCCATTAGATCCCTAATAGTTAGTTATTATCGGATTTCAATTTTCTTAGCAATCGGAGTTGTCATTTGACCCTAGTAGCTTAAAACGCATAGAAAATATTTTAATCGATTTAATTTAAAATTGACTGTTTATTTCCGTAACTCACACATACGACCAAATTTGTGACGCCCCACTCCTAGAGCCTCGTTAACAAAGAGTATTACATAGGTAATACTGTCGGCTAACGCGGACAATGGAGTATAATGGAAGCGACCATGTGTAATCTTACCTTAACTATTCACTAAATACGTCGAAAAGTAGTCACATTAAAATTCGACCTATTCAATAAATATTTAAAGCAAAACTACAATGGCTATAGGATTTATCAGAAGAAAATATAACAACTCAAATGTAATTCACATCACAGAACAGTCGATCATAATATACACATACACAGATACACAACAGAGTATACAAAATAATACATGTCAAGTGGTACAGGAGACCACAATATACAGACGAGACGAAAGAGTATAAATAAGAGTTAAAACAGATAAGGACTACAAAAGACGCTATAACAAAAAGAAGCTAGCGAATAGTCCATGCGGAAGCAAAATAGGCTAAGTCCAAAAGCACCTAACCTGAAACATCTCGGTCTGACCCGAGTACAAAATACACGGGTCGGTCTAGATAACAAATCAGTTAGATAAACCGAACAATAATAAACCTGCAAGGTCATACGGTATAACAAATATCTCTAGAGGAGATAACACAATCATCAACAAGAGATGAATCATATAGAACAAGCCTCATATCATCGGCAACGTATAGAAACAAAGGATACAAATATCCCAAAACAAGCCAAAAGGCAAATAACAAATACCAATAAGGTATACAAGTTCCACAAGGTAATCGTTATACATCATGCGTCTCAAACAGACCAACACGATGGGAGATACCAAGGGAATATAATATCAATGAAACATATGATTGCTCGAGCTCAGTACTGTACAACAAGGATCCATAAGCCCGAAGGATCCAAACCCAAGTATCACCCATGCGGCACATAAGGCCAACATCAGAGCGAAACTATATAGGGCAACAAACCCAAAGGCACACACCCGAAGGCAACATACCCGAAGGCAATAAACCTAGGGAGACGGTCCGAAGACACTATCCCAGAGGCAACAAACCGTAGTGGTGAAGGTCGAAGACCCAGTACTGGACACCACTAACTGGCGGAATGTGTCACAACTCTCGAAAAGGAATCCGAAAAGTGTTAACGTATGTCCCATAACCACTCGTTCGCACTAAACGGTTTACTATCCGTCAGTCACTTTCACACTCAAAGCAGTACAAAGTTTACCTCATATCATCGATAAACCAAACCCGAAGGTCAAAACAATCAATCGAATAGGTCGAGGATTAATCTGAAAGATAAACGCACAGATTCATGGTCCGTGTTTTGCCCAACCATTTAATCACCCTTCCACTTCGCTGGAAGTGCGAAAGTGTGTGTTTTAAATAGAATTTATAAATTGGAGAAACGAGCTTTTAAAGGCGATTCGAGAGATTATTTTATAAAAACCCGTGGATGAAGTCAAGAGTAAGTTATCAAAGCCAAATATGCAATAACAACCACTAAAGAGCAACTTGAATCAATAAAGTCCAAAAAAATCAATCAAATATGCAAAATAACCAAACCAGGCAAAACAAAGCAGGTCGGTCGACCGGACTGCAGAGCTCGGTCGGCCGGCCAGATGCAGCAACCCAATTATGGCTCGGGGCAGCAGGTCGGTCGACCGAAGCCTGCACTCGGTCGGCCGAACCTGATGAATTTGCTATTCTTGCCCTATTTCAATGAAATGCAAATTCTTTCCAATCCAAACCAATGACACATGCATACTTGTTAGGAATTCATACCAACACTCATGATATCAAGAGAAATAGATGTGAGTTCAAAACTCACCTTTTTACACAAAACAAAGAAGATGAAGAAGCACAAATGCAAGGAATCAACCAACCACACTCCACTTCAACACTACAAGCTTCAATCTAGAATCAAAGCAAGTATTTCCTAAGTTAGGGTTAGGAAATTACTGAAATTGAAGAGGAGAAGAGATGGAGAAGATGGAGATGAACTTACCAATGGATTCTCTATGAATTTGGAGCAAGAAATCAAGATACAAAAGAGAACTAGGGCTTGCTAATTTCTAATTCCTCTTCCTTTCCCCCATTTCAGTTCTAAGCTTAAGAAATGAAATAAAGTGGAGATGAATGAAGAGAAGGGGCTAAGCTAGAGGGTTAGTTAAGCTAGTGGGCTGAACCCAAACCCAAACCCAATAGAAAAAGTAGCCAAAATTCACAAACTCCAAACATATCAAAGGTTATACTCAAAAAGATCGCAAACGCCATTTTGGAACCAATGGAAGTAGTTTCGAGCTCCAATTCGGCCATTTGCAAAAAGTAACATTTCGAACCAAATCCGACTAACGACGCTATATTTAAATTAAACATTTAAATATAAAAATCGTTAAATATGCGGGTTGTTACAAAATTAGCCTCCGAAACATGTTCCATCGTGTTCGGAACGTAGGTAAAACCTTAGAAACGCCTGTCGGCACACGTTATTTGAAGATCGTTTGAAAAGTTGCTTTAAAGCGAATTAAATAATAATATAATCGGGTTATACGTTTATATATACACGTAAGGGCCGAAAACCCTAGTTTCTTTCTGGAGCTGCCGTTCTCATTTCTATGGCCGCGCATTTGTCCTCCTCTTCTCAAATTTTTGACCAATCCATGCAGTAAATTCGGAAACTTAAACTGGAGAATCGTAGTACTCGTCGAGTACTATAGATCCAACGGTAGGAATTGTGATTTGCGCAGCAGGGAGAGAGGAATTTGGCCGCGTCCTTAGGCCGTTCGATCACCTTTTGCACGTGAAAGGGGGCTCGAGCTCGTCGTTTCCCTTGGCGATAGTGGAGGAGGTTATTGGCTTCATCGTGATGGGTATGGATGAGGCTCCGGTCGCGTGAGGGGGACGGTGGTGACGGCGAAATGCACGAGCTGATGGGTTCTTAAACCCTAGATTCCGTTGCGTAAGGGAGATAAGGTTACGGCCTTGATTT
Source organism: Allium cepa (assembly GCA_030765085.1). NCBI lineage: Eukaryota > Viridiplantae > Streptophyta > Magnoliopsida > Asparagales > Amaryllidaceae > Allium > Allium cepa. The sequence goes on from CM060934.1 coordinate 696,431,086, forward strand.
AGAACGTGCGGCCGGGATCTGTGTAAGGTTAAAAGAAATAAATTGTTTTCAAATTTATATTCGAACTTTAAAAATTCATATCTCATGCGTTTGTTATCAGATTTCGACGAAACGAGAAACCCTGGAATCGTAGAGACGAGTACTCCACAGTGGTGCAATTCTAGATTCATTTTGAGCAAGTAAAAATTTAGGTTAAATCGAACTCTGTTCGATTTAATTTAAATTTGAACGCTCGTCGAAAACCCAAGGTGAGTTATTCTCACTCACATCTGGATACCAGTAATTTAAATAGTTAATATTTAAATGTTTGATTGGTTGTTTAGCTAAATATGATAATTATTAACGAATTAAGTCGATATTTATTTGTTGTGCTAATATCTGTAGATGTAGAGAAACAGGCTGGAGGAATCCAACTGGATTCCTCACAAATAGAAATTTATTTATATTATGTGATATATCTCATTTATATTCTATGATAAGTTGTTTTAGATCCTGTTATGCTATGCTCTATTTATATACTATGATTGTTTAAATTGAAAATTAAGTTGTGTCGTGCTACGATTTGGTGAATAAAACCTAGGGATTTAAATAAATAAATAAATTGGGTTTACAGGAAATATAAGACATTCTTAAGTAAGAATTTTAAAAGGAATTAAATTCAAGGAATTGGTTGGTAATTTGAAGTGTTTGAAATTGTGATTCTAAAGGGAAAAGTGAATTGTTTAAAATAATAGAGAGATTTACTTTTAAAGAATGGGAAGCGTGCTTTCTCTTGGAAATTTTATTTTGATTTTAAGGAAAGCTTTCAAATTATAAATTTGCAGTTTACATATGTTTAGAACATTTTAGAAAGAAATATTACTTTAAATTGTTTAAAGTGTAAGTAAATATTTATTTATGTAATTATGGTAATTAATTATTTTAAAAAGTAAAGTAGTATTAAGTTTTCAAAAAAGAAATTATAATATAAATATTTGATGTAATAACTTTATCTTAAAAGTTAAATTTGACTTAAATTACTTAGGAAACCTCTATATATTTCCTTAAATATTATTTTTGATGCAGCTAAGGCCAGAGTAGAAGTTATGCAAGCTTTGATTCCTGAAAACACGAGTTTGTGGTGTAGTGTGATGACTCGTCCACGACTCAATGAAGATTTGAGCCGTTGCCGAGCTAAGGAAGAAGGGTCACAAGTTAACAAGCCTAGGGGGAAGGTAGGCCGACTCAACAAAGCAAGGGCACGACCTATCAGAAGCATATTGGGTCATCTCCGACCTAAGGGGTTACAAAAGGAAGACATGCGAGTTAGTAGAAGAAGATTGAGTCGTTTCCGACCTAACTGTTTTTTAAGTCAAGTCCGACCTAAGGAGAAAGAGCTACGAGCTAGGGAAGAGGGGCTGAGTCGGGACCGAGCTAAGGGAGACCAGCGGGACAGTAGCGCCGAGCTAACGAGCTGCGACTTAAGATGAGTCGGCAAGGAGTTAAACCATATGCCTTTGAGTCGGTCGAAGGTGTGTTACTGTGTTAAGTCGGTCCTGTATATAATTACGTTGAGTCGTATGTTGTAAGTAGGTCGTACTTGGTTAAGTCGGCCAGGGTTTGAGTCGTCTCATTGTGCTGTGTTGTAGAGCTTGAGTCGGTTGAATTTTGTTCTATTGTAAAGGTGTTGAGTCGCGTGAGTTAAGTCGGTCACGACCTAAGTTGGGTCGTGAGTCGGTGCCGACCTAGGAGTCAGGTAAGGATTGGTGTGTGTCGAGTTGTGAAAGCTATAAATAGCGCGTGTGTTGTACATTTTTGGGTTGTTGATTTTGAATAAAATTTCTTGTTGATTGCTTTGTGCTATCTTCTCTAATTGGTAGTTGAGTGTAATCTCCTATCTCCACTTACGTCATTCGAGTGCGCTCGAATCCATGTTTGTTGAAGCCGATTCACGGAATCTAGTGCGCTAGATCAACGTGCAAAGAATCGTAGATCTTTGAACACGGTATAGTGCGCTATCAACGTGTTTGAGATAGCTAGAGTTCGGTATCTTTGGATCAACGAACTTGGGCATTTTGGTATCTTCAACTCACCGATTGCTACATTTCATCGTTTGGAGTTTTGTTTGATTAATCCGCTGCGTCATTATTGGTATCAGAGCCATACTTAGCCAATCATAGCTGAGTTGATTCTTGGAGCCAAGTTTTGAAGTTTTTGGAATTTGAAGGAGTTCATCGTGTTCATATTGAAGTTGCATCAAGTTTGGAGTGTTTGATCCATTTCATTTTGGATCGAGGAGTTGGACTTTGTTTGGATTTTGAATTGGTGTTTGCGCGCCAATTTTGGAGGGTTTTGGAGTAAGTTTGAAGCCAAGCCGTGAAGCGTCAAGGCCGAGACAAGTGGGAGCCGACCTTACTTGAATTGTTAACTCGTTGCCGAGTTAGTGTGAGCCGAGACAAGCATAGCCGTGTATTGTTGAGCTTAGATTGCTTTGTTGAGAGGAAAGTTTGAAGTCTTGTGTTGAATTTTTGAAGTTTTGTGAAGTTTACAACCATGCCACCAAGGAGAGCTAACCGACATCAAAACGTTGAAGCTTTGTATCGTAGAGAAGAAGCTGAACTTATGGAACAACGTATTAACGACAAATTTGATGAAGGCATTGGAAAATTGGAGAGATTGATGAATGATTTGAATCAAAGGAGGAGATCACCAAACTCGAACCATGGAGGAAACCGAGTTTCGCCATTGGTTACGGAAGCGAGGAGGGTATCACCACATTCATGTAGAGATAGAAGAGAAACGTCAATTTCATCACGAAGAGATCATCATGACTATGCACATGAAGAGAGAAGAAGTCAACGTGAATTTGACCATGAAGCATATAGGGATGAAGAGAGACATAGTCAAAGAAGCATGCATGAACGAAGGGATGATAATGGTCGAGATCGATGTAGACGTACCTTTGATTTTGTTGAAGAAGGTGATAGAGCTAGTATTCATTATCGAGATCGAGACCAAGTTCGAAATTCTTATCGGGATGTTGACGATGATAGACGTTGGGAATCGGGTATGAAGATGGAGATTCCAGAATTTAAGGGCGGAATGGTTGCAGAAGAGTTCTTAGATTGGTTGTCTAATGTGGAGGAAATCTTTGATTTCAAGGAGGTCCCGGAGAATCGAAGGGTGAAGTTAGTTGCTACTAGGTTGAGGGGGAGAGCATTGGCATGGTGGCAGCAAACTAAACTTACTCGTGAACGGATGGGGAAGTCAAAGATAGAATCGTGGGATAAGATGAAGAAGTTGATGAGATCTACTTTCTTACCTTACAACTACCAATCACTTATGTACCAAAGGTTGCAGAATCTGAGGCAAGGGACAAAGTCTGTTAGTGATTATGCTGATGAATTTTACCAACTCATTGCCAGGAATGATATTATGGAGACAGAAGAACAGCTAACTGCTAGATTCATTGGGGGATTGAGAATGCAGATCCAGGATATGGTTAATATGTTCGATCCTAGATCAGTTGCAGAGGCACATCAGAAAGCGTTAGCTTGGGAGAAACAGGGAAGGCGTGGAGGTGGTGTGTTTACTAATTCTAATAATCCAGTGAAGGGGGCCAGTGGTAGTTCTAATGTTCCTAGACCTGTCACAAAACCAGTGGTGAAAGAGGTTGAGAAGGCGAAGGCTAGTAATGGGTTCAGATGTTATAACTGTCAGGAGTTGGGTCACAAGAGTAACGAATGTCCAAAGCCGAAGAAGAGGACCATGGTTGCAGAAGTTGAGGAGGATGATGGTGAGGAGGCAGAATGTTCAAATACACCTTATGTTGAGGAGGATGAAGAATTGTTTGGAGATGAAGGTTGTAATCTTATGATGAGGAGAAGTTGTTTGACACCAAAGCAAGAAGAGGATTCTAGTTGGTTGAGAAGCAATATTTTTCAGTCGACATGCACTATTCTGGGGAAAGTTTGCAAGTTCGTTATTGATGCGGGGAGTTGCGATAATATTATTTCTACAGAGGCAGTTAGAAAGTTGAACTTGAAGACTGAGAAGCATCCTAAACCGTACAAGCTAGCATGGTTAAGGAAGGGAGGTGAAGTGAAAGTGTGTCGGAGAGCTTGTGTGAATTTTTCGATTGGAAAGAAGTACAAGGATGAAATTTGGTGTGATGTCGTAGATATGGATGTTTGTCACTTATTGTTGGGCAGACCATGGCAGTTTGATCGAGCAGTTCAGCATGACGGTCGTGCCAACAGTTACAGTTTCATGTTCGAGGGTACTAAAATCACTTTGGTTCCTAAGAAGCAACAGCAGAAGGAGAGCAAGCTAGAAGAGATTGAAGAATTGAAAACTCTGTTGACTTTGAAGGAGTTTGTTAAAGAAGTGGAGAAAGAACCGGAAGTGTTTTTGTTGATTGGGAGAGAGAGTAGTGAAGAAGTTGATATTCCCGAAGAAGCAAAGCCAGTTTTGGAAGAGTTTGAAGATGTCTTTCCAGAGGAGTTGCCAAAGGAGTTACCACCACTTAGAGACATTCAACATCAGATTGATCTTGTTCCAGGAGCAGTGTTACCACACCGACCACATTACAGAATGAGTCCGAAGGAACATGAGGAGTTACGAAGGCAGGTGGAAGAATTACTTGAACAGGGTCGTATTCAGGAAAGTTTGAGTCCGTGTGCTGTACCTGCATTGTTAGTACCAAAGAAGGACGGAACTTGGAGAATGTGCACTGATAGTAGAGCTTTGAATAAGATCACTGTTCGTTACAGGTTTCCTATGCCGAGGTTGGATGATTTGTTGGATCAGTTGAGTGGGGCAACTATATTCTCGAAAATTGATTTGAAGAGTGGTTATCATCAAATTCGTATCAGACCTGGAGACGAATGGAAGACAGCTTTCAAAACTAGAGAGGGGTTGTACGAATGGTTGGTTATGCCATTTGGTTTGTCTAATGCACCTAGTACATTCATGCGGGTGATGAATCAAATTTTTAGACCATTCATTGGAAAGTTCGTCGTGGTTTATTTCGATGATATTTTGATTTATAGCAGGAGTACGGAGGAGCATGTTCTACATTTGAGGGAAGTGTTGCTTATTCTTCGTGAAGAACAATTTTATGCTGCTACAAAGGAATGTGTGTTTATGACACCTAGTGTTTTATTCCTGGGTTATGTTGTTTCAGGGAAAGGTATTCAAGTTGACCAGAGCAAAGTTGAAGCAGTCAGGAATTGGCCACAGCCAAAGACAATTACAGAAGTGAGAAGTTTTCATGGGCTAGCGTCATTCTACCGAAGATTTATTCCACACTTCAGTAGCGTGATGGCTCCAGTGACTGATTGCATGAAAGGAAAACAGTTTATATGGTCAGAGGAAGCGGGGGTTGCATTTGAGAAGATCAAGGAACTGTTGACGTCTGCACCAATTCTTGTTCTACCAAATTTCCAGTTATTGTTTGAATTACACACTGATGCTTCGAAGGTTGGTATTGGAGGAGTACTGAGTCAGAATGGGAAGCCAGTTGCTTATTTTAGTGAGAAACTGTCTGGGGCGAAGATGAGATACAGTACATACGATGTTGAGTTTTATGCTGTTGTACAGGCTGTTAAGCATTGGAGACATTACTTATTTCAGAAGGAATTTGTTCTGTACACTGATCACGAAGCTTTGAAACATTTACAGGGACAGGATAAAATTTCAGCGAGACATGCATCATGGATTTCTTACTTACAGCAGTTTACTTTTGTCGTTAAGCACAAATCAGGGGTGACAAATCGAGTAGCAGATGCTTTGAGTAGGAGGAGTCATTTACTAACGACAATGAAGGTTGAAGTAACGGGGTTTGAAATGTTGCCAGAGATGATTGAAGGAGATCCTTACTTTGTGAAATATGTTGAGAAAGTGAAGGATGGGAGTACCGACGAATTCATGTTAGTTGATGGTTTTCTGTTTAAAGGAAATCGTTTATGTATTCCGGATTGTAGTTTGAGGATGAAGATTGTGAAGGAATTACATGGAGAAGGGCATGTGGGCCGTGATCGTACTTTGCAGTTGATTTCACAGTCTTATTTTTGGCCGTCGATGAGGAAAGAGGTTGAAAGGTTCGTGGAGCGATGTCATATTTGCCAGGTTTCAAAGGGGACAGCAACACATGCAGGGTTGTATATGCCATTACCAGTACCATCTAAGCCATGGGTTGATATTAGCATGGATTTCGTTTTGGGTTTGCCGAGAACTCAAAGGGGAAATGATTCGATATTTGTTGTGGTGGACAGGTTTTCGAAGATGGCACATTTTGTTGCTTGCAAGAAAACAGCAGATGCAGTTCGAGTGGCACAGTTATTTTTCAAGGAGATTTATAGACTTCATGGTTTACCAGAATCTATTGTTTCTGATCGAGATACTCGTTTTCTGAGTCACTTTTGGCTAAGTTTGTGGAAGATGGTGGGAACGAAACTGAAATTTAGTAGTGCTTATCATCCGCAAACTGATGGGCAAACAGAAGTTGTTAACAGGTCATTGGGGAATTTGTTGCGTTGTCTTGTACAGGATAATTTGAGAAGTTGGGACATGAAGCTATGCCAGGCAGAATTTGCTCATAATCATGCAGTAAATCGAAGCACAGGATTCAGTCCGTTTCAGATTGTTTATTCAAATTTACCCAGGGGGCCGTTGGATTTAGCAGTTGTACCACAGTCAAAGAGAACAGTTAAACGAGCTGCTGATTTTGTTGATGAGCTGACTGAATGTCATAAAATCGTTCAGAAACGATTGGAAGAAACGAATGAGAAATATAAGAAGTTTGCAGATTTGAAACGTCGAAATGTTGAATTTAAGGAAGGTGATTTGGTTTATGCCGTATTAACAAAGGATCGTTTTCCGGTGGGTGCTTATAACAAATTGAAGGCGCGAAAAATTGGTCCAGTTGAAGTGTTGAAGAAAATCAATGAGAATGCTTATCGATTAAAGTTACCAGATGATGTTTATACTTCTGATGTTTTTAACGTCAAACATTTAATTCCATATCATGGGGGTGAGATTGTTGAGGAAGAATTTACAAATTCGAGGTCGAATTTTTCTCAACCAGGGAAGGATGATGCAGCTAAGGCCAGAGTAGAAGTTATGCAAGCTTTGATTCCTGAAAACACGAGTTTGTGGTGTAGTGTGATGACTCGTCCACGACTCAATGAAGATTTGAGCCGTTGCCGAGCTAAGGAAGAAGGGTCACAAGTTAACAAGCCAAGGGGGAAGGTAGGCCGACTCAACAAAGCAAGGGCACGACCTATCAGAAGCATATTGGGTCGTCTCCGACCTAAGGGGTTACAAAAGGAAGACATGCGAGTTAGTAGAAGAAGATTGAGTCGTTTCCGACCTAACTGTTTTTTAAGTCAAGTCCGACCTAAGGAGAAAGAGCTACGAGCTAGGGAAGAGGGGCTGAGTCGGGACCGAGCTAAGGGAGACCAGCGGGACAGTAGCGCCGAGCTAACGAGCTGCGACTTAAGATGAGTCGGCAAGGAGTTAAACCATATGCCTTTGAGTCGGTCGAAGGTGTGTTACTGTGTTAAGTCGGTCCTGTATATAATTACGTTGAGTCGTATGTTGTAAGTAGGTCGTACTTGGTTAAGTCGGCCAGGGTTTGAGTCGTCTCATTGTGCTGTGTTGTAGAGCTTGAGTCGGTTGAATTTTGTTCTATTGTAAAGGCGTTGAGTCGCGTGAGTTAAGTCGGTCACGACCTAAGTTGGGTCGTGAGTCGTTGCCGACCTAGGAGTCAGGTAAGGATTGGTGTGTGTCGAGTTGTGAAAGCTATAAATAGCGCGTGTGTTGTACATTTTTGGGTTGTTGATTTTGAATAAAATTTCTTGTTGATTGCTTTGTGCTATCTTCTCTAATTGGTAGTTGAGTGTAATCTCCTATCTCCACTTACGTCATTCGAGTGCGCTCGAATCCACGTTTGTTGAAGCCGATTCACGGAATCTAGTGCGCTAGATCAACGTGCAAAGAATCGTAGATCTTTGAACACGGTATAGTGCGCTATCAACGTGTTTGAGATAGCTAGAGTTCGGTATCTTTGGATCAACGAACTTGGGCATTTTGGTATCTTCAACTCACCGATTGCTACATTTCATCGTTTGGAGTTTTGTTTGATTAATCCGCTGCGTCAATTTTCAATTAAATAATTTCTAGAAGCTTTATTTTAAATATTTGAAACACACACTTGAAAGTGATTTTCAGGAAATAGCAATGTGTTTTAAAAATAAAGGGAGCTATTTTCTTTAAAGTATGGAAAAGATTTTACGGGATGAACATAAAGTTGAATTGGGATAAATCGTGTAGGATTTATAGAAAGAATTCTTTGGGTTATCCTAAAATGGAAGGATATTTCCTTGAAAGGCAAAGTACATTTTTAAGCTGATTTTTGAAAATTTTGAAGTTTGAAGTTATATTTAGAATGGTTTCAAGAAAATCATTTAAGTAGTAAAAATTTTAAAAAGTGAACATCTATTGAATGAGTTATAGAAGTGCTTATTTTAATGGTATGTAGTCTTATGTTTAAAAGGATATTATTAACATTCATACTTTATAAAATGGTTTTAATTTAAAGATAATTAATTAAAGTTATTTTTGAAGCTTGTATAGGATTTCATAACTTTATTTTAAAATTTGTATGACTTAACTTTATTTTTGAAGGAAATAGTTTACATTTTATAAAGCAGTTTGATTCAAATATTTTTAGAAGGTATATATATGTATATTAAATTAACTATGTAAGAAGTTTTAAATATAGAATAAAGTATTTAAATTATTTTAAACCTTAAATATGGGTACTTGGATGTTTCAGAGGAAGTAAAGATTTGGAAATCTATTCCATCAGAAGAATTGGATTTGAAAAGTGTTTCAAAAAGATTTTGAAATGGATTTATATCTCGCAAAGATATTTTGAGGAAATAAATAATGTGGGGAATTATTTATTGCATGATGGATTTTTGTGAATGTTAATTGACAGTTAAATCACCGACTATCAATATTGGACAAATGCGTTGATCGTTTCGAAGAGACCGGGATCGGGATTAATTTCTCGAAAACCTCTTTGATCCAATTTTTACGTTTTCGTGGGAAAAACGAGTTCGGAGTCGAAGATGGAGTGGTGAAGTGTAAGGGCTAGTCGCTACTAATCCTGAGGATATCTTCAAAATGGATGTAGTAGGAGTAGTGCATTCGGTTCCGTTCGAACCCGGGACGAACTTGTATGGATGAATGCTTTCGGAACATCGTCGGGTGGACGATGAGCATTCTAAGGGATATGTTCTAAAAGGTAACGCTTAGCCTCAAGCCTCATCAACCGGGAATGACTGAAAATCAGGGGTTATGCAGCAATGCTTGGTGGGCAGCATCCATTTCCAGGTAAGGTCATCCCTGTCTAAATGTCCCTTTTATTTCGGCTTAGTGGTGCGGTTGCTAATCCCAACCGTGGGGTGATCTTACTCGAGATTATCCCGTAAGGGATAGTCCGAGCCTTGTGCTGCAGGGGATCGGGCATGGTCCTCGGTACACTGATCTAGACCAGGTACCGTGACAGGTGGTACCCCAATGCCTAGTCATTAGTAGGAAATCCATTCTCCCTATGAGACTTTTACGAGTTTTGTTTGTATTACCCACTCTATGGCTAGTAGCTGGAATTTAATCATGTAACAATTTCGGCTATTTTATAAGTATTTGTATATAGACCCTATTATAATATCAGAGGATTTTTATAAAAAGTGTTTTAGCTATGGTAAGGTGAAAACCCGACATGTTTATTTGTGGCGTGGTCTTATGAGATGCTTTTGTTTTCAAAAGGATTTTTGAAACTTTAATAATCTATTTGGGTGCATTATTATCAACTGGTATTCTAGACTGACTCGGGTGTTATTTCATTATAATGCTCGGGTCAGACTGAGTATTATATGTTCAGTACATGATACTTTGGACTAGGAGAGGAGCTGAAGTCCGAGATGTATTATCCGTACTTGTATATGTATCCGCTGCTGTAATTGTTTGAGATTGTCTGACTGGTAATTGTTGTTTGCTTGAGATACTCTAATGATATATTGTATAAAACAGATATAGTTTTCATCTTGTATAAAGATCTGATATTATATATTATATTTTATTCCGTTGCGGCTGTGAGATTCCGATATTGTTTAGTTCCTTCTTCCTTCTTTCTTTTTCCTCAACAATCTGTCTTTTCCAGCACTTGATAGTTGGCATATCATACTGTGGGGTATTTTGTGTCGATTTTCGAGGGTCGAGAAGGGCGCCTCATTACATTCTTTCTCTCCTCCTAACTTTTCATGGTAGAAAAAAGTTCCAAAAATCTTTCAACTCCATATAAAAACATTAAACAAAACAAAAGTAGTTTATCCATCTCATATAAGGATGGGATGGGGATCTTGAAGATCTGAGGAGATACCATCATTCAAGGTGTGACTTCTAGGCAACATCCTAAAGGGAGTCCATTTTCAAGATGTGTTTTAAGGATTTGGGCAGTAAGGCATGTTTTTCTTTAATAGATAATGAAATCCGATGTAACCTTTGTTGAAAGAGAAATTAAATTATCATAATTTCTATATACATATCACTACCTCATTTAATTTTAAAATTATTTATGTAGCTTGAATTTTTTGTTGAATGAATCGATTTATTTTTTATTTTAATAAATCAACTAATATTTATATATGTTGCAATATGATGTTCTTTTGGAATTATGTTCTTAACATTCAATTTAAATTCTAATTTTAGATCAGAAATTTTATATGTTCAATTAATTAATTAGGTTTTTTTGTTAAATTAAAATTAAAATTTGTATATGTTTGAATACACAGTTTTATTATAGATCTATATTGTAAACATTCACTTCAAAGAATAATCCTATAGATCTAAAATTTTGTATGTTCATATACTCCTGATTGGATTTTACTTTAACAATTTATGCTAAAATTTGGCTATGAATATTTCAATCTTTTATTAAAGAATCATGTTTTAAATCATATAAAACAAAATGTAAATTTTGATTTTAAAGTTTACATGTATGTATTTTGTGTTAATATTATTTTAGAAATTATAAAAAATGGAAGATGTTTTGGCAATAAATCTAAATTTTAATTTGATTACTATAAGTCTCTAATTTGTATTAGTTAGAGATACTTTATTGAATCTTATATACACACAATTAATGTTTTGACAATAAATCTATTTTTAAATTGAGTGCTGTATATATGTAGTTCAGAAAGACTTGATTTAATCTTATATACACACAATTAATTTTATATTTATGTTCGTATATATAAAATTTATTACATGTATTTCTTATTGTCAAAGTATGATTCGATTTCTTCCTAAATGGAGAAAACAATTCAAATGAGGCAATAATACATATATTTATTTATTTTTGACTGTTTATATCCTTATATTATGATGTATATTAATTATCATTTATATGCTGCATTATTTAAGTTTATGAAATGAGAAATTGAATCAATTATTTCTTTTACCTTTTATTTATTTTCCATTTTTCATTTATGTGATTAGCTATCCATTTAATTTTGTTTATCTGTCTAAATCTTGTCATCAACTGATAACACCTATAATGTGTTGCACTTACATAATTACATTATAATATATATATTTTTATACTTACATTCATGCCTTATATATGTTGTAATTAATGACATTCATACAGTCTATCTATTTAATTAAAGAGAGAAAAATGAAAGGATTTCTCTCTATATAAACAATGTTCCCCCTCATTAATTGAATAAGCTAAGAGAAGGAAATGAAAAGTTTTCTTCTCTAAATAAATTAATGCCCATTCATTAATTGAATAAGTTAAGATAAAGGAAATGAAAGTTTCCTTCTCTAAATAAAATTTAATATGTAACCTTCATACAAAGATATTTATATAACAATATATGTGATATATTCTAATTATATTCACATTAAATTAGACTAAAATTTTATTAATGATATTTAAAAGAAACTTACAAAAGCTATAAGTATATTTAGAATTCATAGTCTCATTAAAGATCCAAAATAGCTAAAATTTTTGAAAGTCACCCATTTTCTTCCGTTGCGGGCCGGCTAGACTGTCAAACGGATCTGGTTAGATCATAAATGGTTTGGGTAGAATTGACCCGATTGATTTGAGGCATAAGCAACATGACCTATTTGACCCGTTTAATAAACGGGTCAACCCGACCAGACCCGTTTAATAAAAGGGTCAACCCAACCCGACCCATTTAACAAAAACTGCATTGTAAACAACAAAACCACACCAAAAACTGCACTGTAAACAGCAAAACTGCACCACTAAAAAATAAAAAACTGCATTATATTATTAAAAAAACTCTACTAATGTCATAAACTGAACCAAAATAAGCAAATACTGAAGTAGTTTTGCATCATACATGACATATAGAGGACATCCTAAGACAGCCTACTACTCAAAATCACAACATCCAACAAACCACATAAAATAACACGACTGTTAAATTTGTAGGGTCAGAATTCACTAAATTTATACAAACCTCACATCGTTCTGAACTATATTAAGACTTTCATATTCCTCTTTGTAGTCCTGAAACATGAAGAGTCAAATTGCAATGTATTGTAATGTTGTATACTTGTATTATATGCACTAATGTATTTCTAAATCACACCTTGTTAAATGACTAGCAATTCCATTTCCAGCTTATAAACATTTGAAGAAACAAAAGCTAGGAACAGAAGGCAGCAATCATATTCACCGGTTCACCATTTTTCCTAGTGCAACTTCTAGAGATGGGAGAGCGATCATTACTTGGGTTTTTCTACATTTAGAAGAACATCAAATAACAAATTTCATTAACTAAAAAGTTCATAAATATTACAGTAAATAAAACTACCATTTTTCTTACCAAATCTTCAACTAGTCGAACTATTCCTTTACGATTTATGTAGATTAACTACTTTTACTATCTCAAGGAGAAGTCGGCAGATATAAGAAATTCAGTCTCAGGGTGGATTAGTTACTTCTACTTTAGATCAAAATTAGATTTGGTGCATTTTATGGCAATCATGAACAGATGAGGAGGATAAACAACTGGAACAAATGAAAGTGCATTAAGAACACGAAAAAAGTTGTCTAAATGTACGCTTAATGTCAGCAAAGCTGAAGGATAATGGTGTATGGTGTATATAAGAATAAATTGTGTATAAAATCAATTTAACTACAAGGTATAATTGTAGATATTGTATAGTTGCTGTAGTGAGATATATGTTCCACGGTTTCAGCAAAACAACAGTTAAGTCAAATGTTTTGGAATGATAAAGATAGATTTATAAATATCCAGTTTGTGAGTGGTAAAATAGAAATTTATGAAAATTATGTTTATAAAAAATTTACGAGAATACTTTTAATTTGACCTACTGCCAGAAATCATAATACCATATATATGGTAAAACCAATGAAAGGTTAGTGAATCAGGTAAAAAAACCAAACAAACCAACTTGTTTTCTATTAATAAAATAGATAAAAATCTCGTTTGGATGAGTAAATAATTTGAACTATTTTCAAACATGAATTTTTGTGAAGGATGAAAAACAAATGGTGGACGTTTTTAAATAAATAGTAGAAATTTATAGGTCCGCGTACTTTGCAACTAAAATATAAGATTTGTATCCATATGGTTCAGTTTAAGGTTCAAACTTTTAGTTGGACATTAAATAGTCCAAACATAGAGATGATGATCTATAAACTGCGTTAGCTGAGTGAAAAAATACAACACATAATCAACGCATTAATCGTCAAAAGAACAATGTACTAATAATATTTTAGCAATTAGTGAAACTTAATGCGTATATTTCACCATTAAAAACAGAAGAAGAATTATATATAAATTTTTATAAAGTCACAAACGGTTGGAGTAATCATTGAAGTAATAATCAACGATTAGTGGAAGAATCTGTGACGAGAGTGCACAAATCTTAATATACATTAGACGAAGAACCTTGGAATCATGGCTCTTATGTATATTATTATTATATTATTGTTTTATTATAAATTTATTAGCTCGTTTGTACCAGAGTAATGTTTATATTATGACCAACCATGCATATTTTTGAGTCTTTTTGCATATATGTGTGTGTACAAATAGTGTAGGTATGTGTGTACAAATATTGTGTATATGTTTATATTGTGTGCAATGGTGCGTGTCAAAATGTACATTACTCTTTGTATTTAGATAGTTTGTCAATATGCACTGTTTTATATTTAATTTAATTATACATTTGTAGATATCTCAAAATAGTCAAAAGCCAGACATTTTTTTATCAATTTAGGACCATGCACTCATATGCTAACACATGTTATCGTTAATTGCATAACAAGCTTTACCTAGCCAAACACTTATGCATGCATTCATAATTAAAGAACTTAAAGTATCAAACAAATGGCCAAGTCTCATAGAGAAATTGAAGACAACAAGAGCAGACATAACTCATAAACCAAAAGAAGGCAATCGAATATATGTATTTATATCATAGTATGGCTATCCATAGTTAATAAATAAACTTACACATTTATATATAGACATTATTAATGAAAATGTAGTGTTTAAAGATTAACAAATAATGAAATTCACTCAAGAAAGAACAATATATGCAATGCCAGTAGCTTATATCTCAAACAGTCAATTAAATAAAGTGGTGAAGCTTGTTTAACTGGTTAATACAAAACATGCATATATTGCAATTAGGTGTAAGTACAAGTAATTTTAAAACATAGCTTATATTGTAAAGCCTCCAATTGCATATACGTAAATAAGCTCTTCAAAGGGAAATTGAAAATGCCACAGGAACAAAAACAAACGTATGTAACTAAAATGGTGAAATTGGTGTCAATATGCACTGTTTTATATTTCTATAATTATACATTTGTAGATATCTCAATATAGTTAAACCATTCTTAAACTTGGCATAGCACAAAATTTGGCATAGCCTGCAAAACTAAATAGTCTTTCAGAAGTCAATGTAAAAAAATTACACCAATAAAAGAGATAACATTTGAGTTGAGTTCAGTAAGCTCCCACTTCCCCTGCTAGTTACTACTCCAAATCGTAACTCTGTCTATAATTGTCCAACATTATTAATACCTATCTCTAAATTGTAACTCTGTCTATAATTCAACTCCAAAATACCAAGTTTAAACTCTACAACTAAATTTACACTAGTTGCTTTGATATTTGCATCACCATTAGCAGTTGCAATTTAGTGTTCAAACAGAGAAATAGAAACCTAACACCAAAATCTCTAGAACGATGAAGAATAATAGATTATTTGGACATGAACTTCGAAAACAAGCAAGATTAGACTAGAACTTTTGGGCTCAGGTTTCGAATTTAGGGCTTTTGAATGAAGTAGAGTAATCGTTTTCCATCGATTTGAGGTGGAGTTAGGGTTGAATGGGTAAGTGATCTGGGTCGGGTTGAGAGTTTTATCTATTAGTTCTAAACGGATTGGGTATAAAAAATAAAATAAAATATGAGGGTTAGGCCCAACCCTTTTAATGTTAGGGTTAGTGGGTTGGGTAAATGGGTTAGGGTCAGTTTTGACAAATCTAGGGCCGGCTCAGTTCCTTCAATGGTATTAGAGACCAATCACCTATGCGATCTAAATTAGTCATGTTTGGGCTAACTAGTTAAAATTGTCTACTAAGTACTGTATCTAGAAAGGTAATGTTTAGGCTTGAAATTGGGTAATCAAGTACTCTATCCTATCAGGTTACTAGTCTAGCCTGAAAGGTGAGTGAGTCCAAAGGTTGCCCCTAATAGAAAAGGCACAATTTGAATTTGGTCTTAGGCTAGTTTTCGAAATTGTTTTGAAAGTTAAAATAAAAACGTGTTTTATAATACAAACAAGTTTTCAAAATGTTTGAAAGCATATAAATATCTTCAAATATTTTGAAAATATCGTTATGCTTTCAAACATTTTTAAAACTTATATAACCTTTATAGTATAGCACATATATATATCTTATATATGTGTACTTAATTTAATTAAGTATCCTTTAATTAATTTATTCAATCAAACAATTTTGATTAAATTTTATTAATTTCAAAATTTATCTTATATAAATACATGTATACTTATGTTATCTTAAATATTTAAAAATAACATAACAATACCAGTGTATATATAATACATGCGTATATGTAATAATTAATTAACATATTTAATTAATTCATTTTATTAATCTTATTAATAAATTTAAAATTTTGAAATTACCATATAGATATAAATATTGTACGGGAATTATAATATAAAATTAATAAAGACTTAATTAATTACAATTAATTAAAGAGTTAACTAGTTAAAATTAATTAAGTAAGGTAATTACTATAATATTATACATGAGACTATTATATAAGTTAATTAAGTTACAAAAGTTATATAATAATTCAGCTTAGGTAATATGAATGTATAAGTAAAGTTGGAACTTTAAAGAAACCCTAATATAGACTTAAGGAATAAATACATATGTAAATGTACGTGTACCATGATTTCTAATGTGTCCGACACTTGAATCATG
Source organism: Allium cepa (assembly GCA_030765085.1). Classification (NCBI taxonomy): domain Eukaryota; kingdom Viridiplantae; phylum Streptophyta; class Magnoliopsida; order Asparagales; family Amaryllidaceae; genus Allium; species Allium cepa. The sequence continues at coordinate 696,447,668 of CM060934.1, forward strand.
AGAGTATTTCATAAGAAATACACTGATCCATAAGTTGATATCACTTGATATAATATATTGAAGATTATGAATCTTTAATATAAAGTTGTTCTCTATTATTTGTATATTAATAGATTACTTGCATACTCAGTAGTATAGTTTCCCTTAAGCTAGGAATGTTATGTGTAGTACTATTAATATATTGAATAGACGAGGTAAGATAACCGTGCATATTTGTTGAGCTTTCCTCAAGGTATGTGCATTATACTTTGGCCATCGCGATGATTGGTCTAAATGAATAGTCCCTCTTTATCTGTCGAGCTTTCCTCAAGGTAAAGGCAGGATTAGGATAAGGTACCAAAGGTTAGGAGTTGTATGTGATACAACCGATAAAGAGTTATCCATCGTATGTGGGTCTATGATTTATTGAGCTTTCCTCAAGATCAGAATACCAAGGCATACAAGTCCTGATACCTATCAATAAAGTTGAAAGACTTCTATGTTTCGCTTAGGGTATGGTGAACATAAAAGACTACTAGGAGCCTTATTAGAAAAATGAAATGGTAATATTTACCTCTAATATTGGAAGAACATATGCTAACTAATGTTATAATAATCTACAATGATAATTTGTGCATTTAATAAGATTGGTAAAATGTTTATCAATTAATATATACAAATGAATTGAAGATTGACTAATAAAAATATAACATATACTTACCAATAAAAATTATTGCATGTTAACGTTTCAATACTCATGCAAGTGTCTGATTTTACAACTACTGAATAAATTCGTAGTTTGGTCGCTTACACATTTATTTGGTCGAGATCATGTATTGCATTCTATGAGTTTCAAACTCTAAAAGAAATACAAGACTATGGATATTTTATCCATATACAATTGCATATAAATGTTATATGGTGAACGATCAAAGTTCCCAATGTACAATGTTTCAATGAAATTAGTTCACTGAAATACCAGATTAACCTTTGTGTGGGATCGAATATTCAATCTCATTGGTTAAAAAAAGATTATATTGTGTTAATTATAGCATAAGACCAAAACTACAAGATAAACCTAAGAATTTGATCAATGAGATGTTAGTTTAATCAGTTTATGCAAAGTGTAACATATTTGATGTCCTTAAATGTTAAGGATAATCAAATGCTCTTGCATAAAGAGTTTGTTATGATATTGTAGTAAGGATTTTCTTTTGAATGGTTTGGCCATATAGAAAGGCAAATGAATGTATAAGAGTAAATGTTATTTAAGGTATATTTGGAATGGAGAGGGTTGGGTGAATAGTCATTTCTTCTTCATAAAGGAACAATGGAAAGAAGAATTGTAATAATAGTGATCGATACTTAACATTGAAATGAGAAATGTGATTTCTATTCCGAAATGTATTTTCATATATAAAATTGTTTTCTATAAGATTTGTCTCTTTGAGTTCAAGATATTTGATTAAAGAACTATCCACGTGAGCTAGCTGCGGTATATGAAATAACAAAAATCTGTATTAAGTGAAGATGGACCTCCAAATTTAGTGCGATATTATAGTAATGGTGGAAATAGCGGGAGCATGCCATATAGCACTTATTGATTGCATCAAATTATGAAAATTGTTGTCGTAAAACGTACCGAACATTATTTATAAAATAATGACTATTTTTAGTTATCGACTAAAAAATAGACATAACTATATTCCTATGAATATTATGAATACTCGTAAAATAAAATTACAATGTTGTATCTGTTTTCATAACAAAACTAATGCATTGGGAAATACAGAAGTACCTAATACTATTTACGATTATTCTAGAATTATAGACTAAGCCATAGTTTTGAGAAATAATTTTATTATATGATTTTGAATCATGTGATACTTGTTAACTATATCTCAAACATTATAGGGCTATGTACCCATTTAGTAGGAGCATCATAAGAGTTGATGAACTCTTTGAATTGATACATATAGTTGTATACAATCGTAAGTCTATTAATACTCAAACAGTTCCATGTATTTCATCATATCCACCAATGAGTTCATGGACATGTGTATTTGATACACATGTAGTATGTGTAGGGTAAACTCATATAGTATAAAACAGAAGTAAATAAAATAACATGAAATAAAAATGAGTCGATTTGATCGAATGAGTGAGTACATTGGAAAAAATTCAAAATGTACCTAAATATGAAAAAACCCAAACAGACAATGCATTGGAGTGTCTCATAAGTTTCGATAAGGAGTGGCTCATAAATATACAATCCTTGTTGTTTAATTAAACCATTAAGAGTGTTGACTCCACAATATGACGAAAAAATCTAAAAGAATTCCAAGTACACTATCAAAGTATGATTTTGATAGTCGTATCCTAAGGGATGTGATCCATCGGCCGCGATTATGCCTTTATAAGCAAGATAAATGAAGTTAGAATTAAATAAGCAATGTTGATAAGAATAATATCGTAAGTTTCAATTGTGGAAATTAGCATAATAGATTTGGTATTTAATGTGCTTAAGTTATTTTGAATTTACTCATAAAATTACCACTGAATATGACTTTATGGTTGGTACATATGTATTAAAATTGAAAATTCTAAATAATGATTTAGAGGAAACTGTTTACGCATAATAACCAAAAACGTCTCAAAGTCAGTGAGAGCGATATTGAGTTTGTCAGTCCTTGGATGTGATCCAAGAAATGATAGAAAGTACCATTTTATAAGCATTAAAATTGTATAAATATTTTTGTAATAGCTCGTAAGTATATCACTTTAAATAAATGTTCATTTCACTTTATCGATATAACAATAATTTGTAAATAATTATTAATATTAATTTATATGGTTTTGTAAATAAAATATGATCTTTTTAAATTGTGAAGAATGATAAGAAAATTTATTTTCAAACTTTGTTTAAAAATATATGCATATTACTAAAAAGAGATAATATGACCGAAAATTGAAATCGGGATTTGTGGCGATACAATGTGTGGAAGTTGTGCAATGTTGTAGATATATGTAATATACACATATACATATACATATGCACACCTAAGAACATGCGCATAAAGATACATATGCAAATATAATTAAGTATAAAAACATAATATAAAATATATAAGATTTTTTTGTTTCCTTACTTCTGAAGCATACAAAAGTCAACATATGCATACCCTAAAGTGATGGGGCTTTTGCCGTGCTTAGAGGGGAGGGTGTGATGATGAAGGTGATGCAAAAGATGATGTATTTATAGATAATTTTTACTCTCTTCTTTGCCTATAAATACCCTACATTATTCTCTTCATTTTCATTCATCTCCTTCTTCATTTTTCTAAGCTTTGTCCTCCTCTTTAATGGCTTCTACCCTAAGAGATATTATGGCAAATTAATTTCAAAAAGAATTTAAAATTATAATATACAATTATATATACTTAAACATCTCAAAACAATCCCAAATCTCCACCTTTTCTCCTTAAGTCCCCAAAGCCACCCCAAGCTTTGGTCAAGGTACCTAGGAGCTTAAGTTTGAAGAATCGGGAGGTCTGGAAACCAAATAGCGAAGCTATAGTGAATTTTTAGTTAATCGTTTTTACTCAAGGTGAGAACACTTAAAACTATAGTATTATATGATATTGGATGTTATATATGTTTGATTATGATTTTTGATGATGGTTGTTTAATATGAATGTTGAAATATATGCAAGTCATGGAAATACACGTTGATAAGCACAAAGGAAATCACTTTCCGCTCTTTTAATGAATCGGTGTATATGGAATGTTGAACCACTTTAAAATTATTTAATAACAAGTTTTAAATGTTTTATAAACATTAAAAATATTTCGGTGAAGTTTGAATGATAACTGGAAATTTAGTCAAAAATAGGCGCGTCGCATAACGGTAGTTAGCGATTTTGCATCAGGAAGTCAAACTAGTATATAGAATGGAATATTGCTTGGAATTCTTCAAGATAAAAAATTTCCAAACTAATATATCTATAGTTTCTAAACAAAAAAAGAAAATTGAGATTTTGATAAGTAGATTTTGAAATATGAGTAAAACAAGTTTTTGGGAAAATCGCGGTTTTGCAGTTCGAAATCCATAACGGGGTTTCTTTGAAACTGATATTTTATTTTATTTTTCAAAATATGAAATAAATTTTAAAATGTTTTAAAAGTGATTTATGTTATGAAAATGAATTTCCAAATAGTAGAAAAGTCGTTTTGATCAATATAGCTTAAAAAACACTTTTTACAACACTTTCCGCAGCACTTTTCTATAACCTTTAAAATATAGCTTTAAACATAACAATTCTTTTATAAATGTTCTAAAAAGAATAACTTAGCATTTTAATGATGATTTGGAAGTTTTGTAGTTTATTTAAAAGGAATTTAAACAAACGATTTAATAAAAAGCTACTACATACTAACAAATTTAGTCTTGGCTCTAAATGCCGACGAGTAGACTGGATTTTTCTATTCGTGAGATCCGAATGCGAGGTTCTTAAACTAAGGAAATGTTTAGGAGCATCTAGTGCCCTGGCTCACCTGGCCACTTCCCTGGACGAGGGATAAATAAGGTCGAAATGTTGGAAATGAGTTACGTACAAAAAGGTTTTTAAGAAATCAAAGGATTTAATAAGAGAAGTTTAATTATTCCATATATACCAGAAAGAATGCTCTAATAAATATATAGCTCCAAAAGAAATTTTGATAAAAAGAACTTAATTGATTAAAGAACAATTCCCAATTCACAAAACACCTTTTTCGATGACTGTTTTCTAGGAACCGAGATCGGATTTAGGTAATCCAAAGACCACTTCAAACCAATTTACATATTCGAAGTGAAGACATGGATATGATATTTAGGATTTTCGTAATGAAGGACTGCTTGCTGATCATTTGAGGATAAACTTCTGATATACATAAAGTAGCATTAGTCTCTTTGTTATGAAATATCCAATGCAAGGACTAATTTCCATAATTATAATTATACTCCTGATAGGATGTGGTAGGAGAGTGCCTTCGGTTTGTCATATTCCTAGAAAAACGGTATGGACAATGTTTGACATTGCATTTCGAGTTACATAAGTGATCTCTATGAATGTATTATCTACTTGGTGGCGGAGAGGACAACTTCTCTTAGCTTAACACCCTTTCTTTAGACGTAGGAGCTCAGGAGTTATACGTTTATAGAGATCGGTTGCGTGATTATGGAATGGCAATGTGGCATTCAAAGTGAAATATGATATGCTATGCAAAAAGTAATCGTTACCTCTAGCCTCACATCCAAAAATGGCCGAAACAGGGTAAATGCAATAAGGCTATGTAGTTCATGATCATGGTGGTATGATCATCCCCTTCTAGATAAATTTCTGCCCTTTATAACGTTCGGGTTTAAATAATTATGGTGTATGCTAAGAGACATCTCGAATAGGTCGGTAACGACCGGGATGATGACATATTCGGTACTATCTAGTGAGAAAGGTAGGCCGGTCTTGTGTTGGTGGAGGTGCAGATGTTCTGTTGACCTTGGTACATTCCTCTAGAGATGTACTGACCCAGAGTTTATTTTGTTTTTCCCTTAAAACTCCTCTGCCTTATTTTTTCGAGTAGCCAGGTAGTCAGGATCCCGTTTTGGAGTATTGTCGGTAAAGCAAGCTGGAAGATTTTTCAGAGCATGGAGTTGGAGCATCTAATGTGGACATCTATCTATCTTTTTATTTTTCGTTGTGCCTAAGTTTAGTATGTACCAACAAATATGGGAGCAGGCAGTTATAACTGTTCCTTCCTGGGTTAGTTCATACCGAAACTTTAATGTATCCGAGTGAGAGTGGTTGTATGTACTATCCATCTATAAATTTAAACATAATGTGAGAATTTGTGTTTCTATCTTTTATCTCTACTTTACTTTACCCCTGAAAATCCGCCTCCCCGGCACTTGGATTTGCGGCACGTGAATACCGTGCATGTATTAGTGTCGATTTTCGAGAATTGAGGAGATGGGTCTTTACAATTTTGATAAAAATATAAATATTTTGATTATCAATCAAAATGAAGAGAAAGTGCACGTTCATAAGAAAGAATTAAAAAGTACATCGATATTTCTAAAATATAGCAAACATTGTTGATTTTAATGATGCATTTGTGTTAAAATCAACCTTAGTTGTTTTAATACTCAACTTTGGATTGTAAATGTTATCTTTTATAGTGAGTATAAAAGATATTGGGAATGTCCTAAATCAATATGCAAAGATACCTTAACAAATAGTTTAATGCGGAACATGTGAGATTAGTTCCTATTGGATTGGCATAGGAATTACCATACATGTTACGTTGTCTATGATAACGTGATTTGTTTATGTATTTGATACGTGAAGCAAATAGCAAATCTAAATTGATATCATTAAATGGTTATTTGAAGTGTTCTTGTGGCACGACCTGAAATCCAGCGTTCAAAAATTGACACCAAATACCTCACTTATATTCGAGTGCCAGAGATTCAAACGTTGAACTTCAGTTCGGTGGAGTTTGTAACAACATTAAACGAATACAAAACATCGGAAACAAAAGATGATTTCATTTATCACAATATAGATACAACATTTGATTACAATAATTGAACACCATCAACATCAAAGTGCTATATACATAATACAACAGCAGAATGATAACACCATCGCGGAACAATAACAATAGGGTCTTCAAAAAGATCCAACATAAGCACCTTCAAAACCAAACTCCAAAACTTCCAAAGAATTCCAAACCAAAACTTCCAAAATCTGACAACTTCCAAACAAAAGACTCCGAAAGACCTCCAAAATCTACTTCTACTATCCAGGCTAGCTCCAGAACATGGATAACCTACTTCTAGGCTTCCCGTGTTGAAAATTATGGGCACCCAGAGTTTAGGAAAGGAACAATAACAAAAATAGTTGTTTGCACAAAAACAATTTAAAAAGAAATCCGTTAATGCTTTTGGAAAATGAAACTACCATATGGCCTCCCGGCACACACACACACAATGCAATCACACACTTGGGGGAGATTTCTCATTATGATAGTCAAACATGCTTGATACGAGAAAACTCTTTTGATATTATTATTAGTGCATAGTGTAGAAAACATATCGAAAATATAATATAATCTTAGCCAGCATAATTATATTATGCCTGCTATAACTACAATTTAAGAATGACTGGTTATACAACTGATATCGCAAAGGGCTCATATTGAATGATTGGATTTCCAACAATGGTTAGGTTATGGAACTTCCTCACTGAATGGGTCCGCCTCTAGAGGGACGCCCCGAGAATCTCATCGGATCTACGCCTCGAGAATCTCACCGGATCTCTGCCAACTCAAGGCCGGGTTACCTCTGTAACTAGGTAACTGCTGACATGAGTATGCCATCCCCCGGTCGTAAACGACCTTTATCCGGGGCTCCGACAACAACAACCAACAACCACATAAGCTAAGTATATGGGCTCCATACCATGATACCACTTTTTATCCAGAAGGAAATTTACATACCCTAAGGGGCGCTACCCTCGTAACCTTGCCGCATCCTTCTCGTTTTGAACATTTTCGGGTTGTGAGGTCCGACTAAGTCTCGTCCACAATGCTATGCTTTTCACAAAATCCATGCTTCGATCAATAAATGATCAGCACTCAACATGCCACACTACCAAATTGGTAGTATATCACTAATAACCATCAACTACATAACCTCTGAGCATGTATGTCTCAGAGAAGGGTGTTAAGCTAAGAGAATAAATTCTCCGCCACCAAACATAAATTTATTTGATAGAGATCAACTTTATATCTCAAAGTGTAATGTCAGACATACAACCATACAAATCCATCTCGGGTCTGAATGGAACCGAAGGCACTTCGTCCAGTAAAGGAAGAAGCCCTTGCAATCCGGGTATCCACAATCTCGATCGGACTCCCCATCACATATGGAGATCTCTATACCGAAGCAACTCAGTGCAGAGGCAATTGATAGGTAATCCTTTCGTTTTCGAAAATACCCGGTCTTCACCACCGTCTTCAAATGCACTCCAACTCGTCGTATCATTATTCGGAATGGGTTTTATGACACAAAGGCCTTCCCCGGCTAATATGAATAATGAGCATTTATTTTAAAACATGTGGATACGTAAGTCACAAAGATTCGCCATTAAGATTCGATGTGGGCTCCGGATAACCATTTGGAATCCGACTCCTTGTCGCATCGGAATTCAAGTGCCGTTTAAAGGCCAACAGTTTTCACATTCACACAGAAACATATCACAGATATCACAGTTTAATTCAGAGCAATTCACATCATAAAATATCATAATCACATATTAAAGGTATCACCAATTCAAGACATTCAATAATAATCATTCATCTATAAGTAAGATGAATTAATCGTGTGATTATAATTAATTAATCACATAACTACTTTCATTAATTATCCTTAATTAATGATTAATTATCCTTAATTATAAATTAAACCTTAATTATTAATTATTTGACCTTAAGTACTTATTACTTAACCTTAATTATTTATTAATTAACCTTAATTATTTATTAATTAACCTTAATTATTTATTAATTAATCTTAATTATTATTTAATTAACCTTTAATTATTATTTGATTTATCTTTAACCATTAATTAATAATTAATTAATCATTCTTTAATTATTTTCATTAAGTAATTATTCTTTAAGTAATTATCCTCTAATTACTGTTATTAAATAAATAAATCTTTAATAACTTAAACTTTAATTAAGTTATCAAAAGATAAATCATTTATTTAAATTAATCACTTAATTATCATTAAAAATCTTTAATTAACAAACTTTATAACTAATTAAAATTAACCCATATATTAACTTGAGGGATTGAGGTTAATTAATGATTTAAAACACTTTATCTTAATTAATTCTTTAATTACATCATTTATTTAAATAATTTAAGAATTAATTTATAAATAAATGTCATATAACTAATAAATTAAACTTAATTACTTTTAAAAATAACTTACTTAAAACCTTTATTAATCCAAATTTGAATCAAAACACTTATTTAAAAACATGGGTTAAAATATTTAAAATTTGAATTTGGTTTGAAAGTTGAAAACTAGTTTTTTTATCAAACCCAAGACCTTCCCAAGTGTCACCCGAGCCAAAACGCTGTTTACTTCAAGTCTTCCCTGAACCAACCCGTATTTTCTTTTCAAAACTTTTATTTTTGTTTAAGTTTTAAAAAACCCGGTACGCACTTAAAAAATACCCGAACCAAGACTCGAGCCAGCACCCAAACTTCCCGAAGACAACTTCGAGTCACGACCCTTCTTCCCCAAACCATTACTTCTAGATATGTATGATACTGTGCACATGCACAGGCGAACCGGCCACCTCCGATCCAAACTCCAGCCATCATCGAGTCAGCAACAACCCGCCCTAACCACCAGACTACCCAGAAACCCTAAACGACGACGAACTCGCAAACGAGCAATCTGCCCCAAACTGGAACAAAAACGATCGTCAAACAATTGCCTCGCACGGCCACCTTTGGCCATTAGAGATCACACGAATGTATCCAAAGCTTCATCAATGTCCGATGCTTCGATTCCCCCATGTCCGGCCACCTCCGAACCACTGATGACGTTGCATTTTATCGAATTTCGACCAATACAAAAACGTGAGCTTAAACCCTAGATCATCAACGTTCGGCCACCATGATAGCTAATAAATTCACTTAGCATTTTTCTTAGGTTCGCAAACCTCTTGGCTACCCTCGGCCATGATCCCAAGACCACCACTTTCACCAATCACCAGAATTTGCCACAAAACTCGAAAACGTTCAACCTCGATTTTCTCAGTGAATACTTACTTAAAAATCTTGATTCCACCTTTAAAAATCCTTATTTTTGAAAGTATTTTCGATGATATGATTGAAATCAGAAAACATGATTCTCAAATTTTTTATATATTTTGTGTTCATCTGTATTTTTTTATTTTCCAGGAAATTCTTAGTTTAATTGTGCTTGAAATTATTTTTAAAGGGTAGAACGTTATTTTTCAAACAATTTATTTTACATCCTAAAGTCTAACAAGAATCAAAGGAGGAGAAATTGATTTTTTTGAAACAGTTTTGATACCTGTAAACCTGGAACAGAAGTAAGTGTCTGTTCCTAGACATGCACAGTCATTTTCACATACATATATACACATATTTATACACATGCAAACAATTTTCAACTTTTACTTCAAGCATGAACTCAAAAAACAGGTTAAATTCCAGATTTCAAAAAGGCTTACTTACCTCTTTAAGGAAGACATAGAGCTTTTATAAAACCCTGGAAGTTGATTGAAATTTGAAAATCTGAGTTGTGCTTGTTTTTGATCTTTATTGTTTGATGTTGAAGGCTTGAATTTGTTGAGTTGAAGCTTTGAATTTTCCTAATCACTTGATGGCTTTGCTTTTTGAAATTTGTTTATAGATTTGAGCTTTGAATCTTCATTTCTTTGATTGCTTCAAATTTTTGTTTTTGTTTTTGAAAAAGGTTGCTTCCTTTTCTTTTTCTTTCTGATTTTCTATATTTCTTTCTCTGGTTTGAGTTTTTACAGGCTTGGGTTTTGAAAATGAAATTATGTGATAAAATAAATGAGAAAAAGGAGTTAGAGAGGTTTATATAACTTATTTCTATTATTTTTAAAAATAAATCAAAATAAAAAAGAAATTTAACACTTGTTAACTCCTATGTTTAAATTGATTACACTTGTTAATTCTTTTGTTACTTAGCTTACACTTGTGTTATGCATGCATTAAATATTTTAAATAAATTTTATATTCCATTTCCTTATTTTTATAAAGAAAATTGCTTTATATATATATATAATATAAAAAGAAACGACTTCAAACTAAACTATACATTAATAAATAATCATATTCATATTATTTTTAAATCCAAATACTTTTAAGAATTTTATTTTTTTAAATTTCAATTCAAATTCAATTTCAAATCTATTCATATATATATATATATATAAATCAATACTTATCTCATTTGTTTTGAAAAATTCAAATTAATTCCAAAATTCATATTAATTACTAATTTTAAATTTGATAAAAATTGGGATGTTACAGATTTTCCCCTTAAGAACATTTCGTCCTCAAAATTTGAAAGAGAGAGAGAGAGACAAACAAAGAATATAAGAACACATAAAAAGATAGAGAAATGGCTTAACAGATTAAGCCGAAATATCCATTCGCAATTGGGATAAGACTTTTGCATGCTGTCCTCTGTTTCCCAAGTACAGTCATTTGGATCACCACTCCATTGCATTTTTACCAGTTTCACCACTTTATTTCTCAATTGCTTTTCATCTCAATCAATTATCTTTAACGGTTCTCTCTTCACTGCCAGATTTGGTGTGATCTCCAAATCCCGCTGAGCAGCCTCTTTAATGATACAATCTGGATTGTGCATATTTCCGAAGTTGAGAAACATAAAACACGTTATGTACGCCAGATAACCAGTTGGGTAACTGCACTCGATATGCCAAAGGACCGATCCTCTCACTACAACAGTTTATGGGTTTTATAGCGTTTGAAAAATGCTATAACAGGCTACCATAGCGTTTCAGAGAACGCCGTAGAACCACAAGCTATGGTAGGCCGACAGCATTACATAGCAGGAAGGAAAACTCTATAATAACTAATAGCGTTTACAAAAGGGCATAGCGTTTGCAACCTGCCATAGCATTTTTTCTCTGTTATTAAACTTAAACGCTATAGGGAATATAATCCTTCATTTAACTTCTATAGCGTTTTCGAGCACATTTTATAGCGTTTCATCAAACCATGTTATAGCGTTACAATGTTTTTCGATGGCATTTCTTGTCATGCTTGTATAGCGTTTTTATTTACTACTATAGCATTTTTCATTCTATTATAGCGTTTTTGATGCATAAATCTTACATCTCATATAGAGTTGCGATAGCGTTTGATGAATCAATAGCGTTTTTTAAACGCTATTCTATATAATATTAATTTTCAGCATTTGTTTCAATTTTCTTTTTATTATATTATATATTATATATATATATATATGAACACATATAGATATATGTATACACATTACACACACACACACACACACACACACATATATTAAAATGTGGATCCCAAAAATAACAAATCGAGAAGATGACGACAACTATATGCAACAATGATAACGTTGTAGTGAATTCTAATTTGGAACACACAATCAAACCAGTGGAAAAGTTTCAAATAATTCTGCTAATATTTCAAATACTACAAGACATGGTTGCATGATAATAGTTCAAAATAGTCTAACAAATGAACACAAATACTACAATACATGGTCACATGATAATAGCTCAAAATAGTATAACAAATGGACACAAATACTCAGTTATGGAGACGATGATACGGAAATGGCTGCTACAGAAGATTCTTGCAAGGATCTAAACATTGCTCCAGGTTGCTTCAGTGTTAACCAAGTTCCTGCATTAAATGACAAAGTAGACAATGACAGCTCCAGGTTGAATATACTAAATTTGTAGACAATAAATGACAAAGTAGACAATGACTTGTAGGCTATGGAGTAAATGACTTGGAGGCCTAATATAAAAATCTATCATTATTATTGTCAAACTTCATTTCAACCACCTCCACATACTACCTTCCAGCAACACATACAATCATCCTGCACTTCACTGTCCTCTACCACAAACCACCCATTTCTCATTACCCAACTGCTATAACATTGCATCCCATCTCCAAATTGCCATACACCATCCACTACCAGAACCATCTTCCACACGTCTGCACTGCACTTCCACAATATAAACAAACTGCCATACAGACATACGTCTCACTACCAATCAACACACACTTCTACTTCCCATACAACTCAAACTCCACCATCAGCTTACGTACCCCTGTCCGTTACCTTTGCCTACTGCAACCACTATTGCAACCAAAACCAAGCTCACCACCAGAAATCATGACCAAACAGCATCATCTAACCATGAATAACTTCCTGCTATCACCGACAAACCTCCCTTCTGCCTCGCTTCAACAACATCCACTAGCGCATTGCACCTTATCAAACAATCACCTCATACCAAGTAAGACCAAAAGATAATCCCAAACACCACTGCCAATCCCTTTTTTTTTTAAACTTCCTTTAGAGTTCAACATTCATGATCATTTAATAAGAAATGCCAAGCGTTCTTGTATAGTACCTAAGTATAGTTCAAATTCAATATAAAGATAACTTACAAGGTTTTGTAACTGAGACAGTGGAGAAGATCATGCATGCTAAATTCACATATCAGACCCCTTTTGGGGCAAGATAACTTCATCAACTTGACTCCCTTGTACTCCGCCTTATAAAGTAATTAGCGTCCTGAAAATGGAGTGGTTCATTGCCCCGTGAAGTCTAACCACTTGTCAGTTCCTTTGCAAAGAGCTCAAGGCATCTTGGGGACTGAGGTCCAAGTATGCAGTCTTGTAGCAGTTCTTTACATGATCAAGGATTTCAAGCAGCCATGTTATATAAAGAGACGCGCCCATGTTTGGTGTTTTCGATTCTCCGTATAATTTGCATACATTTGTATTTTCATCATACTACAGAGAAAAAAACAAAAGAATTGGACAGTTGCATAATGTATACAAAAGTCTAAAATATAAATGTTCTACATACATGTACACACCTTCGAGCCAGGAATATCCATGAGGTGTGAATCCACAAGAAATAAATCTTAAACACTTGGTCCAGGCCTTAAATGAACTGATCACCGGACCACCATCTACAAATATTAAAGATAATGATGAAACTTTGCACAAATTTCAAAAGATTGGGACAATCAGTACACGATCACATTTCAACATATATTTCATGTTGTAATGCATAATCAAAAAAATGAGTCCTTTAGAAAAATTATATGACATGATCATACCACAACCATTAAAGAAAAAAGGTGAATCCAAGCATACAAAGCATCATCTCTGTCCGATGACCGTTTGTTTAACATCTTTGGACTAAGTCGGTGTACCAATACAATCAGTGCGGTAATGATGAATTTACCATTCTTAAAGAATTTACCAACCTATATATATATATTTATTTCCATATATTAATACATTTTTATAAAAATAAGGGCTGGATTTGAACCATAATGGCAGTGATGATTGTTACCATGGCTGCCCTAAATTTTGTAATATTAATAGAAGATATTGATTGCCTCTCGTTTTTAACCATTGTCATTTTAACCGTCTAGTTGCAAAAATACCATTTTGAATTTTATTCAAATAGGCGAAAAAAGGCGAAAAAGGAAAAATATGAAAGTGGGCAAAGGACATTTTTGAACATCATGAACTACGTTCACTATGGAGGACAAGTATTCAACAAAGCCAATTCAGTTGCTAAACAGTTAAAAGAAGTGAAGAATATATAAAATGAAATACGCACATAGTTTTCAAACATATTTTTTAACCTATAGTGCTCTACCACAAATTCATCGCCTAAAGGTTAGAAATATTTAACACATGATGTTTCTGTAAATAGTATAAAATAACAACATTACACATCTATTCTTTGTAAAAAGAAATGGTGCATAAAATATGATTAAGGGAGACACCATCGTAGTTAAGGCCAAATCTGTTAGCACTGTCACATGTTTAGCTTCAGTAAGTACAACACACACTCAGCTTTTGCAATTTTTTATTTTATTATACCATTTATCCTGATTATATTCATTCTAGACATAGAGATGGCAGTGGATGTTTACCTTGGTGTTGAGACTAATAATTATAGGCTCTAAGCAATATATGTAGGAAGCTCCTGATGGATAGGAGCACCTGTCCTCTGTTTGGGAGCAATGCTAGCTATGTGTACCAATGTATTCCACTGTCCTCACATAAATTCAATGCTTTACATTATCAAAAGCTATGATTTTTATTTATTTTATTCTTCAAGTATCAAACATTTCAGCAGCATGTGCCAATGCTTCAACTTCAGTAACATAACAGCGTTTTTTGATTCTACACTGATCAAATGGTTGCTGTTTTGACTTTTAGCATGGAGTTGTAAGAACCATGGCCTTTAAATTCTTTGAAATTTTAAGTGAAAAAAGTTATAATTATAATTCGGGAAGTTTTGAGTTATAAGCACCTGTTAAACGCTTTCAATAACACAGAGAGATGGGAACAACATAAATACCGACAAAATTATATTAGGGAAGTATTCAGTTACCCCATATTCTTGTATAGTTTTCATACGCCCGGTACGTATTTCGTCTTCATCAGTCATAACGTATATACTCAAAAGCTGAACTAAGAATGTATTCAAATCATTACACAGCAAATGTAAGTCAGATTACTTGTTAGCATTAATAATTCGATAAAATAAGCATGCAACAAATTATTGTGCCTACCAAATATGTATTTTTCAAACACATGTGTAGAGTAATATGAATTAACAAAATGAATCAAGTGACTGATGGCAAGTATGACTGTTCAGGAAAGGTGCTTGCGTTTTTAATTGATCACCATGTTTCATTTCACTATGTGCCTTAATATGTTATTTAAAAGTTAAATACTGATTTTTAATATTAATCATTTTCAAATTGCATAACGTACAGACATGAAATCTAGCAATATAATCAAAAGCAACGAAAGACCAAACAATTGCAAAACTGAATATGTTGTTGATTGAAGGACATGAACCAAGACATGGAAATAGAAAATTATACTATATAAAAAGAAAAACAGAAGAAAAAAATGAAGTTGGAACTCTCTAAAAGAAATAAAACTGGGAACATCAGGAACACCCAAATGAAAAGCAACATAAGTTTCAGGAAGGCAAGGCTTCTCACGAACTAATCAACCACTATTTTATAACACAAACTAATTAACCACTCGTTATGTCAATTATATATCTATAAACAAGGCTTTTCAGCGCATACATGTATATTTTTAAGAGAAAATGTCAGAAGAAGTAAAGATGTTAGGAAGACGGGGAAGTCCTTTCAGTCATAGAGTCAAGCTTGTCTTGAAGTTAAATGGAATTTCTTATGATACATCGAGGAGGAAATATACAACAAAAGTACTCTACTACTTGAGTCGAATCTAACATATAAAAAGATTCATGTGCTTATTTATGGTGGTAATACACTGATGACAAATGGGATAGTTGCCTCTTTCACCTAAAGATCATTCGAAAGAGCAAAAGCAAGATATTTGGCAAAGTTCATAGAAGAAGATGTAAAAATCAAATAATATTATAAAATTTTCTTCGCGGTATAAAGAAAACAATGGTTTCTTGGTCGCTGAGTAATACGATCTTTTCACTAAGTTTATATGTGCACATTTTAAAATAGTTTAATTTCGAAAAGATGATACACTGAAAAACTATTTTCACTTCTTACTCTTCAACCGACACATTCTTTTTTCACTGAAGAACAACAGAAAAATTGTAAGGTTTATAGATTATGGAAAGTTCATGGATATAAAAAAATTCTATGCAGTGAAATATATTCACCTTGATAGGTCACGAAGCATAAATATGATACGAATGCCAACAAACAATGTTCGTATTTCAATTACTTATGTAGTTATGCGTAGTGCATGCTTATATGCACTGGTCTTTAATTAAAACAATAATCAGTCATATGATATTTGACATTCAATAGAATTTTGAATTCCAAAAAATACAACAGTTTGCTGAAGCCTAATAGGATTGTGTGATTAGGCTAACATAAAATACAACAAAGGCGAGTAACATTAGTAGGTAAATAGAGATGGCTATACTTTACGTTGATATAATAGATCCAGTAAACATACGCAAGACAAATATGTGACTTCACAGAACTGAAATAATCGTTAATAAATGACAATTAATTTGGTAACTAGATAGATGTTTATATTTGAATAATGTGGTATGTCTATGTTGCATTAAAGACCAGTTAATAAAATAATGAATAATGACATGTCAACACCCAAACTTCTACGAAGATTCCTAAATGAGTTGACACATAACTAAGTGGGTATAACAAGGTGGAAATAGTCAAAATTCATACAAAAAGAATCCATGTGATACAAAAATAACCAAAGAAGAAATCTTACCCTTATAATGTGATCCATAGAACCAAAATATAATCTTGATCCTCCCACGACTATAGAAACAACAACAAGTCTATGGCCTGTAAAAGAAGCTGCTGGTTCAAAGCAGTTCCCTGCCATATTATACTTCCAAGCTAAAATTTGACCATCCTGCAATTAAATTGACAAATAAAAAAAAAGGCCATTTACATTAACAAGCTGAAGCTATTGTATATCATAAACATTATAATTTGTACACTAAATAATACCTGAACTCCAGCGAAAAGCATCTCATTGACACCCACCAATGCGTAAACCTGAATGTTGGCGCCATCAAGGCTTAACTGAGCAGATGTTTGTGTATTCCAAGCCTGCAATTTAAAGCAGAAAATTTTACATTCTAGTTCTAATCTATACACAAACCATATAAATAATTAAATATATTGTTTGATAAAACAAAAGGAATACCTGGCTTTGTCTATCCTTTTAACAGCTACTCGATCTCCAGTATCCTTATCAATGGCAACAAAAGTAAGCCCAAACTGCCCTTGACCTTAACAGTTTCCCAATCAGATACCTGCTATGAAAATCATTATCATATCCGAAACTGATCATTTTTGCCTTCATTGTTCAGGCATCTTTAGCCAACTTTTGCTAGTCTTCTTGCTATAACTATTCTTTTACCTGACATGGTCAGTTTCTCCTTGCCAGCTCTTCACATGCCAGCACCTTCATGCTTCTGTTTCAAACAACTCGTACGGACACACGGTCCTCTTCCACATCTGTAGCGCATACATGCAACATCTTTAGTTTTCTTTTTTGTTTTTTTGCAAAATATAATGTAAATATAATAATATGTTCATGTGTTCCTCATTAGATGATCACCTGATGATCTCATATTTTGTTTTCAATCCTACCTTACTTTGTGATGTCTCCCATCAGACTTATAGGTGGATCTTATTATTATTTTAATAAAATTATGAGTGCTCTCCTTAATTAGAGGATTAATATTTCAAAAAAAAACAAAAAACAAAAAAAGCATGTAGTCAGGAAGAACAAAATGTGTAAGAAATTTTCTTTCCCAAACTAAAAGGAAAATCAATAGTATGAAAAAAGAGGTACGATGAAACTACGAATTTAGAAGATTTAAAACCCCACTTTCAACGTAGACTGCCTAAAGAAACATATACCATTTAATACAGAAGTGCAATATCAAAATATTAGTTTTTACTTGATAAAACTTATATTAATATAATGTGTATCCTATAAAGATAAAGAGAACCAAGTTTTAGCCTCTCCATGCTAGCTTGTAACCTAAGCTGTGCTTTCTCATCCATTAGATCATACTAATAGCTAATTCCAATGTTCTAAAGTATAAGTTGAAAAGCAACTCTATAATTCAAAAAAACAACATTTTTTATAAAAATGCATTGTTTTAAGAAAATAATGAAGTGCCCAACCATTCAGATTATATTTAATACTCAAAACACAAATAAATTCACAAAAATATCATTTATTTTATAAATAAACTTGAATACTTATAAAAAAAATTGAATAAGCTGCAATAAAACCATCACCTAAAAATTCAAATCAAACGAACACCAAAAAACTGCAGTAGGAAGGCTACTAAAACAAATAAGGATAAGACTAATGTATACAGTAATGAACTTGACTTTGATTATGGAGTGAAATTTTCCGACAAGGATATGATGTAAGCTAAACAAAGCACTTCTAAAGAAGCCAATCAACTAAACAATGATAGAAGAAGCAACGGGTTTAAGAAAAATACCTAATATAGCGAAAAGAGAGACTACGATTTGGCCACTAAGATCTGGACAGTTAGTATCGATGACCGAATATGAAGAGGCGAGGGCGATCTACCTTGAGCTGCGAAACTAGGATTTGGCGCACTGAGATATGACGTGAAATCATCTTTGTGATGAATTAAATCGAGGGCAATCAGGTTGCGATAATTTAGATCTAGGGCATGAAATTTGTGAGTTTAGAGAGGAAGAGAGGAAAGACAGTGGGAAATGAAATTTTAGGAGGCAATCCAACAAAGGGAAATGGAAAAAGCCCGCATTTCTTATGAATAGCGTTTATGTTAAATTTAATACTAATTTATGCCTATACTTGAAATGCATAGCGTTAAGTATTTATGAGTTTTTTATTCTGTTTGGATTTAATAAACCTAGAGGCAGAAACGCTGTAAATGAGTGCTATAAAAACCCCAATTTGTTGTAGTGTGTCTAGTATAGGAAAATGACCTATATATCGCGGTGCCAGCTTACCAGTCTTCCTAAATCTCAATACTCCACGCATTGGAGACACATTTAAGAAAATAGAATCTCCAACTTGAAACTCTATAGCTCTTCTCCGATGGTCAACATAACTTTTCTAATGAATTTGAGCCAATTTCAACTTATTTCGAATAAAATCAACCTTCTCAATAGTCTACTTTATCATACCTGGTCCAGGAACGAGTCTGTCACCCGACTCAATCCAACACATAGGTGATCGACACGGACTCCCATATGAAGCTTCGAAAGGAGCTATTTTAATACTGCATGATAGCTATTATTATATGAGAATTCAACCAGATGCAAATGGTCCTCCCATGGACCGCCAAAGTCAAGAATACAAGCACGCAAAAGGTCTTCCAAGATTCTATTTATCGTTTCCATTTGCCCATCAGACTGCGGATGGTAAGCAGTACTGAAGTTCAACCTGGTTCCTAGTGCGGCTTGAAGTGCCTTCCAAAATATGCTGGTGAAGATCGAGTCATGATCACTCACTATACTGCTTGTTATACCATGGGGACGAACAATTTCTTTCACATACAATTCAGCCAAACTTGCTGCTGTTCGGGTAGATTTTACTAGGATAAAGTGGGCAGTCTTAGTCAGACGATCCACAATAACCCAAATTGCTTCATTACCTTTTCGAGTTCATGGCAACCCGTCTATGAAATCCATAGACATTTGATCCCATTTCCACTTAGGCACCTCTAATGGTTGGAGTAAACCTGCCATCTTCATCTGATCACTTTTGGTTAGCTAAAAAGTAGCACAACGACTGACATAGGTAGATATGCCCCTCTTCATTGTTTTCCACCAGAAAGTCCTTTTGATATCTCTATACATCTTATTAACCCCTGGATGGATACTGAGCTTGGACTTGTGACACTCGTCCAATACATCCCGTTTGAGATCAGGGATGTCAGGAACTCGCATTCTGCCTTTCATTCTTACAATTCAATTCTTATCGACCTCCAAAATGGAATTTTCTCCATGGCGAATTCACCTATGAATTTCTAGAAGACGCTTGTCTTCTTTCTATTTACTTGCGATCTTTTTAAGAAGAATAGGAGTAACAACAAGATATGCGAGAACAACATGTCTTCTACTCAGAGCATCGACTACCACGTTGGCTTTTCCAGGCGTATACAGAATATCCAGGTCGTAAGAAGCTAGAAATTCTAACCAAGTTTCTTGCCTTAAATTCAAATCCTTTTGGGTAAAAAGATACTTAAGAGATTTATGTTCAGTGAACAATTCAAAATTTTCACCTAAAAGAGAGAGGGTTTATTAAGTATATACATTAAGTTAAGTCAAACTTTTAAAAAAAAAATTGTGAGGAAAGCCGAAAGAGATTCTTACCCAGAAGATAGTGACGCCAGATTTTCAAAGCAAATATAAGTGCGAGAAGTTCGAGATCGTGGGTTGGGTAGTTTTTCTCATGTGGACGTAATTATCTACTTGCGTAGGCAATCACTCTATCTTCCTACATCAAAACAACACCCACACCCTCACCACTGCATCAGTATACAGAGACAAACCTTGGTTCCCGTTAATAATAGCGTACACGGGAGCGGTGGTCAATCTTTTCTTCAACTCTTGGATGCTACCTCGCACTTCAGAGTCCAATCAAACTTAGCATTTTTCATAGTCATCTTAGTCAATGGACTGGCTATTTTAGAGAAATCCTAGACAAATTTTCCATAGTATCCCGCTAAACCCAGAATACTTCTGACTTCTTTCGGAGTTATGGGTTGCTTCCAGTCTAGGATAGAGGAAACCTTGCCGGGGTCTACTGAAATTCCATCTTCAGTGACAATATGTCCAAGAAATCTAACTTCCTTAACCCAAAAATGACACTTAGAAAGTTTGGCACACAGAATGTTCTTCTTCAATATTTCCAAAACAATTCTCAAGTGTTCAGCGTGCTCCTTCTCTATTTTGGAGTAGACTAGAATATCATCAATAAACACAAAAACAAATTTATTTAACACTTCTCGGAATACATGGATTATCAAGTCTATGAAATATGTGGGAGCATTGGTTAGTCCGAAAGGCAAAACTAACCATTCGTAGAATGTGTCTAGACCCCTGAAAGCAGTTAAGTGAATATAGTCTTCAACGATTATTTATTGACGGAATCCCTAGGAAAGATCCATTTTTGAAAAGAATCGAGCGTCGTGTAACTTACCGAGCAGATCGTTGATTCTGGGCAAAGGAAATTTGTTTTTGAGAGTTAATTTATTGAGATTGCGGTAGTCTACGCACAATCTCAGAGATCCATCATACTTGGCCACAAACACCACAGCTGAACCCCAACTGGAAACACTGGGACGTATTAATCATTTCTCTAGCAAATCCCGGGTTTGCTTGACTAATTCTATTCTTTCCTTTCGTGCCATCCTATGGCTTGCATGAACAATATGACGAGCACTGGGAACCAAGTCGATTCTGAATTCAATTTCCCTGTGCGGAGGCAAAGATTTTACCTCTTCGAATACATTTGGAAATTCCCGGACAATAGGTATAGATTCCAAACTAGGTTCGAGATATCCCAAAGGATACATCAGCTTATCTCTTTTCAGACTCGGATCTTCATAAGAAATTTCAATAAAATTCCCAAATTTTTTTTGATCGAAATCTTTCAATTGTTATAATCTAATTTAGCTTCGTATTTCGTTAGCTAGTTCATTCCAAGTAATATTTCAAATTCGTTAAAGTCGAGAATGAAAAGATTGATAGGAAATTGATGACAAGAATACGAGATAGGAACCTTTCTACAATATTGACAAAGATTTACAGGACCACTAACCGGATTCCTCATGCAAATAGGCTCGTCGACAAATTCGAGTTCAAGTTTTAGTACGTTTATGGTTTGTTGGGAGATAAAGCTATGTGTGGCTCCACTATCGAACAAAACTCTAACAATTCTATCATAAATGAGAAGGTTACCTTCTAAAACTCCTTTTCCTTTATCTGCTTTTGAAGTTGAGGGCTCATACTTTATCGCATACACCATCGCTACTTGAGCTTGCTTTATTGCTGTGCAATCTTTAACTATGTGTCTAGTTTATGACAATAATAGCATTTTCTGGCTCCCTGATTAGTCTTCGTGGGTTGTTCTTTCTTTCCTCGTTTCTTTGGCTTTTTGCAACTATTCGAATAATGGCCCTTCTCCCGATAATTGTAACAAGTAATATCCCTTGCCTGGTTCTCTTGAATATTCTTCTTCTCTTTGCCTTTCCCCGGTTTCTTCCCTCCGAACTTCCTTTTCTTCCAATTCGGATTGCTTGTACTTCCTTTCTCCTCTGGAACTTCTTTCTTATCCCAGGGTAGCGTATCTATAACCCATATCTATCAGATCAGAAAAAGATTCCTTCACGTGGGCGGTCATCCTCTCATGGAATTTCTTGTTCATCCCTCGAATAAATCTTTCATTCTTCTTCAAGGGGGTTTTTACCAACTCCGGACCAAACCGAGATAGCTCGTTAAATTTGTTCAAGTATTCTTCAAACGATAGACTCCCCTGCTTCAAGTTAGTTAATTCTTGGTACGTTATGGAGATACCAACAGATGACATATAAAGTTGCTCAAACGCCTTTTTGAATTGGAGCCAAGTGAACTCATTCTCCGGCTTATCCACTGTAATAGTCACCCACCAGGCTAGAGGTTCCTCTTAGAGTTGCCTAGAAGCTATCAATCTCATCTGATCGTCCTCTAACTTCAGTCGTCTAAAAATTTCTTTCACATGATCGAATCCATACTTGTGATTTAATAATAGACTCTTTTCCTATGAATGGCTTTCCACCAAGTCTGGAAAAACTTCGACATAAACCAGCCAGATTCGGTTGAAGTTGAGTGGGAATAGCTGCTTCCATTGTTGCTGGGCCTTGACCAGCGATAGTGGTACTTCCCCGTACTTTACCTCGTCCTCTTCTAGTGCTCATTCTCACTATTAGTAAATAGTAAGAAAACTTGATTTAGGCCATACGGACGAGATATCTTAGGGTTATACTCATTCTAGGGTATTTCTAACCCTATCTCTAATGAGTCACCTAATGTGTTATACTCCAAAGCTAAACTTCTTACTCAACCTTTAGCTCTGATACCACTTGTCACGACCTGAAATCCAGCGTTTAAAAATTGACATCAAATATCACACTTGTATTTGAGTGTCGGAGATTCAAACGTTGAACTTCAGTTCGGTGTAGCTTGTAACAACATTAGATCAATACGAAACAGCGGAAACAAAAGATGATTTCATTTACCACAACACAGACACAACATTTGATCACAATAATTAAACACGATCAACATCAGAGTGCTATATACATAATACAATAGCAGAATGATAACACCACAGCGAAACAATAACAAAAGGGTCTTCAAAAGGATCCAACATAAGCACCTTCAAAACCAAACTCCAAAAAACTTCCAAAAGATTTCCAGACGAAAAGCTTTCAAAATCCGATAGCTTCCAAACTAAAGACTCTAAAAGACCTCTAGAATCTACTTCTACTATCCAAGCTAGCTTCAGAACATGGATAACCTGCTTCTAGGCTACCCGTGTGGAAAATTATGGGCACCCAGAGTTTAGAAAAGGAACAATAAACTCTGGGTCGGTCATGGGACTGGTATAAGTAAACAAAAACAGTTATTTGGACAAAAACAATTTAGAAAGAAATCCGTTCATGCTTTTGAAAAATTAAACTACCATAAGGCCTCCCGGCACACACACAATGCAATCGCATACTTGGTGAAGATTTCTCCTTATGATAGTCAAACATGCTTGATACGAGAAAATTCTTTTGACATTATTATTAGTGCATAGTGTAGAAAATATTTTGAAAATATAATATTAATCTTAGTCATCATAGGTACCATTATATTATACCTGCTATAGCTACCATTTAAGAATGGCAGGTTATACAACTGAAATCATAAAGGGCTCGTATTGAATGATTGGATTTCCAACAATGGTCAAGCTAAGGAACTTCCTCACCGAATGGGTACGCCTCTGGAAGGACGCCCCGAGAACCTAACCGGATTTCTGCCAACACAAGGTCGAGTTACCTCTGTAACTAGGTAACTACTGACATGAGTATGCTATCACCCGGTCGTAACCAAACTTTATCCGGGGCCCCAACAACAACAACCAACAACCACATAAGTTACCATGATACCACTTTTTATCCAGAAGGAAATGCACATACCCTAAGGGAGGCTACCCCCGTAACCTTGCTGCATCCTTCCTGTTTCGACCATTTTCAGGTTGTGAGGTTCGACGAAGTCTCGTCCCCAAAGCTACGCTTTTCACAAAAGCCATGCTTCAATCAACAAATGATCAGCACTCAGCATTCCACACTACCAAATTGGGAGTATATCACTAATAACCATCAACTACATAACCTCTAAGCTATATGTCTCAGAGAAGGGCATTAAGCTAAGAGAATAAATTCTCTGCCATCAAACAGAAATGTATTTGATAGAGATCAGCTTTATATCTCAAAGTGTAATGTCAGACATGCAACCATACTAGTTCATCCTGGGTCTGAATGGAACCAAAGGCACTTCGTCCAATAAAGGAAGAATCCCTTAGAATCCGGGTATCCACAATCCCGATCGGACTCCCCATCACATATGGAGATCTCTATACCGGAGCAACTCAGTGCAGAGACAATCGACAGGCAATCCTCTCATTTTCGAAAATACCTGGTCTTGACCACCCTCTTCAAATGCACTCCAACTCGTCGTATCATTATTCGAAATAGGTTTTATGGCACAAAGTCCTCTCTCGGCTAATCCGAATAATGAGCCCTTATTTTAAAACACTTGGATATATAAGTCACAAAGATTCACTATTAAGATTCGATATAGGTTTCAGATAACCATTTGGAATCTGACTCCCTGTCGCATCGAAATTCAAGTGCCGTTAAAGGCCAACAGTTTTCACATTCACACAGAAACATATCACAGATATCACAGTTCAATTCACATCAATTCACATTATAAAGTATCACAATCACATATCAAAGGTATCAACCAATTCAAGACATTCAATAATAATCAATCATCTATAAGTCAGATGAATTTATCAATTATTGCAATTAATTAATCACATAATTACTTTCATTAATTATACTTAATTAATGATTAATTATCCTCAATTAACCCATAATTATTAATTAATTAACCTTAATTATTTATTACTTAACCTTAATTATTTATTAATTAGCCTTAATTATTTATTAATTAATCTTAATTATTATTTAATTAACCTTTAATTATTATTTTTTGAT
The DNA here is from genome assembly GCA_030765085.1 of Allium cepa. Taxonomy (NCBI): domain Eukaryota; kingdom Viridiplantae; phylum Streptophyta; class Magnoliopsida; order Asparagales; family Amaryllidaceae; genus Allium; species Allium cepa. The sequence continues at coordinate 696,473,377 of CM060934.1, forward strand.
TTATCTTTAATAATTAATTAATAATTAATTAATAATTCTTTAATTACTATCATTAAGTAATTATTCTTTAAGTAATTATCTTCTAATTACTATTATTAAATAAATAAATCTTTAATTACTTAAACTTTAGTTAATTTATTAAAAGATAAATCATTTATTTAAATTATTCACTTAATTATCATTAAAAATGTTTAATTAACAAACTTTATAATTAATTAACATTAACCCATATATTAACTTGAGGGATTGAGGTTAATTAATGATTTAAAAACACTTTATCTTAATTAATTATTTAATTACATCATTTATTTAAAGAATTTAAGAATTAATTTATAAATAAATGTCACATAATTAATAAATTAAACTTAATTACTTTTAAAAATAACTTACTTAAAACCTTTGTTAATCCAAACTTAAATCAAAACACTTATTTAAAAACATGGGTTAAAATATTTAAAATTTGAATTTGGTTTGAAAGTTGAAAACTGATTTTTTTAATCAAACCCGAGACCTCCCCGAGTGTCACCCGAGCCAAAACGATGTTTACTTTGAGCCTTCCTCGAACAAACCCGTATTTTCTTTTCAAAACTTTAATTTTTGTTTAAGTTTAAAAAAACCCGGTAGGCACTTAAAAAATTCCCGAACCAAGACTCAAGCCAGCACCCAAACTTCCCGAAGACATCTTCGAGTCACAACCCTTCTTTCCCAAACCATAACTTCCAGATATATATAATACCCATGCACATGCACTGGCGAACCGGCCACCTCCTATCCAAACTCCAGCCATCATCGAGTCAACAACAACCTGCCCTCACCAGTAGACCACCCAAAAACCCCAATGACGACAAACTCGCAAACGGGCAATCTTCCCCAAACTGGAATAAAAACGACCGTCAAACTATCGCCTCGCACGGCCACCTCCGGCCATCGGAGATCACGTGAGCGTATCCAAAGCTTCATCGATGTCCGACGCTTCGACTCTCCCATGTCCGGCCACCTCCGAACCCCTGATGACGCTGTAGTTTATCGAACTTCGACCAATACAAAAATACGAGCTTAAACCCTAGATCATCAACGTTCAGCCACCACGATAGCTAATAAATTCACTTAGCATTTTTTGAAGTTCGCCAACCTCCAGGCTACCCTCAGCCATGATCCTGAGACCACCACATTCATTGATCGCCAGAATTTACCACAAAACTCAAAAATGTTCAACCTCAAATTTATCAATGAATGCTTACTTAAAAATTTTGATTCCACCTTTAAAACTCCTTATTTTCGAAAGCGTTTTCGATGATACGATTGAAATCAGAAAACATAATTCTCGAAATTTTAATATATTTCGTGTTCAGCTGTATTTTTTATTTTCTAGGAAATTCTTAGTTTAATTATGCTTGAAATTATTTTTAAAGCTAAAATACAATTTTTCAAAAATATTTCGTTTAGATCCTAAAGTCTAACAAGAATTAAAGGAGGAGAAATTGATTTTTTTTTGAAACAGGTTTGATACCTGTAAACTTGGAACAGAAGTAAGTGTCTATGTTCCCAGACATGCACAGTCATGTTCACATACATATATACACATATTTATACACATGCAAACAATTTTCAACTTTTACTTCAAGCATGAACTCAAACAACAGGTTAAATTCTAGATTTCAAAAAGGTTTACTCACCTCTTTAAGGAAGAACAGAGAGCTTTTATAAATCCTTGGAAGTTGATTGAAATTTGAAAATCTGAGTTATGCTTGCTTTTGATCTTTGTTGTTTGATGTTGAAGACTTAAATTTGTTAAGTTGAAGCTTTGAATTTGCTCAATCACTTGATGCTTTGTTGTTTGAAATTTGTGTACTGATTTGAGCTTTGAATCATTGTTTCTTTGATTGGTTCAGATTTTTGTTTTTGTTCATGAAAGAGGTTGCTTCTTTTTCTTTTGTTCTGATTTTCTTTATTTCTTTCTCTGGTTTGAGTTTTTATAGGCTTGGGTTTTGAAAATGAAATTATGTGATAAAAGAAATGAGAAGGAGGAGTTAGAGAGGTTTATATAACTTATTTCTATTATTTTTAAAATAAAAGAAAATAAAAAAGAAATTTGAGACTTGTTAACTCCTATGTTTACATTGATTACACTTGTTAATTCTTATGTTACTTAGCTTACACTTGTATTATGCATGCATTAAATATTTTAAATAAATTTTATATTACATTTCCTTATTTTTATAAAGACATTTACTTTATATATATATATAATATTAAAGAAATGACTTAAAACTAAACTATACATTAATAAATAATCACATTCACATTATTTTTAAAACCAAATATTTTTAAGAATTTTTTTTTGAACTTCAATTCAAATTCAAATCTATTCATATATATATATATAAATAATTATCTCATTTGTTTTCAAAAATTCAAATTAATTCCAAAATTTAATTCCAAAATTAATATTAATTACTAATTTTAAATTTGATAATTACATCTCGTGTATTTATAAAATACAAGAGAATTGTTTACAGAAACAAAAACTTCTTATGAAGGCATGTTCGGTCTTAAACTTCATGAGTGATATTGAGTATATTATGTCAATAATAAATTCAAGTTAAGAACCTTTAAGTTGGAAATGTTCCAATTGAAAGACAGTGGCCGATTCAATGAAAAGGCTAAGTACGTCGCCTTGGTTAGTGTCGTAATAAAAACAATGTACACAAAAATTTAAGTGAGCAAATTTATAACTGAGCTGGTTCCAAATGTTGAGAATGTCATAACATTGTTATATGATAACAATGTCATAATATAGTTCATAATAGAACTTAGAGCTCACTAGTGGTCTAGAGACATACTCCAAATTATTCCCCATGATGAAGTAATTTATCATCGTCAGAGAGAGTTGATTGACTTAATAAATAATTAAAACATAATATCATACCCATTTACAAAGGGACTAACCCAATTGGTTTTGAGAAAACCGATTAGAGTAGTTGGATTAAGATTCCATAATTGACCCCAAGTGCAAGTAGGAGATTGGTAGAATTAGGGTATGCCCTAGGGGAAATTATGTAATAACTTGTTGACCAATCTGGTTCGAAATAAATGTATTTTCTTTTATTACATACTTGATATAACGTGGTTATATTGGCCAAACAATTAATTAAAAGTACATTTAACAAAAAGTCCAAAAATGGTTTTGTGATACTAATAAAGAAATGTTGTAACCAAGAGTAATTTATCATAATAAAGTAGATACACCATTTTTAATGGTCCTAGTCAAGATGCATCAAGACTGAATATCGATGTATCCATTGAAACTAGAGTATCGCTCTTCAAATATTGGGCAGTGTATTACTCATGACTATTGGGGGCACCAAGGTATTATGTACTTATAGTTATTGGATAACCATGGAATGACTCGCTCGATAGTTTTCTTTTGGTTAATATAACTAAGGTCAAGCAGAGAATATGGATGTGACTATACATATTTCTCTCGACTTGAGAATACTATTGGCCATCAATATGGAAGCTCCGCTTTGATTAATGTTAAATCGTGGCACAATGTCCATCGAATGACTATAGCTGGGTGGAGTGGAAGCATTTGAAGTGAAACACTATTTCAAGGGAGAATCTGTCTCCTTAGTTATATGAGGTTAGTATCAGTCAATTGAAGTCAACATCAAAGTCAAAGTCTTTGGCCAGAGCATTTATGTTAATAACAATTGAACCTAGGACTTTGTGTTTGGACTATAAAGTTAAATGTTGACAATATTGGAATTTTGACCATTACCAAATTCCATGAGTCCTAATGTGATATAATTTTGACGAAGAGAATTGGTGTATAGAATTGTCACCATTAGGTACCGCTTATGGTAAGTAAAATTGGATTTTACCAAAAGACATGTAAGCGATAAATTTGGCCAAAATGTCACACCACCTGCTAAGTGAGGTGAACGTTAATATTCGAATAGTCGATATTAATCACTGAATGAATTTAAACCTTTGAGTCAACCAACTATAATGATGAATTCTCTAGAATTCCATATGATTTAATTAATTCATATAATGTTATAAATTGATTAAATTAATTGATATTTGAGAAATATTAATTATTAATTATTTGATGTTGGAAGTTTTTTTGTAATTATTTGAAAGCATTTATAAAAGTTGTATTTGCGCGCACTAATATACGATATCGATGTAATTTGAAGATAATTATATGAAATATGATTTATGGAAATTTTATGTCATTTGATGACATGATTTGTGAAAATTTTATATCATTGATGACATACGTGTAAAGAAAGGATTGGAGAGAGAGAAACAATTAAAGAAATTAATTAGGGAAGTTTTAATCAAAGAATGGAAAAGTTTTATTCTTTAAAATAAACATGTTCTCTGATTCATTCCATACGTACAATCCATTCTTTTCATTCAGTCTATTTCTTTCTCTCCTTCTTACTTTTCATGGAAGAAAATGAATTTTTTTCCGTAAGTCTTTCAACTCCATATAAAAACATCAAATAAAACAAAACAAAAGTGGTTCATCCATCTCTTGCAAGGATGTGATAGGGTTCTTGAATATCTATGGAGATATCATTATTCAAGGTGTGACTTCTAGGCAACATCCTAAGGGGAGTCCATTTTCAAAATGTGCTTCAAGGCCTTGAGTAATAAGATATGTTTTTCTTTAGTAGATAAATATATTTGGTGTAATGTTTATTAAAAGATAAATTTAATTATCATAATTTGTTTGTACATATCGGTGCCTCGTTTAATTTGAAAATTGTTTATGTGGCTTTAATTGCTTATTGAATGAATCAATTGATAATATATTTTAATAAATCAAAACTGATATTTATATATGTTTAAATACAATGTTTTTGGAGCTATGTTTTAAACATTCAATTTAAAGTCTTTTTTTAGATTAGAAATTTTATGTGTTCAATTTAAAAATTAGGTTCTTTTTGTTAAATTAAAATTAAGATTTTTGTATGTTTGAATACATTGTTTTATTATAGATCTATATTGTAAACATTCAATTCAAATTATAATCCTTCAGATCTAAAATTTTGTACGTTCATATTGTTTTGATTGGATTTTACTTTGACAAATTAAACTAAAATTTGTGTATGAATATTATAGTGTTTTATTAAATATTCATGTTTTAAATCATATAAAACAAAATGTAATTTTTGATTTGAAAATTTACATGTATGTATTTTGTGTTTGTATTGTATTGGAAATTATAAAAAAGGAAGAGTTTTAGCAATAAATCTAATTTTTAATTTGATTACTATAATTCTCTAATTTGTATCAATTAGAGATACTTATTGAATCTTACATACACACAATTAGTGTTTCTACAATTTTAATTGACTGCTATAAATCTGTAATTTGTATTACTTATAAAGACTTGATTTAATCTTATATACGATCAATTAATTTTATATGTATTTTTGTATATATAAAATTTATTAAACGTATTTCATATTGTGAAAGTATAATAATATTTCTTTCCAAAGGGAGGAAACAATTTAAATGAGGCAATAATATATACATACATTTATTTTTGACTGTTTATATCCTTATATTACGATGTATATTAATTGTCATTTATATGCTGCATTAGTTAAGTTTACAAAATAGAAAATTGAATCAATCTTTCGTGTTATCCTTTATTTATTTTCCATTTTTTCTTGTGTGATTAGCTATCCGTTTAATTTGGTTTATATATCTACATCTTGTCATTAACACCTATTATATATTGCACTTACATAATTTACACTATAATATATATATTTGTTTAAACTTACATTCATGCCTTATACATATTGCTAATTAATGACATTCATATTATCAATAAATTTAATTAAAAAGAGAGAAATGAATGGTTTCTCTCTCTATATAAATAATGTTTTCCCTCATTAATTGAATAAGTTAAGAGAAGGTAATAAAAGGTTTTCTTCTCTTAATAAATTTATGCCCAGTCATTAATTGAATAAGTTAAGAGAAAGGAAATGAAAAGCTTCATTCTCTAAATAATTTAATATGTAACCTTCACACATAGATATTTAAATAAAAGTATATGTGATATACTCTAATTATATTTACATTAAATTAGAGTGGAATTTTGTTTATTTGATTTTATTTAAAGAAACATGGAAAATTTCGAAGTATATTTAGACTTCATAGGCCCATTAAAGATCCACAATGGATAATCTTTTTGAAATTCACCCATTTTTTCCACTGTAGGCTAGCCCGGCTCCTTTACATCAACATATTTCCTTCCCCTACATAACTAGCATCTCCTCCACACCATTCCGCCAATCCCTTCTTCTCCACTCTGTTCACACATTTTCGTCTACGTCAACAATGTTTTATTCGAAATCAGATTCCGACTGTGGGGATGCATAAGATTTGATCGCTTTAGCAATGTATTTACATAGAAGAAGAAACAATATTATCCAGATTCACACTTTAGAATTTAGCGGTTTAATGTGGGTCGAAGATATATTAAATGACATGAAGAACGCTGTCAACGAAATTTTCAAATGAAAAGCCTTTGTTTTCTCTCATTATGCGATAAGTTGCAAAATTATAGCCTTACTATAATGGAAAACGTTAGTATCAGAGAAACAACTGCCATATTCATATATTATTGCTGTAATGCTCCCACATCGACAAATGAACAAAAGATTTCAAAGGTCAGGTAGCACAATTTCAGTTTTTTTTCATGCTATTTTAGATGTTGTACAATTACTCGCTATAGATATTATCAAGCCAGATGACCATCAATTTAATACTATTCTAGATCATATTAGAACTTCAAAATGCTACTACCCACACTTTAGAAACAGTGTTGGTGTTGTAGACAGTACACACTTACCTACAAATTGAATAGTTCCACACATAGGATGAAAAGATTATGCCACACAAAATATCTTAGTATCACGCTTATTGGAATTATAGTTTATTTATTTCGTGGCCGGTTGGGAAGGTACGACACATGATAGTAGTATTTTTAATCCTGTTATAACTGATAGAAATTCTAACTTTCCTCACCTTACACTTAGACATATTACAGAGTTGGCTCTAGATATCCAATTCAAAGTTGTTATTTACCATTGTATCTTATTATTAGTTATCATATTTCTCATTCTCATAGAGCTGCAAATCAATCAAAATCGATAAATGAAAATTTTAATTTCTATTATTTGAGTTTACATATAGTAATTGAGAAAACCTTTGGAATATGGAAGATTTTTTTTTGCCATTTTGAAGAATATGCCAACACAGTCATTTGAAACTCAAGTAAACATTTTCATATCTACAATGGTGATACACAGTTACATACAAAAAATACAGCATGGATGATCCATATTTTATGGCTTATGATGATGATCCCAATCTTATTACAAAGGAATACCAAGAGGAATACTACTGTATGAGAACTGCACCGAATATAGCAACTGAACTGTATGATGATTTACGTAGGCAATTAAATGGTTACAATTCGAAATACCAAAAGAGATGCAATTGTTATAGCAGGGCTACATTGATTGATTGCATCATTTTATTTGTATTTACTAGTACTTTATTATTGATTAGAATGTATTTCAATTTCTGTATTGTTATTTCATTTTAATTAAACTCATATAACACAGCAAAAAATAATTAATTAACTTAAATTAGTTAAATTAATAATTACAACTTAAATGCCCTACTAAAATGTTTCGCTTAAATACCCCGTTTATAACTAAACGCGTTCCACATTCATCAATCTTCTCCAATCAAATACCCCGTTATCGTTCATCAAAAATGCGCCCTAAGTTAGTGATCAGTAGTATAGTGTACTGTGTTAACATTTGTATGTGGAAGAGAAGAGCATGTTGATGTATAATTGTTGGCACCATGTCACTTTATACTTATGATATGAATATCTATTTTACGTATATAGTATTTTTGTTAGAATTCCTCACACATGCTTTACGTTTTGTCCATGTTTTTTCATTTGTTATTTTATGACAACCCTTGAGTACTCTCATGAATAGGATAAGAATTAAATGTTGAGGATTATTTGCTTAGCTAAAACTAGAGAATTATGGAGGATCATATAGTGTTTTAGTTTATTTATCTTATATTAGCATTATAACACTTGATGTGTTTGAGTCATGTACTATTTATTTAGTTGCTTATTTTATTACCTTTTTATGTACGAGGAACAACTATGTGCCTTAATTTATTTGGCACATATGATACTATCAGTTTGTAGTTGTTCATATGTAACTCATATGATGTCCATTATGATTTTGCACTATGTATTTATTTATCATACTTAATCATTTTCATTGTGAATTATAATGTGTAGGTTCACGATCGATAGTTTTAGTTTACTCAAAGTCTAAACAAATGGGTGCAACTGCATTAGCCCACTCAAGATTTACCATCCTTCTTGGTCTTGAGCAAGAAATCTATCTGTTACACTCGTATTTTGCGAACCATGTTGAAGTCAAGATAATGCAAGCATCAAAGTCAAAAAAAAACTCTCATAATAAGGTTAGGCTATAAGAAGAGGAAGCAAAGAAGAAGGCGAAGTCAAGAGAGTATTGCACACAATAATTTAAACGCAGACTTGGTACTGAAGCCAAAAATAGCTACCAAGTATGGGAACCAACATGCGGCCATAATATGCGATCCAATAGAAAGAACTGCAACGCAACCTAGAAGTTTCAATGAGATGGAGATACTATGCTGCCACACTAAAAGCTACACTAATGATGCCAGTGTACAACACATCCCTCCTTGAAAGGCTATATACAATTAGGGATGTCTGCACTTGCATGTCAAAGTACAAAAATAAAATGTCTACATTAACAATCTTATATCCAAGGGTGATGGAAATGTACCACTCCTTTTTTGAGACTAAAAGATGAAATAGCATTAAAGCCAAACATCAAAGCTAGCCTATAAAGAAGTTTTCTACCATAAAAATAGACTAATAAAGAAGTGTTCCATCATTAGAATAGGGTAACAATGAAACGTGCCACTATCAAGATGTAACAAACACATAAGCACAAAGAGAAAAACAAAGAATTAAACTACACTACAATTAGAAGGCCAAATAAACCATAACATTATTCCTAATTTTATGCAATTCTAACACTTTCAAGTGCCAACCTACATTGTGCTTACTGAGGACTCTTTAAGCAGTGCTATTAGGAATCTAAAGTATTCCAAGGACTGCACACATGGGTACCCGAACATCACTCCAACATAGTACTTTACAAAGGCGCAAGCGACCCTAATCAAACAACTTGCACATATCGACAAGAAGAGTAGCTCATAATACATTCATAAAAGATATTGAGCTAACACCACAGGTTAGGGTAAAGCAACTCACCTCCATTTAACCTTAGCATAACACCAAACAAGTATTGCAAATTAGGGAAGACGATTTAATCCTAATTATATCCGGGGAAGTATCATACATTCTGCAAGTAGGAAGAATTGTCTGATGTTGAATTTTTCCTATACTTAGTTGGTGCAGCCTCCTAATAATTCAAGAGGTGAAAACCCTATCAAGCATAAAGCAGCGAGAAAATGAAAGCTTGGGCAATATCATGAAGCAATTCAAATCTAAGGTACCTTGGATTGGAAAAACTAGTGAAGAAGAGCTACTTATGGTGACTAACTTTGGGATAAGAAAAAGAAACACATCAATGTAGGAGAAAAACAATAGAAACCAACGTCATTGTATAAAGGCTTTCCATGAAAGGGCTAGTGGCTATGTTAGAATGGAAGAGACCGGATCTGCGGTGCATTGTCAGATAATGTTACAGCCCCAATTTTAGTTTAACATTACTCAGAAGATTTAATTAGATAGATTAAATAGAATAATGTATAGGGATAAGGAGGATAAGATTTGAAAATTTATTAGGACGGGTCTTAACTAATCAATTAATATGATTGTTTTGAATCTTATAAAAGAGGGGTATAAATGAGAGGGGAAATTAGTAGTAGAGCCTTGTTTCATCCCTTAAGCCATCCTCTCTCATTCATTCTCATTTTACATTCACAAAACAATCAAAAGAAAATAGAGATACCGGTCATAATAAAGAAAGAAAGAAAGAAAGGGAAACAAAAGGGATACAAGGGAAAAAGCTTTAGGGAAATCTATCTTTATCAAATCTCAATTTTCTAGCAATCTAAGGTAAATAATTGTTAATCATCTCTATTGCTTGTGCGTGAATTTGGTTAAGGTTAATTTCCAAATTGTTTTTATTGTATTGCCATAATATGGGTGTTTATCATTATTTGGACAGAATGATGATTTATGGAAATTTTATGGAATTATTATGATAGGTATTAAAGGCGAAACATAGGTTTTGATCTTCAATTGATTTGATTTTCTGATATGTAGAATAAAACGTTATTTGAAGAAAGGTTTTTACTTTCATAATTTTCAAAGTTAATACGAATATTTTTTGAATTTCCTAAGGAGGAAATAATGTTTATTTCGAGCTTTAATTATTAAAATAATTAAATAATTATGTTGTTTGAAATTTTTACAGGAGAAATAATATATAAATTCTGACTTTCGGTGAGTTTTGGGGTTTTTCCTAAGTGATTATGAATTTCTATGCATTTATTATGCTAGAAAAGCATTTAAACAAATATTAATTAAGGGTATTAATTAATTAAGGTTGTATACATTTTTGGAAGGATAAAACTGACTTGCGGTAGTTTTCTGAAAAAATTTGGTCATGTTTTTTTAACCAATAGAAAATTAATAAGGGATTAGAGTTGGTGAAAAGAAATTCCTTTGTAGAAATAAAATAGTTTTCATATTAGTTACGACATTGCCATGTCATATGTTAAAATGTCGAATGCCTATGGATGGCCGATATTTATGTCGTTACTACAAAATTCAACATCAACGTGAATAAATGCATATGATATCAACTTATATTGGCATAGAATGAATTTATTTAGGTTGAAGATATATATAGATGTATATATATGGACTTCAACATACCATAATTTCGACATTAATGATTTTGTAACTCACTAGAACCATGTCGACCCCCCTTGTACTTTGTCTGTAAAACCCATATCATATGGTATTGATGTTGTAAGTCTTCAACTTTGAAACATATGCTTTAAAGGTTTAGTGTCGCATGTCTTTATTTCAAACAACCTTAGAGCAGTAGCATAGTCACCATGTTTTTATGATGTTGATATCAAATGTTTTTAAGGCTTTGGTGTAGCAAGTCATCATTTTCGACATTAACTATTTTACTGGATAATGGTCGAAGCACTAAATATTCGATATCATAGCTTTTGAAGTGTCGATGCAATAATTAATTGATTTCGTGATATATATTGTAGAGTAATTGATGCCGTCATTCTTTGATCTCGAAATCAATATTTTGTAGATCAAGAAGCCTTATTTTATGCAAAATAAAGTTATGTTTTAAAGACGAGATAGCCTATGTTCTAAGAAAACCAATAACCTTATGATTTCTCTAGTATAACCTTATAATTTATAAAATCAAAATTTTGTTTTCGAATCTCAAATAGAGGTTTGATATAGTTTTTAACGTCATGGATGTCCTAAGCTTTCTATTTCGATTTATTATATTGACGGCTTGACAAGCCATATGTTTTAGGAGTTCAACAACTTCATTGGAGATTCCCATATATATTATTTTTGACATACCATAAGTTTAAGGGTATGACTACCTAATTTGGGATACCAATAGGCATAGGTTTGGAATTTTGGTGAATAATGTTATATTCAAATTTTAAATAGAAAATTGAATGGTTCATAGTCATCCTAGGAAAAATTATGAGATTTGTGATGGATAGTCCTCATAATATCAAGGATGGATAGTCCATATATGGTTCATGATTGATTCATAGTCGTCCTCGAAAATCTATGACATGTGTAATGGATGGTCCATATAATTTTAAAAAAATGAGACATGTATGATGGATAGTCCAAATAATTTTAATTAGATAAACCAATGGGTAGTCCATATGACCTGGGATTGATAATCTATATATTGATTCTTTGTGAGATGGGTAGTCTACGTAAATACAAGACATATAGTCATATAATATTTAGATAGATAGTCAATTAAATTAGGATGCATAATCCATTACATGATTTTGTGTGGGTAAGGGAGTGTATAACACTATGAAGATAGATTAGTCAGCTTACATATATTGCATGCCTTAAATGATTATTATACTATGTTCTACTATTGTGGTTGTAGGTGCATGAATTTTGATTAACATAATTGGTGAAGATACCTGTGAGGGGAAAACCCGTTCCGCTCTGCTGCATGGCCTTACTAGATATCTATATTGATTCAAGATGTAGGTTATTATTCACATCAGTCTTTTTTTCTGACCCGATGTTTTTATTTCCTCCATTAAACTCTCAGGTGCTCATTTGAGTGGGCCGGAAGTAATAGCTTTCACGTTATCCAAGTTAGACGAATAAGCTTCCAAATACATGTAGGAGGTAAGCTAGTATTAGTAAGAGCTTTTATTTTCTGCTGTGTTATTACTCCGATCAACCATGGGGGCATCTTCATATGTCACTCTTGGAGTAATTTGTAAAAATTATATTTTCTTCGAACGAGGGATCGAATGGAATTATGTATTGAATATGAAATTTAATTTATGAAATGAAAAATGAAAGTTTATTATTGAAATGCGTTTGAAATTTTTTGTATTCACGTTCTTCTGATATTATTGATGTGAATAACATAGCCGTATTTTGTCATCAAAAATTAACACTATCTTTGACTGCAGCATTTGTAGTGCTTAGTTTCGAACATCAAAATGGGGGATGTTAGGGCTTCGTATCAGAGCATGGGTTATGTAAAATTTTAAAAGAGTAAATTCTTTTGAAACTTTAATCCAATGAATCATATAGTAAGATCGGGGATGTTATGGTTTCATATCAGAGTAAATTTTTGAAATGTGTTTGAAAGTTTAAAAGATTAATTTTTTTAAATTAACAATATGCTATGTAAGAGTATGTATTCTCCCGCGTCTCTTAAATCATTCTACTGTATCTTATTACAACTCGTATGCAGATTACTAGAAATAAAGATAAGAATACAAGAAACAAAAGAATGAATCTAGGTCGAGGAAGCACCACAACTAATGGATATGCTCGGTCCAATACTAGAAGGAACCAGGTTGACCGATAAATCTTATCAAAATGCAAATGCTAATGTGGATGCTAGAAACCCACTAGTAGATATGGGGGTTTTGTATCAGTTCTTTTTGTCAACATAATGCATGCATCGGTTGCTGCATGTTTGGCTAGAGGAAATGCTCCTAATGCAGGAGGAGCTAATCCCATGGCGACAGTTGGTTATTACTATGCTAAGTCGAGCCGTGATTACACTTGTCATAAAGGAAAGCCTTTTCTTGGGTTTGAGAATGCTAGTGAAGTAGAGAATTAGTTATTTCACTAGAGAGTTCTTTGCTGACATAGATCTAAAGATGAGCAGAAGAGGAGGTTGGCATCAAGGCAGTTGCAAGGAGCTACTTTGTACTGGTGGAACAATGTACTCATAGAATTCCTAGAGGAGTAGTTGATTTAGGCCGAGTTTAGAAGGAGGATTGAGGAAAGGGTCTTATCTAAGATAGCTAAGTCAACTTTGCTTAAGACATTTATGGAATTTGAACTAGGAGAAATGCCTGTTCTGGAGTATGCAACTAAGTTTGATGAGTCTCCCAGATATGGATATGCCACCATAGATCCTATAATTAAGAGAAATGAAAAGTTCATCTAAGGTTTAAAGCTGAAGATTGCAAGGGTGACAATGCCACATCTCAGGGGTCCAAGTAACATAGTGGTGGAGATGGCTATAAGGAACAAGGAGATGCTCTTGACTTTTGGAAAGGAGTAGTAGGTGGAATCCTAGAGTTCTCAGAGTAAGAAGAGAGAGCTCTTTAAGAGGAAGGAAGCTTAGAAGGGTGGAGTTTATAAGAAAGGGAAAACTAATATCGTTTGTTACATGTGTGACAAAAAGGGACATTATGCTAATAAGTGTCGATCTGGAAATGTTAAGATGGTTTTGTGAAAGAAGCACGTGAAGTGCTATAACTATAACCAGGTAGGGGCATTATAAGAATAAATTTCCAGATGCAGCCAAAACAGAAATAGGAAGGGTCTTTGCTTTGGAGCGATCATCTTTTGGCCAACAACAGAGGAGAAGGGGGAGGCTGTGCTGGGAAATACAATTTTGATCCATGGCAAGCTGTTAGAGTATTATTTGATACCGGTGCATCATATTCTTTTATCTCTCAGTTTTTGGTAGATAAGTTAGATTTAGAACCATCATACCTTGTTACTTCCTTAAGGGTCGCAAATCCAGTAGAAGGGCATGCAACTCTTGGGATAAGATGCAACCATCTAGAATTTGAGATGTCAGGTCATACTTTTTCCTATAGTTTATTTGTGTCTGATTTAATGGGATTTGAGATTATTTTGGGTATGGATTGGTTGAGCGAATATGATGCTAGGATATTTTGCGAAGATAGGAAAATATCATTAAGATAATTGTGATCGAATTATATACTCGGTCAAGAATTCGAGCTTAGATGTTTGTACTTCATTGGGTGCAATGAAGATGGAAGATGAATTGAGTCGGGTTTTAGTTGTAAGAAAATCTACAGATGTTTTTGAACCAGTTACTGGATTACCACCGAGTAGAGCTATTGAGTTCAGAATTGATCTCGTACCTTGAGTTACTCCCATTAGTAGACCTCCCAGTAAATGAAACATAGTACGATGAAAGAGTTAAAGGTTCAGCTGGTGGATTTAGAAGGAAAGAAATTTTTATACCAAGTAGTTCGTCTTGGGGAGCGGCCGTAGTGTTCGTGAAGAAACTAGTCGAGTCGTTGAGGTTTTGTATTGATTATCGTAAGCTGAATGAAAAGGCACTAAAGAATAGATATTCTTTTCCAAGAATCAAAGATTTTTTTAACCAGTTGAGTGGAGCCATAATGTTTTCCCAGTTGATTTGGTGGCAGGGTTTCATAAATTGAGGGTGGTAGGGGCAATATCCCTTTGAGGCATTTCGAATGAATTCGTATGAGTAGTTAGTCATGCCATTCGGATTGAGTAATGCATTTTCTTTCTTTGTAGACTTGGTGAACCGAATTTTCCGGGGGCACTTGGATATGTTCGTATTTATGTTCATTGATGACATTTCGATATATTCTAAGGATGAAAAAGATCATGAGATTTGTCTTAGAATAGTGCTTGAGACATTAAGGTAGCGCCAACTAAAAGCAAAGTTTTTGAAGTGTCATTTTAGAAGGAGAGAAGTGATGTTTCTTCGTCATGTAGTTTCAAAAGAAGGATAGTCTATGGATCCAACTAAGATTAAAGCTGTAAACAGTTAAAAGAGACCCGAGATGTTGACCGAGATAAAGGGTTTTCTTGGATTAGCTGGCTATTCCAAAGATTCAACAGGGATTTCTCTCGGATAGTAGCACCCATGATTAATTAACCAGAAAGGATGTAAAGTTTATTTATCTAGTAAATGTGATGAAGCATTCGAGAAGCCAAAATATATATTGACCAATGCGCCTGTGTTTTAGTTGTGCTAGATGGTATTTTGGATTTGGTGGCATATACAGATGCATATGGAATGGCATTAGGAGCTATGTTGATGCAAAGAGGAAAAGTGATTACCTATGCTTCTCGAAAACTCCACATTAAGTTAGGTATCCGACTCATGATTTGGAGTTGGTAGTAGTGATCTTTTCTTTGAAAGCATGGAGACATTATCTTTTGGGAGAATGATTTGAGTTATATACAGATCATAAGTCTTCGAAGTATTTATTCTCTCAGAAAGAGTTGAATATGAGACAACCGAGATAGCTAGAGTTTTTAGTAACTTATGATTTATGTATTAAATATACGCCAGGGAAGAAAATAAAGTTATTGATGCACTTAGTTGAGAACATCAGAATATGATATCAGCTATGATAGCAGAATTAACGGATTTAAAGGCACTAACTACCTGTGGTGTATAGTTGAGATCAACGGCTAATTCTAGTCAGCTAATCGGCATATTTTCATGTTTGGAAGTTCAACCATTGATGATCGAAAGCATTGTTTCTATGCAGAGAGATTATCCATTACTAGCCAAAAGGATTAGAAGGCTTGAAGGAGGAACCATGATTAATGATTTAAAGTACTTTAGTCTTGACTAGAATAGATGGTTAAAAAAGAAGGGGCGATTGTATGTTCCAAATGTTGGTGACCTAAAGGAAGTTCTTTGAGAGTGTCGTCGATCGAAGTTTACTATTCATCCTGGAGGAACTAAGGTGTATCAGGATATAAAGAGGAGTTTCTTTTAGGAAGTTATGAAAAGAGATGTAGGCTTATGGGTAAAGAAATGTTTGAATTTCCAACAAGTGAAAGTCGAACATCAGAAACCAAGTAGATTGCTTTTGCGTTTAGATGTACCAATTTGGAAATGGAACTCTATATCCATGGATTTTATTGATGGGCTGCAACGATCAAATAAGGGAAATGAGAGTATTGGGTTATAGTGGATAGACTGATTGAGAGCAGATTTCGATCCCGTAAGTTGACTAGAATAGCACTTGTATTGGCTAAGTTGTATAGTCAATGATAAAGATACTTTGTTTAATAGTGAATTATGGAAGAAGCTGTAGGAAGTATTAGGTACCAAGCTTAAGACAAGCACCCCTTATCAACTATAAATAGATGGGCAGACAAAGAGTCAATAGGGTACTTGAAGATATGTTGAGAGCTTGTGTATTAGATTTTTGTGGATCATAGGAAGACCATTTGCATTTAGTTAAGTTTTCTATAGTAATAGTTATCAGACCAGTATATGAATGGTGCCTTTTGAAGCTTTGTATGGGTGGTCATGAAAATCATCAGCATGTTGGTTAGAGACCGAAGCTAGATTGGTTCTTGGTTCGGAAATAGTGAGAGAAGCTACGGAGTTAATCCGAACACAGATAATGAAGGCCCAATCTAGGCAAAAAGGTTATATAGATAAGAGGAGTAAGGATCTAAAGTTCTCAGTGAACGATCATGTTTTTGTCAAGGTATCACCAATGAAGGGTGCAGTATGATTTGGAAAGTCAGGGAAATTGGCACTTAGATATGTTGGACTGCTCCCTTTATAGAATAGATTAGAAAGTTTGCGTACTAGGTAGAGTCACTAAGTAGTTTGGTAGAAGTCCACGGTATTTTTCATGATTCTCATCTTAGGAAGTGTGTGCATGATCAAAAGACTGCTATTGCTCTGACTACATTAGAAGACTTAGTAGTGGAAGAGGATTTGACTTTTATGAGACAACCAGTTCGTTTTGTGGCCAAAGATGAAAAGAGGCTAAGTAACAAGATAGTCAGATTAGTGAAAGTCTAGTGGAGCGACAACGAGAAAGACTGTACTTGGGAAACATAGAACATAATTAGGGATACTTACCCTAAGCTGTTATGATGGTATGTTCTATATTTTTTATATAGAATTTCTAACTAGTAGGATATACTGGCATTGTTTGATACCATTGTTTGCATGTTTAATATGCTTTCTATGTGATCCTTATTGAATTTCAAGGATGAAATTCTTTAAAAAGGGGAGCATATAACACCCTTAATTTTAGTTTAACATTATTTAGGAGATTTAATTGGATAGATTAAATAGAATAACGCACTGAATAAGGAGAATGAGATTTTAAAATTTAATGGGTCAAGCCGTAACTAATCAATTAATAAAATTGTTTTAAAACTTACAAAAGAGGGGAATAAATAATAGGGGAAAATTAAGAATAGAGCCTTATTTTATGCCTTAAGCCTTCCCTCTCTCTGTTTGCGCCAAAATTGGTCACAAACCCCAAGTATCGTGAAAGCACCAGCATATGAATACAAATCAGCGATATTCAAACACAAATCACAGATCTAAGCAAGAAACAAGTAGCAATTCAGAAATAATGAGCAAGAACACACAATTTATAGTGGTTCGGCTATCTCCGACCTACGTCCACTTCAAAGGATTTTATTTTATTGATGTTCTTTGCTGATTACAGTTGATTACAGCAGATTACAATGGATTATAGCTCTGAAATTTGAGTACCACGGTAGTAGTGAAGTGCAAAGTAGAGTCTGGTAGAGTCTGGGCGCTTCAGAATCAAGATCCCCTTTTCTAAATGACCTGGGGCTCTATTTATAGGTGTAGGAGGCTGATATTTCGTCTAAATTTAGGGAGACCACTTCTGGCACGTGAGGGGGCCCACATGTCCGGCCTCAGGAAATTTGGGCCCACTTTGGGGTCGATTTGAACTCGATTAGAATCGATCAAGAAATCATCCAATCAAGATGAAATTTGGTGTGGACATTCTTCAACATGTAAGTAAGCTCCTGTGAAAATTTCATAGCATTTGGACTTGTAGATCTCAAGATATGATCGATTCGAAATCGCGTTCTTTGTCTGTTTATCCTGTTCGAATCGATCAATTCGAATCGATCGCTTCGATTCGATGGTGGCATGTGCTAGCAGGTTGACGTGGCGCGCATTCTTCGTGTCGATCCGCTTTTCACTCCGGTTTGACTAGGTCGACTCCATGATTTTCGCCACTTTGACTTAGTGGATTCGAGGGCTTTCAGGGATTCGAACAGAGGCTCGTTCGTATCGATCGTGGTGAGCTCTGGCCCATCGATACGAAGCTGTTGTAGTAGGATGGATGCACACTTATATGCTCTGAAGGAGGCAAACTAGAGCGACTTCATGGACTCGAAGGAATTCAACTTGACGGATACGAACCAGATAGACGCGAGGCTAATTCCTTTCTGATCGATGCGAACGCAATGGATACGAAGTCTAGCAATATTTATGGATTCGAATGCATCTTCTGTCGATGGATACGAAGTAGATCGGTGCGAGCTGTGGTCCTAATGGATACGAGCCTGATGGATTCGAATGGAGCGAGGTGATGTCATGCTGATGGATACGAATGCTATCGATTCGAACATGGATCGATACGAACGCCGATGGATACGAACAGCGTATTCTCTCTAACTTGTATCGATCATATTTCATTCATATGAACTCCGATTGACCTGAAATTTGAACCGCTGGCTTTTGCAGCTTTGCTTGTCATGTCTTGTCAATTGTGGTCCGATCCGGACTCGGATAAAATTCATTGATATCCATGGTTATCCTACAATCATAGTTGATATTCAAGAATAATAATCATCGATTTTTAGTATGTTTTGGATATCTCAATTTTTCCAAAAGTTGGGATAACACTTTGGCCCTCAAAACATGCCTTTTTGTAAAAGGTATGTTTTGAACAGTCTTAAATCGAGTGTAGTAAATTCATGTTTCATTCGTAGCTGCAGTATTATCAATCAAGTTTATGGCTGTTCGAAGCCAAGTTGTTATCAATCCCTTCCAGTGGAAGTTAAGAATGAAATTCTTCAGTCTCTCTGGACTATCAGTGGTCACGCCGGACCCTTGCCAAGCCCATTCCCGACTTAGCGATTGAATAGAAAGATCCTATCGCACTCTGGTGTTGCCTTCTTTCCCTTGCACTCTGGTCCCGGTTAGGACGTATAGCGATGCCTTGGTCGTTCTAAATTGATCATAGCTTCTCGGGGCTCTTGCTGGATCCCATCCTGTCACTCTCCGGTAAAGGGGAAATAACGTTAAGTGAGTCGATCCTGTCGCTCTCCGGCGAAGCAACTCACTTCTTGCACTCCGGTTTAGTGTATCTGAACATTAAGCTGTCATGTCGCTCTAGACCAATCATAGCCTCTCGGGGCTCTTGCTGGATCCCATCCTGTCACTTTCTCGTGAAGGGGAGACAGCGCTTAAGTGAGTTGATCCTGTCGCTCTCCGGCGAAGCAACTCACTTCTTGCACTCCGGACCCCACCTCTCCGGGTAGGGTCATAAAGCGATCATTTTCACATAGGTATTCAATATTCATCCTTTGACTCTCCGATCAAAGGTTTCAAGAAATTCTATTTTATTTATTTATATTCAGGTCCTAGATGTTCAATCTCAAACATCAGGAAAAAAAACTAAACATTGCCTCTCCGGGCCTACCGGTTTATCTCAATCTCAAAGCATGCCTAGGGATCTCTCCGGTTCCCGTACATGAGTAAGTGGAGCAACCGTTTATTCTAAAATCAAATCTAAATGAAATTATTTGATCGAAGTCCGAATCCTGGACTTGGCCCCTGCCATCTTTAATCAATGGATGACAAGTCGTGATCCCGATCCAGGATCGTTCCTGTTAGGTGGAGGCGGTAGTTGTTCAGGCCTTACCGCCGCTGTCCGTTCTCCGACATATTGTGGCAATCTACCGCTCCTGGCATGTTCTTCCACCTCATCCTTTAGGTGGCAGCATTCATATGTAGTGTGCCCATCCAGCTCATGGAATATGCAATATTTACCAGTTCTACGCTCCCGCTCCGTGGGATCCCTCCTGGGTGGCTTTCGATAAGGGAGTTGCCCCCGAGTTTCAGTGTAAATTCGTTCCAGGCCTGCAGTCAGATCTGTGTATTGCCTGAATCTAGGTTCTCGAAATTTCTTCCGTTTATCAGGACCATCATATCTGTCATCCTGTTTCCTCTTTCCTTTATCTACTCCGGACTATTCCCTAGAGGTTTCTTCGCTTTGCGCGGCGTTTGTTTCCTGCCTCTCGGCTCGTGATTCTTCTAATCGGATGAACTTTTCAGCTTTATGATAGAACTCTCCAAGATCTTGCTGTGGATCTTTAGTCAGAGATCTTTGAATTTGGTGCCTTCCCCAACTCCTGCCACCGCCGCCATCAAAATCATTGATGGATCTGGACGATCTACATAAGTCACCGTTGCATTAAATCTCAGTAGAAAATCTTTTATGGACTCTCCGATCCTTTGCTTTATCGAAGCTAAGGCCATTACACTCTTGGGTCGCGTCACATGGACCCTAAACTGTCTCATGAAGCAATCTACAAGCTCGCTCCATGTTCTGATTGATCCGGTCTCCAGTTGCCTGAACCAAAGCGTAGCTAAATCTGATAAAAATAAGGGGAAACATCGTGCCATTACCTCTTCGGATGCTCCGAGCACTTCCATATGCCTAATATATCTGGTAATGTGCATGGTCGGGTCTGACTTCCCGTCGTAGGGATCCAGCGTTGTTAGCTTGAATTTTGGAGGGTTCCTTGCATTTCTGATGTTTGGAATGAACGGACTCCGATTGACTTCTTCCAACCCTCCGCTAGACAATCCTCCTCTCATGATTCGTCGCATTAGACCAATCATTCTCTCGTCTCCATCCAGGGGTTGACCCCTTGTCAAGCTTCTATCCTTCTCCCCGAGCCTTGAAGGGAATTATGGTACATACTCTTCGTGAGGCTCGTTAGCATTAGCATTGGCTCTAGCCTGTTGAGCTTCATCCCTTGTCCTCCCAGTATCGGACCCTGAGGGTCTGCCCCCGAGTCCTTGCAGATTACCTTCAGTTCCTGCATTCTGGTCTTGAACCTGATCTTCATTAGTTTCTGTAATCCTGATTCCTTATCCTGTACTTGCAGCCGCTGTAGTTGGTCCAAGGTTTTGCACGTTCGCTGTTCTTATCTGCTCAAGAAAATTCTACATCATTTCTTGGTGAGTCTTCATCATGCTTTCGCGTAATGAATTAACCATAGCCTCCATCTCATCTCTAGTGATATACATCAAAGCCTGTCCCTCTCCAGCACCAGAGGATGCTTCTTGGCTTCCTCCTTGTTGGCTCCGGTCAGCTCTTTGTCTTGTTTGTCGAGTCATTGTCTCTGAGTTGGGATTCTTCAAGCTCTTAAATCTAAACTCTGAATCTAGTGTAGCGGGTGCTAGTTCTTCTCAGTGAAAGCACCAAAGTGTTTGCGCCAAAATTGGTCACAAACCCCAAGTATCGTGAAAGCACCAGTGTATGAATACAAATCAGCGATATTCAAACACAAATCACAGATCTAAGCAAGCGACAAGTAACAATTCATAAATAATGAGCAAGAACACACAATTTATAGTGGTTCGGCTATCTCCGGCCTACGTCCACTTCAAAGGATTTTCTTTTATTGATGTTCTGCTGATTACAGTTGATTACAGCGGATTACAATGGATTATAGCTCTGAAATTTGAGTACCACGGTAGTAGTGAAGTGCAGAGTAGAGTCTGGTAGAGTCTGGGCGCTTCAGAATCAAGATCCACTTTTTTGAATGACCTGGGGCTCTATTTATAGGTGTAGGAGGCTGATATTTCGCCTAAATTTCGGGAGACCACTTCTGGCATGTGAGGGGGCCCACATGCCCGGCCTCAGGAAATTTGGGCCCACTTTGGGGTCGATTTGAAATACATTCGAATCGATCAAGAAATCATCCAATCGAGATGAAACTTGGTGTGGACATTCTTCAACATGTAAGTAAGCTCCTATGAAAATTTCATAGCATTTGGACTTGCAGGTCTCAAGATATGATCCATTCGAAATTGCGTTCTTTGTCTGTTTATCCTGTTCGAATCGATCAATTCGAATCGATCGCTTCGATTCGATGGTGGCATGTGCTAGCAGGTTGACGTGGCACACGTTCTTCGTGTCGATCCGCTTTTCACTCCGGTTTGACTAGGTCGACTCCATGATTTTCGCCACTTTGACTTAGTGGATTCGAGGGCTTTCAAGGATTCGAATAGAGGCTCGTTCGTATCGATCGTGGTGAGCTCTGGCCGATCGATACGAAGCTGTTGTAGTAGGATGGATGCAAACTTATATGCTCTGAAGGAGGCAAACTAGAGCGACTTTATGGACTCGAAGGACTTCAACTTGATGGATACGAACCAGATAGACGTGAGGCTAATTCCTTTCTGATGGATGCGAACGCAATGGATACGAAGTCTAGCAATATTTATGGATTCGAATGCATCTTCTGCCGATGGATACGAAGTAGATCAGTGCGAGATGTGGTCCTGATGGATACGAGCCTGATGGATTCGAATGGAGCGAGGTGATGTCATGCTGATGGATACGAATGCTATCGATTCGAACACGGATCGATACGAACGCTGATGGATACGAACAGCGTATTCTCTCTAACTTGTATCGATCATATTTCATTCATTTGAACTCCGATTGACCTGAAATTTGAACCGCTGGCTTCTGCAGCTTTGCTTGTCATGTCTTGTCAATTGTGGTCCGAACCGGACTCGGACAAAATTCATTGATATCCATGGTTATCCTGCAATTCATAGTTGATATTCAAGAATAATAATCATCGATTCTTAGTAAGTTTTGGATATCTCAATTTTGCCAAAAGTTGGGATAACACTCTCATTCATTCTCATTTTACATTCACATAAAATCAAAATAAAATAGATAGGCTCGACTATAATCAAGAAAGAAAGAAAGGGAAACTAAACAGATTCAAGAAAAAAAGCATTAGGGAAATCAATCATTAAATCTCAATTTTCAATCCAATCTAAGGTGAATAATAGTTAACC
The DNA here is from genome assembly GCA_030765085.1 of Allium cepa. Taxonomy (NCBI): domain Eukaryota; kingdom Viridiplantae; phylum Streptophyta; class Magnoliopsida; order Asparagales; family Amaryllidaceae; genus Allium; species Allium cepa. The sequence continues at coordinate 696,496,902 of CM060934.1, forward strand.
ATCTTTTTTGCTTGTGCTTGAATTCGGTTATAGTTAATTTTCGAATTGCTTTTGATTGTATTTCCATGACATGGATGTTTGATCATTGTTTGGATAAAATAATGATTTATGGAAATTTTATGAAATTATTATGATAGGTTTTAAAGGTAAAATCTAAGTTTTTGATTCCAATTGATTTCATTTTTGGTAAGTTGTGTGAAAATATTATTTTGGAGAAGGATTTTAAATTTCATAATTTTTCAAGATAATATGAATATTTAAGAATTTCTTAAGGAAGAAATAGTATTTAGTATTTATTTCGGGTTTTAATTATTAAATATAATTAAATAATTATTTTGGTCTTGAAATTTTTCTAGGAGAAAGAATATATAATTTCTGTTTTTCGGGGATTTTCCCAAGCGATTATGAATTTCTATAATTTATTATGCTAGAAAAGCATTTATATTAATATTAATCAAAGGTATTAATTAATTAAGTTTGTATGCATTTCTGGAAAGTTAAAATTGACTTGGGCAGTTTTTTAAATTGGTAAAGTTGTTTTTAACCAATAGAAAATTGACAAGGAATTCAAGTTGGTGTAAATAAATTCCTTTATATAAAATAAAATAGTTTTCACATCAATTACGATATTGTCATGTCGTATGTTAGAAATCCCGAGGATGGCTAATACCCATGTCTCCATTACAAATTCGACATCAATGTGAATAAATGCATATGATATTAAGTATGCTGGTATGGAATGAATCTATTAAGGTTGAAGATATATATAGATGTATATATATGGACTTCGACATACTATTATTTCGATATCAGTGATTTCGTAACTCACCAGGGCCATTTCAGTGTCCCTTATCCTTTTGTTTATAAAAACCATATCATATGATATTGACGTCATAAGTCTTCAACTTTGAACCTATGCTTTAAAGCTTTTAATGCTATATGTCTTTATTTCCGACAACCTTCAAGTCGCAGCATAGTCACCGTAGTTTTATGAAGCCGATGCCAAATGTTTTAAGGCTTTGGTACCATAAGTAATCATTTTTGATATCAACTATTTTGTGGCATAATGTCGAAGTGTTATATTTTTGATATCATTTCCTTACTAGTGTTGATGCTGTAAGTAATTCATTTTGGTCTACAAATTAAACATTTAGAAAATGGTATATTTATTTATCAAGAAAAATACTGTAGAGAATTGTTAAAACGTTCTGGAATAGATAGTACTACATGTAAATCGTTTCTAATGAGCACTAACATGCATTTAGACAAAAACGATAATGATAAGAAGTTTAATCAACAACTATATAAAGACAAGTAATGTTTAAAATAAAATGACATTCTATTTAATGATTTATTTTATGGTTAATTACTCACAAGCTATTGTAATTATAACACACAATATTTCACTGAAGGATTTTCTTATTATACGATTTAAATATATTACTTAATTAATTATATTACAATATAACAACGTTTAAAAAGGAAAACAAACACTGTAACCCTTAAAAAAATTGAATATAGAGACAGATATATGTAACAGATAACATAATTTCCTGTAGGGCATACCACTAACTCACTCGATTTCCTAATTAAAAGGATTCTTACTAGCATAGATCTCCAAATTATCATCTTGATGCCAATTCTACTAAATCAATCTTTAGATTTTTTTTGGCGATTAATTCGTCGTTTCCTCCATTTTCTCCTAAACGATGGCCATCAAAGGCATCATTGTGTGTTTGGCTCGGCAAATGGTCATGAATAGCATGATGATAACTAGGCACCCTTGTCTTTGAGGATTCCATTCATTCAATTCTCTAATAATCTTAGCTTAAAATGCATCCTCTTTGAGTGTTTCCTCTAGTATCTTTACCAGCAACTCCATCCTACGGACCAACATATTTTCCTTCTTTAACATCATCATCACAAGGGTTAGCATCGTCACCCCATTGAACCATAGATGGATCGTTATCAATCTATGATGGGTCAGTACTGACCGATCGATGAGTTGGAGCTTTGGCTCTAACTTATCTCCTTCGCTTCTTAAAGCCTCCAGGACCCCAATCTTGAACTTTTTCATTCCCAGCTCTATGTCAATCTGTAGAACTTTTCTCGCTTGTTTCGGATAAAGAATTCTCTCCATCATGGTGACATTTTTGATGGGATCCTTCTCCTTGATGTGGTTGTTACATTGAAGCACATTATTTATTTATTTCTTCCAAGATGGCAAGCTGAGACATCTATATCTTTCGAACTACAACCGTCATCACCTTATCCATTTCTTGCTTCATCACAACTTCCAATTGAACCAAATTTCCTTCCTGTTTTTCTTCTTTACTCCATGATCGAAACCATATAGTTCTTCTACAATCATTTGTCAACTTGAACTTTTTCTTGAAGTAATTTCCTTTGGGTTTCATTAGGGATTTTATTCAAACCTTAGTAGCAATCATAGATCTGAACTTGATCCTACAATATGGGTGAAATCACCAAAAGATACTAGGCATATAGTTTATCTAATACCCCTAAAGTACAAAAAATAAAGTTAAAATGAGTGAAAGCAATTATAATAGAAATAACAAACAAGAATTTTTATAGTGGTTGGAAAATTCTATGGCCTACGTCCGCTCTATAGTTGATTAAATAGATATTAAAGTTACAATCAAATTGCAAGTTAATCTCAAGAATATAATTGCTTTGTTTCAAATTTGGTGGGGTTTCCTTGCAAAACTCAATCAATAGAGTCCACAAGTCCCTTTCTATTGGTTTAAGTTTGATATTTGTATATGAAACCATGCATCATAATTGCAAATCTCTTTTTGAGTCACTCAAATAGGCATATCCAGGAAGTAAGGAGGAAGAATAGGTTAACTTAGTATGTAATCAAAGATTTGATGGATCAACATCGATCCATCGATGGATCAGCACCAATCCATGATTTGACCAATCAACCTGTGCTACAAATTTGCTTAAGACTTCAAACTTTAGGTCTCCAGGTGAAACATCCTAATTTTAATGGATTAATACCAGTCCATTCTCCACCTTCAAAAGCTGTATTTTTCCTCAAAATAGATTGTAGATCCATATTAGATATAGCGACCCGACTTTTTATAACCAGAAAATCGCGTCACTAATTAAGAAAGAAAGGGATAGAAGAAGAAAAGAAAGAAAAGAAAGAAAAGAAAGAACAACAACACATCAGAATCTCACAGCGGAACGATTTAATTATAATATAGAACATATACATAGTATCATATACATCAGAGTACACAACTACACATCTCAATTTAGACAGTTATAACATTTCTGTCTAATACAATACAAGAACAACCATACAGAATAACATACAGCGAAAACTCTAACTATATCTACACGCTGAAGCCTCCTGCTCCAAAGCTCCTCCAGAATTCGTCAAGAGATAACCTAAATCACTTGACTACTCATACATAATATGAGTACCCAAGAATTTAATAAAACAGAAAATAAACACTCGGGTCAGACAGGGGTCTGGCGTGAGTAAACGGTTTAAGATTGCTTAATTTTAGAAAATCCTTTGAAAAGAAAAGGTATCACGTAAGACTTCCCACACATAAACATGAAAAAGTTTTTACCTTACGCTAACCAAAACATTTGATAGGAAATCCAGTGATACTATAATAGTGTCTAGGGTTTTCAAGTAAATATGAAATAGCCGAAATTGTTACATGATTAAATTCCAGCTACTAGCCACAAAAGTGGGTAATACAAACAAAACCGTAGGGTCTCGTAGGAAGAATGGGTTTCCAACAATGGCAGGGCTACTGGGGTACCGCCCGTCACAGCACGTGGCCAAGATCATCGTACCGAGGGCAACCCTAACTCCCCTGCAACACAAGGCCATGACCATTCCTTACTGAACAGTCCCGAACAAGACCACCCCGCAGTTGGCTGCAGACCAACTGCCCACAAAGCCGAAATAAAAAGGGACATCTAGACAGGGATGTATCTTGCTCTCCAGTGGGAGCTACCCACGAAGCCTTGCTGCACCTCCCCTGTTTTAGCCATTCCCGGTTGATGAGGCTTGAGGCTGCGATTACCTTTATAGGACACATCTATCTTCGAATGCTCATCGTCCACCTGACGATGTTCTGAAAGCATTCAATCCATACAAGTTCGTTCCGGGTTCGAACGAAATCGAAGGCACTATCTCGTTGCACTCATTTTAGAATCACCCTTAGAGTCAACGACCATAGCCCTTGCACTCTGAATCACCATCTCGAACCTATAAGTACTATTCCGTCAAACTCATTACGGAATCACCCACAGAGTTATACTGACGTATAGTTCTTACACCTCGAGTCTTCATTTGCACTCCACTTGAATTCACGACCTAACGTTTAATTGGAATCGATGTGGTTTTCGGATATCCAAATATGGAAACCTGATCCCGGTCTCACCGAATCCAAACGCTATTTTAATGTCCAAGTTGTACTTAAGGGATTTAAACAGTATTCAGAATATTACTTAACATAAATGAATGATTCACATTACACAGATAGATAATCCACTATTATCACATTCGTCCATACATATCACAAAGCAGCATATATATCACATTCAGATACATCACATTCATATCATCACATATCAACCAATGACATAAAATATCAACCATTATCATTAATTCATCCATTGATACTAATCAACCAATCAATAATCACCCATACATAAGGTTGATCCAACTTAAATAATTTAAATTAATTCTTAATTAAATTGATTCTTACTAAATCTCTTTGATAATCATCAATCCATCTTACTATTCATTAATTAATTACAAATTAATTAATAAATATCACTTAATCATTCTCTTTAATTAATCATCTTTGATTAATTAATTACTTAATTACTATAAGTAATTATTCCTTAACCACAAATTTAATTAATCATCTTGATTAATAACTTCTTAATTATCCAAGTAATCTTCACTCAATTACTTTCTAAATAAATCACACTTGATTTATTATTATTTAATTGCCTTAATAATTAGTTAATTAATCACACCTGATTAGTCATCCTTAATTAATCATAATTAATTAATCGCTCTTGATTAATTATCTTTAATTAATCATACTTGATTAATCATTTATAATTAATCATTCTTAATTGATTACTTTTAATTAAAACTACTTGATTAATTATTTTTAATTAATCAAATTTAATTAATTAATTTTAATTAATCACCTTTGATTAATTACTTTAATTACATTTAGTAATTAAAATTTAATTACAAATTAATTATCCTTAAATTATTAATTAACAATTAATTAATTATTTCCATTAATTAATGATTACTTATTAATTAAATTTCTTTCTTAAATAAATTTCTTTTAATCCTTTTATTAATCAACCATTAATTAAATAATTTAAACCTTTAATTAATCATTAATTAATTCTTTAATTAATAACCAAAGTGATTAACCCTTAAACACATCTACTTAATTACTTTTATAAAGTAATTATCTCTTGTTTAATTACCTCTTGTAATTAATCATTTAGTTACCTAATTACTCCACTAAGTAATTAAATTAACCCATCAGTGATTATCTTGATTAACCACAAATTAATTATTTAATTGATTATTTAACTTAATCATTTAAATTAATTAAATGATTCTTAACTTACTATATTAAAAAGATTCTTAATTAAGAAACCATTATCCTAATTAAATCATTTATATTAACCAATAACTTAATCTTAATTTTCTTCATATTTGTTTACCAAACTCTTAATTACTCAATATAATTCTTAATTATGATTGATTATCAAATTCTAAATCATTTAGCCTTATTTAAAATAAAATATATTGAAAATAAATTATAATTAAAACAATTTAAACATTCAAATTAATTTTTTTTAAATCTTTCAAAACTTCCCAAAGTTATTAAACAAAATTTAATACAAATTTTATTTCAAAAATTCACTTATTTTATTTTCAAAACTTCCATATTTATTATATATAAAACTTGTTAAAAACATAACTTTGAAACAAATTTAGTTTTGAAACTTGTTTAACCTTTGTTTAAAAAACTCTATTCCCAAAATCAAATTTCCTTAGTATTAACAACTTAAGCATCCTGTTCTAAAGCCCGAATATCTAAATACTCGAGTAAACCCCACTAAAACCCGTGTCTACCTCGAGTAAAACACACGTTTACTCCGAGTTAACCCAACCTAGCCCTGCTTCGAGCGCTACCCACAACAAACCCGAGTCCCTCTTCGAGTTCTACCCCTTCTTCTCCTCTCCTACCCTAAACCACTTCCTAGATGCACACGGTCGTGCACATCAACGTGCACGACCATGCCGGTCGACGGCGAACCCCACCCTATCTTCCACCAAGTCACGAATGGCCTCGACAACAACTCGCAAGACCAAGAACCACCATTCTTTCGAAAATTGAAAATTTCAACACTCGAACCCATCAACTCGAAACACTGTGACCAGAAATTGCTCACCTCCGACCATCCCCTACACGATTGAGACGACCCGACTTTTTCTCCACAAAAAGTCGTATCATCCTTAAGAAAGAAAGAGATAGAAAAGAGAAAAGAAAGAAGAGAAAGAAGAAACAACACAAGAATCTCAACAGCGGAACAAATAAATTATATTAGTAACATAAGTATTACATAGTATACAACAATTACCAGAGTTACACAGACAATACATCACATACTAGACAGTTATAAACACCTGTCTAGTTATTACTACTCAATACATTACAGACAAACACTCAGAGATACCAACACAGTGGAAAACTATATAACTATACGCAGAAGCCTCCTGCTCCATATGCTTCTCCACAATTCGTCAAAGCTAACCCGAATCCTAACTTGAATTCCCTTGACTAGTCATAAAAATTTGAGTACCCAAGAGTTAAAGAAAAACAGAAATAACTCCGGGTCAGACATGGGTCTAGTGTGAGTAACAGGTTAAAGTTGCTTAACTTTGAAAAACCTTTGAAAGAAAAGGTATCATGTAAGACTTTCCACACATAAACATGGAAAAGTTTTCACCTTACGCTAACCAAAACATTTGATAGGAAATCCAGTGATATTATAATAGTGTATAGGGTTTTCAAGTAAATAAGAAATAGCCGAAATTGTTACATGCATTAAATTCCAGCTACTAGCCACAAATGTGGGTAATACAATCAAAACCGTTGGCACTTATTGGATTTTGGATTCCATACAATGGCTGGGCTACTGGGGTACCGCCCGTCACAGTACGTGGCCTAGATCACCGTACCGAGGAGTATGCCCGCTCCACTACAACACAAAGACGGACCCATTCCTTACTGAACAGTTCCAAACAAGAAAACCCCGTAGTTGTGATCAGCAACCGCACCACTAAGCTGAAAATAAAGGGACCTCTAGACAGGGATAAATCTTGCTCTCAAGTGGGGGCTACCCCACGAAGCTTTGCTGCACCTCCCCTGTTTTATCCATTCCTGGTTGATGAGGCTTGAGGCTACGATTACTTTATAGGACATATCACTTAGAATGCTCATCGTCCACCTGACGATGTTCTGAAAGCATTCAGTCCATACAAGTTCGTTTCGGGTTCGAGCGAAACCGAAGGCATTATCTCGTTACACTCGTATTGGAATCACCCTCAGAGTTAACGACAATAAACCTTGCACTCTGAATCACCATCTCGAATCTATAAGTACTATTCCGTCAAACTCATTACGGAATTACCCATAGAGTTATACTGACGTATAGCCCTTACACCTCGAGTCTTCACTCGCTCCACTTGGATTAACGACCTAACGTTTAATTGGAATCGATGTGGTTTTCGGATCCCAAATATGGAAACCCGATCCCAGTCTCATCGAAATCCAAAGCGTGACTTTTAAGGCCAAGTTGTTTTAAATTTAAAACAATTCAATTCATTATCTGTATACACAGATAGATAATTCACCACACAATAGATAATCAACCTTATCATTTCCAACAGATAATTCATATCTTAATCAGATTATCCATATAATCATCTAAAAGCAACCAATGCATCCATATCACATATCATTACTCATCTCATAACTGAGATTACTACCATACATGGCAATTAATATCAATCATCAAATATAAGCAATGATCTAATGACCACACCTTCTATTATTAATTTAAAATGAATTAAAATTAATTCATCTCTAATTAATTTAAAATGAATTAAATTAATTACTTCGTCATTAAAATCCTGCTTAACTTAACCATCAATTGATTACAAATCAATTTATAAATCATCATCTCAATATTCATTTCAATTAATCCTTATTGATTAACTATCTCTTAATTACAATAAGTAATTAGCCTTTAATATTAATTACACAAGTTAATTATATTAAACTCTTTGCAAATAATTAACTGGTGATTGCTTAATTAATTAATTCACTAAAATTAATTACATTAATCATTTATTCATTATTAATTATACCTTAATTAATCAATCCCAAATTACATCATTAATTAATTTATTAATGATTTCTGATTACATTTAATCAATCTCTCAAAATAAATAAATTACATAAGTAATTAATCTTTAACTTAAACCATATATATTAATCACCCATGATTAATAACCATTCAGTAATTAACTGCTTTAATTACCCATCCCATAAATTAATTACTCTTAATTAATTATCTCAATTAATCCTTGATTAATTTCAAAGTAATTTAAATCCAAATTACTTCTATAATAAATATCCTTAATTACATTTAGTAATTATTAATTAATTACTTCCTTAAGTAATTACAAATCCATAAAGTAATTATCAATAATCCACAAATGTTTAAATTAATTTAACTTAATTAATCTAAACTAATCACATTAATCAAATTAATTACACCAAGTAATTAATTCATTAATTACTTTCATTAAGTAATTAAACCTAAACAATTGATTATTATTAATTAATTAATCTAATTAATTATCAAAATTTAATCACATTAATTAATTGTTAAATAATCTTAAGTTAATGACCTTCATTAACATTTCTTAATTACTTATTAAGAATTAACTTATATAAATTATTATTAATTATTAACTAATTAATCTTTAATTACAATTTAATTAATCTCTAATTATTAATTAATTAAATGTTAGTTAAAATCTTAATTATCTTTAATCACTTGATTAAATAAATCTTAATCATTAATTAAAATTTAATCAACCATCCTTAATTATAGATTAACTAATCTTAATTAATTAATCAAATTTTAATTACTTAATTAATCATCCACATTATTCATTAATTAAATAACTAATTATTCATCTTAATCACCTTAATAATTTAATGAACCCAATCATTAAATTTTATTTATCTTTAGATAAACATCTCTTACTTAATTAAGCATTTAAAAACAAAATGTTTTTAAATTTCCATTTAACTTCATTTTAAACTTAAGACTCAAATTTATCTTAAATAAGATTTTAAAACAATTCAAAACTTTAATCTTATATGTTAAAAGAAACATCTACTTATTTAATAAGTTTAAAACAATTTAAATTCAAATCAATTTAAAAATTACTTTTAAATTTCAAAATTGAATTACAACTTTTAAATTCATTCTAGATTTAACTTAAATCTACATCTTCAATTTGAATGCAAATCATCATTTTAAAGCAAATCTAAATTTAAGCCTTTATTTAAAAACTGAAGTTTAAATTTAAAATCCAGATTTAAAAACCAGAATTCAACTCATTTTAAATTTCTAAACTAAAATTTAAACTTCCAATTCAAATTCAAAGCATACATATGTTTTTACACCTATGAATTTGGAATCAAATTTAAATTAAAAAAAACATAAATGAATTTAAATCTCAGACAATCTAAATTTAAATTCTTATTTAAATTTCAGATTTTAAAATCCAGTTTAAACTTCAACTTGCAATTTAAACTTTACTTTTGAAAACAGAAACGGTTCCTGTTTTTATTAAAAGAACCAAACTTAAATTTTCCTGAATTTAAATTATTTCTAAAAAAAACAATAGAATTTAAACTTATAGAATTCAAATTCAATTCTAGATTCAAACATAGTTTCAGATTTCAGTTTGCATTTTAACTTGCTTCTTAACAGAAAAAATAAAATAGGTTCTGTTTATTTCCCAAAACCTGAAACGAAAATTACTCGATCCACCCCATACTTAACTTCGAGTCACATGCGATAATGCTTCGAGTTCCAACCTAAATTGCTTCGAGTCAAATAGAAGATCTACTCGAGCAACCCCTCTGTTCAAAACCAACCCAGCCATCACCGGACAACACTCCACCGTGCATATGCACAGCGGCGCCGGTCCTCCTTGATCACCAGTGACGATCTCCACATGTCGCCAAATACTATATCACCTGACCACGATCATCAAGTCGCCCAGAATCCAACTCGAATTAAATTCATATTTAAAACCGAAACCTGGAACATTTTTACCCCTTCCAATCCCTAACCTATCAACGGCAAGGCCTCCCAACTCCGACCACTATTACCCTTGAATCTCCGTCAATGACTTCGCCAACCCATCACCTACCATTACCCAAAACAACATCGAACTCGATCCATTAAAAACGCAGTAATGATCGATTTTGCACAGCCTAGAAAAACTAGGATTCTAAACCTAAAAACCCAAATCTCATCATCAAAACTGAAATTCACTCCAATTCAGTATTTTTCTTATAATCTTTGATAGCTACACTATCTTCAGAATCAAATTCAACCAAATTAAAAGCAAGTATCAACTGTACTTAACCAAAATGTAAAATACAGTAAATTCAAAACTGCCCTTTTATTCAATCATTAAAAATTGTAATATTATATTTAAAAATCAGAATGTTGGAAGTAGTTTTGATTCCTAATCCTGAACCATTGATTTATGATACTTAATTTTTCTCAATTTTATAGAATTTAGCTGTGTTGTTATGTTCCAGACAACACAGAACTATACAACTTATAAAAACTTTTAAAAATTTATTTTATCATGAAATAAACAAATTCCATTCAAATGCTAAACCATAATAGCAACCAGATCAAGGAAAAAAAAACTATTTACTAATTTTGAACTTAAACTGTAACAATCAGAACCTTGGAAATCAGACATGCATTACATTTCATATATACACAGACAGTTTAAAAAAAAGCATATACAAAAATTAAATTCATCAGATAAACAAGCATGCAATCCTACTTAATTTATTTTAAATTAGGTGTTACTCACCTGAAATTAAAATGCAGACAGAAACCAGATTCTTGGACATGCATAGCACAGTTTGAAATCCCCTGTGATACTTTTGAAAGTTGCATCCAATTTGATGTCTTTAAACTTGTTTTAGAAGATGCTTCCAGATTTGAAAATTCATGCATGCAGACATCTTGCCCTTCCAGATTCAATTGCATGTTTCATATCAAATGCAGGTTGCATGAATGCAGATGCAACTTGAAATTGCAGTTTTAAATCCTAGATTGTTTTTGAAAACATGCAGGCTTTGTTTTGGAGGATGCAGATTTTAGAAAAATGCAGGTCTTTATTCTTGATTATTGTATGTAGATTTTGAAAGTGGATAAGGGGTTTGAGATGCATTTCTAGTTTGAGGAGTTACAGGGTCTTCTTGTATCCAAATTTTGAAGATGAATGCATTTGGACAGAAAAAGTTTGCATGCAGAAAAAGTTTTTCAGGGATATGCAATTTTTTTTTAGAATGAAAATGAAGAAAGGAAAAGAGAATGGGAAGATGCAAATTTTAAATAACATGTTTATGATAATTTAAAATTAAATGAAAATTTAAAAAAATGACACTTGGCTTAAACTATCAACACATGTAAATTCTCTTGCTTAAATATTTAACACATGTTAACTCATATCCTAAATTACATACACATGTCTTTTAAATGTTTTGTTATTTTAATTAAGGTTAATGAAATGTTTAAATTAAATTAATTAGTTCTTATACTTAGTTATGTATTTAAATAATTTCTAAAGAATAAGCAAAGTATTATTATAAATAAAACAATATGCAAATTAATTATTTGAAAATAATATTTTGATCACTTAAAATAAATTTATAAAGAGATTATAACTTATTTGCATACATGTTTCATATTTTAAATTTCATATTAAATTTACAAATCACATTTATCAATCACTATTTTAAAAAGAATAAAACAAACATTTTCGTAACTTATTTTAATATTCAAACTTAAGTAAAAATGAATTTTAAACCAATAAAACATTTATCTTACATATTTAAAATCATTTAGTTATTTATTAAATATTTTTGAAAAACTTAAATCCAAAAATAAATCACAATTCCTAATTTCAAATTATTAAAATTATGCTATACTAATTTAATAACTTATCTATTTAAAATATATATAAATACATATACATTATTAAATAGAAAATAGATTCATTAGTTTATTAAAAATAAATTCACAAATTAAATATTTAAATAAAGAAGATTATTAAATCAAACCAAATTTATTAACAAAAATTATCAGTTCAAATTAAATTTAAACACAGATTATCAAATTTATATTGTCCAAAATTCCGGGATATTACAACGATACACCTCACCACCTTAGCCGAAGCTTCAACACGATCCCCTAATTCCACGGCAACGCATGCGGTTCCCTCCGGTTGTCTAACGACGCCGTGAACCCCATGGAACAACGATGACAAAAATCAGGGTGTTAAACCCTAATCCTTCCATTATCGGTTGACTCAACCATTAATAAATTCCCACTGCATTTTTCCCACGACCATCGAGACCCTCTCGACCTCCCTGGACAACCACGACGCATCGTTCACCGTCTTTCACCATCAATTTGCCGAAATGCCCAAAACAATTTACACGAAAATTCTCTTTGATCACCAATCTAAAATTTATATTTATATCCCAAAAATCATGATTTCCCATTAGTAATCCAATTATAAAATCAAAACCTAAATTTGAATCTAAAAATTTTCGACCCAAATCAAGATTTTACTGTAAATTTCTAAATTTGAACCAAATATCCATTATAAAAACCTATAATTATTTTAGAAGGAAGATTTCATGATTCTACACAACTATTGTTTACAACTCATAGGCTAATTCAAATCAAAAATTTAGATATCGAATTTTATTATAAATTTTGAAACTGTGTTATAAACACAGTGATATTTCTTTATATTGTACAGGCAATCTATATACAAAATTTAATCATGCATCAAATTTTAATCCAAGTGTTCAAATAATATCAAGATGCTCAATTCCCAAACATGATGAAATTTAGATTTCAAACTGTTTTTAAAAGAAATTCATTTACTCACCTTGATTAAGCAGAAGACAGAGCAGAAGTAAGTCTGCATTTTCCCAGGTTTGAAATTTCTGCATGTTGAATCAAGCTAGCTGCTGCTGAATCTAGTTTTGCATGTTAAATAATTTTCTTGTTTGCTGCATTTCCCAGTTTTCTTCTATGCTATTTGAAAATCTTGCATTTGCCTCTGTTTTGAATTTGCTTTACATCCTCTTGTTTTGCAATTTCCAGATTTTACAGTAACTTCTTCTTGTTATTTTTTTTCTTTGATTTGTTTTGTATTAAGTTTGAGTTAAAGAAAATGTTTTCAGCTTAAGAATAAAACCCATCCTTTATTTACAATAAATTTTATTATAAATGAAAAAGACATTTGTCACTTAATGTTATAAGGATCTTACAGTTGTCTTTAACTCACTCTAAAAATTTTACAAGTGTGGTTATGTGTTATTTAATATTTACAAATGTTTATTCTCCAATGTTTGTAAGTATTTAAAATGTGATTTTCTTTTTAATAATCTATTTAAGCTATATACATATATCTATGTAATATTCATATGATTATAAAATGTGCATACTTATCTTTTAAAAATATGCTTTTAGATAAATATAAAAGTGACTTCATGTTATTTTATAAATTATTTATGCTTTTAATTAAATTTATTTTAACTCTTCATGTAAAAAAAATTAAAACAATTTATCTTAAGTTAAAATTAAAATGAAAGGATATTAAACAAATGAAATTTTAAATTTAAATCTTATCTAAAACTCAAGTTGAACTATATGTTTATAATAATAAGAAATTAACTTTGTTATAAAAATTTAAATCTCAATTATCATTTCAAAAGCATTAAATCAAATTAACCTTTCAAATTATAAAACTATATATATCTATAATAAAGTTTAGAAATACTTATTAAATTCAAATTAATAAAATTCCTATTTCAAACATATACATACAAATATATATATACACACATTTCAAATAGAAAACATTTCAACATTATATTTGATAGTTACTGAATTAAAATTTGAAACACAAACCAAATCATAATATATATATATATTCATATATATTACAATTTGAATATATATTAGTTTTTAAAACTTCCTATTTACAAGATATATCAATACATATATATTATAAATAGAAAATATTGTAAATCTTACCAATTTTAAATTGCCAAAATAAATATTTTCAATTTTCAAAAGAATTAAATTTGCCAATTCATATTGTTCAGAAAAATGTTTATAGATATTAACAAATTATTATCATAAATCTTTAAAATAATTTTAACTTGTCAATTTATATAGTAAAATGATCAAATCAATTTAATTATTATCAAAGATTATTAAATTGATATTGCTCAAAATTCCGGATCGTTACATTCCTTCCCCCTTAAAAGAATTTCGTCCCCGAAATTTAAAACAAAGGTAATTTAAAAACCCAGCTAAAGAATTTAATTTTCAAACAGCAATCACACAATCAATCATACACTATCAACTATAGTAACAAAAAAACCAATTCAAACAAATAATTTTATCTATCCCGACAAAATTCTGAATAGAACTTTCTAATATTATCTATAGTTTCCCAGGTACCTACACTGGAATACTCGCTTTACAGAATCTTAAGTAATCACACTACTAAAACCAAGAACTCCCTCATCTGATCTTGAACAAAATATCAGACTAAACTCAAAACCAGCCCAACTATCAGATCCTTCTGAACTGCTGATTCTATCACTCGAAGAATCATACACATATTCCTCAGAGATATGTGAAATACAATGAATTTCAGCTATCCAAACTGGCAATTCAATCCTGTAGATCAAAATCTAATCTCTAGAGAACACAGGAAAAACTCAAAATACTTCCGGAGCTAGCTCTCCAGTTTTACCAAATCTTATATCTCCTTTGATCAGATAAAACTAAGTCAATATCCAAATTCTAACTACACATTCCAAATCTCCTCAATTCTTAACTGCATAACTCTTCTGATGCTCCGAGTCACCTTCAATATTCCTGATCATCCTAACCCTTGCTAATTGCTTCATGCAACAGACTGGACCAAAAATTAAACCAATTCTCCAGATTTTACTCAACAAAATGGCCCTCTCCCAAAATTTGCTGAAATCCAAAACACAACTCTATTCCACAAGCATTAGTGGACTTCAAACCTACATCTCTTATCTGGAATAGAAAAACAGTTGCTCCCAACAATCTTACTTTCCAAACCTAGAAATTCCTTCATACTTGAATTTCCTGTAGAAATCCTCTAATCCAGGTAAACTGCAACTTCCGGTTGCTCCTACTCTAGAACAACTGCTATCTCGCTTCCGCTGCACAACTCTGATCTGGAGTAGATAAGAATGCTATCAAAGGATACAAGCAAAATCTTTCTCCATACACTGTTCATCCGACTCATAAAATCTTAGTGACCATTCCTCTTGATGAAAACTTCTCAGCAGAATCTCAACTAGAATAAGATGATTAATCCCTCTCCAAAGAATCTTGAGCTGCCTCAACAAACTCTTCTTGCTCTAAGAGTCATCCCACTATATGGTTGAATCATCAATACTACTGCTGGAAATCCAAGTCGATAAGAAAACTCAATCTCCGATTCAGGTCAACTTCTGAATTCCTCAAAAACATCTGAAGAACCTCCGACTACTTAAGTAGCCTATACCTCTATATAAGATGCCTCAATTAAAAAAAATACTCAAAGATTCCCAAACTAATCGCAAGTCACTTTTGCGATCCTACTCAGTTCAGATTCCAAAGAACTGTCTCCCTAAATAGAACAGCTTCCCTAATCAAGACCAATTCTTCCAGAATGGCTTATCTACCAGAAAACTGATAGATCACTTCCAACAGATATCCTACTCTGGTGAGCCTCCCGAAGAAAAGGATAAGCCTTCACCATCTGCCTAGTCTGCTGATAGTAGAATCCCAAAAATTACTGAATCATCGAAGAAACAGATCCATGCTACTGCTTCCAAACTTCACTTCAATGATACTGCTAAGCCACAAGATCCTTCTTAACCAGAACCTTCTTGAAACACAAAACTAACACCCAATTCCACCAAAAATCCTTGAGACAGTAGACATCTCCTCAAAGAAACTCGGCTCCAACCCAACACCAACCACTTATCTTCTTAAGAAAATAATTGAGACCATGTCCGAAATGAGGTAACTCATCGACCTTAGTCTCCTACTTCAATAAAGATAAGATACCCTTACTTGAGATCCAGAAAAATCCTAAACATCCTAATCTTCCCTGCAGTAGACATCACAGTTCCTTCAACACCATCTAAATCTTGCCTTAGAAGAACATCTTCAGAACCATCAATGGAAACTGCATCTCATCACACAGCTATTCCTTCCTGAAGCCACCAAGATACCATCACTCACTTTTATGTAGCTGACAAACTCAACTCTTGGAAATCCCGCTTACTCGAGAGCAAATCAACCTCACATTTCAAGAATGTACTCTAATCCTTGAAAAAGACTTCCTCTGGACTCAAAGAAATCCTTTCTACAATCCACAAAACTTATTCGAGACAGCATTAGGTCTACAATCTCGACAGATACATCTCCAACTACATCATATGAACCTCAACCAATAGTGGTAGTCGTGTTACACACACTCCTACCATATCTACCTCTATAACCTATGTTGGGAAAATCTGAACAGATAACCCAACAGATTAGGTAGTTATATATAAATATATATACATATAAAAATTACAAGTACGCTCTCTCAAGATAGACACCACTCTAGAGCCTAGGTATTCACTCAACCTAATGCTCTGATACCAACTATAGCGACCCGACTTTCTATCACCAGAAAATCGCATCACTAATTAAGAAAGAAAGGGATAGAAGAAGAAAAGAAAGAAAAAAAAACAACAACGCATCAGAATCTCACAGCGGAACGATTTAAATATAATATAGAACATATACATAGTATCATATACATCAGAGTACACAACTACACATCTCAATTTAGACAATTATAACATTTCTGTCTAATACAATACAAGAACAACCATACAGAATAACACACAGCGGAAACTCTAACTATATCTACACGCTGAAGCCTCCTGCTCCAAAGCTCCTCCAGAATTCGTCAAGAGATAACCTAAATCACTTGACTACTCATACATAATATGAGTATCCAAGAATTTAATAAAACAGAAAATAAACACTCGGGTCAGACAGGGGTCTGGTGTGAGTAAACGGTTTAAGATTGCTTAATTTTAGAAAATCCTTTGAAAAGAGAAGGTATCACGTAAGACTTCCCACACATAAACATGGAAAAGTTTTTACCTTACGCTAACCAAAACATTTGATAGGAAATCCAGTGATATTATAATAGTGTCTAGGGTTTTCAAGTAAATATGAAATAGCCGAAATTGTTACATGATTAAATTCCAGCTATTAGCCACAAAAGTGGGTAATACAAATAAAACCGTAGGGTCTCGTAGGAAGAATGGGTTTCCAATAATGGCAGGGCTACTGGGGTACCGCCCGTCACAGTACGTGGCCTAGATCACCGTACCGTGGAGCCACCCTACCTCCCCTGCAACACAAGGCATGGATCATTCCTTACTGAACAATCCCGAACAAGACCAACCGGCAGTTGGCTGCAGACCAACTGCCCACAAAGCCGAAATAAAAAGGGACATCTAGACAGGGATGTATCTTGCTCTCCAGTGGGAGCTACCCACGAAGCCTTGCTGCACCTCCTCTGTTTAGCCATTCCCGGTTGATGAGGCTTGAGGCTGCGATTACCTTTATAGGACACATCTACCTTAGAATGCTCATCGTCCACCTGACTATGTTCTGAAAGCATTCAATCCATACAAGTTCGTTCCGGGTTCGAACGAAACCGAAGGCACTATCTCGTTGCACTCATTTTAGAATCACCCTCAGAGTCAACGACCATAGCCCTTGCACTCTGAGTCACCATCTCGAACCTATAAGTACTATTCCGTCAAACTCATTACGGAATCACCCATAGAGTTATACTGACGTATAGTTCTTACACCTCGAGTCTTCATTTGCACTCCACTTGGATTCACGACCTAACGTTTAATTGGAATCGATGTGGTTTTCGGATATCCAAATATGGAAACCCGATCCCTGTCTCACCGAATCCAAATGCCATTTTAATGTCTAAGTTGTACTTAAGGGATTTAAACAGTATTCAGAATATTACTTAACATAAATGAATGATTCACATTACGCAGATAGATAATCCACTATTATCACATTCATCCATACATATCACAACGCAGCATATATATCACATTTCAGATACATCACATTCATATCATCACATATCAACCAATGACATAAAATATCAACCATTATCATTAATTCATCCAATGATACTAATCAACCAATCAATAATCACCCATACATAAGGTTGATCCAACTTTAATAATTTAATTTAATTCTTAATTAAATTGATTCTTACTAAATCTCTTTGATTATCATCAATCCATCTTACTATTCATTAATTAATTACAAATTAATTAATAAATACCACTTAATCATTCTCTTTAATTAATCATCTTTGATTAATTAATTACTTAATTACTATAAGTAATTATTCCTTAACCACAAATTTAATTAATCATCTTGATTAATAACTTCTTAATTATCCAAGTAATCTTCACTCAATTACTTTCTAAATAAATCACACTTGATTTATTATTATTTAATTGCCTTAATAATTATTTAATTAATCACGCCTGATTAGTCATCCTTAACTAAACATAATTTATTAATCGCTCTTGATTAATTATTTTTAATTAATCATACTTGATTAATCATTTATAATTAGTCATTCTTAATTAATTACTTCCAATTAAAACTACTTGATTAATTATTTTTAATTAATCATATTTAATTGATTGCTTTTAATTAATCACCTTTGATTAATTACTTTAATTACATTTAGTAATTAAAATCTAATTACAAATTAATTATCCTTAAATTATTAATTAACAATTAATTAATTATTTCCATTAATTAATGATTACTTCATTAATTAAATTTCTTTCTTAAATAAATATCTTTTAATCCTTTTATTAATTAACCATTAATTAAACAATTTAAACCTTTAATTAATTATTAATTAATTCTTTAATTAATAACCAAAGTGATTAACCCTTAAACACATCTACTTAATTACTTTCATAAAGTAATTATCTCTTTTTTTATTACCTCTTGTAATTAATCATTTAGTTACCTAATTACTCCACCAAGTAATTAAATTAACCCATCAGTGATTATCTTGAGTAACCACAAATTAATTATTTAATTGATTATTTAACTTAATCATTTAAATTAATTAAATGATTCTTAACTTACTATATTAAAAAGATTCTTAATTAAGAAACCATTTCCTAATTAAATCATTTATATTAACCAATAACTTAATCTTAATTATCTTCATATTTGTTTACCAAACTCTTAATTACTCAATATAATTCTTAATTATAATTGATTATCAAATTCTAAATCATTTAGCCTTATTTAAAATAAAATATATTGGAAATAAATTATAATTAAAACAATTTAAACATTCAAATTTTTTTTTTTAAATCTTTCAAAACTTCCCAAAGTTATTAAATAAAATTTAAAACAAATTTTATTTCAAAAATTCACTTATTTTATTTTCAAAAATTCCATATTTATTTTATATAAAACTTGTTAAAAACATAACCTTGAAAAAAAATTAGTTTTGAAACTTGTTTAACCTTTGTTTAAAAAAACTCTATTCCCAAAATCAAATTTCCTTAGTATTAACAACTTAAGCATCCTGTTCTAAAGCCCGAATATCTAAATACTCGAGTAAACCCCACTAAAACCCGTGTCTACCCCGAGTAAAACAAGCAAACACCCCAAGTAAAACACACGTTTACTCCGAGTTAACCCAACCTAGCCCTGCTTCGAGCGCTACCCACAACAAACCCGAGTCGCTCTTCGAGTTCTACCCTTTCTTCTCTTCTCCTACCCTAAACCACTTCCCAGATGCACACGGTCGTGCACATCAACGTGCACGACCACGTCGGTCGGCAGCGAATCCCACCCTGTCTTCCACCAAGTCACGAATGGCCTCGACAACAACTCGCAAGACCCAGAACCACCATTCTTTCGAAAATCGAAAATTTCAACACTCGAACCCATCAACTCGAAACACTGTGACCAGAAATTGCTCACCGCCGACCATCCCCTACACGATACACCTCACCACCTTAGCCGAAGCTTCAACACGATCCCCTAATTCCACGGCAACGCATGCGGTTCCCTCCGGTTGTCTAACGACGCCGTGAACCCCATGGAACAGCGATGACAAAAATCAGGGTGTTAAACCCTAATCCTTCCATTATCGGTCGACTCAACCATTAATAAATTCCCACTGCATTTTTCCCACGACCATCGAGACCCTCTCGACCTCCCTGGACAACCACGACGCATCGTTCACCGTCGTTCACCATCAATTTGCCGAATTGCCCAAAACAATTTACACGAAAATTCTCTTTGATCACCAATCTAAAAATTATGATTTATATCACAAAAATCATGATTTCCCATTAGTAATCCAATTATAAAATCAAAACCTAAATTTGAATCTAAAAATTTTCGACCCAAATCAAGATTTTACTGTAAATTTCTAAATTTGAGCTAAATATCCATTATAAAAACCTATAATTATTTTAGAAGGAAGATTGCATGATTCTACACAATTATTGTTTACAACTCATAAGCCAATTCAAATCAAAAATTTAGATATCGAATTTTATTATGAAATTTTGAAACTGTGTTATAAACACAATGACATTTCTTTATATTGTACAGGCAATCTATGTACAAAATTTAATCATGCATCAAATTTTAATTCAAGTGTTCAAATAATATCAAGATGCACAATTCCCAAACATGATGAAATTTAGATTTCAAACTGTTTTTAAAAGAAATTCATTTACTCACCTTGATTAAGCAGAAGACAGAGCAGAAGTAAGTCTGCATTTTCCTAGGTTTGAAATTTCTGCATGTTGAATCAAGCTAGTTGCTGTTGAATCTAGTTTTGCATGCTAAATAATATTCTTGTTTGCTGCATTTCCCAGTTTTCTTCTATGCTATTTGAAAATCTTGCATTTGCCTCTGTTTTGAATTTGTTTTACATCCTCTTGTTTTGCAATTTCCAGATTTTACAGTAACTTCTTCTTGTTATTTTTTTCTTTGATTTGTTTTGTATTAAGTTTGAGTTAAAGAAAATGTTTTCAGCTGAAGAATAAAACCCATCCTTTATTTACAATTAAATTTTAAATTTTATTATAAATGAAAAAGACATTTGTCATTTAATGTTATAAGGATCTTACACTTGTCTTTAACTCACTCTAAAATGTTTACAGTGTGGTTATGTGTTATTTAATATTTACAAATGTTTATTCTCCAATGTTTATAAATGTTTAAAATGTGATTTTCTTTTTAATAATCTATTTAAGCTATATACATATATTTATGTAATATTCATATGATTATAAAATGTGCATACTTATCTTTTAAAAATAAGCTTTTAGATAAATATAAAAGCGACTTCATGTTATTTTATAAATTATTTATGCTTTTAATTAAATTTATTTTAACTCTTCATATAAAAAATATTAAAACAATTTATCTTATGTTAAAATTAAAATGAAAGGATATTAAACAAATGAAATTTTAAATCTAAATCTTATCTAAAACTCAAGTTGAACTATATGTTTATAATAATAAGAAATTACATTTGTTATAAAAATTTTGTAACGACCCAGGATTTTTATGAATTTAAATTTATAATTTAAATGAAATTTTGAATTTAAAAATTGTAAAATTGATTATAAATGGCAGCGAGTTTCCCCGAACTCAAATAGAAATTATATTAAGTCGTATGAATTTGAACTTTATATATATACATGTGAATATATATGTATATGTGCATATATTGGATTTGAATTTAAAATTTTAAGTTAAAGAAAGAATTAAATAAGCAAAGTAAACAAAACAAAGTAAAACAAACAAGACTATACATACCTATGTACATGAAGTATAAAGGAGTAGGCAAGAAAATAATAATAAATACAAAACAAAGCAATGTCTGCAGCTCACCATACTGCTATCATCATAGCCGAGACAAGCAAGAACAAAGCAAGAATAAAATATGTAAGGCAAGCAAACAAAAGTATCAGCTTGTACCCAAAAATAAAAATATCAACTTGTACAAAGTGATGTCCCTGTAAACTCATTCTCATATACATCAACTTCATTACTATTCGTCCATCAAAATAACTCAACAAAATAAAAGCCTGGGAAAGAAAAAAAAATAAAATAAAATCTAACATTATTGAACTCATGTATATTTCAAAATATAAAACAAAAGAAAGAAACAAAATAAAATATATTTGTATATATATAAATTAAAGTCTATAACCAATAACTAAACAAAAGACAAAAAAAAGGGAAAAAAGAAAAAGGTACAAATCAAATACAAGAGCTTGTAAATTAAATCAAGCAAGTTAAAAGTCATCTCGGTAAACAAAATAATTAGAGTTAGAAAAGCAAAGGCAAGTAAGTTATGTTATGTACATATAGGAGTAAAAACAAACCTGGTAAAGCAAGTAAAATAATATACTCTAACCTGGAAAACAATACAGCAACATGTACTAAAGAAGAAAAATATAATATATTCAAAAATATGATAAAGTGAAACAAGACATAGGGAACATATTATAATAAGTTTTCAGCCGAAACAAGAATCATCTCAGCCTATAAACAAAGGAAATATTTATAAAACAAGACACATGCATTTAATGAAACATACTTCTAGCATTTAATGCCAGCACCTTCAGCATGTTTTTGTACACAAAGAAGTAATGTCACCCTGTACACCCTCTTATATATCAAGCCTCTCTTCATTTTCAGTTCGTCCATAAAAACTTGAACAATTCATTCAACTAGAAAAAAAAACAAATCATCTCAAAACCTGGAATGAAAATCAAAGTAAAAGCAAATCAAAGAATGCAAGTTCCAGGCCTAAAGGAAAAAAAAAATCTGCCTCTGTTCTTTGTTCTCTGTCTTCATGACTGAGGTGAGCAAACTCACTTATCTATATATGTTCTTTTTGATATTATGGTCGACACTTGAAGGGTGATGGTTTAAATGCCTGCATGTTTGAGTTTACATATATTCATGGGGGTGAATGTCTGGGTATGTTTGGATACATACCTCTATTTTAGGTTAACAATTTTAAAGAAAAATAAAAATAAAATAATAGAACAAACTTATCTTCTTCTGCTCATAGTCTCTCTTAGGGTCTACTGTATAAAAGAAGAAAGTTAGCACCAACTAGAATTAAATTTAAAAATTTGTTTCAAAGAGAAATATATAGTTAATACTTTGGAAACTAAACATTTATAGTAAAATATATGTCTCTGTTCAAAGTAAAATTTAAAACCTGATAGATGTTGTGATGCTTGGTTTGGTATTTGGGTTTGTTTGTATTAGTGATAATGTACAGGCATATCTGTTATGAATGTTTTGAGGTAGGCATAATTGCCTTCGTGGTTCCAGGGTTCCAAAATCTGTTTTGAATTTGATTTCTTCTTCTTCAGTCATTGTTAAACTTTAAAATTTAAACACAAGATGTTTATATAAACATGATTTAAGTTTAAAAAAATAAATTCAAGTACTTAAAGTTTGAAACTCCTCTGGAAACAAGAAAATACGGTGAAATCTTAAATATGTAATAAAATCAAATGTTAAATGATATTGATTCAAGTATATATCTTGAATCATCTTAGAAAATTAGGATTTTTAAAAACAGAAATATTGATTTTTAGATAAGTAAATAGTTGCAGTTTTTAAAGTGAACCAAAAATGCTTATTTGAGGATATCTGATGATTCAAACAAATTTGGATGTTAAAAATCATGTTGGAGCTGGCTTGATGCTTGTTGATTTCGGAAAAATGCAAGTGAAATTTTTCGTTGGCCGAGGTGATCGAAATTGAGGGTAGTAGGGTTTCGACATTGATATTGGAGGCCTTTGATTTCGGGATTATTGTGTAGTCGATCGATCGCTGGAGTGAATCGCGAGTGTGGGAACTCGTTCGTCGAGGTATGGCGATGTTTTGACCCGAAGCGCGCGACCTCTGATGGTCAGAGGTGGGTGTACGTGACGTTGTTGGTGACTCTGTCTTGTTCGAATTTGGGTTCTAGTTGCTTTGGGTAGCTCGATTTTGATTCTCCAGTCGTTTTGTCAATCTGATTTATCGGAGTGTATATGGAAACGATCGTCGTCATGTGGGTGGTTGCGGCAGTGGCTGGTGGTGGTCAGTTGGCTGGTGTAGGTGCACGGTGCACGTAAATGTGCCTGGGCATGGTATGAAACAGAAGTGGAAGAAAAAGGACTCGGTTTCGTGATTTGAGTGGGAAGAACAGTTCAGTATTTAAACTTTTTAATACGCGAGAGGGAGGGAGGAGAAACTCGGGGGAAACGAGGAAGAACCGCATGCTTTTCTCGAGTAAACTATGTGTGTGTCTCGGGTCCAGTTGCTGATGAAGTTGCTTTAAATACTTTAAGCATTGTATTTAGAAAAGTTAATATTTGATTTAAACTTATCAGGAAAGTTTTCAAACGTAAGATGGTTAATTTAAATTGGACATTAATTAAGAATGTAATTAATTTGTAACTATAACTAAATAAGTAGTTAAGGTTTAAAAATTTGTAATTAAAGATTTATTTTAATAATCTTGTGGAAATCAATTTGTAATAAATTATTTAATTAACCATTTAAAGTTAATTAATTAACTAATAAATGGTAGTGGTTAACTATTGAAGATTACTTAATAATTAAAGGTTAATCAGAGATTTATAAAAAAAAAAATTGATTAAGGTAAATTAAATAAATGATTAAAAGGTTAATTAATTAGAAATTAATTGGGTCATTAATTTAGAATGATTAGTTAATAATTAAAGGTTAACTAATAAAATTTGAAAGGAAGATTTATTTCAAACAAATTGAAATTAACTTATGATAATTAACCCGGATTAATCAATTGATACATATGATTTAAACTAATCAGTTAATTAATAAATTCACTTGTGAATGTATGGATTCTATTGAATGTTGAATTATTTGACATCTCTGATTTGTGATGCTTTGTGATACATCCTGATTTGTGTTGTGATCTATGATGAAATTTATTATCTGTGATATATATATCTGTGAATCTGTGTATGAAAGATAAGCGTTGTAATTTATATCGCTTATTTAAATATATTGTTGTATTTGATCTGTGATGATTGAAATGATGTTGCACTAGTGTGTTAAACCCCTGGACCACACTTATACACACACCAATATGGATTTCACGAGGAAATCGATTAAGTCACAGATTCTTGAAATAGTTTTAAATTTGAATATTTGAATTCAAATGTTTTGGAAATGGATTGGGTTTAAAGTGAAAAGCTTTTGAAATGGAATTTCATAGATGAAATTTATTTTGAATTACTCGATAAAATATGAAGTTGAATAATTTGATTTGAACTTAAATTCAAAATGTGAAACTAAATTCTATAATTCGAAACTAGGAATTTAAGATGCTGTATAAGTTATATGAATTTAAACCACTTTTAAAAGTATTATTTGAGAATTTGGATTTAACCCAAGGATTTCAACTCGTATAAATGAATCAGATTTCCAAAATGGAAACTGTTGTTTTCAAATGATAAACACTTTTAGATAAGAACTGAGATTCCAGTTAATTAGTGGAATTTCAAGATTGAATAGAGAAATGATTTTCCTAAGTTATGAATGAATTCTTTTTGAAAGCTATGAATTAAATCTGTTTATTTTTAACAGATTTAAATTGATGATTTGTTTAAATCAAATTGAAATGAAATTTTTGAAGGCTATAAGTTAAATCTTTGATTTAAAGATTTAACGAGTTAATCAAATTGAAATGAAAATTGATTTGGAAAATCTGTGAATGAATCTTTTGTTTAAAAGATTAAAACGTGAAAATTGTTTAAACCGTTAAAGGTTGTGAAAATGAATCTTTTTGTTTAAAGATTGAAAATGGTAATTTGTTAAGCCATTTGAAAGAAAAGTTTTGGATTATTAAGTTGTGACTTAATTGAAATTCAATATCCATATATTTCTTGTAAATATTGCGCTCACTATTCGGTTTAGCCGGGAGAGGTCCTTTGTGTCATATATCCCATTCCGAATATGTGATATGTCGTTATGGATAGCATTTGAAGACCGGTGTTGAAGACCGGATAATTTTGAAAGCGAAAGGACAACTCGTCGAATGTCTTTGCATCGACTGGTCCCCGGTATAGAGACTCCATCTGTGATGGGAAGTCCGAACGTGATTAGTGAATATCCGGATTGCAAGGACTTCTTTGTAAGTGCCTTCGGTTCTGTTCGAGCCCGGAACAGACTTGTATGGATTGTATGTCTGACGTTACAAATTGAGATATAAAGCAGATTTCTTTCAAATATATTTCTGTTGGTGGCGGAGAATTTATTCTTTTAGCTTAACACCCTTCTCTGAGACGTACGAGCTCAGAGGTTATGTAGTTGAATGTTATCAGCGATATATTCCCAATTTGGTAATGTGACATGCTGAGTGTTGCTGTAAATGATCATTGTGTTGATTATTTGTGATAGGATCGTTTATTTGATCGTCTATCCTGGTGATCATTTCTATGATCATTTGTTGACCCAAAGCATGGCTTTTGTATAAAGTATGTTTTTGTGGACGTGACTTCGTCGAGCCTCACACCTCGGGAATGATCAAAACAGGAAAGATGCGGCAAGGTTATGAGGGGTGGCGCCCTTTAGGATATGTGCATTTCCTTCTGGAAAAGGGTGGTATCATGGTATGGAGCCTAGATACTTACTCATGTTGAAAACACTTTATGATTGTGTGAATTGATTGCGAGCGCTCGGTTGAAAGGTCCCAAAGGACCGGGGGATGGCTTATTCGGTCAGTTGTTACTCAGTTAGGGGTAACCCGGTCTTGTGTTGGTAGAGATCCGGTTTGGTTCTCGGGGACGTCCATCCAGAGGCGTTCTCATGTGGCAATGGGAAGTTCCTTGGCCTGATCATTTGTTGGAAATCCAAAGAAACAATACGAGACTCGTACGATTTTAGTTGTAGAACCTGCCATGGAATGTGGCGGTAACCTACTATTGAACATGGTTAGCTATAGTAGGCATACGATAATGGTCGTATGTTGGCTAAGATTTATATTCTACTTTCGAAATGAATTTTTCCTACACTATGCACTAGTAATAATATCAAATGTTTCTTTTAATGCGTATCAAGCATCTTTGACTATCATAAGGAGAAATCTCCTCCGATTCTGCGTTTGCATTGTGTGTGTGTGCGGGAGGCCTTATGGTAGTCTTATTTTTAAAAAGCATTGCGAATTGACTTTGAAAATCTTTTGTTGAATGTTTTAAAGGATAAACTGTTTTTGTTGCTCACACCAGTCCCACGACTGATCCGGAGTTTATTGTTTTCTTTCCTAAACTCTGGGTGCTCATTATTTTCTACACGAGCAGTCTAGAGTTGGGTTTTTCAGATAGCTAGGTTCAGTAGATTATCTGGAGTTAGTTCAGTCTGTGGACCACGCCAGTCTTGCTTATCTTTGTGCATCGTTATTGGTAGCTCGAGCTATTGCTGGATTGATTCTTGGAGATGGAGTTGCAGTTCTCGGAGTTCTCTTTTGAAGACTATCTTAGAGTCATATTGTTCCGCTGCTAGATGTTATCATCTATTTTCTTTTCCGCTGCTATTTATTGTATCATATCTCTGATGTATATTGATATCTACTGGATTATCTGTTGTATTCGATATTGTATCAAAGCTGTATATCAATGTATTATTCTTTTATTCCGCTGTGTTGTTTACTTAATGTTGTTATAAGCTCCGGCGAATCGGATTTGAACGGTCGAATCTATGGCATTCGAATACGATATGAAGTATGGATGTCGATTTTCGAGCGGGCAAAATCCGTCTCGTTACATTTGGTATCAGAGCTAAGGTTGAAATTTAGCTCAGGAGTATAACACATTAAGTAACTCATTAGAGATAGGGTGAAGTAAACCCTAGAATGAGTAATCCCTAAGATACCCGTTTTAACGCCTCAGTAAATTCTCTTGCTATTTACTGATAGTGAGTATGAGTGTAAGAAGAGAACGAGATAGGGGACAGGAAAATACGACTATAATTGGTCAATGCTCTGTAACAACAGTGGAAACAACTTTCTTATCAATTTCCTTTGATTCGTTTCCAAATCCTTTTGATTTCTTCGTGACAGCTCCAGAAGAAGTTTTGGTGTGATGATGGCCCTACGTATCGTTGTAGGAAATTTTTACTTCGTATCTTCATCAGTTTCTTATCATTTTTTTGATTTAAACCTTAATGAATATGAA
This sequence comes from Allium cepa, assembly GCA_030765085.1. NCBI lineage: Eukaryota > Viridiplantae > Streptophyta > Magnoliopsida > Asparagales > Amaryllidaceae > Allium > Allium cepa. The sequence goes on from CM060934.1 coordinate 696,525,728, forward strand.
TTTGAAATTTGAATGAATTGGGAATTTTGAATAAATTAGAAATTTTGAATTGAGTTAAAATTGATTAATAGAAGAAGAAGCTAAATCGAATTGTATCGATAAAACGATTTCGTTTAAAACCAAATTTTGAAATTCTGTTGTAATTTCTTGGGTTGGTCGAAGTCCGAAGAGGGACAAATTGGTATATATTCTGAGATATTCCGATTTGAGTTTGAAATTCATATCTTAAGTTTGAGGAATTATAGGAGATCTTGTGTTGTTTTCGTGCCTGCGAATTTCGAGGACGAAATTCTTTTAAGGGGGGAAGTTTGTAACGACCCAGGATTTTTATGAATTTAAATTTATAATTTAAATGAAATTTTGAATTTAAAAATTGTAAAATTGATTATAAATGGCAGCGAGTTTCCCCGAACTCAAATAGAAATTATATTAAGTCGTATGAATTTGAACTTTATATATATACATGTGAATATATATGTATATGTGCATATATTGGATTTGAATTTAAAATTTTAAGTTAAAGAAAGAATTAAATAAGCAAAGTAAACAAAACAAAGTAAAACAAACAAGACTATACATACCTATGTACATGAAGTATAAAGGAGTAGGCAAGAAAATAATAATAAATACAAAACAAAGCAATGTCTGCAGCTCACCATACTGCTATCATCATAGCCGAGACAAGCAAGAACAAAGCAAGAATAAAATATGTAAGGCAAGCAAACAAAAGTATCAGCTTGTACCCAAAAATAAAAATATCAACTTGTACAAAGTGATGTCCCTGTAAACTCATTCTCATATACATCAACTTCATTACTATTCGTCCATCAAAATAACTCAACAAAATGAAATCCTGGGAAAGAAAAAAAAATTAAAATAAAATCTAACATTATAGAACTCATGTATATTTCAAAATATAAAACAAAAGAAAGAAACAAAATAAAATATATTTGTATATATATAAATTAGAGTCTATAACCAATAACTAAACAAAAGACAAAAAAAAGGGAAAAAAGAAAAAGGTACAAATCAAATACAAGAGCTTGTAAATTAAATCAAGCAAGTTAAAAGTCATCTCGGTAAACAAAATAATTAGAGTTAGAAAAGCAAAGGCAAGTAAGTTATGTTATGTACATATAGGAGTAAAAACAAACCTGGTAAAGCAAGTAAAATAATATACTCTAACCTGGAAAACAATACAGCAACATGTACTAAAGAAGAAAAATATAATATATTCAAAAATATGATAAAGTGAAACAAGACATAGGGAACATATTATAATAAGTTTTCAGCCGAAACAAGAATCATCTCAGCCTATAAACAAAGGAAATATTTATAAAACAAGACACATGCATTTAATGAAACATACTTCTAGCATTTAATGCCAGCACCTTCAACATGTTTTTGTATTCAAAGAAGTAATGTCACCCTGTACACTCTCTTATATATCAAGCCTCTCTTCATTTTCAGTTCGTCCATAAAAACTTGAACAATTCATTCAACTAGAAAAAAAAAACAAATCATCTCAAAACCTGGAATGAAAATCAAAGTAAAAGCAAATCAAAGAATGCAAGTTCCAGGCCTAAAGGAAAAAAAAATTTGCCTCTGTTCTTTGTTCTCTGTCTTCATGACTGAGGTGAGCAAACTCACTTATCTATATATGTGCTTTTTGATATTATGGTCGACACTTGAAGGGTGATGGTTTAAATGCCTGCATGTTTGAGTTTACATATATTTATGGGGGTGAATGTCTGGGTATGTTTGGATACATACCTCTATTTTAGGTTAACAGGTTTAAAGAAAAATAAAAATAAAATAATAGAACAAACTTATCTTCTTCTGCTCATAGTCTCTCTTAGGGTCTACTGTATAAAAGAAGAAAGTTAGCACCAACTAGAATTAAATTTAAAAATTTGTTTCAAATAGAAATATATAGTTAATACTTTGGAAACTAAACATTTGTAGTAAAATATATGTCTCTGTTCAAAGTAAAATTTAAAACCTGATAGATGTTGTGATGTTTGGTTTGGTATTTGGGTTTGTTTGTATTAGTGATAATGTACAGGCATATCTGTTATGAATGTTTTGAGGTAGGCATAATTGCCTTCGTGGTTCCAGGGTTCCAAAATCTGTTTTGAATTTGATTTCTTCTTCTTCAGTCATTGTTAAACTTTAAAATTTAAACACAAGATGTTTATATAAACATGATTTAAGTTTAAAAAAATAAATTCAAGTACTTAAAGTTTGAAACTCCTCTGGAAACAAGAAAATACGGTGAAATCTTAAATATGTAATAAAATCAAATGTTAAATGATATTGATTAAAGTATATATCTTGAATCATCTTAGAAAATTAGGATTTTTAAAAACAGAAATATTGATTTTTAGATAAGTAAATAGGTGCAGTTTTTAAAGTGAACCAAAAATGCTTATTTGAGGATATCTGATGATTCAAACAAATTTGGATGTTAAAAATCATGTTGGAGCTGGCTTGATGCTTGTTGATTTCGGAAAAATGCAAGTGAAATTTTTCGTTGGCCGAGGTGATCGAAATTGAGGGTAGTAGGGTTTCGACATTGATATTGGAGGCCTTTGATTTCGGGATTATTGTGTAGTCGATCGATCGCTGGAGTGAATCGCGAGTGTGGGAACTCGTTCGTCGAGGTGTGGCGATGTTTTGACCCGAAGCGCGCGACCTCTGATGATCAGAGGTGGGTGTACGTGGCGTTGTTGGTGACTCGGCCTTGTTCGAATTTGGGTTCTAGTTGCTTTGGGTAGCTCGATTTTGATTCTCGAGTCGTTTTGTCAATCTGATTTATCGGAGTGTATATGGAAACGATCGTCGTCATGTGGGTGGTTGCGGCAGTGGCTGGTGGTGGTCAGTTGGCTGGTGTAGGTGCACGGTGCACGTAAATGTGCCTGGGCATGGTATGAAACAGAAGTGGAAGAAAAAGGACTCGGTTTCATGATTTGAGTGGGAAGAACAGTTCAGTATTTAAACTTTTTAATACGCGAGAGGGAGGGAGGAGAAACTCGGGGGAAACGAGGAAGAACCGCATGCTTTTCTCGAGTAAACTATGTGTGTGTCTCTGGTCCAGTTGCTGATGAAGTTGCTTTAAATACTTTAAGCATTGTAATTAACAAAGTTAATATTTGATTTAAACTTATCAAGAATGTTTTCAAACGTAAGATGGTTAATTTAAATTGGACATTAATTAAGAATGTAATTAATTTGTAACTATAACTAAATAAGTAGTTAAGGTTTAAAAATTTGTAATTAAAGATTTATTTTAATAATCTTGTGGAAATCAATTTGTAATAAATTATTTAATTAACCATTTAAAGTTAATTAATTAACTAATAAATGGTAGTGGTTAACTATTGAAGATTACTTAATAATTAAAGGTTAATCAAAGATTTATAAAAAAAAATTGATTAAGGTAAATTAAATAAATGATTAAAAGGTTAATTAATTATAAATTAATTGGGTCATTAATTTAGAATGATTAGTTAATAATTAAAGGTTAACTAATAAAATTTGAAAGGAAGATTTATTTCAAACAAATTGAAATTAACTTATGATAATTAACCCGGATTAATCAATTGATACATATGATTTAAACTAATCAGTTAATTAATAAATTCACTTGTGAATGTATGGATTCTATTGAATGTTGAATTATTTGACATCTCTGATTTGTGATGCTTTGTGATACATCCTGATTTGTGTTGTGATCTATGATGAAATTTATTATCTGTGATATATATATCTGTGAATCTGTGTATGAAAGATAAGCGTTGTAATTTATATCGCTTATTTAAATATATTGTTGTATTTGATCTGTGATGATTGAAATGATGTTGCACTAGTGTGTTAAACCCCTGGACCACACTTATACACACACCAATATGGATTTCACGAGGAAATCGATTAAGTCACAGATTCTTGAAATAGTTTTAAATTTGAATATTTGAATTCAAATGTTTTGGAAATGGATTGGGTTTAAAGTGAAAAGCTTTTGAAATGGAATTTCATAGATGAAATTTATTTTGAATTACTCGATAAAATATGAAGTTGAATAATTTGATTTGAACTTAAATTCAAAATGTGAAACTAAATTCTATAATTCGAAACTAGGAATTTAAGATGCTGTATAAGTTATATGAATTTAAACCACTTTTAAAAGTATTATTTGAGAATTTGGATTTAACCCAAGGATTTCAACTCGTATAAATGAATCAGATTTCCAAAATGGAAACTGTTGTTTTCAAATGATAAACACTTTTAGATAAGAACTGAGATTCCAGTTAATTAGTGGAATTTCAAGATTGAATAGAGAAATGATTTTCCTAAGTTATGAATGAATTCTTTTTGAAAGCTATGAATTAAATCTGTTTATTTTTAACAGATTTAAATTGATGATTTGTTTAAATCAAATTGAAATGAAATTTTTGAAGGCTATAAGTTAAATCTTTGATTTAAAGATTTAACGAGTTAATCAAATTGAAATGAAAATTGATTTGGAAAATCTGTGAATGAATCTTTTGTTTAAAAGATTAAAACGTGAAAATTGTTTAAACCGTTAAAGGTTGTGAAAATGAATCTTTTTGTTTAAAGATTGAAAATGGTAATTTGTTAAGCCATTTGAAAGAAAAGTTTTGGATTATTAAGTTGTGAATTAATTGAAATTCAATATCCATATATTTCTTGTAAATATTGCGCTCACTATTCGGTTTAGCCGGGAGAGGACCTTTGTGTCATATATCCCATTCCGAATATGTGATATGTCGTTATGGATAGCATTTGAAGACCGGTGTTGAAGACCGGATATTTTTGAAAGCGAAAGGACAACTCGTCGAATGTCTTTGCATCGACTGGTCCCCGGTATAGAGACTCCATCTGTGATGGGAAGTCCGAACGTGATTAGTGAATATCCGGATTGCAAGGACTTCTTTGTAAGTGCCTTCGGTTCTGTTCGAGCCCGGAACAGACTTGTATGGATTGTATGTCTGACGTTACAAATTGAGATATAAAGCAGATTTCTTTCAAATATATGTCTGTTGGTGGCGGAGAATTTATTCTTTTAGCTTAACACCCTTCTCTGAGACGTACGAGCTCAGAGGTTATGTAGTTGAATGTTATCAGCGATATATTCCCAATTTGGTAATGTGACATGCTGAGTGTTGCTGTAAATGATCATTGTGTTGATTATTTGTGATAGGATCGTTTATTTGATCGTCTATCCTGGTGATCATTTCTATGATCATTTGTTGACCCAAAGCATGGCTTTTGTATAAAGTATGTTTTTGTGGACGTGACTTCGTCGAGCCTCACACCTCGGGAATGGTCAAAACAGGAAAGATGCGGCAAGGTTATGAGGGGTGGCGCCCTTTAGGATATGTGCATTTCCTTCTGGAAAAGGGTGGTATCATGGTATGGAGCCTAGATACTTACTCATGTTGAAAACACTTTATGATTGTGTGAATTGATTGCGAGCGCTCGGTTGAAAGGTCCCAAAGGACCGGGGGATGGCATATTCGGTCAGTTGTTACTCAGTTAGGGGTAACCCGGTCTTGTGTTGGTAGAGATCCGGTTTGGTTCTCGGGGACGTCCATCCAGAGGCGTTCTCATGTGGCAATGGGAAGTTCCTTGGCCTGATCATTTGTTGGAAATCCAAAGAAACAATACGAGACTCGTACGATTTTAGTTGTAGAACCTGCCATGGAATGTGGCGGTAACCTACTATTGAACATGGTTAGCTATAGTAGGCATACGATAATGGTCGTATGTTGGCTAAGATTTATATTCTACTTTCGAAATGAATTTTTCCTACACTATGCACTAGTAATAATATCAAATGTTTCTTTTAATGCGTATCAAGCATCTTTGACTATCATAAGGAGAAATCTCCTCCGATTCTGCGTTTGCATTGTGTGTGTGTGCGGGAGGCCTTATGGTAGTCTTATTTTTAAAAAGCATTGCGAATTGACTTTGAAAATCTTTTGTTGAATGTTTTAAAGGATAAACTGTTTTTGTTGCTCACACCAGTCCCACGACTGATCCGGAGTTTATTGTTTTCTTTCCTAAACTCTGGGTGCTCATTATTTTCTACACGAGCAGTCTAGAGTTGGGTTTTTCAGATAGCTAGGTTCAGTAGATTATCTGGAGTTAGTTCAGTCTGTGGACCACACCAGTCTTGCTTATCTTTGTGCATCGTTATTGGTAGCTCGAGCTATTGCTGGATTGATTCTTGGAGATGGAGTTGCAGTTCTCGGAGTTCTCTTTTGAAGACTATCTTAGAGTCATATTGTTCCGCTGCTAGATGTTATCATCTATTTTCTTTTCCGCTGCTATTTATTGTATCATATCTCTGATGTATATTGATATCTACTGGATTATCTGTTGTATCAGAAATTGTATCAAAGCTGTATATCAATGTATTATTCTTTTATTCCGCTGTGTTGTTTACTTAATGTTGTTATAAGCTCCGGCGAATCGGATTTGAACGTTCGAATCTATGGCATTCGAATACGATATGAAGTATGGATGTCGATTTTCGAGCAGGCAAAATCCGTCTCGTTACAAATTTAAATCTCAATTATCATTTCAAAAGCATTAAATCAAATTAACCTTTCAAATTACAAAACTATATATATCTATAATAAAGTTTTGAAATACTTATTAAATTCAAATTAATAAAATTCCTATTTCAAGCATATACATACAAATATATATATACACACACACACACATTTCAAATAGAAAACATTTCAACATTATATTTGATAGTTACTGAATTAAAATTTGAAACACAAACCAAATCATAATATATATATTCATATATATTACAATTTGAATATATATTAGTTTTTAAAACTTCCTATTTACAAGATATATCAATACATATATATTAAATAGAAAATATTATAAATCTTACCAATTTTAAATTGCCAAAATAAATATTTTCAAATCAAAATATTATTAATTTTCAAAAGAATTAAATTTGCCAATTCATATTGTTAAGAAAAATGTTTATAGATATTAACAAATTATTATCATAAATCTTTAAAATAATTTTAACTTGTCAATTTATATAGTAAAATGATCAAATCAATTTAATTATTATCAAAGATTATTAAATTGATATCGTTCAAAATTCCGGATCGTTACATTAGAAATCAAAATAAGATTCTATCCTAATTTTGATGGATCGATTTTGATCCACCCATAGGTCGGTACCGATCCATGACGCTGCAAAAAAATTCATGGTTTTCCTTTGGCATTTTATAGTTGATCTTTTTTAGCTTCTTGCTCCATTGCTTTACAATATCATAATCCGATCCCTTTGAAATGTCGCTTGGGTCAAATTCTAGTTAACAACATTAATATGTTTTGGATTTCAGATTTCAAGTTACCAGGAGTCTATTTAGAAATTACAGAAAATGCCAATATTTGTATATGGATGTACTGGACCATGAGTCCTATTCCTTTGCGCCTAGAATACCTTTTCGAAGAAGAAAAACATTTAAAAAGTTTGATGTTTGAAGAGATATGTCATTGGGCCTTTCTACATAAGGGCCATGGCCTATTAGCACGCTTGGGTTGAAATAAAAGAAAGTAGATCTTTCTTCTCTTCATTCGCTTCTCATTTCATTTTCATTTCTCTTTATCTCTTCTTCTTCTTCACTCTTTTATGGAAGAACTGGATCCATCTAAACTAAGATGAATAAATTCTAAAATATCCATATAATAACCGTAAAGGTACTCATTACAAATCCCATTTTTTAACAATGTTGGCCTAGGCATCTCCTTCTAGGCTCTACGCTGTTGGTATGCTATTTGTAAGGAGATGACATGGGTCAATATCCTAGGCAACATTCTGTTATTAGATTGTCATTACTAAAAAATGCTCTTTTCCATGGGAATTTCTACCACTTTAAATGTTTTATAGTTCCTAATTCGTAGGTTTGATCTTGGCTCGTGTATGACAAATCATGTGGTTGTAGAACAACAAGATACTCCATAGAGGTTGAGGTTGGATGCCGAGGGCTCCAAATTACTTCGAATTACAAGCAAATGCAAAGTGGATATAGATATGTTGATGGGCATTGTTCAACCGCTATTGATGGTTGTACCAGCGCCACTATTGGATTTTGGATGGTAAATAAGGGTTGAGGCTAGGAAAGTAAGCGGTCTAATGCTGGATATGTCGTTATAATGTAGAATGGATCGGATTGGCATTATTGACTAAAAATTCATCAAACATTGGAGTTGCAAAATCTAGGTGAATCTAAAGCAACTTAGTGAGCAAAAGATATTTTAGTGTACATAATTATTTTTAGGCTGGTGCTAGGAAATGGTAAATGAGATGCATCTTTTTAGATTGGTTCAATTAGATGAATTTATATCCATTACAATTTTTCCCTTTTTATTGCTTTATTTCGATTATAGAATTTGTGGTAATAAATATAATGATATTTGTATCTTAATATCAAATGGGAGCTGGCTACTTTTCTGATGAAGTGGGTAAAAATTTGATCCTTAGGGTGAGGCATTTGGAGGCCCTTAAATATATATTCGTTTAGTAATTTTGATGGCTCTAATATACGACTTAGAACCATAGTTCTAGACACTTAGTTATGGAGGTCCTGTGATAGAGGAGTTGTACAACAATATCCTAGGTTATTGCTATAGTCAAAAGAGGTTACCGCTACAACTACTTCTGCTAGAGGGAGTCTCAAATGTTACCTTTGCTAGATATTGTGGGCAGTCGTTTATAGATCAAAACTTTAAAATCTTGTTTGGCTTCGTATGTGGCAAGAGGAGGAGCTATTGAAGTTTTGGATGCGTAAGAGATATCTTAAAAGGTTATCTATGCTTCTCTTGTATCAGACAAATGCCAAGCGGGCAGTATATTGATCGATAGGTGTTGGCTTGTCATGAATGGATAGTGTTGATGAGATTTTTCAGTCTCACAACACCTTAGATGACATGAAAGTAATTATAACATACTTTTCGTGAGTTAGAATCAGTAAAATTAGGTAATGTATATTTTCCTTTAGGTAGTAACTATGTTGCTGGAAGCTTACATAATCAAGTAGTTGCACTTTAACTGCTTGTTAAAATGTCAAATTAAATTGATATCTAATTCAGTAAAAAGGTAATAAAGTATCTAATACTGAAATCTAGGTAAGTAAAAATGCAGAAAAAAGTAAAGACATAGAAACTTTTATGTGGTTCATATGTTAAAGAATCCTACGTCCATGTGAAAATATCACTTTCTTCTTTTATATTCCTTGTACAAACATTAACGGGAAAGAGTACAGAACTATTCCTTACTAACTTTAAAATCTAAATTAGGAAAAAGGTCTCTATCTTACTACAGTGCTTTTATAATACAAAGGCGCACATGGATCACCACAATCCCTTTTTTGCTACTCTAATTTCCACCTTTGGATTACGCCATGTGTCATCCATCTTTATTATTCATCTGATACACATAGATTGCTGACATGTATTCTACAAGAAACAATGATTGAAGCTGTTGAATTTCAGGCTTTAGTGGGGAATTTGAAACTAGGGTGGGAAAACTCGAATCCAAATGGACTACACACTTCCGATCCGAGAGGGCAAATGGTTCGTATATGTCCAATGAGGATATTGAGAGTTATCCCTTATTTTGATTTTTGGGGCACAATTGATACATCCGGAGTGGAATGATGATATCTGTATGATACTGCCCTGGGAATGATTTGGATTGATTCATCTTGCCTAATCTGCAAAGTTTGTTTGGCGTTGTGTCAGGTCAAATGAAGGTGAGAAGCTTTTCCCCAACTTATGGTGTTAGCTCAATATCTTGTATGAATGTATTATGAGCTGCTCTTGATGCTGATTTGTGCAAGTTTCTTGATTAGGGTCTCTTGTGGCTTTGCTACTTTCAAATCAAGTAAAGAGCTGTGGTAGAGCGATGTTTGGGTATCCTTGTGCACAACACTTGGAATACTTTGGATTCCTCATTGTACCGCTTAAAGAGTCCTTAGTGAGCACAACGTAGGTCAGCACTTGAAAGTGCTAGCAATGCAAAAGATTTAGCAATGATGTTTGGGTTTATTTGGCCCTTTGATTGTAGTGCAGTTATATTCTTTTTTAGTTCTCTTTACGCTCCTATGTTTGTTAGCCCTAATGGCGGCGTGTTTCGTTATTAGCCTATTCAGATGGTAGGACACTTCTTTATTAGCCTAGCATTTATATTGGAATGCAGCGTTGTTCTGACTTTTAGTGTTAAAAAAGGGGGTGGCGCATCCCTATCACCCTTGGATGTAAGATTGTTAATGTAGATATGTTATTTTTATACATTGATATGCAAGTGGATCACATCCCTATTTGTAAACAGCCTTTCAGAGGGGAATGTGTTGTACTCTGCCATCATTAGCACAACTTTTCGTGTGGCAGTGCAGTATCTCCATCTCGTTGTCACTTCTGGGTTGCATTGGTGTTCTTTCCACTGGATCATATATTGTGGTCGTAGGATGGTTCCCATACTTGGTAGTCATTTTTAGCTATAGTGCCAAGACTATGTTTAAATTATTGGGCCCAGTACTCTCTTTACTTCACCTTATTCTTTGCTTACTCTTCTTGCAGCCTAAATATAATATAAGAGTAGTACTTTTTTCTTTGGTTCTTGCATTATCTTGCCTTCAACAGGTTTGGGAATTATGGGTGTAACACTTGTCCCATAAGTCTGAAGCGATCGTAGGTGTGGACATGACTTCGTTTACATTTGTGTCTGCATCTTGTCATTTCTGCCTATTCCTTTCCTTCTTTCCAAGAAAGGAAAATAAATCTTAGTAGCCATTTTGCATTTAATGCTCTTGCACATGTGTCACTTACCTATTTGCTGACCTTCTATAAAGCTGCAGCATCAATCTCTTCATTTACCAAGTAAACCTATCTTGATTTTTATGCTTATTGTTCTAGCTATTTAGTTGATCCATTGACGATTCAAAAAATTTCATTAGTCTATCTATGTGGAAAACATTCGTCTAAGATATGTATATATTTTTTATTTTCTACTTCTTGTTCTTTTACATTTCTATGTTATCACAAAAGAAAAGAGAAAGAGAGAAAATGATAAAATCTTTGTCTTTTAAGTCGATTCTTTTCCTAAATTCAAAGTTTCTTTCAAATTGAAGTAAGAATCCTCTTTATTTTAGCATTTTTCGCAATTTAACTCATGGTCTCAAAATGGCCTTATCTTCTTCTTTCCCTTTGTCTTTGTCTTTAAGATAACTTGTTTAAAATATGTTGAGGGTAATCTAAATCAATTTGTGTTCATAGGTTACGAGGTCAGGGTATTTGAACTTCACGAACGTATTCACACTCCCCTAAATGGGTTTACTTCTCTCACTCCCAAACTTTGATGCAGGTTCTATCTTCCCTCAAACGTAGTTCCCCATTCTGACCGCTATTGATCTATTTCTGTTTAACTCACTCCACTTTCATACTCTCTTTTGATTTCTTCTTTTATTCTCTATGCTATGAATGGTTATATCCCTAATTATGAGGAGCACTAGTTTTTGTTTGATATAATCAAAATTCCTTTGGAGGACGACGTTGGTTTTTATAATGCTTATGCTAAGAAAGAAATCCCGATGTCTGTCCCCTATAAGGCTCAATAATGTATCGATTTATATTTCTTTATTTCAAATTCTGATAATTTTCCTTCTTCCTTTAGCTCACATCTTACTCGGCCAATTTTTCTTATGACGACGCTAATTCATATGAGTCTTGTAGGAACAATACTCTAGAACTGGGGTAGAGGAAAGAAAAATTCAACCAATTTTGGATGCTGGTAAAGCATGCATTTTTTCTCCTAAACCATAAATATTCATACTATTTTTAAGCTTCCTCTAATTTTGGAAGAGCCTAGGGGTACAATTTGCTAAAATACATTTAAAATTTACCCTTTTGATGTTTTTAATCTTCATGAAAACTATTTAGACCTTGGGATTTCTTTTATATACAAGTAAAATAGAGGATGATCTCTTAGATGGGCTTGTTACGCCTAGCCAACTGCTAAAGGAAAATATCCATAAGAGAAAGCATGCTATTGACAAAGGTTCGGACCTAAGCTATGAAGTTAGCCTTTTCCACTCCCCTTTCTTTCAATGGCTTTTCTCGATTCTACTTGACAACTCTCTCTATTCCCTACACTCGGTATTTGCCTTTGCCAAAGGATGTTGTATCTGAACTTGCTGAGAGGGTTGGAAAGATTGCACCGAATAATTTACCTTGTATTTCTTTGTGTCCTCCTTCTCTTCTCACCTTCCACTAAGTTTACCTCTTCTAATCTCACGGCCGAGATGAAAAAGTCTTGGTCCTACATAAGTACTCTTCCTTTATCCTACCACTTCTTTCCTTTATTTATTAGTTCTTCCTTACCTGTTTATTATTGTATTTATTTTTAGCTTGGGGCTTTGAAAAGCGAGGCTCGGAAGAGAAGGGAGGGAGAGAAAGTCATGTCTTCGACTCACAGTGTCGAACTTGTAAGAAGTCTTAATTTGGTCAAATCCAAGAAAGCTAAGTTCATAGGAGACTTTGATGCATACCATCTAAAGGCAAAGTGGAAAAAAAGACTACGGAAAAGACCCTAATCTTAAAGGACCACGAGCTAAAGGAGAGCAATGTGGAGCTGGCGATATTGCAGAAGAGACGTAAGGAGAGCACTTATGTGGCGCTCCACCTTGAGACCCACATTAATAAAGAATATTGTTAGGTAATACTGTCTGCTAATATAGAAATATGGCTGGTTAGGAGTGACCATTTATAGTCTTGTCTTAAACATCTATTGAATACCTCGATAAATGATCTAATTTTTTTCTAACTCAAGTGGATCGACATATCCGATAAATGCTTTATACAAAACTATAGGTGGCTAGCGGATCTATCGAACAAAATACAACAACCAAATGCATATCACATTATAGAACAGCAGATAATCATATATATAAACGTATACAGATACATCGCTAGAGTAATACAATATGATACAACACATGTGGTATGACGACCACAATATATATGAGTCAAAAATATACATATATCAGAGTCAATAAAAAATACTATAACAAAAAGGTGTTACCAGATATATCTAAGCAGAAAGGCTAAGTCCAAAAGGGTAACTAACCTGAAACATCTCGGTCTGACCCGATGATAAAATACATGGGTCAGTCTAGCTAAATCAATCAGTTTAAAAGGATAAATGATAATAAGAGTATAAGGACAAGGGTGATATTCTTTTCGAATGAGAAGAAATAATTCTAAGTGGTTACTGTATGTGACATATCTAAGTATGAGTGGTTACTTTAAGTGATATAGTGTACCACTAAACAAGTGAATAATCTCAAAAGAGATAAACAATATTCAACAAAAGCGCTAAATATAGCAAGCCTCATATCATCGGCATATCACAAAATCAAAAAATATGGTTTAGGGAAAATCATAACTCCAAAACAAAGGAATCCCAGACCCACCATATCCGCAAACTCAAAAGCATTTCCAAAGAAATCACCATCTCAAAATACGCCATAAAGGCAATACATATATCTCCAGATAAGAGATTATAAATCTGAAATAAATGACAAAAGGCAAATCTCAAATAACACCAGCGTAGGCAACTCAATTCTCAAAGATAGAACTCAAATGAGTTCAAATTCCCATAAGGTAATCGCTATATATATACATATATATATATATATATATGTTTATGTGTGTGTGTGCATATATATATATATATATATATATATATATATATATCAAACGGCTCGAATAGCCAACCGTGAAAAAGGCGATACACTTGGAAAATCATAATAATCAATAAATCATCTCAAAAACTTGCATGTGCATGTGGCTGAAGCCTGCCAAGTACTAATCTCTCAAATAGAGCGCCATGCCCGAAGGCAAATACGTGACAATGAAAAATATGCCGCAATGGCAAACATCTCAAGGAAAAATATGCCGCAAAGGAAAACACGCTGCGATGGAAACGACGCAATGGTAATGACCCTAAGGTCCAGTACTGGCAATGTGCCGCAATGGCAAATGTATCACAAACTCTCAGATAGGAAAGCGAAAAGTGTTAGCATGCGTCGCATACTACATGTTCACACTAAATTATTTACTAACCACTAGTAAATGTTACACTCAAAAGAAGTAAAAATGTTTACCTCATCTCATCGGTAAACACGACCCGAAGGTCAAAACGATCAAACAGACAAGTCAGGAATCAACCGATAAGATAAACGCACGTGTCCCATACCATGAGTTTTACCAAATTATTTAATTCTCCTTCTCATTCACTCGAATAGTGCAAAAACATGTATTTCATGTACAAAATAATTTACATGAGAAAACAAGCTTTTAAAACCATCTTCTAAAATCAATTTTGAAAATAATATTTGAAAATTCCCTTATTGTAGTGAGTAAATAGATTTTATAGCCTAAAATAATTTAAAAATATTGTATAACAAATATTTCAAATGCCAATTTATTTTCAAAATTATTTCAAAGTTGTTTGGAAAAATCCATGCTCGAAATCAAATAAAAATCGTCGAAAAACACCAAAACTGACATTCGAAAACATCTAAAAAAAATCAATTCGTTTTGAATCATAAATTCAAAATTCTAGCTCGCCTATTGATAGGATTTATGGCCTTCAAAAGAGTTTAGAAATATAAAAAAACAAGACGTAGAAGTCGAAAAACGGATTAGAAAACAAGACAACACAAATATGCACACTCCAAAAACAATACCCAGGTCTGAAATCTTATCCGGATTCAACTTTCGGACATAATTTGAAACGCTTAATTATCTCGGAATGATCTAAACTTTGATACACAGAAACTAAAAAATTTTCTATGAATTGGAAAAAGATTCACTAAATTCCGATATGTAGTGCTAAAGATATGAAATCTCAAACATGGACTCAGACTACGTAGAATTTTCCAAGGTCTAAAACGCTCTCGAGTTCACCTTACGGACATAGAACGGATGGACAAATGACCTCTAATTGAACTGAAAATTGGTATGCACATAGTAGAAAACTTCAATTTTAAATAAAAATATAAATAGTGAATTTCGACAGGAAATGAAAAAGTTACGCTGTCTCAAACATGAAATCATGTCATGCTTGCAACAGTTCAAAAAAAAATATGCCCAGGCCCGAAAAACATCGTAGGTTCAAATTATAGGCCTGAAATAGAGGATCAAATGACCTCATATTGAGCTAAAAATTAGATGCACATACTACAAAACTACATCTTTCAAGCAAAAAAAGAATCGATAAATTCCAGTAAGAAATTAAAGAGATACGCTGTCTCAAACATGGACTCAAGCCATGTTTGCAGCAACTCAGAAAATGATGTGTACGGACAAAAATATAGGTTTGTATTGATTTTGTAGCAAAGTTTTCAGGTATTAAACGAAAGAGTTTTGCTAGGAAATTTTGCACACTTATACTACAACACATGTACTATCAATAGAAGAAAATACGGAAACATTTCATTGCCGAAATTGAGAGAAAAAGATATGCAAAATAGCACCCAGAATCAGTTTCACAGAAAACTAAAACATCAACAAAAAAATTCTATTTTTCAATGATTTTTGGCAATTTGAAGCTTTTTCTTTAGCTAACTATATGAGCAGCAACTCACCTTTTTTATAAAGTGCAAAAACCTGATTTTGGACTGAAAGGAGTGAGCTTTGAGTTAGTTTTGGCCTCCAAAACCTGTAAGAGAAAGAAACAGATGCTTGCAAAAGAAAGAAAAGCCATTAACAGGCAATTCATTTCACAAATTAAGATTTTTGATGAAATATTTTGTTTGGAAGCTATTATCTGTTTCTTCTTCTTTAGATTGATTAAACTAGCAACTTGTGTAAGAAAATTGGAGATTAAAAGCTTTGGATTTGAAAAATTGGTGGAGTTTGTTTCTTTTTCACTGTTTTTGGTTTATTGGAGAAGATGAACTCAAATGTACATATAGGAGAAAGTTTCTCGTTTCTGACTTAAACTAATTAATGGGCTTTGAACCCAATAAGAGAAAATTAATTTAGCTTATGTGAATTTAATTCAACATCTAAACAAATATGCGCGTGAACATACTATGTAACAAATAAAACAACACTTTCCTTTAAGTTACCAACGCAAATAATTCATGTAAGCATACTTACATGCAAAATAAAACATTTTACACTTGATATAAAGATAATTTTAGTTTTAAAAATATTTTTATTATTAAAAACCCTTATTCTTACTCATAAAACATCACTTTTAACTTGAAAATTTCTACAAAATTATTTTCTTGCGTAGAAAAATGTGTCAAACCATTTTAAACTCAATTTTATAACCAAAACTTATTTTAAAACCAAATTTCACCTTTTTATTTAAATAAACAACATTTAAAAATCAAATACTTCTTTAAAAATTATTAAAGGAAGCAATGGGCAATAATTACTATAATATTGCATTTTTACTAAATAAAAATCATTTTCCTTTCATTATTAATCCAAACATCCAAAATAAAGTTTTTAAAACTTTATTTATTACAAATAAACAATTTAAATCTCCAATTTATTTGTGGTTCACAATATTAAATTGTAACTACCGTTATAATTTAATATTTACAAGTAATCACCAAAACCATGGTTGTTACAGACTTTCCCTTTATATAAATTCCGTCCTAGCAATTTATAGGGAAGAACTGTATTCAACACAATTATTTCACCAAGCAGAAGAAAGACAGACAAGCTAGAGATTTAAAATTTCTCAATCTTAACTCAAGATGATAGAAAACCAAGACAAGATTGTTCGATTAATTCTATGGTTTCTCAATGATTACCATCGAGATTCTCAGACCATTGAATACCTTCGAGCAATACCTCATGATTTCAAAGGCATTTCACCTTCGAAACAAGAAAATAGACAAAATGCTAGACAAAATATCAATTAAGTGAGATTGATTTCTCACAAGCTTCTCGAATAGAGTCGGGATTTAGTCACAACTTTATCCTGGACTCTAGCTCGCAAGATGGAAATTGATACAACTTTCCATATAACACTATGAGGAAGTCATATGGATATTTGATAGACAAATATTGAGGTAAGAATTTAACAAGAGGTTGGTGGTTTCTTTAATACCACCAACCTAAACGACTGCGTAATTGCAAGTCGTTAGATAATTGCACAAAGGCAAGACAAACTCAAGGAATGGATATTTATACACCTATTTTATTGAAAAAATATTCTTAAAGTTCACAAACCCATAATCTTTAAAATAATTAAATTCTGCATTTTCAAATTTTGAAAATTTATAAAGCTTCTTACTTAGATTTTCAATTTAATTCATTACTCTTTGCTTAGAGTAAATAAAAAATTTGAGTTTTTTGTCCTCTAATTCTTCCGTAAATTTTAATCGGTAACCTATATTTTCACATATGTTTCTCAAATTTTCTAAGTATTAGAAATTTCCTAAAAAATCGATGGAGTCTCCTTTGTATGGAGGGACATATACGATATAAAAAAATGATTTATATAATATACATCAACCATTAGTGTGGAAACACAATATATATCACCATTTAACACTTCTAAAAAATTTAATCCGAAAACGCACCTTCTTTTTTAGCATTTTAAAGCGAGTTTTCATAAACTTATATATATATATTCTTTTTGCTCAAAATATATTCCAACTATCCTCTTTCATCTTTACATAACTCAAATAGATGATATTAGTTCATGTTCATAAATAAGAAATACTACACTTTACTATTTAGGGAAATAGATCAATTTCATTTCAGACCTGTTGTAAAGAAGACAAGTTTTGGCATAGAAAATAAGAAAGTATGAAAACTTTTAATAATTGACCGTTTTTCTACGTAGTCCAAGCTTTCCAAAAATATAAAGATCATCAAAATCGGATTTACGGTTTGAAAGTTATGCTAAATTTACTTTCAGGCATAAATCTTAGAGAATTTTATAATAGGGCAGAAATTCCTATCCAATTTCAAACCTATTTTAAAATAAATCAAAATCAAAATCTTCCAAGTGGTTAAAATTTTTTTTATAGCTTACTAATAGCTCTTTCATTTACAAAAAGACTGAACTCATTTGGAGTTATGAGTCTCAAATTATTGCTGTTTTAGTACAACACTTTTCCAAACAAAATTTCAGTTTTTAAATCAACTTAGAATTTGAAATTTTCCCAAACCATTTTAATCTCAAACTACATTTTCAGACAAGCTTTTTGCTAAACCGTTTATTAAATGATTTTCTTTTTTCTCGAAAATCTTAGACATACAAAATTATGATCAACTACATGTAATCATTATAAAAAACATTACATTAAGTGGAAATATTTTCATTACTTTTCAAAATCTAACTTTAAAACAATTAACTTGAAAACTCATTTTGGAAGAGATAACTAACCTCTTTCATTATCAAGAGATGATTACTGATTATCCCTCAAAATAAATTTTTGGGATATATATATATATATATATATATATATATATATATATATTTAAAGTATAATTTTTTTTCATAATCTAAGATAATTATACTACATCAATTGTTCGTTTATCAAAAATAATTCAAACTGACATTTTCATTTGTCACAAAATTAAATTTCCTTATAATTATCAACATAAAACTAATAAAATTTGATAATTAATTCAAACCCGTTTTAAAAATAGTTTTGCAAATTCACACCAATCAATTTCTAATACAACCAAAATTTAAAACAAAACTTGCTCACAACTTCATGCTAAAAGTTTAAAATTAGCATTTTTTAAGATAGAGTTTTATATCTATCCTCTACTATTATTCAATTAACTAAGTATCAAAACAAATTTTATAGTCATAATTAATAACTTGTACTAAAATATTGAATTAATATTTTAATTTTTCAAACCAAAGTACTCTCTTTTTTGGCAAGCCAGCCGGTGTTATAGTGGACTGTCCACTTTTTATTACGAATGTAATAAAGCTTGAAGTATAGGAGTAAGGTAAAAGCACCTTAACTACTAAGAAAATGAAAAAATACAGCACATGAGTGTGATAGACATATCACAACTACTATAAGAATGTCGATAACAAACTACTCCTCCGAAGAGGAAGAATTACCATCATCCACAACAACCTAGGAACACACTAATGGGACATTTCCCAACAGACTAGCAAAAGGGCGGAAATGGAAAGCAAGACAAGGATCATAAGCCACAGAATCAGAAAGTGCATAAAGGAACGATCCCAGGATGAATCATCAAGCATGATAGAATTCTTACTCGCAAAATGACCATCCAAATCAAGAACCAATGAGTCACCAGAAGGTCTATAATAGAGGCATCTAAGGTCTAGATGATCATCAGAAAAGAATCTAAAGAAAGATACGGCCAAGGGGTTAAATCTCATGTCAGAAATGAAATCAACCCAACACCTCTCAGCATCATCCCAAACAATAGAGGGACAAGGAGGACCAGGAACAGGGGCATCAACAGGAATCGCAGAAACATCACCAGCGACCAACAAAGCAGAGAGGGAGGCAGGGCTAAGAGCAGGTGCAGGAGGCGGACCCGAGCCAGACAATGGAACTGCCAGAGGAGGGTTAATAAGGGAGTCAGTGGATGAAACCTTAGGAACCTATTTCCTGATCGGGGGGCGAGGCAATGGGATCCTAGGAGCAGTGGCAGAAACATCAGAATGCATGCATGAAATTGCCAGGTGGCCAAAAGAGTGACAGGTGGAGCAGATATCTGGAACCCAACCGTAGCGAACACGGACCTCCACAACATGCCAACAGCAAGCTGAACAAGAATAGAAGATGGAAGCGGCTTATCAGGGTAAATCTCAATCAAGGCCTTAGCATACATCAATTTTTCAAGCGCAACTGTATTTGAATCAAAACATCTCAATTTTCCTACGTTACAAGCTAGCCAGTTCATACCAAGCAATGGTTGGAGAGTAGAGGGTATTTGCGAAAAATATGCCCAAACGGGAATAGAAAGAACTTTTTCACGCACACTAGCCACAGTAGGGGACCAAGGAGTAATAATAAAGGGTTACCCGTCAAAAAAGGAACGCTCAGCCTCAAGCACAAGACGGCGTTCCTCGGGGGAGGAAAACTTAAGGAAATACAAGGAGTCAACTAGCTTAACACGTAAATTACCCCGAAGCTTCCAGGACCTACGACAAACAGAAGCCGCATCGTGGAGGCGGTGGTTAGGGTCCAAAAAGAAACCAACTAAATAATCTGACCAAAAGTCCAAACCGGCTTGCAACACTATAGGAGGAGGGATCATCACTCCATTCTCTTCAACAATTTCAAACTCAATCGGTTTGTAGACACCCGCATTACGGGGAAGAGAGGTGAAAAGAGAGGACCAGGATTTGTTGTCAACAAGGCAAGAGGCAGTAGGTTTATGAGGAGATCCAAGATGCATCGTCTCATGAGACAATCCAACAGAAACCAAACAGGGTGAACATCTAGAACATGATTTACTGGGATGGGGATCAGAATTAACACAGGCATTATCACAAGCACCTTCAGAGCGGCATATAACACAAGACGAATCAGCAGATTCAAAGCGCAATGTACTTCCAT
The DNA here is from genome assembly GCA_030765085.1 of Allium cepa. Classification (NCBI taxonomy): domain Eukaryota; kingdom Viridiplantae; phylum Streptophyta; class Magnoliopsida; order Asparagales; family Amaryllidaceae; genus Allium; species Allium cepa. Next base: position 696,546,382 of record CM060934.1, read on the forward strand.
TCAGACCAAGCGCCATATCAATCGCATCAGTAACAACACGAACCTCACTCATGTCATTAACATTCAGTATTAAACACGTACAACCAAAATCACTATTCAAATTACCAGAAAAACCCGAATCTTCTCGGCACACAACAACCGATAGGGGGGCCTGACCGATAGCAATCGAAGGCGAAGCACCATCCTTAGATCGAGGAGCAGCATCAGGGTTCAACTTCGATACCACGGGAACCAAACTAGAGCATGCTGCTGGAGTGAGGGGGGAGGAATTGAGGTAGGAAAAGGTGGAAAGTGAGAGTCGGAGAGAAGTGGTGGCAAAGGAAGCCGCGCAGAAGGCATAGCACTGAAGAAACGACTAGATCTGGTCGAAGAACGGGAAGGGGATGGAGCGGAGAGCAGTGGAAAATGGGGAGGAGAAACAGGCATACGAAGGGAAGGAGATGGGGAGGAGGGCGGGGGGAAGATGAGCAAACCAGAAATCAAGGATTTGAGATGCAAAAATGACGAAAAATGGACGAACAGGAGATCGCTAATATAGTCGCCATTAAATCATGTTAAATAATATTATTAAATCATGTTAACCAAAGTATTCTTTTATCTTAAATACATCATTTTATTAATTAAAGCATCACATGATATTTTCTTCTAATTAAGACATCCCCTTAATTAAAATTATTCACTTTTACTTACCCAAATTGCCATATTCAATTTCTCAAATTTCAAATAATATAAGGGTATTGCCTTACCATTGATTTATAGTGAATGACCCCATCGATTAGCTGTAGAGTTGATCAAATGATCAAAACTGCCTCGCTGCTACTCCAACACTTCCTATGGTCCAATGATTTCATTAAAAATTTAAAATAAAAATTAATACTCCACCATATTAATTATTTTCAAACTTTACTTATTGAAGCTCAACTTACCGTGTTTGATTGTCTCATCATAGTGTTTAGAAAATTCCTATCGATAACATTAATCGGGCGCATCAACCAGAATTCTTAAAGCACTTGATGGACAACCTAACACAAAATTATTTTCCATAAAAAGAAATGCCTCGTATATGCTTTACAAAATATTCCTTGCTTATCACAATAAAAAAAATCCAATTTCACTTAAAAATATATCTTTTATTGAAAGATTTGAGAATTTCATAGTTGCTTACACTCAAAATCAAAGAATTCAAGAAGAACTCATCAAGATATTCTTAGAATACTCGATTCACAAGATTGACGAATAAGCTGGAGTGTTCCCCAAATAGAATGGTATAATGGGCCATTCATAAGAACCAAAGGAGTGCGGAATGCGGTAAGAGGAATGTTATCCTCTGCAACTCGTAGCTGATGAAAATCGATGTATGGTCAAGCTGAGGAATGACCCTAGAACCACTCAATATATTAAAAAGAGATCAAAGAGATATAAAATTAAGGGTAAGATATCTTCTCGAATGAGGAGAAGTAACACTTATGACACATCATTACTTCGATTGAAGTAATATCACAAAATATATCAACAAATGAATATCCAAAGAGGACTCAAAAGGGGTAAGAATGAAAATGTCAATTAAATTTAATTAATCACCTCATTTCCTTAGGGGACAATCTCGTGGGAGGATAACCGAAAGGCTAAGAATTGGGAAGGAGGTCAATACAATACTCAATTGCCCGATAGGGTGACAAACCCGATGGACTTACAGCAATCGACAAAGTCACAACAAATGAAATTTGAGATATATCATCATCATCTCGAAACTCAAGAGTGAATAAAGATACTTCGGAATCATCGTTAATATTCTGAAGAATAAGAGACAACAAATCAACAGAATTAGGGTACCTAAATATATGATCCTTCAAATCACATAATGTGGCTTGATAATATGCAAGGCACTCCACCAAAATCATTCCAAGTTGCACTGGACATGAAAAAGTTATGCTGTCCCAAATATGGACTCAGGCCAAGTTTGCAGCAGTTCATAAGTGCCCAAGCCTAAAAACAATCTTGGGTTCAACTTATAGGCCTGAAACAGAGGACCAAATGACCTCATATTGAGCAGAAAATTGGTATGTGCATACTAAAAAACTTCATCTTTCAAACAAAAAAAAGAGTCGATGAATTCCAGTAAGAAATGAAAGAGATATGTTGTCTCAAACATGGACTCAGGCCATGTTTGTAGCAACTCAACAATGTGCACAGGCAAAAATCTCGTTTTGTATTGATTTTACTGCAATGTTTTCAAGTATCAATCGAAAGAGTTTTGCAATGAAATTTGCATACTTATACTATAATACATGATCTATCAATAGAAGAAAATGTGGCTGCATTTTATTGCCAGAATTGAGAGAAAAAGGCATGCAAAACAGCACCCAGACCCAGTTTTAGAGAAAACTAAAACATCAACAAAAAATGCTATTTTTCAATGATTTTTGGCAATTTGAAGCTTTTACTTCAGCTAGCATTATGTGAGCAGCAACTCAACTTGTTTATGAAGTGCAAAAACTGGATTTTGAGCTGAAAGGAGCGATCTTTGAGTTAGTTTAGGCCTCCAAAACATGTAAGAGAAAGAAACGGATGCATGCAAAAGGAAGAACAGCCACTAAATGATAATTCAATTCATAAATTAAGATTTTTGATAAAAGTTCGTGTTTTAGAAGTGATTACCTGTTGTATTCTTCTTTAGATTTATTAAGCCAACAAATTATTGAAGAAAATTGGAGATTAAATGCTTTGAATTTGAAAAATTGATGGAGTTTGTTTCTTTTTCACTGTTTTTGGTTTTTCGGAGAAGATGAACTCAAACGTACGTACAGGAGAAAGTTTCCCATTTCCGACTTAAACTAATTGATGGGTTTTGAAACAATAGAAGAAAATTAATACAGCCTATGTGAATTTAATTCAGCACTTAAACAAATATGCACATGAATACACTATGAAACAAATAAAACAACACTTTCCTTTAAGTTCCTAACATAAATAATTCATATAAACATACTTACATGAAAAATAAAATATTTTACACTTACTATAAAGATAATTTTAGCTTTAAAAATATTTTTATCATTAAAAACCCTTATTCTTGCATAAATACACAATTTACACAAATAAATGCATAAAACATCACTTTAGCTTCAAAGATTTTACAAAAATTATTTTCTTGTGTAGAAAAATGTGAAAAACCATTTTAAACTCAAATTTATAACTAAAAATTATTTTTAAACTAAATTTCACCATTTTATTTAAATAAAAAACATTTAAAAATCAAATACTTCTTTTAAAAATTATTAAAGGAAGCAATTGGCAATAATTACTAGAATTATTGCATTTTTACCAAATTAAAATCATTTTCCTTTCATTATTAACAAAAACATCAAAAAAAATTAAAACTTTATTTCATATTTTAATTTAAAATCTATTGTTTATTCCAAATAAACAATTTAATTCTCCAATTTATTTGTAGTCCATAATATTAAATTATAACTACCATTATAATTTAATTTATACAGGTAATCACCAAAACTAGGATTGTTACAAGTTTCACCATGGTATATATATTGTATGCCTCGCCTCAGCATTTGTTTGATGCCGAGGTTAACCTTGACTTTCTAGGGGACTCGGCCAAGATTGGCAAAGCTCTCACCTACTTTCGAGCCAAGTGGGATGAGAAGGTTACTGTGGAGAATGCATCTCCTTCTGCCTCTGTGCAACTAGTTAGGGATGAGGAGCCTAGGGATGAAGAGGTGTCTAAGGATGCTAAAGCGGCTAAAGAGACTGAACCCACTTCAAATCCTCATGTAAATACTTAAAACTTTTTGTATACAGAATATAAGATTTTGTAACACCCCTAGTTTTAGTTTAAAAATATTTAGGAGATCTAATTGGATAGATTAAATGAATAATGTAATGGGATAAAGAGGATGAGGTTTGATAATTAATTAGGTCAGGCCTGAACTAATCTATTAATAATATTGTTTTAACACTTATAAAAGAGGGGAATAAATAAGAGGAGAAAATTAAAAATAGAACCTTATTTTATCCCATAAGCCATCCCTCTCTCGTTTGTTCTCATTTGCATTCACAAAACAATCAAAAGAAAACAAAGAGACTTGTCATAATCAGGGAAGAAAGAAAGGGATACTAAAAGGATTCTAAGGGAAAGCTTAGGAAAGTTATAATCCATCCAATCTCAATCTCATTATCCAATCTAAGGTGAAAAATTATTAACCACCTTTATTATTTGTGTTTGAATTCGGTTATTGTTAATTTTTGAATTGATCTTGTTTGTTTTTCCATATTATGGATGTTTGATCATTGTTTGGATAGAATAAGGATTTATGGAAATTTTATGGAACTATTATGATAGATTTTAAGAGTAAAACCCAAGTTTTTAATCTCTAATTGATTTTACTTTTTGGTATGTTGTGTGAAACATTATTTTGGACATGGGTGTGACGACCCGAAATTTTCAAGCATTTAAAATCGGAACATTTAATGGATTTTAAATATTAAATAGAACAATACTAATGTGAATCAAGGATATTACAGCTTATTTGATAATTAAATTTTTGAATTAAATAAATTAAAGTTGGGTAAAATACTGAACCTGGAATTTTAAGCCGGTTAAAAATAATTTGAAAGCTTAAAATTTATATTGATAACATTGAATATAATAGAAGTGTTAAAATGGAATCTAACACTGAATTGGTCAGTTTTAAAATTTTATCGTTTTAAATTGAATTTAAAAATAGCCTTCCGAGGCACAGTCTCGGAATTTGACGAAACGAGTTCCATTGGGTCCGTAATATTGAATTATTATCGGATTTCAAATTTCGTGTTGATCGGAGTTGTCGTGTGTGCGTACGACATATAAACGCGTTGAAATCTATAATCGATTTCAATTTAAATGTACACTTATATTTGGTCAACACTAGTTGCTATTCTATCAATTCTCAAACACTATAGCAAACTGTCTTAGGCACGCAAACTCCTTTTCAACATCATATCGTGTCCCCTTCCTCTTCCTTTAATCTCGGTACCTTTTTCTTTATTCTTCAGTTCAGTTTCAAGCGAGATTCCAAATCAAGAGAAAAAAAATGGAATGATAATAATGAACATCTGTGGTCTCTTCATCTCAGAAATTTTTCTTCCCTTCTTTTCAAATTAAATCGTGAGTTTGGCCTTGCCCCTTTCTTCGGTTCATTCGAACGAAAATACGAATTCAATCAAATTGCAAAGCAAGCTCATGAATCTATTCCACGTTCCCTTTTTGATGCCCAAATTTTCGAATCATCGTTGTGGGTCGCAGCATGGTGGGGTGGGTCGCGTTCGAGTACCCGAGGTCACGCTGTAGTGAGGGTGCTCGCGTGGTTGCAGTCGCCGAAGTGATTCTTCAGATCTAGGGTGAAGGTTGCAATGACGTCGACTTAGGTCTTACGATGGTGAGGTGGGAGGCACGTCAACATGAGGGTCTGGATCGCGAGGCGTTAGCTGAAGTCGTGGGTAGATCCAGTCTTGGTGCTCGAGATTCTGTAAGGTGTTTTATTTTTATTTTTATTTTATATATAAAAATAAGTAATAAACATTGTTTCCCCGAAACAGTAATTTTACATTTTTGTTTGAACAACAGTGACTGTAATTTGGAAATTCGTTAACTATAGGAATATAGGAATTTTGAAGAAATGTTATATGGAGTTATAAAGAAAAGAGAAAGGCAGAGTATAGATTATTTCAAAAATGATAATAATAAAATGGAATGGGTACACATATGTACCTATTTTTATTTAAAGCTAAAATTTAAATTATGGGGAATAATTTGGTTAAATTGGTTAATTAACCTATCTATTTATTTTAGTTACTAAAAATAATTTACCTAAGGAGAATTAGTTTAAAAATGAATAATTAGTTGTTTAAAATTAAACGGAATTAATGGTTCAATTACTTCGAATATTAACAAGACATCTAATGATTATTCAAGGTTAAAAATCAAGAAACCAAGGCAATATTGGAATGGATTGCAAATAGAAGCAAAGGTGAGTAAATCTCACTCAGTTAAATTTAAATTTTAAATAATAAAATTTAAATAATTGTTTGAAATGGTTGAATTGATTTATGTGCTGTAATGTGGTATATATTTGGAATTGGCATTTTATATTGTGCTAACATCTGTGGATGCAGGGAAAACAGGTTGGAGGGATCCAACTGGACCCCTCAACTTTATTTAATTATTTAATATTCTATGCTCTGAATATTTGATATACTGTAATGAATTATGTGGAAATATTGAATGTTATGGCTTGATTGTTATAATCGGGCAATAATGAATTACCGAATATATAATTTGAGTTTGGGAATGAAAATAAATGAAGTGAAATTGTAAGTAAAATAATTATAGAAAAGTTGAATAAATTTATGAATGAACTGGAAAGGAAATAAAGTGACTTTAAAATTTTAATAAATGAATCTCTAGTAAGGGAAGGAAAATTTGAATAAACAGAAAGTTAATGGAACTTAAACTTCAATGTTATTGTTTAAAAGAACAAAACATTGATTTTCAATTTAGGATTTAAATTATTTAAGAAGAATAAAGAAGAAATTGGGAATAACCTGAAATTTGTATATTACAGCTAAAGGATTTAAAAATCAAACTGAAAATAATAATAAAGTCCATAATTAATGAATTTTGAAATGAACTGATAAATTAAGAAATTTATTTCAAATGGAATAAATTGGGAATCAATTTGGAAAATTGATTTAATTGATTGAGATTGGAAATTTCTCCCTGAATAACCAAGTACGTTTTCAAAGTAAATTTTTAAATATAAATTATAAGTTTAAAGTTGTTTTAAGAAGTATGTTTTGAATAATTTACTATTTCTAAATATTTAAATTCTAAAGTAAGTATTTCCTTTTAATCTATTATAGCAATAATTAATTTAATCTATTATAGTAATAATTATTTAAAGAGTGACTTAGTATTTTATTTTTAAAAGTAAAAAATCTAGTTTTATATTTTACTTAGTAACCTTATTTTCAAATATTCATATGTATGTATTTTTAACAAATCATTGAATTAGTTTTAAAATAAATGTTTTAAAGTATATTTCAAAGTAAAGTGTTTTAAATTATTTTAAAATCTAGTTTTTACTTGGAGATTTCAGAGGAGATAGAAAATATTTGGAAAAGTTTATTCTAAAAGAAAGATGGTTTTGAAACTGTTTTCAAAGGATTGAAAATAGAAATATATCTTTTGAAGATATTTTTGAGATAAATAAATGATTTGGGAAATTATTTATTGTTTGATGGATGTTTGTGAACATAAATTGATAGTTAAATCTCCAACTATCAATATTGGACAAATACGCTGATCGTTTCAAAGAGATCGGGATCGAGATTTATTTCTCGAAAACCATTTCGATCCGGTTTGTACGTTTTCGTGAAAACGATTTTGGATTCGAAGATGGAGCTATGAAGTGCAAGGGCTAGTCGCTACTAATCCTGAGGATATTTCCAAAATGGATGTAGTAGGAATAGTGCCTTCGGTTCCGTTCGAACCCGGGACGGACTTGTATGGACGAATGCTTGCGAAAACATCGTCAGGTGGACGATGGGCATTCAAAGGGATATGTTCTAAAAAGGTAACGCTTAGCCTCAAGCCTCATCAAATGGGAATGACTGAAAATCAGGGGTTATGCAGCAAGGCTAGGTGGGTAGCACCCAAGCAGGGTGAGTTCGTTCAAGTCTAGATGTCCCTTTTTATTTCGGCTAACCGCGGGGTGATCTCACTCGGGATTATCCAGTAAGGGGTAGTCCCGGCCTTGTGTTGCAGGGGAGCGGGCGTACTCCTCGGTACGGTAATCTAGGCCCCGTATTGTGACAGGTGGTACCCCAGTGCCTAGTCATTAGTTGGAAACCCATTCTCCCTACGAGCCTTGTATGAGTTTTGTTTGTATTACCCACTCTATGGCTAGTAGCTGGAATTTAATCATGTAACGATTTCGGCTATTTTATAAGTATTTGTATATAGACCCTATTATAATATCAGAGGATTTCTATAAAAATTGTTTTAGCTATCGTAAGGTAAAAACCCGACATGTTTATTTGTGGCGTGGTCTTACGAGATGCTTTTGTTTCCAAAGGAATTTTGAAACTTTAATAATCAATTGGGTGTGATTTTCTCATGCTGGTATTCCAGACTGACTCGGGTATTATTTAACTGTAATGCTCGGGCCAGACCGAGTATTATAGAATACATGATATGATGCTGTGGAGCTCAGGAGACGAGCAGAATGGCGATACATACGTTTGTACTTGTTTATATATATATATTCTGATGTTGAGTTGTTGTGTATCCATTGTATGTTATTGATGTGGGTTGTGCCTGATGTACTCTGATGATGTAATGTATGTAAACAGATATATTTGATTTTGAGTAAAGATTATTTACTATCTATTATATTTTATTCCGCTGCGATGGTTAGATTCTGATGTTGATTTTGTTTTCTCTTCTTCTACCTCTTCTTCTTAAACCCAAATGGTTCATATTTCTGTGCAACTCGAGTTGATTGTTGTAGAATAGTGTTGACTCAAGGGGTACGGATTTGCGGGTCGTTACAGTTGGTATCAGAGCTTAGGTTGGTGATAACCTTGGCTCTGGTGGGAATTGCTCAAATAGAATCAATATTACTCTAAAATGGGTTTGAGCGTATTAATAAATATGAGTGCGTATTTGTTAGTGAATATAAATTGTTTTAATATTGTGTTGATTGGTTTATTGAGTGGCATATGAACCTTCGTCGACACAGTCTGCGCAACTGTATTGAAGGGGTTGCTAAACACTTGAATAGAGCAATCGACACGATATTGTTTTAAATATGGGTAAATGAAATAATTATACCCAAAAACATATTTTGATATAAAGGATAGCTTTTGAAAACTATTTAGCTAATATATGGTTACTTGGATGTTAGGAAGAATAATATTAAAGTATTATCATTGTTAAGTGAAAATTTAACTAGAAATTGGAATATAACTAAAATTTAAAGGAATAATCCATTATAAATTGAAATTTGTAAATATGAAGTATAAATGTAATTTATGAATTGAAGTACAATCACATGAGAATTTGTATAAGCATAAACTATACAAACGAATTTTGTAGTTAAAATGTATTTAAGCAGGATTTGGAAATTCAAAATTTCAGAGATTTTGGGAATATTATCAAAGTTTTTTGAAGATAAATGATAACATTATTGTTTTGGAGATATTTCTGAAAAGAAATTTGTTTTAAATGGATTTTGAAAGTAATATAGCATTGAAATCCCTTGGATCATTGGAAAATAATTCTGATGATGACGGCCGCATCATCAGTATTCATTTTCGAATTTCTATGTGATGAATTGCTACCAAATTGATTTGTATAGGAAAACCTATTTGTTTTTGAAAACCTCAAAGGGAATTTGTTGGGAATAAAACCAGGATTGGTTTGGCCTTTGAGAAATGTGATTTGAGATGTTGGGGATTTCAAAATGATTTGAAACCAAAGTCGGGATTTTAAAAATCCTAATAGGATGGGTTGTCAGCTTATAAATTGAGATGATTTTTAAATCAGGAATGAGATATAAGCTTTGAGGGTTGGAGTTTAAATTTAAAGAGAAAGGTTGAAAATGAAATTAACTTGGATTTGGAAAAAAAAATTGACTGGATTGAAATTAATTAAATAAGCTGAAATAATATCCAGTTGTATTCGAATTAAGTTGAGATCGAATTGGGTTAAATAAATCTGAGTTAAAATTAAATTGAATTGGAATAAGAATTTAGTTGAATTATTGAATGGAATTAGATTCTTACCTGAATAAATGGAAATAAGTTGGGTAAGGATTGGAATTGAAATAAATGAATAAGAATAACTTATAAGCGATTTAAAAATCCATGGAAATAAAATATGCTTGGGTTATAAATAGGCAAAGGCTTGAGTTAAAAATAAAAGAAGAATATATTCAAGCCTATAATGAATGGGAATGTGTAAAATAATAAGTTATGACTTATAAATTGAAAGTGGAAATGAAAATCCAAAATAAATATTATTGATGAATTGGAGAATAAAATAAAAATCAAAACTTGAATTATAAACTAAATTGAACTAAGAAAATTAAATGAAGTGATATTTGGAATAAAAATTCAAGTGTTGGATTTTAAATAAGGAAAGAACTAATTGATAATAAATTAGTTAATGAAATGTGTATATGGAGTTTAATGTAGTTAAATAGAAGCTGAATTGTAAGCTAATAATGAAGATTGGAAATAAAACCCAAGTTATAAATCGTTGATGAAGAAAATATAATTGAAAGTGGCCTTGCAATTAATTAAATGAATTGAGAATGAAATTGCATTGTAAGTTAATAAAATTGGATGGTAAATTAAAAGTGAATGATAGAATCATAATTTGAGTTATTATTTAAAATTTAACTTGAAGTGTTAGCGAATTGAATATAATTTGAAATGCATAGAATAAAAATGTAAATGGATTAAAATAGAAATGGTTTGAATGTGCAAATAAAATCCAAATAAGTGAAGATAACTTGGAAAATAGCCAGGTAATAAATTGAATGAGCTGAATCTAGAAAGTTAAAATGTATAATAATCGATTAAATAAATTTGTAGTTTGAAATGGGATTGGATTAAAATAAAATCAAGTTAAATTGAAAAGAGAACTTTGTTTGCAAAATGAAAATGAGATTAAGTGTAAAATTTGAATAAATTGAAGAAAATTGACTTAAGCTAAATGAATGAAGGAGAGTTGAATTGAATTCAACTTAAACAAAGTTTAATGATACTGGATTGGTTTTAAATCAAGTGAAAGTAAATTTTTAATCGAAATAAAAATTCGGTGAGTTGCCGATAATATTTAATGGAAAGAAAATTCTTAAATAAATAATTGTAAACCATTTAAATTGTTACGGAATTGAAATAATTAGAGACAATAAGGAAATGGAATGTTTTTAAGTTAATAGAATGGATTTGAATGAATGCGGATAAGGAATGAAACGCTATTGAATAGATCGTGAATAAAATTGAAATAGTTATTGAATGAAATAGCTTAGATTGTCTTTGAGCTAAATAAAATGGTATGGGATGAACAAATATGGAATGAAATATAAATAAATGGATTATAAATGAAATTTAAACAGAATGTGTCGAGCTAAATAAATGATTGTGAATAGATTAAAATAAAAGGGAAGTTAATTGGCAATTAAGATGAACCTAGGTTGTAAATGGTTTTGAATGAACTAGTTGGTTAATAAGATGAAATGTAAGTGAATGTATTCAAATTTGATATGCAATGAAAATGAGAGTATATGGGTTGTGAATAAATTGAAAATGGAATAGAATTAAGTATAAGTTGAGTTGAAATCAATTTAAATTGGTTATAAACATAAATACTTATTTATTCACATAAATCTCGTCAAATTGCATAGAATTAATTGTTATTTGATGTAAATGGAAGTAATTAAAATTCTATGAGTTGATAGAAGTAAAATAAATTGATTTTGAAAGCAATTGAATTAAATATGAGTTCAGTTTGCTTAAGAATAAATTAAATGTAAGCGATTGAGTTTTAAACCATTCGAATTGATGAAGTGGTATACGAATGGATTGAAAACCATTCAAATTGAATGAAAATGGTTTGTAGATAAATTGAAAATAGTTGAATTAGTATAAAATTGTATAAATTGTTTACGAAAAATGTTTGATGTGCATTTCTTTTAGAATTCATATGTTTTAACCATTGCAGCTAAGTGAAATATTGTTAAATTGCATATATATGGCACTTACATGTTTAAATTGAGTAAGTACAGGTACCTGGAAGCCGTGTGGCTGGATTTGGTAGTGCTATTTGCTAAAAATAATAAGCCGCTTGCTTAAATGCTAACTAAGGTACGCCTACGCAATTAAAATAGGAAATATGAACTGTTTTTGGTTTTTCCGACCGGGTGGGTCGATGTATATATATTTATCTCTTTTGTCAAATTGAAAAATCTCTTCCGTACAAAGGAGACTCTGCCAAAAAATTTCAGAAATTTTGGGAGTTAGAAAATTTTTGGAAAATTTTGTTAACGACTAAACGGTTTAAAAACTGAAAATTTAAAATAAGTTAGTAAATGAAACTAATTAAAGTAATGATATGAATTAGTAATAAATGACAAATAAAATTTATATATTCAGAGTTAAAAATAAATTGAATTCATATGGAAATGAAAGAATCGTATTGAATAGAATTTGATATAAACTGAAGTGGTAAGATGGAAATAAATATCAGAAGCATATAAAATTCTTATACTAACTTAAGTATGAAATGGTGCATTCTTAATTGGAAATGGAATATTACAAATACATTCTAAGTTGATATTTGGATTAATAAATATTGACATTGGTAAGAAAGTCAATAAAATGTTAAGTTGTGTTTGGATATTAGTGCTAAGCAGGATATGCAGGTATTATAAAGAGAAAAGAGAATTGATTTTGATTTCAGCAAAAAGGTATGTATTTAAATTTGGTATGAAATTGATTGGGATTTTGGATTGAGCCACTTGGCTTTTTGTTTTCGTTTTGGATTTGGGAGGCCGCAGAGCCATTTTTGTAGTAGTACCGAGCTAGCCGCGCAAAGGAGACGCTGGCCAAATTTTTCGGGAATTTAGGGAGTTAGAAAAATTTTGAGAAAATTTTGATAATTCAAAATTTTAGTTTTGAATTATAATTTGAGTAGCTGAACAAGTAAGTTATTTGAAAACTATAGAAGGTTTGAAAAAGTTTGGAAAGTTAATAAGAATAATAATGGACCTTTTATAAAAGATAGTTGGTAAGATGTTGAATTGTGAGAAACAGTTTGGTTTTGGAAAATAGTAACGCGAATTTGACCATTCTTCCTAACTAGTAATTTCGGGGACGAAATTCTTTTAAGGGGAGAGGAATGTGACGGTCCGAAATTTTCAAGCATTTAAAATCAAAACATTTAATGGATTTTAAATATTAAATAGAACAATACTAATGTGAATCAAGGATATTACAGCTTATTTGATAATTAAATTTTTGAATTAAATAAATTAAAGTTGGGTAAAATACTGAATCTGGAATTTTAAGCCGGTTAAAAATAATTTGAAAGCTTATAAAATTTATATTGATAGCATTGAATATAACAGAAGTGTTAAAATGGAATCTAACACTGAATTGGTCAGTTTTGAAATTTTATCGTTTTAAATTGAATTTAAAAATAGCCTTCCGAGGCACAATCTCGGAATTTGACAAAACGAGTTCCATTGGGTTGAATTATTATCGGATTTCAAGTTTCGCATTGATCGGAGTTGTAGTGTGTGCGTATGACATATAAACGCGTTGAAATCTATAGTCGAAATTAATTTAAATGTACACTTATATTTGGTCAACACTAGCTGCTATTCTATCAATTCTCAAACACTGTAGCAAACTGTCTTAGGCACGCAAACTCCTTTTCAACATCATATCGTGTCCCCTTCCTCTTCCTTTAATCTCGGTACCTTTTTCTTTGTTCTTCGGTTAAGTTTCAAGCAAGATTCCAAATCAAGAGAAAAAAAAAGAATGATAATAATGAACGCCTGTGGTCTCTTCATCTCTGAAAATTTTCTTTCCTCTTTTTCAAATTAAATCGTGAGTTTTTCCTTGCCCCTTTCTTCGGTTCATTCGAACGAAAATACGAATTCAATCAAATTGCAAAGCAAGCTCAGGAATCAATTCTGCATTCCCTTTTTGATGCCCAAATTTTCGAATCATCGATGTGGGGTCGCAGCGTGGTGGGGTGGGTCGCGTTCGAGTACCCGGGGTCACGCTGTAGTGAGGGTGCTCGCGTGGTTGCGGTCGTCGAAGTGATTCTTCAGATCTAAGGTTCGTTGAAGGTTGCAATGACGTCGACTTGGGTCTTGCGATGGTGAGGTGGAAGGCACGTCAACATGAGGGTCTGGATCACGAGACGTTAGCTGAAGTCGTGGGAAGGCGTGGGTAGATCCAGTCTTGGTGCTCGAGATTCTGTAAGGTGTTTTATTTTTATTTTTATTTTATATATAAAAATAAGTAATAAACATTGTTTCCCCGAGACAGTAATTTTACATTTTTGTTTGAACAACAGTGACTATAATTTGGAAATTCATTAACTATAGGAATATAGGAATTTTGAAGAAATGTTATATGGAGTTACAAAGAAAAGAGAAAGGCGGATCATTAGAGTATAGATTGTTTCAAAAATGATAATAATAAAATGGAATGGGTACACATATGTACCTATTTTTATTTAATGCTAAAATTTAAATTATGGGGAATAATTTGGTTAAATTGGTTAATTAACCTATCTATTTATTTTAGTTACTAAAAATAATTTACCTAAGGAGAATTAGTTTAAAAATGAATAATTAGTTGTTTAAAATTAAACGGAATTAATGGTTCAATTAGTCTGAATATTAACAAGACATTTAATGATTATTCAAGGTTAAAAATCAAGAAACCAAGGCAATATTGGAATGGATTGCAAATAGAAGCAAAGGTGAGTAAATCTCACTCAGTTAAATTTAAATTTTAAATAATAAAATTTAAATAATTGTTTGAAATGGTTGAATTGATTTATGTGCTGTAATGTGGTATATATTTGGAATTGGCGTTTTATATTGTGCTAACATCTGTGGATGCAGGGAAAACAGGTTGGAGGGATCCAACTGGACCCCTCAACTTTATTTAATTATTTAATATTCTTTGTTCTGAATATTTAATATACTGTAATGAATTATGTGGACATATTGAATGCTATGGCTTGATTATTATAGTCGGGCAATAATGAATTACCAAATATATAATTTGAGTTTGGGAATGAAAATAAATGAAGTGAAATTGTAAGTAAAAAAATTATAGAAAAGTTGAATAAATTTATGAATGAACTGGAAAGGATATAAAGTGACTTTAAAATTTTAATAAATAAATCTCGAGTAAGGGAAGGAAAATTGAATAAACAGAAAGTTAATGGAACTTAAACTTCAATGTTATTGTTTAAAAGAACAAAACATTTATTTTAAATTTAGGATTTAAATTATTTAAGAAGAATAAAGAAGAAACTGGGAATAACCTGAAATTTGTATATTACAGCTAAAGGATTTAAAAATCAAACTGAAAATAATAATAAAGTCCATAATTAATGAATTTTGAAATGAACTGATAAATTAAGAAATTTATTTCAAATGGAATAAATTGGGAATCAATTTGGAAAATTAATTTAAGTGATTGAGATTGGAAATTTCTCCCTAAATAACCAAGTACGTTTTCGAAGTAAATTTTTAAATATAAATTAAAAGTTTAAAGTTGTTTTAAGAAGTATGTTTTGAAAAATTTACTATTTCTAAATATTTAAATTCTAAAGTAAGTATTTCCTTTTAATCTATTATAGCAATAATTATTTTAATCTATTATAGCAATAATTATTTTAATCTATTATAGTAATAATTATTTAAAGAGTGACTTAGTATTTTATTTTTAAAAGTAAAAAATCTAGTTTTATATTTTACTTAGTAACCTCTTTTCAAATATTCATATGTATGTATTTTTAACAAATCATTGAATTAGTTTTAAAATAAATGTTTTAAAGTATATTTCAAAGTAAAGTGTTTTAAATTATTTTAAAATCTAGTTTTGTACTTGGAGATTTCAGAGGAGATAGAAAATATTTGGGAAAGTTTATTCTGAAAGAAAGATGGTTTTGAAACTGTTTTCAAAGGATTGAAAATAGAAATATATCTTGTGAAGATATTTTTGAGATAAATAAATGATTTGGGAAATTATTTATTGTTTGATGGATGTTTGTGAACATAAATTGATAGTTAAATCACCAACTATCAATATTGGACAAATACGCTGATCGTTTCGAAGAGACCGGGATCGAGATTTATTTCTCAAAAACCACTTCGATCCCGTTTGTACGTTTTCGTGAAAACGATTTTGGATTCTGTCACGACCCGACTTTCACTCTCAGAAAATCGCGTCATGAATTAAGAAAGAAAGGGATAGAAGAAGAAAAGAAAGAAGAGAAGAAAGAAACAACATCAGAATCTAACACAGCGGAACGAATAAATTATATTAATCACATAATACTTTACATAGTATCATATACATCAGAGATACACAGCATAAACAACTCATACTAGACAGTTATAAACACCTGTCTAGTTATACAACTCAATACAACAACACAGAGATCACACAGCGGAAAACTAGATATATATCTACTCGCAGAAGCCTCCTGCTCCATTGCTCCTCCACAAGTCGTCAAAGCTAATCCAGAATCCTAACCTGAATTTCCTTGACTACTCATAAAAATTTGAGTACCCAAGAGTTTATGAAAAACAAAAATAAACTCCGGGTCAGACATGGGTCTGGTGTGAGTAACAGGTTAAAGTTGCTTAACTTTTAAAACCTTTTGAAAAGAAAGGTATCACGTAAGACTTCCCACACATAAACATGGAAAAGTTTTTACCTTACGCTAACCAAAACATTTGATAGGAAATCCGATGATATTATAATAGTGTCTAGGGTTTTCAAATAAATAAGAAATAGCCGAAATTGTTACATAATTAAATTCCAGCTACTAGCCACAAAAGTGGGTAATACAATCAAAACCATTGGCACTTATTGGATTTTGGATTCCATACAATGGCAGGGCTACTGGGGTACCGCCCGTCACAGTACGTGGCCTAGATCACCGTACCGAGGATTACTCCCTTCATCCCCTGCAACACAAAGCCGGACCCGTTCCTTACTGAACAGTTCCAAATAAGACAACCCCGACGGTTGTAGCTACTAAACCGTCCCACACAGCCGAAATAAAAGGGACCTCTAGACAGGGGTAAATCTTACTCTCCAGTGGGCGCGACCCACGAAGCTTTGCTGCACCTCCCCTGTTTTAGCCATTCCCGGTTGATGAGGCTTGAGGCTACGATTACCTTTATAGGACATATCACTTAGAATGCTCATCGTCCACCTGACGATGTGCTGAAAGCATTCAATCCATACAAGTTCGTTCCGGGTTCGAACGAAACCGAAAGCATTATCTCGTTACACTCATTTTGGAATCACCCTCAGAGTTAACGACAATAACCCTTGCACTCTAAATCACCATCTCGAATCTATAAGGACTAATTCCGTCAACTCATTACGGAATCACCCACAGAGTTATAATGACTCATAGTCCTTACACCTCGAGTCTTCACAAAGCTCCACTTAGATTCACGACCTAACGTTATTTGAAATCGATGTGGTTTTCGGATATCCAAATATGGAAACCCGATCCCGGTCTCATCGAAAACCAAAGCGTGTCTTTTAAGGTCCAAGTTGTTTTAAAGTTTTAAAACATTTCAATTACAGTATCTATATACACACAGATAGATAACTTAAATCATAACTGATAATCAACATTATCATATAACAGGTAATTCACATCATCAATATCAAATAGATATCTCATATATCATCACAATAGATAACCTATGTTATCATCACAATGCAACCATACATTCCATACCACACAAACATACTTATCTCATTACTGAGATCACTAAGCATCCAAGACAATCATCAACATCCATTCATACGTAAGCAAAGATTTACTCATACCATATAATTAATTTAAAATGAATTAAATTAACTATCTCTAACTCAAATTAATTTAAAATGGATTAAATTAATTCCTTCATCTTTAATTAATTTAAAATAAATTAAATTAATTATTTTACCAAATTTTCTTGCTTACTTAATCATTTAATTGATTAAAATCAATTAATCAATCATAAATTACTTTAATTAATCACTCTTGATTAATTACCTTTAATTACCTTCATGTAATTATCCTTAATTAATTCCACAAATTAATTATTCTCACTAAACAGTAATTAACCCTTTAATTACTTCAATTAAATTAATTAATCATAATTAATTATCTTAATCCTTAATTAATTACATTTATTAATTACCTATTATTGATTAATTAATCCTAATTAATCATCCTTAATTACATCATTAATTAAATAATTAATGATCCTTAATTATTCCTTAAATTAATTACTCAAAGTAATTAACAACTTAATTACTTTATTAACCCAATTTAATTATCCTTAAATTAATTTCTTAAATTAATTATTTGATTAATTACTAAATAATTAATCCAAATTTCTTCATACTTAAATATCTCCTTAATTACAATCTGTAATTATTAAACAATTACTTAACTAAGTAATTTCCAAAACATTAATTACATCAAGTAATTAATTTCTTAATTACTTCATCAAGTAATTATACTTAAGCCATTTATAATTGATTATTATTAAATTAATTAATCTAATTAATTATAAAAATTAACTACATTAATTAATTATTAAATAATCATGGTTAATGATCTTCATTAACCATCCTCTAATTATTTTATTAAAGTAATTAACTTAAATTAATTACCAATTAAATTATTTTAATCATTTATTAATTAAAGTTAATTATTAAATTAATTAACCTTAATTAAAAACTTAATTACATAATTATTATTCATTTATCATTAATTAATAACTTAATTAATGATCCTAATTTCAAATTGATTAATCATTAATCAATTATTAACTCCAAATTTAATTAATTAATTTAAATAATTAACAAACCTTAATTACCTTGTTAATTAATTCTAAAACATAATTCTAATTTTAAATTTCAAATAAACATAACTTAATTATGTTTTAAAAACAATTTAATTCAAAACAAAGTACTTTTTGAACTTATCCTTAAATTTCAATTTTAAATTCAAATTTAAAATAAAATAATTTCAAACTTAATAAATTTAAAACTTATTTAAATTTCAGGACAATTCAAAGGTTTGTCTTAAAAAAATCAAATCATATAAACTTGAAGTTAAGTTCATTTCAAAATTTTAGAAGTTTAAATTCAATTTTAGTTTAAAGCTTTCAACTTTGAATCTTCTTTAAAATTTGAACTGAGCTTCATTTTAAAAACTCAGATTTCCAGATTTTAAAATCTATTCTTAAATCTAGCTTCATATTTTAAAACTTCATTATTTAAAATTTCAACCATTTACCAAATTGAAATAGTTAACTAAGTTAAGAATTTAAACTCTATTTCAAAACCTAGATTTAAATTTGAATCTAAAATTTCAAACTTACATTTGAATTTATACTAAATCTTACTTTAACTAAATCTGCAGAATTCCAAATGTTTAAAACCCAGTTTTTAAACTTCAAAAAAAATCCAGATTTTTAAAGAAAACATAAAAACAGTTTTCAACTTAAAAACCTGAAATTTAAATACCAATTTGAAATTCAAACTTGAATTAAATTTAAACCTAAACCTTATTCAAACCTATAACTACAGATTTTAAATTTTCAAAACCCTGATTTTTAAAAATTTAAAACCCAGATTTTAAAACAAAACACAGTTTTGCTGTTTAATCTGTAAACTACAGGTTACCCGAGAAACAAAACTTTTACTTCGAGTCCTACATGCCATTGCTTCGGGTTTCTGCCATACTTACTTCGAGTTATCAATCAACTTGCTTCGGGTCATTTTCCCATTTTTCCCCACACCAAAACCTGTAAACTTCAAACAGGTTTTATGACAAAACCTGTCAGCGGCGAATTCGCCTTGCTCCGATCACTTGGCGACCATCCCTTTCGGCCTCGAGTTCCCTCACCCATCATCTACACCATAACCAATTTCCATAACACTCGATCAATCCATTCCTTCACAATTGACCCTAACTTAACCCCTGTTCAAAACTAGGGTTCCAACTAAAAATTTTCAACTGCATTCAATCTAATATTCATTATACATTCCTCTGATTTTTCCAAGGAGCTATATTCCTTTTACTACAACACAGAAGAATATTATGATTTCTCATGTATCAGATTTCAAGAATTTCACTAGTTCATATTTTAATTCCAGGTCAAACTGCAAATAGGATATACACTTAAAAATACCAATACTTGATTTAAAAATCAAGATTTATTTTATACTTTAGATTTGTATTACCTGAATTATCATAATAGTTTGATTGGGTTTAAAAAAATTTGAACATGCATGATGTTCTTGAAGATTATCAGAGTCCAGGAACAAGTTTATTATCCTAAATAAAATCTAATACTTTAATTAGGATATATTACATATTTTATCTGATAATTTTGCATCTAAACATAGATTAGATGTGGAGTTCATAAGTTTTGAATTATACATCAAGACTGGAAATTAAGATCAGGAATATAAATCATCAAAGGCAAACAGACATTCAACTCATCATATATGCAGACATTTAAAATCACACAAACATAATTTTTCTTTATTTCAAACACTAAATCAAGCAACCTAAATTATAGTTTAAAGATTAAATGTTACTCACCTTCAATGCAGACCCCCTCTGTTGTTTTAGTTTGAAATTACAGAACACAAAGATGCAGGCTTGACCCCTTTTTGTTGAAATCTGAGTTTGAATTGATATGCAGTTTGCCAGTTACCGAATGCATGCTAATGCTTATGATCCCAACCCAAATTGCTTACATACAGGCTTATAGAAAAAAATGCAGGTGCTTTACTCCTCTCTGCTACTCATGATCCAAGATGCTTGCATGCAGGTGTTCATCTATGCAGAAACAAGCATATGCAGGCACTTCTTGAATTTGAATATGAAATGCAGTAGCTAAATTCCCCAAACACAAGCATGCAGGTGCAGATGCTCATTCCACCCAGGATCAAGCAGAAAGGCAAAGATCTTCATTTTGATTTTGTAATGAAGTGAGATATGCAGGTTGCAGATTTGAAACTTGATAAATTTGTGGATTCTTTTATATACAGAAAATGCTGGCTCTTTGGCTTTGAAGAGGAAATGCAGAAATAAGACATGCTAATTTGGATTTTAGTTTTGGATATGTAGAATCTTGATCTTTGATGAGGGGTGTATGCAGATTTGAATAGGAGCTTGGGATATGCAGATTTGTTGAACAGAATGTATATATGAAGTAAGTGAGTTTTGGATATGTAGATTGATGTTTTGATTATGCAAATGTTGGATTTCTTTTTGAGAAATGCAGATTTTTATTGTGCAGATTTATAAAATGAATTTTGAAGATGGGTTTGATCTTTGTTTGATTTAAGAAAATGGAAAAAAAAAAAAAATATGCATGAAGATATAAACTTAACTATATGCATATTTCAGATTTTAAGAAAAGAAAAGAAAAATAAAAACAAAATTCAACACTTGTCATAAATGAGACACTTGTCTATATGATTGCATATTAATTTAACACATGTATATTCTTTAAGGAAAATTAGTATTTATTTACAAGCTAATGCATATATTAACTTAGTTTCAATTTGTTAATTTATATTTAAACATGTGTATGAAATAGAAACAACCAATGTTTTCTTAAAGACAATTAGTTTTTAATTACAAATTAATGTTATATTAGCTTAAATTAAGTTGTTAGTTTATATGTATAAATTTATAAATGAAAACAAAAACAAATCATGTTTATAAACTTATACAACTAAAAATTAAATCAATTTAAAGACTTTATACTTTTAAATTTAAATTCAAACTAGATACAAAACCAAACAATTTCAAATTAAGTTATAAATAAAAATTCAATTTGAAATAAACATTACAAATCTTATTCAAACTCATTTAAAAAGTCAATACAATATTAATATTATTTTTATAAATATCTTCTATTAAATTAAAAATCATTTTTCAAGAAATTATATTTTTATAAGTAAAATATGTATTTATTAAACCATAAAATATTTTATAATCATTCAAAATTTAAAACAATACCAATCTATATAAAATATAAATCAAATATTTATATTGAAAACAGAAATCAATTTATATCATTTAAAAGATAAAATGACCAATTTAAACAATTATTGAAGGAGATTATTAAATTTATCTGAGTAATTATTAATAGATTATCAATATCAATTTAATTTTAACTACAGATTATTAAATTGATATTGTCAAAAATTCCGGGATGTTACAATCCTTCCCCCTTAAAAGAATTTCGTCCTCGAAATTTAAAACAAAGGTAATTTAATAATCTTATTAAATTTTAATTTTAAACACAAGCATATATGAAACATATGCTAACAATCAAACAACCAATTCAAACAAATTTAATTATCCAGACAAATTCTGGATAAAATCTTATCGAGTTTCCCCAGTGTATATATATATATCCACCGGGACACTCGCTCTAGAAAATCCAAACAAACAATACCATGAAGCTACAAAGCTCCTATACAACTATATCTAAACACTAGACAAGATATCAGACTACAGACGAGTCTGACTTAACAATCAAAACTCCAGAACTGCTGGTTCCACAACCAGAGACAGACCATACACGTACTCCCTCAGATATACGTGAAACTCATCGAATCCCAGTTATCCAAACTGGCCAGCCAATCTTGTAGATCAATCACTTATCTTCAAGATCACAGAAAAGATCCAAAATCACTTCAGAACTAGCTTCTCAGACTTACCCAATCTTATAGCTCACATTTGATCGGAGAAAACTTATCCAAAATTAAATCTCCGACTCAGAATCCAAATCCCTCCAACTCTTATCCTCAAAACCCTCCAAACGATCATGGGCTACCTACAGCCTATCAATCAGCTCAACCTTCGCTGATGCTTCTAGAAACAAACTAGACCAAACAACTCAACAAAATGATCTCCTCAAGATCAACCAAAACCAAGAACTCAAACTCAACTCTCCTCAACATCAGAGAATCAACAACACTCTTCTCCTGTCCGGGCAAAGAAAAACAGATACACTTCCCAACTGCTTCCGCTGCTCAACTCTGATCCGACATAGAAGAGAATGCTGAAGAAGAACACAAGCACAAACAGGACATCACCCCCCAGAATATGGTTCAACAAATCCATAATAAAAACTCAGAAGTTCCTCCAAAACTCCAGGTTGCTACACCAACTCAATCTCCTGGAACTTAATTCTGACTTCTTGAAGACATCCAGAAAACTCAGATAACTCAAGAGAACCATCAAACAATCGCAAGTCACTTTTGCGAACCACCCAAATCAAATCCAAGTAAAACTATTCTCCCTTAACCCAAAAAGAACAGCTTACTCACAACAAGCCAACCCATCGAAGAAACGGGTTCACTTAACTGCTTCTGAACTCCACTTCAGAAAAACTACTAAGCCTGAAGATCTCTTGCCAACACCGAGAACATTCCAAACTACACTGCTGCCACAGATGCCAAAGAATTCCAAAACAAAGCTCTCCAAGAAACTCGGACTCAAAGCGATAGAAACTCCAGCTGAACACAGCCACACTACTGAAGCAGACTCACTTCCTAACTTGTTCCAAAGAAAACATCTTCGGGAACATCCATAGTCACTGCATCTCATCACGCAGCTACTACTCCCGAGGTATTCAAAATACCATCACTTGCTTCTGCCAAGCCAACAGATCCAAACAATACTCATCCAATCTCAAAAATAAACCCCGAACCTTAACAGGTTTCCTTCAGAGATCAATGAAGTTCTTCATTACTTCAGAATTCACTCGAGACGGTATTAGGTCTACAGTCTCAACAGATACACTTCCAACCTCAAACATTCAAACTCCAACCAATGGTAGTCGTGTTACACACACTACTACCCCATCTACCTTTATAACTCAAATTGGAAAACCTGAACAGGTAACCCAACAGATAGGTAGAAATAATTATATAAATATATATATAATAAAACTACAAATACGCTCTCTCAAGAAAGATACCACTACAGAGCCTAGGTATTCGCTCAACCTAACGCTCCCTAAAGAAAGATACACTTCAGAGCCTAGGTATTCGCTCAACCTAAAGCTCTGATACCACAATGTCACGACCCGACTTTCACTCTCAGAAAATCGCGTCATGAATTAAGAAAGAAAGGGATAGAAGAAGAAAAGAAAGAAGAGAAGAAAGAAACAACATCAGAATCTAACACAGCGGAACGAATAAATTATATTAATCACATAATACTTTACATAGTATCATATACATCAGAGATACACAGCATAAACAACTCATACTAGACAGTTATAAACACCTGTCTAGTTATACAACTCAATACAACAACACAGAGATCACACAGCGGAAAACTAGATATATATCTACTCGCAGAAGCCTCCTGCTCCATTGCTCCTCCACAAGTCGTCAAAGCTAATCCAGAATCCTGACCTGAATTTCCTTGACTACTCATAAAAATTTGAGTACCCAAGAGTTTATGAAAAACAAAAATAAACTCCGGGTCAGACATGGGTCTGGTGTGAGTAACAGGTTAAAGTTGCTTAACTTTTAAAACCTTTTGAAAAGAAAGGTATCACGTAAGACTTCCCACACATAAACATGGAAAAGTTTTTACCTTACGCTAACCAAAACATTTGATAGGAAATCCGATGATATTATAATAGTGTCTAGGGTTTTCAAATAAATAAGAAATAGCCGAAATTGTTACATGATTAAATTCCAGCTACTAGCCACAAAAGTGGGTAATACAATCAAAACCATTGGCACTTATTGGATTTTGGATTCCATACAATGGCAGGGCTACTGGGGTACCGCCCGTCACAGTACGTGGCCTAGATCACCGTACCGAGGATTACTCCCTTCATCCCCTGCAACACAAAGCCGGACCCGTTCCTTACTGAACAGTTCCAAATAAGACAACCCCGACGGTTGTAGCTACTAAACCGTCCCACACAGCCGAAATAAAAGGGACCTCTAGACAGGGGTAAATCTTACTCTCCAGTGGGCGCGACCCACGAAGCTTTGCTGCACCTCCCCTGTTTTAGCCATTCCCGGTTGATGAGGCTTGAGGCTACGATTACCTTTATAGGACATATCACTTAGAATGCTCATCGTCCACCTGACGATGTGCTGAAAGCATTCAATCCATACAAGTTCGTTCCGGGTTCGAACGAAACCGAAAGCATTATCTCGTTACACTCATTTTGGAATCACCCTCAGAGTTAACGACAATAACCCTTGCACTCTAAATCACCATCTCGAATCTATAAGGACTAATTCCGTCAACTCATTACGGAATCACCCACAGAGTTATAATGACTCATAGTCCTTACACCTCGAGTCTTCACAAAGCTCCACTTAGATTCACGACCTAACGTTATTTGGAATCGATGTGGTTTTCGGATATCCAAATATGGAAACCCGATCCCGGTCTCATCGAAAACCAAAGCGTGTCTTTTAAGGTCCAAGTTGTTTTAAAGTTTTAAAACATTTCAATTACAGTATCTATATACACACAGATAGATAACTTAAATCATAACTGATAATCAACATTATCATATAACAGGTAATTCACATCATCAATATCAAATAGATATCTCATATATCATCACAATAGATAACCTATGTTATCATCACAATGCAACCATACATTCCATACCACACAAACATACTTATCTCATTACTGAGATCACTAAGCATCCAAGACAATCATCAACATCCATTCATACGTAAGCAAAGATTTACTCATACCATATAATTAATTTAAAATGAATTAAATTAACTATCTCTAACTCAAATTAATTTAAAATGGATTAAATTAATTCCTTCATCTTTAATTAATTTAAAATAAATTAAATTAATTATTTTACCAAATTTTCTTGCTTACTTAATCATTTAATTGATTAAAATCAATTAATCAATCATAAATTACTTTAATTAATCACTCTTGATTAATTACCTTTAATTACCTTCATGTAATTATCCTTAATTAATTCCACAAATTAATTATTCTCACTAAACAGTAATTAACCCTTTAATTACTTCAATTAAATTAATTAATCATAATTAATTATCTTAATCCTTAATTAATTACATTTATTAATTACCTATTATTGATTAATTAATCCTAATTAATCATCCTTAATTACATCATTAATTAAACAATTAATGATCCTTAATTATTCCTTAAATTAATTACTCAAAGTAATTAACAACTTAATTACTTTATTAACCCAATTTAATTATCCTTAAATTAATTTCTTAAATTAATTATTTGATTAATTACTAAATAATTAATCCAAATTTCTTCATACTTAAATATCTCCTTAATTACAATCTGTAATTATTAAACAATTACTTAACTAAGTAATTTCCAAAACATTAATTACATCAAGTAATTAATTTCTTAATTACTTCATCAAGTAATTATACTTAAGCCATTTATAATTGATTATTATTAAATTAATTAATCTAATTAATTATAAAAATTAACTACATTAATTAATTATTAAATAATCATGGTTAATGATCTTCATTAACCATCCTCTAATTATTTTATTAAAGTAATTAACTTAAATTAATTACCAATTAAATTATTTTAATCATTTATTAATTAAAGTTAATTATTAAATTAATTAACCTTAATTAAAAACTTAATTACATAATTATTATTCATTTATCATTAATTAATAACTTAATTAATGATCCTAATTTCAAATTGATTAATCATTAACCAATTATTAACTCCAAATTTAATTAATTAATTTAAATAATTAACAAACCTTAATTACCTTGTTAATTAATTCTAAAACATAATTCTAATTTTAAATTTCAAATAAACATAACTTAATTATGTTTTAAAAACAATTTAATTCAAAACAAAGTACTTTTTGAACTTATCCTTAAATTTCAATTTTAAATTCAAATTTAAAATAAAATAATTTCAAACTTAATAAATTTAAAACTTATTTAAATTTCAGGACAATTCAAAGGTTTGTCTTAAAAAAATCAAATCATATAAACTTGAAGTTAAGTTCATTTCAAAATTTTAGAAGTTTAAATTCAATTTTAGTTTAAAGCTTTCAACTTTGAATCTTCTTTAAAATTTGAACTGAGCTTCATTTTAAAAACTCAGATTTCCAGATTTTAAAATCTATTCTTAAATCTAGCTTCATATTTTAAAACTTCATTATTTAAAATTTCAACCATTTACCAAATTGAAATAGTTAACTAAGTTAAGAATTTAAACTCTATTTCAAAACCTAGATTTAAATTTGAATCTAAAATTTCAAACTTACATTTGAATTTATACTAAATCTTACTTTAACTAAATCTGCAGAATTCCAAATGTTTAAAACCCAGTTTTTAAACTTCAAAAAAAATCCAGATTTTTAAAGAAAACATAAAAACAGTTTTCAACTTAAAAACCTGAAATTTAAATACCAATTTGAAATTCAAACTTGAATTAAATTTAAACCTAAACCTTATTCAAACCTATAACTACAGATTTTAAATTTTCAAAACCCTGATTTTTAAAAATTTAAAACCCAGATTTTAAAACAAAACACAGTTTTGCTGTTTAATCTGTAAACTACAGGTTACCCGAGAAACAAAACTTTTACTTCGAGTCCTACATGCCATTGCTTCGGGTTTCTGCCATACTTACTTCGAGTTATCAATCAACTTGCTTCGGGTCATTTTCCCATTTTTCCCCACACCAAAACCTGTAAACTTCAAACAGGTTTTATGACAAAACCTGTCAGCGGCGAATTCGCCTTGCTCCGATCACTTGGCGACCATCCCTTTCGGCCTCGAGTTCCCTCACCCATCATCTACACCATAACCAATTTCCATAACACTCGATCAATCCATTCCTTCACAATTGACCCTAACTTAACCCCTGTTCAAAACTAGGGTTCCAACTAAAAAATTTCAACTGCATTCAATCTAATATTCATTATACATTCCTCTGATTTTTCCAAGGAGCTATATTCCTTTTACTACAACACAGAAGAATATTATGATTTCTCATGTATCAGATTTCAAGAATTTCACTAGTTCATATTTTAATTCCAGGTCAAACTGCAAATAGGATATACACTTAAAAATACCAATACTTGATTTAAAAATCAAGATTTATTTTATACTTTAGATTTGTATTACCTGAATTATCATAATAGTTTGATTGGGTTTAAAAAAATTTGAACATGCATGATGTTCTTGAAGATTATCAGAGTCCAGGAACAAGTTTATTATCCTAAATAAAATCTAATACTTTAATTAGGATATATTACATATTTTATCTGATAATTTTGCATCTAAACATAGATTAGATGTGGAGTTCATAAGTTTTGAATTATACATCAAGACTGGAAATTAAGATCAGGAATATAAATCATCAAAGGCAAACAGACATTCAACTCATCATATATGCAGACATTTAAAATCACACAAACATAATTTTTCTTTATTTCAAACACTAAATCAAGCAACCTAAATTATAGTTTAAAGATTAAATGTTACTCACCTTCAATGCAGACCCCCTCTGTTGTTTTAGTTTGAAATTACAGAACACAAAGATGCAGGCTTGACCCCTTTTTGTTGAAATCTGAGTTTGAATTGATATGCAGTTTGCCAGTTACCAAATGCAGGCTAATGCTTATGATCCCAACCCAAATTGCTTACATACAGGCTTATAGAAAAAAATGCAGGTGCTTTACTCCTCTCTGCTACTCATGATCCAAGATGCTTGCATGCAGGTGTTCATCTATGCAGAAACAAGCATATGCAGGCACTTCTTGAATTTGAATATGAAATGCAGTAGCTAAATTCCCCAAACACAAGCATGCAGGTGCAGATGCTCATTCCACCCAGGATCAAGCAGAAAGGCAAAGATCTTCATTTTGATTTTGTAATGAAGTGAGATATGCAGGTTGCAGATTTGAAACTTGATAAATTTGTGGATTCTTTTATATGCAGAAAATGCTGGCTCTTTGGCTTTGAAGAGGAAATGCAGAAATAAGACATGCTAATTTGGATTTTAGTTTTGGATATGTAGAATCTTGATCTTTGATGAGGGGTGTATGCAGATTTGAATAGGAGCTTGGGATATGCAGATTTGTTGAACAGAATGTATATATGAAGTAAGTGAGTTTTGGATATGTAGATTGATGTTTTGATTATGCAAATGTTGGATTTCTTTTTGAGAAATGCAGATTTTTATTGTGCAGATTTATAAAATGAATTTTGAAGATGGGTTTGATCTTTGTTTGATTTAAGAAAATGGAAAAAAAAAAATGCATGAAGATATAAACTTAACTATATGCATATTTCAGATTTTAAGAAAAGAAAAGAAAAATAAAAACAAAATTCAACACTTGTCATAAATGAGACACTTGTCTATATGATTGCATATTAATTTAACACATGTATATTCTTTAAGGAAAATTAGTATTTATTTACAAGCTAATGCATATATTAACTTAGTTTCAATTTGTTAATTTATATTTAAACATGTGTATGAAATAGAAACAACCAATGTTTTCTTAAAGACAATTAGTTTTTAATTACAAATTAATGTTATATTAGCTTAAATTAAGTTGTTAGTTTATATGTATAAATTTATAAATGAAAACAAAAACAAATCATGTTTATAAACTTATACAACTAAAAATTAAATCAATTTAAAGACTTTATACTTTTAAATTTAAATTCAAACTAGATACAAAACCAAACAATTTCAAATTAAGTTATAAATAAAAATTCAATTTGAAATAAACATTACAAATCTTATTCAAACTCATTTAAAAAGTCAATACAATATTAATATTATTTTTATAAATATCTTCTATTAAATTAAAAATCATTTTTCAAGAAATTATATTTTTATAAGTAAAATATGTATTTATTAAACCATAAAATATTTTATTGAATCATTCAAAATTTAAAACAATACCAATCTATATAAAATATAAATCAAATATTTATATTGAAAACAGAAATCAATTTATATCATTTAAAAGATAAAATGACCAATTTAAACAATTATTGAAGGAGATTATTAAATTTATCTGAGTAATTATTAACAGATTATCAATATCAATTTAATTTTAACTACAGATTATTAAATTGGTATTGTCAAAAATTCCGGGATGTTACAGATTCGAAGATGGAGCTATGAAGTGCAAGGGCTAGTCGCTACTAATCCTGAGGATATTTCCAAAATGGATGTAGTAGGAATAGTGCCTTCGGTTCCGTTCGAACCCGGGATGGACTTGTATGGACGAATGCTTGCGAAAACATCGTCAGGTGGACGATGGGCATTCAAAGGGATATGTTCTAAAAAGGTAACGCTTAGCCTCAAGCCTCATCAAATGGGAATGAATGAAAATCAGGGGTTATGCAGCAAGGCTAGGTGGGTAGCACCCAAGCAGGGTGAGGTCATTCCAGTCTAGATGTCCCTTTTTATTTTGGCTTAGTGGGCGGTTGCTGATCCCAACCGCGGGGTGATCTCACTCGGGATTATCCAGTAAGGGGTAGTCCCGGCCTTGCGTTGCAAGGGAGCGGGCGTACTCCTCGGTACGGTGATCTAGGCCCCGTACTGTGACAGGTGGTACCCCAGTGCCTAGTCATTAGTTGGAAACCCATTCTCCCTACGAGCCTTGTACGAGTTTTGTTTGTATTACCCACTCTGTGGCTAGTAGCTGGAATTTAATCATGTAACAATTTCGGCTATTTTATAAGTATTTGTATATAGACCCTATTATAATATCAGAGGATTTCTATAAAAGTTGTTTTAGCTATTGTAAGGTAAAAACCCAACATGTTTATTTGTGGCGTGGTCTTACGAGATGCTTTTGTTTCCAAAGGAATTTTGAAACTTTAATAATCAATTGGGTATGATTTTCTCACGCTTGTATTCCAGACTGACTCGGGTATTATTTAACTGTTGCTCGGGTCAGACCGAGTATTATAGAATACAGGATATGATGTTGTGGAGCTCAGGAGACGAGCAGAATGGCGATACGTACATTCGTACTTGTTTATATATATATATATATATATATATATATATATATATATGTATGTATGTATATGTATTCTGCTGTTGAGTTGTTGTGTATCCATTGTATGTTATTGATGTGGGCTGTGACTGATGTACTCTGATGATGTAATGTATGTAAACAGATATATTTGATTTTGGGTAAAGATTATTTACTATCTATTATATTTTATTCCGCTGCGATGGTTAGATTCTGATGTTGATTTTGTTTTCTCTTCTTCTACCTCTTCTTCTTAAACCCAAATGGTTCGTATTTCTATGCAACTCGAGTTGATTGTTGTAGAATAGTGTTGACTCAAGGGGTACGGATTTGCGGGTCGTTACAATGGGTTTTAATTTCATAATTTTTCAATTTAATATGGACATTTCATAAATTTCCTAAGGAGGAAATAGTGTTTATTTTGGGTTTTAATTAAATTAAATAACTATTTTGGTTTTGAAATTTTCACAAGAGAAAGAATATATAAATTCTTATTTTTAATGTTTTTTGGGGGTTTTCTGAAAAATGCTATGATTTTCTATGAATTTAATAAGCTAGAAAACCTTATAATTAATTTTGAGTAGTAATATTAATTGACGAGTTGCAAAATGGATATGGAATAATAGAACTGGCTTACCATAGTCTTTTTGTAAAGAAATTAATAAAGTATGTTTTAACCAATAGAAAATTGACAAGGGACTAGAATTGGTAAAAAGATTTTATTTTAGGAAAGAAAACGGTTTTATTGTTTATTACAGTAATGCCATCGACGATATATGACATCCCTCATGATATCTGACATCTATCATAGGAGGAATGCGGCATCTCATGGGTGAAGAGATCCGAAAGTGATTTCGAAGCTCTACTTTGTTTTGTAAAGTGCGACATCCTTTGTCCTTTTATTTTAAAATGCGTATCACGTGACATTGATGTCGTAAGTCTTCAACTTTAAAGCCTATGCTTTAAAGGTTTTGATGCTGCATATTTCAACAACCTTCATGTAGCGGCATAGTCACCGTAGTTTAAAAAGCCGATATCACATGCTTTAAAGCTTTAATGTCGCAAGTCATTTTTTTGATATTAACTGTTTTATGACATAATAGCCGGAATACCATAATTTTGACATCTTACTTTTTAAAATATTGATATCATAAGAAATTGGTTTTGACTTAAAAATTCATGTCATAGCTTTTCCATTCCGACATCAAATATTTTCCTATTTTTGGTAACCAGGTTATGCGGCTTTGATGCCATAACACTTTTGTTTCGTAAATGATGCTTTATTGGCAAAGAAGCCTTGTTTTCTTTTGCAAACTAAAAGTATGTTTTAGAGGGGAGATAGCCTGTGTGCTTTAAGAAAGTAGATAACCTTATGATTTCAACAATATAGCCCTATACTTCATAAATTCAAAATTTTGTTTTCGAATGTCGAACAAAGGTTTGATGTTGTATTTAACAGCTTAAATGCCGTAAGATTTCTAATTTTAATTGTTATATTGATGGCTTGACAAGCCATATGTTTAATGAGTTCAACAACTTCATTGGGGATGCCATTATATATTATCTTCGATATGCCATAAGTGTAAGGCTTGATAACCTAATTGGGGATACCAATAGACATATGTTAGGAACTTGGGTGAATAATTTTATATTCAATTTATAAATTGATATTTGATGGGTTCATTGTGTTATATCCATTTTATCAAGAACCGCTCTCAGAAAACATGAAAGAACAAGTCAAAGGTTGCAACAAAGACAACAAAGATCAAGGTCAAACACCACGAACTATGCCAAATTATGGGGAGATTATATGCACCCAACTGAGCCGACCACATCCACATTCTATCAAACGTCTATAGGGATAGGTCTGCATAGGCATGTGCCGAGGGTAACCTAAATTGAGCCACGCAGAGCCGAAAGCACACCGAAGTGGCTGTATACAAGGTTATTCAAGATGCGCTTCAACACAGACTCAATTTTATAGACAAACGACAAAGATATGCACTAAATCAACCCTCAGAATGGGGTAGAAGAGTGCTACTCCATTCTGACCCATCATGTTGTCAGATCAAAAATAACCTCGTATCAGCAAAGCAATGTGGTCTGAATGCTAAGCAACATTCATCTTTATAGCTCTTCATATGCTTCACTCCGTAGCAAGTTAACGAGTCAGCATAAACACGGTTGAGTCAACGAATTGCAACCAACATTCCCTTAAAAACCAAAGCAGACAAGACTAACTCAAATTTGGATTCTATCGCACTAATTTTGGATATTCCCTCTCTAATTTTGGGAAATCCTACCTTTTTTCAGAATTCCTATCAGAAACACTTCCGCAATCTAGTCACGTCAAATAAGTCGTACGGATGAATGACACCTGCTGGACCCAAGGGTTAAGGCATAACAGTAAGAAATAAATTTTAGTAATCCATATGCAATTTACAACTATAAATAGGAAAAGCACTGTAGATGAAAGGGACTTTTTCTTCTGACATATTTTCCTAATGACCAAACCTTTAAGGTTCTAATGCACTAATGGCTATGAAATTCTGTACCAACTTAGCTAGAAAGGAAGAAAAAGAAACTTTTCCCATTAACATAAGATTCCTTAAAATCCAAACCACGTAAATCTTGTGTCCTTTACTATTTTCTGTCACCCTGTTAGTTAGCTAACCATTGCACTTTATTTGCTTATACCTGAACAATATGTCACAAGTTTTGATGCATTAACAAACAGTTAATGTGCAACTACTTGGTTGTGTAAGCATTCAACAACACATTCACTGCTTCGTAGTAAAGTTAATGTCAGTTAACTATACTAATTTAAAATTTCTAGAGTAATTAATCAATCAATTACTCTAGTGTAATTGGAAAGTTGAAGGATGAAAAAGTTCCTCAACATCCTTTGGCACTGGAAGGAGGCTCGAACCTCCATACCATTTTTCGTCTTCTTAGATCCAATAAAACACTACATCCAAAATTATGAATCCCACTGATTCTCCTGTTCCCTCAGTTTATGAGCCTTTGCATCTGTTATCAACAGCTATTCTTAAACCACTTATAGTCTCAAAAATCCAAGATGAGGAAAGAGCTTCAACAGACGCCCCTATAGATTCTATTCGGCAGCATTCCAATCCTTCTCAGACCAGATGAATTAGGGCATGGAAGGATTAGTGAAGACTAGACCGCAACATGCTAGTCACAACCATTTTCACCTCCTCACTCCAAGCTCGCTCCATTATTTCTACAGTTGTGCTGAATATTCCACTACACTACCGTTAACGACAATGATGATGCTGGATTAAAAATTAACATCAGATTGAAAAGAAAAATGCAGGCTAACCCGAGGATTAAAACCAAA
This sequence comes from Allium cepa, assembly GCA_030765085.1. Lineage (NCBI taxonomy): Eukaryota > Viridiplantae > Streptophyta > Magnoliopsida > Asparagales > Amaryllidaceae > Allium > Allium cepa. The sequence continues at coordinate 696,580,645 of CM060934.1, forward strand.
CCCGTTAATATAAACCCTTTGCTCTTGGAGAAGTTGACCTGGTCTGCTAGAAGTGATGAGGACACCATGTATGATGGTAACTCATCCTAACTCGACCCAAAGGAATACGAGATTCAATTAGTTAGAACCTAAGTGGAAAATTGGCAAAGATCTATCATTAGATTTCCTGGGAAAGAATAGAGGAAGGAATTTGCATCCCTTTTTGTAAGGCAGTTATCATAGCCGATTTTCCCAACAATTTCAAAGCCCGAACAATTAACAAGCTCGACGGGACCACTAATCTAGAGGATCACCCGAGCACTTTTGAATATTTAATGGACATCCTAAAGGTTGGGCCATGCCGGTGTAAATTTTTCCCTGTATACTTGTCTGGCGCAGCCTCATGGTGGTTCAGAAGATACGGATTAAGCGAGATCAAGTATTGGAGGCAACTGTCTACTAATTTCCTAAGACAATTCAACTTTAGAAGAGAAGCCTCAGCAGATGTCAATGCCATATCATATGTGAAATAAAGGGAGAATAAGAGTTTGCATAGTTTCTTAAGCACTTTAACACAGAAGCTCTTCAAGTCAGGGTGACCAGCGCAGAGGTGTTACTAATAGTGGCTCTCGCTGGGATAAGACGACGAACTCCCATATAGCATAAAAATACCAAAATGTTCTATCGAAGCATGAAGGCCTTTTATAAGAGGTCAGTTGGCTACATTAGAATGGAGGAAGCCGGGTCTGCATCGCAATCACAGGGAATCTCCGCTCCCAATTATGACAGAAAAAAGGGAAAACAGATACCGCCCACCAGCAAAGCGATAAAAAGAGCCAAACCTCACAGAAGAAAACCCCCTCACTCATTCTTTTGGCTTAATATTTGAAACGACCAAAGAAGAGCTAGTATACAACCTACAAAATAAAGGCAAGAAGCCAGAGCTGAACAAAGGCAGAGCATATTGCATATTCTGTAAAGCAAATGGTTATCACACCGATAATTTCTGACACCTAGAGAAGGAGATAGAAAGGCTAACTAAGAAGGGTTATCTGGCAGTTTCAAATGGGAGCATTAAAAGAACAAGACTAACAATTTAACTCCATATCCTAAAGAAGATCCGGCTAGAAACCATCTAATCTAATAGCTTCAGTTCATGGAGGACCGCACCTCATGGGGAAAAGTTAGAAGGCACAAGAGAGATACGTGTAGGAACCCAAAACATAGAGAATGGTCTTCCACGTCAAACAACAACCCATGCCTGAGGTAACTTTCACAACAACTGATGCAGTAGGGGTTGTGCCCCCACATCAAGATCCACTCATCATTACGGTGTAGATATTAAATTTTATCATGAAGAAAATATTTGTTGATACAAAAAGTTTAGTAAATGTCACCTTCAAATCTGCTTATGATCAGATGAGGTTACCGTCCAAGATTTTGAATCCCAGCCCTAAACAACTCTTCGGCTTATATAACACTACGACTATTCTAGTGAGGTCTGCACGTCTATAGGTCATAGTTAGAAGTGCCCTGTTACACAAGTCATTCTATGAGAGTTTCATAATCATTAATCAACACTGACCTTACAATGCTTTCTTGGGAAGACCTGCTTTAGTTGATCTAGGGGCGATCATTTCTCAAAAGGGTTTACTTATGAAATTTATCACCCCGGCTAGGATAGGGTTAGTCAAAAGGAAATAATTGTTAGCTAGGGAATTATGTCATGTAACTCTTAACCCTAGCAATAAAAGTGTTCCACACTATCCTATTGTTTCTTCGGATATCGTAGTCATACAACCGAGGTTAAATCCAAACATTAAACCATGGTGGTATCGAGTACAAAAGCTAATGTCGCAGCAAGTAGCATGTACCCCTAAAACCCAAAAGAAAAGTAAAGAGAACATATATGCACATGCTTAGCACTGACGAATATAATTAAGTTTATGTGCATTATTTCTCCAAAAAGGCAAAGAGACAAGCGTCCTCAGTAAACTCACCCTTGGAAGTAGACCCAAAAAGTGAAATAGATGCATGGTTAGGACAATAAATGATACTGAAGACATACAGATAGATTCAGAGGACCCCAAAAAGGTGTTAAAAATTATGAAGAACCTTAATGCAGAAGCCTGAAATGAACAAATAGACTTCTTGAAATGGTCGGTGGATCTGTTCGCTTGGACCTAATCAGACATGGTAAGGATAGCCTCAACTGTCATCTGTCATGCACTGAACATCGACCCAGATGCGCACCCAATCTGACAAAAGCGTAGAAATCTGGACAAAGAAAGATATAATGCGCTGCACAAAGTGCTTAAGAAATTAAAGGAGAACGGGTTTATTAGGGAAGTATAATACCCTAAGTGGATTGCCAATCCAGTACCGATGAGAAAGCCTAACTGGAAATGGAGCACTGGCATAGATTTCACTGATCTCATGAAGGCCTACTTAAAAACTAGTTTTCCTTTGCCGAGGATTAAGTACTTGGTGGATGCAACTAATGGTCACGAGCTACTCTCATTCATGGATAACTATTTGGGGTAAAATCATATAGCTATATTTGAATTGGATAAGAAACGCACTAGGTTTTAATGGATAAAGGGTTGTATTACTATAAAGCCCTGCCATTCAGACTCAAGAATGCAGAGGGGGCCAATTAATGGTTAGTCAACACAATGTTTGCTGAATAGATCAGAAAGGATATGGAGGTGTACATGGATGACATGTTAGTCAAGTCAAAGGCAACATCAAATCATGTCAAAGACTTGGAACATACCTTCAAAGTCCTAAGCAGTATCATATGAAGCTAAATCCTACAGTCAGCTAAGTTTCTAGGATATATAGTAAGTGCACGAGGAATCTAAGCGAAGCCTGAAAAATTGTCGCCATAAGGAAGATGAAAATCCCAACGAAACAAAAAGATCCGATAAACTTAAATGGCAGAGTAGCAGCCTTGAGCATATTCATATCCAAGGCTACAGACAAATGCATCCTATTCTTTGACCAAGTAAAGAAGGGGAAAAACTTTATATGGACTGTGAATTGCGAAGCCGCATTCCAAAATCTAAAGGACCATCTAGTCAATACCCCTATATTATCAAATCCGGTAATAGGTGAGGATTCATACATCTATTTACTTATGCTGATCAGGCTATTGGTACTGTAGCGATAAGAGAGGATGAAGGGATGCAATGGCCCAAAGCATGCAATTATCAGGAGCAGAGCTGAACTACTTAGTTGTTGAAAAGCTTGCATACAACCTAATTCTTACAACAACAAAGCTATGACCCTACTTCTAGGCGCATTCCACCAAGTTCTTACAGATAACCCTCTTAGACAAATACTGCAAAACTTAGAGACATCAAGTCCCCTGCTAAAGTGGGCTAGCAAACTCAGCCAGTATGACATAACCTATTGTCCTAGGAAGGCCATCAAAGGTTAGCTGCTCATTGACTTTATTGTGGAATGCACATTACCATCCGTACCTCAGATAGAAGAAGAGGCAAACACCCCCACATTTCTAGCACCTGTGTGTGGATGGAGGATCAAACAAACAAGGAGAAGGAATTGTGTAAATGTTGATCGCATTGGATGGGAAGAAGCTACATGGGGCAGTGCAGCTCGATTTTAGTGTAACCAACAATAAATCAGAGTATGAGGCTCTCCTTGCAGGCCTACTAATGGCCTAGGTAATGAAGGTAGCACATGTTAAAGTTCATAGTGATTCTTAATTAATTATGAGTCAAGTACAGGGCAATTGCAAAGCAAAAGAACCCACCCTAGCCAAATACGCAAGGTTGTTTAAGAAAGTACTAGAGTAGTTCAAGCTGTCTGAGATAGAGTACATCCCTTATGAAAGCAATTCGTCTACTGTCTCTTTATTGAAACTGGATAGTACAAAAAAAGCCAATGTGATGGATGTGATACTAACTGGGCATCAGGCGAGCTAAGCGTAACAAAATCAAATCAAATAATTATCCTCATCCAAGCCCAGTGGGCCGCCATCCTAGGCATACAGAATCAGGAGATGGCAGAAGGCCAAGAGAAACCTATTAAAAAATATTTACTTCAACAAGCTGAAGATGAAAACTAGATGACTCCCATCAAACGATATCTCATAAGTGGATTCTTACCCTTAAATAGGAACAAGGCCCGAAAGATAAGATACCAGACACCATACTACTCCTTCTTTGATGGCGCATTATGCAAGAGACGGTATTATACCCCTAGTCTTAGGTGTGTTTCCAAGGAAAAGTTAGTACAAGTCATAAGGGAAGTACATGAAGGACAATGCAGTGATCACTCCAGGGATTGGCAAAGAAGGTGTTAAGACACGGCTAAAACTGGCCTACCACGCTTCAAGATGCAAAGGAATTCATGAGGAAGTGCGACAGATGTCAGTGGTTTGCCAGTATTCCTAGGTTGCCTTCTCATGAGCTACACCCACTTGCAAGTCCATATTTGTTTGACATATGGGGTGTAGATTTAATAGGACCGCTTCTAATGTCAAACGATGGAGCCAAATATGCTATAGTTCGACAGATTACTTCATCGAATGGGTAGAGGCGAAACCCTTAGCAATAATTACTACAAAAAAGATAGTCGCTTTTGTAGTAAGGAATATAATCATTAGATACAGGATACCTAACAAGCTTATTTCCGATAATGATACCTAGTTTGAAAGTAAGGAGTTTACAGCGCTCTGCAAGAAAAACGACATAATAAAAAGTGTCTCCTGAGTCGCATATCCACAAGAAAATGGATAGGTTAAGGCCGCATATAAGACCATCAAAAAAAGGCTTAAGAAAAGGCTATAAAAGTCTAACGGAAAGGGGGCAGAAGAACTATCTTTAGTATTATAGGCCTATCGAATGTAGACCAAATTCCCTACGGTTACACTGCATTTTTGCTAACCTACAGATATGAGGCCATGATACTCATCGAAGTAAAAATCCCATAGCATAAAAGAGTATCATATACCATAGAAAAGAATAATAAATCGAGAGAGTCCACCCTAGACCTCATCCTAGAAAGAAGGGATGAAGCAGTAGTAGTGGCAGCACATATCCATAAAGAATGGCAAAGAGTTATAATGCAATACTCAAAGAAAGAACCTTTTGCAAAGGGGGCTTGGCTACGGCTAGTCATGGCCAATATAAAGGATCCAACAGATAGAGCATTAGGACCAAATTAGGAGGTCCCACTTGTTATAGCGAGAGTTTTAGCAAACAGGGCACACTGTTTATCCCGGCCTGATGGCAACCAAGTTCCAAGAACATGGAATTCAGAGCATAATTTTAGACAAATGTGACGTGTAATGGACAGTTCACTTGAATTTTAATTAGATAAACCATATGTGATGGGTAGTCCATACGGCCTGGGATAGACAATCCACATAATGTTTACTTATGTGATGGGTAGTCCACATAAATATAAGACCGTTAGTTAGATTAAATTTAGACGGATAGTCTATTAATTGGGATGGATAATCCATTATATGATTTTTGGTATGGTAAGGGAGTGTATAACACAGTGAAGGAAAACTAGTTAAACTTAACTATGTTACATGCCTGTAAATGATTATTTTACTATGTTCAAACCATTATGGTTATAGATGCATGAATTATAATTGATTATTGGTTAAGATACTAGTGAGGGGAAATATATTCCTCCCTACAGAGCGGTCTCACTAGAAATCTATTTTGTTTCAAGATGGTAGGTTATTATTCCATTAGGTTTTTGTTTGATCCAAAGTTTTATTTTTTTCTCTTAGGCTCTTGGGCACTTGATTTAGTAGACTGGGATTAAGGGTTTTCAGGTTTCCAGATTAGACGAATAAGCTTCCAGAGATGTGCAAGATGGAAGCAAGCTATTAGTAAGAGATTTTATTCTCTGTTGTTTTGTTTATATCTAAATGAAAGTAATGACAAAAGTTATAACTATCTACTATTATACTCTGATCAACCAAGGGGTCATCTTCATATGTTTCCCTTGGAGTATTTTTTTAATAATAATATTTTCTGTGAATATGGGATCGAATTGGATTATGTAATGAATATGAAATATTATTTGTGAAATGAAATATAAAAGCTTATTATTGAATTGAGTTTTAAAAATTTCATATTCATATGCTTTTGATATTATTGATATGATTAACATAGCCATATTTGTTATTGAAAATTAATACTGTAGATGACTGCAAAATCATAGCACTTAATTTTGGGTCTCAAAATGTGATATGTTACAGTTTGGTATCAGACCATAGGTTTATGTAAAAAAAGTCAAAAGATAAAAAGTTTTTGAAAACATACTTGTAATTTATATATAAGTATGTATTTCCCCCTCTCTTAGATCATTCTTCTATATCTTATTAAGACTTGTATGTATATTATGAGAAAGAAAGATATGGAAGTAGAAAAAGGAAGAGTGAACCTAGGTGAAGGAAGCACCTTGACCAATGGAAATGTTCGGCCCAACACAAGAAAGAATCCAGGTCGATAAGCTAACGTTAATATAGATGTTGCAACCCCACCAGTTGATATAGGGACTATATATCAGTTCTTTGTCAATATGATGCAGGTTGGAGCTGTTGTTGGTTTGGCTGGAGGGAATGCAACTAATGTAGGAAAAGTGATCCCGTAGTGTCTAATGGCAATAACTATCCTAAGTTGAGCAAAGATCACACCAGACTAGGAGAAAAGCTTTTTCTTGGAACTGAAGATGCTATTGAAGTGGGGAACTGGCCGTTGCACTGTAAGAGGATTTTTGCAGATCTAGGTTTGAATGATGAGCAGAAAAGGAGACTGGCTTCAAGATAATTGTAGGGAGCTGCTTTGTATTGGTAGAACGGAGTGACCATAGGTGTACCAGAAGGAATTGACTCGGGCTGAGTTTAAGAGGAGGTTTAAGGAAATTTTCTCATTTAAGATAGCCAAGTCAACTTTGCTCATTAAATTTATGGAACTGGAGCAAGAATAAATGTCTTTTCTAGAGTATGAAACTAAGTTTGATAAGTTCTCTAGATAAAGATATGCCACCATTGATATTGTGATCAAGTGGAATGTGAAGTTTATCCAGGGTTTGAGGCCAAAGATTGCTAGGGCGGTTATGCCACATTTTAGGGATCCAGTCAAAGTAGTGGTGAAAATGGCTATAAAGAATGAGGAGATGCTTTCGATATTTAGGATGGAGTAGTAGGTGGTAACCTAGAGTTTTTAGAGCAAGAAAAGAAAGCTCTTTAAAAGGGAGCTCAAAAGGGTGGAGCAGCTAAGAAAGGGAAAATTTATATCATTTATTACAAGTGTAACAAGAAGGGCCACTACGCTAATGAGTGTCAATCTGATGATGGTAAGATGGTTGTGGGAAAGAAGAATGTGAACCGCTATAACTACAACCAGGTGGGGCATTATAAGAATAAATGCCTGAAAGTAGCAAAGGCGAAAAAGGGAAAGGTCATTGTTTTGGAGCCATAATCTTTTAGGCGAATAATAGAGGAAAAGGAAAGGTTGTGATGGGACGCACACTTTTGATTCGTGGTATACCTGTTAGAGTATTATTATAATACTGGTACATCACATTCTTTTACCTTTCAGTGTTTGGTGGATAAGTTGGATTTAGAGCCATTATCCCTTGTTACTTCCTTAAAGGTCTCGATTCCAATAGGAGGATATGCCATTCTTGGGTTGAGATGTGATCATCTAGAATTTGAGTTGTTAGGTCATACTTTTTCCTATAGTTTGTTTATGTTTTATTTTACGGGCTTGGGGATTATTTTGTACATGGATTGGTTTATCAAATATGATGCTAGGATATTTTACTAAGATAGAAAAATATCATTAAGATATGCTAATAGTAATGATCGAGTTATATACTCAATTGAGAATTATAGTTTAGATGTTTGTGCTTTTTTAGGTGCAATAGAGGTGGAAGATAAGTTGAGTATGGTTTTAGTTGAGAGAATTTGCACATCTTTTTAAACTAGTTACAGGATTACCACAATGTAGAGCTATTGGTTCAGAATCAACCTTGTGCCTAGAGCTGAACCTGTTAGTACACCACCTAGCAAAATGATACCTACTGAGATGAAAGAGTTAAAGGTGCAGATGATGGATTTAGAAGGAAACAACTTCATTAGACCACACAGTTTGCCTTGCGGAGCGGCCATGGTGTTCATGAAGAAACATGATGGGTTGCTGAGGATATATATTGACTATTGTAAGCTAAATGAGAAAACGATAAGTAATGTATAACCTTTGCTGGGGATTGATGATTTATTTGATCAATTGTGTGGAGAAAAATTAGTTTCCAGTTGGATTTGGCAAGAGGGTTCCATCATCTGAGGGTGGTGGAGGATAATATTCTTTTGACGATGTTTCAAATGAGGTATTGTTTGTATAACTGGTTATTTATGCCAATTGGGTTGACTAATGCTCCAGCTTTCTTTGTGGACTCAATGAACTGAATTTCCCAACTTCACTTTGATAGGTTCGTGCAGGTGTTAGTTGCTGACATTTTGATATTATATGGATGACAGAGATTATGATATCATCTTAGACTAGTGCTTGAGACATTAAGGCAGCACCAAGTAAAAGGTAAGTTTTCAAAGTGTTATTTTTGAAGAAAAAAGCGAAGTTTCTTGGTCATGTAGTTTCAGTGGAAGGGTTGTCTATGGATCCAGCTAAGATATGTAAATAATTGAAAGAGACCCAAGATGCTGACCGAGATAAAGAGTTTTCTTGTATTAGCTGGCTATTACCATAGATTCATTGAGGATTCCTTTGAAACGCCAGCACCCCTGACTAAATTGACCAGAAAGAATATAAAGTTTATTTGGTCTAGTAAATGTGATCAAGCATCCTAGAAGTTAACACATTTATTGACCAACGCACCAATGGTAGTTGTGTCAGATGGCAACCAGGATTTGATGGTGTATACGGATGTATGTGGAATAGGATTAGGAGCCGTGTTTATGCAAAGAGATAAACCGATTTCCTATGCTTCTCAATAGCTTAGACCATATGATGTTAAGTATCCAACTCGTGATTTGGAGTTAGCATCAGTGATCTTTGCTTTGAAGGATGGAGAAACTACCTCTTAGAAGAAAGATTCGAGTTGTTTATGAATCATAAGTCTTTGAGGTATTTATTATCTCAAAAATAATTGAATATGAGAAAGCAGAGATGGCTAGAGTTTTTACCAGCTTATGACTTCGGTATTGAGTATATGCCAGGAAAAGGAAACAAAGTTGTTGATGCACTTAGAAAAAACAATAGAATGCGGTCTTAGCTATGATAGCGGAATGGAAGGATTTAGAAGCAATGACAACTTGTGGTCTATAGATAAGATCAACGGTTAGTTCTGGTCGGGAAACTGCAACATTGTCATATTTGGAAGTTCGACTAGTGATGATCAAAAGGATTACTTCTAATTAGAGAGATGATCCATTGCTAGCTAAAAGGATTAGAAGGCTTGAAGGTGAAACTAAGACTGATGATTTAAAGGATTTTAGTCTGGAACAGAATGGATAGTTAAGGAAGAAGGGATGATTGTGTGTTCCCGTTGTTGGTGACCTTAGTAAGGAAGTTCTTAGGGAAAGTCATCGATTGAAGTTAACTATTTATCCTGAATGAACTAAGACGTATCATGATATGAAGATGAGTTTCTTCTGGAAAGGCATGAAAAGAGATGTAGGCTTATGGGTAAAGTAAAGTTTAAATATCCAGCTAGTGAATGATGAGCATCAATAGTCAAGTGGGTTGCACATTTCGTTCTCGTTAAGTCAACTAGAAAGGACCTGTATTGGTTAAGTTGTTTATAAGGAAAATTGTTAGACTGCATGGAATTCCTAGTAGCATAGTCAGTGATAGAGATACTTTATTTACTAGTGAGTTCTAATAGGGTCTACATGTAGTGTTAGGTACGAAGCTTACGATATGTACCGCTTATCACCCATAGACAAATGGGCAGACCAAGAGAGTAAATAAAGTACTTGAAGATTTGTAAGAGCTAGTGTACTTGATTTTGGTAGGTCATGTGTAACATCCACCATTTTGAGGCCCAAACTAACTACTACGGATGTTATAGTCATCCATAGTTATTAATTATCGATGACAAAATGTGGCCATGTTAATCATATCAATAATGAAAAGCACATGAATATGAAAAAAATTCAACATGGTTTAATAACAAATTTTCACAACTCATTTCACAGCTGATTTTTCGTATTTATTACACAATCACAATCGTAAACCCACGTTCATAGAAATTATAATTATTACAAAATACACCAAGAGCAACATATGAAGATGCCCTCTTATTGATCAGAGTTAAAATTTTGACAATTATACAACTTTGCTATTACATCCAAATTGACAAAACCAAACTACATAGTGAATGTATATAAAGCTCCTAATAGCCAGATTGCCTCCTACACGTCTCTGGATGCTTATTCGTCTAACTAGACACCTGAAAAACCTTACTCTCAACCTACTCAAGTTAATTTTGAGCACCCGGAGTTTAAGAGGAAAGAAAAAAACTTTAGGTTAGACAAAACTCTGGTGTGAATAATAACCCGTCATCTCAAACCAAATATATCTAGTAAGACCACGCAACTGAGCTGAACGAGTTTTCCCTTCACTAGTATCTTAACCAAAATATATTAACCATATACTATGATCATGCGTCCACTGTGGTTAAGACACAATACTATATAATGATATGAAAGAATGCAATATATCCTGGATTACCCATCCCAATTTATATGACTATCTGTCTAAATTTATAGTTTTTCTAAGGTCACCATGAACCTATTAGTTTTCATTAGGTTCATGTGCTGATTTATGTCCTATCTTAATTCTTAGGAACAATCTGTCCAACTTCATAGTTCTCATGGGATCACTAAGAACCTATTATTTTTCATGGGCTAACCAATAACCTGTCTCAATTCTTAGGAATAATCTATCCAACTTCATTGTTTTCATGTGATCACTAAGAACCTACTAATTTCTACTAATAACCTTCCAATCATAGTTTTCATAGGCTTACTATGAACCTACTAGATTCTCCAACAACATCTCTCAAATCATATTTTTCACGAGATCACTATGAATCTATTGATTTCTTTTAATAACATTGTCAGAACATAGTTTTAACGGGATTACTAGGAACCTACTACACCCTTCCAACAACATTTTTTATGTCATAGTTTTTATGGGATGACTACGAACCTATTGGACCCTTCCAATAACATCTAAATCAATAATCTTTTGATCAATTCTAGACATCCTATACTTTTAATCTACTTGATCTCCTAAATGCAATTCTACTCACTCAAGAGTTAATTCTACTTATATTTACTACTAGGTCAACCTAGTTGGTCTGCCCCTTAACACCTCATAATCCATTTATGGGTCATAAATGATATGAGTATGATAATAAAAATTATGCATAATGACTGATCAAATAAATACAACAACATATAGTGTTCATCATTTAATATGCTTAATTAATAATCTTTGTATATATCATAGTAGTATCTTCTTTGGAAATTTTAACTCAAAACATAGGCTATTTCATAATTAAATCCTTGAAACCATTTCCATAATGGCATATGACTAATCCCTTTTAAGTCATATTCAAAACAAGGAAATACATGGCCCTTAAAATAATTTAAAATGGATCAACAATGATGGCATTGATGATGCCGACATAGAAGTTTAAGACTCTTCGTCTTTAATAGAATAAACCATACTTCACTCAGCATTAGACAAAACTTAAAACCTTTATGATTTATATGGCCCACTTCCAATGATATAGGATCATCGACCCTCAGTAATATAGGCCTCTTCACCCGTTTAAAATAGTTTTAGTTAACATAATAAACAAGCCTCTTCGCCCCGTTAAAATAGTTTTAGTTAACATAAAAAACAAGCCTCTTCGGAATTAAAAAGAAGAAGATCGCCGTTGATGCTGCACTGCATCGTTGCCGACTCCATTCAATATAAAATTGTGAGTATATAATGACACCAAGACCCTCGTCATTACTATAAAACTTTCACACTTTAATCACTTCGGCTATTATGCTGCTTGATATATAGATTCGAAGTTAATAGAAGCGGCGTCAATGCCTTAGTATGTAAAACAGTCGAAGTGGTTAGGTGCGGCATCTTTTAAAATAGCAGTGAAAACATGCGACGATGTCTATGTCAACACTAAGCTTTTAAACGTTTAAATGAATCACGACAAGACTATGTCTCCAACGTCTTATGTCGTCTTAGTCCAATTCGATGCCATTGAAATCACTTCATACTGCCTAAGTAGTTATCATGTGCTTCCTTCTTCGTCATAGTTGACCTACATGAGTGCGGCCTCATTTTTAAGCTCGACGATGTTATGGTAGCATGACATTGTCCTAATTCTTATGAAAACTGTTTTATTCCAGCTAAAAGTAATTGCTTTTCACCTAATCCAATTATTTGTCAAAATGTGGATGGTTTGCAATAAAACTTTGCATTTTCTTTTCAGATTTACTGTCGCATTCAATTTCCAAAGTCGAAAACATATATTAAACAAGTTAATTAATATCCTTAACTAATTAACCATTTAAATGCTTATCTAGCACAATAATTTCATAGTAATTCGACAACACTTGGGAATTTTTTTTAAAAACTCACAAAAATTTAGAAATATGATATTCTTTATCATATAAAATTTTTAAGGCAAAAATCCATATTTAATTATTTGAAGTAATTAAAACCCAAAAATAACACAATTTCCTCTATAGAAAATTAATAAAATATTCTCTTTAATTTGGAAAATTATGAAATTAAAAATCCATCTCCAAAATAATGTGGTAATTAACATATCCAGAAATCAAATTGTTTGGAGATAAAAACCATAGGATTACCCTCAAAACCCATTTAAATTTCATAAAAGTTGCATAATCATTATTCTGTCCAAATAGTGATATAGTCAACGTGGCACAACACACATCAAAAACGAATCGATCCAAGCAATATTAAAAAAACAAGAGGTATAAAAGGAGATGTTGCATTATTATTCACCTTTATTTTGATAAAAGAGTTGTGATTTGATGTGTGCTTTAGTTTCGCTATCTTTGCTCTTGAATCTCCTTTATTTTTTTCATGATTTCTCCCTTAGCAATGGTCGGCCTCCTTATATTCTTTTGATTGCATATCTTTCATGAAAGTGAGAATGATTGGGAATGGGAAGGGTTTAAGGTATGAAAGTTTTTTCTATTCCTAAATTACCCCTTTCATATGTCTATTATTCTTAAGTCACAAAACAATCTTATTAACTAATTAGTTAGTTAATTATGGCTCGACCATGTTGATTATCAGATCTAAATTTCTTATCACACTACATATCGCATTATTTGATTAAATCTCCTGAATAATGTTAACTAAAATTAGGAGTGTTACATCATGGGAAGACTATTTGCACTTGGTTAATTTTTCCACTGATAATAGTTATTAGAAAAGTATAGGAATGGAGCCTTTCAAAGCTTTATATTGAAGGTCGTGCAAATCATTAGCATGTTGGTTGGAGACTGGAGACAGATTAGTTCTCTGTCCAAATACGGTGTTAGAAGCCACATAAAAGATTAAGTTGATAAGAGCGTCGATAAATGAGGCTCCATCTAGGCTGAAATGTTACGTAAATAAGAGGCACATGGATCTAGTTTTCTTAGTTGGGGATCATGTTTTTGTTAAAGTATCATCGATAAAGAGTGTGGTACGATTTAGAAAGTCAAGAAACCGGCACCTAGATATATTTGATCCTTCCCTATAATAGAGAGGATCAGAAAGCTCGTGCACCGGGTAGAGTTATCTAGTAGTTTGGCAGGAGTCCATAATATTTTTCATGTTTGTTATCTAAGAAAGTATGTGCATGATCCGAAGACTACTATTGCTCAGAATGCATTAAAAGATTTAATAGTGGAACCAATTTGACATTTATGAGACAACTAGTTCATGTTATAGCCATACATGAGAAGAGGCTAAGGAACAAAACCATCGGGTTAGTGAAAGTCCAATGAAGTGACAACAAGAAAGAATGTACTTGGGAACATATGATTAGATTAGGGATATTTATCCTAAGTACTTATGATGATATGCTTTATACTTGTTATATAGACATTGTAGCTGGTAGGATATACTAGCATTGTTTGTTACAGTTGTTTGCATGTTTGACATGCTTATTGCATGGTCCTTGCTGAATTTTGAGGATGAAATTATTTAAGGAGGGAAGTCTGTAACACCCCTAATTTTAGTTTAACATTATTCTGGAGATATAACTAGATAAATCAAATATAATAATATAGTGGGATAAGGAGGATAAATTTGATAACTAATTGGGTCAGGCCTTAACTAATCTATTAATAAGATTGCTTAAAACCTGTAAAAGAGGGGAATAAATGAGAGGGGCACATTAGGAATAGAACCTTATTTCATCCCTTAAGCCCTCGCTCTCTCATTCATTTTCATTTTACATTCACAAAATAATCAAAAGAAAAAAAAAAGAGGCCAGCCATAATAAAGGATGAAAGAAGGGGAAACTAAAGGGATTCAAAGAGCATAGTTTAGGAAACCTCAACTCCATCAAATCTCACTTTCATCATCTAAACTAAGGTGATTAATAATTGACCATCTTTATTATTTGTGTTTCAATTCGATTATGGCTAATTTCCAAATTGATTTTGAGTTTTTTATAATGTTATGGATATTTGACCACTATTTTGATTGAATAATGATTTATGACAATTTTATGGAATTAGTATGATAGGTTTGAAAGGTAAAACCTAAGTTTTTTAATCTCCAATTGATTTGATTTTCTGGTATGTTGTGTAAACATTGTTTTGGAGATTAGTTTTAATTTCATAATTTTCCAAGTTAATTGTATATTTTATAAAATTCCCAAGGAGGAAACAGTGTCTATTTTGTGTTTTAATTATTAAATTAATTAAATAATTATTATAAATAATTTTTTTGGCCTTGAAATTTATATAGGAGAAATAATATATAAATTCTTATTTTTAGTGATTTTTAGGGATCTTTCCTAAAAGGCTATGATTTTTCTATGAATATAATAAGCTAGAAAAGCTTATAATTAATATTAAGTAATAATATTACTTGATGGGTTGTGAAATGGATTTGGAAAGATAAAAATGATTTCTGTCAGTCTTTTTGCAAAGACATAGATAAGGTTTATTTTTAACCTATATGAAATTGACAATGGATTAAAGTTGGTAAAAAAAAATTAATTTAAAATGGAAAGAAAATAGTTTTAATGATTATTACAGTAATGTCATCAATGAAATGCGACATCCCTCATGATACCCGACAACCGTCATAGCTAGAATGCGACAACATGTAAGTGAAGAGATTCGATATTGATTTCAAAGCTATACTTTGTTTTCTAAAGCACGGCGTCCCTAGTCCTTTTGTTTTAAAGCCCATATCACATGACAGTGATGTCGTAAGTATTCATCTTTGAAACCTATGTTTGAAGATTTTGATGCCACATATTTTGAACAAACTTCAAGTAGCGGCATAGTTACCACAATTTTGTGAAGCAGATATCAAATGTTTTAAGGCTTTGATGGCGCAAGTCATCAGTTGTTATCACCGAATTGAATGACCCATCTTATGCTCTTCTACTTAAAGATAGCTCTCCTCCGCACCTCGAACCGACATCATAAATCATATCCTCATAAAACGATTATAACTGACTCTTATTCTGAATCCGAGTCAGATTTATGACATTATTTTGTTTTATTATAGCTTGTTAATTTCCGTTTTTACTTTTAGAATGTTTATGGAAGTATGTTGTAACAACCTTGATTTGGAGATTACCTGTCAATATTGAATTATAATGATAATTATAATTTAATATTGTGATTTAAAATAAAATTGGAGAAATTAAATTGTTTGTTTGGAATAAATAATGAATTTTGGAATTTAAAATGAGAAAATCATAATTCCAGCTTTAAGTAATGAAAATGAATTTATTTTAGAAAAATGCAATAATTATATTGATTATTGCTCATTTGCTTCTTTTAATAATTTTTAAAGGAAGTATGTTTAAAAATATGTTTATTATAAATATAAATGTGGAATTTGATTTAAAAATAAGTTTTGGCTATAAATTATATTTGGAATAAGTTTGACATATTTTTCTTAGTGAGAAAATAAATTTTGTGAACTTTTAGAAGTTAAAAACAATGTTTTATTCATTTATTTGAGTTAATGGTGTATTTTTGTTATATTTTTGTTTAATTAAGGATTTTAATAATAAAAATGTTTAAAACTTAAATTTAATCTTTTTATATAGTATAAAATAGTGACTATTAGTCATGCATCCCTAAAACCAAAGTTAATTCAAACGGCATCCTCCCTAAAAAAAAGTTGTAAAGCGGGCCCCTATAATTATTTTACTATAGCAGTATTTATTTTTCATGTTTTCTTGTACCAGTGCTTAAAATTTTATAAAAAAATTGTAAATATTATAACTAGATTTCTCAAAGGACAAAAAGAAATTGCAGACCTATTTGCAATTATTGTAGATATATTTGCAATTATTCCATATCATTGCAAATATGTCTGCAATTATTCACTGAATATTGCATTCAATAAACATCCGAATAATTGCAGATCTGTATGCAATTATTTCATATAATTACAGACATGTACGTAATTACTCACTGAATAACTGCATTCAATAAAAATCTATATAATTGCATATCCGTATATTTGCAGACATGTATGCAATTATTCACTGAATAAAAGCACCTTGATTAACTGTACTCTGTCGAACTATACTATACTCTGTCGAAATACCAAGTGAATCAAACTTGATTAACTCTTGTTTGATTCTCTACCACTCTCTCCATAAGATCTTGGTGCTATTCAGAGTTATAGGATTATTTGTAAATCAAACTATTGAGTAAAAGGTGCGGTTGAGCCTGTTACCCTAAAAATCCATTAGGTGATCTTGTGGCCTGGTCAATCAAGAGAGTTTGCCCCAGACTCGGATATAGAAGGGTGTACCTTATGGCCTTGAAATCGAGGGTGTAATCTGGGAGATTATTTTGAAAAGAAATCCATACAATTGTACGGGACTGGATGTAGGGTAACTCTGAACCAGTATAAAATCCTAGTGTGTTTTTTCCTTTACTGCTTTAATTTATTATTTGCATTTGTGTCTGATTCTGTGATTATATCTGTGTCTTTGTATTGTATTTGTTGGTGATTAAATTACATAAGCTTCAAAAAGATTTAGAAAATCCACAAAACACTTTTCACCCCCTCTAGTGTTATTCTAGCCTTAAGATTCGTGGTCTACATTTTCTACATTTGTTATCAAAGCAAGATTTTCAAAGTTTTCATAATCTGAATTTTGAAAACTTTTTAAAATGGCTACCAACACTGGTTCTGTTAACACTATCACTATTTCATTTGTAGATGTCAGTCTACTTCCAGATCACCACTTTTTAATGGCAGTAACTATGCATATTGGGCATGTAGAATGAAAATATATTTACTGTCAATACGATTAGACACTTGAAATATCACACAAACTGAATATTGTAAATCCACAACTAGTTTTGCAAAGTGGACTGCTGAGCAAAAGACTATTGCACAAAATGATTCCAAAGCCATGAAATTTTATTTTGTTCACTTGATAGGAATGAATTCAATAGAATATCTGTTGGTAAGTCTGCATATGATATCTAAAAAACTTTGCAAGTAACTCATGAAGGAACAAGCAAAGTCAAACAGACCACAATATCCATACTCATGAATCAGTTTCAAATATTGAAAATGAATTCTGAGTCCATTTCAGATATGTATAGTAGATTTTAGGATATTGTGCATTCTCTAAAATCATTGGGAAGAAGTTTCTTCGAAGAAAATCAAGTCAGAAAAATTCTAAATTCTCTTACTCTGGAATGGGATCAGAAAACTCTTGCAATTGAAGAAGCAAATGATACAATACTTTAAAGATTAAAGAATTGATTGGAAATCTAATGTCATTCTAAGTTCAAATGCAAAGGCGAAGAGATAGCAAGGCGTTCGAAAAAAGTCAATTGCGTCCAATGCATTAACAGATAAATCAGAACCAGGTAGTGATGATGATGAAGAAATGGCTTTCATGACAAGGAATTCTCGAAAGTTTCTAAAACACAGAAAGATGAACAACTTCAAAAAGAACGATCATAGGAATTCTGGAAATCATAATGCAGTATCAAATCACATCAAAGGTTTCAACTATGACGAACTAGGCCATCTTAGAAGAGACTGTCCGCATCCTGATAAGCAACAGTTTCCTGCAAACAATGATTATACAAAGAAAAGGAAAAAAGCATATGCCACTACACTGGATGATTCTGACTCAGACTCATCCTCAAGCAGTGATGATCAGAAGATAGAAAATTCAAATATGTGATTTATGGCTATTCATGATTCCGATGATCTCAGAGATACGAATCTCGAAAAAGGTACACGTTTACAATATTTTGGTTGAAATTGTTTGCTTAAAATTGATTGATTGTTTGATTGCTCTTGAAATTATTTGTTGTTTGAATTTTAAATTATTATTATTGTTATATTTATTTTTATTTTAATATTGTAATATTTTTTTATTAAAAGAGTATTATTGTATTTAATATTACTCCAGAAAATATATATACATTAAAAATAATATATATATATATATATATATATTAAAAATGTATAAGATAAGATAAGTCGCATGAATTCTCTGACCCATGTCGACATGGTCCTTCCCATGATGTCGACATGTCTGTCAGAAATTTGAAATTCAAATTTGAATTCAAATCGTTGAACTTCCCTCCACCTTTTCACCAAATCCAATATTCTGAAAAGGTACCTCTTGACTAGAGAACATGACTATTGAATATCTATTTATTTCCTTTACCCTATCATATCTTTTCACTTCCGTTTCAAAATTCAAACTCTCTTTTACTTATTCAAACTTTCTACTCTCTTCATAAATGGCTTCTTCAAGCACTCCATCCACAATGAGGCTGTCTAAAAACATTAAAGAGTATCTCTATAATGATACGGAAGCAATCAAGGCTTATATAAGCTATGCTAAATATGGAAAAGTTCATATGGGAAATTTTGCTATCTTTAATGATTTCTCTACATATGAAATCAATACTCTTCTTGAAGAGAACCATATTCTTAGTCCTTTTGACAATTCTGAAAATGATTTTGTTTGTTATCCAAGTCTTGTTAAAATGTTTCATGCGAATTTGAATCGCGGTTTTCATGAAGGAAATGAAAATGAAATTTGGAGTAGTGTTAAACGCACTAAAATTGTTTTAAATTGTGAAATTTCGGGAAACATTCTCAATTACAAGAACTCAAGAATAGATCTTTCTACTTTTAATATTAATGAACATGATCGTTAGATATTTCATCACATTTTCGAAGGAGATGACAACTTTGAATTTAAAAATCGTAACTTTCATCAAAAAGCACGTATTGTTAATCTTCTTTTGCAATATAATATCGCTCCTAGGTCGGGAAATTTCATTAACCCGACTTTAAAAGTTCGTATAGCACTTTTTCCCACTTTTGGTCATTATGACTTTAAATGGACGTAAGTGATTATGGATGAACTTCATCCTAAGAATTTGGAAATGGATGATAATACTTTATATCATGGAATCTATCTCACTCGGTTTTTTAGTTATTTTGGTGCTGATTATAAAAGGGAAGAAGTTGTTTCAAGAAAAATATTTAATCATGCCAATATTTCTCTTATGAAAATTCCTTTCATATTTCAACAATATGAATCTCTTGCCGAAAAGGATGAAAGGTTAGCGCATGAAGAGATGTAAGAAGAAAATGAGGAAGAAGAAGACGAAGAAAAAGAAGGAGAAGGGGAGGAAAGAGAAATTGAAGAAGAAAATGAAGATACCTCCTTGGAAAGTATTGAATATCCTATCAATACTAATAATCCTTCCAACGAAAATCTCCTCAAAAATCAAAAGATCATAGTGGAAAATCAATGGGTTCTCAAAAGATCCCTTAGTAAGAATTGGATAAAATGACCACTAATATGAAAAAGTTCTTTGCTAAAGTTGGTCGAAAACTTGGCTTATCATCATCTCCCTCATCCTCCAGCATTCTTAAAACTAGGATGTGATGTACTAGTTTATTTTGTATTAACTTGTATTGCTCTTTTATCATGTTATGAATTATCTCATGTATTGGCTCATCTATCTATAAAAAATTATCTATCTTTTGTTTTGCTACCTTATCTCTCTCTGAAATAAATGTTAGTATAGTATATAAGTTTATATATATATACTTATTCACAAAATAAAGAAAACACAGACCTATGTCAACATACCCCAACCTCTATGTTGACATATAACTGTCTGATTTAGTTATTTTTAAAATTTTGAATTTAAAATAACTTACTTGTGTCTATTCATTTTAAATGGCTTCCTGCCTATTTAAACAACTATTTCTTCCAGAAACTTATAACCTCTTTATTTCTACTCATCTCTTTTTGCATCTTTTGACTATTTATCAAAAATGGCATCCTCTTCTCAAACTCCAAGTGAAAATCTTGAAGAAACTCTCAAGTCATTCAAGAATATACTTACTTTTATTCTCCGCAGTCATAGGCACTTAAAACTAAGTCAAATGCAGATGATAAAAGAACAAGAGAAGCATTTCGACGCCCTCCTTTGGATGATTTCTGCCTTAAACAAAGATGATTTCGATGCAAATCCTGAAGGAACTTTGATCCATGATAATGAAGATTGGGAAGATATTAAAAAGGACCCTATTTTTGGAGAAGAAGGACGGGTTGAAGTTCCTAAAATTATTTGATCTCCTTATGGTTTGAATTGCTTGTTTTTGAATTATTTGATTTGATTTGCTTTGATTAGAATTGATTTGGTTTGAGTGGAATGTATAATGTTATATGAAACATAGTATATGGTTATTGGATTTAAACTATCATATTTGTTACATTTTCATTAAGTAACTCATGTTATTATATATATATATATATATATATATATATATTCCATCTTAATTTGTAGCAGGTACTCCAGTATTAGATTACGGGGGAGTTATATCAATTTTGGATTAGTTTTTGTTGATAACAAAGGGGGAGAAATATAAAATATAGTAGTTAGAGTAGTTAGGCTTAGAATAAGGGGGAGTTATTAGTTTTAGGGGGTGTTATTGTGAGGGTGAAGTATATTTTATAAACATAGGTTGTCATCATCAAAAAGAGGGAGATTGTTAGTCCTTAAGATGATGGTTTTGATGAAAACAACTTAGTACTAGTTATAAAATATAAATACTAACATTATAGTTTAGATATATATGCATATGCAGGATTTAACCATAGAGGTACCAAGAATGAAGACTGTACAGTATAGAGATTTAAGATTGAAGATATCAAGATTGAAGACTCATATGTATCAATATATCAAGAGTTTAAGATTTCAAGAGTACAAGATGAGTATTGAGTCTAGAATTATCTTAAAACTTTCAAGAAGCACTTACATATTTATTCAAAATTTATTTGTGGAATGGAATCCACTTCGAGCTGGTTGAAGGGATGGAACCCAAGTGGGATGGAACCCACAATAATATCTAGTGGAACATATAGTGGTCCTATTTTTATATCCACTAATCTTATAAAAATGTTTTCAAAAATATATCTCTTGTTTTTTAAAAATTGTTTTCAAAACTTTCTTTTCAAAAAGACACTTCTCTTGATTTTAAATATTTTAGCCTTAGAATTTTTTTTATCATTTTTAATATTTTGATTTTAAAATTGTCCTTGATTTTAAACTATCTCTTGTTTTAAATACATAGCTTTAAAATAGTTATACTCAAATTTTTATTCATTTAATAGATTACGATTATATATTAAAAATTACTTTCTAAACTCTTTTACATGTTTAAAATATATTCGAATATATTTATAAAATTTTAGAAATTGTTTTGAAAAATTATAGAAACCAATTTTAATAACAAAAATCAAAATCACCATTTTTTCCTAGAGCATGTCGACATACTCCTACCCCCCATGTTGACATAGTGCATGTTAAAATTCAAAATTCAAATTTTCAAAAGAAGTGTCTGTTTGTTGTATCCTTTCAAGTATAGATATGGTTGTTGATCTTCTATAAATACTAGTAGCTCTAAATAAATTTTTAACCAGATTTCACTTGTTTTCTCTCCTCTTCATCTTCCACATTTAATCTAAAGAATCCCAAACTATACTCTGTCGAAATACCAAGTGAATCAAACTTGATTATCTCTTGTTTGAATCTCTGCCACTCTCTCCATAAGATCTTTGTGCTATTCAGAGTTATAGGATTATTTGTAAATCAAAGTGTTGAGTAAAATGTGCGGTTGAGCCTTAAAATCAATTGGGTGTGGTTGTTGCCCCGGAAATCGATTAGGTGATCTTGTGGCCTGGTAAATCAAGAGAGTTTGCCCCGGACTCGAATATAGGAGGGTGTACCTCTTGGCTTTGAAATCAAGGGTGTAATCTGGGAGATTATTTTGAAAAAAAATCCATACTATTGTGCAGGACTCGATGTTGGGCAACTCCGAACCAGTATAAAATCCTGGTGTGTTATTTCCTTTACTGCTTTTGTTTATTATTTGCATTTGTTTCTGATTCTGTGATTATATTTGTGTCTATGTATTGCATTTGTGGGTGATTCAATTACATATGTTTCAAAAATATTTAGAAAATCCACAATACACTCTTCACCCTCCTCTAGTTATTTTAGCCTTAAGATCCATAATCTGCATTTTCTCACAATTTAATCTCCTTTAAGATTATCCGTTTACGTAGTGATACCATATTATCAGTTGATGTAATCATACACTTTAGATTGTTCCTTCCCATTCGAGAATATTACCGCATTATCCTTTTGCTCATATATCGCTTATCCTTGTAAACTGATTTGTTTAGCTAGACTGACCCGTATATTTTATACTCGGGTCAGACCGAGATGTTTCAGGTTAGGTACATTTGGACTTAGCCTATTCTGTTTTTGCATGGACAATTCTGCTAGCTCTTTTTGTTATAGCTTTTTGTATAGTGCTTTTTGGTTGCAACTTTGATTTGTATATTCTTTTGACTCACCTGTATATTATGGTTGCTATACCACTTGACATGTATCACTTTGTATACTCTGTGATGTATCTGTATATGTGTATATATGTGATGATCTACTGTTCTACGATGTTTTTTGCATTCGAGTTGTTGTATTTTGTTTTGATAGATCCTTTAGCCACTTATGGCTTTATATTAAGTATTTATTGGATATGTCGATCCAGTTGAGATATAAAAAGTATGGCATTAGTCAATGTATTTAGTAGATATTTAAGACAAGACTATAGATGATCGCTCCTATCCGGCCCTATTCTCTGCATTAGCATATAGTATTACCTAGTAATACTCTTTGTTAATGTAGGTCTCGGGGTGGGGCGTCACAGCTTGGTATCATAGTTGAGTTTAGAACAAAATATGATAAACACATAACAGAAGCATATAATATGGTACATCTAAGAGTAATACAAGTGTTACGAATCCCTGAATCATCGTTCCTTTGTTATTTTCATGTCCTTTGAGGTAGATAAAAGTCTAGGAATACGTTTAGGAATGCATTTTAATTCCGTAGTATTCCCTACTGAATTAACAATATCTACCCTATGAATAATCTTTATCTCATCTTAACTTCCAGCTAATGGCTGGAAGAGGCAACAGATGACTCTTGGATGCTGGACAATCCAAGGGCTCGCATCTGGACGGCGTATGTACGTCTGTCGATCAGTTTATGGAGTTATTTAGGAGCACTCAGCCTCCAGCTCCTACTCAAGCATTTCCTCTACGCAAGTCTGTCTTTGCGCGCTTGTGCAGTGGTTTCTCTGATCTTGGAGGAAAGCCATTCAAAGGCTCTGAATCCATTCTAGAGGTCCAAGCTTGCATTCGTACGTGCGAGCGCATCTTCTCTTGCGTGGATCTTTCTGACCACGATAGTGTTCTTGTAGCATCTAGCATGTTGCAAGAGCATGCCCTTGATTGGTATAAGCTTCTCATAGCCGAGCTTGATGAGTCTACTCTTTCTTGGACACAATTTAGGGAACGGTTCGAGCTTAAATTCGTTCCTGAATCAGAGAAAGCTTTATTAGCCCGTAAATTCCATGAATTGAAGTAAGGGAAGTCCTCCATCTCTGATTATGTTTCATTATTCGAGGCCTTATCTAAATATGGTCTTGAATACATTAGCACCTCTTATAAGAAGCATCTGAAGTTTGTCTCTAGTCTTAGGAAGTATCTTAAGAAGTCTTTGATGCTCCAGCTTAGGCTTTCTTTTGAGGAGTTGGTTGACTCGGCGCTTCATCTCGAAGCCGTCGAGAAGGAGTGCGAGTGGTGATGATGTTGAGGTTCGTAAAAGCACCAATAAGAAGATGTTCCCATTTCATAAGCGAAAGTTTTTCCCTTCCAAGAAGAAGAAGCCAGTGGAGCTAGTCCTAATTCCAAGCCTAATGAAGCACCTCATACTCAGAAGGGGTGTTTAAATTATGGTTCTTCTGACCATATGATCCTTGACAGCTCTAAGCCTATTATTTGCCGCTATTGCAAGAAGGAGGGTCATCGAGTTGCCACTTGTCCTATTGCTCCGAACACCCAATCTAGCAAGCTGAATGCAGTGGATGTTTCTGGAGGGTCTTCTCTGCACAGAGGTACTTCTCCTACTATTCTTGAAGGTTCATTATTGTTTGTAATCGTTTTATTCAAGTCCTCTTCGATATGGGTGCGTCGTATTCATCATATCAAAGAAGCTCATCGATGATTTGTCTTTGGATGTTTCTTGTATGGTTACTTCATTGAGGACTGCAAATCCTATCGGGGAACCTGCAGCCCTTAGCATGTTTTGTGATGATGTTGAGACTGTTTTATATGGCTTTTCTCTTCGTGCGAATCTGCATGTTATTTCTTATTTGGGGTTTGATATGATTTTGAATATGGACTGGCTAGTGCGATACGATGCTAGGATTATTTATTCTAAGAGAATTTTATATCTTTGACATTCAGATTCGTATGCTCAGCTATTACTTGTTCTTTGGAATGTGGATGATTCCCAAGAATCTTTATTTTCTCACGACTCACGAGATGATGATGTATCTCGTATTCCTATTGTTTGTGACTTATCAGATGTGTTTGAGACTGTTTCGGGTCTGCCACCCAAGTGGGCTATCAAGTTCCACATTGCTCTAATTTTAGGCATGCAGCCAGTTAGTCATCCTCCTACCAGGATGTCTACAAAAGAAAATGAGAAACTCAAGAAGCAGCTTTTAGAGCTTGAGTCCAAGAAGTTGATTCAGTCTAGTTTTTCACCATGGGGTGCCGCGGTCGTCTTTGTGAAGAAGTCCGATGGAACTCTTAGGCTTTGCATTGTCTATCGCAAGCTTAACGAGTTGACCATCAAGAATAGGTATCCATTACCTAGGGTCGACGATATATTTGATCAACTGAGTGGCGCTAAGATCTTCTCTCTACTCGACCATGCCACTGGTTTCAATCAGCTTTGAGTCGTGGAAGATAGCATACCTCTTACAGCTTTCTGCACTCGATATGGATCTTATGAGTGGCTTGTTATGACATTCGATTTGACGAACGCTCCTGCTTTCTTTGTTGATCTTATGAATTGAGTATTCCAGCAATATCTCGATAAGTTCGACCTTATGTTCATCGATGAAATCCTTATTTATTCGAAGTCTGAAGCCGAGCATGCTAACCACTTGAGAATTGTCTTGAGTACTCTTTGTCACCATCAACTTAGAGCCAAATTCTTCAAGTGCCATTTCTAGGAGAATAAGGTTAAGTTCTTAGGCCACGTTGTTTCTTCTAAAGGAATTTTGGTCAATCCTTGAAGATTGAATTCATCCAGAATTGGAAGAGGCCTGAGAATGTTCATGAGATTCGTAGCTTCCCTGGATTGGCAGATTATTACCGCCGATTCATTAAGGTTTTTTCCCGCGTTGTGCTTCCTCTCACCAGCCTTACTCGAATAGGTGTTCGATTTATTTGGCCCGACAAGTGCGAAGCTTCTTTTCAGCAATTGAAAGAGCTTCTCACTAATGCTCATTTTCTAGTGGTTCCCGAAGGGAATCAAGATCTTGTTGTCTACACCAATGCTAGTAGATGTGGCCTTGGTGCCATGCTTATGCAAAAGGGTCGGGTAATTTCTTATGCTTCTAAGCAGCTGCGACTGAATGAAGTACGCTATGCCACTCATGACCTTGAGTTAGCCTCCATTGTCTTCGCGTTGACGATTTCGCACCATTATCTATTAGGCAAGCACTTCATTTTATACACCGATCACAAGTCCTTGAAATATCCATTCACGTAGAAGAAGCTTAACATGAGGCAACAACATTGGCTCGAGTTCCTTGCCTTGTATGACTACGATATCTAGTATACCCTTGTTAAGGGTAATCATGTTGCTAATGCGCTTAGTCGCAAATATTTGGCTGTTGTTTCTATGATGCTAGCCGAGTGGGATGTTCATGAGACCTTATCACTTTGTGTTATTCGTGATCGAGCTCTATCTTCTGATTCCCTTATTCTATTATTCAGTTTGGAAGCTTAACCCAGCTTATTGGATCCTATTGTCGATGCTCAGCGGCGTGATCCCAATCTTGTGCACCTTATCCAAATTTTTGAGTCTGAGGCCCATAATGTGGAGTTGAGGGATTTCAGCATTGATTCTCATGGGTGTCTTCGCAAGAAGAACTGTCTTGTTGTGCCTTCTAATTTTGCACTTAGGCATGACATTCTCAATGATTGTCATCGTTCTAAGTATACCATTCATCTTGTAAGTTGTAAGATGTATGACGATATGCATCGCCTTTATTATTGGGAAGGAATGATGCACAATATGGCGAGTTATGTGAGTAATTGCATGACTTATCAACGTATCAAAGTCGAACATCAGCGTCCTTCTGGTTTCCTTCATCCTCTAGAGATTCCATTGTGGAAAAGGGATTAGATTTCGATCAATTTCATTGATGACCTACCTCGTTCGAGATCAGGCCATTCTAGCATTTGGGTTATTGTTGATCGCCTCACCAAATTAGCTCATTTCGTTCCTATTAAGTCTAATATGAGTGCTTCTCATTTGGCCAAGTTATATATAAAGGAAATTGTGAAACTTCACGGTGTTCCTAGTTCGATTGTTTGTGACCGTGACCCGTTATTCACGAGTCATTTCTGGCAGAGTCTTCAGCAAGCTTTGGGAACAAAGCTTAATTTTAGCATAGTATATCATCCGCAATCTGATGGACAGACTGAATGGGTGAATCGTATTCTCGAGGATCTTCTCCATGGTTGCATTCTAGATTGCGGTGGCAGTTGGAAGGATCACCTACCTCTTATGGAATTCTCCTACAGAAATAGTTTTCAGTCCAGTATTGGTATGGCTCCTTTCTAAGACTTATACGGAAGGTCATGTCGATCATCTTCTTGTTGGTTGGAATCTAGTGAGAAGCTTATTCTTGGTCCAGATTCTATTCATGATTCTTCTCAGAAGATTGATCTTATTCGCTGGAGAATGAAAGAGGCACAGATGTGCCAGAAATCCTACGTGGACAACCGTAGGAAGCCTCTCGAGTTTTCGGTTGTTGATTTCGTCTTTATTCATGTTTCTCCTCTAAAATGGGCTATGCACTTCAGTACGATTGGGAAACTAGCTCCTCGCTTTATAGGACCGTTTACTATTACTGAACGTATTGGCCCTGTGGCTTATAGAGTTTCACTTCCAGCTCATCTATCTGGCATTCATGACGTGTTTCACGTCTCTCAGCTTCGGAAGTGTCTTCGAGAGTCAGATTCTGTTATCAATTCTCCTGATTTGCAAGAGGTTTGGATCTCACCAGGCCTATCTCTTGTGCAGCAGCCTATTCGCTTACTTACTTCGAAGGTGAAACACCTTCGAAACAAGGAGATGCCGCTCGTTAAAGTTCAACGGTCCGCTACTCCTATTAACTGCACTTGGGAAACCAGAGATTTATCGAGTGATTCTATCTCGGTTTTCTATCTTCGCATAGCGATGGCGAGAATGTCTCTTTATCCCAAGCTTATTTTCTTTTCTTATTTTTGAGTGATGAAGTTAAATAGTTGAATACAAATTCTTCTCCAGGAATTGCGAGGACGCATTATTGTTAAGGGAGGAAGTCCGTAACAACCAAGATTTGGAGATTTCCTGCCAATATTGAATTATAATGATAATTGTAATTTAATATTGTGATTTAAATTAAAATTAGAGAAACTAAATTGTTTATTTGGGATAAACAATGGATTTTGGAATTAAAAATGAGAAAATCAAAATTCCAAGCATTATTTTATTTTGTTTGGAGTGACAATAAATGGAATATGGGCTTTAAATAATGAAAATAAGTTTATTTTAGAGAAAATGCAATAATTGTATTGATTATTGCTCATTTGCTTCTTTTAATAATTTTTAAAGGAAGTATTTGTTTAAAAATGTGTTTATTATAAATAAAAAGGTGAAATTTGATTTAAAAATAAGTTTTGGCTATAAATAATGTTTGGAAATAGTTTGAAATATCTTTCTTAGTGAGAAAATAAATTTTGTGAAATTTTAGAAGTTAAAAACAATGTTTTTATTCATTATTTGAGTAAATGGTATATTTTTGTTAAATTAAGGATTTTAATAATAAAAATGTTTAAAATTTAAAATTAATCTTTTTATATAGTATAAAATATGTTATTTCATAAGTATGTAAATTTACATACTTTATTGTGTGAAAATTTGAAAGAAAACGACATTTGTTCATTTACATAGTGTAAATATGTATACATTTTTAATTAAGTGTTGATTATTTAACCAATAGGCCATTTTATTTCTTTCTACTAATGGATCCAAGACCCATTAGTACTTACCTGATATGAGAAAAGAGGAGTTATATGTTCTATTTCTTTTTTATCTTTCTCTTCTTCTACCTGAAAGAAATCAAGCCAGTAAACCATAGTTTCCCAAATTATAAAATTCAAGCTCAATCTTCAATTAAATTCAACCAAATTTCAAGTCTTTTTGCAAGATAAAGATAAATTAAAGGCAAACAAATCCAAATCATACAATTTCATCACAAATCTCTTTTACTATAAGAAGTGTCCTAATTTTTACTGTATATGGTTTTGCATGTTCTTCATTAGCTTCTAGCTGCTGTTTCCATCCCCAAATCGAGCTAAATTTATCGCCTTGCTTGCAAAATCTTTGGTATTTTAGTAGTAGCAAAAGGTGAGAACAATATCTCAAAATTAATAGCTGAATCTCTTGAAAAATTGCTTGAATCTGCTGCCTGTACAAAAGTTTATTCACTGTAAACTCTATTTTCGTTTCTGGCCTGAAGTGCCAACTTTGGCTGTCCATAACTTTCATCTCCGGCAACGAAATGCTGCCTGATCTTTTACTCAATCAAGTTATATGTTGAAATTTTTTTCTGTTGAAAATATTATCATTTGAGTGTTCAAATCATTTCTGCAAATCAACAAAAACCTAGATTTTTGCTTGGGCATAATTGTTTGAGTTACTGCAAACATAGCTGAGACCATGTTTGAGACAGCATAATTTTTATATTTTTCATCGGAATTCATCGATTCTTTTTTTGTTTGAAATGTAAAGTTTAGTACTATAAGCATACCCAATTTAAAATGATTTTGATCTATATAGCTAATAGAAATATGTTGTCGAACTTTTATTCGGAGCATGTTTTTACCCATATTTTTACAGTGATAACACTGCCTTGGTTCTACTTTGAGATATCATAAATTTCTCATATTTTATCCAAATTTCATGAGTCTTTCTTTGTTTGAAAGATAAAGTTTTTTACTGTACGGACACCGATTTTGAGCTCAATCCGATACAGTTTGGTCGTCTATTCTATGCCTGGAATTTGAACCCAGAATGGATTTTCTGGTCTAGGCACATTCTTGTTGAGCTGTTACAAACTCGGTCTGAGTCCATGTTTGTGACAGCATATCTTTTTCATTTTCTATCGGAATTCATTGATTCTTTTTTGTTTGAAAGATGGAGTTTTCTTCTTTGTGTACACAAATATTTAGTTCAATCAAAGGCCATTTGGACACATGTTTTATGTCCAAAACTTGAACCCCGAGAAGATTTCAGACCTGGGTATTATTTTGCTTAAGCATTTTTATGTTCTTTTTCATTCGACTTTTGACCTTTACTTCTTGTTTTGTGATATTTCTGATATGTTTTGAGGGCTATGATGCCTATCAATAGGCTAGCCAAGTTTTGATGAATTTGAAATTCAATTTTGGATTAAATTTGAATTTAGTTTGAATTGAAATCGAATATCGATTTGAGTGATTTCTTGGGTTTTTATTCGTTTTCGAGCACGGATTTTTCAAAATCTTCTTGAAATAATTTTTGAAATAAACGGGCATTTTAAATAATTATTATATGATATTTTTAAAGTATTTTCAAATATAAAATCTACTTATTCTCTATAATAAGGGTATTTTCAAAATTGATTCCAAAATTTGTTTTAAAAGCTAGTTTTCTCAAGTAAATTATTTTGTATATAAAGTATATGTTTTTGCACTATTCGAGTAAATAAGAAGGAGAATTAAACGGTTTGGTAAAACATATGGTATGGGACACGTGCATTTATCTTATTGGTTAATTCCCAAATTGTCCGTAAGATCGTATTGACCTTCGGGTCGAGTTTACCGATGAGATGAGGTGAACTTTTTACTGATTTGAGTGGGAAATTTACTAGCAGTTAGTAAACCGTTTAGTGTGAATGTGTGATATGAGATACATGTTAACATTGTTCGGGTTCCCGTCTGAGAGTTTGTGACACATTTATCTAAGAGACGTATTTTCCAGTACTGGACCTTCATGTCATTTGTCCTTAGGGACGTTTGTCTAAGGGACATTTTTCAGTGCAATGTATTTGTCCTTCGAGATATTGTCCTTCAGGATGTTTTTCTAAGAGACGTATTTATTGTCCTTCAGGATGTTTGTCTAAGAGACGTGGCGCCTTATTTTGGAAGAACAGTACTTGGCAGGATTCGTCCATAATCACGTGCTATATCTTTGAGATTATTTCATTGATGTTTGTGATTTTCCTAATGTATTGCCTTTTTCGGAAGTGGTCCTTTAAAACATTCGACTTATATATTTGTTGCGATTGCCTTTTTGAAATTTGAACTCTTGGAAGTTCTATTTTTTGAGATTTGAATTGCCTACACTGGCGTTATATGAGATTTGCATTTTGGCATTTACTTGAGATTTTATTCTCCTCTATGGAGATATATTTGCTTTATGGCATGTTTGAGATAAGATCTCTTTATGCATGTTTTAAGTTTGCTAAGATGGCGGGTTTAGGTTTCTCTAAAACCGTATTTGATGTTTTATGAATGTCGATGATATGAGGCTCGCTACTTTTAGCACTTTATGGGTATTTTGTCTCCTTTGAGATTATCCGTTTGTGTAGTGATACCATATTATCACTAGATGTAACCATACACTTTAGATTGTTCCTTCCTATTCGAAAATATTACCACGTTATCCTTATGCTTATATTATCACTTATCTTTGTAAACTGATTTGTTTAGCTAGACTGACTCGTGTATTTTATACTCGGGTCAGACCAAGGTGTTTCAGGTTAGGTACATTTTGACTTAGCCTATTCTGCTTCTGTATGGACTATTCTGTTGGCGCATTTTGTTAGAGCTTTTTGTGTAGTCCTTTTTGGTTGCAACTTTGATATGTATATTCTTTTGACTCGCCTATATATATCGTGGTTGCCATACCACTTGACATGTATCATTACTTTGTGATGTATCTGTGTATGTATATATATGTGATGATCTACCGTTCTGTGATGCGTTTTGCATTTGAGTTGTTGTATTTTGTTCTTATAGATCCTATAGCCACCTATGGCTTTGTATTAAGTATTTATTGGATAAGTCGATCTAGTTGAGATAGAAAAAAATGGCATTCGTCAATGTATTCAATATATATTTAAGACAAGCCTATGATGGTCGCTCCTATCTAGCCCTATTCTCTGCATTAGCAGACAGTATTACCAAGTAATACTCTTTGTTGATGTAGG
Source organism: Allium cepa (assembly GCA_030765085.1). Classification (NCBI taxonomy): domain Eukaryota; kingdom Viridiplantae; phylum Streptophyta; class Magnoliopsida; order Asparagales; family Amaryllidaceae; genus Allium; species Allium cepa. Next base: position 696,612,834 of record CM060934.1, read on the forward strand.
TCTTTGGGTGGGGCATCGCAGCTTGGTATATGTTTGAGATGAGATCTCTTTACGCATGTTTTCAGTGTGCCAAGATGGTAGGTTTTGGTTTTACCCTAAACCATATTTGATGTTTTATGAATGTCGATGATATGAGGCTCGCTACTTTTAATGCTTTATGTCTATTTTATCTCCTTTAAGATTATCCGTTTGTGTAGTGATACCATATTATCACTTGATGTAAATACACTTTAGATTGTTTTTTCCCATTCGAGAATATTACCACATTATTGTTATGCTCATATTATCGCTTAACCATGTAAACTAATTTTTTTAGCTAGACTGACCTGTGTATTTTATACTCGGGTCAGACCGAGGTGTTTCAAGTTAGGTACATTTGGACTTAGCATATCCTGCTTCTACATGGACTATTCTGCTAGCTCTTTTTGTTATAGCTTTTTGTGCAGTCCTTTTTGGTTGCAACTCTGAAATGTATATTCTTTTGACTCGCTTGTATATATTGTGGTTGCTATACCACTTAGCAATTATCATTTTGTATAATTTGTGTTGTATGTATGTATGTATGTATATGTGATGATCTACTGTTCTGTGATGTGTTTTGCATTCGAGTTGTTGTATTTTGTTCTGATAGATCTTATAGCCACCTATGTCTTTGTAATAAGTATTTATGAGATAAGTCGATCCAGTTGAGATAGAAAAAAATGGCATTTTTCGACATATTCAATATATATTTAAGACAAGGCTAAGATGGTCGCTCCTATCCAGCCCTATTCTATGCATTAGCCGACAGCATTACTCAGTAATACTCTTTGTTAATGTAGGTCTTGGAGTGGGGCATCACATATGTATTATGTAAGTATAAGCAAAGTATTCAGTGAATACTAATAGGAATTAATAAATGCAAGAAAATCCTTGTTTTTTGATGTTTACCTAGCAAGCATTAAGTAAATTTTGGGATTAATTTGTTTTGATAACTATTGTGCATCCGATGAGTTATTTCTTTCTTTCCATCTTTGTATTTGTTATCTGCATAGTTCATGCTTCCTAAACATTTCTTTTTGTGTTAGGAACCTTTTATGTGCATGGCATGGTCCGCTTGCTACTTGAGGATGGATTGTTCTTTTGACTATGAAGCCAGGTCGTGTATCTACAACCTTCTCTATTCATGCTCATGGTTTTTTGTATTAGTTCGGGCTAACTAATATCCATATGCCAAGTATGGCTATGTTAACAAAATTAACATAGAGAGATTTTTATACTAGTTTAGACCGTCCAATATCCCTATATTTGGTTTAGCTATTTGGCTAAGAAAGCCAGGCTGCAGTTTGTGCAGTTTTGTTTTGACTGCTAGTTCGGTCCATATAATATCCCTACATCCACTACGATTGTTAAGCAATTCCAAAGAAATTAACACAAAGAGATTTTAAATAGGTTCGTTCCATCCAATATCCCTACGCCCAGTTCATTGTATTATTACTTTTCATAACAATTACAAAGTTTATTGCATAAGCAGTGTAGATCATACAGTAGAGCCTGAGGTGCTTCGAGTTCCATGTTCTTGGAACTAGGTTGCCATCAAGTTTCGATAGTCGGTGTGTGCCATTGGTCAGATCTTTTGCTATAACTAATGGGCCTTCCCAATTTCGGCCTAGAGCTCTGTCTGCTGGGTCTTTGGTGTTGGTCATTACCCTTAATAGTAGCAAATCTCCCTTGTAGAAGTTTCCTTCTTTGTGTCTTGTATTGTAATTTCTTTCCATTCTTTGTCGGTACGCAACATAAACTACTGTTGTCTCATCTCTTCTTTCTTGAATGAAATCGATGGCGGCTTCCTTTAGTTCTGTTCTTCTCTGTAATGTAAGATATTCTACTATGCGAGGGTACTTCTATTTCAATAGGGAGCATAGCCTCGTATCCATAAATTAATGAGAAAATGGTATGGATAGTTTAAGATCTGTTCAAAGTTCTATAGTCCGACAATACTAAAGGTAGTTCCTTTGGCCACTTCCCTTTTGCTTTCTGCAGCCTTTTCTTAAGTAACTTCTTGATAGTATTTTTCGCTGCTTTGACTTTTCCATTTGCTTGTAGGTGCACGATTGAGAAAGACTTTTGGTCATATCATTCTTCTTATAGAGTTATGTGAATTCTTTGCTTTCAAATTAGGTTCCTTTGTTAGAAGTTATCTTATAGGGGATTCTAAACCTTATGATTATGTTTCTTATCACAAAGGTGGCTATCTTTTTTGTGGTGATTATGGCTAAGGGCTCCACCTTCACCCATTTAATGAAGTAGTCTATCGCCACTATCACATATTTCGCTCCCCCTTTGACATAGGATGTGGACCTGCTAAGTCTATACCCCATATATTGAAGGGCCACGAGTTAGCTAGTGGGGTGAGCTCATGGGACGGATTTCTAGGGATACTCGTGAAACTTTGAAAATTTTCACATCTTATCACAAATTCTCTTGCATCCTAATGTGCTATAGGCCAGTAATAACCATGCCTGGGTACCTTCTTTGTTAACTTAGCTCCCCATGAGTGATCCCCACATTGCATGCACTTTTCTAATGACTTGTATCCCTTCTTCTTTGGTAACGAACCTAAGACAAAGGGTTGAGCACCTCTCTCGTGTAATGTTCCATTAAAGAAGGAGTAGCACGGGGCTTGATATCTTATTTTTTGGGCTTTATTTCAGTTTGGGGCAAGACTCCATTTAACTGAAATTGTTTGATGGGGGTCATCCAAATGTTCTCCTTGGTTTGCTGAAGCGTGGGTTCAATTGGGAACTGCCCTCAATTTTCCTCGGTTTCCTAGTCCTAATATACCTAGATCGTTGCCTATTGAGCTCAAGTTAGGACTAGTGTTTGGTTAGATTTTGTGATGCTCGGTTTTGCGTGATGCCCTATTGGAACTGCTTTCATTTCATTTGCCACGTTGGTGCTCGCAAGTTTAGCTAATGAATCCGTAGAAGAATTGTTCTAATATGGTATTTGTTCTATTCCAAATTGTTTGAACTACTCTAGTAATTTCTTAGAAAGTTCAACTTAATTGGCTAAGGTTGGCTCCTTTGTCTGTTAATTGCCCTGCAATTGATTTAAAACTAACTGGGAATTGTTTTAAATTTTTATATAGGTTCCCTTCATTACCTAAGCTATTCTCGAACCTGCTAGGAGAGCTTCATACTTGGCTACATATTGGTCGCCTTGAACCTAAGCTGCACTTCTCCATACTGTTTTTTCTTATTTAGAATAACCAGCATATATCCAATTCCTGCCCCTTTTTCATTAGAAGCTCCATCTGCAAATAGTTTCCAGAAGTGTGGGGTGAACGTTTCTTCCTTTGGTTGGGGTTCAGCAGGAAATGTGCATTCTGCAATGATTCTACCAACACCTAACCTTTGATTTCTTTCCTTGGGCAGTAAGTGATGTTGTACTAGTTAAGCTTCATTGTCCGTTTCAACAGTCGGCCTGATGTCTTCGACTTTTCAAGCATTTGTCATGGTGGTTTGTCTATGAGAACTTTGATGGGATATGCCTAGAAATATGGGCGCAACTTCCTTACTATGAGAAGCTGGTTGTAAGCCCCTTCCTCACTTGATCGAAGAATGGTATGCACTTGTCGGGTTCTTTCGAGATGAACTTGCTTAATGATGTGACCCTACTATTTAAGCTCATGGGATCCTTCGGCTTTGTTGACATTCTTATTTTCCTTATAGCTTCAATCTTTTCTAGGTTTGCTTCAATTCCATGAGCTCTTCATACGTATCCCAAGAATTTCCCCGACTGAATACAAAAAGTGCATTTCAATGGATTAACTTCATATTATATTGTCTTAGGACGTCTCACCCAAGTCCTGGACGTGGTTCGATCCTACTTTTGACTTAACCAGCATGTCAATTACATATACCTCAGCATTTTTCCAATTTGATCTAAAAACATCATATTAACTAGCATTTGATAAGTTGCCTCGACATATTTTAGCCCGAATGGCATGAGTTTGTAGCAATATAAGCCTTTATCTATTACAAAATTGTTATGCTCCATATATAGCTTGAACATTGTTATCTGATTATATCCTGAGTATGTGTTCATAAATGAGAGCAGTTCATGAACGCTGGTCATATCTACTAACTAGTCAATTCTAGGCAAGAAAAGTTATCCTTCAGGTAGGACTTGTTAAGGTTTGTATAACCGATTGAAATGACCCTAATTTTGATTAACATTGTCTAGAATATTTAATTGGACAATTTAAATAAAACAATGTAGATAGTTAAAGGATTGAGATTTGTTAATTAAGGAGGAGCCATGCCTTAATGAATGTATCAATAAAAGGGAAACTAAACAAAACTAAGAAGGTGGAATATGATGAGGGTAAAATGGGAATAGCCTTTATTCCTATACACTAACCCTTATATTATCCATTCCTCGTTCATTCTACATTTATAAACTAAACAAAAACAATATTAAGCTTAGGCCGACCAACATAATTAGGATTCAAGAAGAAAATAAACTAGAATTCAAGTAGAAGGCTTGGAGAAATCAATTTAAGGGAAAATCTCGACCAACTTAACATAAAGAAAAGGTGAATAATTAGTTTACATCTCTATTTTTTATGAATGATTTCAGTTTAAAGGTAAACACGTTTTCTTTTACAAGTATATGTCATGTTATAGTGATTAAAAGATTATATGCTTTAAGTTGATGACTTGTAGAGATCTAATAAAATTTTTATGACATGTTTAGATTAGTAAACCTATCATATGACATCCGAATGAGTTGCATTTTTGATATATGGTCAAAAATATGATTTTAGAAGTGGGTTTCAAGTTTCATAATTTTCTAAGTGATTCTGGATTTATTATGAATTTTCTATAAGAGAAAATAGTTAATTTTGGGTTTGAATTATTTAAGGCAATTAAATAATGTTTTCGGGTCTGAAATTTATATATGTTAAGAAACGTATCTAATGTGAATTATTATGATTTTTGGGAATTTTTCCTAAGTGATTAACTATGGTTCATAAATTATTTAAGTTATAGGAATTCAATAATTTAAACGTTTAATTAAGGAGAAGGGCCTAAATGTTAAATTATCATCAAAAGGATTCAAACTAATTTCGGAAATTCTGAAAATAGAAGTTGATAAAGTTTTATCATCCAATAAGATTTTGACATATATCGATGGTAGTTGAATAGTATTTTCTTTAATAAGCAAAAATGTAGTTTTCATATAAATCACATCCTTGCCACTTAACCCTGCTAGCTTCTGACATCATACACCCACCTCGAACCCTTTTGCATCCATTCGGTATTAATATTCATGGTATCAAGCTATTGGCATGAAGTGTATTGGACCTATGCAAAAGGTAGCAAAGGTAACGAAAGTATGCATGCGTAAGTGGTGAAATTGTCTTTCCAGATTTCGAATTTGTAAACCCACCTTTGATTTGATATCTTTGAAAGGACTGTGGCTTTGAACCTCTTCAATACCCTAGCTTCCGAACCTATTCTTTTACCTTAGTTAGAGGCCGCTTTTTGTAATCTTGAAACAATGTATGAGAAAGGCGGGCATTCACCTTCATACCTTCCGCTACCATTGAAGCCGTTCCTCAATGTCTTCAAAAGGATGGTTTCCAAGCTACCTTCTTCTACAATTCTTTTACTTGAGAACTAATGTTTTCGAAAGAGATGCTTTCATCCCTGTTCACGTTGACCCAATAGTTTTATATAGAGTTGAACTCAATGATTTCGAAAGTAATACTTTTAATTGGTTTCGAAGCCATGCTTCCATGACCCCTTACTTAAACACAATGCTTTCTAAAGTTATGTTTTTAATTAGTTCAAAAGGAATGTTTCCAAGTGTTTCAAATGTATGTTTTTAAGTTGTTCGAAAGGAATGTTTCTAAGTGTTTCGAAAGGTATGTTTAATGGTTTCAGAAGAGCATATCTAAGATTTTAAGGATTGATTTTGAAAGGGATGCTTTCAATGATTTCAAAAGGGATTGTTTATGTTTTTAAACAATGGTTTCGAAAGGAAGGTTTTGGCTTTATAGCCTAATGTTTTCTAAGTTGAAAAGGGCTTTAACTTATTTTAAAGGGATAGATAATCCTATTGATTTCAGGCTTTCTTCAACATTGTTTTGTAAAGCATATATCATGGCATTAGTAATTTGAGTAAGCAAAGGGTATAATTTCCTTATTTTAAAAGATATGATTTCAAGGGTAAGTAATATGTAAAGATTATTTTCAAGAAAATAAATTTTGAATAGGGTGGTCAGCCTAGATCTAAAACAATGACTCAAATATTAGAAAACCAGATAGAACCGATATGGGGTCATGCCCTATACTTTAGCTAGTAGCCCTTAGCTAATATAAGTCCAAGATTCCAGTGTGTAGGGACTGGTCATAAGTGAGACTAAAATGATGTTACACACAAAAAGGAATTCACAGAGTAGAGATAGGTTATTAACGAGCCTACAAAACCATTAGCATCGGTTGACCCTAGGAGAAGTAAGTTAAGGAAAGACTATCTAATATTGTGTCTTATGTTAGAATATTTATTATATTTGGTAGGCCTGATTTAGCTAGTGGTTAAAAGTCAGCCAAATAAAACTATGATGCTCGAAAATATAGTCCATTGCATATTGATTTATGTGCATATATATTATTGCTATTGTTATAATCAATTTAATTGCAGGATTTTGATTTGAAAAGGATATGCTTTTAAAAGGATAGTAGTGAGAGGATACCTGTTCTACTAAACGGTGTGGTCTCACATAATATCAGTAAACCGAGATGTAATAAAATTATTCACACCTGGCTTTATGTCTGACTCGATGTTTATGTTTTCCCCTTAAACTTTTGGATGCTTAAAATTTAATTTGTGTAGATTGAGAGTTAAGGACCTGTTAGGTTTAGCAGGTTGGACGAATAAACTTCCGAAGATGTGCAGGAGGCAAAGCTAGCTATGTAGGAGTTATTTAGTGTTATTTCTACTGTGATGCATTGATGTATTTAAGACTGATAGGTTTATCTGTCTACTACTATGATCATCCAAGGGGTCATCTTCATATGTCGCTCTTGGTCTAATTTTTAATAATTATATTTGATCAAAACCTAAGAATTTCTTTTAGGATTAAGTAATTGAATATAAAATGGTGATTTGACATGTAATCAGAAAGGTTGTTTTGAAATCTATGTTGGTTTTATTTCATATTCATGTGATTCTAATATTGTGGATATCATTAACATTACCATATTTCATCATCGAAAGTTAGATACCATAGATGACTTCAGCATCTGTAGCACTTAGATTTGGGCCTCAAAATAGAGGACGTTACATCTTGGTACCAGAGCATAGGTTTATGAAAATTTAAAAGAATTATGAACCTAAAATAATTTTGAAAAACATAATCCTAAGGATTAGGGAAAATATTATGGTATGTGATAATGCTATAGTAACGTACTTGTATTTAAGTATATGCTTTATCTCTATTATCCCAACTGTCTTAGGTTATTCTTCTGTATCTTACAAAGACTCGAACGTAGATTTTAAGGAAGTAAGATATGGATGCAAGGAATGGCAAAGTTAACCTTAGTGGAGGAAGTACCGTAAGTAATGGAAATCCAGACTGAATACTAGAAGAAATCCAAGTCAAGCACAAGCTGCTAATGTGGTCGTTGGAGCACCGCAAATTGACATGGAGGCTACTTCTTTGTCAATATGATGCAAGTTGAGATGATGAGGGATTAGTTGGAGAAAATGCCAAAGAACGAAATCGGGAAGCTCCGATGGTCAATAACTATGCGGTATTGAGCAGAGGCTATGCAAGGCATAGAGGGAAGCCGTTTATCAGGACATAGGACACAATCGAATTGGAGAATTGATTGCTTCATTGTGAAATTATTTTTGCTGATTTAGGACTTAACGATGACCAGAAAGAAGATTAGCATCCAGATAGTTGCAAGAAGCATCACTATACTGCTGGAATAGTGTTACTATAGGAGTAGCTGAAGAGATTATGACTTGGGCAGAATTCAGTAGGAGGTTTGAGGAAAGATTCATGTCGGAGATCGCTAAGTCAACTCTGCTTAGGAAGTTTGCTGAGTTGGTAAAAGGAGACATGATAGTGCTTGAGTATGATACCAGATTTAAGGAATTATCAAGGTACGGATATGATACGGTTGATATAGTTTTCAAAAGGAACGAGAAGTTCATCCACAAGTTGTGACCCAAGCTTGCTAAAGCAACTTTACCACATATTAGGGATCTACGCGATGTAGTTATTGAGATGGCTTTGAGGAATGAGGAGATGCTTGCTTTCTTACAATGGTAATAAAGTAGTGGAAACTCAAGGAGGACATAACTAGAAGAGAAAGTTTTTCCACAAAAAGGGAGCTCAAAAGAGTGAAGCTGCCAAGAAGATAAAATGTAATCTAATTTATTTTAAGTGTGAAAACATGGGACATTTTGTTCTTGAGTTCGAACAAGCACAACAAAGAAAGCCTCTGACAAGAAAGGAGTAAAATGCTTCAATTGTGATTAGATTGGACATTATAAGAACCAATGCAAGGAACCAGCCAAGGATAGAAAGGGCAAAGTGTTTGCATTGGAACCAACTACCTTGAGACCAATAACAGAGGAGCAAGGAAAGCTATGTTGGGAGGTACGCTTTTAATTCATGGAACGTCAATTAGAGTTCTATTTGATATTGGTGCATTGCATTCTTTTATGTCTCATTGTTTGGTAGATAATCTTAACATAGAGCCCTCATACCTAGTTACTTCCTCAAGGGTTGCAAATCCAATAGGAGGGTATGCAACTCTTGAGATGATATGTGACCACTTAGAGTTTGAATTGTTAGGTCATATATTTTTATAACAGTTTTCATGTGTTTGGTTTCACAGGTTTCAGAACTGTTTTAGGTATGTATTGGTTAAGTATGATGCTAGGATATTTTGCCATGATAGGAAAATAACACTTAGACACCCTAATTGTAGTGATCAGATTGTATGCATTGTAGAAAACCCTAATTTAAATTCTTGCACTCTGTTGGCGTTATAGACAAAGAAAATGACTTGATTCGAGTTTTCATTCTTAGATAATTCGTTGATGTCTTTGTGCCCGTGATAAGCTACTATCGAAACAATCCATTGAGCTTTAAATAGATTCAGTACCGGGAGTCGAACATGTAAGTAGACCACCAAGTAGAATGACACCTACCGAGATAAGGAGATGTTAACCGGGTTTTTAACCCAGCAGAAGTTAGAAGGAGTTAAAATATTCCAGCTAAGATGGAATGACTCGAAACTCGGCCAGAAGATCCAGAAGTATGTGAAAGGAACCCAAGGAGTTTGATGTCAAAATATGTCAAGTATTTGGATAGGCACCAATCCGATCGAATCGGATCGGTACCGATCCAATCCAATTAGATTGGTAATGATCCAAATTATTGGCTTGTGGATGTCCCACTCTACATGCATTGTGTTCCTACATCTCTCCTAAGCCTGTAAACCAAGTTTGATAACGTTCTTAGCATATGAGTTGAAGAAACGAAGACTTATCTGATTCAAGTTATAGTTCATTCTAACCTACTGGTGAATCATCGTCAAAATAACATAACAAATCATGAAATTACAAGAGAATCCTCGCAAGTGGATACGGAAGTGCATAGGATGGGAGGTATGCAAAAAATCGTGCAACTATTTGGATCGGTACTGATCCGATCCAATTGGATCGATACTAATCAAAACAGTTAGCTCAGATAGCTCCTAAACTTTACGTACTACCTCCTACCAATGAATGCAGACTTCCGGTGTAGTAGTTTTGACCGAGTGCTCTCTAAATCCTATAAATACCAATCTATCTCCAATAGGAAGTGGAGGGGTATTCTGATCACTAAAGCAACTCTGTTACGAAGATTTTTCAGCTTTCTTCTCCCTCATAATGGCTGCCATAAGACAATTGAGATCCTTCCTTTTGTGTTCATTAATGGTGGCATGAACTTTCTTTATCCAACCTTTTGAAGTGTAATCAATTTGTACTTTTGATTAATAGTCAATTCAATAACAAAAGTTATAAAGTTGACGTAGGCTTCATTAATAGCCAAACCACTATAAAGATCGTGTTCCTTTATCTTATTTTGTTTTTTCTATCAGCGAGTGTCCTGCTCTATTTTCTTGTCCTAATAAATATGGCTGGTGCCTTCACAATCAGGACAGGGTGTTGATCCATTTTTTGGATTAACATTTTGGTGCTTTCACCGAGAATGAAGGTAGATCCAAAACCTTAAAGCCTGGATGTGAGATTTGGGAGAAATGAAGAAGCCTAACATAAGATCTAAAACTGGAGCAAGTCAATCAGAGCCTGGGGATAGTCAAGAAGTACCCTCAAATTCTCACCAATCTAACTATGTATCTAGAGAATAAATGTAAAGGCTAATGAAGTAGATGTAGGATGGAAACTTGGCAAGGTAATAAAAGATGATGAAGGGATTCTTCCAATGGATGGGACAACAAGGAATTGCAGGAGCTATAGGAATTCGGACCGTGGGAAAGAATACCGGAGCTACTATAATTAGATTACAATGAGATGGAATGTTGCCTCCACGTTTAGAGCAACCCATACTTAGGGGCAACATGGGAGTCAACTTGGGATTCAATGTCGACGATGTGATCAATATTAGAGCTGGCACCGTAAAGACCAATATTGGAGTAACTATTAAAACTCTAGGAACTGGTGGTACGGGACCTAATCCGAATATTAGAGTGCAACCGGCAGAGGACTATTTTCTAGGGCTACCCTAAAGGATTGGCGGATAGAATGGGACTAGGAGAGTAGGGATGAACACTTGTGTGCAACCAGTGGAGTACGTGCCGGATTTCCCTTGCCAAGGTGGGGGGAAGAACATCGCTTTTGGATAAAGACCTTTATTGGATGGTGAAAATCGAATTTCTAAATTGGAAAGAAGGTTGGTTAGAGGTGGACCCATAGATCAGGGTTTGGAAGATGTTAATAGAAACCCATTAACTGCTAGTATCCATAACGCAAGAAATCCTCTCGATTTCAAGCTTCCCACGTTGGAAATGTACAATGGAAAGACCAATCCAATGATTCATCTGACTAGATATATCAACCATATGGAGGTGTTGGGTGCTTCTAAGAAAGTAATGGGGCAGTACTTCCTATTATATTTGACGGGTTTGGTGGTGATATGGTTTAGACAGTTGGAAAATGGGTCCGTTAGCACATGGAATGAGTTAATGGGTAGATTTTTAAGACAATTCCGAGTTCACGTCTCACAGCCGAAGAATGTGATGATGTTGGAAAATGTGAAACAAAGGCTTAGGGAGACCTTGAGAAGTCATTTAAAAAAATTCAATGCAGCAGCTGCTGTAGTCGATAGATCAGACTCAACAGTGATTTTAATCGTAGCAGTGTTTGGAGTCGCAAGCAAGACTGACTTCAGGGCTGCACTTAAGAGGGATCAACAATGGATCTTGTTGAGTTTTACTATGAAGCGGAGAGATATATACGTCAAGAGGACGCTGACGCTGAATATGAAGCTGAAGACACTTAAATTTATGCTTTAGATGGCAAGGGATCCTCTTGAGCAGGATTTGGAAAGGACAAAGGGAAAATAGAAGTTGATGATGATTTTAGAGAACCGAAACGACAAAGGAGAGAGCCCAAATTCTCTTCCTACTCTGAGCTGATGGAAACTCTTGAAAGGATATACCTAGGCACTAGGGGCGAATTCCCTATCGAAAGCCTTCGAGAAGAAAACCCATTGATCGAGAGAAAGGATATAGAAAGTTTTGCATATTCCATGAGCTAGGTGGACATTAAACAAATGAGTGCTGACACCTTCGTGATCTAGAAAAAGAATTGGTTCGGAACAACCAATAGCTGCAGTGTGTGAGGAATAGAGCAGCGATAGCACAACCAGTGCAGCCACCACCCACTGCAAATGCATCAAGGAATGCCCTAGGATCTTGGCCAAGATAGATAATCCCATTACTATGATGGAGGGGAAGTCAGATCTGGCCGTTACTCTCTATATTGGTTTCTTTTTTGCATCTTTTTGTATGCTTAGCATTAAAAATAATAATGAGCCCAGAACGCTAGACATATGCTAAACCTAGATTGGTTCCTAGTCACGCTCTGAGTCGGATATCTATGATGACTGCTTAGGATAATAATCTCAGACCGCTTGGACGTTCGCAAAACCTGGATTGGTCCATTTCCATGTTCTATGTTGAATGTCTGGGATAAACATTCATGATTTTTTCTTATTTAGTTTCTTCTTGTTTGCTTTGATTTAAAATTTGAATTTTGTAAAATCCTTATTTAACATGATGACTAATTTTGAAAGCTATAGAGTCCTGATTGGAGAGATGGAACCGGAGTGCAAGGTACAAGTCTCCTTGTTGGAGAGCAAGTGGGTAAACTTGTACGATATCGAACGCCATAGAGTCCTTATCGGAGAGTGGGACCGAAGTGCCAAAAGTAAGTCCCCTAACCGAAGAGTGAGCGGATGGGCTTATTAACCCCTTTAAATTAATAAGAAAATGATACAGACAGATCATCCCCTTGAACTGAAACAACAAACGATCTAGAGAGACCATCGCCTAAATTAGATGTTAAACGTTTCAGAGAGATCAAACTTTAAATAGATTTCATTGTGCAAAAAGGATTTGAATGCCTTATAAATAAAATAAAATGGATAAATTCTAGATGACACGGGACGATTTTGATATATGATGTGATTTTTATGTATGATGTTTTAACTTTGAATTAAATTGATTGGTAGCGATGTAAATCCCGGATGAACTCGGGACGATTAGAGATGTGTAATGTAATTAGAGAGATGTGATGTAATAACTCTAAATGAAACTAGAACAATTCTGATGTATAGATTTCAGTTAGGTAGAGTCTAGAGTCTTAGACTATAATAGGTTTGAATGACTTGTGGTTGACAAAAGAATCCAAAGGAACTGGACTGTTCACTAAGGCTAAAGCGGTTGGAAAGCTCAACAACCAAAGACTCGTTACAGGAACTTGCTCTAGAGAAAAGCACACCTTTCATTCAAAAGGCGTACTTTGGTGGGAAAGTGTTAACCGGTTTTTTAACCCAACAGAAGTCAGAAGGAGTAAGTACATTAAAGCAAAGACGGAATGACTCAAAACTCGATCGGAAGACCCAGAAGCACATGACAAAGGAACCCATGGAGTTTGAAGTCAAAATATGCCATGTATTTGTATCGACACTGACCTAATCCAATTGGATCGGTACCGTTCCAAATTATTGGCTTGTGGATGTTCCAATCCATACGTGTCGTGTTCTTACATCTCTCGTAAGCCTATCGACCAAGTTTGATAACGTTCTTAACATATGAGTTGAACAAATGAAGACTTATCCAATTCGAGTTATAGTTTGTCTAACCTACTAATGAATCATCGTCAAAACAACTTAACAAGTCATGAAATTATAAGAGATGCCTCGAAAGCAGATAAGGAAGCCCGTAGGATGGGAGTTGCGCAAAAATCATGCAATATTTGGATCGGTACCGATCTGATCCAATTAAATCATTATCGATCCAAACAGTTAGCTCAGATCACTCCTAAACTTTACATGCTTCCTCCTACCAATGACTACAGGCCTCTGGTGTAATAATTTCAACCCAAGTGCTCTCTAAATCTTATAAATACCAATCTATCTTCAATAGGAAGTAGGGGTTTAGGGCTATTCTGATCACTAAAGAAACTTTATTACAAAAATTCTTCAACTTTCTCCTCCCTCATAATTACTGCCATAGGACAGTTGAGATCCTTCCTTTTGTCTCCATCAATGGTGGTCTAATCTTTCTTTTTTCAGTTGTTAGAATTGTAATCAATTGTACTTATGATCAGTAGCCAATTCAATAACAAAAGTTATAAAGTGGACATGTGCTATGTTGACATCCAAGCTACTATAAAGATTGCATGTTCCTTTATCTTATTATTTTTTGTAATCTAGAGAATGTCCTACTCTATTTTCTTGTCCTAGTAAACATGGATGGTGCTTTCACAATCAAAACAGGGTGTTGATCCATTTTTTGGGTTAACAGGAGCTAAAGGTGCAATTAGTGGACTTAAAAGGCAAGAGTTTTATCAGACCAAGCAGTTCGCCTTAGGGAGCAACTATAGTGCTTGCAAGGAAGCTGAATGGATCGTTAAGGTTGTGTATCATCATCGTAAGCTGAATGAGAAGACAATAAAGAACCGATATCTGTTACATAGAATTGATGATTTGTTCAACCAGTTGAGTGGAGGCAAAGTATTCTCTCAATTGGATTTGGTTACAGGGTTCCATCATCTTAGAGTAGCAGAGGATGGTATTCCTTTGATGATGTTTTGGACTAGTTATGGATATGATGGGTTAGTGATACCACTTGGACTAAATAATGCGCCAGCATTCTTCGTGGAGTTGATGAACAGAATCTTCCAATAGCATCTAGATAGATTTTTGTTAGTATTCATAGATGACATTTTGATATACTCCAAGGATGAGAGAGAGTACGAAATTCATCTTAGGATAGTGATAGAAACACTAAGGCAACATCAGTAGAAAGAAAAAATTTCAATGTGCCATTTTTGAAAGAAGGAGGTGAAATTTTAGTCATGTAATCTCAAAGAAAGGGTTGTTAGTTGATCCGGCTAAGATTGAGGCAGTGAATAAGTGGATGAGACGCGAGTCAATGACTGAGATAAAGAGTTTTCTTGGATTAGCTGGCTATTATTGGAGATTTGTTAGGATTTCTTGCGAACAGTAGCACCAATGACTAAGCTAACTTGAAAAGATGTGAAGTTTGTTTGGACTAACAAGTGTGAGGAGGCATTCCAGAAACTAAAACATTTGTTAACTAATGCATCTATATTTGTTGTTCTAAAGGGGAATTGAGACTTAATTGTTTATACAAATGCATATGGAATATGATTAGGAGCTATGCTAATGCACAAAGGTAAAGTGATTGCATATGCTCCTCAACAGCTCAGACCATATGAAGTGAGATACCCAACTCATGATTTGGAATCGGCTATGGTAATTTTCACATTGAAGGTGCGGAGACATTATTTTTTGGGAGAAAGGTTCAAACTGTTTGTGGATCATAAATGCCTAAGATATTTATTCTTTCAAAAAGAGTTGAATATGAGATAGCATATATGGTTAGATTTCATAGCCGTTTTTGGGATTGAATACACAATGGGAAAAGGAAATAAGTTTGTAGATGCACTTAGCATAAAACATTAGAATGCATTATTGGCAATGATTGCTAAGTTGAAAGATTTAGAGGCATTGACTACATGCGAAGCTCAATTGAAATATAAGAGTAATTCTAGTCACGAAATTACTGTGTTGTCGTGTATAGAAGTTTGACTGATGATGATCGAAAGGATTTCTTCTAAGCAAGGAGAGGATCCGTCATTGGCCGAGTGGATCAGAAGCTCAAGGAATGGAATAAAGAACGATGACTTGAAAATTTTCAGTCTTGACTAGAATAGGTGGTTGAGAAGAAAGGGCGGCTGTGTTTTCCGAATGTGGGAAACATTTGGAAGGAAGTTCTTAGAGAATATCATCATTCATAGTTCACTATTCATCCAGGAGGAACTACAATGTATCAGGAAATGAAAGGAGTTTCTTATGGGAAGGGATAAAGAGAGATGTAGACCTATGGGTGAAGCAATGGTTGAACTGTTAACATGTAAAGGTCAAGCATCAGAAACCGACTGAATTCCTTCAGCCTTTGGATGTTCCAATCTGGAAATAGGATTCTATCTCAATGGATTTCATAGATGGGTTGCCAAGATCGAATAGAAGAAATGAAAATAAATGGATTATAGTGGACATACTGAATAAGAGTGCATACTTTATACCCATTAAGTCAACCAGGACAGCGCCAGATTTAGCTAAGTTATTCATGAGGAATATAGTTATGGAATTCCTAGCAGTAAAGGAAGTGATAGAGATTCCTTATTCACCAGTGAATTTGGAAAGAGTCTACAAGATACTTTAGGTGCTCAGCTCAATATGAGTACGCTTATCATCCGTAAATAGATGGACAAACAGGGAGATCTAACAAAGTCTTAGAGGATTTGTTAAGAGTTTATGCGCTAGATTTCGAAGGATCATAGGAAGACCATCAATAGTTAGTCGAGTTTTCGTATAATAAAAGTTAGCAGACTAGTATGTGGATGGCATGATTTGAAGCTCTATATGGAAGGCCATGCAAATCTCCAGTTTGTTGGTTAGAGATGGGGATAGATTAGTTCTTGGTCCGGATTTGGTTGAAGAAGCTACAGAAAAGATTGAATTATTTTAAGCTAGAATGAATAAGTCTTAGTCGAGGCAAAAGAGTTACACAGATAAGAGACGGAAAGACTTACAGTTCACGATGGGAGATCATTTTTCATTAAAGGGTTACCGATGAAGGGTGTGATCAGATTCGGTAGATCAGGGATGTTGGCACCAAGGTGCGTTGGATCATTTCCTATCATAGAAAGGATTAGGAAACTTGCGTATAGGGTAGAGTTACTAAATAGTTTGACAGGAGTCCATAATGTTTTCTATATTTCTCATCCAAGGAAACGTATTTCAGATCCAGAGACTATTATTAAACCGACTGTGTTGAAGATCTAGCAGTGGGTACCGATATGACAGTATTTAGAAAATCAGTTCGTATAGTTACGAGAGATGAAAAGAAACTAAGGAACAAGACAGTCACATTAGTCAAAGTTCAGTGGAGTGATGATGAGAGAGACTATACTTGGGAAACGGAGTGCAGGATTAGAGACACGTATACTTACTTGTTTGATGGTATGTTTTACCTTTATTTTTGATTGTTGTAGGTACCTTATCGTAATTTCGAGGATGAAATTCTTTAAGGTACTGAGTCTGTAATACCCCTAATTTCAATTAACATTATTTAGAATATTTGATTGGATAAATAGAATAATGTAGATAGTCAATGTTGAATCATAAGTTTTAATTCATGACAAAGAGCTTAAAATCAGTGAATGAGAGTATATGGACAAACGACAAAAAGAGAAAGAAATATGTTTTTAAAATTACAATGGAGATAAGACTACAAAAATGGGTATAGTATGTTTATTTGTCGAAGTTTTTAGTCTTAGAATTGTTAAAATCTATCCTCAAGTAGTCCACACAAATGAAAGTTGTTTTAAGCTTCAAATTCTTCAAAATTAATGTGAACTGTGCACTGACAGTCAGGTCAGTCGACTGACCATATATGACCAGTCGACTGATCCCGCTCAGTTGCACAGAAATACTTTGTTTTGCACCAACTTTGAATTTTCAGTTGACTGTTTCTTTTGGGTCAGTCGAATGAACTTTTCCAATAGCTATTTTTCTGAAAAGACACTTCCATTTGCCAAGAGATACGATTTAAATTAAAGAGTTATGGATGCTTCTTTTGGTCAGAACTCTTCATGAATGGTTGCAGCTGTTTATCTACTATATAAATATATAAGATACACTTCACAAATCACCGAATTTCATTTTATTTTCTGATCATACTCTCTACTATCTCTGCATTCTGAAAAGCAATCATAATTTACATATATTTCTTGAATCTCTAAATCAATTAACTAATTCTTCGATTCAAAGCAATATTCTCCTTTCTAAATCTTTGACACACATATATACTTAAGGAAAATATTATAGGAAGGTTGTACTATCAAAGACAAATCGGTGTTATCAAGAACATAAAGTGTTAGAGCAATTTTATTGAAACTGTTGAAGTCCTGTTCGGTTGTTCAGGCGGGTAAAGTCCTCTTTTGTTTGTTAGAGGCAGAAAAATCCTAATCGGTTGCTCAGGTGTTGTATACCTATCCTTTCGAGTTAAGTGAGGGTTTATTGTGAGAAATTCCAGAGGGAAGTCTGGGACTGGATGTAGAACGAGAAGTTCGAACCAGTATAAAAACTCCTGGTGTGCTTATTCTTATTTACTTTACCGTTATTCTCTGTTTCCACATTTAGTTTATAATACGTTCCATATTACACGATCCTAAGTGATAACTAACCACACAGTAGTCACTTTCATTTGGTATCAGAGCAAGACATCCTATAACCGTAACACAGTTATTTGATAATTTTTCGCTGATATGGAAAATAACACCAGCACAAGCACTG
Source organism: Allium cepa (assembly GCA_030765085.1). NCBI lineage: Eukaryota > Viridiplantae > Streptophyta > Magnoliopsida > Asparagales > Amaryllidaceae > Allium > Allium cepa. The sequence goes on from CM060934.1 coordinate 696,631,021, forward strand.
TCATTAACACTAGTTTATTGAAGGTCAATCTACTGCATGAGCTCCACTATTCAATGGCATGAATTATAATTACTGGTCAACTAGAATGAGAATATATATGTAAGTTAATGGTTTTTAAACTTGGAATATTACCCAAAATGAATATACCATTCCAGCAGAAGATTTTTCAACCTGGACTACTGCACAGAAAACTGATGCTACTTCAAATGCTAAAGCCATGAACATGTTACTTTGTGCATTAGATAAGAAAGAGTTTAATAGATTCAGTATGTGTAAACTGCTTATGAGATATGGAGAACTCTAAAAGTAACTCATGAAGGAACTAACAAAGTCAAACAAAGCAAAATTTCTATGTTGAAAAATCAGTTTCAAAATTTCAAAATGAAATCAAACGAAAGTATAAATGACATGTACTCTAGATTTCAAGATATATATCACTCAAAATTGGCACTAGGAGAAAAAAATTATGACTTTGATATAGTATCAAAAATCCTAAACTCTTTAACGGATGAATGGGAAAGAAAGGTCCTAGCTATTGAAGAAGCAAACGATCTTTCTACTATGAAACCAGAAGAGTTAATAGGAAGTCTAATGTCATATGAAGTGAATTTGCAGGCAAAGAAAGTTCAAGCATAGGATAAGAAGAATCTAGCATTTCAAGCAGAACAAGATGACTCTGACTCAGATGAAGAGGATATGGCATTTATTGCTAAAAATTTCAGAAAGTTTTTGAAATTCAAAAATAATAACAAGTTCAGGAGTTACGAAAATAACTCTAGCAACAATAATAGCAATAAACCATCATCTTCTGTCATGGAATGTTATGAATGTAATAAAATGGTCATATAAAGAAAGACTGTCCAGAGAAATAGAAAAATAAATTCAAGAAGAACAAGAAGAAAGCTTTTTCTGTAACATGGGATGATTCAGATTCTTCTTCATCAGAAAGCGACATTGACAGTGACACAGAGCAAGCAAATGTACGCTTCATGGCTACAACAAATTATGTAAATGAACAAAGTTTTGAAGATTTAGTTGAACTTAATTCAAAACTAGTGGATTTTGTAAAACAAACTAAAAGGGAAAATAAGGAGTTACAAGGAAAACTAAATAGATCTAAATTAGAAATTAGTACAGAGATTAAAAGAAAATTCTAGAAGAAGAATTTGAAAATATCAAGAATCTAATTCTAATTTAGCATCTCAACTTTCTATGATAACTCAGGAATTAGAAATTTAGAAAAATAAAAATGATGATTTATCAGTTGAAATTAATGATTTAAATCTAACACTCAAGTATTAGAGTTAGAAAAATCTAGTCTCAAAACTAAGTTAGAAGATATTAATAAAAATATTGCTAATTTTAATAAAGGACGAGAAAATCTTTTTAAAATAATACAAAATTCTCAGTCTACTTCAAATAAAATGGGATTAGGATATAAGAAAATTGAAAATCCAAAGAAATCTAGAAAGTTTAAAAATAAGTTTAGAAACAAAATTAAGAAATATATTAAGAAAATAGTTTCTAAAGATTTTAAAACTATTAAAATATGGATTCCTAAACCAAATAATAATTTAATTAGGAATAAGCATATCAAATCATTTATGGAAACTGTTCATAAAAATGAGAATTATATTTATAAAGGGAATTCTGAACCTTCTTGGGTTTGGTTTCCTAAGTCCTAACTCTTAGGACCCTAAAAAGAAAAGTGGGTACTACCTTAATCTTTATTTTTTGCAGGTACCACTTAAAAAGAGAGGAAAATGGATTTTAAACAGCGGTTGCTCGAAACACATGACTGGTAATAAGGATATGTTAACAAACATTGTCTACTCAAGTGGAGGATCCGTCACTTTTGGAGATAATTCAAAAGGTTATATCATCGGCAATGACGATGTGAGCAATAACGGTATTTCTAACTCACCTCTCATTACCGATGTTTTATTAGTTAAGAACTTAAAACATAATTTATTAAGCATAAGTCAATTATGTGATAAAGGTTTTAGAATATCTTTTTCTGAAATTAAATGTAATATTTCTGATAAAAATCAAAATTTAATTATTGAAGGTGTAAGAGATAGAAATATTTATATTTTAAATATGAATATAAATTATAACACAAACATGTGTTTAGTAGCTACAGAGAATGATTCTTGGCTATGGCACAAAAGATTTTATCATATAAATATTAGTACTATTAATAAAATAGCTAAAAATAAAATTGTTAAAGGACTACCTGATATGAAATTCAGAATTGATAATATTTGTGATGCACGTTAGTTAGGAAAGTTAACAAAATCTTCTTTTAAATATAAGAAAATCATATCTACAACACAACCACTTGAACTACTACATATGGACCTTTTCGGACCTATTCAAGTTCAATTTATTAATCACAATAGATATATGTTTGTTATTGTAGATGATTTGTCAAGATATACATGGACTATTTTTATAAAACATAAAAATGATACTTTTGAGCATTTTAAATTTTTGTAAAAAGAATTCAAAATATAAAGAACTTAAAAGTTAAAAACATTAGAAGTGATCGTGGAGGAGAATTTGAAAATGATCCTTTCGAACGTTTTTGTAACAAGAAAGGAATTAATCATAATTTATCCTTTCCTAGAACACCACAACAAAATGAAATTGTAGAAAGGAAAAACAGAACATTACATAAATGTGCACGAACTCTATTAAATGGAAGCACTTTACCTAAGCATTTCTGGGCATAAGCTGTTGCAACTGCTTGTTATGTTTTAAATCATATTTCTATTCGATCATTAACAAAATATACTCCGTATAAACTTTTAATGGTAGAAAACCAAATATATCATATTTCAAAGTTTTTTGCTCAAAATGTTTTATACTTAACATTAAAGATCAGCTTGGCAAGTTTGATCCAAAATCCAGTGAAGGAATATTCATAGGATATTCGAAAAGAAGCAAAGCTTATCGAGTTTTTAATACAAGAACTAAAGTAATCGAAGAAACTCTTCATGTTTCATTCAATGAAAATGTCAAAATTTCATCTAAGATTGCAAACTTGGAAAATAACTCAGATAATTCTAATAAATAATGCAGAAGATATTATTTTTCAAAACAATAATACCGATAATACTATATAAAATGAAAACATTGTTAATAATGATAATATAGTAAGATCTCTGTGACGACCCGGATTTTTAGTCGTTTGATAAATGGGTAATTATTTGATTTAAATTATCGGAATATTAATTTTGATTGATCGCATAAATAAATTTCTGTCGATTAAAATACCTAAACCAATATATTAATTTAAAAAGTATATAAATTTGGAACTTGTAAAATATCTTGTACATATAGATTGATACATATTCTAGAAAAATGTATATAAAGCACCACTATTTAAAATTAAGATATAATATCAAAGAATGTAGATATAAATATGTACAAAGTTTTATGATGTCGATAACATATACATAATTATATAGATATACAAGTTATATATACATATATGTATATACATGTTCACCATATGAACTAATGTACATGAACAAAATTGTAAAAGAAACTAAGTACAAGTATATGTATATATATATACTCATATGAATTAAATATAGGGAAGTTGGTAAGGTGTGAATAAATATATATATGTAATATAAAAGTGTACAAAAGTAATATATATATATGTATGGGAGATAGTTATAAGCATGAAAAACACATGATGTCAAATATAAGCAAAAATATACATAGGAAGATGCAAGTATATATATATATATATATATATATATATATATATATATATATATAAATCCATATGAAGATATGTATGTAAACATTTTAGGAGACATCATCATAGTAATTTCTTTTCAAGCACACAAAATTTCAACTCAAGCCTACAAAACATTATATCAAATTCTTTTTCAATAATCAGATCACTTGAAACGTGGAAATCAAATCAAGTCTATCAAATGAAAAAAAAGAGGGAAAAGGAAGCTTGGTGTGCACGAAGGGAGGCTACAGCCTACTTTCTTTATAAACATCACTACCCTTTATTTAATTCTGCATTGGAGGAAGATAATCAAATAAAAAAAGAAACAAAAATCAGCAACCTCTGTTCAAATTTTAAAACCTGAAAGACTGGGGCAGAGGAAAAATGCAGGCAGAGTTCCTCCTTTTAAACACAGTGAGTAAACTTTTCTAAAAAAAATGTATTTACCCTGTTTTGAATTTCTGGGTGTAATATAATTCAAAGATCAATTGGTTCCTTCTCTGATTAGTTGTATAATGTAATGTTTAAAACAAAGTTTGTTTAAGATTACAAGATATAAAATTTAAAAACATTGAAAGCAAGGATTAAGAAGAATATCAACCAGAATATTCAACTTACAGTCAAACTCAGGATTTATCAGGAAATTGATTTCAACAATTAATTGTTTCAAGTATATTGCTTGAATCTACTTCAAGAATTAGGATTTTTTAAGATGGAAATTTTGATTTTTAGTGTTGTGTATTGTGAGAAATCATTAGCTGAACAGAAAATGAATTTCGACCTTTATCTGATGATCGACGAACTGTTGATGGTCGAAATTTTTGTCGAGGATAGCACGTCAATCAGGGAGGTCGGAAAAATTATTCGATGGGGCTCTAGATCACCGTGGCAGCGTGGGTTGGTTGAGGAAGTTTCTAAACCTTGTTTTGGTCGTACATGGTTTCGAGATGATTTCGCCACCATGGAGAGACCGGAGTTAATCGCAAGACCGGAGATAGCCATGTAGGGAAGTGGTGCTGCTCTGGAGCGAAGCCAGTGAGTTCCAGTCGTCGTGATCATCGGCGGCGAGGAGATTTTTGTCGTCTGTGTTTCATTCCATTTTTTATCGTGAGGCTTGTTTACGATTAGCATTGTCATTTTCGATTATGGGTTATTGGAAGGAGTGGTGGAGTTGTTGACAACTTGTAGATGGTCGTGGTGACGATCGGCATGGCCGGGGGTTCTGTGCTCGTGCACGAGCACGTTTGGGCCGGTGAGTTGGCTGTGGAACTGAATTTTTAGAAAAGAAGTGGAGTGACTCGAGTAAGACTCATAGTTTTCGCATGAGGAACTCGAAGTCGTGAGTGCTTGCTAGTGACTCGAGTGTTTGGTCGAGTTGTCTGAGGGATAGGCTTGGGTTTTTTTAGTAAGGTTCGACTCGAGTTTGGCTGTGATAGTCTGGATTCAGGAAAGCAATTGGTTGTAAAGGAAATCAGGCTTTCAAAATTTTTAAAAGCAAAGTTATGTAAGAAGAATTCAAATTTGTAATTTAAAATCAAGTTTTGAAAGGAAATCAAATGTTGTAAATAGAAATCTAATTAATAGGGTAATTAATTAAAAGATAATTTCTTAGAGTGGTAATTAATGGATAGTTAATGTTGGGATCATTAAATAGTGATTAAGAGATGATTAATTACCTGGTTAATTAATTAAGGTTAATCGAAATTAATTTGGATTTAATTAGTGAATGTGATTAATTAAGATTAATTAATTAATGTGATCAATTAATGGATAATTAATGAAGTAATTATGGTTTAATTACTCGGTGTAATTAATTTAAAGGATCAATTAATGTAAGTAATTGAAGGATAGTTAATTACTGTATGGGATTAATTAAGGATTATGGAAGTAATTAATTAAGGATCATTAATGAATGTCATTAATTAATTAAAGGTTAATTAATGTGAATGGTTAAGGATGATTAATCTATGTGATTAGTTAAAGATTAATTACTTGATGCAATTAAATAATAATTAATCAAGGGGATTAATTAAGTCAGATGATTATTGGTTTGTAACTAATTTATAAGCAGGATTTAAAAGTGATTGATTTAATTAAATTACGGTTGATTAAATTAATTCGGGATGGTGTGGTTGATTAATCTTGCTTATGAATGATTGAATAATATTGTATGCCATAGATTAGTTGATATCTCTGGTACGTGATATGTAATGCTATGTGATATAAAATGTTGTGTATAAAACAGTGACATCCTGTATGTTAAGTTGAATTGTATTTCATTGAATAACTTGGATTAAGATAATATGGAATTCAAAGAGACCGGAGTCGGGTATTAGGAAATACCCGAAACTACTTCGATTCTTATAAATTGATATGTGGAATCAATAGGCTGGAATGGAATGATTTAAGTGAATTGGACCCTTTTAATCTAAGTTTTTTGGTACTTAGAAATTGATGTGTGATGTAAGTGATGTCTATAACGACTTGAGAAGTTGTAAATTGATACAAGTTATCCCGGGTTTATATATGTTGTATGCTTTTGTATTCCATGTTATACGAGTTTACTCACGCTGGTTTCCAGCTTGACCTGGGTGTTACTTTGATGTAATGCTCGGGTCAAACCGAGTATTACAGATTTTCAGGTAAGGACGTTTGGAGCTTAGGAGGCAAGCTGGATGGTAGAAACGTATGGAGTGTTTCCACTGTGATATTAACTCTGTTTATCTGAGACATGTTAATGTGTATATGTCCAGCATCCGGGTATGTGTGTAACTCTGATGTATAAAAATGTAATTGACAGATACAATATTCTTTTGTAAATTGTTATTATTTGATATTATATTTTGAACTGCTTCGAATGTGAGAATCTGCGTTGTGTTTTCTGTTTTCTTTTTCTTCTATCTCTTTCTTCTTCTTCTAACTATTTGAAATTTTCAGGATCGAAAATTTTGGGTCGTCACATTTGGTATCAAAGCCAAGTTAAGCGAGAACCCTGGCTCTGGTAGGATTACTCATCAAGGATAGGGTAGGTGGTACCCCATAATGAGTTGAGTGTGTGTGTGTATGAGAGTATACTTGTTATTTTTATATAATGGTTTTAAAGGTAAAGGATTTTTATATAAGTTTATATATATAAGGGAATAATTGGTTGTTGGATATTGAAATTAAATAAGAATTTAAGTGGTATATATATATATATATATATATATCCAAGTAGGAATTGAATAGAATGTACAATTCATATAAGAATTAAATTTGGTTTCAAACTAAAATAAAATAAAATGGTTATTGTATCAAATACCGGGATGTTTGTTTCCTAATAATGATAAAGCAAAATGGAATGTGTTAACGAAGTAAACTTTTAGATAAATATTACTTGTAAATTGAAATGGGGTTTTAAATTGTGATGTTAGAATCCTAAGATTTAAAAACATTTGAAATTTGTTTTCAGATTGTTAAAGGGAATGATAAATAATATTCTTCAGAATATTTCTAAAAGTAATCTTATTTTGAAATAAGAAGTTTGAAACTTGTTTGGAATTAAAAACCAAAGGTGTTGAAACGTAAGGTATAATTTGGTAAGCAAATTAATATATATATATCAGAGTAAAAGTTGAATTCTTCTAATTAGGTCTAATTTGTAGATTAGGAAGTCCCTCTAGAATTCAACCTTTGAGAGGGATGACTAAGAGTGAAGAATGGAAGGTTAGACGCAGAGAGCAAAGAGCAGATGCACGTAAGAATCGAGAAGAAGAAATTCAAGAGTATGATAAACAGGTTAAGGAAAGGGCTGAACCAGGACGTTATGATAATGTCACCTGCTACAGATGTTTCAATAAGGGTCATTACACAGCCAAGTGCAGTAAAACAAGGAAGGGATTGAAAGTTACATTCCATTGGTTTCGTTCTGAGATCTTATGCTTTAAGTGCCATAAGAAAGGACATTTCTTAAATCATTGCCCTGAAGTGAGGAAGGCGAAGCCTAAACTAGTTGAACCGGTCAATGAGTCGGCTATTTGCTATCATTGTAAGAAGACGGGACACATTGCTAGGAATTGTTCCGAGAGGCGGAAGAGGAGTAAAGCTGTGGAACATACTGTTGGAGGCGTGAAGGTTATCCAGATTGATGACAGGGTAGAAACATTTTATGGTAAATGTTATAAGTGGGGACACCCTGTTGAGAAGTGTACGTTCGGGCATTGCCCTTTGGAAGGAAGTCCATAGAAAGGATTCTTGTAAGAATATTAGGGCTATGTTCTTTCCAAACCTCTAGGTAATAGAAAGGCATCTAGATTTATGACTTTTGTAAGACTCTTATTTTGGATAAATGTATGTAACGTATGAACTACTAGTGTGTAGTCAATTAATGTATGGAATATTTTGTGTTAGTACAATCTAATGTAAAAAATTCTTTATCTATTGAGAATTGGACTCATAATTAAATTGTTTAAAGATTTGGATTATTGATTTAAAATAACAGTTAATCTAATTTAAGGGGTTAAATCAACATTTGGAAATTTAGCTCGAATTTATATAATTCGAGATGGGATAAAGTTGAAATTTAGATTTGATTAGTTCAAATTAAATTTAGTTTGAATTACTTAGAATTGAAGATGGATAAGTACAAAATTCAAATGGAAAATTTGTATTGGATTAATTTGAAATAAAATCGAAGATATAATGAGTTCAAATTCAAATGGGAATTGGGACTAATTCATAGAAATTGAAATGATTTGAAATTGAAGTGGATTCAATTTGAAATTAGTCTAAATTAATTTGAATAATTAGGAATTGTAGTTAAATTGAATATGTTTAAAATCAAATGGAACTTTATTTGAATTTGGAAAGAAACTGAGGTTACTTCAACTTGAAATGGGGATAAATCAAGTTCAAGGGAAATCGAAGTTATTCAAATTTGAATTGAGTCAATTTAAATGGAAGTGGAAATTTAAATTGAATTGATGCGGAAGTGAACAGTTTTGGCTCTAGAAAATTTTCAATATAAATTGTTTTAATATAAACTTGTTTTTCCAAGCTATTTAATGTATACAACCTTTCTTTTTAAATCCAAATTATTTTATATTTATTTTACAATTATTTTTGGAACTATTTAACAATTTTTCAACTGTTTTATAAACTATTTACTATTTTACAAATTAATTACTTTTTACAACTATTTTACAACTATCTAAAATTCATGAAACTATTTAACTATTTTTCAACTATTTTACAATTAGTTAACTAATTTATAGCTATTTTTCAAACTAATAATTATTTTTCAACTACTTATCTATTTTTGAAAAATTTCAAGCTATTTTCTAAATTCAAGCTGGACAGAGTTCAAACTTTTAATGGTTAAATACTCAATTGAGATAAGAATTGAAGTGATAATCCAATTGGGGATTAAGGCAATGTGAATAAGTGAATAAAATAAAAGTAAGGATGAATAAAAGGAAATTGCTTTAACTGATAGTCAATGAAGATAAATACGTATGATGTACGTATATTATTTTATTCGCATAGTGATTTGATCCAGAGTCGAGCACAGAATTTCGAGGTAGTATTATCGATCCGAGTTGGGATTTTTTTTGCTCTATTCTCGACGGCAACATAAATATGGATTTTTGACTGGTTCTAGATATTCTCTATCATAGTTAGGCTATGCAAGGAGAATGACAGTTTCTGATCAAGAAACCAGATCTGAGTCCGCACTAGGAAGTCGTGTAGACGATACTAGTTTGGAAGTGAAATTGTATGATCGAGTGAGAGATTAGATTAATATAGCGTACGGATGATAAGTGTACATGGTATGGGTTTGAATGAAACTGATATTGAAAATTTCTATGATAAAAGTGACTTTATAGAGTAATCAAATATGAATATCTGATTTTGAATAAACAAAGTTATATATCTTTGTTATATAAGATAAGTCTCCCCTTGTTGGATCTACTGCCGGAAGAAAAGGATTTATACGAGTTTGAAATGATCCAAAGTTTTTAATTTTTTTATATATCTATATATATAAAGGATCCTATGAGGATCTTAGAAAAAGGTTTTGGGAACCTTTGGATTTGGAAAGGCTCTTGATTTTTCGGTAAAATCATATTGGATTTTGAAAGCCTAGTTTGAGAATTATTGATTTTGGGATAATTGATTTTGTGTAAAGGAGCTTTGTATGAGAAATACTAGGTGTATGATTTGGAAGATACTATATGTGTATAGTATAAAGTGTTTTGAAAATGGCTCTGGAGAAAAAGGCGCTCCCTTGAAATAAACTTCTCAAAAGTACCACATGGTGGTACTGCCTTGAAGGGGGAGGGTTAGAAAGTTGATCCTGTGAGGAGTCCGAACAAAACTAATTCCCGAGGATTATGAGTAATGTGTCGTGAAAGTCGAGGGCGTTGATGCCTACAGAGGCATTTGGGTTATGTTGTGACGACAGTGTAACTCGATGTCACTGCGATCTACTGCAGACCGTAGCGAAAGTCGTGTGTGCCGCTAAGAGCCAACAGTCTGCGTTTGATTTTATATCAGTAGACTGCAACCTATGGTAACATAGCGAAAGTCGTGTGTGCCGTTGGGATACAACGGTCTACGTTTGATTTTACATCGGTAGACTACGACCTATGTGGGAGTGGAGAAGTTTCATTTTGACAGCGAAAATCGAGGGGCGTGGAGTGCCTGCAGTTACATGGACTTTTGTTACGATGGCAACGTTACCCAGGATGTAACTGCGACCATGGATATGGGTGATGATTTCCAGAGCATTCTTACCAAGGATATTTCCTCTATTTTGAAAAATTGATTTCTATATTTTCAATAAAATTATTTTTTCAAAATATTTTCACTACATGTTGAAAACGGGTATGCCAAGCACCTATAGATTTTCAATCGTACGCCTGATCAACATATGACTGAATTTCTGTGAGAACAAGGATAGACTTGTCAAAACATTGGATTATAAAAGTATTTCTATAAAAACTATTATAGTAATATTGTATAGATTTTTAAAGTATTTTAAAAATGATCAAAGAAAATTTATCTGATTTTAAGCATTTTAATAATTCTGGCTTCGTTCCTTTTCGAGGATGAAAAGAATCAAAGGGGGGAGGAATGTGACGACCCAGATTTTTAGTCTTTTGATAAATGGGTAATTATTTGATTTAAATTATCGGAATATTAATTTTGATTGATCGCATAAATAAATTTATGTCGATTAAAATACTTGAACCAATATATTAACTTAAAAACTATATAAATTTGGAACTTGTAAAATATCTTGTACAAATAGATTGATAAATATTTTAGAAAAATGTATATAAAACACCACTATTTAAAATTAAGATATAATATCCAAGAATGTAGATATAAATAAGTACAAAGTTTTGTGATGTCGATAACATATACATAATTATATAGATATACAAGTTATATATACATATATGTATATACATGTTCACCATATGAACTAATGTACATGAACAAAATTGTAAAAGAAACTAAGTACAAGTATATGTACATATATATACTCATATGAATTAAAAATAAGGAAGTTGGTAAAGGTGTGAATAAATATATATATGTAATACAAAAGTGCAAAAGTAATATATATATATATATATATATATGGGAGATAGTAATAAGCATGAAAAACACATGATGTCAAATACAAGCAAAAATATACATAGGAAGATGCAAGTATATATGTAAATCCATATGAAGATATGTATGTAAACATTTTAGGAGACATCATCATAGTAATTTCTTTTCAAGCACACAGAATTTCAACTCAAGCCTACAAAACATTATATCAAATTCTTTTTCAATAATCAGATCACTTGAAACATGGAAATCAAATCAAGTCTATCAAATAAATAAAAAGAGGGAAAAGGAAGCTTGTTGTGCACGAAGGGAGGCTGCAGCCTACTTTCTTTATAAACATCACTACCCTTTGTTTAATTCTGCATTGGAGGAAGATAACCAAATAAAAAAAAGAAACAAAAATCAGTAACCTCTGTTCAAATTTTGAAACCTAAAAGCCTGAGGCAAAGGAAAAAGGCAAGCAGAGTTCTCCTTTTTAACACCATGAGTAAACTTTTAAAAAAAAAACAGTATTTACCCTGTTTTGAATTTCTGGGTGTAATATAATTCAAAGATCAATTGGTTCCTTCTCTAATTAGTTGTACAATGTAATATTTAAACAATTTTGTTTAAGATTACAAGATATAAAATTTAAAAACATTGAAAGCAAGAATTAAGAAGAATGTCAACCAGAATATTCAACTTACAGTCAAACTCAGGATTTATCAGGAAATTGATTTCAACAATTAATTGTTTCAAGTATATTGCTAGAATATACTTCAAGAATTAGGATTTTAAGATGGAAATCTAGATTTTTAGTACTGTGTATTGTGAGAAATCATTGGTTGAACAGAAAACGAATTTCTACCTTTATCTGATGATCGAAGTTTTTGTCGAGGATAGCACGTAAATGAGGGAGGTCAGAAAAATTATTTGATGGGGCTCTAGATCACCGTGGTGGCGTGGGTTGGTTGATGAAGTTTGCAAACCTAGTTTTGGTCGTAGATGGTTTCGAGATGATTTCGCCACCATGGGGAGACCGGAGTCAATCGCAAGATAGGGGATAGCCATGTAGGGACGTGGTGTTGCTCTGGAACGAAGCCAGTGAGTTCCAGTCGTCATGATCATCGACGGCGAGGAGATTTTTGTCGTCTGTGTTTCATTCCACTTTTTGATCATGAGGCTCGTTTTTTATTAGCATTGTCGTCTTCGATTCTGGGTTATCGAAAGGAGTGGTGGAGTCGTTGACAACTTGTAGATGGTCGTGGTGACAATTGGCGGTGGCCAGGGGTTCTGTGCACGTGCACGAGCACATTTGGATCGGTGAGTTGGCTGTGGAACTGAATTTTTGGAGAAGAAGTGGAGCGACTCGGGTAAGACTTGTAGTTTTCGCGTGAGGAACTCGAAGTCGTGAGTGGTTACTAGTGACTCGAGTGTTTGGTCGAGTTGTCTGTGGGATAGGCTCGGGTTTATTTTAGTAAGGTTCGACTCGAGTTTTGCTGTGATAGTCTGGATTTAGGTAAGCAATTAGTTGTAAAGGAAATCAGGTTTTCAAAAATTTTAAAAGCAAAGTTATGTAAGAAGAATTCAAATTTATAATTCAAAATCAAGTTTTGAAAGGAAATCAAATATTGTAAATAGAAATCTAACTAATAGGGTAATTAATTAAAAGATAATTTCTTAGAGTGGTAAGTAATGGATAGTTAACGTTGGGATCATTAAATACTGATTAAGAGATGATTAATTACCTGGTTAATTAATTAAGGTTAATCGAAATTTAATTTGGATTTAATTAATGAATGTAATTAATTAAGGTTAATTAATTAATGTGATAAATTAATGGATAGTTAATGAAGTAATAAGGTTAAATTACTCAGTGTAATTAATTTAAAGGATCAATTAATGTAAGTAATTGAAGGATAATTAATTATTATATGGGATTAATTAAGGATTATGGAAGTAATTAATTAAGGATCATTAATGAATGTCATTAATTAATTAAAGGTTAATTAATGTGAATGGTTAAGGATGATTAATCTATGTGATTAATTAAAGATTAATTACTTAATGCAATTAAAGAATAATTAGTCAAGAGGATTAATTAAATCGGATGATTATTGTAGGATAAATTAATTGGATTGTAACTAATTTATAAGCAAGATTTTAAAGTGATTGATTTAATTCAATTATGGTTAATTAAATTAATTCGGGATGGTGTGGTTGATTAATCTTGCTTACGAATGATTGCATAATATTGTATGTCTTAGATTAGTTGATATCTCTGGTACTTGATGTGTGATGCTATGTGATATAAAATGTTGTGTATAAAACAGTGACATCCTGTATGTTAAGTTGAATTGTATTTCATTGAATAACTTGGATTAAGATGACATGGAATTCAAAGAGACTGGAGTCGGGTATTAGTAAGTACCTGGAACTACTTCGATTCTTATAAATTGATATTTGGAATCAATAGGCTGGAATGGAATGATTTAAGTGAATTGGACCCTTTTAATCTAAGTTTTTAGTACTTAGAAATTGATGTGTGATGTAAGTGATGTCTATAATGACTTAAGAAGTTGTAAATTGATACAAGTTACCCCGGGTTTATATAAGTTTTATGCTTTTTTATTCCATGTTAGACGAGTTTACTCACGCTGGTTTCCAGCCTGACCCGGGTGTTACTTTGATGTAATGCTCGGGTCAGAGCAGTATTACAGATTTTCAGGTAAGGACATTTGGAGCTTAGGAGGCAAGCTGCATGGCAGAAACGTATGGAGTGTTTCCACTGTGATATTAATTCTGTTTATCTGAGACATGTTAATGTGTATATGTCCAGCATCCGGGTATGTGTGTAACTCTGATGTATAAAAATGTAATTAACAGATACAGTGTTCTTTTGTAAATTTTTATTATTTGATATTATAATTTAAACCGCTGCGAATGTGAGAATCTGTGTTGTGTTTTCTATTTTCTTTTTCTTCTATCTCTTTCTTCTTATTCTAACTATTTGAAATTTTTGGGATCGAAAATTTCGGGTCGTTACAATCTCCTCCAAGAATTCTTAGAGATCACCCTGTTCAAAATATAATTGGAGAACTAAATTCAAATGTAAGAACAAGACATCAATTAAATAAAATGGGCCATATAGCTTTTCTCTCTAATATAGTAAGGAAGCCTCAATTGATGACTATTGGATTATAGCTATGCTAGAAGAGCTAAATCAATTTGAAAGAAATAAAGTTTGAGAATTAGTTCCTAGACCAAGTGATCAATCTGTCATTGGTACAAAATGGGTTTTCAAAAACAAAGCTGATGGACAAGGCGACATTACTAGAAATAAAACTAGATCAGTAGCACAAGGAAATAATTAAGAAGATGGAATAGACTATTAAGAAACATTTGCTCCTGTCGCAAGATTAGAAGCTATACGTATTCTATTGGCTTTTGCATGTTTTCATAACTTTAAATTATATCAAATGGATGTTAAAAGTTCTTTTCTAAATGGATATATAAAAGAAAATGTTTGTGTTGAACAACCTCGTCTTTTTTCTCATGAAAAATTTCCAAATCACGTTTATAAACTTAAGAAAGCTTTATATGGTTTAAAATAGGCACCTCATGCTTGGTACGACCGACTTAAAAGCTATCTACTAGAATCTGTTTTTGAGATAGGAAAAGTTGATCAAACATTATTTATTAAGAAAACTAAAAAGTTATTTTAATTATACAAATATATGTTGATGATATTATATTTGTTTCAACAAATGAAAAATTATGTCAGGAATTTTTTACTATCATGACAAATGAATTTGAAATGTCACATATAGGAGAACTATCATATTTTCTTGGACTTCAAATCACGCAATTACAAAATGGATTTTTTTTATTAATCAAGAAAAGTATTGTAATAATCTAATTAAACATTTTGGTATGGAAAACACTTCTGCCAAACCAACTCCTATGAGTATAACTATACATCTTGATAGAGATGAAAATGGTAAGAGCATCGACCAAAAACTATATCATAGTATGATTGGATCATTACTTTACTTAACTGCCAGTCGACCTGACATTATGATGAGTGTTTATTCATGTGCTCGATTTCAAGCAAATCCTAAAGAATCACATATGCGAGGAGTAAAACGTATATTTTGTTATCTTAGCAAAACCAATGACTATCCAAAAGAATGTCCTTTTGAATTAGTATATTATAGTGATGCTAATTTTGGAGGAAGTCGGACAGATAGAAAAAGCACAAGTGGAACTTTTCATTTCATTGGATGATCCTTAGTATCTTGGTTTAGCAAGAAACAAAATTGCATTTCACTATCGACATGTGAAGCAGAATATATATCTACAGCTTTAGCATGTGCTCAAGTAATCCACATGCAACAAACATTACAAGATTTTGATATAAAATTAAGAAAAAATCTATAATATATTGTGATAACACAAGTGCAATAAATTTATCTAAAAATCCTGTCAATCGCTCACGAACTAAACACATTGACATTTGTCATCATTTTCTTCGTGATAATATTGAGAAGGATATAATAATTTAGAGTTTGTAAATTCTGAAAATCAGTTAGCTGATATTTTCACTAACCACTAAATGAAAATTATTTTATAAAATTAAGAAGAGTACTAGGTACAATCTCTTTAAAAGAATTATAACATTTCTTTAAATTAATTTTTTGTTTTTGGCACTCGAACTCAGAACCTCTAGGTTGGAAGTCTTTTGTCTTTGTCATTTGACCATTTGTTGTTTCATAACTACTTCTATTATAATTTTCTTCTTATCTATTTTTTTTAGTATTCTCATGAACAATTCTCAGCCATAAAGTTCTGTGTTTTGTTTTCATCCTTCAATTAATTTTCAGATTTTACATTAATCCATCGACCTTTAACTGCTTTTTCTATTATATATATCTCCAGAGTTTTGTTATTATCTTCCCATCATATTTGCTTCAATCATAATTTTTTTCTCTACTACAATGTCTTCACAAGAAAATCCATCTAATGGCTCCACATATTCTTCTATTGACTTCTCAACACCTTCATTTGGTTCATCAACTTTACCTACACCAAATCATGAACCGGCCAGACCATCAAATTATCACACTGGCCATACTCCCAAAAAAAGAAGGGGCGACGTTTTCTGTTCTTTGGTTCTCCTCAAACAAAACAAAAAATTGATGATTTACATCGTTACCAGAGGGAATCTATAGCGATTCAACGTGAAATGTACTATGAACAGAAGATGAATTCAGGATGTCTTAGCTTTCTGGAGCAGCTTGGATGGAGTTTTTGTGGGTCATCTTCATCTACGGTTAGTTAACCTACACCCTCTTCCTCTCCGAATCCATGGGATCAGTCACCATAACCTCCTCCTGTGTCTCCAAACTCATGGGAGCGTGGAAATCACTGGTCACCGTTGAAACCATATGAAGATAAGACGAAGGATGAACCATACAACTCGATGTCTCCATCCATTCCTTCATCAAAATAATTTATTTTCTTTCTATTTTTTTAATAAATTTCATTCTTATTTGTATGCATTTTTTAAGTATTAAATATATATTGCTTTTACCATACTATGCTACAAAATACTAAGAATGAAAATTTTAGTCGACCGAATATATTCGACCAGTCGACTGAATATGAAAACAGAGAGCTTTCAGACTATATTCAGTTGACTGAACGAATATGGCCAGTCGATTGAATCATAATACAGAAAGCATTCAGCCTATATTCAGTCGACTAAAATAATTTGGCCAGTCGACTGAATCTGATATAGAGAGTTGCGGGATGTGAATCAGTCGACTGACCATATACGACCGGTCGACTGAATGTCAATTTGAAATTTTTTTACTATTCCAACCCTTTAACCCGCTATCTCCTCTTTCACTGTTCACTTCTACCTTCTCAATTCAATTTTATAAAACCCTAGCTCCTCAAAAATTCTCAAATTCTTTTACTCCATTATTATTTCCAATGGCTCCACGTCAACCAAAAAGATATAGACATGCTTCTTCCTCCTCCTCTGAGCCAATTGACTTCCAAATTGCTCAATGGCTCTATGATGCTACAGCCATCCAGAGATGGAACAAAATTAAAGAAGCATGCTTTTTCAAAGGTTTCTTTTGTTGTGTTTCCGATTTTGCTCCGTATAGAATTCAAGAGCTTGCAAGGAGATGCCGTCTAGAGTCCCTTCTTGACCACAATCAAAATAATCTCAAGATTAATCATACTTTGGTAAAACATTTTTATGCAAATTTGAATTTAGGCCATCAAAATTCAAGTAATCATGATAATTACATTTGGAGCTTAGTTTGTGATCGACAAGTATTTCTGTCTTTAGATAGAATTGGTCACATTCTCCATAGTCCAACTGATGGTATTCCAATGGAAGAATTAAATGTACCTATAGAGGAACGAGATGAGGTAAGTAATCGGTTCTTAGAAGATGACATGACTGAACTAAAGTTTATCGCCTTATGCACTACAGCTTGTATTGTGCATCGAGCATTAATGCACACGATTCTACCTCTTACTGGTGCTTATGGGCTTGTATATCCAAACAATTTTAGGGCATTGTATGCTATTTTAGGAGATGTTCAAATAAATTGGTCTAAACTTATTCTATATGAATTCTTGTCGTTTAACCAAGGTCGTATGAACATCATTTATTATGGAGAATTTATTATGCGGTTACTTATGAACCTACAAGTTCCTATTCCGGAATCGATACTTTCATTCCTAAAACTCTAAATAACCTCACAATAAGTCTAATGAAATTGCCTCCTAGACCTCTATCTATCATGTCTTTTCAAGACTGGCAATCATGACCTCATCAACAAACTTCTACTCCACATCAACAACAACAAGGAGATGACATTCGAACAACTACACCATCCCAAAGCACTGGGGAATCCATTGATCTAATTGTGCGAAATCAAGTCATTTTGGATTCTCGCATAAAAAATCTCGATAAGAAAATTGACATGAAAATTGACAAAATTAAAAGCTTCTTCGGAATTTTATAGGATGCAATATCTTGTTCCTATTCCACAACTACGGAAACTTCACACCATGATCTAGGTAAATATCTAGCTCCTCGCTTTACTTAGTCTACATCGGAAGAACACATAAGTTCTGACACAAGCGAAAATGGAGGTGGCAGACAGTTTGTGGAAAGTTCTCCAGAGGCAAAGCTCTAATTCAAGTGGATGAAGAAGAAACGGAGTCTGATTCTGATTGATATTGTTGTTTCTTGGTGGTAGTAAGTTATCTATTTATTCTAAACGTTTTATTTCTATGAGATTGTATAAGTAGCTCAAAACAATTGATACATTTTTCCATGATTGCAATTTCTTTAGTTCGATAATGGAATTATTGTTACTTCCTTTTTTGTTGATGACAAAGTGGGAGAAATTTCTATGACTAACCATTTCTTATAGGATTAAATATGTCGTCAGATATTCAGGGGGAGATATATATAACTCCCGTTATATATTTCTCAAAATATAGTATCATTTGTAACAGGTTGTCATCAATCAACAAGGGGGAGAATGTTGGGTCATAAGTTTTGATTCATGACAAAGAGCTTAAAATCAGTCAATGAGACTATATGGACAAACGATAAAAAGAGAAAGAAATATGTTGTTAAAACTACAAAGGAGACAAGACTACAAAACTGTGTATAGTATGTTTATTTGTCGAAGTTCTTAGTCCTAGAATTGTTAAAATCTATCCTCAAGTAGTCCACACAAATCAAAGTTGTTTTAAGCTTCAAATTATTCAAAATTAATATGAACTGTGCACTGACAGTAAGGTCAGTCGACTGACCATATATGACCAGTCGACTGAACCTGGTCAGTTGCACAGAAACACTCTGTTTTGCACCAACTTTGAATTTTCAGTTGACTGGTCGTTTTGGATCTGTCGACTGAACTTCTCCAACAACTATTTTTCTGAACAGACACTTCCATTTTCCAAGAGATACGGTCTAAATTGAAGAGTATGGATGCTTCTTATGGTCAGAACTCTTCGTGAATGGTTGTAGCTGTTTATCTACTATATAAACACATAAGATTCACTTCACAGATCACCGAATTTCATTTTATTTTCTAATCATACTCTCTACTATCTCTGCATTCTGAAAAGCAATCACAATTTACATATATTGCTTGAATCTCTGAATCAATTAACTTATTCTTCGATTCAAAGCAAATTCTCCTTTTTAAATCTTTAATACACATATATACTTGAGGAAAAGATTATAGGAAGGTTGTACTATCAAAGACAAATTAGTATTATCGAGAACATAAAGTGTCAAAGCAATTTTTTTGAAACTGTTGAAGTCTTGTTCAGTTGTTCTGGCAGGTAAAGTCCTTTTTTGGTTGTTAGAGGCGGAAAAATCTTGATCGGTTTCTCAAGTGTTGCATACCTATTCCTTCGGGTTAGTGAGGGGTTACTGTAAGAAATTACAGAGGGAAGTCTAGGACTGGACGTAGTATGGGAAGTTCGAATCAGTATAAAACTACTGGTATGCTTATTCTTATTTACTTTACTGTTATTATCTGTTTTCGCACTTAGATTATAACACTTTCCATATCACGATCCTAAGTGATAACTAGCCACACAGTAGTCACTTTCAGTTAAAGGATTGGGATTTTTTAATTAAGGAGTAGTTATGCCCTAACGAATGTGTCAATAGAAGGGGAAACAAACAAAATTAAGAAAGAGGAATATGATGAGGGTAAAATGGGAATAGCCTTTATTCCTATGTCCTAAACCCTTCTATTCTTCATTCTTCGCTATTCTACGTTCACAAACTAAATAAAAACAATATTTAGCTTAAGCTGGCGACCATCAAGAGTGTTCAAGGTGGCTATAAACTAGGATTCAAGTAAAAGTCTTGAAGAAATCAATCTAAGGGCATATCTCAAACCTTCCTAACACATAACAAAGGTGAATAATAAGTTTACATCTTAATTTTTGATGAATGATTTCGGTTTAAAGGTAAACCTATTTTCTTTTGCAAGTACATGCCATGTTATAGTGACTAAAAGACTATATGCTTTAAGTTGATGATTTATAGAGACCTGACAAGAATTTTATTATATATTTAGATTAGTAAACCTACCATATGACTTCCAAATGAGTTGCGTTTTTGATATATGGTCAAAAATATTATTTTAGAAGTGGTTTTCAAGTTTCATAATTTTCTAAGCAATTATGGATTTATTATGAATTTTCTATGAGAGAAAATAGTTAATTTTGGGTTTGAATTATTTAAGACAACTAAATAATACTTTCGGGTCTAAAGTTTATATATGTTAGGAACATATTTAATGTGAATTATTATGATCTTTGAGGATTTTTCTTAAGCGATTAACAAAGGTTTATAAATTACTTAAGTTATAGGACTTAAATGATTTAAACGTTTTATTAAGGAGAAAGGACTAAATGGTAAATTATCTCAATACGGTTCAAACTTCTTTGGCAGAAATTCTTAAAAGAGAAGTTGATAAATATTTATTATCTAATAAGATTTTGACTATATTGATGGTAAGAGAAAAGTATTTTCTTTAATAAGCAAAAATTCAGGTTTCATTAAAATCACATCTTCGCCACTTATAACGTGCTAGATTTCGACATCATACACCCATCTCTAATCCTTCCACTTCCATTCGACACCAATATACATGGTATCAAGCTATTGGCATGAAGTGTATTGGACCTAAGTGAAAGGTAACAAAGGTGTCGAACATATGCATGCATAAGGGGTGAAATTATCTTTTCGGATTTCGAATCTATAAACCCGCCTTTGATTTAATATCTTCGAAAGTGTTGCCACGTTGAACCCCTTTGATACCTTAGTTGTCGTAGCAATTCTTTTACCTTAGTTAGAGGCCACTTTTGTAATCTTGAAACAAGGTATGCGTAAGGGGGGCTTTTGCCTTCATACCTTTTTCTACCAATAAAGCTGCTTCCCCAATGTTTTCAAAAGTATAGTTTCGAATCTACCCTCTTCTCCAATTCTTTTACTTGAGAACCAATGCTTTCAAAATAGATGCTTTCTCCCCTTTTACCTTTAAATCCATATTTTTATTAAGAGTTGAATTCAATGATTTCGAAAGTAATACTTTTTATTGGTTTCGAAGCCATGCTTCCCTTTCTCCATACTTGAACCCAAATCTTTCGAAAGGTAAATTTTTAAGTGATTTGAAAGGAATGTTTCCAAGTGTGTCAAAAGTATGGTTTCAAGAGATTTAAAAGGAATGTTTCCAAGTGTTTTGAGAGGTATGTTTAATGGTTTCAAAAGAGGATATCTAAGATTTTATGTATTGATTCTGAAAGGGATGCTTTCAATGATTTGAAAGGGATTGTTTAAGGTTTTAAATAATGGTTTCTAAAGGAAGGTTTTGGCTTTATAGCCTAATGTTTTCAAAGTCGAAAAGGGCTTTAACTTATTTTAAAGGGATAAATAACTCTATTGATTTTAGGTTTTCATCAATACTGTTTTGTAATGAATATATCTTGGCATAAGTATTTTGAGTAAACAAAGGGTATAATTTCTTTGTTTTAAAGATATGATTTCAAGGGTAAATCATTTGTAAATATTGTTTTCAAGGAAATGATATTTGAATAGGGTGGTCAGTCCATATATTTTCTAAAATAATGACTTGAATATTAGAAAGCGAAATGAGACTGGTATGGGATCACACCCTATACTTTAGCTTGTAGCCCCTATCTAACATAAGTTCAAAATTCCAATGTGTAGGGCTTGGTCATGGGTTAGACTAAAATGATGTTACATACATAAAGGAATTCACATAGTAGAGATAGGTTCTTGGCCACACAAAACCATTAGGCTCGGTTGACCCTAAGAGAAGTAAGTTAAGGATAGACCATCTAGTATTGTGTCTAACATATATTAGAATATTTATTATGTCCGGTAGGCTTAAGTCAGCCAGTGGTTAGTATTCAACCAAATAAAACTATAATGTTTGGACAAATAGTCCATTCATTACCTGATTTATTTGCGTGTAAGTTATTGCTATTATTATAAGCAGTTTGATTTTTGGATTTTGATTTGCAAAATATATGATTTTAGAAGGATTTAGTGAAGGGAAACCCGTTCCGTAGAGTGGCGTGGTGTCACTTAATATCTTAAAAACGAGATGTAATAGAATTGTTCACATTAGGCATTATGTCTGAGTCAGATTTTATGTTTTCCCCTTAAATCTCAGATGCTAAAAATTTAATTTTAGTGTATTGGGAGTTAAGCACTTTTCGGGTTTAGTAGGTTGGACGAATAAGCTTCCGAAGACGTGCACAAGGCAAAGCTATCTATGTAGGAGTTAATTAGTATTATTTCCACTAGGATGTATTTAAGACTGATATGTTTATCTCTCTAGTACTCTGATCATCCAAAGAGGCATCTTCATATGTCGCTCTTGGCATAATTTGTAATAATTATATTTGATCAAAACCTAGGAATCACTTTTGGGATTATGTAATTTAATATGAAATATTGATTTGAAAGGTAGCCAGAAAGGCTATTTTGAATCTATGTTGATTTTATTCCATATTTATGTGCTTTTGATATTATGGGCACCATTAACATTACTGTATTTCATCATCGAAAGTTAAATATTATAGATGACTGCATCATCAATAGCACTTGACTATGGGCCTCGAGATAGGGTATGTTACATCGATGTAGGTCCTCCATTTTCTATATGGTTTCTTTATAAGCACTGGGTTAGCAATCCACCTTGGGTAATATACCACCTCGATGAATCCATTTCCTTTAACTTTTTTACTTCTTCATGCAGAGCATTATGTCTTTCTTGATCCAAGGTTCAGCGCTTTATTCTCACTGGATAAGCCTCAAGATCGATGTTGAGTGCATGACGATGATGGCTAGGTCTATTCCTACCATATCTAAATGAATCCAGACAAATACACCTACTGATCTCTTCAAGAATTCTATTAGCTCAACTCGGGCTTCTACACTAAGATTCTTCCCTATCATAATAACCTTTGTGGGGTCTTTCGAATCTATTTATACATTTTTATGGTCATCTACCATCTTTACTCATTCTTTATTACTCATGATCTCGGGTCTATCTCACTTTGTGCTTCCACTACTGGCTGTAAGGTGATCGAGGATGCCTCTTTTGGACTTCGTCGAAGAAGTACTGTTCATAGGTTGAATTATGTTCGTCGGTACCAATCATGTGCATATATGTTATTTTTTTGTTCTTTATAGATGTTGAGGTCACAAGATGGTCTGCCTTAGTATCAGCTTTGTTACTATATAGCGATGCAATTCTTTGAGCTGATTTGGTTTCTTGCTTATTACTATTATTGTAAATATTAGAAGAGACAACAAAATAATTTCGAGCAATATTATTACTAGAGTTAAGAGTTAAATTGAATAGTTCCCTAGCTCAAAATTGTTCTCCCCTCATAGATCGTATCCCATAAGAGTGTTGAATTTCATAAGCATGTCTTTTTAAGAGATGATTGCCCCCAAGTCTATTAGCACATGTCTTCCTAGGAAGGCATTGTATGATGATGGCTGGTCAATGATCCAGAAACTTGCATAGAAGGATTTATGCAGAGGTGTTATTCCACTTGTAAGGAGCAGGCGTGCTGATCCACTGTGAATGGTTGCTATATTGTTGAAGCCATAAATCGGTTTAGGACTAGGCTTTAGAATTTAAAATGGAAGCTTCATCTGGTCGTACTTTGACTTAATAATTACATTGAATGAGCTTCCAGAATAACCAAAATAATTTTTCCTGGTGTAGCTTGAAATCCGCACCATGATAATAAGCGGATCCTGAATGGGAACATCACCAGTACCACATCAGCTGTCGTGAAAACAATATCCTGTGCTAGGCTGTAATTGACATGGAAAATCGTCTTTTATCATACCTTGACTTTCTACACATATCTCTCTTGTGCTTTTTAGCCAGTCCCAGCAAAGTGTGGTAACTTCATTAATTGAGGCTATAAGGTTAGAAGGGTTTCCTGCTTGGTTTTTCGTTTTGCGTGAGGGTGAGGTCTTCAGTTTTATTTTCATTGTTAGTTTTTTGAAAGTAGCCTAGGTTCCTTTTTGGATCAGCCTTTCTATCTCGTTCTTCAAATGTCTGTAGTTACTTGTATAGTGGTTGTTGGTTCTGCTAAAGTGGCAGTATGCCTCGCCTTAATTCTGTTCTGATTTCTTCCCTTCTTTGTACATTGTACGCAAGCTTGGCCTTGGTCATTTCATTTATCTAGCCAGGAGTGTGTGTCAGGGGAGTTTCTGTGGTGAAGTTGAGTTCCTTCTATCATTTCACAAGTGGGTTATACCCTTCTGTCCACCTTTATTGTCATAGCTAGGAGCAAAAGTTCTCCGTAATAGCCTCCCATTTTAAGGTTGAAACTAAGCATCTATGAATGCTTCGGTCATCCACAGTGTTAATTTCCGATGATAAAATGCAATTTTGTTATTCATATCAATAATATCAAAAGCACATGAATATGAAAATTTTCAAACACATTTGAATAATAAAATTTCACATTTCATTTCATAAATAAAATTTCATATTCATTACATAATCACATTTGATTCCACATTTAGAATAAATGTAATTATTACAAATTACTCTAAGAGTGACATATGATATTGCCTCCTTGGTTGGTCAAAGTATAATAACTTTGATAGTTATAAATTCTGTCATTACATCCATTTAGGCACAAAACAACACAACAAAAAATAAAAGCTCCTATTAATAACTAGCTTGCCTCATACACATATCCGAAAGCTTATTCATATAACTTGGAAAGCCTTAAAGCCCTTACTCCCACCTACTCAAATGAGGACCCGAGAGTTTGAGAGGAAAAAAAATTCGGGTCAGACAAAAAGTCCGGTTTAAATAATAACCTACCATCTTGAACAAATATGATATATAGTGAGATCATGCCATAGAGCGTAATGAGTTTCCCCTCGCTAGAATCTTAACTAATTATGTCAATCAAAATTCATGCATCTACAACCAAAATGGTTAGAACATAGTCAAATAATCATTTGCAGGCATGCAACATGAGTAATTTTGGCTAATCTGTCTTCACCATGTTATACACTCCCTTACCCTACCCAAAATCATATAATGGATTAACCATCCATATTTCAATTGGCTATCTGTTTAAATTCAATTTGACTATCCGTCTTATATTTACCTGGACTACCCATCTCACTATATAGGTTATCTATCACAGGCCATATGGACTGCCCATCACACATTGTTTATCTAATTAAAATTATTTGGACTATCCATCACACTTGTCGCATTTGTCTAAAATTACATGGATTATCCATCACACATATCATAGTCCTCCTAGGATGATTATGAACCCATCATGAATTATATAGAGACTATCCATCTTTGGCATTATGTGGATTATCCATCATACATCTCATCGTATTCTCTAGAACGACCGTAAACCCTTCAATTATTAATTTATGATTTGTACATAACATTATTCACCCATGTGTCGAACCTATGTCTCTTGGTATCTCCAATTAGGTTGTCAAGCTCTTAAACTTATGGCATATCAGAAATAACATACATTGGTATCTGTTAACTCGCTTTTGAATCAAAGCATGTTAGATTTCAATTGGACTTGGTAGATTCAAATAAAGATGAAATGGCATGAAAATTGGGAGGCACACTTAAAGGTACAAGAGAATTGAGCTCAGGAAGTTTGGTCAGAAAATTGGCTAAGTCCTTAAGTTGTCCAAAATTAAGGAATTAGGTCAACTAGTTGGACAAATAACCAAGTCCTTAAATCGTCCCGATTTAAGGCCTTAGGCCATTCCTTAACAAGTTAAAACATTAGTTATGTCCTTAACTCGTCCCAAGTTAAGGCCTTAGGTCAATTGGTTGGAAAATTGGTTAAGCTGTTAACTCGTCCCGAGTTAAGGAGAACATTTAGACGAAGGCAGAATGACTAGAAATTTGGAGAAAACACCTAGAAAAGGAAAAGGAAGGGCTTGGAAATTTTTCACCATGATTGGGCCAAAGAACCTTAACTCGTCTCGAGTTAAGGCCGAAGGTCAAGTCCGAGCTATGGATACTTGTCTATTCATTCCATGACTTCATACACTAATTATTCCACTTCATTGATTTATGACCAAGCGATTCTATAAGGATTTGATGAGTTACACTAAGGATTTGCTAGGGCAAAGGTGAGAAGATGGATATCCAAGCGATCGTAAGACTTAACTTGTAGACGGTGGAAAAAATGTTCAAACTACTCAAGAAGAAAGTGGGAAAGTGGAGCAAGTAAAATGTTGGACAAAACACCAAGATCCTTATCTCATCCTGAGTTAAAGATTTGTATTGGGATGACTTGGGTCTTCTGGTGTGACTTCGCGCTATCTTTTGGACTTCATTTCTATTGGGCTTCTAACTAGATGCTACCTAATTCCTCTGTAAATACTAACCTACTTGCTACCAGAAAAGAATCTTCTTCTCTCTATTGGATCTCCATTGACACTCTTAGACTTGAAGCTTCAACAACGCCCTTTTCACTTCTTATCTCTTCCAAACTTATTCAAATTCATTATAACTTAGATCTAGGGAGAAATTAGTTGTAATTCGAAGAGACAACAACTAGCAATCAATAATAAAACATGATTAAAGTGGACATATATCGAAGATTATATTAAACCATTATAAGAACTTCTATGCGTTCTTGTTTATTTTCTATTTTTTTCTTTTACTTTTATCTAAACTAGTGCTTTCATCTGATTTTTGGATGTCGATCCATTTTTTGGGTTAACATTTTGGCGCTTTCACTAAGAACCAAGAGCCAAATTTGAAGACTTGATGTTTGAATATAAGATTTGGATAAGATAAAGAGGCCTAATACTAGATCTTAAACTAGAGCAAGTGAATCAGAGCTTGTAGGCGGCTAGGAGATGTCCTTAAATTCTCGTCAATCCATCTATGTGACCAGAGATGAGATGGAGAGGATAATGAAGGAAATGAAAGATAGGATAATGGCTAGACAGTGGGAGATGCTAGAAGGGTTCATGGCTAGGCAGCAGGAGATTCTAGAAGGGTTCCCCCAAAGATGGGACTTCAGGAATTTTAGAGCTATAGGAATTCATAACCAAGTGCCAAAAAACAATGCAGAAGAATCTGGAGTTGGAGCGGAGCAATGTCCCTATGAATAGAACAACCGATACTTGTGGGAAATGTTGGAACAACTGTCGGCATGTTGGGAATTGAAAATGTTGAAGCTAAATTCGTGAATTCAAATATAATTGATCAAATACCAAAGGAATATGTGCCAGAGCTTTCGCAAAGGGATGGAGCTCGGAATGGTTAGAGGAGTACTGACAACATCCCCCCACGAGAACAAGGGTCAGAATGAAATTGGTGGTCTGAGACTTCCATTCGATGATAAAGGGAAACAAAAAGTAGATAATGATGGTGGACAATTGAAATGACGAAGGAGAGGATCGTAGTTCTCTCCTTATGTTGAGTCGACAGACACCTCAGAGAGGATCCAATTGGAAACTAGGGAGCTTATCCTCTATCAGAAGATGGAGAGGCGAGAACCTATCGATCGAGAGAAAAGATCTAGAAAGTATTGCATCTTCCATGAGATGGATGGACAAGAAGTGAACGAGTGCAGACACCTTTGCGACTTGATAGAAGAAGTGGTTCGGAATAATAAGCTGCAATAGTACATGGAGAACTCAACTACAATGGTGCAGATGGAGAAATCATCATCTGTAGCAAAAACATCCCGATATAACTAGGGATCTGGCCGAAGACTAAGAATCCCATGATTAGGATGATGGGGGGTCAGGTTCAACTCTCACACTCTTCTTTTTTTTACTTTGGATAATTCGGACAAAATAATTAGAGACCACTTAGACGTGCATAAAACCTAGATTGGTCGCTAATTTTGCTATATGTCTGATGTCTAGGATGACTTCTTAGCATAATAATAACCTCGGACCGTTTACAAATGTATGAGACCTAGATCGATCTCTAGGCATGCTCTAGTCGAATGTCCGGGATGAACACTTAGGATTTCTGTTTATTTTTCTTTGATTTGAATATTTGACTTTCGAAAAATCCACATTGAATGTGATGACTAATGTTGATCGCTTTTAAGTCCCATTTAGAGAGATAGGGTCGAAGTGAAGGGTGCAAGTCCCATCGCCATAGAGCGAGCGGATGCATTGTATGATATTGATCGCCTTAAGCCCCGACTAGAGAGACGGGTCAAGAATGCAAGAAGTAAGTCACCTTGCTAGAGAGTGTATGTATGGGCTTGCTTGTCGTTGAGTCCCCTTGCTGGAGAGTGAGTGGGTTAGCTCAACAAGGACCTAGAGTAGTCAATGGTAGGTCCCCCTATCGAAGGGTGAGTGGATGTGCCTACTTGGTCGTTGGATCCTCTGGTCGGAAAGAAAGCGTATCGGACTTAGCAAGTTACCACCAAAGAGATTGAACCCTAGAGTGGATGAAAAACAATCCAAAGGGATGAAGTTCTAGATTGGAAGATGGATTGTCCGGTATGACCATGCCCTGGAGTGGATTCAAATTGGATAAAAGGATTTTCATGCCTTGCAATCGGAGAAAGAAAGATAAGCCTTGCGCGAACACATGGAGTGGATGAAAATTGTATAAAAGGATTTTTACACCTTGTAATTGGAGAAAGAAAGATAAGCCTTGGGCGAGCACATGATGATTCGGATTTGAGAGATTGTGTTTCCAAGACAGTCTGGTTGGTGAAAGTTTAGTGGAGCGATAAGGAGAAGGACTGTACTTGGGAGACAAAAAACAAGATTCGAGATACTAATCCTAATTTGCTTTGATGATATGTCTATATTAGCTTTATATAGATAGTTGCTGGTCAGGTAGGCTAGTATGGTTGTTAGGAGTCGTTAGAGTTGATTGCTATGTTTAGTATTAGTCCTTACTGAATTTCGAGGACGATATTCTTTAACGAGAGGAGCCTGTAACACCCCTAATTTTTAATAACATTATTCAGGAGATTTAATTCGATAAATTAAATAGAATAATAAGGAGTGATAAGGGGATTGAGATTTATAAATAAATTTAGTGGTCATGTTTATCACAAATGAATGAGCTTATAATTGGTTAAAAATGATAGTTAAGTAATAAACATAAGGGCATAAGGGTAATTTGCCGCCCCATGTTTACTACCCTTATACTCACGTAGCTAAACCATACACGTTCATTTTATCACAACTCAAAAACGCAAACGAAGGAAAAGAGAAAGTCGGCCATTACTAGGAGAAGAAGAAGAAAAATCAAAGTAAAAGCTTAGGATCAATCTAGGGGGAATCAATCTCAAGCAAATTTCCAACTTCCTTATTCAAACTAAGGTGAATAATAATCCTAATCATCACTATTTTGTTTTCAGTAATATGTTTTTGGATTTATTAATTAATCCATTTTTATGATGTTTTGAATGATGATATGCTTGGTTTTATTACATATTTGATTAAAATCAAATTGTTTAAATATGATACGCACGATTTTAGGGAAAAACTGATAGCAAATAATTTTAGAATGCCATGGAAAAATTATATGTTTTGCAAAACATGATTTTGGAGTTGGCTTTTAATTTTTATAATTTTCCAAGCCATGGAGAATTTATTATGAATTTTTTGAAGGAAAATATGGTTAATTGGGTTTAGAAATTTATTTTGATTGTTATGTGATGAATTTGGGTCTATAATTTAGATATGTTAGATAACATATTAAAAGTGAATTTCTGTGATTTTTGGAGATTTTTACTATGAGATTTATTATGGAAATTAAATTACTTTAAAAGCAGAACCAAAATGATTTAATTATTGTTAAACGGGAATGGCTTATTTGTTAAAATTAACCATGTTTTAGATCCGAAATTATGCGTCAATTATTTATAAATAATTTTAAAAATTAAGAAAATCAATCACATGTTTACAAGTAGGAAATTTAGTTACAAAGATCTTACTTTATTTGATAAAAACAGCTTTTAGCCAAAAAAGTAGGTTTTGCCTCCTATATAGGTACCTTTCGACCTAGAACAATCGCCTTCAATCAGGTCGAAACCCACCGAGTCAAGACTAATGAAGCCAAAACCAATACACATGATATCATATAGTTGGTACATAGTGAATTGGAGAAAGGCGGAAGGTAGGGTGTCGAAAGCATTCAATGGGATTGATACCTTTGTGTTGTTTTAAAACAAAAGCACTTGCCTGTTTTGTTAAACACTTTAGAAGGAGTCAAAACCAATGCTTTTGAAAGGGTCTTTTAATTAGCTTTTGAAAGAGAGTTGCCTCTTTATTAAGAAGTAGCTGCCGATGGAGTTACTTGGTTTTCAAATGAAAGCGTTCAGAAGTGGTAGTTTCGACTAAATCGGAACCTTTCTGCCGCTTTTCCTTTCGAAGGTATTAAAGATATAAATGCTTTCGAAAGGTAGCCTTTTTTTAAAACGTAAGTCGTTTCCTATAGCTTTTGAAGGGGGTTAGGGGTTTTGAAGGCAGTGGTTTCGAAAAGGGGTTTCGAAGCCAACCTTCAAGTATTTTACGCAAACGACTTATGCTTTCTAAAGAGTAGTGCCAATGCCATCAAGTTTTCCCAATACTTTTAAACGATAATGAATGGTTTCAAAAGAGATACTTTCATTTATATTCACTTGATCCAAATGTTATTTTAATTAAATCCAAAGGTTTCGAAAGGGGTACTTTCAATGTTTTCGGAAAGGATAATTCCAAAGGTTTTGTAAGGGGTACTTTCAATTGGTTTCGAAAGATATGCTTCTAAAGTTAAAAGCTAATACTTTAATATATTTGAAAGGCTTTTAAGGAAAGGTTTTAAGTGTTTGATAGGCAGGGGCCTAATTGTTTTGAAGATAGATATACATTCTTTCGAAGGTGGTTATCCAGTGAGGTCGAAAGCAAGGTTTTGATGGTTTCGAAAGGCTATTTTTAAAAACAAATAACCCAAACTCATTATTAAAGGAAAAACCCATGGCTAAATAAAGGGGTTTTGAAATGGTTTTAAGAATAAACTTTCCTTGATAAAATTTTAGGTTAATGGGATTAACCATATTTTATATGAAATTGATTTCAAGGACATTGAACCTACAAGAGTGGTACTGTTATGGTATTATGTTTAATATATTCACAATAAAATGGACCCATAACTGCATTTTGGGGATAAAGGGTAGAAGAACCCACTAGGTTGGCCCAATAGTGAATTTAAACTGATTAAACTCCTAAATGAGTAGAATTGTATACAGGAGGTCAGGAAGACCAGAATATAGGATGTCTAAATAAAGAAGTTGTCAGGGAGACAAGTTCATAGTGCATCCATGAAAAATATGAAATAGGACAGGGAGTCCGAAAGTTAAAAAAACAGGTTATTAGTAAGCCCATGAAAACTTATAAGTTAATAGTGACCCTAGAAACTATAAATATGACAGGGAGTCATTTAAACAGGAGATGGAATTCCAGAATATTTTAGCTTATATGAATATCATTATAATATTTTGAAATGACTATGTTTTAACCATTGTGGATGCAGAAGCACAAAATATGGTTTTATAAAGTTTTAAGCTACTAGTGAGGGGGAAATCAATTCCGCTAAGCGGCATGGTCTCATTAGATATCTAAATGGTTTAAGATGTTATATTATTATTAATACCAAGCTTTATGTATGACTCAAAGTTTATGTTTTTCTCTTAAACTCTTGGGTGCTCAATCGATTTTGAGTAGTTTGAAATTTGAGGTTTTCAGGTTACTCATTAGACGAATAATCTTCCGAAGACGTGCATGAGGCATTATAGCTATTCAGAGTTCTTTTTCATTTGATTCTGCTGTGTTATGTTGTGAAGGAAAAGTGGTTTATTTGGCTTATTCGATACTTTGATCAACCAAGAGTGCATCTTCATATGTCGCTCTTTGCGTATTTTAATAATTATATATTTTTGAACGTGGTTTATGATTATAGGATTATGTAAAGAATGTTGAAATGGTTTTTGGAATGGAATGAGAATGTTGTTTTGAATTAATTTTTTTTTCCATATTCATTTGTTTTTGTTATGTCAATGTATCTAAGATTACCATATTTAGTCGCCGAGGATTAATAACTATGAATGGCTGCAGCATACGTAGCCGTTAGTTTTGAGCCTCCAAGTGGAGGATGTTACAAAGAGCTAGTGAAGAAGCAGATTGCTTAAGGAATGTGCTAGCGAAGATTCCTTTATGGCAAAAACTGATACCATCTGTGTTGATCCATTGCGATAATACCGCGGCTATTGCAAAAGTTCAAAACTGTTATTATAATGGAAAGAGACGACAAATACGCTATAAGCACAATATTGTAAGAGAGTTACTCTCTTTAGGTGTTGTTAGAGTGGATCATATTTGGAATGATGAATATTTGACAGATCCTTTGATGAAAGTATTGGCTAGAGAGAGAGAGTCCATAAATCATCCAAAAGTATGTGACTATTGCCCTTAGGCATTCATAGCGGTAACCCTACCTATATGATTG
Organism: Allium cepa; assembly: GCA_030765085.1. Taxonomy (NCBI): domain Eukaryota; kingdom Viridiplantae; phylum Streptophyta; class Magnoliopsida; order Asparagales; family Amaryllidaceae; genus Allium; species Allium cepa. Next base: position 696,663,958 of record CM060934.1, read on the forward strand.
GAGATCCCAAGAACTAGATTTAATGGGTAAACGATAAGTTGTGAAGTGATAAGATGTGAACATGCTATATTTTAAATTATTTAGAAGCATGTATTCCTGTAGCAATTAGAGGATGAGGTAACATAAAATCTTAATGAGATCTATACTCCATATGGAGTGGGGTACCTAGCTGTAGGAGTACTGTGATACACTCATCTTTGCGAATGTGGGAACGAGGCCACTTGCTATGAAAAGTTTGAGGGCAACAGTTTTTTAGAGCGTTCACTAAATCGTGATAGACGTGCATGACCATTACCACATGGACTAGTCGAAAGCACTTTAGAAAGGTTGTGTATGGTTTGATGTCAGATATAAAGTTCAAGACTACGTGCCACTCTAATATATTCTGAATCTTACTTACTATGCAAAAGTTCAAATCGGAAGATACCTTCATTTATGCACTTCTTATATTTTCAAAAATAACTTGAAAATAGTTTTTTTAATAATTTAAGTAGCCGATCGTTGGAATTTTAAGTGATTTTTTTAAATTAATGGTAATAATATTCGCAATGAATGGTGTTGTATAATGGTAATATATTTATGAGCTATTATTATTGAGCTGTTGCAAAAATTAATGTCAATAAAATTCATAATAAATGACATTGTATAATGGTAATATATTTATATGCTATTATTATTAAGCCGTTGCAAAAATTAATGGTTAAAATACATAATGAATGACAATAATTTCAGATTCATTAACAATTCCCCATCATTTCAGCAACACATACAGTTTCTATTTTGCTCATTTAAATGATAGATATGCAGAAGAAAAAAGATAAGGCAACAAATCAAACTTTATTCATCTTCTTCTCCCTTTGTCATTTCTCCCTCTACAGAATCTTTCAAGCAATTAAATTGGAAAATGCTAAATTCAGAATGATTTACTGTCGTGCAAACAATGAATCTACTAAATTTTAGACGATGTTTTATCTTGGAGAAGGAGCGGCTGATAGCTTGCCTTGCACCATAGGGTTAAGCCGCAAATCGCCTTAAAGAAAGCGAAGAAATATGCGACTCGGAAATTTCTAGCAATCAGATCCAACATTTATCCCCTCGTTTTCTATGTGCTTTTGCTATTTTGATTTGTGATTTGTCACTGATTGTATAAATTAAGAACTTCAGCTATGAGGTGATCATTTCGATCACTGAGTTAGGTTTCTCTTCTTATGATACTGATTTCATGATGCATTCTTGATCGTTCCTGTAAGATTCATTTGCCAATATCAATATTTTTATCAGGTATATTAATTAATTACCTTTCTTGATTTTCTTTGTTTTCAATTTGGCAATTCATTTGAGTATCTTTTATAGATCAGAACTTATTTTAATTGAAATATTTTATGGGGTTGCGCAAGAGGCTCTTTCAATTTCCATTGATTGAGTCAAATTCTTAGGGACCCGTATCTTTTTCAACTAAACATTGCTCCTTTGAACAATCAAAATAAGAAAATAACTCAACATTTTTTTTATAATTTCAACTTTGTACTACAAATTTTTAATCGCTTTTGGAAAATCAAAACTACAGCTATCTCTACCAGAATGAGCATATGAAGTCTCGTTTTTATTGAGGTGGCTGCATCCAGTTTCAAAGGTTTTACAATAATACTTATCACGGCTCTAAACGCTTATCGACCCATAAACTAAGGCTAACACTTGGTAATCTGACCCAGATGGGCAGTGATGACAGTAGGCTCTGTTAAGTTTGATCGACGGCGACCACCTTCTCATAATAATCATTCTTCCATTAAAATAATGTAGGCCATTTTTAACATTGTAGAGTAATCTATCAAATATTTAAATTTGGTCAGGAAGGGAACAATTTCCCTTGAATTTTTTTTGAATTCACCATTTGGCTTCCGCACACTTTGAATGTTGGCCTTAAAATGAACATAACAAGGCTTACGAACAACAATATATATCGTTATGGTATTTTCCCACCATTTTTTTGCCTTTTGATGGATGTTTTCCACGATCACAACAAACTTTTTGTTACCTATAGAAATGGGTAGGATATACTGCATATCAAATCATTATTGTCATGCTCGTTTGAGATGATATCTCTCCATTGTTTTATGCACTGAGCCTTATTAAATGCCACTGGCTTCTGGTCGAAACCATTCAATACAGTCTTTGAATTGATTTGGATCTTCGATGATTTTGATCATTTCTTAATACGGTATTGTCTTCGATAGAGTTTCTCCTTGATGGGCTTGAAATGTCTTTATTATCTTGAAAGATTAATGCCTTAAGTTTTCATTTTCACCACAAGTTTAAATTCATCGTCAACTATGACGGATCCAGTGACAATTCTAATGTGGCAAGAAGAAGGTTTACCAGCAGCTTTATTTTGAATGAGAATTTCATTGGAGGAGGAAGGGAGAAAACAGGGTTGAGAAGATTCCGTTATGGCTAGGCTAAGAGAGTCTCTAAAAAATTTCATCTCTAATGCTAATTTTTTTTTTAAAGAGAAAAAAAATAGATACTCTAGAAGGACCGGTGTAAAGCACGGAATTTCATACGATGAAAATCGAGGGGTTAATATTTGAATTTGGTTTTAGATATGATGGCCACTTTTGTTCCCGCATAGCAAAATGCCGATTCGTTCTAGAATTGTTGTTAAAAAAAATTGACGTCCAGGCAATCAATATTGGAGTACAATGTACAGTCCCTACTATACATGTTGTTACCAATATCACCAGGCTATTGTTTTTAGGGTTGTTATGGTAATGGTTATCGTTACCATTTTGTAAATACCGTTACCGTACCGTTTTTACTGGTAAACTAAAATTGTTTACTTTTACCGATTAGTTGGTATATCAATGACTAATATACCGATAAACCGGTAGCCTTACACCAGTAATGGTAAATTACCATTTGTCTATAAAAATAATAAGTTGATATATTTTTATACCGAATAACCGTTCATTATATATCTCATTGGGCCACTTAATAAATGACAAAGAAAAGAAGTGTATTTATCATCATTTGAATTGAATTACTGAAATAAATTGAACTTTTTTCTAGCCTCTAAATGTCTGTAATACAACATCTTACATGAATATCAATGTATTATGAATGGACTGATAAGTTACCGCTGATTTTGAAAAAATATTACCAATGTTTTACCGTAAAAAATAGTAAATTCACTATTACCGTACCGATTATGTCGATATGCCGACATTATTTTAAAATGGTAACCGATTGACCGGTATTACCTCTACCATACCTGCCCAAATTGTTTCGGTTATCAAAAACTCACTAGCTTTCAGAATGGTCTCCAGTTGATTTAACGTTATTTGTTCAGTTTTGGATAGGGAAGGAAGATCTTAAAGCATATATGTGACAAGTCTGAGAGTCACCAATATGACTAGAATTAATTTAGCAACGTCACATTATATAAAAACTGTGGGCCTGCAGACCATTTTAAAATTGATGTTTGCGCTGTGGGCCTGCAGACCATTTAAAAATGGATGTACGTAGAGCGTACGCATACGCTACGCAAAATCATTTATTCCCAGACATACATTCCTACCCAACCAGATCGTATATTGATGTATAAATACAAAATCTTTAGAATTGCCTTTTTTTTGAAGTAATAACTAGTAGGCATTGGCTACCCTTCAGTGCATAATTTATAATGTATAACAGTATTATGCAATTAATGGGCTGGCTTGCAATCTTCAAATGAAGTTGACACAAAGTCATAAATGTAAGAATCTGATTCATCATTACTTAAATAATAAATGTTTTATTAAACCAACTTTGATGCCATGAAAATCGTAGCATGTAGCTTTTGCTAAGTAGAGTGATGATTGTCTTTAGAAACATATATGAAACTTTTACGGTAACAACTAGCAATGGCTTGTTCAATTGAAAAACTAACCATATAATCAGATATAGTTTGTTCACTTCTCCATAGCTGTTGTGAAGTGACCTCGCGGCTGCTCAACCGAACATAGAACTGGTTATTATAACGTCAAAGCTTTCGCCCTTATAACATTATAACGGTAAAGACTTCGTTGTTTATAAGTTTATAAATGAAAGAATAAACTTATAATGACGAAGCTCTCGCCATTCAAACTTATAACGATAAAGACTTCGTTGTTTATAAGTTTATAAGTTGGTTGATGGTCCGTACTGCGTGATCGAAGGTCACGAGTTTGAGCATCGAAATTGACAACCCTGTAACAAGTATCTGAAATATGTGTTTGGCAAGCACATACTTCCCTAGAGTTTACAAGCGAAGCTTGATTTTCTAGGTAATTCAAAAAAAAAAACGATAAAGACTTCGCCGTTACAAAATCCATTTATTTTTTTTATAAAAACCAAACCGCGGCTGGTTCTGCGGTTATCTCGATGTGCAACGTTTGGCCAGTTGAAAAAAGTAAAGTGAATAGGTTGAATTGTTGATAATCGTCTACGCATATCAGTTAACAGATTATGCATGGATGGTAGCTAGATGAATATTCCTACAGACTAGTTTTTAGATTGGTTCTGCATTCAGCGCTGGGTTGTGACAAAAGACAGTGTGTGCTAAAGCATCAAGGCGGACAACCAAATTATTGCGTAGAGCCTGAGGACCTGAGACCTTGGGTCATAGCATTAATGATCAAATTCCGCTGAATGTTATCTCAACAAGTAAGTGTTCCTACTGCCATAAAATTCAACCAGGTTCATATATTGATAACTATACCCTATGATATAAATTCATCCTCAATATATCTCAACTCATCTACAGACCTAGCAATTACATGCATGCTACTCTTAAGTCATTAGTATATCAAGTCAGATTGATATTATTAGAAACAGATAAGATTGGTTTGGGCTTCAGACCAAAGATGCTATTAAGCAATGGATAATTAGACAAAACATACTCTAAAGTCATTAGTCACTATTCTAAAGTCATTAGTGACTAATAAATCCACGTTGCTTTTTCTATCTTTAGACACTAAACTCCATTAGAGACTAATTAGGCAAAACCAATTGAGATTTACATCAATAAACCAAGTAGTATAAATCACCATAATTTATAAAAAGACACGGGGAACCTATAGAGATCGATAAATCCATAAAGACAAGGGAAACCTATAGAGATCAACAAATCCACGTTTTACTTGAACGCTTTTTTAGAATTGGATCATAGAGGCTAATTTGAAAGTTTTAAGCAAGGTTTGGACCATCTTGTTCGTCTATGGATTAGTGAATTTAAGACCCGTGTTCCGTGTTATGTAAATTTCTCTTTTTTAATGATATTTTTTCGATCGTACAAGATGAACCAAGTTGATATTAAGTTGGTTAGGACTATTTTGATGGTGTTTGACAACAGGATGATTGGTAACATATGCATCTTTAATTATAATATCACGTTAGATACTCCTGTACGTAGTTACAAAGGATTAGTATATGATTACGCTAGTTTTTGTTGATTTATGATATGTTATTATAAGCGAATGAGTAAATGGGTATTGTATCAGAGCATAGGACGTATATTTGGGTATTAGAATTGGTACGGGATGTATTCGTTTGGGCTACCCGCAGCTCATTTATAACTTTGGCTTTATAAATACTTGTACAGAGGCAACATTTTACAGTTTGAAAAGAAGAAAGTTTATAATAGCAAATCTATCAACAGTTTTACATGGTACCAGTTAGCATCAAAAATGTCACTAACACCATTGAATAGAATTGTGTAGAGAGATTAATGAAGAAAGTAAATTAAAATAGAGCCAAAGGAACAATAGAAACAAGAATACTGCATTTATAGTGGTTCGACGTAATTGTCATCGTCCACTTTGAATAGAATCTTTATTACTTTTCCAGTCACTTGAATACAGATACAATCCGTCAACAAACCACTCGAATACAATTTGAATCAAAAGAAGAAGAGTATAAAAATGGCAGAGCTTTCCTGGAGTTTTCAAAAAATGGTTCCTTCAGTTATGTCACTTCCCTTCTATTTATAGACGAAGACATGCTGCTTTCCCTACATAGGCCCATGACCAAGACACTTCGGCCCACAGCAAAACCCATGTTCTCCGACCCATGGGTACTGACCCTTGATGGCCGAATCATATGCCATCGAGCCACTCTGGCCAAACCAAGGGTCCCATGTGAATGACTCAAAGTAAGTTGCCATATGACTCGAAGAAAATGGCGTTGGAGCTCGAAGCAAGGAAACACCAGGTAACTCGTGGACTCACTTTAGGATGCATTGTCCCAGGTATGCCGACCCATACGTGCCAAATCATTATTGTTGAGACTTGGTTTTGATTCATGACACGAAGCTATCATATGACATACAAATTTTGACGATTGCGACGACAAAAAGAGAATATATAATACAAGGAGACAAGACTTCAAAACCGGTGCATCAATTATATTATATTTTTTAGTTTTTGAGTCGTAGGTTAATTTTGTTAAAATCTCTCCTCGATTACGTATATATTAGCTTATATATTTAATCATCTTATTCTCAAATATTTTATACATACATATATATATATATATAAGCATATAAAATATATATATATAAAGTGTTTTAAAGTTATATGTACTACTATACTTATGAAAACTATGCATATTGCACAGATTTCACCAGGTCAGTCGACAGACCCAGAGGTTTAGTCAACTGACACTGGAAAATCTGTACAACATGCACAGGTGCACAGGTATTCAAATATATATTTTAAATTCGTTTGAATATTCAATCGACTGAACCAGAAGCTCGGCTGACTGAATTTCTACAACAACTATTTTTTGAAAAGACACGACTTTTTATGAAGAGTCACGACTTACGAACCTCTACGAAAAGACTTGGATGCAACACTTCAGTCGAAACTCTTCATCAACGGTCGCTGCTTTCTAACCTTTATAAATACAAACTCCAACTTGATTCCAAATCACTTACTTACAATCTGATTTACTACCGAATTTTCTTATCTCTTTAGTCTAACACTCTTGAATCTATTTGCTACCATACTTTCAATTACTCTACATTAAAGCAATATTATGCCTTTCTATTCTTCATATACTTCAAATATATATATATTTATACTCGACGAGAAGATTATAGGAAGAGTGTACTACAAGTGACAAATTCGTGTTATCAGAACACACAGAGTCAAAACTATTTTCGTATTTGTTGAAGTCATGTTCTACTGCTTAGGCGTGTTAAGTCCTCTTCGGCTGTTGAGGCGAAATCCTGTTCTGCTGCTCAGGTCCCTGTTCGGCTGCTCAGGGGTTGTATAGACCTGTTCCACCGGGTTAAGTGAGGGCTATTGTTTTAGTGAAATTCCAGAAGGAGTCTGGGACTAGACATAGGAAGGTGCTCCGAACCAGTATAAAAATCTCTGGTATCATTTTACTATATTGCTTTTATATTCCGTACTATTTACAGTATTACTATCATCACTATACTCTGTATTATCATATATCCATATTACACGATCCAAGCACAGTTTCATTTGGTATCAGAGCTAGGTCATCATATAACCGTAACACAGTTATCTGATAATCTAATAATATGAACACTAACACTAGCACTAGCACTAACACTAGCTTCATTGAAGGACAATCCACTACACGTCCACCACTATTTAATGGCATGAATTATAACTATTGGGCCACATGAATGAGAATATATATGCAAGAAAATGGTTTTGATTCATGGAATATAACCCAAACAGAATATACTATTTCTACTAAAGAGTATTCTACTTGGTTAAATACACAAAAACTAGGTGTCACAGCAAATGCAAAAGCCATGAACATGTTGTTTTGTGCCTTAGATAAAAAATGAGTTTAACCGTGTTAGCATGTGAAATACTGCATATGAAATATGGCGTACACTCAAAGTTACACACGAAGGATGATTAGTAACATATGCATCTTTAATTATAATATCACATTAGATACTCCTGTACGTAGTTACAAAGGATTAGTATATGTTTACGCTAGTTTTTGTTGACTTATAATATGTTATTATAAGCAAATGAGTAAATGAGTATTGTATCAGAGTATAAGACGTACGTCTAGGTATTAGAATTGGTGCGGGCTGTATTCGTTTGGGCTACCCACAGCTCATTTATAACTTTGGCTTTATAAATACTTAGGCAACATTTTACATTTTGAAAAGAAGAAAGTTTATAATAGCAAATCTATCAACAGTTTTACATGGTACCTGTTAGCATCAAAATTGGCCGCTAACACCCTTGAATAGAATTGTGTAGAGAGATTAATGAAGAAAGTAAAATAGAAAAATAACTCAATTGAGTGCAAATGGAACAGTAGAAACGAGAACACCGGATTTATAGTGATTCGGCGTAATTGCCTACGTCCACTTTGAATAGAATCTTTATTACTTTCCCAGTCACTTGAATACAGATACAATCCGTCAACAAACCAATTGAATACAATTTGAATCAAAATGAGAAGAGTACAAAAAATGGAAGAGTTTCCCTGAAGTTCTCAGAAAAAGGTTTCTTCAATTATGCCATTGTAACGAACCGGAATTTTCGACCTCGAAAATTCGACACTATTACGTTCACTATAGAAATGCCGAGCAATCGAACGCTGGAAATCCCAGATTGTTAGGGAAAAGAAGAAAAGAGGTAGAAGAAAAAACAGAAACAAAAGCACAGAATCTCACAATCACAGCGGATTAAAATATAATATCAAATATCAGTATTTCCACAAAGAAAGCTGTAAATGTCAATTTACATACAATATATCAGAGTTCAACAAAATTTGACAGTTATAATTAACTTGTCTCTGAAAACAATTAATACAACTCAAATACACAGCGGAATATACTCCATATGTTCATGTCATCCAGCTCGCCACCTGAGTTCCAGAACATCCTAAACTAAAAATATGTAATACTCGGTCTGACCCGAGCATTACAGTAAAGTAACACCCGAGTCAGGCTGGAAACCAACATGAGTAAACTCAAATAATTTGAAATACTAAGTTATAAAACTTATTTGAAAACCCGGGGTAACTCATACCTTACTACGAGTTCTTAACTTGTTATAGTTAATCACTTTTTACCAAACAATATTTAAGAACTGTTACTCAGTTTAAATGGCCATGTTACTTAATTATTCCATTCCAGCCTATTAGATTCAAAAATCAAATCTATAAAGGATTTGTAGATTACTAATCGAAGTGGTTTCGAATAATGTTGACACCCGACCCCGGTCTCTTCGAATCCAATGTCATCTTTTAAGCCAATTTGTTTATGTAAACAATTTAATTACATTCAGAATAACATATTCACACAGTAATTCTTCACTTCGAGATTATACGCGAATGACTTCGAGCAAAAATCCGACACAAGCTTCTTCTTTCCCGACCTTCTTCCTTTCCTCCCCTTCTATGCTCACAGCAACAAATCCAACCCAGACACATTGCTGACACACGTGCACGTGCACATGTGATCGGAACCCCTCCGACCATCGTTGCCACCGCCACCAAGTCACCAACGCTCACCTCGACCCTTTCGACCATCCAGAACCATGAAACACCTCATAAAATAAAATCGAACGAATCGAAACTCACTGGGATGGAACCTGATCACCGAACGCCTCGCTCCTCCTATCTCCGACCACCGGAGTCCACGACCTCGTGCCGAGACATTCGCCTTGCTTCCGTCTTCCCTTCCCCCTCCACCGAACCATTCTGATGCCTCCTCGTCGCCGCAATATCCAAAAACCCCAAACTCGACTCGAACAAGCCCTAAACCCTATTCCACCCTCGCTGTGCCACCACACTAGCCTAAAAATCCTAACACTAATTTTCCTATGCTCGCCTCTCCTCCAGCTACCGTCCGGCCAAAAATCAACCCCCATCCACGATTGGTTCGAACAGAAATTTATAAAAAATCAATTTTCGTTCAACCCTATCTTCCTCATCAAATTCTAACCTAAAAATTATGACATGACTATTAAAAATCATCAATCATTTTTCAGTAGGAATCCGGATATAAAATCAAACCATGGAAATTTAACAATCAAATTTCTATCTTGAATTTATTTTTTACTGTAATTTATTTTTTTCGAAATATTTACTTAATATATTCACCTGAAATTATTTATAAAAATAATACTACATCCATATAATCACTTTTACTTTAGAGATCATAGCTTGAAATTGTATAGATGAAGAGATATGAAATTTCTTAAGATTGTTTGAGCTTGTAATTTATGAACAGAGTTTGAATATCCATACATACAGACATGCATAGGTATTTCATTTTTTTTATTTATACACATGCAAATACTTTAATTCATCCATGCAAACAAATCTACAACATTACTTTAAATCCTTATCACATGCATCAATATAAAAACGATTCAAGTTTGATAGAAAGTGATGTTTACTCACCTATATATTGATAAACAGCGGATAAAGCTTTCGAAAACTGGACTGCACTTGATTTTGAACTGATCTTTGAAATACTTTGGTTGAGTTGAAATTGAATTTGCTTGCTTTATGCTGAGTTGATCTTCAATTTTACTTGCTTATTTTAACACAGCTTGAATCTGAAGTTGTTTAGTTTGATTTTCTTTTGGTTTTCATTTTAGAAGATGAAAGGAAAAATAATGGAGTTGAGAAAATGAAATGGGAAAGTGTTGAACTGTATATAGATTTCTTCTCATAACATCTTATTTACATTTTTACTTAAAATAACCATGCCAGTTGTCTTTGCATGTTATACAAAAGCCACAAATGCCAAAACCTATAACTTATTTTTTCTTTATGTTTTTATTAGTGTAAGAATTATGTTTTATATTTATATATATTTACACCCCATATTTATTCATGCATAAATTTAAAAGAAAGTATATAAACCTATTATTAAATATTATTTAAAACTTAAACTATTATACTTTAATTAATAAAGATTTTCCTTTAGTATTTTAAATATATAGAATTTAACTTTAAATGTCTTTTGAGAATTATTATATTGAATTCAAACCAATGCTTCCAAATCATAATATACATATATATATATATATATTATAAGAAGAAATATCTTATGTAAATTTTTGATATATATATATATATATATATATGTATATGTGTATATATATATATCCACACTTTTACAAACTTCCATATATTCTACCCATGGCATATATATATATATATATATATATATATATATATATATATATATATATATATATATATATATATGTTTACACACTTATGTATTTGTATATGTATACATTTAAAATTTTCAACATTATAAGGTTTACATTTATCTATATATATTTATTAATTTATTGTAAGATTAATCATTTCCAGAGGTTTATAATTCAAATAGTTTCTAATCCATTTATATATATCCAGATATTTTTAAATTACCAAATTTTATTTGCTCAACTAAATAAAATCAGTATCTCAATAGTAAAAATCAGTATTTTTAATAAATTTAATCCTGTTAATTACCAATTAATAGATGTCCAAAAATCTGGGTTATCACAGCCACTGCCCTTCTATTTATAGACGAAGACATGATGCTTTCCCTACATAGGCCTATGACCAAGACACTTCAGCCCACAGCAAAAACCCATGTTCTTCGACCCATGGATACCGACCCTTGATGGCCGAATTATATGCCACCGAGCCACTCTGGCCGAACCAAGGGTTCCATGTGGATGACTCGAAGCAAGTAGCTATATGACTCGAAGAAAATAGCATAGGAACTCGAAGCAAGGAAACACCAGGTAACTCGTCGACTCACTTTAAGATCCACTGTCTTAGGTACGCCGACCCATACGTGCCAAATCATTATGACCGAACCACAAGGGCCGAACCAAGTCCAACCGACCTTTCTTGGTCGACCCATGCACGACCTTTCTTCCTTGACCGAGTGGCATCTGCTGATCCACCTAGGCCGAGCCATGTGTGACCTTCGTCTTTGACCTAGCATCATCTACCGATCCACCTAGATCGAGCCATGTGTTACCTTCGTCTTTGACCGAGCAATGTATTCCAACCCACCTTATTCTTCATATCATGACCGAACGACATGGTCTTCCCTCCTTTGACCAAGCCACACATATCGATCCATACCTACCGAGCCACACATACATGTCGAACCATATCGATTGCATCAAACCCTTATATCTTCAGTCTCTTCTTGGCTAGAACCTTGTGTAGTGCTAACTATAACTTCTGCAACTATCACTTTATAGCCGGACCAGGTAGTCGGGTAACATTGGCCCTCCAAAGTACGTCTTATTGCATACATGACGTGCTTTGAATCGAAACAAGTTTGGATCTCCAGAAAGAAATCCATTGTGTTTCCTGAATAGTCATTATCCTTCAATTTTATCCTCCCAAAGTTTCGTCTCCTTATTATGTCGTCATGACGCTTGGTCGATTCCTAGTAGTATAAATTCAGGATTGTAATTCATCAGTGGCCATCTATGTCCGGTTCTACAGGGCTAGAAGCTTCGGCTATCTAATCCAGTCTTTTTTTAATAACCCTAAGTGAAAATTCAAATTATATTAATTTCAAGAAGTCCAATTTTTTTGAATATACACATGCATGTTCGGGTACACGTTCTTGCCATTGCCTCTTGGATGCGCTTTATATACTCATAAGTCGTCATCAATTCCATCTAGTTTAATTGCAATTCGATTGCAGTTCCTTGTTTATATTTTATGTGAAATAAGGGTTATAATCAGCCGGTTTATGAGAGGGGACTTCAAGTTCTACATGGATGACGACCTCGGAGCCGTAAGCAAGGGCGAAAGGAGTATAGCCAGTCACGGACTCATGGTTAGTTTTATAAGCCCATAATGTTGTTTGGAGTTCATCCACCCACTTACCTTTAGCCTTTTCCAAATCTCTCTTCAGAATAGACTTTATGATTTTTTTTCACAGCTTCAACCTGTCCATTTGCTTGAGGTCGAGCAAATATCGTAAATCTCTTTTCAATATGATGCCGACGGAAGAAGTCATTTAAATTTAACGCTGTTGAATCGGGATTCATTACCAGTTATAATGGATCACGGAATGTCATAAGGACAGATGATGTTTCGGACAATGAAGTTAATAATTTTCTTCATCTTGGTCGTGGTTAAAAGTTTTTCATCTGCCCATTTGGTGAAGTAATCAACTGCTATGATGGCATATTTCGCACCACCTTTAGGATCGGCAAGAAGGCGATGATGTCAATGCCTCTAAGTGGCAAACGGCTATGGCCTAGCCATTTGTGTAATTTCCATTGGCGGGGCTCCTGGATTTTTTGCAAACATCTTGCACTCGTCGCATTGTCTTGCATGATCAACCGCATTTTGATTGATAGTTGGCCAGTAATACCCGTGGCAGAGTATTTTCTTTTTCAGGGTTTTCCCCCTAATGTAATCGCCGCATTCTTCTTCATACACTTCGCTCAAGACTCATTTGATATCATCATGGGTAATGCATCGAAGCATGAGAATGGATAAACTCTTTTCTACACCTGATTTCTTTTTGGATGATTTGGCATGAAGCTTTGAGGAGGATCTATCATTTTCCATTCCTCCATTCAGTAAGAATTATACACTGTAAATAGTCTTTGATATGAGTCAACCATGACTCTTTTTGGCTGTCTCCAGGATCTAGGCGATCTCCATCCGTCAATGCTTGGAATATTAAATATTTCAACTAAAACAAAGTATGTCTATTGCACGTCCCTGAAACTGGCCAGCTTGGCCAGTGACTTGACTCTTTTCATTTCATCCGCTAAGGATGTGTGTAATGATGTAATACGTGAAGTCGGCTAGTAGCTCTTGGACCTGGCCGAGATAAGGAGCAAGACAATCCACCTGGTAAGATTAACTTCCCTAACTTTGCATACTACCATCAAGGAATCACAAAAGATATGTAATGTTTCCACTCCAAGTTCTCTAGCAAGTTTGAGGCTGGCGGTCAAGGCTTCATACTGAGCATCGTTGTTTGTTACAAGGAAATCGAGTTTCAGGACGTAGTAGATCGATCATTCCTCAGGAGTCATTAGCATGACTCCTATGCCATAACACTAATTATTAGATTCTCCATCCACGTCCATTTTTCATTTGTTGGTTGGTTCTCCACTACTCTTCAAGTAGTCGTCTGATGCAGTGAATTCAGATATGATGTCTGCTAAGTTTCCATCCTTGGATAGCTTTTCGACGGAAATAAGTGATATCGATTTGATTTTATTCGATATTCTATTTAAGTATTTTTTCGGACATCTCAGGTCATTGTATGTCCTGTCATAATGGTTGTTAGGCATAGACGTTAATGAGGTGAGCCTAAAACTAAGAGCGAAACTTTCATGATGAAATCAATAGACATTAGGCTAGCTTTTGTAGCTTCAGGTCGATATTCAATGCATGGCTCGTGATAGTCGGTGAAATCACACACGCATGTCAGAATGGGTCAAAGGGGAAATATCATCATTCATTTAGAGAAATCCAACTAATTCTTTTATCATCATTGCAATGAGCTATGATCCGATCTTCAACACCCATGGAGGGTCGCCATGGCTAACTGTAATGTCCACTGTCAGCTTAGCGGGTGCAATCTTGGACTCTTTGAGTTCAAATTTAACTATTTTGCATAACATTCAATGTGAAATACGGTTAGGATGGTCAAGGTTGATGGTTACTCTGGTCAAATCCTAGAGTCTTGTCATGAGTTATTAAGTCTGATAGTGAAGGGATCTAGATGCTTTGATTGATTATCTACAAATAGCCAAAGAAAAAGCTTAGAAGCACGTTGAAGAAAATGTCAAGTAGGGGTCAACCTTGAGTTGCATGAATCTGCATAGCTGGATCTTGATTTGAGTTTTGAATTTGCTTGTATATTCGAGTAACGCACTTTCTATTCAATGCATTCATGATCCTTTACCCGTCCTACGTGTCAGAGTGATAGTCGGTTGCCCACGAGCTTAGGAATCGATTTAATGATTCTATCTCCAGGCATTCTTTCAGTCGTAGCCTTGAGCAGTTGTGAACACTATATATAAGTTTCAATATTGAGCTATCACAGCTAGTCTTTGGATGTTCATGCTTCTGCTTCCAGTCTAGTATTGATAAATGTACTACATGGACAGTTGAATCTCGTCCTAGCTAAGTTTATATTCCCTCCTAAACTCTAAAGACATAGAGTTGATCGGTGAATAGTCGGCTCAACATTCATCTTGCTACTCGCTCGTGCCTCCAAGTCTAGGGCATATATCAATAAGTAAGAAGGCCAGCCATGCCCACTTAGGTTTACTCTCTTTCCCATTGAATCGTGGGATCATGTCAGTTGATGGGAGGCTGAGTCTTGCCTATCCGGGACTGTATTGTGATTTTTCATTCCAAGGGGAATACTTTGATGCCTTATCTAGTTTCATACTCCTCTTGACAGATCGAACAAGGGTGCTGGAGAATTAATGACCAAGTCTTTGCAGTTTACTTTCCTTTCCACGCTCAGGTAGTCAGAGTTTTTTAAGGGACATTCGGGTCACATTCATATATGCTTGGTGCAGATTGATATTGACCCTCAATCTGAGGTATGATATAGTCGGTCGCCCATAGCTTTGGATGACGTTTCAATTGGTTCTTTATTAAGGTCACCTTGCAGTCACTGCCTTAAATTGTAAAGAATGCCAAGCTAGAGCTATAATGTGCTTTCGTATTCAGCTTTTAGCGATTTGTACTCGTGCTCCCAGCATTGGTTTGGCCAGGCCACAAGTCGGATGGTCGAACTCTATCCTTAGCGAGTTAACGCTCCTTCTGTCAATTTTAGGCTAAAGTTTGCAGAATGGAGAACGGTTGAAATCCACTCATATATTTATCGATGTTTATATGCCACTCTACATTCTGGTGAATTAGAGTTATCCGTCCCCCAGTTGACTCGCGCCCAATTTGTGTTCATGCTTCGGTCCATGCTTCGGGGACGTAGAGATTTGTCGAAGGGTTTATGCTCTAGTCCATAGTTTTGGACGTAGAGATTTTCATCAAGACATTTATACTTCAGTCCACGCTTAGGGGATTTAGAGTACTCTAGTTCACTTCATGGACTTAGAGATTTTTATCAAGTCGTTTGTACTCTAGTGCGTGCTTCGGGGACTTGGAGAACTCTAGTCCACTTCAGGGACATAGAGATTTTTCTCAAGTTTTTTATACTCTAGTCCATGCTTTGGGGACTCAAAGTACTTTAGTCCGCTTCAAGGACGTAGAGATTTTTCTCAAGTCGTTTATACTCTAGTCCGTGCTCTTGGCACTCAGAGTACTCTAGTCCGCTTCAGGGACTTAGAGATTTTCGTCAATTCATTTATACTTTAGTCCGCGCTCTGGGGACTAAGAGTACTCTTGTTCGCTTAGGGACTTAGAGATTTTTCTCAAGTCGTTTATATTCTAGTCCGTGTTTTGGGAACTCAGAGTACTCTAGTCCGTTTCAGGGACTTAGAAATTTTTCTCAAGCCGTTTATACCCTAGTCCACGCTCTGAGGACTTAGAGTACTCTAGTCCGCTTCAGGGACTTAGAGATTTTTGTCAATTCATTTATACTCTAGTTCGCGCTCCGGGGACTCATAGTACTCTAGTCTGCTTCAAGGACTTAGAGATTGTTCTCAAACCGTTTATACTCTATTCCACGCTCGGGACTCGGAGTTCTCTAGTCCACTTCAGAGACTTAGAGATTTTCGTCAATTTATTTATACTCTAGTCCGTGCTCTAGGGACTCAGAGTACTCTAGTCCGCTTTAGGGACTTAGAGATTTTTCTCAAGTCATTTATACTCTCGTCCGCCCTTTAGGGACTCAGAGTACTCTAGTCCACTTCTGGGACTTAGAAATTTTCGTCAATTCATTTATACTCTAGTCTGCGCTCTGGGGACTTAGAGTACTCTAGTCCGCTTCAGGGACTTAAAGATTTTTCTCAAGTCATTTATACTCTAGTTCGCACTACGAGGACTCAGTGTGCTCTAGTCTGCTTCATGGACTTAAAGATTTTTCTCAAATCGTTTTTATTCTAGTCCACGATATGGGGACTCAGAGTACTCTAATCTACTTCAGAGACTTAGAGATTTTATAAATTCATTTATACTCTAGTCCACGCTCTGGGGACTCAGAGTACTTTAGTCCGCTTCAAGGACATAGAGATTTTTCTCAAGTCATTTATACTCTAGTCCGTGCTACGAGACTCAGAGTACTCTAGTCCGCTTCATGGACTTAGAGATTTTCATCCATTCATTTATACTCTAGTCTGTACTCTAGGGACTCAGAGTACTCTAGTCTTCAAGGACTTAGAGATTTTCGTCAATTCATTTATACTGCAGTCTACGCTCTGGGGACTCAGAGTACTTTAGTCCGCTTCAGGGACATAGAGATTTTTTCTCAAGTCGTGAAGACTATCTTCTGAATAAGCTTATGATTCACATGGAATATGGTTCTTTGCTTTGCTTTAGCCTCTTGTACATACCACTCCTGTGCTTTTATTCTCTTTCCAAGGAAATATGGTACTCCATATATCGAAGCTATAAGATTAAAGAGGTTCTTGTGAGATCTTTATTTTTATCTAGAGAGAGATTCTCAGTTCTCTCCCCGTTAATTCCTTTTTAATAGCTGCTTAAGTATCCCTTTTGAATAAATCCATCGATTTCGTTCCTCAAGTGTCAACAGTTATCAGTATTATGGCCATTGGCTCTATGGAAGTGATAATATGCTCCTCTCATGTTCTATTCCATCTTTTTTCCCTTATTCAAGACATTAAATGCCAATTGAGTTTTGGTCATCTCATATATCTAACCAAGTGTATGGATGAGGGGAGCTTTAGCTGCAACGTTAAACTCTATTTGCTGCTTCGTAGGTGGATTGTATCTTTCTGCACCCTTCCCTTTCACATTGTAGGGAGTAGAAATTCTTTTAAATGAAGGTAATTCTGCAGCCACGGCTTCTTTCATTTGGAGCCATTAGTCCTTTCATAGAAAGAATTCTTACTATGGCCGTAATTCCTTCTGTTCTTGGCTATAGTTGTGTTCCTTCTCATCTCTGCATGTGCTGCCACCAGTAGTACTTCTGCATATGTCACTCCAATCCAAAAAGCCTCATATTTGAAGCATTTTATAAAGTTGCATAAGCTTTCATTTCCGCCCTAGTTCATGCATGACATAGTATTCATGTATGAGAAAGACTCTCTCCTGGAGTTGAATTGTTTTAAGAAATCTATAGTTAATTATAGCCAAGAATGAACCTCTTTTGGCCCATACCTTCTGAACCATCTGAAAGTAGCCCCATCCAGATATACTAAGAAGAGCTTGCATTTGGCCATCCTTCCTACCATCAACATGTCCATGCAATACTTAAAAGTGTAAATATGTCATTAGGGTTAATAATCCCATCAAATTTATCGATTGATGAGGCATTGAAGTCATCAAGGAAATCTACCTTTATAATACTTTCGTTAAATGGGAATAAACCTCTTCCCTTATTGCTCTCTACTGTCCGGTCGAAAAAGTCTCGCCAGCTACTCTACATGAGCTTTAAATTAATGGATCTCATCCTCCTTGGAATCTATTTTGGATGAGCCATCTTTGTAATGCGAGGTGACATCATCGTCCTTATATGCAGCTCATGTTTTCTTTTTCAGTAGTAATGGGTTGATGTTCACATGCTTCTATTCGATATAGGGATTAATTTGATCTTTCCTTTGAGCTTGGTGTTTGTTTTTCTAGACCAGCATCACCGTTCTATTTTTGATATTATCATTGTCATTCACATGGTGCATAATCAGTGTAGTCAGTGAATGATGGTGGTGAGCTGTAAAAGGCTAAGGGAAGGATGGAGTAGGAGGAGGATATTGGTCCATGGATCTCTCTAGCTAATTCATGATTAATTTAGTTGGTTTGTGAAAGCCCGGGGGGAAACTAGGACAGGATCCAAGGGGGGCTCTATAGAAGCCCGTACATCGATTTGGGTCATTGAGTAGAGGGGTTACCTTTTTGGAATTTTTGAGGTTAGTTGAAGTTGTTTTTGGTTAGGATAGGTGTTCGAATCGGTAGGATTCACGGTGTTATAGTGGTGTATATGGAGTACGTGCAAGAATTTCACTAGAGAGGAAAGTGGCCCTCTTTCTAGCACCAAGAATTGTTAATGAGATTTCTCATCTTACAACACCCAATTTCCAATAGGGTAACTATATTTTTGATTATCCTAATAAGTGGGAATCAAAAAATTTAAGTAATATTAAACTTTCCATTAACGTAGTGATTACATTGCCGAACGCTTACACAAGTAAGAAGAGACACTTTACCTGTTTTCTAAAAATGCTTGGGTAGGTTTTTGTACTAAACTTTGCCGAAAAAGCTAAATGGAACTACTAAAAAATTGGCAAAAAATAAGTACAGTAAAGTAAAGGATGTAGAGATTTACGTGATTTGAATTTCAAAAAATCCTACGTCCATCGATCAAATCTTTCATTGTCATCCTTTTTCCTCATACAATCATTTTAATGGCAAAAAAACGACAAGAATAAAATGTTATTTTTCAAAGAATTCATCATGAAGAACACCTTTTCTCTACTACAATGCTTTTCCATTTATAGTAGAAAATCTTTCATGCATTGTTTACATCACTTTTCTACATCTTCATTCCATCATTAGATGCTTCCATATGTCCTTCTTCTGTTGATTGTTGTAATGTGCATAGATTGCTGATGTGACCCTTTGTGGAAAACATTTCTTTAGGCGGGATGATTTGAATTTAGGCAGGAAGCTTTGAATTTGAAATGATGTCTTCATTGTGTAATGACTCACATTTTTTACCCTTGAAAGTCGACACTAATACATCCACGGTATTCACATGCCAAATAGCCAAGTGTTGGAAAGATATAGTGTTATGATGAAAAAAAAAGGACGGAACATCTCACATCATGATGGGTAATATATAATATACAACAGATATATACCAAAAAAACAATAATATACATAAATTAATTACAGTAAACTAACCTATCATTGGCCTAGATAGTTATAACAGTCAATCCTTTCAAATGCCAATAAATATAGAAAAAGAAATGGAGAGGAAATAAAAAATACGTGAATACCTTCTAGAGACATCTAGCTCATCTCCTAAAGCTTCAAAACACCCATAACTAAATCTGGAAATATGCTTGAGCTAACCCGAGCATTATGACAAAATAATGCCCAGATCAGTCTGGTTAAGCAGCATGAGAAACAAAATCATAAGGATTTTTAATGTCATAAAACCATTCAAAACTAAAGGTATCTCATAAGACCATGCAGCATATAAACATGGATGATTTTTTTACGTTACAATAACTAAACCAATTTATTAGAAAATCCTGTGGTCTTATAATAACGTCTAAGGTCTAAATTAAGTATTTTATCGATGTCGAAATTGTCACATCAATTCCATTCCAGCATATTAAGTGTACTACTAAGTCCTTAAAGGCATGCATTGGAAAATGGATTTCATACAGTAACAAGGCACAATGGTACCACCTACCACAGCATATCTCCAGATAAAATGTACCAAGGTCGAAAACATTTCGATCCCTGCATGACAAGACCAGCCTACCCCTTATTTTATAGTACCAAATATGATCATCACACTGGTTGCTTTGCAACTTTTCCAATGAGCTCATAGTATACATAAACTGATAGATGTTGGACTAGAAAGGTGATGACTATACCCTAATGGTAGATGACCATATAGCCTCGCGGCATATCTCCTGTTTTTTGTCATTCCTAAGTGTGAGGCTCGAGCCTACTTTTTACCTTTTTAGCAAATCTCACTTGGAATGCGAACATTGCTCTCCAGGAGCCAATACAATGCAAGCATTTATCCATTCAAGATATGAATAAATCAAAGGCACCACTTCTACTACATCCATTTTGGAATCACCTCATAATTAGTAGCAAGTACCCCTTGCACATCAAAGAACTTCATCTTCGATTTCTATCATCTTCAAGATGTCTTCAATTCGAACACTTATGCTAGTTTGAAGTGGTTTTTGAATAACATATCTGATCTCGGTCTCTCCAAATTAACAATCGATTGTTTTAAAACAGACAAAGATTTGATAGTCGGTTATTTAACTATCAAGTAAACAAACAATCCAATCAGAAATTTATTTCTATATATGAAACCAAGCATGATTAAGCACATAAACAATCGCTAAGCCTCTTTAATTAATCCTTTCGTTAATTAAAATCTCTTTCAAATATTCGTATGAAAATACATTTTTTCAAAAAATGTATTCACAAACCCTCTATACTCTTTTTAATACTTGAAAAATATACTCATATACTTGTCTTGATGGCATAAGTATATTCACAGACAATTTCACTTTTAGTACTTCGACAACATCACCGTATACTTATATCAATAGTATAAGTATATTCACAATCATAAGGAATATTTCCCTTTTTCTAAAATCACATTTACTGGGTCAAAAAAATGTCATTTAAAAACATCATTTATTATAAACCCAAACACTATCCTTGTGATGTAAGCAAATGGGTCGTATGGAAATTAAACCAAATACTTGCCACCACTTCCCTATTTCAAACTTGTGCTATCCCTTGATTAACAATGAAGTCGGACAAGTTAGCATATATCCCCAAATAGATAATTATAAAACTCCTTTATAAATATATAAACTTGTATATAAAATTCCTTTTATAAATCTTATTTACTTATCATAAACCTTCAGTTTCAAGATAGAACCAAATACTTTCTATAAAATGCTCATTCCATATATTACTATAAATCCACAAATGTGATTTATTGTACAATGTTATAAAAATGATATCAGTTTTCTTTTTATAAAATACAATTTATAAATCTATTCTTTTATTCATAAAATACCATTTGTGAATCTCTCTCTTTATACAACATTTTATATAAAATGTTTCATAAATATTTATTCCAAAATATTTCCACCTTCTTTTAAAACAAAATAACTTTATGATAAAAGATAAATTCCCCTTTTTTCTTTAAAATAAACATTTGTTATAATATTAAATTTTCTGTAAAATAAATACTTTTCAAAATAATTTTCAAAACATTTCTAAAAAGGTTGAAGTAAAAAGGAGAAGATCAAACCAATTTTAATAAAAAGTCAAAGAAAATTCCAAAAGTCACATTGAAAAATCATTCTCTGAATCAAAACCAATTTCAAATCAAAACAATAAATAATAATAATTCCAAACATTAAAATGAGACCCAGAGCTACCATAACACTTAACCAATGCTACTATTATCTTTGCTACTAAAAAGATTCAACTTTTAACATATATCATGTCACATACAATAAAGCCAAACTATTAAGTTTTGACATTCAACAAATTATAACAAAAGTGTAAAATGGAATTAAAATTAACAATGGTGAGGAATCCAGATTCCTCTATAAAATTCCCTGTATTTAATTTTATATGTCATTTGCTTTGTAATGCAAAATTCAATTAAACCAAATCAATAAATTATTTAAGCACAAAAACAATAATTTATACCTACGATATACATTATAGAGTTCATCTAGATGTGAATTAACTTACCAAAAATCAAGCGGACACTTAAGCGTTCTAGTTTGATCTAAAATCGAACGATTTTTGCTCAAAATTCCACTTGCACCAGACTCGACGAAATCAATTTCAATGCGTAGATAATGCTCCTAAGAGCATAATAAAAAATATGGTATCTTGATTGGATCTTGTAGGAAGGGGATATTCGTTTTATAAGATATTGGATTCAAATAATATATCAAATAACTTAATTACTTCATTAATTTAACTACCCACCCAATAACACTTCTTCCCCAACCTTCAAATAATTCCCTATACACGAAAATGGTGCACAAGTGCACGACCATGCATGTTGCCTCATACTGCAGTCCACTGTTCGATGAACCGACTTTTTCGATGAGTTTATCTTCACGTGCTCTACCTCACCGACCCAAAATCAATAAGCTTGATCCACATTAAAAAAAAGTGACCTGCTTCCCTCATCTTTAAATTCACAACACGCAAACCCTGATCACACTCCACCAAAACATCAGTCCTAATGCTCGTTCACGTGAAAAACCCCAATCCAACCTCGCCTTAGCTTATCGCCTCCCCAATCGCTGGAAACCCTAGCTGTTGCTTCCCTAGTTGACCATCTTAAATCAATGTTGCACCCCTGAAATTGCATATGGATTTGAAGCGCACACTCGAACGAACTTAATGGATCCACGAGAAATCCTTAATGAATCTCCGGTAATAACCAGCTAATCCAAGAGAACTTCTAATCTCAGTCACCATCTCGGGCCTCTTCCAACTATTAACAGCTTCAATCTTGGGTGGATCGACTGACAACCTTTTCTCTGAAACTACATGACCAAGAAACTTTATTTCCTTCTTTCAGAAATGACACTTCGAAAACTTTGCTTTCAGTTGATGCTACCTCAAGATCTCAAGCACTATTCTAAGATAAACCTTATGATCTCTTTTATCCTTAAAATATATCAAAATGTTGTCATGAACACAAACACGAACCTATCCAAGTGCTCTTGGAAAATCTGGTTCATCAATTCCACAAAGAAAGCTAGCGCATTAGTTAATTCGAATGACATCACTAACCACTCAAACGAAACATACCTCGTTCAAAACACCATTAATGGAATACTCTCCTCTGTTACTCTCAATTGATGGAACCCTGTCGCCAAATCCAACTAAGAAAATACTTTGGCTCCACTCAACTGGTCAAATAAATCATCAATTCTAGACAAAGTATATCGATTCTTTATCATCTTTTCATTCAACATACAATAACGGAACAATCTTAACGAACCATCCGGTTTCTTCACGAACACCACGGTCGCTCCTCAAGGAAACCTGCTTGGTCTAATAAAACTCTTTCCTTCTAAGTCTACTAGCTGCACCTTAATCTCCTTCATCTCTGTAGGTGTCATACTGATAGGTGGTCTACTTACGGGTTCAACTCATGGTACAAGTTCTATTCGAAATGCAATAGCTCATTTCGGTGGCAGTCCTGTAACAAACTTAAAAACATCAGCAAATTCTCTTACAAATAAAACCCAATTCAATTCATCTTCCACTTCCGTGGCACCCAATAAAGCACAAATTTATAGATTTGATTTCTCAACTGAGTATGCTATTCAGTCACTACTATCAAGGTGTCTTAATGTTATTTTTCTATCTTAGCAAAATATCCTAGCACCATATTTTCTCAACCAATTCATACCCAAAATAATTCCAAAACCCATGAAATCAAATACATACAAACTATAGGTAAAAGTATAGCCTAAAAATTCAAATTCTAGATGGTCACATCGCATCCCAAGAGTTGCATATCCTCTTATTGGATTAGCTATCCAAATAGAAGTAACAAGGTATGAAGGTTCTAAACATAACTTATCTACTAAACACTGAGATATAAATGAATGTTATGCACTGGTATCAAATAGTGCCTAAGCTGGTATACTATGAATCAAAAGCATACCTTCTATCACAGACTTTCCATTCTCAGTAGCAATTGGTCAGGAAGATAATGGATATAATGCGAACACTTTTCCTTTGTCAGCTTTGATAGGCTCTGGACGCCGATTCTTATAGTGCTTTATCCGATTATAGTTAGAGCACTTCGCACTTCTATTTTCTACAACCTTCTCCCCTTTTTCATTCTAACACTCTTGAGCATAATGTCCTTACTTGTCACATTTGAAGCAGACAAAATCAAATTTCCCTTTCGTGGCAGCTACGTCCTTTTGAGCTCCCTTCTTCTTCCTTGGGATCCTTGAGTCTCTACCAACTTTTCCTTCCCAAAAATCGAAAGCGTTTCTTTATTCAGGAAAGCCATTTCCACCGCTATTCGATGGATCTCTGAGATATGGAATTATTGCCTTAGCAATCTTCGGCCTCAACCCTCGAATGAACTTCTCATTTCCCTTGATCACGGTGTCAATAGTAGTGTACCCATATCAAGATAGCTCAACAAATTTAGCAGAATATTCCAATATCGTCATATCCCCATGCTGCAATTTCATAATCTTCCTGAGCAATACAGCTTTAGCTACTTCAGACAAAAATCTTTCCTCGAATCTCCTTCGAAAATCCACCCAAGTCAACTCCTCCTCAGGTACTCCTATGGTAATCCGTTCCACCAGAATAAAGTGGCTTCCAGCAACTTTCTAGAAGCTAACCTTCTTTTCTGCTCGTCATTCAATCCTAAATCAGCAAAAATTCTATCATGGTGCAATAGCCAGCTTTCCACTTCAGTTGCATATTCGGTTTCCAGACAAGGCTTTACATCCAGACTGGTGTAGTCTTGACTCAGCTTGGCATAGTTATTACCAACTAGCGCTATGGGATTGACTCCACCCTCCATTAACAACACTCCCTACAGGTGCACCAGCTTGCATCAGATTAATGAAGAACTAATAAATTATCCCCATATTTACTGGTGGGGTTGTAGCACCTACATTGGCATTTGCATTTTGATTAGCATTTGTCTGTTGATCCTGCTTCCTCCTGCAGTTGGGCCAAGCATTTCCACTGGTTCCGCCACCAAGATTTGCTCTTCCATTTCCTACCTCTGTATCTTTTTTTTTTGTATATTTGCATAGAGCCTTGTAAGATATAGAAGAATGGTCCAAGAGGAAGGGAAGAATAGAGATGGAATTCATACTTTTGCTTAGCAAAAGCAAGTAGTTATTATAGCATCATCCAATATCCCAATCTTATTCTTTAATTCATTAGGATTATGTTTACGAAAACTCCTTAGGTTTAAAATTCATTTCATCATAAACCTATGCTCCGATACCAACTTGTAACATCCCTATTTGAGGCCCAAAACTAACTGTTATGGATGATGCAGTCATCTATAATTATTACTTCTCAACAATAAAATATGGGTAATTATATCAATAATCAGAAGCACATGAATATGAAATTTTTTCAAATTCAATTAAACAACAAATTTTCTCATTTCGTTTCACAAAGGATATTTCATATTCATTACATAATCTCATTCATAATCGCACATTCAAAAAAAAATTATTACAAAGTACTCTAAGAGCAACATATGAGGATGCCCCTTTGGTTGATTAGAGTCAAATAATTAGCAATTATACAACTTTGCCATTACATCCAAATAGACAACTTAAACAACATAATAAATTAGAACAGAGCTCCTACATAATTGGATTGCCTCATGCACGTCTTCGAAAGCTTATTCGTCATACATGAAAACATAAAAAACCCTTAATCTCAATTTACTCAAATTAATTTTTGAGCACCAGAGAGTTTAAGGGGAAAAACAAAAACTTCAGGTCAGACAACAATCTGGTGTGAATAATAACCTACCATCTTGAACCTAATAGATATTTAGTGATACCATGCCGCTAAACAGAACAGGTTTCCTCTCACTTGTATCTTAATCAAACATAAAACATATACCGTGCTCCTACATCCATAATGATTGAAATATTATAATGATATGACATAAACATATGCACATGTATGATATGCAAGAATGTAATATACCCCGGATTACCATCCAAATTTATCTAACTATCTGTCCAAATTTATTATTTTTACAGGATCACTATGAACCCATTAGTTTTTATAGGCTGACTAACAACTTGTCTCAATTCTTGGGAACAATCCGTCAAACATCATAGTTTTCACAGGATCACTAAGAACCTAATCATTTCTACCAACAACCTTCCAATCATAGTTTTCATGGGCTTACTATGAACTTATTGGATTCTCCAATAACATCTCTCAAATCGTAGTTTTTATTGGATCACTATGAACCTATTGATTTCTATCAATGACATCTCTCAAATAATAGTTTACATGGGATCACTAAACCTTTTGTCTTTTATCAATAACATCATCCAGACATAATTTTCATGGAATCACTAAGAACCTATTGGACCTTTCCAATAACATTTTTATAGGATGACTATGAACCTATTGGACCCTTCCAATAATATGTCTAAATCAATAATCTTTTGATCAGTTCTTTCCATCTTATACTTTTGATCTACCTGCTCTTTTGGATGCAGTTCTACTCACTTAGGAGTTAATTATGTTTATACTCACTACCAGGTCAACCTAGTTAATTATTTTGCCCTTTAACACCCAAAAATTTAGTTATGGGTCATAAATAATATGAGTATGATAGTACCAACATGCAAAATAACTGATCAAATAAACACAAGAACATATAATATCCATCATTCAATATGTTCAACATTACTTAATCTTAAGTAGTATTTTCTTTGGAAATCTCCAACTCAAAATTTGGACATATTCACAATCAAAATCCTTGAAACCATTTTCGTATATGATTAATCCTCTTTAAATCATATTCAAAACAAGGAAACACTAAGCCCTTTGGAGTAGTTTGGAATATATCAACGACGTCCTTGATATTGTCGACGTAAAATTTAGGCTCTCCGCCTCTTATAAAAATGAAGTTTAACCCACGCGGCATGAACCCTCGTTGACCTTCATCTAGGTCGAAGAGAAAATACTAAAACCTTTTGTAAGTTATATGGCTCATTGCCAAAGATATAGGGTTATTGACTCTCATAAACATAGACCCCGTCGCCCCTCTTAAAATAGTTTTGATTTGCTTCATAAACAAGCCTCTTCGGCCTTTAAAAGATAAAATGTGATGTCATGGCCAAGCAGCATCGACTCTAGAACATAAGGTCATCAACGTTGATGCACATCGACCCCCAAGACGCTCAACGACGTTATAAAACCTTTATACTTAAACTACTTCGGCTATTATACCTCTTCTTATATAGAGTCAAAATCATTAAAAATGGCATCACTACCTTGTTTGGAAACAAGCGACATGATTAGGTGCGACGTCATTGAAAACATAGGCAAAGAGATATGACTTCAACTAAGATGATTCACAATGGCACAATGCCACCTTATATAGGTTGCCGCTGCGGTCCACTTCGACAGGGTTGGAACCATTCCATAACTACACAAGTAGTTAACCTATATTTACCTCCTCGTCAACGTCAACACTTACGATGGCAAAGACCTTAGGCATGACAACAATATAGGTGCGGCATGGCGTCATCAAAATTAACAAGAAAACTGAATTTTTACTTATAAAGCAAATATTTTCGTCAAATCTTATTTTTTTTGTCAAAATATGATTGGTTTATACAAAGCTTTGCATTTTCTTTTCAGATTTACTATCGCATACCCTTTTCAACTTTCAAAATATTTCTCAACCTTAATTAGTTAATATGCTTAATTAATCATTAATTTAAATGATTATTTAGCATAATAAATTCAGGTTAATTCGAAATTACTTAGGAAAAATCCTAAAATTCATTAAAAATTATAAACATGATATTCTTTATCATATAAAAATTCCAGAGCTAAAATCCGTATTTAATTACTTTAAATAATTAAAACGAAAACTAAGTTATTTTCCATTTAGGAAATTCATAAAATATCCTCTTTAATTTGATTATGAAACTAAAAAACCATCTCCAAAATAATGTTTTACTTAACCTATCCAAAAATTAAATCGTTTGGAGATAAAAATTTGAAATTTTACCCTTAAAACCCATATAAATAATTTAATACAATTTTCAAAAAAATTCAATAAATCATTATTTCGTCCAAACAATGATAAGATCAACATGGCATATCATACAACTTAAATGAATCGACTCAAACAAGATTTGAAACCGAATTGGTACAAAAGTAAGATGGTCTATCATTATTCACCTTGATTTGATAATGAGAACTGATAGTTGAGTGAGTAGATTTGGTTCTTCCTCTTTTCTTCATACTTATGGCTGGTCTTGATTTTTCTCTTTGATTGTTTTAGCTTGATGAAAATGTGAATGATATAGGAGGTAAGGATTTAAGTGATGAAAGGTTTATCTATCCCTATTTTACCCCCTTCCATGTATTCTCTTATGTTTAAAGTTATTAGAACAACCTTATCAATTTATTTAGTTAAGACCCGAGCTTAACATTTGTCAAACCTCAATACCTTTTTCATACTACACATTATATTAATCTATTTAATTTATCTAATTAAATATCATGAATAATGTTAATCAAATTAAGGGTGTTACAATAAGGAAAAAAATCAAAATCCAACCAAAAACTCCTTAAAAATTCCCGATACATCAAATTTAGTTAGACTAGCTGATCCTCCAATCAGTAAACCATCATGGGGTATCATCATAAATGATGAAGGTTTTCAGTTTTTCTAAAGCAAAGTCAGCAAGAAGAGGAAAATCAAGAAACTAAATCAGGAGGTGTTGAAGACTTAATTTAGCAAAAATAAACCAGAATTCAAAAAAAATCCTCCGCATAATATAGAAATGGAAAGAATGAAAGCACTACCAAAAAGAATGAATAGGCCATTTCACCGAATCGTTCACATGGCAAGAAAATATGGATTGACTTAGTTGTAAAGGAAACAATCAAAGATGATTTAGTCTTGAATTCATTGCACTGATCAAGATAATTAGTACAAAATATGGCATTGTCAAAGAGGAAGTCTGTAAAAGAACTAAAGAGTGTTGGAACAATTCAGTTGTTGCTTATATTGTGGTTGCAAAGCCATATTTCATGTACTTCAAATCATATATTCAAAGATTTTGTAAACCATTCGGTGAATTCGAAATGTATTCAATAGAGAATGGATTCTTTATTTTCAATTTCAAAGAATCTAATGATATCAACAATATTATCAAAAATGGACCGTACTTTTGTGATGGTAGGCGCATTATTTCAAGGAGGTAGACTATTTCTTTAAATTTGGACAGGGGCTTATTAACAATGATGTCGATATGTATAAGGTTACCCACTGTAAATATGATGTTATGGGACAATGAGGCATTTAGCGTCATGGCAAGTATCATTGGAAAACCCATAAAACTAGACGCAGCCACAACCTCGAAGATGAGACTAAATTATGCTCGAATTCTAGTAGAGGTGACAGCAGAATCAGAAATGCCAAATAAAATACTCTTAACTATGTATAATGGTTAAACCATAACTCAAAAAGTAGAGTATGAGTGGATCCCACCAAAATATGGTGTTTATGTTTGCTTCGGACATACAATGGAATAATGCAACATGAAGAAAGCTTGGCTACCAAAGAATAGTAACCAAAAACAATCAAGACATTGTAGAGAATAGTAGCAAAACCATTGAAGAGGATCCACCCATATCTCAATCCAATCAAGAAATAAATGAAAGTTATAATGTTGGTAATGGTGAGTTCAAACAAGAAGATATCATTATTGATAATCCAAATTATCAGAAGGGTAAGGATAAAAAATAAGACAATTTTGAAACTCAACTCCCTGAAGCAAATGTTCAGATAATTGTTAAAGAAAGAATGCAAGATGTTGGGGGAAAACAATCGAGAAAACTATCAAGAAAATCAACACGCAATTCATCAAAACAAACAAAAGGGGTCAAAAAAATAATACAAGTCCTTGAATCTGGAAAGTCCTAAGTTCCAGATCCATGTTTAGATACAGATATAGTTTACACAGATATGAATGATGGAGATGATGCAACAAGTGTATATGGTGGTGCTGATGGAGCAGAAACCTTGGAAATTGTCCATTGGAATGAGAATGCTGCAAAATCTGAGGACAGGTTAGGCATCAATACAGAACTGTCCTGCAATTCAGGTCAAAGGGTGAATAATCCTTTGCACAATACAAGAGACAAAATGATTGGAGATAAAGACTCATAGAAAGCAAACTTTAAGTAGAAATATATTACAGAAAATCCGAAGTGGGAAAATCTTGCAAGTAAGCTTATAATTAAGGGGACAAGATGCCAAAAAGAGGTAAGAATACTTTAGGGTCAAGTATGAGAAAAAGGAAATCTTTTTAATTCATTATTTATGATAACGTCAATTATTGCACGTAATGTTTCCCTCTCTACGCAAAATGATATTCTAGACCTAATTAGAGAATACAAACCTACTATTATAACTTTAATTGAAAATAAGATGAATGATCTTAATACTGAAAATTTTGCGATAAATTACCTAGAAATTGGAAATATACAAATGATAATGAATGTGGGGGTAAAGGGAGAATTTTATTGTTATGAGATTTTGATATTTGGATAAGTGATAAAATATAAAATTTTCCTGCTTATCGATAGTAATTTTAGTGATATAGGTGGGCTATCAATACAAATTACAAGTATATATGGGAGTAGCTTTGAAAATGAAAAGAGTTGAACTATGGAATAAACTTAAAAATATAAATATAATATCTAAATTGCCATGGTTAATTATAAGGACTTTAATACAATTATGAGATATATGAGAAATGTGGGGGAAATACTATACCACAAAGTAAATTAGATAAAATCAATATATTTTTAATTGAAATAATTGATGGAACCAATAATAAATGGTAATAAAAATACTTAGAGATCTGATGTTGGAAAAAAATGCATTGTAAATTAGACAGTGTTTTAATAAATAAGCAAATTTTCGAAAAAAATCAACTTAAGAACATAACATAAGTGATCATACTCCTATACTCACTAAACCATGTTTAAATGATGAGAATGATAGTGAATATATAGGAATTCCTTTCAGATTGAACAATGAACGGACATTAAATAAGGAATATAATAAAGTAGTAGAAAAGTGTTCTAATTTTTTTATGTAAAGGTACTGAACAGTACCGGTTTAGTAAATTTTTATAAAATTTAAAGTAAAACCTTAAAGCTTGGAATGAAGGAACAATTTCGGCTAAAGGACATATAGAACTATTAAGAAAAGAAGGTAAGTATCTACACATGTAATGGATGATAATCCAACAGATTTTGAAAATGTTAAAAAATTTGTGGAGAATCAAAATTTACTGTCTAATGACACACACACACACAATGAATTTAAAGCAATAAGCTAAAGTAGAGTGGTTAACTCTAGGAGATTGTACAAAGTTATATTATGCTAAAATGAATTGTAGAAACCATATTCATAATATTAATAACATATTTGATAATGCAGGTAATTCCCAAATAGTTCTAATAAAATTACAGTAAAAGAAATAGAGTACTTTGAGGGGTTATATAATTCTAAAGAGGAAGAGTTAATGTCCAAAATTAATTTGCAAAACAACGCTAAATCAAAATGTGAAGGAAATTCTTTTAGCGCCAATAAAAGAAAACGAAATCAAGTTTATTATCTTAATTCAGGTGACAACAAAAGCCTAGTAACAAACGTTTTCAATGCCAAATTTTACAAGTCACATTGGGGTGGTAATAAGGACAAAGTATTTAAAGTGGTTACTGAATTTTTCAGTCAAGGGAAACTGCTAAAAAGCATTAATCATACATCTATAACTTTAATCCAAAAGAGAAATAATCCTTCAAGTTTGATTATAGGCCTATATCAAGTTGCAATTTTATTTATAAAATTATTACAGCAATATTATGTAATAGAATGAAAGGTTTTTGCCTTTTTTTAATTTCTTAGAATCGAAGTGCATTCATTCTAGGCAGATTGATATATGAAAATTCTCTGCTAGCACATAAGATGGTGAGAATAGTAAACTAGGTGATAACATATGCTTTAAAATAGACTTACAAAAAGCATATGATAGGGTCGACAAAAAGTTTATTTACCATATTATGGATAGTATGGGTTTTCCAAAGAAGCGATCTTATATATGAATGTATCAATACACCATCATATTCGGTGCTTATTCAAGGAAAACCAGTTGATTTTATCCAAAGTAACAGGGATATAAGGCAAGATGACCGACTATCACCTTACCTATTTACCATGGTGATAAAAAATTCTTCAATTTTAATTGAGCTAGAGAATATAAAAGGCAATATTAATCCAATTAATAAAGTACAACCTTGTATTACTCATTTAATATATGTTGATGATTTGATGTTGTTTACAAAAGAAAATTATTCTAATTCTATTGCTACTAAAGGTGTGCTTGAATGTTTGTATGCAGTTTTACAAATTAATGAGTTTAAGAGCAAGATATACTTTAGAAAATACAACAAATATAAAAAAGAAGTGCTATAAATTTTAAACATATCAAAAGGAACATTACCAATCAAGTATTTGGGATTACCATTATCAACAAATCAGATAAGGGATTGTGACTATGCAGCGCTAATAGGAAAAATACAAGACAAGATGGAAACATGATCAAGTACATTGCTATCTATTATAGACCGAACATATATAATCAAAACAGTTATATATTCAATAATATTATGTTGGATACAAACCTATAATGTTCCTGCGACATCAGTAAAAAAAATAATAAGATGTATAGATTTTATTTGGAAAGCAGGACATCATAAAATTGCATGTGAGAAGTTATGTAGACCTATAAAGAGGGAGGTATTGGACTAAGAAATATTACAGACTTAAGCATGGCATGTCATTTGAAGTTATTTTAGAGATTTTTCAACAGCGATTCATTATGGGCAAGATGGATGAAACATAAATATGTTAAGAGGGCCAATTTCTAGAGTTTCATTTCAAAAAACAATTTCTTAGATGCATGGAAACGGATCTTAAATTGTAGTGAAAAAGGAAAGCAACTTCTACAAAGAAATTTTAAAGCTGGAAATGAAACTATTTTATGGTTTAACCCCTAGTATAAGTAGGAGCCTTTCATAAAGAAATTAGATTGGAACAATATGCTAATATTGGGTAGAGCTAATGCTATAGTTTCAATGATCATCAACAATAATCAATGGCAACCATGGCTGCATCCTGCTACAAGTCCACACAGAAATGATACAAGTAAAATACCATTGGACAATATGTTAGAAATGAACAATTGGGGGTGGTTAACAAGCAGCAAGGGAAATTTTTTCTTTAAAAAGACATGGGAGCATATCTGTTATTCGGGTTTTAACCCAACATAATTAAGAGTAAGTCGAGAGAACTCCATCGAATCAGAATAACTCAAATGCCAACCGAAGGGACTAGAACAAGGAGCCAAAGGAAGTCAAAAAAAAGAAAGGAAAAATACTCAAAGGGCATGGATCGCTAGCGATCCATGGCCTATGGATCGCCAGTGAGGCCATGGACATAGATCGCTAGCGATCCATGGCATTAACTTGAGGGTTCATGAACAACATCAACCCAGATAATAGACGCGATCCAAAAGGCAAAGCTCAGGAAACTACTAAGTACATGGACCGCTAGCGACCCATGTACTATCCATACCTTTTCACCATATTGCCATAAACTCCAAAAGAAAAAAGTCCAAAAATAGACCAAGTATATGATCGCTAGCGATCCATACTATTTCAGGCATATGGATCGCTAACAATCCATACTATTTCGTCAATCAGCTGCAATCTTCATGGAGCAAAGCAAGAGGAAAATGCTAAGGCGTTGGCTTGTCTTCAAATCAAACCTATGGATCGCTAGCGATTCATAGCCAATGGATCGCTAGTGATCTATCCTTTTAGCTCGGGTCGCGGTGTAACCTCCAGTGCGCCTTTTTGTGTTGATCTATAAGTATGTGGCAAGTAGACTTGACCCATGAGCTCCCCAGCCTCTATATGTATAATCCTACCTGCAACATAAACGAGATCTTCTTCAGACTGGTTGCTGAAACTCTACTGGAAGCATTCTTCACTCTTCTTCTTCCATGCAATAATCATCTAAAGGGTTCACTGTGATTCTCCAGTGAACTCTAACACCAGTGACTTGATCTAACTTACAAGATCTAACCAAATTATAATCAAACACTTCGTGTAACAGCAGTCAGTCTATTACAGAAATTATAAAGTAGACTTAGGCTTCATAAACAGTCGAACCACTATAAAAATCTTCTTGAATTCTTTCTCTTACTGCTTTTTTCTATATCTATTATCTATATTATTGCTCTGTGAGAACATGACTGATGTTTTCACACTCAAATCAGGGTGTTGATCCATCTTTTGTGTTAACAATATCAAAAATAAGCAGCAGGAAGTAGATTGGGTTAAATGTATATAGAACGAGGCTAATTGCCCTAAGATGGCCTTTTGTATTTATTTTGCAATTATAAAACTGCTTACAAGCGACATAACAAGCAAGTGGGGAAATTAGAATTTTTAGTATATCCTATATGTGAAAGTACATCATAATCATATGAACATTTATTTTTCGAGTGTACTTATTTACAATACTTATGGCAAGCAGTAATCAATAAATTAGAGTTGCAACAGAGCAGCATTACATCTTCAAAGGAAGCAGTGCAACACATAGCAACAATTTCATGTCTAAATCAGAAAGCTGAGGTTATGCAAACATTCTTATCACCACAATGACATATTATATGTGAAAAGAACCTAACAATCGAGTGCATAATAAAAAAATTGCCAAAAAAGGAAGATATGGATTTACATGGAAACAGAAAGTAATATTATTTTTAATAAACATAAGAAAAGGGAAAGAGAGCAAACCGGGTCTACATACTTATCTGACAAATGAATAGCAGAGGTAGGAGCAAATATATTGAAAAAAACCTTCATCAACCGAAAGTCCACTACAATTTAGATCTTCAGCATAATGGTATCATAGCTAAAGAGATCAAGGCATCCGACCAAGCATATGGACATGAACTAGGGTGACTTCGGCAAACGTCATGACAGCAAGGCATATCCTAAATTTTGGTCGAAACTTAGCAAAATCGTCAGATATGGATGCGATGAGCCTAGATCTGAAGATTATGAAGTTATTAATCGCGGTGCTATCGAAGGAGCAAACCTTAGAGCTCGAATTTGTGGAATGAGAGGCTCGTTTAATGATTGTCTGTTTTATTGGGAGAGAGTAGAGACGAGTAAAGTAAAGAAAACAAGGAGTTAAAGTATTATTTGCAAATTTGGAAGACTGCACTGTCCTTTTTGAGAGTTTTGAAGAGGAAGCAGCGGCGTTGCATAATATGGAGCGAGCTAGTATTTGAGATATTTTACGAGTCGGTTGCATTTCGGTTATATACCCGTTTTTGTAGTTTGGACTATGGGCCATTGTTAAACTATATCAAAAAGAAAAGAAAAAAAATTATTATTCTGAGAATAATCTAACATATAAATAACAAACAGAATTCCACAGCATAAATTGATGAATGACACCGAATACCGATATCTATAATCATCAGCAACGAATATACCCAATTTTGAACAATACAATGACAAATGTAATCCAACGTACATACAGACAAACAATATAACTATACTTTCGTCATTTTCCTATATATCATCAAATCCGTTTTTAAAACTTAGGGGCTTCTCCACTAAGATGCATCTGAGCCTGCTTATCATCGTATATCCATCCAAACTTCTCCATAAACGGGTTTTCCAAATTACTAGGCGGGTACTCGTCTATACACTCCCTCCACACTCCTCCATCGTCCTCCAAATCCTTCATCACAATCCACAAGCTACTGTTACACTTAAACCCACCCCCCACAGTCAGCATCATCAGCCTATCGCCCTTCTTCAGTCTCTTCTTCGCTTCCATATACGCCAGCACATACCAAACACTGCTTCCGGAGGTATTGCCAAACCTATGCAATGCCATTCTAGCGGGTTCCAGATCCTTCTCTCCTAAACCCAGTCCTTTTCCCACTCCATCAATCACAGCAGTCCCACCCGTATGCACGCAGAAGTGATCCACCCCAGTTTTGAAATCAGGCGCAGCGACCTTGGCCCTTCCTTTTGCTCCACGGGCTTTCCTGATCATTGTATTTTTTACGTTCTGCACCAAATATCGTATAATTTCTTTTAAAGGCAGTACTTTAGGAACAAATGCACGCAAGTTTTCAACAACTGCCTGTGCAGCTGCTTTGGGCAGGTCTTTGCTAAGATCCATGCCTCCACGGTGGTCTTCATCTTCTGTATGCACCGCAACGTTGTGTGCCAGGTCGCTTCGGCCCAGGTGCGTACGGACTAGTGTTTTTAAGTAGAGTTTGGAGCGGCTTCTGTACTTGGGGTCGTTGGATAGTAGGACTGAGCAGCCTCCACATCTGAAGAGGACGTTGCCCAGCATCATCGATTTTTTTTTGCCTGAGTACCAGTTTGGCGCTATTGATTCAGAGGTCACGATTAAAGCTAGCATGTTTTTGTGTACTTTTAGCAGGTTTTGTACGAGGTCGAGCGCGATTAGACTTGCGCTGCACCCCATGCCAGATAGGTTGTAGATCTTGATGTCTTCTCTCATCCTGTACTTTGAATGATTTGGTTAATTTTGTTCCCATAGTTTTACTAAAAAAAAGTGTTTGATGCTTAGTAATTTAGCGACAAGCTTTTAATGACTAATTAGACACTTTTCTTTTTAGCATTTGGGATACTTTGCCCTCATTTATTATGGTCTCATGTCCCGTCAGTGCCATCTGTCTTCTTTATCTGTAGTTTGCTTAGTTAATGAAAGGATGAGATGATATGTGCATATGAAAACACGATTGCATTAAGGACATGAGATCTACACTTATTTTTAGCTTAAAAACAACGGAACCACACTTTTACAAGTTCTGTTAAAAGGGTACATTAACTAGATTTACATATATAAGGTTAACTGTATTCACCTGTAATGGTTGACAATTCGAGCTGATAGAGAAGGAGCAGGACAAAACATGGAGACATTAAGCACCAAAGCATCTATTTCAGTGGGTTTGAACCCTGTCTTCTCGAAAAGAGCATCAAGCATCCCCCAAAAGCATTCATCCATCTCATACATGGAGTCGTCCAGAGTAGGGCAGTCCTCGTCGCCTCTAACGATGTTACGAGGACCATAAGTGTGCTCTCCTATGCCTGAACTAACTATCATTTTCAAAAGAAAACGATATTCCTCCAGTCCAAGGCATTTGTTTCGCAACACTATTTCACGGCAAAAGTCGGTAGGGATTTTACGATCATCGGTTGGTTTATAACACATGTAGTCAATGAGGTAACAACTACTGTTTCTCCACCTATCAAATAATTTGTACAATAAGATTAGAGATATGAAGAGAAGTATGACAGCTGATTGTAAGAGAGAGAGCTCCATATGATATGATTTAGCTGTAGAGTAGTGCTACTTTCATTATTTGTATGGAAGTTGCATGAAATTATATAATAAGTCTGGTACACATAGAGAAGGGTGCAATAAATGAATTTTATTAATAAAGATGATCCAACAGCCATCAACTTTGAATCTTTGATTAGTGCATTAAGAGTAAAATGAGCTTACTCATATCTTGCCAGCTAAATACAGCAAACACAACATTGTTCATTACACTATTAATTAACCCCACAATCCACAATACAACAATTTTCAGTAAGTAGGATCGACGTAACTACTGATCATTTCTATCTAGCCCCACGTTCCAATTATTTTAAATATGCATATGCATATTCCAATAATAACAATCCAATATGGTAACTAGAAGAAATGACACCCAAAGTCTAGTGTGCATATATGTATATGTATATATAGTATCAACTAGAATGAAAAGCTATGCCAAATAATGAGCAAGTAAACCGGCAAAATCCTAAATACATGCTCAAATTATTGTTCCACTTACAGTACATCACCAGTTTGATATTTGTAAACACAGATCCAATAATGCATGTATAAGTAACAAAAATATTGGCCAAACAGGTGTCATTAGAAACCAAATTAGTTCAGGTTTGAGTCCCTTGTTATAGCCCTTTCAGGAAAAAATCCTAACAAATGTTATTTTTTTACCAGAAGCAATTACCAGTAAAAACGAATTATTAAGTTTATGCTAAACATATTCTAAAGTTTATGAAAGCAATAAAAGGGTCCGCTAGGAATCTTTTCGGAAATATATCTTGAGAAATAATGTAATAGTGGAAATTAGTGGGTTCCACAGTACAATCATTAATTTTTATATAATTACTCGAGAAATGCTAAGCTGGGAAGAGTTGCTTATACTTGCTAGCTGATTTGTGAGAAGTGGTAAGCAATCGATGATAACAGATTGATGGAGTGGTAAGCTGGTAAGCTGGGAAGGAAGTATAACAATGCTCTCTCAAAGGTAGAGTGTTGCTAGCATTTCTCAATATGCCTTTACCTATCAGCTCTAAATGCCACAATGATGAGTCATTTAATCGTATCAATATTAAGACAAAAGGAAGTCATTTTCCATTCTGTTAAGCTAGTAACTTTCAGTACAATAATGCATACAATATCCTCAAATTTTAATTTTGACATAATCACAGTTGACCAAATAACTCTAATGCATAGGCCATGTAAATGAAACGTACGAGATATGAATAAGCATGAAAATCTAAAATATTATCACCTATGATATGATAGTTTGAAGACACTTGCGAATAATCTTCAATGGTTGATGAGCATCCCACAGCATGAATATTCAGTTATTTTAAATCGTATAATATCAACTTGCATTTTTCTCCTCTGCAGTTGCAGACGACAATCGAGATGCTTTTTCTCCCACTGCCAATAGCTTCAACAAAAAGCAGCTTCTGCATTCTGCTGCGGACATACTAGGAAACTTGTCAAAAATGTTATTATTTCTGAAAACGATGTACATTCTTGTAGCCCATTTTCAAGTCAAATGAATTATAAAATCGATACTAATGACGAGAACACAAAATCGATACCAATGCTCAGAAAAATAAAGAGTAAAATAAAATAAAATGAAGAACTACGAAATTGAAATAAACCTAAAACCGAAGTCAGAATGACATGCAAAATTTACTTTTCAACAAACTAGTTCATTCAAATTTATATCGATTTCTAACTAAATACATGTCATGCTGAACCAACTTATTTCCTTGAATATACCATCAAGACTCAAACCATAAATTAGTAATATGTAACTTGCACTTGTAATTCTGATATAAACTCTAATAGCATTATTGTACAACTCAAAATACACTGTTATTTGTAGTGATCAGTTATATTATTCTATAAATATTTAATGGAAAATGAAACAATAAAAAAGTTGAACATATAGGATGTTGCCAATCAAATACAGAATTGAATGTTCAGTTATTGCATGTCTGCTGCGGGCCAGACGGTAGGAGAAGGGTAAGAAGAGAAGCCCTGCCATCCATATAAAATTTTCCACAGTTATTTTGGGATGGTATAAGGACAGTGACAGCACAAATTGTCAGATTCGTACTATTTAAATGACAATTCGTCCATGTATTATTTTATCTCCCAACAAACTTCTAGCCGGTTTGATTTATTGATCATTGTAATCCTTGAGCAAGCACACACCTAAATTTCGGTTGTTACACCATCAAAAATATGCTTCAGTCGTACATCGAAGAATAGTAAATTTTATGTGAAATTCAGTATGTCCTTTTAATTTGAGAAATCGTCAATAAGAGGGTACATGTAACCCCAAATCTCTCTCCAACAGGGGTGTAGATTTTGTACCCAATTGCAAATTAAGGTCATTTGGTTCCCGCTCTATAATCGATTTGGACGCTTACAATCGTACACTTTTTCAATAAGCATGGATAATAGATGCTTGTTGAACAAACATCTAAAAATTTAGACCAACGCAACATAACGGCTACTTTCAATGGCTTTCTTGTTGCATATGTTTTACGAGAAAAAGAGAAAATATAAAAAAGAGGTCTTTTTCGATGTTGAAGATTTTTCTTTTATTGATGGTAGATTTTTTGCTTGATTGCTTGATATAAAATAATGAAAGAGTTGTTCTATTTACAGGACTAAATGCAAAAAGACTCCAGCGTTAGAGAACCACATATCATCACAAAATCAATTGGTGATGTGAAATGAGACCTCTTAATATTTATGCATGATTTATACTGTAAATTGTCCGATGTGGGACTAATCTCAACACGCCTCCGTACGTGTAGCGTATCATCAGCCAAATATATGGACATTCATTGAAGGTAACGTGTGACACAATTAAACCCGCTCTGATACCGTGTTAGAGAACCATATATTATCAAAAAACCAATTGGTAACGTGAAGGGAGGTCTTTTAGTATTTATGCATGATTTATATTGTAAATTGTCCAATGTGAAACTAATCTCAACATCTAGAAACTATAATAATAAGAAACTTCTTGAAATTACCATAATAAATAAAGTTTAATATTTCAACATCCCCTTAAACTTGATTTATAACTCCAAGTAATGCTTGAAATCTTTATATTTCACGTGCTTTGGTATGAATAGAGATATCATCCAAAACAATTTTCATTGCGTTGACCTTCTTACTAAACGTCGAGATCTTCAATGCAAGTTCACGAATTCATGTTTTACTCTTTTTATTTCGTCCTTCATTATTAGAATAGAATCTTCCATCAACTAAGCATTTTAACATCCGTCTTATTTTAATACTATAAATTTTGAATGAGTCGTTTATGTTATCTTTATATTCTTTTATAAATACGTTTTGCCGTTTTTGACCAATCCATTCCTTAACATTCTCTGTTTCCATTTCTTCAAATATTTGCTCATATTTCAAATCTCTTCCAAGCTCTTAAATTTCATCTCATTGATTTATGTCTTCTTCGTTTTCATCTCGTTTGCTTTTGTGCTCTTCATCATTGGCGTCATCTTCGCTTACTTTATTTTCTTCATGCTCTTCTTTTTCATCCTCTATACGTTTTCCTTCTTTCAATTTATCTTTCTCTAACTCCTCAAATTTTGGCCTTTTTTCAACATCTTTCTCTTATCGCTATCCTTTTTTTTTTTTTTCATCAATCAAATTGTCTTCTTCTATTATTGTTGTGTCATTTTTTCCATATACTTCTTTCAACAAATTCCACGACTCTTTTGCAGAACTTTTGCAAGAATATGACCATACGCTACTTCATCGATGTTCTCACTCATACAACACGAGCACGATGATCATTCCATCGTAATTTCACAAAAGCTTTCTTGTCTATTCGCTACACCCTCTCCAAATCATTCGGTCATTCATTACCATTTTCGACAATCTCCCATAATCCTTTGGAGATTAGCTCATCTTTCTTTTC
Source organism: Allium cepa (assembly GCA_030765085.1). Classification (NCBI taxonomy): domain Eukaryota; kingdom Viridiplantae; phylum Streptophyta; class Magnoliopsida; order Asparagales; family Amaryllidaceae; genus Allium; species Allium cepa. Next base: position 696,705,993 of record CM060934.1, read on the forward strand.
CTTGTAAGCCAGCTGTAAAGTGTCATCTTCTTGACTTCTTTCTTCAACGTAATTGGTCTTTTCTTCAATTTTATTATTTCTTGGAGCTCTACATTCAGAAGCATAATGTCTAAATTTCTCACATTGTAGCATTTAACCCGTTACTTGTCATACCTTGAATTTCCTCTCTCACGTCCTCTTGTTGAGCTTTCCCCTCTTTATTATTGTTGATGTTGTTTTTTCGTTGTTGGGCCTCCAACCTCATCCATGTCCATATCCACGATCTCTTTCTCTTTCTTGGCCACAACTCCATCTTGTTGGCTTCGATTATTTTTCTCTCTTTTTGAATCAATCCTCGTCTTAAGAACTTGCTCCACGGTCTCTTCCTTCTTCCTTTTTTTCATAAGCTTGCAATGAGTCTAGAAGTTCCTCTATTGTCATGGTCTTCAAGTTTTTTGTTTCTTCAACGATGGCGACAATATGTTTGAACTTTGGATCTAATGATATAAGAATCTTCTCCATAATTCTTACATCATCTAAATTCTCACCATTTCTTTTTAGATTATTACTAACCACTAAAACTCTTGAGAAGTAATTAAAAACAAGCCCACCTTCTTTCATATGCAAAGTTTCAAACTCTCCTCTTAAAATTTGAAGACGTGCCTTTTTGACTTGATCAGCTCCCTTATAAGATGTTCGAAGCTTGTCCCATATTTCTTTTGCTGAATTTGATACCGAAACTTTGTCAAAAGTATCACCATCCATGCTTGATAAATTAGACAGAGATCATTCTTGTCCCTCGTCCTTGAGTTTATCAAACTATCTCTTTGAGTTTGAGATAAGCTGCCTACATTTTCTTGTTCAGTTTAGCTTTTCTCCATTATTTCACATACGTCATGTGCTCCAAGAGGGCCATCATCCTTAAGCTTCAATTGTCATAATTGTTCTTGGTGAGCATTGGAACTTGTAAGGGAACACCGTTATTCGTCATCTCTATCATTTTTTGAAAGAATCTTAAAGCTCTGATACCACTTTGTTGAATGTTTTTTATGAGAAAGAGGGAGAGAATATAAGAAAGAGACATTTTTTGTTGTTGAAAACTTTTCTTTTATTGGTGGTAGATTTCTTGCTTGATTGTTTAATACAAAATGATGAGAAAGCTGTTCTATAGGACTCCATAGACTATTCTAGAAACATGACTCTCTAAGCAATTCTAGAAACATGACTCCATACATAATTCTTATTTCATGTAGAAAATTTAAAAGCTCTCAATAAACTACAGTAAATGCAAGAAGACTTTAGAAACTATAGAACAAGAAGCTTCTAGAAATTAATTATAGCAAATCAAGTTTAATATTTCAACATTCATTTTTTCTCCTATAAAACTATACTGAAACTTCAATTTCTTATTACAACAATCAACTACGTCTCTTTCGTAAAAAAAAATTGTGGTTTTGACTTCGATCTTGCAAGATGTAATTTCAAGGGGTTTGATTTTGATGACAATACCGATAGGAATCAAAAGAAAACTTACTGAAAGAACAAGAATCCTTATTATTCAGTTGAAGAACAAAGCAACTAAGCTTATATAGCCTTACAAAAAAAGAACCGAAAACAATCAAATAACATTCAAAGATCCTAAAGACATGGAAAAACCAAGCCTTAAGAATAGGAATTTATTAACAAGTTGATAACCAATCAAATAATAATATACGAGCGTTACGGCACGCTTCGCGTGTGAATTATTTTTCTACAAATTATATATGTTTAACACAATCAGGTGTAGTTGGTTTGAACTTTATTTAATATTTCAACATCTAATTTTTAGTTAGTTTGAATATTATTTCTATTATTTATTAATAAAGATCGAATTTGTAAAAAAAATTATTTGTTAGATCTATTTTTAAGCGATATTAAAATCTGGTAATGCTTGTTGATGTGGGTTTTGAACTGGTAAAAGAAAATTTATTTATTAGATCATATTTTGAGTGATGGTGAGATTTGACAATATTTATAAAAGAACATTTTGAATTGGTAAATGAAGTTTATTTATTAGATCCTATTTTTAGGTGATATTAAGATTTGATAATATATGTAGAGGGCATTTTTGGTAGTTCACGCTTACACCAAAAAAATACGACACCAAAAATATTACAACTATTATTAAAGATTTCACATTTCCTCCCTTAAACTGAAAGCAACAAATATTCAGTTTATATCTTTTTGTGAGCAGACCCTTATAGTACTCGCATCTTTAAGAAAACTTCTAGCTTGAGTGGTTTAGTCATCACATCAGCCAACTATTCCTCAGTACTACAGTGCACCAATTTCATAGTACTTGCATTTGTAAGCTTCCAAAAAAATGAAAACGCAGATCTATGTGTTTACTACGACCATGCATTATCGGGTTTTTTGACAACTTGATTGCAGAAATGCAAAGACGGAAAATAATTGTTGACTTGTCTTGATTTTGACTCGGCTTCCTAATATTCTTTTCAACCAAACTGCTTGATAGGCACACGAAGCCACATCAATGAATTCTGCTTCTGCTATAGAAAGACTAACTACATGTTTTCTAGATGACCATGATACTACTCCCGAGCTCAATAAGAACACATACCTCGAAGTACTTTTTCTATCTTCTAAATCCCCTGCATAATCCCTATCGGTGTAGGCAAGAAATCCATCATCTCCTTCCTACTTGTAGAAAATTCCAAACTCAGTTGTTCCTTTCAAGTACCTAAGAACCCTTTTGGCGGCTTGTAATAAATTTCAGTAGGATTCTCCATATACCTGCTAATAAGACTCACTACAAATATCAAGCCTGACCAAGATTAGTTGTGAGATACATAAGACTACCCACAATCTGTTTATAGTATGTCTTATCTACTTTGACTCAACCTTCATCCTTCACTGGCTTAAAATCTGAGACATTAGGATTATGAACTGAGTTGCTGTTATCCATTCCAAACCCATTTAGCACCTCTAAGATATATTTTTTCTATCTGATAAAAACACCATCAAATTTTCGCAAAACTTCAAGACCTAAAAAATATCTCATCTTACCAAGATCCGTTATGTCAAACTCATGTTTCATAGAATCTTTAAACTCTGCAAACATCAAGTCATTACTTCCAATAAAGATCAGACCATCAACATACAGATTTACAAGTAATATTTGGCCTTCTTTTCTTATCTTGATGAACAATGTATTTTCATAGATACACTTCTCAAAACCTTCCTTCACGAAATAGGCTTCATAAGTCTATATCAAGCATATGGTGCTTACTTTAAACCATGAAGTGATTTCTTTAGCTTATAAACCTTATCTAATTTTCTCTTTTTTACCTAACCACAAGGTTGTCCTACAAATACTTCCTCCTATAACTCACCATACGATAATGTAGATTTCACGTCCAGTTGGCAGATAGTCCATCCTTTTTGAGCAGTAATTGCGATGACCAAATGAATTGTTTCCATGCGTGCAATAGATGCAAATACTTCTGTATAGTCCACTACATATCATTGAGTATACCTCTTCGCTACAAGTCAGGAATTATATTTGTCTACTTCTACATTTTCATTGAATTTAGTCTTGTAAATCGATCTACCCCTATTTCTTTCCATCCTTAGTAAATCTATGTATCATATTATTAATAGCTTCTATTTCCACATCTATTGCTCTCCTTCATTTTTCACTTGTCACGACATCTTCAAAATGTACAGCATCAGTCGTTGCAAACATAGCTGTAACGACTCGGATTTTGCCCGTTCGAAAATCGACATCCATACTTCAAATCGTATTCGAATGCCATAGATTCGACCGTTCAAATCCGATTCGCCGGAGCTTATAACAACATTAAGTAAATAACACAGCGGAAAAATAATAATAATACATTGATATACAACTTTGATACAATATCTGATACAACAGATAATCCAATAGATATCAATATACATCAGAGATATGATACAATAAATATAGCAGCGGAAAAGAAACAGATATCATCAGCAACGGAACAATACAACTCTAAGATAGTCTTCAAAAGACAACTCCGAGAACTGCAACTCCATCTCCAAGAATCAATCCAGCAATAGCTCGAACCCCCAATAACGATGCACCAAGCTCAGCAAGACTGGTGTGATCCAAAGACTGAACTAACTCCAGATAATCTACTACATCTGACTATCTGAAAAACCCAACTCTAGACTGCTCGTGTAGAAAATAATGAGCACCCAGAGTTTAGGAAAGAAACAATAAACTCCGGATCAGTCGTGGGACTGGTGTGAGCAACAAAAACAGTTTATCTTTTAAAACATTCAACAAAAGATTTTCAAACTCAATTCGCAATGCTTTTTAAAAATGAGACTACCATAAGGCCTCCCGCACACACACACAATGCAAACGCAGAATCGGAGGAGATTTCTCCTTATGATAGTCAAAGATGCTTGATACGCATTAAAAAGAAACATTTGATATTATCACTAGTGCATAGTGTAGGAAAAATTTATTTCGAAAATAAAGATATAAATCTTAGCCAACATACGACCATTATCGTATGCCTACTATAGCTAACCATGTTCAATAGCAGGTTACCGCCACGTTCCATGGCAGGTTCTACAACTAATACCGTACAAGGTTCGTATTGGATGAATGGATTTTTCCAACAAATGGTCAGGCCAAGGAACTTCCCATTGCCACATGGAAACGCCTCTGGAAGGACGCCCCGAGAACCAAACCGTTCTCTGCTAAACAAGGCCGGGAACCCCTTTTCCCAAGGGATATTACAAACCCTCAGATATACCACCCCCGGTCCTTTGGGACCTTTAAACGAGAGCTCTCTAACCAACATCACACCATAATAATAAGTGTTTCAACATGAGTAAGTATCTGGGCTCCATACCATGATACTACCCTTTTCCAGAAGGAATGGTCATACCCTAGGGACGCTATCCCTGAAAACCTTGCCGCACAATTCCTGTTTCGACCATTACCGGTTTGTGAGGCTCGACGAAGTCTCGTCCACAAAAACACACTTTATACAAAAGCCGTGCTTTGGTTCAATAAATGATCATAGAAATGATCACAAAGATAAACGATCAAACAAATGATCCTATCACAAATGATCAACACAATGATCATTTCACAGCAACACTCAGCATGTCACATTACCAAATTGGGAATATATCGCTGATAACCTTCAACTACATAACCTCTGAGCTCGTACGTCTCAGAGAAGGGTGTTAAGCTAAGAGAATAAATTCTCCGCCACCAACAGAAATATATTTGAAAGAAATCAGCTTTATATCTCAAATTGTAATGTCAGACAAAACAATCCATACAAGTCTATTCTGGGTTTGAACAGAACCGAAGGCACTTCTTACGAAGCCCTTGCAATCCGGGTATTCACAATCCCGATCGGATTTCCCATCACTTAGGGAATCTCTATACCAGGAGCTACCCAGTGCAGAGACAATCGATAGGTTATCTTATCGTTCTTGCAAACACCCGGTCTTCATCACCAGTCTCCAAATGCTATCCATAACGTCAAATCACATATTCAGAATGGGTTATACGACACAAAGGTCCTTTCCCGGCTAAACCGAATAGTGAGCGAAAACATTTAAAACATATGGATATGGGATTTCAATTAAGTCACAACTTAATAATTCAAAACTTTCTTTCAAATGGTTTAAATAAATTACCATTTTCACTCTTTAAACAAAAAGATTCGTTTTCACAACCTTTAACGGTTTAAACAATTTTCACATTTTAATCTTTTAAACAAAAGATTCATTCACAGATTTTCCAAATCAATTTTCATTTCAATTTGATTTAAACAAATCATCAACTTAAATCTGTTAAAAATAAACAGATTTAATTCATAGCTTTCAAAAAGATTTCATTCATAACTTAGGAAAATCATTTCTCTATTCAATCTTGAAATTCCCCTAATTAACTGGAATCTCAGTTCTTATCTAAAAGTGTTTATCATTTGAAAACAACAGTTTTCATTTTGGAAATCTGATTCATTTATACGAGTTGAAATCCTTGGGTTAAATTCAAATTCCCAAAAATAATACTTTAAAAATGATTTAACTCATAATGACTAGTATAATATCATTAATCCCTAGTTTCAAATTACAGAATTCAATTTGAATATTGAATTCAAATTTAAATTAAAGTATTTAAATTCCAACACTTAATCCAGTTATTCAAAATAAATTTCCATCTTTGAAATTCCATTTCAAAAGCTTTTCACTTTAATCTCAATCCATTTTCAAAACATTTGAATTCAAATATTCAACTTTATAAATCATTTCAAAAACTGTGACTTAATCGATTACCCCGTGAAATCCATAATTGTGTGTGTATGGTGTGGTCCAAGGGTTCAACACAATAGTGCAACATCATTCAATCATCATAGATCAAAACACAGAAATATAGTCGATAAGCGATATAAGCTATAACGCTTATCGTCTATTCACAGATTTACAGATAATATACGAATGTAAATAAATGAATAAAATACACAGCTCAATCCATAGAACAAAATATCACAGATCAGATAGGACAATCAATTCAAAGCATCTCATACAATAAAATAATTTATAAGTAAGGCAAACATTCAATAATCATTTATAATTAGGATTTATTAATTGTATAATCCTAATTAATTCAATTTATTTCCAAGTAAATTAATTGCTTACGAATAAATTACCCAATCTTGATTTATTAATTACAAATCATTTGATATAATTAATTAATCAAACTCTTAAATTAATTAAATTATTCTTAATTAATAAATTAATTAAATTAACCTTAAGTTAATTACAAAATCATTCAACCTTAATTAATTTCATCTTTAAGTAATTAATTTTCTTTCTAAATAAATCAACATTCTAATTACATTAAATGTAATTTTACCTTAATCACTTGATTAATTAATTTTAATAATTAACTACTTGCAATAACTAATTAATCTTCAATTAATTATAACTCATTAATTAATTAATCTTTAATTAACCATCATTCAATTTATTATCCTTAACTGGCTACAATAAGTGCTTATCCCAAATCACTTGTTTTAATAAATCACGATTTAATTACTTCGAGTACTTATACTTAAATCCCTAGATTAATTATCTTTAATTGATTAGTCATTCAATAATCAATACTTTACATTTTAAAACTTATTTTCACATTTATATTTAAAACTTAATTTTGTTTCGAAATCTAGATTTCCAGTTTAGATTTAAGCCCAGGTTTCAAAATTTGATTCAACTTTGTTTAAATCTTTCCTTTACAATTTAAATTTCATTTTAAATTCAAATATACTTAAACACTTTAAAGTTATCAAATAATTTTGAATATAAAAACTTAATTATTTCCAAACTAAGATTCAACCTAAACTTGAATTTATATTTAAACTTTTGTTTTGAAACTTAATTTAAACTTTGTTTTATAATTAAAAGATTAAGTTTTAAATCTCAAAACAGGAACAGGTTTATGAAACCTGTAACAAGTTCTACCCAAGACAACACTCCATTCTACTCGAGTCTAGACCCGAGCTCCCTCCCATTTTCCCCGAGTCTTCCCCCTGCTTCTTTCTTCTACTCGTATCCTTCTTCTTCCTTTTTTTTTACTTGGTCAAATTTAAAACTGTTGCACCAGGCTATCCCACACGAGCGCATACTCGAGCAAAGCCATCATTTTCCCGAGTTAATCACAAGCACGATCCTGTTTGTTCGTCTTCTTCCAATCTTCAAAACTTCCCTGAAAACACGAGAGTGCACCGTGCACGTGCACGTCTCGTCGCCGACGTTCTGGTGAACAACACGACCATCAGCAAGTCACGATTTGTGACGACATCGTCCTCAGACCATCCATCATCTCGATCACGTCGCTGATCAAAATCGAGCAATAGTTTGAAACCTGGAAAACAACAACTGGAACCACCATTCTTCCTGTCAACGCCTCGTCCTCTATGCCTCGACCACCGAAATTCGCGCAACTCCAGCCTTCGCTTCGTCATCCACCTAGACATCATTTCCCAAGGGCACGAGCCACTCGGTGCTCGTATGAGGCCGTGGCGCACAAATTTTCGACCATCAGAATTTTAGGTTTAGAAACCCAAAATCCACACCGCCATCACCTCACTGATCGAGAGCAACTTCGATGATTTTTCCCAACATCTCAGTAGGTTCCTCCACCCTCATGCACAAGGTCGTTCTCCCCAGTTCAACGTATGGCCGGAAATTGATCAAATATCATTTCCAGATCATCTACTAGTTTTTCTTTACATACTCGATGAAAATTTTCCATCTTTAATTGAAAAATCCTATCTTCTGGTAACAAATCTAGTTATATAATTTGATTCAAGTTTCATGATATTCGCATTAATCATAAAGTTAAGATTTTCCCTATAAAATAATTTTTTCAGATGTTATAAAGCTCTATTTTACCGATGACCTTCTCCAGATCTTAAATTAAGTATAAACAAACTTGTTTTGTTTAAACTTCAAAGTCTAATGATGATTTAATGAAGTGAAAGTTGAATTCTAAGTTGATTTTCTTTTTGCAAAGCAAGACCTGGAAGCTAAATACAGAGAGTACTCTGTTAATCCACCTGCATTACATATCATACTTGCCTATGTACTAAATAGAATTGAATTGATATTTACACATTTCATACTTACTCAAGATGAATATTCAACAGATATATATGCTTAATCATTTAAGAGTGAGGTTACTCACATGATTTCTAGGAAAGAAAAACTGAGTTGTATTTATGTTGAAACAGCAGTTTGGATTTGCAGGCTAAAGCTTCTTCTTCTTATATTTTCTTCGTTGAGTTGATTGAATTTGTTTATGGGTTTTAAGATATTGTTTGCTTCAATTTTTTTTCTTAGCCTTGAACTGATCGAATGTGATGAGGATGGATATATAAGAAGAAGTATACAGGGTGTTTTCATTTTGTACAGGTGATATATTTTATCTTGTACTATAGGGTGATTATTATTTTTATTTTGTACAACTAAGTGATGTTACTTTGTACAATATCAGTTCATGGCTGAAGATAACTCTCTGATATCCTGCTTTAACATACTTGTATACATATTGCTTTTTGCCTTACTTCATTCCCTACCTACCTGTCCTTGTTCATATGCTAATATATTTGTTTTTTTTGTTATTTACTTTGCCTTACATACTTACTTATACTTTGCTTGTTTCACAGTTTTGCATTTTAAAACTCTACGGGCTACCTATATTATTATTTTTTTATTATTTTTTTCTTGTTGATTATGCAGTTTGCTAGCTACAATTTATTTCTTTGCTGGTACAAGTGATAGTATTTTTTTTTTGTTCATGCTTATGTAAATTATTATCATCTTCTTTTGCTTTTTATTTATTCTATAACTTTGTTTGTACATAGATGTTTAATATGTTTGTTTGGTTCCATACTTAACTTTTATTTATCTCTATTTATAACTCAAATATTTATTTTACTTCTATTTTTAGTTTAAATATTTATCATGAATTTTACTTTAATAATTATTGTTGTATATTTTTCTATATACACATACATATATAGTATTTAAATTCAAATCAAATATATATATATATATATATATATATAATTTTAAATTTACTCATATATGCTCAAATACATATATATATATATATATATATATATATATATATATTCTCATATATATACATATATGCAAATTTTCAAATCAATTTGACTTAATATATTTTCTGTTTGAATCGGGGAAACTCGCATCTCTTAAATCGATAAATTTTACAATTTTAATTCAAAAATTAAACAAGTCATAAATTAAAATTAAATTAAATTCTAGGGTCGTTACAAACTTCCCCCCTTAAAAGAATTTCGTCCTCGAAATTCGCAGGCACGAAAATAACACAGAGATAGACTCAATCTCTACAATTTCTCAAATACAAGATATGAATTCCAAACTCAAGTCGAAATACTTCCAAAGTATACATAATTTGTCCCTCTTCAGACTTCGATATTCACAAGAAATCACAACAGAATTTTCAAATTTGGTTTTAAACGAAATTGTTTTATCGATTCAATTCAAATTTATTCTCATATTCTATTAATCAATTTAACTCAATTTAAATTTCTAATTCATTTAAAATTTCCAATTTCAATTTTCAAATTCATATTCATTAAAGTTTTAAAAGAAATGATAAGAAATCGATGAAGATATGAAATAAGAATTTCCTACAACAATTCATAGGGCCATCATCACACCGGTACTTCTTCTTGTAACTGTCACGAAGCAATCAAAAAGAAATTGGAATCGAATCAAAGGAAATTGATAAGAAAGTCATTTTCACCGTTGTAGGGTATTGACCATTTATAGTCGTATCCCCCTGCCCCCTATCTCGTTTTCTTCTTGCACTAATACTCACTATCAATGGATAGTAAGAGAATTTACTGAGGCATTCAAACGGATATCTTAGGGAAACACTCATTCTAGGGATACTTCACCCTATCTCTAATGAGCTACTTAATGTGTTATACTCCTGAGCTAAAGTTTAACCTTAGCTTTGATACCAAATGTAACGACTCGGATTTTGCCCGTTCGAAAATCGACATCCATACTTCAAATCGTATTCGAATGCCATAGATTCGACCGTTCAAATCCGATTCACCGGAGCTTATAACAACATTAAGTAAATAACACAGCGGAAAAAAAAGAATAATACATTGATATACAGCTTTGATACAATATCTGATACAACAGATGATCCAATAGATATCAATATACATCAGAGATATGATATAATAAATATAGCAGCGGAAAAGAAACAGATACCATCAGCAGCGGAACAATACAACTCTAAGATAGTCTTCAAAAGACAACTCCGAGAACTGCAACTCCATCTCCAAGAATCAATCCAGCAATAGCTCGAACCCCCAATAACGATGCACCAAGCTCAACAAGACTGGTGTGATCCAAAGACTGAACTAACTCCAGATAATCTACTACATCTGACTATCTGAAAAACCCAACTCTAGACTGCTCGTGTAGAAAATAATGAGCACCCAGAGTTTAGGAAAGAAACAATAAACTCCGGATCAGTCGTGGGACTGGTGTGAGCAACAAAAACAGTTTATCTTTTAAAACATTCAACAAAAGATTTTCAAAGTCAATTCGCAATGCTTTTTAAAAATGAGACTACCATAAGGCCTCCCGCACACACACACAATGCAAACGTAGAATCGGAGGAGATTTCTCCTTATGATAGTCAAAGATGCTTGATACGCATTAAAAAGAAACATTTGATATTATCACTAGTGCATAGTGTAGGAAAAATTTATTTCGAAAATAAAGATATAAATCTTAGCCAACATACGACCATTATCGTATGCCTACTATAGCTAACCATGTTCAATAGCAGGTTACCGCCACGTTCCATGGCAGGTTCTACAACTAATACCGTACAAGGTTCGTATTGGATGAATGGATTTTTCCAACAAATGGTCAGGCCAAGGAACTTCCCATTGCCACATGGAAACGCCTCTGGAAGGACGCCCCGAGAACCAAACCGTTCTCTGCTAAACAAGGCCGAGAACCCCTTTTCCCAAGGGATATTACAAACCCTCAGATATACCACCCCCGGTCCTTTGGGACCTTTAAACGAGAGCTCTCTAACCAACATCACACCATAATAATAAGTGTTTCAACATGAGTAAGTATCTGGGCTCCATACCATGATACTACCCTTTTCCAGAAGGAATGGTCATACCCTAGGGACGCTATCCCTGAAAACCTTGCCGCACAATTCCTGTTTCGACCATTACCGGTTTGTGAGGCTCGACGAAGTCTCGTCCACAAAAACACACTTTATACAAAAGCCGTGCTTTGGGTCAACAAATGATCATAGAAAAGATCACAAAGATAAACGATCAAACAAATGATCCTATCACAAATGATCAACACAATGATCATTTCACAGCAACACTCAGCATGTCACATTACCAAATTGGGAATATATCGCTGATAACCTTCAACTACATAACCTCTGAGCTCGTACGTCTCAGAGAAGGGTGTTAAGCTAAGAGAATAAATTCTCCGCCACCAACAGAAATATATTTGAAAGAAATCAGCTTTATATCTCAAATTATAATGTCAGACATAACAATCCATACAAGTCTGTTCTGGGTTTGAAAAGAACCGAAGGCACTTCTTACGAAGCCCTTGCAATCCGGGTATTCACAATCCCGATCGGATTTCCCATCACTTAGGGAATCTCTATACCAAGAGCTACCCAGTGCGGAGACAATCGATAGGTTATCTTATCGTTCTTGCAAACACCCGGTCTTCATCACCAGTCTCCAAATGCTATCCATAACGTCAAATCACATATTCAGAATGGGTTATACGACACAAAGGTCCTTTCCCGGCTAAACCGAATAGTGAGCGAAAACATTTAAAACATATGGATATGGGATTTCAATTAAGTCACAACTTAATAATTCAAAACTTTCTTTCAAATGGTTTAAATAAATTACCATTTTCACTCTTTAAACAAAAAGATTCGTTTTCACAACCTTTAACGGTTTAAACAATTTTCACATTTTAATCTTTTAAACAAAAGATTCATTCACAGATTTTCCAAATCAATTTTCATTTCAATTTGATTTAAACAAATCATCAACTTAAATCTGTTAAAAATAAACAGATTTAATTCATAGCTTTCAAAAAGATTTCATTCACAACTTAGGAAAATCATTTCTCTATTCAATCTTGAAATTCCCCTAATTAACTGGAATCTCAGTTCTTATCTAAAAGTGTTTATCATTTGAAAACAACAGTTTTCATTTTGGAAATCTGATTCATTTATACGAGTTGAAATCCTTGGGTTAAATTCAAATTCCCAAAAATAATACTTTAAAAATGATTTAACTCATAATGACTAGTATAATATCATTAATCCCTAGTTTCAAATTACAGAATTCAATTTGAATATTGAATTCAAATTTAAATTAAAGTATTTAAATTCCAACACTTAATCCAGTTATTCAAAATAAATTTCCATCTTTGAAATTCCATTTCAAAAGCTTTTCACTTTAATTTCAATCCATTTTCAAAACATTTGAATTCAAATATTCAACTTTATAAATCATTTCAAAAACTGTGACTTAATCGATTTCCCCGTGAAATCCATAATTGTGTGTGTATGGTGTGGTCCAAGGGTTCAACACAATAGTGCAACATCATTCAATCATCATAGATCAAAACACAGAAATATAGTCGATAAGCGATATAAGCTATAACGCTTATCGTCTATTCACAGATTTACAGATAATATACGAATGTAAATAAATGAATAAAATACACAGCTCAATCCACAGAACAAAATATCACAGATCAGATAGGACAATCAATTCAAAGCATCTCATACAATAAAATCATTATAAGTAGGGCAAACATTCAATAATCATTTATAATTAGGATTTATTAATCGTATAATCCTAATTAATTCAATTTATTTCCATGTAAATTAATTGCTTACGAATAAATTACCCAATCTTGATTTATTAATTACAAATCATTTGATATAATTAATTAATCAAACTCTTAAATTAATTAAATTATTCTTAATTAATAAATTAATTAAATTAACCTTAAGTTAATTACAAAATCATTCAACCTTAATTAATTTCATCTTTAAGTAATTAATTTTCTTTCTAAATAAATCAACATTCTAATTACATTAAATGTAATTTTACCTTAATCACTTGATTAATTAATCTTAATAATTAACTACTTGCAATAACTAATTAATCTTCAATTAATTATAACTCATTAATTAATTAATCTTTAATTAACCATCATTCAATTTATTATCCTTAACTGGCTACAATAAGTGCTTATCCCAAATCACTTGTTTTAATAAATCACGATTTAATTACATCGAGTAATTATACTTAAATCCCTAGATTAATTATCTTTAATTGATTAGTCATTCAATAATCAATACTTTACATTTTAAAACTTATTTTCACATTTATATTTAAAACTTAATTTTATTTCGAAATCTAGATTTCCAGTTTAGATTTAAGCCCAGGTTTCAAAATTTGATTCAACTTTGTTTAAATCTTTCCTTTACAATTTAAATTTCATTTTAAATTCAAATATACTTAAACACTTTAAAGTTATCAAATAATTTTGAATACAAAAACTTAATTATTTCCAAACTAAGATTCAACCTAAACTTGAATTTATATTTAAACTTTTGTTTTGAAACTTAATTTAAACTTTGTTTTATAATTAAAAGATTAAGTTTTAAATCTCAAAACAGGAACATGTTTTTGAAACCTGTAACAAGTTTTACCCAAGACAACACTCCATTCTACTCGAGTCTAGACCCGAGCTCCCTCCCATTTTCCCCGAGTCTTCCCCCTGCTTCTTTCTTCTACTCGTATCCTTCTTCTTCCTTTTTTTTTACTTGGTCAAATTTAAAACTGTTGCACCAGGCTATCCCACACGAGCGCATACTCGAGCAAAGCCATCATTATCCCGAGTTAATCACAAGCACGATCCTGTTTGTTCGACTTCTTCCAATCTTCAAAACTTTCCTGAAAACACGAGAGTGCACCGTGCACGTGCACGTCTCGTCGCCGACGTTCTGGTGAACAACACGACCATCAGCAAGTCACGATTTGTGACGACATCGTCCTCAGACCATCCATCATCTCGATCACGTCGCTGATCAAAATCGAGCAATAGTTTGAAACCTGGAAAACAACAACTGGAACCACCATTCTTCCTGTCAATGCCTCGTCCTCTATGCCTCGACCACCGAAATTCGCGCAACTCCAGCCTTCGCTTCGTCATCCACCTAGACATCATTTCCCAAGGGCACGAGCCACTCGGTGCTCGTATGAGGCCGTGGCGCACAAATTTTCAACCATCAGAATTTTAGTTTTAGAAACCCAAAATCCACACCGCCATCACCTCACTGATCGAGAGCAACTCCGATGATTTTTCCCAACATCTCAGTAGGTTCCTCCACCCTCATGCACAAGGTCGTTCTCCCCAGTTCAACGTATGGCCGGAACTTGATCAAAGATCATTTCCAGATCATCTACTAGTTTTTCTTTACATACTCGATGAAAAATTTCCATCTTTAATTGAAAAATCCTATCTTCTGATAACAAATCTAGTTATATAATTTGATTCAAGTTTCATGATATTCGCATTAATCATAAAGTTAAGATTTTCCTTGTAAAATAAATTTTTCAGATGTTATAAAGCTCTATTTTACCGATGACCTTCTCCAGATCTTAAATTAAGTATAAACAAACTTGTTTTGTTTAAACTTCAAAGTCTAATGATGATTTAATGAAGTGAAAGTTGAATTCTAAGTTGATTTTCTTTTTGCAAAGCAAGACCTGGAAGCTAAATACAGAGAGTACTCTGTTAATCCACCTGCATTACATATCATACTTGCCTATGTACTAAATAGAATTGAATTGATATTTACACATTTCATACTTACTCAAGATGAATATTCAACAGATATATATGCTTAATCATTTAAGAGTGAGGTTACTCACATGATTTCCAGGAAAGAAAAACCGAGTTGTATTTATGTTGAAACAGCAGTTTGGATTTGCAGGCTAAAGCTTCTTCTTCTTATATTTTCTTGGTTGAGTTGATTGAATTTGTTTATGGGTTTTAAGATATTGTTTGCTTCAATTTTTTTTCTTAGCCTTGAACTGATCGAATGTGATGAGGATGGATATATAAGAAGAAGTATACAGGGTGTTTTCATTTTGTACAGGTGATATATTTTATCTTGTACTATAGGGTGATTATTATTTTTATTTTGTACAACTAAGTGATGTTACTTTGTACAATATCAGTTCATGGCTGAAGATAACTCTCTGATATCCTGCTTTAACATACTTGTATACATATTGCTTTTTGCCTTACTTCATTCCCCACCTACCTGTCCTTGTTCATATGCTAATATATTTGTTTTTTTTTGTTATTTACTTTGCCTTACATACTTACTTATACTTTGCTTGTTTCACAGTTTTGCATTTTAAAACTCTACGGGCTACCTATATTATTATTTTTTTATTATTTTTTTCTTGTTGATTATGCAGTTTGCTAGCTGCAATTTATTTCTTTGCTGGTACAAGTGATAGTATTTTTTTTTTTGTTCATGCTTATGTAAATTATTATTATCTTCTTTTGCTTTTTATTTATTCTATAACTTTGTTTGTACATAGATGTTTAATATGTTTGTTTGGTTCCATACTTAACTTTTATTTATCTCTATTTATAACTCAAATATTTATTTTACTTCTATTTTTAGTTTAAATATTTATCATGAATTTTACTTTAATAATTATTGTTGTATATTTTCTATATA
Organism: Allium cepa; assembly: GCA_030765085.1. Taxonomy (NCBI): domain Eukaryota; kingdom Viridiplantae; phylum Streptophyta; class Magnoliopsida; order Asparagales; family Amaryllidaceae; genus Allium; species Allium cepa. The sequence continues at coordinate 696,722,398 of CM060934.1, forward strand.
CACATACATATATAGTATTTAAATTCAAATCAAATATATATATATATATATCTATATATATATATATAATTTTAAATTTACTCATATATGCTCAAATACATAGATATATATATATATATATATTCTCATATATATACATATATGCAAATTTTCAAATCAATTTGACTTAATATATTTTCTATTTGAATCGGGGAAACTCGCATCTCTTAAATCGATAAATTTTACAGTTTTAATTCAAAAATTAAACAAGTCATAAATTAAAATTAAATTAAATTCTAGGGTCGTTACAATAGCCAAAAATGCTTCATTATCTTCTTCAAAAAACCCAAATTAAATTAAATTCTAGGGTCGTTACAATAGCCAAAAATGCTTCATTATCTTCTTCAAAAAACCCTGCTCCTGTTTCATAATCTTCCATCCAAATTGGTGGTCTTCTATTTCTCCCTTCATTCGAACTATAAAAGCTTTCATTGATTAAAGAATCTTCAAAATTTTCATCGTTTGTATTTTCATCTTCAAGTACCTAAGAACCCTTTTGGCGGCTTGTAATAAATTTCAGTAGGATTCTCCATATACCTGCTAATAAGACTCACTACAAACATCAAGTCCGGCCTAGAGTAGTTGTGAGATACGTGAGACTACCCACAATCTGTTTATAATATGTCTTATCTATGTTGACTCAACCTTCATCCTTCATAAGCTCAAAACCTGAGACAATAGGATTATGAACTGAGTTGTTGTTATCTATTCCAAACCCTTTTAGCGCCTCTAAGATATTTTTTTCTGTCTGATAAAAACACCATTAAATTTTTGCAAAACTTCAAGACCTAAAAAATAACTCATCTTACCAAGATCTGTTATGTCAAACTCATGTTTCATAGAATCTCTAAACTCTACAAATCAAGTCATTGCTTCCAATAAAAATCAGATCATCAACATACAGATTTACAAGTAATATTTGGCATTCTTTTCTTGTTTTGATGAACAATGTATTTTCATAGATACACTTCTCAAAACCTTCCTTCATGAAATAGGCTTCATAAGGCTATATCAAGCGCATGGTGCTTGCTTTAAACCATAAAGTGCTTTCTTTAGCTTATAAACCTTATCCACTTTTCCCTTTTTCACATAACCACAAGGTTGTTCTACAAATACCTCCTTCTGTAACTCACCATGCAATAATGCAGATTTCACGTCCAGTTGGTAGATATTCCATCCTTCTTGAGCAGCAAGTGCGATGACCAAATGAATTGTTTCCATGCATGCAATATATGCAAACACTTCTGTATAGTCCACTATATATCATTAAGTATACCTCTTCGCTACAAGTCGGGCGTGTCTACTTCTCTATTTTCATTGAATTAATCTTGTAAATCCATTTTACCCTTATTTCTTTCCATCCTTAGTAAATCTATGTATCATTTTTTTAATAGCTTCTGTTTCCACATCTATTGCTCTCCTCCATTTTTCACTTGTCATGGCATCTTCAAAATATACAGCATCAGTTGCTGCAAACATAGCCAAAAATGCTTCATTATCTTCTTAAAAAAACCTGCTCCTGTTTCATAATCTTGCATCCAAATTGGTGGTCTTTTATTTCTCCCTTCATTCAAACTATAAAAGCTTTCATTAATTAAAGAATCTTCAAAATTTTCATATTTTGTATTATCATCATGATTATATCCTATATTATCATTAGGAGTAGATTCATTTCTCTCTACAATGTTATTAGAAACAATTTCCTTCTCATTTTCACCAAAGTCCCGGTCACATATAATTGCTTCATCATATTTAATATCCTAATCTCATTTCTCGTCTTCTTTGAATATCACATCCTTACTTATTATTATCCTTTATGAAATTGGATTATAAATTATATAAGCTTTAGACTCTTCACTAACCCTTAACAAAACATAACATGAACTCTTATCTTCTAGCTTAGGCTTTTACTGTCAGGAACATAAACATGAGTGATACATCCAAAAAATCTGGAAAAACTCAACTGAAGGCTTGGCTCCACTCCAAACTTCTATTGGAGTTTTATTTCTCACAGCCATTGTAGGGCTCCGGTTTAATACATTCACAGTCCAATCTACTGCTTTAGGACAAAAGGTTTTGGGAATTTTCTTTCTTGACAACATATAGTGACCATATTCATAGTGGTTCTTTTTTTCCTTTCCACAACTTCATTTTGTTGTGGCATGTATGCGGTTGCCAATTGTCTTCGTATGCCATTTGTATCACAAAAATCGATGAATTCTTGTGATGTAAACTCCCCTCCTTGATCAGTATGTAAACCTCTCACAAATGAATTTGTTTCCTTCTCAACTTGAATCTTAAATCTTTTGAAAACTGCAAGAGCTTTTGATCTTTCTATTAAGCAATAAACCCATGTTTTCTACTAAAATCATTAGTAAAAGTGATCGAATTCCTTTTTTGTTGTTATTAGAGGTAGGTTTGGTTGGTCCACAAATATCATCATGCACTAACTGAAGAAATTATGATGCTCTCTAGGTGCTTTTATTTGGAAATGCATCTCTTTGTTGCTTTCCTACCAGGCAATCCTTGCATAACTTTGTGAGATATTTTAATTGTGGTAAACCAGTCACCATCTTCTTTTGTTGAAGTGCCTTTAAGACTTTAAAGCTCAAATGCCTATTATTGGAACTAAATCAGCACCTAGTAGAGTAAATGAGTAAAAAAATTATTATTAGATCTTTAGTGGGTCTACGCAATCTGATTCATTTAGAAATTTCTAAATTTTCTTTTAAATAAAATCAATATTTTATGTTAATTTATAAATAAAATTTATCTTTTATAATTTTATATTATATTTCATATATGTGTATCATATACACATATGTGTGTACGTGCATGTGCAACAGTATAATTTGTACATGGTTTGACATGCAAGTGTATAGATGTTGGGATTTACACTATAACAGACATGTTAGCTCCTCGTGTATACTAATGTATTATCTAAATATACATATATGTGTATCAAATTTATTGAATAAATAAATATACATATGTATGTATATGTATTTATACATCTAATTATATATTTATTACAAAATATTGGTTATAAATTATTTATATAAATCATTTATGAAATATGTATGTATCTCTGCTACTAATAATGAGAATTCATTCTATAAAAAATCAACCGTGTCTTTTGGAACTACCTAAAATACCCTTGTAGATTCTCCGCATTTCTCTTCTTCCTCTCCTCCCAAACTCAGAAAAACTCTAGAAAACCCTAAATCCATTTCCTTCCATCCCGCTTTCGAAAATCCTAAGTTGGGTTTGTTTATCAAACTGCGATTCCCGATGTAAGTCTTCTCAAATTTTGATGATTAATCAACCCTTTCGACCCTCATTCAATAGGATAATGTTCCTTTTCACTCTAATGCTCAAAAGAGATAGGCGGGATTGATGATTTCTTTACCAATTTTAACAATTCAAGCTCTATAGGCCAAAATTCAAGCTATATACGTTAACCACTCTTTTTCATATTAGTTAATTGGCACTAAAGGTTTATCTTTAAAATTTAGTATATTCACCATTCTCAGCCAAATAATTTTGCAACTCTGCTGCATAAAAGCTTCTATTTTTGATATCTGACATCTGATTTTAAAGATATTTGACATCTGATCTTTAAAATCAGTCATCGGACAATTTTTTCTTCTTCAATTCTTTACATCCGATTTTAATTTTTGATATGAATTTTTATTAGATGTTTTTAGTTGTTATCTTCAGTGGGTCTGATTTTGTTTCTTTACGATGAAAGTTTCTAAAATTGTTGATATTTTAGTTTTGAGCTATGACTCCTTAATATGATTGACATATATTCATGATCGTTCATAGTTTGGATAAGTTATTTACTACATGAATGATGGTACTGATGACATAATGATATACGAGTAACAATCACAGTTCATTATTTTGTTACTTTTGAACGTGCCAGTAGTGTCACTTTTTCATGCATATAAACCAATTATTTCAACAGATTTCTGCATAGCAGCAAGGGGCTCTCAACCCATTAAATTGTCAGGATACTTAGGTACGATGCTACCTTCTGTTCGTCTTTTCATAATTTGTATAATGCACTTTAAATACTATATTATCTATATGTTTTGATTGTTCCAAAAATATACTATAATGTAATTTTTGAAAAGGATATTTTTTGTGTTGAACTTTAGACTATTACAAACTTCTAATACACAATATTACAAGCTTTTCATCTTTATCGAGACTATTATACAATGAATTTTGCAAGCCATACATTTCTATTTCAAATAGAGATATTTAAAATAGAACCTTCAACATAATTGGTTATTACGATCTTATTGCATCAATTTTTTTTCTTTTTCTTATTTCACAAACGGTTTAACGTATAGATATTATCATTTTCTTATGTTACACATAACATACAAACTTCAAAACTGACTTATTTTACTTTTTTATACTTTCATATCCATAGGGTAAGCAAGCCAAATCAACTTCTAACCTTCATGAACTAAAGAATTTATGTAAATTTTAATACACGAAAAAAAAACTGCAATTACCAAACTCAAAATCAAAATATATTTGTACGAACCTGCAAAATAAACACACAACTTTAGTCCTTTTACATATTATGCCTTCAACTAACATCGTACATGGTATTTGATTAAAAATAAGTTGTTTCATCTTTTGTATTATAAGCGAACTATTTATTTCTATCTTTTTGTCATGGCCAACAAACTATACTTCAGCCCTTGCAGTACAAGTCTCAAAATATGTTCAAATTTATTAGATACATTTAATCATGAAACGCACTAACATATACATGTTGTATGATAGCGGTAATTATTACCGTCTCTTCATAGTAACTTACTAAATACATACCACCGTTATATTTGTATACAATTAAATTACAAACCCACGAATGAACAAATAGAACATAAGGTAGCAACAGTCTAGCTTAAAACTCAATTCCCGCTTTGCTCACAATTATCAAAATTTTGAACCACCCAAAGCTAGCGAAAACTGTAGCAACACTTAATTGCAACAAAAAGAAGGATACAAGCAACTAACCACAACTGCCTTAACCAAAGGGAATAGGTGCTATATAGGCAAAAATGCAAGACCGGATGAGAAATGTAGTAGATAAATAGCAATGCAAGGTGAAGCATGTACATGATGATACGTAAGTAAAGACATGTACAAGCTACTGCCGTTGACATCAACTTTGAAAAAGCTTCTAGAAAAATTATTACATCAACTCAAGTCTTACAAATTTTTATTACATCAACTCAAGTCTTACAAATTTTTAATGTAAAGGAGAATTCGAAATCAATATACTAGCACCAAGTAGTTTTACACTTTAGCAAGTACCGAAGTTTATGAGGACGTTAGAATCATGGAAAGTCCAATCTTTATGGATGACCAAAAAAATTCTCTATATATTACTATGGTGGTTTAATACTTTAAAAAAAAGACATGATGCAAGTTTTTCAAATTTCAAATTACTAAAAGTGCTAATTTTAATATGCGTTACATTTCTTTAGATATTTATGTAATAGTTGATTGCTTTCTTTACCTGTTTGATGATTTCTTAAAATAACTTAGACTTATTCACTTTTTGATATACGATTGGTTTGTGCACGTACATGCAAAAAAATGCAACATTACATAAACGTCAAACTCATTCTGTAAAATCAAAATACCTTACAAGTATCGTTTTCTACTGCTAATTCTTCCTGCGCATGTGCATCGCACGTGCCAAAGTACTCGTATATATAATATAATTAAATTTTCAAAATTATTTTAAATATTAGTTTGTAAAATAATTTAAAACCTTTATCATATATTATGAAAACCAAGATTAAATATATACACACACACACGCGCGCGCGCGCGCATATACACGAGTACTTTAGCAGGTACGATACACATGCATATGAAAAATAGGTATTAATAAATTGTATCTGTAAGATTATGGAACTTACAATACAATTTTGAAGTATATGTAATATTGTATGCTTTTGGGTATATGAAGGCACAACTCAACCGTTTATTAAAATGTAAGTGAGACTAAATTAATTTTAGAAAATGATAAAATAGACAAAAATGCAACCAAGCACTATTAATATCTAGCAAAATGCAACAAACATAAAACGCTTATTGTCGATTGGAATGTGGAAACCATGCACTATCTATTTTTAAATCAAATTACAAATCAAAGTGCAAAATGATGCAAACGTAAATGATATATATATATATATATATATATATATATATATATATATATAAGCAAAAAGTATCATTGACCCAAGCTTCAGAAATGCACTAAATATCGATAGTATTGTTGAAATTTTGGTCTGAAATATTTTAGTGCAATGGTTAAACATGCTAAATTTAGTAAGGTATTCATTGCACATGTAGCCATAAGTTATAGATCTAATGGTTGGTTGGAAAATTACTTAAGAAACGAAATATTTCCGTCTTAGTTTATACTCATAATTTGCGGAGTATCTTTAAAGATGTACTAACTCGTAGTTCGGATTACTAATTTATAAGCTAAAAATAAAGGGTAATAATTTAAGAAGGATTAATACGACATATATGAAGGAATAAAATGGGTAAAAGAAGAATTTCAATGAAGGTTCGTTATACAGTCAAATGAATCTATAGCTACAAATTTTACTAGTACGGATAGGTTGCGTTGATGAATTTCCATTTATACTGACTAATAATGTTTGCGATCAATTGTTGAGTTGGGCTTTTTAATAATTTGTTGAATGTAGATGCAAATATGAAACTATTTTTATTTATATCCAACTATTGTTAAAGTTAACATTTAGATAAAAGAACGTAATAAAAATAAGTTTACATTGCCAATTATCCAGTATGTGAGCGGACAAATAAAATTTACATTTTCTTTTACATTCTCTAACCTCAGCCCTAAATACTTTCGAAACAACTATTAAATTAAATGTAGCGACCAATAACTTCAATAGATTATGTAAATTTGTTTCCTTCTTCTTGCATGCAACAAATTAATAATTAATCAGGACAATATTTGGTATGTATACTACCTTTTTATATAAGTGTATGTCTTTACTTTTAACATATGTTTTGAGTCACGTCACAAAACATAATATTATAATATGGTGTAAATACATGGAAGTATAGGCACATTGTGTTCTTATAGATAAAAAAGAACAGATTTACAGTTTCGCATGTATTATTGCTACAATAATGTAAAATTGACTGCTTTCTAATCCAAATTGTATACAACAAAGGAATTTTGTGGTAACTTTTTGTATAGAAGAGATCATATCAAAAAAAAATCATATCAAATAACAGTCAGAGGTGCTTATAACAAAAAATACATGACTATCCAATTAATTTATCTAATGGAATAAGAATAACTTTGCATCTCAAGACATGATATATTTCTTTTGGTTGTGTGAAAATTTTCATGCGCACTATTTCATCCACCTTTAATTTCCAAATATTTAATTCCAATGTTTTCCTCCTTTAGCTTTATATGCCATGCAATTCCTACAAGCCTCTGTTACTCTGTTGCCTTATGCAAGGCTTAATTCTTTCCATTCAACGGTGAATAGTCACACCACCATATATAATTAACAATCTGTAAGGCATTTCATATGCAATCTGGGCCATTGAACTGCACAGTCTGCAAGGCATTTTATCATCCATAATCTATAATATATAATTAGCAATGAATGACAAACACCTAGGCATTTCAAATAGTAGTAAGTTAACAGCCACATCACTATCTCAAGCATCAATTTCACCCTCCAAGTAGCATCTTTATTACGGCTAGTTCAAAAAAACATGCTATTAAATATGTTTTAAATCGTAATGAAATCGATTTTGATTCACATCGATAAATTTGGTGAACCATGTATGTCTATATATCAAAAATAAGATGAAATAAAGTACTTCTTTAAAATGAAAATTAAAATAGTAATTTATTTCTTACTAAATCAAATACTGGGAAATCATGTATCCTCTAGTCATGAAAAGCACCGGGAAGGTTGATAGAAGGATAGCTTATGTTTTTGCCAACAATATATACATGCCTATCATATTAGATATTTATAGGTGATGCTAAAATATGTGTGGAATGAAATGTGCTAACATAAATTTTTTCAAATACCAATATTTAAGCCTATGAATAAATAAAATAACACCTCTAATATAAAATAGGCAACATATTTTTTTATTTCATTTCATATTGTAGTTTTGATCCATATGAGAAATCTCTTTATATAATTTACCACTCAAGAATAACAATGTAATAATGACAATAAAGTATGATTGTAATTGAAGCGGATAGACAAATCTGAATTTATCATATGAAAACTTGTAAAAGTGTTAAATACTAATAGAATACATATGAATTTGATGAAAGACTCTTTAGACATAATCTAACTTTTATGGAAAGTATTGCCTTAAAGAAGGATTTCTTACTATTACGAATATGCATAACAAAATTTTATGGCAAATATAAAGCATAAACTTTCAAGTAGCAAGGGATTTTTAGTCTTTGTTTTAATAAAAGAAAACACAGAAAAGAAAATTTATTAAATGAGCACGTTGTTACGTGTTATTTATTAGCAAAAATTGTATTATTATTTGAACAATAGTAGTAAATGTAATTGAAAAAGTAAGAGCTAATAAGAGCAACCAGAAATGGTTTAGGTTAGATATGGAAATTGGAAAACTATTCCCAATGGATATAATGTACTAGTCACTAAAAATTCAAATGGTGAAGCAACATCAACATATTATATAATAATTTTAAAGATCAAAGGAATAACCATATAAATTTAAACATCTTTTATCATACCATTAAAATCCATAGCATAATATTGAGCAATTGTCGCTGTTGATAACTCGGTCATTCAGATATTAGATCTAATAGGAGCAAATTCTTTCCTTTTATTCTACCATTATGTATAGTCTGCTTATAATGTCTCAACTTTGAATCGAACTAAATAAATAACCATTATTACCAACTCTTGTTAATTACAAATTTTAAAAATGAAAGGCCATGAATGAAAAATAAAGTACCTTGGTTTTCTCATATTCATGTCAGCCATTTTTTCTTCATCAAATCCTCATTGTCCCCTTCACCGTCTATCTGTTTCCTATACATAAATATGAAAGATTTATTATCCAAATGCAGGAACGACTGTTTTTCTAAATGAACATAGCCAAACAAACAATGTGTATATTAAACCGTATTCGTTGTTAATACTAAAAATATTCATTTACTGGCGCATACTGTTGTGTTTAGGAGAACATTCAACACATGTTGCTACATCAACTTGTTTCTTAAGTTTGTTACCTTGAGATAATTTTAGATTATATGTTAAATGTATCATATCAGTAGAATAGCGTAGGAGAATGATACTAATCATACAATAATATAGTATTTGAGTTCAATGCTAAGAAAATCACAATATTCACTGAAATGCTCTATGTTATTGAGGGAAATATAAAATGCAAGGAAACTATTTACTTTATCCTATTCTATTTAGGGAAAAATGAATTCTCGGATCAGCTATTATCAAAAGGAAACAAATAATGCACCGCCGCTAGGTTAATGAAACATACATAAACCTCACCTTTTTTTCATTATGTCATAGATATATTAGAAACATATGGGAGTAAATCATGAACTTTTAGAACGAACAAAATATAAACTAAAAATTAAATGGTACCATAGCTAAACAATTTTCTGCTGTACTAAACTTAAACGTCATAAGGCAACTATTCCAAAAATAATCACAGAGGATGTACTGATTTTGAATCTGAATGCATTTCAAGTTGGATTCGATTTTGATTTTTTAAGGGTTACAGAGTGAGAGGTGGTAACTGAAGTTAGGAACTGGTGCATAGAGGAAACATAATTGGGGGAAATGAACATAAAATGTGGAATAGTGATAGGGCGAAACGTAAAGAAACTTGAAAGACAAATTATTATTTTCAAATATGAATGCGGGGCAGTTTTCGACATGTGAAAAGGCTCTAATTAGGATTAAACGATACAATTAAACTAAAAATCATATAGTCGGAAATAGCTATATCTACAGTCGATTGCTATATTTCGTACAAATGAAGCGAAAACCTAATGAGCTGAAGTGGCGGCACCGAATATGAACATATTGGGGAAATCGTACCTGGATACTATATTACAAAAGCAGATATTAAAAACCCAACAACACCTTATAGAAAGATATTGATAGTCGACTATAACTCATAGTCACAAACTGCGTAAATACTACAGATCTTGAAATAAAGTCATGCTTGGGTTAGTTATCATACTACAAATGTAAGTATAAAATTGGTCCACAGCAATACATGCATTGCTTCCATCAATAATATTTCCTGCGAAACAAAACCATAAAATCTCGAAAAGTAATATGTTCAACCGTTCACTTCCATCATTCCACATGCAAAAACATGAATCGATGAGAAGAGCTACCTTCTTTTCCTCAAATACATCCTAAATGATGTCTCCTTTACCATCTTCTGATGTTGCCTTTGTTATACTTCTAGTATACTAAAACAGAGAATAATCAATTATAAACTCATCTCACAAGTTTATCAATCAGATTTCCACTACTCTGGAAGTCTGAATTAGCTAATTTAAGCAATAGGTATGTCGTAATTAAATTACAACAACAAACTAACAACTATTGTAATAATAAATATAGCGATAGATCAAATAGGACCGGGACGAGGGAGAGTCCTCCGCAGTGCCCCCAGCCCAATCAGGACCGGGACGACAGGGGCCCACCCCGAGATCGCTAGTGGATGGATATGGTCCTCAGGAGCTCTTGAACTCCCCTCCTGACTATTTTCCTAGCTCCCTCCGAGAGGAGCAGCTTGACATTATATCCCGCTCCTTTGGGATTGATAGAGCACTCATGCTGTTGCCGGGGGACGGAGTGATGCCGTACAATCCCCCTGAAGGATATTTTGCATACAGTAGGTACCATTGCATGTGTGGGGCCATTCCTCCGATCAACGCGTGGATAGTCAGCTTCATTACTTACCTGAAAGTGGCTCCTTTTCAGCTTCAGCCCAACTCCTACGCCATCTTAGTGTGTCTATTCGTTATTTTCCAGAGAAAGTACGGGCGCCCCCTTCCAACCGGGATATTCGATATTTATATAACTTAAGAGGTTATAAGAAGGGGTCTCCGTACATTAGCTTGGAAGCGGTCGTTCCCTTTAAACCGGTCCTAGACCTGTATTCGAAGCTCAGTATGTTTAAGAAAGAATGGTTTTTTATCAAGGATGACTCTGTTTCCTTCCGCCTTTTCACTTCCGGCTGTAAGTTAAACTCCATTTGTAGTTTCTTTGTCTCGGCTGCAATGCTCCTTCTTATATGCTTTTATTTCTTGCTAGCGACAGGTGGCTTTGCAGTCGTGGAGAATGATTCCTTGGTTCGGATGGCTGCGGAAATAAGGGCTATTCCGGGACGGGATCGGTCGGCTTCTTACCTGATCAGGAACACTACTCTCCTAGAGCACAACTTGATCCTGCCACACCAGTCCGTGGTTAAGCAGAGAGATACGGCTGAGGAGAAGGCCGCCAAAGCCAAGGAAGGGGCTATGGTGAAAAGCGGCAAGAGGGAACCTTTCACAAAGCCTCCAGCTGTCGGAGGGAAGAAGCTCAAGAAGTCTGACGGCCCCTCTCCTAGCACTTGCCCAATTGCTCCGGGGGAGGAAGATGTGGAGGAGGATATAGGTGAGGGTGAAGGAGGCGATGGACAGAGCGGTAGTGGTGTTGGTGCCTTAACCTTCGGGAAAGCGGGAGAGATTCATGAGTGGACGGATGATGCTTTCCGTCAAGCTTTCGGGGAGTCGGAGGGAGGATCGGCTTTGGTTGAGAAGGCAAAGGAGGCTGACAAGGCTGGGTCTGGTGCCGATCCATCCTCTAAGAGCTCTTCAGCTAAGGCGACTCCGGTGATTCAAGGTGAACTTTTGACTTCTGCAGACTCCATTTACGATAGGGACTTAGGAATACCTTATGGTTCGCTCCCGTCCTGGAATGAGATTCAGGACTTATTGCAGTATCCTACTCCTCCGTAGGGTTTGTATAATATATGTGCCTTCTCACCCCTTTTAACTTAACATATTTCTTGAATTATGGATCATTGTATGTTCGTAACACTTGTTCTTAACTCCAGGGGCAGGTGGGGTGGAAAAGACCTTGAGCGTTCAACACCGCCTCGAACAATACAGACTTCTCAAAGCCTCTGCCAAGCCCAAGCCTCCTACTAACCGTCCTGGAGACGTAGTTGGCTATCGCCCCCTTCTCGGAGTTATCGAAGAAGACATTCAGAAGAGGAAGAGGAGACGTTCTTTGCTTGGTTCTCCACCTGGTCCTCAGCCGCCCGTCCAGCCTATTCACGATATTACTGAGGAAGATACTGGGTTTATGCCTTCCCTACATCTGTCGGAAAATCCAACTGTCACCCCAATAGATCGCCCTGGTTTGGCACGCAACCCATTTGCCGGTCACCCCGATCAGGACCCGAGTTCTCAGGATATTTCATTTGACGAAGCCACGGGTGAGCACCTTCTTCCCCGCAACCCTATGGTACGGGTGCTTGATGAGGCCAAGTCCCTAGACCTTGATTTGCTTACTACTCGGATAGTTACCATGGGGGACGAAGCCAAGGCTAATATTGACCGTGTTGCGGAGGAGACCAGGAAGTTGATGGATCATCATGCCCGACTGGTCAAGGCTGGAGAGGAGATTGGGAGTGCCAACATTCAACTATGGTTAATGGTTTCTGATCAAGCCAAGCAGCTCGCCGATCAGGCCATTCAGATTTCTCAGCACGAGGCAGCCTAGGCGGTTGAAGGAGACTATGGAAGAGGCTAGTAGGGCAGAACTACGAAAGATGGAGGCCGCCTGCAAGGAGCGGATTGACATAGCCATTGCTACGGTGGACGAGGTTCGAAGGGCGGATCTCGAGCAGGTAGAGGAGTTGTCTGGGAGGCTTAAGGCCGCAGAACTTGCTCAGGCCGGGCTAAAGAAAGAGATGGAGGAAATGAGGAGGTCTCTCCAGACTGACCGCTTGAGATATCGATCGGAGAGGGATGTTGCCATCTCTAAGTTGCTGTCCTCCGAGGTCCGGGTGAGGGAGTTTGAGGAGAATGAGGGGATGATGGATGAGATGTTGCAGGATATGTACTTTCGTACTTGCAAGCAGGGTAATCTATCCTGGATGGATGACTATCCCTGGATCATGGCTAGGATATATCTCCGGGCTTTGAAGGAGGCCAAGGCTGATGCGGATAAGGAAGGTGGAGCGGCATTCAGGATGGATGTGGTTACCGCCCAGTTCTCAAAGGAGGAGAAGGTAGCGATGAAGGAGGGGATGCGGCTACTTGCTGCGGAGGAAGCCGGTGTGCAGTTGGGGGATGAGGACCAAGGAGCGGGTGTTGGTGAGTTTTCCCTTTTTAGCTTTTCATAACTTGATCGTTCGTTGTCGGTTTAATGGACTCTTTTCCTGAATTGGACAGGTGGGGCCTCTGATCATCATGCTGGGAGCTCCGATCCTGCAGTCAAGTAGATTCGAAGAGCTGGTAGGACGAGGGCGGAGCACTGGTGCAGTTGGTTATTTTATTTGGTCTGCTTGACATTCCTATACATGCTAGTTCAAAACATTAATGTACTCTCAAGTTGTAATTATGCTATTGAACGTCTTTATGTAAGCTTATAACGTAAGCTGATTTAGTTATACTTTGAATGCTGTTATTATTTGAAGTGTTGTATAAATAATATAGTTATGCATATGCCTGTGATTTAATTGTGTTCGATGTTAAGCTTTTGCTTGAAATATAATCTCATGTTTTGCAATGTTACGAATAAGTCATAGCTACATGATTATGTACAAGAGAAAAAAGTACCGCCCTTCATGTTCTGGTTGCAGGGGGTAGCTTTGGACTTCTTGTGTAATTGAGCATGGATGCGGCTGAGTGCCTTGTCACCCAGTTTGCGGGCTCAGATTCTAGTGAGCGAATGCCTCCTATTTAGTGTCCTGTACTTTGGGGACCGTTATGCAGGATACAAGAAAAGTATTTAAATGGAATGGAAATAAAGGAAAAGTAAAACTTCCAGTCATGGAAGGCCGTCGATATGCTTAAGTTCGTGGCAAACGGGTTTTGCAGTCACTTTCCCTAGCTGTGGGTCTTGGAGACATTTGTCACCCATCTTACGCCTCCGCGGGGAGTTTATCTTTTTTACCACAGCCGCACTTAAGACATATTGGAGCCGAGATCGCGCACAGTAACTACCCGAGCCATTATGGCCCGTAATCGTGGGTATTATTCGATTTACTGTGGCCGGCTAACGTGGGTGCCGATCGTCAACCGTGAACTACCCCTTGCTGGCCACACCTTATGTTGGGGCTTAAAGTAGGTTCACAGTTCCCGGCGAGCCGAACGCCATAATGAGCTGCCATCGGCTCTAGTCGGCCTTCTTGATGGCTTATAATCGGCTCATTACAGTTGGCTTTGAGGGCAGTCGCGAGCAATGAGTTAACCCGCAGCAGAGGGATGCTGGAGCAAAAGCGTCTCATTGGCGAGTGCATAGAATCGCATAGTACCTGTTGAGTCTTGTCCAGGTGAGGTTGCGCCGTGAAGTTCCAGTATGGAAATGTCGTTATACACGATTTTGTTTAACAGAAAAGGATAAAGCTTAACAAGCAGCCAAGATATAAAGGAACAAGTTAAAAAGAGACAAGATTTTTAAAGTGGTTCGGCACGAAAATGCCTACATCCACTGATTCTCTTTGTTAATTCACTTCATATGGGCAGTACAAGTTAAGAGAAGTATCGACGGAGGTGTTGGATGTTCCATGCCCTCTGGAACACCTCTCCGTCCACTGTTGACAAAATATAAGCTCCGTTGTGGAGATCTTTATGAATTACATAGGGTCCGTCCCAGATTGGACCTAGCGCTCCGGGGCGCGGAAAGATCCGCTTGAGGACAAGATCTCCTTCCTGAAAGCTGCGGTGCTTGACTATAGAGTTGTATTGTGCTGCTACTTTTTGCTTGTGAGATGCCGCTTTAAGTGCTGCATCATTTCATCTTTCTTCAATTAGATCCAAAGACATGCGTAGGAGTTCTTCATTCTCTTCTAGGTTGTAGTGGATCCTACGGTGGGAAGGCACTATAGTTTCAACTGGGGGCATGGCCTCCGATCCGTATGCCAAAGAGAAAGGAGTATGCCATGTTGATGCCCTGTAAGATGTGCGGTAGGCCCAAGTGCCGTAGGGAGTTCATCCACCCAAGCGCCTTTTGACTTCTCAAGTTTCTTCTTGATTATGGTTTTGGGGATTTTGTTGACAGCTTCGAATTATCCGTTTTCCTGGGGGTAAGCTACAGATGAGAAGCTTTTGTGAATTCCGTGCTCTTGGCACCAGTCGGCGAATTCCTCGCTTTCAAATTGAAGTCCATTGTCCGATATGATTTTGAGTGGAACCCCGTACCTGCATAAAACATTTTTGATCAAGAAGTTAATAACTTTTGCCGAAGATATTTTATTTAGAGGCTCCGCTTCCACCCATTTGGTGAAATAGTCAACTGCTACTATGGCATATTTGGCTCCGCCTCGGCCCACTGGCAGTTCGCCAATCAAGTCAATTCCTCATATTGCAAAGGGCCAAGGGCTGGTCATTTGAGTAATCTCGTTTGTTGGTAGTCGAGGAATTTTAGCAAATTTCTGACATCTGTCACATCTTTTGATGAAGTCTAGGGCGTCTTTGTTTAAGGTGGGCCAATGATATCCATATCAGAGTATCTTCTTTGCCAGAGTCTGCCCACTAGTGTGATCTCCGCAACTTCCTCGATGTATGTTGGATAAGATCTCCTTGGCTTCCCTTCTAGCAACGCACCTTAATAAGGGATTAGAGAAGCCGCGTCGATAGAGAATGCCTTCTTGTATCGTGTAGCGGGAAGCTTTCCTCAAGATTTTCTTGACTTCGTTACGCCCGTCGGGCAGTGTGCCATCTTGTAAATATTTCCGGATAGGAGTCATCCAAGTTTCCTCTTTGATTGCAGCTATTATGTTCATTATTTCGTAACTTGGGGCTAGTAGCTGTGAGGTGGTTATTGTTCGGGAAGCGGCGCCGTCCTTCATGCTAGCTTGCTTTGCCAGTTCGTCGGCCTCCTGATTCTCTTCTCGAGGAATGTGTTTGATTAAATAGTGATCCAACTGATTGAGCAGCAGCTTGGTCTTCTTTAGATATGCTGCGAGTCGTTCTCCTCGAGTCTGGAATTCTCCTAGTATTTGATTCACAATAAGTTGAGAATCACTATGGAGACATAAAGAACCGACTCCAATTTCCAGGGCAAGTTCTAATCCGGCTATCACTGCTTCGTATTCTGCATCATTGTTAGTGGCAGCGAACTCCAACCTTAGAGTGTAGTGCAGCTTCCTTCCTCTGGGGGTGATTATCACAACACCTGCCCCCGAGCCTTGTTCATTTGATGCTCCATCAACGAAGAGGTTCCACTAGATATTTTCTACTACTTCAGATTGCTCCTTACCTTCGTTAGTAGTGAATTCGGCAATGAAATCAGCTATGGCTTGTCCCTTGATAGCGGTGCGAGGATGGTAGGTGATATCATATTGACTCGGTTCAATGAACCACTTAAGTAGCCGCCCGGAAGTGTCGGGGCGATGGAGTACTTGCCTTAGCGGTTGATCGGTTAAAACTCTGATGGAATGAGATTGGAAGTAGTGTCGCAGTTTATGTGACGCGATAAGCAAACAGTATGCTAGCTTTTCAAGTTTAGGGTATCTGGCTTCTGCCCCTGTGAATCTCTTGCTTACAAAGTATACGGGTCGCTGTGCGTGGTTGTCCTCCCTCACCAAAGCGGCGCTTAAAGCATGGGACGATACAGCTAGGTATAGGTATAGTTCCTCGCCTTCATTTGGAGTTGAGAGTACTGGTAGTCTTTGGAGGTGTTCGATCAAGTTAAGGAAGGCTGTCGAGCATTCGTCAGTCCATTCGAACTTTCCTTTGTCTTTCTTAAGAGCTTCGAAGAAAGGGATGCATTTGTCGGTTGCTTTAGAGATGAACCTGCTTAGGGCAGCCACCTTCCCGTTTAGGCTTTGCATCTCTCTTCGAGTGGATGGTATCTTGATATCTTGCAAGGCCCGGACTTGTTCGGGGTTCGCTTCAATCCCCCTGGCATGGACGATGAATCCCAAGAACTTTCCCGACGATACTCCGAAGGAGCACTTTAGAGGATTCAGTTTCATTTCATATTGGCGAAGTACTTGAAACATCTCGTTCAGGTGGTTTATATGATCGTTGGCTTTCCTTGATTTTACCAGCATGTCATCCACATAAACTTCCATAGTTTGCCCTATTAATTTTGCAAACATCTTGTTGACAAGGCGCTGATAAGTAGCTCCGGCGTTTTTAAGTCCAAAAGGCATTACTTTGTAGCAGTACAATCCCCGGTCAGTGATGAAACTGGTGTGGTCTTGATCGGGGGCGTGCATAGGGATCCGATTGTATCCTGAGTATGCATCCATGAAGGATAAAAGTTCGTGTCCGGCTGTGCTGTCCACGAGTTGGTCGATTCGGGGGAGTGGGAAGCAGTCTTTCGGGCAAGCGTCATTTAAGTTGGAGAAATCGATGCATATTCGCCACTTCCCATTAGCTTTCTTTACCAGTACCGGGTTGGCGATCCATTCTGGGTAGATGGCTTCTCGTATGAAGTCATTGGCAAGTAAGTTCTTCACTTCTTCCTCGAGGGCTGCTGATCGTTTTGCCCCCATGCTCCTCTTTTTCTGCTTCACTGGCACCTTGGTGGGGTCGATGTTCAGTATGTGGCATGCTACGTTTGGAGAGATTCCTGTCATGTCGGCTTGCGTCCATGCAAATACATCCATGTTATGGCGAGGAAAATCGACGAGTTGATCTTTCAACTCCGCTCTTAACTGAGACCCGACTCTCAGCAGTCTACTTGGGTCATGTTTGTCTACAGCTACAAATTCCATAGCCTCTGTAGGCTCGGTGGTGGCCTCCTCCTCTTTGTCCCTGGGGTCTAATTCGTTGAAAGGATCGCTGGTATATCGAAGAGCAGGGGATTTCTTTAATTGCTATGCTTCCAGGCTTTTCTTGCAGAGAGAAGTCTCTGCATCCTTTCCTTTATCCTTCCTGCGGTTATTGCGAAGCTCAGTTATATAGCAATCTCGAGCGGCGTCTTGATCTCCCTCTATTTCTCCTACTCCGTTATCTGTTGGGAATTTCATCTTCAGGCACCAAGGGGCTAGGACAATTTGGAAGTCAGACAAGGCTGGTCTTCCCAAAAAGGCGTTGTAGGCCGAATGGTTCTCTATTAGTACAAATGTTTGTTTTTGCACAGCGGAGCGGGGATGACTACCTATTTCAACAAAAAGGTCCAGTTGCCCGAGGGGCACTTTCGCATCTCCAGTGAAACCATGTAGTGGTTTGTTGCAGGGAGACACATCCTTTATTGACAGCTTCATTTTGTCAAATGCATGCTTGAATATGATATTCACTGAGCTTCCCATGTCTACTAAAATTCGGAAAACTTTGGCTGGACTGAACCAGGCAGAGATGACCATAGGATCCATGTGCGGGTACTGTCTTCCCTCTAGATCACGCCTACTGAATGTGATGTCGTCACTCTCTTTCCGTTTCGGGTGGCGTTCTTCCACAACAGAATTAACGTAGCCTTCAGCGTTTCTAAGTGACTTACCGTATCTTTCCGTCTCTGCCCAGCTTCTGTCGGCGATGTGTGGTCCTCCTGATGTGGTATGGACTACTATTTTCTTTTGACTAGAGCCGCTAGTGTTGCGATTTCCTCCGCCTTCCTCTGGCAGGGGTAACCCTGGGTTTTCATTGGCGGGAGCTGGAGTCCTGCTCTGGCTTTTTACATAACGTTCCAGTCTCCTCCTTCTAATGTGTTCTTCAATCAAGTCCCGGAGATGGTAGCATTCATTGGTGTCATGTCCGTGGGATTCGTGGAAGCGGCAGAACTTTCCATATTTGAGTGCGTTATCTGACTCCTTCTTGTGCGGGGGGCGCTTGTATCTAACTTCGTCTTGAGTGGCTAGGAAGATGTTTTCGATCGTTTCATTCAAAGGAGTGTAGGAGTCAAATCTTGGTCCAGGTCGATATAGGCGCTTTTCCCCTTTCTTGCCCCCAGCATTGTCTCTAGAGTCATTTCTCCGAACATCCTTTGTTGCAGCGGAAACCATGTCTGTAGCTGTTTTAACCTGTTGCCCATACTGCCTCTCAGTGGCAGCGTCTTCAAGTCTCATATACTTTCCAGCTTCATGGAAGAAATCAGGTAAAGTAGCTGGCTTTTCCTTGGTTAGTCTTCTAGCAAATTTAGTATCCGGGTGTACACCACTGCAGAGAGCCATTAGGACAAGTTTCTCGTCGGCATCTTGGACCGCGGCCGCCGCAGCGTTGAATCGGGTGAGATATTGCTGCACTGTCTCTTCGGGTTTCTGCTTGATATTAGATAAGGAATAAGCATCCTTGGGTTGTTCCACATGAATGCGGAACTGGCTGATGAATTTTTCTTTCAACATTTCCCATGAGCTGATGGACCCTTGGGGTAGGTGGCAGAACTAGGAGGTAGCTAAGTCTGCCAAGAAGAGTGGGAAGCATTTACACAATACTCCCTCCGTTGCTTCGCTCATGAGCATATGCTGGGTGTATCTCTGTAAGTGTACGATGGGGTCAGAGGTTCCCTTGTAAGGTTCCATTGTTGGCATTTTCCATTCCCGGGGGGTGATGGCAGTTTCAATCTTGCGGGTGAAGGGGCTGGTTACCCTAGCACCTATCCCTCGATCCCTTTGCTCCCTTTGGACGCACTCCCTGAACAATCGCGCCATTCTTTCATCAGAACTTGGAGTGGATAGAAATGAGTTTGGTTCTTCCCTGCGGGATTGACTCCGTCCAGATGACCTGTAAGGATGGTATCGTTTATCACTCCTGACATTCTCCAATGGCTGCCTCTGGTCTTCCGGGGGCATGCTGGGGTCAACCACAGTTGGCCCTTGCCTTGAACTTCCCATGCTGGGTTCTGTTCTTAGCACTTCCTCGGGTCCAACTTCGGGCTAGACTCCAGCTCGGCCCCGTCTACTGGTGTTTCCATGGTTAGGTAGCATGACAGGCTCAGCTACATCCGACCCCTGTCTGGTGCCTCCCCTGTTGGGTTCTGCTCCAAGAGTTTCCTCGGGTCGGAATTCGGGCTGAGCCTGGGCTCGGCTCCTACCATTATTGTTTCTGTCATTAGCCTCTTCGAAGAAGAAAGGCCTTTGTCGTCTCCCAGATCCTCCAGACTGGGACTCACCCCATGATTCAGTGTTACGGTTGGATTCTTCAGCATCCCTTAAGCGTGACATGAGTTGGTCCACCAAGGCTTCTTGTTGAGATGCGAAGCGGTTAGTAACTTCAGCCACAATCCTGTCCAGATCCGCCCTTGTAATTGGTTGTTCCATAGCAGGGGCTGTCGGATTTGCCTGATTTAAATTTGCTGTTGGAACTGGATGATTGTCTTGGTCCCTGATCACTGGATCTGGGATACTGCCAGTTGCGACGTCCTTTCCTTTGTTAGCATCTTTCTTCCGTCCGGGAGCCATATTTTCCAAGCAATGAACGATGTTGATTGGAAAAGGGTTGAGTGGGAGAAGCTGAAGCTTCGAGCTCCCTTCCTTCTCAATGAAAGCACCAAAAATGTTTGTGCAAAAATTGGGCAAACACCTCCTAGTCGTATGATTTAGTTGATTATATGTTGATCTGGATGGTTTGGGTGATTTATGCAAATATACGAAATAGATGGACTAAACTGTAAAAGACAGATAGATTTATAGTGGTTCGGCCAGAACGTGCCTACGTCCACTTTATATGTTATTCTCCTTTTTCTTTCAGATTACAATTACTAAGCTTTGTATACAAGTATATGAAAGTTGTTTGAAAGTTCCTTCCGTGCTTGAGCTCTCAAAATTGTTCGCCATTGTTGTACCCCTGCCCCTCTATTTATAGAGTGAGGCTGGGGGCAGGGGTCTTGGATGTATATAGCTGCTGGTGGTTCTGGGCTGAAGCAATCTGGCCTGGCACATCTGGTTCGGCGGAGCTTGGTTCGGCGAAGCTTGGTTCGGTCCTAGCTTGGTGGAGTTTGATTCGGTGGTGTGTAGAGGGTTGGTCCGGTCTTGGTTTGGTTCGGTAGTTGTGGTGAGTGTTGGTCCGGTCTTGGCTTGGTTCGGCAGTTGTGGTGAAGGTGGGTCCGGTCTTGGTTGGTTCGGCAGTTTTTGGTGAGCGCTTTTGGTTCGGCAGGGTTGGTCTTAGGGCCGATTCGGCAAGTAGCGAGGCGAGGCCCGGTTCGGTGGGACCTTGGATCGGTGGTGAGGATTCGCCCAACATGAACCAAACCTAGTGGGTCAGTGCTTCTATCAACAGATTGAAATGGTTTTTTTAACCATTTTTGCTTCTACACATGTCTCACATTTGTAGTTCTTATCCACTTGGAATTTCGAAATTAATCCCAAGTTTGATAATGTTTTTATTTTTCGGAAATTTATGTGTCCCAATCTATCATGCCATAGTAAAATTTCGTACTCAAGCAAGTAAGAAACTTCAATTTTATTAATAGCACAATCAAAATATATAGTTTTATTATCGATAATGGCTACATTTGCCTTAAATAGGCCATCACATAAATATCCCCTTCCGATATATATTCCAGCTTTCGACAGAACCATCTTGTCTGACTCGACTCGAACACCATTATGAATCCTTTCTTTGATAGTGTGGAGCATGTCATTCAACTTGACAGTTTTTCCAGAAGTAAACTTGAGGATTACTGTGCCACTGTCTTCGAACATGGATACTGCAGAATTACCCATGTAGAGTTTTTCTTCGTGATCGAATTTCTAGTATGTAGAAAATATGGATTTGTCAGAGCAGACATGACGAGTAGCACTTGTGCCTAACCACCATTGGTTAGGATTCTGAACCAAATTTGCATTCAGATACAACTGCCAAGAAGTTGGACTCGTCTACTTCCATATTGTTTACTATATTTGCCTCTTTGTTGCTTTTCTTTTTGTGTCTTCAATCTTTAGTGGCATGTCCAACCTTTCCACAAACCCAACACTCGCCATTAAACTTTTTGGTTTGTTTGTTGTCTTTTGGTTTGTTGTCTGGAGCTTTCCTTTTCTTCTGGAAATTCTTCTTTTTGTTTTTGGTCCTTGAGCCTTCAGCCACAAATGCCTCCTCGCTTGGTTTTGTAACTCCACGGTTATCTGCCTCAATTTTTAGTCGGACTATGAGATCCTGTAAAGAGATTTCCTTCTTATTATGTTTTAGATAGTTGCGGTAATCTCTCCTTGACGGTGGCAGTTTTTCCATGATGGCTTCAACCAAAAACGATTCTCCAACCTTATGACCTTCTGCTTCGAGTTCATGAATGATAATTTGCAGTTCATGCAGTTGAGAAGTCACCGATTTGGAGTCAGCCATCTTGTAGTCCATGAATTTGTCTACAATGAATTTCTTAAGGCTGATATTCTACGTTTTATACTTCGTGGCAAGTGCATTCCAGATTGCTTTTTCTCTCTTTAGAGGCTGATATACTTTGTATAGCACCTTGTCGAGACAATTCAGAATATAGTTTCTGCATGGAAAATCGGAATGCTTTCACATATCAACATCTGATTCCTTGCCTGGTGCAGGAATCGGTTCCTCCTCCTCGAGATCATTGTAGACCGAGTGTGGTGAGATAAAATAGCATTTGATTTTTCCATGTTATAAAGTCATCATCATCTCCTTTGAACGGATCAAGCGTGTTGTGTGTAGTAGCCTTTGTTGATAGTTCAACTGTTGTCATCTCGGTTTTAGCGAAAAACAGGAAAGTCTTAAGATGTTATACTCTAGTATACCAAAATAGAGAATAATCAATTATAAACTCGTCTCACAAGTTTACCAATCAGATTTTTACTACTCTGGAAGTCTGTATGAGCTAACTTAAGCAATAGGTATGTCATAATTAAATTACAACAACAAACTAACAACTATAGTAATAATAACTATAACGATAGATCAAACGTTATACTATTTAAAGAAATAGTACAAACGTAGAAATGAAAATGATATATATATATATGAATGAATCATAAACCTAACCGGTTTGAAGAAGAAAATTCCGTCTGAGGCTTGTCATAACAATTTCCTTAAGACTTTATTTAAAATCTCCTAAGATACAATAGACGTAATCTGCACGAGATTGTAATGGGTATGTCAACTCTGTGATTTATTATATAGAGCAGCAGAGAAGAAGAAGCAGAAGAAATTATAATTCGAATGGAATGAGAAGGTGATCAGTATTCTCTTCTATTTATAATTTCGTCCGCACCCCTTCGAACAGTCGCGTCCGCCTGACGAGTCACACCCGTTGCCTTACATTGCTGATGTTCGTTAACAGACCGCACCGCTTTGCTACTGGTTCTACATTCGCACCCGCTCACATCTAACGGGTCGCACCCACTTCCGTCTAGTAATGGATGCGTCTGTTCGCCAAAAAACCCACGCCCGCTTCAAAAGTCGCACCTCCTCAGTCAATCCGCGTCCGCTTCTGAATAGATTTGCACATGTTCGTATAGCTTGTAATTGTTAGAAAACCGGCCTAGTTTTGCAGTTAAAATAGGATCATATTAGACTCAAACCCAAGCCCGGCTTGGTTCAGTCGGATGGACGGCGGCGGCGCGTGCGCATGTGTGGTGGTGATGCAAGATCTCCCTCCTTACAACGAAACAAACATTTGGATGCCCCAAGGCCCCAACCCCTTCATTAGAAAGCTATTAATATGCTTTAGCTTTGTTTGAAGTTTTGGCGATGTGGGACAAGTGTATTTCATTTACACTTTATATTAGGAATTCCAACAGCCTTTTCAACCTTCCAAATGATTTTAGTTCACGATTTATAAATGAAACAAATTTTAGCTAAAATGGTTTAAAAGGACGCATGCATTCTAGTTACGTATATACAGATCAAAAGAAACTTTTTTTTACCAAAATCAATGCTAACTTGCTAAATTATAGATCAACATCTAATTAGGATCAAACGATACAATTAAACTAAAAATCATATAGTAGGAAGTGGCAACACCAAATACGAACATAATGAAGTTGAATAAAAATTAGTTCTAATCAACATTTCAACAAACAACGTACCTACAATAGCAACAAAGGCAATAACGAACTAACTAACACATTACGATGGTCTATAGAAATAAAAATGGCATGTACTGTACTTGGAAAAATTAATTTTAAACATACTACTAATTATAAAGTTGATACTAAAAAACAGTATGAGTTGATAAATGAAATCGTATCTGACAAATTACAACCTCATTTAATATCACCGACGACTTGCTTACTCTCTATACGACCAACTACATACGAATTGCCTTCTTTGATTAACCTTGGTTGTATTGCCTTCAATTAAGACAAAAGGAAAAAATAGAGAAAGTCAATCAATTTAGAGTTCATCTATCAAAACTAAAACGGCTAAAAAAACTAAGTATAAACAGAAAATATTAGAGATAGCAATTAGAGGTAGGAGAAAGTTAGTCAATTACCTCTGTTTTGATTTTTAGTTTATGAACCAAAAATCGTCGACCACCATTGTAGTTTAAAATCGCTATGTTAAGAAATGGAGTTTGGGGTAGTGACATGGGGATGAAGTTGATAATTGTTTGAACATGGGGCGAGAAATGACATTTTTATGGAGAAAGACAGTTATGCCCATAATATTTACGTTGGGAAATCAATTTTGCATTCAGAAGGAATAGATAAGTTTGACAAATCAAAAAAGTCTTCACTTGACCAAGTATTTGCTTTATACATAAGATAATCACATAGATATTATATATATATATATATATAGAAACATATAGCTATCTAATTAATTAATACACACGCATATGTAAAATATTTTTTTATTAAATATACATCTATTTGGTACTGCTCATAGCTTAAAAAAATTATTTTATTTTTTGGTTCAAATAATTGTTAAATAAAATGTACTTTAAAAATTAAAATCTATGCAGATTTAATAAAAATATTCAAAATTCATATCTAAAATCGAAATGCATATTTTATATAAATAAAAAATTTCCAAAAATTATATTATTTGTAAATGTATTATAAATATATTTTGTTTGTTTATCGAATTTTAAATCAAATAAATAATATTTTTTTTGCAAAGCTAGCCGACATTTAATATGTTTTGTCCACATATACAAATGAATAATAAACATGTGTTCGGTATATGCACCAGAACAGCTATAAGAAAATGAAAACCATGAGCTTAGCAAAAGTACCAAACTATTAAGAAACAACATAGAAAACTAATCCCCTTCCAAAGAGGAAGAATCACACTCCTCGGAAGAAGTAACTGGCTCAATAGCGTGAAGGAATCCTAAAGAAAGACGTGCTAAGGAAAGGACAAAATCATTTGAATCTAGACAGTAAAAGAATTTCCTACCCCAAGCGACATCTGCTGACCAGGCTCAGTGAGGGAAAGGCCCTCCCCCTCAACATGATAAAATAGCCTTCTATCTTCCTCATCTTCACCTATAAACTTAAAGTAACTACCATCTCAGGTCAAGCCGCATTTCAGAAGGCTTATGAAGCCAAAATTGATCATAACTGCTTATATATATAATAAAATTTTTTGTTGCCGAATAATTTTAGGATGTATAAAATTTTAAAATAAATTTAATACATATATCATATGAATTAATATTTTACAATCAAGTTAAATGATAAAATCATTTAATAATAAAAAAATAATTTTTTATCATTAGGCCATGAGTTATAAGAATACTCCTATACAAATTTTTTTATGCATACCAACATACATACTACACAAACGCGCGCGCGCGCACACATATAAATTTGTGTGTATAACCATCGACATGTGACAATACAACAATATATCGATTCTTGATAAGGTCTATCTAGCAACATATGAATGGTCGATTAACTAAACAATTAAAAATGTTAATAAATCTAAAGCATACCTCTCACTAAGGCCTAAAGATCACACTTTAAAATGACGCTTTGAACCAAAATCCAAGTTTTAGAGTTGTTAGCTCTCGAACTGCTTTACCACCGATGATCAAATCATAGAGTTTTTGGGGTTTACGGACGATAGTTGCTAGCCGAAAACTATAGAGAGGGAGAAGAGAGAATAACATCCAAAGAAATGGTGTAGAGAGTGGCATATAAATAGGAAAATCAAATTGAGTGAAAAGTGGATCACATCTTTATCTCTCTCTTACTAATTCCACACTTTTAACCATTCAAACATCTTTCTCTTTAGCCAACATTTGGTTGGCCTATCCAAGCCATTTCTGGATGAAATTTGCATGCCACATATGAATCTCAAAAATAATTCAAGCCTGAACAATGTACATTGCATTTAAATCCAAATTTAAACGTGTACCAATATCGTATATCAATTAATATATTTATAACTATTGTAAACATTGTTTAACATTGTTCAACACCTAAATACAAAATTTTAAAATTATTACTTCATAAATATTATTTAGTTTATAACATTTGCAAACTAATTAAATCAGGTGGTAAAATTGAATATCCATCGTTTCGAATGTGTGACTATTTAGGTGTAAATTTGGTTAGCTATTAATATCGAACAATTCGAATATTAACGTTCACACGTCCCTTAGTAGTGATGTGACATTATGGTAAAAATTTTCGCTTACGCGGTTTTGGTAAAATCCAATTTTACTTTATTAAGCATTATCCAATAGTGTCAATTATTTACACTAATCTCTTCATCAAAATTATATCACTTTGGATAGAATTTGGTAGTGGTCAAAATTATAATATTGTCCATATTTAACATTATTGTATAAACACAATGTCCTTAGTGTCGTAACAAACATTATTGACCAAATTGCTCTGTACAAAGACTTTGAATTTGAGTTAACTTTAGTTGGCCGTGATACTAACCTCATATAACCGAAGAGACGAATTCCTTCTTGAATAGTATTTCACTTCCTACGCTTCCACTCTATCCAACTATAGTCGTTTGATGGATGTTGTACCACGATTTAACTATAATGAAAGTGGAGCTTCCACATTAAGATCAAAATTATTCTCAAGTGAAGAGAACTTTGCAATTTTGTCACTTTGATATTTTGTTTGACCTTAGTTATATTAACCAAAAAAAACTATCGAGTGTGTCATTCCATAGTTATCCAATAACTATCATTACGTAACCCTTTGGTCCCCTATTAGTCATGAGTAATACATTTCCCAACATTTCGAGTGCGTTACGTACTTTAATCTCAATGGACATATCGATATCCGACCTCAATAATATTGATTAGAAATATTTAAAACGGTATATTTATTTGCATTGTAATAAATGTTCATGGTTACACCACTTTATAACTACTATCATAAAACATATCATTTATGGATTTGCTATTAAATATACTTTTAATTAATTAATTAATATAACACGCTATATCAAGTATATAATAAAAAGAAAACAGCTTTTATTTCAAACAAGATTAATTATCAAGATAGATATATGTTAGAAATTTTATAATTACCCCTTAGACATACCCCGAACTCAATCAATCTCACTTTCACTTGGTGTCAATTATGTAATCTTTATCTCATCCCTTCGATCAGCTTGATGAGAATTAATCGAGTTAGACCCTTCATAAATGGATCTACTACGTGTTTAATTATCAACTCTTCCAATCAATTCTCTTTGCTGATGAAAAACTATATTTATCATGTGAAACTAGTCGGAGTATGTTTCTCGACTTCGAGCGAGCTCTTATCATTACATTGCTATCATGTAACAATAATGTGGAATTCTTAATATTTTGAATCATCCCTAGCTTGGTTTTAAATTCATGCATTTATAATTATACATCGCTTTTATCGTGTTGTTATTTGTGACAACCAACCATTTTGGACAAGTTAAGTCGATAATAAACCACACATGTCCAACTCAAACCATTCAAAAGGGCAGATGATTAATGGGTTTAAATTAGAAAATAAGTGAAAAGAAGGAAAGCAATACATAGAATCTCGTAGTGAAATGACAAAATATAATAATCAAATAAACAGTTCATGAAGCTGTTCACAATAAATTTAACTTTTATTTGACAACATAATCAAAGTTATGAACAACATACCAAAATAATGCAATGGAATAATAATAGTAAATATGGTCTACCAACACCATCTTTATCTTCAAGGAATAATGTCTTCAAACACTGAAATACTCAGGCTGACCCGAGCGTAATGAAAAGACAAAACACTCGAGTCAGAACTAAAAGTTCTTATATGAGTTAAATCAATAACAAGTGAATAAGAGTGTAATAGCTTCAGAGATATTTACGAGATTTTCCATCTCCTATCAAGTGTACAATGTGAGTGCAATAGTTTAAGAGATGTTACAAGATTTTCCATCTCCTAAGCATCCATCAAACTATCTATATATAGTAAGATGCGCTAAATACGTAGTGTCTATCGGTAAAATAAATATTTTTCCTAGCATTAAAGCTTTACATTAATCCCCCTTAACATATTGTTAAGCATTGTCCTACAGTTGGCCATAGTAGCATCACCTGTAACGTCGGTAGCTAGGGAGGCGCTGTGATAAGACAACACTAGAACAAAATCGTGGAGGTCGCGTATAAGGATAAAAGTATGACAAAGCATGTGAGGCGATGCCCAAAGTAGGACACTACCATTTTGTGTTTTCTGATTGGTGGTAACCCCTATCAGCCCATCGAGAACATCCACCCCATAATCAAATCAAGGTGCACCAATCGAGTCTAAAAAAAACCAAGATGGGAATAAGAAGGTCGCTAGAGGTAGCTAGTCTCATTGGTCAGGTATGGCTCTTCTTTTAGTCATTTCAAATTGACACAAGCGTCGGGGTCTATCTATCATCATTCTCTTTCTTCAATCCAACAAACGATGCCAATTCAACCTCTACATTCTGGATAACATCCACCATGTACACAGTTGTTAAAGTGGTTCTAGTATTGACAGGGAGTATGCTAGTATTCAGCCCGGTCTCTTTAAAAACCAAACGTCATTTTTCACACCGGTTGATTCTTTTAAATTTCAAGAACATGTCATAATCCATATCAAAATATCATATTTGCTTCAAATTCATTTTGAATTCAAGATAGGTTATACCTTTATATCAAAACATTCGTACTTAAATCAACAATTTAAATCTAAATAGTTCCCCTTTAAAAAAGTTTGAATGTTGAAAATTGTTTTGAATAATTAAAATAGTTTGAATATTGAAATTAGTTTGGATAATTAAAATAGTTTGGAGCAATTAAAATAGTTTTAAAGATTGGAAATAGTTTTGAATATAAAATAGTCTTAATATTGAAAATAGTTTAGGTAACTAAAATAGTTTATATATTAAAATAATTTAATTACTAGAAAGTTTATATACTAAAATAGTTTATATTAAAACTGTTTCTTTCTTTCACAACAATTTGACCTCGGGTTCAAATTCCAATCACCACGATTTCAATTTTCACTTTTCAACTCAATCGACTTCAAATTCCAATATTCAAGTTAAATCAACCTCAATTCAAAATGATTTCAAAATTTTACTTCAATTTCAATTTAAATGGTTCTATTCAAATGGCTGAAAGTTTCAATTCAAATTCTTATTCTTAAATAATGTAGTTTGAATCCATTTCACATCCAATAATTCACTTTCAATAAATTCAATTTTAACCACTTTATTTAAAGTAAATTCAAAGTCTAAATTAAAATTTAAACCTTTAAAATAATTCACTTTTAATAAATTCATATCAATCTCAATTTCTACTTTACAATTTCAAATTAAATCATTAAACAATTTCATTTAAATAATTTCAGTCTCAACATTTCAAATCTCGAATTTGAAAATAATTTAATTCATATAAATCAAAATTTTATTTTCTTTAGAACAATCTCATTTAAACCAATTCAAATTTAAGACTTGTAACCATTTAATTTAACCAAATCCGATGTCCGTATATAATTTTTTAGTTTATGGCCAATTGATCATTTATTTCAATTTTAATTACATGGATATATATATATATATCATTTTAATCTATATTTAAATGACATAGGTATATATCATTTTAACATATTTCTCAGTTCAATTTGAATAACCAAAATGACAATTTATAGGATGTCAAATAATAAATAAGGTAATAACAGGGATATGTCCAAATAAATAAACAATCATTTATCCAACATCAATCAATAGGTATCCAATTGCAACCAACATCCAAATCAACCAATATATGACAACCGTTACTAATTATCAATTATCAGTGTTTAACTAGCAATTAAATTCAAAATTAGTTTAAATGTTAATTTAATCCAATATCAATTTAAATTTAAATGCAAATTTAAATTACTAAACAACAATTAATAAAAATTTATCACTTCATGATTTCAATATAACTAACATCAGAAAAATTAGCATTGATGAGTTGGTTTGATCGTTCACCTTTGATTATAAGCCCATTAAAATCCAACAAAAGCCTTAAATCTCAATATTCTCCAAATTCAATCAAACCAGTTTTACATTGTCCGGAATTCAAATATGAATCTAATAAAAGTAATCATGCCTGAATCGAAGGTTTATGCAAAAGATACTCATGCTATAAGAGATATTATTAAATTAATAATCGGTATATATTCAACAAAAAACAAAAAAAGTTTAATACTCATGCTTTTCTCAAGATGAGACTTCAGGCAAAGATGGAAGAACAAACTAAGATGAGGGCGAGACATGTGGAAAAAGAAAAATGAAACTCATGCTTCATAAAAGAAAGCTTTTGAATTTGCAAAAATGAGAGTTTTTGAATTTGCAAGCTCACCTTAAAATGGTTCGAGGAAAGGAAGATTAGAAATGGAGATCTAAACGTAGGAAATGAGGTGGTGACAAGAAAAAATGAAGGACAAGTTTAAAAATGTGAATAATTAGCAGAATATAGCTTTAGCAAAGAATAATTTGAACTAAATGAATATGAGGCGTCAAGTGAAACAAAACACAAGAGAAGAAATAAAGTGGTAGGTTATTTAATAATTAGGAAACGAATGTGGAGGAAAAATAATGAATGTCCCTTTTTTTGAAAGGTTCGGGCGTTAATAATGCATAAAGAAATGTATATAGGAATGAGAAAGTTTGCAAATCAAAGGAAAGGGAAATTTTATACAACCAAAAATGAGATGGAAAGAATTAAATGTAGCCTAAAAGTTTAGGCTCGAGTATTAAACAGAGGGAGAAATATACAGATTAAGTATTAATAATGAGGTAACTATTTTAAAACGTACATGCAACACTTAATAACAAAAGAATTGAAGGGACCATGTACATTGCACAACCTTTTGAAATTCAATTTTTGAATCTTGTTCTTCTTAACCAAATTAGTTTCATTAACTCAAATAATACTTGATTTTTTTATCAACATATAATAAATAAAATTATACTTACCGTAAAAATGAAAACGTTCAATTTGGTCTTCCCAAAATGATCTTTTATTTCTATTAAAGCTCCCTTTCTGTTTAACACAAAACGTGCATTTCTTTTATTAAATCTATTAATTGCAATCAACGTTTTCTTTCCTTTTAATTAAAATATTTCGATTACATTAATTGTAACTAATTACAAAGTTAAATTTCAAAATAGGCAGACTAAAGTGCATGAGAAACAGAACAATTGTTTTCTTTAGTCATTTAAACACGTTTATAAAATTGTTGTTTATAGACCAGAGCAATAAATAGCTTACTTAAATAAATGATTTTCCTATTCTTGTAATCAATCTGTATGCTAATACGTAGTTCAAATAAACAAACGTTACTTCCTTTAATCAAATCATTCTATTCTTTATTTTAATGAAATTAAACTTATATTCACAAATGAAACATTCATTTATTTGATAAAAATGTTCTTTTCATTAAATCAATTTGTTTCTTTTATTTTCACAAAAAATAAGCTATGTTTAGTTACACCTATTAATTTACAATTAGTGTCCACTCTCCTATTAATTGAAATTACTCAATTACATTGTAACGGCCCCAGATTTTAATTTAATTTAAATTGATAATTTATTGAATTTTTGAATTAAAATTTTAAAATTAATGGTAAAATAAAGCGAGTTTCCCCGAAGACTAATAAATTTTGTATAAATCATTTAAATTTAAAAAAATATTGTAAATATTGTATACATGTGAATATATATGTATACGCGCATATATGAGGAAAAATTGAATATATATGTATTTGATTTGAATTTAAATCTCAAATAAATGGTTTAATAATAATAAATGATAATAATAAATATTAGAATTTATGGTTCATAATGGTTTGAGTTTATAAAATAATATAAGACAATAAATATTAAAGTAAGATAACAATAAATATTTAAACTAGAAATAGACAAATAATATGAGATAAATTTTAATAAAAATAGGAAGTAGGACATTTGCTAAATTATAACAACATAATAAAATAGAAATTTATTTATATTACAAAACAAGAATATTTAAAGAAAATAAAATACATTTAAATATGAATAAATGTAGACGAAAATAAAACAAACAAATAAAATACAAAGGACTAAAACAATGATAACTAATGCCACATCTCAGCCGAGACAAGCAAGCATGGGCTAAGCATGGGAACAAGGTATCAAGGCAATTAATGCAAGCCATGCTTTGATTTCACACCAGCCACTAAGTAATGAAAAAGATATCACTGCTTGGTTGTACTAAAAGAAGTATTACCC
The DNA here is from genome assembly GCA_030765085.1 of Allium cepa. NCBI lineage: Eukaryota > Viridiplantae > Streptophyta > Magnoliopsida > Asparagales > Amaryllidaceae > Allium > Allium cepa. Next base: position 696,755,313 of record CM060934.1, read on the forward strand.
TGTACAATTCATTTTCTTATATCAAACTCATTCTTTTATTAACCTCTCTTCATTTCAAATTCGTTCATTTCAAAACTGAGATAGTATCATTTTGAAAACTAAAACAAAATTCAACCTGGAAATTTCAAATGAAGATGGAATGCAAAGGTTCAAAACTGGAAACAAATAAAAATCAAAACAGGCTCATTCCTCTGTTCCTATCTTTCTTCATCAAAACCCATCAAGGTGAGTAAACATACTCTTCAAATACTTAAGTATCATTACAACTGTGCATGATATATTGAGTTTTGTGTATATATGTTCAAGTTGTAGCTCTGTGAACATTATTGTGATTATTCTGGGTAAATTGAAAATGTTTGTTCTTTTTCTGGGCTACAGAGTAAAGTAAAGTGGAGTTAAAAAAAAAAGAAATTTATAATCTTCATGCCACATTTTTTTTTTAGGTTTATAATTTCAAATTTTAAACAAGTTTGTTTGAACCTAAATCATGGCTTGGGATTTATTTTAAGCTTGATGTTGAAGTATGTTTCTGTAAATTGAGTTTACAGTAAAAGTATGAACATATGAAAAATTTGAAAGTCTTAATTCATCGATTCAGTAAAAGTATGAACATATGAAAAATTTGAAAGTCTTAATTCATCGATTCAATTATATAATTTGAAACTGCATTCGAAAAGAAGATTTTCAAAACAAAAATGAGAAATTTTAATCAAGTATGCTTCGAACAGTATGTAAATGAACCAAAAATGCTTTTTATCCAAATTCCAGCGATCAAAGGAAAATTGGATGTTGTAATCTTGCTTGAAGCTAGTTGAGCCATTGATGATGTTAGGAAAATTGTCTAAAATTTTTTCTATTATGTGGGATGATGGAACGAGATCAACTTAGGGTTTAACAGCCTGTTTTATCGCCGAGTTTTCAATTGGGTTTCACGACGTCGAGACGAAACCGGAGTTGAACGCGAGGAGTGCTGGAGGTGCTAGGAGACGTGGCGGAGCTACGGTGGAGGTGGTGGAGTTTCTAGCGGCAGGGATCATCGGTGGTGGCCAAATTTCGACAAGGCATGTACAGGCCGTGTGAGTTGTGAGGTCGATTTCATTTCTCGATCGAATCGAGTGGGACTGGTGATGGTGTTTAGTTGCAAGAGTCATCAGTGGAGCGTGGAGATTGGCGACGATGGTCGGAGTGTCGTGGTTGGTCGGGGCAGGTGCACACGTGTACTGATGTATCAGAGAGTGATGGAGGGAAATTTTTACTTGGGTAAGGGAAGGTGTAGCTTCGGTTGGCACCTGGGGGTGTACTTGGGTAAATAGTTTTTAATCAACAGGAAAGTAAGTATATAAAAGTGAAGAAGAGATGAAGTATGGGGGTGGAGCTCGGGGAAATAGGCCAGGAAACTCGGGTTCGACACGGGTAAACTAGGTTTTTGCCTGGGTTTGTTTTAATGCAAGGTTTTAACATCATTAAATATAAACAGGTTTTGATAAATGCAAGATAAATACAAGACAAAGGTTTTAATTACAAATTTAAGACCTAATGGAAATTGTAATTAAGAAATGTCATTGCTAATTAAAATATTAATAAGTTGTAATCTAAAGGTAAAATTAACTAAATTGAGTTAATTAAAGAATAAGAGTTAATTAGTTTAAATTCTAATTTAGAAGTAATAATTTATTGATTACGAAAGTAATTTAGTAGTTAATGAATAAATAAATGGGTAATTAAATTTAAAAATAAAATAAAATAAAAATAAATAAATAAGATAAATTAATAATTAATTAAGATTAATTCATTGCTTTAAGTATAACTAAGAAGTGATCAATTTGAAGTCTGAAATTAATTAATTATTTATTGATCAAAATTGTGGGAAATTCGAAAGGAATAGATTTATTTATAATTAGATATTAGTTCAGAAAGTAATTAAAGAATTGTTATTTGTTAATGATGGTCATTAATTAAGATCATTTAAATAATAAATTTATGGGATTAATTTTAACAATTAATTAGACTAATTAATTTATGATAATCATTTATGAAATTGAGTAAGTGTAATCACTTTATGGTAAGCATCTAAAGGTTTAATTTCTTAAAAAGATAAATTAAGGGGTTAATTAATTTTGTAATTAGTTCGAAGGTTAACTTAATTAATATCATTAATTAAGAATAATTTAAATTAAATAAGGTGATTGATTAATTAATCTATATCAAATGATTTGTAATTAGTAAATCAGGATTAAATAATTAATTCATAAGTAATTAATTTAATTGGAAATGAATTGAATTACTTAGGATTAAACAATTAATTAATTCTGTTTATAAATGATAATTGAATGCTTGACCTTACTTATGAATGATTGTATTGTATGAATAGCCTTGAAATTGATTGTCCTATCTGATCTGTGATATTTTGTTTTGTGACTATGTATAATTCATCCATTCATTTACATTGTTATATTATCTGTGAATGGACGATAAGCGTTATAGTTTATATCGCTTATCAACTATATTCTGTGTTTTGATCCATGATGATTGAATAATGTTGCACTATTGTGTTAAACCCTTGACCACACTTATACACACACCAATATGGATTTCACGAGGAGATCGATTAAGTCCCAGATTTTGAAATGATTTATAAAATTGAATATTTGAATTCAAATGTTTTGGAAATGGATTGGGTTTAAAGTGAAAAACAATTGAAATAGAATTTCAAAGATAAAATTATTTTGAATAACTTGATTAAGATTTGGAATTTAAATATTTTGATTTCAATTTGAATTCAATACTTAAAATTGAATTCTATGATTTGAAACTAGGGATTAACGATATTATACTAGTTATATATGAGTCAAACCATTTTTGAAGTGTTGTTTTTGGGAATTTGAATTAACCCAAAAGATTTAACTTGTATAAATAAGATCGAATTTCTTCGAAACGAAAACTACTTGTTTTCAAATAATAATAGCTTTCATTTAAAGAAAGGATCTCCCAATTATGTTGAAAGGGTTTTAAGCTGAAATAGAATTGAAATGTTTTGAAGGCTATGAAATAAATCTTTGATTCAAAGACCGAATGAGTTAATCCAACTTAAATAGAAATTGTTTTTGAAAGGCTATGAATGAATCTTTGGAAATGATTTTGAAAGCTATAAGTTAAATCTTTGATTTAAAGATTTAACGAGTTAATCCAATTGAAATGGAAATTGTTTTAAAATCTATAAATGGATTTTTGTGAAACTGGGTGCACTTTGTGAAATAAATCTTTTTGTTTAAAAGATTTGAAATGGTAATTTTTTTAAACCATTTGAAAGAAAAGTTTTGGATTATTAAGTTGTGACTTAATTGAAATTCCTTATCCATAAGTTTTAAATGTTGCGCTTACTATTCGAGTTAGCCGGGAAAGGACCTTTGGGTCGTATAACCCATTCCGAATATGTGATACGTCGTTATGGATAGCATTTGAAGACCGGTGGTAAAGACCGGGTATTTGCATGAATCATAGTATGACCCATCGATTGTCTCTGCACTGAGTTGCAACGGTATAGAGACTCCTTAAGTGATGGGAAATCCGATCAGGATTGTGAATATCCGGATTGCAAGGACTTCTTTGAAGTGCCTTCAGTTCTGTTCGAACCCAGAACAGACTTGTATGGATTGTTATGCCTGACATTACAATTTGAGATATAAAGCTGATTTCTTTCAAATACATTTCTGTTGATGGCGAAGAATTTATTCTCTTAGCTTAACACCCTTCTCTGAGACGTACGAGCTCAGAGGTTGTGTAGTTGAAGGTTATCAACAATATATGCCCAATTTGGTAATGTGACATGCTGAGTGTTGCTGTGAAATGATCATTATGTTGATCATTTGTGATAAGATCATTTGTTTGATCGTTTATCTTTGTGATCATTTCTATGATCATTTGTTGACCCAAAGCACAGCTTTTGTATAAAGCGTGGCTTTGTGCACGAGACTTCGTCGAGCCTCACACCCCGGAATGGTCAAAACAGGAAGGATGCGGCAAGGTTATGAGGGGTAGCTCCCTTTAGGGTATGTGCATTTCCTTCTGGAAAAGGGTGGTATCATGGTATGGAGCCCAGGTACTTACTCATGTTGAACACTTTATTTATTATGGTGTGATGTTGATTAGAGAGCTCTCGGATAAAGGTCCCAAAGGACCGGGGGATGGCATACCCGTGTCAGTAGTTACCCAGTTAGGGGTAACCCGACCTTGTGTTGGCAGAGATCCGGTTTGGTTCTCGGGGACGTCCTTCCAGAGGCGTTCTCATGTGGCAATGGGAAGTTCCTTGGCCTGACCATTCGTTGGAAATCCAAAGAAACAATACGATCTTGTACGGTTTTAGTTATATAACCTGCCATGGAATGTGGCGGTAACCTACTATTGAACATGGTTAGCTATAGTAGGCATACGATAATGGTCGTATGTTGGCTAAGATTTATATCTTTACTTTCGAAATGATTTTTTACTACACTATGCACTAGTAATAGTATCAAATATTTCTTTTTAATGCGTATCAAGCATCTTTGACTATCATAAGGAGAAATCTCCTCCGATTCTGCGTTTGCATTGTGTGTGTGTGCGGGAGGCCTTATGGTTGTCTCATTTTTTAAAAAGCATTGCGAATTGACTTTGAAAATTGTGACGACCGCCCATGACTCCTGCACGGAAACAAGGGAAAGGTGCGCTGAAAGTGTGCCAGGCAGCCATGAGTGACCGCCAAGGGTAAAATAAACATCGCAAACTCTATCGTAAAACTCACAGCGCATGGATAAAATACAATAGAGAAATATAATATAGTGAAGCTCCCATAGAACAGAATATCATCATCTAATCATAATAGCTTTATACATGGTCTGAATCATGAATACAAGAAGCCTCACTACATAGCACTCAGAGTAATCAACAATCAGCGGAATATCCAGTACATAGAATATGAAAATAATATGTAAAGCCTCCTGCTCGTCTTCGTCATCATCAGCGTGAGCCACTAAGATCAGCACCTGCCACCTGTCACCTAGTCTGCCCATCCCAAAACATGGATGAACAACCCAAGGTAATAAGAGGAGACATAAAACCTTGAGTCAGACAATAGTCTTAGTGAGCAGTAAATCAACTATCAAACATACCAAAGGAACATAAAGGATAAAAGGAATAGGAACCCAAATCATCCCACTCCACCTCTTTCTACAGTGATAGCCCCCAGACACACATTAAGGAGAAGCAAGCATAACATAACAAGCAATTAAAATAAAGCAATAATCACTCGAGTCAAGGTCGATGTTTTCCAAATACAAACCCCCAAGGCCTAAACCAAGATCAGATAAGCACCCAGAAAACACCGCTCTTGAGACCGAATGATGATACAATCAAACGTCCAAACATCCATGACTCTGGCTATCACTGTTATCATCGCCTTGATTTCATCGTTAGTTGAACGACCACTTGTCAAGGGCTAATGGTAACCCCCGGTTCTAGACATAACTCCACACGTCGTCGCAGCCCGTGCCTAGGAATTTTCGCAACTACCCAGAGTACTAGCACGTCGTCGCAGCCCGTGCTTGGAATGTCGTCGCAGCCCGTTCCAACGTACTCTTGCTTTGAGCATGCTAGAACCTTCAACAACGATGAGATCTCAGCCTCCTAGTCATCCTCCTTGACGACTATTTTCATACTAGCTCAAACGCCTCTCAAGCTAACCATTATCAACCAACTCGCATCGCATCATCGAGTTATCAACATGCTTGGGATGATCCCGTCTGGATTAAACCAAGGCTATCTCACATCATGCTTCGCTTTATAGCGTCATAGCGAAGTCTCATCTCAACATCATGGCTTGCCTCATCGCATCATGGCAAGGTCCCATCTCAACATCATCTAATCCATACATATGAGCTTCAACATCCGCTTCATATGCCACAAGCAGCTTTCACCATTCAAGAGCCTTTCCACTTAGTTTTTGAATCATCCTCAACCATCTTGTTCCAAATCAACCACTAGCTAACTTGAAACAATTAAATCAATCATACATCCAAACAATCAAGCATTCAAACAAGATCTAATAAGCAATATTAACTATAGTGGCAATTTCGTAAATAAATGAGCATAAGTCTAACATACATGAATCATGGGTTTCTATCATAGATCTAACAAATATAAATCATGGGTTTTGTTTCTCTAACTTGATAAATGAACTTGCATAAGTAAATATCTTCATAAGAAATGGATCTAGACTTAGATCTAAGAAAAATGCATGAAATCACTATTTTTAACACCCAAACAAACCACCAATCCAATATACTCCTTTGGGTCCGCGTGAGAGATAACTACCACTCACCGAATCACCCAAACACCTCAAAAACTAATCACTTCAGATCTGGACAGCAAGGATTCAAGCTTGATTTGTCGAAATCTCGGTTGAAACGATGAAATCTAGCTTCGTTGGATGAAGATCTTCAACTTTGGCTCTTGGATCTTCAATCTCGATCTTCGATCTTGGATGGATGTTAGAACTAGATTGGAATGGAGAAAAGAAGATGAAGAAATGTTGTAGTCGAGCTCTCAAAATGGCAGCACTTCGTCGCTTCAAAAACCGGTGCCAAAAAGTGAGCCAAACCGCTCTATTTATAGGCTGAAATCACCCTTAGGTCGCCCAGATCTTATCTCGTAGGCTCGCTATTAGGTCGTTGCCGACCTAAAAAGTCTCGACCTAACTATACTACGACCTAAGACCCACAGTATGCATGCTACCTAAAAACATAAGCGCGCAACCTAACAATCTATGCAACCTACCTTAGGTCGTCTAATCGAACTAACTGCACCACATAACTACCCAGCGACCTAACTATTGCCGACCTACCATTCCCAACGACCTATGACTCAATGGAAACTCGACCTAACGGTCTAGCCACCTCCCCGACCTAATGGCAACACGAGCTACGACTCATCACTAAGTCGCTAACGACTTAACATGTGCAGACCTAAACTCACGCGACCTAAAAACCCTGCCGTCCTAACTTAGGTCGTCTACGACCTAACTAACATGACCAACTTCCTTAGGTCGTAAACACCCTTAAGTCAGTCCATTCTTATAGGTCGTTTAACTCTTAGGTCGGCTAACTACTGGGTCGCTTCTCCTTAACTCGGTCGATACTTAGGTCGGTCAGAAACCATAACTCGTATACGACCTGTCACTTATCTTGTTAACTCGGCTAACTGTTAGGTCGGTAACCCTAAGTCACTCATTCCTATAGGTCTGATATCTGCCTTAGGTCGCTCCCATCCTATAGGTCGCTAATCCTATAAGTCGCTCCCCTCGACCTAAACATCATACGAGCCAAAATCTGCAAGAGCTAACACTCACTACACTACTAGGTCGCTAACCTGTCCCAACTTAAGTCGCTCCATATCTTAAGCCGCTTGCCTAAGCCACCATACGACCTAAGCTACACCACGACCTAAGCCTCTACACAAGTTAACTTCCATAACTCGGCAACTTCCTTAAGTCGGTCAGGCACTATAGGTCGGTCACTACCTTAACTCGGCCACACGACCCAAGCTTCCTACGACTTAAACACCACAACACGAACTAACTCAGGTTGACTCAAACAATACTAACGACCTAATATAACCATTTTACGATTTATCGACACGTAAAAAATGCGGGTCGTTACATTCTCTCCCCCTTAGGAATTTCGCCCCCGAAATTCCAAATAAACAAGAGCAATCAAAATTATTCCGCATGCCTACCATCCATAGCAATCAACAAACCATGCATCCAATTACTAACCTAGCATGCAGAATTCTAAGACTAGATCAAGCTACAAATTCATGAGATGTCACGACACCTTAGGGCCATACCTCGAAGAGTTCAGGATGAGCTGCCTTCATCCTCTCTTCCTCCTCCCACGTACAGTCGTTAACATCATCACTCCATTGTATCTTGAGCAACGTAATCGTCTTCCTCCTAAGCTGTTTCGTATCGGTTTCAACAATACGAAGCGGCTTACGAGGTCTTCTAACAACTGGATCAACCTCCAAATCTTCACAGCTATCAGCAGAAACCACCGTATTTGAGTCGTGCACATACTTCCGTAGATAAGATACATGAAAAACATTGTGCACACCCGCCATCTTTTCCGGTAACTCCAATCTATAAGCGAGCTTTCCAATTCGCTCGAAAATCGGGAATGGTCCAACAAATCTCGGAGTCAACTTTCCTTTCTTTCCAAATCGAATAACATTCTTCAATGGAGAAATCTTCACAAAAACCATATCACCCACGTCGAATTCCAAATCCTTACGACGATTATCGGCATAACTTTTCTGACGATCTTGGGCTGCCTTCATCCGTTGCCGAATGATTTCTATACAATCCGAAGTCTGTCGAATCATCTCTGGCCCAAGTATCAGCTTTTCTCCAGTTTCCAACCAACATGTTGGAGAGTTACACGGTCTTCCATACAATGCCTCATATGGTGCCATACCAATACTCGACTGATAACTGTTATTATACGCAAATTCCACTAAATGAAGATGATCTTCCCATGATCCTCCGAAATCCAAGACACACGCTCTCAAGAGATCTTCCAAAACTCGGTTGACTCTCTCAGTCTGACCATCTGTTTGGGGATGATAAGCTGTACTCAAACACAACTCGGTTCCCAAAACTTCCTGAAAGCTCTTCCAAAATCCACTAGTGAACAATGGATCTCGATCGCTCACTATACTCTTCGGAATACCATGGAGTCGAACTATCCACTTAACATACAATTCAGCCAACTTCGATGCAGTCCTAGTCGATCGAACAGGAATGAATCTTGCACTCTTGGTCAAACGATCTACGATGACCCAAATCCCTTCATTTCCCGCCTTGGTTCTAGGTAGGCCATCGATAAAATCCATCGACACTTGCTCCCACTTCCATGTAGGAACCTCTAATGGCTGAAGTAATCCACTGGGCTTCTTCTGCTCAGCTTTCACCAACTGGCAGTTCATACATTTGGAAATAAAATTTCCAACATCCTTCTTCATACCTTCCCAGTAGTAGGTTCTCTTCATGTCCCGATACATCTTATTTCCACCTGGATGAATCGTCAACTTCGAGTGATGACTTTCCCTCAGAACTTCATCTCTCAATTCATCGATATCGGGAACAACTAGTCGTCCTTGCTTACGAAGCCAACCCTCTCGATCGACTTCGAATCTTTTATCCTTCTCTGGGTCCAATCCAGATTCCAAATCACGGATAATCTTGATAAGCTTATCGTCTCGTTTTTGGCTCTCGCCAATTCTTTCCACAAGAGTAGGCCTTATCGATAAGTTTGCCAACATCTCAGGTTCCAATTCACATCTAGGCCTGAAATCAAATCCAGCTAAATACTCGAGACTCTTCTATTCCGAAAACATGGCTCCCAATCCTGCATGTCTTCGACTCAACGCATCAGCTACAGCGTTACCCTTTCCCGGAGTATAAGCTATACCAAAATCATATGATGCTAAAAACTCCAACCATCGTTGCTGCCGAAGATTCAAATCCTTTTGGGAGAAAAGATACTTCAACGACTTGTGATCTGTAAACAACTCGAATCGAGCTCCCAATAGATAGTGTCTCCACATCTTCAGAGCAAAAACAATCGCCGCTAACTCCAAATCATGAGTCGGATAATTCCTCTCGTGTGGCTTCAGTTGTCGACTTGCATATGCAACAACTCTATCCTTCTGCATCAGCACTGCCCCAAGTCCAGTACCACATGCATCGGTGTAAACCACCATCTCATCATTCCCACTTGGAATAACCAAAACAGGAGCACTCGTCAGTCGCTCTTTCAGGATTCCAAAGGCTTGCTCACACTTAGCATCCCAACTGAATACCTGATTCTTCTTCGTCAATCCTGTTAACGGTGCAGCTATCTTGGAAAAGTCCTTGATAAACCGACGATAATATCCTGCTAATCCAAGAAAACTTCTCACATCAGATGCATTCTTAGGTCTAACCCAATCCTGGATCGCTGCCACCTTAGCGGGATCAACCGCTATTCCATTTCCAGAAATAACATGGCCTAAGAATCTCACTTCACTCTTTCAGAAGTGACACTTTGAAAAATTAGCCTTCAGCTGATGTTTCCGTAAGATTTCCAAAACAATACGCAAGTGCGTCTTGTGCTCTTCCTCAGTTCTGGAGTAAATCAGAATATCATCCACGAACACAAGTACAAACTTGTTCAACTGATCTCTGAACACTCTATTCATAAGATCCACAAAATATGCCGGTGCGTTAGTCAATCCAAACGGCATTACCAGCCACTCATAAAAACCGGATGGTGTCCTAAAAGCAGTCTTCGGCACACTATCCTTAACCACTCTCAACTGGTGAAATCCCGTTGCCAAATCCATCTGAGAGAACACCTTAGCCTCGTGAAGCTGATTAAACAAGTCATCTATTCTCGGCAACGGATACTTATTCTTCTTAGTCACCTTATTCAGCTCACGATAATCAACACACAACCTCAACGATCCATCCGCTTTGGTTGCGAACACCACTGGTGCACCCCATTCGGACACACTACGCCGAATGAATCCTTTCCGCAAAAGGTCATCAACCTGCACCTTCAACTCTTGTTGCTCCCTAGACGCCATCCGCCTAAGAGGCATTACAACAGGTCTGGCTCCCTCAACTAGATCGATACGAAACTCGATCTCCCTATGCGGCGGTAATCCTTTGACTTCGTCAAAGATATCCTCAAATCCATTCACAATAGGCACCGATGACAGTCCATCCCGTGGAACAACCAGCGAATACATGAAGCTCATGAAGACGCCTTCCTCATGCTTACATCGTATCACAACCTTTCGCCCTTCCACACTCCCGACTGTCACCTCTAGCCTCTCACAATCAATCCTTGCCGCATACTTCCTAAGCCAGTCCATACCCAAAATAATTCCGAACCCCGCAAAGTTCAGAACAAAACAATCACAAACAAAAGAGCAATCATGACTCATCACAACTAGACCACGGCATATCATACACAAACGTGACGAACCCCCAACTGGATTAGTCACAACCAATGGCCTATCAACAATATCCGGTTCCAAACCTAACCGGCCTACAAGATCATCACGAACAAAAGAATGCGACGCTCCAGTATCAAACAACACTCTAACTGGAACACCACAAATGGAAAGAGTACCTTGAACCACCACACTCTTCCCTTTCTCTTCAGCAGTAAGAGCTTTTGAAAACGACGGCACAGCTCCCAAAGCATAAGCTTGCACAATCTGCCTGTCCTTCCTCGGTTCTGGACAATCTTTCCTGAAATGCCCTGGTTTGTCACAGTTGTGGCATTTCGCCGGCGCTTTTGGATTCCTACAATCCTTGGAGAGATGGCCCTTCTGCTGGCAATTATAGCAAGTCATTTCGCCCTTCGGCTTCTTCTGGCCATCCTTACCCTTCTGTTGTTGTTGCTTCCTCTTTTTGTTTCCACCCTTCTGTGGCTTAAACCCTTCCTTGGTTGCAGCAACAACAGAACTCTCCCTAGGAAACAAACTCTCATGCCTGAGAGCTTTCTCCACAAGCTTCTCAAACGGATCGTCCAGATGATCCACCAACTGTCTTCCAAGATAAGCATCCAAACCGGTCACAAACTTCTCATTCTTCTGATAGGGAGAATCAATATACGATCTGGCATACTTGGACAAAGCCTCAAATTCAGAAACATACTCAAGAACCGATCTTCCACCTTGCTTGAGCTCAACAAACTTCTTGAACAAAACAGACTTCTGAGCCGTAGAGATGAACTTGGCTTCAAATCTAGCTTGGAACTGCACCCAAGTAATTTCTTCCTCCGGAGTATCTATGGTGATAGAGTTCCACCAATCAGCAGCTCTTCCTTGAAGCTGTCTTGATGCAAGCTTCCTTTTAGTTGCATCCTCAATTCCTAAGTCACCAAAGATCCTTCTACAAGCATCTATCCATCTTTGGACTTCAATGGTTGACTCTGTCCCCAAGAAAACCTTTCCTCCAAGAGCAGTATAATCCTTGCACAACTTAGCAAAATCCACTGGCTTTGGAGCTTGAACTTGAATTCCAACATCTACCGCTGACCCTGGAGTTGGTATCCTTCTCATGATCGAAGTCATCATCGCTTCGAACATAGCTCCATAATCAGCAACTCCATCAGCAGCACGACCTTCCCTGGCAGCTGGTCTCCCTCTTCGACTCATCCTTAATATCTACAAAAAGGAATGATTAGAACACCTTTGAGAAACAACTGCACAAGGAGTTCGAATCCTTCTAAGCTACTATATATATATATAGTAATCATCCATCAAAATACAATTACGTCTCTCTTACGTAGTTACGTCAGCGAGCGTTGGCTAAAATCGATTAACCAAAGCTCTGATACCAAATGTGACGACCGCCCATGACTCCTGCACGGAAACAAGGGAAAGGTGCGCTGAAAGTGTGCCAGGCAGCCATGAGTGACTGCCAAGGGTAAAATAAACATCGCAGACTCTATCGTAAAACTCACAGCGCATGGATAAAATACAATAGAGAAATATAATATAGTGAAGCTCCCATAGAACAGAATATCATCATCTAATCATAATAGCTTTATACATGGTCTGAATCATGAATACAAGAAGCCTCACTACATAGCACTCAGAGTAATCAACAATCAGCGGAATATCCAGTACATAGAATATGAAAATAATATGTAAAGCCTCCTGCTCGTCTTCGTCATCATCAGCGTGAGCCACTAAGATCAGCACCTGCCACCTGTCACTAGTCTGCCCATCCCAAAACATGGATGAACAGCCCAAGGTAATAAGAGGAGACATAAAACCTTGAGTCAGACAACAGTCTTAGTGAGCAGTAAATCAACTATCAAACATACCAAAGGAACATAAAGGATAAAAGGAATAGGAACCCAAATCATCCCACTCCACCTCTTTCTATAGTGATAGCCCCCAGACACACATTAAGGAGAAGCAAGCATAACATAGCAAGCAATTAAATTAAAGCAATAATCACTCGAGTCAAGGTCGATGTTTTCCAAATACAAACCCCCAAGGCCTAAACCAAGATCAGATAAGCACCCAGAAAACACCTCTCTTGAGACCGAATGATGATACAATCAAACGTCCAAACATCCATGACTCTGGCTATCACTGTTATCATCGCCTTGATTTCACCGTTAGTTGAACGACCACTTGTCAAGGGCTAATGGTAACCCCCGGTTCTAGACATAACTCCACACGTCGTCGCAGCCCGTGCCTAGGAATTTTCGCAACTACCCAGAGTACTAGCACGTCGTCGCAGCCCGTGCTTGGAACGTCGTCGCAGACCGTTCCAACGTACTCTTGCTTTGAGCATGCTAGAACCTTCAACAACGATGAGATCTCAGCCTCCTAGTCATCCTCCTTGACGACTATTTTCATACTAGCTCAAGCGCCTCTCAAGCTAACCATTATCAACCAACTCGCATCGCATCATCGAGTTATCAACATGCTTGGGATGATCCCGTCTGGATTAAACCAAGGCTATCTCACATCATGCTTCGCTTTATAGCATCATAGCGAAGTCTCATCTCAACATCATGGCTTGCCTCATCGCATCATGGCAAGGTCCCATCTCAACATCATCTAATCCATACATATGAGCTTCAACATCCGCTTCATATGCCACAAGCAGCTTTCACCATTCAAGAGCCTTTCCACTTAGTTTTTGAATCATCCTCAACCATCTTGTTCCAAATCAACCACTAGCTAACTTGAAACAATTAAATCAATCATACATCCAAACAATCAAGCATTCAAACAAGATCTAATAAGCAATATTAACTATAGTGGCAATTTCGTAAATAAATGAGCATAAGTCTAACATACATGAATCATGGGTTTCTATCATAGATCTAACAAATATAAATCATGGGTTTTGTTTCTCTAACTTGATAAATGAACTTGCATAAGTAAATATCTTCGTAAGAAATGGATCTAGACTTAGATCTAAGAAAAATGCATGAAATCACTATTTTTAACACCCAAACAAACCACCAATCCAATATACTCCTTTGGGTCCGCGTGAGAGATAACTACCACTCACCGAATCACCCAAACACCTCAAAAACTAATCACTTCAGATCTGGACAGCAAGGATTCAAACTTGATTTGTCGAAATCTCGGTTGAAACGATGAAATCTAGCTTCGTTGGATGAAGATCTTCAACTTTGGCTCTTGGATCTTCAATCTCGATCTTCGATCTTGGATGGATGTTAGAACTAGATTGGAATGGAGAAAAGAAGATGAAGAAATGTTGTAGTCGAGCTCTCAAAATGGCAGCACTTCGTCGCTTCAAAAACCGGTGCCAAAAAGTGAGCCAAACCCCTCTATTTATAGGCTGAAATCACCCTTAGGTCGCCCAGATCTTATCTCGTAGGCTCGCTATTAGGTCGTTGCCGACCTAAAAAGTCTCGACCTAACTATACTACGACCTAAGACCCACAGTATGCATGCTACCTAAAACATAAGCGCGCGACCTAACAATCTATGCAACCTACCTTAGGTCGTCTAATCGACCTAACTGCACCACATAACTACCCAGCGACCTAACTATTGCCGACCTACCATTCCCAACGACCTATGACTCAATGGAAACTCGACCTAACGGTCTAGCCACCTCCCCAACCTAACGGCAACACGAGCTACGACTCATCACTAAGTCGCTAACGACTTAACATGTGCAGACCTAAACTCATGCGACCTAAAAACCCTGCCGCCCTAACTTAGGTCGTCTACGACCTAACTAACATGACCAACTTCCTTAGGTCGTAAACACCCTTAAGTCAGTCCATTCTTATAGGTCGTTTAACTCTTAGGTCGGCTAACTACTGGGTCGCTTCTTCTTAACTCGGTCGATACTTAGGTCGGTCAGAAACCATAACTCGTATACGACCTATCACTTATCTTGTTAACTCGGCTAACTGTTAGGTCGGTAACCCTAAGTCACTCATTCCTATAGGTCGGATATCTGCCTTAGGTCGCTCCCATCCTATAGGTCGCTAATCCTATAAGTCGCTCCCCTCGACCTAAACATCATACGAGCCAAAATCTGCACGAGCTAACACTCACTACACTACTAGGTCGCTAACCTGTCCCAACTTAAGTCGCTCCATATCTTAAGCCGCTTGCCTAAGCCACCATACGACCTAAGCTACACCACGACCTAAGCCTCTACACAAGTTAACTTCCATAACTCGGCAACTTCCTTAAGTCGGTCAGGCACTATAGGTCGGTCACTACCTTAACTCGGCCACACGACCCAAGCTTCCTACGACTTAAACACCACAACACGAACTAACTCAGGTTGACTCAAACAATACTAACGACCTAATATAACCATTTTACGATTTATCGACACGTAAAAAAATGCGGGTCGTTACAAAAATCTTTTGTTGAATGTTTTAAAAGATAAACTGTTTTTGTTGCTCACACCAGTCCCACGACTGATTCGGAGTTTATTGTTTCTTTCCTAAACTCTGGGTGCTCATTATTTTCTACACGAGCAGTCTAGAGTTGGGTTTTTCAGATAGTCAGATTAGTAGGTTATCTGGAGCTAGTTCAATCATTGGATATGGACTATACTTGCTTATCTTTGTATATCGTTATTGGGAGTTCGAGCTATTGCTGGACTGATTCTTGGAAATGGAGTTGCAGTTCTCGGAGTTCTCTTTTGAAGACTATCTTAGTGTTATATTGTTCACTGCTGGATATCATCTATTTTCTTTTCCGCTGCTATTTATTGTATCATATCTCTGATGTATATTGATATCTATTGGATCATCTGTTGTATCAGATATTGTATCAAAGCTGTATATCAATGTATTATTCTTTTATTCCACTGTGTTATTTACTTAATGTTGTTATAAGCTCCGGCGAATCGGATTTGAATGGTCGAATATATGGCATTCGAATACAATTTGAAGTATGGATGTCGATTTTCGAGCGGGCAAAATCCGCGTCGTTACATTTGGTATCAGAGCTAAGGTTAAAACTTTAGCTCAGGAGTATAACACATTAAGTAGCTCATTAGAGATAGGGTGAAGTATCCCTAGAATGAGTATCCCTAAGATATCCGTTTGAATGCCTCAGTAAATTCTCTTACTATCCAGTGATAGTGAGTATGAGTGTAAAAAGAGAACGAGATAGGGGATAGGAAAATACGACTACAATTGGTCAATGCTCTGTAACAACAGTGGAAACAATCTTTCTCTATCAATTTTCTTTGATTCGTCTTTCCAAATTCTTTTGATTGCTTCGTGACAGCTCAAGAAAGAAGTTTCGGTGTGATGAAGGCCCTACGTATCGTTGTAGGAAATTTTTACTTCGTATCTTCATCAATTTCTTATCAGTTCTTCGTTTTAAACTATAATGAATTTGAAATTTAGAATTGAAAATTTTAAATGAATTAGAAATTTTAAATTGAGTTAAAATTGATTAATAGAATATGAAGGATAAATTGAATTGGATCGATAAAGCGATTTCGTTTAAAATCAAATTTTGAAATTCTGTTGTAATTTCTTGGGTTGGTCGAAGTCCGAAGAGGGACAAATTGGTATATATTTTGAGATATTTCGACTTGAATTTGGAATCCATATCTTGTATTTGAGAAATTATAGAGATTGAGTCTATCTCTGTGTTATTTTCATGCCTGCGAATTTCGAGGACGAAATTATTTTAAGGGGGGAAGTCTGTAATGACCCCAGATTTTAATTTAATTTAAATTGATAATTTATTGAATTTTTGAATTAAAATTGTAAAATTAATGGTAAAATAAAGAGAGTTTCCTCGAAGACTAATAGATTTTGTATAAATCATTTAAATTCAAAAAAAATATTGTAAATATTGTATATATGTGATTATATATGTATACGCGCATATATGAGGAAAAATTGAATATATATGTATTTGATTTGAATTTAAATCTCAAATAAATGGTTTAATAATAATAAATGATAATAATAAATATTAGAATTTATGGTTCATAATGGTTTGAGTTTATAAAATAATATAAGACAATAAATATTAAAGTAAGATAACAATAAATATTTAAACTAGAAATAGAAAAATAATATGAGATAAATTTTAATAAAAATAGGAAGTAGAACATTTGCTAAATTCTAACAACATAATAAAATCGAAATTTATTTATATTACAAAACAAGAAGATTTAAAGAAAATAAAATACATTTAAATATGAATAAATGTAGACGAAAATAAAACAAACAAATAAAATACAAAGGACTAAAACAATGATAACTAATGCCACATCTCAACCGAGACAAGCAAGCATGGGCTAAGCATGGGAACAAGGTATCAAGGCAATTAATGCAAGCCATACTTTGATTTCACACCAGCCACTAAGTAATGAAAAAGATATCACTGCTTGGTTGTACTAAAAGAAGTATTACCCTGTACAATTCATTTTCTTATATCAAACTCATTCTTTTATTAACCTCTCTTCATTTCAAATTCGTTCATTTCAAAACTGAGATAGTATCATTTTGAAAACTAAAACAAAATTCAACCTGGAAATTTCAAATGAAGATGGAATGCAAAGGTTCAAAACTGGAAACAAATAAAAATCAAAACAGGCTCATTCCTCTGTTCCTATCTTTCTTCATCAAAACCCATCAAGGTGAGTAAACATACTCTTCAAATACTTAAGTATCATTACAACTGTGCATGATATATTGAGTTTTGTGTATATATGTTCAAGTTGTAGCTCTGTGAACATTATTGTGATTATTCTGGGTAAATTGAAAATGTTAGTTCTTTTTCTGGGCTACAGAGTAAAGTAAAGTGGAGTTAAAAAAAAAAGAAATTTATATTCTTCATGCCACATTTTTTTTTAGGTTTATAATTTCAAATTTTAAACAAGTTTGTTTGAACCTAAATCATGGCTTGGGATTTATTTTAAGCTTGATGTTGAAGTATGTTTCTGTAAATTGAGTTTACAGTAAAAGTATGAACATATGAAAAATTTGAAAGTCTTAATTCATCGATTCAGTAAAAGTATGAACATATGAAAAATTTGAAAGTCTTAATTCATTGATTCAATTATATAATTTGAATCTGCATTCGAAAAGAAGATTTTCAAAACAAAAATGAGAAATTTTAATCAAGTATGCTTCGAACAGTATGTAAATGAACCAAAAATGCTTTTTATCCAAATTCCAGCGATCAAAGGAAAATTGGATGTTGTAATCTTGCTTGAAGCTAGTTGAGCCATTGATGATGTTAGGAAAATTGTCTAAATTTTTTTCTATTATGTGGGATGATGGAACGAGATCAACTTAGGGTTTAACAGCCTGTTTTATCGCCGAGTTTTCAATTGGGTTTCACGACGTCGAGACGAAACCGGAGTTGAACGCGAGGAGTGCTGGAGGTGCTAGGAGACGTGGCGGAGCTACGGTGGAGGTGGTGGAGTTTCTAGCGGCAGGGATCACCGGTGGTGGCCAAATTTCGATAAGGCATGTACAGGCCGTGTGAGTTGTGAGGTCGATTTCATTTCTCGATCGAATCGAGTGGGACTGGTGATGGTGTTTAGTTGCAAGAGTCATCAGTGGAGCGTGGAGATTGGCGACGATGGTCGGAGTGTCGTGGTTGATCGGGGCAGGTGCACACGTGTACTGATGTATCAGAGAGTGATGGAGGGAAATTTTTACTTGGGTAAGGGAAGGTGTAGCTTCGGTTGGCACCTGGGGGTGTACTTGGGTAAATAGTTTTTACTCAACAGGAAAGTAAGTATATAAAAGTGAAGAAGAGATGAAGTATGGGGGTAGAGCTCGGGGAAATAGGCCAGGAAACTCGGGTTCGACACGGGTAAACTAGGTTTTTGCCTAGGTTTGTTTTAATGCAAGGTTTTAACATCATTAAATATAAACAGGTTTTGATAAATGCAAGATAAATACAAGACAAAGGTTTTAATTACAAACTTAAGACCTAATGGAAATTGTAATTAAGAAATGTCATTGCTAATTAAAATATTAATAAGTTGTAATTTAAAGGTAAAATTAACTAAATTGAGTTAATTAAAGAATAAGAGTTAATTAGTTTAAATTCTAATTTAGAAGTAATAATTTATTGATTACGAAAGTAATTTAGTAATTAATGAATAAATAAATGGGTAATTAAATTTAAAAATAAAATAAAATAAAAATAAATAAATAAGATAAATTAATAATTAATTAAGATTAATTCATTGCTTTAAGTATAACTAAGAAGTGATCAATTTGAAGTCTGAAATTAATTAATGATTTATTGATCAAAATTGTGGGAAATTCGAAAGGAATAGATTTATTTATAATTAGATATTAATTCAGAAAGTAATTAAAGAATTGTTATTTGTTAATGATGGTCATTAATTAAGATCATTTAAATAATAAATTTATGGGATTAATTTTAACAATTAATTAGACTAATTAATTTATGATAATCATTTATGAAATTGAGTAAGTGTAATCACTTTATGGTAAGCACTTAAAGGTTTAATTTCTTAAAAAAATAAATTAAGGGGTTAATTAATTTTGTAATTAGTTCGAAGGTTAACTTAATTAATATCATTAATTAAGAATAATTTAAATTAAATAAGGTGATTGATTAATTAATCTATATCAAATGATTTGTAATTAGTAAATCAGGATTAAATAATTAATTCATAAGTAATTAATTTAATTGGAAATGAATTGAATTACTTAGGATTAAACAATTAATTAATTCTGTTTATAAATGATAATTGAATGCTTGACCTTACTTATGAATGATTGTATTGTATGAATAGCCTTGAAATTGATTGTCCTATCTGATCTGTGATATTTTGTTTTGTGACTATGTATAATTCATCCATTCATTTACATTGTTATATTATCTGTGAATGGACGATAAGCGTTATAGTTTATATCGCTTATCAACTATATTCTGTGTTTTGATCCATGATGATTGAATAATGTTGCACTATTGTGTTAAACCCTTGACCACACTTATACACACACCAATATGGATTTCACGAGGAGATCGATTAAGTCACAGATTTTGAAATGATTTATAAAATTGAATATTTGAATTCAAATGTTTTGGAAATGGATTGGGTTTAAAGTGAAAAACAATTGAAATAGAATTTCAAAGATAAAATTATTTTGAATAACTTGATTAAGATTTGGAATTTAAATATTTTGATTTCAATTTGAATTCAATACTTAAAATTGAATTCTATGATTTGAAACTAGGGATTAACGATATTATACTAGTTATATATGAGTCAAACCATTTTTGAAGTGTTGTTTTTGGGAATTTGAATTAACCCAAAAGATTTAACTTGTATAAATAAGATCGAATTTCTTCGAAACGAAAATTACTTGTTTTCAAATAATAATAGCTTTCATTTAAAGAAAGGATCTCCCAATTATGTTGAAAGGGTTTCAAGCTGAAATAGAATTGAAATGTTTTGAAGGCTATGAAATAAATCTTTGATTCAAAGACCGAATGAGTTAATCCAACTTGAATAGAAATTGTTTTTGAAAGGCTATGAATGAATCTTTGGAAATGATTTTGAAAGCTATAAGTTAAATCTTTGATTTAAAGATTTAACGAGTTAATCCAATTGAAATGGAAATTGTTTTGAAATCGATAAATGGATTTTTGTGAAACTGGGTGAACTTTGTGAAATAAATCTTTTTGTTTAAAAGATTTGAAATGGTAATTTGTTTAAACCATTTGAAAGAAAATTTTTGGATTATTAAGTTGTGACTTAATTGAAATTCCTTATCCATAAGTTTTAAATGTTGCGCTTACTATTCGGGTTAGCCGGGAAAGGACCTTTGGGTCGTATAACCCATTCCGAATATGTGATACGTCATTATGGATAACATTTGAAGACCGGTGGTGAAGACCGGGTATTTGCATGAATGATAGTATGACCTATCGATTGTCTCTGCACTGAGTTGCAACGGTATAGAGACTCCCTAAGTGATGGGAAATCCGATCAGGATTGTGAATATCCGGATTGCAAGGACTTCTTTGGAAGTGCCTTTAGTTCTGTTCGAACCAAGAACATACTTGTATGGATTGTTATGCCTGACATTACAATTTGAGATATAAAGCTGATTTCTTTCAAATACATTTCTGTTGGTGGCGGAGAATTTATTCTCTTAGCTTAACACCCTTCTCTAGGACGTACGAGCTCAGAGGTTATGTAGTTGAAGGTTATCAGCAATATATTCCCAATTTGGTAATGTGACATGCTGAGTGTTGCTGTGAAATGATCATTGTGTTGATCATTTGTGATAAGATCATTTGTTTGATCGTTTATCTTTATGATCATTTCTATGATCATTTGTTGACCCAAAGCACAGCTTTTGTATAAAGCGTGGCTTTGTGGACGAGACTTCGTCGAGCCTCACACCCCGGAATGGTCAAAACAGGAAGGATGCGGCAAGGTTATGAGGGGTAGCTCCCTTTAGGGTATGTGCATTTCCTTCTGGAAAAGGTTGGTATCATGGTATGGAGCCCAGGTACTTACTCATGTTGAACACTTTATTTATTATGGTGTGATGTTGATTAGAGAGCTCTAGCATAAAGGTCCCAAAGGACCGGGAGATGGCATACCCGTGTCAGTAGTTACCCAGTTAGGGGCAACCCGGCCTTGTGTTGGCAGAGATCCGGTTTGGTTCTCGGGGACGTCCTTCCAAAGGCGTTCTCATGTGGCAATGGGAAGTTCCTTGGCCTGACCATTCATTGGAAATCCAAAGAAACAATACGATCTTGTACGGTTTTAGTTGTATAACCTGCCATGGAATGTGGCGGTAACCTACTATTGAACATGGTTAGCTATAGTAGGCATACGATAATGGTCGTATGTTGGCTAAGATTTATATCTTTACTTTTGAAATGATTTTTTACTACACTATGCACTAGTAATAATATCAAATGTTTCTTTTTAATGCGTATCAAGCATCTTTGACTATCATAAGGAGAAATCTCCTCCGATTCTGCGTTTGCATTGTGTGTGTGTGCGGGAGGCCTTATGGTAGTCTCATTTTTTAAAAAGCATTGCGAATTGACTTTGAAAATCTTTTGTTGAATGTTTTAAAAGATAAACTGTTTTTGTTGCTCACACCAGTCCCACGACTGATTCGGAGTTTATTGTTTCTTTTCTAAACTCTGGGTGCTCATTATTTTCTACACGAGCGGTCTAGAGTTGGGTTTTTCAGATAGTCAGATTAGTAGGTTATCTGGAGCTAGTTCAATCTTTGGATATGGACTATACTTGCGTATCTTTGTGTATCGTTATTGGAAGTTCGAGCTATGGCTGGATTGATTCTTGGAAATGGAGTTGCAGTTCTCGGAGTTCTCTTTTGAAGACTATCTTAGAGTTATATTGTTCCGCTGCTGGATATCATCTATTTTCTTTTCCGCTGCTATTTATTGTATCATATCTCTGATGTATACTGATATCTATTGGATCATCTGTTGTATCAGATATTGTATCAAAGCTGTATATCAATGTATTATTCTTTTATTCCGCTGTGTTATTTACTTAATGTTGTTATAAGCTCCGGCGAATCGGATTTGAACGGTCGAATATATGGCATTCGAATACGATTTGAAGTATGGATGTCGATTTTCGAGCGGGCAAAATCCGCGTCGTTACATACATCGATTTCAATTGATTACGAAGGTTAATTTCAAAACGAACAAAATAAATGTGATGGGAAATAACCAATTTTTTTCCTTTATAAATTCAAAATCATTGTACACAAATAAGAGTTATAAATTCTTACTAAATAAGATCTATTATTTTGTAATCAATATCCAAGCTATAATACATTTCAAATAAATAAACATGTGATTTTTCCTTTAATACAAAGACATTCATTTTATTAATTATTAAAGAAAATATTTGTAATTTCAAATCTTGTTGTTAATATGCAACCTATAATTGTTTTACATCCATAAATCATAAATTTTTAATTTCTGACAATTTTGAATTTTAATGTCTTATTTAATTTAAT
The DNA here is from genome assembly GCA_030765085.1 of Allium cepa. Lineage (NCBI taxonomy): Eukaryota > Viridiplantae > Streptophyta > Magnoliopsida > Asparagales > Amaryllidaceae > Allium > Allium cepa. Next base: position 696,778,400 of record CM060934.1, read on the forward strand.
ATCTTTAATAGTCAACAATATGGGTTGTTATAATCTCCCCCACTCAAAACTTTGTCCTCAAATAGGAATCAAAAACAATCTTGCATTAAATATATTTTATTCAAAATAATCAATTTAAACTTACTTAGTTAATTTTAATATAACTTTGAAAATAACCCAATTTCCACGAAAATATTTCTAAGTCCTAAATTCACAAAAGAAATCGGCAGCATCTCCTTTGCACGGCTAGGTCTGGAAAAATAAAAATATCTATAATGACATGGTATATATCTTATTTTAATAATAAAGCATCCTGAAATATGGGAAAATAAATAAAATACCGCTATAAAGCTGTAATCCGAAAAACATACCTATTTGTCAGGCAAATAAAACTTTATTTATGAAACCAAAAGCAACTACTATTGCTTCCAAAAATCTGGATCTTACTTGCATGATCCAAAAGAGAGTTAAACAATATAAAAGAGCAATATATTAGTTGTTTCAATCAATAACACAAGCAACACAACAAAAATAATAATCGTATGCAAACAAAAATAGCACGACCATTATATGCAACCAAAGAGTCCATCACACATCGATAGCAATCAAAAACTAATGGTTTATCCAGGTTCAGAAACTTTTCATCGTACAAGGGTGATAAATAAACTACCAAGTGTACCTTATGCTCAAAAGCATTAGGTAATTACTGAATAGATGATTCATATCACCTCAAAGGATTTGAAGTGTCATTTCACAAACTTCCCATAAGCCAAACAACGAAGAATTTGAATATTATTTAAGTTTGTACGATGTGCACATATCGTTTGTACACAATATCAATTTTGATTGCTTGCTTGAATACCCAAGTTTCCCATCTGTACCAGTGTTGATAACCAACCACTCTAGTGCGGACTTTGATCTGATTTCTTAATTAAAAATCTCCATTCTCCTTACATAGCCATAAATATGATAGAAAACTTCAAAATCAGATCAAAAATCCGTACCAAGCATTCACCATCAAGAATCGAGCGAAAAATCCTAAACCAGATTGGTGTGAATTACCACATATCATGTATTCGAATCTAAATCAAAATTGTTATGCGAATAAAATGATATATGCATAATTTGTATGTTTTATTCTATTTGTTTCTTTAACATATAATTTACTTTTCTTTTATTTTCAATTCTCACTCATCCATACAAGGTATTCTTTTATTAATTTACATTCATTTATTTATATAAATTATTTCTCATTCAATATTTAAAATCATCAATGAATAAATTCTTAATGTATTACGTATGTTCCTTTGTAATTTAATTCACTTTTATTTACTTATATAACTTGATTTCCATTAAATATTAATATTCATTAATGAATCATTTCATACTTAAGTTTCTCTAATTTTTAATTTACATTTGTTCCTTCATATATAATATTATTTAATATTAAACCTATTTATGAATCATCTCAACATTTTCTTAAGTTTATAATCATTTGCTTAAATAGTGTTCACTTTTTACTATTCAATTTAATTATTAAGCATTTTAAAACATTAACTTAAGTTTATAACATTTGTTGTACATCTTAATTCTTTATTTTATATAGACATAATTTCATTTTGAAACATTTTTATTACTCAAGCTTTTACTTGTCTAATATTCCATTAAATTCTAGAAGCATATACCAAAATCTTATTCATTTTACTTAAAAAAAATTTCAATAGTTTAAATCTTCTTAATTTTCATTATCTTTTAATTTAAGAGTTACAAAACTTCTTGTGACGCCCCACCTCTATACCCACGCTAGCCAAGAACACTACGGTGTAGTGCTGTCAACTAGCACGGAGAATAAGGCTGTTGAGGAGCGGCCATCAATAGTTGGCCTTACACTAGTATTGGTTATCTCGATAGGAGTGATATATATATATTCTTTCATTTTTCATCTCTGATTTATTTTCTCCCATCGAAATACCCCAATTCCAGTATAAAACGAACTACGATGGTTCATAATAGTTTAGGACAGTAAATATAAAATAATAACACAGATAAATATAAATGCGAAACACAGATAAAACAGAAATTCTCATATATACAATAACTGATGTCAGTTACAATACATTTGACATGGTACATATGATACAACTACAACAGTCGACTTAGAAAGTTACATATACAAGTACATTAACGTATATAATATACATGAATACATATCTTCCTATACAATCATACAGACTACTACAAATAACGACGACTACTCCAAAAGATATGAAAGAACTTCATAGCTCTAGCAGCAACCCAAAGCAGAATATCTACAACCTGAAATACTCGGTCTGACCCGAGTATTAAATTCAAAAGAAAATAATACTCGGGTCAGTCTAATTCAAACTCAGTTATTAGTGCACAGAAGCAATAATAATTAAATAATGAATAGACGACAGTAATTAAACCAAATCAGAATGCAATTCAGAATATTGAATTGAAATGAACAAACAGTTCAAACCACTGAAATATCAATTAAAATATTAATTCAGTAGGGCTGCAGTACACGCACGCGTGCACTGCCTCGCCACTACGGAATATGGAATACGCAAAAAGATCCATAAGTCAAAACAAATAGATTATCATACACGCCATACCGTGTGGCTGTAGTTCACGCTTGCGTGCACTGCCTTGCCACTATAGTAATGTCGTACTCAAAAACTCAATACCGTGTGGCTGTAGTGCACGCACGCGTACACTGCCTCGCCACAACGGCATATACAGAAATAGCAACAAGGCACAAAGGCCAATGCACAAGAATTCACAGTCCAAACAAATGCCATAAGCAAGTGACAGTAGTGAAAAGGCTCCAACAAAGTGAATATGCAGTATGTACACAAGAGAATGTACATAACAATCTGCACATGGACAAAATGAACCAGAGGTGTATGAGTCAATGCAATGCTACAGATTGTAAAATGACCAAGTATCTGCATATTAAGTATGCAATACAAAAGTTGAAATAAAACAACAAAAATATTCTTAAGTGTCTGCATATACAAACATGTGTATAACTCAACTTATCGATGAATACTCGGAACAAAACGCCAACTGCCTCGCATGGTACAACGACAACAACCAATATATGATGCAGTAAAACTGTGAATGCCCACCTCAAATGCAACCTGGACCAAAGGACACAGAAAGTGGTGCAAACACAACTAGCAATCAAATACTGATTCCAAATTATCAAAGGAAAACTCAAGCACCAGAGTCATGTAAAAGTGTGGTATCAAGAGAACTACTGCAGTTTAATATCAAATGCAATGCATCAAGATGACAAGGAACAATGCTACAGAGATGTGTGTACACAATGAAATTCTAGGAGCAACAACAATCATATATAAATACATACCTGAATGCATATATATATACATGATAATGGAAAGACATATATATGTACAAATGAAGACACAATGTCAATGACCAAATTCACAAATCAAAAAGATTACCACTGTCAACAAGCACATGTGCAACACCAACACGCAGTGAGACAGTATCGTGCAAGTTTAAAACAGGGTATAGCATGCATCATTCGAAACTGCAGCAGTATACATATGCTCAAGGCGAGGAAAAAAAATCGAACAGAAAGACAAGTCTAGCATGAAGCTCAATCAAGTCAAGCTACAGGTATGAACACAACAGGTCAGAGTTGAGCACAAAGAACACATGACTCAACCAACGACCAACAGCTCATAAATATGTGAAATAATGATACAACAGTTCAGTGAACTGTAAGTATCGATCCGGTAGCTTCAAGTGTAAAGCAAGTCGAAGACTTCAACACTATAGCAACTACAAAGGATCAAACATCAAGTCAAAAGCATGGTCAATGCATATGTCTACAGAGTTCAGTGCACCAACAAGTTCACAGATATGATTTCATATAGAATCAGAAAAATGTGTACCGCACTAACACATACATATGCAATGCGAACACAAATCCAAGTGGAGCAAACATGTGTGCCCAAGATAAGGTAACCCAGTAACAAGCACAAAGCTCACTGCAACATGAATGACACAAAGGCAGTGAAGTGCTGACTGGTAACAACTACAAAGACATCAACAAGTATGACATGAAGAAGAGCAATAGAGGCCACCAAGTTCAATGTAATAAATGGTCAAAGTCGAGCACATGAATGAAACAAGTGATTATGCACCACTGACCATGAATGTAGTAGGAGTCAATTTAAATGCAAGTATTTCAAGAATGTACAAATGGTCAGTCCAGTTCTAAACATGCATCAAAAGTGGCTTTAAAAATGAAGACTGCAATTATCAAAAGTGAAGAATGGATGCAACAATACCCAAGACAAATGAAACGTGATACCAGCAACAAGTTCGAAAATGCTATCAGGGATGAACACAAGACAGCCAGAGTGATAAAATTGCATTTTTAAAATAATCGAAGTAGCAGGTTTCACCAAATCAAAGCAATGCCGAAAATCAGATGGTAAACAAATCGAACCCATGATCAATTGAGTTCGAAGTCACAAAAGAAATCAACAACTTCAACTAAATTCTATGGTACAGATTCTAACCAAAACCATAAATCAATCAAGTCGAATACAAAAAATCAACATCAATCAAACTGTACCAAAGTTGCAGTGAACGAAGAAAAAGGGTAACCACGATCAAAGTCAGAAATCTCAAGCAAACTACCGAAGTCGAACAGCTAGCAAAATGAATCGACCAACATCAAACAATGATTCAAACTCTAAACTGAAGCTTTGAATTAGATGTGAGTTGCTCACCTTTTCAATTGACCGAGAATTGAGGCCGTGGCAACACGAAGCTGTTCCAAAATCGAAGAATCGAAACCCTAGTAGCCACGAAGAATTGGAGCCGCCATTTTCTATTTCTTCGTTCGATTTTTACTTTTTAGGGTTCGTGAATGGGAAGTATGAAAGAAAAAGGGGGGAACGGGTTCAAGAACGAAGAGAGGGGAACGGGTTTATTTAATTATCGCGACCCAAAAAGGAACGGGCCAAAACAAATTTTTAAAGCCCGTTAAAAATTCTTAAACAAATTAAATTTTAATTCAAATTTAAAAACTTCAAATAGAAATTTGCAACAATATTAATCGATGCAAATACCGGGTTGTTACAGACTCCCCTCCTTAAAGAAATTGCGTCCTCGCAATCATAAAAAATAAATGGACAAAAGGTAACTACCGTAAGAGCATGAAAGAGTAAGCTTGAACGTGTTTGCTCGATGAATTCTCTGGATTCCAAAGTGAAATCCATAGGATTTGAGAACCACTGAGCTTTCACGAGATAAACATCTTTATTCCGAGGATGCTGAACCTCCGAAGCAATGATGTGAATAGAAGGTGGCTCGAGAATAAGAATAAGGATCGGAAATCCCAAAGGCATTTCCGTAATTGGAAGACGTGGAAAACGTCATACATAGCAGAAAATTGAGCCGGTACACTGGCGTAGTACAATATAAACGCCAAAGAGATCTTTTAATTTCATAAAAGAAATTCACAAATTCTCAACAAAATTTGGTTATCAAATAGATAATCAGAATACAGAAATCACGGAACAGCAATATCTAATCATTGATTCGATAATTAGAAAACAGCAAAAATTTAATTATCAACAAAGATAATTAGAAAACACAAATATCTAACTATCAAAAACGATAATCAGGGTTACCACAACGGTAATCAAATTTCAAATCAGTAAATATTCAATTATCAAAACGATAATCAAATCTTAAATCACAAATATTTAATTATCACAAACGATAATTAAATCTCAAATATCTAATTATCACAAACGATAATTAGAAACAATAAATATCTGATTATCAAAAATGATAAATCAGAAATCACAAATCAACGAATATTTAATTATCACAACTGATAATCAAATCTTAAATCGTAAATATTTAATTATCACAAATGATAATTAAATCTCAAATATCTAATTATCACAAACGATAATTAGAAACAATAAATATCTGATTATCAAAAACGATGAATCAGAAATCATAAATTTTCAATTAACGAGTCCGAAATTAACCGAAATAGCAAACGCACATGACCCATAACCACGAGTTTTACTAAATCGTTTAATTCACTTCATCGTTTCCTTGAAAGTGCAAAATTGTGTATTTTAAATAAATAACATTTTACGTTCTCAAACGGACAAGTCCGGAATTAAGCGAATCAGTAAAAGAAAGGGGTCATAGTCCTCGATTTTTCTGAAACGTTTAATTCGCTTCCTCATTCTTTTGAAAGCGCAAATCGTAAAAATTTTGAAAACAATTTTGATTTATATTTTGAAATATTTTGAAGAATAACAAATTTTTAAAACACGTGATTAAAGCAGCAACATCCGTAGCAATTTCGACATACGTCAAAATTTCATCGAAATAATTGGCATCAAAATATAATACCAATGAATTTTCATTTATCGAAAATGTCGCAGGAATCTTTTCAAAGATAGAAAGGGATATCATACCCTAAACTTGTATTCATAACAAGTCGATAACACACGAATTCACCAATGCACAAAAATTGATAAAACTTATCAATGGAAATCACGAAAATTGGTGAAGCACAAATTCTAGAAATCTACACAAGAAATCCAGATATCACAAAATGAGAGTACGAAAACTCAAATGGGAGTATGGAAACTCGAATGGGAGTATGGAAACTCGAACGGAGTATGAAAACTCGAACGGAGTATGAAAACTCGAACGGAGTATGAAAACTCGAACGGAGTATGAAAACTCGAACGGAGTATGAAAACTCGAACAGAGTATGAAAACTCAAACGGAGTATGAAAACTCATATGGGAATATGACATAGAATAAAAGATATGGAATAACATAAAATATCCATAATGACATACTACTATAAGTATGTAAATAATGATCAACAGGAGATCAACCGATAAGAGGTATGGCATAAATATGAAATACCCATACTAACATACAACTATAAGTATGCAAATAATGATCAACAGGAGATCAACCGATAAGAGATAATCAATATCACAAGAATCTTCTCAAAGATCCAAAGAGGTATCATACCCCAAATTTGTACTCATGACAAATCAATAACATATGAATTCACCAATGCACAAAAATAGGTGAAGCATAAAATTTCCAGAAATCAACATGAGGAATCTAGAAATCACAGAAAAAGGGAAAGAGGCCTATCACATGACGGTCCGAAGACCAAGGGGAGCTACCCCACATGTGTGAATGGAATCACACAGATTGAGGTCAAGACTAACCAAAAAGCAGAAAGGTATGTGTGAATGGAATCACACAAGTGGTGTCTAGTCCGACCATCAGAACGATCATCATGATCAACGAGGAGTGTCAATTACACTAAGCATGTGTGAATGGAATCACACAGATTGAGGTCAAGACTAACCAAAAAGCAAAAAGGTATGCGTGAGTGGAATCACACAAGTGGTGTCTAGTCCGACCATCAGAACGATCATCATGATCAACGAGAAGTGTCAATTACACTAAGCTAGTGAATATAAAAGTTTAGCTTCATGTCCCATAACCACTAGCTTAACTTAAATATTTACGAACAAATTTTAGATCTTCACTAGAAAAATGTCACAAGTGGTTCAATCGAACAAGTCCAAAAATTAACCGACGAAGTAAACGCAAGCGTTTCATACCACTTGTTTTGCTAAGCCATTTAATTAGATTTCTCATACGAGTGAAATAAAGGTTTGTATATACTAATAGATTGGAAAACGGTTTAGGAAAAGATTTTGATATTGAAAATAGAGTTGAAAACATTTTGATAAAAGAGTTTTGATATTTACTACTAGTATTGAAACATTTATATTTTTAAAGTGACAAATCACAAAAATGATTGTAGAAACAATCAATCACAAGAATTCACATGCAAATATGTGAATAGAATCCAAAGAAATCGATACTGTATCCATCAAAAGGTATGTTCATAAAAGTTCCGAAGAAAATGTTATTAAAGTTGCTAATAAATGATAGCAACAAATCGGGGAATTAACAAGAATCGATTAACAATTGGAAAAACAAAGCAGAACGAGCATAAATGCATAAATGACTTCAACAAAAATAAAAATCAAGTCAATGTCGAAGTCAACAATTAATGGCCATAATCGAGTACAAAACGATTCAACATCATCATCAAAAAACTCAACGGCAAACCAAGTCAGAGTCTTGGAAATCAAGAATTTAGAAATTTCTCAAAAACAAAGTGACCGAATTCGAATGGAAATCAAGCCGAAGAAAACATAAAATATCAAGTTCAGAATCGCTGAGATTCGAACAAAATCAATCATCGGCTAAATCTAATCAAAGCCGAAAACACAAGAATAAAAATCAAATGCTTATGAATAAGCGTTAGGAATTCATACCTAACAATCAAAGACAATCATATGAAAATATGAGAGATAAAACATCGACAAATAGTTGTAACACATGTACTATCTAAGTTATGTTTTATATTTGTTCTAAACCCCAAGCTCCGATACCAAGCTGTGACGCCCCACCTCTATACCCACGCTAGCCAAGAACACTACGGTGTAGTGCTGTCAACTAGCACGGAGAATAAGGCTGTTGAGGAGCGGCCATCAATAGTTGGCCTTACACTAGTATTGGTTATCTCGATAGGAGAGATATATATATATTCTTTCATTTTTCATCTCTGATTTATTTTCTCCCATCGAAATACCCCAATTCCAGTATAAAACGAACTACGATGGTTCATAATAGTTTAGGACAGTAAATATAAAATAATAACACAGATAAATATAAATGCGGAACACAGATAAAACAGAAATTCTCATATATACAATAACTGATGTCAGTTACAATACATTTGACACGGTACATATGATACAACTACAACAGTCGACTCAGGAAGTTACATATACAAGTACATTAACGTATATAATATACATGAATACATATCTTCCTATACAATCATACAGACTACTACAAATAACGACGACTACTCCAAAAGATATGAAAGAACTTCATAGCTCTAGCAGCAACCCAAAGCAGAATATCTACAACTTGAAATACTCGGTCTGACCCGAGTATTAAATTCAAAAGAAAATAATACTCGGGTCAGTCTAATTCAAACTCAGTTATTAGTGCACAGAAGCAATAATAATTAAATAATGAATAGACGACAGTAATTAAACCAAATCAGAATGCAATTCAGAATATTGAATTGAAATGAACAAACAGTTCAAACCACTGAAATATCAATTAAAATATTAATTCAAGTAGGGCTGCAGTACACGCACGCGTGCACTGCCTCGCCACTACGGAATATGGAATACGCAAAAAGATCCATAAGTCAAAACAAATAGATTATCATACACGCCATACCGTGTGGCTGCAGTTCACGCTTGCGTGCACTGCCTTACCACTATAGTAATGTCGTACTCAAAAACTCAATACCGTGTGGCTGCAGTGCACGCATGCGTACACTGCCTCGCCACAACGGCATATACAGAAATAGCAACAAGGCACAAAGGCCAATGCACAAGAATTCACAGTCCAAACAAATGCCATAAGCAAGTGACAGTAGTGAAAAGGCTCCAACAAAGTGAATATGCAGTATGTACACAAGAGAATGTACATAACAATCTGCACATGGACAAAATGAACCAGAGGTGTATGAGTCAATGCAATGCTACAGATTGTAAAATGACCAAGTATCTGCATATTAAGTATGCAATACAAAAGTTGAAATAAAACAACAAAAATATACTTAAGTGTCTGCATATACAAACATGTGTATAACTCAACTTCTCGATGAATACTCGGAACAAAACGCCAACTGCCTCGCATGGTACAACGACAACAACCAATATATGATGCAGTAAAACTGTGAATACCCACCTCAAATGCAACCTGGACCAAAGGACACAGAAAGTGGTGCAAACACAACTAGCAATCAAATACTGATTCCAAATTATAAAAGGAAAACTCAAGCACCAGAGTCATGTAAAAGTGTGGTATCAAGAGAACTACTGCAGTTTAATATCAAATGCAATGCATCCAGATGACAAGGAACAATGCTACAGAGATGTGTGTACACAATGAAATTCCAGGAGCAACAACAATCATATATAAATACATACCTGAATGCATATATATATATATACATGATAATGGAAAGACATATATATGTACAAATGAAGACACAATGTCAATGACCAAATTCACAAATCAAAAAGATTACCACTGTCAACAAGCACATGTGCAACACCAACACGCAGTGAGACAGTATCGTGCAAGTTTAAAACAGGGTATAGCATGCATCATTCGAAACTGCAGCAGTATACATATGCTCAAGGCGAGGAAAAAAAATCGAACATAAAGACAAGTCTAGCCTGAAGCTCAATCAAGTCAAGCTACAGGGAAGAACACAACAGGTCAGAGTCGAGCACAAAGAACACATGACTCAACCAACGACCAAAAGCTCATAAATATGTGAAATAGTGATACAACAGTTCAGTGAACTGTAAGTATCGATCCGGTAGCTTCAAGTGTAAAGAAAGTCGAAGACTTCAACACTATAGCAACTACAAAGGATCAAACATCAAGTCAAAAGCATGGTCAATGCATATGTCTACAGAGTTCAGTGCACCAACAAGTTCACAGATATGATTTCATATAGAATCAGAAAAATGTGTACCGCACTAACACATACATATGCAATGCGAACACAAATCCAAGTGGAGCAAACATGTGTGCCCAAGATAAGGTAACCCAGTAACAAGCACAAAGCTCACTGCAACATGAATGACACAAAGGCAGTGAAGTGCTGACTGGTAACAACTACAAAGACATCAACAAGTATGACATGAAGAAGAGCAACAGAGGCCACCAAGTTCAATGTAATAAATGGTCAAAGTCAAGCACATGAATGAAACAAGTGATTATGCACCACTGACCATGAATGCAGTAGGAGTCAATTTAAATGCAAGTATTTCAAGAATGTACAAATGGTCAGTCCAGTTCTAAACATGCATCAAAAGTGGCTTTAAAAATGAAGACTGCAATTATCAAAAGTGAAGAATGGATGCAACAATACCCAAGACAAATGAAACGTGATACCAGCAACAAGTTCGAAAATGCTATCAGGGATGAACACAAGACAGCCAGAGTGATAAAATTGCATTTTTAAAATAATCGAAGTAGCAGGTTTCACCAAATCAAAGCAATGCCGAAAATCAGATGGTAAACAAATCGAACCCATGATCAATTGAGTTCGAAGTCACAAAAGAAATCAACAACTTCAACTAAATTCTATGGTACAGATTCTAACCAAAACCATAAATCAATCAAGTCGAATACAAAAAATCAACATCAATCAAACTGTACCAAAGTTGCAGTGAACGAAAAAAAGGGTAACCACGATCAAAGTCAGAAATCTCAAGCAAACTACCGAAGTCGAACAGCTAGCAAAATGAATCGACCAACATCAAACAATGATTCAAACTCTAAACTGAAGCTTTGAATTAGATGTGAGTTACTCACCTTTTCAATTGACCGAGAATTGAGGCCGTGGCAACACGAAGCTGTTCCAAAATCGAAGAATCGAAACCCTAGCAACCACGAAGAATTGGAGCCGCCATTTTCTATTTCTTCGTTCGATTTTTACTTTTTAGGGTTCGTGAATGGGAAGTATGAAAGAAAAAGGGGGGAACGGGTTCAAGAACGAAGAGAGGGGAACGGGTTTATTTAATTGTCGCGACCCAAAAAGGAACGGGCCAAAACAAATTTTTAAAGCCCGTTAAAAATTCTTAAACAAATTATAAAAGAATTTTAATTCAAATTTAAAAACTTCAAATAGAAATTTGCAACAATATTAATCGATGCAAATACCGGGTTGTTACACTTCTTCTTTTAAATTTTCATTAAACACTTAGCTTTTAGTTTCAGATTTCAATTTCAAAGTTTTCGATCATTTAAAATCATCAAAAATTCATTTCATTTCAATTACTGAAAATCAAAAATTAACATTAAACTTAAGAACTAAATACCGTGTTTCATTTTAAATTATCTTGAAATAATATATTATTTGTGTATCAAATCATACTTAATGGATTTAAATCAAAACTGGTTTATCAAAAAATATGTAGCATAACTACTATAGTAGTCTTCCCACTTTGAAACTCGAAAATGAATATCGATGATGCCACGGTCATCACCGAAATTATTTTCCACTCACAGAAGAGGGGAGTACAGAACTTATTTCCATTTAAAAATTCTTTCTAAAATATTTCTTTCAAGTACCTTTTGAAAATATTTCTATTTAATACTTCCAAATAATACTAATATTGTTTTTTCAAAATATTTGAGAATAATTTCAAAACACCGGAACTTAAGTTTCCAAATTTCCAATTCAAATTCATTTTATTTGTAAATCATAATTTATAAACCTTATTTAGAAAGTTTCATTTCTCATAACATACAGTAGTTAATAGTTTAAGAACCATGACTAACCAATAATAAATGACAACAATCGAATATTATCGTTTACTAACAAACGACAACAAAGGTAACTATATCTAAAATAATATCAATTTATGAAAAATTATTCTTTTAAATACAAATATAATACTAGGTAAAATTATTTCATTTGCGAATTTCAAAAATAATATTGTGTCGATTTACCTTGTTCAAGTGTTTAGAAATCCCTATCGATGCCATAACATCCTATGTACCGGTCGGAATTCATAAATACTCAACATAACAAATTAACACAGTATAAAAACATTTTTTATAGCACTAACAAATATGCTTTCTCGTATATATATACACTCAAACTCATAATAAGGCATTGCGTTATTCTATCTCTTAAAGAGTTTAACTCCCAACAGGGTAAGGTATCTCTAAACCAAAGCTCTGATACCAACAGTCATGGCCCATCTTTTTGGACGATTTAGTCAACAATAAACCACACATGTCTAACTCAAACAATTCAAAAGGGAAGCCTAGTAATGGATTTAAATTAGAAAATAAGAGAAAAGAAGGAAAGAAATACACATAATCTCGCAACGGAATGAAAAAATATAATAATAGAATAAACAGTTCATGAAGCTGTTTATAATAAATTTAACTTTCATGTTACAACATATAAGAGTGCAATCAATAACATACCAAAATAATGCAGTGGAATAATAATAGTAAATACGGTCTAGCAAACTCCATCTTCATATTAATGGAATAATGTATTTAAATACTGAAATACTCAAGCTGACTCGAGCGTAATAAAAAGATAAAATATTCGAGTCGAAACTAAAAGTTCTTATGTAAGTTAAATCAATAGCAAGTAAATATGAGTGTAAGAGCTTCAGAGATGTTTATTGGATTTTCCATCTCCTATCAAGTGTACAATGTGAGTGTAATAATTTATGAGATGTTATGGGATTTTCCTCCTCCTAAGGATCCGTCAACCATCTATATATAATAAGATACGCTAAATATGTAGCGTCTATTAGTACAATAAATATTTTTCTATAGCACCCCAGATTTTTGGTAACATTATTTAGGATACTTAGTTATCTAAATTAAATAAAATAATGTGTTGATTATGGGATTTAGATTTGATATTTAATTAAGGTGTAGCCGTGCCATTTAACAATGAATTAAAAGAAGAGTTTAACATGCAATATAGGAGGGGTAAAATAGAAAAGAGGCCATTCTTATATCTATTCCTTTAGGCCATGTATCCATACACTTTCATTTTAATTTGAATTTTTTTTTATTACTCAAGGCCGGCCACCATTAACAAGAACAAGAGGAAGTAAGCTAAGGAAGAAGCTAATTCAAATGAAATTCTTTCATATTTCAATCTCTATAATCTCTAAAGCTAAGGTAAATAATGTTTAAATCTCATTTTTAATTGTGTTTTCGGTTTTCATACGAATTTCGAATATTTTGCAATGATTTGCTAAGTAGATGATGGAATGAATATATATACTTGTTGATGAATCATGGTTATTTATATTGAATTTATGATATGTTTAAAGGTGAAAACCCTATTAAATGACATCTAAATGACTTGAATTTTGGTTTGAAGGTCAATAAATATTATTTTGGAAATGGGTTTCAATTTTTTGAATTTTTGCGGAATTCATACGAATTTTCTAGTAAAGGAAATGTTAATTTGGGTTAATAATTATTTACTTTTGAATAATAAAAAATTTGGATCTGAAATTTTTACACATTGGAACACATATTAAAAGAGATTTTATGGAATTTTTGTAGAATTTTCCCAAGTTTTTTAAGGGTTGTATAAAATTATTTAAGGTGTGGGACTTAAATGTTTCATATAATTTAAAGAGAAGAAGAGGTATTTTGTAAAATAATTTAATTATTAATCCTAGAAAGTTGGCAGCACTTTTGAAAAGTGCATTACTTTTTACTGGTAAACAAAAGAGGCAACCAATCAAAATTTGACCCGTGAAGCAAGTTAGGTGAAAAGAACTATTTGCTACATGTTTTTCACTATTTCACGAACACATAGTCCATTTATTAGCATGAAGGATATTGCTATTTTGATAAAAATTGTTTGATTAGCCAGTTTGATTGTAGGAAAGGATTGCAAAATATATGTTTTGAAAAGGATATTAGTGAGGGGAACCCGTTCTGCCATGCTGCATGGTCTCACTTAATATTAGTAAACTAAAGTGTAACAGAATTAATCACACCATGATTTATACCTGACTTAAAGTTTTGTTTTCCTTTAAACTGTCAGGTGCTCAAAATTGATTTGAGTGAGCCGGGGGTTGAAATTTTCAGGTTTTAGTCTTTTGGCGAATAAAGCTTCCGAAGGCTAGTAGGTGGCTGACGGATTGCTAATTAGGACTTGCTTATTATTTTGTTCCGCTATGTATTAAGTCAGATATGACTATATTACTTTGACCAACCACGGGGGCATTGTCATATGTCGCTCTTGGTTTATTTTGTAATGATTATAATTAGTTTTTACTTGGGAAACGATATGGGATTATGTAATTTGGATATGAAATAATTTTGAATCTAACCAGTAAAATGTTGTTTTTAAAATCTGTAGTCGTATTCATATTCAGATGCTTCTGATATTATGGATACCGTTATTATTACCATACTTTGTCACCAAAAGTTAATACTATGGATGACTGTTGCATCTATAGCGCTTAGTTTTTGGCCTCCAGATACTAGATGTTACAACGTGGTATCAGAGTATAGGTTTATGAAAATTTTGAAAGTAAAAATGACTTTGAAAACATAATCCTAAGGAGTTAGAATTAAGATCGGGGTATGGGATAGCACTATAGTAATATACTTGAATTTTCAATATATAAATATATGCTTTATCTCCAGGCTCCTATCCTTATTAGGTTATTTTTCTATATCTCATAAGGTTTGAATATAAATATGGAAGGTATGAGAGAAAGAGTTAACCCAAGAGGGGAAGGCACCGATGGAAATGCCAGGCCTAATATGAGAAGAGGTCAAGGTCAGGCACAAGTACAGAATGTGGGTGTTGAAGTCCCACAAGTTGGAATTGAAGCTATGTATCAATTTTTTAGGAATATGGTGAAGGTGGGAGTTGCAGCTGGAGTGTTAGGAGGAAGTGTTGCAGGAGCAGGGGTTCTGGAAGTTTCAGTAGTTAACGATTATGCTAAGCTGAGTGGAGATTACACCAAGCTTGGAGGGAAGCTGTTTGTTGGACTGGAAGATGCCATTAAAGTAGAGAATTGGTTATTGCACTACGAAAGTATTTTTGTTTATTTGGGGATCAATGATGAGCGGAGGAGGAGGTAGCATCTAGACAGCTTTAGGCAGCAGCTCTGTGCTAGTGGAACATTGTGACTTTGGCAGTGGATGAGGAGACTATGGCCTGTGAAGATTTCCAAGGAAAGTTCCAGGAGAGGTTTATGTTTGCAATGGCATAGTCTGTTCTGATCAAGATGTTTGCTGAATTAGAGCATGGGGAGATGTCTGTCCTGGAATATGTTATGAAGTTTGAGGAGTTAGCCAGATATGATTATGCTTTAGTGGATACAGTGATGAAGAGAAATGAGAAGTCCATTAATGGGTTGAAGTTTGAGTTATCTAGGACCACATTGCCTCATATTAGAGATCCTTATGACTTTGTTATGGAGATGGTCTTAAGGCACAAGGAGATTCTTAATTCTGTAGGGAAGAGTAAGGCAAAAGAAGTCTAGGTTGGGCAGAATCAAAAGAGGAAGTTCTTTCCTAAGAAAGATGCTCAGAAGGGTGAAGCAGCAAAGAATGGGAAGTCTGAGACTATTTTCTTCAAGTGCAACAAGAAAGGGCACTTTGCTATTGAGTGTCATGCTTGGAAGGCAAAAGAGGTAGCTGGAAAGAAGAATGTCAGGTGCTTCAATTGTGCCCAGATTAGCCATTGTAATATCCAGTGCAAGGAGCCCGCTAAGGATGGAAAGGGCAAGGTGTATGCATTAGAACTTGCTGCTTCTAAGCCAACAACCTAGGAGAAAGGAAAGGCGGTCTTCGGAGGTACGCTCCAGATTCATGGTATGTATTTTAGAGTTCTACTTGATACGGGTGCATCGCACTCTTTTATATCTAGATGTTTGATGGATAATCTTAACTTAGAAACCATATATTTAGTTACTTCCTTACGGGTGTGAATCCAATAGGAGGATATGAAACTCTAGGTTGAGGTATGACCAGTTAGAGTTTGACCTGCTAGGTCATAATTTTGTTTGCAGTTTGCAGGTATTTGATTTTGTGGGGTTCAGGATTATTCTAGGAATGGATTGGTTAAGTGAGTACGATCCTAGAATATTTTGCCAGAATAGGAAAATATCGCTTAGACATCCAGATTGAAGTGATCAGATAGTTTATACCGTAGAAGGTTCTTAAGGTGAGATGTATGCCTTGATGGGTGCTATGGAAGTGGATGATGAGTTGAGTCGAGTTTTCATGGTTAGAGAATTCATAGATGTTCTTGAGCCTTTAGTTGAATTGCCGCCAAAACGAGCCATTGATTTTCAGATATATTTGGTTCTTGAAAAAGAACTAGTGAGTAGACTGCCAAGAAGGATGACCCCTTCAGAGATGAGGGTGTTGAAGGTACAGTTGGTGGATTTGGAAGGCAAGAGTTTTATTGGGCCGAGTAGTTCGCTATGGGGAGCAGCCACAGTGTTTGCTAGGAAGCCGAATGGATCGTTAAGGCTATGTATCAATTATCGTAAGTTGAATGAGAGGACGATAAAGAATTGATATCCATTGCCGAGGATTGACTATTTGTACAGTTGAGTGGAGCCAAGGTGTTATCGCAGTTGGATTTAGCGACAGGTTTCCAACAGCTCAGGGTAGCGGAGGATAGTATACATTTGACGGCGTTTAGACTAGATATGGGTCGTACGAATGGTTAGTTATGCCATTTGGACTGACTAATGCGCCAGCTTTCTTTGTGTATTTGATGCACTAGGTTTTCCGAGAGCATTTGGATAGGTTCGTATTGGTTTTCATAGATGATATCTTGATATACTTTGAGAATGAAAGAGAGCATGAAGTTCATCTTAGAGTGGTGCTTGAGACGTCGAGGCAACTTCAACTGAAGGCAAAATTTTCGAAGTGTCATTTCTAGAGGAAAGAAATGAAGTTTCTTGGCCATATAGTCTCATAGGAATGGTTGTCAGCAGATCCGACTAAGATTGAAGCGGTAAATAGTTGGAAGAGACCCGAGACAACGATGGAGACATAGTGTTTTCTTGGGTTGGCTGGTTATTATCGAAGGTTCATTAAGGATTTTTCATGGATAGCGGCACCGATGGCCAAGCTGACAAGAATGGATGTGAAGTTTGTGTGGGCCGATAAGTGTAAGGAAGCATTCTAGAGTTTGAAACACTTATTGTCTCATGCACCGGTGTTGGTTGTTCTGCAAGGAATAATGATTGGGGGTTTATATTGATGCATGTGGAACATGATTAGGAGCTGTATTAATGCAAAGAGGTAAAGTGACTGCCTATACTTCTAGACAGCTTAGACCGCATAAGGTCAGATATCCGACGCATGATTTAGAATTGGCTATGGTTATTTTTGCTTTGAAGGCGTGGAGACATTACCTTTTGAGAGAGAGGTTTGAGTTATATACAGATTATAAGTCACTGAAATATTTGTTCTCACAAAAGGAGTTAAACATGAGATAGCAGAGGTGGGCAGAGTTTATTGCTGCTTATGATTTTGGGATTAAGTACACACTAAGAAAAGGAAAAAAGGTTGCAGATGCACTTAGAAGGAAACATCAGAATGCAGTTTTGGCGATGATTGCTGAGTGGAAGGATTTAGAAGCATTAGCAGATTGCAGAGTGCAATGGAGATCTGAGGCTGGGTCTAGTGAAGATACATTTGTATTATCTTGTTTTGAAGTTCGACCAGTGATGATCGAAAGGATTGCTTCTAAACAGGAAGAGGATCCGTATCAGCTGAACATATCAGGAAGTTAAGAGATGAAACCAAAAGCAATGACTTGAAAGATTTCAGTCTTGACCAGAATGGGAGGTCGAGAAAGAAAGGAAGATTATGTGTTCCTATTATAGGAAACACAAGGAAAGAAGTATAGGAAGAATGCCATCATTCGAAATTCTCTGTTCATTCGGGAGGTACTAAGATGTATCAGGATATGAAGAGGAATTTCTTCTAGGAAGGTATGAAGCAGGATATTGGTTGGGTGTAAAACAATGCTTGATTTGCTGACAGGCAAAGGCTGTACACCAGAAGCTAAGTGGGTTTCTCCAGCCATTAGACATTTTGACATGGAAGTGGGATTCTATTTCCATGGATTTTATTGACAGGTTAGCAAGGTCGAATAGAAGAAATGATAGTATATGGGTCATTGTGGACAGATTAACCAAGAGTGCCCATTTCATTCTAGTTAGGTCAACCAGAACAGCGCCTGTTTTGTCAAGGTTATTCCTGAAGAATGTGGTTAGACTGCATGGAATTCTGAGTAGTATAGTAAGTGATAGAGATTCATTGTTCACTAGAGAGTTCTGAAAGAGTTTGCAGGAAGTTTTATGGACCAAACTTAAGATGAGTATCGCTTACCATCCATAGACAGATGGACAATGGAAAGAGTTGACAAAATCTTGGAGGATTTGTTAAGAGCTTGTGTTCTAGATTTCGAGGAATCATGGGAAAACATCTACATTTAGTTATGTTTTCCTATAAGAACAATTATTAGGATAGTATTGGGATGGCACCGTTTGAAGCTTTGTATGAAAGGCCATGCAAATCTCCCGTACGTGGGTTAGAACCGGGGATAGGTTGGTTCTTAGTCTAGATTTGGTCAGAGAAGATGTAGAAAAGATTGAGATCATTCGGGCTAGAATGAAGGAAGCTCAGTCTAGGAAGAAGAATTAAGCAGATAAGAGATGGAAAGGTTTAGTTCTCAGTTGGAGATCAGGTTTTCATCAAAGTATCATCGATGAAGGGTGTGATTAGGTTTGGAAATCAGGAAAGTTACCATTGAGATTCGTTGGACCTCTTCCTATTGTCGAGAGGATCGAGATACAAAGTTGAGTTACCGAGTAGTATAGTAGGAGACCACGGTGTTTTTCATGTTTCTCATCTCAGAAAGTGTGTTAGAGATCCGGAGACTACTATTGCATCGACTGTGCTAGATGATTTAGTGGTAGAACCAAATTTGACCGGGGTAAGGAAGCCTATTCGTATTGTTGCGAGAGATGAGAAGAGGCTTAGAACCAAGACGGTTAGATTAGTCAAAGTCCAATGGAGCGACGGTGACAGAGACTGTATTTGGGAGATTGAGAGTAGGATTAGAGATACTGATCCTAACTTGTTTGATGATATGTTTTACCTTCTTGTATGATTTGTTGTGCACCTTATCATAATTTCGAGGAAGAAATTCTTTAAGGAGGGGAGTTTGTAACATCCTAGTTTTTTGGTAACATTATTTAGAATATTTAGTTAGCTAAATAAAATAAAATAATGTGGTTATTATGCGATTGAGATTTGATATTTAATTAAGCTGTAGCCGTGCCATTTAACAATGAATTAAAAGAAGAGTTTAACATGAAATAGGGGAGGGGGAAAATAGGGAAAAGGCCATTCCTATATCTATTCCCTTAGGCCGTGTATCCATACACATTAATTTTCATTTCAAAAAAAAATTATAACTCAACGCCGGCCACCATTAACAAGAACAAGAGGAAGAAAGCTAAGGAAAAAGTTGATTCAAATTAAATCATTAACATCTCAATCTCTATAATCTCTAAAGACAAGGTGAATAATGTTTACTTCTCATTTTTGATTGCTTTTTCGGTTTCAATATGAGTTCCGAATATTTTGCAATGATTTTCCATGTTTTTTGGATGATGGTATGAATATACATACTTGTTGATGAATTATGGTTATTCACATTGAATTTATGTCATGTTTAAAGGTGAAAACCCAATTAAATAACGTTCAAATGCCATGAATTTTTTTATTAAGGTCATAAATATTATTTTAGAAATGGATTTCAATTTTCAGAATTTTCTAAATTTATGTGGAACTTATATGAATTTTTTAGTAACGAAAATATTAATTTGGGTTAATAATTATTTACGTTTAAATAATAAAAATTTTGGGTATGAAATTTTACTATGTTGGAAAACATGTTAAAAGAGATTTTCTATAATTTTTGTAGAATTTTCCTAAGTGTTTTAAGGGTTATATAAAATTATTTAAGGTATGAGACTTAAACGTTCTATATAATTTAAAGAGGAGAAGGTCCTTTTTGTAAAAATAATTAAATTATTAAATCTGGAAAGTCGGCAGCACTTTTGAAAAGTGTAGTATTTTTTATTGGTAAAGAAAGAGGCAACTAATCAAAATTTGACACGTGAACCATCATAGATGAAAAGAACCATTTGCTACATCTTTTTCACTGTTTCGACATCGTCGGCACCAGGTTCCGCCTCCTCATCTTCGCTTCCAACACAGTCGAAACCAATGCACATGACATCAGGGAACTGGTACATAGTAAATTGGAAGTAGGCGGAAGGTATGCAGTCGAAACCTGGGGTTCCGAAGGGGTTGAGGCAGTCCTTTATTTTTAAATTAAAAATGTGCCTGCTTGCTTTCGACTAAAATGGCTTTCGATTGAGTAGCTTTCGACAAGATCAAATATTTTTGTAGGAATGGTTTCGATTAGGTTGCGCTTTTGTTTTAAATGATTGTTTTCGACTGAGTCGAAGCCTTTAGCTACCGCTTCCTACCTTTCGACCCAGATGGTTACGAAAGGATTGTTCTGTTTTCAAAAAACCTAGCCACCTCTCCAATTCTTTCGAATGGATGGTTTCGACACCATCACTTCAGTACATAGGGAATGGTTTCGGAACAGATGCTTTCGACTTGAATGTTTTAAAGACGCTTTTTCTATAAGTAACGTAAACCCTAAATTGGTTTCGAAAGAGATAGTTTTAATTGGTTTCAAAGTAGATGCTTTTGACTTTAATAGGTTTTTGATCCTTTTGCTCTACTTGTAGGCATGATCCAAATGGTCTCAACCAAGAAGCCTTTCAAAGGTTTCGAAGGAGTAAAGTTTCGAATGGTTGTGAAAGGTTTCTGCATGTTATAAATTGAATCCAAAGTGCTTTCGAAAGGATATAGTTTTGGCTGTTTCGAAAGGTTTTAATGAATGGTTTTGAAAGCGATGGTTCCCTTGGTTTCGAAAGGATTGAAAGGAAAGGTTTTACTATATTTTTGAGAGGAAATAAGTAAAGGTTTTAATGGGGATATCTAATGTTTTGAAGCTTTTGGAGAAAAGAAACGAATGGTTTTTTCACTGTTTTCGAAAGGCAATATTCAATGGTTCTGAAAGGATCTTTCAATGGTTTCGAAGAGTTTACCTTCTAGGGCTTCGAAAGGATTATTTTAAAGGTTTTAAACGAAGGTTTCGAATGTATGAAATAGGCAATGTAGCCTAATTATTTTCAAGTTTAAAAGGATTTTAACTTGTTTTGGAAGGATAGTTAATCCTTATCAAATCTCATCAACATTATTCTGAGTAAATTAGATATATCATGGCAAAATAACTTAGAGTAAAGCTAAGAATGTATTGTCCTTGTGTAAGTATGATTTAAAGGGTTAAATCATTTTGAAAAGGTTTTCAAGGAAAAAGATAAATATAATTAACCCTATGAAAATGATTTGGACAGTTAGTCCATTTTGCAGGCAGTAAGCCTAGATTCCAGACAGTTGGTCCAATTTACGGGCAGTCATTCCAATTGTACGGCCTGATAGTCCATTTGTAGCATAATGGACCTTGCTACAATGTTGTGGACGGATAGTTCACATATTACTTTTTTATGAATAGATATTCCATTTATTAGCATAAAGAATATTTCTATTTTGATATAATCTGTTTGATTAAACAGTTTGGTTGTAGGAAAGGATTTTAAAATATATGTTTTGAAAAGGATATTAGTGAGGGGAAACCCGTTCCGCTAAGCGGCCTGGTCCCACTTAATATCGGTAAACCCAGATGTAACAAAATTATTCACACTAGATTTTATGTCTGACTTGAAGTTTTTGTTTCCCCTTAAACTCTCGGATGCTTAAAATTGATTTGAGTAGGTTGAGGGTTGAGGGTTGAGGTTTTCAGGTTTTAGTCGTTTGGTGAATAAAGCTTCCTAAGACGAGCAGGTGGCTGATAGATAGCTAATTAAGAGTTTCTTATTGTTTTGTTCCACTATGTATTAAGTCAGATATGACTATTACTTTGATCAATCAAGGAAGCATCGTCGTATTTCGCTCTTGGCGTATTTCGTAATGATTAAATTAATCTTTACTTGAGAAACAATATGGGATTATGCAATTTGGATATGAATTTATTTTGAAATGTAATCAGTAAAATGTTGTTTTTGAAATCTGTAATCTTATTCATATTCAAGTTTTTTTAGTGCTGTCTTATAACGACGCCTCCTTGGCTACTGACGTTATTGGTGATGCTACTGAGACAAACTTTAGGACAATGATTCAAAATATGTTAAATGTAAAGCCTTAACACTAGGAAAATCTAACACCGTATCTGAAGGCCAAAAGCTAAGAGCTACAGATGCTGCAGTCTTCCATAGTATTAACTTCCGGTGACAAAATACGTAATGATAATGGTATCCATAATATTAGAAGCATAGTGGTCGTGCATAAGGATAAATGCATGACAAGGCACGTGAGGCGATGCCCAAGGTAGGATGCTATCGTTTTGCATTTTGACTAGTGCTAACTCTTAATGGCCCACTGCGAACATCCATCCCATAATAAAATCAAGGTGCACCAATCGAGTATAAAAAATCATGATGGGAATACGAAGAACAGATGTCTCTAGAGGTAGCTAGCGTCATTGGTCAGGTATGGCTCCTGTTTTAGTCATTTCAAATTGACATAAGTGTCGGGGTCTATCCATCATCGTTCTCTTTCTTCAATCTAGCAAACATCACCGATTCAACATCTACATTCTAGGTAACATCCATCGTGTACACAGTTGTTAAAGTGGTTTCGGTATTTGCAGAGAGTATGCAACCTCGGTCTCTTTAAAAACCAAGTGTTATTTTTTACACCGGTTGGTTCTTTTAAATTTCAAGAACAAGTCATAATTCATATTAAAATAGCAGATTTGCTTCAAACTCATTTCGAATTCAAGATAGGTTATACCTTTATATCAAAACATTCGTATTTAAATCAGTGATTTAAATTTAAATAGTTCCCCTTTAAAAAAAATTGGTTATTGAAAATTATTTTGAATAATTAAAATAGCTTTAATATTGAAAAATAATTTTAATATTGAAAAATAGTTTTAAAGTTCGGAAATAATTTTGAATATAAAATAGTCTTAATATTGAAAATAGTTTAGGTAACTAAAATAGTTTATATATTAAAATAATTTGAGTATTAGAAAGTTTATATATTAAAATAGTTTATATTAAAACTATTTCTTTCTTTCACAACAATTTGATCTCGGGCTCAAATCCAAATCATCATGAATTCATTTTTCGCTTTTCAACTCAATCGACTTCAAATCCCAAAATTCGACTTAAATCAACCTCTATTCAAAACAATTTAAAAACTTTACTTCAACTTCAATTTAAACGGTTCTATTCAAATGGCTAAAGTTTCAATTCAAATTCTCATTTTTAAACAATTTAGTTTAAATCCATTTCACAACCAAAATTTTGAAATACCAATTTAAACCACTTTAATTAAAGTAAATTTAAAGTTTAAATTAAAATTTAAGCTTTTAAAATAATTCACTTTCAATAAATTCATATCATATCTCAACTTCAACTATAGGATTTCAAATTAAATCATTAAACAATTTCATTTAAATAGTTTTAGTTTCAACATTTAAAATCTCAAATTGGAAAATAATTAAATTCATATAAATCAAAATTTTAATTTCTTTAAAACAATCTCATTTAAACCATTTCAAATTTAAGATTTGTAACCATTTAATTTAACCAAATCCATTGTCCGTATATAATTTTCTACTCTATGGCCAAGTGATCATTTATTTCAATTTTAATTACATGGATGAATATATATCATTTCAACCCATATTTAAATGACTTTGGTATATATTATTTCAACCTATTTCTTAGAACAATTCGAACAATCCAAATGACAATTTATAGGATGTCAAATAATAATTAGGGTAATAACAGGGATATATTCAAATAAATAAATAACCATATATCCAACATCAATCAATAGGCATCCAAGTGCAGCAAACATCCAAATCAACCAATATAGCACACAGTTACTAGTTATCAACTGTCGGTGTTCAAATAGCAATTAAATTCAATATTAATTTAAATGTCAATTTAATCCAATATCAATATCAATTTCAATTTAAATGTAAATTCAAATTACCAAACAACAATAATTTTTTTTATCACTTCATGATTTCAATTTAACTAACATCATAAAAATTGCTATTGCTTGAGTGGGTTTAATCACTCACATTTAATTTTAAGCCCATTAAAATCCAACAAAAGCCAAAAATCTCAACGGTCTTCAAATTCAACCAATCCAATTTCATATTGCCGGAATTTAGATATGAATCTAACAGAAGAAATCGCATGTGAACCGAACTTGTATGCAAAAGATAATCATGTTATGAGAAATATTATTAAGATAATAATCCGTACGTATTAAAAAAACAAACAAAGTTTAATACTCAAGTTTTTCTCAAGATGAGGCTTCAGGCAAAGATGGAAGAACAAACTAAGATGAGGGCAGGACGTATAGGAAAAAAGAAAAGTGAAACTCGTGTTTCATGAAAAAAAATATTTGAATTTGCAAAAATGAAAGCCTTTGAATTTGCAAGCTCACCTTAAAATTCAGGGAAAGGAAGATTAGCAATCGAGATCTTAATGTAGGAATGAGGTGGTGATAAGAAAAAACGAAGGGACAAGTTTAAAAATGTGTACCATTTGCTGATGAGAATATAGGTTCAGCAAGGAATAAATTGAACTAAATGAATATGAGGTGTCAGGTGAAACAAAACGCACAAGAAGAAATAAAGTGGTAGGTTATTTAATAATAAGTAAATGAAGGTGGAGGGACAAAAATGAATGTCACATTTTGTTTGAAAGGTTAAGGCATTAATAATGCATAAAGAAATGTACGTAGGAATGAGAAAGTTTGCAAACCAAAGAAAAGTGAAATTTTGTACAACCAAAAATAATATTGCAAGAATTAAATATAGCCTAAAAGTCTACGCTCAGGTATTAAATAGAAGGAAAAATGAATGGATCAAGTATCAATAATGAGGTAACTATTTTGAAATGTACAGGCAACAATTAATAACAAAAGAAATGAAGGGACCATGTACGTCGCACAACCTTTTGTACTTCAATTTTTGAAACTTATTCTTCTTAATCAAATTAATTTCATTAACTTAAATAATACTCAAATTTGTATACATTTAATTTTTTCTCTCAGCACATTATTAATAAAATTATACTTACCTTAAAAATAAAAAACATTCAATTTGGTTTTCTCAAAGTGATCTTTCATTTCCATTAAAATGCACTTTCTGTTTAACATAAAACGTGTGTTTCTTTTATTAAATTTATTAATACAATCATTGTCTTCTTTCCTTTTAATTGGAATATTTCAATTACATTAATTGCAGTTAATTACAAAGTTAAGTATCAAAACAGATAAACTAAAATGGATGAGAAACAGAACAATTGTTTCATTTAGTCATTTAAACAGGTTTATAAATTTGTTGTTTATAGACCAGAGCAATAAATAACTTACTTAAATAAATGATTTTCCTATTCTTGTAATCAATTTGTATGCTAAAACACATTTAAAATAAACATATGTTTCTTCCTTTAATCAAATCATTCTATTCTTTATTTTAATGAAATTAAACTTATATTCACAAATGAAACATTCATTTATTTGATAACAATGTTCTTTTCATTACATCAAACTTTTAATTTTATTTTCACAAAACATAAGTTATGTTTAATTACACCTATCAATTTACAGTTTAGTGTTCTCTCTCCTATTAATTGAAATTATTCGATTACATTAATTTCAATTGGTTACAAAGGTGAATTTCAAAATAGAAAAAATAAATGTGGTGGGAAATAATCAATTGTTTCCTTTATAAATTTAAAATCACTGCACACAAACAAGAGTTATAAATTCTTACTAATGAAGATTTATTATTTATGTAGTCAATATCTAAGCTATAATACATTTCAAATAAATAAATATGTGATTTTTCCTTCAATTTCATTTATTTCTTATTAAAGTAAACATTTGTTATTTCAAATCTTGTTGTTAATATGCAATCCAACATTGTTTTACATCCATAAATCATAAAATTTTAATTTTTGACAATTTTGAATTTCAGTGTCTTATTTAATTTAATATTTTTAATTGTCAAAAATATGGGTTGTTACATTATTCAAAGCGATGTACTTAGCCTTTCGTCAAATCAACAACAACATTTTCTTTGGAACATTTCCATCTTAAAGCTCTTTAACTAAAGTTCAAATATAATGTATTAAATATAATTTATGAAGTTTTAGTCTGAATACTCTTTCACCTTGTTGTTTCTGCAAATGATTCTCTGTTATTTTGTATATACTCGAGAATACTCTAAACTACCATTTAGTGATATTAATTTGGATTTTAATATTTGCTTCATGCAACAAATACATAAGCAAAATACGATATTGTAGACAATACAACATATATGATAATTCTTATTGTCAATACATAAGAAATCCATTTTACATGTTATCTATTAAACATTTCAATAAGATGAAATTTGCATATTGGTTGAGACATTCCCAATATTCTTTTATATTGATTATAAAGATATAATTTACAAATCCAATATCGAGTATTAAATAGCTATACTATTACTGATGTTAACATAAGTACATCATTAACAATCAAGAGTATTTTTTTACTTATAGTCTAGACTTATCTATGTACCTTTTTAGTGGTTCTTTCTGATTGACACGCGCGCTTCCTCTGCATTTTGAATGAAAATCAACCTGTTTGATATTTCTATCAAAATACTTACTCAATTCTGATGCTTATAAAATGATACTTTTGTATCATTTCTTATATCATATCCTAAACTGATAAACTAAATATCGCTCCTACCGACTTTGACACTTTGTTCGTTATGTGCAAACACAACATACATTTCAAACATGAAGTCGTATCAAGCAATAATTTTGTGACTAGATCCAAAATAACTTGAGCAAGTTGAACAACGAATCGATTAAGCTAATTTCAACTATTGAAATTTACAATATTATTCTTATCAACGCTGCTTATCATATTTCAGCTACATTAGTCTTACTCTCGAAGACACATTCACGGCCAATGGATCATATTCCTTTGGGTACAACTACCAAAATCAAATTTTGATAAAGTACTTGGAATCCTTTTTGGATTTCTGCAATATACAATATCATAAGGTAAATACTCTTAATGGCTTAATTGACAACTGAGGATTATCTATTCTGAACATTTACAAAAAAAAACTCATAGTTTCTCTTCAATGTATGAAAATGCTTATTAGACACTCTAATGTGATGTGTTCATTTAGGTTAGGTTAATTTCATTTCATTCCACTTAATCAGTTTTATCTTTTGAGCATATCCAATTCCATTTTACAACCAATAATTTCTCAAAGAAATTTCTTTACTACGAAGTTGGTATTTCTTAAAACAACGGCTGTTTCTCAGTGCAATGGAATAAATATTCATAAACATTTTATAAATTGCGTTATATAATAAATTGATTTGGTTTTAGTTATGTTCAAAACATAAATTGACCATCCAATGACAGACATTCCCATACTCCTTTTTGTGGTTTAATACAAGATCCCTTATGTACATTTGTTACATCCAGTCTTTTGACTCATAGAGCCTGCCAACTCCTTGGCCTAGGATATGTTGGGTTTCTTACAAACTCTTATTTTGTGTGATTTTGAAAACTATTATTTAAGTGAAATTAATTTTAACCTTGTATGTTATTTTTAAGCACACAATCTTATAGAAAGAAGTTAACTCATCTTCACTCATAATTAATCATACACTGTCCAACATAGTTCGATTACTCCTTATCGATACATGATTATGTATCATAGGGAGGAGCGACTTTTGAGATTGAATTTTTATTTATTTTTAGGTATGCTCGGAACTCTTTATAATGTACTCACCTATTTGATCAAATCGAATCAATATTATTTTCTATTGCACATTATTTTATTTACTTATGTTTTATTCTCTACGAGCTTATCATAGACATATTACATGAATATCAGATACACATGTACATATTGGTGGTAACTTATCAGCGAATATAACAAAGTACGTAATACCGTTTTGGCATCAATAGACTTGTGATTGCATATATTTGTATATTTCAATCTAAAGAGTCCATCAACTCTTATGATCACTCCTATTGAATGGGTACTTGAGATATAATTCACCAATACCAAATGATTCAAAATAATATAATCAAAAAATTATTTCTCCAAACTTTGGCTTAGTCCATAATTCCAAAATTATTGTAAATAAATTTAGATACATCTACAATTTTCAATGCATCATAAATACCAATAATTTAATTTATTTTATAACGAATATTCATATTGAAATAAAACTATGTCGGTTTTTTAGTCAACACTGAAAAACAGTTATACTTTCATAGATAATGTTTAATATGCTTTACGAAAACAATTTTCGTAACTAGTTGCGACCAATAAGTGTTATATGGTATGCTCCCACTATTTCCGTCATTACTATAGTAGCGTATGAAATATGAAGCTTCATTCAACCACTTAATATAGGCTATTTATTTCATCCATGTAACTGGTTTACAGTCAAAAATTTTCAGATCTGGTATGTTAAATATAAAGAAATAAATATCATAGAAAACAATTTTTTATGTGATAATACTTGGAATAGAAATCATATTTTTCATTTCAGTGTTATGTACTTATTACTATTTTACAATTCACATTTCCAATATTTCTTTATGAAGCAGAAGTGGCCATTTATACTCTTCATCCCATAATGCCTTAGGTTACATCAGATCCTACACATTCGATTTCCTTCCTAAACGGTCGAACCATTCAATGAAAACTCTTAATACAATATCGAGAAGAATTCTTTTTCTAGATCGGAATTTTTTAAAGAATTCTATGGACTAATATGGATCTTTGTTCTTATTTTCACCCATATATTGGGAATAACAATAGGGGTACTAGTAATTGTATGGTTATAAAGAGAAATATCTATAGCAATACAACACCGCATTGGGGATTCTTTACAAAAGGGCATTTTGTCATCCTTAACTTTTACGGTGTTAAATAAATTACACTTTACGTAAACCGGTCAAACTGACATTTCAATGATCGAATTTTTAGATTTATTTCATAACTTTTGGTCCGGTGTTACATTTAACACAACAAGACCATTGTTGTAATCAATCATATTGAATACAAGGTGTCACATTACTGTTTACTTGATTATTTCAATGAACTAATTTTATCAAGGTTTCATGCATTACGAATTGTGACTGTTCACCATATAACATTTATATCTGATCGTATATGGATAAAATATACAGATTCTTCATTGCTTTTAGAAGTCGAAACACACTGAAGACAATGTAAGTCTCAGGAAAGTAAACCCGTAAGTGACCAGGTTACGAACATATTTAGTGGTTGTATAATTAGGCAATTGCATAGGTCAACTGCAAAAATTTATTGGTAGGTATATTTAATATTTCTATGTCAATATTTAATTTATTTCCTTTGTATTTTAATTGATAAACAATTTATTAATTGTATTTAATGCATAAATCTACCAAAGTAAATTATTTTAATTATACACAGCAGATGATTTTACAATATTAGAAAGGTTTAATGTTACCATTTCACTCCTATTAGTCTTTTATGTTTCTCCAAATCCTAAGATGAAATATAGAAGTTTTTCAACTTCACTAGTGGGTGTTAGGACTCCTCCATCTTAGGATTCTGACCTTGAGTTTACTCAACAAGTCAAAGGCTGCAAAAGATGGGTAACTCCTTATTGGTTGTATCATTGATAACTTCTAACCCTTGGCTTTTTTATCCTAATCTTATTTTGATCTTGAGTTTGCTCAACAAAACAAAACAAAAAATATTCACCTGTACCTACCAATTCGCTATGGCCTAAGTGTAATAAATGTACCTTGAGTTTGGTCAATAAATACATATAGTTATCTTATCACGTCTAGTTAATATATTAATAATACTGCACGTAACATTTACAACTTGAGTTTGCTCAATAATCAAAGAGTATATGTAACATTCCTGAGAATTTATCAAGTTTAATTTGGCAACTAAATTTATTTTAAAAAAATAAATTAGGAATTAATATGAGATTTCTAGAATAAATAAATAACTTTTGATTATCAAAAAGAAATTTAATTAGAAGTTAAGCATAAGTAGCTTACAAATAAATATTGGGTTTGGAAAAAAATAAGTGTATTGGGAATAAATGGAAATTTGATTTAAAATGTAAGAATAAATATATTTTTTTAAAACAAATAAATATTGAATTTCATAATAAAATGTATTAAAAATAAAATAGAATTTAAAAGCTTGGGATCGATAAAAATATTTATGATTGTTTGTTTCTAAATTTTAAATATTATTTGGGAGTTATAAATAAAAAGAAAAAAAATTAGCATACTCATTTTCAAAATGTTATTTTTAAGTTAAGTTTTCATATATGAATAAATGTAACTATAGTTAATATGAAATCAAAGTTTTTAAATCATTTTTTTTATATAAAATTTGTACAATAATAAATAATATAAAAGTGTATGAATGTAAATTGAGTAAATATAAATTTTGAAATAAATGTGTGAACTAAATTAAAGATTTAGT
This sequence comes from Allium cepa, assembly GCA_030765085.1. Taxonomy (NCBI): domain Eukaryota; kingdom Viridiplantae; phylum Streptophyta; class Magnoliopsida; order Asparagales; family Amaryllidaceae; genus Allium; species Allium cepa. The sequence goes on from CM060934.1 coordinate 696,809,871, forward strand.
CCTATTTTTGTAAATGTAAATATAAATTAAAAAGTTATGTTTATTTAATAAATATGATATAAAATTTATTTTGAAAATTCTTTTATCTTTGTATAATCTCAAATGTAAACATACATAATGGAGATAAGTAAGCAAATCAACATGCATAGATTCCATAATCAATTTCTCTTTACACATGGCATTCAAATTTTTTAATTGAATAAAATAATGGAATTTAAAATTTTGAAAACTTTTCAGTTTCCCATATGAAATCATTAAGTATCTCAGCAAAATCTGTAACTACAGTAACAAGAGATTGTATATCTCAAATCTCAACACATAAAGAAGAAAATAAAGTAGAAAGAAATCAGAAACAAAAAAAATAAACAGAAACCAGACCAAAGGAAAAATGAACCTGAATAAAATGTAAAGAAGAGATCACAAACAAATTCAAGCAAAGCAAAGGAATTCAAAAGCATTCAACCTGGAAATTTAAATGCAGAAGCTTTCAACCTGGAAGAAACCAGTTTCTTGGGAAAAAGGGAAAAAAAGAAAAAAAGAATGAAGGCAAGTTTCTTTTCTTTAAAATTGAATTTGATGTTAGTAATCAGTAACAAAGACAAGGATTTAAACAATTTTGTCAATCAGTTACAGAAGGAAATTCAAAGTAAGTGAAAATTGAAGTCTACAGCCTGTTTGAAGCTTTAAAACAAATTCAATTTGTAAGTAAATAAATTCTTCTGTTGTTATTGATGAAGTAAGTGAACGATACAATAGAAATTTAAACAAAGTTTTATATTTACAAACTTTTGCAGATCAAAGGAATAAAGTGAAAAAAAATATATACAGGCTTTGCTTTCTGTTCTTTGCTTCTTCGTGCACAACTCCAAGGTGAGCAAACATTTCAACCTTTGATTTGTTTCTCTGATGCTTGTGAGAAAACACATTCGAACCCATTCATATGTTTTGATATTTGAGTTGATGCTTGAAATATATGTGTTTTGTTGATAACTATGTCAGTATGTTTGCATGCCTGTGAATTTTGCTTGTGCATGCTAGTTTTTCATCTGAAATATCTCTGTCTTAGTTTCCAGGCTCAAGCTTATTTCAAAATTCACTACCTCTTGAATTAAATCACTGTTAGGATTTAGAATGTAAACAAAATTTGTTTGTTTATTGATAAAGTAAGTTTTAAAAATTTATTTAAGATAAAATAAAATTTGAAACCTCATTGGAAACCACAAAGGACAGTGCATGTTTAATATAAGTGAAAATTCAACTATCCTAATTCATTGATCCAGAAATGTAAATTGAATTCCCAAACAAAATTATGATTTTTGGAGGTGGAATCACAATTTTTAATTCTATATTAAGAGGACAGTTTGAGTTTTATCAGAAATGGTAACTTTGGCAACTTCTGATGATCTAAGTGGTCGGGGTGGATGCGATCATCAACGGAGATAGTTGAAGGACCACAGATTTGGGGAAAAATGTCAGGTCGGGGTTCAGGGCACTGTGGCAGCGGGGGAAGATAAATGAACCTTGGAAACCTAGTTTTGGGTTGGATCGGAATTTCATTCCTCACGGCATCTCTGGTGGACCGTGCTCCACCAGATTCTGGGAGATGGTAGCTTGGGTGATGGCGAAGTTATGGTCGGAAGCAATAGAGCTCTGGTGGACGGCGATGCGAGGATGAGATGGTTTCAGGTTTTCGAACGTGGCTCCAGAATTTGGATTTGAACACTCAAATTTGAATTCGAGTTGGTAACGATGTTTTGAAGATCGTAATTAGAAGTGAGGGTGATTGACGACTTGTGAGGATCATCGTGGACGATCGAAACGTTGGCGGTCAGCGGTGCACGTGCACCATGGAGAGAAGATGTCTGCTCGAATAAGCCCAGGGACGAACTCGAAGGATTTTCACTAATAACTCGAAGTCGAACTCGAGTAGAAATTCTGTCACGCCGGGGAAAAAGGGGAAAAATTTACTTAGAAACTTTTTTTTTCCAGTTTGGTGGCACTCGGGTTGTTTGTAGAAAAACTCGAAGTTTGAATCGCGAAATTTTGGGGATGGCTCGAGATTTTACTCGTACGTGCCCGGGGTACAATTTGCGTTTGGCTCAGGAAAAATAAAATAAGCAGCAGGCTTAATTTTTTTTAATGAAAATGTGGTTCAGTTATAAAGGAATGAGTTTTACAAAGGTTTCTGAGCTTAGGCAAAGCAAAATCAAGTTAAAAGATATGGAAATGATTAGTTTTCACAAATTCACATTTAACAAAGTTTTAAATTTTATTTAAAATTAATAGATGTTTTTATATAGTTATTTTGATTTAAGCATAAATGTTAATAAAGAAGTAATTAAGTTTTGTTTAGTTATGTTATCACTATCATTTGAATCAATAATGAGGTTAAAGAGTTAATCAAAAGCAAGTTTGAATCATTAATTTACTTAAATTTCTTAAGCTAAATTGTGTGTTAATGATAATTAAATTCAAAGATGGTTAATTAAAGACCTTTTTTTTATGATAAGTAAGTAATTAAGAAAAAGATAATTATTTATGAGTGTTAGGATAATTAAAGATAATTAATTACAGGATTAAGGGTAATTAAATCATTTAAGGTTAAAAAAAAAATTCAAAGATAAAAGGGTGATTTATTTATAAATCAAGGTTGATTAATTGTTGATTAAAGGTTAATTAATCAAGTAATTATAGAACGATTACTTAAGAAAAAAAATTAATTGTTTAATTATTTAAAGAATAATAAATTAATGTGGTTAATTAATTAAGGTAATTAATTTGAGAATAATTAAAGGTTAATTCAGTAAAGAAAGTAATTAAAGGATGATTATTAATTAAGGACTAATTAATAAAAAAATATTGTAATCAATTGGAGATAATTAATATAAGGCTAATTAAATTTTAATTAAAGATTAATTAATTTATGTAATTAATTAATGAAAATTATTAATATAAGTAATCAAAGTCAGTTAATTACTTAAAGAGAATCACCTAATTAAAAGTAATTAATTAATGATTAAAGATGGATTAATCAAGTGATTAACACTGATTTAAGATTGGGGTAGCCACTTATCATCATTAATTAACGGTTAATCAATTAATTAAAGATGATTTAAATGGTGAATTGAATAATTAAAGGGTAATTATTTAATAATTAAAAGGTTGATGAATTTTAATTAAGAGTTAATTGATTAAATGGTTAAATAATGATTAAAGAGAAATTAATCAAAATGATTTGTAATTTATTAATATTAATTAACCAGGATTAGTATTTCATAGGTAATTAAATCTGATTTGAATTAATCAGATAATTAACTAATTTTACTTATGGATATTTGGATTCTATTGGATGATTGAATTGTTTGATATCCCTGATTGTGATGCTCTGTTTTGATTGAGTTATGTTTACCGTGATTTATTATCTGTGATATATACCTGTGATCTCTGAATGAAAGATAAGCGTTGCAATTGGTTGTACCGCTTATCAAATATAAGCGTTATAGTTTGTACCGCTTATCAAATATACATTGTTGTATTTGAATTTGTGCTGATTGATGATGTGGCACTTTTATTGTGTAAAACCCCTGGACCACACTTATACACACACAAATATGGATTTCACATGGAAATGGGTTAAGTCACAGATTTTTGAAATAATTTTGATGATTTAATTTTTGAATCCAAAATAGTTTTGGAATTGAAAGCTTTTGAAAATGAATTTCAAAAATAAAAATTATTTGGAATAACTTGATTGAGTTTTGGAAATTTAAATAATTTGACTTAGAATTTAATTGAACTCCGTGATTAGGAAACTATGGTTTAAAAAGGTTATTCAACTTACAAATATGTTCATATTGGTTTTAAACCATTTTAAAAGTGTTGGTTTGGGAATTTAAATTTAACCCAAAGATTTAACTTGTGTAAATGAAATCAGATTTTTCCAAAACGAAAACTATTTATTTTCAAAATAATAAAAGCTTTCACATAAGAAATGAACTTCCAATTCGTGGTAAAAGGGATTCAAGTTTGAAATGAAAATAATTTTCCAAGTTATGAATAAAACTTTGGAAACGAGTTTGAAAGCTATAAATTAAATCTTTGATTTAAAGATTTCATTGAGTTAATCCAAATTGAAATGGAAATTGTTTTGGAAATCTATAAATAGATCTTTGTGAAACTGAGTGAACTTTGTGGAATAAATCTTTTTGTTTAAAGATTTAGAATGGTAATTTGTTTAACCATTTAAAAGAAGGTTTTGGGTTTTATAATTTGTGACTTAACTGATATCCCATATCCATATGGCTTTAAATATCGCGCTCGCTATTCGGTTTAGCCGGAAGAGGACCTTGTGTCATATAACCCATTCCGAATAGTGATACGACGTTATGGATTGCAATTGAAGACCGGTGTTGAAGACTGGGTGACTTCGAGAACGGTAGGATAACCTGTCGATTTGACTCTGCACTGAGTTGCTCCGGTATAGAGTTCTCCCTATGTGATGGGAAGTCCGATCGGGATTGTGGACACCCGGATTGGCAAGGGCTTCTTCGGAAATGTCTTCGGTTCTGCTCGAACCCGGAACAGACTTGTATGGTTGTATGTCTGACACTACACTTTGAGATATTAAACTGATTCCTATCAAAGACATTTCTGCTTGGTAGCGGAGAATTTATTCTCTTAGCTTAACACCCTTCTCTGAGACGTACGAGCTCAGAGGTTATGCAGTTGATATTTATCAGTGATATACTCCCAAATTTGGTAGTGTGGCATGCTAAGTGCTACTGTGTGTTGATGATCACTTGTTGATCATTTGATCAAAGCATGGCTTTTGTATAAAGCGTAGCTTTGTGGACGAGACTGCATCAGGACCTCACACCCCGGAAATGGTCGAAACAGGAAAGATGCGGCAAGGTTATGAGGGTCGCGCCCTTTAGGGTGTGTCATTCCCTTCTGGTAAAGGGTGGTATCATGGTATGGAGCCCAGATGCTTACTCATGTGGATACTGCAGATCTATTAATTTGTGATTGCTTTGTGGTTGTTGGATTAGAGGTACCTCGGATAAAGGTCCCAAAGGACCGGGGGATGGCATGCTCGAGTAGTACTTACCTAGTTACAGAGGTAACCCGGCCTTGTGTTGGCAGAGATCCGGTTAGGTTCTCGGGACGTCCCGCCAGAGGCGATCCCATGTGGCAGTAGGAAGTTCCTTAGCCTGACCATTTTTTGGAAATCCATTCTTCAATATGCGCCTTGTAGGGCTTTAGTTGTATTACCTGCCATCTACTTATGGTGACGCCCCACTGTTTGGATGGTAGCTATAGTAGGCATACGATACTGGTCGTATGTTGGCTAGGATTTATATTTTACTTTCAAAAGATTTTTCTACACTTTGCACTTATAGTAATAATATCAAAGAAATTTCTCGTATCAAGCATATTTGACTATCATAAGGAGAAATCTCCTCCAATTCTGTGTTTGCATTGTGTGTGTGGCGGGAGGCCTTATGGTAGTTTCATTTTCCAAAAAGCATTGTGAATTTCAAATTCAAATTCTTTTGTTTGTTTCAAAGACCAAATATTTTTGTTTGCTCATACCAGTCCCATGACTGACCTGGAGTTTATTGTTCCTTTCCTAAACTCTGGGTGCCCACTATTTTCCCACACGGGCAGTCTAGAGTTGGGGTTTTCAGATAATCAATAGTAGGTGTAGATTCGATAGCTTTCAGCCTAGGATTTGGCAATCCTTTGCGGATGAGACTTGCTTATCTTTATGCATCGTGATTGGGAGTTCGAGCTATTGCTGGATTGGTGTTTTGAAGATGGATTTCTTCCTTGAAGACTATATTGGAGATTTTTGTTCTGCTGTTAGTGTTGTCTTTATCTTTCCGCTGCTATCTTCTTATATCTCTGATAGTATTGTTATCCATTGTACCATTCTATTGTATTCTGTTGTATCAGATATTGTATCAAATGTTATATATATCAAATGTATATTCTGTTTCTTCTGTTGCGTTGTACTTAATGTGTTATAAGCTCCGACACGACTCAAATTTCAACGTTTGAATCTGCGGCATTCAAGTACAGTGGAGTACGGATGTCGATTCTCGAACGATGGAATTTGGATCGTGACATTTTGGTATCAGAGCTGAAGGTTAAAACTTTAGCTCAGGAGTATAACACATTAAGTAGCTCATTAGAGATAGGGTGAAGTGTACCCTAGAATGAGTAATCCCTAAGATATCCGTTCGAATGCCTCAGTAAATTCTCTTACTATCCACTAATAGTAAGTATGAGTGCGAGAAGAGGACGAGATAGGGGACGGGGAAATACCAGTACAAATGGTCAATACCCTGCAATAGCGGAATAACTTTCTTCTCAATCTCCTTTGATTCGATTCCAAAATTCTTTTCATTGCTTCGTGACAGCTCCAGAAAGAAGTTTTGGTGTGATGGTGGCCTTACGAATCGTTGTAGGAAATTCTTACTTCGTATCTTCATCGGTTTCTTATCAGCCTTCCGATCTAAAACTTTAATAAAATATGAATTTGAAATTGAAATTGAAAATTTTAAATTAAGTAAATTGGTTAACTAATATTAAGCTAAATTTGAATTGTATAGATAAAATGATTTCGTTTAAAGCCAAATTTGAAATTCTATTGTAATTTCTTGTGTATATCGAAGTCCGAAAAGGGACAAGTTATATATACTTTGGGGTATTCCGACCCGAATTTGGAATCCATATCTAGTGTTTGAGAATTATGGAAGATTAAATCTGTCTATCTATTCTCTGGGACATGATATATTCTATGAATGATTAGTTATCCCTTCGAACTAATCAATGCCCTTGCATATTCGTAGACCGGTGGACCCGAATATCTTGTGAAATAATTGTATGAGTTTGTTCTCATATTGTTGATATTCTAATTTGGATAAACCGAACGCAGAATAAATATTTCGATCTGATTTGATCAATCGTTCTTTATCTATCATCTATTCTTTCTCGTCTCCCTAGCAAATTTCGGGGACGAAATTTTTTTTTTAGGGGGGGAATCTGTAACATTCCTGAGAATTTATCAAGTTTAATTTGGCAACTAAATTTATTTTTAAAAAATAAATTGGGAATTAATATGAGATTTCTAGAATAAATAAATAACTTTTGATTATCAAAAAGAAATTTAATTTGAAGTTAAGCATAAGTAGCTTACAAATAAATATTGGGTTTGGAAAAAAAAATAAGTGTATTGGGAATAAATGGAAATTTGATTTAAAATGTAAGAATACATATTTTTTTTAAAAGAAATAAATATTGAATTTCATAATAAAATGTATTAAAAATAAAATAGAATTTAAAAGCTTAGGATCGATAAAAATATTTATGATTGTTTGTTTCTAAATTTTAATATTATTTGGGAGTTATAAATAAAAAGAAAAAAATTAGCATACTCATTTTCAAAATGTTATTTTTAAGTTAAATTTTCATATATGAATAAATGTAACTATAGTTAATATGAAATCAAAGTTTTTAAATCATTTTTTTTTATAAAATTTGTACAATAATAAATAATATAAAAGTGTATGAATGTAAATTGAGTAAATATAAATTTTGAAATAAATGTGTGAACTAAATTAAAGATTTAGTCCTATTTTTGTAAATGTAAATATAAATTAAAAAGTTATGTTTATTTAATAAATATGATATAAAATTTATTTTGAAAATTCTTTTATCTTTGTATAATCTCAAATGTAAACATACATAATGGAGATAAGTAAGCAAATCAACATGCATAAATTCCATAATCAATTTCTCTTTACATATGGCATTCAAATTTTTTAATTGAATAAAATAATGGAATTTAGAATTTTGAAAACTTTTCAGTTTCCCATATGAAATCATTAAGTATCTCAGCAAAATCTGTAACTACAGTAACAAGAGATTGTATATCTCAAATCTCAACACATAAAGAAGAAAATAAAGTAGAAAGAAATCAGAAACAAAAAAAATAAACAGAAACCAGACCAAAGGAAAAATGAACCTGAATAAAATGTAAAGAAGAGATCACAAACAAATTCAAGCAAAGCAAAGGAATTCAAAAGCATTCAACCTGGAAATTTAAATGCAGAAGCTTTCAACCTGGAAGAAAACAGTTTCTTGGGAAAGAGTGAAAAAAAGAAAGAAAAGAATGAAGGCAAGTTTCTTTTATTTAAAATTGAATTTGATTTTAGTAATCAGTAACAAAGACAAGGATTTAAACAATTTTGTCAATCAGTTACAGAAGGAAATTCAAAGCAAGTGAAAATTGAAGTCTACAGCCTGTTTGAAGCTTTAAAACAAATTCAAATTGTAAGTAAATAAATTCTTCTGTTGTTATTGATGAAGTAAGTGAAAGATACAATAGAAATTTAAACAAAGTTTTATATTTATAAACTTTTGCATATCAAAGGAATAAAGTGAAAAAAAAATATACAGGCTTTGCTTTCTGTTCTTTGCTTCTTCATGCACAACTCCAAGGTGAGCAAACATTTCAACCTTTGATTTGTTTCTCTGATGCTTGTGAGCAAACACATTCGAACCCATTCATATGTTTTGATATTTGAGTTGATGCTTGAAATATATGTGTTTTGTTGATAACTATGTCAGTATGTTTGCATGCCTGTGAATTTTGCTTGTGCATACTAGTTTTTCATCTGAAATATCTCTGTCTTAGTTTCCAGGCTCAAGCTTATTTCAAAATTCACTACCTCTTGAATTAAATCACTGTTAGGATTTAGAATGTAAACAAAATTTGTTTGTTTATTGATAAAGTAAGTTTTAAAAATTTATTTAAGATAAAATAAAATTTGAAACCTCATTGGAAACCACAAAGGACAATGCATGTTTAATATAAGTGAAAATTCAACTATCCTAATTCATTGATCCAGGAATGTAAATTGAATTCCCAAACAAAATTATGATTTTTGGAGGTGGAATCACAATTTTTAATTCTATATTAAGAGGAGAGTTTGAGTTTTATCAGAAAGGGTAACTTTGGCAACTTCTGATGATCTAAGTGGTCGGGGTGGATGCGATCATCAACGGAGATAGTTGAAGGACCAGAGATTTGGGGAAAAATGTCAGGTCGGGGTTTAGGGCACTGTGGCAGCGGGGGAAGATAAATGAACCTTGTAAACCTAGTTTTGGGTTGGATCGGAATTTCATTCCTTACGGCATCTCTGGTGGACCGTGCTCCACCAGATTCTGGGAGATGGTAGCTTGGGTGACAGCGAAGTTGTGGTCGGAAGCAATAGAGCTCTGGTGGACGGCGACGCGAGGATGAGATGGTTTCAGGTTTTCGAAGGTGGCTCCAGAATTTGGATTTGAACACTCAAATTTGAATTCGAGTTGGTAACGATGTTTTGAAGATCGTAATTAGAAGTGAAGGTGATTGACGACTTGTGAGGATCATCGTGGACGATCGAAACGCTGGCGGTCAGCGGTGCACGTGCACCATGGAGAGAAGATGTCAGCTCGAAGAAGCCCAGGGACGAACTCGAAGGATTTTCACTAATAACTCGAAGTCGAACTCGAGTAGAAATTCTGTCGCGCCAGGGAAAAAGGGAAAAAATTTACTTAGAAACTTTTTTTTCCAGTTTGGTGGCACTCGGGTTGTTTGCAGAAAAACTCGAAGTTTGAATCGCGAAATTTTGGGGATGGCTCGAGATTTTACTCGTACGTGCCCGGGGTACAATTTGCGTTTGGCTCAGGAAAAAGAAAATAAGCAGCAGGCTTAATTTTTTTTAATGAAAATGTGGTTCAGTTATAAAGGAATGAGTTTTACAAAGGTTTCTAAGCTTAGGCAAAGCAAAATCAAGTTAAAAGATATGGAAATGATTAGTTTTCACAAATTCACATTTAACAAAGTTTTAAATTTTATTTAAAATTAATAGATGTTTTTATATAGTTATTTTGATTTAAGCTTAAATGTTAATAAAGAAGTAATTAAGTTTTGTTTAGTTATGTTATCACTATCATTTGAATCAATAATGAGGTTAAAGAGTTAATCAAAAGCAAGTTTGAATCATTAATTTACTTAAATTTCTTAAGTTAAATTGTGTGTTAATGATAATTAAATTCAAAGATGGTTAATTGAAGACCTTTTTTTTATGATAAGTAAGAAATTAAGAAAAAGATAATTATTTATGAGTGTTAGGATAATTAAAGATAATTAATTCCAGGATTAAGGGTAATTAAATCATTTAAGGTTTAAAAAAAATTTCAAAGATAAAAGGGTGATTTATTTATAAATCAAGGTTGATTAATTGTTGATTAAAGGTTAATTAATCAAGTAATTACAGAACGATTACTTAAGAAAAAAATTAATTGTTTAATTATTTAAAGAATAATAAATTAATGTGGTTAATTAATTAAGGTAATTAATTTGAGAATAATTAAAGGTTAATTCAGTAAAGAAAGTAATTAAAGGATGATTATTAATTAAGGACTAATTAATAAAAAAATATTGTAATCAATTGGAGATAATTAATATAAGGCTAATTAAATTTTAATTAAAGATTAATTAATTTATGTAATTAATTAATGAAAATTATTAATATAAGTAATCAAAGTCAGTTAATTACTTAAAGAGAATCACCTAATTAAAAGTAATTAATTAATGATTAAAGATGGATTAATCAAGTGATTAACACTGATTTAAGATTTGGGGTAGCCACTTATCATCATTAATTAACGGTTAATCAATTAATTAAAGATGATTTAAATGGTGAATTGAATAATTAAAGGGTAATTATTTAATAATTAAAAGGTTGATGAATTTTAATTAAGAGTTAATTGATTAAATGGTTAAATAATGATTAAAGAGAAATTAATCAAAATGATTTGTAATTTATTAATATTAATTAACCAGGATTAGTATTTCATAGGTAATTAAATCTGATTTGAATTAATCAGATAATTAACTAATTTTACTTATGGATATTTGGATTCTATTGGATGATTGAATTGTTTGATATCCCTGATTGTGATGCTCTGTTTTGATTGAGTTATGTTTACCGTAATTTATTATCTGTGATATGTACCTATGATCTCTGAATGAAAGATAAGCGTTGCAATTGGTTGTACCGCTTATCAAATATAAGCGTTATAGTTTGTACCGCTTATCAAATATACATTGTTGTATTTGAATTTGTGCTGATTGATGATGTGGCACTTTTATTGTGTAAAACCCCTGGACCACACTTATACACACACAAATATGGGTTTCACATGGAAATGGGTTAAGTCACAGATTTTTGAAATAATTTTGATGATTTAATTTTTGAATCCAAAATAGTTTTGGAATTGAAAGCTTTTGAAAATGAATTTCAAAAATAAAAATTATTTGGAATAACTTGATTGAGTTTTGGAAATTTAAATAATTTGACTTAGAATTTAATTGAACTCCGTGATTTGGAAACTATGGTTTAAAAAGGTTATTCAACTTACAAATATGTTCATATTGGTTTTAAACCATTTTAAAAGTGTTGGTTTGGGAATTTAAATTTAACCCAAAGATTTAACTTGTGTAAATGAAATCAGATTTTTCCAAAACGAAAACTATTTGTTTTTAAAATAATAAAAGCTTTCGCATAAGAAATGAACTTCTAATTCGTGGTAAAAGGGATTCAAGTTTGAAATGAAAATAATTTTGCAAGTTATGAATAAAACTTTGGAAACGAGTTTGAAAGCTATAAATTAAATCTTTGATTTAAAGATTTCATTGAGTTAATCCAAATTGAAATGGAAATTGTTTTGGAAATCTATAAATAGATCTTTGTGAAACTGAGTGAACTTTGTGGAATAAATCTTTTTGTTTAAAGATTTAGAATGGTAATTTGTTTAACCATTTAAAAGAAGGTTTTGGGTTTTATAAGTTGTGACTTAACTGAAATCCCATATCCATATGGCTTTAAATATCACGCTCGCTATTCGGTTTAGCCGGGAGAGGACCTTGTGTCATATAACCCATTCCGAATAGTGATACGACGTTATGGATTGCAATTGAAGACCGGTGTTGAAGACCGGGTGTCTTCGAGAACGGTAGGATAACCTGTCGATTTGACTCTGCACTGAGTTGCTCCGGTATAGAGTTCTCCCTATGTGATGGGAAGTCCGATCGGGATTATGGACACCCGGATTGGCAAGGGCTTCTTCGGAAGTGCCTTCGGTTCTGTTCGAACCCGGAACAGACTTGTATGGTTGTATGTCTGACACTACACTTTGAGATATTAAACTGATTCCTATCAAATACATTTCTGCTTGGTGGTGGAGAATTTATTCTCTTAGCTTAACACCCTTCTCTGAGACGTACGAGCTCAGAGGTTATGTAGTTGATATTTATCAGTGATATACTCCCAAATTTGGTAGTGTGGCATGCTAAGTGCTGCTGTGTGTTGATGATCACTTGTTGATCATTTGATCAAAGCATGGCTTTTGTATAAAGCGTAGCTTTGTGGACGAGACTGCATCAGGACCTCACACCCCGGAAATGGTCGAAACAGGAAAGATGCGGCAAGGTTATGAGGGTCGCGCCCTTTAGGGTGTGTCATTCCCTTCTGGTAAAGGGTGGTATCATGGTATGGAGCCCAGATGCTTACTCATGTGGATACTGCAGATCTATTACTTTGTGATTGCTTTGTGGTTGTTGGATTAGAGGTACCTCGGATAAAGGTCCCAAAAGACCGGGGGATGGCATACTCGAGTAGTAGTTACCTAGTTACAGAGGTAACCCGGCCTTGTGTTGGCAAAGATCTGGTTAGGTTCTCGGGACGTCCCGCCAGAGGCGATCCCATGTGGCAGTAGGAAGTTCCTTAGCCTGACCATTTTTTGGAAATCCATTCTTCAATATGCGCCTTGTACGGTTTTAGTTGTATTACCTGCCATCTACTTATGGTGGCGCCCCACTGTTTGGATGGTAGCTATAGTAGGCATACGATACTGGTCGTATGTTGGCTAGGATTTATATTTTACTTTCAAAAGATTTTCCTACACTTTGCACTTATAGTAATAATATCAAAGAAATTTCTCGTATCAAACATATTTGACTATCATAAGGAGAAATCTCCTCCAATTCTGCGTTTGCATTGTGTGTGTGGCGGGAGGCCTTATGGTAGTTTCATTTTTCAAAAAGCATTGCGAATTTCAAATTCAAATTCTTTTGTTTGTTTCAAAGACCAAATATTTTTGTTTGCTCATACCAGTCCCATGACTGACCTGGAGTTTATTGTTCCTTTCCTAAACTCTGGGTGCCCACTATTTTCCCACACGGGCAGTCTAGAGTTGGGGTTTTCAGATAATCAATAGTAGGTGTAGATTCGATAGCTTTCAGCCTAGGATTTGGCAATCCTTTGCGGATGAGACTTGCTTATCTTTATGCATCGTGATTGGGAGTTCGAGCTATTGCTGGATTGGTGTTTTGAAGATGGAGTTCTTTCTTGAAGACTATATTGGAAATTTTTGTTCCGCTGTTAGTGTTGTCTTTATCTTTCCGCTGCTATCTTCTTGTATCTCTGATAGTATTGTTATCAATTGTACCATTTTATTGTATTCTGTTGTATCAGATATTGTATCAAATGTTATATATATCAAATGTATATTCAGTTTCTTCTGCTGCGTTGTACTTAATGTGTTATAAGCTCTGGAATGACTCGAATTTCAACGTTTGAATCTGCAGCATTCAAGTACAGTGGAGTACGGATGTCGATTCTCGAACGATGGAATTTGGATCGTGACAGTATGCAAGTAATTTATTAATATATAAATGGTAGATAACAACATTTATTTTAAAGATTCACAATCTTCAATATATTTAATTGAGTGATATCAACTTATGGAATAATGTCAGATATATCAGAAATTATGGTGTATATACTTTTACGCATGTATTTATTCCTTATGTTTATTTAGGGTTTATTTAACGTTCCACCTTTAGATTATATATTTATACTATATAAGTGTTATTATTATATATTTTTGTACTTTGTGTAACTTATATAATATTTTATGTATAATATTATATTAATCAAATCTTATTTAATTATTTTAGTTAATTAGCACTTTAATTAATTATTATATTATTCAATTATAACATATTTTTTTGAATATATATATTGTAACCTTTATAGTGATACACATAAATCTTATATATATATGTATGTATGTATTTTATTCATTAACTTTTAATTAATTTATTCAATTAAACAATTTTAAAAAAATTATTAAGTTTGAAAATTCTTTTATACGCACACGTATACCCATCTTGTTTTGAATAATTTAAGGAAATATAACATATATCATTATATATATTATATATGTATGTATATAAAATTAATTCGTTTATTTTACTAATCTTATTAATAAATAATATTCTCGAGTTTAATTTTGTAACATTATCAAACATTCTAAAATATTATATTCTAACTTTTATAATGTGTTTTATTTTAAATTTAACTTTTTAAAACTTTTATTTTAATTTTGAAAACAATTTGAAAATCTATATTATAACATTTAATATATTTTTTACTTTAAATTTAAATTTTAAATATAAGAACTTGTGTTTTGATTTCAATTTTTTTTTAATAACTAGGTGCCTTTTTATAAAAGATTATTAGAATGGTTTTAGATTAAATTCACATAAACGACTAGGAAAACCCTAGACTCTATCTTTTCACTCGCCCGTTGGAAGATTTTATTAGAATGCAACCAACATATTTTTAATAATACTTATAAATATACCGATTCGATTATTATTACTACCACTTGGTTTATTTCTCAATGGATAAGAGATTATTGAAGGCAATCAGATTTGCAAGTTTATCTCTAAAGGATTGCAAGTTTCGAATAAGCAACATATGTCTCACCATTTCTTCTTCTCACCAACTGACCACCTTCAAGTGAATGTGCATGCTCCAGGTCATTTTCAGGCATCACATTCACCAGTTTCCTCAACGTTTTTCAACATGCACCAATTCATCTACAGTCTTCTTCATTTCAACCACCATGCAGCACCAAGCATCTCCTTGCAGGCATGATATTCTACCTTCAAGCAAGGTATTCACCTATATTCATTGAAGTTCACATCTCCCCTATCCCGGTTCACGCAAGGAAGTATTCGACCCTATTTGTTAGCAAGCAAGCATTAGGTATTCAACATGCATTGAAGTATGCATTTAATCCTGTTAACGTACACCAGTTTTTATGCAAGCATGCATGTGAAATATGAGGCCAATTGAATCTTCCATCAAGCAAACATGTCTTCAAACCGGTTCAAACATCATGAATTCTTCATATTCATTTGCTGGGCTGTCAATTCCAAGCAAGCATCACCCTCCAAGCATCATGTAAGCAATGCATCGGCCTATTCAAAGACATGCGGCTCCACTATCTATCCAATCAACGCTGTTGACGTTTCCCCATACACACATTCTCTTTGCTCCAACCTGATCATTCTTGGCACACTCCAATCTAATCATTTGCTACTAGCTCACTTTCTTTCCAGCGCCATCATTAAGCATAGGCCCTCAAAATCCTAAGCATCTTAATTTTCTTTACCTTATCGTCTCATCAGCATGCAATTAGTTCTATTTTATGTTTTTCAAGTTGCATTTTGCGGATCATCAAAGTGACGTTCCTTCGTATTTGTTTGTAATAATTCCTATTAGACATTGTACAGTTTTTTTATGTAGAAGTTAATAAAATTTCGAGTGCCATCCTCATAAACGGACAACTCTTCCATCAAGAAAAATTTAGAACAATTTTGAAATTAGTCCAAGGCCTAATCAATTTTGGCAATTATATCGGGGATAATCTTTGGGCTCGCCTTATCCTTTCGGGTCAGACCAGTAGCCTGGTAGGGCAGAGTACTTGATTACCCAAACCCAATCTTATATACAACTTTTTTAGTCACCCTAAAGTTTGGGTAGGCTTTAATAAGTTAGCCATAATACTACTAGTATAGACCGCATAAGCCATTTGGCTCTGATATCATTATTGGAACTAAGCCAATATACGATAAGGTAAATGGGTAAATTTCAAAAAAAAATCCATTATTGGATCTTTAATGGGACTATGTAGTTTAATTCATTTAGAACTTTTCTTTTAAATAAAATCAGTATTTTATTTGAAAATAAAAATAAAATTATTTCATATAATTTATATTATATTTTGTATATGTGTGTCATATACATATATTGTCGAATTGGGCTAGCCCGCATGTGAAGTTATGAGTGAATTTCAAAAAAAATTACCTTATTGGTCTTTGTTGGCCCTACGAAGTCTAATTTATTTAGAACATTTATAAATTTTATTTAAATAAAATATTTTATTTTATTTAAATTTATAAAATGATATAGTTTTATTTAATTTATGTTATAAAATACATATATGTGTATCATATGCACATATATGTGTATGCACATATAACATATCAATCCGTGCAAGGTATAACATGTCCGTGTATAGATGCTCGAATTTATATCGCAACGGTAACTTATCTAATATGCAAATATATTATCCAAATATATGTGTGTGCGTGATTTAGTTAACATATATAAAATACTTTATACACACACACACACACACAAATATATATATATATATATATATATATATATCTGTGTATGTGTATGTGTGTAAAGTTTAATTGAAATATATATTATTCTTATTTTAAATATAAATGTATATAAACATATAAATATAAATATTTATAAATATTTATAAGTATAATTATGAAATATTAGTATTAGCATTGTATGTATATATATATATATAATTATGTGAATATATTTAAATCAATCATATATTAAATAAAATAAATAATAATTTTTCTACAACATCAAGAATAATACAGACATGTGTAAATAGAATAAAAATAATATATATATACTAAATTAATTATTTGTTTATAAATGTATAATGACGTATTATATCTATCAATTAATACCTATAAAGACAGAAAAATAGTTTGCAATAAAATACACATACCTGATCTTATGCACGACTCAAAAGTAATTTTTTTAATTTTAAATGATATAATAATTAATTTATACGGTTTTAATTTAAAATAATAATATAAAATACTTTCAACACAAAATTTTAAAATTTAAATTTTTAGTAAATTTCTAAATATTATTATTTACTTAGAAAATTTATTTCATAATTTTATGATTTAAAAATAGTTTTATAATTAATTATTGATTTTTGTCCTAAATCTAAAATATTTTTAAATAATAAAATGTTTATTTTTTATTTTTCTACCTAATGTTTGTTTTGTTGATGTAATTTTATAAAATGTAAAACATAATTTTTATATAATATATATATTAATATATTTAATTTATGTGATTGAATGATTTAAATAATAATCAAATAATAACAAATATAAAAAAATTATTTTATTACCATCGAATATAACATATGCATTATACATTATATATAAAATTTATATAATATGTTTATATAAAGTATGATAAAGTAATTATATTATTAACTATATATATGCTTATATTAACAAAAAAATGTTTTTTAATTTATTTTTGACCCGTGACATTATGGGTATGAACATAATTTTTTTTATATACATATATATATATACAACTAAAACCATTTTGTGACAATATCATTTGCATATAGAATCGTCATATAACTAACAATATAAAATATATGTATATAATAAAACATTTTGAGCATTAATAATTGTATTATGATTAGAAATATACTTCACTTCATTGCCTTGAAACAATGATGTATGCCCCTTAAAATAATTTCTAATCCAAAAGAGTGTTATTCCTTAAACCGTTGACCACTGGCTATCGAATAGCAGTTGAACTAATTTGATTTCAGCTTGAGAAATTAGAGAAATGATAGCGGAAATTCGGCCAGGAAACTTATGGGGATGGAGTCTCCAAAAAGTCAATATCAAGTGAGGGAAGAGATGCTTAAATAGAGGAAGGAAAGGAGAGAATCTGGGTCCCATCTTCTACTCGATCTCCTTTAATCTTGGTCATCCATTTCAAGCCACTCTTACCCATGTTTTGAGCCCCCTATGATAGGCCTTAAACTCACTTAAGCCTAAATAAAATATTATGCAATTAAATCCAATTTAATGATTATTGATATCGTATAACGATCGATATATTTATAACTATTATAAATATTTTAATAATATTTATCCACCAAGTAAAATCAAATTCTGTAATTAATATTTCATAAGTATTAATTAATTTATAGCAATTATAAATTAATTAAATCGTTTGGTCAAAGGATAATTCATCGTTTTGATTGTATGACTCATCGGGTGCAAACTTAGTCAGCGATAAATATCAAACTATTCAAATACTAACGTTTACACATCACTTGGCAGGTGGTGTGAAATTTTGTCCAAATTTATCGCTTACTTGATTTCGATAAAATTAAATTTTAATTTATATTTACACCAATTCTCTTCATCAAAACTATACCACTTTAGTTTTATGGAATTTGGTAATTGTGAAAATTTAAATATCACCCACATTCAGCTTTAAAGTCCAAACATAAAGTCCTTAGTTCAATAGTTACAATTACTGTTAAAGTAAATGCTCCGACAGCCATGAGAAATACATTATTCAATATTTGAAGAGCAATACATACTCTAGTCTTAACGAATGTGTCAATATCTAGTCTTAATACATCATGACTAGAAATATTTAAAATGGTATATTTATTTTCATTGTGATAAATTACTCACGATTACAATACTTTGTAACTAAAATATATCATTTATGCATTTTCTATTAAATATACTTTTGATTAATTAATCAATTAGTATAACACATTATATCTGATATATAATAGAAAGAAAACACATTTTATTTCTAACAAGATTGGTTATCAAGTTAGATATATATAACAAATTATAATTGCCTTTTGGGCATACCCCTGACTCTCAACTCCCACTTGCATCGGGAGTCGATTATGGAATTTTATTCCAACTTCTCCAATCGGTTTCCTCAAAACCAATTGGGTCGGTCCCCCTATGAACGGGAGTGCCATTATATTTCAACTCTCTCCAACGTTGATAACTGTTTTATCATGCGAAACAATTTGGAGTATATCTCTCGACATTTAGTGAGCTTTAAGTTCTGTTACGAACTATATCACGACATCGTTATCGTACAACAATGTTAAGGGATTCTGAACATTTGGAATCACCCTCGGCTCAGTTGTAAATTTATGCATTTATATTTATATACATTGCGTTTATTATGGCGTTGTTCAAGGCAATGTACTTAACTTTTTTCATTAAATTAGCCACAGTCTTTCATTTAGAATATTTCCAACTTAAAGATTCTTAAGTTAAATTTATTATCGATATATTATACTCAATATCATTTATGGAATTTGAATCTGAACATTCCTTCATAAGGATTCATTATTTCTGTAAAAAATTCTCCAGTAGTACAAAAAACACGAGAATAAGCCTGTAAACAGTCGATACGGATCCGGATAGTGTCATATCCACACCCGAATCATTTTTGGATATCGAATATCTGTAACCGTGGATGCAGACAGATATTAGATATTTATTAGATATTTTTAGACCACTTCACAACTAATAAATATAAAAGTTTGATTTATTATAAATCCATTTTGGTAATAGAAATATAAAAATAATAAGTATGCTGAAAAAATTAAGCAGCAAATATTGATTATTATAAGCATATTTATTTTTTACCTAAAAAAATAGTAAAGACAATTATTTTATGTAATAAAATACATAAAAATAATAATTATAATCTTGATAAAATAACCTGGACGGATGATTATCGGATATAGATATGACCTTATCTGCATTCGTATTCATTTTTCGGATATAGGATTATTTTTCATATTTCTGATACGGATGGGGATTAATTTTGGATTTTTTAGGTACTCATTGCCAACCCTACACTAGAACACCTCAAACAATCATTTAATGGTATCAATTTGAATTTGATATTTGCTTCATGTATTAGATACATAAACAAATTATGATATCATAGACAACGTAACATGTATGATAATTCTAATTGCCAATAGATAAGGAATTCATCTTACATATTCAGTATTAAACAATTTAATAGGGTGTCCTTGCATATTGTTTGGGATATTCCCAGTATCTTTTATACTTACCATAAAAGACATTATTAACATATCCAACACCAAGTATTAAAACAATCGAAACTGATTTTAACACAAGTACATCATTAGCAATTGGTGGTGTGTTCTTTACTTTAGGTTTGAAAACATCTATGTACCTTTAACGTTCTTTCTTAAGAACACATGCTTCATTTGCATTTTGATAGATAATTAAACTCTTTGATACATCTACCAAAAAACCTATTCAATTTAGATGCTTTTTAAAAAGCTACTTTCGTATCCATTCTCGTATCGTATCCGAAGAACCCACAAACTCAATAATGCTCCTCTCGACTTCAAGACATTTTGATTGTTATGTGCAAATAGACTAGTCTGAATCTATATTCAGAATTTTTTGTTTCAACGCATATATACCAAAACATAAATTCATAGTAGATAATAATTTTGTGAATAAAATCTGAACAAACTTGAACCCATCGAATGGTGAATCTATTACGTGATTTCAACAATCGAAATTCACGGTAATATTCCTATCAATATGGCTCACAATATTCCAACTGCATGGTACATCTGCGGTCAATGGATCATATCTATTCAGATTCAACTATCAAAATCATATTTTGATAATGTGTTTGAAATCTATTTTGGATCTGTGCATTATATCATTTCATAAAGTCAATATTCTTAATGCTTTAATTAAACAACCGAGGATTATTTATTCTTGACATTAATAGGAAACTCAGAGTTTCTCTTTAATGTACGAGAACACTCATTAGACGTTCTAATGTATTTGCATTACTTTAGGTTTTATCAATTTCATTTCGTCCTTTATAACCCGTTTTATCATTGGACCATGTCCAATTCATTTTATATCAATAATTTCTTAAAAAAATTTCTTCACTATGAAGTTGTATCTCTTAAAACAATAGTTGTTTCTTAATGTAATGGAAGGGGCTTTTATAAACATTTTATGAATTGTCTTTGCATTAGTTCACCGTATATTTATGTTCACAACATAAATTAGTCATCTAATGACAATTGTTCCCAAAATTCTCTTGGGATGATTCATACAAGATCTCTTACGTACAATTATTACATTCAGTCTTTCGACTCACATAACCAGTCAACTCCTTGGCCTAGGATATATCTATGGGTTTCTTATAGATCTTTATCTTGTATATCTTTGTAAACTATTCTTTACATAATAGTAATTTTAATATTGTGTACAACTCTTAAATACACGCCTTATAGAAAGAGTTTAACTTGACTTCACTCATCATTAATCGTATTTTGTCCAATAAAATTCGATTACTCCTTATCAACACATCGTTATGTATGATAGGGAGGAGTGGCCTTTAGGACTTAGTCTTAATTCATATTAGGTACACAAAGAACATTTTTCAATATTTTCATTCATTCAATCAAATCAAATCAATTCTGTTGCATTTTATATTATTTACTTCTGTTTTATATTCTACGAGTTTATTGTAGACTTAAACATGCATATCAAATACACATGTTCATGTCTGTGATAACTCATCGGTGAATATGATGAAGTACGTGGAAATGTTTTGATTAACAGACTTACGATTCATACATCTACATGTATTAATCCGAAGAGTTCATTCAATCTTTTGACGCACCCACTAAATAGGTGCATTGCCCTTAATTTGTTTGAGATATAATTAATTTGTATCATATGATTCAATTATTTCTCAACACTATGATTTGGTCTATAATTCCAAAATAATTGCAAACAATTTTAGATACTCTAGTATTTTCAGCTGTATTACTTTTGATGTGAAAACAAATACCACAATATAGTTTTATTTAATAACGAATATTCATATATTCATAGAAAAATATAACTATGTCTATGTTTCAGTAGACACTAAAAATTAGTCATCATTTCATAAAAAATATTCGATATATTTTATGATAAATTTTTTAATTGATGCAATCAATAAGTGTTATATGGCAAGCTCTCATTATTTCCGCCATTACAATAATAGCGTACCAAGTACTGAAGTCCATCATTTACTTAATATAGATTATTTATTTCATATGCTGTGGGTATTTTATGGAGGAGAGTTGTTTGATTAACTATCTTGAATTTAAAGAAATAAAACTCATAAAAAACAATTTTCTATATGAAAATTTGTTTCAGAATAGAAATTATGTTTCCCGTTTTAATATTAAGCATCGACTATTATTTTACAAATTTTTTTATGAAGCAGAAGTGGCTATTCGCTTTCTTCATCCCAACTGTACCTCAAATCACATCTAATCTTGCACACTCATTTTCCTTTCTGATTGGTCGTACCATTGAAAAGAATACTCTTACTACTATGTCATAACAAACTCTTTACAAAAGTGCATTTGATTGTAACATTTATGGACATCAAATATGGTGCACCATATGTAAAACAATCAAACCAACATTTCAGCAATCAAGTTCTTAGATCTATATTGTAATTTAGGTTTTGTGTTACATTTAACACAATATGATCTTTTATTGTCATCAATCAAATTGAATCCTAGCTTATCTTAACACAAAGCCAAGATGAATTATTAGTTTATATCTCATGTTTTGAAATGATTTCGGGTTTAAAGGATAAATCCATTTATTTGCAAGTTATATGTCATGTTATAGTGATTAAATGATTATATGTTTAATTTGATGATTTATAGAGATTTAATAACAATTTTATGACATCTAGATGAGTTGTGTTTTTAGGTATATGTCAAAATATTATTTAGAAGTGGGTTTCAAGTTTCAAAATTTTTCTAAGTAATTGTGGATTTATTATGAATTTTCTGTGAGAGAAAATAGTTAGTTTTGGGTTTAAATTATTTAAGGCAATAAAATAATATTTTCGGGTCTAAAATTTAAATATGTTAGAAAACATATTTTATATGAATTTTTGTGATTTTTAGGGATTTTTTCTAAGTATTTTACTATG
This sequence comes from Allium cepa, assembly GCA_030765085.1. Taxonomy (NCBI): domain Eukaryota; kingdom Viridiplantae; phylum Streptophyta; class Magnoliopsida; order Asparagales; family Amaryllidaceae; genus Allium; species Allium cepa. Next base: position 696,832,976 of record CM060934.1, read on the forward strand.
GTTAACAAATTATTTAATCTAGAGGACTTAAACGCATTAAATGTATTATTAAGGAGAAGGGCTTAAGTGTTAAATTATTTAATATTCAAACTTTCCGACTTTAGCAGTAAATTTCAGAAACAAATTTGTGAAGCAATTGTCAACTAATCATGTTTTGACAAATAATGAAAATTAGGTGAAAATGAGTTACTTTATATAGCATAAAATCAGTTTTGCAATAATCTACTCTTTCGCCACTTTCCATATGCTTGCTTCCATCCCCATACTCCCGCTTGTGAATCTTTTGCATCCATATGAAACCAATGCATAGGGTATCAAACATTTGGCACATAGTATATTAGGGTTAGGTGAAAGGAAGGGATGGTGTCGTAGGCATGCATTTGGAAGGGGTGATGTTATCTTTTAAAGCTTTCGAACCTATAGACTTGCCTTTGTTTAAAAGAGAGTTTTGACAGGGTTGCCACTCTTATCCCCTTCGATACCCTAGCTGTCGCACTAATACTTTTACCTTAGTTAGAGGCCGCTTTTATAACCCTTCGATCAATGAGTGTGGAAGGTAGGTTTTGAACCAATACCCCTCCGCAACCATTGAGCTGCTTTCCTTTTAACCTATAAATGTGAGGGAAGATGCCGCACCTATACCTTCTGATGGTTAACACCGCTTTGCTTTAAGATATAAGTATACATGCAGAAGCATATTGTCGTCACCCAAGGTCTTTCTTTTGAAAGGATAGCTATCGAATGTGTCCCCTTTTATACATTGTAATTTGTTTATTTTCAAACTATGGTTTCGAAAGAAATACTTTTAATTGGATTTGAAGCTATGCTTCCATAAGTTTTTACTTGAACCCAATGCTTTCGAAAGATTTGTTTTTAAGTGTTTCGAAATGAATGATTCCAAATGTTTCGAAAGACATGTTTAATGGTTACGAAAGAGGATGTCTAGGATTTTAAGTAACAATTTTGAAAGGTCTATTTCCAATGCATTCGAAAGGAAGGTTTTGGCCTTTCAGACTAATGTTTTCAAGGCTAAAGTATTTAACTTGTTTCGAAGGGATAGATAAGCCTACTGAATTTAGGTTTTCATTAACATTTTTTTATATAAAGCATATATATGGCATAGACATTTGAGTAAAGCAAAGAGTATATTTTCCTTATTTAAGTATTAATTAAAAAGGGTAAAATCAATTTGAAAGAAATGGTTTCAAGGAAAATTGAATAGGGTGGTTAACCCTTGGTATAAGACTCGGATATTAGACAATCAGATGGGACTGGTGTGGGGTCGCGCCCTGTAACAACCCGGTATTTTGTGAATATTTTAATTGTATATTTTAGTTATTTTATTTGAACTCCCGATTTAAAAACTTTATTTTATTTATTTAAATGAATAAATTTTGTTATTTTAAATATAAGTTTCGATTTTTATGTGAATTGTAATTTCAAACATGAATAAATAGAATATTTTCCGAAAATGTGGATTTTGGTCAATATGGTCAAACTCTGACTTTTAAATTTAAAATTTAAAATTTTGAATTTTTGAATTTAAATTTATTATGAAAACTAATTAAATTTCAAGTATACTGCTTTTCGTTTCGTTGAAATCTGATTAATATTGTGAAAGTTATGTTTTTTACAATATTGTGTGTAAATTGTTTTATTTAACAAAATTGTTTATTTTAATATACATAAATAATATTTTTGTTTTCCATATCTTGTTCTAATTTGTGTGTGTATATATATATGTGTGTGTGTGTGTAACTTGACATGTTATGTATATATTTTATTTTTAAAACATTTTAAAGTGTAGTTATAATTTTTCAATGTTAATTGTATATTGTTTATATTTTTGAATTCTAGTTTCAATTAAATAACTATTTTCTCATTTATTTTCTATTTTTCCTTAAATTATTTTTTTATTTTCTTTTCACTTTATGTTGTTTTCTTTTTCTATTTATTTACTTAATTTTGTTAGTTTATTTTGATTTAAAAGAAATTGGAAATGTGAAGAGACAAAAGCTCTTCATTTTCTTATGTCTTTTCATATAGCCTTCGCCTTTCATTTTTCAATTTCCTTTCACTTCATTGCTTGGTTGTACATATCCTTGCTGTAGCCGTGTATTCCTCTTTAGTTTTCATGTGAAAAAATATGCCTCCTCATTCAAACTCACGGCCAAAGAAAAAGATTGATAATGGCTTCATTTTCTTATTTTTTTTCTCCTTTGTTTTCAATGATTTTGCCTTCCTCTTCTTCTAGCTTTGCCCGACCTAGCTTCTCCATCAACTCCACTGACCATTACCTCCTCCATCAATAGCAGCAACCACTCAACTTCCTCTGACCAAGACCAGGCCGTGATCTCCATTGATGCTTGCACCATAAAACAATGCAAAACTCCACAAACATGCTAGCCGAGCCTAGATATCCACCATCTCCTTCCATATTCACTTCGGCTACCACCTTAGCCACCACCACCAGCATCTACACCTCCTCGGACACCACTTCAGATATGTCCAGATCTGACCTGACCTTGGGCCAAGCCCACTTGCCATTGGCCAAGCCAAAAATGTGACCAAACTCCACTATTTAGCCTTATTCTTTTGTCTTCTTCACCTTGTAGCTCATATCTCTTCACAACCTCTTCTAGCCATGCTATATTGATGCCAAACCCAAGTCAAAGCACCATCATAGCCGTGCAGATGATCTCCTATGGCCAAGCATTTGAGTGGTAAAAGCAAGGTCTAGCTATCTCGTCCTTGTTGCTTTTTATTTCAATTAGTTTCAATATTTTTTTGGTTGAATATTCTTATGAATGTTGCTTTGTTTTATTTGTTGTTTACAAGATCATTATCTTGGCTCTCTCCACGCCCTTGAATCTTAGTCGTGCTGTGTCGTGCCATATCGTGCGTTTTAGATTTATTCTATGTAGTTTGATTCGCTATCTCCAGCGTAAAAAGGTTAGTATTCACTCATGACTTTTATACTTATATAACTGTGAATTGATAGCAAATGAATCCTAGAATTATTATATCATGTTATATCTGCCTGTGATATGAATCATATGATGTTAACCCTATTTATAAACCTGTCATATTATTTGATACTGCTATATGTTGCTATATTGTTTATTTATATCTATTTATCACACTGCAAGTTCCCTGTAGAATAGAATCATTGTAGGTTGAAATGATACATACCCGAATGGACTTTAAAATAAGGAAAAATCGTTATGGGCTGAAATGATAGGCCTAAGCGATTTTTATTTATTTTATCTTACTTGGGATTGAAAGTTTGAAATGATAGAACCCAGATTTTTCTTTGTAAATTACGAATTGAAATGATATATTATCTATATCACTTGACCTAGGTTAGAAAATATTATACAGACCCGTGGTTATTATATATATATATATATTTGGAATTTTTAAAGTATTTTAAAATTGTATATTATGATATTTTAATTTTAATTGAATCAAAAATGATTTTTATAAAGTATTAATGATTTTTATACAAGTTAAATATGTGAAATAAATGAATGGTAAAGTCGAAATTTGAAATATATATTAATTTTGAAATTTGAGATTTTGTTTAAAAATGGAGTTTAATTTAAGTAAATAAAATATGATAATTGGATTTAAATTTGAATTTAAGTGAATTTTTAAAGTGTTATTGAATTTTTCTATGAATTAAAATGGTTAAATAAATGAATGCTTAAAAGTGCAATTTGAAATATAACTTGACTTGTAAATGTGAAATTTGGTTTAAAAATAAGAGTTAAGTTAAGAAAATAAAGTGGAAATTAAGTTATGTTTTGAAATGGTAATTAAAAACTTAAGTGTTAAGTTAATTTTTAAAATCAAAGAATAGAAAAATTGTATGCTTAAATTTAATGAGTGAATTATTAAGAATAATTTGATTTTTGTATAAAAATTTTACTTTATGAAAAACATAAATTAAGGAATATTTAAATGAACATTTTTGCATGTACAAATATGATTTTTATAAGTTAAAATGGTTTAAATTGAAATTTAATTATTGCTGAAATTGTATTGAAAATATGGAAATTTAATTACAGCACTTCAGAAATGCTATCATTTCCGAAGTTAACTTAAAATCTATTGTAAAGGATATTACAACACTTTGTAAGTGCTATGGTTGATACAAATGAACTAAAGGCTAAATTAACCAAGGGCTATTGTAGCACTTGTTAAGTGCTGTAGTTGCAGAAACTAAATTAAAATTCTAAAAACTAACTAAAAACTAATAAAGGGATGCAATAGCACTTGCTAAGTGTTGCAGTTGACTGAAACGAGATTTTTGAATATTATTGAACTCTGAACTACTACAACAGTTTTGTAAATGCTGTCTCTGCTGAATTAAACTATTTTTCATCTAAAACCGAACTATTACAGCAGTTTTAAATGCTGTCTTTGCTGAGTTGAATTGATTTCAAATGTAACTTGCCACAACATTTTCTAAGTGCTGTGGAAACTGGAATTTCACTGTTTTAATGTATTTAAGTAAATAAATGGACTCAGGAAAGAGTAAAATTTAGGAAATTGAATATCTTATTATTAAGTATGACGACTTCACTTTAAATGGTTCAAATGGAGTATTTTGATTTGAAATATAAACTATTTTGAAAGGTGATTTGAAATGGTATTTAAAATAAATATAAAATGAATGAGGTTTTGAAAAGATATGATATATTGATATTTTGAAAGAATATGATATTTTGAAATAAAATGAATGAGTTTTTGAAAGGATATAATATTTGAAATTTTGAAATGGTTTGTTAGGAAACTGAATTGAATTGAAACTGATGGTTTGAATTAAATTAAATTGGAAATTTGAAAATTTCGGTTTAATTGAATAAATTTGTAAAATGTAAAAGAACTAAAGGAAGGTATCAAATTTATGATTTCAAAATGTTATGATTTTCAAAGTGTAATGGTTTCAAGTATTTTGATTTCGTAAAGTTATAACTTTGAATGTATTATGATTTTTGGAAGGTGAATATATGTTTGAAATGGAAATGATAAACTATTTGACATGAATATAGTTTTGAATAAAAAAATGGTTTTGGTTTTTAAATATATAAACTATTTTTGAAATTTATAACTACCGGTTATAATAACGATTGGTTGTTAAAGAGACTGGGATCGGATATGGATATACTCTTTGTTGATATCGAAAATCATTTTTAACAACTGTGTACACGGTGGAGATTCCAGAACGAAGTAGGATGGTGGCGACGATCCTATTGAGGTATGAACATGAACACGACTCCCGTGAGTTGGCATAAGGTGGCTAAAATAGGAGCGATTGACGGGCCAAGTGAGGTAGCTCCTCCTATCGGACACACTTCTTCGATAATATACTCTTCCTTGTGGTTGATTTGATGGCCATCCTCCGATTTTGATTTCGGAGTGTGTTCCGAGGTGGGCGGTAATGGCTGCTATGCATTACCACCAGCCTTGAAGCGTAATTGGTATATCTACCCTGGCATTGGCTAGTTGTGCTGAGTCACCTACCATAGCGAGCCTTACTACGAGTTTGTTTTTCTCCCATAGCCCATGGAGTATTTAGGTTAGCCTCCCGATCTGGAGGTACGCTGATACTGGATGGACTACTGGGACTATTACGTGCTAAGGGGAATATTGTGTCACTCCTTAATGCTATTTTAAAGTAGGTTTATTTTACTATAGACATTATTATAATAGCGCAATATTACTACATAGTAAATAGTTTAACGGATCCTTAGAGGATGGGAGGTCCAATGCATACTTTAAGTTACTTGTACTTTATTACAGTTCACTTAGGTTGGTTTACATTGTATAAGTATGTATCTCCTGACTCGAGTGTTTTGTGTTTTTCTTTACTCTCGGGTCAGCCTGAGTATTCACAGCTTAGCTTTGGATTTCTCTTTCTGGAGCTAGGAATCGCTGGAGATTCTGCTTATCTAGTTATCCATCTATTTCAATTTATGTTGTTCTATTTCAGCTCTTGTATTAGTGAACTTCTATGTATTTAGAATTTCTATTGTGTTTGTTCTGATATTATGTATTTTTTTGAGACATTGTCATAGTAGCTTCATGAACTACTATGGTATTTTAATTTCCGCTGTGAGTTATTCTGATATATCTGTGTCTGTGATTCTATGAATGATTTTATTTGCTCTAAATTTTATTACAATGCGGTATTTTGAGAAATTCAAGTCTGATATGTGCAGATGCGAATGGCTGAAAATATGGTGTTGTTATAGTTGGTATCAGAGCTTTGGCTTTTAGGCAAACCTTAGCCTGCGGAGCAAAAACTCATAAGAGATAGGGTAAAAATACACTAGAATGAGTGAAATCAACATCAGAATCATTTCCTTTGAGAGAGAACGTATTTTCAAAGTATAAACTGGTTTCCAAAATGATTTTTCAAAGGATTTTTCAATGATTATTTTGATATAAAATTTTCTTGTTTTAAAAGAAATTTTTTCTAAACTTCCTTCCTTTCGTATCTACCTTGTTAGCATTTTTCTTTCATTAGGATAATCATCTAAGTGAATTTATCTATCTTCAGCCTGGTCATTTCAGTAAGGCTTGCCTTTCTGCTGGGTAGGGCAATCCTTTTGATCCTTCCAGTATATTTGCTATCACCTCGGCATCTTCTCCAGCTTCTACTCTTTTTTAGTTCGGTATCTTGTTCATGTTATATTTGATACTGGAGCTTCCCATAGTTTGATTTCTGTTGGCTTGTATGATAAGTTTGAGCATCTCCTTTCTCTTGAGTATGCTTATGTACCTTTATGTGTTTCAAATCCACTTGGGGTCCCGCAAATCTTAGTTGGATATGTAAACAAGTGAAACTTCTCTATTCTGATCATCGCTTTAGTGGTGATTTCTTTGTTCTTGGCTTCGATCTATTGCTTGGAACAGATTGGCTTGGTGAGCATGAAGCCTATATCTCTTGTAAATCCTGATCTTCTTATCTTGCTAATGATCAAGGAAATCCCTCATTATTCAGTGCCGCATGCCTCAGGATTTTTCTGGAAGTTTTATTTATTCTTTGGATTCTTCTCCTGGTGATCTTCATTCGACCCGTGTGATCAGATTCTATCCCGATGTAATTTGGTGAAGTCACTGCTTTACCTCCTAAGCGGGAAATTGATTTCTGTATTGATCTTATTCCTGGAGCTTGACCTGTTGTTCTTCCTCCTAGAAGAATGGCACTCCGTGAGAAGATTGAGTTGGGAAAGCAAATTAAGGACTGGTTCTCTAAGGGTCTGATCAGACCTAGCCATTCATAACGGGGAGCAGTGGTGGTTTTCGTCACCAAGTCCGATGGATCTTTGTGAATGTGTGTTGATTATAGGGAGCTGAACAAGCTCACTATGAAAAACATATATCCAATGCCTCATATCAATGATTTGTTTGATCAGCTTTATGGTGCCTCTGTTTTCTCTCATCTTGATTTTGCCTTGGGTTTCCATCAGCTCAGTGTTGCTACGGAAAGTATTTCAAAGACTACTTTCTGTACTAAGAATGGGTTCTATGGATGATTAGTCGTGCCTTTTTGGTTGACTTATGCTCCTGCTTTCTTTGTTGATTTGATAAATTGTGTTTTTCGTGCTGTGCTTAATAAATCTTTTCTAGTCTTTGTTGATGATACCCTTGTCTTTTCTAAGACCAAGAAAGAACATGAGTCGCATTTGAAATCTGTTCTGGACTCTTAGAAATTTTCAATTAAAGGCTAAATTTTCTAAATTCCATTTCTGGAAGGACGACGTCCGATTCCTTGGACATATTATTTCCAGTAATGGAGTTTCTGTTGATCCAATCATGATCACTGCGATCAATGTGAGTCTTTCTTTCTTCTTTTCCTTCGTCATTCTATCTTTTCTGTTGTTCTTATTTCTCCCTATTTTGTTATAGGATTGGGAAACTCCTAAGACTCCTTATGAGATTCGTAGTTTTCTGAGCCTTGCCGGTTATTACTGGAGATTCATTGAGAATTTTGCTCGGATTGCTGCACCTCTCACTGCTTTGACTCGTAAGAATGCTTAGAGTATCTGCGTCATTGTGGATAGACTGACCAAGTCTGCTCATTTCATTCCGGTCAAGTCTACCGTTCTGCTTCTAGCTGTCTGAGACCTACATAAGAGAGATTGTTTGTCTCTATAGTGTTCCTCCCAGTATTGTTTGTGATCGTGATCCTATGTTTACCTGTCAGTTTTGGAAAGCTTTTCTTTGAGTACTCATCTGAATCTGAGCACTGCTTGCCATCCACATACCGATGGTCAAACGGAAAGAGTGAATCAGATTTCTCGAAGATCTTTTTTGTGCTTGTGTGCTTGATTCTGGAGGATCTTGAGAAGATCATATCCACCTTATTAAACTTACCTATAACAACAGTAATCAGGCATAATTTTAATCTTCTTGTCATCTTGTCATTATCCTATCTCGTTCTATCTTTTTCTGTGTTTTCCCACACCTCATTCCTTTTCGGAGATGAAAAGTTTTGAGTGGGGGAGAGTGTAACAACCCGGTATTTTGTGAATATTTTAATTGGATATTTTAATTATTTTATTTGAATTCCTGATTTAAAAACTTCAATTTATTTATTAAAATGAATAAATTATTTTATTTTAAATATAAATTTTGATTTTTATGTGAATTATAATTTCAAACGTGAATAAATAGAATATTTTCCAGAAATGTGGATTTTGGTCATTATGGTCAAACTTTGACATTTAAATTTAAAATTTAAAAATGTGAATTTTTGAATTTTATCTTTTACTATGAAAATAAATTAAATTTGAATTATACTGCTTTTCGCTTCGTTGAAATATAATTAATATTGTGAAAGTTATGCATTTTACAATATTGTGTGTAAATTGTTTTATTTAACAAAATTGTTTATTTTAATTTATATAAATAATATTTTTGTTTGCCATATCTTATTATAATTTGTATATATATGTGTAACTTGACATGTTATGTATACATTTTATTGTTAAAACATTTTAAAGTGTAGTTATAATTTTCCAATGTTAATTGTATGTTGTTTATATTTTTAAATTCTAGTTTCAATTAAATAACTATTTTATCATTTATTTTCTATTTTTCCTTAAATTATTTATTTATTTATTTTCTTTTCACTTTATTTTGTTTTCTTTTTCAATTTATTTACTGAATTTTATTTAGTTTATTTTGATTTAAAAGAAATTGGAAATGTAAAGAGACAAAAGCTTTTCATTTTCTTATGTCTTTTCATATAACCTTTGACTTTTTATTTTTCAATTGTCTTTTCACTTCATTGCTTGGCCGTACATCTCCTTGCTATAGCCGTGTATTCCTCCTTAGTTTTCATGTGAAAAATATGTCTCCTTATTCAAACTCATGGCCAGAGAAAAAGATTGATAATGGCTTCACTTTTTTTTTTCCTCCTTTGTTTTCAATGATTTTACCTTCCTCTTCTTCTAGCTTTGCTCGGCCTAGCTTCTCCATCAACTCAACCGACCATCACCTCCTCCATCTATAGCAGCAACCACTCCCCCTCCTCTGACCAAGACTAGGCCGTGACATCCATTGATGCTTACACCACAAAACAATGCAAAAACTCCACAAACATGCTAGTCGACCCAAGATATCCACCATCTCCTTTCATATTCATTTCGACCACCCCCTTAGCCACCACCACTAGCATCTACACCTCCTCTGGCCACCGCTTTAGATATGTCCAAATCTGACCTGACCTTGGACTGAGCCCACTTGCCTTTGGCCGAGCCAAATATGTGACCAAACTCAACTATTTAGCCTTGTTCTTTTGTCTTCTTCACCTTGTAGCTCATATTTATTCACAACCTCTTCTAGCCATGCTATATTGATGCCAAACCTGAGTCAAAGCACCATCATAGCCATGCACATGATCCCCTATGGCCAACCATTTGAGTGGTAAAAGTAAGGTCTAGCTATCTTGTCCTTATTGCTTTATATTTCAATTAGTTTCACTATAGTTTTGGTTGAATATTCATATGTTGTTGCTTTGTTTTATTGGTTGTTTACAAGATCATTATCTTGGCTCTCTCCACTCCCTTGAATCATAGTCGTGTTGTGTCGTGCCATATCGTGCTTTCTGGATTTATTCTGTGTAGTTTGATTTGCTATCTCCAACATAAAAAGGTGAGTATTCACTCATGACATTTATACTTATATAACTGTGAATTGATAGCAAGTGAATCTGTAGAATTATTACATCATGTTATACCTGCCTGTGATATGAATCATATGATGTTAACCCTGTTTATAAACCTGTCATATCATCTGATACTGCTATATGTTGCTATACTATTTATTTATATCTGTTTATCAAGCTGTAAGTTCCTTGTAGAAACGAATCACTATGGATTGAAATGATACATACCCGAACGGACTTTAGAATAAGGAAAAATCTTATGGGTGGAAATGATAGGCCTGAGCGATTTTTATTTATTTTATTGTACTTCGGATTGTGGGTTTGAAATGATAGAACCCGGATTTTTCTTTGTAAATTACGGATTGAAATGATATATTATCCGTACCACTTGACGTAGGTTAGAAAATATTATACAGACTCGTGTTTATTATATACACACACACATATTTCTGGAATTTTTAAAGTATTTTAAAATTTTAAATTATGATATTTTAATTTAAATTGAATTAAAAATGATTTTTATAATGTATTAACGATTTTTATACAAGTTAAATATGTGAAATAAATAAATTGTAAAGTTGAAATTTGAAATATATATTAATTTTGAAATTTGAGATTTTGTTTAAAAATGGAGTTTAAGTTAAGTAAATAAAATATGATAATTGGATTTAAAAATGGAGTTTAAGTGAATTCATAAAGTGTTATTGAATTCTTCTATGAATTAAAATGGTTAAATAAATGAATGCTTAAAAGTGAAATTTGAAATATAACTTGACTTGGAAATGTGGAATTTGGTTTAAAAATAAGAGTTAAGTTAAGAAAATAAAATGGAAATTAAGTTATGTTTTAAAATGGTAATTAAAAACTTTAGTGTTAAGTTAACTTTTAAAATGCAAAGAACAAAAAAATTGCATGCTTGAATTTAATGAGTGAATTATTAAGAATAATTTGATTTTTGTATAAAATTTTTACTTTATAAAAATCACAAGTTAAGGAGTATTTAAATGAACATTTTTGAGTTTAAAATATGATTTTTATAAGTTAAAATGGTTTAAATTGAAATTAATTATTGCTGAGATTGTATTGAAAAACTGGAAATTTAATTACAGCACTTCAGAAATGCTATCATTTCTGAAGTTAACTTAAAATCTGTTGTAAATGATATTACAGCACTTTGTAAGTGCTGTGGTTGATACAAATGAACTAAAGGCTAAATTTACTAAGGGCTATTGCAACACTTGTTAAGTGCTACGTTGGCTGAAATGAGATTTTTGAATATAATTGAACTCTGAACTACCGCAGCAGTTTTGTAAATGCTGTCTTTGCTGAATTGAACTATTTTTCATCTAAAACTGAACTATTACAGCAGTTTTAAATGTTGTCTTTGTTGAATAGAATTGTTTTCAAATGTAACTTACCGCAGCATTTTCTAAGTGCTGTGGAAAGCTGGAATTTCACCGTTTTAATGTATTTAAGTGAATAACTGAACTCAAGAAAGAGTAAAATTTTGGAAATTGAATATTTGATTATTAAATATAATGACTTCACTTTAAATGGTTTAATGGAGTATTTTGATTTGAAATATAAACTATTTTGAAAGGTGATCTGAAATGGTATTTAAAATAAATATAAAATGAATGAGGTTTTGAAAAGATATGTATTTTAAAATAAAATTAATGAGTTTTTGAAAGGATATAATATTTGAAATTTTGAAATGGTTTGTAGGAAACTGAATTGAATTGAAACTGATGGTTTGAATTAAATTAAACTGGAAATTTAAAAATTTGGGTTTAGTTGAATAAATTTGTAAAATGTAAAAGAATTAAAGGAAGGTATCAAATGTATGATTTCCAAATGTTATGATTTTTAAAGTGTAAGGATTTCAAATATTTTGGTTTCGTAAAGTTATAACTTTGAATGTATAATGATTTTTGAAAGGCGAATATATGTTTGAAATGGAAATGATAAACTATTTGATTTGAATATAGTTTTGAATAAAAAAATGGTTTTGGTTTTTAAATATATAAACTATTCTTGAAATTTATAACCACCGGTTATAATAACGATTGGTAGAGACCGGGATCGGATATGGACATACTCTCTGTCGATACCGAAAACCACTTTAACAACTGTGTACGTGGTGGAGATTCCAGAACGAAGTAGGATGGTGACGACGATCCTATTGAGGTATGAACGTGGACCCGACTCCCGTGAGTTGGCATAAGGTGGCTAAAATAGGAGCGATCGACGGGCCAACTAAGGTAGCTCCTCCTATCGGACACACTTCTTTGATACTATACTCTTACTTGTGGTTGATTCGATGGCCATCCTTCGATTTTGATTTGGGAGTGTGTTTCGAGGTGGGCGGTAGTGGTTGCTATGCGTTGCCACCATCCCGGAAGCGTAATTGGTAAATCTACCCAGGCATTGCCTAGTAGTGCCGTGTCACCTACCATAGCGAGCCTTACTACGAGTTTATTTTTCTTCCGTAACCCATGGAGTATTTAGGGTAGCCTTCCGATCTGGAGGTACGCTGATACTGGATGGACTACTAGGACTATTACATATTAAGGGGAATATTGGGTCACTACTTAATGCTATTTTAAAGTAAGTTTATTTTACTGTAGACATTATTATGATAGCGCAATATTACTACATAGTTAATAGTTTAACGGATCCTTAGAGGATGGACGGTCCCAAACATCGTTTAAGTTGCTTGTACTTCATTACAGTTCACTTGAGTTGGTTAACATTGTATAAGTATGTATGTCCTGACTCGAGTGTTTTATGTTTTGCTTTATGCTCGGGTCAGCCTGAGTATTCACAGCTTAGCTTTGGATTTCTCTTTCTAGAGCTAGGAATCGATGAAGATTCTGCTTATCTAGTTATCTATCTATTTCAATATCTATTGTTCTATTTCAGCTGTTGTATTAGTGAACTTCTATGTATTTGGGATTTCTATTGTATTTGTCCTGATATTATGTATTTGTTTTGAGACTTTGTTATAGTAGCTTCATGAACTACTATGGTATTTTAATTTCCGCTGCGAGTTATTTTGATATTTCTGTGTCTGTGATTCTGTGAACGATTTTATTTGCTCTAAATTTTATTACAATGTGGTATTTTGAGCAATTCAAGTCCGACATGTGCAGATGTGAATGGCTGAAAATATCAGGTTGTTACACGTCCTTTATTTTAGCTAGTAGCCCTTAGCTAATATAAGTCCAAAATTTCAGTGTGTAGGGATTTTTCACAGGTAAGACTAAAATGATATTACACATGGGAAGGAATACATAAAGTAGAGATAGGTTGTTGGTGAATTCGCAAAAGCATTAGGATCAATGATCCAAAGGGAAGTACATTAAGGACATACCGTCTAATATCGTTTCTAACAAAAGTTAGAATATTTATGATGTCCGGTAGGCCCGAGTCAGCCAGTGGTTAATAATTAGCCCGATAAAACTATTAGGTTTAAAAAGATAGTCCATTGATTAACTGTTTTATATGCATATATGTTATTATTATTGTTGTTGTAATCAGTTTGATTGCACGATTTTGATTTGCAAAAGACATGTTTTTAAAAAGGATATTAACGAGGGGAAACACATTCCCCTAAGTGGCGTAGTCTCACTTAATATCAGTAAACCAAGATGTAATAGAATAATTCACATCAGGCTTTATGTCTGACTCAAAGTTTATGTCTTCCCCTAAAACTCTTCGGGGCTCAAAATTTAATTTGAGTAGATTGAGATTTAAGGTATTTCAGGTTTTAGTAGGCGATAAATAAAGCTTTCGAAGACGTGCAGGAGGCAAAGGTTAGCTACTTTGGAGTCTATCCCTTATTTTTCCGCTGTGATGTATTTATTGACCAATATGTCTTTAGCACTTTGATCATCCAAGGGGGCGTCTTCATATGTTGCTCTTGGCGTATTTTGTAATAATTATATTATATAAACTTGGAGATCATTTTGCGATTATGTAACTGAATATGAAATATTGATTTGAAATGTAATCAGAAAAGCTGTTTTCAAATCCGTGTTGACATTGTTCCATATTCATATGCTTCTGATATTATGAATACTATTAACATTACCGTATTTTGTCACCAGAAGTTAATACTATAGATGGCTGCAGCATTTGTAGCGGTTAGCTTCGGGCCTCAAAATAGGGGATATTGCATCTTTCAACTTCACTAACGGATGTTAGGACTCATCCGTCTTGGATTGAGTTTGCTCAACAAGTCATAGTTCCATGGACGATGTATAACTCTTTATCGTTTGTATCATATACAAGTCCTAACCCATGGTACCTTGTCCTAATTTCACTTCAACCTTGAGTTTGCTTAACAAATCGTAACAAAATTATTCCCTCGGACATACCATATCACGAAGGCCTAATTATAATATATGTACCTTAATGTTGCTCAACAAATACATATTGTTATCTTACCCCGTCTATTCAATATATTAATAATGCTATTTATAGCATCCCTAACTTGATTTTTTGTTAGAGGACAACATTACAGTGAAGATTCATAATCTTTAATAGATTATATTTAATGACATCGACTTATGGAATAATGTATTTCTCTTGAAATACCCTCGTGATTCAAGTGCCAAACAAATCGAAAATTATGGTATACGTACATTTACATATGTATTTATTTCTTAAGTCTATTTAAGGTTTCTAAATGTTCCACTTTCAATTTATACATTCATATTATATAAGTTTTATTGTAATATAACTTTTATATTTTGTAACAGATAAATAATAGTCTTACGTATAATATTATATTAATTAAATTTTAACTAATTGATAATTAACATTTTAATTAATTTTACGTTATCTTAATATAAAATTTATATTAAATATTTATTATATACTATAACCTTTATAGTATAACACATATATCATATATGTATGTGCACGCGCGGGCATTATTTTATTAATTAACCTTTTAATTAATTTAAATGATTTTAATTAAATTTATATTAATTTCTTAATTCATTTATATACATACATGTATACCTGTATTAATTTAACATTTTAAAACAACATAACATATATCATAACATACAATACATGTAAATATTTATCAATTAATTAACTTATTTTATTAATCTTATTAATAAATTTCATAATTTTTGAAATTCATTTATTCAAACATTTTGAAAATTTTGATTATATTATAACTTTTATAATATGTCTATATCTTATTTTAAATTTAAAATCTTTAGATTTAATTTTCAAACAATTTTAAAAATTATCCCAAATCCCAATTCAAATTGAACTTTTTCTATTAGGAATAACCTTTTGGCTCATATATCTGTTTGGGTCAGGCTGGTAGCCAAGTAGGGAAAAGTACTAGATTACCCAAACCCAATCCTACACACCACCTTTCTACACACCGCCTTTCTAGACACCATCTTTCTAAACACCCTACTAACTGGACTATGGGATTATTTAGTTAACCATAACATGACTAATTTAGACAGCATGGGCTATTGAGCTCTGATACCATTGTTAGAACAGGATCAGCCCGCGGTTGAAGTTATGGATGAATTTTAATTTTTTTTACCCTATTGGATCTTTGTTAGGCCTAAGAAGTCTAATTTATTTAGAACATTTCTAAATTTTATTTGAATAAAATATTTTATTTGAATAAAATATTTTACTTGAATAAAATATTTTATTTTATTTAAATTTATAAAATGATATAGTTTATTTAATTTATGTTATGAAATATATATCCGTGTGTGTGTGTGTGTGATATAGGCGCGCACACACACACACAGATATATATATGCATGTGCAGCATACCAATCCGTGCATGGTATAACATGCCTATGTGTAGATGTTGGGATTTACATCACAACAGACATGTTAGCTCATCCAATATACAAATATACTATCCAAACGCATGTATATACACTTTTGTTAACATATATAAAACACTGTATATAATATATAATATTTTAAATACAGGAAGAAAATTAATGATTATTTTAAATCATAAAATTATGAAAAAATTTTCTAAGTACGAAATATCATTTAGAAATTTATAGAAAATTTAAATTTCAAAATTTTATATCAAAATCATTTTATATTATATTTTTAATTAAACCAAATAAAATTAATTAAAATATTATTTAAAAAATTACTTCTAAACCGTGTGGAAAATAGGCATGAACATAGATTCTTTTTTAAAATATATACATATATGCGACCAAAATAATTTTATGACAATATCATTTGCATATCAGAATCATCACCTAACCAACAATATAAAATATATGTAAATAATAAAACATTATATTTGAGCATTAATAGTTGTATTATGATCAGAAATAAACCTCACTTCCTATGCCTTGAAGTACACCTTTATATGACGGCATATTCCCCTTAAAATAATTTCTGATCCAAAAGAGTGCTAGTCCTTAAACCGTTGACCACCAACTATCGAATAGAAATAGAATTGATTTGATTTGAGCTTGGGAAACTGGAGAGATGATAAGGGAAATTTGGCCAGCAAATGTATGGGGATGGAGGTTAAAAAAAATTCAATATCAAGTGCGGGAAGAGATGCTAAATAGAGGAAGGAAACGAGAGAATTTAGGATCTTACTTTTACTTATCTCCTTTAATCTTAGCCCTCCATTTCAAGCCACTCTTACCTATGTTTTGAGCCGCCTATACCCCATATTGTCGCTGAAATGAGCGACCCTTATGATGGGTCTTAAACCCATTTAAACCCAAATAAAATATTATGCAACTAAATCCAATTTAACGCCAATCGACATCATATATCAATTGATATATTTTTAACTATTATAAATATATTTAATAATATTTATTCATCAAACCAAAATCAAATTTTGTAATTAATATTTCATGAATATTAACTAATGTATAACCATTATAAACTAATTAAATCGTTTGGTCAAAGGAGAATTCATCGTTTCGATTATACGACTCATTAAATGTAAATTTGGTCTGCGATTAATATTGAACTATTCGAATATTAACGTCCACACGTCACTTAACAAGTGGTGTGAAATATTAGTTAAATTTATCGTTTGTTTGGTTTGGATAAAAATCAAATTTTACTTTGCTAAGGGTTACCCGGTCATGACTTTTATCTATACTAATTCTCTTTGTCAAAACAATACCACTTTGGACTTATGGAATTTAGTAACTGTCAAAATTTCAATACCGTCGATATTCAACTCTAAAATCCAAATACAAAGTTCATGGTTCAATAATAACAATTATTATTAACTGAAATGCTCTGGCCAGAGACTTCGACTTTGAGTTGACTTCAGTTAACTATGATGCTAACCTCATATAACTGAGAAGAGCAATCCTCTTTTGAATAGTGCTTCACTTCCAATACTTCCACTCGACCCAATTATAGTCACTCAATGGACGTCATGTAATGATTTGACAATAATTAAATTGGAGCTTTCATATTGGAGATTGAAAGTATTCTCAAGTCGAGAGAACCGTGTAAACAAATCACGTCGATATTTTCTGTTTGACCTTAGTTATATTAACCAACAGAAAACTATCGAATGAGTCATTCCAAAGTTATCCAATAACTATCAGTACGTAACCCTTTGGTTCCCCTAGCAACCATGAGTAATACACTGTCCAACTTTTGAAGAGTGTTACATACTCTAGTTTTAATGGATGTATCAATATCCTCGATGCATCTTGACTAGAATATTTAAAATTGTATATTTATTTTTATTATGATAAATTACTCACGATCACAACACTTTTTAACTATTATCGTAAAACGTACAATATATCGATTTTCCACAAGATATAATTTTAATTAATCTAATTAACATAACACATTATATCAAGAATATAACAGAAAGAAAACACCTTTTATTTCAAACAGGATTGGTTATAAAGTTAGATTTATGTAACAAATTACATAATTACCCTTATACCATATCACTAACTTACATCTATGTGCGTGCGTGCACGTGTAAAATATAATGTGTACATAGTATGATGTGCCCACGTATAGAAGCTAGTATTTACATCACAACAGACATGTTAACCTCTCGTGTATGCTAATGTATTATTTATATATATATATATATATATATATATATGCATCAAAATTATTTAATAAATAAATATACGTATAAATTTAATTATATATTTATTACAAAATATTGGTTATAAATTGTTTATATAAATCATTTATGAAATATATGTATGCATGTATATAAAATTAAATTTCCAAAATTATTTAAAATATTAATTTGTACAATAATTAAAAACCTTTGTCATGTATTATGAAAAAAATATATTAACATATATACATTGATTTATTATATATATATAAACATATAGCTATCTGATCAACATATATATATAATATATATATACATATTATTTGAGAAAATGGGTGTGTAGCGCATGCTACACAGCCGATTAGGTAAGATGTAATATAGCTAATAAGGTTCAGATCAAATCAACAAGCCTGATCGGTAGCAAAAAGGCAAAACCTTCAATGAAGCCAAACCCAAACAGAGTTAGTGTAGCGTATTATACATACAGCAGTAGAACTATAGTTACAGACAAAACAAATAACGTGGGGAGCACCTGATAAGAGCCTTTAAGCAAGCCGTAGAAGAAATAATCAAAGGGAGCAGAAAGAGCTTCAAACATTAGCAGTAAATCCTTGTCGTTGCCATTACTAGGGGCAGACGCCAGGTAAAGGGATGTATCTGTGCCGATCCTGTCCAAAGAGCAAACAAATATGATATTTTGTTACAAATACCTCGGGCACTGTTTTTGGGTTTATTGAAGATAAAATCATTTCTTTCTTTCAGATGCACCAGCTAAAAATAGCGATAAAAGAATCAAGAGTTTCAACCGCTTTGATAGATTACCAGCGATCATTGAACGAGTGTGTTGCCGGAATGAAGCCAATCAGGCTGGCACTGATTGAGGCGAAGATGTAGTAAGAGTAGTCACATTCGAAAAAGAGATGAGCTATGGATTCGTCATGCGAAGAGCAAAAGACACAGCGAGGATCAATCTGAGAGTTCCATCGTTTGAGCCTATCCTTAGTGTTGATACGGCCTTGGATGAGACACCATTGGAAGAAGAGAATGCGGGGAGGTAATCTGCACTTCCAAAGTCTCGCAAACGCAAATGACCTACCAGGATTATTGAGATATGAATAGCAGGCCGCAACCGAGAAGGATTTCGTCAGATTTAGAGCCCAGAAGTATCGATCGTTGGAATCATTTAGTTTGGTGGAATGGAGAACGCTAGAGGCAGAGGTAAGGTCGGCTAGTGTGTTAAGGTCAAAGAGGGTCAGAGGACAGATGCTTGATAGGCCGTGCGAGTGAAGATCAGCAACTGGTTTGAGTGGGTTAGCGATGTGAGAAAATAAGTGTGGGAGGGAACTCGCAACGGGAAGCTGGTCCCACCAGATATCATACCAGAAGCGGCAATGCTGGTCATTGCCAATGGACACATGGAATAGTGATTTGACCCGGGGTATGGTGTTAGTCACTCCTTCCCAGAATGGTGATGTTGCAAGAAGTGGAGCAGTATGGAGAACCAAGTGAGGGTTGGAACGGTAGTGATGTTGTAGAATCCAAGCCTTCCAGATGAAATTTCCAGGAGTGATGATACGCCAAAGCCACTTGGATAAAAGCGCTTGGTTGAAGGAGTGAAGATTTAATATTCCTAGTCCACCATGGTCGATGTGAAGGCATACTGACTTCCAATTAATTAAGCATTTGGATCTAGAACCATTCCAGAGGAAAGTACGTCTACAAGAATCCAATTTAGTAATAACCCATTTCGGTAGCACATGAAATGACATCCAGTAAGTGGGGAGGGCATAAAGCATCGATTTAACGAGGGTTAAGCGGCCATCGGAGGAGAGGGAGTTTGCTTTCCAGGATGATAGGCAAGTTTCGAACTTGGATATAAGCGGGTACTAGTCGTGTTTGGCTAATTTTGTAGGGTGAATCGGGATACCAAGATAGGTGATGGGGAAGTGATCCAGTTTACAGTTTAGCAGAGCTATAGTATAAGGGCCGAGCTGGTGAGTACCACCAAGCATGATGACAGAACTTTAATGGAAATTAATAGATAGGCCAGAAATGAGTTCGAAATTATATAAGAGGACTTTGAGGCAGTGGAGGTGGTCTGGGTTAGGTGAAGTGAGAAGAATGATGTCATCAGCATAATGAAGGTTGGAGACCGCCAGATCAGAGTTTGGAAGGTTTATGCCTGCAAGGAGGTTATTGGATCTGGCAAGTTGGACCATGCGACTGAAGACATCAGAGATGAGTACAAATAGAAGTGGAGAGAGTGGATCACCTTGCCAAAGACCTCTGGCCGATTTAATATGACCCCCAGTCGCACCACTGATGGAAATTGTTTAATAGCTTGTATGTAGAATACCATTTATCCAGCTGCACCAAGTCTGTGAGAAGCCTCTATGTTTCATTGGTTCAAGCAAGAACACCCAGTTAACCGAGTCAAAGGCTTTGGAGAAGTCTAATTTGAGAAGGACCCCCGGGGAGGAGGAGTGATGACAGAATGAGATGACCTCTTGGGTAGAAGCTACACAGTCTAGGAAGTTACGGCCTAGAATAAATGTCGATTGTTCTATACCAACCATTGAACCAATAACCTGTTGAAGACGCCTAGAAAGGAGTTTTTTAACGTCCCTCCTTTTCGCACGCTTCAAATCGACACACGTGCTAATTCAAAGCATATGGAAGGGCTGATTGTTATGGGGAAAATAAGAAAAATAGAGAAGAAATAAAATAAAACAGAATCTCACAGCGGAAGGATAAAATATAATAATAAATATACAGTTCATAAAAATGTTTACAAAACAATTGATTCTTTTTTATACAATAAACAGAGTTCACATACCAATAAATATCAATGCAGCGGAATTAAATAGTGTAGTGGAATAATAGTAGATGATAGTAATACAAATCTTCATCTTCGTCCTCCAGAGCTAAACTTCAAATCCTGAAACGCTCGGACTGACCTGAGCGAATTGAAAAGACAAAACACTCGAGTCAGAACTAAAAGATCTTATGTAAGTTAAATTAACAGAAATGAATATGAGTGCTGTAACTCAAGAGATGCTCGAGATTTACATCTCCCAATGATCCGTTAAACTATTTACTATGTAGCATATTTCGCTATTAATATAGTTTCTAATTGTAAAATAAACTTACTTTTAAATAGCGTTAAGGCTTTACATTTTCCACCTTAACACAGTTATATATTCCCATAGTCTATACAGTACCGCAATCTCCCCCGTACCGGGTGTCGTCGGAGGGCACTCTATAGGTATGGTACAAAACCAAAATCGTATAAGGCGCGCTAGGGTAGGTCACACGACACAACTAGGCAATGCCAGGGTAGATATACCAATTACGCTTTCGGGTCGGTGGTAACGCATAGCCGCAGCTACCGCCCACCTCGAGTCACACCCCCAAATAAAAATCAAAAGTGGCCACCGAATCAATCCAAGAGTCAAAGTATAATATCGAAGGGATGTGTCCGATCAAAGGTGCTACCTTATTACCCCGTCGATCGCTCCTGTTTTAGCCATCTTATGCCAACTCACGGGAGTTGGGTCCACGTATTTACCTTACAGGAAACGCCGCCACCATCCTACTTCATTCTGGAATCTCCACCGCGTACACGATTGTTAAAGTGGTTTTCGAAGTTGGCAGAGAGTATGACAACTTCCGATCCCGGTCTCTTCAACAATCAAACGTTATTATAACAACGCGGTCTTTAAAAATGTTTGTAATTTCAAAACCATAATATAATTATCCATTTCATAAACCATGAATACGATATCATTTCCATTTAAACCCAAATAAATGTGATATCATTTTATTTCAAATATATTTTCTTTCCAAAATCATGCTACTTTTAAAATTTATAATACCTCGAAATCAAATATTTGAATTTTAACTTTCAACATAATACTTCGAAATCCATAGTTTTAAAACCATAACTTTCAAACTTAAATGGTTTGGATATTCAACAGTATATAAAATAAAACAGTTGAATTTAAAATTTCTTTAAAAGTAAATAATTTCCACCCCTTCACAATTTATTCACTTTAAATTCAGTCTAAACCCATAATTTTTAGATTCACTTTCAGTTTGAATAAAACACTTTGATTTCAATATTTTCAAACTTTGAGTATTAAATGAATTTCAAAACTGAGGTTGGGAATTTCAAATCAACAACTCATTTTTCTATTATTTAGTTTGAAAGGTTTAAGTGATAAATACATAACCATTTAAAATAAACTAAATTTATTAACGCTAAAAATTTTTCCTTCCATTTATTTATACTAAAATTATTCATTGAATCCCGTTATAAATATCATACCATAAAATTTCTAATTTTAGTAAGTTAACATCACTTATGGAGTTAATTTTTCAAATAAGCTCAATTCCAATTAAATTTCCAATTTATCTTTCAATCTTGATTGATTTGAATCGTTTAAAACTCTCTATATATATACACAAGATCTTAAACTTGTACTTACTTGTATAACATAAATTATCAAATGCCATTTTTCAACTTATTCATTTTTATTTAACAGATTTATGCATAACTTAAATTAAACAATTTAACTATGTATGTATAAAATATTTTTATATCATATCCAAAGTTAAAATTTATTAAACCGTATCATATTCAAACCGTAAAAATCATTTCAAAAATAATTTTATATATATGCCGCGGTGCCTGTATAAAATTTTCTATCCTATGGTCAAGTGATACGGATATTTATCATTTCAATCCGCAATTTAAAATAAAAATTTGCGGTTGTATATCATTTCAAGCCGCAATCCCGAATGAATGAAAATGCATAATAATTTGCAGTTTATACAACATAAAATATAGCATCCATTCATCCAAATATCAATAATCAACCATTTATTACAATCATCATCCAATTTAAACAAACATCAATATAGAGCATATGAAATATAACAAGTAAAATGACAGTTATTAACTAACAGTTTATATGCAACAATAAATTTATTTAACTGTTTAACTATCAGTTTATATGCAAAATAAATAAATTTTAACTGTCAATTTATATGCAATAATAAAATTAATTAACAGTTATATTAAATAAATGTGATTTAACTAAGATGATGAATAAAATATGCAAAACAGTCATAAATAAATTTCTACTCATATCTCAAATAAATTTAACAAACATAAGAAATTTTTAGAAGTTGTGAGTGGGTTAAAACGCTCACCTTTTGGATTTAAATTGAATTAAAATCCAATTTAAACCCAAAAATTCAACAGCCTCAGAATCTACCCAAACCAGCGTCAAAATGTCATAAATCTCAATACGATCCTTCAAAAAAAATCGTGCATAAATCGGACATTGTATGCGAAAGTTATTCAAGTTATAAGATGACCATTTCCATAATAAAGTGTATATATATAGTGATGTTAAAATAAACAAAATAAATACCAAATTTCACGTTTTGGGATAAGGTGACTAGGGTACTTGCTAACAAGGTGGTGGCAAGGATTGGGTGAGGTGGAGAGGCTTTCACGCAACTCAAAGCTTCAAGAAGGATTAGGAAAAAGTGTTGCAAGCAGGTGAGGGAGAAAATGAAATAGGGTCATGTTTGCATAATGAAGTTCAGTGAGATTGGAAAATTGAAATGAGGCTAATGGAGGATAGAACCAATGAAATGAATGCTTCAGGTAGCAAAAATGAAAATGTATACATTTCAAACAAAGAGGTGGTAACGAATAAATATAAAGTAACAAATGGACCAGTTGTACTAAAACTTTGAGATCCAATTTCAAAACGTCTACTCTGCTAAATTAATTTCTATTAACCCTAATTATACACCTTATTAACACACAATTAAATTTTATTAACACACATTAAATAAAATGTAACACTCCAATTAATTCCACTGGGGACCGCCGCTGCACACAATAAATGATGAACCGAGACTGGAAGTTCAAATTTAAAAACAGCGTTTTTCTCAGCGCGCAATCACGATTCAAAATATTAAATTTACTTTAAAATATAAGGTTAGCATTAAAATCACTTCTTTACTGCCTCTGATTGTTATAAAATGAATGTAAAATGTTGTTTCAAATTCAAATTTTTCCTTTTTTATAAAATTTTACTTATGTTTAAAATGAAACGTTCATTTTATTTTTCTCAAACTGTTCTTTTATTTTCATTAAAAATGCTCTTTCTATTTAACCCAAAAATGTACGTTTCTTACATTAATTGCCATAAATTTCAATTAACTTCTCTTTCCTTTTAATTCAGAGATTCCTTATATGGATTAAATGTTGCAAATTCCACACATTCAAAGCTTTAACTTCTATTTTAATTGTTTATAGATTATACATTAAATCTTCCAAAATTTTCAATGAAATTAGCTTTCCATTTATTTTCAATACATTCTTCTTATGGTATAATTATTTTGCTTCATATCTATTATTCAATTCACTATTTTTAAACGGATAAAAATTGTCATTGAATTTGCAAACTATCATAATATTCTTACATTCCATCTAACTTTCTATTAACGTAAAAATTACGTGTTAAATTTCATTTATTTGGTTTTTAAATTCTTTTATTCACTCCATTATCACCAAGTAGATAAATTAGCATTGGTTAATGGTCTAATATATTGTTATTCTAAATTTTCAACTTAAACTCCATTAACGTAACATTTAACATTTTATTCCCATTAAATTGAAATTACCCGATTTCCAAAATTTAACTTCAAATAAATAAGCAACTCTTTATGTTTCTAACTCAATTACAATAGTTTAACAACTGAAAGTTAATTGAAAGCTGCTAAATTTATCGATTTCAGAAATTTCCTTTTATATTTCTTAATCATTTGCAGAAGTTTAAACAAGTTTAGATGTACATTGGAAGTTGATAAATCTATCCATTTCAGTGTTAATTTCCAAATTTCATTAAATTTAGAAAATATAAGTTAAAACTTCATTTATTATTAAATTCAATATTACACTGGATGAAATCAACATTTGACTCAAAATCTATTATACAAATATTCTTAGATTCCATTTTAAATTTCTATTAACATAACATTTAGATGTTTGATTTCATTAAATTTCAATTTATTGACCCACTTAAATTTTATTTCTTTCATTTAATATCAATTGTCCATTCTATAAGTAAAAATTTACATTAGATTTATACTCATATAATGGCTTCAATTTCATCTAAATAAATATCTATAAAATCTTTAAATACTAAATCCATTTAATTGCAATTAATCCCTTTGATATGTACATTAACTAAAAGCAAATTCACATATCAATTTAGTGTCAATTATTCCAGTAAATACAGTGTTCAAATGTCAGCTGCAATTAATCCAATTGATTGCAAATTAATTCCGAATTTGATTTCTATTCGGTGACAACTTAATATTGAATCAATTTATTACTTAACCAACATAGTTAATATTATTTTAGATTTCATTACATTTATATTTTCCAAATTTTATTTTGGTCTCATTTCTTTTTATCACATTTATTATCCTAATATGAATGGAATTTTACTTTGGTTACATCTTATTTGAATTCAACATTCTTTACTTACCAATTTATTCCACATTAACTGCCATAATTAAGTGAATTAATTGAAATTGATTACAAATTAACTTAACAACCTAATAAAATAAGTAACGTACAATAAATATAGTCCTTAACTCTTAATTACACTTTTAGAGGTTCATTATTTACACCCCAACATTGTAATTACTTACATACACTGGTTTTACTCAATTAACATTTATTGCAACTATTCCAAAATTTATTCAATATTTATTAGTTCTCTTATATTCACGTTTATAAGTAAATTGGTATTCCATTTAATCCATTAATTAACTCTAATTATTGCAATTCATTGTCTAACATAAATTTTGAATCTATCTCCTAATCTTCACATTTCAATTAATTAACATCTTACAATAGTTTACAAATAAAAAAAAGGATTGTACTAAAAAAAATTATTTATTGTCCTGCATTACTTTATTACCTCCATTTACATTTACTTTCCATAAATCAATATTTAATTCCATTGATGAATTCAATACTTGCCCCTTTTTACTTATTTTTAACTTTATATTCAAATGCGACAATTTCCACTATTACAATTACTTACAATATATAATTTAATTTGTAAATTTTAATTACCCTTGATACATCTAATTTCAACATTCGCTTTCATATAAATAAATAATATTTTTATTTAATATTTCTTTCTAAATTTAAATCAAAATCTTGTTAATTTAATTCATTTTAAACATCGAATTTCTACGGGTCGTTACACTCTCCCCCACTCAAAACTTTTCGTTCCCGAAAAGGAAAAGAAGGGAAAATGAAGAACTAAGAAATCAATATACCTTATTCAACATTAACTTTATAGACAATTAAATTTATAAAATCAATTAATTTAGATAAAATATATCAATTTGTGACCATTAAATTTTTTTGTACTTAAATTACTAAAGTTTGGAAAACATTTTCAAAATAAATTCTAAGTCCAAAAATTTACGAAATTTTTTGGCATATTCTCCTTTGTACGGAGAGGCTCGAGAGAAAATATAATATTAAATATAACAATATACAACATATGTTTTTCAAATTAATATATCCCTACTCGGGAAAATATATAAAATAGCGCTATAAACCGAAATCCGATACATACCAATTATTCGGGCATTTTACGCTTAATTTATGGAACCAAAAGCAGTAGCAATTGCTTACACAACCTGCATTTCACTTATAAAATCCAAAAGGGTTAACAATTTATATAAAGTGAAATATTTAAGTGGTTTCAATCACTAACACCAAATGAATACAACAACCAACAATTTCACAAACAACATATACAACAAATACAAAACAACCATTCAATCAAACAAACAAATAGTTGTTTGGGTTCAAAAGTTTTAAATTGTACGGAATGAAGAATAAACTACTAGCGCATCATTTACTCAACAGTCTTAGATAAAACTAAATAGATTATTCATTCTCCCAAACCTAATTTTTAAAGTATCTTACCCGGACAACCATAACCAAACAACAACCAAATTTGAACAACTTTTTTTTATCCTTATTAATTTCATTCATACATTTGTTGTTTAATTTCCCTTTTTTTCTTTTTTTTTCTTATCCCACGTAAATTTTCCTTTTATAATTTACATTTATTTATAACAAACTTTTAATTTCATTTACTCGTTCAATGTTTGTTTCATTTAATTTCCCTTATTACTTAAAATTATTCATTTCCATTAACTCAGGTCATGCCAGTTCTTTTTATTTCATTATAATTATTCATTCATTTATTGCATTCCCTTATTTATTTACATTTGTTTATCAATAGTATTCATGTCCCATTTAATTTCTTAGTATTTCCATTTTATTTACTTAAGTTGAAAATCATCTATTTGAATTACTTACCTTTAATTATATTTACTTATAGTAAAATTTCAATTATAACTTAAGTTTATAACATTAAATTCTCATTTGTAATAGCAAATTCATTGAATACTTCATTACCTACTTTTACTTGTATAATTTCCATTACATTTCTTATTAAACATTTCAACTTTTAATATTTGGTAAGTCATATATATGTTATTTAAGTGTGTAATTTGAAAGTTATAGAAGTTTTTTTTTCAATTCTTTTAATTAATTAATGGTTCAATAATTCAATCTTTGTTTTATAAGTTGCAATTTCAAATTACCTTTAATTTCATTCATAACCTAGCATTAAATCTCTATTTACTTTAAAGGTTTCAATTATTAATTACATACTTTCCAATTTACTAAAATAATTGAAACTATTGTTTGTTAGGAATTCTATTCTACGGTTTCGATGATAACAACTATACAATGGAAATCGTATGTATGTATATATCTACATTTACAGGTAGTTGATGACCAATGAGATAGAAACAAGAATCAAAAAGCAAACAAATCAATGAAAGTTGAAATGGAAATGCACAAGACACAAAGAAAGCAAAATATACACTTTCAGACGTCTGAGTGCATTTATCAGACGTCTGGATTATTCCTCTGCATTGCCAATCAGTACAAAACAGACTTCTGATAAAAATACCAGACGTCTGATGATATTCTCTGATTCTATATTTCAGAAGGAATCAGACGTCTGATATTAAACTCAGACGTCTGAAAGACAACCATACACAAAAATATATATGAATGGCAGACGTCTGACACATGCTCTCCGACGTCTGATTTTGAATTCGGCAGAGCATTTTCAAACTCCAACTGCCACACTCGAAGGGACACGTCTGCTTCTTCTTATCGCAACTCTTCATCATCATCAGAAGCGACTTTTTAGGAGATTACAACGGATACAACTATACAAGATAACCCTTCATCAGTATAAATAGCATCAGCAATGCAAAGAAATAAATATTTTTCCTATGTTATTATTTTCTGTACTCTAACTTACATCTGTTCTCAAAGCAATTAACTACTTACACTTTCATATATTTTAGATTACACATTCAACACTTTCTAGATAAATATATTGGAAGCACTTGTATTCAACAGTCAACATCAGTGTTATAAGAACACATCTTTGACAAAGAAACTCTGCTATTGTAAACCTGTTCCTCCGGGTCAAGTGAGGGTTAGTTAGTGAAAGGAAATTCTGAAGAGAAGCTTCGGGACTGGACGTAGGACGGGAGGTCCGAACCAGTATAAAATCCTGGTGTGATTAGTTTAATTTACTTTACTACTTTTATCTATCTTGTTTTACTGTAGACTACTTATACTTGCACATATATATCACATGATCCACTCATAGAGAATTACAATTGGTATCAGAGCAAGGTTTGATCAAAGAACAGTAACACGTTTTTGAATCTTTTTAAATATGGCAAGTATTTTTCAAGAAGGACAATCCACAGCACGACCCCCACTTTTTAATGGCTTTAACTATGCATATTGGTCAACACGTATGAGAATTTTTATGGAAGCTAACGGTCTAGAAATTTGGTCAGCCACTCAAGATAAATATGAAGCACCCACTACTGCTATGAACACTTGGACCGATGCACAAAAAACCTTAGCTTCAAACAATGCTAAAGCTATGAATGTTTTATTTTTTTCTTTAGACAAAAATGAATTTTCATGTGTAATGCTATGCACCACTGCATTTGATATTTGGCGTACCTTACAAATTACACATGAAGCTACAACAAAGGTCAAACAAACTAAAATTTCAATTTTGCAAAACCAGTTCTCATCTTTCAAAATAAACAAAATGAAACTATAGTAGACATGTATTCTAGATTTCAAAGTATACAACATGATCTTATGGCATTAGGAGTTAAGTTTACTGATTTTGATTTAGTTTCTCGAATACTCAACTCTTTAACACCTGATTGGGAAAGAAAGGTATTGGCTATAGAAGAGGCTAATGATCTGTCTACCCTCAAAGTTGAAGAGTTGATAGGAAATTTGATGTCCTATGAAGCAAATTTGCAGGCATGAAAAGAACTAAATTCGGAAAAGAAGAACACAGCATTCCAGGCAACAAAGAATGATGACTCGGACTTAGATGAAGAAGAGATAGTATTCATTGCTAAAAACTATAACAGATTCAAGAAGTTTAGAAAGATGACAAAATTTCAAAAAGAAGGAAAGTCCAACTCGATAAATCAATCTCAAATCAAATGCTATGAATGTGATCAATACGGACACATGAAGAAAGAATGCCCAAAACTCAACAATGATAAAAAGAAGAATAAATTTGAAAAATTCAAGAAGAAGAAAGCTTTCAAAGTAACATGGGATGATTCGTATTCTTCATCATTAGAAAGTGATAGCGATAGTGATGAAGAACAAGCAAATGCGTGTTTTATGGCACAAAACGATGAGGTATGTCCGGAACTTAGCTATGACGAACTATTTGAACTAAGCATGGAATTGGATGATAAATTTAGACAGGTTAAAAAATTGAATAAAGAATATATAGCTAAAATAAATAGATTACAAATTGAAGTAGGTATGTTAAAAGATGAAAAAATCATTCTAGAAGAAGAACTTGAATTATCTAAAGAAAAATTCAAAAGTAATTTGATAATGAATGAGGCTATCACTATAGAACTTGAAAACACTAAAAAGGCAAACGACAATTTTTTGAAAGAAAATACCGACCTTAATAATAAAATTGAATTGTTTAAAATTGAAAATGTAGAACTAAAAGAAAAGCTAGATAAGATTACAAATAATGTGTCAAAATTTAATAAAGGAAGACAAGATTTGGAAAACCTTATAAAAATATCAAAACCATTAAGCAACAAAAATGGAATAGGTTTTAAAAATTTCTCTAAACAAAAAGAAGTTTCAAAAAATCTTAGTTATAAAAAAACTAAAAGTTTATCTAAATCTACATTTAATACCAAAATTATAAAAATTTGGATCCCTAAAACAAATAATCATTTAATTGGACAAATGTATATCAATAATTATATGAAGAATGTGGTCTATAATAAAAATTATATTTACAAAGGTACCAAACCATCTTGGGTATGGCTACCTTCTCCTAACAGATAGGACCCTAATAATATATGGGTACCAATTGAAACATCTTTTATTTTGCAGGTACCCAAAATAAAAATTAAAGAGAAATGAATACTAGATAGTGGCTGCTCTAAACATATGACCGGAAATTCAAAGATGTTATCAAATATATCATACATTGATGGTGGAACGGTAACATTTGGAGACAATTCAAAAGGATACGCCGTGGGCATTGGAGAAGTCATCAACTCTGGTATATCAAATTCTCCTATTATTACAAATGTTTTATTAGTAAAAAATCTAAAACACAACTTACTAAGCATTAGTCAATTATGCGATAAAGGTTTTCAAATAAATTTTGAAAAAGATAAATGTAATATTTTAGATAATAACAAACAACTCATTTTTGAAGGATTCAGAAACAAAAATATTTATGTATTAAACATGAATATAAATAAAAATTCAAACTTATGCTTAACTGCCAAACATGATGATCCATGGCTATGGCATAAACGATTCTGTCATATCAACTTTAAAATTATTAATAAGTTAGCAAAATATGAACTAGTAAGGAGATTACCTAGAATAAATTTCAAAGTAGAAAAATTATGTGATGATTGTCAAATTGGAAAACTAAAGAAAAGCTCGTTTAAATCTAAAAATAATATTTCTACAAAACAACAATTAGAACTGTTACACTTAGATTTATTTGTCCCTACACAAATTCGGTCTATAAATCACAACAAATATGTCTTTGTAATAGTTGATGATTTTTCAAGATATACATGGACTTTGTTTTTAAAACATAAAAGTGATACTTTTGGAATGTTTAAAATTTTTGCTAAAAGAATTGAAACACAAATGAACTTAAAAATTAAAAATATCCGAAGTGATCATGGAGGAGAATTCGAAAATGATCTTTTTACAAATTTTGTAATAAAAAAGGAATAACCTACAATTTTTCTTTTCCTCGCACACCGCAACAAAATGGTGTCGTAGAAAGAAAAAATCGCACATTACAAGAATGCACACGAACATTACTAAATAGTAGTGGTTTACCAAAACACTTTTGGCCTGAGGCTATTGCGACATCTTGTTATGTATTAAATCGTGTGACAATACGTCCTATGACTAAACAAACGTGTTTTGAAATATTTTTTGGTAAAAAACCTAAGGTATCATACTTTAAAACTTTCGGGTCAAAATGTTTTATTTTAAATACAAAAGATAACTTAGGTAAATTTGATCCAAAAGCTGATGAAGGTATCTTTATTGGATATTTGGATCGGAGTAAAGCCTATAGAATCTTTAATAAAAGAACTAATACCGTTGAAGAAAGTTTACACGTTTCGTTCGATGAAAATCTTTGTAATCTTAAAACTAACGATGAAGAAGAAAATATTCCACTAATAAATCCAACAAATACCGTTAATAATGACATAAATATTGAAAATAACACTCTGGTATCACCTCCTAGAATTCTTAAAAATCATCCAATAGATAATATTATTAGAGACCTTAATACAAGAGTAACTAGAAATCATCTCAATCATATAAGCCATATAGCATTTGTGTCAAACTTTGAACCAAAAAATTATAAAGAAGCATCAAACGATAACTTTTGGATAATAGCTATGCAAGAAGAATTAAATCAGTTCGAAAGTAATAACGTGTGGGAATTAGCACCACGACCTAAGGATCAATCGGTAATAGGAATAAAAAGGATATTTAAGAACAAAATCGATGAACATGGAGATATTATTAGAAATAAAGCACGATTAGTTGCTCAAGGCTACAATAAAGAAGAAGGAATAGATTACGATGAAACCTTTGCTCCAGTAGCAAGATTGGAGGCCGTTCGTACATTACTCGCTTTTGCAACATATAATAATTTTAAACTATTTCAAATGGATGTCAAAAGTGCTTTTTTAAAATGGGTTTATCAAAGAAAATGTATACGTAGAACAATCACCACTATTTGTTCATGAAAAATATCCCGATCACGTATATAAATTACACAAAGCTTTATATGGATTAAAACAAGCCCCACGAGCTTGGTATGAACGTCTTAAAAATCATCTAATTACCTCAGGTTTTCAAATAGGGAAAATTGATACAACTTTGTTTATTAAAAGAGAAAATAATGATATTTTAGTAGTGCAAATCTATGTCGATGACATCATTTTTAGCTCAACTAATGAAAATTTATGCAACCAATTTTCAAATATTATGAAAAGTGAATTTGAAATGTCCCACACGGGAGAATTAAATTTTTTCTTAGGTTCACAAATAAAACAACTTGATAATGGAATTTTTATTCATCAAGAAAAATATTGTAATACTTTATTAAATCGTTTTGAAATGAATAAAACCTCAAGTAAACCAACTCCAATGAGTACCACTGCTAACTTAGATGAAAACAGAAAAGATTTTGATGAAAAGAAATATCGTAGCATGATTGGTTCTCTTCTTTATTTAACAGCTAGTCGACCTGATATTATGATGAGTGTATGCCTTTGTGCTCGATTTCAAGCCAAACCAAAAGAGTCACATCTAAGAGTAGTTAAGCGAATTTTACGTTGTCTTTCTAGTACTAAAGATTATGGGTTGTTCTACCCTAAAGGATCCTCATTTGAACTTATCTCATATAGTAATGCGGATTTCGGAGGATGTAAAACAGATCGTAAAAGTACTAGTGGAACTTGTCATTTTATCGGACAATCATTAGTTTCTTGGTTTAGCAAAAAACAAAATTGCTTTTCCTTATCAACTTGCGAAGCCGAATACATCTCCGCAGCACTAGCATGTGCTCAAGTAATATACATGCAACAAACACTATCAGATTTCGGTAAACCTATCATTAAGTCTCCAATTTATTGTGATAACACAAGTGCAATTAATCTGTCCAAAAACCCAATTAATCACTCAAGAACCAAACATATAGATATACGACATCATTTTCTAAGAGACAATGTTGAAAAAGGAACCATTTCATTGGAATACGTTAATACCGAAAATCAAGTAGCCGACATTTTTACTAAACCATTAAATGAACAAACTCTTTCCAAGCTTCGACGAAGTTTAGGAATTTGTTCACTGAAAGATCTTTTTCCTTAATACATTAAAAAAAATTTAAAGCTACATTTAGTTACCAAAATATTGACCACAAGATATATTATTGACTTCTGCACTTCTAACATGTTCAGAAAAATTATAACCACAAGTCAGGATATTTAGTTCTACACCTTTAAAATTATTTAATTTATCTATATTTACATACTTTCCAAATTATAAATATAGCCAAATAGAACAACTTTATTCAACCAATTATTTTATATATATATATATATATATATATATATATATATATATATATATATATATATATATATATACACACACATAAATGTCTTCTTCAGATTCCTATATATCCAACTCCGTCTCCATCTAAATAAATTATTTATATTCATTGATGTATGTATCTATAGATATACATGTTTTAATAAGGAAATTTATTAATTACGTTCAAATAAAATTTCTATCATTTTTGTCAATTTACAAAATTCAGACGTCTGCCAACAGCTACCAGACGTCTGATACTATACTAAAACTATTGATATGTGCATATATCAGACGTCTAAAATAATGCCAGACGTTTGAAATATGCCTCTGCCCACTCTACAATAAAATTATAGCCATTTCAGGCGTCTGGAAAGATAACCAGATGTCTGTACAAGTCCTCTGTTTCAATCTCAAACCAAAACAGATGTCTGCTTTAAACTTTAGACGTCTATAATTATTCTCTGCTTCATAATATTATATGCAATCTAACAACCAGACGTCTTACTAAAGAACTCAGACGTCTGTTTTCACCTACTGGACAAAAAATTAGGGCAAACGAGACGTCTTATTACATATTCAGACGTCTGGTTCACAATCGACCCTATAAAATCGACCACGTTAACGTCATTTTTTTTACCCTTGAACCTTTTTTTTCACGATCTTCTCAAATATACTTCTTTCCTCCAAAATCTTACAGCATTTTTTAAACAACAATGCCGCCTTGTACAAAAAATCCTACTAAAAGGAGAAAGCAAGATCAACCAACAACATCTTCACATCCACAAGTTTGTTCGGATGATCAAATCGAACGTTGGATGAATAGAGCTCCACATTCTCTAAAAAGGTACAAAGAGATTCAAAAGAAGAAACTTCACACAGGTTGTAACAACCCGGAGTTTTACTGTTAATTTATCTTCATCATTAAACGATTAATTAGTTAGCTGAGTGCTGTTTGTTGTTGGAATTTTGTATCTGGCTTAAATTCTTTTAATAAATGGTTTAAAGTGACTACGGGCTTTAAAATTTATATTGGGCCACATTGTAATTGGTGTGTGTGAATTTATTCAAGGCCGATATCACCATCCCTATAACCGGTTTCTTTCATTGGAAACCCTTGGCTAAAAAATCAAACCAAGAAAACAAAAAAAAAAAATACACGAAAGCAAGTAAATGGCGGCTCAGCTCTTCGTTCTTCTTTCTTCAAATTTGGCTTGGGAAATTTTGTGAAGTCGCCGCCTAGTTTAGGGATGATGCTTCGATTAGCTTGCTTCAATCGATTCGTGCGCGGCTTCTTCACTTCGACCGAGTTCGACTTCGATTGTATCTGCGCCCTCGAAAACAGGTGAGTAAATTTTAATTACTCACATCTAATTCAATTTCACATATATACGTGATTTTGTGATTTCCGCAGCTTTGATTTTGGGTTTGAATCTGTTGTTTTGATTTCGTGAATTTCTAACATCACTGATTATTATGGCTTTGATTTCGTGGTCCCTATGTACTTCGGCTCTGGCCATCTATATATTAATTCCTAAGCATTTTCAATCCGCTGTATGCATTGCCTCAATTATGTATGTTGTCACTGCAATATTCAGTGGATGTAATTGATTTACACTGTTGTTCCTTCACGGTTTCCACTTGATTTTTGTGAAAATGATTTGAGATAAGAGTTTTACTTATTTTGTGAAAACTATTTTGGGATAAGAATCTCACTTTCATTTTCTTGTGGCTTCGTCCACTGCCTTGCTCAGCTTGAAATCTCTGTATTGATTTGATTTGAAACCGTGTTGACCTTGTTTGGACTTGGGTCATTGGTTTGCCTTGTCTCTTCATGCCTCTGTTTATAGGTGCACTTAGTTATGATTGTTGCGTTACTGATATACTGGTTTGGCCTTGTACCTTTAGCATGTTTCATTGGAGTTTCATTCATTTTGAGTTTGTACAGAGTATATACATACATATGTTGGCTGCAGTTCTAACCATTTCAATGATTACCGACCTTTAATATACATGTATATATACAGCATTCATTAGTTAACCATTTCTATTCACTGGTCTTGCAACATTTTTATACACAGTTGCATTATACCTGGACATCCTCTGGTCTTTGCATACAAGTTCATCATGTTGTCACTGTTTATTATTTCGAGTCAGTTGCACTGTATTGGATTCATTGGGGCAGTGTCACTGAAATTGGCTTCATGTACATTTGAGCAGTGAGGTGAACTTATTGGTCTTTGGGAATTTCTGAGTTTTTTTCCTTCTACTGTTGCATATGTATTTATCAACTTATCTGGTTAGCAGTAGATACTGTTTATTTCATGCATGTGTGTACCTGTTATTTGATTTGGTATCATACTGTGAATTAATAATTACTTGCCAACTTATTCATAGCCTCCGTATCATTTTTACCATATAGCTGTAAGTAAAAGCAAAGTATGGAGTTAAAAGATGATTGGATTTATATAATTTGATTCCTAGCACCCATCTTATGATTCTATTGTTTTACTGCGGACTTTAACTATCAATTACCTTGTGGTTGGTTTTCTAGCACTTGAAATTATATGAAGTCGAGACCTATTCATTATTTTAGCCTACTATTTGCAGATCTTTGCTTTGGAAATAAATCATTATGTAATTTCAAAGTAAAAATAAAGCAACTGCATCATGCAAATTTACCACCTTAGCTTACGTAACTACAGAATATAGTCTTCTGTGTGAGTCTCACCTTCCAATTCTGAAACAAATACAGCTCTTTTAATATATTTTGGCTTTAATTGATAATAATTTAAAGAGCTAGAAATTTAAAGGTTCATTGCTTATAAACTTGGATTCTCTTCCATCACTGCATTTCTAGTTTGCAGTCCACCTGAGTATATTTGTAGTGTTTCTTGCATACATTTATATAAGTGTGACTGTTTTTACTACACTGTTTAATTGCATATAAACTTGGATTCTTTGATCCATCACTGCATTTCCAGTTTGCAGTCCACCTGAGTTCACATATATATTGTTTCTTGCATATATAAATATACAAGTATGCATGCCTTTGCTTCACTGTTTATTTTTCTGCACCACTTGCATATTACCTAAAGCTTGATATGCTAGCATTCATTCATGTGTATAACTGGTTCGATTGATTCGATCGTTGACTTGCATTCACTCCAGATGTTGTTGACTTCTCTTGAGCATATTGTAGTCTTGGGTCTCATATACGCCCTGTGTAGCCATTGTCAGACTATCTCCTGTATGTACTTGTTCATTCTAGTATATGCTCACTGTTTTAACCATTCACTGTTGTCACCTCTGTTTGCATATTTAGCTCGGTTGTTTGAGCACAATTGTTTATATGATGTCTTGATTGTTGGAGCAGTGGCATTGAAATTTGATCCTTCACTTGCTTTTGATTCAATGACCTTTTGTGTATTTCATATACAGTATTGGCGAGGCAGTACAAGCGTGCATGTACTGCAGCCAATCAGTATTGATGTTTCTAAGTGACATTTCAATTGTTTGAATTGATTTGTTTTGATTCGATCATTTTGTTGTTGTCTAATTATCTTTCAGATAATTAGATTATGCGTTTCTAATTATTTACGTAATAATTAGATTTTCATGTTAATTGCCAATTAGGCAATTCTGATGTTTTCTAAATTATCTTCATTGATGATCTTTTCATTTATACTTGTTGATGATTTGATTCTGCTGATTTGTTTTAACACTATTAAGTGTTATATTTATCGTTATCCGATTTCTTATTAAAGGATCGGATAGACGAGAATTATTGTGACTGTCGTCTATTTGTTACTTAATTATTATTGCTTCTGTGCACTAATAACTAAGTTTGAATTAGACTGACCCATGTATTATTTTCTCTTGAATTTAATACTCGGGTCAGACCGAGTATTTACAGGTTGTTGATATCTTACTTTGGGTTGCTATTAGAGCTATGAAGTCTTTTCATACTTTTGGAGTAGTCGTCATCATTTAAAGTAGTCAGTGTATTTGTATAGGATGTTGTATATTCATGTATATTATTCACGATAATGTACTTGTATATGTAACTTCCAGAGTCGACAGTTGTAGTTGTATCATATGTACTGTATCACATGTATTGTAACTGACATCAGTTGTTATATATATGAGATTTTTGTTTATCTGTGTTCCGCATTTGAATTATCTGTGTTATTATTATATCTATTGTCCTAAACTATTATGAACCATCGTAGTTCGTTTTACACTGGAATTGGGTATGTTGATGAGAGTAAATAAAGAGATGAAAAAAAATATATACTACTCCTATCGAGATAACCAATACTAGTGTAAGGGCTAACTACGGATGGCCGCTCCTATCCAGCCTTATTCTTCGTGATAACAGACAGTATTTCCTTTAATACTCTTTGTTATTGTGAGCATAGAGGTGGGGCGTCACACAGGTCCCTTCTACAATTTACTAAAATTTCCTATGTATGACCTAGATGAATTGTGTGAAACAGCCGGTTTAGATACCCTGATTTCTTTTCAAACAAAAGATATTCAAATTGACCAATTAGCCATCTTCTTATTCTACTCAAATTTAGATAGCACCGCAGTTTGGAATACTGAGAATGAAGAAAATTGGATTTAGTCCAGTGTATATGGAAACACAATTAGATTAACCCCTGGCTTAATAGGACAAACACTTGGTTGCTCTGACACCGGGGAAGACCTGTATAACATTCCCGATATGAGATTTAAGCCTAGGAATATTGTTACACATCAAATTTGGGAAGATAATATGCCGAAATTTGCTTCTAAGTATTTACGCCCGAAGGCTCGACTACTTACAAGGATGATAATAAACACCATTATTCCACGATTAGGTAGTCACGAGCAAATCACAGAAATGGAGCATAAAGCATTGTACGCTATATTTAGTCGGACAAGAGTGAATTGGGCAAAATTTATTTTCGATGAGCTTAAACAATTTTGGAATCGCTCTCGACCTTTCATTATTTACCCGACTTATATTATGCGACTTCTTCGGGCTAATAACATTCAATCATATTTATCAACATTCGAAGAAATTTCACCCAAATATGCTTCAACAAATTCTTCTCCTTGATGCACTTGCCCGAAATTCCCTCGGAATTCATAACATTTGAGGATTAGACGCGCAATCGACAATCTCGTCATATTGAGCCTCCTCCTCCACCACCCATGATACCTTCTCAAGGAGAAGAACAAAAAGAAGCAACTCCTCCTCCTCAACCTTTTAATTACCCGGGACAAGAGGATATTATGGAGACTCGACTAGAAACAGAAACAAATGAAAGTATTCGAGATCTCACTCTTCGAAATCAACACATACTGTCCCAAAATCAAAAACACTTGGCTAAGCGAATTGACAACCTTGAAGTATCATTTGCTACTCGCCTAGCAATAGTTGAAGATTCCCTTTCAACTGCTTTGACAGTGCTGAAAGAGGTATTACAACGGGTCCGTGGTCCAACTCCACCCTCTGAGGATTGGCCAACTCCCGTTCCTTCCCCTCCTACAAAGCACTCTAAATTATTTGATGATGATCCTCCAAAGGAAGCTATGATATCTCCTTCAAAAACTAGTACTTCTACAAAAGACGATCAAAACAAGGATGATACAAATCAAGCTTCGCCAAAGGAAGGTGATCCAAAACTAACTTCACCGAAACAAGATGACCAAAATCAATCCTCTCCGAAATAAATTTAAGTTTACTTTTGTACCTTTTGTGTACTTTTGTAATATAACAATGCATGTAATCCTTTTCTTATTAATGAATATCTTTTAACATATTGGCTTATTTATTCTTTTTGATAATGTCAAAGGGGGAGAAATATTAATATTCTCATAACATAATATAAGCATATATTCAGGGGGAGATTTCAAATCTATATATAAGTACATTGAATAAGTTGTCATCATCAAAAAGGGGGAGATTGTTAGGAATTCTATTCTACGGTTTCGATGATAACAACTATACAATGGAAATTGTATGTATGTATATATCTACATTTACAGGCAGTTGATGACCAAAGAGATAGAAACAAGAATCAAAAAGCCAACAAATCAATGAAAGTTGAAATGGAAATGCACAAGACACAAAGAAAGCAAAATATACACTTTCAGACGTCTGAGTGCACTTATCAGACGTCTGGATTATTCCTCTGCATTGCCAATCAGTACAAAACAGACGTCTGATAAAAATACCAGACGTCTGATGATATTCTCTGATTCTATATTTCAGAAGGAATCAGACGTCTGATATTAAATTCAGACGTCTGAAAGACAACCGTACACAAAAATATTTATGAAGGGCAGACGTTTGACACATGCTCTCAGACGTCTGATTTTGAATTCGGCAGAGCATTTTCAAAATCCAACTGCAACACTCGAAGGGACACGTCTTCTTCTTCTTATTGCAACTCTTCATCATCATCAGAAGCGAATTTTTAGGAGATTACAACGGATACAACTATACAAGATTACCCTTCGTCAGTATAAATAGCATCAGCAATGCAAAGAAATAAATACTTTTCCTATGTTATTATTTTCTATACTCTAACTTACATCCGTTCTCAAAGCAATTAACTACTTACACTTTCATATATTCTAGATTACGCATTCAACACTTTCTAGATAAATATATTGAAAGCACTTGTATTCAACAGTCAACATCAGTGTTATAAGAACACATC
Organism: Allium cepa; assembly: GCA_030765085.1. Lineage (NCBI taxonomy): Eukaryota > Viridiplantae > Streptophyta > Magnoliopsida > Asparagales > Amaryllidaceae > Allium > Allium cepa. The sequence goes on from CM060934.1 coordinate 696,873,841, forward strand.
TTTGACAAAGAAACTCTGCTATTGTAAACCTGTTCCTCCGGGTCAAGTGAGGGTTAGTTAGTGAAAGGAAATTCCGAAGAGGTGCTTCGGGACTGGACGTAGGACGGGAGGTCCGAACCAGTATAAAATCCCGGTGTGATTAGTTTAATTTACTTTACTACTTTTATCTATCTTGTTTTACTGTAGACTACTTATACTTGCACATGTATATCACACGATCTACTCATAGAGAATTACATTATTTAATGGAAACTTAAGACTAAATACCGGGTTAAATTTTCAATTTATTTTAAAATAATAGATAAATATATTATTACAACTTATATAACTCTAATTATATTTAAAACAATTCAAAATTTATATATTTTTCAAAAATGAATCTACAGTAAAACTACTACAGTGGCCTTTCCCTTTCGAAACTCGAAAATGAAAGTCGATGATGTGGCCGCCATCACCGAAATTATTTTCCAGCGACAGAGAGGAAAGTACAGAACTTATTTTCTCCAAAATCATCTTTATTAGAAAATACTTCTAAACCATATTATTATATTCCAAAATTTATTCGGAAGAAATTTCAAAACCCCGGAACTTAAGTTCTAAATTTTCAAATTTCATTTATTTTATTTTTCAATCTTATTTCTATTATTATTTATACACTTTATTGCCTAACAACCAATCTACTGCAGCCAAATATAGACATCATTTGAAAAAAAATTATATATAGAAAATATAATAGGCAAAATTATTTCATTCACTTATATTAAAACAAATATTTTGTCGGTCTGTCCTATTAAGTGTTTAGAAATCCCTATTGATGTCATAGCGTCCCATGCATCAACCAGAATTTATAAATACAAAACGGAACAGATTAACACAATATTAAAACCTTTTTATAACACTAACAAATACGCTCTCTCATATATACACTCAGCGACTCCCATAGGGTATTACTACCCTATTAGTAAAGAGTTAAACCCCACAAAGCTAAGGTTTATCGCTAAACCAAAGCTCTGATACCAGATGCAACGTCCCTCCTTTTCGCACGCTTCAAATCGACACACGTGCTAATCCAAAGCATACGGAAGGGCGGATTGTTATGGGGTAAATAAGAAAAACAGAGAAGAAATAAAATAAAATAGAATCTCACAGCGGAAGGATAAAATATAATAATAAATATACAGTTCATAAAACTGTTTACAAAACAATTGATTCTTTTTTTATATAATAAATATCAAAGTTCACATACCAATAAATATCAATGCAGCGGAGTTAAATAGTGTAGTGGAATAATAGTAGATGATAGTAATACAAATCTTCGTCTTCGTCCTCCAGAGCTAAACTTCAAATCCTGAAATGTTCGGACTGACCCGAGCGAATTGAAAAGACAAAAAACTCGAGTCAGAACTAAAAGATCTTATGTAAGTTAAATTAACAGAAATGAATATGAGTGTAGTAACTCAAGAGATGCTCGGGATTTACATCTCCTAAGGATCCGTTAAACTATTTACTATGTAGTATAGTTCGCTATTAATATAGTGTCTAATTGTAAAATAAACTTACTTTTAAATAGCGTTAAAGCTTTACATTTTCCACCTTAACACAGTTATATATTCCCATAGTCTATACAATACCGTAATCTCCCCATACCGGGCGTCGTCGGAGGGCACTCCATAGGTATGGTACAAAACCAAAATCGTATAAGGCGCGCTAGGGTAGGTGACACGGCACAACTAGGCAATGCCAGGGTAGATATACCAATTACGCTTCCGGGTCGGTGGTAACGCATAGCCGCAGCTACCGCCCACCTCGAGCCACACCCCCAAATAAAAATCAAAAGTGGCCACCGAATCAATCCAAGAGTCAAAGTATAATATCGAAGGGATGTGTCCGATCAAAGGTGCTACCTTATTAACCCGTCGATCGCTCCTGTTTTAGCCACCTTATGCCAACTCACGGGAGTTGGGTCCACGTATTTACCTTACAGGAAACGCCACCACCATCCTACTTCATTCTGGAATCTCCACCGCGTACACGGTTGTTAAAGTGGTTTTCGGAGTTGGCAGAGAGTATGACAACTTCCGATCCCGGTCTCTTCGACAACCAAACGTTATTATAACACCGCGGTCTTTAGAAATGTTTATACTTTCAAAACCAGAATATAATTATCCATTTCATAACCCATGAATACGATATCATTTCCTTTTAAACCCAAATAAATGTGATATCGTTTTATTTCAAATATACTTCCTTTCCAAAATCATGCTACTTTTAAAATTTATAATACCTCAAAACCAAATATTTGAATTTTAACTTTCAACATAATACTTCGAAATCCATAGTTTTAAAACCATAACTTTCAAACTTAAATGGTTTGGATATTCAACAGTATATAAAATAAAACAGTTGAATTTAAAATTTCTTTAAAAGTAAATAATTTCCACGCCTTCACAATTTTATTCACTTTAAATTCAGTCTAAACCCATAACTTTTAGATTCACTTTTAGTTTGAATAAAACACTTTGATTTCAATATTTTCAAACTTTGAATATTAAATGAATTTCAAAACTGAGGTTGGTAATTTCAAATCAACAATTCATTTTCTTATTATTTAGTTTGAAAGGTTTACATGATAAATCCATAACCATTTAAAATAAACTGAATTTATTAACACTAAAATTTTTTCCTTCCATTTATTTATACTAGAATTATTCATTAAATCCCGTTATAAATATCATACCTTAAAATTTCCAATTTTAGTAAGTTAACATCACTTATGGAGTTAATTTTTCAAATAAGCTCAATTCCAATTAAATTTCCTATTTATCTTACAATCTTGATTGATTTGAATCGTTTAAAACTCTATATATATATACAAGATCTTAACTTGTACTTACTCGTATAATATAAATTATCAAATGCCATTTTTCAACTTATTCATTTTTATTTAACAGATTTATGCATAGCTTAAATTCAACAATTTAACTATGTATGTATAAAATATTTTTATATCATATCCAAATTTAATATTTATTAAACCGTATCATATCCAAACCATAAAAATCATTTCAAAAATAATTTTATATATATGCCGCGGTGCCTGTATAAAATTTTCTATCCTATGGTCAAGTGATACGGATATTTATCATTTCAATCCGCAATTTAAAATAAAAATTTGCGGTTGTATATCATTTCAAGCCGCAATCCCGAATGAATGAAAATGCATAATAATTTGCAGTTTATACAACATAAAATATAGCATCCATTCATCCAAATATCAATAATCAACCATTTATTACAATCATCATCCAATTTAAACAAACATCAATATAGAGCATATGAAATATAACAGGTAAAATGACAGTTATTAACTAACAGTTTATATGCAACAATAAATTTATTTAACTATTTAACTATCAGTTTATATGCAAAATAAATAAATTTTAACTGTCAATTTATATGAAATAATAAAATTAATTAACAGTTATATTAAATAAATGTGATTTAACTAAGATGATGAATAAAATATGCAAAACAGTCATAAATAAATTTCTACTCATATCTCAAATAAATTTAACAAACATAAGAAATTTTTAGAAGTTGTGAGTGGGTTAAAACGCTCACCTTTTGGATTTAAATTGAATTAAAATCCAATTTAAACACAAAAATTCAACAGCCTCAGAATCTACCCAAACTAGCTTCAAAATGTCATAAATCTCAATACGATCCTTCAAAAAAAAATCATGCATAAATCGGACATTGTATGCGAAAGTTATTCAAGTTATAAGATGACCATATCCATAATAAAGTGTATATATAGTGATATTAAAATAAACAAAATAAATACCAAATTTCACGTTTTGGGATAAGGCGACTAGGGTACCTGCTAACAAGTTGGTGTCAAGGATTGGGTGAGGTGGAGAGGCTTTCACGCAACTCAAAGCTTCAAGAAGGATTAGGAAAAAGTGTTGCAAGCAGGTGAGGGAGAAAATGAAATAAGGTCATGTTTGCATAATGAAGTTCAGTGAGATTGGAAAATTGAAATGAGGCTAATGGAGGATGAAACCAATGAAATGAATGCTTCAGGTAGCAAAAATGAAAATTTATACATTTCAAACAAAGAGGTGGTAACGAATAAATATAAAGTAACAAATGGACCAGTTGTACTAAAACTTTGAGATCCAATTTGAAAACGTCTACTCCGCTAAATTAATTTCTATTAACCCTAATTATACACCTTATTAACACCCAATTAAATTTTATTAACACACATTAAATAAAATGTAACACTCTAATTAATGCCACTGGGGACCGCCGCTGCACACAATAAATGATGAACCGAGACTGGAAGTTCAAATTTAAAAACGGCGTTTTTCTCAGCGCGCAATCACGATTCAAAATATTAAATTTACTTTAAAATATAAGGTTAGCATTAAAATCACTTCTATACTGCCTCTGATTGTTATAAAATGAATGTAAAATGTTGTTTCAAAATTTAAATTTTTCCTTTTTTATAAAATTTGACTTATCTTTAAAATGAAACGTTCATTTTATTTTTCTCAAACTATTCTTTTATTTTCATTAAAAATGCTCTTTATATTTAACCCAAAAATGTACGTTTCTTACATTAATTGCCATAAATTTCAATTAACTTCTCTTTCGTTTTAATTCGAAGATTCTCATATGGATTAGATGTTGCAAATTCCATACTTTCAAAGCTTTAACTTCTATTTCAATTGTTTATAGATTATACATTAAATCTTCCAAAATTTTCAATGAAATTAGCTTTCCATTTATTTTCAATACATTCTTCTTATGGTATAATTATTTTGTTTCATATCTATTATTCAATTCACTATTCTTAAACGGATAAAAAATTTCATTGAATTTGCAAACTAATATAATATTCTTACATTCCATCTAACTTTCTATTAACGTAAAAATTACGTGTTAAATTTCATTTATTTGATTTTTAAATTCTTTTATTCACTCCATTTTCACCAAGTAGATAAATTAGCATTGGTTAATGGTCTAATATATTGTTATTCTAAATTTTCAACTTAAACTCCATTAACGTAACATTTAACATTTTATTCCCGCTAAATTGAAATAACCCAATTTCCAAAATTTAACTTCAAATAAATAAGCAACTCTTTATGTTTCTAAATCAATTACAATAGTTTAACAATTGAAAGTTAATTAAAAGCTGGTAAATTTATCAATTTCATAAATTCCCTTTTATATTTCTTAATCATTTGCAGAAGTTTAAACAAGTTTAGATGTACATTGGAAGTTGATAAATCTATCCATTTCAGTGTTAATTTCCAAATTTCATTAAATTTAGAAAATATAAGTTAAAACTTCATTTATTATTAAATTCAATATTACACTGGATGAAATCAACATTTGACTCAAAATCTATTATACAAATAATCTTAGATTCCATTTTAAATTTCTATTAACATAACATTTAGATATTTGATTTCATTAAATTTCAATTTATTGACCCACTTAAATTTTATTCCTTTCATTTAATATCAATTGTCCATTCTATAAGTAAAAATTTACATTAGATTCATACTCATATAATGGCTTCAATTTCATCTAAATAAATATCTACAAAATCTTTAAATACTAAATCCATTTAATTGCAATTAATCCCTTTGATATGTACATTATCTAAAAGCAAATTCACATATCAATTTAGTGTCAATTATTCCAGTAAATACAATGTTCAAATGTCAGCTGCAATTAATCCAATTGATTGCAAATTAATTCCGAATTTGATTTCTATTCGGTTACAACTTAATATTGAATCAATTTATTACTTAACCAACATAGTTAATATTATTTTAGATTTCATTACATTTATTCCAAATTTTATTTTGGTCTCATTTCTTTTTATCACATTTATTATCCTAATATGAATGGAATTTTACTTTGGTTACATCTTATTTGAATTCAACATTCTTTACTTACCAATTTATTCCACATTAACTGTCATAATTTAGTAAATTAATTGAAATTGATTAAACATTAACTTAACAACCTAATAAAACAAGTAATGTACAATAAATATAGCCCTTAACTCTTAATTACACTTTTAGAGGTTCATTATTTACACCCCAACATTGTAATTACTTACATACACTGGTTTTACTCAATTAACATTTATTGCAACTATTCCAAAATTTATTCAATATTTATTAGTTCTCTTATATTCACGTTTATGAGTAAATTGGTATTCCACTTAATCAATTAATTATTAACTCTAATTATTGCAATTCATTGTCTAACATAAATTTTGAATCTATCTCCTAATCTTCACATTTCAATTAATTAACATCTTACAATAGTTTACAAATAAAAAAAAAGATTGTACTAATAAAATATATTTATTGTCCTGCATTATTTTATTACCTCCATTTACATTTACTGTCCATAAATCAATATTTAATTCCATTGATGAATTCAATACTTGCCCCATTTTACTTATTTTTAACTTTATATCCAAATGCGACAATTTCCACTATTACAATTGCTTGCAATATATAATTTAATTTGTAAATTTTAATTACCCTTGATACATCTAATTTCAACATTCGCTTTCATATAAATAAATTAGATTTTTATTTCTTTCTAAATTTAAATTAAAATCTTATTAATTTAATTCATTTTAAACATCGAATTTATACGGGTCGTTACAAGTTTGGTGGTAATTTTGAAGGTGGTGTTGAGGAGACTGATAGGGCGGAACGCAGGAAGGGTGGTGGAACTAGGGGATTTAGGGATGAGGATGATATTGGCATGGTTAATCCTAGTGATCAGAGTTGGATTCGACTGAAATTCCAAACACATGTCAATAACATCAGATTTAACCATTGGCCAAAAGTGTTTGAAAAAAAGAGGTCCAAAGCCATCAGGACTAGGGGAATTATCGTCCGCCATATCTTTCAAGGCAGTCCAGATTTCGTCCTCGGTAAAGGGGAGTCGAGAGAGATAGGATCCGGGTTGGGGTAAAGGAGATTCCAATCAATAATGGGAAGCTTAGGAGGGGGTTTACCAAGGATAGAGCGATAGTATTGTGTGAAAAGATTAAGGATATCAGATTGATTGGTGAAAATGGAATCATTATGGCTGATTTCCGCAATGAAGGTTGATCTTCGGCGGCAATTGGCGAAACGATGGAAATAAGCCATATTCTTGTCTCCATCTTCAATCCACTTGGATTCAGACCGTTGTTTCCAGCCGATTTCTTCTTGATTGATAGCCTTTCAAGATTGATTTCAAGCTTTTTGAGACGAGTAGCTTCTGCAACCGATAGGGGTCGAGGTTCCTTTAGGATATTGAGGTGTAAGATGTTATCCTGGGTATCCGCAATCCGTTTGCGGAGCGAACCCGAAATATCTCTTGCCCACGGTCTAATGAGTTTGCGGAGCGAGCGGAGTTTGAAGACTACTTTGGCAATAGATGACCGGCACTGAGTTGGTTGAGACCAAGCGAATTTGACGAAGTTATCTAAGTAAGGTTCAAGGAGTCATAATCGTTCGAATTTGAATTGTTTAAGTGGGATGGGCGAGGAACCAGATTCCAAGAGAAGAGGACAGTGATTAGATAGAGTTGAGGCAAGGCCCAAGATAAGTGTTAAAGGGTGGAGGTCCTCCCATATAGAATTTAATAGAAATCGATCCAGCTTAGCCAGAGATGGAGTTGAGCGACGATTCGACCAGGTAAAGAGACGGTTACTGATGGGAGGTTCAATTAGTGCGCAGGTGTTGATAAAGGCATTAAAAGCAACTGAGTCGATCGAGTAGGAATATGTGTTTCTCTCAAGGGGGGTCTGGTAGTGTTAAAGTCGCCTCCAATAATCCAAGGACCATTGAAGAGCGAGGCGATTTCTCGACAGGTAGGCCAAAGAGCTTCTCGCTCAATAGGACTTTGTGGACCATAAACATTAGAGATGAGATATAATGTGTCGGACTGAATGTGACGAAGGATTGTGCGTAAAACTGAACAGTGTTGGATGACTTGACACAAGCTCCAATTGTGTTCATTCCACAGAGAGATTAAGCCACCACAAGAACCATTGGAGCCAATGTGTGCTAACCCCGACAGATTGGGTCCACCTAAAAGTCTAAATAAAGAAGGAGATGGATCTATTAGTTTGGTTTCTTGGAGGAGGAGGATGTCAATTCTTTGGGGAGCCAATAAAAGATTAATTGTATGGCATTTGGAGGGGTCACCCAATCCCCTAATATTCCATGTGACAATTTTCATTGGGATAAAGTTATACGCTCAGACTCTAGACTTTGCATGGCTATGAGGTGTTTGTTGGTTAAGTTAATTCCCATGCAATGACTCATTTTTTTTTATTTAATTTACTATTAGCTGATGAAAAGACGACCGGTTTAATAAAACTACCGGAGCTCCCTGACGCGGCCGCACCATGACTAAGCTTGTTGCTCCGACGAACTAAGGCAGGAGTGAGTGAGTCCAGATGAGGTGGTGCTAAAGTGGAGGCATAGGGCTGCTGAGACATAGCTAGGGGAGACGAATCATCTTGTATTTGTGGAAGTTGCAGATGAATAGGGGTGGATAGGTCTAAATTTGCCATGGGGTCCCAACGAGGTGCAGGATTTGGTAAGTAACCACCATTGGGAGAGTTCATCACTTCTCGGAAGTCATCAGTAACTGTGGAGCGGGGGGCGAAATAGGTGGCGCCATGACAGCCTTAAAGTTCATGGCATCGAAGGGGGCGTCAGAATCTGATTGTTCCAAAGGGATACTAAGGGATTCTTTGAAACATTGCCAATCTCTTTCGAAATCTGTCCTAAGATGAAGGTTTCCGATCGCCTATTAGGATGCTCATGATTGCAGCGGACAACAGTCAGGAAGTGGTCAGAGTTGTTGACGGGCGCAACAAAGCTAAATGGCGTAGTTACTCCTTCAAAAAACTGAATTTCGATATAAAAAAATCTGTGATCAAAATGCGCCCAGTCACATTCGTCTAGTGCTACAGTTCTGCCAATGGGATGTAGAGCAGAACTTACCGCCTCCAAGTTATTGCGCAACAGTTCCGGGAATCCATGCATCTGAGCCTAAGAAGCAGGTTGAAGACTAGGAGGAGATGGTGGTATGAAGTCCGTCCATGGTTCAATGCGGACTGATCCAGCACTATTAACTTTATTGATTATTCTGAGGCTTAAAGCTTGGTCCCTGACAACGGTCGAAAGGCAGAAGACGAGAAAGCGGTTGTCTGACAATAGCAATATTAGCCACTCCTATAGATGGAGACGGGCCGTAAGAGTGATTGAAAGCGTCTCCACCATCCAGAAACCATCTATTATTGTGGCTGTGAAGTAGTAAGAGGGGTTATCCATGGGAAAGCAGGGGAGAGGAGGAAATTTTGAGTGAGATTTTTTAGAAGAAGGATGATCAGGGTAAGAGGAACAATTGCGATTGGGTATTGGTTTACTGCGAAGGGTCGGATTGGTCTGCGCAAAATGAAAATTGGCTTTTGTAATTGGATGAATATGTGGGGCCCTCAAAGGCTGCACATTAATTCGTTTGTCAGAAGGTACAAAGAGCGAAGTCTCAGCAGACTGAGTGATTTGGTGATGTGGAGTGATACACGCGTTTTTCGAAGGGTTACAATTGCTTTTTTCTTGGAACACAGCAGCTGCGAATGGCCGAAGAAACCGCAGAAATAGCAAATCTTAGGTTCTCTGCATTTTTTCGCCACATGGTCCTTTCCCACGCAACGAAAACATAGCCATTTTGACTTCAAAAATTCAAATGTCGTTTTGGCAGATTTGAAGGCGGGTAGAGATTTGTAGCGCATAGAAATCGGGGGGTTGGGAAGCAGGGGAGGTAGCGGTGGAGCGGCTGCAACTTGGGCATATGTTTTTTTGGGAATGGTCCAGGAGACCGGTGGGACCAGATGCCGAGCGATTGGAAGATCAGGGGGAACTGAAGAAGGGACGGAGGATGGATGAAGAATCTGGGTCAAAGACAATGAAGGGGGGACAGGTTGATGATCGGGGGAGAGACCAAAAAGATCAGATGGAGAGGGAAGGGCAGGGAAAACCGTAGGAACGTGGCGGACAGGAGGAGTGGGGGGAACGGGGAGAGAGGAACAGAAGGACGAAGAAGCCATTGCTTCTTGTGTGTGTGTGTGTATGTATATATATTTATTTATGCTAAAATTTTTGTCATTGAAGCCATTACATTCCTTTTCATATATATATATATATATATATATATATATATATATATATTTATATGATGATATTTTTTTTATTAAATACGTATATTTGGTACCACCCACGACTTAAAGAAAAAAATTATTTTATTTTTGCCTTACATAATTTTTAAATAAAATATACTTTAAAAAATAAAATCCATGCGAATTTAATAAATAAAAATAGTAAAAAATCATACCTAAAATCAAAATGCATATTTTTATAACAAATGGCGAAAAAATTACATCACTTATAAATGTGTTATAAAAATATTTTATTTACATCAAGTAAATAATTTTAAATTCTTATATATACAAATAAGCTTTTTTGTTGCGGAATAATTTGGGTAATGTATAAAATAAATTAAAAAAATTAAATGCATATATCACATGGATTAATATTTTGTAATTAAGTTGAATTGATAAAATGATTTAATAATATTATATTTTAATAATAAAAAATAATTTTTTTGTCATTAGGTCGTGGGTTATAAGAAGTCTACAAAAAATATATACATGTATATGTATTATCATCGACATGTGGCAATACAGCAATATACTAATTCTTGGTAGGGTATATCAAACTAACATGTGAATGATTAATTAACTAAGAAAATAAAAACATTAATAAATCAGAAGCATACCTTTCACTAAGGCTTAGAGATCACACTTTGAAATGATCAAATGACTCCTTAAATCAAATTCCAAGTTCTAGAGTTGCTGGTTCCCGAACTTCTTTGCCCCGACATTTAAATTATAGAATTTTGATATAATTTAGTACTTAAATTTTTAGGGTATGGAGGATGGTTGCTAGCCGAAAATAACAGCACGAGAGGAGAATAAACATCCAAAGAATGGTGTAGAGAGTGGTATATAAATAGGAAATCAAATTGAGAAGAAAGTAGATCACGTCCATATATCTCTCTTATCAATTCCATCCTTTTACGCATTCAAAAGTTTCCCTCTTTAGCCCACATTTGGATGGCCTATCCAAACCATTTCTGGATTAAATTAACATGCCTCATATGGGCCTCAAAAGCAATCCAAGCCCGAATAATGTCCATTGCATTTAAATCCAAATTTAAACATGTACCGATATCGCATACCGATTGATATATTTATAACTATTATAAAAACATTGTTTAACATTATTCAATACGTCAAATACAAAATTTTAATATTAATATTTCACAAATATTAATAAATATAATTAAGGGGCATTTCACTAGAAGGACAAACTTTGCAGTCCAATTATTTTCTAGGACACACATCCACAGGAATTAATTTTAAGGCCAAAGTCAGCAGGGTAATTACTTTTAAGGACAAAGTCAACAGTCCATGTAACGATCCCGAATTTTAATCAATTTTAAATTGATAATTAAATTCATTTTTGATTTAAAATTGTGAAATTAAATGATAAATTGATTCGAGTTTTTCCAAATTCAAATAAAAATATATATATTAAATCATATGAATTTAAATATTGTACATATTGATTTGGATTTTGAGTTATTGTTTTAACTAAATGATTTAAAGATGAAATTATTTTTAATTTGATTTAATAATGGTGAAATTTATTTATAAATTGATTTGAAAATTTCAAAATGAAGTCTTTAAAATAAAAATAAACGAATTTGCTAAATTTAAAACAACACATTATCTAGAATATACAAAATAATAAAATATTTGTAGGCAATAAGTATGAACACAGATAAAATAAAAGAAATAAACATAATAAAATAGAAATTTATTTATTAAGCCATAAGAAAAGAAAAGAAACAACATTTAAATATGAAAACAAGCAAGTACATAAAAATATCCTAGCACACATTTTTCATCTCAGCCGAAGTAAGGCTGAAGTAAGCAAATACATTAACATGCATAACCAAGTACAATAGCATATCAAAGCAAGATCATCTCAGCCCATAACTATTGTACAAACAAAAAATAATAACCCCTGTACACATCTCCTTTATATTAGCCTTCCCTTCTCATTTTAAGTCTGTTCCACAATCGAAAGCAAATCTGAAGTAATGCTATCTCAAACTAAAACAAAATTCATCAAACAAATCAAATCAATGCAACCAGATATTTTACCTGGAAATTATAAATGAAGATTGAATGCAAAAGTTCAAAGCAGAGATCTTCTCAGTTTTAAGCATGCAAGTTCATTCTGAAAGAAAAGAAAAAAAAACAAAGGAAATCAAAATCCAGCTTTTCAAATTCAAAGCAAAGTATTTTGCTACCTCTGTTTCAACAGTTTCAGGTGAGCAACTCTTTAAAACCGAATCTTAGATCTATATGTTGATGTTGTGATGATTGCTTGTTGATGTTGTGCAAAAAAAATTGTTACTGCTATTTGTTGCATGACTAAATGTATGCATGCCTATACCGGTGATTGTCTTGTTGAAAACTTAATAAGATTGAAAACTGAAGCTAACTTAACAACTTAAAAGAAAGGAGACAATCAAGCAAGTTCAAGCAAAAACAATTTTCAAAACAGCAAAGTGTTCTCTGTTCAATCTGGTTTCAAGTGAATAAACAAATTTTATGAATACTTAAATATAATCAAGTTTGAGTATAAGTATATCGTGTATGAAGCTCTGTTATATTTGTGAAGTTGATCTATAGGATGTTGTTCTTCTTCACCTCCTCTGTTTATTTTTCTTTCTTTTCTGAGTTACAGGTTTGCAATTTAACAAGTAACCCCAATCTTTTATCATCTAATCATTATTAGGCCTTAATTTCAAAACAAACAGGTGTGTTTGAGTATCAGTTATCATCTAAAAAAAATAGTTTCAAGTGAAATAGAAATATATAGCAAGTAAAAACTTGATCTTTTTTTACAGAGTAAACTCAAACTTAAGGAAAATTCGAATATCATGAAATGCAAATTCAATTTCATAACTTGAATCAACACTGCAAGATAGGATTTTTAAGCCTAAATTGACGGTTTTAAATTGGGTATATATAGAGCACATTCAAGATGAACTGGGAGTGGGTTTAGGGTAAATTCAGGTGATCAGAGAATTGTTGGAGCTCGGGATTTCGCGTGGAGGTAGAGGGGAGTAGGGTGAGTAGGGGAAAAATGGTGGGAAGTGCACCGGTTCACCGTGGAGTCGGCGGCGAGGAGTTTTGCTTTATAACCCTAGTTTCGGAGTGTCGAGAACTTTTGATTCGTTCTCCCTATTGGATGCATCGAGTTCGACGCAGTTTGGAGGAATGGTGGATGGGTCGTAGGTAAAGCTGCGGCTGGAGTTTGGTGGCGAACGGTGGTCGGAGCATGGAGGACGAGGCGATGTTGACAGGTTTGCTAAGGGATGTGTTTCACGTGTTCCAGGTTTTATTTTTCATGCTCAAACTCGAAATTTCGAATGCGAGAGGATGGTGGAGTTCGAATGGTCGGAGGTGGTTTGAAGGTGATCGTCGACTTGTTTGATGGCGTAGGGTCGACCGGAGTTGGTCGTTGGTGGTGTGCACGTGCACCTGTGCACATCTGATCTGGGTCGCTTGTGAACCTGGGGAAGAAGATGCGGGGATAGGCTCGGTTTTGGGTTAGTTCATTACCAGGTTTTAGAAGAAAAAAAAGAAAGAGAAAAAAATAGTGAACTTTGGCTAGTAGTTGTTAGTACCAGTAGACAAAACTGCTTTTAAAGATTATTAAGTAAGATCTCGAACGAGTTCAACTTTTAGATATTTTAAAGTTAAATGTTTTTAATATAAATCGTTTTAGTATTAAATTAATTAACTAACAAATATTTGAAATGATTTAGTATTAAATTTTAATTAATTAATGACTAGTATATGGAAATGATTCCAAGTATTTAAAATTTAATAGATTCAAATGATAAAACGAAGTAGATTGGCTTAAAAAAACTTTTCTTATATAAGTAATGAATATTATTTACATTCATTTTTAAGAATTATAAAGTGAACTTTAAAATGGAACTTATGTTTAAAGAATAATCATTATGAATTTTAAATCCCAAATAAAATTTAAACCTGAATTAAAAGTGTAGTGTTTAAATTACACTTAAATGATTAATGAAATCATTAATAAAGAAATTTATTATCTTAGAAATAATTAAGGTAATTAAAATAATTTAATTAATATGGTAATGAAAGAATGATTTATTTGATTTTAAATTTATAATTTAGATTAATTTATAATTAGGGATGTTTAGTAATAATTAATCTAAGATAATTTCTTAAGAAAGTAATTAAGGAAATGTTATTAGTTAATATAAATAAATTAACTAGAGATTATTAAGTAACTAAATTAATGTGATTAATTTTGATAATTAATTAGATTAATTAATTTAGATAATAAATTATAAATTGTTTTAAATGAAATTACTTAATAAGAGTAATTAAGGATCAATCACTTATTGTAATTAATTTTGGATATTTTGATTTATTAAAGTTAATTAATTATGTAATTGGGTTAAAAGGTTGATTTAATTAATATGATTAATTAAGAATAATTTAATTAATTAAAGTGTTAGATAAATAAATTTATATCAAATGATTTGTAAAATAAATCAGGAGTGGATAATTAAATTCATAAGTAATCAATTTACTTGGAAATAAATTGTATTGATTAGGATTAAACGATAAATTAATCCTGTTTATAAATGATTATTCGATACTTGACCTTACTTATGAATGATTGTATTAAATGAGTTGCTTTGAATTGATTATCCTATCTGATCTGTGACACTTTGTTCTGTGATTGTGCCATGTATAATTTATTCATTTATTTACATCTGCATATTATCTGTGAATTTTGAATGGAAGATAAGCATTATATCGCTTATCAACTATATTTCTTTGTTCTCATCTGTGATGATTGAAATGATGTTGCACTAGTGTGTTAAACCCCTGGACCACACTTATACACACACACCAATATGGATTTCACGAGGAAATCGATTAAGTCACGGATTTTTGAAATAGTTTTAAATTTGAATATTTGAATTCAAATGTTTTGGAAATGGATTGGGTTTAAAGTAAAAAGCTTTTGAAATGGAATTTCATAGATGAAATTTAATTTGAATTACTCGATAAAATATGAAGTTGAATAATTTGATTTGAACTTAAATTCAAAATGTGAAACTGAATTCTATGATTTGAAACTAGGGATTAAAAATGTTATACCAGTTATATATGGGTTAAACTATTTTAAAAGTATTGATTTGGGATGTGAATAGAATTCAAGGGCGTTAACTCGTGTAAATATAATTGGATTTTTCTGAAACGAAAACTGTTTGTTTTAAAATAATAAAAGCTTTCACATGAGAAATGAACGTTCAATTTGTGTTAAAAAGAATTTCAAGTTTGAAAATGAAGAAAATTTCCAAGTTATGAAAACGATTTAAAAGCTATAAGTTGAATCTTTGATTTAAAGATTCAACAAGTTAATCGAATTTTGAAAGCTATGAGTTAAATCTTTGATTTAAAGATTTAACGAGTTAATCCAATTAGAATGGAAATTGTTTAGAAATCTATGAATTGATCTTTGTGAAATAAATCATTTTGTAATATAAAGATTTGGAATGGTAATTGGTTTAAACCATTTGAAAAGGAAAGTTTTTGGGTTTTAAGTTGTGACTTAATTGAAATCCCAATATCCATATGTTTTTGAAATATTGCGCTCACTATTCGGTTTAGCCGAGAGAGGACCTTTGTGTCATATATCCCATTCCGAATATGTGATACATCGTTATGAATTGCATTTGAAGACCGGTGTTGAAGACCGGATATTTTTGAAAATGTAAGGACAACTCATCGAATGTCTTTGCATCGAATGGCCCCGGTATAGAGACTCCATATGTGATGGGAAGTCCGAACGTGATTAGTGAATATCCGGATTGCAAGGACTTCTTTGTAAGTGCCTTCGGTTCTGTTCGAGCCCGGAACAGACTTGTATGGATTGTATGTCTGACATTACAAATTGAGATATAAAGCCGATTTCTTTCAAATATATTTCTGTTGGTGGCGGAGAATTTATTCTCTTAGCTTAACACCCTTCTCTGAGACGTACGAGCTCAGAGGTTATGTAGTTGAATGTTATCAGCGATATATTCCCAATTTGGTAATGTGACATGCTGAGTGTTGATGTGAAATGATCATTGTGTTGATTATTTGTGATAGGATCATTTATTTGATCGTCTATCCTGGTGATCATTTCTATGATCATTTGTTGACCCAAAGCATGGCTTTTGTATAAAGTATGTTTTTGTGGACGAGACTTCGTCGAGCCTCACACCCCGGAATGGTCAAAACAGGAAAGATGCGGCAAGGTTATGAGGGGTAGCTCCCTTTAGGGTATGTGCATTTCCTTCTGGAAAAGGGTGGTATCATGGTATGGAGCCCAGATACTTACTCATGTTGAAAACACATTGTTATGATTGTGTGATGATGGTGACGAGCGCTCGGTTAAAGGTCCCAAAGGACCGGGGGATGGCATACTCGTGTCAGTTGTTACCCAGTTAGGGGTAACCCGGCCTTGTGTTGGCAGAGATCCGGTTTGGTTCTCGGGGACGTCCATCCAGAGGCGTTCTCATGTGGCAATGGGAAGTTCCTTGGCCTGATCATTCGTTGGAAATCCAAAGAAACAATACGACACTTGTACGGTTTTAGTTGTAGAACCTGCCATTTAATATGGTAGCTATAGTAGGCATAATATAATGGTACCTATGCTGGCTAAGATTTATATTCTACTTTCGAAATGAATTTTTTTCTACACTATGCACTAGCAATAATATCAAATGTTCTTTTTAATACGTATCAAGCATCTTTGACTAACATAAGAAGAAATCTCCTCCAAGTCTGCGTTTGCATTGTGTGTGTGGCAGGAGGTCTTATGGTAGTCTCATTTTTAAAAGCATTGCGAATTGACTTTAAAAATATTTCTTTGAATGTTTTAAAAGATAAACTGTTTTTGTTGCTCACACCAGTCCCACGACTGATCCAGAGTTTATTGTTTCTTTCCTAAACTCTGGGTGCTCATTATTTTCTACACGAGCAGTCTAGAGTTGGGTTTTTCAGATAGTCAGATTAGTAGGTTATCTGGAGCTAGTTCAGTCTTTGGATCACACCGCACTTGCTTATCTTTGAGCATCGTTATTGGGAGTTCGAGCTATTGCTAGATTGATTCTTGGAAATGGAGTTGCAGGTCTCGGAGTTCTCTTTTGAAGACTATCTTAGAGTTATTTTGTTCCGCTGCTAGTTTTCATCTATTTTCTTTTCCGCTGCTATTTATTGTATCATATCTCTGATGTATATTGATATCTATTGGATCATCTGTTGTATCAGATATTGTATCAAAGCTGTATATCAATGTATTATTCTTTTATTCCGCTGTGTTATTTACTTAATGTTGTTATAAGCTCCGGCGAATCGGATTTGAACGGTCGAATCTATGGCATTCGAATACGATTTGAAGTATGGATGTCGATTTTCGAGCGGGCAAAATTCGTCTCGTTACAGTCCAATTACTTTCAAGGACATAATTTCATAGGTTTTTAGGCCTTAGAAACTAATTATTTTGCATTTTGTCCTTAAAAGTAATTATTTCGTTTGTGTGTCCTAAAAACTAATTGCACATGGTAAAGAGACCCTTGTGGCTAATTTCCACTATAATTAATCTATAACAGATACGAATTAATTAAATAAGGTGGTAAAAAAGGAATATTCATCATTTCAGTTGTATGACTCTTAGATGTAATTTGGTCCGCTATTAATATCTGACAATTCAAATATTAATATTCATCCACCGCTTAGCAGGAGCTATGACATTATGGCCAAATTTATCACTTGCTCGGTTTCGGTAAAATTCAATTCATCGTATTAAGCATTACCCAATAGTGACAATTATTTACAAAAACTGGCTGCTTTGTAACTCATTAATAGTTAAGGCGTTTATATCCTTAGATTCCTTAATAGAACAAACAGCTAACCAAACTATGGAGTCATGGACCTCAAAATCTTTTCAACAACGTCGGTATCACTCTTGTTCTTACCATTTGCTTTCGAGATGGCAATAGTAAGAGTTTGAGCAAACAACTCATTTATAGGTTCTCCAGTTTTCGTATGGAGAATTTTGAACTCCTTTCTTTAGGGCTTGTAATTGTGCACATTTGACTTGTATTGTACCTTGGTATTTCTGTCTCAATGAATCTCATATGCTCTTAGTCTTGTCCTTATTGAGAATTGTCTCTAAGACCGAATGATCTAGTTCTTAAATGAGATAACTTTTTGCTTCCATATCTTTCAACTTCTGATCTTCAATGTTTTTCCTCTATACGTCTGTGAGGACAACGCCCTCTACTGCTATAGGAATTCCCGTTGCTATCAAACCCCAGTACTCCTTTGACCGCAAGAAATTTTCCATAAGCATTGCCCAGTGATCTTACTGTTCATCAAATTTAGGAATTACTGGCAGCACAAATGAGCTCTCATTCGACATAAATTTCAATACAAAAAGAAGATTGCTGCTTCTAAGCTTAATAGGCCCCTATGATGAGGCTCTGATACCAAATGGTAGGAATCGAAAGAAAAATTAATGAAAGAAAGAGAATCCTTATTATTCAATTGAAGAACAAAGCAACTAGGCTTATATAGCCTTACAAAAAAGAACATGAAACATTCAAAGATCATAAGGACGTGGAAAAACTAAGCCTTAAGAATAGGCATGTATTAACAAGTTAATAACTAATTCAAATAATAAAATATCTAACAAACATAAACGTTCACTAAGTCTACCTGGATAATGAACGAAGAATACAATTTATGCTATCTTTATGTACACTCTCAAGCGATTCAATCTGAATTATTGACCAAAGCGCAGATAGTTTCTGAGACAAGCTTACAAATTGTTATAATCATAAGAACTTGGATTGAAAAAAATTGATACTTCGATTATTTGGAAAAGTTAATCGGCAAATACATACGTCCGATTCTCAATGTTAAAGTCAAAGCGAAAAAACTCTAATAGCTTTGAAGGTGAAATGTAGTTGGTAAGCTTAACTAATTTGCATTCGTTTATGATATTTTACCCTCTTTGTATACTTCGTTTTGTTTTTTAAGGCGTCCGCATATAAAATTTTCAAACAGGTCAACATTCCCAAAAATAAAATGGCACCACATTTTTTTTGATTTATACATGTTTACGATACACTTATGAGCATCCAAAATGGAAATCCTCACTTTAGAAAATTGTTCAAGGAGTACAATCAAATAGATCAAGAAGCAAAGTGCAAAGAGTCGAAGAAACCTTCAGTCTCAGTGAATCACAAGGAAATCAGAGTATTGATTTAAAATCAACCAACTCTGGTATAAGATGATTTTGTTAGGTCTCTAGGATCTAAAGTAGGAAAGAAGAAGCATGCTGCTGGTGTGCCGCATGTTAGAATATACGGTCTTTTACAGGCATTTAAAGATAGATATAGTTGTGCGATCGTAATTTGAGTTCCTTGACAAAAAGAAAGAATGATAAAGTTTGAATGACTTATTACTGAGGAAAAAACAAAGAGATGAGGATGCACTAATGTTATTAGACACATCGAATTTGATTGAAAAGTAATTAGCTTATGTGGAAATAAAGAGGTCAAATTTTGAGAGGTAGAAGTGGAAAGGACAATAGTAATTTTTATAACTTTAAACTATTGTGCCTTTTGTTTTTGAGTTAGCGATGTATCACTTTTGACTTTCTATTTAAATTAATCAAGTTTATGTCACTTTTTAGGACAACAAATGAAATTTAAAAAAATTGTGATAAATTAATAACTCGTAGTATAACAAAAATAAATTACAACAACAATGTTCTACTACAACAACAATCTTTTGTAACAACATTCTCCACTAAACTTTGCCAAAAAAATTCATATATGATTTACTAGTTATTTTGAAGTCTAAGATGCAGGTGAACACTATGATATGTCATTTGTTGAGAAACATGAAACTCGAAATCATGTGTGCTTTCTATCATATCTTTACGCCATATATCTGGTGTAGGTGTAGCAGTTTCGTAATCAAAATCTTTTATGTTAGATTTCGGTGGTACAATATTTCCATATTAAAGAAAATTTAGATTTGGAAAATGCTGTTGATTTTGCTAATACAATATCTCATATTACAATAAATTTATAAGATATTTGAGTTAACGTGAAATAATGACTCAAGTATATTGCCTCTTTTATTGAATTAAAGAAGATAATAAATTATTTACATGAGAAGGAGAATTATTTTTGAAAGAATTAAGTAATCAATTAATTCCTTAATCAGCTGATTAAAGAAGTTATTTTATCAGGCTCATGCATATTGAAGGAAACTAGAAAAATCAAATAGATAATTGTTTTCCATATTTATAGGAGAATTAATGGGGTATTGATTTATGGTTATAAATCAATTACTTCGATCTTAAGTGATAATCGCTATATAAAGATAGTCATTCTTTATAGATTATGAGAATCCTGTCAAGTAGTATTTTCTTCCTATTTCTCTTCTTAACCACCATTATCAATCTTGTAAAAAATACCTTTCTTAGAAAGTAATAAAATCTCATCTCCTTAAGGTGGACGTACACTATCTCGTGATAGTGTAATTATTATAAATCATGTGTGTGATATTCTTTTCTATTTGTGCATCTACGATCTGTTGTTGCTTATTTTTTGGATATTTGTTATTATTTGTTTTATCACACTACAACATAGTCTTGCTTCCGCATGCATTTGGGTTGATTTGTAATCGTTTGTGTAAATTTATTATATAGTCTAATATCAGAGCATTGATGGTTGTTGCTGAAGCCTAGGGTTAGATGGTGTTCGATAAATTATAGGATTTGGAGAAGCTAGGTAGGAGGTCAGACCTACCCAAGGTTATGTACGCTATACAAGGGGTTCATATGTAGCATCTGTTTCGCAGTTGGCTATAAAGAAGTGAAACAGAAATAAATTTTTTGAGAAGTGGCAGTGGAAGATGAAGGTGTGTACTGGGGAAGCAAATGGAGGTTTCTTTGGTGTTGGTACACATGAGTCTAAAGGAGTAGTAGAGTATGTCCATAAGGATGTTTAGGGACCAGTAGTTATAGCTTCTATAGTAGGAGCTAAGTATTTTATTTCGTTTATAGATAGCTACTCTCGGAAGTTTTGATTGTTTGTGATGAAAGCTAAGTCAGAGTCGTTTGGGAAGTTTAAAACTTCGAAAACACTAGCAGGGAATAAAGTAGAAAGGCAGTTGAAGGCCATGAGATCTGACAATGGCGGTAAGTTTGTTTGTTAAGGAGTTCGTAGATTTCTGTAAGTAGCATGAAATTCAACGACACTTCATGATGTGCACATAAAAGTGTATATTTTTACTCTCATATTTAATCTTCTTTTATTAGAATAAGTGAGCATATTAGGGTATTTACATATTTGAACCAAAATCTAAATTGTTTTTAAACCATCACTCATTCATCTTTATTTGGAGGCAAAATGGTAATTTTTTGTATGAACTAATTTTAAAAAAAAACTGTTTGCATAATTTTATATTTATTTGTAGGAAATTGATTGCAAATTGGATGGAGCTTCATGGATGTATGCATGCACAGATGTTGAAAGAAAATGAAGAATTAAAATATAAGAATTCAAGCAACATGGAGGAGCCCACATGCCCACTAACTAAGGGTCCATAATTAAAATCACATGCACATGTTAATGGAGACTTAAAAGCATGTTAGTAGGGTTAATTAATTACCTAATGATTACTAGGAGGTTATATTATCTCAAAAGTATTTTTGGTAGGGTTTTAAGCATGTATAAATACTCACGTTTCATGTAACCATCTTCCTCTCTTTAATGCAAGTTGTAGCCATAAATCAATGATAAATAAAATGTCATTTTAATGGCTTCTTAGCCTTCTTATTTGCTATTTTTTATATATTCTTTTATCTTTTGCTATTTTTATTTTATGCTCTC
Organism: Allium cepa; assembly: GCA_030765085.1. Lineage (NCBI taxonomy): Eukaryota > Viridiplantae > Streptophyta > Magnoliopsida > Asparagales > Amaryllidaceae > Allium > Allium cepa. Next base: position 696,896,038 of record CM060934.1, read on the forward strand.
TTATTTAGTTTATGCTTCTCATATTTCACGCTAGTATAACAAATTTAATTCTTGTGATTAGTTTACTTTTATTTCATGCAGGTAGTTCGCTCTATTTTCTTTTAGTTAGCTCTCATGTGAAAGTCTCCGGGGTGGATCGTGTAGTGTATATGCAAGTGTATGTGACAAAATATATGGTGCAGCTAAAATAATATTAATCTAAGTAGACATAGCATAAGCACACCAAAATTTTATATTGGTTCGGACCTCCCGTCCTACGTCCAGTCCCGAAGATCCCCTTCGGAATTCGACTATTAAAAACCCTCGCTTCGTCCGGAGGAATAGGCTTGGTTTGAGTTGTTCTTATCAAATGTGTGTTTTAATATAACACAGATGTTTGACTAATTAGTACAATTGCTTCCAATTTATTTCTAAGGAATATTGTCTATGAAGAATTGAGTATATGAAAGAGTGAATACAAGTAAAGATTGCTAGAGTGCAGAGATCAAGAATATAGAATAGAGTATCGAATTAGAAAGCATAAATAAGTGAAGTAAATATCTGTTCTCTTGATTCTTGATGCTATATATAGTTGTAGATATGTATCTTGAGTAGTTACATCCATTAATGAATCTTCAAAGGTTGCTTCTGTTGATGGTGAAGAGTTGTGGAAAAAAGGAGCGGAGATGTCCATTCACATGTGGCAGTTGCAGTTTATTTCTGAAGTTTGATTTTGAATTCAGACGTCTGGTATTTGTTTCAGACATCTGATACTATATATATTTTAGTAGAGGATCAGACGTTTGAGTGCTATTACCAGACGTCTGATATGGTGCATGTCAGTTTTTGTACATCCTTTCTTTTACTTCTTTGTACCTATCAACTTGTAGTCTCTTGTAGTGTCCTTTGACCCTCGTTCTTGTCTTTCTAGTGATGTTGTTCTAGCAAGTACCTGTATATAAAAACATATATTTATATTCGATTTCCATTGTATAATTGTTGTCATCGAAACCGTAGATTGGATTTCCTAACATTCTCCCCCTTTTTGATGATGATAACTATACATTGTACTTTGATATAATTTTATAAATCTCTCCATGAATATGTGCTTACTATTATTTCTCCCCCTTTGGCATTATGAAAAAGCATTAATACAAGAATATGTACGATATAATAAATATTCATGCCCTTAGATAGTATGTACACATTAGTCAAAAAAATTATCCAACCGCCGTTTTATTGAAGTTAGCAATATATCATGTGCAATTTTAATTTAATCTTAATCTAGATAGCATGTACAGACTATTAATCAGGAATATTTACCACCCGTCGGAAGGTGATAATATATCAATTTACTAAATTATTATGAATAGATGATAGGTGACTAATTACGTATAAGTAACAAGCCAAAAAGCGTTTTTATAACCATTAAACATAGTAATTACATGCATAGATTTTTGATTCCATTACAATACAAAAGATGGAATTTATAAAAATATCTAAGGATTTTTGGGGGAAGCTTTGGCTTGATCATCTCCTTTATCTTCATTCTTGGAAGAACTAACTTGTATTCTAGGAGATTTTGGAGTACGTTCTAGAGGATCTTTTTCCTCTTCAAAAAGTTTAGAATGTTTTGAAGGAGGAGGGAAGGCGTTGGAGTTAGCCAATATTTCGAAGGTGGTGTTGGGTCGTGGACTCGTTGGAGAACCTCTTTAGAACAAATAATGTTGTTAAAAGCGATGTTTCAACTATGCCTAAGCGAGAAGCAAATGTTGTTTCAAAGCTATCGATACGCTTAGCCAATAATATTTGATTTCTTGATAATATAAGTTGATTTTGGAGAGTTAAATATCGAATGCTTTCATTTGGATTAGTTTTAGTGCGAGTCTCCAAAATGTCGTCTTGGCCTGGATATTCAAAAAAGGCGCAGGAGGAGGAGTGTGTTCGTGATGTTGTTCTTCTTCTTGTAATGGTTGTGGTGTTTGTTGTTGGGGTTGAGGGCTAGCTTGTCCAGCTTGTTAATGACGTTGTGTCCATTCTTCGAATGAAATAAAATCCAAGAAATTTTCTGGTAAGTGGACAAAAGAGAAGAATTTTGTGGAGGCGTACTTGGGGGCTCCTCAAAAGTCGATAAATATGATGGAATGTTATGGGCTTGCAGAAAGCACATGATGTAGACAGGGTAAATGATTGATGGGTGTAATCGAGTCCAATATTGTTTAAGCTCGTCAAAAATGAATTTTGTCCAATTTACACTCCTACCTCTAAAGATAGCATATAGAGCATTGTGCTCCAGTTCTGTTATTTGCTCATGGCTGCTAAGTCAAGGAATGATTGTATTGATAATCATCCTAGTGAGTAGTCTTGCCTTAGGTCATAAGTATTTTGAAGAAAATCGTGGTATTTCATCTTCCCAAATTGGATGGGTAATATTATTTCTTAGATTGAGGCGCATATCCGGGACGTCATACAGATCTTCTCCGAAGTCGGAACAACCTAGAGTACGGCCTACAACTCCTGAAGTAAGTTGAATAGTGTTTCCGTAAACACTCGACCAAAGCCAATTATCATCATTATCGGTATTCCATATGGTGGTGCTATCTAGATTAGCGTAGAAAAGGAATATTGCAAGGTGATCGATTTGGACATTATGCGAATTGAAGGAAATCAACTTTTGTTACCCAGCATTTTCACACATCTCATCCAAATCATACATAGGGAATTTAAGAAAATTATAGAATGGACCTGTGTGTAGCTTTTTCTTCTAGATATCTTTATATCTTTTGATAGAATGAGGTACTCGATTCATCCACTTCTCAATCTGATCATCGGAGCATACTTGTGGGTTGGAGGATGTAGCTTGTTCTCGCTTTCTCTTAGAAACTCTAGCGTTTTTTAGTTTTGGGCATCATGAAATCGAGCAAAATTTAGGAGATAGTGATTTGGAGAATTAGGGTTTCAGATTCAAAAGAGGAAAAGAAATGAAACGTGAATTGGAAATTTGGGAAAAATAGTCGTTTTAAGGTCACAAATAGGTTTCGATTAAATTTCAGACGTTTGGGAAGTGAATCAGACATCTGATTTAACCCTAGTTTGAAGACAGTAAACATTGTTAGAAGTCTATGTGTTATTGGAAGACGTTTGGAATAGGCATAATTGTAAGGATAAGAGATTTTTGTAAGACGTCTAGATGTAATGTCAGACGTTTGAAAATGGCCCGATTTTTATGTTAAGAAAGCAAAGACTTTGTTCAGACATCTGGTCACAACTTCAGATGTCTGAAATAGATCGTTTTGTATTTTGTATGAGGCAGAGACAATTTTCAAACGTCTTGTTGTTTATATCAGACATTTGATATATGCATAGGATTAAAAAATGGTGTGATACAAGGGTATTAGAAGTCAGAAGGCATTGATCAGACGTCTGAAATCTCCAGTATGTCTAAAAATAGTCTTATTTTGGACGGTTATGCTTCATTTTCGAAGGATCGATTTTATTGAAACATAATATTGTTATTTTTGAAAAAAGATACCAATATAATTAGATGAAAATGCAATGAAAATAAACGGATTTATTTAGATGAAGATGGAGCATTGCGATCTTCAGATTTTCTATCCTTCCATGGCCTGAGTGGAGATCAAATATTTCCATGCTCGTTGGTTTTTGGGGAACCGGAGAATTGCCTAGGTGGAGGATCCCAAGGTGTACGATAAGAGGCTGAAGGATCTAGAGGATTGCAAGGAATTTGAAGTGGTTCATGTACATCCTTTTTTCGTGAATGGAAAATTTTGATCTCTACTCGCTCTAGAAAACTCAGTCGTTTCGCAGTGACTTTTTGTTCGAAGTATAATTCTCATTGCAAATCCATTTATTGCTTTTGGTAATGATGTATATCATCGATTTTCTCCTTAGCGTTAGGAGAGACAAATAGAGATCGTTTGGACCATTTGTTGTCGGAAGTGAATCCCGTGTGGTAGGATGACCACTTATAGGTCGGTTCCTTACCTGGTGTAGGGGTAGGAAGTCGATGAGGAGTATCCGCTGAACTATCCGAGGTTGGTGTTGAAAAGGAGAGGTTAGAGTTATCGGAAGATATGTTTTTGTTTTGCTTTTGTTTGTTTTAAAAGGAACCAATATAAAATCTGTATTTTATTTGTAAAAGGAGGAGCTATTTATTCATGTTTTAATAGGTTATAAATAGTTATTTTCAGAAAATAAACATTCTAAAGAAATTGTTGGTCAGTTTTAAAAGATTTAGTTTGTGGATTAAAAATTTTTAACCAAAAAACAGAATGAACGAAATTTAGGATTAGCTGATAAGATCATTAGGAGAACATATCCCTAAATCGCGTCGTAGTTTAACAAACGTTTCTTCGTTTAGTGGTTTTGTGAAAATATCTGCTATTAGATTCTCAGTATTTACATATTCTATTTAATAATTCCTTTTTCTATATTGTCACGTAAAAAGTGATGTCGTATACCTATGTGTTTAGTACATGAGTGATTTACAGGGTTTTTCGATAAATTTACTACACTTGTATTATCACAATATATTGGTGATTTATCAATAACTTTTTCGAAATCCTTAAGCATTTGTTGCATGTATATCACTTGTGCACATGCTAAGGCTGCTGAAATATATCTGGTTTCGCAAGTGGATAAAGAGACACGGTTTTAATTTTTGCTAAACTATGAAACGAACAATTTTTTGATAAAATGACACGTTCCGCTAGTACTCTTACGATCTCTTTTACATCCACCGAAATCTGCATCGCTATATGAAACAAATTCAAACGATGACCACTTAGGGTAGAACAAACCGTAATCTCTACTACTAGATAAATATCGTAAGATACGTTTAACAACACTTTGGTGAGACTCTTTTACTTTTGCTCGAAATCGGGCACAAAGACATACGCTCATCATAATGTCGGGTCGACTAGCCGTCAAAATAGTAAGGAGCCAATCATACTACGATATAATTTTCCATCAAATTTTTTTCAATCATCATCCTTTTCAAAGTGAACACTAGTACTCATTGATGTTGGTTTGCTAGGAGTTTTATCCATTACAAACCGACGTAATAAATTTTTACAATACTTTTCTTGATGAATAAAAATACCATTTTCAAGTTGTTTTATTTGTAAACCTAGAAAGAAATTTACACTCATGTGAGACATTTCAAATTCACTTTTCATAATATTTGAAAATTGAGTACAAAGATTTTCGTTAGTTGAACCAAAAATAAGATCGCCTATTGTAAATTTGCACAATTAAGATGTCATTATTTTCTCGTTTAATAAATAAAATCGTATCTATTTTACCTATTTGAAAACCAGATGCAATTAAATGATTCTTAAGACGTTCATACCAGGCACAGGGGCCTTGCTTTAAACCATATAAGGCTTTGTGCAATTTGAAAACATGATCGGGATATTTTTCGTGAACAAATAATGAAGGTTGTTCAACATATATGTTTTCTTTGATAAAACCATTTAAAAAAGCACTTTTGACGTCCATTTGAAATAATTTAAAATTGTGATCACTTGCAAAAGCAAGTAATGTACGTATGGCTTTGAGTCTTACTACTGGAGCAAAATTTTCATCATAATCGATACCTTCTTCTTGATTATAACCCTGAGCGACTAAACGTGCTTTATTCCTAACTATATTTCTGTTTTCATTTGCTTTGTTTTTAAAAATCCATTTTGTTCCAATAACTGATTGATTTTTCGGTCTTGGTACTAATTCCCAAACATTATTACGTTCAAATTAATTTAATTCTTTTTGCACGGCTATTATCCAAAAATCATCGTTTAAAGCTTCTTTATAATTCTTTGGTTCAAAGTTTGATACAAATGCAATATAACTTATTTAGTTAAGTTGATTTCTAGTTACTCTGGAATTGAGATCCCAATGATGTTATCTTTTGGATGATCTTTTAGAATTCTAGGGGGTGACACTAGAGTATTATTTTTTGCATTTATCTCATTATTAGATGAGTTTGTTGTATTTGTTATAGGAATAGTTTCTTCATCGCCATTAGTATGATTGTTAAGGAAATTTTCATCAAATGAAACATGTAAGCTTTCTTCAATCGTGCTAGTACGTCTATTAAAATTTTTATATGCCTTGCTACGATCCGAATATCCAACAAAGATTCCTTCATTGGCCTTCAGGTCAAATTTTCCTAAATTATCTTTTGTATTTAATATAAAACATTTTGATACAAAAGTTTTAAAGTATGATACTTTATGTTTTCTTCCAAAAAACATTTCAAAGCAAGTATGTTTAGTCATACGTCATATGGTTGCTCGATTTAAAACATAACAAGCCGTAGCAATAGCTTCCGCCCAAAAATATTTTGGTAAACCACTACTATTTAATAAGGTTCGTGCACATTCTTGTAACATATGATTTTTTTTCTTTCTAGTACACCTTTTTTTGTGGTGTGCGTGGAAAAGAGAAATTATGACTTATGCCCTTTTGTTGCAAAAATTAGTTAAAAGATTATTAATCACTACAAATATTCTTAATTTTCAAATCCATTTGGGTTTTAATTTTTTTTAGCAAAAATTTTAAACATACCAAAAGTGTCACTTTTATGTTTCAAAAATAAGGTCCATGTATCTTGAAAAATCATCAACTATTATGAAAACATATTTGTTGTGATTTATAGATCGAACTTGAGTTGGACCAAATAAATCTAAATGTAATAATTCTAACTTTTGTTTTGTAGAAATATTATTTTTAGATTTAAAAAAGCTTTTCTTTAGTTTACCGATTCGACAAGCATCATATAAATTTTCTACTTTATTATTTATTTTAGGTAAACCTCTAACTAGCTCATATTTTGCTAATTTATTAATATATTTATGATTAATATGACAGAATCGTATATGTCACAACCATGGATCGTCATGTTTGACGGTTAAACATAAGTTTGAATTTCGATTTATATTTATATTTAAGACATAAATATTTTTGTTTCTAAAACCCTCAAAGATAAGTTGTTTGTTAATGTCGAAAATATTACATCTATCTTTTTCGAAATTAATTTGAAAACCTTTATCATATAATTGACTAATGCTAAGTAGGTTGCGTTTTAAATTTTCTACTAACAAAACATTTGTTATAGTAGGAGAGTTATAAATACTAGAGTTGACGATTTCTCTGATGCCAACGACGTTTTCTTTTGAGTTATCTCCAAAAGTTACCATTCCACCATCGATATATGTTATATTTGATAGCATTTTTGCATTTCCGGTCATATGCTTGTAGCAGCCACTATCAAGTATCCATTTCTCCTTATTTTTTATTTTGGGTACCTGCAAGATCAAAATGATTTAATTGGTACCCATATACTTTGTTAGGGTCTTAGATGTTAGGAGGAGCAGGTAGCCAAACCTAAGAAGGTTTGGTACCTTTGTGAATATAATTTTTATTATAGACTACATTATCTAGAAAATTATCAATATGTTTTTGTCTAATCAAATTATTATTTGTCTTAGGAATCCAAATTTTTATGTTTTTGGTATTAGACTTAGGTGATCTTTTAGTCTTTTGATAAATAAAACTATACTTCTGAATATTATTCCCTTTTTGTTTAGGAATATTTTTAAATCCTATTCTGTTTCTATCACCTGAAGGTTTTGAAGTTTTGATAAGATTTTCCAAATCTTGTTTTCCTTTATTAAATTTTGAAACATTATTTGTAATTTTATCTAATTTTTGTTTTAATTCAAAGTTTCAATTTTCAATGTTTTTATATTACTTTTCAAGTTGATATTTTCTTTTAACATGTTATCCTTTTCTAGTTTAACTTTTCCAAAATCAATAGATATAGTCTCATATTCAACTAAACTACTTTTATATTTTCTTGAGATAATTCTAGTTCCTCCTCTAAAATAGTTTTTTCATCTTTTAACATTCCTATTTCAAGTTCTAATCGTTTTATTTTGGCTATACGTTGTCTAAATTTATCATCTAATTCCATGCTAAGCTCTAATAATTCATCATAGCTAAGTTCGACTTCATAGGACATTAAATTTCCTATCAATTCTTCAACTAAGAGTGTTCAGAGGTCATTAGCTTCTTCGATAGCTAATACTTTTCTTTTCCACTCTAGAGTTGAAAATTTGAGTATTCTAGATACTAAATCAAAATTTGTGAATTTAACTCCTAGCGCCATTAAATCGTGTTGAATAGTTTGGAATCTAGAATACGCGTCCACTATAGATTCATTTTGTTTCATTTTAAATGATGAAAATTAATTTTGTAATATTGAAATTTTAGTTTGCTGAACTTTGTTCATGCCTTCGTGTGTAACTTGTAAGGTATGCCAAATATCTTATGTAGTGTTACATAACATGACAAGTGAAAATTCATTCTTATCTAATGAACAAAATAAAACATTCATAGCTTTGGCATTATTAGAAGCTGCTGTTTTTTGTGTGTCATTCCATGCGTTCATAGCAGTATTAGGAGCTTCATATTTATTTTGGGTGGCTGACCAAATTTCTAATCCATTAGCTTCCATAGAAATTATCATATGTGTTGACCAATATGCATAATTAGAACCATTAAAAAGTAGGGGACGTGCTATGGATTGGCCTTCTAGAAAAATAATTGCCATATTAAAGTGATTCAAATATGTATTACTGTACTTTGATCAAACCTTGCTCCGATACCAAATGAAAGTCTACGAGGTGGATTGTGTGGTGTATATGCTAGTATATGTGATAAAATATATGATGCGGCTAAAATAATACTAATCTAAGTAAATATAGAATAATCATGCCAGAATTTATATTGGTTCGGACCTCCCGTCTTACGTCCAATCCCGAAGCTCCCCTTTAGAATTCGGCTATCAAAAACCCTCGCTTCGTCCGGAGGAATAGACTTGTTTACAATGAGTTGTTCTTGTCAAATGTATGTTTTAATATAGGACAGATATTTGACTAATTAGTACAGTTGCTTCCAATATATTTCCAAGGAATATTGTCTATGAAGAACTGAGTATATGAAGAGTGAATACAAATAAAGATTGCTAGAGTGCAGAGATCAAGAATATAGAATAGAGTATAGAATTAGAAAGTGTAAGTAAGTGAAGTAAGTATCTGTTCTCTTGATTCGTGATGCTATATATAGTTGTAGATAGGTATCTTGAGTAGTTACATCCACTAATGAATCCTCTAAGGTTGCTTCTGTTGATGGTGAAGAGTTGTGGCGAAGAGAAGCGGAGATGTCCATTCACATGTGGCAGTTGCAGTTTATTTGTGAAGTTCGAGTTTGAATCCAGACGTCTGGTATTTGTTTCAGACGTCTGATACTATATTTTTTTTAATATAGTAGAGTATCAGAAGTCTGATATGGTGCATGTCAGTTTCTGTTAATCCTTTCTTTTACTTCCTTGTACCTATCGACTTGTTGTCTCTTGTAGTGTCCTTTGAGCCTCGTTCTTGTCTTTCTAGTGATGTTTTTCTAGCAAGTACCTGTGTATATAAATATATATGTATATTTGATTTTCATTGTATAGTTGTTGTCATCGAAACCGTAAATTGGATTTCCTAACATCATGTTCCTTGTTTTTTATGCTGAAATCATTTTATATTAACGTATATTTAAATATGAGAAGCTAAATCCCATCAACTTAGGGGTAATGATGCTCTCATGAAACATACCATATTAACATAATGATTTCATTTATGATCTCTCTTTTGTGCTTAATGGAAATTATGAATGATAGTGGTTTATGTTTCTTTTCTAGTGAATTTGATAGTCTATGTTGACATCTCAAACAAGCTATGCTTAATCCATTATAAACATAAACTATTTGATCATTTGCCTAAGTGATTATGGTGATGAAACTCAAAACAGAATTAAAATTTGATGATCTATATTAATAGTTCATAGTAAATATATTATGCTTAAAATATATTTCATTTTTGATTCACGTCATATTTATGAGAATTTATAAGTGAGTTTGAATGGTATTTAAGAGTTTGATGGTTTAAGTTGTGCTAATTAATAGCGCAAATAAATCATACTTGTAATAAACACAAAATTTATCTATAATCTTTCCTTTTAATTTTAAGTATAAATGATGTGTTGATTTATATAAATGACTGAAAGTGGACTCGCCTCTAAATTTTTCATTAATCTCATAGTTCTATTCACTTTTTCTTTAGTTAATTTTCTTCAATTTTCTTAGTTTAAAACAACTTCAAAACTTTGAGCTAATTTGGTTTAGTAATATTGGAATTTAATATTTTTTCCCTGTGGATCGACACGTACTCGCATACGTAATACAATTGTACGTCATGCACTTACGTTTTTTTATAATGATTTTTTCCAAAGGTTTTATAATCGATAGAAAATCCATCGTTAAACTTTTGGTGTCTTGCGAGGGAAATCAATTTAATTTTAATCTTACTCTTCGAATTTCTTTTTTTTGTTTAGTGTTAGTCTTCTGAAAAAAGATTTTTAATTGCATTTGTTCTTGCATTGCATTTTGTAATTTTGTTATCATTCTTCATCTTAGTCTTACACTACATCTCTGTCCATTTTGTGTCCGTCTCATTGTTGCATAGTGTTTTGTTCATTGTTCTTTACATTTTTTGTTTTCTGTAGTTCACTATTCTTAGTGCTGTAGCCGTACTTCATTACAAACATTACCACAATAAGTTTCCCTTCTATTTTCATTTTTGTTATTACATTCTCTGATACATTTTAATGCTACGTTTATTAAAATCCATCTAAATAAACCTCTACGTTATGTAATTGCCCGTTCACTAATACATCCTTGGTATTCACTTGCCCTAAATCCAAGTGCCATAGAAGCGGATCATTAAGGGTAAGAAAGTAAATAAAGACATAATAGAATCTCATATAAATTATTCAAAAAATAATATTTATAGTGGAAATTAAAATTCATTTATCAGAATTAAAAACATGGACAGTTATAAATTACCGTCCTAAAAAATTTGTGAGGAATACTATAATACAAGAGTTTGGTGGAAATAGACAACAAATCTTTAGTAAATCTTCCAACTCTATGCTTCGAGCTCCATCCAGATTTCTTTTAAACTAAACCTGACTACTATGCTGCCTGGGAAAATTTGGACACCCAAAGTTCAAGAAAAGGAAAATAAACTCCGAGTCAGTCATGGGACTGGTGTGAGAACTCAAAAATACGCATTTTGAAAGAAAAAAGGTATCTCATACGACCACGTCGCACATAAACACGGAACATGTTTTACCTTATGATAACCAAACATTCTATATCAATACTTGATATCACTTTTAATGACATATCTTTGAAAACATTTACAAGTAAACTTATTTATCTTAGCCGAAATTGTTACCATTATTAAATTACAGCATAATAGGCTCTACAAATAAAATAGCATGCACTTATTGGAGAATGGATTCCATACAAACGACCTGGTGAAGGGACTACCTTCCGGTAGTACATCTCTAAAGGAATGTACCGAGGTCAACAGAACATTTCCACCTCTACCAACACAAGACCGACCTATCTTTCCTTAGATAGTACCGAATATGTTCTCACCCTAGTCGTTACCGACCTATCTGAGGGCCCTCATAGCATATATCCAAATTAATTTACATCCTGAATGTCATAGCGAGAAGAAATATATCTAGAAGGGGATAATCATACTCTAATGGTTGTGAACCACATAGCTTTGCTGCATCCAACCTATTTTGGTCATTTTTGGTGTGAGGCTCGAGGTAAAGATTACCTTTCACATAGCACATCATATTCCTTTGAATGCCACACTGCCAGTTCGTCGATCACTATTTACTTCCACAAACATACTACCTCCGAGCTCAAACGTCTCAGAGAAGAGTGTTAAGCTAAGAGAAGTTGCCTTCTCTGCCACCAAACAGATGTATATTTATAAAAGTCAACGATGAAATCTCAAGAATGCAATATCACACATCCGTCCATACAAGTTCATTCTGGGATTGAACAAAACCAAAGGCATCCTCCTACCACATACTGTCAGGAATTATCCCTAATATTCGTAGTGAGCAGTCCTTGTAACCCAAAGAGTTTTAGAAATGAAGGGACCACTACTACTTTAGCATTTGGGAGCTAACCAGAATTATCAACAAGCAGACCTTTCATCCTGAAGATCTTTGGACTTCATCCTTCATCCTCTCTATCAAGTCATCATTTTTCGAACGCATACATTTGTTTGAAGTAGTTTTTCCAATATGGATTTCCTAGATCCAACCCTGGTTCCTTCTATCCAATCTTCGATAAAAAGAGGTTTTATGAATAGGAAATCATTTTTTAATTAATTAAGTTCTTTTTCTATCAACCTCTTTTGGAGATATATAACTTTTGAAAAAGTTCTTTCTGGTATATGCGAAATCATTAAACTTCTCTTATTAAATCCTTTGATTACATAAAACCCTTTTTAAATTCCAAATCATTTCATCTTTTCTTACGAAAATATTCCAAATCATTTGTTTAAATCTTAAAAAGATTTCTGAATTCAAAACTGATACTTTTGATTTAGTTGAAACCATTTCATTTAGGATGTTAATCCAAAACTAGTAAATATTAACTGAGCAGAATCCATAGAAATCATCAGCTTTTGTTTACCATGTTTTTTATGTTGAAATCATTTTATGTTAACATGTATTGGAATACAAGAAGCTAAACCTCTTCAATTTAGGAGTAATGAAGCTCTTATGAAACATATTAAATTAACATAACGATTTCATTTATGATCTCCATTTTGTGCCTGATGGAAATTATGAATGATGCTAGTTTATATTTATTTTTTAGTGAATTTAATAGTCTATGTTGACATCTCAAATAGGCTATGCTTAATCCAGTATAAACATAAACTATATGATCATTTGCCTAAGTGATTTTGATGATGAAAGCCAACTAGAATCAAAATTTGATGATCTATGTTACTTGTTCATAGTAAATAGATCATGCTCAAAATAGATTTCATTTTAAATTTCATATCATTTTCATGAGAATTTATAAGTGGGTTTGAATGGTGTGTTAGAGTCTGATGATTTAAGTTGTGCTAATTAATAGCACAAATAAATCAAAATCATAATAAACACATCAATCATTTCTACTTAAAATTAAAAGGAGAGACTATAGATAAATTTTGTGTTGATTTATATGAATGATTGGAAGTGGATTTGCCTCTAAATTGTTCCTTAACTTTATGGTTTTATTCATTTTTGCTCTTGTTTATTTTCTACAATTTTCTTGGGTTAAAAAAACTTTAAAAATTTGGGCTAATTTGATTGAATAATATTGGAATTTAATTCTTTCCTTGTGGATCGACTCATACTCGTACACATACTACGATTGTACACCGTGCGCTTGCGGATTTTTACAATAATTATATTTTTGACGGTATTCTAATCGATAGAAAATCTATCCTTAAACACATCACTACACACAGAGATCCGCACTCAAAGGGATCGTTGAAAGGATGAATATGACTATACTGGAGAAAGCTCATTATTTGAGATTGACAACGGGTTTATCTAGAGGCTTTTGGACTAAAGCTTTATCAGTTTTGGTGTATATTATCAATCAAATTCTGTGCTCAACCATTGATTGGAAGATTAAAGAGGAAAGGTGGAAAGGTACATCTATACATTTCGGTTATATACGTATATTTGGTTTTAGAGATGAAGAATTCTCTATATGGTTTAAAGTAGTCGCTTAATAACAATGATACAAGATGCTTGACTCATTTTTGATTACTCTTGGTTTCAATAGAAGCATTGAAGATGCTTGCACTTATTTTAAATATATGGATGATGGTAACTGGATATATTTACTCTTGTATATGGACATATGCTAATTGCTTCCAAGGATAAATTCGAAATTGATAGGTTAATATTGAATCTAAAGGCAGAATTTGAGATGAAAGACCTTGGAGAGGCAAAGAAGATTTTAGGGAGGAAATCCAAAGAGGAAAGCTGAAAGTGTTAAGATTGACACAGAAAGAATATATCCAGAAAGTGCTTGCTCGGTTTAGCATGGAGAAGGCAAAGGTGATTAGTACTCACATGTGTTTGCACGTTCAGCTTTTAGAAAAGGGCTCTTCGATCTCAGACGAATACAAATGTTATATGGAGAAGGTACTTCATGCTAGTATAGTTGGAAGCTTGATGTATGCCATGGTCTGCATGAGATCAGAAATTGTACGGTCGATTCTTTTGGTTAGTAGCTATATGTATAATTCGAAGAAACTGCATTGAGAAGCAATAAAGTACACTTTGAGTATCTTAGACCAACAGCAGGTTATGGGCTTGTTCTTAACGAGAGAGAAAGATTTCAACTTGGTCGGATTTTGTGATTTTGATTAAGCCGTAGGTAGAGATCGAAGGAAATCAATCTCATGTCTTTACACTTGGAAAGACATTTATTAGTTGGAAAGCAAGATAGCAAACTATAGTTACCTTCTTCGCTACAGAGGCAGGATCGATAGCTTCTGTTGAAGCAGCTAAAGAGACACTTTGTTTGAAATAGTTATTGTGTGATTTAGACTTTGTTTATTGGAATATAGTAGTAACCTACGATAGTTAAAGCACATAGATGTAAGAGAGTCTTCCTTGTCACTATGAATGAAGAAAAACATATACCTTTTTAAAAGATTTACACTAGGGAGAATGAGGTAGACATATTCACTAAGTAATTACACATTGCAAAGTTCGAGCATTGCTCGAACTTCATTTGCTTGTTGAGGTACTAGGTTCCACATGATGGTACAGGGGGAGAGTGATTTGGTTGATGAAGATGTTTGTTTTCATTATAGAGATTGATAAGTCCTACATGGAAAGGATACTTTCAACACTTTATTGGCGGATGGTAGCCTTTTCGTACTTCGTTGGCAAAGTGCAACGGGGAATGATAATGTCAAAGCTTATTAGGAAAGTATCCATAGTGTCTCGTTTAAGAGTTTTCTGCAGTAAGAGGATGTAGGTGGAGCTTTAGGCTTGCAAGGAATATAGTGTCCATGTGGAGATTGTTAGATTTCCATGATATGATGTTTCCATGTTGAAGAAGTTAGAAAATATTGTTGATTTCGGTGATACAATATTTCTAATTATAGAAGATTTGGGAGATATTTAGTTAAGTGAAATAATGACTCAAATATATTGCCTCTTTTATTACATTAAAAAAAACAATGAATTACCCATATAAGAAGAAGAACTATTTTTAAGAGAATGAAGTAATCAATTAATTCATTAATCGGCTGATTAAATAAGACATTTTATAAGGCGCATGCATATTGAAGCAAACTAGAACAATAAGATAAATAATCATTTTCCATATTCATAGGAAAATTGATGAGGCATTGGTCTATAACTATACAGTTACTTCAATCCTAAGTAATAACCTTTATAGAAAGATAATCATTCTTTAGAGATTAGCACTCAAGTGGTATTTTGTTCATATTCTTTTTCTTAACATCCATTGTCAATCTTATAATTTTGTTCTTTTCTTGGAAAGTAATCAAATGTCCTCTCCACAAAGTGGATGTATGCTATCTCGCGATGGTGGAATCACTATAAATCATGCATGTGATCTTTTCTACTTGTACATCTATGATCTATTGTTGCCTTTTTTGGATATTTGTTGTTTGTTTTATCACGCTACAACACTATCTTGCTTCCGCTTTCGTTTGGGTTTATCTATAATCATTTTTGTGAATTTACCCATACACTTCGGCATATCTTTCTCATCTTCAAGTATCTTGTTGTGTAAAATTACACAAGTATTGATGATTTTTGTCATTTAACTATGTGATTATAATCTAAATGGATTGCAGACCGTTGCAAATCTGGATTGAAGAACATCAAATGCTATTTCTACATCTTTCTTTTGTCCTTGTATTGCCACAAACTTCACTTGTTTTTTGTTTGTCAGATTCAGACAGGTTTTAATAATGGTACTCCATTTAGGGTTACAGTTACAAAGATAATACTCATGGTCTTAAGTGTTTTCTCCTAATGTGAAGGAATGTGGAGTTAATGTACCATTCGCTAAATCATTAAATATAGTAGATCAATCAACTATAGTAAGGCCATTATTAGATCCTGGCAACTCGAATAAATCATGTCAAATCCATAAGCCATATGAAATCACTAGTACATGAATAATTGTCGATCTACGTGACTTACCTTGATAAGCTCCTTTATATTTCTTTGGATAGTCCTTTTACTCCCAATGCTTAAAGTCAATACTACTTAACATTCATAACCATCTTCTAATTCATGCATCTATATTAATCTTGTCAGGTGAGCTTCATTTAGTCTTCATAAGTATTGATTGTCGTATACAGTGATGATAGCTTGATAGAAATGGCCTAAAGCTTGTAGTAGTGTGCTTTCTACTAAGCGCAAATATTCGTCAAGAGCGTCAGTTGGGACAACATATGCCAACATTCCTAATGCAGCAGTCATTTTATGGTGACCAATCAAACCCTGTGTATGGGAGGCATTGGGTTTGAGGACAAAGTAACTGTCATGTTTAATGGATTGCAAAATCCTAAGGAATAACGGGCTTCCCATTTGAAATCTTCTTTTGAAAACATCATCATCGTAAGTAGAATTCGGACCAAAGTATTCTTCCATCAATATGTCATTATACTCGAAATGATGATGGTTGATACAATGAAGACCAATGATTGATCCACCAATCGCCCACTTGATTGACCGACATTCATTTAGTAAATTGCAAGTAGTTCGATCTCGTACTCGGACTGATCTTATATCATGTCGTCAAAGCTATCATCACTATCATCGAATGATGTAATATGTAAACAAGACTTTGTTACTATAGAAGAATGTATGTGAAGAAGTAGTGATGTTGTGGATGAATATGGATGAAGAAGCTTTGTGTGAGTATTTATAGCTATCTTTGTTTGTTTCAACTGCATGGATGGTTGACATGTGTAAGTTTCAATGTGAGGTGACATAAGTAATGTGGATCACCAGATTGAAACATAAACACTTGTGTTCTTTTAACTTCGTCGGTAGTTAACACATGTACTTTCAGATGGACGGTGATGTAGATTAGACGGGTCGCCAGATTGAAACAAACACACTTGTGTTTCAGCTGTGTGAATGGTTGACTCGTGTAAGTTCCAATGGAAGGTGATGTAAATCATGCGAATCATTAAGTTGAAACAAACACACTTGTATTTGTTTCAACTGCGTGCATGATTGACATGTGTACGTTTCGATGGGAGATGATGCAAATCACGCAAATAATGGATAGAAACAAACACACTTGTGCTTGTTTCAATAGTGTGAACGATTGACGCGTGTACGTTTCGATTGGATGTGATGTAGGTCACGTGGACTATGAACTTAATATTTAAAAATAATTTTAGTATGGAAAATTCATAAGATTCTCAATGGAAAATGAAACTTAGACTCCACATAATTAATTGATCCTGATAAAAGCATGTATAGAAGTCAATCGTAGACACATGGTTTTATCGATAAATTTTTCAATCTTAGAACAGACTCAAACAATTGAAATAAGCCAAGGAACAATAAAGGAAGTACACAAAAAACCAGGGAACATCATAGAACAATAAAGCAAAAATTCACAATGATACAACCAAAAATGGATAAGATACCACAATTTGACAATCACAATTCAACAGCCATAACTTGGGTTCGAGTAGTGCCATATGCCAAGCCATAATTCCAAAGTAGTGAACTAACATAACATGATCGAAAAAGAGGCAAAGTGCAAGAGAAGCAATCATAATTGAAAAATAAGAGTGAGCAAAGGAAGACAAAAGGATAAACACAAGGTTCAACTCGACCCTCCTTGGATCGGACCCTAGTTGAAGATGGTGACACATGAACAAGCATTGCTCAAGGATAGAGGGCCAAAAAATGAAGGCAAGAAGTGGAAAAGACAAGTCAACTCAACATCGAGTTAAACCCCATCAATTCGGTACTGATTTGTAAAGGAAAAGTGAGTTACCCATGATCTTCTAGCTATGACTTCGATGCGAATTGGAGAATGTAGGTGAGGGTTTTCAAGTGATTTTGATGGCGTCTTTCATCCATAAATAGAGGAGGAGAGGCATATAAAGGTGATCCTTTTTAGACTACTCCAAATTAGACAAGTTGAGTAATTCAATTCTGAAATACAAGATATATAACTTATACCAGGGTCTCAAGCAATCGAGTTGTAAAATATATTGTATAGGAGCAAAGTACGATTGATAGAAAATGATTAAGTGGATATAAACCGAAGTATTTACGGAAGCACCATAAATATTATGTGTTCTTTCTCTCTTTTAATTTCTGTTCTTTTATGACTTTCATTTACTGCTTGATTGGGTATTTGTACTATTTTTGGTCCAAACATTTTGTTACTTTCGCTAAAAAGAACTCGGATTTGTAAACTTGAAACTTGATTTAGAGAATATAAAGGGTCTAATATAAGAGCTATTGCTAGAGGTAGTCAACAAGGACATGGAGGCAACCGGGGGTGACCTCGATTCAAATCAATCAATCTATGTGGTTAGAGAAGAGATGGAGAGAATGATGACGGAAATGCATGATAGGCTAGTGGCTCGACTGGAAGAGATGATGAATGGGTTCTTCAGAAGCGTAGAGCAACAAAGGACAACTGGAGTAGCTAATAATAAGAACGTCGAAAGGCGGAACGGATGCATCGGAAGATGGAGTATAACAAATTGGAACATGTTTTCTGAAGTGCCATAACTCGATACGGAGTCAAGATAACTTGACACCGAGGCAATAGGCCAAGAGGAATGGGTGATATGAATTTGGGATAAAGCAGAGCATGTCCGATGGATAGAGTCAAGCCACAGAATAGAGATTGGAATGCGGATTTACAACAGCAGTGAGATGGATTAGATGTTCCCCATAGGAATGGGGAGCATGATGAAGAATTGAATCGGGGACACGTAGAGCCCCAGGGATTTCCATTAAATGATAATGGCATAATAGCTGAGATGATAGCGTAGGTATTGAAAGGTGTACCACTAGAATGAAGTCTGGAGGACGTAAATAGAAACACATTCACCCCAAATATTTTATATGCCAGAAACACGCCTAATTTTAAATTATCAATGCTGAAGATGTATAATGAAAGAAAATATTCACTTAATGAGATATATCTAACACATAGGAGCATTGGATGCTTCGAAGGAGGTAATGGAACAGTGTTTCCCATTGTACTTGACGAATTTGGCAGTGATACGGTTTTAATAGCTGGAGAATGGATCCATTAACACGTGGATCAAATTGGTGGATAAGTTCATGAAATAATTCAGAGTTTATATAGCACGATCGAAGAATGTAATGATACTTTCGAGTGTGAAATGGACGGTTGGAGAGATCCTTTGGAGTTACTTAGCTAGATTTAACACAGAAGCCGCTGCAGTGTAGAAACAAGGCCCGTCAATAGTTCTAATGGCAGTGATTTGATAGTAAAATTGATTTCAAAATAGCTTTGGAGAGGGATCTACTAGTGGGTCTTGCATATTTCTATCATCAAGCTAATAAATATTTACCCTAAGAGGACGCATGAGCATAGAACACTGAGGTGAATGTTGTGGATGGTGGAGGACCATTCAAGATAGGATATGGGAAGGATAAATGAAGGCGGAAAACTGATAATGGCTACGGAGGACCAAAGTGGACAAAGATGGAATCGAAATTTCCCTCTTATTCTGAGTTAACAGGGACCCCAAAGATGATCAATTTTGATACTTGAGGTGTAACGAACCGCAAATCCGTACCCTTTGAGTCAACACTATGCTACCTAAATCAACTCAAGTTGTACAGAAATACGAACCATTTGGGTTAAAGAAGAAGAGGTAGAAGAAGAAAATAGAAAACAACAACAGAATCTACCCATCGCAGCGGAATCAAATATAATAGATAATAAATAATCTTTACTCAAAGATCAAATATATCAGTTTATATATTACATCATCAGAGTACATCAATCACAGCTCCACGTCAACAACATACAACTGGATACACGACTACACTACACAGCGGAATATATATAAAACAAGTACGAAAGTATGTATCGCCATCCAGCTCGTCTCCTGAGCTCCACAACATCATATCCTGTATCTTATAATACTCGGTCTGACCCAAGCATTATAGTTAAATAACACCCAAGTCAGTCTGGAATACCAGTGTGAAAAAATCACACTCAATTGATTATTAAAGTTTCAAAAATCCTTTGAAAACAAAAGCATCTCGTAAGACCACGCCACAAATAAATATGTCGGGTTTTTACCTAACGATAGCTAAAACACTTTTTATAGAAATCCTCTGATATTATAATAGGGTCTATGTACAAATACTTATAAAATAGCCGAAATTGTTACTTGATTAAATTCCAGCTACTAGCCACAAAGTGGGTAATACAAACAAAACTCGTACAAGGCTCGTAGGGAAAATGGATTTCCAACTAATGATTAGGCACTGGGGTACCACCCGTCATAGTATGTAGCCTAGATCACAGTACCGAGGAGTACGCCCGCTCCCCTGCAACACAAGACCGGGACTACCCCTTACTGGATAATCCCGAGTGAGATCACCCCGCGGTTGGGATTAGCAACCTCCCACTAAGACGAAAATAAAATGGACATCTAGACAGGGATGACCTCACCCTGCTTGGGTGCTACCCGCCTAGCCTTGCTGCATAACCCCTGATTTTCAGTCATTCCCAGTTGATGTGGCTTGAGGCTAATCGTTACCTTTATAGAACATATCCCTTAGAATGCCCATCGTCCACCTGATGATGTCCCGAAAGCATTCATCCATACAAGTCCGTCTCGGGTTCGAACGGAACCGAAGGCACTATTCCTACTACATCCATTTTGGAAATATCTTCAGGATTAGTAGCGACTAACCCTTGTACTTCACTGCTCCATCTTCGAATCCAAACTCGTTTCCCACGAAACGTACAAACCGGATCGAAGTGGTTTCAAGAAATAAATCTCGATCCGGTCTCTTCGAAACGATCAACGCAGTTGTCCAATATTGATAGTCGGTTATTTAACTATCAATTTATATTCACACACATCCATCAAACAATAAATAATTTCCCAAATTATTTATTAACCTAAAAAATATCTTCACAAGATATATTTCTATTTTCAACCCTTTGAAAACAGTTTCAAACCATCTTTCTTTTCAGAATAAACTTTCCCAAATATTTCCTATCTCCACTGAAATCACCAAGCACAAAACTAGATTTTTTTAAATAATTTAAAACACTTTACTTTGAAATATACTTTAAACATTTATTTTAAAAACTTCTTCAATAATTTATTAAAAATATATACTATATGAATATTTGAAAGTAAGGTTACTTAATAAAATATAAAACCAGATTTTCACTTTTAAAAACAAAATACTAAGTCACTTTTTAAGTAGTTACTACTATAAGAGATTTGAGAAAATACTTACTTTAGAATTTAAATATTTAGAAATAATAAATTTTTCAAAACATACTTTTTTAAACAACTTTAAAACTTTTAACTTATATTTAAAAATTTACTTTAAAACGTACTTGGTTATTCAGGGAGAATTTCCAATCTCAATCACTTAAATCAATTTTCCAAATTGATTTCCAATTTATTCCATTTGAAATAAATTTCTTTACTTATCAGTTCATTTCAAAATTCATTAGTTATGGACTTATTATTAATGTTATTATTTCTCGTTTGATTTTAAATCTTTTAACTGAAATAAACAAATTTCAGTTTTTTTTTTCAATTTCTTCTTTATTCTTTTCAATAATTTAAATCTTAAAATTTAAATAAATGTTCTGTTCTTTTAAAATAATAATACTGAAGTTTAAAATTCATTAATCTTCTGATTATTCAAAATTTCCCTTCCTATACTCAGGATTTATTTATTAGAATTTTAAAGTCGCTTTATTTCTTTTCCAACTCATTCTTAAATTTATTCAAATTTCTATAATTATTTTACTTACAAATTCACTTCTTTTATTTTCTTTCCAAAATCCAATTTATATATTTTTGGTAATTCATTATACCCAATTATATCCAATCGAACCATAGCATTCAATATTCCAATATAATTCATCATAGAATATCAAATAATCATAACAGAGGGTATTAAATAATTTAAATAAATGTTGAGGGATCCAGTTGGATCCTTCCAACCTGTTTTCCATGCGTCCATAGAAGCACAATATAAAATACCAATTCCAAAATATACCATACTATAGCACATCAATCAATTCAACCATTTAAACAACTATTTAAATTTAATCCTTTAAATTTAATCATTTAAATTTAAATTTAAATTTAAATTCAGCTGAGTGAGATTAACTCACCTTTTATTTTATTAGCATCCATTCCAATCCAGCTTGTTCTTCATTTTTTTAACCTTGTACAAACATTATACAATTTATTAATAGTTGAATTAATCGGAATATATATATATATATTACCATTTATTAATTTAATTTAAAAGTTTTAAATGATAATTAGACTAACCTAATTTCCTACTTGAATAAATAAAACCATTAATCACCATTTGTTTATTAAATTTTAACTAATAATTTGATTTAAACTATTTAAAAAAATACTCTAGTAGCTAAATAATTATATAAGTGAATTAAAAAAATAAATTTGTACAATACATCATTTTAAAAATACCTAGCAGGTTTATAAATGGTATTTGTATATATATTTTTGAATTGACGCATAAAAAAATAAATTATATATGTATATATATATATATTTTTAATTCTAAATTTATTATAAACCCTACAACATTTAAAATTCCTTTATCCAACCCTTTATATATATTTTTAAAAATAAAATTCTAATTTTACATAAACTTTAAACATTATAACATTCTTGAAATTTCCTTAAAACGTTATATGGCATCGCCACTTCCTTTGGCAGCATCTACTAATTCGGAACTTAATTTGAAAGCCATATTTCGACCCGGGCGTTTTCGGGATGCCCCTAATAACCAACGAATGGCGAGTGCTTTTCCTTGTGTAGATCCTATTTCAATAGGAACTTGATGAGTCGACCCGCCTACACGTCTTGCTTTTACTGCTATATCGGGAGTTACTCCACGTATTGCTTGACGTAAAACGGATAGTGGATTTGTTTCCGTCTTTTGTTGAATCTTTTTCACGGCTTGATAGATAATTTAAACCAGACATGTTTACACTTTACTGTGATATATAGTTTCTTTACTGTAAAGTTTTTATATATATACATACATTTACTCAAACTAAAAAAACGAGAACTACAATACCTCACTGACGAGTTCGAAGAAGAATGAAACCCTAGCCTAGACTCGACTGCACCGCCCACAACAGCCAACACCGCGGCTCCAACCCTTGCCGCGTCGTCCCTCCTCGTGCTCGCCAGAAGCCGCGACCACTACTGCCTCGCTAACCCCTACAAGTAATCGCAACTCGACAAAACATCCACCTCGACCTGGCCATACGCAACCACTGCTCGTGAGCATGTGCACGTCTCACTCGCCGATCGATCAGCCTCCGATGATGAGCATACTTGAGCACTACCCCATCTTTTTGATGCGAAATCGATTTGAAACGAAAGGGTTTGGCCCCTCTTTTTTAGAGAGAAACAAGATTTTGGGAATGAAGGCGAGATTTTGCTCGGCCCCCTTATATTTGAGTTTTACTCGATTATAACTTCCTTTCATTCCGCCATTTTTTTTCTCTTTTTTTTGAAAGAAGATGGGAAGGGTTCGGCTGATATAAAGTTGATGCAGGAGATGTTTGCGTACTGTTGTTAAAAAGTGGACACGGATATGAAAGGAAGTCGGCTGAATAATAAAAAAGGAAGCGTGTTTAAGAAGGCACCGATGACATTGATTTGATCAATTAAGGTTTTATTTAATTTTCAACGCGTTTACTTATCGTACGCTCACACAACAACTCCGATCAATATGAAATATGAAATCCGATAATAATTCAATATTACGGACCCAATGGAACTAGTTTCATCGAATTCCGAGACTGTGTCTCGGAGGGCTATTTTTAAATTCAATTTAAAACGATAAAATTTCAGAACTGAACAGATCACTGTTAATTTCAATTTTAACACTTCTATTTTCCTCAGTCATATCAATATAAATTTCATAAGCCTTCAATTTATTTTCAACAGGCTTAAAATTCCAGACTCAACATTTTACTCAACTTCAAATTATTTAGTTCAATAACTTAATTATCAAATAAATTGTGATATTCATAATTCAAGTTAAAAATATTATATTGAATATTTAAAATCAATTAAATATTTCGATTTTAAATGCTCGAAAATTCCGGGTCGTCACATTCCTCCCCCTTAAAAGAATTTCGTCCCCGAAATTACTTATTAGGAAGAATGGTCCAATACCGATTACTATTTTCCAAAACCAAACAGTTTAATTAACTTGCCATACATATCTTTTATTATAGACCCACTATCATCCCTACTAATTTCCTAAAAACTTCCATAGTTTGCAAACAATCCTATTTGCCCAATCATTCAAGTTTTAATTTTAAACCAATTTTGAATTATCAAAATTTTCTCAAAAAATTTCTAACTCTCTAAATTTCCAAAAAAAATCGCCAGCGTCTCCGTTGCACGGCTAGCTCGGTACAACTACAAAATGGCCCTACGGCCTCCCAAATCCAAAAAGAAAACAAAAAGCCAAGTGATTCGATCCAAAAACCCAATCAAATTTCATATAAATTTAAACACATACCTTTTTGATCGGGCAATTCAATTTTTATTATCTAAAATCAAAACCAATTTTCCTTTCTCTTTATAATACCTGCATATCCTGCTTAGCATTAATATCCAATCACAGTATTCCAAAAATTATTTTATCGACTTCCTTACAAAATGTCAATATTTATTCATTCAAATATCAACTCGGAATATATTTGTAATATCAATTTCCAATCAAGAATTCACCATTCCCTTCTTAAGTTAGTATAAGCATTTTATATACTTTTTATATTTATTTTCATCTTACCACTTCAGTTTATATCTAATTCTATTCAAATTGATTCTTTCATTACCATATGAATTCAATTTATTTTCAACTCTAAATATTGAATTTTATTTTCCATTTATAACCAATTCATGTCTTTATTTTAAATTAGTTTCATTCACTAATTTATTTCAATTTCCAATTTGAAATCGTTTTGTCGTTAACTAAAATTTTCCAAAAATTTTAAAAAATTTCTAACTCCCAAATTTTTTTAAATTTTTTGGCAGAGTCTCCTTTGTACGGAGGGGCTTTTGCAATTTGACAAAAGATATAAATATATACATCGACCCACACGTCGAAAAAACCAAAAACAGTTCATATTTCTTATTTTTATTGCGTAGGCGTACCTTATTTAGCATTTTTAAGCAAGCGGCTTATTATTTTAGCAATTAGCGTGCCCAAAATCCAGCCACACGGCTTCCCGGTACCTGTACTTACTCAATTTAAACATGTAAGTGCCATATATATGAAGTTTAACAATATTTCACTTATTTGCAATAGTTAAACACATGAATTCTAAAAGAAATTCACACCAAACATTTTTCCGTAAGTAACTTATACAATTTTCATACTAATTCCACTGTTCCAATTAATTTATAACCATTTTCATTCAATCTGAATGGTTTTCGATCCATTCGTATACAACTTCATCAATTTGAATGGTTTAAACTCAATCGCTTACATTTAATTTATTTTTAAGTAAACCGAACTCATATTTAATCCAATTGCTCTCAAAATAAATTTAGTTTACTCCTATCAATTCATAGAATTTTAATTACTTCCATTTACATCCAATGACAATTTATTCTATGCAATTTGACGAGATCTATGTGAATAAATAAGTATTTAAGTTTTATAACCAATTTAAATGGATTTCAACTCAATTTATACTTAATTCTATTCAATTTTTAAATTTATTCACAACCCATACATTCTCATTTTCATTGCATTTTAAATTTGAATACATTCACTTGCATTTCATTTTATTAACCAGACTAGTTCATTCAAAAACATTAACAACTTAGGTTCATCTTCATTACCAATTAAATTTCCTTTTTATTTTAATTCATTCACGACCATTTATTTAGCTCGACACGTTCCAAGCTTGCATATTACTAACCATTCCTGAATTAATTCAACCCAAGCTTTAGTTAATTTACTCAATTTATTCCATATTTGTTTATTCCAAACTATTTATTTAGCTCGAAAACAATCCAGGCTATTTCATTCAATCCACACTTCATTTTGAGTTCGGATTTTATTCAACACTTACTTAAGTCAATAACCTAAGTTCATTTCCAATTCTTTTTATTATAAGTTCTACTTCCATCTTTCATTTGATTCTTATTTATTCCATCCATTTATTTATTCTATATAATTAGTTTATCCACTCAATCCATTATGAATTTTCATTTCCTTAAATATCATCTATGACTCACCGAATTCTATTTCGATTTAAATTTATTTTCACTTGATTTAAATCCAACCCGATATCATTAAACTTAGTTTAAGTTGAATTTAATTCAACTCTCCTCCATCTATTCAGCTTAAGTCAATTTACTTCAATTTATTCAAATTTTATACTTAAGCTCATTTTCATTTTACAAGTAAACTCTCTCTTCTATTCAACTTAATTCTATCTCGGTTAAATCTCATTTTAAATCTACAATTTCTTTTGATTAGTTATTATAAAATTTAACCTTTCAGATTCAGCTCATTCAATTGATTACAAGGCCATTTCCAATTTATTTCCACTTATTTGGATTTTATTTGCAATTCAAACAATTACTATTTTAATCCAATTTCCTTTTTATTCGATACATTTCCAATTATATTTAATTTGTTACGCCTCAAGTCAAATTTAAATAATAACTCAAATTCTGAATCCACTATCCATTTTCAATTTACCACCCAATCTCATGAACTCACAATTCAATTACATTTACTTCGCCAACAATTTAAGTCGAATTTAATTTATAACTTGAGTTTATTTCTAAACTTCATCATAAACTCACAATTCATCTTCTATTTAACTACATTAGGTTTCCATTACATATTTCATTAACTAATTTATTATCTAATTAGTTCTTCCTCTATTTATAATCCAATACTGATTTTTGATTCCAAATATCACTTCGTTTAATTTTCTTAGTTCAATTTATTTTATAATTCAAGTTTGGATTTTTGTTTCATTTTCCAGTTCATCGAAATATTAATTTTCGATTTTCTATTCCACTTTCAAATTTTATAAGTCACAACTTATTATTTACGCAATCCCATTCATTCAATGCTTAAATATATTCATCTTTTATTTTTAACTCGAGTTTACATTTATGTAAAATCCAAGCATATTTTATTCTATGGATTTTTAATTCTGATTCTTTTATAAGTTATTCTTATTTATTCCAATTCCAATCCTTACCCAACTTATTTTCCATTTATTCAGGTAAGAATCTAATTCCATTCAATAATTCAATTGAATTCTTATCCCAATTCAATTTCATTTTAACTCGGATTTATTTAACTTAATTCGATTTCAACTTAATTCGAATACAACTGGATATTATTTTCAGCCTATCCAATTAATTTCAATTCAGTTAAATTTTTATTTCCCAATCCAAGTTAATTTCATTTTTAACTTTTCACTTTAAATTTAAATTCCAACATTTAAAGCTTATATTTCCTTCCTGATTTAAATCATCTCAATTTATAAGCTTACAACCTATCTCATCAGGATTTTTAAACACCCGACTTTTGGTTTCAAATTATTTTGAAATCTTCAACATCTCAAATCACATTTCTCAAAAGTCAAACCAATCCTGGTTTTATTCCCAACCAATTTCCTTTGAGGTTTTCAAAAAAAACAACTAGCTTTTCTGAACAAATCAGTTTTTGGCAGCAATCTGTAACTTAGAAATTCAAAAATGAATACTGATGATGCGGCCGTCATCATCGGAATTATTTTCCAATAATCCAAGTGATTTCAATGCTATATCACTTTCAAAATCCATTTAAAACAAATTTCCTTTCAGAAATACCTCTAAAACAATAATGTTATCATTTATCTTCAAAACACTTCGATAAACATTTCCAAAATCTCTGGAATTTTTAAATTTCCAAATCCTGCTTAAATCAATTTTAACTATAATTCATTTGCATAGCTTATGCTCATACAAATTCTCATTTGATTATATTTCAATTTATAAATTACATTTATAATTCATATTTATAAATTTCATTTTATAATGAATTTATTCCCTTAAACTTTGGTTATATTTTCAATTTCTAGTTAAATTTTTACACAACGATGATAATAATTTAATATTATCATTTTAAACATCCAAGCAACCATATATTAGCTAAAATAGTTTACAAAAACCTTTCTTCATATTAAAATATATTTTGGGCAAAATTATTTCATTCACCCACATTTAAAACAATACCGTGTCGATTGTTCTATTCAAGTGTTTAGAAACCCCTTCGATACAGTTGTCCAGACTCTGCCGACGAAGGTTCATATGCCACTCAACAAACCAATCAACACAATATTAAAACAATTTATATTCACTAACAAATACGCGCTCATATCTATTTATACGCTCAAGCTCATTCTAGAGTACTATGGATTCTATTTTAAATGAGTAATTCCCACCAAAGCCAAGTTTATCACCAACCTAAGCTCTAATACCAAGTGTAACGACTCGCAAATCCGTACACCTTGAGTCAACACTATTCTACCTAAATCAACTCAAGTTGTACAGAAATACGAACCGTTTGGGTTAAAGAAGAAGAGGTAGAAGAAGAAAATAGAAAACAACAACAGAATCTACCCATCGCAGCGGAATAAAATATAATAGATAATAAATAATCTTTACTCAAAGATCAAATATATCAGTTTATATGTTACATCATCAGAGTACATCAATCACAACTCCACATCAACAACATAAAACTGGATACACGACTGCACTACACATCGGAATATATATAAAACAAGTACGAAAGTACGTATCGTCATCCAGCTCGTCTCCTGAGCTCCACAGCATCATATCCTGTATCCTATAATACTCGGTCTGACCTAAGCATTATAGTTAAATAACACCCAATTCAGTTTGGAACACCAGCGTGAAAAAATCACACTCAATTGATTATTAAGTTTCAAAAATCCTTTGAAAACAAAAGCATCTCGTAAGACCACGCCACAAATAAACATGTCGGGTTTTTACCTAACGATGGCTAAAACACTTTTTATAGAAATCCTCTGATATTATAATAGGGTCTATATACAAATACTTATAAAATAGCCGAAATTGTTACATGATTAAATTCCAGCTACTAGCCACAGAGTGGGTAATACAAACAAAACTCGTACAAGGCTCGTAGGGAAAATGGATTTCCAACTAATGACTAGGCATTAGGGTACCACCGTCGCAGTATGTGGCCTAGATCACAGTACCGAGGAGTACGCCCGCTCCCCTGCAACACAAGACCGGGACTACCCCTTACTGGATATTCCTGAGTGAGATCACCCTACGGTTGGGATCAGCAACCGCCCACTAAGCCGAAAATAAAATGGACATCTAGATAGAGATGACATCACCCTGCTTGGGTGCTACCCACCTAGCCTTGCTGCATAACCCCTGATTTTCAGTCATTCCCGGTTGATGAGGCTTGAGGCTAATCGTTACCTTTATAGAACATATCCCTTAAAATGCCCATCGTCCACCTGACAATGTCCCGAAACCATTCATCCATACAAGTCCGTCCCGGGTTCGAACGGAACCGAAGGCACTATTCCTACTACATCCATTTTGGAAATATCCTCAGGATTAGTAGCGACTAGCCCTTGTACTTCACTGCTCCATCTTCGAATCCAACCTCATTTCCCATGAAACGTACAAACCGGATTGAAGAGGTTTTCGAGAAATAAATCTCGATCCCGGTCTCTACGAAACGATCAACGCGGTTGCCCAATATTGATAGTCTGTTATTTAACTATCAATTCGTATTCACACACATCCATCGAACAATAAATAATTTCCTAAATTATTTATTAACCTAAAAAATATCTTCACAAGATATATTTCTATTTTCAACCCTTTGAAAACAGTTTCAAACAATCTTTCTTTTCAGAATAAACTTTCCCAAATATTTTCTATCTCCAATGAAATCACCAAGCACAAAACTAGATTTTTTTTTTGAAATAATTTGAAACACTTAAACTTTGAAATATACTTTAAACATTTCTTTTAAAAACTGCTTCAATAATTTATTAAAAATATATACTATATGAATATTTGAAAGTAAGGTTACTTAATAAAATATAAAACTAGATTTTCACTTTTAAAAACAAAATACTAAGTCACTTTTTGAGTAATTACTACTATAATAGATTTGAGAAAATACTTACTTTAGAATTTAAATATTTAGAAATAATAAAATTTTCAAAACATACTTTTTTAAACAACTTTAAAACTTTTAACTTATATTTAAAAATTTACTTTGAAAATGTACTTGGTTATTCAGGGAGAATTTCCAATCTCAATCACTTAAATCAATTTTTCAAATTGATTTCCAATTTATTCCATTTGAAATAAATTTCTTTACTTATTAGTTCATTTCAAAATTCATTAGTTATGGATTTATTATTAATGTTATTATTTCCCGTTTGATTTTAAATCTTTTAACTGAAATAAACAAATTTCAGTTTTTTTTTCAATTTCTTCTTTATTCTTTTCAATAATTTAAATCTTAAAATTTAAATAAATGTTCTGTTCTTTTAAAATAATAATACTGAAGTTTAAAATTCATTAATCTTCTGATTATTCAAAATTTCCCTTCCTATACTCAGGATTTATTTATTAGAATTTTAAAGTCGCTTTATTTCTTTTCCAATTCATTCTTAAATTTATTCAAATTTCTATAATTATTTTACTTATAAATTCACTTCTTTTATTTTCTTTCCAAAATCCAATTTATATTTTTTTGGTAATTCATTATGTCCAATTATGTCCAATCGAACCATAGCATTCAATATTCCAATATAATTCATTATAGAATATCAAATAATCACAACAGAGGGTATTAAATAATTTAAATAAATGTTGAGAGATCCAGTTGGATCCCTCCAACCTGTTTTCCCTGCATCCACAGACTTTAGCACAATATAAAATGCCAATTCCAAAATATACCATACTATATCACATCAATCAATTCAACCATTCAAACAATTATTTAAATTTAATCATTTAAATTTAATCATTTAAATTTAAATTTAAATTCAGTTGAGTGAGATTAACTCACCATTTATTTTATTAGCATCCATTCCAATCTAGCTTGTTCTTCATTATTTCTAACCTTGTACAAACATTATACAATTTATTAATAGTTGAACTAGTCGGAATATATATATATATATATATATATATATATTACCATTTATTAATTTAATTTAAAAGTTTCAAATGATAATTAGACTAACCTAATTTCCAATTTGAATAAATCAAACCTTTAATCACCATTTGTTTATTAAATTTTAACTAATAATTTCATTTAAACTATTTAAAAAAAATCCTTTAGTAGCTAAATAATTATATAAGTGAATTAAATAAATAAATTTTCACAATACATCATTTTAAAAATACCTAGCAGGTTTATAAATGGTATTTGTATATATATTTTTGAATTGACGCATAAAAAAATAAATTATATATGTATATATATTTTAAATTCTAAATTTATTATAAACCCTACAACATTTAAAATTCCTTTATCCAACCCTTTATATATTTTTTAAAAATAAAATTCTAATTTTATATAAACTTTAAACATTATAACATTCTTAAAATTTCCTTAAAACGTTATATACATTTTAATTTAAACGAGACATGTTTGCACTTTACTGTGATATATAGTTTCTTTACTGTAAAGTTTTTTTTATATACATACATTTATTCAAACTTAAAAAAACGAGAACTATAATACCTCACTGACGAGTTCGAAGAAGAATGAAACCCTAGCCTAGACTTGACTGCACCGCCCACAACAGCCAACACCGTGGCTCCAACCCTTGCCGCGTCGTCCCTCCTCATGCTCGCCAAAAGTCGCGACCACTGCCGCCTCGCTAACCCCTACAAGCAATCGCAACTCGACAAAACATCCACCTCGACCTAGCCATATGCAATCATTGCTCGCGAGCGCGAGCACGTCTCAATCGCCGATCGATCAGCCTTTGATGATGCGCATAGCGAGCACTACCACATCTTTTCGATGCGAAATCGATTTGGAACGAAAGGGGTTCGGCCCTCCCTTTTTTTAGATAGAAATAAGATTTTGGGAATGAAGACGAGATTTTGCTCGGCCCCCTTATATTTGAGTTTTACTCGATTATAACTTCCTTTCGTTCCGCCATTTTTTTCTTTTTTTTCTGAATGAAGATGGGAAGGGTTCAGCTGATATAAAGTTGATGCAGGAGATGTTTGCATGCTGTTGTTAAAAGAGGGACACGGATATGAAAGGAAGTCGGCTGAATAATAAAAAGGGAAGCGTGTTTAAGAAGGCACCGACGACATTGATTTGATCAATTAAGGTTTTATTTAATTTTCAACGCGTTTACTTATTGTACGCTCACAAAACAACTCCGATCAATATGAAATTTGAAATCCGATAATAATTCAATATTACGGACCCAATGAAACTGGTTTCATCGAATTCCGAGACTATGTCTCGGAGGGCTATTTTTAAATTCAATTTAAAACGATAAATTTTAGAACTGAACAGATCACTATTAATTTCAATTTTAACACTTCTATTGTCTTCAGTATTATCAATATAAATTTCATAAGCCTTCAATTTATTTTCAACGGGCTTAAATTCTAGATTCAACATTTTACTCAGCTTCAAATTATTTAATTCAATAATTTAATTATCAAATAAATTGTGATATACGTAATTCAAGTTAAAATTATTATATTAAATATTTAAAATCAATTAAATATTCTGATTTTAAATGCTCGAAAATTCCGTGTCGCACATGAGGAAAATTCCCTACCAAAAGCCAACAAATGGAAAGGCCACAGACTAAGAGAAAAGGTCTAGAAAGAGCCAGATGGGTACGAAACGAATGAGTGTATGCATCTGCTTGATTTGGACAAAAAATAGGTCCAGAGTAACCGCTTATGTAACGACCCACCTTTCTTTTTTGGCAGTTTAAATCGACAATAAACCACACATGTCGAATCCAAACCATTCAAAAGATAGGATTGTTATGGGGTAAATAAGAAAGAGAAGAGAGAGAAATAAAGAAAACATAGAATCACACAGCGGAATGATAAAATATAATAATCAAATAACAGTTCATGAATTTGTTTTACAAATAGCATTTGATTACACTTTTACAATAAAGATCAGAGTACATACAGCAGGAATAAATAAATAATGCAGCGGAACAACTTGATGCAGAGGGCTGAATATAATTAATAATAATAGTACAAAATCTTCATCTTCATCCTCCAGAAATAAGGTCTTCAATGCAATGAAAAGCTCAGACTGATTCGAGCGTAATGAAAAGACAAAACACTCGAGTCAGAACTAAAAACCTTATGTAAGTTAAATCAACAGTAAATAAATATGAGTGTAACGGCTTCAGAGATGTTTACGGGGTTTGACATCTCATACCCAGTGTCAACATGAGTGCAATAACTTAAGAGATGTTCGGGATTTCCATCTCTTAAGATCCACTAAATTATCTACATATAAAGTACAATACCCTATTAGAATAGTGTCTACAGTAAAGCAAAGTATTAAAATAGTGTTAAGGCGTTACTCATATTCCCTTAACACATTTTTACATATCCCCATAGTTTATACAGATACTGTAAGCCCCACCAAACTGATGGGATACTCAGGGAGCACTCCATAGGTACGGTACAAACCAAACTCATAATGGGCATGATAAGGCATGTGACAAGGCACGGGAGGCAATGCCCATGGTAGGATACTACCGTTTTACGAATCTGGAATGGTGGTAACACATAGCGGCTACTACCGCCCCCTTGGAACACACTCCCAAAATCAAATCGAGGGGTGCCACCAAATCAATCAAAAAGTAATATGTTATCGAAGAAATGTGTCCAATCAGAGGTGCGACCCCACTTGGCTCGGCATGGCTCCTATTTTAGCCATATCACGGGGCTATGTTAATACCTCATATAGATTCCTTCGCCAAACCATTATACTTTATTCTAAAATCTCCACCACATGCACAGTTGTTAAAGTGGTTTTCTGTACTGGCATAAGTATGACAGTATCCGATCCTGGTCTCTTTAATAACCAAACGCTTATTACACACCGGATGGTTCTTTTACATTTCCAAAACCATTTCATATTGATAACAAAAATATCATATTCACATTCGAAATCATATTTTCAAAATAGGTTAAACCCTTATTTCAAAATCATCATAATTACTCAAAATATGTCATTTCACTAGAAAATATCATTTCAAATCCCAACTTAGATTATAACATCATTTAACCATATTCGCTTTAAATCCAGGATTTATATGTAAACAATTCGGCCTTGCACGGTTTATTTTTAGAAAATAGTTTAAATAGTTTTAAAATAGTTGTAAATAGTTTAAAATAATTTTAAATGGTTTAAATAGTTTGAAATAGATTAAAATAGTTTAAATATATTAAAATAGATTAAATAATTTAAAATAGTTAAAATAGATTAAATAGTTTAAAATAGTTTAAAATAGATAAAAATGGTTCAAATTAGTTAAAAAATAGGTTAACATAGTTTTAATAGCTTAATATAAAAATGGTTTGATTATTGAAATGGTTTATGTTATAAATATCTTGAAAATCTATATAAATTTGGATTTAAAATAATACATCTTTAAACGGTTTATATTAAAATAAATAAATTTTAAATTAATATCAAATTAAACTATTTCTTTCATTTCAACAAATCTAAACTATTTCCAGCTATGAAATCAACAAAACTCAATTTTGTCTTTCAATTCAGAATCTCATTTGAAACCATTTAATAGACATCAATTCCAAATTCATGTTCGAACTACATATTTAAACTATTTCAAATTTAGTAGATTTCAAAGTTTACATATTCAAATACCTCAATTTCGATAAATTTCATTTATACTTATAATCCAACTTTAAAATTTTCAATTTAAATCCTTTAAACAATTCATTTAAACCAATTCAAATTTTTAACATTCAAAGCTTGGATTTTCGAAAATAATTTAGTTTATATAAATCAAATTTTTTATTTCAAAATATCATTTAACTGAATTCAAAAATTAAGGTTTTAAAATCATTTAATTTAACCAATCCGTTGTGAGTATATAATTTTCTATCATATGGTCAAGTGATATGGATATATATATATATATATATATATCATTTCGATCCACAATAATTTCTAAATTTATAGGTATATATCATTTCAACCCGCAATCCCGAATTAACATTAAAATTCCATAAAATCGCTCGGGTTTATCATTTGAACCCATAACTATTTTCCTAGCAATAACTAAGGGAACATGCAGTGTTATAACAATACAAAAATATAACATCCAGTCATCCAATATTAACAATCAAACATCCATCACAATCATCATCCAAATCAAATCAATACGCAACAACAATTAATTCATTATCAATAAAAGTATTTAACCGGCAATTTAACTTCAATATTAAATTAAATGGCGATTAGATTCAATAAAAGTCAGATTTAACTGGAATAACAATTTAAATATTCAAACAGCAATCAATCAACTTCTAATCACGTCATAAATTTAATTTAACTAGCATAAGATAATCTAGTAGTCGTGAGTGGGTTAAAACACTCACTTTTGATTTTTCAGCGATTTTAAAATCCAAAAATAGCCCAAAATCTTGCAGTCTCATAATTAGACCAAACCTGCTCCATAATGTCCGAAATTCCGATGAGATCGCATGGGAGTGAACTGCGCGTAAATCCGACCTCGTTGCAAAATTTCTTAACATTAGAAGTTTGAAATTCAAAATTTAAATAAGATAACTATATAATTATAATAGCTTACCACGACACGCCACGTCAACATGTCTTCGTGAAACCCTAGTTTCAATAGACAACCACTATCGCGGTCGAACAACTAAAGCTGCTGGTCCACCTTCCCCATGCTCGGCCGACCATCCAAGTGCCCTGCGACCCCACTCCCTGGCCAGAATGCTCCGCCGTTGTTGACAGATTTTGCCAAATTCTAGCAAATCATGCCCATCAAACATGAATGAATATCACCCCTGAGACCTACACCGCGGCCTCTTCCCAACGCCACTGTCTGATCTTCGAATGGTCGATGATCCACCATTGGATCACGAAAATCTAGTTTCAATGCCCGAGGTTCATCCTCAATTTCTAGTCAGTCGATGCATCCAATTGAAAATTGAATTGCTGCTGTGGATTATGCTCGTTGAGAGCTTTCCAACGATATATAATATGACAAAGTTTTGAGGAGTTTGATTTTTGATTTGAATTTGAAATCGTATTAGGGTTTGGATCTACAGCCATGCAAGGAGGAAGAAGCATATAGATACAATAGACAAATACGTACAGAGATAAGAAATAAAAGGCTACTAGGGTTTAGAAAAAATATTTATATAAACAAGACCCGATAAGAAAGAATGAATATATCGAATTGGTTCGAAACGACGATAACGACCCAAAAAGACCGTTCTGTTTTTTAAACGAAAGTAGGTCATCTCATATATCAAAATAGATATTTTTTGTATTTTTATACTCAATGGAACATGTTTCAAGTCCAACGCCATTGTAGAAAGAAGTTATCTTTTAAAATCAGCTTATTTTAGATTGAATTCATTAAATTGATTTCTACATGTTTCAAGCCTGCATGATCAAACGACAAGTCTAATCCCTACGAAACTGAAAATCCTACAATAATACGTTGTTACGGATTTGATGAAACTGGTTTCGTCGAAATCTGAGACAGTGGCCAAAATGGCTATTTTCACATTAATTAAATATATCATTATTAAATTAATTAAATCAATTTTCAATTCAAATTTTATACCTAACAATTTTTTTCATTTCTAATTACACGGAAATTAGCATTTTAAACCAATTTCTTATGTCAAATTCAATATTAATTATTGCACGAATTACAACGTTCAATATCAATTGAATAGATTCATTGATTATTATTTTAAATTCCAATAAATCTATTTACTTGATTTTTCAAATTATTATTTAATCCATTATTACTTTATGGACATAATTAACATTTGTTTGCCATTTATTACATCAACATTCTACAGTTATCTTTTTAATTCATATTAGGTGCAATTTTTGAATAGATTAATTGCAATTGATTTCCAATTTAATTTCAACGGATTAAATAGTGAAGTGATAGTTAAATAGCTTTTACAATCTTACAATTTCAAACATATTTCTATATTTATTGTTTACAAATCAAGCTAATAGATTCACATACTGATTAATCATTCTATATTAACCAATTTAATTAATTACGAAAACTTCACCATTTGTATACAACATTTGGTTTATTTACCTATTTACAATTTATAACCAAATTTTATATTTACACGCATTTCAATTAATTAAAATTGCATTAAAGTAGTTATCAGTTACCTTAAATTAACATTACTGAAATTACATTATAGTTATTTTTCTCATTATTAAGTCTTAAATTTTTAATTTTCCACGACATTAAATTCCAAAACTTATTTAATTTAATAAATTTAATTATCTAAAATTACGGGTCGTTACAACTTACCATAATACATCAAAAATTATATTATTAAGCGCAAGCTAAAGTTGTGCCGCTTCAGCGATCACCATCTACATCGAATATACCCAGATGCGACCATGGATCTAGACCGAGGACGATTATCCAATGATCATGATAGATTGAAGTCAGGTTTAATTTTCGCACTTTGCTTTTGCTTTGAATAAATGATGTAGGGCTACAGAAAACCGGGAAACGTCATAAAATAACAAAGTAGAAAGTCACAAAGAATATAACCAAAATGGATAAGGTACCACAACTTGATGATCACAACTCGACAACCACGGCTCAGGCTTGAGTTGTGCCCTTTGCCGAGTCATGAGACCAAAGTGGTGAATTAACATGATACGATCTAAATGAGGCAAATGTGAAGTGTAAGGCAAGCAAGCACGATTGAAAAATGGGATAGCAGGTAAAATGATAAACACAAGGGTCAGCTCGACCCTCCTTGGGTCGAACTCGAGTTAAAGACAGTGACACATGAACAAGCATTGCTCAAGGATAGAAGGCTAAAACGATGAAGCCAAAAAGTGGCTAAGGAAGTCCTCCTGCCACCCTCAACTCAATACCAAGTTGAACGCCCATAACTCTATACCGAGTTGAAAAAGAAAAGTGGGTTTTACCCACGATCTTTTGGCTACGACTTCGGCGTGACATGGAGAATGTGGGTGAGGGTTTTCAAGCAATTTTGATGGCTGCTTTCGTTTATAAATAGAGGAGAAGAGACATATAAGGTGATCTTTTTCTGGGTATTTTGAATTGTTTACAACGAGCTAAGTGATTCAATTCTAAAATGCAAGCTATAAAACTCATACTCGAGTTGTAAGAAACCGAATTGTAAGATATACTTTCTAAGAGCAAAGTACGATTAATAGGAAAGATTAAGTGGACAAAGGCTGAAGTATTTGCCGAACTACTATAAAATTGTGTGTTCTCTCTCCTTTTTAATGTTATTTCTTTTACAACTTTCATTTACTGCTTGATTGGTTGTCTGTGTTATCTTTGGTCCGAACATATGAAAGGGAGATTGATCAAGATTTTGGATAACCGTTAACGAAGCTTACAAAAATCATGCAGATTGTAGGAATAGGCAAACGAAGATGGATACTACGAGTACTTAAGTCACATTTACTCAAACTTGTCGATGATATTGAATAATTATAAACAATGTGAAAAATGATAGAGTTAGAGGTATGTCATAGGGAAAATTATGTAAATTATTACATATATCTAACTTGATAACCAATTTTGTTTGAAATATAATATGTTTTATTTCTATTATATACTTGATATAATATGTTATATTAATTAATTAATTTAGTTAAAAGTATATTTAATAGAAAATCCATAAATGGTGTGTCTTATTACAGTAGTTACAAAGTGTTTTAACCATGAATAATTTATCATAATGAAATTAAATATACCATTTTAAATATTCCTACTTAAGATGTATCAAGAATGGATATTGAACATCTGTATAGACTATATTACAAAACGCACTCTAAATATTGGGCAGTGTAGTACACGTGACTGTCGGGGCACCAATGGGTTACGTACTGATAGTAATTGGATAACAATGGAATGCCTCGCTCAATGATTTTCTGTTGGTTAATATAACTAAGCTCAAATAGAAAATATCGATGTGAAATATTACACATTCAATTCGACTTGAGAGTAATGTTGAGCTTCGATGTAGAAAATCCGCTTTGATTATAGTTAAATTATGGCATGAGGGCCATCGAACAACTATAGTTGGATCGAGTGGAAGCATTGGAAGTGAGAAACAATTTAAGAGAAAATTTGTATCCTCAATTATATGAGGTTAGTATCACGGTCAACAACGGTATCACGGTCAAATATAGTTTGGACTGTAAAGTTGAATATCGAAGATATTGGAATTTTGACCATTACCAAATTCTATAAGTCTGAATGTGATATAGTTTTGATAAAGAGAATTAGTGTAAATAATTGCAATTAACAGGTATCGCTTAAAATAGTAAAATTGGATTTTACCAAAAAAATGTATAAGCAATAAATTTGGCCAAACTATGACACCACTAA
This sequence comes from Allium cepa, assembly GCA_030765085.1. Lineage (NCBI taxonomy): Eukaryota > Viridiplantae > Streptophyta > Magnoliopsida > Asparagales > Amaryllidaceae > Allium > Allium cepa. The sequence continues at coordinate 696,935,999 of CM060934.1, forward strand.
CTAAGATAACGTGTGAACATTAATATTTGAATTATTCGATATTAATCACTGACGAATTTGCACCTGCCAGTCGCACAAACGCATTCGTAGATTCTTTTTGTATCACATGATTAAATTTGTTTATAATTGTTATAAATTAATTGGTATTTTAAAATATTAATTATTATTTTATTTAATGCATTGGGTGCCGTTAAATTTATTGGGTGCTAATACTAATTAATTAGGTGTGTATGTAAAAGTTATATATATGAATCGATATTCGATTTCAATATGCATTTAAACTGAATTTAAATGTGATTAATTATTAATGGCTTTAGACTGATTTAAGGCCTATATAGCCTTATCTAGCAGCTATAGAAGATCTATTTTTAAATTGTTTTTGCTAATTAAAAAAATAGATATTTAAAATGAATTTTGAATTTCAAACTTATAGACTTAATCAAAATTACTTATTTTATTACAAAATAAATATTCAAGATTTCATATATTGTGTGTGTGTGTGTGTATCTATATGTGTGTGTATTTATAATTTAAATTTGTTTTGGACAGTAGTGTGCATATACTGGGCTAATATTTCTGTTGCAATGCAATTCCCCACACTTATATACGAGCACATTATGCTTTGTACACATTTATATGTTGCACCACACTTATATGTGTGTATTTAATACATATATACACTTTATATATCATATATTTGTGCAAAATCAAATAATTATGTAAATTAATTAAATAAAATAAATATTTTATTTAAAGTTATTTAGATTGGATCTAAATCGATTTAGACTTTATAGGCCTAATAAGGTCTAAAATGGTAAAAAAAATTGATATTCACTCATTTAACCCACTACGTCAACAACGATATTGATGTTAAATAGCATATGCAGTCTAAATTAGCAATATTAGGGCTAACTTATTAAAGCATACTCATATAATATGGTGCTTAGAAAAGTAGTGTCTAAAGTTGGGTTTGGGCAACCAAGTACTTTGTCCTACCTAGCTATTGGCCAGGCCCGAAAGGATGAGGTATGCCTAAAGATTATCCTCGATATAAAGGTCCAAATTAATTTGGGCCTTGGACAAATTTTCAAAATCTATTTCAAAATAAAAATAAAAATTGAATAAATAAAAATAATATTTTAAATTTAAAGGTTAAATTTAAAATAAGTAATTATTTTATAAGTGTTACAAAATAATTTTTCAAAATAATTTTTAAAAATAAATAATTATTTCCAAAATTATTGTTAGTTAATTAGATTAACTAAATTTAATAATTAAAAGTTAATTAATTAAATTAAAAACATATATATTGATATATATAACATTATTTTAAGACGTTAAGGATATATATATATATCAAAATTAATTATAATTAATCAAAATTATTTTAATTAGATCTATTAATTAATTTTAATGAACGAATAACATAATACATATTTATGAGATATATATGTGCTACTATAAATGTTATAGTGCACATATTCAATTTAAAATGTTTAAAATAAATTAACTAAAGTATTAATTAATTAAATAAACTAAATAAGATTCAATTAATATACTATTGTACCTAAAATATTATATAAGTTAAATAAAGTATAAACTTATATGATATAAATGTATAACCTAAAGGTGGAATAGTAAGAAACTCAATTAGGCTTAATAAATAAATAAATACCGTATAGTACATATAATGTGATTTCTAATGTGTCCGATACTTGAATCATAATGGTATTTCATAAGAAATATATATACCATAAGTCGATATCACACTAAGTATAAAGTTAATGGTTATGAATCTTTAACATAACATTGTCCTCTACCATTTATATTAAAAAATTACATGCATACTCTCAAGTCATTGAGCAAACTCAAGCTAGAGATGTTATGCGTAGTAGTATTGATATATTGACTAGACGAGGAAGATAACTATATGTATTTGTTGAGTAAACTCAAGGTAAAAATTACTATACTTAGACCATCATGAAATGGTAGTACGAGTGAAAGAATCTCAAGATAAACGAGTCCTAAAACCCACTAGTGAAGTCGAAAAACTTCTTTATTTCTTTTTAGGGTTTGGAAAAACATCAAAGATTACTGGAAGCCTTACTAGATAAATGAAATGGTAGCATGTAACATTTCTAATATTTTCAGGACATCTACTATGTATAAATTATAATTATCTATTGACAAATTTGTGCAATTAATATAATTGGTTAAATGTTTATCAATTAAAATATACAAATGAACGGGTTTAATATTGACAACTGGAAATATACTTTACAATAAATTTTGCATATTGTCTCATGTAAGTGCCTAATTATAAAACTACTAAATATGTTCGTAACTCGGTCACTTACAAGTTTACCTGCCCAAGACTTTGTATTGCCTTCAATGAATTTTGAACTCTAAAAGCAATACAAGAATATGGATATTTGATCCATATACTATCACATATAAATGTTATATGGTGAACGGTCAAAATTCATAATGTATGAAACCTCGATGAAATTAGATCAATGAAATAAGCAAGTAAACTGTAGTGTGGAATCGTGTATACAACAAGATTGATGTAAAATCCCTCCTTTTTGTACGTTTTAAGCAGACATACATGCCGACTCAAATCATACAGAAGGGCAGATTGTTATTGGGGGGAATAAGAAAAGCAGAGAAAGAAAAAAATAGAATCTTGCAGCAGAATGACAAAATATAATAATCAAATAAACAATTCATGAAGCTGTTTTACAAAATATTTGATTATACTTATACAACACAGATCAGAATTACACTTACCAGAGAATAATAAATAATGCAGCGAAATACATGATGCGGTGAATTAATTATAGTAAATAATAATAGTACAGTTCTTCGTCTTCGTTCTTCAGAAATAAGGTCTTTAAATCCTGAAATGCTCAGGCTGACCCGAGCGAATTGAAAAAACAAAACACTCGAGTCAGAATTAAAAGATCTTATGTAAGTTAAATCAACGGAAAAATAATATGAGTGGAACGGCATCAGAGATGTTTATGGAATTTGACATCTCATATCTACTGTCTAATGTGAGTGCAGTAACTTAAAAGATGCTCAGGTTCTCGTCTCCTAAGGATCCGTTAAACTATCTACTATATAGTACAATACGCTATTATAATATGTCTACAGTAAAGTAAAAGTATTAAAATAGCGTTAAGGCATTACCCCTATCCCCCGTAACACATTTTATATACTCCCATAGCCTATACAGTACCATACGCTCCTCTAAGAGGTTTATACAAAGGGCACCCCGTAGGTATGGTATAAAAAACTCACAGAAGGTGCGCTAGGGCATGTGAACACGACATACGAGGAAATGCCAGGGTAGATATGCCAATTGCACTCCCGGACTGGTGGTAACGCATATCAACTACTATCTCCCACCTCGGCGCACATTCCCATATCAAAATCGAGGGGTGGCCACCAAATCAATCACAAAGTCATAGTATAGTATCAAAGAAATATGCACGATAGAAGGAATGGCCTCACTTAGCCCGGTATAGCTCCTAATTTTAGTCACATCTATGCTGACTCATGGGAGTCAGGGTCACGTCATACCTATGCAGAAATCGTTCACCAAACCATCCTACTTCATTTTTGGAATCTCCACCATGTACACAGATGTTAAAGTGGTTTTCGGCATTGGCAGAGAGTATGACAATATCTGATCCTGTCCTCTTTAACAACCAATCGCTTATTATACACCGGATGGTTCATTTATATTTCAAAAAGTCAATTTACAGTTGATATCAAAATATCATATTCGATTTCAAATCATATCACTTTCAAACCATAGTCACTTTCAAATAATATTCACTTTGAAATCATATTAACTTTCGAATCATAGATTAAGAAATAAACACCTCCACTTTATTTAATTGAAATTTAGAAAGATAGTTTAGATAGTTATAGATAGTTTCAAATAGTTATAAATAGTTAAAATACTCTACAATAAATTAAAATAGTTTTAACTTGATTTAGGGTAGTTGAATAGATTTAATATAGATTTAAATATAATTAAAATAGATTAAATAGCTTTAAAATAAATTAATTAGATTTAACTTAAATTAAATGGTTAAATAAGTTAAATTGGTTTAGAAATAGGTTAAAATAATTTATATAGTTATTATAGGCTAGAATAGTTTAATAATTTTGAAATCTTATAATTAGAAAATTTTAAAACAATATATTTTTAAAGCAGTTTATATTAAATATGAATTTGGAACTTATATAAAGTTAACTGTTTATTTTATCTCAACATATCTGGACCATTTCACATTTCCAAATCAAAAACCAAATTTCAAATCTTCAATTTTAAGTTTCAATAAACCAATGAATTTCATCTCATTTCCAATCCATGTTCAAATATTAATTCGAATTACTCCATTTCAAAATATTTCAAAGTTATATTTCAAACCAATTCAATAGCTTGATTCCGATAGAATATCATTTATACTTAAAAGTTTAACTTTTAAATTTCCAATTAAATTTCTTAAAGCAATTCTTTTCTTTAAACAAATTCACATTCAACACAAAACTTGATTTTCCAATAATACTTTAATTTATATAAATCAAATTTATTTCAAAATATCATTAAATTCAAAAATGTAAGGATTTTAAAATCATTTAATCTAACCAATCTGGTGTCCGTATATAATTCTTTACCCTAGGGTCAAGTGATACGGATATTTACCATTTCAATCCGCAATTTAATATTTTACGGTTATATATCATTTCAAACCACAATCTTGAATTTAATAAAATCCACAAAATCGCTCGAGTCTATCATTTCAACCGATAATGATTTTTCCCTATTCTATAGATCATTCGGGTATGTATCATTTCAATCCATAGTGAACTTGCAGTTTATAACAATATAAAATACAACATCCATTCATCCAATATCAACAATCAACATTCATCACAATCATCATTCAAAATCAATCAATAAATGTCAATAAATAACAGTATGATATTAATAGATAATTAATTGGCAATTTACATTCAATAAAAAATTAAATGAAAATTTAATTCAAATAAATTCAAATTACTGAGATGATGATTCAAAATATATCAAACAGTCATAAATAAATTCCTAATCACATCACAAATTAAATTTAACAAACATAAGAAATTTTAGAAGTTGTGAGTGGGTTAAATCACTCACTTGTTGGATTTAAATCCAATTTAAACTCAAAATTCAGACAGTCTCAGAATTTGCCCAAACAGGCATCAAAATGTCCGGAATTTCGATACGATCCCAACGGAATGAACCGCGAGTGAATTGGAACTCGTACGTGAAGGTTATGCATTTTATAACATTTGGAAGTCAAAATTAAATTAAAACATAATAAATAACTTACAATCATACTTGCCACGTCACCAGCTTTTATCTGCATACGCGAATCCAGTTTCAACGAAACTATGACAACCCACTATTTTATACCGTTCAAATCTACAATAATCCACACATGTCAGACTTGAATGATGCAAAATAACAGATCGTAAGTAAATTTGGAGCAAATGAAATCAAATACACAGAGTCACAGGCATAAAACAATCAGAATAACTCGCCGCCGAATATAAAATACCATAGTAGTTCATGAAGCTACTATAACAAAGTCTCAAAACAAATACATAATATCAGTCTGAAACAACACAATAGAAATCCAAATACATAGAAGTTCACTAATACACGAGATAAACTAGAACAGCGAAACGGAAATAGATATATAAATAGATAGGCAGAATCTCCAGCAAGGACCAGCTCCAAAAAGAGAATCCAAAGCTGTGAATACTCAGGCTTACCCAAGTGTAAAGCAAAACACAAAACACTCGAGTCAAGACATATATGCTTATAAAATGTAAACCAACTCAAGTGAACGGTAAAAAGGTACAAGTAACTTAAAGGATGTCTGGGACCGCTCATCCTCTGAGGATCCGTCTATTTACTGTGTAGTAATATTTCGCTATTCTAATAATGTCTACACTAAAATAAACTTACTTTTAAAAAGCATCGAGTAGTCCATCCAGTATCAGCATATCTCCAGATTGGGAGACTACCCTAAATACTCCATGGGCTACGGGAGAAAAAAAACTCGAAGTAAGGCTCGCTATGGTAGGTGACAAGGCACACGAGGCAAATGCCAGGGTAGATATACAATTACGCTTCCGGGCTGGTGGTAACGCGTAGCAGCCACTACCGCCCACCTTGAGCCACACTTCCAAAATCAAAGGGGTGCACCCAATCAATCACAAAAATAATAAAATGGTATCGAAGCAGTGTGTCCGATCGTAAGAATGACCTCACTTGGCCCGTCGATCGCTCCTGTTTTAGCCACCTAAAGCCAACTTACGAGAGTCGGGCCCACGTTCATACCATAATAGGATCGTCGCCACCATCCTACTTCGTTCTGGAATCTCCACCGTGTACACAGTTGTTAAAGTGGTTTTTGATATCGACACAGAGTATGTCCATATCCGATCTCGATCTCTTTAACAACCAATCGTTATTATAACCCGTAGTTATAATTTAAAATGGTATTTATATTTCAAAAATCAAGTATCATTTCAACAATTCAATATCATTTCTAATCCATTTCAAAATATCATATCTTATTCAAATCCCATTCATTTTATCTAAAATTTAAATACCATTTCAATTCATATTTCGAAATAGCTTATATTTCAAAACAAATATTCCATTTTAAATCATTTAAAAATGAAGTCGTTATATTTAAAATTCAAATATTTAATTCTCAAAAATTTAATCTTTTCAAGGTCAATTTATTCACTTAAATATATTAAAACGATGAAAATTCAACTTTCGCAGCACTTAGAAAATGCTACGGAAAGTTATGTTTTAAACAGTTCAATTAACAAAAGACAGCATTAAAAAACGCTGTAATAGGGTTTAGGTTTCAAATAACACCTTAGTTAAATTCGGCAACTACAGCACCTACAAAGCGCTGTAATAGCCCTTAGTTCATTTAAATCTTTTAGTTCATTTCTATCAACTACAGCATTTACAAAATGCCGTAATATCCTTTACATTAGAAATAGTAGCATTTCAAGAATGTTGTTAATTAAATTCCAAATATTCAATATAATTTCATAAACAATTAAATTTTTATTTAAATCATTTTTAACTTATAAAATCATATATTTTCACTTTTAAAAAAATCATTTAATACCCTTATATTTATGATTTTATAAAGTGAAATTTTCATACAAAAATCAAAATTTAATACTAATTTACTTATATAATTCAAGCATTAGATTTTCTGTTCTTTATAATTAAATTTTAACTTAACAATTAAGTTTAAATATCCAAATATAACTTATTTTTCATTTTATTTACTTAATTTAATATTCACTTTTAAACAAAATTCACAAATTTCCAATTTAAGTTATATTATAAAATTCAACTTAAATATTCATTTGTTTAACATATTAACTTATTCAAAATCATTAACACTTTATAAAAATCATTTTAAATTCATTTTAAATCAAAATATTATAAATTTACATTTTAAAAATACTTTAAAAAATTTTAGAAAAATATATATTAACCATGGGTCTGTATAAAATTTTCTAACCTAGGTCAAGTGATACGGATATATATCATTTCAATCCGTAATTTACAAAGAAAACTCGGGTTCAATCATTTCAAACCCGCGGTCCCAAGTAAAATCAAATAATTAAAAATCGTTCAGGCCTATCATTTCAGCCCATAATGATTTTTCCCTATTCTAAAGTCCGTTCGAGTATGTATCATTTCGACCCATGGTGATTCTAATCTACAGGGAACTTGCAGTGTGATAAACTGATATAAATAAAACATATGATATAACAGGTGTATAAACAGGGGTGAACATCATATGATCATAGCATAGGCAGTTATAACATGATGATATGGTTTACAGATTCAAATGCTATCAGTTTATTTAGTTATATAAGTATAAATTGTCTAGTGAGAATTACCCGCCTCTACAAGCTGGAGATAACAACCAAACACACAACAGAGATCCAAAAGCCACGAAAACACAACTACGATTTGAGTGAGGGAGAGCCAAAGCTATATGTCTTGTCACATATCAAACAAAACAAAATATATAACATGAATTTCAAACCAAAATTAAACATTAAACAAGCTAGAAATACATGCACAATAAATAACCAAATCACTTGCACTTTCTTTCAACTACCCTATGCTCGGCCAGAGGTTAAAAATGCACGGCCATGGTGTGAATTTGGATCAGGTCCGGGTTCAATAGGGTCGGCCATAACATGGATATGAAGGAGTAGAAGTGGTTATGCATGCACAACATAATTCAAGGCAACCAAATAAATTTCTATGCAACCACAAGCTTCGGCCAAGGCTCCAATTGGCATGGCTAGGCCTGGTGGGGTCAGTTAATGATGTGGTAGAGGTTTTGGTTCAGGTTTGGGCTGGAGAAAGTGGTGCAAAGGGTGGCTAAGGGGTTGTATGAAGTGGTGATGGCCATAGGGGAGCTCGGCTAGCATATATAGGAAGTGTTTTGCTAAAAAAAATTTGTGAAGCTTCATCAAAGATGACCACGGCCAGTTGGGTCAGAGGAGATGTAGGTGTTTGCAGTTGGACACAGTGGTAATGGTGGTGGTGGTGATGGTGGAGGCTAGAGGCCGAACATCATTGTGAAAGGAAGTGTAAGATCAATACAAAAAAAACAAGGAGAAAGAGTAAAAAAAATGAAATATTTATCAAAAATTTTTCTCAAGAATGAAGGCCGAATTTTTTGAGTTTGAGAAACTAATTTTTGCGTGAAAAAAATGAGGAGTAATCGGCTGAAGGAAATGTTATGGTCAGCCAAAAGTAAATGCATGTGTTGATTGGAATTGAAAAGGCAAGAAGGTGAAAAGTCTAAGGCATATAAAGGGTTTAAAACTCTTCAAATTTCCATTTTTTTTTTTGCATTTTTAAATACATATGAAAATGAATATAAATAACATAAAAACACACCAAAATAATGAATGAATAAAAATAAATAAATAAATTTTAGATATATATATATATATAATATATATATATATATAAATTAAGAAAATAACTTAAAAATAGAAATTAGGTTATAAAAATTGAAAATAAACACAATAAACTTTGGAGAAATTTTATCATCACTTTAAAAATATTTTAAAATGAAATCTTGCAATAAAAATAAATTTAAAATAATTTAAAAATGAAATAAAGTCAAATTTAAAATTATGTCCAAAATCTAGGATTGTTACACTCTCCCCCACTCAAAGCTTTTCGTCCTCGAAAAGAACGGGCAAGGAAAATAAAGAGAAACAAGATAGAAAAACAAAATAGAACCTGAAACGAACAATTCCGAATTCGAAGCACGAATGCTCTCCTCCGTCTCCCAGGTACAATCTTGATCATCAGTAATCCACTGTACTTTGACTAGATTATCAGATTTCCTTCTAAGCTGCTTTGTACCTCGGTTGACAATACAAAGTGGCATCCTCTCGACAGTCAGATTAGGCTCAATATCCAAACTATTAAGAGCAGAAGGCTAGACATTAAGAGGTGGATTATGAAGATATCTGCGAAGATGCGAGACATGAAATGCATCATGCACTTCAGAAAGCTTCTTGGGCAAATCCAGACGATAAGCCAAAGAACCAACTCTTTCCACAATGCGGAAATGACCAATGAACCTAGGAGAAAGCTTCCATCTACGACCAAAGCGAATGATATTCCTCAAGGGAGAGACCTTAAGGAAAAACTGATCACCAACAGCAAATTCCAAATTCCGCCTATGCCTATCAGCATACTTCTTCTACCTATCTTGAGCAGCTCTCAACCTCCTCTTAATCTCCTCAACTCTCTCAGAAGCTTCCAAAATCACATCAGGACCAAGAACCAAACGATTACCGGATTCAATCCAGCAAGATGGAGATCTACAAGGTCGTCCGTATAGAGCAGCAAACAGAGACCTTTTGATGCTGGCCTGAATGCAAAGATGGAATGAGCTTGATAAAGAGATTAAAAATAGACTGAAAACATTAGATAAGATTATACCTGATAGCTATTATTGTAGGTGAATTCGAAAAAATAGAGATGATCTTCCCAAGATCCTCCATAATCAAGCACACAAGCACGAAGAAGATCCTCGAGAATCTAATTCACTCTTTCCGTTTGAACGTCGGTCCGTGGATGGTAAGCAGTGCTCAGATTCAGATGAGTACCCAGAGATTCCTGAAAAGCTTTCCAAAACTGACTGGTAAAGATAGGATCACGATCACAAACAATACTGAGAGGAACACCATGGAGACGAACGATCTCTCTTATGTAGATCTCAGATAGGCTAGAAGCAGAACGAGTAGACTTGACCGGAATGAAATGAGCGGACTTGGTCAGTCTATCCACACTAACCCAAAAACTCTCATTACCCCTCTGAGTCCTCGGTAAACCATCGAAGAAATCCATGGAAACCTGTTACCACTTCCAATTGGAAATCTCAAGAGGCTGAAACAAACCAGGGGTCTTCTGGTGATCGGCTTCGACTTGCTGACAAGTCACACATCGACTAACAAAGATAGTCGCTTCATCCCCTTCCACCAATAAAGCCTTTTCATATCCTGATATATCTTCAACACACCGGGATGAATAGAAAGCCTGGATCGATGACTCTCCTGAGGCAACTCTTGCCTCAAACCATCAACATTCGGGATACAAATCCTGCCATTAATCCTCAAAATTCCTCTATCATCGATCTGAGCTCTACTAGCACTGCTATTACTACCACAAACCCTACTACGAACACTCTCCTTCATCAGTCTAAGCATCTCAACCTCATCCTTCTTAGCCATAATATGATCCATAAGGGGAGAAGAAGAAACAACAAGCTGACACAACATAACCTTCTTCCAACTCAGAGCACCGGCCACAATATTAGCTTTACCGGGAGTATAGCTAATATCGAGGTCGTAAGAAGCCAGAAACTCAAGCCAACGAACTTGCCTCTGATTCAAATCCTTCTGGGAGAAGATATATCTCAGAGACTGATGATCGGTGAAAAGCTCAAACTTAGTTCCAAGAAGATGATGCCTCCAAAGTTTCAAAGCAAAGACAACAGCAAGCAACTCTAAATCATGAGCAGCATAATTTTCCTCGTGGGTTTTCAACTGACGGCTGGCATAGGCAATGACCTTACCATCCTGCATGAGAACAGCACCCAAACCCTCATGACTAGCATCAATATATACCGATAATCCCTCACTTCCATTCGGAACGGTAAGAACTGGTGCGGAAGTTATCTTGCTTTTTAACTCATTGAATATAGCCTTACACTTCTCATCCCAGATACACTTGGCATTCTTACGAGTCAAAGCAGTGAGAGGTGCAGCAATCCGAGAAAAATTCTCGATGAATCTCCGGTGGTAACCGACAAGTCCCAGAAAACTATGAATATCAAATGAAGTCTTTGGAGTTTCCCAATCCTAAAATAGAATAGGGAGAACATAAGGACAACTGAAAAGATAGAAGTATTAAATGATAAAGGAGAAGAGAAAGAAAGACTTTCATTGATCGCAGTGATCTTGACTGGATCAACAGAAACTCCATTACTAGAAACAATATGCCCGAGATATCAGACTTCATCCTTCTAGAAATGGCATTTAGAAAATTTAGCCTTCAACTGATGATTTCTCTGAGTCTCCAGAACAGATTTCAAATGAGACTCATGTTCTTCCTTGGTATTAGAGAAGACAATGATATCATCAACAAAGAGTAGAACCAATTTATTAAGCACATCACGAAAGACACGATTCATCAAATCAACAAAAAAGGCAGGAGCATTAGTCAAACCGAAAGGCATGAATAACCATTCATAAAATCCATTCTCAGTGCGGAAAGCAGTCTTAGGAATGTTATCCTCAGCAACCCTGAGCTGATGAAAACCTGTGGCAAGATCAAGCTGAGAAAAAACAGTGGCACCATAAAGCTGATCAAACATATCATTGACACGAGGCATTGGATATCTGTTTTTCATAGTGAGCTTGTTTAGCTCTCTATAATCAATACACATCCTCGGAGAACCATCGGACTTGGTGGAAAAAACCACCGCGGCTCCCATTCAGAAAAACTAGGCCTAATCAGAACTTTGGAAGCTATGTCCCCAATTTGTTTCCTTAATTCAACCTTCTCGCGGGGTGTCATTCTTCTAGGAGTAAGAACAGCAGGTCGAGCACCAGGAATAAGATCAATCCGAAAATCAATTTCCTGCTTAGGAGGCAAAGAAGTGACTTTACCAAATACATTGGGATATAGTCTAACCATAGGAGTCGAATCAAGATCACTAGGAGAAGAATCCAGAGAATAAAAAAAACTACCATCAAAATCCTGAGGCATACGGCACTGAAGAATCAAAGAGTCACCATTATCTCCGACAAGAGTAACAATTCTGGATTTGCAAGAAATATGGGCATCATGATTCCTTAGCCAATCTTGGCCAAGCAATAGGTCAAAAGCATCGAAGCCCAAAACATAGAAATCACCAGAGAAACGATAACCAGAGTGGAAGAGTTTCGCTCCTCTACAAATCCTATTAAGGTTCGTGGGACCTCTGATACGATTAGAAACACATAAAGGAATAGATGCATATCCAGGAGAAATGAGATGCTCGAACTTATCACACAAATCAACAGAAATAAAACTGTGGGAAGCTCCAGTATCAAACAACGCATGAACATGATGATGAAATAAAGTAAATATACCCTGGTGAGTACCTTGGTCATCACTAGGGGCAGGAGCAGGGGAGGAACTGGAGATGAGGCAGATGAGACAGCAAATATACCAAAAGGCTTACCCTTCTACTGGGTAGGGCAATCCTTTCTAAAATGACCAGGCTGGAGATAGATATGGCAGAGGTCACGCCTAGCCAACTGAGCAGGTGGACAAACAGCAACACCAGATAAGGTAGGACAGCTATTGGCATAGTGTCCCTTCTATTCACATCTAAATCAAGTGATAGAGGAAACATCAACGGGTTTCCTCTGAGCAGGAGCGGATGATGAAGATCCCAAACCAGGACGGTTTTGCCAATTCTTCTTCTGCTGGTGGAAATTAGACTAACACTTCTTGGAATTAGCAGAGGAAGACTGAGATGAAGGAGCACCAAAAGCAGTAGGACCCTTAGAAGTAGGGTTCTCATAATGAATAGCCATATCCATAAGCTGGGTGAACGTGCCATGAACATGAGCAATGAGACGACTATAGTACTCTGGACGAGCACCAGCAATAAATTTATCATTCTTCTTGAGAGGAGTATCAATCAAGCTAGGACCAAACTTGGAAAGTTCATTGAACTTCCTCTCATACTCAGCAAAAGACATGGTACCCTTCTTGAGATCCATAAATTCACGATAAAGCTGAGATTTCCCGGCTTCGGGCATCCATTTAGCCACAAAAGCCTCCTTAGAAAAGAGATACAAAAAACTTAAGATAGATTCAAGAGAAAAGAAAAATAGGAACAAAATTCAAGATAACACAAAGGATACCTAAACTGCTCCTAAGTAATATCAGCCTTGACAATGTTAGCCGTAATGGACTCCCACCAATCTAGAGCAGACTCATGCAACTGCCAAGCTGCTAACTGACGTTTCTGGGCATCAGTAATCTAAAGACCAGTAAATATCCTCTCTAGACTCTGCAACCACTACTGAGCCTCGATGATGCTCTCTGAACCGGTGAATGGGGTTCCACAAAGTTGAGTGAATTCCTCACAGAGAACAGTGAATCTAACAGGAGCAATAGGCTGAAGGGCTGGGGCAATACCGCGACCCCTACCTCTGGCATTTCCTCGATTCATCCTGAAACGATCGAGAATGAATTTAGGACAAGGATAAATTAAGATAAGACAAGTTGAGATAAGATAAATTCACTTGGATGAATATCCTAATGCAAGAAAATACTAACAAGGTAGATACGAAAGGAAGGAATTTAGAAAACATTTGAAATCCTTTTAAAATAAGAAAATTTTATATCAAAATAATCTTAGAAAATCCTTTGAAAATCATTTTATACTTTGAAAATACGTTCTCTCATAAAGACATGATTCTAAGATTGATTTCACTTATTTTAGGGTATTTCTATCCTATCTCTAATGAGTTTTTTCTTCGTAGGCAATGGTTTGCCTAAAACCAAAACTCTGATACCAAATGTGACAACCCACTATTTTATACCGTTCAAATCAACAATAATCCACACATGTCAAACTTGAATGATGCAAAATAACAGATCGTAACTAAATTTGGAGCAAATGAAATCAAATACACAGAATCACACACATAGAACAATCAGAATAACGCACAGCGGAATATAAAATATCATAGTAGTTCAAGGAGCTACTATAACAAAGTCTCAAAACAAATATATAATATCAGTTTGAAACAACACAACAGAAATCCAAATACATAGAAGTTCACTAATACATGAGAAACTAGAACAGCTGAAACGAAAATAGATATATAAATAGATAGGCAGAATCGCCAGCAAAGACGGCTCCAGAAAGAGAATCTAAAGCTGTGAATACTTAGGCTTACCCGAGCGTAAAGCAAAACACAAAACACTCAAGTCAGGATATATATACTTATATAATGTAAACCAACTAAAGTGAACTATAATAAGGTACAAGTAAATTAAAGGATGCCTAGGACCGCCCATCCTCTAATGATCCGTTAAACTATTTATTATGTAGTAATATTTCGCTGTTATAATAATGTCTACAGTAAAATAAACTTACTTTTAAATAGCGTCGAAGTGTTACCCATATAGCCCCCAACACATAATAGTCCCAGTAGTCCATCTAATATCAGCATATCTCCATATCAGAAGACTACCCTAAATACTCCATGGGCTATGGGAGAAAACAAACTCGTAGTAAGGCTCGCTATGGTAGGTGACAAGGCACATGAGGCAATGCCAGGGTAGATATACCAATTACGCTTCCGGGAAGATGGTAACGCGTAGCAGCCACTACCGTCCACCTCGAGCGACGCTCCCAAAATCAAAGGGGTGCACCCAATCAATCACAAAAGTAATAAAGAAGTGTGTCCGATCGGAGGAATGACCTCACTTGGCCCATCGATCGCTCCTGTTTTAGCCACCTTAAGCCAACTCACGGGAGTCGGGTCCACGTTCATACCATAATAGGATTCGTCGCCACCATCCAACTTCATTCTGTAATCTCCACCGCATACACAGTTGTTAAAGTGGTTTTCGGTATCGACAGAGAGTATGTCCATATCCGATCCCGGTCTCTTTAACAACCAATCGTTATTATAACCCGTAGTTATAATTTAAAATGGTATTTATATTTCAAAAATCAAATATCATTTCAACAATAAAATATCATTTCAAATCCATTTCAAAATATCAAAATATCATATCTTATTCAAATCCCATTCATTTTATATAATATTTAAATACCATTTCAACTCATATTTCAAAATAGTTTATATTTCATAAAAAATATTCCATTTTAAATCATTTAAAAATGAAGTCACTATATTTAAAATTCAAATATTTAATTCTCAAAAATTAATCTTTTCAGGGTCAATTTATTCACTTAAATTTATTAAAACGATGAAAATTCAACTTTCGCAGCACTTAGAAAATGCTACGGAAAGTGTAACGATCCTAGTTTGAAGACGAATTTAATTTTGTAATTTAAATTAAATTTTTGGATTAAATTAAGGATATATTTGAATTTTTCAAATTTAATAAGATATATATACTTCTTTATTTTATAAATTTGGATTTGAAACTCAAAATAAATATTTTCAGTTGAATTGGATTATAAATAAAAATTTTGATTTGGAAATTCAAAATAAATTGGATTTATAGATTTACTTTGGAAGAAAATAATATGTATGATTTTTTATTAAAGGTATAAATTGTGTTTTAATCCATTTTCTTTATGAAGTTATAAAAAGTATAAAATAAAATTTATCTTATCAACATTTAATATAAGTGTAAAATATAGAATAAAATATATGTTATAAATTAAATGTTTGGATTGTTGAACTTGAATAGAAAGAAGAATAAATACTTTAGTAAACATATGAAGCACAAAGACAAGAGGAAATAACAAAATATCTATGTAATAGAATTAACAAAAGAACAAGAAACAAGGAAATAATAAAACACAAAGGCTTGCAAAAGAAGATAATGAAACAAGAAAAAAATATCAACAAAAAAATTCTGACTAAAAGAAAGGCTTGTATAGCCAGCCTCCCCTACAAACACTATCTTTTCTATATATATATCTACACATTCTTGTTCGTTCATCAACTTAGCATTCCAGAAAAAATATAAGCATCATCAAAGACAGTTCAACAGCAAAACAAAGCAAGTTTAAGGGAAAATCAAAGCAGTTTTCAAGACAGTATTGTTCTCTGTTTTCTCAAGATCCTGTGAGCAAACTTTCTACCCAAAAAAATTTATTTCTGTGTTAATGCCTGTGAGTAACTTTTAGAACTTGAAGTATAAAATATGGTTGCATGCTAATGTTGTTAAAATGGATATGTACTGTGAAGTATGTTGTGTATACATATGAATGATTTGTATGCATGCTTGTTACATAGGATCACTCTCTGTTTACAGTTCCAGTTTTTTTTGTTATGATCTAAAATTAATTTACTCTGGAACCAATTATTGTTAGAACTTAGTTTACAAACAAAAAAATGTTTGATTTAACATAGATTAAGGATTAAAAATTTAATCAAGTCAAAATTTAGCCTGATGATCTCTGGGAGTACACGAACAACAGTGCATGGTTAATAATGTGAAAATTTAAAAATTGTAATTTATAAATTCAGTATTGCAAATTGAATATATAAACTAAAACATGAATTTTAAAACAAGATTCATAGTTTTTAGTTTGGGCATGGAGGTGCAGTTTGGAGATGAACTGGAAATGAACTTTTGGAGTTTAATGGTGATCCAAAGGTTTGGAGGGGTCGGGATCTTGGGTGAGGATGGAGGAGTGATCGTAGTCAATAGGAAAAATACTTGATGGCGTTGCAGTTCATCGAGAAGGCAGCAGTGGTGAAATCTTTTCTGGAACCCTAGTTTAGTTGAAGATTGAGTTTGTGGTCAATGCTTTGTCTCAGGGTGATCGAGTGTGGCGAAACTCTTGGGATAGGTGGCCCAACCGTTCGGCAGGGTGTGGTCAGAATGGTCTGACCTCTGGTGGTCGGAGCAGTGAGGACGAAGCGGTTTATTGGAGGTCGTTTTGGGATTCAATCCATGTGGGTAGCTCGATTTTGTTCATGGGCTTTTGAGTGTCGATTGATGATCGATATTGGTTGCTGCATTGTTGAGTGATGTGCTGGAGGGTATGACGATGGTCGGAGGCAGCCACGGCAGTGGTGCACGTGCACGGCAGTGAATGGTGTCAGCATGGGTGAAATGGTGAATGACTCGAGTCAACACTTGAGAAAATGCACGCGTTGTTTCGGTGTGGAACTCGTATACACGAGTATACTTACCTGTTATTTAGTTTAAGCTTAACGTAAACTTCAACTGGAAAAAAAGGGGAAGAAGAAGAAACGTAAGTGACAGGAAGAGGTCTCGGGGAAGTTAGTGAAAGAACTCGAGTTTTACTCGAGTAAATGGGGGAGATTGCTCGGGTTTGCTTCCCAAGCCTGTAAAATCACAATAGTAGGTTAAGTAAACTATTTAAACAAATCTAGAGGGTGATGGCTAATTAATGTATGACAATTATAAGTCAAGCCTTTATTATAAGTTAACGAATTAAGTAAGTACATAACAAGGTTTTAAAATCCAATTAATATGTTAATTAAGTAGTTAATGTAAAACAAGTGTTGAAATTTAATTACCACTAAAGTTTTCAAGTTAGTAAGAATTTGTTTTTAAAGTTCAAAGAAGATTTTTAACATGTTAATTAAGACAAATAATGATTATTATTATTAATTGTTTAAAAAGAAAAGGGTAATTAAGAATAGTTAATTAATTTAAAAAAATTGTAATTAACTAGGTGATTAGAGATTGATTAATTTGAAATTGAAGATTGGTTAGTTAATAATTAAGTGTTTAACTAATTTGTGATTACGGATTGTTAATTAGATAATTAAAGTTAATTAATCTATAATTAGTAGTTAATTGATTAAGGAATAATTTATTAAAATTTAATTACTTTATCATTAAGAAAATTGATCATTGATTTAAAAATAGACTAATAATAATTGATAAAAATAATTATGTGGTTAATTCTTGTAAATCACCTTCACTTTAAATTAAAGATGATTGACTATCATCAAATGATGTGTACTGGATTGATATTTCTGTTTGTGATTGTGATACTGTGTGATGTAGATCGCATTTTGCTGAGCTGTGATTTGTGATTTGTTTCTGTATGTATGTGGAAACCCCTTAGCCCATAAAATGGCATTTGAATTTCGATGCGACAGATAGTCGGATTTCAGTTGGTTATCCGAAACCCACGTCGAATCGTAATCATGAATCTTTGTGATTGATAAATTTATTTTATCTATGAATCTGCGAATGAAGATAAGCGTTATGGATTATATCGCTTGTCGATATTGATAAATCTGTGATGATTGATGTTGCACTTCTATTGTGTGAAACCCCTGGACTACACCATACACACACAAATATGGATTGCACGTGAAAATTGGTTAAGTCACAGAATTTTAAAATAGTTTTGAATTTGAACTTTAAATCCAAATAGTTTTGGAAATGGATTGGGATTAAAGTAAAAAGTTTTTGAAAAGGAGTTTCAAAGATAAAATTTATTTTTGAATAACTTGATTATGCCTTGAAGTTTAACTAATTTGATTTAAATTTAAATTCAGAATTTGAAATTGAATTCTATGTTTGAAAACTAGAGATTAAAGATGTTATACAAGTTATATATGGGTCAAACCATTTCAAAGGTATTGATTTGGAAATTTGAATTTAATTCAAGGGCTTTAACACGTGCAAATAAAATTGGATTTTTCTGAAATAAAAACTATTTGTTTTCAAATAATAAAAGCTTTGGATTTCCAATTTGTGCTAAAGGAATTTCAAGTTTGAAGTGAAAATGGTTTTCGAAGTAATGAACAAATCTTTGAAAACGGGTTTGAAAGCTACAAGTTAAATCCTTGTTATAAAGATTGGATGGGTTAATCCTAATCGAAATTGGAATTGTTTTGAAATCCGTAAATGGATCTTTGTGAAACTGGGTAAACTTTGTGAAAAAAATCTTTTTGTTTAAATATTTGAAATGGTAATTTGTTTAAACCATTTGAAGAAAGGTTTTGGTTTTCTTTAAAGTTTAAATATTGCGCTCATTATTCGGTTTAGCCGGGAGAAGACCTTTTATCATATAACCCATTCCGAATAATGATACGACGTTATGGATTGCATTTGAAGACCGGTGGTGAAGACCGGGTATTTGCGAGAACGATAGGATGACCTATCGATTATCTCTGCACTGAGTAGCTGTGGTATAAAGATTCCCTAAGTGATGGGAAGTCCGATCGGGATTGTGAATACCCGGATTTGCAAGGGGTTCTTCGGAAGTGCCTTCGGTTCTGTTCGAACCCGGAACAGACTTGTATTGTTGTATGTCTGACACTACACTTTGAGATAGAAAGCTGATTTCTTTCAAATACATATCTGTTGGTGGCGGAGAATTTATTCTCTTAGCTTAACACCTTCTGAGACGTACGAGCTCAGAGGTTATGTAGTTGAAGGTTATCAGTGATATACTCTCAATTTGGTAGTGTGGCATGCTAAGTGCTGCTCTGTGTTGATGATCATTTTTTGATCATTTGTGATCAAAGCATGGCTTTCGTGTAAAGCGTAGCTTTGTGGACGAGACTTCTCGATCCTCACAACCCGGTAATGGTCGAAACAGGAATCGTGGCAGCAAGGTTATTTGGAGGTAGCTCCTCCTGAAGGTATGACCATTTCCTTCTGGATAAAAAGTGATATCACGGTATGGAGCCTGCATATTTACTTATGTTGATTTTTGAAAGTTGGTATCATGGTATGGAGCCTAAATACTTTACTGTGTGGTTGTTGGATTGAGGGCCCTCGGATAAAGGTCGGTAACGACCGGGGGATGGCATACTCGTGTCAGTTGTTACCTAGTTACAGAGGTAACCCGGCATTATGTAGCAGAGATCCGGTTAGGTTCTCGGGGACGTCCCTCCAGAGGCGTTCCATTTTATGTGGGAAGTTCCTTTGCCTGACCATTTGTTGGAAATCCAATCAAACAATATGTGTCATGTACGGTTTTAGTTGTAGAACCTGCCATTTAAAATGGTAGCTATAGCTGGCATAATATAATGTTACCTATGCCGGTTAAGATTAATATTATATCTTCGAAAGATTTTCTGCACTATGCACTAATAATAATATCAAATGGTTTTCGCGTATCAAGCATTTTTGACTGTCATAAGAAGAAATCTCCTCCAAGTTTGCGCTTGCATTGTATGTGTGGCGGGAGACCTTATGATAGTTTCATTTTCAAAAAGCATTGCGAATTTCAATTTCAAAATCTTTTGTTTGTTTTTAAAGATAAACTGTTTTTGTTTGCTCATACCAATCCCATGACTGACCTGGAGTTTATTGTTCCTTTCCTAAACTCTGGGTGCCCACCATTTTCCACATGGGCAGTCTAGAGTTGGGTTTTTCAGATAGTAGATTCGGTAGTTTTCAGCTTTTTCTTTGGTATTCTTTGGAGACTTTGGATATTGAAGTCTTTGATTGGGACGACTGACCTTGCTTAGCTTGGTGAAACTTGATGGTGGTTCGAGCTTGTGGTTTGGAGTTTGGGCTTTGGAGCATTTGATTGGAGTTATCCCTTGGCTATTTGTTTTTCCGCTGCTGTTTATGGTCTCTGATATTCTTATATCATATTGTATCAGTGTTGTATCATAATTGGATATTGTATTCGTTGGAGTTGTATTTGATATTCATTTCTTTTTCTTCCGCTGTGTTGTTTACTTAATTGTGTTATAAGCTCCGACGTACCAGATTCGACATTTGGACCTACGACATTTGAATATGTGTCGTATTCGGTGCCGATTTTCGAAGGACGAGTCGGGATCGTTTCAGAAAGTTATGTTTTAAACAGTTCAATTAACAAAAGACATCATTAAAAAAAGCTATAATAGGGTTTAGGTTTCAAATAACACCTTAGTTAAATTCAACAACTACAGCACCTACAAAGCGCTCTAATAGCCCTTAGTTCATTTAAATCTTTTAGTTCATTTCTATTAACTATAGCATTTACAAAATGTCGTAATTGTTAGGGATGCGGATTAAGGATCTTAAGGCAGAAATAACACTAAAGGGGGGGGGTGAATAGTGTTTTAAAGAATATATGAACTATATGACTAAATTAAAACTTTCAACATAAATCTAAACAGAATTCTAAAACAGAATGATCACAGAACATACAACAAATGCAAATAGTAAAGTAAAGCAAGTAAAAGGAAAGAACACACCGGATTTTGTACTGCTTCGGAATCCTCCTACATCCAGTCCTGCACCAAGGCAATATCCTTGTACAGATTTTTATAAGCCAATATCCAAATTACAACCCTCAATTTCTAAGGCCTTGAGGAACCCTCCTATCTCCGAGTCTGGGGTAAACTCTCTTGATTTACGGGACACAAGATCACCCTAATACTTCTTAAAAACAATCCTTTTGAATGGATAGACTCTATGTACTTTTTGAATACAAATTAATCTTATAACTCTGAATAGCACTTTGATCTTTAGTAGAATGATGGAGAATCAAATAGAGAGAGTATCTAAATGATTTCCTATTGAGAATTTGGCAGAATGATGGCACGATCTTGAAAATATGAAGTTTTATGGATATGGAATGGTGGAGAAGAAAGAGTGAAGAAAATAAGAAAGTAGTTGTTAAAAAAATTCTTTTTGGAAGCCTTTATATAGATGCACAACAGTCATAACCATTGGCGAAACGTTTTCGAACGAATGGACACTTCTTTTGAAAATTGAATTTTGAATCAAACTGTCACCATGTCGACATGGGGTATCCCCTTATGTCGACATCCCTTAGTTCAAAATTATAGAGATGTTGTTTTTAAAGACAATTGAATTTAAAACAAGTTGAAATTTCTCTGAAGCAAAGTAAAGTGTTTAAACAATATTTTGAGATAGAGAATGAATATAAAACATTATTTTAATTATATATATATATATATAATTAATATAGACTGTCAATTATATAAGTAATATTTAAAATCAGAATAAGTTTTGATTAAAAATAGAAGTTTTTAAAATCAGAATAGAGGAATATTTCAAGGCTAAAACAAAGTTTGAAAATATTTTTGAAAACATGATTTTGAAAGCTAAAATATTTTGAAAACAGATTTAAAAACATTTTGAAAAATCTATTCAAACTGAAATTGCAAGAACCTTCCTACAGAGCTCCTCCATAGGACTCGAGAACTTGCACAAAGTAGTTTAAATGATTTTGATTTTCGTGGGTTTGTAAGCCACTTGTCGTAGGTTTGTAAGCTACTTGTCGTGGGTTTGTAAGCCACTGGTTTCGATAGAAATTGGGTTCCATCCCAAAAGAAAATTGGAAGAAAGATGAGAATGCTATTACGAAATTTTAACAAAATACTAGACACTTATCTTGAAATCTTGAAATCTTGATTCTCTAGAGTCTTGAATCTCTAATCTTCATCTTGATGCTTGAGTCTTTATATTGATCAGTCTTCGATAATACCTGCATATACTTCCTATATACATATACATATATATATATATCTATATGGAAATGTTAGTATATATTTTATAAAGTAAAGTATAATAACTATATAAGGTTGTTGTCATCAAAACATCATCAACTCAGTTCCTAACAATCTTCCCCTTTTTGATGATGACAACCTTTATTTATAAAATATTCTTACCATACCATAACTCCCCCTTACTCCTTGATTTCTTCTTAAAACTACAATTCCCCCTTACTCCATGACTCCCTCTTACACCAAGCACATATATTTTTACAACTTTCTCCCCCTTTGTCATCAACAAAAACTATTAACGACATTGCTGACGCCAACCACATATCCTTTAGAGTTGTCACCAAAATTGACTAATCCACCATCTTGATAAGTAATGTCCTTGAGTATCTCGGGATTTCCAGTCATGTGCCTCGAACAGCCACTATCAAGTATCCATTTATCTTTCTCAATTTGCACAGTTTGTCCATTGGGTGTTGATTCGTCAAAAGCCATATAACATGTCTGTCCCTGCATAACACACCAATTCGGTAGATAACTTGATTTTTCAAGATAACTATATGCAGACTTATGATACTTTGATGAAATGCATAGATTCAAAACAGTTTTAACACAATTTTCCAAAAATGCCATTTTTATATTTTTCAAGTTTCAGATTATGAAAACAATGAAAAGCAATGCTCTGATACCAATTGTTAGGGATGCGGATTAAGGATCTTAAGGCAGAAATAACACTAGAGGAGGGTGAATAGTGTTTTAAAGAATATATGAACTATATGACTAAATTAAAACTTTCAACACAAATCTAAACAGAATTCTAACACAGAATGATCACAGAACATATAACAAATGCAAATAGTAAAGTAAAGCAAGTAAAAGGAAAGAACACACCGAATTTTATACTGGTTCGGAATCCTCCTACATCCAGTCCTGCACCAAGGCAATATCCTTGTACAGATTTTTATAAGCCAATATCCAAATTACAACCCTTAATTTCTAAGGCCTTGAGGAGCCCTCCTATCTCCGAGTCTGGGGTAAACTCTCTTGATTTACGAGACACAAGATCACCCTAATACTACTTAATAACAATCCTTTTGAATGGATAGACTCTATGGACTTTTTGAATACAAATTAATCCTATAACTCTGAATAGCACTTTGATCTTTAGTAGAATGATGGAGAATCAAATAGAGAGAGTATCTAAATGATTTTCTATTGAGAATTTGACAGAATGATGGCACGATCTTGAAAATATGAAGTTTTATGGATATGGAATAGTGGAGAAGAAAGAATGAAGAAAATAAGAAAATAGTTGTTAAAAAAATTCATTTTGGAAGCCTTTATATAGATGCACAACAGTCATAACCATTGGCGAAAGGTTTTCGAACGAATGGACACTTCTTTTGAAAATTGAATTTTGAATCCAACTGTCATCATGTCGACATTGGGTATCCCCTTATGTTGACATCCCTTAGTTCAAAATTATAGAGATGTTGTTTTGTAAAGACAATTGAATTTAAAACAAGTTGAAACTTCTCCGAAGCAAAGTAAAGTGTTTAAACAATATTTTGAGATAGAGAATGAATATAAAACATTATGTTAAATATATATATATATATATATATATATATATATATATATAATTGATATAGACCGTCAATTATATAAGTAATATTTAAAATCAGAATAAGTTTTGATGTTTTAAAAATAGAAGTTTTAAAAATCAGAATAGAGGAATATTTCAAGGCTAAAACAAAGTTTGAAAATATTTTTGAAAACATGATTTTGAAAGCTAAAACATTTTGAAAACAGATTTAAAAACATTTTGAAAAATCTATTCAAACTGAAATTGCAAGAACCTTCCTACAGAGCTCCTCCATAGGACTCGAGAACTTGTACAAAGTAGTTTAAATGATTTTGATTTTCGTGGGTTTGTAAGCCACTTGTCATAGGTTTGTAAGCTACTTGTCGTGAGTTTGTAAGCCACTGGTTTCGATAGAAATTGGGTTCCATCCCAAAAGAAATTTGGAAGAAAGATGAGAATGCTATTACGAAATTTTAACAAAATACTAGACACTTATCTTGAAATCTTGAAATCTTGATTCTCTAGAGTCTTGAATCTCTAATCTTCATCTTGATGCTTGAGTCTTTATACTGATCAGTCTTCGATAATACCTGCATATACTTCCTATATACATATACATATATATATCTATATGGAAATGTTAGTATATATTTTATAAAGTAAAGTATAATAACTATATAAGGTTGTTGTCATCAAAACATCATCAACTCAGTTCCTAACAGTAATATCCTTTAGAAATAATAGCATTTCAAGAATGCTGTTAATTAAATTCCAAATATTCAATATAATTTCATAAATAATTAAATTTTTATTTAAATCATTTTTAACTTATAAAATCATATATTTTCACTTTTAAAACAATCATTTAAATACCCTTATATTTATGATTTTATAAAGTGAAATTTTCATACAAAAATCAAAATTTAATAATAATTTACTTAGATAATTCAAGCATTAGATTTTCTATTCTTTATAATTAATTTTAACGTAACATTTAAGTTTATATTTCCAAATATAACTTATTTTTTATTTTATTTACTTAATTTAAAATTCACTTTTTAAACAAAATTCAAAAATTTCCAGTTTAAGTTATATTTTAAAATTAAACTTAAATATTCATTTATATAATATTTTAACTTATTCAAAATCATTAAAACTTTATAAAAATCATTTTAAATTCATTTTAAATCAATATATTACAAATTAACATTTTAAAAATACTTTTAAAAATTTTAGAAAAATATATATTAACCACCGGTCTGTATAAAATTTTCTAACCTAGGTCAAGTGATACAGATATATATCATTTCAATCCGTAATTTACAAAGAAAACCCAGGTTCTATCATTTCAAACCTGCAGTCCCAAGTAAAATGAAATAATTAAAAATCATTCAGGCCTATCATTTCAGCCCATAACGATTTTTCCCTATTCTAAAGTCCGTTCGGGTATGTATCATCTCAACCCATAGTGATTCTAATCTACAGGGAACTTGCAGTGTGATAAACTGATATAAATAAACAGAATAGCATAATAAACAGTAACATATGATATAACAGGTGTATAAACAGGGGTGAACATCATATGATCGTAGCATAGGCAGTTATAACATGATGTTATGGTTTACAGATTCAAATGCTATCAGTTTACTAGTTATATAAATATAAATTGTCTAGTGAGAATTAATCGCCTATACAAGCTGGAGATAACAACCAAACACACAACAGAGATCCAAAAGGAACAAAAACACAACTACGATTCGAGTGAGGGAGAGCCATAGTTATTTGTCTTGTCACATATCAAACAAAACAAAACATATAACATGAATTTCAAACCAAAATTAAACATTAAACAAGCTAGAAATACATGGACAACAAATAACCAAATCACTTGCACATGCTTTCAACTACCCTATGCTCGGCCATAGGTTAAAAATGCACGGCCATGGTGTGAATTTGGATCAGGTCTGGGTTTAATAGGGTCTGGGTAATTCCATATATCAAAATAGATGTTTTCAAATATTTTAAACTCAATGGAATAGGTTTCAAGCCCTAATTCTATCGTGTGAAGAAGTTATGATAAGATCGGCTCATTTTAAATTATTTCAATTAAATTGATTTCTAGGCATTTCGAGTCCGTACGATCAAACGACAAGTCTGATTGCTACGAAACTTGAAATCCTATAATAATTTAGTGCTACGTATCCAATAAAACTGGTTTCATCGAAATCCGAGGCAGTTACCAAAATGGCTACATTTTAGTTAATTAAATCAATGTTAAATTAATTAAATCAAATTTTCAATTCAAATTTCATAATTCATAATTTCTATCACCTTAAATCACATAATAATTTATAATCATCTAAAACAAATCTCTATATCAATTCATAATTGACTATTTCAAAATTCACAGTGTTTGATTTACAACTGCCATTAATTCTATTAATTTAATTTTTTTTCCAATAAATTGTTTTATTTGGTTTCAATCTTTATACTCTATCAATTATTACTCAAATAAACATAGTTAATATTTGTTCTATATATCATTACATTAATATCCTTCAATCTCTATTTTTATTTGTATTAACTATTATATTTATTGGATTTTTTCAAATTTACACATAAATTAATATATAAAACCCCAATTAATTATTCATTCTTTTATTAACTCAATTGCTACCTTATGAATAAATTTACATTTCTATTATTTTACCACAACCACACTTTCAGTTATTGTATTATATCACATAAGTGTAACATTTATTTGCATTGAATTTCAATTGATTAAATATATTGGCAACAACAGCAATCGCCACCATTACTAAATTTTAACACGTGTAAGTTTATTATTTACAAATAAATTGTCATAACTACTACTAATTTATATCATAATTAATTACACCTTATTCCATTAATTAACCAACATTTGCATTATCAACTTAACCAACATTAACTGCACAAATAAAGTGGATTGATTGCAATTGGTTTTCAGTTAAATTTTAATAGACCAAATAAATAGGTAACATATAATAATCGTTACCACAACTTTTAATTATACCTATGAATTCATTATTCACAAACAAATGTTACAATTCTTATATAATACTGATTTTGTTCAATTATCATTAACTATATTATTATTTCATTAGCTAATTAGATATTTACATTTTTTTTCTTACATTTCATTTATAACCAAGTATAACATTTACATTTCTTGTAACGACTATGTATTTTCAATCATTCGCATCCATTATAAGTGTATAGGTAGATACTCATACCGGAATTGAATTGCTCAAAATACCGCGTTGTAAATAAAATTTGGCAAATCTCAGAATATACAGTAAATAAAAATAACAGATCACAAACAGAGAGTATTTAATAATGCAGCGGAAGTAAAAGAGATAGTAGTTCATGAAGCGATTATATAAATATATTAGAGTTAAATAAAATACAACAGAAGTTTCAATATGATAACTAAGTACAAGCTGAATACAACAAAAGCACCGGAATAGATAAGACTAGATAAGCAGATAATCTCTAGAGATTCCAATCTCCAGAAAGTGGAAATCCAAATCTGTGAATACTCAGGCTGACCCGAGCGTAAATAAAAAATACAAACACTCGAGTCAGGACATACATACTTATACAATGTAAACCAACTCAAGTGAACTGTAATAAAAGTACAAGTAACTTAGAAGATGCTTGGGACCGCCCATCCTTTAAGGATCCGTTAAACTATTTACTATGTAGTATATTGCGCTATATACAGTAGTGTCTAATCAGTAAAGCATAAGCATATAGAAAATAGCGTTAAGGGGATGGTGAACCTTAACGCAGTCGGATCTTTAAACCAAAATCGCAGTGGGCTCGATATAAGAAACATATGACAAGGCACGTGTGGCAATGCCAGGGTGGATACACCGTTTGCACTCCCAGACCGGTGGTGACGGCAGGCCAGCAGCTTCCGCCCACCTCGAGCAATACCCCGAATCAAAGTGGCGCCACCATATCGAATCACAAAAGTAATAGAATGGTTTCCGAAGAAGCATGTTCGATGAAAGGGTGCGACCCTTTGTGTAGCCCGGTATAGCTCCTGTTTTGGTCATAATTAGGCCATCCATCAGCGTTCTCTTACTTCATTCCAGTAGCATTCGCCAACCAACCTACTTCGTTCTGGAATCTCCACCGCGTACACGGTTGTCAAAGTGGTTTTCGGTATCGGTAGAGAGTATGCCAGATATCCGATCCCGGTCTCTTTGCCAACCAATCGTTATTATAACCCGTGGTTATAACTTTAAAACAATAATTTATACTTCAAAATAAAATATCCTTTTCAATCCAAATCTTTATCAAAATAAAGATTAAATCATTTCCAAAACCATTTCAATATATCAACATACCATATCTTTCAAATTCAAATATTTATCAAAATAAATATCAAGTCATTTCTAACCATTTCAATATATTAAATTATCATGTCCTTTCAAAAACTCCTTTCAAATCAATTTAATATATTAAAATATCATATCTTTTCAAAACTTCCTTTCAAATCATTTTATTATCAAAATATCGTATCTTTCAATACTTCATTTCCAAAACATTTTTTTAATATCAAAGTATCATATCTTTCAAAACTTCATTCCAAAACATTTCTAATATCAAAATATCATATCTTTCAAAACTTCATTTCAAAACATTTTTAATATCAAAATATCATATCTTTCCAAAATTCATTTCAAATCATTTTAATATATCAAAATATTGAAGTATTATTCAAAACATCATTCATTTTTAATTCATTTAAATACTATTTAAAACCATTCATTTTATTTAGAAATTAATCACCATTTCAAACTTACATTTCAAGGGAGTTTATATTTAAAGATTAAATCTTTTCATAAAAAAATAAAGTCAATTCCTTATATTTAATAGTTAAATATTTAATTTCCAAAATTTAAATTTTATTCCAAAGATTAATCACATTAAAATTTAATAAAATAATAAAATTAGGTTTCCGTAGCACTTAAAAATGCTACGCAAAGTTATAGTTTAAAACAGTTCATTTAACAAAATACAGCATTTAAGTGCTGTAATAGATTTTCTTTAAATTTCAAATAAACTTTAAATGTTAAGTTTAACCACTATAGCACTTACAATGTGCTATAATAGCCTTTATTTCAAATTAACTTTTTAGTTCATTTAAAACAATTACAGCATTTACAAAATGCTGTAATATCCTTTACATTACACTTCAAAAATGTTGTTAAATCAAATTCAGGGTTTAAATACAAATTTCACCAACAGTTAATCTTTAATTTAACTCATTTAACTTATAAACATCATATAATTTCACATTTTAAAATCATCATTTCAACACTCTTATTTTTATGATTTTTATAAAGTTAAGTCTCATCCAAAATTAAAATTTTAACATATTTTCTTATTTAAATTCAAGTATTAAATTCCATTTCTTTAATTAAATTATTAACTTAACAATTAGGCTTAAATTTACAAAATATAACTTATTTCCATAAATTTTACTTAATTAAAATTTCACTTTTTAAAACAAAATTTAAAATTTCACCTTTAAGTTATATTTCAAAATTTACTTAAACATTCATTTGTTTAACATTTTAACTTATTCAAAAATTATTATTATTTTTATAAAATCATTTAAAATACATTTTTAAAGCAAAATAATATATTTTTCTTACTTTACATAATTTCCTTTTTAAAACAAAACATAAATTCCAAAATTTACTTATAGTTCAAATTCTACTTTACCGTTTACTTAATTCATTATTTAATTTATAGAAAATCACTAATATTTCTATAAAGTCATTTTTAATTAAATTTAAATAAAAATATTATCAAAATATTATAAATTTTACATTTTAAAATATTTTAAAACATTTTCAAAAATATTACATAAACCACGGGTCTGTCTATAGTTTTCTAGCCTACGTCAAGATATACAGATATATATCATTTCAATCCGCAGTTTACAAAGAAAAACCGGGTTCTATCATTTCAAACCCGCAGTCCCAAGTAAAATGAATGATTTTGGAAACCGCTCAGGCCTATCATTTCAGCCCATAATATTTTCCCCTATTCTAAAGTTCGTTCGGGTATGTATCATTTCAACCCATAGTGATTCTAGTCTACAGGGAACTTGCAATGGTGATAACTGATATAAATGACGGAATAGCATGAAATAACAATAACATATGATATAACAAGTGTAGTAACAGGTGTGAACATCGTATGATAATAATAGTGCAGATATAGCATGACGATAAACAGTTACAGATTCAAATGGTGTCAGTTTATCAGTTATATAAGTACATATTAGTCTGGTGAGATTTACTCACCTTTTTGTGCTGGAGATATCAACTCAAATGACACAACGGATTCCAGAAGGCACGATGACACAAAAATAAGCTCAAGTGGGAGAGATCCAAGCTTAGAACTCATGTTACAACCGAAAACAAAACCAAATAAATTAATATTTCAACACAATATTAAATTGAAACAACTTTGAAATAGAAAGAGATATGAATACACAGTCTTTTGTCGTGCTTTCTGCATTTGAATGCACGGCCTAGGGGATGTTTTGGCTTAGGTTTGGACATACTTTGGTCCAGGTTTGGGTCCTATAAGTCATGGCTACAAGGTATTGAAGTGGTGGAGGAGTTACTACGCATGAATATGTAGCGGCTTATGCAAAATAGGTTGGTTTTTGGTCAACAAAAGGCTCGACGATGTAGGGGTTTGGCTTGGCCATTCAAGTTCAGATTTGGATAGATGTTGTAGTGGTGTGTGGTGGTCTGGTCAGAGGTGGTGGTGGCGGCTAGAGGTGGTGGTGGCGGATAGAGGTGGTGGTGGTGGAAAAAGAGGAAGTGAAGCAACAAGGCTCAAACTAGCATGTTTTCAAGGCATAGGTTGTATTTTTTTGGATTTTAGCATCATGGTGGGTTCGGCCATGTTTCGGATCTGAGGAGTAGGTGGTGATGATGACAGAGAAGAGGTATAGGAGGTGGTGGCCATGGCTATGGAGTGGAGGCCAAGCAAAAGAGTGGAGAGAACAAGGCAAAAATACATAAGAAAATAGGAAGAAAAGGAAGAAAATAAGAGGAAGACATTACCCAAAATGTTTGAAGCCATGAATAAAATGAAAGAATGGTTTCTTGAGTGAGAAATAGGATGAAAGTCACGGCTAGAAACTGAAAATGGGCAGCCAAAATGAATAAATGAGATGGTTATGGCATTTGAAACGTTTTTGGACAATGAAACGTCTAGAAATGAAACGTCTAGAAATGAAACGCATTTCCGTTTTCTAAAGATCAAACAAAAACAAAAATAAATCAGAAAATAATTTTAAAAACCGAAACCAAGTGAAAATATAGGAAAATAAAAAACTAATTTTAAAGAAAATATAAAAAGAATGAAAGAAATTACTTAAAAATACAAAACAGTGTTCAGAAATTACAAATAAATCACTACCGGTCTTGGAAAAATATACACTTCATTTTAAAAATATTATGAAGTGAAAATTTGAAATAAAATAATTTATTTATCATTTCTAGAATAAAATAAATAATTAAATTGGAGAAAAATAGAAAAAGAACTAAAGAAAATGTTTAAAAATTGATAACAAGGCATGGAAATTACAACAAAAATACTACTAACTCTAGAAAAATTCCTACCTCACTTTAAAAATATTAAAAGACAAAAATATACATACAATAACATATTAAAATAAAATATGACAATGAAAATATAATTTATACAATTTAAAATAACAAAATTGCAGAATAAGCAAATTGCACTCAATATTGAAATATACATAACTTTTACTGTTTAACTCCGTTTTCAACGAAACGAAAAGCAGTGTTCAAGTTATTACATATATTTTCATAATAAAAGATAAATTTAAGATTTAAAATAATTTAAATTTGAATTTTAAAAGTCAAAGTTTGACCAGTTTGAACAGAAATTCACTTTTCAGCAAAATATTCAATTTATACAAGTTTGAAACTATAATTCACATAAAAATCAACATTTATATTTAAAATAACATAACTTATTCATTTTAATAAATAAAATAAAACTCTTAAATCAAAATTTCAAATAGAATAATCAAAATAAACAAAGAAATAATAAATCACAAAATTCAGGGTTGTTACACTCTCCCCACTCAAAACTTTTCGTCCCCGAAAAGGAATGAGGTATGGAAAAGCACAGAAAAAGATAGAGTGAAATAGGATTAAGATAAGATGACATGAAGATTGAAATTATACCTGATAACTGTTGTTATAGGTAAGTTTAACAAGGTGGAGATGATCTTTCCAATATTCTCCAAAATCAAGAACACAAGCACGCAAAAATAGATTCAAAATGAGTACCAAAGATTATAGAAAGATTTCTAAATAGAAAGATTATAGAAAGATGCCTATACCAGTCTATAGCAAGATAAGGATGATAAGGACAACTAAAAGATAGTTTGAAAAACAAAATAAGGAAATAAATTTGAAAGCATGGAAATTTCAACTTAAATAGAGAATAAATCTTTACACAAGTTAAATAAATCTTAACTATCTCAAATTTCATTATCTTATTATCCAATCATCTTAAATTAACAATTTTTAAAACCATGGGTTTGAAAAATAATCATTTATTACACTCACAATGTACTTAATAAATTTTATTCTTCTTTATTCCTAATTAAAATTAAATTTATTCCTCTCAATATATTTATCACTTATGTTAAATATACTTACACTTATTATAACTGCTTTCTTTTGTTCTTAGTTCTTTTAACATTATTCCATTGTAAGTTATTCAATTACCCTTTATTATATTTACCTCTGTTAATCATTTTATAATTAAAATTTAAGTGTATAACATTTATTATAACCACTCAAATTTTATTTATAAAATCTTTTTATATTGTTTATTATCCAATTACATTGTTAACTTCTGAAATTAAGGTAAGTTATATTTGAATGCAATTGTATTATACAAATAAAACTTTCCAATTAAATCATTTCATCCTTGAATACTCATTCAAAATTTTGATTTTCTTTTTATAATTGAATTTAAGAATTAAATTTTCGATTTCTTCAAACCATTTAGAGATAAATAAATGTATGTACATAACTTATCAAATCAAATTTTAAATCAAATGTCTATATATATATATTATAAATCAAGTCATATTTTAGAAATTCAAATCAATTTGATTTCCCAAAACAAAGCTGTAGCAAGACTACAGGGATGTCTCTTCATTTCGAAACTCGAAAATGAATGTCGATGATGCCGCGGCCATCACCAAAGTTATTTTCCAGCAAAAAAGAGAAGAGCACTAATTTTTTTTAAACTTTTAAAATTCTTTGTAAACAAATTTCTATTCAAAAATACTTTAAATAATATACCCTTTTAAAACTTTAAACACAAGGTTTGAAACCAGCGGAAATTAAATTCTCAAATTTCTTATTCTAAAATCATTTCAGTTCCCAAATCAATTTATAAACAAC
This sequence comes from Allium cepa, assembly GCA_030765085.1. Taxonomy (NCBI): domain Eukaryota; kingdom Viridiplantae; phylum Streptophyta; class Magnoliopsida; order Asparagales; family Amaryllidaceae; genus Allium; species Allium cepa. Next base: position 696,969,947 of record CM060934.1, read on the forward strand.
TATTTATAAATTCATTTATAGAACAATAAATGATAAAGCAAGTATTATCACTTCAAATAATCAATTTAAATCAGTTTATTAAGTTCCATAAATTTACTTATATATTAAAATTTATTTCATTAATCAAATTTTAAAATAATATTGTGTCAGTTTGTTCTGTCAAAGTGTTTTGGAAATCTTATCGATAGCGTTGATCAGAAGAATCGATCAGAAACCCAATTCAACATCAACAACTCAAACAACACAATATATAAACAAAAAATAGATTTACAAGTATAATTCAAAATGCTTGAAGAAAGGTGGAAACAAAAGACAAGATGATTAAATAACAAAATAGGGAGGTGGATAAGCTTAAATAAATCAAGGGTAACCTTTACCGGGTCAACCGTGACTTAAAGAATAAGATCAATGTGGATTTTTCTGGGGTAAATCTACATTCGATCTCAAGAGTTAGAGTTTTGGATAACTAAATATATTAGCATCTAAACCAAGGATAGATATAAATCTCTGGTGAATCGATGCTAATTATAAAGGAGTTTCACCCTTTTACAATTCAATTTTTTTGAGATTCGCGGGACTGCCAACTCATTATAAAGATCATTTTGAAGTGGAGTTATGGGATATTCCAGAACCAAAAGAAGATGAATAGTGAGGGACATGAATGAATTTTGGAACCGCAGGGAACGTTCCAAAATTCAAAGGAAACCGAATTGATGGAGAAGGAATTCAAGCTCGAACGAAAGTGATTCTGAAATTAAATCTACTCTATATACTGAGTTTTGCCTAAACCAGAGCTCTGATACCAACTGTAACGACCCGGTATTTTCAACCATTCGCATCCATTATAAGTGTATAGGTAGACACTCATGCCGGAATTGAATTGCTCAAATTACCGCGTTGTAAATAATTGGCAAATCTCGGAATATACAGTAAATAAAAATAACAGTTCACAGACACAGAGTATTTAATAATGCAGCGGAAGTAAAAGAGATAGTAGTTCATGAAGCTACTATATAAATATATCAGAGTTAAATAAAATACAACAGAAGTTTCAATATGATAACTAGGTACAAGCTGAATACAACAACAGCACCGGAATAGATAAGACTAGATAAGCAGATAATCTCCAGCGATTCCAATCTCCAGAAAGTGGAAATCCAAATCTGTGAATACTCAGGCTCAACCGAGCGTAAATAAAAAATACAAACACTCGAGTCAGGACATACATACTTATACAATGTAAACCAACTCAAGTGAACTGTAGTAAAAGTATAAGTAACTTAGAAGATGCTTGAGACCGCTCATCCTCTAAGGATCCGTTAAACTATTTACTATGTAGCATATTGCGCTATATACAGTAGTGTCTAATCAGTAAAGTATACTCATATAGAAAATAGCGTTAAGGGGATGGTGAGCCTTAACGCGGTCGGATCTTTAAACCAAAATCGTAGTGGGCTCGATATAAGAAACATATGACAAGGCACGCGTGGCAATGCCAGGGTGGATACACCGTTTGCACTCCCGGACCGGTGGCGACGGCAGGCCAGCAGCTTCCGCCCACCTCGAGCAATACCCCGAATCAAAGTGGCGCCACCATATCGAATCACAAAAGTAATAGAATGGTTTCCGAAGAAGCATGCTCGATGAAAGGGTGCGACCCTTTGTGTAGCCCAGTATAGCTCCTGTTTTGGTCATAATTAGGCCATCCATCAGCGTTCTCTTACTTCATTCCAGTAGCGTTCGCCAACCAACCTACTTCGTTTTGGAATCTCCACCGCGTACACGGTTGTCAAAGTGGTTTTCGGTATCGGCAGAGAGTATGCCAGATATCCGATCCCGGTCTCTTTGCCAACCAATCGTTATTATAACTCGTGGTTATAACTTTAAAACAATAATTTATACTTCAAAATAAAATATCCTTTTCAATCCAAATATTTATCAAAATAAAGATTAAATCATTTCCAAAACCATTTCAATATATCAACATACCATATCTTTCAAATTCAAATATTTATCAAAATAAATATCAAGTCATTTCTAACCATTTCAATATATTAAATTATCATATCCTTTCAAAAACTCCTTTCAAATCAATTTAATATATTAAAATATCATATCTTTTCAAAACTTCCTTTCAAATCATTTTATTATCAAAATATCATATCTTTCAATACTTCATTTCCAAAACATTTTTTTAATATCAAAGTATCATATCTTTCAAAACTTCATTCCAAAACATTTCTAATATCAAAATATCATATCTTTCAAAACTTCATTTCAAAACATTTTTAATATCAAAATATCATATCTTTCAAAAATACATTTCAAATCATTTTAATATATCAAAATATCGAAGTATTATTCAAAACATCATTCATTTTTAATTCATTTAAATACTATTTAAAACCATTCATTTTATTTAGAAATTAATCACCATTTCAAACTTGCATTTCAATGGAGTTTATTTTTAAAGATTAAATCTTTTCATAAAAAAAATAAAGTCAATTCTTTATATTTAATAGTTAAATATTTAATTTCCAAAATTTAAATCTTATTCCAAAGATTAATCTCATTAAAATTTAATAAAATAATAAAATACAGTTTCCGTAGCACTTAAAAATGCTACGCAAAGTTATAGTTTAAAACAGTTCATTTATCAAAATGCAGCATTTAAGTGTTGTAATAGATTTTCTTTAAATTTCAAATAAACTTTAAATGTTAAGTTTAACCACTATAGCACTTACAATGTGCTATAATAGCATTTATTTCAAATTAACTTTTTAGTTCATTTAATACAACTACAGCATTTACAAAATGTTGTAATATCCTTTACATTACCCTTCAAAAATGCTGTTAAATCAAATTCAGGGTTTAAATACAAATTTCACCAACATTTAATCTTTAATTTAAATCATTTAACTTATAAACATCATATAATTTCACATTTTAAAATCATCATTTCAACACTCTTATTTTTATGATTTTTATAAAGTTAAATCTCATCCAAAAATCAAATTTTAACATAATTTCTTATTTAAATCCAAAAATCATCATTTCAACACTCTTACTTTACTGTTTACTTAATTCATTATTTAATTTATAGAAAATCACTAATATTTCTACAAAATCATTTTTAATTAAATTTAAATAAAAATATTATCAAAATATTATAAATTTTACATTTTAAAATATTTTAAAACATTTTCAAAAATATTACATAAACCACGGGTCTTCATATAGTTTTCTAGCCTAGGTCAAGTGATACGGATATATATCATTTCAATCCGCAGTTTACAAAGAAAAACCGGGTTTTATCATTTCAAACCCGCAGTCCCAAGTAAAATGAATGATTTTGGAAACCGCTCAGGCCTATCATTTTAGCCCATAACATTTTTTCCCTATTCTAAAGTTCGTTCGGGTATGTATCATTTCAACTCATAGTGATTCTAGTCTACAGGGAACTTGCAATGGTGATAACTGATATAAATGACGGAATAGCATGAAATAACAATAACATATGATATAACAAGTGTAGTAACAGGTGTGAACATCATATGATAATAATAATGCAGATATAGCATGATGATAAACAGTTACAGATTCAAATGGTGTCAGTTTATCAGTTATATAAGTACATATTAGTCTGGTGAGATTTACTCACCTTTTTGTGCTGGAGATATCAACTCAAATGACACAACGGATTCCAGAAGGCACAATGACACAAAAATAGGCTCAAGTGGGAAGAGATCCAAGCTTAGAACTTGTGTTACAACCCAAAACAAAACCAAATAAATTAACATTTCAACACAATATTAAATTGAAACAACTTTGAAATAAGAAGAGATACGAATACACAGTCTTTTGCCTTGCTTTCTACATTTGATTGCACGGCCTAGGGGATGTTTTGGCTCAGGTTTGGACATACTTTGGTTCAGGTTTGGGTCCTATAAGTCATGGCTACAAGGTATTGAAGTGGTGGAGGAGTTACTACGCATGAATATGTAGAGGCTTATGCAAAATAAGTGGGTTTTTGGTCAACAAAAGGCTCGACGATGTAGGGGTTTGGCTTGGCCATTCAAGTTCAGATCTGGATAGATGTTGTAGTGGTGTGTGGTGGTCTGATCAGAGGTGGTGGTGGCGGCTAAAGGTGGTGGTGGTGGTGGTGGAAAAGAGGTGGTGAAGCAACAAGGCTCAAACTAGCATGTTTTCAAGGCATAGTTTGTATTTTTTTTGGATTTTAGCATCATGGTGGGTGCGGTCATGATTCAGATCTGAGTAGGTGGTGATGATGATAGAGAAGAGGTATAGGAGGTGGTGGCCATGGCTATGGAGTGGAGGCCAAGCAAAAGTGTGGAGAGAACAAGGCAAAAATACATAAGAAAATATGAAGAAAAGGAAGAAAATAAGAGGAAGACATTACCCAAAATGTTTGAACCCATGAATAAAATGAAAAAATGGTTTCTTGTGTGAGAAATAGGATGAAAGTCACGGCTAGAAACTGAAAATGGGCAGCCAAAATGAATAAATGAGATGGTTATGGCATTTGAAATGTTTTAGGACAATGAAACGTCTAGAAATGAAACGAATTTCCGTTTTCTAAAGAACAAATAAAAACAAAAATAAATCAGCAAATACTTTTAAAAACCGAAACCAAGTGAAAATATAAGAATATAAAAAATTAATTTTAAAGGAAATATAAAAAGAATGAAAGAAATTACTTAAAAATACAAAACATGTCCAGAAATTACAAATAAATCACTACTAGTCTTGGAAAATTATACACTTCATTTTAAAAATATTATGAAGTGAAAATTTGAAATAAAATAATTTATTTATCATTTCTAGAATAAAATAAATAATTAAATTGGAGAAAAATAGAAAAAGAACTAAAGAAAATGTTTAAAAATTGAAAACTGGGCATAGAAATTACAAGAAAAATACTACTAACTCTAGAAAAAATCCCACCTCACTTTAAAAATATTAAAAGACAAAAATATACATACAATAACATATTAATACATATTAAAATAAAATATGACAAAGAAAATATAATTTATACAATTTAAAATAACAAAATTGCAGAATAAACAAATTGCACTCAATATTGAAATATACATAACTTTTACTGTTTAACTTCCTTTTCAACGAAACGAAAAACAGTGTTCAAGTTATTACATCTATTTTCATAATAGAAGATAAATTTAAGATTTAAAATAATTTAAATTTGAATTTTAAAAGTCAAATTTTGACCAGTTTGAACAGAAATTCATTTTTCAGTAAAATATTCAATTTATACAAGTTTGAAACTATAATTCACATAAAAATCAACATTTATATTTAAAATAACATAACTTATTCATTTTAATAAATAAAATAAAACTCTTAAATCAAAATTTCAAATAGAATAATCAAAATAAACAAAAAAATAATAAATCACAAAATTCAGGGTTGTTACATTTCTTTCATTTATTGGAATTACATTCAAGTTATTAATAATTAGCTTTAATTATCATTTGTTACATTTCAATTCAGTATTCATTTCATTATTAAATTACAAATTTTTATTTCTTTCAATATTAAATCATCAAAATCTTATTAAATTAACAAATTTACATTATCGAAAATTATGAGTCGTTACAATTGATTGCAATAATGACCTTGTTATGTTAAATGTAACACTGGACCAAAGTCTATAACAGAGATCTAAGAATTTGATAACTGAACTGTGACTTTGAAACGTTTACATAAAGTGCAATTATTTGATATCCTTAGAAGTTAAGAATGACCAAACTTACTTTTGTAAGAGTTCGTTATGATATTGTAGTAATGGTTTCATTTGTATGGATCGACCGTTGAGAAAGAAAATCGAATGTTAAGAGTGGATGTAACCTAAGGCACATCTAGAATAAGAGGGTGAATGGTCGCTTCCGCTTCATACAGAAATTCAGAAACAAGAATTGTAATAATAATATATACTTAACATTGGAATAAAAAAAAAATTATTTCGAAAAGTATTTTCACATAGAAAATTATTTTCTATGATATTAATTTCTTTGAATTTAAGATATTTGATCTGAAAATTCTCGACTGTAAACAAGTTATGGTAAATTAAATAAATAGCCTATATTAAGTGCTCGAACGGAGCTTCGTATTTCATATGTTGTTGTAGTAATGAGATAACTAGTAGAAGCATGTCATATAATACTTATTGGTCACATCAGGTTATGAATTTATTTTTGTAAATCGCACCAAACATTATTTATGAAATAATTATTTCTTTTCAGCATTGACTAAAAAATAAAATTAATTTTATTTCAATATGAATATTCATTATAAAATAAAATTATGATACTGGGATTTGTGATGCAATGGAAAATACAGAAGTATCTAAATTTATTTGCAATTATTTAGAATTATGGACAAAACCGTAATTTTAAGAAATAATTTTAGACTATATGATTATGAATCATATGGTACTAGTAAATTATATCTCGGACAATTAAGGGTGAAGCATCCATTCAGTAGAAGCATTATAAGAGTTGATGAACTATACAGATTGATACATATAGTTATGCAATCGAAAGTCTATTACTTTTAAAACTGTTCCACGTATTTTATGATATTCACCGATGAGTTCTCGCAAAAATAAACATGTGGTATGTTAATGATGAGTTCATTTAATATATAATAACTTGCGATAGAAAATAAAATGATTCGATTTGGTCGAATAGCTGAGTATATATTGGAAAGAGTTTTGAACATACCTAAAAATGAATAAAGACTCAATTTCAAAAGTTATTCCTCCTTGTGATACATAATGATGTATCAATGAGTAAACAAACATTGTTGGACTAAGTTTGATTAATTATGAGTAAAGTTGAGTTAATTTCATTCTATAAGGTCGTCTGCTTAAGAGTGGTGCACAAGATTAAAATTAATTTCATCTAAATAATAGTTTACAAAATCATACAAGATAAGGGTTTATGAGAAACCACAATATATCCAAGGCCAAAGAGTTGGTAGGTTGTGCGAGTCGAAAGACCGCATGGAATAATTGTTCGTGAGGAATCTTGTATAAATCGCCCCAAAGGTGTTTGGAAACGACTGTCATTGGATGACCAATTAATGTTTTGAACATAAGTACAAACTAAAAGCAAATCAGTTTTATATATAAGGCAATTCATAAAGTGTTTACGAATACCTATTTCATTACATTGAAAATCAACTATTATAAGAAATACCAACTTCGTAGCGAACGAATAATTTTTTTGAAAATTATTGGTAGTAAAATGGATTTGGGTACGATCCCAAGATGAAACCGATTACATGGGATAAAACGAAATTAACCAAACCTAAATGAAAAAAATGCATTAGAATGTCTAATAGATATTCTTGCACATTGAAGGCAAACTATAATTTCTTATAATATCAGAAAAATCCTCGGTTGTCAATTAAACCATTACGAGTATCAACTCTACGATATGATATGATGCGCAAACTCAAAATGGATTCCAAGTATAGTACCAAAATATGATTTTGATAGTTGTACCTGAAGGATATGATCCATCGACCGCGAATGAGTCTTCAAAAGCAAGACTAATGCAGTTGGAATACAATGAACAACGTTAATAAGAATTACATCATAAATTTCAATTGTTGAAATTAGTGTATTAGATTCGTTATTCAACGTTCTCAAGTTAATTATGATTTACTTTCTAAATTATCGCTTGGTAATATTTAGTATTTCGATATAGATGCGTTGAAATGGAAAATTCTAAATAATAAATTATTGTAAATTGTTTGCACATAACAACCAAAGTGTATCGAAGTCAGTGGGAGCGGTAAAAAGTAAGTGGGGTTTTCGAATCTGATCCAAAAAATATACGAAGATACCATTCTATAAGCATCAGAACCGAGTAAGTATTTTGATAGAGATATCAAATGGTTTGATTTTGATTCAAAGTACAGATGAAGCTTGTGTTCATAAGAAAGAATCACTAAAAGGTATATAGATAGTTCTAGACTATAGGTAAATAATGTACTGTTGATTGTTAACGATATACTTATGTTAAAATCAATAGCAATTTGGTTTTTTAATACTCAATATTGGATTTGTAAATTATATTCTTTATAATAAATATAAAGAATGTTGGGAATGTCCCAAATGATATACAAAGACACCTTATTAAAATATATAATATGGAAAATATAAGATGAATTCTTTATGTATTGACAATAGGAATTATCATACATGTTGTATTGTCTATAATATCATATTTTTCTTATGTATTTGATGCATGAAGAAAATATTAATCCAAATTAAAATCACTAAATGGTAGTTCAGAGTGCTCTTAAGTATTTACGAAATACCAGAGAATTGTTTAATGAAACAATGAACTCCTTAAGAAGAATTGTTCAAACTCGAACTTCATAAGTGCTATCGAGTATAATATGTCAATATTAAATTCATGTTCAAACCTCAAATAAAAAGCTTTAAATTGGAAATTTTCCAAACGAAAAATTGTATCTGATTCAATGAAAGGCCAATTACATCGCCTTGAATAGCGCCACAATAAAAGCTATGTATAAATATAAATGCACAAATTTATAATTGAGCTAAAGGTGATTCTATGTTTTAAGAATACTATACCATTATTATATGATAACAATGTAATAATAAGAGTTCAGTATAAGTCAAGAAACATACTTTGAATAGTTTCACATGATAAGCTAGTTTATCAGTATTGAAGAGAGTTGATTGACAAAGTAGATAATTAAAACAACATAGTAGATCCATTCACAAATTGTCTAACTTGATCGGTTCTCATCAAACTGATTGAAAGGATGGAACAGATATTCCATAGTTGATCTCAAATGCAAGTGGAAGATTGATAGAGCTAAGGGATATGCACTAGAGGCAATTATATAATTTGTTAAATATATCTAACTCTATAACCAATCATGTTCAAATAAAAGGTATTTTCTTTCTGTTATATAATTGATATTATGTGTTATATTAATCTATTCAAAAGTGTATTGAATAGGAAATCCATAAATGGTATGTTTCATGATAATAGTTATAACGTGTTATAACCACAAGTAATTTATCACAACGAAATAAAACATACCATTTTAAATATTCCAATCAAGGTGTATAGAGACTGGATATCGATACATCTGTTGGGACTAGATTAAATAACGCTCTCCAAATATTATGTAATGTATTACTCGTGATTGCTGGAGGCACCAAGGGGATATATATTAATAGTTATTGAATCATTATGAAATGACTCACTTAATAGTTTTCTATTGGCTAATATAACTAAGGTCAAACAGAAAATATCGATGTGACAATATTATACAATTCCCTCGACTTGAGAATACCATCGAGCTTTAATATGAAAACTCTGCTTTGATTATAGTTAAATCGTGGCACAACATCCATCGAATGATTATAGTTGAGTCGAGTGAAAGTATTGAAAGTGAGACACTATTCAAGAGAGAATTTGTGTCCTCGGTTATATGGGGTTTGTACTATTGTCAACTAAAATCAACAAAAAGTCAAAGACTATGGCCAGAGTAGTTCGATTAATAATAATTGTTATTATTGAACAAAAGATTTTGTGTTTGCACTATAAAGTTGAATATGGACGATATTTAAATTTTGACCATTACCAAATTCTATAAGTCCAAATGTGATATAGTTTTGACAAAGAGAATTGGTGTAAATAATTGTCACTAACGAGTACTGCTTAAATATTAAAATTGGATTTATCGAAAAAATAAATGTTAACTTCGACCAAACTGTCACACCATTAGCTAAAGTGACATGTGAACGTTAATATTCGAATTATTCGATATTAACCACTGACTGAATTTACGTCTGCGAGTCGCACAACCGCATTGGTAGATTCTTTGATATACCATATGATTTAAATGATTTATAACTGTTGTTAATTAATTAAATTAATTAATATTTATGAAATATTATTTAATGCATTAGGTGTCATTGGAATTTGTTAGGCGTCAATAGAATTAATTAAGTGCATATATAAAAGTTATATATGTACAAATTGATACTCGATATCGACATACATTTAAATTGAATTTAAATGTGATTAATTGCTAATGGGTTTGGAATGATTTAATGTTTATATAGCCTTATCTAGCAACAATAGTAAAGCAAGAAAAGGGCTAAAGATTCAAAAAAGTTGAACCTTGATTTGGTAATAAAAAAGAAAATCAAGAAGAGAATATCTCGTTTACACTCTACATAAATTGTCATATTATCCATCATTTTAGATTACTTTTTGCGCTCTCTCTCTCTCTCTATCTCTCTCTCTCTCTCCCCTCTCCGATAGGCATCATTTACATCCCCTTTAGGCCAAGATATCAAATCCAAACATCAAATAAAAAATCAAAAGTAGTTCTCTAAGCAGTTGCAAAGTTAGAAGCTCGAATTACGATCGATTCTAGAAAAGGCTGTCAATTAATGTGCAAATCTTAAGGCAACATTTTTGAGGTAACATCCTATAATCTATAATTAATGCGTCATTATGCTAATATAGTTATTTAATACATATTTGAACGGATTTATGTGTACAATGGTTATCCTGTTTAATTGTATTGTCATACATATGTTTATGTAAATATAAATCTAAAAGTTTCACTAGCTATCAATTCTATTTGGTTGAACTGATAAATTTATATATATATATATATATATATATATCAGTAACGAATTTTTAAATATATTTTTCAATGATTTTTGAAACATTAAAAATTATTTCAAATTAATTTAACAGTATCTTTAACTACAAATATAAATGAAAATAAATATATGTAATTATATATCCAAAGTTATTTTATTATGTATCATAAATTAATGTTACAACAAAAATATAACAAAATTTATTTTTACTTTATTTTGAATATAAAGTTTACACATGCATACATACATACATATATATATATATATATTTATATATATATGAATGTCAATGTAACTATATTAACTAGTATTATGTGTATATATAAATATTTTTATTTTATTAAATTTTGCTTTATTGTTTATAGAATTTTAAAAAAATTATGTATGTATGTAATTTATAATTTTTTCTGTAAGGCATTTTATTTAAATACATAGATTTTAATTATCTTATTAATTATTTCAATCACTACTAGAACAACAGTAAATAGCGACGGAGCCTTTCGATGGCCGCCGACAGCAGTTTCCGACGGCTAGCGACGGCTGTCGAACTTCGTGATATTTTCGTAAATAATGTATAATAGTCGTCGCTAGCCGTCAAAAACCAAAACAACAACGTCGTGGGCAGCTGCCGCTAGCCGTCGAAAATTATCGTGCATGCAGGCCTCTGGTCGAGACTTGCTGCTTCATTATTCAACTTTCCCCCAGTTCACCAAAAACCCTACCTCCGCCTCCTTCCCGTCATCAGCTAGCTACCGTGCCTCCCCAGGCTTCTCCAACTTCATCATTCTTCACTCTTAACAAGCCTAGCCCCTTCATTAGTCTCCAATCAAGTTTTATTCCTAAATCCTAATTGATTTGTTAAATTAGGGTTAATTTATTGTTATAGTTGTACAATACCACATTGATTGTTTATATACCCTATTGAATGCTAATTAGGTTGTTATTATAATTGTTTATCAATGAAATGTTGAGAGAGGAAATTTGTTTAGCGTATATGTGCGTTAATTTGTGTATATGAGTTAATTAATTAGTGCATACGCGCATTAGTGCTACTTTGGATTGATTAGAGTCGATGCTCAGAATTTGGTGTAAGCGTTTTCAAGATGACGAAAACGATGATTTGGTGTATGCGTTTCTTAGAATGTAAATAAATTATTGTATAATATGATTTACTTTTTGTAAATTATTTAGAGAGTTTTTGACCCCGTTTGACAAATATTGTATATGATCGTTGTATAGATATTCGCTTTTATCACAGAACAAACATCTGTATTTATCTGATAAAATATTTGTCCGATTTGTCCCTGTATTAGAAAATTACAAACACAACAATAATTATATTTTTCAAATCATTTTATTTTAAACGATTCACAAAATTTCGACAACACTTTCTTTTTGTTTTCTCTGTACACACATATGTGTACAATAAAGGAAACAAAGAGGAAGTGCTACCAAAATTTTAGGATGACCAACCATCAAAGTTAAAACATTAACCTAAAAATTGTAGATTATATTCATAAAATAATTTGTGTAAACCTGTTTGAAAATAAAATTAAATAGAATAATATTATATATCTGCGAAAATTTAAATGTATGATTTATTTGGAAAAAAAATGTCAACACGTAAATGATTAATGCGTTTTTATGTTTTAAAATAGGAAAAATGATCAGTTATTTTATCGATCGGAGCTGGATGTACCAACAAAGAAGAGAAACTTGAGGCTCAATAAGTGAACATTTTCAAAATGGTGTACACGTCTTTATTGAATGCGCTTTACATAATAATGGAAACGATGAAAAAATTCATTGTCCATGCAGTATGTGCAAACTGTTGAAGCATTTGATATAGGATACGGTAATAGTTCATTTGCACCAATATGGTTTTGTGTCGAATTATTTGGTGTGGGATCGTCATGAGAACTTATAGCACCTAATCTCATACATTCGGAGGAGGAGGAGGATAATGCACTTGTTCCAATGAATATTATAGAAGCTGTAGTTGAAGATGCAGCACATTCAATGTTCCCTACTGTTGAAGTTGAGGGCAACGATGTGAATGTCGAAGAAGAACCCGATATTGGAGCAAAAAAAATTATGATTTATTGAAGGCTGCTAAGAAACCCCTTTGGGATAGTTGTACAAGCGGTACTCAACAATCAGTAACTGCAGAATACGTTGCGATGAAATCAAAATACAACTTCACAGAAGTCGGGTTTACAGCCATAATACAAGTTGCAAAAAGGCGGATGTCAGCCGATAATTTAATGTGCGAAAATCACTATGAAGTGAAAAAATTTATGTCTGCTTTTGGTTTGCCTTATCAAAAATAGATACATGTTTAAATGGTTGCATGTTGTTTTGGAAAGAAGACATCAGTTTTAGGAATTGTAAAATATGTAAGCATGAAAGATACAAACCAAGAAAATAGAAAGGAAAAAAAGTTCCGTACAAGCGTATGTATTACTTACCCATCACTCCTAGGCTTCAAACATTATATGCATCTTCTGTAACCGCACATCATATCAGATGACACTGTGTGAGAACACAGAAAGAAGGTATGTTAACACACTCAGTTGATGGAGAAGCATGCAAGCATTTTAATAAGACATAACCCGGTTTCGCAGCGGAGAGCTGTAATGCTAGACTTGGTTTATGTACGTATGAATTTTCACCGTTCTCTCAATTTGGTTCAAAATATCATCTTGGTCTTTAATCGTTACCCTTACAATTTACCTCCGTGGATGTGTATGAAAACTCCGTATATGTTTCTCACTATTGTCATCCCTGGCCATGATGATCCGACACAAGGAATCGACGTATATGTACAACCGTTGATTGAAGAGTTGAAAACACTGTGGTATAAAGGTGTTGAAACATACGACATTTCAAAAAAATAATTCGTATCTTCACTTCTCTACTGTGGACTATAAGCGATTTTCTTACGTATACAATGCTATCGGGTTGGAGTACGGCTGGTCGTCGAGCTTGTCCCTATTGCATGGAAGAAACACGAGCATTTTCTTTATCAAATGGGAAGAAAATTTTATAGTATGACTGTCATTGGTGTTTTCTCCATATTAATCATCTTTTTAGAAAAGATAAAAAAACTTTACAAGCAATAGAGTTGAGACCTTGGGACCACCAACGATTTGGTCAAGCGAAGATACTTATGAGCTTGTAAAGGATTATCCAGAGAGATTAATGAAACCGACGAACAAATTGAAATTCAAGGTAAATCGACGATTCATGGTTGGTGAAAACAAAGTATATTTTGGGAGTTGCCTTATTGGAAAAATCTCCTAATTCGTCATAATATCGACGTGTTTCACAACGAGAAAAACGTATTCGATAATGTATTTAACAAAGTTTTGAATGTTAAAAAAAAGACTAAAGACGATTTGAAATCAAGACGTGATATAGAAGCAATATGCAATCGTCCCGAACTTCATATGAAGCCAAATGACACAAAAAACCCAAAGCATGTTACGAGCTAGACAGTAACCAAGTTAAAGTACCGTTAAAGTGGGTAGAAGGATTAAGAATTCCTGATGGGATTTCCTCTAATCTTCGTAGATGCGTCGACTATAAGAACGATAAACCGAACGAGATGAAAAGTCATAATTGTCATATGATGATGGAACATTTGTTACCTGTCGATTTCAAAGAACTATTGTCCAAAAAAAATTGGGCGGTTGTAATAGAACTTTTTTTCTATAAGGAGCTTTGTTCAACTACCTTAAAAGTTGATCGTCTACGTAAACTTGAAGAAAAAATTCCTATACTGCTCTGCAAACTGGAGAAAATATTTCCTCCCAGTTTCTTCAATGTAATGTAGAATTTACTTGTTCATCTTCCGTTTGAAGCACGTCTTCGAGCTCCTATGCAATATGGATGGATGTATCCGTTTGAAAGGTATTAATATTGAGTTGTTAAATTTTGGTTTAACAAAATGTAATAAAATTTAATTATAATTATTCCTAGCAGGTACTTAAATCATCTAAAGAAAAAACGAGACAAAAAGTATGAGTTGAAGGTTCGATATGCAAATCATATATCGAAGAAAGAAGCTTCATTCTTTTTCTCTCATTATTTCAGTGACCATGTGAACTTATCTTTTGAAAGTGCTATGTGAAATGATGAGGGCATTGAACAAGATTCTTCTGAATCAATGCTATCTATTTTTAGACAGTAGGTACGCCTTATTGGAAAATGTGTGGAAGTATGGTTAGACGACAGAGATTACCATGTTGCCCGCACATATGTTCTTCTTAACTGTGTAGAATTTGTGCCATTTGTTAGGTACTAATGAACAACACATAAAAATTATTTACTTGAATAATACATGTGTGTATTAAATTTATGTAGGCATGTGCACAGATGCTTGAGTATTCCGGACGGGAGCAGTTGACCACTGACGAGGAGGATGTGATCTTTGACTCTGTTATGGACCCGACCCAGAGAAACATGTGCAATGGCTACGAGAATCAATTGGCAATTTATAAAATTAACTACATTGTAAAATTTTCTTAACTTTTATAAAAGTTACGTGATAACTTAAACATATTTAGACTTGATTTATAGGCTCAGACATCACAAACGGCTTACCGAAGGGCTCAGGACAACGTGGAGATAAATGAGTTTCGATAGCAGATTGCACAACTGTAGGAGCAGGACCGCCTCCAAGTAGTGCAAATGGAGCAGCTCAACCAGCGTTTGGCCGAGTATGCGGAGTGTCATGGAGCATTCCCTTCGTCTGGTGGTTCCAGAGTCGATGATGAGTCTTGAAGTACGATCTCCAGTTTTTTTTTAAACTGGTGTATATAAACATTGAGTGATGGTGAGGTTAATTTATGGAGATGTGGTGTTTGACATTGATTTGTGTGGTTGATTTGGTGGTTCATTTATGGGGTTGATATATGAAGTTTGATGCTGGATGTATATATTGTACATTGATGTTGGATATAAATATTAGAGTTGGATGAGTGAGACTGATAGTGGAAGGTTTGTTTTGTATTGATTGAATATGTTTGCGTTTGATACGACGATGTTTGAGTTTCATATTGATATTGATATTGATTTCAACTTATATATCTGACTTATATATTAATTTTAATGAGTTGTGTTATATATTGGTATGGAAGTGATGTTGTGCTGTAAAAAAAATTTACCTAGGTTTCCGACGTCTTCCGGCGGCTTAATGGCCGACATTTGCGACAGCTAGCGATGACTATCTGAGCGAAATTTGTGACGGCAAGCGATGGTTTAGTGGAAAATTTCCATGCCACGTGGTCGTCTTCGCCGTCGGAAGAGCTATCGCAATACCTTCGTCGAAACCGTCAGAAGTGGACGAAATGCATGGTCCTTATTCCGACAGCATTTCTGACGGCTCACAACAGCCGCCGACGTGCGAGCCGTCAGAAATTTCTTTTGTCTTGTAGTGAATATATTATTATTAAATATATATATATATAATAATTTCTGAAAATTATATGATATAAATATATTTATGATATTTTTATTTAATTTTATATAATGTGTGTGTATATATATATATATATATATAATTTAAATCCACGGATCCAGATCTGTTTTTAAACTGTTTTACTAACTAAACAAGAAAGATATTTTGAAAATAAATTTTGAATTTCAAAATTATTAACTTATTGAAAATAAATTATTTTACTTATGTTGATGACATTTTTGTTTAAATTTATAATATACATATATTTGTTTAATTTAAATTTATAGATCCATATTTGGTTCTAAACTGTTTTTATTAATTAAACAAATTAGATATTTAAAATGAATTATCATTTCAAAATTACGGACTTATTCAAACTAACTTATTTATTACAAAATAGATATTCAAAATTTTAAATATCATGTGTGTGTGTGTGTATTTGTGTATGTATTTATAATTTAAATTAGTTTTAAACAACAGTGTGCATATAAGGGTCAATATGTCCATTGCGGTATAATCTCAACACTTATATGAGGGCACATTATACAATGTACACATTTATATGTGGTACTTACACGTATGAATGTGTTTGATACACTTATACACTTTACATATTACATAAAACAAATCTTTATATAAATTAATTAAATAAAATAAAAATTTATTTGAAATTATTTATATTAGATCTAAATCAATTTAGACTTCATAGGTCCAATAAGATCTAAAATGGTAAACTCATTTAACCCATTGCGTGTTGACCTAGTTTTAACAAAAGAGGAAGATGTTTTTGAGTTAACTCAAACGATGTATGACCCTGTTATTATTGGGAATATAGCACTAACTTTAGTGAGCATCCTACATATGATCTTTGGGTTAGTTATATTAGGCAATTTGAATAATTTCTTTGTGTTGTGTCTGTGTTTACGTACTTTCATGTATTTTGTCAGTTCAATGTAGTCTCTAAGCTTGTATGATATGTTTTTCCAATTCAAACAGCTTTACAAATAACAACCATACATAAATATAATTTAAATAGTAAAAATTACAACAAACACGATAACAAACGTGACTGATAACGTATACAATAGACATAAATAGATTTAACCGAATTAGTAGATCAGTTTTGTCTATGGTCACCTTAAAATTGCAGTGATTTAGCCTGTTACAAAGCGTTTCTATTTCATTTTCAAGTTTTATGGCATAATCAACAGTTCGTTAAGGCAATTGATTGTCAAATCGATTGCCATAACCTACAACCGTCTAGAAAGTTGCAATAGTGACGCTAACCGATGTAATTTTCATTTGTTACAATGAAAAACATAATTGTTACTCCAAACTTACAGTAGATTTGAGGAGAATCAACCTTTTTCTCTCTTTCAGCCTACACGTGTGATAGGAGTGTGCAACGTAGTAGTGTCCTTATACTCGAGTATGTATCTTTGTAAGATGTAAATGTCACTGCACTCTCTTTAACCTCATCATTCACCAAAAAATAGGATACAAACTCCTCATAACCACTGCTGGAAGGTACCAGCTTAAGGTCTAATCAACCTACCTCTATGCCAATGAGCATATAAAGGTAAAAAGACGTCACGGTTAACTAAACTTTCAAGAAAAATGAAACATATGTGTAGTAAGTCATCATCTCTCTGTAAGAGCTTCTACTACGTAACGGTCTATGTGTACAAATATGGGTAAATGAAGAAATCAACAAACGGTGATTTATATAATCTATCCTGAATCGGCTAGGGTAACGTGCTAAAGTACTCGGTAATGCACTTATACCAACTACATTGCATAGCTATATGACCACTATATATAAGTAATGATACAAAGTTAACACTAAACTAACCAAACGGAAAACTGTTATATTTTTTGATAACCATAATTATTTACTAAACTGTGTATTAGAAATGTACTATGGCGTCGCAAACGTTGCACCCAATCGATGCAAATTCGTCCCTGGCAGCTACTGTAAGCAACGTAGGTCATCTGCGGCCACACCACCATCTGGAACAATAAATATGCGCTGACCATCATCGACATTGCAATGTAATACACAATTCATCTTGCAATTTTGTACGGCCGTGGCGTCATTTCGACGTCTTTGCGATTTGAAAAAAAACAGAAAAATTAAAGGGAGAAAAATGAAGAATTTTGTGTCCAAGCGTCTGATATAGATGTCTGGACACAAACACATGTTCAGTGAGCATCTGGACTTTTGATGCCTGTTCAATAAATACCTCATTCCCATGCGCTCGCGCCCAGATGCGAGCACTTGTTCAACAAGCATTTAATGACCAGACGCCTGTTAAACAAGAACCCACTTCATTTTCCATTGGAAAATTCGAGGGTTTACATTTTGTAATCCCTTAAGATGTACGAACTAGTTGGAGATGCACCTAGTACATTGTAAACTGCAAAAAAAAAAAAAATCAATGAAGACAATAACAAGATTCTAGATAGGCACGTCAGTGGATACTTTCAGATGGGGATATTAAAGAACGGATATCGAATAATTACCCTATCCGCTAACGACCGATAAATAAAGAAACATAAATGAAATTTTTTTAAACCAACATAAACTTTTTTAACGTCATTAATTATTAAAGTGTTAAAAGTAAACAAATATGATGTTGGAAATTTTCAAAATAGTTTTGGGTTTGGGTTTGTTTTTGAAGAGGGAAGAAGTGAAAGAAGAAGAAGAAGAAGAAAGAAGAAGGGATGAATAGTCTCACACTCAGAAAATTAGAAGAATGTATTGATTTATACATGCATTTCTCTAAGAAAGGTTGGCCCTTTGGGCACCCAAATCTTTGCTTTGATGTGAGAACGAAAGTTATGCATCACCACCACACGCGTGCGCCGCCGCTACCAACCGTCCGTCCGACCAACCGGACCAGGTCCGGGTTCGGGTCTAAAATGACGAATTAATTTTTGTTAACAAGCCGGATCCAGAATTTGAGTTTGAATGGATATTTTTGGCGGGTCATTACAATGAAGAGACGCGACCGTTTAGTAACAGTTTTAAACCATTGCGAAAAGGCGCGACCGTTTGTAATGGTTTCAGACTGTTGGAAAGGATGCGACGCTTGACGAATGGACGCTTTCTCGCTACTATAAATAGTGACGCACAGGAACCATCACAAAAGAGCAATCTCTTTTCTTTGTACCTACTTCTTCTTCTCCCAGATCTATGACGCCTAGAAAGTGTTGTAGAAAACAGCATTATCACCACAGTTTGCGACGCCTATAAGGTGTTGCAAATGCAGAAACGTTGCAGATCAATTCTCTTCTTCTTCTTCTTCATTCTATTCTCTACTAAAATGCATCATTACAGATCAAATTTAAGTGTTCTTGGTCGGATCAAAATCGTACAAGTTTTCAATCCGATTACGCTGTTTCAAGACTTCATTGAATCATGAAGTCGATAGTTCGATAACCCGTTTGTACATGTTGGGTTGAACTATTGTCTAAAATAATCTACGCAGTAGATCCTTGAAGTACAGCGGTTATCATTTTCATCATTCTCGAACCATCCACACATTATCCAACAATTTTTAGACAATAGTCCAACTATGGATGGTTCGAGTTCAGTTAATCTCAATATTCTTCAAGTTATGAATCAGCATTTAACGCGATTGGAACGGTTTGATGGTGAAAAGTTCACTCGTTGGCAAGAGACGATCAAATTATTTTTTATCATGGTCAAATTGTTCCATATTCTTGAAGATAACTTGGAGGAAATACCAGAGGAAACTGATAAAAATACTGACAAATTGAAAGCAAAACGCGCAAAAAGGATGATTTTCTATGTAGAGGGCACATTCTGGATGCATTATCTACTCCTGTCTACAATGCACATAGGGCTTTGGAAACTGCAAAGGCACTCTGGGCTGTACTAGAAAGCAAATACCGCATATCCGAGGTAAATAACAAAAAATTCCTTATTTGCAATTTTATGGATTTCAAAATGGTTGAAAATAAGTTCATAGTTGGACAAGTAAGCGAAATTCTACCGTTAGTAAATCAACTTAAAGATGCTGGAATAAATCTCCGTGAATCTTTTGTTGTTGGAGTTATAATTTCAAGACTTCCTAATTCTTGGAATGATTATAAGAAAAAATTAAAACATGCGGAAACGGGTTATAATTTAGATGGTTTACAACGTCATTTTCATATTGAAGAGGACTCTCGTAAACGTGAACTTGATGTAATCCGCAAACTTAGTCCCATTCTAAGATAAATAATGTTCAAATTACTGACAAGCCAAAGCCTAAGAATGAGACACAGTCTAAGAAGAAAAATTCCAACAACGAAAAGAAAGGTGTTTGTTACACTGCAACAAGGCCGGCCACTATGCCCGAGACTGCCGTCAACGGAAGAAACAACAAATGGTGAATGTAGTCGAAGAATCATTTGTGGCTGTAGCGCAAGAGGCGAACTCCGTTAGCGAAACTGATAATGATTGGTGGTTTGATATTGGAGCAATCATTCACATTTGCAAAGATCGTAACTTGTTTAAGACTTACGAAGAAAATAATGGAGAAGCCGCCAAGGTTACGGGAGCAAATAAGGTTCCAAGCAAAATTTTGGAAAAAGGCGCTATAAAACTTACATTTACTTCTGAAAAGTTCTTACATTAGTTAATGTATTTTATGTACCTGATATGGGTAAGAATTTGGTCTCTGGATACCTTCTTAACAAAGGAGGATTCAAGATGGTGTATGAGTCTGATAAGTTAGTGTTTTTCAAGAACGGCAAATTCATTGGACAGTGATACTCTTGTAATGGCATGGTTAAGTTGAATCTATTAAAGAAATCTTATATTTATATTGTTGATTCTGTTAGTTTATGGCATTGTAGACTAGAACACGTTAATTATAATTCCCTTAAAAATATGCATAAAGTAGGATTAATTTCTGATTGTGATTTCGATACTATCTCTATATGTGAAATATGCGTTCAAGCAAAAATACACCGAAAATCCTTTAAATCTGTAGAAAGGAAAACTGGCTTGCTTGATTTAGTATATAGTGATGTGGGTGACTTAAAAAATTATATCACCTATGGTGGTAACCAATACTATATAACATTTATTGACGATTATACTAGATATGCATATGTGTATATAATGAAAACTAAAGATGAAGCCTTTGATAAATTTAAAATTTACAAAGCAAAGGTCGAAACACAATTAGGAGTTCAAATAAAAGTATTACATTCAAATCAAGGTGGTGAATATTTCTCAAATGAATTCATCTTATTTTGTAAACAACGCGGTTTTGTTCACCAATGTACTGCCCCATACACACTACAACAAAATGGTGTTGCTAAAAGAAAAAATAGAACTTTAGTAGAAATGGTTAATGTTATGCTCATAAGTTCAAACTTACCTTATAACATATGGGGTGATACTATGTCATCTGTATATTATATCTTAAATAAAGTACCACTTAAAAAGAATAAAGTTTCCCTTATGAATTATGGTTTAGTAGGAAACCTAATCTTACAAGACTTAAAGTTTGAGGTTGTTTAGCATATGTTAGAAAACTAGACCCTAAACGACTAAAGTCGGAAAATATGGCATTTAGTGTTTTCATAGAATATTCACTTAACAGTATAACTTACAGATTCCTAATCCTTAACACATTAGAAGTTATAGAATCCGTAGATGTAGAATTCTTTGAAAATCAAACAATTGAGATTCCACTGAGATCATATAGTTCAGAACCTAATACGATTGATGATATCAATGACGATGACTATGCTTCTGCTCAAAACAGTAAGGAAGTAATAATACCTGATAATAGTACTGAACAAAGGAGAAGTGAAAGAGCAAAGAATAGAGAAGGACTATGGTCCTGACTTCATTACATATCTTATATAAGGCAGTAAGGATGAAGTTCTTAATGTAACTAGATATGTCATGAACGTCGATGATGACCCTAAAACTTATTCTGAGGCTATGAGTTTCAAAGATTCAATATTCTGGAAAGAAGCTATTAATGATGAAATGAATTCCATATTGTTAAACCAAACTTAGGTTTTACTTGATTTACCTCTTGGTGCTAAACCTATAGGATGTAAATGAATATTTAAGAAAAAGTTAAATA
Source organism: Allium cepa (assembly GCA_030765085.1). Taxonomy (NCBI): domain Eukaryota; kingdom Viridiplantae; phylum Streptophyta; class Magnoliopsida; order Asparagales; family Amaryllidaceae; genus Allium; species Allium cepa. The sequence goes on from CM060934.1 coordinate 696,992,235, forward strand.
CAAATGGATCCATTGATAAGTTTAAAGCCAGATTAATTGCTAAGGGATATAAGCAAAGACATGTAGTAGATTATTTTGATACATATGCTACAGTTGCTTGCATATCTTTTATACGCTGTTTAATAGCACTTGCATCAATTCATAAATTGGTCATACATCAAATGGATGTAAAGACTGCGTTTCTAAATGGAGATTTCGAAGAAGAGATATATATGGAACAACCAGAAGGTTTCAAAACCCCAGGTTAAGAAAAGAAAGTTTGCAAATAAGTAAAGTCTATTTATGGCCTGAAGCAAGCTCCGATGCAATGGCATGAGAAGTTTGATAAAATAGTATTATCATATGAATTTATTGTTAATGATGCTGATAAATGTATTTATAGCAAATCAGACAACAACGATTATGTTATAATATATTTATACGTTGACGACATGCTAATATTTGGTTCCAATATATCCTGTGTGAATGAAACTAAGAAGTTTCTATCTTCTAAATTTGATATGAAAGATCTAGAAGAAGCTGATGTAATTCTGGGAATTAAAATTATTAGAAAAGAGGGGGAGTTGTTGCTAACTCAATCTCATTGCATTGAGAAGTTCCTCCCAAAGTATGGTCATTATAATGACAAACCAGCACCTATTTCTTTAGATCCTAGTATTAAACTAGAAAAGAATATCGGACGTACCATTTCTCAATTTGAGTGTTTCAGTATTATTGGGAGTTTTATGTATGTTATGCATTGCATTAGACCGGACATAGCATATGTTATAAGCATATTATGTCGATTTACGAGTAATCCAGGTTTCAAACATTAGAAAGCTATTTCCAAAGTTTTAGCTTATTTGAAAGGAACCGTTACCTATGGTTTATCATATAAAGGATAACCTGCTGTAATAGAAGGATATAGTGATGCAACCTAAAACAATGTAGAATCAAAATCCAAGTCTATGACTGGATGGATCTTTACATTAAGAGGTGCGACTGTGGGTTTTCAAGAAATAGACTTGTATATCTGACTCAATAATATTGTCAGAATTGATTGCATTAGTAGATACTTATAAGGAAGTGGAATGCTTAGAAATTTATTAATAGAAATCCCTTTATGCAAGAAGCCATCTCCAGCAATCTTGATTAACTGCGATAATCAGGCTACAATATAAAATATCTCTAATAAGACATATAATGAACAGTTTAGACATGTGAGTTTAAGACATCAAATGATAAGACAGTTACTCAAAAGTGGAGTAATAACTGTTGATAACATAGAAATAAAGAAAAACTTGGCTGACTCACTCACAAAGAGTCTTCCAAAGACAATGGTTTTTATAAAATAAAAGAAAATGGGACTAAGGTCCGTGAATGAAGGTTGATCATTCTTAACAGACACCCAACTTATGTTTTGAAAAGGATAGACAAAGTTCAATGGGTACCAACAAGTTAAGAGAATGATTATGGAACAGCAAATCAATAATCTCATAATATTTAGTGTTGGATTCTGCAAGAACAAAGGATGGTTAATATATCCTTAATAAGTCTAGTTTCCTTAAAATGGTGTATCGCAGAAACACCTTAAGAGACTTACCTATATGAGTATGGAAATCATGTCGTTTTCTAAGAAAGTAAGACCGCTTTCTAAAGTTGACTTATGAACTCAGAATTTAAGCACATGGTCATTAATGTGTCGAGCATACAGAACACTCTATATATGGAAATTAGTATGTGTGACTATTCTGATACTATCAGTAGGGGTACTTGATTTAACATACGTTCACCATAGACCTCGATAGAACTTTGAATGGTTTACACTAAGTAAAAGTTCAAATCCAAAAGATACCTATTATTTATGTATTGGTTTCCATGATGATGCAAAACTTGATCTTGAAACTACATTGGCTTGATCCCACTTGGGTATGTAGGTAGTCACTCTAGTGATGCAGCCGTCTATTTTATTTATTTTACTTATTTTGAAAATGGGGGAAATTGTTGGAAATTTTCAAAATGGTTTTGGGTTTGAGTTTGTTTTTGAAGAGGGAAGAAATAGAAGAAGGAAGAAAATGGGATGAATAGTCCCACATCTAGAAAATTAGGAGAATGCACTGATTTATATATGTATTTCTCTAAGGAAGATTGGGCCCTTTGGGCACCCAAAGCTTTGCTTTGGTGTAAGGAGAGAAGACATGCATCACCACCATGCGCGCGCCGCCGCGGTCCACCCATCCGACCGAACTGGGTTCAGGTCTAAAATGACGAATTAATTTTTGTTAATAGGCCGGATCCATAATTTGAGTTTGAACGGATATTTTTGACGGGTCATTTGAATTAAGAGACGCGGCCGTTTAGTAACAGTTTAAACCGTTGCGAAAAGACGCGACCGTTTGTAACGGTTTCGGACTGTTGGAAATGATGCGACGCTTGACGAATGGACACTTCCTCACTACTATAAATAGTGACGCCCAGGAATCATCACAAAAGAAAACAATCTCTTTTCTTTGTACCTTCTTCTTCTTCCTCCAGATCTGCGATGCTCGAAAAGTGTTGTTGAGCACTACATTATCACCACAGTTTGCGCGCCTGTAAGGTATTGCAAACGCAGAAACGTTGCAGATTAATTCTCTTTTCTTCTTTATTCTATTCTCTACTAAATTGCATTATCACATATCAAATTTAAGTGTTTTTGGTCGGATCAAAATTGTACAAGTTTTCAATCCGATTACGCTGTTTCAAAGCTTCATTGAATTCTGAAATCGATAGTTCGATAACCCGTTTGTACCTGTTGGGTTGAACTATTGCCTAAAAGAATCTACGCAGTAGATCCTTGAAGTCAGAAGTACAGCGATTATCATCTTCATCATTCTCGAATCATCGACACATAATCCAACCTATGATGATAATAAATAGTTTTGATTAGTTAATAATGCATTTGTTGCATACAATATAAACTTCTAACTTAATAAAACAATAAATAAATATCTTTTATTATACTAAAATACACATAATTTAAACTATAATTTTGATAAAACCAGAGGGATAATTTTCGAATGCGGATACCGTATCTCTTTTTTTGAATATCGGATATGTATTCGTTTTTGGATACAGATGCGGACGGATTTATAATCTTTCGGCTATCAATTGACAGCCCTAATTCTGGTAAGACTTGGTTTAATAAATGGGACGATTCATCATGAGTACGAGCAATCCTATGTTTCAAAAAATATTATTAGCTTATGCTTTGTTTTGTACAAAAATATATTTACTTCAAATATTGCATTATACTCCGTATAGATATACACAGCTAACTCACGAAAACATGCTTTGCTACACTAACTTCAAATGAACTAAACTAATATATTTCACTGCTGCCAAATTAGGCCACGTCTTTGAGGTCCTATGCATATAAAATGTCTCCCCAAATAATACATTCTGAATCATCTGTCAGTTATATTCTGATTAGATCTCATGCTTTCAAGACTGGTAGTAGTTTGTGCAAAAAATTAGGAACTTATCCTGGTATTACTTACAGCAATGGGTACTAACTCTATAAGAATAGTTAGGATACAAGAATGTTTGTTTATGATAACCTGAACGTGTAAATAAATTCCTACTAGATTCCATGCTACAACAGGCATTCTGAATTATATTCACTACCACAATATATTTGACCATAATATACACATATAGAAGGCCTGTTCAACATAAGACTTTTCCAGGTACCATACATTAATTAAATAACATAGTACGATCCAAAAGGAAAACGGACACTTCAAAACTGGGGTGGGGTCTAGATATTGAGATGAAAAAGATTAGTCGATGTTAGATATGAATGGAAGAAAAAATGCATCCGTAGAATTAGATTTTGAGTTAGAAAGTAGTTGAACTCTCATTAATGATCTTAATTATCTCGAGATGTACATGACATATGATATTTCTTTAAGTCTCTCGTGCCCTAAGCATGTACTTATGGAGGGACAGGGACAAGACAATTAGGTTTATCTTTTACTTTGGCCCTGGCTGTTTTGGAGATTACTTAGGTCCAACTTTTGCGATCAAATGTTTTGCCTTGATTGTAAAATACATATTTTTGTGAGCATTTGGCTTATTGATTAAGATTCGTGAATAATCTCTTAGTAATGGAGTTAGCACTGCCTACGATTTATCCACCTCAAATTTTGTCCAGATGGGATGATAACGATGATACATTCGAACGGATATCCTTGACTACAAAAATATATCACTAAAGCATACCTCCCAGAGAAGCCCAAGCAATACATCCTGAAGCTTGTTTCCTAAAATAAAATACACACTACAGAAATTAACACTTTTAATCATATAACTGTGAAACAATAAATAGGTATTACCATGCATATCCATCGCAAATGGACAAGTGTATTAAAAAATATAAGAAAAGAAAACATCATGGTGAGCAATAAATGGTTATAGGGTATAATGAGACTTAAAAACTAAATAGCATGAAAAGTAGGTATTTTATTAAACCTATCATGCATTGTCTTTCACTCTTGACCAGCATAACATTCCATGAAACAGCTGTGACAAACCTGTTTGGGAAACATTACATCAAACACCTGATATGCAACACGTATTAGAAAGACTGAAATGCGTCAAATTGTAAAATAAGGTACCAACAAAGAAAAAAGATTCATATTTATGCTTTTCACAAGATCTTGCCTCTAATTCTTTCCAACCGCTCATCGATCTCTGTTTATTTACGTGGAATGTCGAACAGCGTTTGTTAGTATTCTGGAGAGATTTGCTACAGTGCCCAAAAAATAGTATACGAAACAGCTGCAAAAGTTGAGTAACGGGTGGATAAAAGGGGAGACAAAATTGTGTGCTTCGGATTGTTCCCAGTGCTAAATTGGGTGTTCATTTCGGGTAAAGTAAAGTAGCATTAGCATTGCCCAAGGCTTGGTTTTGTTTTGGTGTCGTCCAACCAAAAATACGGAAGCACGTTTTTGTGAAAAACTCCCATTAAAAAAAGAAAATTGCAGTTAACATATAACATAAAAAATAAATTTATTTTGTTTCCATGCTTTGGAAGATAACAAAATAATGAAAAACAAATATTCCCTCTGTCGTCGTAAAAGTTTAGGTAGCGCTTGATTTGAAAATTACTTTTGTTTTGCATTTTCAACCGTTTACTTTAAAATGCATGAAAGAGACGGAAGTGGTGGAAAAAATAGTTAATTCACAAAATGATTTTAACATAGAAAATTGGAAATGATATTTTTTCTTGTTTTCGTCTTTTAAAAAATATATCAACTACCTTCTCTCTTATCATTTCTCCCTTTGTTGAAATGACTATGATTCTTCAACTTCTTATCTTTCACATCATTTGATATGCATATTGAAAAAGCAAAACATAAAACGTATTTTTCAACCAAACATTGGCTTAGATTTTTAAATCTTCTCATCTGCTCTCCTCAATTTTAATGATGCATGTAGAAAACGCAACATACAATACTCGAAATAAAATCAAATGGACCCTCAATATTTCGTCTATTTTGACATCTTTCTCGTTATTCTTGTCTTCCTTTATAAAGAAAAGAGTTTATTATTTGTATTGGTTTGATTATTATTCATATAAAGATTTACATTGTTTGATGAATATACAGCAAATTCTGTTCTGGCAACCAGATCTAAATTTAGGAAAGGAAATAAAATACGCCTCTTTTAACCATGACATTTCTCACATCCTCGTCATGCACCACTGCACTGATCGTCACCACACTCTGTCCACCCTTCTTTATCAAAGGAGGCGAATTTTTCTAGTAATGCTTCACTTCACTTCACCTGTCTTAAAATACACCCAACTATGATGTAACGCAACTTATTCTTGTGTGATTGTTCATATCCAAAGTATGGTCTTAATACGTAAGGTTCACAATAATTTCGAGTTAATAAACTACCGCACATCATCAACTGAGATCTTCTATCTGACTTATTATGCCCAAAATCTGATGAAAACACATACGCAAGAAATTTGTAAGGAAGACTACAGCATGAAGTGATGTCGGGTCTATAAAGCTATCATATAACATAAAAATGACTTGAATTGTTTTAATAATAATTCGTTTTAATTAACGTGTGGAATTGGCCTTCCAGGACATTGTCTTGGATTTCGACGAAATCACCATAATAGCGAATTATTGTATGTCGTCGAATTTCGTGGTGATCAAAGTATCGTTTGATCGTGCGAACTCGAAACGCATAGAAATTAATTAAAGGAATCTAATTTAATATAATCTGATTTTGAAAAGCTAACTTCTATATATGATGCAATTGGATCCCAATACTAGTTCCATTGCGTTCGAAATAGGGGTATTACATATAGGACGCTAGATTGCATGCCTCGATTGGTACTTAGAAATATTTGGCGTGAATAGTGTTTAGATATTTGCTATATATAGGACCCCAAACTTTCACAAATTGGAGAAATCCTAATTAGCAAACGTAGCCGCCATCTCTCCCCTCTCATCCAACTGCTTGAAGATCGAAGCCACTTCATCCTTTTTAGAGCCTTCGACCTAAACTAGGAAAGCGTAGAGCTAGACGATGCGAAGTTATTCAACGGTCATGATCATCATCGGTGAAGCATGATAGCGGTTACGGCCCTCCGTTCTTGGCAGTTTTTATGGGTTCTCAGAGGCAACTCATGACATGATTGGAGATCGAACCCTCAGCGTTGGACAAAGCGGACTCAGGGATAGTCAGGGCAGTGGAACGACAGTCTCCAACATGGCAGAGGCGAAGCGGCTCGAAGTTAAACGGAGTCAATGTTATGGTGTAAAGTCGCAAAATAGAGATAGGGTTAATGGTTGAGATTAAGTTAATTATGATGATTAATGTTAATTATTGTAATTAAAGAAATAAATTATTTTACTTAATTCGAATGCATATAAAATGTATGACGTTTTCATACGAGGTCCAAATTGAACGCGTCGAGTTGTGTTGCGTTCGTACCAGCGATACTACGATAAAGTTGGATTGGATGGATTTGGAGCTATTAAGAATTTGTGTTAAAATTGAACACCTATTCAATTTTAATTCAAACCGGAACTCTTCAGTGATTACAGGAATTTCGATGAGTTAAACCCATTTCGCTAGCCCACTTATATTTTATACAAGTGTGAATATTTTTATTGTTCCTATTTGTTTCTTGTTTGAATGATTTATTGTTTATTAGTTGGTTTGGATATATTTCCGCAATTGGAGAAGATGAGACACTACTACGTTTCCATGTAAGAGCAGATGACCCTTTGTATATGATCGCACCTCGAAGCGGTTGATTTATATTATTTGATTATATACTACATATGATGCAGAAGAATAGGTTGGAGTGATCCAATAGGATTCCTCACCACCGTTGATTTTTTATTTACACACACACACACATACATACATACACACACACACACACACACACACACACACACACACACACATATATATATATATATATATATATATATATATATATATATATATGCTGTAACATGTGATTTGTGATGTAGGGGGATAGGTTGGAGTGATCCAATTGGATTCCTCGCCCTGTTGATTTGTCATATATTATGATATATGATGGTTGGATGTCATATTTGATGATATGGATGAATTCACCTATTTATTGCTATAGTAGCACTAGGCCATATTTTTAGTATTTTGAAATACTATAAAATAACGATTTTGAATTGAAATGATTTAAAATGATTTTGGAATTTTATACGTTTTTAATAATTAGTATCGAATTATTAAAAGAAATCAATTTATTTTAATAAATAAAAATGTATGATTTTTGATGTTATAAAATTATAGTTCTAAGAAATACTTTAAATAGATATTTTTGAATGGTTATAAAAAGAATTTATAAGTGATATTTTGTAAATAAAGAAATAGATTTATAAACAAAATTTGTAAATATATATAATCGATATTTTGTAAATGGAATTATAAATGGATTCTATAAATAAAAGAGATTTACAAAGAAATGAATTTATAAATAAAATTTTATAAATAAAAAGATTTTATAAAAAGAAGTTTTATAAAATAAAAAGGAGATTTATAAACACAGTTTTATAAATATAGAAATGATTTATGTTGAGATTTAAATATTGAGTTAATCGTTTTAAAAGTGCTTTATTTTTTAAAGGAATGTTTTGAAAGTGATATTTCCAAGTGGAGTTTAAATGGTTTTTAAAAGAGATTTCAAAAAAATTTAAGTGATAAAAACATGGACTTTAACATTTATTGTTGTAATAAATATTTTTAAGGAAAGTAAGGAAGGCATAGACTATGACACTGTTGTTATAGTATCCTATACTTGATGTTAATATTCGAGGTGTGTAACTTCTATCTAATTAGAAGTTAAGAATGATGTTCAATCAAGGTCTCAGAGGTAATGATACCTTAATTTATATGGCTTCATATTAACTAATAAATAGTTGAAGTTCGTCATCGAAGATTAATGTTAAGTATAATTAGTCGAATCCCTATACCAGTGTTTTTGGGTTGTCATAACGATGTTTTATGCAACGTTCGTTTTTACCTTTGTGTTTTGACCTTCCATTGTGAAATACACGAACCAGTTCTTATTATTATACTAAAGGTTTGGTGGTATAGGAAGCACTGCTTCTTATACTTAACATCATGTTCTAAGGCATATGAACTTAGGAGTTGTACGATTATAAAAAATTAATTTAGAGTGTCTCCAAAATGGTAGTGTTATTAAATGTACTTGTACTGTTAATATAAGTATATGGAAATGTTTCCAATATCGAAAGATTAAAGTGGTTTTAAGAATATATCATTTTAAAGATAGTTTGAAGTAAATATTTAGAAAGTGATTTAATTAATAAAAGATTAATTAATGGGTCTAGTGGTAGGATCGTTTTCACCCTACAGGGGGGAGCGAATATAGTGATACTAATAATAATAAAAATTAATGCGGAAATAAAATATAAAACAAAACGTAATGCAGTACAGATTACATATAAATTTACCCAACTTTTGCAAAAACCTGCCTACGTGTTGCCCCCAAGGTTTCTACTAGAAATTAAGTAGTCAAACGCTTACAAACACATGTAAACTTGCGGCACCCGCTAACTTGACTAACCTAACTTTAAGCTCAACACCCTGCCACAACTCAGCCACTGAGTTGCGAATTCTCAAACTACGCCTCGTAGTTTTTACCTAGTTACATAACTATAAAGTTGTACAATTTTAAAAGGAAAATTACAAAATAAAATAAAAATAACAAACACAAAACCTTATATATAATTTTAGCCCAAAATAAATAATATAGAGCCGGCCCAAAAATGATGATAACAAGAGAAGTTCGTTCCCTTCTATTTTGTTTTATCTCGTCTCTTCCTTTTTCTCTTCATTCTGAAATTCAGGGTTTTGTTCATAATTAATGCCGCCACTTAATAATTGATTGATTGAAGTGATGAGTATGATTTTTGTTTGTTTCGTCAATCAATCCCTAGCTTGAGTTACTCTCGGTAGCTCCAATTGATTCGAGTTTGAATTATACTAATATGTGATTTTTTACTTTTTGAATTATGATTATGCTTGGCTTAATTTTCTTTAAAACTCCTGATTAATGCCGATGTTGATATGGGGTAATTTATAAGGATTAAAACCCTAAATTCTTGTTCGTATATTTCTGTTTGAATTTTTCTATTTCTTTGCTTGGCCATACGTTTTTTGATCGAACGATGTGATGAAATCGACTTGTTCATTACTTGACGTTGCTTGAATTTCTTTGAGTCAGTTTCATTCTTTTTGCTCCTATGACTTCAGCACTTTGGAGTTTGAGATAAACTGGACTTTGATTTGTTCGATGGTTCCATTGAAACTTTCGATTTTATTTGAACAATTCAATGATGTTTCTTCCATTTGGCAACTTTCAAACTGCTCTCGATCATATTCGATTTTCCTCTTTTATATGCTTTAACTGGTTCGAACTGCTTTCATGCTGCTGAAGTCATGTGAAATTTGAAGTAATCTTCATGAATATATACATATATACATACAGGTATGTATATATGTGTTTGCGTCTGCACTTGAAATTATTCATGCCTCTGTTTCATGTTCGCTTATATGTGTTCACAACTGTGTTGTTGTAGTCTGGTTGCTATGTTGATCTAGTTCGCTACTTTGAGTCTTTATGCGTATGTTTGGACTGCTGCATCTCTCAGTAAAATTTTATTTATGAACTCTGGTTGCATTGTGAACTGTCCACTGCTCTATTGCTTTGCACTTTGGTCCATGGTTTTGTTCATGTCTTTGAAACTGGTATATATATATATATATATATATATATATATATATATGCATACATGTCTGGTTCAAGTGTGTTCATCATGTGTATAAATAAATACATATATGTATGTATATATGTGTATGTCCTGAGCATGTTTTCATGTGTGTTCAAGCTTGTTCTAGCCTGAGTTGAATTTGCAGTCTAAAACTCGAGATGTTGTCTTATTCCAGTATCTACAATGTCCACACATGCATATTTGGTTCCACATATTTGTACGTGCCTTCGTAACTGAAAATTTGTCACTGCATATTTGTAAATGTCTACATATGCATGCTCCATTGTTATATGTTCATTATGTCTGGAGCTTTTGTACATTTGGTTCCACTGGCTTGTTGTCATGTGTGTAGCTTTGAGTATTCATTTACACCTAACTATTTCATTTGAGCATGAACATTTTTGGTGCCTTTATTGTTGTCAATTTAAGGCTTCATGAGTTTGCACTTTGAAGCTCCTGACCATTGTGTTGAACTTGAACATTTTTTGTTTTGGTTTTTACTTGAACTCTATTGTAGTTGCATTGAACTTCAAGTGCTCCGGTTGCATTCACTACACACACACATGAACTGCTTGCTTATTCATGCATTATCCTTTGTACAGTCTTCATTTGGAGCCTGTTTCAAGTTGATTCTTGTTGCCTTTGTTATCGTGTTCAAGTTGACTGGTCTGGTTTTGTGGTCTGGTGGACCTAGTTGCATGAGTCTTGTCTTGGTTTTGACATTTCATTGCTCTGTTCAGTTATTTGATGCTTTGCATGTGTGTTTGTATTTGTTGCACTTGAGTTGAATCAAGCCTAGGCTTGGGTTTGACCTTATGCTTACCTGTCCCTGCAGTTTTAACAAGTAAGTGTATATCGGTGTGCATGGTCTTGTGGCATGCATAGTGAGACACTGTGCATGTCATAAGTTGTTCATGTAAGTTGAATTTAAAAGAGAATGATGACGAACAACCCAAATAACCAAGGTAAATAATATTTTCAAAACACACACTTTATTTTGCACTGCAAAATATTTTCATTTTTAATTTTACTACGTCAGTTTTTATTTTACAGATAGCTCGGCTGCTGGATTCAGGCTGGAACAGATTTGAAGATCAAATAATGCTTACCGATGCAGCTTACCTATGCCGCTTACCTATGCCGCATCTATTTATGCCGACATTAATATAAAGTAGCCATTGATGTCGCAAGTCTTCACCCAGGCTTTAAATAATGTTACGTACCATTATTTGCGATATCAATTATTTTCGATATCAACTATACTGAAGCAGTGATGTCGCATGCTTCCTATTTTGATGTTATAGCTTAAAACAGTGATGCCGCAAGTATTATTACGGCATTAACTATTTTATGGCAATGATACCGCTATATCACGGTTTCAATATCCCTTATATATGGCATATTAGTCGCTGTTTTAAAGCAACCAATATCAATAGTTTTGTAATATTGATACTGTATGTTACCAATGTCGGCATCCATATAATTTAAGTATAAAAGGTTATATTTAATAGGTCCGACAACCTATATAATTCTATGTTATAATAACAATGATTCCGGTATTATAGCCTATTGGTTTTATAAATTAGAATTGCTCATTGAAGATAGTATTAGAAGGGATGCAACATTTCATATCAGCCATAGTGGTGCTGTAAGTTATTGACTCAATGGTTTCTAATTAAAGAGGCTTGATTGCCTAAGGTTTTGAGGTGCGACAACCACCAATCGATTTTAAAATTAATGAAAGCTATTTCACAGAAGCACGTAGTTTGGCATAATATTTTGATAAAATAGGGGGCTATATTTTCCTTGTTATATTATAAAGACTAAATCATTTATACGTTTTCAAGGAAATAAAAATGGATTGTAATATGATATTTTGACTCAAGAAATAGAAACTAGAATACCAGATAATGGGACTGATGTAGGATAGCACCCTATGCTTCAACTATTAGCTTCTAGTTGATAGTAGTCCACAATTCCAGTATGTAAGGCTTTATTAGTATAAAACAAAAGGTCAGTTTACGCACAGTAAGTAATATATAACTTAGATTTGTTATTGGTTGACCCGCAAAACCATTAGTTTCATACCGAGCCTATCAAAACTACGAGATACCCAGATGCTCAGGTTAACATTATGATAATTATGTTTCGACAGACAGTCCAGTTTCCTTTAATGGAAAGTCGAAGAATTTGGTATATCTGGTAGTCCCGAGTTAGCCATATAGGTTTGTAGTAACCCCGTGAAAACTATGAAATAGAGACAAATAGTCAATTGATTATGATAGATTGGTCAGGTTTATCCATGTAGCATGCATGCATATGATTATTTTATGTTGGTTTAACTATTGTGATTGCAGGTGCATGTTTTGATTGACATATTTACAAAAGACACTGATGAGGGAAAAACTCATGACATATATTTTTGCACTTATTTTCAGTAATCACTTGTTAGTCTATCTACTAGGAAGTAGTAAGTGCATTTATTTCTGAAATATTTAACCTATGTCGTATCTGCATCATACATGTGATGAATGGGATAAGAATTCTTCATATACTAAGAATATCTATGAACAAATGAATTTCTTGTGTCGTATTTTAAATTTTATATCACATATCTCATTCATTTGGCTTGATTTATTCCTTTAATTTTGGGAAGGCCACTGTTTGGAGAATGGTTTTTCAAGGGATTTGAATCATAAATTACAAACTTTGGATTTCAAATTGAAAATGGATTTAAATCATGAAATATATATTTAAATGGTTCGTATTGCATGTGAAAGGATAATTTTCTTTTTCATCATTTTCTTAAACAATAAATATGAATGTATATCCAAACAAATTTATTTTTATTTACTATTTCCATATGCTAATAAATATTTTTTTACTATGCTCAATCATCATCACTTAAAAACTATTTTAAATTTAGAAACCCATACATGCCTTAATACATTTGTTATTTTTTTTAAATTTTATATCATCTACTTAAATCACGACACAATCCAAGAGCATACAACACATTATCTCCATAAAATAATTTCACATTCTTATAAGAATAAATCATCGCATGTAATATAATTTAAAAACTTACACACACATATATATAAATATAGCAATGTTGCTTTGCTATGAATTTGAGTGATTTCTTTTCACCAATTGGATGTAGTCCCGACTATAGTAAAAAATGTAACATTTGCTCGCCATTGATCTCAACTTTACACCAATAACCAAAGCGTGCAACCATGGTTTAGAAATTACTCTAACAAGGAAAAAGATATTTATTACCTCTATAACTATTTTCAAAACTTTATATTGTTTTGTAGAGTATCTTTATTTTTCACGGAAATTTTTTTTCCCTTCTAAAGTCACTTGAAATATAATAGATTAATTTACAAAAACAAATTTTTCTTCATAAAATAATGTTTATTTTCGTATTTTTTTTTCCACAAACCAGATAATTTACTTTTTACATATCATGATGTTACTATGCTTTTTTAATTTGTGTTAAAATGACTAGTTTAAGCATTTAGAAATCCCTATCGATAACATTGATCAAACGTATCGGTCGGAATTCATAAAGTATCCAATGTAAAAATATACACAAAATAAATTACAAAAACCTCTTTCAGCCAATTTTATCCACACACACATAAATGCATACTTACATACATACATATATATATGTATGTATGTATATTCATTAATGATAATATATACTTGCTTGTATAAAAATGTTTACTTATGATCTTTAAGCTTTTAATTAATTTTTAGTATTTATTAACAATTCAATTCATGATAAGCACCATTGTCCCTCTGGTTAAGTGATTCGACTTTGGTGCGAGAGGTCACTAGTTCAAAACTTGCACAATGTGATTCAAACGTTTATATTGATATGTGATATGTTGTCACAGTGATTTGTTGTACATAAAGTACCATTTAAAAACAATTCAATTGATCAAACATCGACCAATTCATATGACAAGCAAGCACCCAATTATACATTTTTTGTATCACATTTTAGTAATATATATAAATGTATTTTACTTCCTTATACCAAACGACTTTATTTATCGCTTCACAATATAGTTTAAAAGAAACCACTGTCTTCTATTTATATTTGACTTCATCATTTAAAGCAAGTTTATAACTTTGAGTGATAATACCTGCTCAATCTCACATTCTAAACAAAGCCCAAATAAAATTTTCAAATATTTTTTACAACCAAAAACATACATCAAACAAGCAACCAAATGCGCTTTCCGAAAAGCAATCTACAGGTTTCTACAACGACACTTCAATCACTATCGGATCATTCTACTTTAATTCGGTTCATCACATCTTAATGGTGTGACGAACTTATATTGCTAGATTTATGTTAGAGCCTTCTGAAGCTTATATAAACGCTAGTTCATTGTTCATGCCACAAAGAGGAATTCAGATCACTAATGCAGAGGCTACTAGTTGAGCCAACCACTTCTTCCTCAATAAAGATATTGTATAGAAGGGAAAATAAGAAATACATCCTTAGATGATTACCTAAGTAATCATCGTATACTCTTGCTATTTAATAATATAATAGAGAATCTACCAACCATCCAAGGGGATAGGAACTCTACGTCTCACTAACACAAAGACTCATGTCACATATATTCTGTATTGTTTTGAATCTTTCTCTTATACTAATATGTAATTTCCTACCTATATACCCATACTACCTAAGGGTATTACAAAGTAATATTGTCTGTAATACCGAAAATGAGACTGGTTAGGAAAAACCACACAGGAATATATGACGCTCCACCTCAATACCCACGCTAGCCAAGAACACTACGGAGTAATGCTGTCAACTAGCACGGAGAATAAGGCTATTGAGGAGCGACCATCCATGTAACTTCTTTGTGCGAGCATCGATATGTCAGATAGTATAGCATGCACTTCATTTAAGGAGGAAGTCCGATATACCGATACAAACTCAAAGCTATCACATGGTGGCTATAAATAAATCTTCGGAAACAAATATAGAAATAAACATAACACAATCAGTCACAGACATCCATATCACAAAGGCGGAAAAAGATATGAATATATAACTAACACATGAAAGTGTACATCAGAGTAGTGGTCATGAAAGGACCACATACACAAAAGAATAGCAACACGTGATATACAAAAGAATACATCTATGAGTCTATATCTCAAGTGTAAACGACAAAAACTGCTAATCTAAATGGTCAGCCAAAAGTCAGAGTAGTAAATCCCTGGGGGAGAAGTCAAGCAGAAGCCCCTGTAACATCTCGGTCTGACCCGAGTATTATTTATAAGAAAATAATAAACGGATCAGTCTAGCTATAAATATCAGGTAACATGATATAAAACAATAGATATGGCAAGAACATATAGTAACCATAAATACATACTATGATAAACATGTAAATGAAGATCATCAAGAGATCAAACAATATCAAAAGAATCTTCTAAAAGATCCAAATTCACCAAAAAAAAGTGATGACACACAAATTCACCAAAACATAAAAGCTGGAAAATCATAACAATGAAAGTCATGAAAATAGGTGAAGCACAAATTCCAGAAGACTACACAAGAAATCCAGAAATCACAATATAGAGCATGAAAACTCACCTACACGTGTAACACAAAGCGAGACGCTATCTCATGGTTGCAAGCCGTTAATTTTGACACACGAATGGCCTGAAGACCGTGGGGCGCTACCCCACATATGTGATGGCGAAACATCACACAAATGCGATGGCGAAACATCACAAGAGCAGGGTCTAGTCTCCCTCGCAGACAAAGAGACATCGCACAGTTGCTAGTCTAAAACACAAAAATGATCGTCATGATCATCAAGTAGTGTCAATCTCACCAAGACAATAAATATATGAGTTTAGCTTCATGTCCCATAACCACTTGCTTAACTTAAATTTTTACGAACAAGCTGTGGATCTTCACTCGAAGATTGTCACAAAAGGTTTTAAGGAAAATGTTCGTATATACTAGTAGATTGAAAAACGGTTTAAGGAAAGAGCTTTGTAGTAAAATAGAGTTAAAATCGTTTTGATGAAAGAGTTTTGATATTTACTACTAGTATTGAAACCTTCATATTTCTAAAGTTGTTATCCCGCCTTTTTAGCAAGGCCGTGATGCCATAAAATCGACCGAGAAGCCCAAGATAGTTTGTCTCGAAGAATGGTCAACTCAGCATCTCAACAAAGCAAGTTCTGTTGAATGTTTTTCAGATAAGATCCCCTACGTAGGGGGGTCCAGGGGGGATGGTAACCCCCCAAGGTGGGGGTGCGGGGGCAACACCCCCGCTACGGGGTTCGACCTAGTGAAGACCTAAGGGAGGATAGGATCAAGCGACCTAATGGTTGCGACCTAGGGGTCAAGCGACCTAGTGGTTGCGACCTAGAGGTGTTCGCGAGTTAGCAGAAGCGAGCGACCTAACAGATGCGAGCGACTTAAGGGACTCGCGACCAAACAAGGTAATAAGGTCGAGCGACCTACGACCTAACGAGGTAGACGGTTGGGCGACCTAACGAGGCTCGCGACCTAAAAATGACAAGGCCGAGCGAGCTAACGAAGTCCAGAGTCGAGCGACTTAGCGACACAGTGTGTTGAGCAACCTAACGAGGTCCAGTGGAGAGCGACCTAAAAGAGACGCGACCTAACAGAGGCGTGACCTAACTCAAACAAGCCGGGCGATATAAGGTCGGAGACGACCTACGACTTAGCGACCTATTTCCGTGCGACCTAAGCTAGAACGAGCTATAAGCAGGCGGCGACTTTTCCACGCGAACGGCCTATGACCTTGCGACCTAACGAAGGCAGAGCGACCTAAACGCATGGATTTGCCAAGAACGCTAGAAATTGGAGTTTTTCGCCAATCCAATCCAAACCAAATGCAAATGTACATGCTAAAGTGATGGGGAATCATTCCCAATAGTCCAATATAGTTACAGACTAGAATTATGAGATAAAAATCTCACCTTTTCACCAAATTATGAAGGTAAAGCTTGAAGGTGAATGGAGAAGCAACTATAAGTTTGAATCCAATGCTTTTCCTTGAATTTGGAGTTGAATGATGGAGTTGGAGTTGAAACCTAGGCTTGGAGTTTCTAATTTCCCTTTTCACTCACCATTAATGTTAAAGTTTGTGTTTGGTAGGAATTTATGAAGAATGAGGAGAAGGAGAGAAGTGGGTTTGAGTTATAATGGCTAATCTAACCCAAAGTCCAAAGCGGGAAAAGTAAGTGAAATTCCACTAACTCCAAACCTATCAATGTTTATACTTAAAAAAATTTGTAAACGACATTTCGAACTCAATGGAAGTGGTCTCGAATCCTAATTTGACCGTTTGCAAAAAGTAGCTTTTCGGACCAATATCCGATTAACGACAAGATATTTAAATATAAAATCGATAAATATGCGGGTTGTTACAGAATAACTCCTTGGCTAATAATGATACATTTCGTGCTGCATATAATACACAAATATACGTACTCGGTATCGGCACAAGGCAATAAACACGCAGATTTACCAAGACAAAACAATACACAATATGATCAAAGAACATAGATTCACATTAAGCAACGAATATCACAACATACATATCACAAAGTGGGCCTACAAAATAAAGTATCTGACCTACTACAACATATATACATCGATATAGGTTAAATTTCATATACATCTCAATCTTATAACATATATAAAAAATAGAGAAATAAAAAGGAAATATAAATGATAGATTTTCAAACACATTATAATATATCATCGTCTCCTCAATAAGCCCAACATCCAAGAAAAGCTAATGTTCCTATACCCGTGTAGTTTTGGACAGACACGATTATTATATAAATTATAAATGGATCAGACTATGTCTAAATTTAAACGTAAGGTCACCATATAATACATATAATCATAATAGATAATGATATGTTGAATGAGATTCATAACATCCTGAACGAATGTCATATACAATCAATATAAACCCTAATCCTCGTTGAATAACGTACATGATATAACAATATATCAGTTATATCTCTACTTAATGTGACCACAATTGTAAATCTACTTAATTTTGATTCACTGCTAATGACAATTATTAAAATGCACATTTATTAATCATCTAGTTAATGTAAATTGATTATGGTTTAATTTGTATAACTCGTTGAGTACATGATACACTCTTCTAGATGTTCATCGAGCTAAGATACACCATCTTTTTCGTTCATGTATCCCTCAATTAGAATTATAACTCTTTTAGAAATTGATTGAGCCAAGATACATAGCCTTTTTCAGCCGTGTACCTATCAACTAAAATTGTAAAACACTTCCAAATGCTGATCTAGCAAAGATACATGGCATTTTTCATCTGTGTGCCCATTAACAAAAATTATGGGTGCCTCCACATGACTTATTAGTTGTACTATTCTCTACTACGTAGGTATCATCATTTCCATAAAATATATTTTATGCCCGTCATTGTTAGTGTGCCTATATAGAAGGTTACCGGACCGGTGGCAAATAGGCTAGAATGTCACTCGATCATAGCTAGGATGGATCTAGCCTATTTGGTGTGTCATCACATTTGCGCAATTCATTATTTTTGGGTTCTCTCATCTCGATAGTAAACCTCTTAACTGTTGTTTAACATGGTGTTAGTAAAGGTTATAACATGCTTTAACATTCCATTAACTCAACGTCTTATCAAACCCTATATAATGAGTCAAAAGAATAACTGAAGAGATGTTACCGAACGTCCATACCAATGGTGTTATAACTTCATTTATTCAAAAATATCATCATATGGATGTTCACACGTCTTATATGATTTAGTCATTTATTGATTCAGAAGCGGTATTATATAATCCCATTTCCAAAATACTCAATTCAAATATGATATTAAATTCAAAGAGGTTTAATTTGAAAATTTCCATTATTTCCAATAAACTTAGTTAATTACAAAAATTCATTTGTTCAAACCTCTTATACATTTTCAAATTATTCAACCATTCAATTTTCCTTTAGATTTTAAACCACCTAACTCCTTTTAAAATAATTTCACATTATCGAAATTCCTCTTAAGTACTATAAAAACACTAATAAAAGAGTTTGGTGATTTTAAGGATATCTTTTATACATCAAATTCAAATACATTATTTCCAATTCAAAATATTTCCAAACATCAAATATTTAGTTCAAAAAACTCGATCTATAAAATCCTTATTTACTTTCAAATCCTTTTAAACCACCTTTGAAAATAATTTATTAGTCGAAAATTCTCCTTATATAAATGATTTTGAATATTTCTATTATAAATCTACTTATATACAAAAATTCAGTTTTAAAACCAAATTCTAGGACTTCTCTTTCTCAAAATAATTCAATGAATCACTTTCATGTATTTTCCAAAGGTATATAAATCAATTTCCCTCTTTCGTTTATTTGAAGATAATCAATATAGAAAATTTACTTTGAAATATAATTTTAAAACCTCTTTATAAAAGTAAACCCCTTTCAAATAAATTTCATAATTATAAAGAAATAAATATCTATCCTTAAATTCACTTTTATACAAAATACCATAATAACAACTTCAAAAACAATTTCTATAAAAAACTTCTTAAAATTATGCACGTTTAAAATTTATTTTTATTTATAAATTAGTACCAAAACCTCAATTTCAAAAGAATACTTAAATTTAATAGATTTAAAAATATATTCCTTAAAATATTTCCTCCTATTTATTTTCAAACAAACTACTATGAAATTATCACAACAAATCTCTTTGACTTTAAAATTATCACAATAAATCTCTTTACATCTTTAATGTATAAAAATCCTTTATATGATTAAATACCTAACTCTCCTCAATAATATATATATTTCAAATAAATTTATAAAAAATATTTCCAAAGCAATTTAATATAATTTCCACTTCTAATCAATTTCAAATTCATTGTTCGGCCATTATCAAAGCAAAACAAGGACTTTCAAACATCATAAATATAATCCCAAACCAAATTATGCCAAACAAATAAAGGATTCACAACCATTATCAAAAGGGGATATTCATCTGTGATTGAAATAATATTTAACGACAAATTTCCAACCAAATTGGATTTAACTTCAACACAACAATGTTTAAATAATAGCATGCAACTATATTTCATCTAACTCAATCATTCACCACAATGTTCATCACAACCATGATAGTATCAAGGCATGTAAGGAAGAATATAAATGCTAGAACATAAATTTTGTGAGTTAAATAACTCACAGAATGAAGAATGCAACAAACGATTTGTCCTAACATCTAACACTGGCTCAGCCATCTTCCTATGTGCCATCACAAAAGTGTCGTTGAACTTCAACGTCCACAATCACATGCCTACAACAGCAGCCATCCGCATAAATCATTATGCCATTCATCTCCACCTGCACAAAGTCATCGTCACCCCTCCTTGACAATGCATGTAGCCATTGCTTCTCCCCACCCATGCTTCCTATACCTGTGCTACAACTCGTCGTGCATTGCGGACCTTCTAGGACGTCGCAATCTACACAAGGCTAGGATGCTTGCATCTTTTTTTCCGTTCTTTCTTTTCTTCTGCTTTTTTGTTCTCGATTTAGAAGTTGATTTTGGGGGAAGAAAAATGAAGCTAGGGCTTACTTTAGGAGCAGGAATGGGTTTGGTGAGAAATGAATGAGCTTAGGCTCCGTTTGTTTAAAATGCCGAATTCTTAATTCTGATTGTTGAACCCTGAAGTCTAAATGTTTATTGCTGAATGCTGAATTCTGAATAATCACTTAATTGTTTGTTTGTATTTAGAACAAAAAATAACATTCAGAATAAAAAATAAGAAGAAAAAATTCCAAATAATTTTGTCTGATTATATGATTTTATTCAAAGCATAGACAAAAACAAACAATATAAAATATTCTAAATTATAAATCAGAAGTTAGATTCAGAACTTCTAATTAAAAACAAACACAGCCTTAGGCTTAAGTGAATAAGGGAAGATAATGCGTTGTTTATATGCTTTGATTTATTCTTTCTTTATTTGCATTTAAGCCCCTTTTGACAATAGTTTATATTGCTAAACTTCAATTTGTACTTTCATACCCATCTTTGTTTAATTCAATTTGTACTGTATTTCTCGTAAATTAATTGTAGCTAATTTTATTATTTCCTTATAGATATACGTATTCCATTTGAATTTGTTGCTATTAATTTTAAAAAGTTTATTTCAATAATTGATACCAAATATTTAAATTCAGTATTTATTCTTTTTCATTCATTTATTTATTTATTTATTTTATTTTCATTGCAAATATTTCAATCGAGTTCCATATGTTTTTTAATAATAATTTTTAGATTAGTTCAATTTATTAAAACAAGTATTGTTATTAAATTTTAACTCAATAGATTATATTTTGAAAAAATAAAATTATCAAAAATTATATTCTAACATTTTATTTTAATAAATTTATACACTACAACGGTGTAGAAAGCATGATCGTTACAAATATTATATAAAAGATATTTTACAACGTTTTTTGTAGAAACGTTTAAAGTAAAAGCGTTGTAAAAACGTATTTTTGTTGTGTTGAAATATGGACCAAAATATCATTTGGTTGATTTAAATAAATACGACTTACTATATATGGTTATTTTGAATAACCATTATATTTTGAGTTAATATATATGATAAAGTGTTTGTCGTATATAAGGTGGGAGAGAAATAAGAGGAAATGTCGAGAAATTATATGGGCTTTAAGAGGCTTTAAATAAGCCCTTACTCTCATATTCTAAAATACACAATAACCAAAAACTCTACCTTCCATTTGAATAAGTTAAAGCTAATGGCTAGACCTTGCAAGCAAGGCTAGGAGGAAAGAGAATGAGTTCTCCTAGGAGGAAATAGCTCATAATATGACGTGTAATCGACTGCCAATTTCTTCCAAGGAAAATTATTTCAAACATTCAATTTTATTATATTCAACCAAAAATATTAATTTTTTAAGAATTTTTCTTAATATATAATTGGGTAATATATGTTTTCTTTTTATGAGAAACACATAATATAGAGAAAAATTATTTTTCGAAAAAAAATAAGACTTTGTTAATTTATTCATATTAATTTTTAATTTTAATATTATATATTATTTTAATTAAGCATTGTAATATATATATATATATATATAATAAAAATTATTATAATCTACAAAATCAATATATAGTATTATGAATACTATAGTATTTTTATTTGAGTTTTCTCTTAATCATTAATCATTGTTAATTTTAGAAATAGTGATATATATATATATATATATATAGGTTTGAAATTAAATAATTAAATAAAATAATAATCTGATTTAAAAATTAATAATTTTCTCATTTAAAAAATTAAAAAATATATTTCACGCATTATAATATATTTTATTTGATTTCTATCGAAGATATATTAATTATTATAAATCTTGAACAAGTAAACTATATTTAAAATAAATTTGATTATTAAAAACGGATCTATTAAAATAATTCTTGAATCCAAAAAATAAAACTATAATTGTAAGCATCATAATATATTTTTTGAATTCTTTTCATGGCTAAACTAGTTATTGTAAAATTTATAATTAGTCAAATATATTAATAAATTGTGTGTGTATTTTTATAATTAATCGATTTAAATTGTGTATATAATTTTTTTTTTGTGTTTATAATTAATCGGTTTAAAAATTGTATATACCAATTTTTTGAGTTATATATATACATACACATATATTTAAATAGAGAGAATTAGGATGAAGGGTAAACATTGGAAAAAACTAGACTGAAAGACACCAAGTTTCGTTTTTGGGTTGAAGGACAAACTTTTTAAAAAATAGGCTGAAGAACAATGCTTGTTATAACTAACGATATATTCAGTTTTTACACTATACAAAATAATATTTATTATTAGCATTATATTTAGTTTTACACTGTACAAAATGCTAGCTATAATTAGCATTATCCTCTAGCCTAATTTATTTTTAAAGTTTGTCCTTCAGGCCAAAAATGAAAATTATTGTCTTTCAGCCTAAATTTTGTTCAAAGTTTATCATTGTGCCTATTTTCCATTATTTAAATATGTATTTATATGCACACCACGTGTATTTACATAAAGTCCAGCATAGTATTTATTATGATGCCTCAATGATTCGAACCTAAACCTCACATCTTCGGTCTAAAGCATCTTATCACTGGCGACATGAGGCAGCGATCTTTGACCTTTATAGCACACAATGGGATCTCAATATTTACGTGTGCTATAGATGCTTCTATATATGTAATTGTATTTAGGGGGAATTAACAAAAATTCGTATATTTTTAGCCTCAAGGACATGACCTCAATTTTTTAACCACAAGGACAAACATTCTTCTAAAAATTATTCAAAATGACAAACATTCTTCCAAAATTATTCATAAGGACAAATATTCTTTCAAAACTGATACCTAAGAACTGCTACCGATAACTACAAACTGACACCTAAAAAATGCTATCAATGATTAAAACTGATACCTAAAACAAATTGTCCTTCAACCTAAAATACTGAAGATCTGTCCTTCATGCTAAAATGCTTAAAATTTTTGTCCTTCGTACTAATTTCCTTTTGTATATTTATACCCTAGTACACACTCTTCCTTGAGGCTATTACAATGATTCATCATATACATTATATATCCAATAAAATTAATTTTGATACAAAAAACAAATCTCATTGTATGAAATCAGACATTAAATATAATATGTCAGTCGCATGCGATCGAAAAAGAAAGAAAGATGACAGCAATTTTTAAAGTGGTTCAACATAATATTTGGCTTATCTTGACTATATTATTAGCATGTCTATGTTTGAATACGCAGTCCTCAAATAATTTCGAGTTTGATTGAGTACAGTGTGAGTTTTGATCAATTCAAATTATGGTTGCGGAGGTCGAATTTGATCCTGCTAGTATTTTGACTGCCACGCTTTGAACCTAGGTTTCTCGTTCAACTGCTTTACTTTTGAGTGCTTCACTCTTACGCTCCAACGCTCCTCCTATCTCCCACTTTAATTGGTCGAATCGAGCTTTGAATCGACTGTCATATCGCTTCATTTGGAGTCTTAAGTATATCCTTGTCATTGAGTATAACTTCAATTGTTTTGATTTTATATAAAAGATATTTTGTTTAACTTCCGATAGCTTTCTTGAAGTCTAAAGTGGTTGTATTCCTTAATTATGTAGTTCCGTGTTCAGTTACAATAGATCTGTGGAAATTCTTATGTTTGCCAACTGTTTCTGTTAAACATTCATTGCAAAATATTGGATATCTGTATCATAATTTCACTAAAGAAACCCCAAATTTGTACCGAAAAGCTTTGAACTATCACTGAATCATGTAAAAACATATGACCAAATAAAAAATAACTAACCATCTCTTACAAAAATACTGCACTGTGCTCCATGTAGATATCGAAACTATAGAAAACAATCTTGGCTAAACTAACTTTTGATGAACCGAATTGGTTCATTTAACTACTTCCAGTTTAGCCATGTCTATCAGCACTTACAGTTGTAAAATATCTCCCCAAAAAATCCAGGTTTAAATTAGACCACGTATATTCTAACTGAAGTACGTAGTATTCATTTGATTTATTATAATTATCAACGACCAATGACACTATCACTATCCCAGCAGCCGGTAGTGGCGTTTGTACAGGAAACTATGAATTTATCAAGAACCTAATTTATAATTGGTATTGACTCCATAAAGAAGTTGACACTTGGACGCAAGAATGTTTATCCTTTTCTTTTGGATAATTTGATAGGTAAACACAAGAACGTTTATCCTTCTCTTTTCGATAGTTTGATCCTGTGAGTAACTTCCAACAGATTCCATGCAGCCATGGCATTCAGAATTATATATTTCAACCAACGCAACGCAACGTATTTAATCATAATACACACACATAGGAGGCCTGCTTAAGACGCTAAAAAGAAAGAGACTTTTCTAGGGACCATATATGATATATCAAGTTTAAATAAGCAACTACAATTCAAAAGAGAAAAGGGAAAGGGATCACTCAAAAAATGGGACCGTGACGTTGAGATGAACGAGACTAGTGGATGTTAGCTATAAATGGCAGAATAAGCATCCATAAATTGAGATATTGAGTTAGCAGGTAGTTGAAAGCTCTCATCAATGGTCTTAATTATGTCAACTTGCACATGGCGTATGATATATTTTAACACGTCTCTTGCCTTAATCACGTACATACTTACAAAGATTAAAAGCGCAGCTACTTATAAGTAGCAAAAACTTCTTATAAGTCATTTTTTGTAATTGAAGTGTTTGGCAATTTCTTATAAGGAACTTATAAAAGTGACTAATAAGTCAAAGTATGAGAAGCAATAATTTGTTGCTTATGACTTATATATGGACATATTTTATAACTAAATTCAACAAATTAGTTTACTTATTTTAACTTAGAAGTCATATTTTATCCGAACACTTTTCCTTATAAACTACCATTTAAAACTACTTATAACTTACTATTCAAACCTCCTTTCAGGCCGTTTTAAAATAAGTTGTTGTCAAACATGCTCTAAATATCTACTATCGATCTATGTAACCTGCCTTATAATACCCAATTTTCCAAACTTATAGAACACGTTCCACCAAATTTTTATCTCCACATCCCACGCAAACCTAAAAATTCGCTCATTTCCTCTTTTGTTAAGCTACCTTAGTCCCTTAGCTGCTTCAATGACCATCTCAATACCAAAAGTTACAAAACCAGCTTTCCGTCAAAGTAATCATTCATATAAAGAAATGTTAAATTTTGAGATTAATTTTGCTGTGGGCTTTAGCCCAATATAAATAGTGTATATAAACCCCCATAGTGCTGTATTAAATAGTAAAACACTAGAATGTCTGGCTCCCTTGATAATTTTTAGAAGTGTTCTCTCTCTTTTCCTTAATTTTCTCTATAAATAATAAATATTTTATTTTCAAATTCTCTAATTTATTACTTTACCCATATTCACTACAAGGAATAACAAAAAATCTGACGGAAGCTCCCACGGCCGCCGACGGCTCCATCATATGGTTTTCGATGGCTTACGACGGCTTTCGACAACCATCTAATTTTATTACTTTAATTTATCACATTATTTTAATTTATTAGTAATAGGAGTTTAAAATTGGTTTAAAAATACTAATTTAATTCCTAAAAATTAAGGAAGATATTTTTATTCAATTTTGCTATCTTGTGACAGTTTGTGGTTAATTAAGTTAGTGTTTTTAATAATCTTTTGTCGTGTAATTCGATATTTAATTTATCATGCAACTTTCAATCCTCCATTATACAATTTCGGTGAAATTTATGACGCGTAACTGTTTTATGTATATATATATATATATATATATATATATATATATATATATATATATAACCATTATACAAGTAATTATGAATTGTTAAGTGTATTTAATATTATAAATTCATATAAAAGAAAATATGTGGTAGAAAAATAATTTTTGAATGTTATGTCGATCCAAAGTATTTTGGACCTACGTTCAAAATATGATATAAAAGTAAATAAATTTAGGGTGTCGATTTTGATTCTCAAATTTATAGTCATTCGTCCACATTCAGACTAATAAACTTTTGTTTGAAGGTTAAACGATCTTCAAACGAGACGAAATTCGGACCACGTATACATTATAATATATTTATCCAATCCGTATGGTTGAAACTAAAAAACAGCAGGAAAACAATTTAGACACAAGATATATCATTTTCCTATGAGTTGTATGATACTTGATATTGTTAAGACATCTTCTATGAAAATGACATATTTGAAGACTAAATTTTTTCTGTACATTTTGTTTTAAATCCAATCATATGGATTAGATAAATACATAATATATCATTTATGGTTTGAATTTCGTCTTATTTGAAGATCGTTTGACCTTCGAATGAAATGTTTAAGTCTCGAAGTGAACAAATGATTATAAATATGAAAAATCAAGTTTTATACCACAACTGTTTGATTTCCTTTCATGTTTCGACCGTATGCCAAAATAACTTGGATGGACATAAGATTCAACAAATTTTTTTCACCAAATATTTTATTTTATATGAGTTTATTATATTAAATACAATTAAAATTCACGATTAATATCAAATCATTAAAAAGTCATCGTATAACGAATAATAATAACATTTTTAAAAGTTAGAAACAAAGCCGCGTTATTTTAAACTTTTTAATTTTTTTATAGAAAATTAAATTTTACCGATAAATTAAATTAAAATTTATTTAAATAATAATAACATTTTTTTCACCAAATAATTTATTTTATATGAGTTTGTTATATTAAATACAATTAAAATTCACAGTTAATATCAAATCATTAAAACATCATCGTATAACGAATAATAATAACATTTTTAATAGTTAGAAACAAAACCACGTTATTTTAAACTTTTTAAATTTTTTATAGAAAATTAAATTTTTTATAGAAAATTGAATCCATCCCCAACTATCGTAAGTCGCCACAATCCATCAAATTCTTCATCAATTTGCAATCTTTAACCATCTACACCTTCAATTCATTCAAAATCAGGTATACTCTCCCCTAAATTAATATATCTAAATTATGATAAAATTAATGTTAATTTATGCGTATACTTGTTGATAATAGCTCATTAAATAGTCATAATTATGTATATTAGTTGATTGGGAAATGTTAATTAGGATTATTAGTGTTTAGATCTGATAATTAATGTATAATTAGGGATAATTTGGGTTGATTATAGTTTATATATTCTTAATTATACATAAATTTAGTTTATGTATATTTGCTAATACACACACACACACACACACATATAAACGAAATAGTGCATAAATTTAATTTTTTATTACTATGTAATAAGTTAAAATTAACAAACAAGTTTTTATTAGTTTTTAATCATTAAGAATTTAAATAATGAATTAGTGTTAATGCTAATATAAAAAAATTAGTGCAATCTACTTTATTTTTTAAATCCCTTAAAGTGTTTTTGGCCCTGTCTTAAAAGTATGTATAAGATTGTTATGTATATATTCGATTTTATTAGAAAACAGACATCAATATTCATTTGATACATTATTTGTCGGAATTGACCATGTATTAGACAAGTTACAAACACAATAAAATGAATTAGTGTTAATGCTAATATAAAAAAATTAGTGCAATCTACTTTATTTTTTAAATCCCTTAAAGTGTTTTTGGCCCTGTCTTAAAAGTATGTATAAGATTGTTATGTATATATTCGATTTTATTAGAAAACGGACATCAATATTCATTTGATACATTATTTGTCGGAATTGACCATGTATTAGACAAGTTACAAACACAATAAAATGATTAGATTTTATTAACATTTCATCTTAAACGGTTTACAAAATTTCGATAGTCCTTTTGTTTCTTGTGTACATGCATTTGTGTAAGATACCGAAAATAAAAGGGAAGTGCTGTGGAAATTTTGTTGAATCATTTAAAGTGAAATGATTTACGAAATATAATTATTATTATGTTTGCAATGGAAAATAGGATGGCACCGACTGTCAAAGTAGAAAACAATAAAGTGAAAATATAACACTACATTCATAATTTGTTAAAATTAAAAATATATAAGATTTTATAAAAAAAGTTAAAAGAATAATATATTATATGTTATCCAACATTCTGTCCCGGCTATATTGAACTGATTGGACAAGTTAGATTTGGCTGCTATCAAGGTTGATGAATCCAGGGTGATTATTGTGGGATCCATAAGTCAAGTATAAATGGTAATATAAAGTCAAGATTGAATGGAATTGATAGATATGCAAGGCAGAATATTCGAAGTATGTAATATGATCCAACATATGGGAGGGATCGACATAAATTAACTCCTATAACAAGGATCGGTATGTTTCAATGTGTATGAGCATTTCTTTAGAAAACAATTAATATCTCAAGACCCACAAGTCCAATGTATATGAAAGTTTGTGAGCAAGATATGAGGACCCTAAGAAGCCTACCCTAGGGATCACACCACAAGAAGATGAAGTTAGAGGGATCGGCATTCTTTTCTTGGTGGGGATTGGCAGAAATCAGCAAGCAATCCATATTGAAGCAAAGATCAAGGATTACTCGAGTTCTACTGATCCAATTGGCATGAAATTTAACGACTAAGCATATTTTAGCATGAGGAAGCCACCATAAGGATCATACCTCAAAATTCAACAAAAGTATGGATCGGTACCGATCCCTCTTCTTTGAAGATTGGGTCATGCGATCCCTTTTGTGGGCCCAGATGATTTTGAGGGTCCTTCTGCTTTTTAGGGAGATATTTCGCCATTTTCGTCTATAAAACCAGGCTTGGTTATTCATTTTCATGACTTTTACGCTGCTAGTTGCTTTATACTCTTTTGTAATTAAGGATTTCATCCGATCTCTGTTGTACTTAGTTTATAAAGTGATTAATAAAACAATCCGTTCAAAGTGAATGTATGCAAACAATGTCGAACCACTACAAATCGTTGAATGTGTGTTATTCTTTCAATTTACAGCTATTTCTTTGTTATTATCCTCTGTTTCCATTTTATACTCTTCATTTATTTATCTTCACAATCTCTATTGCCTGTTTGTGCCAATTTTTGGTGCAAACATTTAGGTTCTTTCACTGAGAACCTTCATTCTCAGCTTATTTAGATTCCTTTATTGCTAATGGATTGCATGAATCCCTCGACGGAGATCCACAATTATCTTCAAGAAGTCTTCTCGTTCTACTCAGATTTGCAAATATTTAAGCAAAGCTATTAACAATGGTGTGGAACACTAGATCTACTTCTCAGAACGCAGAAGGAAACAAGAATGCTAGTATCCAGTAAGGAGGCCTGAGCATTCAACAAATGAATGTGAATACTAATCTAGTTGAATTTCGGAATCCAAATGATTCTATTATAAGAGCTGAATTCTATAATCTGATGACAGATCTAGTCGATAGCCGTTGATAATTGAATTAGTAAATTCAAGCCAATGTCAACCTAATGAACCAACTTAGTCAACAACAACAAGGTAAAGCTAGAAGGGACCTTACTCCTTACTCAGCATCGAAAAGCTCTAGTTCATCGGACGAGTATCATAGACAGGGGCATCGCATAGTAGATAGATATCTCGTAGAAAATTTGGGGCGTCAATAGGAAGACCTTTCTGGTCTGCTAGGACCGATCAGTGTCGATCTCTCCATGGATCAGTACCAATCCCTCCTTCAAAAGATGGAACATGCCCATACGTGCTGGGATTCAAGCTGGAGCTACTACAACCGATTTGGATGATGGAGTTCAATTAAATGTTAATTAAATGCTTCCCCAAAATGAGGATGAAGTGAATTTACGTGATATACATTGGGAAGAAGCTAAACGAAGAAGGCGTGGAATGGCCCGTAGACATTGACCGGACCATTCATATGAGGTGGAACCGACCGCTTGGCACCAACTACCCAAACACAGACTAGTCGGTATATGTTGTTAGACAGTTAATGAGAGAGAGAGCTAATGTTTTACCAATGATGACTGGGGAATCTCGAGAAGCCATACCCCGTTCACGAACAATGTCCTACATGCAGAATATCCAAGAAGGTTCAACATGCTGTTGATGCCTGCTTATGAGGGAAAAGCCGACCCCAGGTAGTACATCATGAGACATGAATGAGTGATGGATTCCGCATGAGCAGATAATGCGACCAAATGTAGATATTTTCCTATAACTCTCTATGGAATAGAGACAACATGGTTTATGAGGTTACCCCCACGATCGATCTCTAAATTTGATGATTTGGCAACAAGGTTTGTGGAGCAGTTCCGTATGCATGCAACTCGTCCTAAAGATGTAACATCCTTATCCAACGCGATCCAGGCCTCGGGTGAATCACTGAAAGATTATTTGGAGAGATTCCATACAGCTGTCATAAAAATCAGTATTCTGAATGACCATGCAATATTGATGGCTGTAGCAGGAAGGATTGATCCAGAGTCTAATTTTGGCGATTGGTTAGCTGGCAAGCCACTCGCAACGTTGGAGCGCTTCTGTACAAAGACAGCTCAATATTTGAGGAAGGAGGAAGCCAGAAGCTCTAGGAAGAATAATTTTGCGGGACCAACGAGAGAGTGAGTATAGAGTAATATTACGGTAAAGTAGTCTAATGATAACTCTGGAAAGGTTCAAGTAAATGTCCAGAACAAACCCAATCAGCAGAAGGCATAGATAGGATTCGAAAACGAAAGAGGGATTCTAGGTGTGGAAAGCTTAGGATTCTGATGTACGATATTTTCACACCCCTGTATGCATCTCTAGAGAATATCTATTTAACTACTTGCAATACCATGCAGTACAGGGAACCGCCTCTAAAAGAATCAATGAAGAAGCAGAAACAAACCAAAAAATATTATCGGTTTCATGAATGCTATGGACATAACACAAATGAATGCAAACATCTACACGATATTATCCAAAAGCCGACTTGAGAAAGAAAATTGTAGCAGTTTGTAAAAACCCCACAGGATGGCGGGCAGGGGACATCCAACTCCAACCGAGGACAAGCACCACATAGGACTGAGGAGCCTGGACAAATTGATGGAAGATTGGTAATCAATATAATAGTCGGAGGTCGCATCCGATAGACAAAAGTTGGCATGAGATAGAGCGCAATGCTAGAGCGATTAAGGAAGTGAATTTTGAATGTTGTTCGAGTATGGAAGACGAAGCTTCAACAAAATAGCAGCGTACAATAACAGATGATATTATTTTTAGATACAGAGATGTAGACAAGGTAGAGGCCCCGATAATTGACCCAATGGTCATTTCGGCCATGATCGGCCCCGCTTTAGTGAGAGGGGTATTGATTGATTGTGAAAGTTCTATAAATATAATTTTCGAAAAAGCTTATGATTAGATGAGGATGGAAGCCAAGGACTTGAAACCGTCTAAAGCCCGCATACATGGCTTTAACGGTGTTGCAACTAAAGTTGTTGGTTATGTTGAATTACCAATACAGTTCGGAGAATTTGACCGTAGAAGAGTACGAATCCTGCCATTTCTTGTTTTGGATGTTGAATCTCCATCCAATGCTTTTCTGAGCTAACAGGCCCTAGCTGTGTTTTGGACGGCTCTTGCCCCATGGTGTTTGACTTTGAGGTTCCCGACAGATAAGGTATTATATTTTTTTATGAAGATCGCGTGACCAACCTGCCTATTATGTAGCTGAATTAATGGATGCTCAATGAAAGGAGAAAGGTAAGGGCGTGGACAAGTCTCTTCTCAGCCAAGCCATCGAAGATTGACAACTAGCGCTTGAGCCTTGGATTGGACGCCATAGTCGGTTCTACAGAGACAAAGATCCGAGAGATGACGAAGAGGAGCCCAAAGAGACCAAGGCAGCACTGGCTAAGCTGAAAGTTGACATCACATTCTTCCACGACGACCCATCATTAGTGCTAAAGCTCGGATCACGGCTCAGCCCCTGGATTATGTAAGAACTTGTTGGGTTTCTCTAAGGAATCTCGACGTTTTTGCTTGGACTCGCTTTGATATGTGTAGGATCTCGCCTGCCATTGCGAGCCATGCATTGAATATAGACCCGAGGCATATCCCGATGAAGCAGAAAAATATGGAGATCTACCTCTCTTAAAGAGGAGGTAGATAGGCTAATGGGTTTATTCGCGATGCTCTCTACCCTAAATGGGTATCTAATCCTATACTTATGAGAAAGGCGAATGGAAAATAACGGACATGCATCGGACTTGAACAAGGCACGCCCAAAAGATAACTTTCCCCTTCCAAAGATTGACCAGTTGGTTGACTCGACCGCATGACATGAGTTGCTTTCTTTTATGGATGCATACTCAGGATATAACCGAATCCCGACGCACATTCACGATTAGGAGCACACTAGTTTCATTACTGATATTGGATTATATTGCTATGTGGTGATAATGTTTGGATTAAAGAATGCATGAGCAACCTACCAACGCCTAGTCAATATAATGTTTAAAAAAGGATCGGTAAAACAATGGAGGTATAGGTGGATGATATGCTCATGAAGTCACGATGGTTAAGTAACCACATTAGATACCTAGCAGAAATGTTCGACATCCTTAGACATTACAAGATGAAGATTAATCCTCTAAAGTATACTTTTGGTGTTGAATGAGAAAAGTTCTTAGGTTTCATCGTTAATGCCCGAGGAATCGAAGCTAACCCCGAGAAGATTCATGCTATTCGCAATATCCAAGCGTCAAATGCTATCAAACAAGTACAGAGCCTAAATGGGAAGGTTGTTGCCCTAAGCTGATTTATTTCCAGATCTACTGACAAATTCATTCCTTTCTTTGACTTGTTTAGGAGAGGAAAAAGGAAATTTGAATGGACACAATACTGCAAAGATGCATTTTAAGCTTTGGTGAATCACTTGAAGAGACCTCCCATTTTGTCAAGCTAGTGGATCATGAAGATTTATATATCTATTTAACCATGTTGGTACACTCTATAAGTGCCACATCGCTTCGCAAAGAGAATCTAATCCAAAGACCAGTCTATTAAGTTAGCAAACGATTGACAGGAGTTGAAAGGAACTATCGAAAGATAAGGAAACTGCCATACTGCTTGCTGATTACATCACGAAAGCTCTACCCATACTTTCAGGCACACCCTATCAATGTTTACACCGACCAGCCATTACGACAGGTCCTACAGTGAACTGAGATGCCTTGAAGGTTACTCAAGTGGAATATTGAACTTAGCCAATCCGACATCACTTATCTTCCTTGGAGGGCTATCCAGGGTCAAGCGCTGGCACACTTTATAGTAGAATTTACTATGCAAGATGATTTCTCAAAGAGCATGAAATCACTACCATATGGTGGAAGTTATATACAGATGAATCATCCAATGATCGTTGTTATGGAGCTGGAATTGTGCTTGTAACTCCCCAAGATTAGTCAATTTGATATGCTTTAAAGCTTGTTTTTCCTGTAACAAACAACGAAGCTGAATATGGGGCTTTGATTGCTGGACTTAAACTCGCCATAAAATTGGAGATAAAGTCTTTTGAAATCTTTTATGACTCATAATTGGTAGTCTACCAAGTCAGGGAAGATTACCAAGCTAAAGGATAACGACTTGCTCCATACCTTACCCAAGTCCAAGAGTTATTGAATGACTTTGGGTATTATGACATTACGCACATTCCTTGGGATCAAAACAAAGATGCCGATTCATTGGAAAAGTTTGCTAGCATCGGGGACACACAACAGATGGGATTGGTTCGATTCAAAGTATTATATGCTTCGAGCATAAGCCAGATGAAAATCGATTGGGTACTAGAGACAAAGCTTAAGAAGGAGTCATAGATGACTTGGATTAAAGACTATTTGCTACAGGAAGTTCTCCCAAGCGAAGGAATGAAAAACAGCAGGTCCTTCGTAAAGCTTAACAATATATCATGTAGGAAGGAGTTATGTATATAAAGGGTTTCTTCATTTCCTTGCTCCGCTGTATTGCTTACGATGAAATAAAATGAGAAAGGAAGTGCATGAAGGGGAATGTGATGATCACATTAGGAGGCAATCCCTAACAAAGAAAATACTCAGTTATAGGTATTATTGGTTGACTATCAGTCGAGATGCTGCCGATTATGTAAGACAATGCGACAAGTGTCAGATATATACGGAGGTTCCAAAAGCCCCACTAACAGCAATCACACAAATGGTCAACCATGGCCGTTTTCCATTTGGGGTATAAATATTAGTGGTTCCTTACCGATCTCTAAAGGTGGTGCGAAGTACGTCATCGTTGTAGTTGATTAATTCACTAAATGGACTAAAGCGGAACCTTTAGCCACGATCATAACCAAAAAATCAATCAATTTCATCGTCTGGAACGTTATCTCCCAATTTGGCCTTCCACGGACTATTGTAACATATAATGGGACTTAATTCGATAGTGCTGAATTCAAAGACTTCTGCCATCGGTATCATATTAATAAGAGATTTACGGCAGTCCCCCACCTTCAAGCAAATGGGCAAGTTGAAGATGTAAAAAAAAAAAGTCCATTCTGAAGATGCACTTGGAAAAGGCTAGAGGCAACTGGATGGATGAACTTCTGACTACACTGTGGGCTTATAGGATCACCCATAAGTCCGAGACTGGCCATACTCCATTTCTCCTTGCTTACGGTTCCAAAGCCATCGTTTCCATTGAGCTCGAAGTTCCTTCTTATTGAGTGACCTACTAAGATCCTAGAACGAATAATGATCTCCTTTTGTAATCTTTAGATCTTGTAGATGAGAAGTACGAGGAAGTTGATTTGAGGATAGTTGCATACCGATACCGAGTTGCTCGATACTACTAAACTAAAGTCCGACTTTGAACCTTCGAAATCAGAGATCTTGTCCTAAAACGGGTTTTTCCTTCCCCTTTGCATATGAAGCCCACTTAGAAAGAACCGTATGTCATTGAATAGAGGCTTAGAGAGGGAACTGTCAAGCTAGCGATTATTGATGGCATCACACTCCCAAGGGCGTGGAATAGCGAGCATTTACAATGCTATTTCACTAAATTTATTTATTTTTCATTCACTTGTATTTAATTTTAGTATTTTCCTTAGCATTTGGTTTTTTAGATATGTGATAAGACAAATTTTGTCATTTCTTTCCGTTTATCAAATAAAGTGTTGAACTTCCTTTATATCGATGTTTGTTTTAGCATTACATGTTGCTTACATTACAAAACTAACTGATGTTGACATGTCCGAGCAGGTTCCTTGAGTCTGGAGCTTGCCAATTACGTTAGTTACCGATTGAATTAAAATGAGATGAACGTGGTTCGACAGTTCATTTGACAATCCTCATTCATAACTCGATGGACAAGATATATAACGAGGATTGGGTATGACTTAACCACCCGATGACCAAACTAATCTCATCGAGCAATGGGACTGAAATAAATCAGAAGCGATCATGACAGAACCGATCGCTTGCTATATCAAACCCCAGACCTTGGGGATAAATCAATTAATTAAGAGTAGTATGATCCGACTATTCTTTGAAATAAGTCTAAGTCCTCAAAGTGTGGACTAGAGTATAAACATAAATCGGATGCGAATCGACCACCCGCTAGCCAACTCTTATCCCAAGTGTGGATATGGGTATAAATAAAGAGATGAACGCGGTTCAACTACTTAAAATTCTATGAACTCCGGCCTGAAACCGACAGTAGGAGTATAAACTCACTAAGGATGGAGCTCGACCATCCACCGTCTAACTCCGCTAACTCGAGACTTGGGTGGGAGTATAATTACTCAAACCACTAAATTCAACAGCACTACATTGGGGCACGAGCCCGAATGTTTGGTTCGACTCAGGGCCATGACCATGTTGAGGCCTTGGGATAAAATTAACGGATTGTTATCAGAATCAATGAGCAACAAATTACAAGTATATTGAATGGAAATTATTAACTCAACTAATTAAAAAACAATTCACAAGAGAGTTCAACGGAAAGCAAAAAACTTTTATTTTCATATTAAGCTTAAAAATTATGATATGAGTTGATTCAAAAAATAGGGGTCGGTCTCGTACAATTACGGCCAACAAAAGGGAAAACAACTATACAAGCTATGTATAAACTGAGCTGATCCGATGGCTATTTCTTTTGTCTTTTTCCTCTTTTGGATTTTTTGGTAGTGCCTTCACCTGAGCTTCTGGCTATCCATTTCCTCGATCCTTTACTGCCCTTGGCAGGAGAGACATCAAAAGTAGGAGGGATTTTTTCGGGAACCGATCCGCCAGGTGGAATGACTTGTAATGGGATGAGATTTGGATCATCGATATCCACATTGACGGGTTCAGTCTTAGCTTGTTTCTTCAACAACTCATCCCTCTCAATGCACTCCTTTGAGCTAAGCTCATTGGAGTATTCAATGGCATCGGTGATTACAACATCAGATTCATCAAGTGGCAGTGGATCTTCAGCCTTATCATCATCAAGTGCTTCGATAACTTGAGCATCGGGCCCGGGTGCATCAGTGGCCGCCAGAACCACAACAGATGTCGATTGTTGCTCCACGGAGACATCACTTTTTGGAGTTTGGTTGAGACCTAGGAGGCCTGCGGATCCATGGAAATAAGAAGATAAGCCTATGGCTATTGGGCATGAAGAACAAAACCTCTCTAAAAGTGGAGAGTAAAGCAGAATACCTACGTCCGGCTGACTCTCAGTTGCTGCCCGAGTGCTTCGTTCTAAAATAGGGTTCAACGCTTGGATTGTTAACCAGGTTTGTCATGATCATGGCTCAAATCCTGTCCTGGATCGAAAGATACTGATGCTCCGGCTGCTTGAAAAGAAGAGAGGCCTTTGGGGTCAGACTCCAAAGCCTCGACAATATTTTTCCCTTTGTTGGAGGGTGCCAGAATGTTAAAATGTGGAGTCTCGCAGCAGCAAGGTCTAGAGGTTCGTTTCCTCGAAGGATCTCCTGCACTAGTTTCTCTTCATCTAAATCGGCTTTGCCGAGCACTACAACAAAAATTACCTTTAAAAGCATTTTAAAAACGCTATAAAAGCTCTTAACAGCGTTTTTTCGTGTGCTATATATCGACATGTAGTTATATGTCTGGGATATACAATAACAAAAAATAAACGCTGCTAAATGTCTTTTTTAACAGCGTTTCCCTGGTGCCATGAAGGCTTTTAACGGCGTTTGGTTAGGTGCAGTTAGAGATCTTTCTTAGCGTTTGTTCCATGCTAAGATAAGATTTTATAGTGTTTTTTCAATGTTGTGATATTTATTTACAGCGTTTCCTTGTTGCAAAAAATTGTTCTTTATGCTTTTAGATACAAGTTAACGGCATTTTAAAACGTTGTCAAAACTTTCAATGGCGTTTTAGAAATGTTGTGGAATGTTTTAACTGCTTTTAAAAGCTATTGAATGTTTTAACTGCGTTTAAAAAACCCTGTGGAATGTTTTAACATCGTTTTAAAGACGTCGTGGAATGTTTGAACAGCGTTTTAAAAATGCTGTGGAATGTTTTAATTCCTTTTAAGTAAACATCTACCGCAATGTGCATATATACCACATTTAAAAATTATCATATTATATCAATATCACATTTCAAAATCAACATAATATATCAATACCACATTTTGGACATATATTTAATAAACAACGTATGAAATTTCATAATCAAAATACACAATATTCTTACACCAAACATAAATAGTTTTCTCATCAATAGTTCAAAAACAAGATATAAAACAAGTAGCAATAACAAAACAAAAGCAAGTAGTACATATGTTAAAACCAAAAAGTGGTTCTAGTAGCAAAAACAACTTCGATCCATAACTCGTTGCAAACTTTTTTTGCATCACAATCATCTATCTACCTGTGAAGGAAAAGTAATGCTTGAGAATCTACTCATCAAAAAAGTGTACACAAAGTTAATCGGATTCATAATGCAAACACTAAATATTCATCACACTATTTTAGTAGGCAATTGAATAATACAAGTATATAACCTTAGCATCGAACACATATTATGTACCATGATTGAACAAACAAAAACTGAAAACGGCAATATTCAACTAGAAAAATTTAGGAAACAATTTTGAATATGCTCAGAAAAAAGGTCTTTTATTCAATCAGGTTTTTATTGCATATATTTCAGCAGAAAACTAATAACCACAGTATATATATATATATATATATATATATATATATCATAGGGTAACCACCTCCATCTAACAAAGTGTACACAAAGATAAAACTACACCCACCACATCTCACAACATCTCCAACCACCTTCATCTCATAAAGTGTACAAACAACATGCTTCTGAACAACCCTCTCCCTACACACAAACACATACTAATGCCTTGCCACTGCCTTGTAACGACCCGGGTTTTTAACGTCTGATAATTGGTTAACTACCTGATTTATTTTTGAAATATTAATATTAATTTGTTAAAAAAATAAATTTTCGACGATTAAAATATCTGAATATATATAAATTAAATTAAAAACTATATTGAATATTGCATTTTATAATTTTTGAATCCTATAGAAAAATAAATCAAATGTATATGTAAAACCCCACCATATAAATTAAAGATAAAGTATTCAAAGATATATATATGGATAGATATACAGACAAGTTTTATGTTCAAATTTAAAAATATATGAATACAAATTAAGTGTTTGATAGTTTAAGCTTAAAATAGAAATAAAAATAAACATTTATGTTAGGAATAGAAATAAGTATATAAGTTAAGTATATGGTTATGTAAAAAAATTATAATAAAAATAAGTAAACACATAGGATAATTCTAGAATATATAAACTATTGAAATACATGTAGATATGCAAGGAAATATGACAAAAATATAAATGTATATATGTACATATATAATAAATGGGATAAGTATGAAAATATGAAAGAGACATTTATATTAAATGCTATCAATTCTAGCACAAAATGAGTCATTTCGCAACCTATACAAAATCATTTCAGTGTTCATAAAATCTTGCCTGGTCAAAGAAGGAGGCAAAAAAAATCTTTGACCAAAGATAATATTTTGTACCAGCTAATATACACCCTGTATATTGTTCTATATTTATCAATCTTCTTATTCCATTTTCGTCCATCAAGAATTGGCATACCAGAAATAAGAAAACTTCCACTTTGAAATCAAATAACTCAAATCAAAACATTCCTCGGGTCAAAAATTTAAACCTTGAAATCTTTTTCATATCAAAAGCCTGGAATGTTATGCCTGAAGCCATCTTCAAATCTGTAAGCAAACAAAGCCTGTAAAACATTCTTCAATTTGTAGCTAAGTCATCAAAAGCAAGATTTCATTTCAACCAACCTGTAGATCAAACTCAAGCTTGATGTTCTAGTTCAAGTTCAAGTTCAAGTTCAATTTAAACAAGGTGGATTAAGCATGCAATTTCAAGAATCTGTATCAGTGCAGTTTTCATAATTAATTTGAGTTCAGATCAAATTCCCAGTGTTTAAAAAGCATTTTTAGATTCCAAAAATACAGCTCTCTACACAAACAGGTGAGTAAACACCTTATTTTACACTTAAGTATAATTAGATTGGTGCTCGTGATTCATGGATGATATGGTGTTTTGCATGTGTATTTTTAGGTAAGTAGCTCTGTGTAAAATATATGTTGGATCTGTGTGTACTGAGCATGAATGTTCTTCTTTGTTTAGTTACAGGGTTGAAAATTAAAATCAAAACTCAATATATTTTCATCTAGTCACCGATGGACTTAAAGTCTAAAATAAAATAAGTTTGTGTAATCATAATTCAAGTTTTACAAACATGTTTAAATATTTTTAGATTGCAAAGTACTTATAACTAAGTAAATACAATAAGATTTAAAAGGAAGTGATAAAATCAATTACTTTGTTTTGTGGATTCAGGCATGTAATTCAAATCAACTCTGGGAAACTCGATTTTTAAAGCTAAAATCATGAATTTTAGTTTAATTTTT
Source organism: Allium cepa (assembly GCA_030765085.1). NCBI lineage: Eukaryota > Viridiplantae > Streptophyta > Magnoliopsida > Asparagales > Amaryllidaceae > Allium > Allium cepa. The sequence goes on from CM060934.1 coordinate 697,033,208, forward strand.
GGTTTGCAATTTGGGGTTGATCAATTTTTGGGTTTCGAGTAAATTCCGACGACTGGTGAAGCTTTGGAGGTCGGGGCTTTGGTTGGAGGTAGATTGGCGAACATCGAAGCAGGGAAAAATGGTGGAGGTGGTTCACGATCGTCGTGGCATCGGCTACAGAGGAAGATAGGGTTTAAGCGGTTGCGAGGTTGGGTGTCTGATCTTGGCTTGTTCGTGATCGTCAAAGCATCGAGTTTGGCCAGGCTTGGAGGGGATGAACCTGAAACGTGGACGCAGGTGTTGGCGAAGTCCCGATAGTTCCGATGGTCGAGATTGCCTGGGTGAAGTGTTTTCTGACAAGAGTGTGTGCTTCCAGTTTGGACTGGAAGGCTTGTTTCGGATTTAGGCTTCGCAACGTCAGTTTGTGCATCGGAATCGTTTCGACAATTGAACGTGGATAGGAGTGAGGTATCGTCGGAGGTGGCGGCGCCATTGATGATCTGTGCACGTGCACAGCAGCGGGCTTGTATCTGAAGGTCAGGTTCGTGAGCAATCGAGTAAATGCTCGAGGAGGTAGAGGACTACCTCGGGTTGGAACCCGAGTTCGTGAGTCTGCCTCTTTTCTGTTTTATTTAAGTTTAAACTTAAACTTAAAAAAATGAAACTTGGTCCATATTTTTAGAAGTAAAGGGAATCCAAGTTATATATATATAAAGTTCTCAAAGGCTTGATTTAAAGTCAAAAATTGTTGTGTCTTAGGCAATCTTATTGATAATTAACTCTTTAAGTGTTTTCACAAAGAAAGTAGAGTAATGTAATTAAGTGATTAAGCGAGATAAATGGTTTTTATTTAACTTAAGTTTTGGTAATTAAAGAACAATTACTTAGTGAAAGTAATTGAAGGATTATGGAAGTAATTAAAAGGAAAATACTTGATGGAATTAATTAAGGAACTTCTTAATGAAAATAAATCATAGATAATTACTTTGTAATTATCTTAAAGAATTAAGAATTATTAATGTAAGTAATTAAAGTTAATTAATTACTTAAAGATAATTACTTAATTAAAAGTAATTAATTAGGGGTTAAAGAGGATTGAGTGATTAAGAATAATCTCACATTATCATTAATTTAAAGAATAATTAATTAATGTGATTAATTAACCAAGGTAATTAATTTAAGAATTATTTAATCAATTAAAGATTAATTAATAAGGGAAAGTGATTAAGGGTTAATCACTTAGTGTTATTAATTAAACAATTAATTAATATAACTAATTGAAGGTTTAATTAATTGATTAATTAAAGAACGGTTAATTAATTAAAGAATTAAGGATAACTAATAATTAGATTAATTTCTTGTTAAGGTAATTAATCAAAAGAAGTTTAATTGATGATTAAAGAATTGTTACTAGTTATTAAAGGTCATTAAATTGGTATTATGAACGATTAATGTAATTAGATTAAGATAATTAATTATAAAAAAAATTGGATAATCATTGTGGATTTGTTAAAGTATAATTACCTAATGGATAGTAATTAAAGGATAATTACATAGTAGAAGTAATTAATGGATAATTACTTGGTGTAATTAATTTAAGGATTAATAAAATTAATTAAGGGGTTAATTAATTAAGGTAAGTAATTACTGAATGGCTAATTCATGTTTATGATTACTCATGGATTGATTAACCATGTTATTGATGATTGAATGATATTGTGTGCCTTAGATTTGTTGATATCTCTGATATGTGATGCTATGTGATATGACATGTTTGATTAAATTGTGATAATGTGGATATCTATCGATAATGAATTACTATGTAAAGGTGACACCCTGTATTTAAAGTTTGAATTGTATTTCACTTGAATCACTTGGGCTTGGATGACTTGAGATTCGAAGAGACTGGGGTCGGGTATCAGTAATACCCGACACCACTTTGATTTGTAATCTACATGATTTTCTTTGGATTTGACGAGTGAAATCAACAATTGAAATGGAATAATATGGACTTTTGAAACTAAGTAAGAATACTTAGGATTTGATTTGTGGAAAAGGTGTTGAGCATAACAAGTAATAATCTCATGGTGAAGTACGAGTTACCCGGGTTTTTCTTTTATGGTTTGAACTTAGTATTTCAAATTATATGGATTTACTCATGCTAGTTTCCAGCCTGATCCAGGTGTTACTTTGATGTAATGCTCGGGTCAGACCGAGTATTACAGATTTTCAGGTAAGGACATTTTGGAGCTCAGGAGGCGAGCTGGTTGGTTGGACATATGGAGTGTTTCCGCTGTGATTATTATTTCTGTTTTATCTAGGACATATTTGATTTGCATATGTCCAGTGATTCAGTATGAGAGTGTATTATAAATGTATTTGACAAATACAATATTCTTTGTAAACTGTTATTTTTTTATATTATATTTCGATCCGCTGCATTTTGTGAGAATCAGTGTTGTGTTTCTATTTCTTCTTCTTCTATCTCTTTCTTCTTTTCCTAAATATCTGGAATTTTCGAGATCAAAAATTTGGGGTCGTTAGATTTGGTATCAAAGCTGAAGGTTAAGCGAGAACCTTGCCTCTGGTGGGTGTACTCATTAAGGATAGGGTAAGTGGTACCCTAAAATGAATTGAGTGTATATATATATGAGAGCGTACTTGTTATTTTTTTATAATGGTTTTAAAGGTAAAGGATTTTTGTATAAGTTTATATATACAGCAATAATTGGTTGTTGGAAATTGAAATTAAATAATAATTTAAGTGGTAAATATATATATCCAAATGGAAATTGAATAGAATGAACCATTCAAATAAGGAGAATTAATTTCAAACCAAAATAAAATAAAATGGTTATTGTATCAAATATTAGGATGTTTGTTTCCTAATAATGATAAAGCAAAATGAAATGTGTTAAGGAAGTAAACTTTTAGATAGGTATGACTTGTAAATTGAAGTGGGGTTTTAAGTTGTGAAGAATCCTAAGATTTAAAACATTTGAAATTTGTTTTCAAACTGTTAAAAGGAATGATACATAATATTATTCAAAATATTTTTGAAAGTAATCTTATTTTGAAATAAGAGGTTGTTTGAAAACTTTGGTTGGAAATAAGAAAAAAACCCGAAGGTGATAAGACATAAGATATAACCTGGTAAGAAAATTAATATATATATATATATATATATATATATATAAGTGTAAAAGTTGAATTCTTCTAATTAAGTCTAATTTATAGGTTAGGAAGTCCCTCTAGAATTCAGTCTTTGGGAGAGATGACTAAGAGTGAAGAATGAAAGGTTAGACGCAGAGAGCAAAGAAAAGCTGCACGTAAGGATTGAGAAGAAGCAATTCAAGAGTATGGGAAACAAGTTATGTAAAGGGCTGAACCAGGGCCTTATGATAATGTCACCTGCTACAGATGTTTCAATAAGGGATAGTATGCAGCCAAGTGCAGTAAAACAATGGAGGAATTGAAGGGTACATTCCAACGGTTTCGCTCTGAGGTCTTGTGTTTTAAGTGTCATAAGAAAGGACATTTCCTAAATCATTGCCCTGAAGTGTGAAAGGCGAATTGTAAACCAGTTGAACCGGTCAATGAGTCGACTATTTGCTATCATTGTAAGAAGACGAGACACATTGCTAGGAATTGTTCCGAGAGGCAGAAGAGGAGTAAAGCTGTGGAACGTACTGTTGGAGGCGTGAAGGTTATCCAGATTGATGACAGGGTAGAAACATTTTGTGGTAAATGTTATAAGTGGGGACACCCTGTTGAGAAGTGTATGATCGGGCTTTTCCCTTTGAAAGGAAGTCCATAGAAAGGATTCTCGTAAGAATATTAGCGCTCTGTTCTTTCCAAACCTCTAGGTAATAGACATGCATCTAGATTTATAACTTCTATAAGACTCTTATTTTGGATAAATGTATGTAATGTATGAACTACTAGTATGTAGTCAATTAATGTGTGGAATATTTTGTGGTAGTACAATCTAATATAAAATTTTCTTTGTCTATTGAGAATTGGACTCAGAATTAATTTGTTTAAAGATTTGGATTATTGATTTAAAAATAAAGGTTAATCTGATTTTAAGGGGTTAAATCAACATTTGGAAATTTAAATTGAATTTATATAATTCGAGATGGTTTAAAATGGAGATTTAAATTAAATTAGTTTAAACCAAATTTGATTTGAATTAAGGGGAATTATGAATTGAGATGGATAAGTTTAAAATTCAAATAGAAAATTTGAATTTAAAATTTGAAAGGAAATCGAAGTTAAATAGTTTCAAATTCAACTGGAATTTGATTGAAAAATTGGAAAGAAATTGAGATTTAATTCAACTTGAATGGGGAATAAATCAATTTCAATGGACATTGAAGTTATTTAAATTAGAATTGAGTCAATTTAAATGGAAGTGGAAATTTAAATTGAATGGATTAGAAATGGAGATTGGGAATTGAACAGTTTGACTCTGGACTATTTTCATAATAATTTTTTTTAGTATAAATCTATTTTCCTAACTATTTACTATACAATTTTCCTTTTTAAATTCCAAAACTATCATATATTTATTTAACACTTATTTTACAATTAATTTCAAAATATTTAACAATTTTACCACTATTTTATAAACTAATTACTATCTTTCAACTACTTTGTAACTAATTACTAATTTACAACTATTTTGCACTTATTTAAAATTTCTATAACTATTTGTTTATTTTTCAACTATTTTACAATTACTTAACTATTTTACAGTTATTTTACAAACTAATAACTATTTTTCAATTATTTATCTACTTTTAAGATTTTCAAGCTATTTTCTAAATATAAACTGGTCGGAGTTCAAACCGTTATTGATTAAATACCCAACTGAGATTAGAATTGAAGTGATAATCCAAATGGGGATTAAGACAAATGTGAATAAGTGAATAAAATCAAAGTGAGGATGAATAGAAAGGAAATTGATTTAGTTGACAATCAATGAAGTTAAATACGTAGGATGTATGTATATTATTCTATTCGCATAGTGATTTGATCCAGATTCGAGCATAGAATTTCGATATAGTTTATTGATCCGAGTTGGGATTTTTTTCACTCGATTTTCGACGACGAACCTGGATATGGATTGTTGATTGGTTCTGGATATTCTCTATCATTGCTATGGCTATGCAAGGAGAATGATGGTTACTGATGAAGAAACCAGATCTGCGTTCACACTAGGAAGTCGGGTGGACGATACTAGTTCGGAAGTGAAATTGTGTGATCGAGTGAGCGATCAGATTGGTATAACATGCAGATGATATGTGTACATCGTATGGATTTGAATGAAATCGATATTGGAAATTTGTGAATAAGAAATGTGAAATAGTTTTTGAAATGAAAGGAATATTTTGTGAAATATACAATGAATAAAGGTGGAAATTGGATATTTCTATGATAAAATTTTACTTTATGGAAGTGAGTAAGTTTGATAAGTGACTTTTCAAAAGAGTGATCAAATTTGAATATTTGATTTAGAATAAAAAAAGTTATATATCTTTGTTATATAAGATAAAATTCCCCTTGTTGAATTTATAGCCATAAGAAGATGGTTTTTGAAAGTATTTGAAGTATAAAAGAGTCTTATACAAGTTTGATATGATACGAAGTTTTAAAAAAATTATACGTATCTATATATCTATATGTGTAAAGGATCTTATGAGAATGATTTTGAGAAAGGGTTTTTGGGAACCTTTGGATTTGGAAAGGCTTTTGATTTTTTGGGTAAAATCAATATTGGAATTTGAAAAGTCTAGTTTGAGAACTATCAGTTTTGGGATAATCGATTTTGTGTAAAGGAGCTTTATATGTGATTCATATTAGGTGTATTATTTGGAAGATACTATATGTGTATAGTATAAAGTGTTATGAAAATGGCTCTGGGGAAAAAGGCGCTCCCTTGAAATGAACTCCTCAGGAGTGCCATAGGTTGGTACTGCCTCGAGCCTTTAAGGGGGAGGTTCTAAAGTTTTTCCTGTGAGGAGTCTGAACAAAACTAGTTTCTGAGGATTATGTGTAGTGTGCAGCGAAAGTCGAGGGCGCTGTGGCCTACAGAGACATTTGGGTATGCTGTGACGACAGTGTAACTCGATGTCACTGCGATTTACTATAGACCATAGCGAAAGTCGTATGTGCCGCTGAGAGCCAATAGTCTACGTTTGATTTTATATCGGTTGACTACTACCTATGGTAAAATAGAGAAAGTAGTGTGTGCCGCTAAGAGCCAACAGTCTGCGTTTGATTTTACATCGGTAGATTGCGACCTATGTAGGAGTGGAGAAGTTTCATTTTTGACAGCGAAAATCGAGGGCGCTGATGCCTACAGTTACATTGACTTTTGCTGCGATGGCAACGTAACCCTGGAATGTAACTGCGATCTGTTGTGGGTTCCATGGCGTAATCGAGAGGCGTGGAGTGCCTATAGTTACATGGATTTTTGCTGCGATGGCAATGTAACTGCGACCATGGATGAGGGCGATGATTTCCAGAGCATTCTCACCAAAGATATTTTCTTTATTTTGAAAAATATTTTTTATATTTTCAATAAAATTATTTTCCAAGTATTTTCACTGGGTGTTGAAAACGGGTGTACCAAATACTTATAGATTTTTAGTCCTACGCCTGATCAACGTGTGACCGAATTTCTATGAGAACAAGGATGGACTTGTTGAAACAACGAGTTATAAAAGTATTTTTATAAAAACTATTTTAGTAATAGTATATAGATTTTTAAAGTATTTTAAAAATGATCAAAGAAAATTTATCTAATTTTAAGCATTTTCATAAATCCTGGCTTCGTTCCTTTCCGAGGACGAAAGGTTCTAAAGGGGGAGGAATGTGACGACCCTGGTTTTTAACGTCTGATAATTGGTTAATTACCTGATTTATTTTTGAAATATTAATATTAATTAGTCAAACAAATAAATTTACGACGATTAAAATATCTGAATATATATAAATTAAAACTAAAACTATAGTGAATATTGCATTTTATAATTTTTGAATCGTATAGAAAAATAAATCAAATGTGTGTAAAACACCACCATATAAATTAAAGATAAATTATTCAAATATATATATGTATATATGGATAGATATATAGACAAGTTTTATGTTCAAATTTAAAAATATATGAATATAAATTAAGTGTTTGATAGTTTAAGCTTAAAATAGAAATAAAAATAAACATTTATGTTAGGAATAGAAATAAGTATATAAGTTAAGTTTATGGTTATGTAAAAAAATTATAATAAAAATAAGTAAACACATAGGATAATTCTAGAATATATAAACTATTGAAATACATGTAGATATGCAAGGAAATATGACAAAAATATAAATGTATATATGTACATATATAATAAATGGGATAAGTATGAAAATATGAAAGAGACATTTATATTAAATGCTATCAATTCTAGCACAAAATGAGTCATTTCGCAACCTATACAAAATCATTTCAGTGTTCATAAAATATTGCCTGGTCAAAGAAGGAGGCAAAAAAAATCTTTGACCAAAGATAATATTTTGTACCAGCTAATATACACCCTGTATATTGTCTATATTTATCAATCTTCTTATTCCATTTTCGTCCATCAAGAATTGGCATACCAGAAATAAGAAAACTGCCACTTTGAAATCAAATAACTCAAATCAAAACATTCCTCGGGTCAAAAATTTAAACCTTGAAATCTTTTTCATATCAAAAGCCTGGAATGTTATGCCTGAAGCCATCTTCAAATCTGTAAGCAAACAAAGCCTGTAAAACATTCTTCAATTTGTAGCTAAGTCATCAAAAGCAAGATTTCATTTCAACCAACCTGTAGATCAAACTCAAGCTTGATGTTCTAGTTCAAGTTCAAGTTCAAGTTCAATTTAAACAAGGTGGATTAAGCATGCAATTTCAAGAATCTGTATCAGTGCAGTTTTCATAATTAATTTGAGTTCAGATCAAATTCCCAGTGTTTAAAAAGCATTTTTAGATTCCAAAAATACAGCTCTCTACACAAACAGGTGAGTAAACACCTTATTTTACACTTAAGTATAATTAGATTAGTGCTCGTGATTCATGGATGATATGGTGTTTTGCATGTGTATTTTTAGGTAAGTAGCTCTGTGTAAAATATATGTTGGATCTGTGTGTACTGATCATGAATGTTCTTCTTTGTTTAGTTACAGGGTTGAAAATTAAAATAAAAACTCAATATATTTTCATCTAGTCACCGATGGACTTAAAGTCTAAAATAAAATAAGTTTGTGTAATCATAATTCAAGTTTTACAAACATGTTTAAATATTTTTAGATTGCAAAGTACTTATAACTAAGTAAATACAGCAAGATTTAAAAGGAAGTGATAAAATCAATTACTTTGTTTTATGGATTCAGGCATGTAATTCGAATCAACTCTGGGAAATTCGATTTTTAAAGCTAAAATCATGAATTTTAGTTTAATTTTTGGTTTGCAATTTGGGGTTGATCAATCATCAATATACAACATTAATACAATGAAAAAACTCCATACATTCTGGCCGTCCAGCTCGCCTCCTGAGCTCTAGAACGTCCTTACCTGAAAATCTGTAATACTCGATCCGACCCGAGCATTACATCAAAGTAACACCCGGGTCAAGCTGGAAACCAGTGTGAGTAAACCCATCTAACATGGAATACAACAACGTACAACTTATATAAAACCTGGGGTAACTTGCATCAATTTACAAATTCACAATTTGTTATAAACATCACTTATTTCACAAGTCAATTTCTAAGTACCAAAACTTAGATTTAAATGGTCCAATTCACTTATCAATCTATAAAGAATCAAAGTGGTTTTGGGTATCCGGGTCAGACCGAGTGCTACAGATTTTCAGGTAAGGATGTTCTGGAGCTCAGGAGGCGAGCTGGACGGCAAGAACGTATGGAGTGTTTCCGCTGTACTGTATTGTTGTACATTTGAGACTTGATGATTGTGTATATCTAGTGTCCGTATATTTTTGTAACTCTGATGTATTATAAATGTATTTGACAGATACAGAATTCCTTTGTATAACTGATATTATTTGTTATTATATTTTATCCGCTGCGAATATGAGATATTGGTGTTTTTGTTCTTCTTATTCTTCTATCGCTTTCTTCTTTTTCCTAACTATCTGGAATTTTTAAGATCGAAAATTTTGGGTCGTTATAGTTGGTACTGCCAATCACCTTCCTTCTGCCTTGCATTTACTCACTACCAACTTCCCATGTCCAACAACCTATCCTAACCAACACTTCATTTACAAACTGCCATGCATCCCACTTCAACCCACATCAACCAACAGTTCAGTGCACAGACAAACTACTTGGCACTGAAACATACATCTCCTCCTCTTCCACATCTGCCATCAACCTCCTTCACCAAGCTGTCATTATCAGCACATCATTACAACTAAACTTTAATATACTACTTAACTGACAACAACTTGCCTTCATACCACAACAGTGTTGCCTTACTACATATACAAACACATCAGATGTTCCATTGCATACTTCCCAACCATCATAGTTTACAACTCCTGTCAAAAATCATTTCGGCCAAACAAACAAAAAACTTCTCCACAACACTCTAGACCACTTCATACTCCAGACCAGCATATACATTTCCATATACATCACCATTGCTTGCTCCATCACCCACACTTCCACTTCAAATTCCAACTCCTAACTCCTAACTCCTAACTACCTCTACTATAAATTCACATCAACCAACTTTACTGCCTGATCCAGTGTACATATCACATAACCAGTGCATCACAACATCTTTGCCTCACCCAACAACACTTCACTATCAAACTGTCGAACTGAATCATCTTACTACTACCTCTAAGTCATTCATTTCTGGCAACATTACATACACGTCTTCCTCAAAACTAACCGCTGCTGTGCATTTCTTCAACAAAATAGCCCTGCCATCAACAACTACCCCATACATCTGTTGCCAATGGTGTGCATGCATCAACAAAGCTGCAATTTTACCTTAAACAAACTGTGTAAGCAGTCCTCTGATTCAACTGCTACTTTGCCCTACCCAGTCATAACCACTAGACTAACCATCAAAACACTTCCTATCTATTCTCACTTCAACAGTGCACTAACTGCCGCACACTCATTGACCAGACACCGCTATGAACTACCACTCTCCCTACACATTCACCAGTCATTGTTGTTCCCTCCCTACACCACACCATCACCTACAACTAGCCACTCAAACAACCATTAAACCCCTGTGCAAACCCACATCAAATCCAAGCATCATACATACTAGTGCCATACAACAAAATTTATCAGCACATTCAACCAACTAAGACTTACTAAGATCTGAACATCTCGAACCACCATCATTTATATCATTAACCTTATCTAAGAAACTAAATTTATTCATATAGTTCGTAATGCATTATGCATTTCAAAGCATATGAGTAGCCTACGGAGACATAGGAACATCACCTCTCTATGTATATGCAAGTATTTTTACTGATGGAATTAAAGACACAGATGCCATTCTTGTCGTTCTTTCCCTTATTCTCTACACTATTTTTCTCATTCCTTTAACCAAAAACACATTCATTATCCTTTAGGAAAATGACAATGGCAATGGCATGTAAGTAGACTAATTGTACAAGTTAAAACATAATACACCCGTGAGTTGCTAATGATTCTGATAATCCTGCAAAGTATTTTTTCTAAAGTTTTAAAATAATTACCTTTTTACTAGTTGATAATTGTTTTACTAGTTGATAATCCGTGAGTATGCCAGCTGAATGGTTGTGTCTTTGAGCTCTTTCAGCCCCTATTATTATCTGAAGACCGATATTTCTGAAAATAATATAATGAAAAAAAGGCCATGCTTTATTAGGTAAGATGTAAACTCTTTAAATGTTTTACCTGTGTGGATGGCTCTTGGTAAATGAGTGGAGTTTGTATTTGATGTTTCTTGCATTTTCCTGTATAGTTTTCCTAAGCTTGAACTTTGGCTCATGCTTTAGCATGCAGTAGCAACTAATCGATTCCTGACAAGTACTTTGTGTAAAAAAATCTTACTTGATGCTTCATTGTAGCTAAACTCTTTGTATGCATTGGGGATTGAGGAATGACACCATTTGATGGAGGGATACCAAGTATGCCACATACCAAAGTCTGTAAGTTCGTCAAATGCATATAAGCCAAATCAAATGAAGTAAAGACAACAAAAAAACAAATAAAAGCCAAGAGATACATACCAAAAAAACCAAGAAGAAGCAAGTCATAATGGAAAGATGGTGGCTTTCGGAGGTTGAAATCTTTATGTTGAGCAAACTGTGATGCGACACTATGGTCGAAGTAGTAAAGAACCGCTATCATCATTGCAGGGATGAAAGTTCCAACTATATACACAACAGGCACAGTCAACATATCCTGCTTGATTCAAAAGTGTTTTAGAACAATTATCTAAGCAAGTTAACAAATCTAACTTCAAAACAAAAGTCGAAAGCACAATTGAAATTTTAAATATACTAATATCAATTTTGCATGTTCATGTTTTAAAGTCAACTATGAATTCTTATACTATACAACAAGATACTCTTTGTATACCACAAAAATAAAATTGATATGGACGTATTGCTAACTAATCTACTTCTATAAATAAAATCATTTTACAACCAACTAAGCTTAAAACAGCGGTGAATAGATTTGCAGGTAAAAATAAAAGAAAATAAATGCTTATTAGATGCTTATTTGCGCTACCAATGCCATCTTTGAGCTTTACAAATAAATTTGCACTGGCAGCACAACCTTTAGTATGCGGACAATAATTTTGGACCATGTAATTATTCGTTTGGTGCAAATGCGCATTGGGCACTTCTTTAAGTGTAAAGCATTGTAATATTTCCATGCTATATACTCAGTGAGTTCATTTATAACTCATAGTGACACATTTAGAGTATATAACACATGATGTTATATACTCAGTTAGTTCACAGTGCATATTTGTATGCATATGTTTTATACCCATTTCGTATAATATATACACAGATAGTTCAGAGCTAGAGTATATAACAAACTTACTTAGTTATATATGAACAATTTGATTCATAATTAGTTTATATGTACACATTTTATGTACAGTTTATACAACAATTTCATTTACAACGTTATATATTCTACACTACAATTTAATTTACAACGTTACATACTCTAATTGACAAAGAAAAATGGCGACTCTTCAACATTATATACTCTTCCTTATATTTGTTTGTTTCTTGTTGTATGACACACTATTTTCATTGTCAATTAGCAAAAATTAGCAGAAATTATAACTTAACTCTAATTTAAATTCAATTTTAAAATTAATATGATTTCATTTTACTTCTAAAGATATTATAATTAAATTTTAATTTTATATAGTTTAATTTTCATCTTATACTTTAATTTTATGATAAATTCAATTTTAAAAGTTATTATAATTTAATATTCATTTTAGTAGTTATTATAATTTAATTTTAGTTTTACTTTATAGATATAACATATTTATTCAAGTAGTCATATTAAACTCAATGCTTAAGTGATATTCTACCATACAAAATAATATAGTTGTTAGCATAAAAAGTTGCATATGAATGATACAAATATAAATTGATATACCAATATTACCTTTTAGTTTTAATAAAATATAGATCATCAAATTCCATAAGCCATTGAGCGTTATCCTGGCAGTAAAATATACGTGGCGAGATAAGGGTATTTAACGTAATTTTAATTGTCAAGGTAATTTTATCATAGCACACAATAACTAAACGTTTAACATAAATACGATTTTAGGATTAAAATTTAGAAAAATGGATTTTTGATGGTAAATCAAAACTTAAATTTGTAAATCATAATGTATTCAATCCTAAGATATCAAGGTGAAGATCAAAATAAAAACAAAAATTCTATGAAAGATTCATTTGTGGAATATATTGTCTGATGTTGAGAAACATGGGCGTACCTCAATTTGATCAGCGATATGACAGATGAGGGCATTGAGGATATACTTTGCATCGAACTAGTGGGCATCCTTACTGACCTGTAAACTTGGAACTTCATGTCTCATAAGAATAGCGAGGCTTCACATATCAATGTGGGCTACCGTGCCTAAGGCTAAATCAGGGTTAGGAAAAGGAGGGTAGTAGTTTATTCAGCTGATTTTCAACTTCATGTCCTCCCACCGCCTCTTTAAGAATATGGGTTTCCAATCCTAATCCCAGAGATAAGTAGTTATGCATTTTCCTATGTGTCATGTAGATATTGTGTACTCCTCATTTTCTTTCCTACAGTTGTAACAAGAAATATACCCAAAAATTTAAAGATTTATAAATGACAAAAATATTGGTGTTTGAACAACGTAGGAATGTTACTCATTATTTCAAATAAATAATCTTTTTAAATTTTGAATTCTGTAATTTTAACTTTTCAACTATATACTTCGACGACTTCTTATCTTCTTTAGGTATGGTATTCCATGAGATCAACGTTTCAACCCATATTACCAATAATTTCATCTAATCAAGTAACTCGATAGTTAGTATTGTTCTATTCTTTATGGTATTTTATATTTTGTATAGCATGACATTTTAATCCTATCTGCATCAATTTTTATCATTAAACGTCAAAGAATTATTAATTGTTAGTAAATCTAGAAAAAAGGCTCACATGAATTACCTATTTTAACCACAAATTATTTCTTCTAATAGAAATGTAATTTCAAAGTCTAAATGGAAATATTGCTATGTTTACTTGAAATTCTTCTAACACGAAATAGAAAACCATACATATAAGAAGGAGGATCCTTGTGTCAAAACCTATAGTCGACCTTGTGCTTAGGCCACACATTATGAAACAAGTAAATCAAACCATGCCTTCTTTCCTTCCAAATCCTTCCACAGTTTGGTCCCATTACCAATAACGAAAAATGGATTTTAGATTTTTTGGGATTTGATAGTTAAACTAAACCTGTATATGTCAATTTTCTTTTGATAACTCAAATTTATGTAATAATATAGTATTACATGCACTAAATGAGAAGAAAAAACCCGGAACTCGGTTGTAATAGGGTATTCATTCATATCAACATACTCCTTATCAATGAAAGCCATCGTATGCTTATTGCACTCTAGTCTCACCCACATAGCGACAAATGATGCCAAAGTCAACCTTGGATTCCTATCTAACATCATCTTATAGATTATTATTTGAAAGTTGCTTCTTTCAGTACTGAATTCTCTAAAATACGATACCTGCAGTTTGATTCAACACTTTCATTCATTTAAACGTAAAGCAATCATAAGATATTTACCTTACTGATGTTATAATCAAGAGGGATTAGATAAAATATTATTTATATAAGTATGTTCCATAGTAAATTGTCCATACACCAAGAAATGATTAGAAGAGGTCCATTTATTTTACAACAATGCAGATGTGTATACATAAAACTAAACGGCGAGCAATTTACTTTGTGGTCAAAATTTAAGCAGCTGCTCTACAATATGATAAAATCATAGGAGAATGTCGAATGGTGTAGCTTCAATTTAAACAACAGAGGCAGAATATTATAGTCAAAACAACTGATTTATAAAAGCATATGTAAACTCAATACATAACATAAGATGTTAGAGAACGTATTAAAAAACATCACAATCTACATCACATCGAAAAGAACTCTACTTTATGTTTGCTTATGCTCTTATTCGATGCTTTGGGGAAATTAAAACAAGGAATCATGGCAGTTACAGAAAGTATTAAGTTCAAGTGCATATTTGAAAAGGATATATTTCTAAATGACAATTTTTACTCTAACTTCAAACTAAAATATTCCTCCGCATTCTACCCAGCTAACACTTCATTTTTGTGCTGTCCTATTTCCATTTTTTCCTTCTTCTTAGTCCCTATTATCATATTCTTAGTCAGCATGTTGTGTTAAAATTTCAAATAATACCTGCTAACACTTATGCCTGCTTTGCATTTTTCTTTCGCCTGCTCTGAATTCTACCCAGCTAACTCTTCATACCTGCACTCCTGCATGACATGCTAGTGCCGCCCTTCTAATTCAGTTGCTCACAACAACACCGATTTCAAGTAAAACATTGCATATACTTCTTTGAATGCAAATCTCCCAGTTTTATTTTATTATCTGTATGTATATTTGATCAGTAATAACATAGCTTGATATAAAATTCGCCAAAGTATGTTTCTATTTTTTATAGATAATCTAGTTAACGATTAAGTCCCAGAAGAGTGGTTGTCTTTCTTGTTTTTCGTGCAAATTACAGTAAGTACCTCTTTTTTAAATAATCAATTTATTTAACCATTAAATAAAGCCCAAGTAACTCATTAGTTTCCACTATTTAAACATGCATAAATTCTCTTCTACCAAGAAGTGTTTAACAAATTAGAAAAAGAAGGAAAATAATGTCACGCACATGCATAATTTATTTAGTGTTTTTTATATAATGTTATGCTACATGTATAACTCGATAATAAGAGATTAGGAAGTAACTGCAAGTTACCATCATCGGCATCTCCACCAAATCTGCTAATTATAGTAAACCTACACCAGCTTGGTCCAATGACACATCGATCTTTTTGGTTTTATCTGGTAAGTATGACCAGATCATGTGTCTTTAACTGGGCCAAGTCATGGTTCTCGTTGTCTCATCACCACAAGGTTTTAGAACTCACGCTCTTTTCTTCGTTAATGGGCCAAATAAACCATTTACCGAAGAAGCTTCTATCATTGAGATGACTTATAATCTGGGTGAAAGAGAATCAGAGTGAGAGGAATAAAGGCGAGAGAAATAAGGGCGAGAGATATCAAATAGGAAAGAGGGGGTTTTTAGGGTTAGTTTATTCTTCATTTAGATTTCCTTAGTTTTGGAGAAGAGATACTGAAATGGAGAAAAAGAGAAATATGCAGCCTTCAAAATACAAGTGGTAAGCGGGAACATTTCACGGCGAGCCATTATTTAGATTTTTTTTAGTTAAATGAGAAATGAAAGCGCGCTGTTTTTTGTTAATTTTTTATGCTATGAATAAAGAATTTTCTTGTAGTTGAGGGTTCTCCCCTCTTTTTGTTTCAACAATATATTCCCAAGCCTCGGCGAGCGACTCAAGATAACCTAGGCAAAAAGCTCATATCCTGGTGGATAAGGACATTAGCATTGTATTCAATGATCAGAGGATCAAACATGTCCTTAATTTCATTTCGACCGTTGGCTTCCTCTATCTAGGCCCCAATCTATTCTCTCATCTCATTGCGGCCTGCTTTTCTCGCCTCTTCTTTGAGGGCTTCAATTTTAGAAAATTTCTTGTCCAGTTTAATTTTCAAATTTCGAGCTTCGACGGCCACTTTGCAATATCTTTGCAATTCTTCTTAAACTTCAATATTCTCTTCCCTCTCCTTCTTAATAAGTTCTTCAAGCACCTTCTTTTGCAAGGTATCTTTCTCCAAGGCTAACACACGACTGTGGTTGAGAGCAACATCGAGTCCTTTCTATAGGCAGCTTCTAGATGACTCACTTTCTCAGATGTTTCCTTGGCACTTTTTTCTGCCTAAGTTAGATTTGTCATCAACTCCTAGATCTCATTATCTTGATGTTCAATCATGTCTTTATCGTGGATCGGCTCTAGCTTGAGACGATCTATTTTATGATGTCTCTCAATAGACATCTTATAAATCTTTTCTGCTGAATTCCAAAATGATTAACGTTGCATGAAATTTTTGTTGATGCATGCAAGAGAGCTTGCTTTTGCATTCCCTAAAATTTTATGAAGTGAAGGAAGGAACTTAAGCGCTTTGAAGTAAATCTTTGGAAAATTGGCCTTAACCTTAGCCAATTTCTCTGTTGTGGAAGCTTCATGAGCAACGGTCAGCAAAGATGGGTCATAAGTGAAAATTGGCAGTTTTCTCGACCTACGGCCATGGGATTGCCTAGAGCTAGATGAACCAGAGTACTGCTCATGCGATATAGCAACTTAAGGACCTTGGAAAGATGTCTGATCACTACTGTGAATCGGAAGATTGGGCTGAACTTCCCGGTGGGATGATTGAGACTGGGACTTATGCTTGAAGGAAGAAGATTCCCTCGAGCGACGACTTCTTTCCTAGCCATCATCCCACTCTCTATGCCTACCCGATTCAGAGCCACGGCTAGATTCGTATTGCATTAACGAGCTCCTCAACCAATCGAAAGCTCAAGATTGAGACATCGCACCTGCAAAACCAAACAAAATCATATGAGTGACCATTGTATAAAAGATAACCGAAGAGCATATGGTGAAGTGCATGTGATTGTGAGTATCCTAGTATCCTTTCCAACGGACCAGTTGCTATAGCCTTGCTCATATGAGTTTTCTCTCCTTGGCTAGTGGGAAGAATGCCGCCACCACTTCTGGTGGGAGAATTGAGATCCCCAATATTGATGTGGGGAAGTCATAGGTCATGATATCATCAGGGATTTGGAGATTTGAAAACCTTTCATCGAGCTTTCTAAATGCTGGGAGGATGACTCTTTGTTGATGGAAGTTATAACAAACTCGGGTTCTTTAGCAATTTTTCTCCTACAGAGCTTATATGCAAGCTTTTTTCTTCTCTTAGCTTGCGTGTGAGGTTGCATGCCTTGTGATGGTTCGACCATAGGCACCTTGTTGGGGCCCATGTTAGTGTCGCCAAGCTTGATTTGGGCACCCTTAATTTTACCTTCTTCGGCGTCATCCTGAGCCCCCTTGACTAGGGGCATGATAGGGTTGTTAATATCCCCACCTTGTTCTATAATGTTTCCTAGTACTGCAGCACTTCTAGGAAGCCTGATGTTGCAGCCTTCTTCCAGTATCCCAAATAAAGGTAACCTCTCGTCGGTTACGTGGATTTTAATGTCCCTATCTCCGACTGGGGTGGCATGAATTATAGAGATTTCTCTTGAAAAACAATCACCCTCTAGACGTGGGCGGACACCTATAGATATTCAGGATATGAGTTGATTAAGAATATGACTTGGATTAAAGAATTTGAGCACAAAGTGAAGATGACACTTACATCCTTCCAACCATCGCCTTGCAAAGCCAAGCAGACATCGAATGTAGAACCATTCATGTTTGAAGAAGCCAAGTTTGTTCCAAGCATAAGTTAAGACAAGACAGTTGCGTGAACGCCTGAAGAAAATGGAAGAGAGAATTTCTGACCGTCGTTTAAAGTTGTAAATAAACCTTGTGTCCTCAGGAGTTAGCGTGCGCAACAAAACTCTAATGGATAATAGCAAAGTGCCTTGGAGAAAGGCCTAATTTTTTCGAGTGAAGTTGAGTGGGAGCTATTCCAAGATATTTTAGCATTTCTCGAATAAAATAATTGAAGGGCGGCACACATCTGGCCCAGCACATAAACTTGGTACATGCTGTATACCCCTCTAGGGGCAAGTGAGCCTTGTCGTTCATCGAGGGAACCAAACCGTATTCGAATGGAATTCCATGTTTGGAACATAGTCTATAAAGAGTGGCCTCACCGATTATAGAGGCTTGGGAATATATTGGGTTATCTAAGAATATAGCGCCATCTACAACATAGGGGGCATGACTTATATCTTCCGCTGAAAGAACAAGAACGTTAGAGAAAAGGTCGGCCCACGGGCCAGAAGCTTCCGGTTGTTCAGTTTGACGATTGGGGGAAAGCCTGCCAGATATAGAAGCAGAATTTGACTCAGCTTCGGGATTACCATGCTGTGAGGTTGTTTCGAAAGACAATGCAGTTAGATGCTATAAACGCTTGAAGTCCATGTCAATTATACCCAATAGAAAATCGAGATTAGAAAAGTTTACTTGTTCCCACATGCTAAGTATAAGCTAGTGTGGTGTAGTGTAGTGCAAAAATAAGCAGCTTAAAATAAGAAAGTGAAGTTCAATGATGAAACTTTAGGTTTCGACCAAAGTGACCGTCATCGCTGACCATCTTAACTAGCAAAGAGATTGATCGGTTGTGTAAGCCTTGGGATTGACTATCGGCATATTAAACTATGAAATCCATTATTCAAGTCCATATATTAATTTTAGTTCATGTTCTAAGTCCCAAGATTTGATTGTTCAATTTCGAGTTCAGTGGTGAATATACAAGTCCCGTTGTTCATCATTGTCATATGTTCAAGTTCATTGAGATGAGAATGGTTTTGATTGTTCAAACAAGTGATTATTTACTGGTTTTCAAGTTTAATTCAAAAACTAGGATTAGCTGATCCCTATATGTGAATCCATGTATGACGATCCCTATATACCGTCCCTATTTGCCGATCCCTATCCCAGAGCAGCACAACCGATCCCTCTCTCCAGATGAAAGATGCCAATCCCTTTCCTTTAAAAAAATATCGATCCTACCACGATAACCATTCCACCAGTCCATCTACTTTGATATTTTCAACCTTCCACCAAACTTCCACGGCCGATCTCTCCCATTCAACCAGACAACCAATCCCTACAGTCAACTATTCTACCGATCGGTATACCCACGCTTTACACCAAATTCCAACCGATCCCTCCTCTACCCAAATGTTATCCTTCAACTTACTCGACTTAACCCTATGCCGCGAACTCCTTTCTTCCTCCTCCTTTTATGCTCTGCAGAACCCTTTCATATCCCATATTTCATTTCCTCCAAGCCTTCGGCCATCATTTCATCACCTCGTTGAGCTTCGCCCCAGTCATCGATGGCATGGTATCCATTATCTCTTCATAAAATCAAAAGCTAAAAACTAGCAAACCTACCTATGTGTGTATATATGTTAGAGTTAGTGGTGAATGGCTCGGGGATAGTTGAGATTGAAGGTAATGGAAAGTGGGTTCGTAAGGGTATGTTGAGTTGAAAAAAGATTTCATTTTGAAGTTAAGAGAAGAAGATAGAAAGGAGCGATCAATTTGAACGGAGGAATGTAAAGGTTCAGTATTTTAGGGGATGGCAAGGAAATGAGATACATAAGGAAGGAAAGGAGGAATATAAGTTTATATATGGGGACTAAGGGGTCGACCCATGGTTTTAACTCGAAGCGAAGGGGAGAGATCGGTTAAAAGGATACCGATACCTGTCACGATGCAAACATAAAAATTAGAGGAGGGCTCGGTTAGAAATATGCCAATCCCTACAAACACTTTATAAAAAAAGAAGAGGGATCGGCTATGAGCATGTATGCAAACAAACATAGGCATGAAAATTGTTCAATGTACATACGTATGAAATGTAATGAAATTAGATCTAAATTAATGAAAATTGGCAATGACCTGTGCGCATACGAACGTGTTCAGGAGCTAATGACAAGAACATGCATCTAAAAGTGTATATGTATGGCCTAAAGGTTCAATCTATGAAATCGACAGAAATTGAAATCAAACCTGAAGCCTTCAAGTTCGAGGCTGGATGAGATAACCAAATCTTATTAATATCATGAAACCACACTTATATATTAAATAACGGAATATAACCCCGGATTTACATTATCAAAAATCGACAAAGCATCATGACGATCAAAGGGAGATACAAAACTTTGGGAAAATAATTCGACAGACGTATAGCAATTATTCAGAAAACTAGATTGATTTCTTTTCGATGACTCTAAATTGCTTTGATTCGAAGCACATCGTATTCAGCACAACATGTGCTTTGGGGAGCAAGCGCAGTCCAGCATTCTGTCCCGGCTATATTGAACTGATTGGACAAGTTTGATTAAACCGTTATCAAGGATGATGAATCCGCAGTGATGATTGTGGGGTCCATAAGTCAAGTATAGATGGTAATAAAAATTAATATTGAATGGATTTGATTGATATGCAAGGCCGAATGTTCGAGGTATGAAATATGGCTCAACATATGTGAGGGATCAACTTGAATTAACTTCTATAATAGGGATCGATATGTTTCCAAGTGTATGAGCATTTCCATAGAAAACAATTAATATCTCAAGAACCACAAGTCTAACGTATATGAAATTTTGTGAGAAAAATATAGGGACCCTAGGGAGCCTACCCAAGGGATCGCACTATAAGGAGATGAAGTTAGTGTGATTGGCATTCTTCTTGTGGTAGGGATCAGTAGAAATCAGCAAGCAACCCATATTGAAATAAAGATTAAGCGATAACTCGAGTTATACAGATCCAATTGGCATGAAATCCGGAGGCTAGGCATATTTTAGATTAAGGAAACCACTATAGAGATCGCACCCCAAAATTCAAGAAAAGTAGGGATCGGTATCGATTCATCTTCTTTGGGAATTTGTTCATGCGATCCCTCTTATGGGCCTATATGGTTCTAAGGGTCCTTCTGTCGAATTTTTAGGAAGATATTTGGCCATCTTCGTCTATAAATATAGGCTTGGTTATTCATTTTTGGGACTTTTACGCTGCTAGTTGCTTTATACTCTTTTGTAAATAAGGATTTTCGTTCGATCCCTTTTGTACTCGGTTTATAAAGTGATTAATAAAGTAATATGTTCAAAGTGGACGTAAGCAAACAATGCTGAACCACTATAAATCGTTGTGTGTGCATATATGTGTTATTCTTTCAATTTACTGCATTTCTTAATTATTATCCTCTATTATCATTTTATATTCTTCATTTGTTTCTCTTCATAACCTCTATTGGGTATTTGTAATTTTTGGTGCAAACATTATATATTTAATATAACATTAAAATATAAACAAACTAGTTTATAAGATAATATATTATATAACTAATAAAACATTAAAATGTATAAATAAAGTGAAAAATTAAATTTTAAAAATGAATTGAAAAATTAAATGTCATGATCAACATTTTTTAAGTTTCCATCATATTTTTAAAATGGGAAAAAATGGTCAATTATTTTATTGATCGATGGAGTTGGATGTGTTAACGAAATGAAATATGAGGCTTAATAAAGTAACATTTTTATAATGGTGTATACATATTTATTGAACTCACTTTACGTAATAATAGAAATGACAAAGAAATTCGTTTCCCACGTAGTAACTGCAAACATTTGAAGCAATTGTAACCGGATATGGTTAAATTCCATTAGTGTCAAAACAGTTTCATGTCGGATAATTTTCTATGGGATTGTCATGTAGAAATTATTGCACCTATTCCAGTAGTGTTAGAGGTAGAGGTGGGTAACGAATACGTTTTGGTGAATCCTATAGAGGATATGGTTGAAAATGCAGCACAACCAATGTTCCCTACGGTTGAAGTTGATGAGGACAATGTAAATGTCGAAGAACCAAATATTGAAGCAAAGGAAATCTGTGATTTAGTAGATCCTACTAATAAACCCCTTTAGTTGGCTATAAAAGCCACACCAATTATCAATAAACATAGAATATATTACTATGAAATATAAATTAAACATCATAGAAGCTGGATTTACACATGTTGTACAAGATATAAAACGACATATGCCACCCAATAATAATATAATGCACGAAAATCATTATGAATGAACAAATTTATGTATGCTTTTAGTTACCGAAAGACAGATACATTTTAAATGGTCGCATGTTTTTTGGAAAGAGGACATTAGTCTTAGGAAGTGTAGAATATGTAACAGGGAAAGATACAAACCAAGAAAAAAAGAAAAAAAAAGTTCGATAAAAGAGAATGCATTACTTATCCATTACTCCTAGACTTCAATGTTTATATCCATCTTATGTAACCACACCTCATATGAGATTAGATAATGTGGGAATACAGGAAGAAGGTACCTTAGTACACCCAGCTGATGAAGAAGCATGGAAATATTTTGATAAGACTTATACCACTTTTGTAGTAGAGAGCCGTAATGTCAGACTTGGTTTTTATACGGATGGATTTTCTTCGTCTCTCAATTTGGTTCTAAATATTCATATTGGTATATTATCATTACACCTTATAATTTTCCTCCACAGATGTGTATGAAAACTCCATATATGTTACCCACTATTTTTGTCCCTAACCCAGACGATACGACACAGGGAATCGATGTTTATTTACAACCTCTGATTGAAGAGTTGAAAATACTATGGGTTATAGAATTGAAACATACGATATTTAAAAAAAAGATTTTTCAAATGTTCACTTTTTTGTTATGGCATATTAGTGATTTTACTACATATGAAATGCTTTCAGGTTGGAATACAATCGGTTGTCTAGAATGTCCTTATTTCATGAAAGAAATATGAGCATTTTCTTTACCGCATAGGAAGAAAATTTCATGGTGTAACGACCCACAAATTTGTACCACTGAGTCAACACTATTCTACATCAATCAACTCAAGATGAACGGAAATACGAACCATTTGGTTTAAAGAAGAAGAGGTAGAAGAAGAAAATAGAAAACAACATCAGAATCTAACCATCGCAGCGGAATAAAATATAATAGATAATAGTTGATCTTTACACAAAAGAAAACTATATCTGCTTTTTACATACATAATCAAGATACATCATCAATAACATACAACTGGGCAATCATATAAATCTATCCTCAGGACTGAATACACAACGGAATAATAATAGCAAGCACAGAAGTACGTATCATCATCCAGCCCATCTCCCGAGCTCCACAACAACATATCCTGTATTCTATAATACTCGGTCTGACCCGAGCATTACAGTTAAATAACCCCGAGTCAGTCTGGAATACCAGCATGAGTAAACCACACCCAAATTGATTATTAAAGTTTCAAAATCCTTTGAAAACAAAAGCATCTCGTAAGACCACGCCACAAATAAACATGTCGGGTTTTTACCTTACGATAGCTAAAACATTTTTTTTTATTAAAATCCTCTGATATTATAATATGATCTATTTACAAATACTTACTAAAATAGCCGAAATTGTTACATCTATTAAATTCCAGCTACTAGCCACAAAGTGGGTAATACAAACAAAACTCTTAAAAGGCGCGTAGGGAGAATGGATTTCGAACTAATGACTAGGCACTGGGGTACCACCTGTCACTATAGGTAGCCTGGATCACCGTACCGAGGATCACTCCCGACCCCCTGCAACACAAGATCGGGACTACCCCTTACTGGATAATCTCGAGCAAGATCACCCTACGATTGTGATCAGCAACCGCACCACTAAGCCGGAATAAAAGGGACATCTAGACAGGGATGACCTCACCCTTAAGTGGGTGCTACCTACCTAGCCTTGCTGCATAACCCCTGATTTTCAGTCATTCCCGATTGATGAGGCTTGAGGCTAAGCGTTACCTTTTAGAACGTTTCACTTAGAATGCTCATCGCCCACCTGACGATGTTCTGAAAGCATTCATCCATACAAGTCCGTCCCGGGTTCGAACAGAACCGAAGGCACTATTCCTACTACATCCATTTTGGAAATATCCTTAGGATTAGTAGCGACTATCCCTTGCACTTCACTGCTTCATCTTCGAATCCAAACTCGTCCTCCTCACGAAAAACATTCAACCGGATCGAAGTGGTTTTCGAGAAATAAATCCCGATCCCGGTGTCTTCGAAACGATCAGTGCACTGGCCAATATTGATAGTCGGTTATTTAACTATCAATTAATATTCACAAACATCCATCCAACATAAATAATTTCACCAAATTATTTATTAATCCCAAAATATCTTCATAAGATATATTTCCATTTTCAAACCTTTTTGAAAACAGTTTCCAAATCATATTTTCTCATGGAATGAATTCCCGATTATTTATTTCCACTGAAGGCACCAAGTACAACACCTTAGATTTTTAAAATAGTTTGGTACACTTTATTATAAGATATCCTTTAAGGCTTTTAAATTAAAACTACTTTTATGCTTATTCAAAAATATATATAAACAAAACTACTTATAAAATATAAAACTAAATTTTTATCCTTTTAAAATCAAAATACTAAGTCACTTTTAATAAATACTACTATAACAAATTTGGAAAAATACTTACTTCAGAATTTAAACATTTTAAAAATAGTAAATTTTCTAGAACACGCTTTTTAAAACAATATTAAAGCTTTTAAAAATTTACTTTGAAACGTACTTGGCTATCCAAGGAAATATACTTCTCTTCACATCCTTTAAAAATGAATCACTATTTATTTTAAACAAATGTTCCTATTCCTTTAATAAATTCCCATCGTGAATTTTTTTTTTCAAATATCCACTGATATATTACTTCACTTTTATAAACCCAGTTTATATATTTCATAGTCTCATTTCCCCTCTAAAATCCCGATTTTACACACTTAAATCAATTCCCAAATTGATTTCCAATTTACTCCATTTATTTCAAAATACATTAACTTCAGTTTTATTCCTTAATTATGATTTAAAATACTTTTGACTGAAAATACCAATTTTAGATTTCCAAAATTACTTCTTTATCCTTTTAAATAAATTTAAACTTTGAGTTTTAAAATAATTCTTTATTCCTTTAAATGATATCACTTAAGTTTACAATTCATTAATTTCTGTTTTATTTAAAAAAAGTTTTTTTCCCGTACTCGAAATTATTTATTAGTTAGTATTTTAATATCACTTCCATTCCTTTTTAATTCATTCTTAATTTATTCAAATTCGCTATAATTATTTTACTTAAAACTCCACTCTTTTATTGTCTTCCCAAAAATTCAATTTATATATTTTGATAACTTAGTGTACCGAAATATATTCAAGCAAACCATAACATTCAATATTCCAATATAATTCATCATAGAGTATGAAATAATCACAACAGAGAATATTAAATAATTTAAGTAAATGTTGAGGAATCCAGTTGGATCCCTCCAATCTGTTTCCCTACATCCACAAACGTTAGCACAATATAAAATACAAATTCCACTTCGAGGTGGAATATCACGGTATATGGGTTTTATATATAATATCATCCGCTATTATGCGGCGCATAGGGTCTCAACCGCTATAAAATGAAGGAAATCAATCATTCCAAGATATATTATATACTATAATATAGCACATCAAATCAATTCAACCATTCAACCAATTATTTAAATTTAATCATTTAAATTTATATCAAACCAGATGAGTGAAATTAACTCACCTTTGATTCTGTTAGCAATCCACTTCCATCTCGACTTATTTTCTTCACGATTATTGACCTTGAATAAATATTTATAAAATTCATTAATATTCGAAATAAATCGAATAACAAATTTCCGTTTGGTAATTTTTGATTTATCCAATGATTTTATTTTAAAAAAATCTCTTTTTAATAAATTTATTTGACTAACAATTAAATTTAAAAATGAATTTCCTTTTTAAAGATCTTTTAGTCACTAAGATAATTTATAGGCTAGTTAAATTTTTTTTTTCATTATTTAAAATAATTAGTAAATTAAAATAGGCATATGTATAATAGTTTTTTTAGTTTTATCTATATAAATAAATTTTCTATTTATACATAAAAATCTACATTTATAACTTACTGTATACATAAATATCTACTGAATAAAACCTGTAAATTGAAAAATGGTTATTATATAAACCTTATTGTTATATTTCTTTTTTTGTATAATCTACATAACGAAATAATCTAAAATAAATACTTTCCATATAATATCACAGTAAATAACAGAAAATAAAATAACAACGCGAATGCCTCACCTGCGAACGTCGCACTCGAGCCAACTCCTCATCATTGCAGTGCTTTCCCCTCCATCCTCACACGCGAGCTGTTTGCGACAGTGACATCTTCCACCAGCGAGCCTTGTTCTGCCCTTATCCCTCGCTCTCCGTTGATCCCGCAGTGTCGCAGCAGGTCGAACAACCATGCCTTCCAGAACCCTAGCACTGACGTTGCCGAACCCTCCTCACCATCGCGAGGACCAAGTCGACATCGATAGAATTTGAGATTCATCCTCAACTTCGAACCACCCAGTCCCACTGCCTATCGTCTTCCATCGTGGCGACTCACAATTCGATCCCCTTCGAGCTTGATTTGGTCGGCAAAGAAGAGGAGAACAACATAGCCGCGATTCTTCTTCGAACAGTTTATTTTTATTTTTATTGATGAACAATTTGGACTTGCGAATTAATTTAGGCATAAGGCAAACAAAAAAAAAGAGGAGCGAACGCGGCCATGGATTTTCGGACGAATGAAACTAGGAACAAAATAAAGGTAGAGGAAGAACGGGTGTAAAATAAATGGGTAAGGAAAGAAGTTGTCGCCATTTTCTTTGTGTTTTCCTCTGTTGATAGAATGAAGGAAATCACGATTTTGATTTTGTTTTTTTAAAATGAAGGAAGATGCCTTGCGTGTAAAAGTTGGCTTGCGTG
The DNA here is from genome assembly GCA_030765085.1 of Allium cepa. Classification (NCBI taxonomy): domain Eukaryota; kingdom Viridiplantae; phylum Streptophyta; class Magnoliopsida; order Asparagales; family Amaryllidaceae; genus Allium; species Allium cepa. The sequence goes on from CM060934.1 coordinate 697,060,533, forward strand.
TTTTCAGGGAACAGGATGATGTTTTGTATGCTGATGTGAGTATATATGTCAATCAAGGAATATATATTTATTTAGATTTTAAATCATTCCGAATTCGCAACTTGAAATCTTGAACTCCTATCGAGGCGTGCCGCTAGTAGTCTATAATGTTATACCCACATTTCGAACGCAACGGAAAAGGATTCAAGTCGAAATTTGATTGTATGGAGAGGATAGCATTTTAGACTCGGTTATTATATTAAATTTTCGATATAAATTTTAGCACGTTTATATATCGTACGCTCATACAACAACTCCGATTACTACAAAATTTGAAATCCGATAATAATAAAATATTACAGATCCAATGGAATTGGTTTAAACGATAAAATTTCAAAACTGAACAAATCAGTGTTAAATTCAATTTTAAAACTTTTATTATCCTCAACCCTATCAATATAAATTTTACAAGCCTTCAAATTATTTTTAACAAGCTTAAAATTCCAGATTCAACATTCTACCCAACTCCCAATTATTTAATTTAAAAATTAAATTACCCAATAAATATTGATATTTGAATTCAAGTTAAAAATTAACTTTTAAATATTTAAAATCAATTTAAATATTCCGATTTTAAATATCCAAAAATTACGAGTCGTCACATTCCTCCCCCCTTAAAAGAATTTCGTCCTTGAAATTACTAGTTAAGAAGAATGGTCCAAAACCCGCTTACTTTTCCCCAAAACCAACAATTTAACATCCTACCAATTATCTTTTTATAAAAGACCCATTAGCATTCTTACTAACTTTCTAAACTCTCGCATAAGTTTCAAACAATACTATTTGCTCAATCATTCAAATTTCAATTTAAAACCAAATTTTGAATTATCAAAATTTTCTCCAAAATTTTCTAACTCCCTAAATTTTCGAAATTTTTTGCCAACGTCTCCTTTGCGCGGCTAGCTCGGTACAACTACAAAATGCCTCTACGGGCTCCCAAATTCCCAAAGAAAACAAAAAGCCAAGTGGCTAGATCAAAAACCCAATCAAATTTCATACAGAAATTTAAACATATACCTTTTGGTCGAGCAATTCAAATTTATCTTCTGAAACCAAAACCAATTTTCCTTTTCCCTTATAATACCTGTATATCCTATTTAGCAATAATACCCAATCACAACATTCAAAAACATTTTATTGACTTCCTTACAAATTTCCAATATTCATTCATTCAAGCACGTATGATGTACCTATATCATTCGTACGCAATACCGAATCCGATCGCTTACTTGATCATACAATTTCACTTCCGAACTAATCGTCCACCCAACTTTCTAGTGCGGACTCAGATCTGGTTTCTTGATCAGAAACCGTCATTCTCCTTGCCTAGTCATAACTATGATAGAGAATTTCCAGAATCAATCAAAATCCATATCCAGGGTTCGCCGTCGAAAATCGAGTGAAAAGTCCTAACTCGGATTACTATCTCGAAATTGTATGCTCGAATCTAGATCAAATCGCTATGCGAATAAAATAAATATGCGTACATCCTACGCATTTATATCCATCGATTATCAACTATATCAATTTTCTTTTATTCATATTATTTTGATTTCTATTCACTATCCACAATTATCTCATTTCACGACTTTCAGTTTTGATTTTCATTCAATTATTCGCGTAGAATAATTTTTTTTAAAAAAATACCAAATTTACTTAAGGATTTCACCATTCATTTCTTAAGTTTAATATAAATATTTTATACACTTTAAATATTTATTTTTATTTCTCCACTTTAGTTTATATCTACTTCTATTCAAATTGGTTCTCCCATTTCCATATGAATTCAATTTACCTTCACTCTGAATATTGAATTTTTATCTTCCATTTATAATTGATTCATATCACTATTTTAAATTAATTTCATCCATTAATTTATTTCAATATCCAATTTGAAATCATTTTGTCGCTAACTAAAATTTTCCCAAAATTTTTTAAAAATTTTCTGACTCCCAAAAATTTCAGAAAATTTTGGCAAAGTCTCTTTTGCGTAGAGGAGCTTTTTCAATTTAACAAAAGATATAAATATATATATATATATATATATATATATATATATATATATATATCGACCTACACGGTCGGAAAAAAACAAAAACAGTTCATATTTTCTATTATTATTGTGTAGGCGTACCTTTATATAGCATTTCTTTTAGCAAGCGGCTTATTAGCTTAGCAATTAGCGCGATCAAATCCAGCCAAACGGCTTCCCGATACCTGTACTTACTCTATTCAAATATATAAGTACTAAATACATGCAATTTATTAAGATTTCACTTACTTTCAATAGCTAACACCTAAAATTCACATATAATGCATGTTATATAATTTCCATAAGCACATATAAGGTTCCGACACTTATTACCATTGCTTACAACCGATTCTCAAACCATTTCATTCAGTTTAAGTGATTTACAACTTACTCGCTTATATTTGATCCATTCTAAGCAAAATAAACCCATATTCATTCCAATTGATTTCAAAATCATTCTATTTCACTTCTAATAACTCACAAGATTTTATCTAATCTCGTTTACATCAAACGATCCATTTTCTTATGCAATTCGATAATATTGATGTGAATAAATAATTACTCAAGCTTTATAACCATTTAAATTGATTTTAACTCAAGTTACACTTGATTCCATCCCATTTTAATTTATTCACCATCTTTTCATTGCATTTTCTTTCATATCCAAAAAAGTTTGATTCCAAACCATTTTATTAAACTCGATAACCAGAATATTAAATAACCATCTCACAAAAGTTGTTTATTTTCTTCAAACTAGTCCACCCAATAACTTAAGTTTATTTTGTTCAACCAACTTCCATTTAAATCTTTAATCTGGTTTTCCATTTTAAATTTTTATTAGCTACTCACCTAGTAATATTCATTCATAAATTCATTTTCAACTAATAAATTTAATTTCCAAACGTTAATTATTTTTAGTCCATTTGAACTAATTCTGCACTTCATTTTACACAATTTTAAATCAAACATCATCTAATATTCAATTTCATTTCATTTGCATACCATATAAATCAATCGGTTACTTACTAATTTTAATCTCAAAACTTGGTTTTATTTAGTCCAACTTGACTAATTTTCCACTCAAACTTAAGTTTGACATCAGTTACAATTCCCTTTTGCTTACACGTTTAAATTCATTACTAAAATGTTCAAAATTCAATTTTGAAAACATATATATCTAAGTCAAACTATTCCTTTGCATTTTCAAAATCAAACCAAATTTCCCAAACAAACATTAATCCAAAACATCCAGGTAGTAATCCCTCTCTTGGAAACTCGAAAATGAACACCGATGATGTCGCGATCATCATGGGAATTATTTTCCAGCGACCGTAAAGAGTTCAATGCGTTTATCTCTTTTAAAACCCTTCAAATATTTTTAAATTCCAAATCTCTCTAGATTTCAAATCCGATTCAAAAATATTCCTCAAATATATATTATTTTTCCCAACTTTTTAAGAATCATTTTCAAATTCAAAGGAATTTAAATTTCCAAATTTTAAAATTCCAAATCCTTTAAATTTATATTCAAACATTACTTTGGAATTTTATCTTATTTTAATTATTAATCATGCTATAATTCACATTTATAGTTTACATTTACAAATCTCATTTGTATATGAATTTGTTTCTTGGTTTTTTAATTATGATTTCAATTACTTATTCAATTATAAATCACGTTTACAGGTCTCATTTGTATATGAATTTATTTCTTAGCTTTTGGTTATGATTTCAATGTCTTATACAATTTTACACACTAATGATAATAATTTAATATCATCATCCCTAACAACTAACCTTCTATATATAACTATAAAAATTTACGAAAAATCATTTCTTTTATATACAAAAATAATTTTTGGTAAAATTATTTCATTTACCATATTTAAAACAATACTGTGTCGGTTTATCTTGTTTAAGAGTTTAGAAATTCCTATCGATAACAAGGCATCCTACATATCGACCAGAATCTATAAACACTCAACAGATAAATCAATACAATATAAAAACAATTTTTATATTCACTAACAAATATGCGCTCATATCTATTAATACACTAAAGCTCGTTCTAGGGTACTACGGACTCTATCCTATGAGCAATTCCAACCAGAGCCAAGGTTCTCGCTTAACCTTCAGCTCTGATACCAACCGTAACGACCCGCAAATCCATACTCTTGAGTCAACACTATTCTACATCAATCAACTCAAGATGAACGGAAATACGAACCATTTGGATTAAAGAAGAAGAGGTAGAAGAAGAAAATAGAAAACTACATCAGAATCTAACCATCGCAGCGGAATAAAATATAATAGTTGATCTTTACAAAGAAAACTAATCTGTTTTATACATACATCATCAGGATACATCATTAGTAACATACAACTGGACAATCATATAAATCTGTCCTCAGGACTGAATACACAGCGGAATAATAATAGCAAGTACGGAAGTACGTATCGTTATCCAGCCTATCTCTTGAGCTCCAAAGCAACATATCCTTTATTCTATAATACTCGGTCTGACCCGAGCATTACAGTTAAATAACCCTAAGTCAGTCTGGAATACCAGCATGAGGAAACCACACCCAAATTGATTATTAAAGTTTCAAAATCCTTTGAAAACAAAAGCATCTTGTAAGACCACACCACGAATGTTGGGAGTATTTTGACCGGCTCAACATCGCCGAACCAACTCACTTCCTATGCATAACCGAACCAACCCACATTCCATCTCCCTGCCAAACCAACTTCATCTCCACGCATTACCGGACCACTAACTACCAGACCACCTACTACCGAACCAAACACCTACCGGTCCAACAACAGCCGAACCAACCAACTTCCCCTACATAGCCGAATCAACCTCCTTTCCATGTCCAACCGGATCAACCCACCTCCACACGTTGCCAAGCCAGAAGCAAGGGAAGACACGACCGGACCAACTCTGTCAGGCCAGATTGCTTCAGCCCAGGCCCACCACCAGCTATATACATCCAAGACCCCTGCCCCCAACCTCACTCTATAAATAGAGGGGCAGGGGTACAACAATGGCAGACAAGTTTGAGAGCTCAAGCACGGAAGGAACTTTCGAACAACTTTCATATACTTGTATACAAAGCTTTGTACTTGTAATCTGAAAGAAAAAGGAGAATAACATATAAAGTGGACGTAGGCACGTTCCGGCCGAACCACTATAAATCTGTGTGTCTTTTACAGTTTAGTCCCTACTTTTTATATATTTGCATAAATCACCCAAATCACTAGAAACAACATAAAATCAACCAATTCATACGACTTGGAGGTGTTTGCCCATTTTTTGTGCAAACATTTTTGGTGCTTTCACTGAGAACAAGAGCTCGAAGCTTCAGCTTCTCCCACTTAATCCTTTTCCTGTCAGCATCCTCATTTGGAAAACATGCCTCCCGGGCAGAAGAAAGATACTAACAAAGGAAAGAACGTTGCAACTGGCAGTATCCCAGATCCAGTGATCAGGTTCCAACGGCAGATTTAAATCAGGCAAATCCGACAGCCCCCGCTACGGAACAACCAATTACAAGGGCGGATCTTAACAGGATCATCGATGAAGTAACTAACCGCTTCGCATCTCAACAAGAAGCATTGGTAGAACAACTCATGTCACGCTTAAGGGATGCTGAAGAATCCAACCGTAACACTGAATCATGGGGTGAGTCCCAGTCTGGAGGATCTAAGAGACGACAAGGGTCTTCCTCCTTCGAAGAGGCCAACAACAGAAACAGCCATGGTAGGAGCCGAGCCCGGACTCAGCCCGAATTCCGACCCGAGGAAACATTTGGAATCGAACCCAACGGGGGAGGTGCCAGGCAGGGGTCGGATGTAGCTGAGCCTGTCATGCTACCTAACTATGAAAACACCAGTAGACGGGGCCGAGCTGGAGTCCGGCCTGAAGTTGGACCCGAGGAAGTGCTGAGAACAGAACCCAGCAGGGGAAGATCAAGGCAAGGGCCAACTGTGGCTGACCCCAGCATGCTCTCAGAAGACCAGAGGCAACCATTGGAGAATGTTAGGAGTGACAGACGATACCATCCCTACAAGTCATCTGGATGGAATCAATCCCGCAGGGAGGAACCAAACTCATTTCTATCCGCTCCAAGTTTTGACGAGAGGATGGCACGATTGTTCAGAGAGTGTGTCCAACGGGAGCAAAGGGATCGGGGGATAGGTGCTAGGGTAACCAGCCCCTTCACCCGCAATATCGAAACTGCCATCACCCCCCGGGAATGGAAAATGCCAACAATGGAACCTTACAAGGGAACCTCTGACCGCATCGTACACTTACAAAGATACACCCAGCATATGCTCATGAGCGGAGCAACAGAGGGAGTGTTGTGTAAATGCTTCCCATTATTTTTGACAGATCTAGCTACTTCCTGGTTCTGCCACCTACCCTAAGGGTCCATCAGCTCATGGGAAATGTTGAAAGAAAAGTTCATCAGTCAGTTCCCCATTCATGTGGAACAACCCAAGGACGCTTATTCCTTATCTAATATCAAGCAGAAACCCGGAGAGACAGTGCAACAATATCTCATCCGATTCAACGCTGCGGCGGCCGCAGTCCAAGATGCCGACGAGAAACTTATCCTAATGGCTCTTTGCAGTGGTGTACATCCGTATACTAAATTTGCTAGAAGACTAACCAAGGAAAAGCCAGCTACTTTACCTGATTTCTTCCATGATGCTGGAAAGTATACGAGACTTGAAGACGCTGCCACTGAGAGGCAATCGGGGCAACAGGCTAAGACAGCTACAGACAGGGTTCCCGTTGCAGCAAAGGATGTTCGGAGAAGTGACTCTAGAGACAATGCTGGGGGCAAGAAGGGAGAAAAGCGCTTATATCAACCAGGACCAAGATTTGACTCCTATACTCCTTTGAATGAAACAATCGAAAACATCTTCCAAGCCAAGACGAAGTTAGATACAAGCGGCCCCCACACAAGAGGGAATCAGATAACGCACTCAAGTCTGGAAAGTTCTGCCGCTTCCACGAATCCCATGGACATGACACCAATGAATGCCACCATCTCCGGGACTTGATTGAAGAAACATCAGAAGGAAGAGACTGGAACGCTATGTAAAAAGCCAGAACAGGACTCCAGCTCCCGCCAATGAAAACCCAGGGTTACCCCTCCCAGAAGGAGGCGGAGGAAATCGCAACATCAACGGCTCTAGTCAAGAGAAAATAGTGGTCCATACCATATCAGGAGGACCACACATCGCCGACAGAAGCTGGGCAGAGATGGAAAGATACGATAAGTCACTTAGAAACGCTGAAGGCTACGTTAATTCTGTTATAGAAGAACGCCACCCGAAACGGAAAGAGAATGACGACATCACATTCAGTAGGCGTGATCTAGAGGGAAGGCAGTACCCAAACATGGATCCTATGGTCATCTCTGCCTGGTTCGGTCCGGCCAAAGTTTTTCGAATTTTAGTAGACACTGGAAGCTCGGTAAATATCCTATTCAAGCATGCTTTCGACAAAATAAAGCTGTCAATGAAGGATGTGTCTCCCTGCAACAAACCACTGCATGGTTTCACTAGAGATACGAAGATGCCCCTCGGGCAACTGGACCTTTTTGTTGAAATAGGAAGTCATCGCCGCTCCGTTGTGCGAAAACAAACATTTGTGCTAATAGAAAGCCACTGGGCCTACAATGCCTTTTTAGGAAGACCAGCCTAATCTGACTTCCAAATTTTCCTAGCCCCATGGTGCCTGAAAATGAAATTCCCAATAGATAACGGAGTAGGAGAAATAGAGGGAGATCAAGATGCCGTTCGAGATTGCTATGTAACTGAGCTTCGCAATAACCGCAGGGAGGATAAAGGAAAGGATGCAGACACTTCTCTCTGCAATAAAAGCCTGGAAGCATAGCAATTAAAGAAAGCCCCTCCTCTTCGATATACAAGCGATCTTTTCAACGAATTAGACCCCAGGGACAAAGAGGAGGAGGCCACCACCGAGCCTGCAGAGGCTATGGAATTTGTATCTGTAGACAAACACGACCCAAGTAGACTGCTGAGAGTCGGGTCTCAGTTAAGAGCGGAGTTGAAAGACCAACTCGTCGATTTTCTTCGCCACAACATGGATGTATTTGCGTGGACGCACGCCGACATAACAGGAATCTCCCCAGACGTAGCATGCCACATACTGAACATCGATCCCACCAAGGTGCCGGTGAAGCAGAAAAAGAGGAGCATGGGGGCAGAACGATCAGCAGCCCTCGAGGAAGAAGTAAAGAACTTACTTACCAATGACTTCATACGAGAAGCCATCTACCCAGAATGGATCGCCAACCCGGTACTGGTAAAGAAAGCTAATGGGAAGTGGCGAACATGTATCGATTTCTCCAAATTAAATGACGCTTGCTCGAAAGACTGCTTCCCACTCCCCCGAATCGACCAACTCGTGGACAACACAGCCGGACACGGACTCTTATCCTTTATGGACGCATACTCATGATACAACCAGATCCCTATGCACGCTCCCGATCAAGACCACACCAGTTTCATCACTGACCGGGGATTGTACTGCTACAAAGTAATGCCTTTTGGACTTAAAAACGCCGGAGCTACTTATCAACGCCTTGTCAACAAGATGTTTGCGAAATTAATAGGGCGAACTATGGAAGTTTATGTGGATGACATGCTGGTAAAATCAAGAAAAGCCAACGATCATATAAACCACCTGAACGAGATGTTTCAAGTACTTCGCCAATATGGAATGAAACTGAATCCTCTAAAGTGCTCCTTCGGAGTATTGTCGGGAAAGTTCTTGGGATTCATCGTCCATGCCAGGGGGATTGAAGCGAACCCCGAACAAGTATGGGCTTTGCAAGATATCAAGATACCATCCACTCGAAGAGAGATGCAAAGCCTAAACGGGAAGGTGGCTGCCCTAAGCAGGTTCATCTCTAAAGCAACCGACAAATGCATCCCTTTCTTCGAAGCTCTTAAGAAAGACAAAGGAAAGTTCGAATGGACTGACGAATGCTCGACAGCCTTCCTTAACTTAATCGAACACCTTCAAAGACCATCAGTACTCTCAACTCCAAATGAAGGCGAGGAACTATACCTATACCTTGCTGTATCATCCCATGCTTTAAGCGCCGCTTTGGTGAGAGAAGACGACCGCGCGCAGCGGTCCGTATACTTTGTAAGCAAGAGATTTACAGAGGCAGAAGCCAGATACCCTAAACTTGAAAAGCTAGCATACTGTTTACTAATCACGTCACGGAAACTGCGACACTATTTCCAATCTCATTCCATCAGAGTTTTAACCGATCAACTGCTAAGGCAGGTACTCCATCGCCCCGACACTTCTGAGCGACTACTTAAGTGGTGCATTGAACTGAGTCAATATGATATTACCTACCATCCTCGCACCGCTATCAAGGGACAAGCCATAGTTGATTTCATTGCCGAATTCACTACTAACGAAGGTAAGGAGCAATCTGAAGTAGCAGAAAATATCAAGTGGAATCTCTTCGTTGATGGAGCATCAAATGAGTAAGGCTCGGGGGCAGGTGTTGTGATAATCACCCGCAGGGGAAGGAAGATGCACTACACCCTAAGGTTGGAGTTCGCTGCCACCAACAATGGTGCAAATACGAAGCAGTGATAGCCGGATTAGAACTTGCCTTGGAGATTGGAGTCGATTCTTTATGTCTCCATAGTGATTCTCAACTTATTGTAAATCAAATACTGGGAGAATTCCAGACTCAAGGAGAACGACTCACAGCATATCTAAAGAAGACCAAGTTGCTGCTCTCAGTTGGATCATTATTTAATCAAACACATTCCTCGAGAAGAGAATCAGGAGGCCAACGAATTGGCAAAGCAAGCTAGCATGAAGGACGGCGCCGCTTCCCGAACAATAACCATCTCACAGCAACTAGCCCCGAGTTACGAGACAATGAACATGATAGCTGCAATCGAAGAGGAAACTTGGATGACTCCTATCCGGAAATATTTACAAGATGGCACCCTGCCCGACGGGTGTAACGAAGTCAAGAAAATCTTGAGGAAAGCTTCCCGCTACACGTTACAAGAAGGCATCCTCTATCGACGCGGCTTCTCTAATCCCTTATTAAGGTGTGTTGCTGGAAGGGAAGCCAAGGAGATCTTATCCAACATACATCGAGGAAGTTGCGGAGATCACACTGGTGGGTAGACTCTGGCAAAGAAGATACTACGATATGGATATTACTGGCCCACCTTAAACAAAGACGCCCTAGACTTCGTCATAAGATGTGACAGATGTCAGAAATTTGCTAAAATTCCTCGCCTACCAACAAACGAGATTACTCAAATGACCAGCCCTTGTCCCTTTGCAATATGGGGAATTGACTTGATTGGCAAACTGCCGGTGGGCCGAGGCGGAGCCAAATATGCCATAGTAGCAGTTGACTATTTCACCAAATGGGTGGAAGAGGAGCCTCTAAATAAAATATCTTCGGCAAAAGTTATTAACTTCTTGATCAAAAATGTTTTATGCAGGTACGGGGTTCCACTCAAAATCATATCGGACAATGGACCTCAATTTGACAGCGAGGAATTCGCCGACTGGTGCCAAGAGCACGGAATTCACAAAAGCTTCTCATCTGTGGCTTACCCCCAGGCAAACGGACAAGTTGAAGATGTCAACAAAATCCTCAAAACCCTAATCAAGAAGAAACTTGAAAAGTCAAACGGCACTTGGGTGGATGAACTTCCTACGGCACTTTGGGCCTACCGCACATCTTACAGAACATCAACAGGGCATACTCCTTTCTCTTTGGCATACGGATTGGAGGCCATGCTCCCAGTTGAAATTGTAGTGCCTTCCCACCGTAGGATCCACTACAACCCAGCAGAGAACGAAGAACTCCTCCACATGTCTTTGGATCTAATTGAGGTGAGAAGAAATGATGCAGCACTCAAAGCAGCAGCTCACAAGCAAAAAGTGGCAGCACAATACAACTCCAAGTCAAGCACCGCAGCTTACAAGAAGGAGATCTTGTCCTCAAGCGGATCTTCCCGCGCCCCGGAGCGCTAGATCCAATCTGGGACGGACCCTATGCAATTCATAAAGATCTCCGCAACGGAGCCTATATTTTGTCAACAGTGGACGGAGAGGTGTTCCAGAGGGCATGGAACATCCGACACCTCCGTCGATACTTTTCTTAACTTGTACTGCCCATATGAAGTGAATTAATAAAGAGAATCAGTGGACGTAGGCATTTACGTGCCGAACCATTTTAAAAAATCTTGTCTCTTTTTAACTTGTTCCTTTATATCTTGGCTGCTTGTTAAGCTTTATCCTTTTCTGTTGAACAAAATCATGTATAACGACATTTCCATACTGGAACTTCACAGCGCAACCTCACCTGGACAAGACCCAATAGGTACTATGCGATTCTATGCACTCGCCAATGAGACACTTTTGCTCCAACATCCCTCTGCTGCAGGTTAACTCATTGCCCGCGACTGCCCTCAAAGCCAATTGTAATGAGTCGATTATAAGCCATCAAGAAGGCCGACTATAGCCGATGGCAGCTCATTACGACGTTCGGCTCGCCGACAACTGTGAACCTACTTTAAGCCCCAACATAAGGTGTGGCCAGCCAGGGTTAGTTCACGGTTGACGATCGGCACCCACGCTAGCCGGCCACAGTAAATCGAATAATACCCACGATTACGGGCCATAGTGGCTTGGGTAGTTACTATGCGCGATCTCGGCTCCGATATGTCTTAAGTGCGGCTGTGTTAAGAAGATAAACTCCCCGCGAAGGCGTAAGATGGGTGACAAATGTCTCTAAGACCCACAGCTAGGGAAAGTGACTACAAAACCCATTTGCCACGAACTTAAGCATATCGACGGCCTTCCGTGATTGAAAGTTTTACTGTTTCTCATATTTCCATTTCATTCAAAAACTTCTCTCCTATCCTATATAACAATCCTTAAAGTACAGGTCACAAAGTAGGGGGACTCTCATTTGTGGAAATATGAACTCACATCCGGATGACGGAACACTCAGCTACATTCCATACTCAATCACGCAAGACATTCAAAGCAACCGTCTACAACTAAAACACGAAGGGCGGTACTATCTTCTCTTGTATACAAATATGTAGCTTTAATTTATTCACACATCATATTGGCATTACAAGACATGAGATAATATTATAAGCAGAAACTTAGCATTAACTACGATTGAGTCACATGCATAAACACGCAGCTGTATTTCTTATGCAACATATCAAAATGACAACAGCATTCAAACATGACAGAATCAGCTTATGTTATAAAATTACATAAAGTCATTATTTACAAATAATATAATTACAAGTTACATTAATGTTACGGACTAACATAGACAGCAACCAAAATATGTACAAGTCAAGTCAAAGAATCAGGGCTTCGCCTCCATCCCGCTAGCCCTCGGGATCTACTTAACTGCAGGATCGGAACTCCCAGCATGTGCTACCGAGGTCCCGCCTGCATAATTCAGAAGAGAATCCATCAATAATCACGAAAGATAAGCAATCAAATCATGAAAAGGTTAAAAGGAAGGACTTACCAGCACCTGCTTCCTGACCATCATCGTCTAGCTGCACGCCTACCTCTTCCGCAGCAAGCAGCCGCATGCCCTTCTTAACCACCACCTTCTCTTCCTTAGTGAATTGGGCCGTAACCACATCTATCCTGAAAGCCGCACCACCTTCCTTATCCGCATCGGCCTTAGCTTCCTCCAAAGCCCGGAGATATATCCTAGGGATAATCGTCCACCCAGGACAGGTCGCCCTGCCTCCAAGTACGAAAATACATGTCCTGGAGGATCTCATCCATCATCCCCTCGTTCTCCTCAAACTCTTTCATCCGGGCCTCGGAAGCCGACAGCCGTGCGACAGCAGCATCTCTCTCCAATCGGTATCTCGAGCAGTCAACCTGAAGGGACTTCCGCATATCTTCCATCTCCTCCTTCAGCTTGGCCTGAGCAAGCTCTGCGGCCTTAAGTCTCCCAGATAACTCCTCTTCCTTCTCAAGATCCGCTCTCCGAACCTCGTCCACCGTTGCGATGGCCATGTCAATCCGTTCCTTGCAGGCAGCCTCCATCTTTCGTAGTTCTGCCTTACTAGCCTCTTCCATAGTCTTCTTCAACCGCCTGGAGGCTGCCTCATGCTGCGAAATCTGAATGGCTTGATCGGCGAGCTGCTTGGCCTGGTCAGAAACCATTAACCGTAGTCGGATGTTGGCACTCCCAATCTCCTCTCCAGCCTTGACCAGACGGGCATGATGCCCCATCAAATTCCTGGTCTTCTCCGCGACCCGGTCAATATTAGCCTTGGCTTCGTCCCCCATGGTAACTATCCGAGTAGTAAGCAAATCGAGGTCTAAGGACTTAGCCTCATCAAGCACCAGTACCATGGGATTGCGGGGAAGAAGATGCTCACCCGTGGCCTCGTCAAAAGAGATGTCCTGAAAACTCGGGTCCAGATCCGGATGGCCGGCAAATGGGTTGCGAACCAAACCAGGATGGTCTATCGGGGTGACGGTTGGATTTTCGGACGGATGTGGGGAAGGCATAAACTCAGTATCCTCCTCAGTAATATCATGGATAGGCTGGACTGGAGGTTGAGGGCAGGTGAAGGTTCAAACGAAGATCGACCCCTCTTTCTCTTTTGCATATCTTCTTCAATAACATCGAGAAGAGGGCGATATCTAACCGCATCTCCAGGACGGCTAGTTGACGGCTTTGGTTTGGCAGAAGCTTTGAGTAACTTATACTGTTCAAGGCTATGCCGAATATCTGATGTCTTGGCCACCTTACCCATTCCTGGAATAAAAACCAAGTGTTACGAGCATGCATGAAACTATAATTCAAGAAATGTGACAAGTTAAAAGGAGTAGGAAGACGCGTTTATTTTACAAACCCTGAGGGGGAGTGGGATACTGCAATAAGTCCTGAGTCTCATTTCAGGACGGGAGCTGGCCATAAAATATTACTAAGTCCTTATCATAAAGGGAGTCTGCAGAAGTTGAAAATTCACCTTGAGTTACCCTAGCTGAAAGATCCTTAGAAGATGGATCGGCACTAGTCCCAGCCTTATCAGCCTTCTTTGCCTTCTCCACCGAGGCTGACCCTTCCTCTAACCCTCAAAAGCCTAGCGGAAGGCATCATCTGTCCACTCCTGGATCTCCCCTGCCTGCTCGAAAGACAAAGCCCCGGCACCACTACCACCCTGTCCTTCACCTTCTCCATCCCCTCCGCTCTCCTCCTCGCCTCTTTCCTCCTCTCCACCTTCCTCCTTCGGAATATCTGGACATGTGCTAGGGGAGGGTCCATCAGACTTCTTAAGCTTTTTCTCCCCGACAACTGGAGGTATCGAGAAGGGTCTCCTCTAGCTACTCTTCGCAGTGGCCCCGTCTTTAGCTTTGGCAGCCCTTTCCTCGGCTGTATCTCTCTGCTTAACCACGGATTGACGTGGCAGAATCAGGTTGTGCTCCAAGAGAGTGGCATTCCTGATCAGGTAAGAAGCCGCCTGTCCCTTCCAGAGATAGCCTCTATCTCCGCGGCCATCTGTACTAGGCGATCATTCTCCACGACCGCAAAGCCACCTGTCGCTAGCAAGAAATAAAAGCATATAAGAGGAAGCATTGCAGTCGGGACAAAGAAATTACAAATGGAATTCAACTTACAGCCAGAAGTGAAAAGGCGAAAAGAAATGAAGTCGTCCTTGACAAAGAACCATTCCTTCTTAAACATGGTAAACTTCGAGTATAAGTCCAAGACCGGCTTGAAGGACACGGCCGACTCTAAACTAATGCACAAAGACCCCTTCTTGTAGCCCCTCATATTATATAGATATCAAATTTCCTGGTTAGAAGGGAGCGCCTATATCTCATCTGAAAGATAATGAATAGACACACTAAGATGGCATAGGAGTTGGGCTGAAGCTGAAAAGGAGCCACTTTCAGGTAAGTAATGAAGCTGACTATCCATGCATTGATCGGAGGAATGGGCCCACACATGCAATGGTATCGGCTATACGCGAAGTATCCTTTAGGGGGATTATATGGCATGACCCCCTCCCCTGGCAACAGCATGCATGCTCTATCAATCCCAAAGGAGCGGGAGATAACGTCAAGTTGCTCCTCTCTGAGAGAGCTCGGAAAGCAATCAGGAGGAGAATTCAGAAGCTCTTGGGGACCATACCCGTCTACTAGCGACCTCGGGGTGGGTCCACAACGTTCCGGTCCTGAATGGGCTGGGGGCACAACGGGGGACTCTCGTTTATCCGTAGATTTTCTTTTTTCTGATCGAGTTTCCACTTTGCGAGACATTTTCCTACAAACACAAAAGAAAAACATATTGTTAGAACAGAGGATATAATCAAGCAAGTGTATATAGTCTGAAATTTCGCTCATAAATCAAAACGCTCAAACTCCCAGTGTCATTCGGTAAAGCAAATGTAAAATTTCATTCGGTATTCGGAGTCTCAGGGTTCATCCGGTGATTCAAGAATGAGTTCATTCGGATTTTCCCGTTCTCATTCGGTGGTTCGAACACGAGTCTCATTCGGCATTCCCAATACCAGGATTCATTCGGCATTCTCAGTATAAGGTCCATCCGGTATTAAATCTTTAAGTTCATTTGGTAAAGCGAAGTAAAACGAAGAAGCCATTCGGCAGTCACTTGATTCGGCAGCTAAGGGTTGACTCGGCAAAGTGATTGATTCAGCAGGAAATTCTGGTCCGGCTATCTCGTTCGGTAGGGAATAAAGGAAGCCCTAGGCCCATACTTATAGGGGAAGGTTGAAAAACCGGACCAGCCGGTTCGGCTCTCGGGCCGAATATGGTTGTCCAATTAAAACAAAGCACGACATATGTTAAACATATGCCCTACTTTGGGGGGCAAGTGTTGGGAGTATTTCGACCGGCTCAACATCGCCGAACCAACTCACTTCCTATGCATAACCGAACCAACCCACATACCATCTCCCTGCCAAACCAACTTTATCTCCATGCATTACCGAACCACCAACTACCGGGCCACCCACTACCGAACCAAACACCTACCGGTCCAACAACAGCCGAACCAACCAACTTCCCCTACATAGCCGAATCAACCTCCTTTCCATGTCCAACCGGATCAACCCACCTCCACACGTTGCCGAGCCAAAAGCAAGGGAAGACACGATCAGACCAACTCTGTCAGGCCAGATTGCTTCAGCCCAGGCCCACCAGCAGCTATATACATCCAAGACCCCTGCCCCAACCTCACTCTATAAATAGAGGGGCAGGGGTACAACAATGGAAGACAAGTTTGAGAGCTCAAGCACGGAAGGAACTTTCAAACAACTTTCATATACTTGTATACAAAGCTTTGTACTTGTAATCTGAAAGAAAAAGGAGAATAACATATAAAGTGGACGTAGGCACGTTCTGGCCGAACCACTATAAATCTGTGTGTCTTTTACAGTTTAGTCCCTACTTTTTATATATTTGCATAAATCACCCAAATCACTAGAAACAACATAAAACCAACTAATTCATACGACTTGGAGGTGTTTGCCCATTTTTTGTGCAAACAACGAATAAACATGTTGGGTTTTACCTTACGATAGCTAAAACATTTTTTTATTCAAATCCTCTGATATTATAATAGGGTCTATCTACAAATACTTATTAAAATAGCCGAAATTGTTACATCTATTAAATTCCAACTACTAGCAACAAAGTGGGTAATACAAACAAAACTCGTAAAAGGTGCGTAGGGAGAATGGATTTCCAAATAATGACTAGGCACTGGGGTACCACCTGTCACAGTACGTGGCCTAGATCACCGTACCGAATATCACTCCCGACGCCCTGCAACACAAGACCGGGACTACCCCTTACTGGATAATCCCAAGTAAGATAACCCCATGGTTGTGATCAACAACCGCACCACTAAGACGAAATAAATGGGACATCTGGACAGGGATGACCTCACCTTGAAGTGGGTGCTACCCACCTAGCGTTACTGCATAACCCCTGATTTTCAGTCATTCCCGGTTGATGAGGCTTGAGGCTAAGCGTTACCATTTAGAACGTTTCACTTAGAATGTTCATCGCCCACCTAACGATGTTATGAAAGTATTCATCCATACAAGTCTGTCCTGGGTTCGAACGGAACCGAAGGCACTATTCCTACTACACCCATTTTGGAAATATCCTCAGGATTAGTAGCGACTAGCCCTTGCACTTCACTGCTCCATCTTCGAATCCAAACTCGTCCTCCTCACGAAAACGTTCAATCGGATCGAAGTGATTTTCAGAATAAATCCCGATCTCGGTCTCTTCGAAACGATCAGCGCATTGGCCAATATTGATAGTCAGTTTATTTAACTATCAATTAATATTCACAAATACCCATCCAACATAAATAATTTCACCAAATTATTTATTAATCCCAAAATATCTTCACAAGATATATTTCCATTTTCAAACCCTTTTGAAAACAGTTTCCAAATCACATTTTCTCATGGAATGAATTCCCAATTATTTATTTCCACTGAAGGCACCAAGTACAACACCTTAGATTTTTAAAATAATTTAATAAACTTTATTATAAAATATCCTTTAAGGCTTTTAAATTAAGACTACTTTTATACTTATTCAAAAATATATATACTTTAAGAATATTTAAAACAAAACTACTTATAAAATATTAAACTAAATTTTTATCCTTTTAAAATCAAAATACTATATCATTTTTAATAATTACTACTATAATAAATTTGGAAAAAATACTTACTTCAGAATTTAAAGATTTTAAAAATAATAAATTTTCTAGAACACGCTTTTTAAAACAACATTAATGCTTATAAAAATTTACTTTGAAACTACTTGGCTATCC
This sequence comes from Allium cepa, assembly GCA_030765085.1. Classification (NCBI taxonomy): domain Eukaryota; kingdom Viridiplantae; phylum Streptophyta; class Magnoliopsida; order Asparagales; family Amaryllidaceae; genus Allium; species Allium cepa. The sequence continues at coordinate 697,078,524 of CM060934.1, forward strand.
AGGAAAATATACTTCTCTTCACATCCTTTAAAAATGAATCACTATTAATTTTAAACAAATGTTCCTATTCCTTTAATAAAATCCCATCGTGAATTTATTTTTTTCAAATATCCACTGATATATTACTTCACTTTTATAAACCCAGTTTATAAATTTCATAGTCTCATTTCCCCTCTAAAATCCCGGTATTACACACTTAAATCAATTCGCAAATTGATTCCCAATTTACTCCATTTATTCCAAAATATATTAACTTCAGATTTTATTCCTTAATTATGATTTAAAATACTTTTGACTGAAAATACCAATTTTAGATTTCCTAAATTACTTCTGTATCCTTTTAAATAAATTTAAACTTTGAATTTTAAAATAAATTTTTATTCCTTTACATGATGTCACTTAAGTTTACAATTCATTAATTTCTGTTTTATTCAAAAAAATTCTTCTTTTTTCCATACTCGAAATTATTTATTAGTTAGTATTTTAATATCACTTTCATTCCTTTTTAATTCATTCTTAATTTATTCAGATTCGCTATAATTATTTTACTTAAAAACTCCACTCTTTTATTGTCTTTCCAAAAATCCAATTTATATATTTTGATAACTCAGTGTACCGAAATATATTCAAACAAACCATAGCATTCAATATTCCAATATAATTCATCATAGAATATCAAATAATCACAACAGAGAATATTAAATAATTTAGAAAAATGTTGAGGAATCCAGTTGGATCCCTCCAATCTGTTTCCCTGCATCCACAAACGTTAGCACAATATAAAATACCAATTCCACTTCGCGGTGGAATATCGCGGTATATGGGTTTTATATATAATATCATCCGTTATTATGCGGCGTATAGGGTCTCATCCGCTATAAAATGCGGGAAATCAATCATTCCAAGATATATTATATACTATAAATATAGCACATCAAATCAATTCAACCATTCAACCAATTATTTAAATTTAATCATTTAAATTTGTATCAAACCAGATGAGTGAGATTAACTCACCTTTGATTCTGTTAGCAATCCACTTCCATCTCGACTTATTTTCTTCACGATTATTGACCTTGAATAAATATTTATAAAATTCATTAATATACGAAATAAATCGAATAACATATTTCCGTTTGGTAATTTTTTATGAATGATTTTATTTTAAACCGATCTCTTTTTAGTAAATTTATTTGACTAACAATTAAATTTAAAACTGAATTTCCTTTTTAAAGATCTTTTAGTCACTAAGATAATTAATAGGCTAGTTATTTTTTTTTCATTATTTAAAATAATTAGTAAATTATAGTAGGCATATGTATCATAGTTTCTTTTTAGTTTTATCTATATAAGTAAGTTTTCTATTTATACATAAAAATCTACATTTATAACTTACTGTATACATAAATATCTACTGAATAAAACCTGTAAATTGAAAAATAGTTATTATATAAACCTTATTGTTATATTTCTTTTTCTGTATAATCTACATAACGAAATAATCTAAAATAAACACTTTCCATATAATATCACAGTAAATAACAGAAAATAAAATAACAACGCGAATGGCTCACCTTCGAACGCCGCTCAACACTCGAGCCAACTCCTCATTATTGCTGTGCTTTCCCCTCCATCCTCACATGCGAGCTGTTTGCGACAACGACATCTTCCACCAGCGAGCCTTCTTCTGCCCTTATCCCTCGCTCTCCGTTGATCCCACTGCGTCGCAGCAGGTCGAACAACCATGCCTTCCAGAACCCTAGCACTGACGTTGCCGAACCCTCATCACCATCGCGAGGACCAAGTCGACATCGATAGAATTTGAGATTCGCCCTCAGCTTCGAACCACCCAGTCCTACTGCCTGTCTTCTTCCATCGTGGCGACTCACGATTCGATCCCCTTCGAGCTTGATTTGGTCGAAAAAGAAGAGGAGAACGACATAGCCGTGATTCTTCTTCGAACGGTTGATTTTTTTTATTGATGAACAATTTGGAATTGCAAATTAATTTGGGCATGAGGCAAACAAAAAAAAGAGGAGCGAACGCGGCCATGGATTTTCGAACGAATGAAACTGGAAATAAAAGAAAAGGTAGTGGAAGAACAGGTGTAAAATAAATGGGTAAGGAAAGAAGTTGTCGCCATTTTCTTTGTGTTTTCCTCTGTTGATAGAATGAAGGAAATCGTGATTTTGATTTTTTTTAAAAGAAGGAAGATGCCTTGCGTGTAAGTTGGCTTGCGTGTTTTCAGGGAACGAGGTGATGTTTTGTATGCTGATGTGAGTATATATGTCAATCAAGGAATATATATTTATTTAGATTTTAAATCGTTCCGAATTCGCAACTTGAAATCTCGAACTCCTATCGAGGCATGCCGTTAGTAGTCTATAATGTTATACTCCTATTTCGAACGCAATGGAAAGGGTTTCAAGTCCTAATTTGATCTTATGGAGAAGATAGCTGTAACGTTTGCGGATTTTCGTTGCCGAAAAACCGAAATGTTATGGGTTTTAAAAAGAATTTAAGAAAAAGGAAGAAGAAAGAAGAGAGAAAATAGAGGGAAAAGATAGAGAAGAAAACAGAAAATAGGAAGAAGAGAAAATAGAAAGGAGAACAGAAAATTTAAAAATAGAAGAAAAAGAGAATAGAGAATGGAAAAAAATAGAAAATAGAACGGAATAAAATAGAAAGAAAAGAGAATAGAGAACATAGAACAGGACAGAAAACAACAGAACAACAACAGAATCTCACAATTCGCAGCGGAACAACATATAATAATAAATGAATAATCTTTAAACAAAGAACTATATCAGTTATTACATTACATTTCATTTCATTTCATCATATCATCAGAGTGTACAACAACATACAACAACAAACAGCGGAAAAAGAAATACTATATAAACTAGTAATACGCCATGCCATCCAGCTTGCCTCCAGCAACTCTAGAATATCCAGAATATCCTGATAAACCTAACTCTTAACTGCCCGTGTGGAAATTGGTGGGCACCCAGAGTTTAGGAAGGAAAACAATAAACTCCAAGTCAGTCATGTGACTGGTGTGAGAACTCAAAACAGTTTATTTATCTTTGAAAACAAAATAGAGAAATATTTTTAAAGTCAATTCGAAATGCTTTTAAAAATGAGACTACCATAAGGCCTCCCGCACACACACACAATGCAAACGCAGAATCAGAGGAGATTTCTCCTTATGATAGTCAAAGATGCTTGATACGCATTTAAAATAACATTTGATATTATTACTAGTGCATAGTGTAGGGGAAAAATTCATTTTGAAAGTAGAATATAAATCTTAGCCAACATACGACCATTATCGTATGCCTACTATAGCTACTATCCAAACAGTGGTGACCACCATAAGTGAATAGCAGGTCCTACAACTAATACCGTACAAGTTTCGTATTGGGAATTGAATTTCCAACGAATGATCAGGCCAAGGAACTTCCCATTGCCACATGAGAATGCCTCTGGATGGACATCCCCGAGAACCAAACCGGATCTCTACCAACACAAGGCCGGGTTACCCCTAACTGAGTAACAACTGACCGAATATGCCATCCCCCGGTCCTTTGGGACCTTTTCACCGAGTGCTCGTAATCAATTCACACAATCATAACAAAGTGTTTTCAACATGAGTAAGTATCTGGGCTCCATACCATGATACTACCCTTTTCCAGAAGGAAATGCACACATCCTAAAGGGCGCTACCCCTCATAACCTTGCTGCATCTTTCCTGTTTTGACCATTTCCGGGATGTGAGGCTCGACGAATTCACGTCCACAAAAACATACTTTATACAAAAGCCATGCTTTGGGTCAACAAATGATCAACACAATGATCACAAGGATAGACGATCAAATAAACGATCCTATCACAAATAATCAACACAATGATCATTTCAGCATCACTCAGCATGTCACATTACCAAATTGGGAATATACCGCTGATAACATTCAACTACATAACCTCTAAGCACGTACGTCTCAGAGAAGGGTGTTAAGCTAAAAGAATAAATTCTTCGCCACCAACAGAAATATATTTGAATGAAATCAGCTTTATATCTCAACTTGTAATGTCAGACATACAATCCATACAAGTCTGTTCCGGGCTCGAACAGAACCGAAGGCACTTCTTACGAAGCCCTTGCAATCCGGATATTCACAATCCTGATCGGATTCACCATCACATATGGAGAACTCTATACCGGAGCAACTCGGTGCAGAGTCAATCGACAGGTCATCCTATCGCTCTCGCAAATATCCGGTCTTCAACACCGATCTTCAAATGCAATTCACAACGACGTATCACATATTTGGAATGGGTTATACGACCCCATGGTCCTTTCCCGGTTAACCCGAATAGTGAGCGCTTATTCAAAAATAAGTGTGGCATTCAAATTCAAACAATTCACATCAAATACCCATTCAAAGGGAAATATTGATAGTCGGTTATTGAACTATCAATGGATATGCACAACATCACCAGTTCCAAATAATTTTCCAAATTATTTATTTTCCAAAATATCTTTACAAGATATAAATTTTCACACTTCAAAAATAAATCAACATTTATTTCAAACAAATTCCCTTTCACATATAAATTCCATAATGAATTTATATTCCAAAATATTTATGCATATGATTTCAATTATTCATTTCAATTTATCTTCTAAAAGATAAATTCTCAAAACGTTTCATTTCACATTGGAAAAACATTTCCATACTTATTTATTCATAAGTAATTCACAAATCCATTCCATTTCAACACTTAGAAAATATTCATTATACTTAAATCGAAAATTAAGTATATATTTCATTCTTTAAGAAATCCTTCTCTTAAACATAATTATTTGGGCCAAAACGAATGTTACGTAAAACATCGTTACGACAACCCAAAATCACTAGTATAGGGATTCGAAATTAAAAATAGATATATAAATCCCAATACTATACAAAACATTTCCTTTTGGAAATCATTTACTATAACAACAGTGTTATAGTCTACCATTCCCTTTTATTTCTCGAAAACGTCTATTCCAACAATGAATGTTGAAATCTATGGTTTCGAATCTCAACATATTTAAAACATCGTTAGATCGTTTTAATTCTATTTAAAACATCTTTAACGTATTATTCACTATTCAAAAACGTGAATATACTACGTTAACAAATTTCATCCCTTTATTCATTTTAATTCAAAAGATTATTCACTATTCAAAAATGTGAATATAACTCCATTATTAGGTTTCAACAATTTTCTTATCAAAATAAGTTATTTGCGAATTTATAAAACAACGTTTATAAATTCCATTTCTATTTATTTATAAAAACTTCCTTTTTATCAATTCTTTTATTAAGCTATTCCAGTTTATAACTAAATTATAAACTAAACATTCATATTATAAGTTAAATACTTATAAAACGATTATTTTACAAAAATCGTTCCTTTGAACTTCATAATTATAAATCTTATAACTTATAAGATTCAATTATTTATCCAAAACCATTCTTTTAATGACTTTATAAATTTTATAAACCTACTGTTTATAAAATTCCATTTATAATCTCACCGTTTATAATTCTATAAATTTTATTCAATTATGAAATTCATTTTCACTTCATTCAAACACTTATAAAAACTCGTTTTATAATGTCAATATTTCAATTTATTAATATCCATTTATAAATCTCTTAATATAATTCAATTTATATTATTCTTTTAAAATGTCTTTAATATCCTTTATAATTTCATCCTTTTGATTTATAAAATAATTAAATTTCATAAATCCTATATTTAAACTTTTCACAATAATTTCAAAAATCCCGATTTTATTATTTTATAAAATCATTAGCATCATATTCTCAAAAATCAGTTTTTTTTTAACTATTTCTCTCAAAAATCATAATTTTTATAACTTTAAAAATTATAACGTTTATTTACTTAAAATAGATCAAATTCCAAACATATAGTATATTTTTAAAAATCACTTTATAAATCATTTTAAAATTCCAAAATTTGGTCCAATGATGCTACATACCAAATAGTCAATCACGACAACAACGACATCATATATCGATATGATAGTCCATCAAATATCAAAATATCTGAAAATCAAATAAATACTGTTGAGGAATCCAGTTGGATCCCTCCATCCTGTTTTCCTGCATCCAAAAACATTAGCACAATACCAATTTCGCTCCAGTACGAAATTATCGCGGTATATGTTCTTATTAAATATTATCCGCTTAATAACGGCGCAATAGGGTCTCATCCGCTAAAAAATACGGGAAATCAATCAACTCCAATATATACATATGCCAATATATATATATTGATATTATATATAATACCAATTTCACTGTTTATGAAATATTCGCGGTATATGTTTTTATTAAATATTATCCGCTTAATAACGGCGCATAATGTCTATTTTAACAATCAATAGATACCAATCATCATTCAAACATGCATTCAAATATTTTAAATCTAACTATTTAAAATAAAATCGAAACTATTCGATTGAGTGAGAAGTTCTCACCTTGGTTTTAATTTCCGTTTTAGCGATTTATTTCGAATAAAATTAAACGGACGTTTAATTTTACCCAAAATTCTCACTAACTCCAAACGACTCCAAACCAATTCCATCGCGTAGTGCTCGTCCATACGATTCCAACGCAACTGGGTTTGCATTTTTTCGACCTCGTATGAAAAAGTTATGAATATTTGAAGTTTACACGTATTTATATTAACAAATTACAACATAACTTTTATAATTTATAACCTCTCTTCCATCCTAACCCTTGGATCCCACAACCTCTCATCTGGGCCGTCCCCTACCTTCATCTCCCCCACGTTCCAACTACAGAACCCAACCCGTGCAAAGAACCCATACAACACCCAATTAGGTTTTAACTTTACTCCTCCTACACTCGACGAAATCACATCAAACCACTTGCAAATCGAAGCTCTTCGCGAAAGCTACTTCCACCACCCATGGCTTGAAGCTCGGCCCCCCCTAAACCCCTCGAAATGCGTGCGAAAATCTGCAGGTTCGGCCCCAATTGCTCCCTCCACGCGACTCCAAACACGATCATCACCGTATGGAATCGAAGCTCTCGTCGAGCTCTTCGACTTTGTAGTTGAGCACTTCGCGTAATTTCTTACGGATTGAGAGAGATTAAGTGATGATTTTGGGTGTTTTCTGGCCATTCAATTATAAAGTGGCGGCTAGGGTTTTAATTTAGGGTTTTTTTTTTTTTAATTTATGAAGGGTGTGGGTGTGTATTTATAGGAAAATCGATCGACACTATTCATCCGGAAATTCCGAACTCCGATTTAGGCGCCGTAACCAGCGTTTCTAAGGTTTACCCCGCGTTCCGGACACAATGGAACAGGTTTCGGAAGCTAATTCGGACATCTGTGCGAGTTATGGCTACAAACGCTCGATTTAAATTAAACCGATTTAAATCGATTTCTAGGCGTTTTAATTTGTACCGGACAAACGGTAAATCCAATTGACTTGAAATTTGAAACCTTACAATAATATCACATTACGGATCCGATGAAACTGGTTTCGTCGAAATCCGAGACTTTTTGAAAAATGGCTATTTTCACTCGCCAAATTTAAATTAAAAATAATTCGATGCGTTTCGAGCTGCCACGATCAAACGATAACTTCGATTGACACGAAAATTGAAATCCGGTAATAACTACCTATTACGGATCCAATGAAACTGGTTTCGTTCAATTCTGAGACTATTCAAAAATTGACTATTTTCACTAGTCGATTAAATATTAAAATATTCAATTTTCACAAATTAACTCTTAATTCGATTTTAAAAGTTCTCAAATATCATTCTAACTCCAATATGATAAAATAAAATTTTACAAATTAATTTCAATCATATTTAACTCGATTTTCAATTATTTCCATAATTTAACATATTAAATTATCGATTTAATTATTCAGTTAAATCCAATAAATCAAATAAAAATTTATTCGACTTATTAATTCACTTATTAATATTTAAAATTAATTAAATATTCAAATTTAAATTTATAAAAATCCTGGGTCGTTACAATAGCTTTTTAGACTCGGTTATTGTATTAAATTTTCGATATAAATTTCAGCGTGTTTATATATCGTACACTCACACAACAACTCCGATCACTACGAAATTCGAAATCCGATAATAATAAAATATTACAGATCCAACGGAACTTGTTTCGTCGATTCCGAAACTGTGCCTCGGAAGGCTATTTTTAAATTCAATTTAAACGATAAAATTTCAAAACTGAACAAATCAGTGTTAAATTCAATTTTCATACTTTTATTATCCTCAACACTGTCAATATAAATTTTACAAACCTTTAAATTATTTTTAACAAGCTTAAAACTCCAGATTCAACATTCTACCCAACTCCCAATTATTTAATTTAAAAATTAAGTTACCCAATAAATAGTGATATTTGAATTCAAGTTAAAAATTAACTTTTAATTATTTAAAATCAATTTAAATATTCCGATTTCAAATATCCAAAAAATACGGGTCATCACATATGATTTGATTGTCATCGATGTTTTCTCCATATTAATCATACTTTTAGAAGAGATAAAAAACTTTACAACTAATAGACCAGAGACTAGACAACCACTAACAATTTGGTCAAGCACGGAATTGTATGACCTAGTGAAGGAATATTAGGTTAATTTGTGAATTAATTTGAATTTTTCCTAGAACAAATGAAAGATAGGTTTGTTATATATATTGTAAATAGAATTTGATTTGGAAATCCAATAATAAATATGTAACGACCTAGAATTTTGGTCGCTAGATTTTGAACATTTAATTCATTTTAAATATTGGATATGGATTACAATTTGATTTTTGAAGTAAAAAGAGTTTGGTTAAATTAATAAAATTAGTTAAAATTTTAAATATGACAATTCAATTAAAATTGAATAATAATAATTAAACATTTGGAACTGGGATAATTAGTGAACCTGGGGTAAATAGATATAAAATATAGTTTCTAAAATTTATTTTAAGTCTATTTGGATTTAAATAATGATGTTGGACTTTTGGATGAAATCAAAAGTCGATAAGTAAATTTGGAATTTTTATTAATTTAATAATGGAATTTCATATTATAATACTGCAATTAATCAGATTTTGATTCAAAACTGGTCAAAATAATTTTTAATGTGATTATAAATTATATTTGATTTATAATAGAGTTAGTAAAGTTTTAAAAGTGAAATTTTAGATGATTTTGAAAATCGCTCGAATTAATCGACGAGTTAAAATAGCCTTCCGGGGCATAGTTTCGGAATTTAACGAAACTAGTTCCATTGGATCCGTAATAGTTAGTTATTATCGGATTTCAATTTTCATAGCAATCGGAGTCATCATTTGACCCTGGCAGCTCAAAACGCATAGAAACTATTTTAATCGATTTAACTTAAAATTGAACGTTTACTTCCGCAACTCGCGCATACGACAAAATTAGCTACCAAAACACGTTCCATTGTGTTCGAAATGCAGATAAAACCTTATAAACTCCTGGCGGCATGTGAGATTTGGAGTTCGTTTGTAAAAGCTTGTTAAAAATTGGAGATAATATTAAAATAATATTAATAAACATTTATATAAACACGTTTTAGGCCAAAACCCTAGTCCCTTTTTTATAAGCCGCTGCTTACAATTTCATGGCCGAAAACTCATCTCCTTCCTCCCTCGATTCCCCTTCATCCATGAATTTTCGCGCCTCGACTTCAACTAATGTTGAGCACTGCGACATCTTTAAATCCAATGGTGGATCTAGGGAATAATCGTCGTTTGGAGGTGCATTTTGCTGCCATTCGCTATGCGTTCGTGCATGATTTTCTTTGCAATAAGGGGACCGAGCTTCGCGTGCTTTTGGCCGAAAGTGGAGTTTTTCTGGGCGGTTCATATGGAGGTAGTTGATCTATTTATTGTTGAGCGTAGTGGTCGCGTCATTTTGGATTTCTTGGCGGATATGGGTTCTTTTTCAACCCTAATTTGCACGAAGAAGAAGAGCAGGCTTCGGCCTGGATTTGCAGTGCCTATGTGCAGTCACGTTTTGTTGGTACAATATTTTATAAAATTAAAGAAAAATTTGTTTTAAAATTTATATACAAACTTTATCAATTCGTAACTTGAGCATACGTTGTCAGACGCATACGAATTTGGTGGCCCGGAATCGCAGCGACAAGCAGCCCGCTGTAGTGCAGGTCTGGGATCATTCTGAGCAAGTAAAATTTAGGTTAAATCGAACGCCGTTTGATTTAATTTAAAATTTGAACGCTCGTCGAAAATTCAAGGTGAGTTAATCTCACTCACATCTGGAATTTCAGCTGTTTTAAATAGTTAATATTTAAATAATTGTATGATTGGTTGAATATGAATATTAATATCAGTCTGGATTGATATTTATTTGTTGTGCTAATATATGTGGATGCAGGGAAAAATAGGTTGGAGGGATCCAACTGGACTCCTCACAAATAGAAATTTTATTTATATCATGTGATATATTTTGTTAATATCCCGTGATAGAAAAATAAATTATGCTATGTTATGATTGGATAAGTATAATTTGGGATTTTAAAATATAAAAAAATAAATTGGGATTAAAAGAGAATAGAAAGGGGAAATTTTGAGTAATGAATTTAAGGGAATTAAATTCAAGAAAATTGGTTGAAATTTGAAGTGTTTTGAAATGTGAATTGTTTTAAAAATAATAGCGAAATTTATTTTTAAAGGATGGGAAGTGTATTTTTTTCCCCTGGAAACTAAGCATGTTTCAGAAAAAGATTTTCGAAGTATAACTGGAAAGTTTTGCAAAGGTGTTTTTTAGAATATTTTAGAAAATTATTATTATTATTTTTAATTGTTTTTAAGTGAAAGTAAATATTTGTTTAAGTAATACGGTATTTAATAATTTAAAAGGTAATTTAGAATTTTGTTTCTAAAGGGAATTAAATATGAACATTTGATAAAATAATCTCATATAAAAAGAAATTTTTTGATTTAAGTTACTTAAGAAACTTTTATAGATTTTCAAAAGTACAATTTGAATAAAGAATTTAGGAATCATATTTTAAATACTTTAAGTATATTTTGAAAGTGATTTCCAGGAAATAGCAATGTGTTTAAAAATAAAAGGAGTTATAGTAATGGATTGGGGTAAATCGTGTAGGATTTATTAAAAGAATTCTTTAGTTTAATCTGAAATGGAGGTGTATTTCCCTAAAAAGCCAAATACGTTTCAAAGCAGTTTTTTTAGTGAATGTAAAAAGTTTTAAATGTGTTTCCAAAGGAATGTTTTTAAAAAATTATTTAAGTTGTTAAGTGTTAAAGGTAAATAATATTATAACAGTTATAGTAATAATTATTTTAAGGATTCATGGGTATTATTTTTAAAGATAATTTTTAATGTTTATATTTTATAGAATAGTTTTATTTTAAGAATAGGTTTTGGTTAAAATATTATTTGGAACTTGAATAGAATTTCATAACATCTGTTTTGAAAATTTTAGTTAGTTTAACCTTTACTTTAAAGAAAATAGTTTATATTTTATAAAGCAGTTTTATTCAAAATATTTTTAAAATTGTATGTATATATATATATATATTGAATTAAGTATGTAAGTAGTTTTAATATAAATGTTTTAATGTATTTTCAAGAATAAATAATTTAAACTATTTTAAATCTTAAGTATTGGTGCTTGGATATTTTCAGAGGAAGTAAATATTTGGGAATTTATTCCATGAGAATAGTTGGGTTTGGAAACTGTTTTCAAAAGGGTTAAAAATGGAAATATATCTTGCAAAGGTATTTTTTAGGATAATAAATAATATGGGAAATTATTTATTGTTGATGGATGTTTATGAATGTTAATTGATAGTTAAATCACCGACTATCAATATTGGCCAATGCGTTGATAGTTTCGAATAGACCAGGATTTGGATTAATCTCTCGAAAATCACTTCGATCCGATTTGTACGTTTTCGTGGAAAAAACGAGTTTGGAGTCGAAGATGGAGCAGTGAAGTGAAAGGGCTAGTCGCTACTAATTCTGAGGATATTTCCAAAATGGATGTAGTTGGAGTAGTGCCTTCGGTTCTGTTCGAACCCGGGACGGACTTGTATGGATGAATGCTTTCGGAACATCGTCGGGTGGACGATGGGCATTCTAAGTGAAACGTTCTAAAAGGTAACGCTTAGCCTCAAGCCTCATCAACTGGGAATGACTAAAAATCAGGGGATATGCAGCATGGCTAGGTGGGTAGCTCCCATTAGGGTGAGGTCATCCCTGTCAAGATGTCCCTTTTATTCGGCTTAGTGGTGCGGTTGCTGATCCCAACCGCTGGGTGATCTTACTCGAGATTATCCAGTAAGGGGTAGTCCCGGTCTTGTGTTGCAGGGGATCAGGAGTGGTCCTCGGTACAGTGATCTAGGCCACGTACTGTGACAGGTGGTACCCCAGTGTCTAGTCATTAGTTGGAAATCCATTCTCCCTACGCGCCTTTTACGAGTATTGTTTGTATTACCCACTTTGTGGCTTGTAGCTGGAATTTCATAAATGTAACAATTTCGGCTATTTTAATAAGTATTTGTATATAGACACTATCATAATATCAGAGGATTTTATAAGAAATGATTTAGCTATCATAAGGTAAAAACCCGACATGTTTATTTGTGGTGTGGTCTTACGAGATGCTTTTATTTTCAAAGGATTTTGAAAATTTGATAATCAATTTGGGTGTATTTTTATCAGTTGGTATTCCAGACTGACTCGGGTGTTATTTCATTATAATGCTCGGGTCAGACCGAGTATTATAGGTTACAGGAAAGGATGCTCTGGAGCTCAGGGTAGGAGCTGGAGACCGAGACGTATTATCCGTACTTTTTTTATATCCGTTGCTGTGATTGTTTGGAATTGTCATACTCGTAAACGTTGTTTGTTTGTGATATACTCTGATGTAATATATAAAAGAGATACAATTTTCATTTTGTGTAAAGATCTGATATTATATATTATATTTTGTTCCACTGTGATTGTGAGATTCTGTTATTGTTTAGTTCCTTCTTTCTTCTATCTTCTTTCTTTTTCCTCAACAATCTGTTTTTTTGGCACTTGATCGTCGGCATATAATACTGTGGAGTATTTTGTGTCGATTTTCGAGGGTCGAGGAGGGCGGATCGTGACAAAATTCTTAAAAGCAAATTGGATTTAAAATCTTTATATTTCAAGAAATTAATATATGTACATGTGATTATATTAGTGTATAATTAAGTTTTTTAAACATTTTCTTTAAAAAGTTATATAAGCACAAATAATAGAAAATGAATAAATATAAACATTCATTCATTTAAAAGAATAATAACTTGAATTTAAAATTTAAACAGGAATAAATAAATTTTTTTATTTTACATATATCTTTGACAATTTATAAGATAAACATTAAGTAACTATAATTTATATGTATACAAACATTTAAAACCATAATACTTAAGATAATAAAAACATACATATATATTAAACTAAATTGAAAAATATAATACAAAATTATAAAAACAAAGGTACTTAATAGCATAAGGGTTTAAACATAAAAAAATTTGTTTTTCACATGTGTAAAAATTTACACCGTGCATAAAACAAATGTAGCTATTTTATCAAGCAATTAAATAAGTGTCAAAATGGTTTTAATTTAAATTATATGTAAATAAGAACTAGAGAAATATGGCTATTGATTTTCAGTTCAAAATTAAACCTTTCTCTCATTTTCAAATTTAAAAAAAAAATCTTGGAAATCAAAACCAGAAAACAAAAAGAAAAATAAAACATGGAACTAAAATGAACCAGAAAAGTAAATCAAACAATCTTCAAACCTGAAGCAAGTGAAAATCAATTATCAAGCAGTAGATCATTTCAACAATCAAAGACGGATCAAAACAAAGTTTAGATCAACCAATCAAATTCAAGCTTCAGTTTTAAATCATCATTTCTAGATCAATAAAAGAAACCTGGTCTCTGTTCTTCAAATAAGTGAGTAAGCTAACCTATTTAAAATCTGTAGATATATCCTGGTGCTTCGTGATTTAATACTCGTAATTATTGAGAAAAATGTTTGTATGGTATGATCAGTGTGCATATTAGTGTATAAGCAAAAACATGTCTTTGTTTATACATTATAGGTTTTAAAACCTGTTCATAAATTCATATCTCCTCATGCAATAAAATTTAGACTATGATCTTTAAATGAAACATGTTAATATCAATCAGATCCTATTTTAAAAAATATTTTCAAATGAATATACTGTGTAATTCTTTCAAAAACTAGAAAGAACAGCGGAAACTTAGTTTAGTCAGAAAATCGATCATCAGAAATTCATGTTTGATTTGATAATTTGATTCGTACTAGAATATGATGAATTTTAATACAGAAATCATGATTTCTAAGTTCGGGGATGTTGAGAAATTTCAAGTTGATCGATTTTAGGTTTTTCGTCAAATTCTATTAATCGGCGGTAAATTATATGTCGTGCTCGACACTGGAGGTCGCTGAAGTAATGGGGATTGGAGGAAAAGTGGGAAAATTTTCTGGTGGTCGGAGCGATCAGGCGATGGTGAAGTAGGGTTTTAGGGCCAGTTTGGTAGAGAAGTTTAAAAAGGAAATTCACCGTCGATGGTGGATCGGGGTTGACCGATCCAAGGGGAATCGATGCGTGATTAATCAGAGAAGCTATTGTCTGAGTCGCGAGGTTCCTGGCGTCATGACAACGTGAGGCATTTTTGGTTGATCGAGTAGGTTCCAGTATTCGTTGACTCGTTCGATTTCGATTCTCTGGTGATTTCTTCAGAGCTTGGGTGATGGATTGGGTTGAGATGGTCGTTGATGACATGCCGAAGGTATCGGAGATGGTCGGAAGTGGCCTAGCCCTATGTGCACGTGCATGCGAACGTGTGTGTGTCTGGTTTGTTTGAAGATTGAGGAAGAAAGGTTGGCTTGGGGTTTTACATGAAGCATTTCGTGAGTTGACTCAGAGAAACGAATAAATGTGAGTTGCTCGGGTTGTTGCTCGTGAAAATGGGTTTGAGTCTCGGGTCGATACCCGAAGTTGACTCGAGTTCATGTTGGAACAAATTTAAAATTTAAAATAAATCAAGTTCAAATTATTTTCTCTATATAAATAATATTTTTAAATGTTTGGTTAAAGAAAAGTTGTATAATTTGATTAACCTAAATTAATTAAGATAATTTTTAAGTTTATTTAAACTTAAAAAATTCAAATGTTGAAGATAAAATGTTTTAATTCATTTGTTGATATTTTATTATCAAACAAGTTTCAAAATATAAACATGGAACAAGTTTTTCAAGCAAAATTTCAAAGGATGAAATTTTAAAGTATAACTTTTTTAGATTTATTTTGATTTAAAATAATTTTATATTAGGTTAATTATTTAATTTAAATCCCTGAGTGTTTTCAAATATAGTTTGATAAAGAAACGAAGTAATTAATTAAGATAAATGTTTTATCTTAATTAGTTATGGGATAATTATTTACTTAATAATTAAAGGTTAATTAATGTAAGTAATTAAGGGTAATTAATTATTTAAAGATAATTACTTAATGAAAGTAATTCAGGATAATTAATTAATGATTAAAGGTTGATTAATTAAGTGATTAAAGGATAATTACTCAATGTAATTAATTCATGATTTATTAATATAAGCGATCAGGGGTAATCACTTATTATAATTAATTAAGGATAATTAATAAATCAAATGGTAATTAATAAAGGGTTAATTAATTAATGTAATTAACTGAGGATAATTAATTAAAGAATAATTAAATAATTAAAGGTTAATTATTTATTGATTAAAGGTTGATTGATTTATTAATTACGGATGATTAATTAATAATTAAAGGTTAGTAAATTTATGTAATTAATTAAAGGATTAATTAATTTATGCAATTAACTTAATGTTAATTTGTTTATGTGATTAATTAAGGATAATTAATTAAGATGGATTGATTAATTAATTTTATTAATTAATTATAATAATCACAAATGGTTTGTAATTACTTAATGTTAATTAAGCCGGGTTGGTAATTAATTCATAAGTAATTAATTTAAATTGATCTTGCTTATGAATGGTTGGATTCTATTGAATGCTTTGAATTGTTTGATATCTCTGATGTGTGATGATCTGTGATATGATTGTTTTGAATTGAACTATGAAATATGATTTATTTATCTGTGATAAATTTACTTGTTTATCTGTGAATGAGAGATAAGCACAATAGGATTGTACCGCTTATCGATATTGTTGTGCTTGAATTGGTGATGGTTGTGATATTTTATTATTGTGTGCAAAACCCCTGGACTACACAACACACATAAATATGGATTTCATGGGAAATTGGTTAAGTCACGAGGATTTTGAATTTAATATTATTTTATTCAAAATATTGGAAAGATTTTAAAAGTTGAATTTTTATTCCAAAATGTTTTGGAAGTGAAATTGGGAGTTTTGAAGTTTAAATTATTTTGAGTAGCTTATTAAAGTTTTGAAATTACAATAATTTAATTTGAATTTGAATTCCAAATTTTGAAGTTGAATTCTATATATATATATTTGAATACTATGACTTAAAAAGGGTTATACAGGTTATAAATTGTATATATATGGATTTTAAACCATTTTGAGATATTTTGAATGAATTATTTTAGGAATTTAAATTTAACCCAAATATAACTTGCCGAGGATACCGTAGTTCGCCGATTTTCTGATTTTACTTTAAAATGCTATAACTGGGTAAATTTGATCGGATTTTTCCGAAATGAAAACCTTTGTTTTAAAATGATAATAGCTTTCATATTAAGAAAGAATTTCCAGTTTTTGTTGAAAGGATTTCAAGTTATTGGTGAATAAAAATGGAAATAGTTTTGAAAATTATGAATGAATCTTTATGAAAGATTGGTGAACCTTGTTTTAAATTGAAAAGGATCTTAAAGGAGAATCTTTTGTTTAAAGGATTAAAAGTGGAAATTTTTTTAAACCATTCAAAAGGAAAGGTTTTGGGCTTAAGTTGTGACTTAACTAAAATCCCAATATATCCATATGCTTTTTAAAATTTGCGCTCATTGTTCGGTTTAGCCAGCAGAGGACTTTATGTCATAAAACCCATTCCAAATTAATGATACGACGAAATGGATAGTAATTGAAGACGGTGGTGAAGACCGGCTATTTTCGGGAACGAAAGGATTACCTGTCGAATGTCACTACACTGAGTTGCTCCGGTATAGAGATCTCCATATGTGATGGGGAGTCCGTTCGGGATTATGAACATCTAGATGTGCAAGGGATTCTATCCTTAATTGGACAAAGTGCCATCGGTTCCATTCAGACCCAGGATGGACTTGTATGGACGTATGTCTGACGTTACACTTTGATACGTAAAGCTGGTTTCTATCAAATACATTTCTGTTCGATGGCAGAGAATTTATTCTCTTAGCATAACACCCTTCTCTGAGACGCACGAGCTCAGAGGTTATGTAGTTGATGGTTTTTAGTGATATATTCCCAATTTGGTAATGTGGCATGCTAAATGTTGATCATTTGTTGATCGAATCATGACTTTTGTGAAAAGCGTAGCTTTGTGGATGAGACTTCGTCGAACCTCACAACCTGTAATTGGTCGAAACAGGAAGGATGCACAAGGTTATGAGGATCGCGCCCTTTAGCATATGTGCATTTCCTTCTGGATAAAAAGTGATATCATGGTATGGAGCCTAGGTACTTAACTTATGTGGTTGTTGGAAATTTGTTGGTGTTGAGGATCCTCGATAAAGATCGGTGACGACCAAGGGATGGCATACTTGTGTCAGTGGTTACCAGTTACATAGGTAACCCGGCCTTGTGTTAGCAGAGAGATGACTAAGTTCTCGGGGCGTCCCTCCAGAGGCGTACCCATTCGGTGAAGGAAGTTCCTTAGCCTGACCATTTATTGGAAATCCAAACAAAATAATACGAGCCCTATACAGTTTTAGTTGCATAACCTGCCATGCAGCATGATGGTAACCTGCCATAAAACATGGTAGCTATAGTAGGTTTTATAATGGTAGGATGCTGGCTAAGATTAATATCATCCTTTCGAAATGTTTTCTACACTATGCACTAATAATAATATCAAAAGGATTTCGCGTATCAAGCATGTTTGACTATCATAAGGAGAAATCTCCTCCAAGTGTGCGATTGCATTGTGTGTGTGGTGGAAGGCCTTGTGGTAGTTTCATTTTCCAAAAAGCATAGCGAATTTCTTTTTATTTCTTTTCCTTGTTTTTGTTTAAAACAACTATTTTTGTTTGCTCATACCTGTCCCCTGACTGACCTGGAGTTTATTGTTCCCTTTCTAAACTCTGGGTGCCCACAATTTTCCACATGGTCAACCTAGAGTCAGGTTATCAGATAGTCAGCTAGTAGGTGTAACTCTTAGTAATCTTTGGAGCCTTTTGTTTGGCAATCGCATTGTGCACCGAATTTGCTTCACTTCAGCATGATGATGGTTCGAGCTTCTTGGTTTGGTGTTTTGGGGCTTTGGCATTGAAGATGTCGTTTTCCGCTGTTGTTGCTGTCTTATTATTTCCGTTGTTGTATCTATCTCTGATAGTGTTGATCATTTCAGTTGTATCATGTTGTATCAATTTTGTGTATCAATAAAAATTATTTCATTATGTTTCTGCTGTGTCATTATCGCCTTTTGTTGTTATAAGCTCCGACGAACCAGACTCAACGTTTGAACCTGTAGCATTCGAATACGGGTGATGTATTTGATGTTGATTTTCGAGTGCAGAGTCAGGATCGTCACAAAATTGGAGTGCAAATTGAAATTCCAGATAAACCATGATTCATAATTGGTGCAAACAAAGTATATTTTGGGAGTTACCTTATTGGAAAGATCTCTTACTTTGTCATAATACCGACGTGATGCACAATGAGAAAAACGTGTTTGATAGTGTGTTTATACACTTTTGAATGCTAAGGAGAAACGAGATGTGATACAGAAGAATTATGTAAGCATCCCGAGCTTCATATTAAGCCAAACAACACTAATAAAGCCCAAAGCATGCTACGAGTTAACCAATAACCAAGTAAAACTTGTGTTCAAATGGGTGGAGGGATTAAGATTCCCTAATAGGATTTCTTCTAATCTTCGTAAATGTATTGACTTTAAAAACAATAAACTGAATGGGATAGAAAGTTATGATTGTCATGTAATGATGGAAAATTTGTTATCCGTCGTTTTTAAATAACTGCTACCCATAAAAGTTTGGACAGTTATAATGGAACTTAGTTTGTTTTATAAAATGTTTGTTTGATTATGTTAAAAATTGAACGTCTACGGAAACTTGAAGTAAATATTCCTATACTTCTCTACAAACACGAGAAAATATTTCCTCCAGGTTTCTTTGATGTAATGGTGCATTTACCTATTCATCTTCCATCTGAAGCACATCTTTGAGTTCCTATGCAATATAGATGGATGTATCTATTTGAGAGGTAATAATATTAAGCAAGTTAAATATTAATTTAATTACATAAGTAAAATTTAATTTAAAATAATTCTTTAATAGGTACTTAAATCATCTGAAGAAAAAAGTTAGATAAAAAGCATGAGTTGAAGGTTCGATTTGCAAATCGTGTATCGAAGTAGAAGATTTATTCTTTTTCTATCATTATTTCAGTAGCCATATGAAATTTCATTTGAAACTATTCCACATGATGATAAAGGCATTGAATATTATTCTTCTGAAGGAATGTTATCTATTTTTAGACAATATGGCCGACCTACTAGAAAATTTGTGGAACTATGGTTAGGCGATAGATATTATCATGTGACACACACATATGGTCTTCTTAATTGGGTTGACGTTGCAACATTTCTTAGGTAATATTAAATAATAATTCTGCATATATGAATTTCCAAATTCATATTTATTTCAATTATATTTATAGATTATAATGCAACATATTATATGTATCTGCAGTATTTATGAATCATAACATCCATGCGACGATCTCAGTAAAGTATTCACCGATTGGTTTTCAAAGAAAGTTTATGATCCACGAAATTTTATAGTTGACGAAGGATTGAAACATCTTGCATTGGGACCAAAAAGAAATGTCGGCATATTGTGAGTCAGGGGAATAAGAACCTTAAAGGCTAAATTAACACTAAAGGCGGGAGGGTGAATAGTGTTTAATGGATTATATGAATATTTTTCAAATTCTTTACGGTTCTACTTGGAATGATGTAATTAGTAATCACAGAAACAATCATAGAATCAAAGTGTAGATAAAAGTAAATACAGTAAAAGTAAAAAGGAAAGAACATATCTGGATTTTATACTAGTTCGGAGTTACCCTACATCCAGTCCCACACAATTCATTGTACGGATTTCTTCTCAACTTGTAAACAAAAATACAATCTCGATTTCATGGCTATAAGGCACACCCTTCAAAATCCTTACCTCTGGGTAGAATCATAGATTTTCGAACTAGAAGCACACCTAATTTATTTTACAGGCTACAATCACACCCACTAGATTTAAGGGCTACTATGGACACCTAATTGATTTTATGGGCGACAATCACACCCATAAGTATAGTAGTATGTTTTGATAAAATTTTACAAACTTAAATATTCAATCTTGATTACAATATTGATCATATAAGTCTTGAATAATATTTGATCTTGGTTTGAGTGAGAGAGATGAGAGATATCAGAGAATAGTTGAAAAAAATCAAACTTATGGTGATTGAATTTGATTCTGATTGAATTTCGATAGAGTTTTGATATATTTTGATTTAGAAAACGAGAGAGTGGAAAGTTGAGAGAAGAATAAGAAAGTAGATGTGAAAAATTCATTTGGAAGTTTGGTAGTATAGGAAAACAACAGTCATGTCCATTAACAAAAAGATATAATGAAAAGATACTTCCATTAAAATTTGAATTTTGAAATCCCCAGCCTATATATCAACGTACTTGTAGAGGAAATGTGGACATATCCCTTTGTATTTTGAAAAATCACTTAATAAAAGTTGTTTTGAACATATTAAGCTTTGTAAAATATTTTGAAACTTCGTACAAACATTTGAACATAGTTTATACATATTTTAATCAAACTTAATAAAACTTTATAAATTTTTTTTAAAAGATTTAATAAGCGTACTCAATTTAATTTAAATAATATATATAAAATCAATATAATTATAACTTATTAAAGTATATAAAATATTCAGTATATATATATAAACTTAAAAACACTAAAATCATATTTTTATAAGTATAAGAGATTGAAAATCATTTCGACAAATATTTTGAATAGATGTTTGAAAAGATTATTTTGAAAACTAGGATATTTGAAAAATATTTAGAACTTATTTGAAATCGAGAGAGAGATCAAGAAAGTTGTGGCGCCCCACCTCTATGCTCACAATAATAAAGAGTATTAAAAGAAATACTGTCTATTATTATGAAGAATAAGGCTGGATAGGAGCGGCCATCCGTAGTTAGGCCTTACACTAGTATTGGTTATCTCGATAGGTGTGGTATATATTTTTATTTTTCATCTCTTATTTATTTACTCCCATCGACATACCCAATTCTAGTATAAAGCGAACTACGATGGTTCATAATAGTTTAGGACAATATATATAATAATGACACAGATAATGTAAATGCGGAACACAGATATAACAGAAAGTCTCATATATATATATATATATATATAACTGATGTCAGTTGATATACATGAATACAATACATATGATACAACTACAACTGTCGACTCTGGAAGCTACATAAACAAGTACATTATCGTGAATAATATACATGAATATACAACATCCTATACAAGACTACTACAATAACTACGACTATTCCAAGAGAAGTGGAAAGACTTCATAGCTCTAATAGCAACCCAAAGTAAAATATCAACAACCTGTAAATACTCGGTCTGACCCGAGTATTACATTCAAAAGAAAATAATACATGGGTCAGTCTAATTCAAACTCAGTTATTAGTGCACAGAAGCAATAATAATTAAATAGGAATAGATGATAGTCAAAGTAAATTCACCTATCCGATCCTTTAACAAGAAAATCGGATAACGGTGAATATAACACATAATAGTGTTAAACAACAAATCAGCAGATTCAAAATATCAACAAAGATGATGAAAAGAATATCAATGAAGATAATTTAAAACATCAGAATTGCCTAAACGACAATTAACCACAAAATCATCAAATTAAACCAAATCAAAATACAATTCAAAATATATTGAATTGAATAAACGAAACAGTTCAAACAATTGAAATATCAATTAAAATAACACTACGGGTAGGGCTGCAGTACACGCATGCGTGCACTGCCTCGCCACTACAATGATGATGTACATAAAAGCTCAATACCGTGTGGCTGCAGTTCACGCTTGCGTGCACTGCCTTGCCACTACAGTGATAATGTACACAAAGAAAATTCACAAACGAGCACAAGGTCGAACCCGAAATACCGGATTCAACTCAAGCGCAATAAAATAATGCCACACCTTCAACCCAATGTCAAATCCGAACTATTAGCTGGATTCAACACAAGTGAATTTGAAAACAACTAAATGCAAAGGTCAAGTCACTGCAATCATGACTCAACTCAATGCAACAACCAAAGTGAAGGCAACAGGAAAAGACTTTAAGATCACATGACAACAGTGCAAAACAGCAACCCAAAATGAAGTACAAGGATGCAATCCATAGGACAAAAAAAAAGAAAATGCGCAGCAAGCATACACTTGCACGCAATCAATCAGTCAATGATTCAGGTGCTAGTGTAACAAAACTCAGGGTGAACTTGAGCAAAGAAGGGCATGACAACATGGTGATTCATGGACCAGTTTTGAATACAAGTTCAAAACCAGAGACAGGCAACAAATGAATGGTCAGTTACAAATAAATGGTCAAAGACCAGTTCACAAGTATGAAGGCATAACCCCACACAAGCATAGTCTGCCTATGCACATGAAGGTCAATGAAGGTTCAATAATTATACACAATCAAAAGAAATAAAGCAAGACCTCAAGCAAAAACCAACAGGAACTAGAGATTGCAACTTAAATGAAAATGCACATGGGTGCAACAGGGAGGATGCACAGGAGTACAACAGGGAATGTACACATGAATACTTAAGCCTCGACATCAAATTCAGCAACTGAAACATGAAGTATGGTTACAACCGATTCAAGTGAAAGGCAATATTATTTATACGCATTAAGTCAATATGACAACAAGGCAGAAACAAGCAACAGTGCAACGAGCTCAAACATGTCAACATGCTTACAATCCAGTCCTAGACCAGAGAGTACAATATAATGCAGACTTTAGTAAAACAGTGAACAATACAAAGTAAAGACATATGCAATG
This sequence comes from Allium cepa, assembly GCA_030765085.1. Classification (NCBI taxonomy): domain Eukaryota; kingdom Viridiplantae; phylum Streptophyta; class Magnoliopsida; order Asparagales; family Amaryllidaceae; genus Allium; species Allium cepa. Next base: position 697,102,057 of record CM060934.1, read on the forward strand.
CAACTTTCATGAATACCGTGACAACAAGAGCAGAAGCTCAAGTCAGTAAATACTTCAGTGGAAAGGATGAATGCACATACCACTGATTCAAATACACCAGTGACACCGGTGATACAAGTCAAAATGCAGACACTCAATAAACTGCATGTACAACTTAAATAGTGTAGTAAAAACATGCACTCTTATATAAATGTATGCAAGAAACACTACATATATACTCAGGTGTGTGGAGATGCAGTGAAAACAGAGGCGACAAAGGTCAGGAAATAGGACAACATCACAAAGTCAATGAGCTCAAAACTAGAAAATAGTGACATGATCAGAGATGCAGACTCAAGTTCAACATGCAAAAATGACTCAATATTTCCACTGCAGCATATATATAACAAAGGTGAACATCAAAATTGCACAGTACAGTGTCTACGAACAAACAAGTCCAAGTGCAAACCTAAACACAACAGTATGTTGAATCCGACCTAAATTCACGCATCAAAATAGATCAAAGCCAAAGCAACAACATCGAAGTTAACAAGAACAAAACAAACTGTTTAAAGTCAGAATCGATCAACAGAAAGATCGAACATTTTCAAACCAAAGCCGTGGCAATCACGACATAAAAAAAATCATCAAACCATAGTAGTCACGAGATAATGCCGTGATAACTAGTAATACACAAAATTGAACCAAGCCAAAAATCAATATCCAAACAACTTCGAACTACCGAACAAAACAATTGACAAATTCCAACAATTTTATACGAACTAAAACACATAATTTAAACCCTAAATACTTGAGTCTGAGCTAGAAGTGAGTAATAAAATTACTCACCTCGATTCAAAGCGAAGACAAACTCGTTCGAAGAAAAGAAGCCGCAAGCGAATCGAACTCAATCCAAATGGAGGCACTCGGCAATGTGAAGTATTCGAAGTCGGCACCCACGAAGAATTGAAGAAGTCGATTGCCGAAGCCCTAATTTCGAAAAGAGGAATAAGCAAAAGGAGTGGCCGCCATTTTTGTTTGCTCGGTGGTTAGGTTTTGGGTTATGGAAAAATGAATGAACTGGTTTAAATTGAAGATGGGAGGAACGGTTATACCCTTTTGATATAACCCAACTCAAAGATATAAACATGGGCCAATAATAAATATCAAAGTCTGCTTATCATTCACCAAATTATAAAAGAATTTCAATCCGATTAAAAACTCCCACTATCAATTAGTTAGCACATTAATCGTTTAATAACGATTATAAATTTTTCACAAATTCCCAGGTTGTTACAAAAGTGCTTTCAGGGTTTTAACAATTTTTTTAACTTATATGGAATATCTTGAAATCTTGAACTCTTCAATACTCATGAGTCTTCATTCTCCAACTCTTGAAACTATATATCAGCATCTTGAATCTACTCTTAATACTGTACAATCTTCTTAATCAACACTTGTCTAATATCCTGCACTATAGACTACATATAACTTGATAAAGCATTAGTATTTATATTTTGAATGATGTTCTATAGTTGTTATCATCAAAACCAAAGCCTATGGTACTAATAATTCCCCCCGGTTTTGATGATGATAACTCTGTATATGAAATATAATATAACACTCCCGGGTTACAAAACTCCTCCTTAATATATGCCTAGATTTTATATATTTCTCCCCCTTTGTCATCAACAAAAATAACCACCTAAAACTATAAATCTAACACTAACACTTACTCTTACTCTAACCCCTCTAAATAAAATACTTATAAGCTAGAGAGTTAGATCCAATAAATAAGATTTAAATGCTATGCTAATGAATCATAAATGATATATTGAATCTGATATTGTAAAGATGAAATATGTGATATATAATGAGAAATTAAGACATATAAATGATGATTAATATATGATATGGACGACCATTAGTATGTGATATAAATTATAATTAATGCAAGATATAAGTGATATATTATGACATATATTAAAATATATAATGATAAATATGATAATATAAACTATATTAGAATGCTAAGTAATATGGATTTAACTATATATATGAATGATGACTAATAATAGATATTAAAGTCATTAAATAAGACAAACCAAATATAAATTGAACTATTTATTTAACTATTATCAATTATGAATGTGGGATACTCACTATAAAAAAATACTAGTAATAAACTCCTAAGTAAGAAGATAAATACATCAAAATCAATACCTAATGTATTTTACTATAAACTAGATGATGTGTGTGTAATCAAATTTCAATTATGAGAGTGTGGAAGATTATTTAATGTAAATGTTATTATTGCATAAACCAAAGCATTTAAATTTGACAAAAAAAATTCTATATTAGATTTATTATATAAATTCATATATTTACATAACAAACCATATTAATTACGAAATTTAATCAAAGCCTAACCACAATGTCTGATTTATGTTACAATGTATATGATCAAATATAATTTTATAAACCTTTTTATTTGGTTTCTTTAAAATAATTCGTCTTAACTTAAGTGTTAATAATCTAAACTTCCATTACTACGTTTATAAATACTTAACTTACTAATTAAAACCTATATATATATATATATATATATATATTAAATTACCATTTTTCTTAAAAATTATAAATATCGTAAAACACTTTTAACTTACTTATATCATAATAGAATATTTAGAAAACAAAGATTGGAAAACTAAAAAATAAACGTGTTTTGTGTCAAAAGCCTTTTTACTTCAAAATTGTATAATTAATTATTATAAATTTATTAAACACGAAATCAATTTAAAAACATTTTAATATAAGTTACAAAATAACTGTAAAAAGATAGAGAAAAATTCTTAATTTAAATATCATTTTTACACAATTCAAAGATTGTAACGACCCACCTTTTTAGATGGTTTAAATCAATAATAAACCATAAAATGTCAGACCCAAACCATTCGAAAGGGAGGATTGTTATGGGGTAAATAAGAAAAGAAGAGAAAAGAAAGAACAATAAAACATAGAATCTCACATGATAAAATATAGTAATCAAACAAACAGTTCATGAAGCTGTTTACAAATAACGTTTGATTACACTTTTATAATATAGATTAGAGTTACACATAAATGAAATAAATAAATAATGCAGTGGAACAACATGATGCAGTAGTATAAATATAATAAATAGCCTACAAATCTCCATCTTCGTCCTCCAAAGGTGAAATGGTCTTCAACACTGCAGGGCTCGAACTGGCCGAGCGTAATGAAAAGACAAAACACTCAAGTCAGAACTAAAAGATCATATGTAATTTAAATCAACAGTAATTAAATATAGGTGTAACGGCTTCAAAGATGTTTACGGGATTTACATCTCATATCCAATGTCTAACGTGCGTGCAATAACTTAAGAGATATTCGAAATTACCATCACCTAAGGATCCGTTAAATTATCTACATATATAGTACAATACGTTACTGTAATATATCTATAGTAAAGTAAAGTATTAAAATAGCATTAAGGCGTTACTCATATCCCCTTTAACGCATTTTTATATATTCCCATATTCTATATAGATAATGTAAGCTCCACCAAACAGTGGTTTACTCGGTGAGCACTCCAAATGTATGGTAAAAACCAAACACATTATAGGCGTGATAAGGCATGCGACGCAATGCTAGGGTAGGATTCTATCATTTGCAGATTCAGACTGGTGGTAAAACATAGCTGCCAATACCGCCCATCTCGGAACACACTCCCTGTGATAACCCGGATTTTTGGGCATCAGATAATTGGATAATTATCTGATTTTAACAATTGAAATTACTGATTTAAGTCAAACAAATAATTCAGATAATAAATATTGGTTTTGATAATGTTCTAATATATTATCATTTCATAAAAAATAAATACGATAGCTATTATTAATATATGTTTGATACTGATTGATAATCTTCTTTTATAATTATTTAAAATGGAAAAATTTACCTTTTCAAAGCTAATATATATATATATATATGTATATTCCAATTGTAATGTATATATATGTATACATTGTAAATGGAAAGCTTAGGTTTGAATTTAATATATAATGATTTTATAAGAAGTTAATAAAAGTTAAATTGAACATTTTTGACACTAGTACTTATTTATAGTTATCAATTTAAGTAAATAGTTTAAGTTTAAATAGGATTTAATAAAAATGGTTAATATTCTTTCTTTCTAATTTAACATGAATAAATGTATTTGTATATATGTAAACACTTGAAACACAATAGATAAATTAAGGAAAGAATAAATTACATAATTTATAAAACTTAAGAAATTAAAAGAATATATATATATATATATATATATATTTAAATATAAGTTTTGACGTTTGTTAGATAATAAAAACATGTTTGAAACATTTGTAACTTGTGTAACATGCAAATATAACAAGTGGCATTATTTTCTTTTTATTTTTAAAAATAATATATAAAAGATTAAGACAGGCTATAAATTATCTCTACTCCTTTCTTTTCTTATTTTGTTTTTTTAGTACATTTGCAAAAACAAAACAAAGAAAACAAGACCTTTATATTTGAAACCAGAGTATTTCCTCTCTCAAAGTTGTAATGAAACAAATCATTCTTAAAGTAATAATAACAGATTTCAAAATTTCAAAAGTTGTTCCCTATCTTCAAACACAGGTGAGTAAAACCAACCTATTAAACTAGAATCTATTGGGATATCTAGATATTTGTGATTAATACTTGTAGTTTAATAATGATAAGTGCTTGCATGGATGTAAATATTACTGTATATATATAATTATATGTGGGGATAGATGTGCATGTCTGGTAATAGGGACGGGATACTTCTGTTCATAATTTTCAGGTTTTAGAAGCCTGATCTAAAACTATAACATCCCACTAAAGGGAAATCTGACTTTAATCTCTAAATGACAAGTATTGGTATGGGTATAACTTCATTTTTAAAAATAGATTCAAGGGAAAATATTGGATAAATATTTTAAAAATGGAAATATACAGTGGAAACCAATAATGGGTTAGAAATTGATCAAGCTTATTTCAGTTTTTGATTTTATAATCTGATATGTAGTGCAAAGTGATGAATTTAGGAAGAAAAATTATGATTTTTAGATAAGTAATTTGGAAGGAATTGCAAGTTGAATGACAGTTGGGTTTTGGCTGTTTTCTGGTGATCGAAGAAGTTTAGGTGGTCGGGATCATGGTTGGTGATAGCGGTGGAATTTTTGAGATTAGCAAAAATGTTCAGCGATTTTTTAGTTCACCGTGGTGGTAACAATTCATCGGGGTAGGGTTTAAGGTTGTTTTGGGTCGAGGTTGGGTCATTGGTTGCCGTGTCGCCATCGTAGCACCGGAGTACATCGGTCATGGAGGAAAATGAAGTGGCGTCTTCGACGAACCCATAAGTGTAGTATCATAGATTCTGGTGGTCGGAGGAGTTGGGTCAAGGAGGTTCCGGTCGATCGATTTTGTTCCAGTTAGTTCCAGATTTGCTCGTTTTTATTTTTGAGTTTATGCTAAGATTTGGTGATCGGAAATTGAAAGGGAAGGCCATAGGCAACATGTTGAAGGTGATCTTGGAGGCTGGATAGTAGCCGATGATCGGTGCAGGTGTACGTTGTTCAATGGTATCAGTTTTTTTGCTTATGAGGTTTTCTTCGGGTTTGTCTCGGGGAAAAGGGAAGATGGGCTCAGGGTTGTCTTCAAGTACGTGAGCGAATGTTTTAAAGTATAACAGTTTTTAAAACTTTAAACTAAGTTTTAAAAAGAAAGAGGAAAGGAAGCTCGGGGGAAAAGTTGAGAAATTCGCGTACCTGTTCGTGCAAACCCAGAATTTCCTCGGGTAAAATGTTTTTATACTCAAAGTTTTTAAGTTTAACCAAGTCAAGTTTAAAAATAATTATCTTAAAACTATTTTAAATAATAATTGATTAATTAATGTTTGTTAATTTAAGTTGAGAAATTGATTAATTAATTTAAGTCTCATTTGTCTTTAAATTTAATTAATCATTTAATCAAATAGTTAATTAATCAAGATAAGTATTTTAATTATTAATTTAACTTAAAGTTTAAGTTAATCAATAGTTAATGATTTATTTGATTCCTAGTTTATTAAGTGAGATCTCAAATGATAATTAAGAAGATAATTAAGATAAATGTTTTATTATTTAATTAATAATTAAGGAGTAATTAATTAATAATTAAGGGATATAAGTTAATTAATTAGATATTAATTAATTTGTAATTAAAGATTATTAATTAAATAATTAGAGGTTATTAATTAATGATTAAAGATTAATTATTGATTGATTAATTAATAGTTAAAGAGTAAAGGATTAATAGCTAAAAGATAATTAATTAATGATTAATTAATTAAGGTTAATTAATCAAGGGAGTTGATTAAGGTTAATTAATCGAGGATGATAATTAAGAAAGATAATTAACGAAACATTAATTAATTAGGTTGTAATTAATTATTGTTAAGTAAGTAGGATTAAGATAATCCAAGTGAATAAAGTTGGTGATGAAATTAATTGGAGATTAGTTAAAGTTATTAGATATTATATATATAATAAATATTGTGCATAAATGGTTGAATGATTTTGGATGATTTGGATTGTTGTTGTCTCTGATGAGCGATTGAAATGTTTTGTGATATGATTGGGTTAAACAGTGATAATGTGGTTATCTATTGAGTTGAATTGCTGTGTAAAGTGACATTCTGTATTTAAATTTTGAATTGTATTTCATTTGATTAACTTGGGTTAAGATGACATGGGACTTGAAGAGACCGTGGTCGGGTATTAGTAAATACCCGAAACCAGTTCGATTTGAAATCTTCTATAATTCTTTATAGATTTGATATGCGTAAGCAAAAGGCTGGAATGAAATAATTTAAGTGAATTGGACCAATGAAACTAAGTAAGGGTACTTAGAGGTTGACTTTTGAAATAAGTGTTGACTATAACAAGTTAAGAACCTGTAGTGAAGTACGAGTTACCCCGGGTTTTTTAATAAGTTTCATGTATTATTATTTCTTGTTAGATGGGTTTACTCATGCTGGTTTCCAGCCTGACCCTGGTGTTATTTTGATGTATTGCTCGATTCAGTTCGTGTATTACAAATTCTCAGAATAGGACGTTTTGGAGCTCAGGAGGCGAGCTAGATGGCAGGAACGTATGGAGTTTACCGCTGTATAATAGAGTTGTATTGATAGTAGTCTGGGACAGGTTGATATAACTGCCAAGTTATGTATAAATGGTTGTAACTATGATGTATTGTTGTAATAATAACAGATACAGTTCTTCTTTGTATAACTGCTATTATTTGATATTATATTTTTATCCGTTGCGAAATGTGTGATTCTATGATTTATTTTCTGTTCTTCTTCCACCTTCTTTCTTCTTCTCTAACAATTTAGAATTTCGAAGTTAGAAATTTCGGGTCGTTATATTTGGTATCAGAGCTGAAGGTTAAGCGAGAACCTTGGCTCTGGTGAGTTTACTCATTAAGGATAGGGGCATTGGTACTCTAGAATGAGTTGAATGTAGTATATATGAGGGTGTATTTGTTATTTCTTATAAAATGATTTAAAAAATGATTTTTATACAAGTTTATCTTTTGATATATAAAGAAATAATTTTTCTAATTAATAAATATATTAAAGAAATTGGTTGTTGATTATTGGAATTAAATAAAACAATGCAAATTAAGTGATACAACCAAATTGAAATTGAGTGAAGATAAGTTCGAAATAGATCCAAACTGAAATTAAAATCCTGAATTTATAGAAGTGTTTTTAGAATAAGATAATAGTGAGTTGTTTCCAAATATGATAATCTTGGTTATTATCATAAATGGTTGTTGTATAATGAAATATTTGTGAATGATTAAGCAAAAATGAAATGTTTTAGGGAAGTATACATTTAGGAGGAGCATGACTTATAAATTGGAATTGAAGATAATTTAAAATTGTGAAGTTATAAATCTAAGACTAGAAAATTTGGAATTTGTTACAAAGTGCTAAAAGAAATAATAAAAGTATTATTTGAATGAAAGGGTCCTGTTTCAAACAAGACTTGTTTGAAATTTTAAAGAAATTTGTTTTGAATTAAAACCAAAGGTGGTTTAAAATTTAAAGTATAACTTGGCATACAAAGGAGATAAATATGTATATATGAGGGATATACACAATGTCAAAAATGATTTGAAGTAAACTCTAAATGTTGAGTTTTAAATTTTTCTTGGAATGCGATATGAAAACCCAAAGTGATAAGGTTTTTAACTTATGAGTTGGAAGACTATTAATATGAAGTTTGAAATTTGAAATGGGAATTCAAATTGGGTAAGGATGACTTGATTAAGTAAACTGAGTTTAACTTTGGAAAAGTTAAATAAGTTAACAAACAACCTGAATTGGGAATTTCAAGATGAAATTGAGATTTAACTTAGCGAAGTTAATTGATTTGTTTAAATGGGAAACTATGTATGATCTCAAAATGGTTTTGAGATCTGGAAATTGAAAATGGATTGAGGTAATATACATCCATTACTGAAATAAAATAGATATAAGATTGAACTTACGAAAGGGAAATAACTTTGAACTTAAAGATTTAAATGTTAGAAATAAGCTTGTTAAAAATTGTTTAAGAATTGGTTTTGAAGTTAAAATTGGGTAATAAATTGGACTCTGAAGATTAAGTCAACATTTAAAAATTTAACTCCAATTTATATAATTCAAGATGATTTGGAAAGTGAGATTGAATTGAGATAAATTCAAATGGAAAATTTGAATCAAATTAACTTGTAGATTGAATGAGTTCAAATTCAAATAGGATTTAATTTGAATTTAGGAATAGAATAGTTTGGCTCTGAATTTTTTTTCAAATAAATTAATATAAATGTTTTAAATATATTTTCCTAGCGATTTACTATACAACCTTTCTTTTTAAAACTCTTATACTTATTTTATAATTATTTTGAAAACTAATTACTATTTTACATCTGTTTTACAAACTAATCACTATTTTATAACTATTTTATAACTAATTACTATTTTACAACTATTTTGAAATTATTTAACTATTTTTACAACTATGTTATAACTACTTAGCTATTTTACATCTATTTTACCACTAATAAATATTTTTCAACTACTTATCTGTTTTAAAAAAACTTCAGGCTATTTTCTAAAATTAAGTAGGTCAGAGTGCAAACTGTTTATAATTGAAGTGATAACCTAAATGGAAATGGAAGCAATTGTGAACAAATGAATAGAATCAAAGTGAAGGTGAATAGGAAGAATATTGATTTAGCTAATAATCAATGAAGATAAATACATTGGTAGGATGTACGTATATTATTATATTCGCATAGCGATTTGATCCGGATGCAAGCACAAAATTTCGAGATAGTATGTCGATCCGAGTTGGGATTTCACTCGATTTTCGACGGTGAACCTGGAATGGATTTTTGATTGGTTCTGGAAGTTCTCTGTCATAATTACGACTATGCAAGGAGAATGACGGTTTCTGATCAAGAAACCAGATCTAAGTCCGCACTAGGAAGTCGGGTGGATGATACTAGGTCAGAAGGAAAATTGTGTGATCGAGTGAGCAATCAGATTGATATTGCGTACGAATGATATGAGTACATCATACGGGGTTGAATGAAATTGATATTGGAATTTTGTGGATAAAAACTGTAAAATGATTTTGAAATGGATGGGTATATTTTGTAAAATGATTGATGAAACAAAGTAGAAATTGGATATTTCTATGATTTAAGGTTCACTTTATGAAGAAAGGTAATATGGTTAATAACTTTATAAAGAGAAATCAAATTTGAATATTTGATTTGGCATAAACAAAGTTATATATATATATATATATATATATATATATATATATATATATATATAATTGATAAACTCACCTTGTTGAATCTGTAGCCAGAAGAAAGGGTTTTTGAAAGTATTTGAAGTATAAAAAGGGAATTTATACAACTATGAAGTGATCCAAAGATTTTTAAAGTTATATATATCTATATATATATGAAGGATTTTATAAAAATGATTTGGGAAAAAGGTTTTGGGAACCTATGGATTTGAAAAAGGCTTTTTGGTTTTTGGAGAAATCAATTTTGAGAATTGGAAAGCCAAGTTTGGAACTATCGATGGATATTGATGTTGTGTAAAGAAGATTTTAATGTAAATCATAAAGGGTATGATTTGAAAGATACTACAAGTGTATAGTATAAAGTGTTTTGAGATTGGCTTTGGAGAAAAAGACGCTCCCATTGGAATGAACTTCATTAGGAGTGGAACGGGGTGGTACTGCCTTGAGCCCTGGAGGGGGGGGGGGTTCTAAATTTGATCCCCTGAGAAAGTCCAGACAAACTGAAGTCCCTGAGGATTTTGTGTTGTGGTAGCGAAAGTCAAGGGCGCTGATGCTTACAGAGACATTTGGGTTATGCTGTGACGACAATGTAACTCGATGTCACTACGATCTACTATTGAGAGCCTACGGTCTATGTTTGATTTTACCGGGATGACAATGTAACCATTGGGTTAACTTTGACCATGGGAGGGTAATGATTTCTGGAGCATTCTCGCCAAAGATGTTCCTTATATTTTCAAAAAAAATTTCTACATTTTCAACAAAATATTTTCCAAGTATTTTCACTGGGTGTTGAAAACGGGTCTGCTAAGTACTCATGGATTTTTAGTCCTACGCCTGATCAACGTATGACCGAATTTCTATGAGAGCAAGGATGGACTGGTTGGGACATCGAGTTATAAAAAGTATTTTTCATAAAACTATTTTGGTTATATTATAGAGATTTTGAAGTGCTTTAAAAAATTATTAATAAAAAGAGTTTATAGTTGAAAATGGTCAAAGAGAAATGTAACTGATAATAACTATTTTAATGAATTCTGGTTTCGTTCCTTTTCGAGGACGAAAAGATTCAAAGGGGGGAATGCGATAACCCGGATTTTTGGGCATCAGATAATTGGATAATTATCTGATTTTAACTATTGAAATTATTGATTTAAGTGGAACAAATAATTCAGATAATAAATATTGGTTTTGATAATCTTCTAATATATTATCATTTCATAACGAAATAAATACGGTAGCTATTGTTTATATGTATGTTTGATATTAATTGATAATCTTCTTCTATAATTATTTAAAATGGCAAAATTTATCTTTTCAAAGCTAAAAAAATATGTTTTCCAATTGTAATGTATATATGTATACATTGTAAATGGAAAACTTGGGTTTGAATTTAATATATAATGATTTTCTAAGAAGTTAATTAAAGTTAAATTGAACATTTTTAACACTACTTATTTATAGTTATCAATTTAAGTAAATAGTTTAAGTTTAAATAAGATTTAATAAAAATGGTTAATATTCTTTCTTTCTAATTTAACTTGAATAAATGTAATTGTATATATGTAAACACTTAAAACACGATAGATAAATTAAGGAAAGAATAAATTACATAATTTATAAAACTTAAGAAATTAAGAGAATATACATATATATATATATATATATATATATATATATATATGTTTTGACATTTGTTAGATAATAAAAAACATGTTTTAAACATTTGTAACTTGTGTAACGTGCAAATATAACAAGTGGCGTTATTTTATTTTTATTTTTAAATAGAATAAATAAAAGATTAAGCCTGGCTATAAATTATCTCTACTCCATTCTTTTCTTCTGTCTTTTTAGTACATTTGCAAAAACAAAACAAAGAAAAGAAGACCTTTATACTTGAAACTAGAGAAGAAATTAAAATCAAAAGTACATCAAGCTTTTGCAATCTTAAGCCTGAAGCTCAACAAAATTCGAATTCAACTGGATCAAGGCAAATTACCGTAGCATTTCCTTTCTCAAAGTTGTAATCAAAAGATCATTCTTAAAGTAACAAAAACATATTTAAAATTTTCAAAAGCCATACCCTGTCTTTAAACACAACCGAGTAAAACCAACCTGTTAAACTAGAATCTATTGAGATATCTGGATATTTGTGATTAATACTTGAAGTCTAAGATGATAAGTGCTTTCATGGATGTAAATATTATTGTCTGTATATAATTATATGTGGAGATAGATGTGCATGTCTGGTAATAGGGAAGGGATACTTCTATTCATAATTTTCAGGTTTTAGAAACCTGATCTAAAATCTATAACATCCAACTAAAGCAAAATTTGACTTTAATCTCTGAATGAAAAGTATTGGTACGTGTATAACTTCATTTTTAAAAAATAGATTCAAGGGAAAATATTGGATAAATATGTTAAAAATGGAAATATACAGTGGAAATCAACAATGGGTTAGAAATTGATCAAGTTTATTTCAATTTTTGATTTTATAATCTGATATGTGGTGCAAAGTGAAGAATTTAGGAAGAAAATTTATGATTTTTAGATAAGTAATTTGGAAGGAATTGCAAGTTGAATGACGGTTGGGTTTTGGCTGTTTTCTGATGATCGAAGAAGTTTGGGTGGTTGGTATTATGGTTGGTGATAGCGGTGGATTGTCGAGCTTAGCAAAAATGTTCAGTGAATTTTTAGTTCACCATGGCGGTGACTGTAACGACGCGGATTTTGCCCGCCCGAAAATCGACATTCATACTCCAATTCGTATTCGAATGCCATAGATTCGATCGTTCAAATCCGATTCGCCGGAGCTTATAACAACATTAAGTAAACAACACAGCGGAATAAAAAGAATAATACATTGATATACAGCTTTGATACAATATCTGATACAACAGATGATCCAATAGATATCAATATACAACAGAGATATGATACAATAAAATAGCAGCGGAAAGAAAATAGATGACAACATCTAGCATACGGAACAACTAACTCTAAAATAGTCTTCAAGGAAGAACTCCAAAAATAACTGCAACTCCATTTCCAAGAATCAATCCAGCAATAGCTCGAACTCCCAATAACGATGCACCAAGCTAAGCAAGACTGGTGTGATCCAAAGACTGAACTAACTCCAGATAATCCACTATATCCAACTATCTGAAAAACCCAACTCTAGACTGCTCGTGTAGAAAATAATGAGCACCCAGAGTTTAGGAAGGAAACAATAAACTCCGGATCAGTCGTGGGACTGGTGTGAGCAACAAAGACAGTTTATCTCTTAAAAACATTCAACATAAGATTTTCAAAGTCAATTCGCAATGCTTTTTAAAAATGAGACTACCATAAGGCCTCCCGCACACACACACAATGCAAACACAGAATCGGAGGAGATTTCTCCTTATGATAGTCAAAGATGCTTGATACGCATTAAAAAGAAACATTTGGTATTATTACTAGTGCATAGTGTAGTATAAATCATTTCGAAAATAGAATATTAATCTTAGCCAACATACGACCATTATCGTATGCCTACTATAGCTACCATCCAAACAGTGGTGACCACCATAAGTGAATGGCAGGTCCTACAACTAATACCGTACAAGTTTCGTATTGGGAATTGGATTTCCAACGAATGATCAGGCCAAGGAACTTCCCATTGCCACATGAGAATGCCTCTGGATGGACATCCCCGAGAACCAAACCGGATCTCTACCAACACAAGGCCGGGTTACCCCTAACTGAGTAACAACTGACCGAATATGCCATCCCCCGGTCCTTTGGGACCTTTATCCGAGAGCTCTCTAATCAATTCACACAATCATAACAAAGTGTTTTCAACATGAGTAAGTATCTGGGCTCCATACCATGATACCACCCTTTTCCAGAAGAAAATGCACACATCCTAAAGGGCGCTACCCCTCATAACCTTGCTGCTTCTTTCCTGTTTTGACCATTCACGGGGTGTGAGGCTCGACGAAGTCACGTCCACAAAAACATACTTTATACAAAAGCCATGTTTTGGGTCAACAAATGATCATAGAAATGATCACCAAGATAGACGATCAAATAAATGATCCTATCATAAATAATCAACACAATGATCATTTCACAGCAACACTCAGTATGTCACATTACCAAATTGGGAATATATCGCTGATAACTTCAACTATATAACCTCTGAGCTCGTACGTCTCAGAGAAGGGTGTTAAGCTAAAAGAATAAATTCTCCGCCACCACAGAAATATATTTGAAAGAAATCGGCTTTACATCTCAACTTGTAATGTCAGGCATACAATCCATACAAGTCTGTTCCGGGCTCGAACAGAACCGAAGGCACTTACAAAGAAGTCCTTGCAATCCGGATATTCACAATCCTGATCGGATTCACCATCACATATGGAGAACTCTATACCGGAGCAACTCGGTGCAGAGTCAATCGACAGGTCATCCTATCGCTCTCGCAAATACCCGGTCTTCAACACCGATCTTCAAATGCAATTCACAACGACGTATCACATATTCGGAATGGGTTATTCGACCCCATGGTCCTTTCCCGGTTAACCCGAATAGTGAGCGAAATAGTTCAAAAACATATGGATACTGGGATTTCAATTAAGTCACAACTTAATAATTCAAAACTTTCTTTTAAATGGTTTAATCCAATTACCATTTCAAATCTTTTAAACAAAAGATTTATTTCATAAGGTTCACCTAGTTTCTCAAAGATTCATCCCTGGATTTCAAAACAATTCCAATTCAATTGGATTTAATTCATTAAATCTTTAAATTAAGATTTAACTGGTATCTTTCAAAGTTCGTTCCCAAATATTTTCTTTCAAAAATTCGTTTCCAAATATTCATCTATAACTTGGAAGACTATTTCAGTTTAAACTTGAAATCCTTTTAATACAATTTGAAATTCATTTTTCCTATGAAAGCTTTCTTTTATCATTTAGAAACAACAGTGTTATTTCGGAAAAAACCATATTTCATTTATACAAGTTATAATCTTTGGGTTAATTCAAATTGTCAAAAGAACAATACTTTAAAAATGGTTTGACTCATATATAACTAGTATAATATTGTTATAATCCCTAGTTCAAATCATAGAATTCAATTTCAAGCATTGAATTCAATTTTAAATCAAAATATTTAAATTTGAAATCTTAATCAAGTTATTCAAAATATATTTCATCTTTGAAATTCCATTTCCAAAGCTTTTCACTTTAAACCCACTCCATTTCCAAAACATTTGAATTCAAATATTCAACTTTAAAAATCTTTTCAAAAACCGTGACTTAATCGATTTCCTCGTGAAATCCATATTGTGTGTGTATAAGTGTGGTCCAGGGGTTTTAACACAATAGTGCAACATTTTTCAATCATCACAGATTAAACACAGAATTATATGATTGATAAGCGATATAACTATAACGCTTATCTTTTATTCACAGAACACAGATAATATACAAATGTAAAAATGAATGAATCATATACAGCTCAATCCACAGTGCAAATATCACAATCAGTTAGGACAATCAATTCAAGGCATTTCATACACTATAAACATTCATAAGCAAGGTCAAGTATTCAATAGTCATTTATAAGCAGGATTAACTAATTGTTTAATCCTAATAAATTCAATTTATTTCCAATCAAATTTATTTACTTATGAATTTATTATCCAATTCTGATTTATTAATTCTAAATCATTTGATATAAACTAATTTATCAAACGCTTTAATTTATTAAATGATTCTTAATAAATCATATTAATTAAATTAGCCTTAAGTTAATTTCCTAATCATTTAACCTTAATTTAATTTCATTAAATAACTATCTTTAAGTAATTAATTACCTTTATAAATAAATCAGCATTAAATTACATTAAATGTAATTATATATTAATCACTTGATTTATTAACTTTAATTTTTTTTTTTTTTTAGAAATTGACTAACCATTAATAATCCATTAATTAATCCTAATTATTTAATTAATTAGGTGTTAATCACCACTTAAATAGTTCTTAATTTCAATTAATTAATTTCTAATCATAAATTATCCAATTTCTTTTCAAATTGAATTTCCTTTAACACAAATTGGAAATCTATGATTCTTAATTACACATTAACTATTCCTTAATTAATTTTCTTAAACCATAATTTATAAATTTAAACTTCTAATTTATTTCAAAGTAAATTAATGAATTACTACTTATTTAATCTTCATCTACTTAAAAGTAAAACTCATATTTATTAATGATTTAGTTAACACAAAAAAAACAATATTTGAAACATTGATTTTTCAACTTGCTTTAAATTCATATGTTAAAGTACTACTTTCTTATTTAGAAAATTTAAAAGATTTTGATATTAAATTCCCTTCAAATTTAAGATATTTAAACTTATTTAAACCATCAATTTTAAATTTCATTTTAAACTTTTTAAAACACAATAGTACAGGTTATTATTAAAACCTGTAACAAATAAATTTTACTCTGGGTACATACTCTTGTACTCTGGATCAAAGCATAGTGTTTTCCCGAGTCAAAGCATCATTTGCTTCGAGTCAGACTGAAGATTTCTCGAGTCTTCCCCCTGCTCCTTTCCTTTCGCGTTTCCTTCTTCTTCTTCTTTTTTTTTTTTTTTTCTGTTCTTCAGATCCAAGTGTGCACGGTGCACGTGCACCGTTGCCTCAACCCCCTCCGGCCATCCACACGAACCTCAACACGACGCCTTCCATCACCAGATGCCGTCACGATCAACCAAAAACCATCACCACGCCCAAACCAAAATCTAGCAGTAAAAATCAAAACCTGGAAACACAAGAACCCAAACCTTCCCAGCCTGTCAACGAGTCGTTCTCCCCACCTCGGCCACTTGAACTCGCCAAACTCCAGCCATGAACTCGCCTCCGACCATGCTACCACCTTCCCAAACCTCGTGCAACTCGATGCACAGTTGAAGACGCGGTGGTCAAAAGTTCAATCACCTAAAAAATTAGGGTTACCAACTTCAAATCACTGCCCCCATCGCCACCGCCACCGTTGGCACCTCCAACCATTTTTCCCATCACCTCGGCAAGTTCCTCCATCTCCTCGCACAACCCCATCACGAACTTCGATGCCAAACTCCGGCAATCGACAAAGATGTTGATTTCGATCAACAAAGAATATCACAACCATTACTCGACTAAAAATCGTGATTTAAGTTTTAAAATTCATAATTTGCTACAGAGATTCAAAGTATATTCTTGAATTTATAAATTAAAAGGTTTGGTTTTTCTCTTATTCAAATTTTTCTCTGTTATTTTGATTTCCAGAACCATATTCAATTTTTATTTAACTTAAATACAACCTAAGCTCTAAATCATGTTGAAACAAACAATTTCTGTTTGTATTATAAATCCTAAAAGCTATTTGATCAAGTGGTAAAATAATTTGAATCAACTCAAACCTGAGAACAAAATGAACAAGTTTGTTTACAGAGACTTTAATATGGTCACAGACCACATCCATTTGCACAAAAGATTTCATACATACAAATCACACTTATTTCTGATTTTAAACTTGCAATTAGTTTAAATATTTAAGCTTTAAGTTACTCATAGCAAATGCAAAACAGAGCAAGTTCATGAATTTACAGGTTTACAATATACCGAACTTCATCACACAAGATTCAACAGATTCAAACTTTTAAGTTATAAAACAAAAATTACTCACTGATATTTCCTGAAAAGAAGAACAGAGCTACATCATTTGAATCGGGCTTTTGAAAACAGATCTGACTTGCATACTTTCCAGGCTTGTATTGATTTGGTTTGTTGTTGTTTAAGTTGAGATGGTATTCTTTTTCAGAGGTTGCTTAGTTGTGATAATGAACTGAAGTGAGGAGTTGATGCATATACAAAGGAAGCATGCAGTTTTGAAGTCCTTTGCAAGTACAGGATGTAACTATTTGGAATGACTTATATATGGCTGAGGTGCATTAGTTATGGCTAGAGATGAAAGCATTTATTACCTTTCTTTGTACTTCTTTATTTCAGCCTTACTTACTTTATTTATATTTGTTTTACTTTGTTAAATTTGCTTGCTTTGACTTATGTAATATAGATGTAAATATGCTTGTACTATTTCTTTTGTTTGTTCACTTGAATGTATCTTGTATTTTCTTTTCTTTTACTTTGCTTTTAATAACTTAAATAAATTTTGATTTTATATAACATAACTTGCTTGATTTAATATACAAGCTCTTGTATTTGATTTGTTACTTTTTCTTTTGTTTTTATCTTTTGTTTTGTTTTGTTATTTTGTTTAATTTACTTTGTATTACAAATAATTTTCTATTTTAATTATGTTTGTATGCATACATTTGTTTGTAATTTATTTCATTTTAAATTCACAAATCCTAGCTTTCTTTAAAAATACATACATACACACATATATATATATAAATCTGAAATAACCATTTCTATCTATAAAAATCCATTTGTATAAATATTATACTATTAATATTGTTTAAATACAACTCATTATTTAATTAAAACAATTTATAAAAGAAACTATCTTTATTTTGATAAATAACATATTTTTATTTGTTTGAATACTTTTATTTGCTCTTATTCTTGTATTTTAAATTTACTTCTATTTTTAGTTTAAATAATTATCATAAATTTTACTTTAAAAATTATTGTTTTATATTTCTCTATATATACACATATATTTTATATAACTCAAATTATCATCATTTATAAATTTTTAAATCAATTTATTTATTTATTTTTATACTTGTGTCCAAAGTATATTATTTATTTTTCAAATTCATTTATTTAAGAATTTATTTAAAATCCAATATATACATATATATTCTCATATATACAAATTTTCAAACCCATATGACTTAATATATTTTTTTCTATTTGAATTGGGGAAACTCGCTTCCATTTATAATAAATTTTATAAATTTTTATTCAAAATTTCATTTAATTATCAATTTAAATTAAATTAAAATCTAGGGTCGTTACAAACTTCCCCCCTTAAAAGGATTTCGTCCTTGAAATTCGCAGGCACGAAAACAACACAGAGATAGACAGATTCGATTTCCTATAATTCCTCAAACTCAAGATATGGATTCCAAACTCAAGTCGGAATATCTCAGAATACATACCAATTTGTCCCTCTTCGGACCTTGGTATTCACAAGAAATTACAATAGAATTTCAAAATTTGGTTTTAAACAAAATCATTTTATTGATTTAATTCAAATTATCTTCATATTCTATTAACCAATTAATCTCAATTTATAATTTCCAATCTATTTAAAATTTCCAATTTATATTCATTCAAGTTTAAATCAGAAACTGATAAGAAATCAATAAAGATAAGGATTTTCTATAACGAATCGTAGAGCTACCATCATATCGAAACTTCTTCTTTCTGGAGCTGGTACGAAGAAATCAAAAGAATTTGGAAACGAATCAAAGAAAATAGATAGAGAAAGTTGTTTCCACTGTTGTTACAGAGCATTGACAAATTATAGCCGTATTTACCTGTCCCCTATCTCGTTCTCTTCTTGCACTCATACTCACTATCAGTAGATAGTAAGAGAATTTACTGAGGCATTCAAACGGATATCTTAAGGATTACTCATTCTAGGATTTACTTCACCCTATCTCCAATGAGCTACTTAACGTGTTACACTCCTGAGCTAAAGTTTCACCTTAGCTCTGATACCAAATGTAACGACGCGGATTTTGCCCGCCCGAAAATCGACATTCATACTCCAAATCGTATTCGAATGCCATAGATTCGATCGTTCAAATCCGATTCGCCGGAGCTTATAACAACATTAAGTAAACAACACAGCGGAATAAAAAGAATAATACATTGATATACAGCTTTGATACAATATCTGATACAACAGATGATCCAATAGATATCAATATACAACAGAGATATGATACAATAAAATAGCAGCGGAAAGAAAATAGATGACAACATCTAGCATACGGAACAACTAACTCTAAAATAGTCTTCAAGGAAGAACTCCAAAAATAACTGCAACTCCATTTCCAAGAATCAATCCAGCAATAGCTCGAACTCCCAATAACGATGCACCAAGCTAAGCAAGACTGGTGTGATCCAAAGACTGAACTAACTCCAGATAATCCACTATATCCAACTATCTGAAAAACCCAACTCTAGACTGCTCGTGTAGAAAATAATGAGCACCCAGAGTTTAGGAAGGAAACAATAAACTCCGGATCAGTCGTGGGACTGGTGTGAGCAACAAAGACAGTTTATCTCTTAAAAACATTCAACATAAGATTTTCAAAGTCAATTCGCAATGCTTTTTAAAAATGAGACTACCATAAGGCCTCCCGCACACACACACAATGCAAACGCAGAATCGGAGGAGATTTCTCCTTATGATAGTCAAAGATGCTTGATACGCATTAAAAAGAAACATTTGGTATTATTACTAGTGCATAGTGTAGTATAAATCATTTCGAAAATAGAATATTAATCTTAGCCAACATACGACCATTATCGTATGCCTACTATAGCTACCATCCAAACAGTGGTGACCACCATAAGTGAATGGCAGGTCCTACAACTAATACCGTACAAGTTTCGTATTGGGAATTGGATTTCCAACGAATGATCAGGCCAAGGAACTTCCCATTGCCACATGAGAATGCCTCTGGATGGACATCCCCGAGAACCAAACCGGATCTCTACCAACACAAGGCCGGGTTACCCCTAACTGAGTAACAACTGACCGAATATGCCATCCCCCGGTCCTTTGGGACCTTTATCCGAGAGCTCTCTAATCAATTCACACAATCATAACAAAGTGTTTTCAACATGAGTAAGTATCTGGGCTCCATACCATGATACCACCCTTTTCCAGAAGGAAATGCACACATCCTAAAGGGCGCTACCCCTCATAACCTTGCTGCTTCTTTCCTGTTTTGACCATTCACGGGGTGTGAGGCTCGACGAAGTCACGTCCACAAAAACATACTTTATACAAAAGCCATGTTTTGGGTCAACAAATGATCATAGAAATGATCACCAAGATAGACGATCAAATAAATGATCCTATCATAAATAATCAACACAATGATCATTTCACAGCAACACTCAGTATGTCACATTACCAAATTGGGAATATATCGCTGATAACTTCAACTATATAACCTCTGAGCTCGTACGTCTCAGAGAAGGGTGTTAAGCTAAAAGAATAAATTCTCCGCCACCACAGAAATATATTTGAAAGAAATCGGCTTTACATCTCAACTTGTAATGTTAGGCATACAATCCATACAAGTCTGTTCCGGGCTCGAACAGAACAGAAGGCACTTACAAAGAAGTCCTTGCAATCCGGATATTCACAATCCTGATCGGATTCACCATCACATATGGAGAACTCTATACCGGAGCAACTCGGTGCAGAGTCAATCGACAGGTCATCCTATCGCTCTCGCAAATACCCGGTCTTCAACACCGATCTTCAAATGCAATTCACAACGACGTATCACATATTCGGAATGGGTTATTCGACCCCATGGTCCTTTCCCGGTTAACCCGAATAGTGAGCGAAATAGTTCAAAAACATATGGATACTGGGATTTCAATTAAGTCACAACTTAATAATTCAAAACTTTCTTTTAAATGGTTTAATCCAATTACCATTTCAAATCTTTTAACAAAAGATTTATTTCATAAGGTTCACCTAGTTTCTCAAAGATTCATCCCTGGATTTCAAAACAATTCCAATTCAATTGGATTTAATTCATTAAATCTTTAAATTAAGATTTAACTGGTATCTTTCAAAGTTCGTTCCCAAATATTTTCTTTCAAAAATTCGTTTCCAAATATTCATCTATAACTTGGAAGACTATTTCAGTTTAAACTTGAAATCCTTTTAATACAATTTGAAATTCATTTTTCCTATGAAAGCTTTCTTTTATCATTTAGAAACAACAGTGTTATTTCGGAAAAAACCATATTTCATTTATACAAGTTATAATCTTTGGGTTAATTCAAATTGTCAAAAGAACAATACTTTAAAAATGGTTTGACTCATATATAACTAGTACAATATTGTTATAATCCCTAGTTCAAATCATAGAATTCAATTTCAAGTATTGAATTCAATTTTAAATCAAAATATTTAAATTTGAAATCTTAATCAAGTTATTCAAAATATATTTCATCTTTGAAATTCCATTTCCAAAGCTTTTCACTTTAAACCCACTCCATTTCCAAAACATTTGAATTCAAATATTCAACTTTAAAAATCTTTTCAAAAACCGTGACTTAATCGATTTCCTCGTGAAATCCATATTGTGTGTGTATAAGTGTGGTCCAGGGGTTTTAACACAATAGTGCAACATTTTTCAATCATCACAGATTAAACACAGAATTATATGATTGATAAGCGATATAACTATAACGCTTATCTTTTATTCACAGAACACAGATAATATACAAATGTAAAAATGAATGAATCATATACAGCTCAATCCACAGTGCAAATATCACAATCAGTTAGGACAATCAATTCAAGGCATTTCATACACTATAAACATTCATAAGCAAGGTCAAGTATTCAATAGTCATTTATAAGCAGGATTAACTAATTGTTTAATCCTAATAAATTCAATTTATTTCCAATCAAATTTATTTACTTATGAATTTATTATCCAATTCTGATTTATTAATTCTAAATCATTTGATATAAACTAATTTATCAAACGCTTTAATTTATTAAATGATTCTTAATAAATCATATTAATTAAATTAGCCTTAAGTTAATTTCCTAATCATTTAACCTTAATTTAATTTCATTAAATAACTATCTTTAAGTAATTAATTACCTTTATAAATAAATCAGCATTAAATTACATTAAATGTAATTATATATTAATCACTTGATTTATTAACTTTAATTTTTTTTTTTAGAAATTGACTAACCATTAATAATCCATTAATTAATCCTAATTATTTAATTAATTAGGTGTTAATCACCACTTAAATAGTTCTTAATTTCAATTAATTAATTTCTAATCATAAATTATCCAATTTCATTTCAAATTGAATTTCCTTTAACACAAATTGGAAATCTATGATTCTTAATTACACATTAACTATTCCTTAATTAATTTTCTTAAACCATAATTTATAAATTTAAACTTCTAATTTATTTCAAAGTAAATTAATGAATTACTAATTATTTAATCATCATCTACTTAAAAGTAAAACTCATATTTATTAATGATTTAGTTAACACAAAAAAAACAATATTTGAAACATTGATTTTTCAACTTGCTTTAAATTCATATGTTAAAGTACTACTTTCTTATTTAGAAAATTTAAAAGATTTTGATATTAAATTCCCTTCAAATTTAAGATATTTAAACTTATTTAAACCGTCAATTTTAAATTTCATTTTAAACTTTTTGAAACACAATAGTACAGGTTATTATTAAAACCTGTAACAAATAAATTTTACTCTGGGTACATACTCTTGTACTCTGGATCAAAGCATAGTGTTTTCCCGAGTCAAAGCATCATTTGCTTCGAGTCAGACTGAAGATTTCTCGAGTCTTCCCCCTGCTCCTTTCCTTTCGCGTTTCCTTCTTCTTCTTCTTTTTTTTTTTGTTCTTCAGATCCAAGTGTGCACGGTGCACGTGCACCGTTGCCTCAACCCCCTCCGGCTATCCACACGAACCTCAACACGACGCCTTCCATCACCAGATGCCATCACGATCAACCAAAAACCATCACCACGCCCAAACCAAAATCTAGCAGTAAAAACCAAAACCTGGAAACACAAGAACCCAAACCTTCCCAACCTGTCAACGAGTCGTTCTCCCCACCTCGGCCACTTGAACTTGCCAAACTCCAGCCATGAACTCGCCTCCGACCATGCTACCACCTTCCCAAACCTCGTGCAACTCGATGCACAGTTGAAGACGCGGTGGTCAAAAGTTCAATCACCTCAAAAATTAGGGTTACCAACTTCAAATCACTGCCCCCATCGCCACCGCCACCGTTGGCACCTCCAACCATTTTTCCCATCACCTCGGCAAGTTCCTCCATCTCCTCGCACAACCCCATCACGAACTTCGATGCCAAACTCCAGCAATCGACAAAGATGTTGATTTCGATCAACAAAGAATATCACAACCATTACTCAACTAAAAATCGTGATTTAAGTTTTAAAATTCATAATTTGCTACAGAGATTCAAAGTATATTCTTGAATTTATAAATTAAAAGGTTTGGTTTTTCTCTTATTCAAATTTTTCTCTGTTATTTTGATTTCCAGAACCATATTCAATTTTTATTTAACTTAAATACAACCTAAGCTCTAAATCATGTTGAAACAAACAATTTCTGTTTGTATTATAAATCCTAAAAGCTATTTGATCAAGTGGTAAAATAATTTGAATCAACTCAAACCTGAGAACAAAATGAACAAGTTTGTTTACAGAGACTTTAATATGGTCTCAGACCACATCCATTTGCACAAAAGATTTCATACGTACAAATCACACTTATTTCTGATTTTAAACTTGCAATTAGTTTAAATACTTAAGCTTTAAGTTACTCATAGCAAATGCAAAACAGAGCAAGTTCATGAATTTACAGGTTTACAATATACCAACTTCATCACACAAGATTCAACAGATTCAAACTTTTAAGTTATAAAACAAAAATTACTCACTGATATTTCCTGAAAAGAAGAACAGAGCTACATCATTTGAATCAGGCTTTTGAAAACAGATCTGACTTGCATACTTTCCAGGCTTGTATTGATTTGGTTTGCTGTTGTTTAAGTTGAGATGGTATTCTTTTTCAGAGGTTGCTTAGTTGTGATAATGAACTGAAGTGAGGAGTTGATGCATATACAAAGGAAGCATGCAGTTTTGAAGTCCTTTGCAAGTACAGGATGTAACTATTTGGAATGACTTATGTATGGCTGAGGTGCATTAGTTATGGCTAGAGATGAAAGCATTTATTACCTTTCTTTGTACTTCTTTATTTCATCCTTACTTACTTTATTTATATTTGTTTTACTTTGTTAAATTTGCTTGCTTTGACTTATGTAATATAGATGTAAATATGCTTGTACTGTTTCTTTTGTTTGTTCACTTGAATGTATCTTGTATTTTCTTTTCTTTTACTTTGCTTTTAATAACTTAAATAAATTTCGATTTTATATAACATAACTTGCTTGATTTAATATACAAGCTCTTGTATTTGATTTGTTACTTTTTCTTTTGTTTTTATCTTTTGTTTTGTTTTGTTATTTTGTTTAATTTACTTTGTATTACAAATAATTTTCTATTTTAATTATGTTTGTATGCATACATTTGTTTGTAATTTATTTCATTTTAAATTCACAAATCCTAGCTTTCTTTAAAAATACATACATACATATATATATATATATATATAAATCTGAAATAACCATTTCTATCTATAAAAATCCATTTGTATAAATATTATACTATTAATATTGTTTAAATACAACTCATTATTTAATTAAAACAATTTATAAAAGAAACTATCTTTATTTTGATAAATAACATATTTTTATTTGTTTGAATACTTTTATTTGCTCTTATTCTTGTATTTTAAATTTACTTCTATTTTTAGTTTAAATAATTATCATAAATTTTACTTTAAAAATTATTGTTTTATATTTCTCTATATATACACATATATTTTATATAACTCAAATTATCATCATTTATAAATTTTTAAATCAATTTATTTATTTATTTTTATACTTGTGTCCAAAGTATATTATTTATTTTTCAAATTCATTTATTTAAGAATTTATTTAAAATCCAATATATACATATATATTCTCATATATACAAATTTTCAAACCCATATGACTTAATATATTTTTTTCTATTTGAATTGGGGAAACTCGCTTCCATTTATAATAAATTTTATAAATTTTTATTCAAAATTTCATTTAATTATCAATTTAAATTAAATTAAAATCTAGGGTCGTTACAGTGACAATTCGTCGGGGTAGGGGTTAAGGTTTTTTTGGGTCGAGGTTGGATAATTGGTTGCCTATCGCCGTTGTAGTACCGAAGTTCACTGGTCATGGGGGAAAATGAAGTGGGGTCTTCGGCGAAACCATAGGTGTAGTATCGTAGATTCTGGTGGTCAGAGGAGTTGGGTCGAGGAGGTTTTGGCCGATCGATTTTGTTCCAGTTAGTTCCAGATTTGCTCTTTTTCGTTTCTGAGTTTATGCTAAGACCACGTGATCGAAAATGGAAGGGATGGCCATAGGCAACATGTCGAAGTTAATCTTGGAGGCTGGATCGTCGCCGATGATCGTGCAGGTGTACGACGTGTCAGTGGTGTTAGTTGTTTTACTTGTGAGGCTTTCTTCAGGTTTGTCTCGAGGAAAATGGAAGATGGGCTTGGGGTTGTTTTCGAGTACATGAGTGAGTGTTCTAAAGTATAACAGTTTTTAAAAATTTAAACTAAGTTTTAAAAGAAAGAGGAAATTGGGGGAAAAGTTGAGGAACTTGCGTACCTGTTCGAGTAAACCCAGAATTTCATCGAGTAAAATGTTTATATACTCAAAGTTTTTATGTTTAACCAAGTCAAGTTTAAAAATAATTATCTTAAAACTATTTTAAATAATAATTGATTAATCAATGTTTGTTAATTTAAGTTGAGAAATTTATTAATTAAGTTAATTCTCATTTGTCTTTAAACTTAATTAATCGTGTAATTAAATAGTTAATTAATTAAGATAAGTGTTTTAATTATTAATTTAACTTTAAGTTTAAGTTAATCAATAGTTAATGATTAATTTGATTCCAAGGTTATTAACTGAGATTTTAAATGATAATTAAGAAGATAATTAAGATAAATGATTTATTATTTAATTAATAATTAAGGAGTAATTAATTAATAATTAAGGTATATAAGTTAATTAATTGGAGATTAATTAATCTGTAATTAAAGATTATTAATTAAATAACTAGAGGTTATTAATTAATGATTATAGATTAATTAATGATTGATTAATTAATAGTTGAAGAGCAAAGGATTAATAGCTAAAAGACAATTAAGTAATGATTAATTAATTAAGGTTAATTGATCAAGGTAATTGATCAAGGTTAATTAATCAAGGATGATTAATTAAGATAGATAATTAAGGAAACATTAATTAATTGGGTTGTAATTAATTAATGTTAAGTAAGTAAGATTAAGATAATCCAAGTGAATAAAGTTGGTAATTAAATTAATTGAAGATTAATTAAATTTATTAGATATTATATATCTAATAAATCTTGTGTATAGATGGTCGAATGATTTTGGGTGATTTAGATTGTTGTTGTCTCTGATGAGAGATTAAAATGTTTTTTGATATGATTGGATTCAATAGTGATAATGTGGTTATCTATTGAGATGAATTGCTGTGTAAAGTGACATCCTGTATTTAAAGTTTGAATTGTATTTCATTTGAGTAACTTGGGTTAAGATGGCATAGGACTCGAAGAGACCGGGGTCCGGTATCAATAAATACCCATAACCACTTCGATTTGAAATCTTCTATAATTCTTTATAGCCTTGATATGTGTAATCAGTAGGCTGGAATGAAATAATTTAAGTGAAATGGACCATTGAAACTAAGTAAGGGTACTTAGAGGTTGATTTGTGAAATAAGTGTTGACTATAATAAGTTAAGATCCCGCAGTGAAGTACGAGTTACCCCGGGTTTTTAAATAAGTTTCATGTATTAGTATTTCATGTTAGATGGGTTTACTCACGCTGGTTTCCAGCTTAACCCAGGTGTTACTTTGATGTAATGCTCGGGTCAAACCGACTATTACAGATTTTCAGGATAGGACATTCTGGAGCTCAGGAGGCGAGCTGGATGGTAGAAACGTATGGAGTTTACCACTGTATAATAGAGTTGTATTGATAGTAGTTTGGGACAAGTTGATATAATTGTCTAGTTATGTATAAATGGTTGTAACTCTGATGTATTGTTGTAGTAGTAACAAATACAGTTCTTCTTTGTATAACTGCTATTATTTGATATTATATTTTGATCCGCTGTGAAATGTGCGATTCTATGAGTTGTTTCCTCTTCTTCTTCTCCCTTCTTTCTTCTTCTCTAACAATCTTGAATTTTTGGAGTCAACAATTTGAGTCGTTACACTCCCATAATCAAAATCAAGGGGTGGCCACCAAATCAATCACAAAGCAATAAATATGGTATCGAAGAAATGTGCCCGAT
This sequence comes from Allium cepa, assembly GCA_030765085.1. Classification (NCBI taxonomy): domain Eukaryota; kingdom Viridiplantae; phylum Streptophyta; class Magnoliopsida; order Asparagales; family Amaryllidaceae; genus Allium; species Allium cepa. The sequence goes on from CM060934.1 coordinate 697,130,260, forward strand.
GAGAGGAGCGACCTCACTTGGCCCAGCATGGCTCCTGTTTCATCCACATCAAGCTAACTCGAAGGGGTCAGGGCTACGTTAATACCTCATACGGAATCGTTCGCCAGACCATCCTACTTCATTCTAGATTCTCTACCACGTACATAGTTGTTGAAGAGGTTTTCGGTATTGGGAGAGAGTATGACAATATTCAATCCTGGTATTGTAACAACCCACATATTTAACGATTTTATATTTAAATATTTTATTTAAATATTATATCGTTAATCGGATTTTGGTCCGAAAAGCTACTTTTTGCAAACGGTCAAATTAGGACTCGAGACCACTTCCGTTGAGTTCGAAATGTCGTTTACAACTTTTTTAAGTATAAACATCGATATGTTTGGAGTCAGTGGAATTTCACTAAATTTTCCCGCTTTGGACTTTGGGTTGGTTTAGCCCATTAAAACCCAAGTCCCAACCCCTTCTCCTCACTCTTCATAAATTCCTAACTAACTCAAGATTTCCATTAATGGTGAAGAGAATGGGAAATTAAAACTCCAAGCTCAAATTTAATTGCTAATCCAACATTCAACTCCAAATTCAAGTAGAAGACATTGGATCCTAGCTTGTAGTTGCTTCTCTATTGATTTCAAGCCTCCACTTCATTGAATTTGTGCAAAGGTGAGATTTTTATCTCACATTCTTGTCTATAACTATCACGGATGTTTGGGAATGATTTCCTACCACTTTAGCATGTACATTTGCATTTGGTTTGGATTGGATTAGCGAAAAATTCCAACTTTTAGTGTTTTTGGTGAAAATCTGCCCTTAGGTCGCTCTGCCTTTGCTAGGTCGTTCGCGTGGAAAAGTCTCGGCCTTCAAATAGCTCATTTCTGACCTAAAATGGCCTATAACGTTAGGTCGCTCGGCGCTTCGGAATTAGGTCGTGGGTCGTTGGGCTTTAGGTCGTGGGTCGCAAGCTCCCTAGGTCGTAGGTCGTTCGAATGTTAGGTCGCTTGGCCCTTATCCCCTTAGGTCGCTAGGTCGCGACGTTTTAGGTCGCTGCATCCTATGCCTCTATAGGTCGCTCGACCTCGTTTATGACCATAGGTCGCTCACCCCCTCTTCGTTAGGTCGCTCGGCCTTGCCTTCCATTTTTAGGTTGCAACACTGTTAGGTCGCCTGACCTATAACCCGTTAGGTCGTTGGACCTATAACCCGTAGGTCATTAAACCGTTAACCCACTAGGTCGTATGACCTCTAACCTGTTAGGTCGTTAGACCTATAAACCGTTAGGTCGCGTGACTTTTGCCCCTTTGTTCCATTAAGTCGCGTACCCCGTTAAGTCGTTCGGCCTTTGTTCCATTAGGCCGCGTACCCCCTTAAGTCGCTCGATCATATCCTCCCTAAGGTCTTCACTAGGTCGTACCGTTTTGGTCGGGGCGTTGCCCCGCACCCCGCCGGGGGCGCTGCCCCCCGGACCCCCACGACCTGACCGGGCAGGTCAAACCCCGTAGCAGGGGCGTTGCCCCCGCACCCCCACCTTGGGGGGTTGCCACCCCCTGGACCCCCCTCCGTAGGGGATCTTATCTGAAAAAACGTTCAACAAAACTTGTTTTGTTGAGATGTGGAGTTGGCCATTCTTCGTGACAAGCTATCTTGGGCTTCTCGGTCGATTGTATGGATTTTCGAATATCTATTTCGATGGATTATTTATCGATTTCTTTGGACTTTATTCGTGTCTTCGAATGTGATCTTTGTGATTGATTGTTTCTACAATCGCTTCTGTGATTTGTCACTTTAAAATATAAAGGTTTAAATACTAGTAGTAAATATCAAAACTCTTTCAACAAAATGATTTCAACTCTATTTTCAATAACAAAGCTCTTTTCTTAAACCGTTTTCCAATCTACTAGTATATACAAACCTTTACCTCACTCGTATGAGAAATTGAATTAAATGGATTAGTAAAACAAGTGGTATGAAACGCTTGCGTTTGCTTCGTCGGTTAACTCTTGGACTTGTTCGATTGAACCTTTTTGTGACAATTTTCTAGTGAAGATCTACTGTTTGTTCGTAAATATTTGAGTTAAGCAAGTGGTTATGGGACATGAAGCTAAACTTTTATATTTACTAGCTTAGTGTAATTGACACTTCTCGTTGATCATGACGATCATTTTATGATTTAGACTAGCAATTGTGCGATGTCTCTTTGTTTGCAAGGTTGGACTAGACCTCAAAGGTGTGATTCCGACTCACACATATCTCTTTGTCCGCAAGGTTAGTCTAGACACCATTTGTGTGATTCCACTCACACATACCCTTTTGTTGCGAGGTTAGGCTAGACACCATTTTTGTGATTCCACTCACACATACCTTTTTGCTTTTTGGTTAGCCTAGACCTCATCTGGGTGATTCCGACTCACCCATATGGGGTAGCTCCCCATGGTCTTCGGACCGTCATGTGATAGGCCTCTTTCCCTTTTTCTGTGATTTCTGGATTTCTTTTGTTGATTTCTGGAATTTATGTCATTGACTTGTTATGAGTACAAGTTTAGGGTATGATGCCCTCTTTGGATCTTTGAGAAGATTCTTGTGATATTGATTTATCTCTTATTGATCGATCTTCTGTTGATCATCATTTGCATACTTATAATAGTATGTCAGTATGGATATTTTATGTTTATGCCATATATTTTATTTTATATCATGTCATCTGATATTTATAGCTAGACTGATCCGTTTATTATTTTCTTAAATAATACTTGGGTCAGGCCGAGATGTTACAGGTGCTTCTGCTTGACTTCTTCCCGGGATTTGCTACTCTGACTTTTGGCTAACTATTTAGATTAGCAGTTTTTGTTGTATACACTTGAGATATAGACTCATAGTTGTATTCTTTTATATAGCACGTGTTGCTATTATTTTGTATTATTGTGGATCTTTTTGACCACTACTCTGATGTACACTTTCATGTGTTAGTTATATATTCATATCTTCTTCCGCCTTTGTGATATGGATGTCTGTGACTGATTTGTGTTATGCTTATTTCTAGTTTGTTTCCGAAGATTATTTATAGCCACCGTGTGATAAGCAATTACATGGATGGTCGCTCCTCAACAGCCTTATTCTCCGTGCTAGTTGACAGCACTATACCGTAGTATTCTTGGCTAGTGTGGGTATAGAGGTGGGGCGTCACAGGTATCTTCAACAACCAAATGCTTATTTCACACCGGATGGTCCTTTTACATTACCAAAATCAATTCATGATTGATATCAAAATATCATATCCACTTAAAATCATATTACTTTCGAAATCATATTCACTCTCGAAATCATTATCACTTTCGAAATCAAATTCATAAGAATATGTTAAACCCTTAATCCAAAATCATCATATTTACTCAAAATATGTCATTTCACTCGAAAATATCATTTCAAATTGCAGAGTAAGTTATAACATCATTTAACATATTCGTTTTTAAATCAAAGATTTAAATCTAACCTATTCAATCTACACCGATTTGAATTTTTTGAAATAGTTTAGATGGTTATAAATGGTTTAAAATAGTTTAAAATACTTCAAAATAATTTAAATTAGATTAAAATAGCTTAAAATAGATTAAAACAGCTTAAATGGTTTAAAATAGAAGATTAAAATTGTTTAAAATATTTTAAAATAGATTAAAACAGATTAAAATAGTTTAAAATGGATTAAAATCGTTTAAAATAGATTAAATTATTTAAAATAGTTAAATGGTTAAAAATAGTTTAAATTACTTTAAAATAGTTTAAATGGCTTAATTATTGAAATGATTTATATATTAAATAGTTTGAAAATCTAAATAAATCTGAATTTAAAATAATATATCTTTAAACGGTTTATATTAAAATAATTAACTTGAAATTTATACCGAATCAAACTATTTCCTCCCCTTCAACAAATCTGGACCATATCCAGATTCCAAATCAACAAACATAGCCTAATTTAATATTTCGATTCGGATTATCAATAAAACCATTTAAATCTATATCGATTTCAAATCCACATTCGAACTATAAATTTAAACTAGTCCAAATTTAATAGATTTCAAAGTTATATATTCAAACGTTTACAATAACTCAATTTTGATAAATTTCATTTATACTTCAAATTCACCTTTAATGTTTCAAATTAAATTCTTTAAACAATTCATTTAAACCAATTCCAATATCGACATTTAAAGCTTGGATTTTCGAAAATAATTCAGTTTATATAGATCAATTTTTTTCAAAATATCATTTAACTGAATTCAAAAATTAAGGATCAAAACCATTTAATTAAACCAATTCGGTGTCTGTATATAATTTTCTACCCTATGGTCAAGTGATGTGGATATATGTACGGACATATATCATTTCAACCTGCATTCCAAAGTAAAATTCAAAATCCATAAAATCGTTCGATTTTATCATTTCAACTCATAGTGATTTTCCTAACAATAACTAAGGGAACTTGCAGTGTAATAACAATATATAGTTTAAACATACATCCAACCATCCAAATATCAACAATTAAACATCCATCACAATCACAATTCAAATCCGCCATTAAATCACAATAATTAACTGGTTATCATTTACAGGTATTTAACTGGCAATTTAAAATTAAATATTAATTTAAATGGCGATTAAATTCAAATAAAGTTAGATTTAACTGAAATGAAAATTTAAATATATCAAATGACAATCAATCAATTTCTAATCATATCATAGATTTAATTTAGCTAACATATGATGATTTAGTAGTTGTGAGTGGGTTAAATCACTCACTTTTGGATTTTCGACGATTTAAAATCCAAATAAAGGCCCAAATATTGAACAGTCTTAGAATTTGACCAAACTAGTTCCATAATGTATGCAATTTTGCTACAATCGCAATGGAGAAAACCATACGTGAATCCGAGCTGGTATGGAAAATATATTAATGTTAGAACATTTCAATTTTAATACTCTAAAATTAATTACATAAATAATTAAATTATCACACGTCACCTTACCCTACAGCAAACCCTAGCACAACATCAGGAACGAAGGCATCGCAACTGCCACCAATCACCTCAGATCGCCGTCACCTATGACCCTCGAACAGCAGATCGACCAACGCCATTGGAGGCTCCCTCTCGGGCCGCATTTATACTGGCCTCGTGACCTTCCTCTTGGCCACCAAAGGCAATTGCCGCTGCCAACCCTAAGATCGCTAATTCTGGCGGAAACATTAACCTTTTACAGGAACCAATGACATGGATTTACTCTATTTGTCGAGCTCTGCGCGGGCGCCTCCTGATCGTCGAATTGATGAAGATCCACCGTTGGATCAAAAAACCCCAATGTGGACGACCGATGTTCTTTGAAGATTTATGCTAAATAATGTATCAGATCGAAAAATGAATTGATGTAGTAGATTGAGCTCGTTGAGGGCTTTCTAACGATATAAAATACGATAGGGTTTGGAGAGTTAGAATTTTGATTTGAATTTCAAATTGGATTTAGGTTTTTGGATTTGCAGCCATTAGAAAGAAGGAAGAAGCAGATAGATTGAATTGGCACATGCGTATAGAAAATAAGAAAATAAAGGCTGCTAGGATTAGAAACAAAATCTATTTATGTGGACAATCTGGATAAGAATGAATAATACATCGAATTGGTCGAAATGACCCGAATCCGCTTTCGAAACAAAAGTAGGTCATCCCATATATCAAAATAGATGTTTTTGATATTTTTAAACTCAATGGAACAAGTTCTAAACCCTAATTCAAAAGTACGCAGAAGTTAGCTTTTAAAATCAGCATATTTCAATTGGATTTATTAAAATTTTATATCGTTAATTATATTAAATTTTTATCGATTTCCAAATTAATTTACCAGATTAGATAACAAAATGATAATTGAAGCAATTATTATACATTAATAATTCAAACACATTTCCAAGTTTATTATTTACAAACGAAAGCTACTAAATTTACATCCTAGTTAATTTATTTTCATATTCCGGTTAGTAACATATAATTACAACATTTAAATCTGACGTTTAATGTATCTCCTATTTACAGTTTCTAACCAAATTTACTTTACAGTTATTCCAATTGATTGAGATTACATTAAAATAGTTGTTATTAACAATCAAACAACATTATTAAATCATGTTTTAACCATTTTCACATTAATAAATCATAAATTTAAATTTCTTACAATATTAAATTTCCAAAATCTAACTTAATATTTTGATTATTGAAAAATATACGGGCCGTTGCACTCTCCTCCACTCAAAAATTTTCATCCTCGAGAAGGGCAAAGATGGAATTAAGGGATTAATATGTCTTATTCAAAGTATTAATTTTATAAATAATTAATTTACATCATTAGGTATTTTAAATAAAATATATCAATTTATAAACAATTAAATTCTTCATATTCAAGTTAATAAAAGTTTGAAAATGTCTTACTTTCACAAAATTTTCTAAGTCTAAAATTTAGGGAAAATTTCGACAGTGTCTCCTTTATACTTATCGGTTCGAAAATATAAGAATATCAATAATTCAATATATATATACTATATTTAAAAAATAAAATATCCGAAACCATGGGAAAAACAATAAAATATCGCTACAAAATCGTAATCCGAAAACATACTTATTTGTCGGGCAAACTTCGCTTTATTTATGAAATCAAAAGCAGTAGCTATTGCTTCCATAACCTGTAGTTGAATTATAAAATCTAAAATAGTGAGGATTATGCAAAACAGGAATATATTTTAGTCATTTCAATTAGTGACAAAACAAATCAACACAACATAACCATAGTCACTAGCAAACAAAACAGTACAATCATAATATGCAACAAAAGAATCTATCAAACAATCAATATGTAACAACTCCACCATTATGCCCAGTTTAGCAAAGAACATTACGAGAAATGTCGTCTACTAATCCGAAGAATACAGTTGGTTAAGGGCGATCAAATGTGAATGTATCCTTATACTAACACTGACATGTCTTATTTACCTTTTGAGGATGCGAACTGAAATTTAAACATGTACAATATTAATACAAAGTAATAAACACATTGATTAAAAATATTCAAGAATAGTACAATATAAATAAATCAGAATTAGAATCATGGATCATGGATCACAGTGGAGTAATATACATCATCATATACATAATAGAATGTTAGTCTACAAAATATCAATACTAGACCCATATAAATGTATACATCATATCCAAAATTGTGCATCAGGTACAAAGTCACTACCATATAATAAGGATGACATAAACTCCTAACCATCAATATATACAAGTATAAAGTAAACTAAAACCATCAAAATAGTCTTCTTCAATGCTAGCCCAAAATCCAAAGGTTGATGGGTCTCTATACCTGTAAAATCTAGGCCTGACTCGAGTATTAAATTAAATAACCGGTTAGACTATAACTAAATGAAGGGTGAGATGCTAATATCATAACTTTATGAATTAAAATAACAATCCACATAAAATATGCCGAACAGACAATCATAATAAGGCATATTAGTTAAATTCACTATATAAATCCATAAATGACTTAACTCTAAAATAGTCATCTCAAAATATGCCTAAATCCTAAAAAATTCAAAAAGGCATATCAAATTAATAAATACAAATCTTAAAATTTTGACTTAATAATAACCAACTAATTCATAAATAAAATATGTCCAAAAAAATACTCAAATAAGGCATATTTGCAAATCACCATTTCATAAATACATATCAAGTCTCAATAGACTATCATCACAAAATATGTTGATAACAAATTCAAAATTCCTCAATGCCATAAAATATACAGAATATCCATACTAAAAATCTCTAAATAAATAATCATCAATAATGAAATAATAATGATAGTCATCTATCAGTTTAATACAGTAACACGAAATCCACCGAAAGAGACCCCTACATAAGAAAGAAGCCTTACCAAAGAGACTGCAGATTAGGGACACCATGCAAAGAAAAGAGCAACAGTGTACCTAATTTATCCTATGCAAATTTACCTTTCAAAAGAGGTAAACATTGTTTAACTATATAAAAGAAAATAAATTGATAGGTTGTAGTATCTATCGACTACGACGCATGTAAAAATCCGCCTTTCCGAAAGAGAGCCATATTTACCCCCAAAACAGATCTTCCGAAAGAGATCCGCCTGCCCAAATCTAAAAATGTTCCAATTCTTATATCAATAAAAAACGAGTTATCTTTTCTCGGGGATCAATCTGTAACAACCCGGAATTTTCGATCCCGAAAACTCCAGATAGTTAGGAAAAGAAGAAAAGAGAAAGAAGAAGAAACAGAAACAAGTCACAGAAGCCTAACATTCGTAGCAGATCAAAATATAATATCACGTAAATAACAGTTTTACAAAGAAGAACTGTATTAGTACATTTACATTTTTATACATCAGAGTTACAACCAACACAACACTTGATAGTTTAAAACAACATGACCTAGATATACAATAATATATTACAGCGGAAACACTCCATACGTTCCTGCCATCCAACTCGCCTCCTGAGTTCCAGAACGTCCTTACCTGAAAATCTGTAATACTCGGTCTAACCCGATCATTACATCAAAGTAACACCCGGGTCAGGCTGGAAACCAGCGTGAGTAAACCCATCTAGCATGAATGACAAAAGCACACAATTTATATATATAACCTGGGTAACTTGTATCAATTTCAAGTTCATAAATTGTTATAGACATTACTTATTTCACCCACAAATCTCTAGGTATCAAAACATAGATTAAATAGTCCAATTCACTTAAATCATTTCATTCCAGCTTATTGATTTCACATTTCAATCTATAATGAATTGAAGTGTTTTCAGGTATTTACTAATACCGACTCCGATCTCTTCGAATCCAATATCATCTAAACCCAAGTTATCCAATCAAATACAATTCAACTTTAATTACCGGATAACACTTTTACACAGTAATTCATAATTGATAGATAATCACATTATCATCGTCCATCCAACATATCATATTACAAAGCAATTCAAGTCAGTGATATCAACCAATTCACAGCAATTCACAGCACTCATCATCATTCAATCATTAATAAGCAAGATTGATCACTTCCATTAGTTACATCAATTAATGATCCTCTAATTACTCTCATTAGTTAATTATTCTTAAACTTCGTTTAATAATTAACCTTTAACTTAATTACATTCATTAATCAACCTTGATTAATCACAACCAGAAATTAACTTTCCTAAATTACTCCATCAATTAAACCCATTCCTTGATTAATTATATTAATTAGTCCTTTAATTACATGAGTAATTATCACTTAATTCCTTCCACCAAGTAATTATCCTTTAATTACTTCCCATCAAGTAATTTTCTTTTAACTAATTACATCCAGTAACTATCTACTCATTACTTCTCTAAGGAATTACACCTCATTAATTACTTAAGTAATTATACTTAATCTTTAATTAATTATATTTATTAATTACCTTTGATTAATCTCATTCTATAATTAATTACTATTAATTAATTACGTCACTTAACTAACTTCCCATAACATTTATTAGTAAATTCTTAAAATTCTTAAATTAATTACACTAAGTAATTATTCTTCATATTAATTACACAAGGTAATTAATCCAAAACTCCTTTCAATCTTCAATTAATTACACCCTGTAATTACCATTATTAATTTCTTCACTAAGTAATTACACTTTTTATTATTAACATTTATTAATCAACCTTTATCCATTTCATTCAGTGATTAGCATTTAAATAATTTCACTAATTAATCATCTTGAATTTATCACAACTTTAATAAATTCTCCATCTTAATTAATTACTTAATTATACCATTATAAAATCATTTAGGGATCAATGATTTAAAATATATAAAACAAAATGTAATATTTAAACAAATCAAAACTATTTTTTGAAACGAAATTTTAAATTTTAAAAATCCAAACTTTAAAACTTATCACTAAATTGTTTAATCCTTCTTTACATAATAAAAATCCTGATCACCACTGTATTTTAAATTTACAATCTCATTCAAGTACTTGCAAATTTAAAAATCTGGAAATCTTATCAACATCAAACCCAAGCAAAACACTAGTAAAACCCGAGCCACATCAACCAGATGCTCTAGCCACCCCTGACTTCGAGTCGAACAGCCAAAAACACGAGAACCAACCCGAGCCCAGACCCTTCTTCTCCCCCAAACAACACAGATGCACGGAATCGACCTCGTGCACGTGTACGACCGGAAAGCTCAATGTTGGCCATCTCTCTGGCTTTGCCAACTTGGAATCGACCTTGACCAACATCTCGACTACGCCGAAATATGAAAAATGATGTCAATCCATAAATTGATATCTCGTCGAAACTTGAAAACGAACATGATCGGAAAATCACCTCCAACCGCCGACTCGGACCACGGGATCCCTCGCCATTCCCATAAGAGAATCTCTTCTACCTCCAACGCCGATCCCTCATCATGCAATTCATTCCGGTGGTCCCTTCTCGCTGTTCCAACCTCATCAACTCGGACGATACAAAACCATCACCCAACCCTACTCCTATTGCTCTTGGCCGCGACGGGCCACGATAGATTATCTTGACATTTTTACCTGGATCCCCGACGACCCGTCCACCTCCAGACCAAACTCCAGTTTACCTTCGATCACCGCCGGTTGTCAAAATTCCCAAAAACCATCAACACCGAATATCTCATTGAATACTAAACTAAAAATCTCAATCTTTATACCAAAATCCAAGATTTTTTATCCAGATTCCAATCATGCAATTCAAACATGAAATAGTTTCCATCAAATTTCAACAATTTTTTGATTGCCTCAGTATTTTCTTATTTCTGAAATAATATTCAAATAGTTAATACTTACAAATAATTTTAGATCTTAGATCTTGTTAATCTAGAAACTTTTAGTTTAAACATCTCCAGAAAGAAGAGATTTAGGATAGATATTTTGAATTTATAGTTTGATTTAGAACCCAATGAACCAAAAGGAGAGAAACACAGACATGCATACATATATTATATACATATACACATTATATCTCATTTTCTCAACTATGCAAGCATATTTCATAACATAACATTTAAAGATCATCACATGCAGCAAGTTCTAATAGATAATAGTTTGTTTTACTCACCTGTATAGATAAACAGAGAAGGCCTGTAATTTGTTTAAACTGATCTGACTTGATGTATCATACCTTTGAGCTTGTTTGATATTGAGATGACCCTTGTTGTAGCTTAAATTTGATTCGCCAGATTATTTTGAACAGAGATTACTTGATTAACTTGCTTGAACCTTGATTTTCTTCAGGTTTTTCTTGCTTTGTTTTAATCGAAAATGTTTACAGGTTGATGAAGAATTATACAGGCTTTTGATCTTGAGTTATTAAAGTGTTTTTAGGTTTTTAGATTGATCGGATGATTTTTTCAGGTTTGTATTTTGAAAATGAAGAACAAAGAATGAGAGAAAGAGAGAAAATGAAAAATCTATTTTATATATTTTTTATAAATTTCTTCAAAAATAAAACTTAAAATGACACTTGTTTAAATGTATGTAAATAACCTTACACTTGTATCATTCATATCTCCAATGGTTAACATTTGTGATAATCATGCTTTTAATATGTTTTATACATACTTATATTTATATAATATTTTCAATTTAGTCTTATATTTAAAAATGATTATATATTTTTTTCTTATATACTTACAAACTATCTTTATTTCTAGTATAACTTTTTAAAAGAAAATATTTCAAGTATGACCTTTTAAAAACAATATTTCAACCCTTTTTATTAAATTTCGTTTTAAGCTTAAAATATTTATCTTGTATGTATATACTTGAATTTCTATATTATGAAGTTTGCCTATATATATATATTAATTCCCTACAAGATTTATTGTTTCCAAACATTTTACAGTTTCAAATCCACTTATATACATCCAGATATTTTAATTATCAAAATTTATCTGTTATTCAAAAACCGGGTTATCACATTCCTCCCCCCTTTGAATTTTTTCGTCCTCGAAAAGAAACGAAGCCAGAATTTATTAAAATCAGACGAACCACTTTTTTTGATCATTTCTTAAAAAAACTTTTTAAAATTTATATAATATTGCCATAATATCATTTTATAACTCAATGTCTCAACCAGTCCATCCTTGTTCTCTTAGAAATTCGGTCATACGTTGATCACGCGTACGACTGAAAATCTATATGTACTTAGCAGACCCGTTTTCAACACCCAGTGAAAATACTTAAAAAATAATTTTATTGAAGATATAGAAAACAATTTTTAAAAATAGAGGAAATATCTTTGGTGAGAATGCTCTGGAAATCATCACCTCCATCCATGGTCGCAGTTAACCCGATGGTTACGTTGTCGTCCCCGCAAAATCCATAGATAACCATAGGCCTTCGCACCCCACGATTACGCCATGGAACCCGCTATAGATCGTAGTTACATCCAGGGTTACGTTGCCATCGCAGCAAAAGTCCATGTAATTGTAGGCCTCAACTCCCTCGAATTCCGCTGCCAAAATAATGAAACTTCTCCATTCCCACATAGGTCGTAATCTACCGATGTAAAATCAAACGCTGACTGTTGGCTATCAGCAGCATACACGAGTTTCGCTATGTCACCATAGGTCGCAGTCTACCGATATAAAATCCAACGTAGACCGTTGGCTCTTAGCGGCACACACGACTTTCGCTATGGTCTACAGTAGATCGTAGTGACATCGAGTTAAACTGTCGTCACGGCATAACCCAAATGCCTCTGTAGGCCTCAGCGCCCTCGAATTTCGCTACACACTACATAAAATCCTTAGGAACTATTTTTGTCGGGACTCCTCACAGGATCAACTTTAGAACCTCCCCCTTTAAGGATCAAGGCAGTACGAACCTATGGCACTTCTGAGAAGTTTATTTCAAGGAAGCGCCTTTTTCTCCTGAGCCATTTTCAAAACACTTTATACTATACACATATAGTATTTTTCGAATCATACATCTAGTATGAATCTCATATAAATCCCCTTTTCACAAAATCAATTATCCCAAAATCGATAATTCTCAACTAGGCTTTCCAAATTCCAATATTGATTTTATCCAAAAATCAAAAAGCCTTTCCAAATCCAATGGTTCCAAAACCCTTTTCTAAAAATCATTCTCATAATATCCTTTAAATATATATATATATATATAACTTTTAAAAACTTTGGATCTCTTCAAACTTGTATATATTCCCTTTTATACTTCAACACTTTCAAAAATCTTTTTCTTCCGGCAATAGATTCAACAAGGGGAGATTTGTCTTATATAACAAAGATATATAACTTTTTTTATTCTAAATCAAATATTCAAATTTGATTACTCTATAAATCCACTTACCATTACTTACTTTCATAAAGTATATTTCTACCATAGAAATATCCAATTTTCACTTTACTTCATCATATATTTCACAAAATATATGTTTCATTTCAAAAACCATTTCACATTTCTTATCCATAAATTTTCAATATCAATTTCATTCAAATCCGTACAATGTACCCTTATCATCCGTACGCTATACCAATCTGATCACTCACTCGATCACACAATTTCACTTTCGAACTAGTATCGTCCATCCGACTTCCTAGTGCGGAGGTTTCTTGATCAGAAACCGTCATTCTCCTTGCATAGCGATAACTATGATAGAGAATATCCAGAATCAATCGACAATCCATATCCAGGTTCGTCGTCGAAAATTGAGTGAAAAATCCCAACTCGTATCGATATAATTATCTCGAAATTCTGTTCTCGAATCCGGATCAAATCACTATGCGAATAGAATAATATACGTACATCCTACGTAATTATCTTCATTGATTATCAACTAAATCAGTTTCTCCTTTCTATTCACATCTACTTTTGATTTCTATTTACTAATTCACCTTTTCCTCAATTTCATTTAGATTATCACTTTAATCCTTATCTCAAATGGATATTCAGTCATAAACAGTTTGAACTCTGTCCAGTTTAAATTTAGAAAATAGCTTGAAATGTTAAAAATAAACAAGTAGTTGAAAAATAATTATTAGTTTGTAAAATAGTTGTAAAATAGTTAAGTAATTGTAAAATAGTTGGAAAATTTTCAAATAAATATAGAAATTTTAAGTAATTACAAAATAATTGTAAAATAGTAATTAATTTGTAGAATGGTTGAAAAATAGTAATTAGTTTATAAAACAGTTGAAATATTATTAAATAGTTCCAAATATAATTGTAAAATAAGTATAAGATAGCTTGGGTTTTAAAAAAAAAGTTGTATAGTAAATAGATAGGAAAATAGATTTAAAACAGTTTATATTAAAATAATTTATTTTGAATACAGTCTAGAGTCAAAACTGTTCAATTTCCAACCTCCATTTCGAATCAATTCAATTTAAATTTACACATCCATTTAAATTGACTCAATTCCAATTTAAATAACTTCAATTTCCATTGAAATTGATTTAATCCTAATTCAAGTTGAATTAACTTCGATTTCTTTCCAAATTCAAATCAAATTCCATTTGATTTTAAACCTTTTCAACTTTAACTACAATTCCAAATTATTCAAATAAATTCAATTTAAACTAATTCAATTCAAATTTCAAATTTAAACCATCCCGAATTATATAAATTCGAGTTAAATTTTTAAATGTTGATTTAATCCTTTATATCAAAATCAACTTATATCTTTAAACCATTTAAATCTGAATTCATTTTTAACTTATTTCAAAGTTCAAATAATAATTCAAACCCTTTTTATTCAACTAAATCTTTGAAACTTAATTTATCACCAAATTTCAATTTTGAAACCAAAACTTTGAATTTTTATCTTAAACATTCAAATCTTAAGTCCAAAATGATTCCATTTTATCTTAATAATGGATAAATTACCACACCCCATTTCTTCATTAATTTAAACAAATCCAATTTTAGCTTGAAGATTATTAATAACAACAGATGGTATCATTCAAATTATTTTAAAACATCCATCCATTTCCAATTTCTAGATCTCAAACCCATTTTGAGATCACACAACTTCCAATTCAAATTAACAATTTTAACTTCCCAAGTCAAATCCCAGTTTCATCTCCAAATTTCCGATTCAGGTTGCTTGTTAAATTATTTAGCTTTCCCAAAGTTAAATTCAATTTACTTAATCCATCCAACCTTACCCAATTTGAATTCCTATTTCGAATTTTAAACTTCACATTAATAATCTTCCCACTTATAAGTTCAAAAAATTATCACTTTGGGTATCACATCTCTTTCCAAATTTAAAACTCAACATTTAGAGTTTATTTCAAACCTTCTCTGATATTATGTATATCCACAAATATACATATTAATTTCCTTTACACACCAAGTTATACTTCAAATTTTAAACTACCCTGGTTTCAATTCAAAACAAATTCCTTTAAATTTTCAAACAACTCTTGTTTGAAATAGGACCATTTTATTCAAATATATTAAATAATATTATTTATAATTTCTTTATCACTTTGAAACCATTTTCAAATTCTGGACCCAGATTTAAAACTTCACAATTTAAAGCCTACTTCAATTTACAAGTCATACTTAACTAAATGTTTTACTTCCATAAAACATTTCATTTTGCTTACTCATTAATACACATTTTAATATTAAACACAACAATCATTTATGATAATAATCAAGATTATCATATCTGGAAACCAATTTATTATTATCATATTCTGAAACTCTTCTCCGAATTCAAGATCTTAATTTCAGTTTGAATCCATTTCAAACTTGTCTTAATTTAATTTCAATTTGGTTGTGTTTCTATTACCACTTAATTTAATTCCAACAATTTAACAACCAAATTACCTTAATATTTATTAGAAAGAAATATTACTTTATATATCAAAATATATTCTTATATAAAATCATTCAAAATCTTTATATAAGAAAATAACAAGTACACTCTCATATATATATATATATATATATATATATATATATATATATATATATATATATATACAGTCAACTCACTTTAGGGTACCATTGACCCCATCCTAAATGAGTATCCCACCAGAGCCGAGGTTTTCGCTTAACCTTCAGCTCTGATACCAAATGTAACAACCCGGAATTTTCGATCTCGAAAACTCCAGATAGTTTGGAAAAGAAGAAAAGAGAAAGAAGAAGAAATAGAAACAAGTCACAGAAGCCTCACATTCATAGCAGATCAAAATATAATATCACATAAATAACAGTTTTGCAAAGAAGAACTGTATCAGTACACCTACATTTTTATACATCAGAGTTACAACCAACACAACACTGGACATTTTAAAACAACATGACCTAGATATACAATAATATATTATAGCGGAAATACTCCATACGTTTCTGCCATCCAACTCGCCTCCTGAGCTCCAGAACGTCCTTACCTGAAAATCTGTAATACTCGGTCTGACCCAAGCATTACATCAAAGTAAGACCCGGGTCAGGCTGGAAACCAATGTGAGTAAACCCATCTAACATGAATGAAAAAAGCATACAACTTATATATATATATATATATATATATATATATATATAACCCAGGTAACTTGTATCAATTTCAAGTTCACAAATTGTTATAGGCTTTACTTAATTCACCCACAAATCTCTAAGTACCAAAACTTAGATTATATAGTCCAATTCACTTAAATAATTTCATTCTAGCTTATTGATTTCACATTTCAATCTATAATGAATCGAAGTGGTTTCAGGTATTTACTAATGCCCGACTCCGGTCTATTCGAATCCAATATCATCTAAACCCAAGTTATCCAATTAAATACAATTCAACTTTAATTACCGGATAACACTTTTACACAGCAATTCATAATTGATAGATAATCACATTATCATCGTCCATCCAACATATCATATCACAAAGCAATTCAAGTCAGTGATATCAACCAATTCAGAGCACTCATCATCATTCAATCATTAATAAGCAAGATTGATCACTTCCATTAGTTACATCAATTAATGATCCTCTAATTACTCTCATTAGTTAATTATTCTTAAATTTCATTTAGTAATTAACCTTTACTTAATTACGTTCATCAATCAATCTTGATTCATCACAATCAGACATTAACTTTCCTAAATTACTCCATCAATTAAACCCACTCCTTGATTAATTATATTAATTAGTCCTTTATTTACATGAGTAATTATCACTTAATTCCTTCCATCAATTAATTATCCTTTAATTACTTCCAATCAAGTAATTTTCTTTTAACTAATTACATTCAGTAACTATCCACTCATTACTTCTTTAAGGAATTACACCTCATTAATTACCTTAAGTAATTATACTTAATCTTTAATTAATTATATTTATTAATTACCTTTGATTAATCTTATTCTGTAATTAATTACTATTAATTAATTACATCACTTAATTAACTTCCCATAACTTTTATTAGTAAATTCTTAAATTAATTACACTAAGTAATTAATTATTAATTACTTCTACTAAGTAATTATTCTTTATATTAATTACACCAGGTAATTAATCAAAAACTCCTTTTAATCTTCAATTAATTACACCTTGTAATTACCATTATTAATTTCTTCACTAAGTAATTATACTTTTTATTATTAACATTTATTAATCAACCTTTATCCATTTCATTTAGTGATTAGCTTTTAATTAATTTCACTAATTAATTATCTTAAATTTATCACAACTTTAATAAATTCTCCATCTTAATTAATTACTTAATTATACCATTATAAAATCATTTAGGGATCAATGATTTAAAATATATAAAACAAAATGTAATATTTTAAAAAATTAAAACTATTTTTTAAACAAAATTTTAAATTTTAAAAATCCAAACTTTAAAACTTATCACTAAATAGCTTAATCCTTCTTTACATAATAAAAATCCCGATCACCACTGTATTTTAAATTTACAATTTCATTCAAGTACTTGCAAATTTAAAAATCTGGAAATCTTATTAACATCAAACCCAAGCAAACACTAGTAAGACCCGAGCCACATCAACCAGATGCTCGAGCCACCCCTGACTTCGAGTCGAACAACCAAAAACACGAGAACCAACCCGAGCCCAGACCCTTCTTCTCCACCAAACAACACAGATGCACGAAATCGACCTCGTGCAGGTGTACGACCGGAAAGCTCAATGCTGGCCATCTCTCCGGCCTTTGCCAACTTGGAATCGACCTTGACCATCATCTCGACTACGCCAAAATACGAAAAATAATGTCAATCCAAAAAATGATATCTCGCCCAAATTTGAAAACTACATGATCGGAAAATCACCTCCGACCGCCGACTCGGACCACGAGATCCCTCGCCAATCCCTAAGAGAATCTCTTCTACCTCCAACGCCGATCCCTCACCATGCAATTCGTTCCGGTGGTCCCTTCTCGCTGTTCCAACCTCATCAACTCCAACGATAAAAAACAATCACCAAACCCTACTCCTCTTGATCCTCGCCGCGACGGGCCGTGATAAATTATCTTGACATTTTTACCTGTATCCCCGACGACCCATCCACCTCCAGACCAAACTCCAAACTCCAGTTCACCTTCGATCACCGCCGATAGTCAAAATTCCCAAAAACAATCAACACCGAATATCTAATTTAATACTAAACTAAAAATATCAATCTTTATACCAAAATTCAAGATTTTCTATCCTGATTCCAATCATGCAATTCTATCATGAAATAGTTTCCATTAAATTTCGATAATTTTCTAATTGCCTCAGTATTTTCTTATTTCTGAAATAATATTCAACTTGTTAATACTTACAAATAATTTTAATCTTAGATCTTGTTAATCTAGAAACTTTTATTTTAAACATCTCCAGAAATAAGAGGTTTAGGATAGAGATTTTGAATTTATAGTTTGATCTAAAACCCTGTGAACTAAAAGCAGAGCAACACAGACATGCATGCATATATTATATACATATATGCATTAAATCTCATTTTCTCAACCATTCAAGCAGATTTCATAACATAACATTAAAAAATCATCACATGCAGCAAGTTCTAATAGATAATAGTTTGTTTTACTCACCTGTAAAGATAAACAGAGAAGGCCTGTAATTTGTTTAAACTGATTTGGCTTGAAGTATCATATCTTTGAGGTTGTTTGATATTGAGATGACCCTTGTTGTAGCTTAAATTTGATTCGCCTCAGATTATTTTGAAAAGAGATTGCTTGATTAACTTGCCTGAACCTTGATTTGCTTCAGGTTTTTCTTGCTTTGTTTCAACCGAAAATGTTTTCAGGCTGATAAAGAATATATACAAGCTTTTGATCATGAGTTATTAAAGTGTTTTCAGGTTTTTATTTTGATCTGATGATTTTTTCAGGTTTGTATTTTGAAAATGAAGAACAAAGAATGAGAGAAAGAGAGAAAATGAAAAATCTATCATATTTTTTTTTAATAAATTTCTTCAAAAATAAAACTTAAAATGACACTTGTTTAAATGTATATAAATAACCTTACACTTGTATCATTCATATCTCCAATGGTTAACATTTGTGATAATCATGCTTTTATTATGTTTTATACATATTTATATAATATTTTCAATTTAGTCTTATATTTAGAAATGAATATATTCTTTTTCTTATATACTTACAAACTATGTTTATTTCAAGTACACCTTTTTAAAAGAAAATATTTCAAGTATAACCTTTTTTTTTAAAAAAATTCTACCCTTTTTATTAAATTTCGTTTTAAGCTTAAAATATTTATCTTGTATGTATATGCTTGAATTTCTATACTATAAAGTTTGCCTATATATATATATATATATTAATTCCCTACAAGATTTATTATTTCCAAACATTTTACAGTTTTAAATCCACTTATATACATCTAGATATTTTAATTATCATAATTAATATGTTATTCAAAAACCGGGTTATCACACCATCCGTCCGAAATCCTATCACCCTTAGGTAGTACAACTCTAACTGTTAATTACTGTCAACTACAAGAATTTGGCTAAATGTATCATGCCACAACGTAAATTTAAGTATTTAGTAAAAGCTAGTAATTTCCACTTTAGACTCTATTTAACAAATTATAATAATAATCGAAAGAATTGTACAAAGTGTCCCATGTCACCGGAAAATTCAATCGTTTATTAAAATTCTTTCTTTCATAAAAAATCACGAAATTCAGCAGAAACACAAGTGAGAGCATTTATTATGACGACCCACCTTTCATCCCACAGAAAGACGCATCGTCAATAAGAAACTAAGGGATAGAAAAGATAGGAAAGAAAGAACTAAACAATATCAGAATCTCACTGCGGAACGAATAAAATATATTACATCACATAAGTATTTACACAATAATCACCATACATCAGAGTTACACAGCATATACATCACATATTACACAGTCGTGAAGACTTGTCTATCAGTACAAGCCAAGATACAACACAAAACTATTAACATAGGCGGAACCACAATATCTATATACGCTGAAGCCTCCTGCTCCAAGTCTTCTCCAAATTCATCAAAACTAATCTGAATCCCTTGGCTACTCGTCAAAAATTGAGTAATCAAGAGTTTAAGAAAAACATGAAATAAACTCTGGGTCAGACATGGGTCTGGTGTGAGTAAACGGGTTAAAGTTGTTTAACTTTGAAAATCATTTGAAATCAAAGGTATCTCGTAAGACCACGCCACAAGTAAACACATTAGCTTTTTACCTTACGATAACCAAAACATTTGATAGGAAATCCAGTGATATTATAATAGTGCCTAGGGTTTTCAAGTAAAATAGAAAATAGCTGGAATGCTTACATCTCACATTCCAACATAGTTGGGCACAAACAAAACGTACAACACTTATTGAATATTAAATTCCATACAATGGCAGGACTATTGGGGTAGCGTCCGTCACAGTACCTGGTCTAGATCAGAGTACCGAGGACCCACCCTTACCCCCTGCAACACAAGACCGAAACTACCCCTTACTGGATAATCCCGAATAAGACAACCCCGCAGTTGGCGCGACCAATCCCCTACATAGCCGAATAAAAGGGACTCTAGACAGAAAAAACCTTATCTTACATGGGTGCTACTCACTTAGCCTTGCCGCACCTCCCCTATTTTAGCCATTCCTGGTTGATAAGGCTTGAGGCTACGATTACCTTTTTAGGACACATATCTTGGAATGCCCACCGTCCTCCAATGATGATGTTCTGAAAGCATTCAATCCATACAAGTTTGTTCCGGGTTCAAATGAAACCGAAGGCACTATCTCGCTACACTTATTTTAGAATCACCCTCAGGTTAACGATAATTACCTTTGCACTATGAATCTTCATCTGATTGAAGGAACTATCTCTGTTAAATTTGTTTTGGAATCACCCTTAGAGTTAATGAAAATAGACCTTCCTCTTTGAATCTTCATCTTGATCTTCACTTGAGATTTCACGACCTATCGTTTAATTTGGATCGATATGGTTTTCGGATATCCAATTTGGAATCCGATTCGGTCTCATCGAAATCCAAAGGCCATCTTTTAAGGCCAAGTTGTTTTAAGTTTTAACAATTCAATTTATTATTTAGAATAACATATTCACACAGATAGATAATCCACATTATCACAGATAAATAATCCATATTATCACAATTTAACCAAAGCCTCTCATATCACAGAGCATCACATAACACATATCAGAGATATCAGAGGTATCTAATAATCCACGGCATTTAATATCATTCAATCATCCATAAGCAAGATTAATTAGTCACACTATTTCTAATTAATTTAATTAATCTCCAAATGAAATAATTAATTGCTTTAATTACTTTTAATCCTGCTTACTTAACATTAATTAATGATAAACCATTAATTAATCACCCTTCAATTATTTAAATTATAAACCATGTATCTTAATTAAATAATGAAATTAATCATCCCTTAATTATTCTCATTAATTAATCAACCTTTAATTACTTATATTAATTAATTAACTATAATTAATTACATTGATCCTTAATTAATTACATTAATTAATTACCTTATAATCATTTACATTAATTAATTATCCTTTAATTAATCACATTCATTAATTATTTTTAAATTACTTGCATTAATTAACTAACCCTTTAATCGATTATATTAATTAATCATTTAATTAATTACACTATGTAATTAATCCTTAATTACTTTCATTAAGTAATTATCCTTTAATTACTTTCACTAAGTAATGTCCTATTAATTAATTACATTCGGTAATTATCCATCAACTACTTACACTAAGTAATTATACTTAATCGATTACATTATGTGATTATCCTTAATTAATTAAACTAATTAATTATCTTAAATTAATTACATTAATTAATTATCCCTTAATCACTAGTTAATGATCCTTAAATTAATTACATTCATTAACTATCCATTAATTACTTTCATTAAGTAATTATCCTTTGATTATTAACATTAATTAATTAACCCTCATTGATTACATTAAGAAATCATCCATTCATTAATTACATTAAGTGATTTACTTTTAATTAATTTCACTAATTAATTATCCCTAATTAATCACAACCTTAATTAATTAAAGATAAATTCTTTATCTTAATTAAATACTTAATTACATCATTAAACTTAATTTTAAAAACATTTAGGAACTAATTACATAATTAGCCGGGTATATAATTATATAACCAAAACAATTTTAAAACAAAAAATTTACTCATGCATTCGCATCCTTACATTCATGCAACATTATCAACTACATTACTACAAAGATTCATCACATGCATCACATATAAACATAGATTAAAACTGTTTTTAAGGAAAAGTTTACTCATCAATTTTTTTTAAATAGAGGACAAGTTCTGTTCTTTTCTTTTAGTCTGGAATTGTTTTGATCTAAAGCTGATCTTGATGTTGATTTGATTGTTTAAGTTGAATTGCTCAGGTTGAAGATGAATTTGAATCCTGAAGTTGATTGTATATTGAGTTGATTCTTGCTTGTTAAAGATTTGAAAAACTGTTGTTGAATTTGCTTTAGATTGGGTAGTAACGGAAGTTGATATTTGATTTTATTTTCTTCTCAGTATTTTAGTTTTCTCTTTTGTTTCTCTGTTTTTTTTTATTTTTTTTATTTTGAAGAGATGAAAGAAGAACTCGAGAAAAGAGAAATGAAAATGCTTTGTAAAGAAAACAACTCGGTTTCTTCTAATCATGTTATTTATAAATTAAATTTTAAGAGAAAATCACATGTTTCCACTTGTATAATTGCAAGTTATCTCAAGCTACAAATGTCAATATATATATACATACATATTACTTAGCTTACAAATGTTTAAATTCAAGAATTAGATGTTTATAAATTTTAAACCTTTACAAAATATTTTTCTTAATTAATTATGTTTTTATATTTATGTTTATGATTTTATTAATTTTTGTATCATTTTTTAAATTTATAAATATACACAAACTATGTATAATTTAAAAAGAAAGAACATAACCTTTTTTTTAAATCTTATTTCAAACTCAAGCTAAAATACTTACAATATATATAAATATAGTGTTGAAAATGCTTAATATAATTTTAAATAATCTTTGAAAATTATTATATTAAATCTAAACCAAAGCTTTCTATTCACAAAGTATACATACATATATACACTATAATTAGAAAACACTTTTATTATCTTTGAAAAGATAAATTATCCCAAATTAAATATATTTAAAAGAATATTATAAAAGAAGATTATCAAATTGCTATTGCCAAAATTCTGGGTCATTACATTCCACCCACCTTAAAAGAATTTCATCCCCGAAATTTAAAAGCAAAGATAATTTAATAATCCATAAAAGCATTTATATTCAAACAACAAAGCATACTTATCAATTATATACTAACAACCATCGCAATCAATTCATTCAAACAAACAAATAAATCTAACTATCTTAACCCAATTCAGAATAGGCGTTCCTAATACTATCTAGGGTTCCCAGGTACAATCATTGGGATCCTCTGTAACGTCCCGCCTTTTTGCACGCTTTAAATCAACGATAATCCACACACGTCAGACTTAAAACATACAGAAGGGCGGATTGTTATGTGGTAAATAAGAAAGAGTAGAGAAAGAAAAACAAAATAGAATCTTGCAGCGGAAGGATAAAATATAATAATAAAAAATACAGTTCATGAAGCTGTTTTTCAAAATATTTAATTATACTTACAATATATCAAAGTTATACATACCATAGAATATCAATAATGCAGCGGAATACAATAGTGTAGTGGAATAATATAGTAGGTAATAGTACTACAAATCTTTGTCTTCGTCCTCCAGAATAAAATCTTCAAATTCTGAAACGCTTGGACTGACCCAAGCGAATTGAAAGGACTAAACAATCGAGTCAAAACTAAAAGATCTTATGTAAGTTAAATCAACATAAATAAATATGAGTGCTGTAACTCAAGAGATGCTCGGGATTTACATATCTTGAGGATCCGTTAAACTATTTACTATGTAGTATATTTCGCTATTATAATAGTGTCTAATTGTAAAATAAACTTACTTTAAAATAGCATTAAGGCTTTACATTTTCCACCTTAACACGTTTATATATTCCCATAGTCTATACAGTATCGTAATCTCCCCCGTACTGGGCGTCGTCAGAGGGCACTCCATAGGTATGGTACAAAACCAAAATCGTGTAAGGCGCACTAGGGCAGGTGACACGGCACAACTGGACAATGACAGGGTAGATATACCAATTACGCATCCGAGCTATTGGTAACGCGTAGCCGCAGCTACCGCCCACCTCGAGCCACACCCTCAAAAAGAAAATCAAAGTGGCCACCGAATCAATCCAAAAGTCAAAGTATAAAATCAAAGGGATGTGTCCGATCAAAGGTGCTACCTCAATTGGCCTGAGAATCGCTCCTGTTTTAGCCACCTTATGCCAACTCACGGGAGTTGGGTCCACGTATTTACCTCAAAGGAAATGCCGCCACCATCCTACTTCATTCTGGGATCTCCACCGTGTACACGGTTGTTAAAGTGGTTTTCGAAGTTAGCAGAGAGTATGACAACTTTTGATCCCGTTCTCTTCAATAACCAAACGTTATTATAACACCGCGATCTTTTCAAAATAATTTATACTTTAAAACCAGAATAAAATATTCATTTCAAAACCATATAAATACGATAGCATTTCTAATTTAAAACCCAAATCAATATGATTTCATTTTTATTTCAAATATAAAATTTCAAAAATCATAGTACTTTCAAATATATATACTTTAAACCCATAGCTTTGAAACATAATTTTCAATACTTAAATGGTTTAATAATAAGTTACTTCATAAAGTAAATTGGCTTTCTAATATCTTAAATCAATTTCAAATACAGATTTGAATTCCCAAATAAACCATTTAAATTTCCATATATTTCAAAGTTTCAAATATTCCACAATTTCAAAACTAAATTTTTAATTCATATATATATGTCAAATTCCTTTTTACTATTATTTATTTTGAAATACTCGCTTAATAAATCCAGCATCCTTTAAATAAAACTTCCAGATTCAATAATTGAATATTCCTCAATTTATTTAGACTAGATATATTCACTTAAATCATTTTAACCCGAATTTAGTTATAACACCATACTCTTTTTAAATCTGAAATTCAATAAAATTTTAACTAAATGAAATCTCAAATCAATTTCAAACTATCTCCTCAACTTTGATTTATGAAAATCAATATATACACTATATTAGAATATAATTTTAGTAAATACTTTTGCATAATATATTTTAATAAAATCCACTTTATTATTAAACTTACTACATACTTTAAACAATTTTATACATTGTTTAAAACCAAGAATTTAACCATATAATAACCTTTATCAAATATCCGTCATCAATATTTCATAAAACCATATATATATTTCTTTACCAAACTATAGAAAAATTATTTCAAAAATAATTATATATATATATATACTGCGGTGCCTGTATAAAATTTTCTATCCTATGGTCAAGTGATACGGATATTTATCATTTCAATCCGAAATTTAAAAATAAAAATGCGGTTGTACATCATTTCAAACCGCAATCCCGAATGAGATGAAATGCATAATAACTTGTAGTTTATAACAATATACAATACAACATCCATTCATCCAATATCATCCATCAACCATTTATCAAAATCATCATCAAATTCAAACAATACATCGATATATAACAGGTAATAAAAAAACAGGCATTTACTGGCAGTTTATACGTAATAATGAATTAAATAACAAGTAAATTAAATGAATGTAGTTTAACTGAGATAATGATGAAATATATGCCAAACAGCTATAAATAAATTTTTAAATACAGCATAAGTCAATTTAACAAACATAAGAAATCTTAGAAGTTGTGAGTGGGTTAATACACTCACCTTTTGAATTTAAATCCAAAAATTGCACAGTCTCCAAATCCATCCAAAACAGCGCCAAAGTGTCAGAAATTTTTATACGATCCTAACAAAAAAAATCGCGCGTGAAACTGAGCTTGTATGTCAAAGTTATGAAAATTAAACGATGTTGAAATTAATTCTAAAATAATAGAAAACAAAAATAAACTACCATTGCCATGTCACTCAGCTTCTCTCCCAACCACGAACACGCTACAGAGTACGCACACACGCACATGATACCACGTCCAACCTTTGACCAAAAATTTAGGCCGCCACCGACCACGATAGTCGCCGCCACCATGTTCACGAGCTCACCCTCCCAGGCGCCTCGATAGACGAGGTCACGTGCCTCCCTCATGACCGCCGCCGCCACCGGGTTTCGAACCCTAATCACTGATTTCCAGCCACCATACAATGCTATAGGCCGAGCGGCCACAACTAACCGACTCCCATTGCTACCCTCTTCAAAACCCATATGCTAATTTCATCGATTAGAGCCCCAATTCAAAAATCCCAAATTGGCCTAGGGTTTCGAAAATTCAAGGGTTTGACCACGATTTGTGGTTGACTCGATCGTCCATTGCAAAAACATAATCTACATGTAGATTCATAACGATGAGAACTACACCATATATTTTTTTCAAATTTTTCTGATGAGTTTGAGTTTTCATTTGATTTTTGAATTTGAAATTGGATCTGGGGTTTGCAGCCATCAGAAGAGGAGGAGATGATGCAATTTTACGCGCAGACAATTGAGAATAGACGTAGGCTAGGGTTTATAGTAGGATATTTATAGAGAAGGTTGGAATAGGATGAATCGGGTAAGACAGATGTACGCGCTAATGAAAAAGTGTCCCAAAAAGCCCGTTCTGTCCCCGAAACGAAATTGGATCAACCCATATATCAAAATAGGTGTTTAAAAATATTTTAAACGCAATGGAAAAGGTTTCAGCTTCAAATTGCATCATGTGAAGAAGTTATGCTAAAATCAATATTTTTCAAATTGATTTCAATTGATTTCAATTAAATCGATTTCAAGGCGTTTCAAGTCCGTATGATCAAACGACAAGCCCGATCGCTACGAAACTTGAAATCCTACAATAATTCACCGTTACGGATCCGATGAAACTGGTTTTGTCGAAATCCGATTCACTGGCCAAAATGGCTATTTTTATATTAATTAAATAAATTAAAATAAGTAAATTAAATCGAATTTTACAAATTTACTTTAATTATTTATAGTTTTTATCAGTTTGGATTACTTGGAAAATTTAGAACCCTTTTTAAAATTTCTACATCAATTTATCATTGAAAATTCCCAATTTACAATATTAAGTTTAAATTTCATTTTATCTAGAAATTAACTTAAATTCCCAAGAAATTCATTTATTTGGTTTTTTCGAATCCTGTTAATTACTCCATTATCTCTAAGTAAATAAATTAACATTTTTTTCCACGGTTTATTATATTGTTATTCTCCATTCTAATCTTAAACTCCTTTAACGTAATATTTAAACATTTAATTTTAATTTATTGCAATAAACCCAATTTTCCTAATTTATTCAAATAAATAAACACTTGATTACCATTCTTATTATTCAAACAAATTGTTATCCTATAAACATATTTAACATTTGGTTACATTATATTACCCTGATACTTTCCATATCACATTTATTCGTATTAACTAATTTATTTCCACTAACTATGTAATAACTGCAAAATTCAATCCTATTTTAATTTGTCAATTTCACCCCTAAATCTGGATTTTTAATCCAATAATTAATTTACCTGCCTTCATTCTTTATTACATTAATTGTTACTTTAATTTACATCAACCAAAAGTTAAATTAAGATTTATTGTGATCGATTACCAAAATTTTATTTGATACATTAATTAAACAAGCAAACTATATTAATTGTATTTTTAAGTTTGTTACCTATCAAACCGGATTTAAAATTCCATGTCCAACACTAATTTTTTCATTACATTAATATATGCCTATTTACATTTTAATTTGAATGAATATTATATTTTTAAATGTGTACTTCTTATCAATTTGAGCACATAAATTACGGTTTTTAAATACTTTACATTCTATTAAATTTACAACATTAAATTTACATTCTATTAATTACTTTACAAAATTTACGTATTAATTACCCAATTAACATAATTTGAACTTATTTCCCAATCCACCAATTACTTCTTAAAATAAATTTGCTCTTCTATTAATTTATATTCACACTTCCGTTACTATAATAAAAATCGTTAAAGTAAAGTTTATTATCAATATCAACATTATAATTACTTAACTTTTAAATGAATTTTATTCCCAATAAATTCATTGACCGCTTAATTAGGAAATTTATAATACTTGTTATCATACTCTTAAAATTTACACTTAAGTTTATGTTATATTCAATTTATTTTGTTTCATAAATTGATTCAATATTTACATCCACTTATTACAACTAACTTCCATTTGATGTAACACCTAGTCTACATTTACAAAAATCCCATTTCATTCCATCGATTAATGGGTAATATTGAAATTAAATTTATTATCTTATATCAACATTATTACCATTAATTTGCAATAGGATCACCAAATTTATTCACTACCCTAAATAAATAACATATATTAATTCATTAAATTAATTCTCTATTTACCTTTGTATTCTTATATTCAAATCTTAGCCTAGTATAACAATTTACATTACTTCAATTATTCGTAATTTCATTTCAACTGTTAATGCTTATCTTAAATTTCCATAGATTCATTCCATTTTCAACATTCGCTTCATTATTAGTTATAAATTTTTTTCGTTTCTTCCTAAATTATATTCCAATATCTTATTAAATGACAAATTCAATTAACGAAATTTACGGGTCGTTACACTCTCCCCCACTCAAAACTTTTCGTCCCCGAAAAGGAAAAGAAGGGAAAAGAAGAATTAAGAAATAAATGTATTCATATCAATAAGTTTCCAGAATTGGAAAATTTGAATAAAATATATAGATTTATAAACAATAAATCTTTTATATTCAAATTAATAAGGTTTGGAAATATTTTCAAAAAATTTCTAAGTCCAAAATTTACGGAAAATTTCGGCAGAGTCTCCCTTGTACGGAGAGGCTCTGGAGAACAGAGAGGTTCTAGAGAAAAATATAATATTAGATATACCAACATACAACATATATTTTCCAATTGATATACATCCCATCATAGAAAAACAATAATATAATGTTATATACCGTAATCCGAAAACGTACCTATTTGTCGGGCAAATTACGCTTAATTATGAAACCAAAAGCAGTAGCAATTGCTTCCATAACCTGTATTTCACTTATATGATCCAAAAAGTTAACAATAATATAAAATGAAATATTTAAGGTTGTTTCAATCTCAACAACAATCGATTGCAACAAACAGCATTCAACTATCATAAAGAATCAACACAATTCAACTATCCATCCATATCAAACAAAACAGGTAGTTGTTCGGGTTCAAAACTTTAAATTGTACAGAATGAAGAATAAACAACTAAGTGTACCCTTCACTCAACAGTCGTAGGTGAAACTAAATAGATTATTCATACCTTCCAAATAAATTCAAAGTATCCTTACCCAAACAACCATAAACCAAAACAAACAATAACGATTTCAACCAATAGATTACATTCATTTTTATCAATTTCATTTCATACTATTAGTTGTTTGATTTCCGTTTCATTTATACAATGATTTATCTTTTAATTTACATTTATTTCTTACAATTTTATTTAGAATTACTTCAACTTATTTACTTAAGTTTTTTATTTATTTATTATTATTATTATTTTTTTGCTCACAATACCTGTCTTCTATAATATTTCGTTAGTATTATTTCAATTATACCTAACTTTATAATAACAATAACACCAAAACCCTATTTATTAAAGAATCTCGTTAATTACTTCATTACTTTAAATTAATTTCTTGTATAACATCTATTTCATCTTCTTATTAACATTGCAACTTTTCATATCTTTTGGTAAGTTATATATATGCTTTTAAGGATGCAATAGAAAGTTACCCAAGTTTATTTCTATTTCTTTTAATTAACTAAATGTTCAGTAATGTTATTCTTTGTTTAAAAGGTTAAAGTTTCAAATTACCTTTAATTTCATTCATAACCTAGCATTAAATCTCTTATTTCCTTTAGAGGTTTCAATTTATTAATTACCTACGTTCCAATTCATTATAGTAATTGAAACTATTAATTAATGGAAACTTAAGAATTAATTTTCGGGTTTTATTCAAAATCATTTTAAAATAACAGATAAATTTATATACTTACACTTTATATATCCAATTATATTTAAAACAGTTCAAAATTTATATTTGCTTATAAAAACAAATCTGCAGTAAAACTACTACAGCGGCCTTCCCATTTCGAAACTCGAAAATGAATGTCGATGATGCGTGCACTCATCACCGAAATTATTTTCCAGTGACAGAGAGGGGAGTACAAAATTTATTTCCTTTTAAAGTTTCTTTTTAAACCAATTCTTTCAAATTATATTAAAATATTTATACCAGAAAATACTACTAATAGTATTATTATTATATTCCAAAATCAATTGAAAGAATTTCCAAAACCCTGGAACTTAAGTTCTAAAATTTCCAAATTCCATTTATTTTATTTTCAATCTTATTTCGACTATTATTTATAAATTTTATTACCTACCAACCAATATATTGGAACCAAATATATATATATATATATATCATTTTAAATTTTTTATTTTATATATAGAAAATATAATAGGCAAAATTATTTCATTCACCTATATTTAAAACAAATATTGTGTCGGTCTGTCCTACTAAGTGTTTAGAAATCCCTATTGATGTCATAACGTCCCATGTACCAACCAGAATTTATGAATACAAAACGGAACAGATTAACACAATATTAAAACCTTTTATAACACTAACAAATACGCTCTCTCATATATATACACTCAGTGACTCCCATAGGGTATTACTACCCTATTAATAAAGAATCAGACCCCACAAAACAAAGGTTTATCGCTAAACCAAAGCTCTGATACCAGATGCAACGTCCCACCTTTTTGCACGCTTTAAATCCACGATAATCCACACACGTCAGACTTAAAATATATAGAAGGGCAGATTGTTATGGGATAAATAAGAAAGAGTAGAGAAAGAAAAACAAAATAGAATCTTGCAGCGGAAGGATAAAATATAATAATCAAAAATACAGTTCATGAAGCTGTTTTTCAAAATATTTAATTAAACTTACAATATATATCAAAGTTATACATACCATAGAATATCAATAATGCAGCGGAATACAATAGTGTAGTGGAATAATATAGTAGATAATAGTACTACAAATCTTCGTCTTCGTCCTCCAGAATAAAATCTTCAAATCCTGAAATGCTCGGACTGACCCGAGCGAATTGAAAGGACTAAACACTCGAGTCAAAACTAAAAGATCTTATGTAAGTTAAATCAACAGAAATAAATATGAGTGCAGTAACTCAAGAGATGCTCGGGATTTACATCTCTTGAGGATCCGTTAAACTATTTACTATGTAGTATATTTCGCTACTATAATAGTGTCTAATTGTAAAATAAACTTACTTTAAAATAGCGTTAAGGCTTTACATTTTCCACCTTAACACATTTATATATTCCCATAGTCTATACAGTACCGTAATCTCCCCCGTACTGGGCGTCGTCAGAGGGCACTCCATAGCTATGGTACAAAACCAAAATCGTATAAAGCGCGCTAGGGTAGGTGACACGGCACAACTAGACAATGACAGGGTAGATATACCATTTACGCATCCGAGCTATTGGTAACGCGTAGCCGCAGCTACCGCCCACCTCGAGCCACACCCTCAAAAAGAAAATCAAAGTGGCCACCGAATCAATCCAAAAGTCAAAGTATAAAATCGAAGGGATGTGTCCGATCAAAGGTGCTACCTCAATTGGCCCGAGAATCGCTCCTGTTTTAGCCACCTTATGCCAACTCACGGGAGTTTGGTCCACGTATTTACCTCAAACGAAATACCTCCACCATCCTACTTCATTCTGGGATCTCCACCACATACACAGTTGTTAAAGTGGTTTTCGGAGTTGGCAGAGAGTATGACAACTTTCGATCTCGGTCTCTTCAACAACCAAACGTTATTATAACACCGCGGTCTTTTCAAAATAGTTTATACTTTAAAACCAGAATAAAATATTCATTTCAAAACCATATAAATATGATATCATTCCTAATTTAAAACCCAAATCAATATGACATCATTTTTATTTCAGATATAAAATTTCAAAAATCATAGTACTTTCAAATATATATACTTTAAACCCATAGCTTCGAAACATAATTTTCAATACTTAAATGGTTTAATAATAAGTTACTTTATAAAGTAAACTGGCTTTTTAATTTCTCTTAAATCAATTCCAAATACAGATTTGAATTCCCAAATAAACTATTTAAACTTCCATATATTTCAAAGTTTCAAATATCCCACAATTTCAAAGCTAAATTTATAATTCATATATATATATATATATATATATATATATATATATATATATATATGTCAAATTCATTTTTACTATTATTTAGTTTTGAAATACTTGCTTAATAAATCTAGTATCCATTAAATAAAACTTCCAAATTCAATAATTGAATATTACTCAATTTATTTAGACTAGGTATATTCACTTAAATCATCTTAAATCCGAATTTAGTTATAACACCGTATTCTTTTATAATTTTAGTAAATACTTATGCATAGTATATTTTAATAAAATCCAGTTTATTATTAAACTTACTACATACTTTAAACAATTTTATACATAGTTTAAAACCAAAAATTTAACCATATATAAAATAACCTTTATCAAATATCCGTCATCAATATTTCATAAAACCATATATATTTCTTTACAAAACCATAGAAAAATTATTTCAAAAATAATTATATATATATATATATATATATATATACCGCGGTGCCTGTATAACATTTTCTATCCTATGGTCAAGTGATATGGATATTTATCATTTCAATCTGAAATTTAAAAATAAAAATGCGGTTGTATATCATTTCAAACTGCATTCCTGAATGAGATGAAATGCATAATAACTTGCAACTTATAACAATATACAATACAACATCCATTCATCCAATATGATCCATCAACCATTTATCAAAATCATCATCAAATTCAAACAATACATCGATATATAACAGGTAATAAATTACAGGCATTTACTGGCAATTTATATGCAATAATGAATTAAATAACAACTAAATTTAATGAATGCAATTTAACTGAGATAATGATGAAATATATGCCAAACAGCTATAAATAAATTTTTAAACACAGCATAAATCAATTTAATAAATATAGGAAATCTTAGAAGTTGTGAGTGGGTTAACACACTCACCTTATGAATTTAAATTGACTTTAAATCCAATTTAGATCCAAAAATTACACAGTCTCCAAATCCTTCCAAACAATTGCCAAAGCGTCAGAAATTTTAATACGATCCTAACAAAAAAAATCGCGCATGAAACGGCGCACGTATTTCAAAGTCATGAAAATTAAATGATGTTGAAATTAATTTTAAAATAATATAAACAAAATAAACTACTATAGCCACGTCACTCAGCTTCTCTCCCAAGCACGAACATGCTACAGAGTTCGCACGCACGCACATGATACCACGTCTAACCTTTGACCAAAAAATTTGGCCGCCACCGACCACGATAGTCGCCGCCACCATCTCCACGAGCTCACCCTCCCAGGCCGCCTCGATAGACGAGGTCGCACGCCTCCTTCATGACCGTCGCCGCCACCGAGTTTCGAACCCTAATCGCTGATTTTCGACCACCATACAACGCAATAGGCTGAGTGGCCACAACCACCGACTCCATTGCTGCCCTCTTCAAAACCCATATGCTAATTTCATCGATTAGAGCCCCAAATCAAAAACCCCAAACTGCCCTAGGGTTTCGAAAATTCAAGGGTTTGACCGCGATTTGTGGTTGACTCGATCGTCCATTGCAAAAACAGAAGCTACGTGTAGATTCGTAACGATGAGAACAATAACATATAATTTTTTCAAATTTTTCTGAGGAGTTTGAGTTTTCATTTGATTTTTGAATTTGAAATTGGATCTAGGGTTTGCCACTATTAGAAGAGGAGGAGCTGATGGAATTTTACGCGCAGACAATTGAGAATAGACGTAGGCTACGGTTTATAGTAGGATATTTATAGAGAAGGTTGGAATAGGATGGATCGGGTAAGACAGATGTACGCGCTAATGACAAAGTGGCCCAAAACGCCCATTCTGTCCCCGGAACGAAATTGGATCAACCCATATATCAAAATAGATGTTTAAAAATATTTTAGACGCGATGGAGAAGGTTTCAGGTTCAAATTGCATCGTATGAAGAAGTTATGCTAAAATTAATATTTTTCAAATTGATTTCAATTGATTTCAATTAAATCCATTTCAAGGCGTTTCGAGTCCGTATGATCAAACGACATGCCCGATCCTACGAAACTTGAAATGCTATAATAATTCACCGTTACGGATCCGTTGAAACTGGTTTCGTCGAAATCCGAGTCAGTGGCCAAAATGGCTATTTTTATATTAATTAAATAAATTAAAATAAGTTAATTAAATCTAATTTTACAAATTTACCTTAACTATTTACAATTTTTATCAATTTGGATTACTTGGAAAATTTGAACCCTTTTTAAAATTTCTACATCAATTTGTCATTGAAAATTCCCAATTTACAATATTAAGTTTAAATTTCAATTTATCTAGAAATTAACTTAAATTCCCAAGAAATTCATTTATTTGGTTTTTTTTGAATCTTGTTAATTACTCCATTATCTCTAAGTAAATAAATTAACATTTTTTCTCCATGGTTTATTATATTGTTATTCTCCATTCTCATCTTAAACTCCTTTAACATAATATTTAAACATTTAATTTCAATTTATTGCACTAAACCCAATTTCCCTAATTTATTCAAATAAATAAACAAATCTTGATTACCGTTCTTATTATTCAAACAAATCGTTATCCTATAAATATATTTAACATTTGGTTGCGTTATATTACCCTGATCTTTCCGTTTTACGTTTATTCGTATTAACTAATTTATTTCCACTAACTGTGTAATAACTGCAAAATTCAATCCTATTGAAAATTTTCAATTTCACCCATATATCTAGATTTTTAATCCAATAATTAATTTACCTGGGCTCCATTCTTTATTACATCATTTGTTACTTTAATTTACATCAATCAAAAGTTAAATTAAGATTTATTATAATCGATTACCAAAATTTTATTTGATACATTAATTAAACAAGCAAACTATATTAATTGTATTTATAAGTTCGTTACATATCAAACCAGATTTAAAATTCCATGTCCAACACTATTTTTTTCGTTACATTAATATATGCCTACTTACATTTAAATTTGAATGAATATTATATTTTTAAATGTGTACTTCTTATCAATTTGAGCACATAAATTACGGTTTTTAAATACTTTACATTCTATTAAATTTACAACATTAAATTTACATTCTATTAATTACTTTACATACCTTACGTATTAATTACCCAATTAACATAATTTGAACTTATTTCCCAATCCACTGATTACTTCTTAAAATAAATTTGCTCTTCTATTAATTTATATTCACACTTCCTTTACTATATTAAAAATCATTAAAGTAATGTTTATTATCAATATCAACCTTATATTTACTTAACTTTTAAATGAACTTTATTCGCAATAAATTCATTGACCACTTAATTAGGTAATTTATAATACATGTTATCATACCCTTAAAATTTACACTTAAGTTTATGTTATATTCAATTTATTTTATTTCATAAATTGATTCAATATTTACATCCACTTATTACAACTAACTTCCATTTGATGTAAAACCTAGTATACATTTACAAAAATCCCATTTCATTCCATCCACCAATGGGTATTGCATTGAAATTAAATTAATTAGCTTATATCAACATTATTACCATTAATTTGCAATAGAATTACCAAATTTATTCAATACCCTAAATAAATAACATATATTAATTCATTAAATTAATTCACTATTTATCTTTGTATTCTTATATTCAAATCTTAGCCTCGTATAACAATTTACATTACTTCAATTATTCGTAATTTCATTTCAACTGTTAATACTTATCTTAAATATCCATAGATTCATTCCATTTTCAACATTCGCTTCATTATTAATTATATTTTTTTTCGTTTCTTCCTAAATTATATTCCAATATCTTATTAAAATGACAAACTCAATTAACGAAATTTACGGGTCATTACATCCTCGCTCCACTAAATCCTAACTAGCTACACCACTCTAATCATGAGCTCCTTCTCAATATGATCTACAATCTGCACCGGATGCCTGACCACAGTCAAGTCCAGCTCAACTTCCAAATCCTTCTGAACTGCTGGTTCTATAACCAGTGATGGATCATGCACGTACTTCCTCAAATGGGATACGTGAAATACACTATGAATTTCAGCCATCCGGACTGGAAAAATTCAATCCTGTAGACCACAGACCAATCCTTTTGAGAATACGAAAAGATCCAACATACCTTGGAGCTAGCTTTCCAATCTTACCAAACTTGATTGCTCCTTATCCAAAATCCAAATCTCCAACTTTGAATTCCAAATTCCTCTATCTCTTATCGACATAACTCTTTTGACGATCCTGGTCTGCCTTCATCCTTTACTCAAACAGTTTAGCCTTCGTAGATGCCTCTTGAAACAAATCTGGACCAAGAACAAGATAATCTCCGAATCCTACCTAATAAAATGGTCCTTCCAAGATCCATCAAAATCTAGAACACAAGCTCTATTCCATAAGCATTAGTAGACTGAACTTATTTCTCCAATCCGAAGTAACCAAAATAGGTGCACTTAACATCCTCACCTTTTGATCCTGAAAAGCTTCTTCACACTTAGGGGTCCATTTGAACTTCACACCCTTTCTAGTCTACTTGGTAAAGTGAAAAGAAATCTTAGGGTAGTCGGATGAGCTTCCTAAAGTTGCCAAGATGCTATCACTCGCTTCTGCACATCCGACCGATCCAAACTCTAGATGATCCGCTCATGCGAGCACAACCAAACTTGCACTTCAATAATGGAATCCGAACCTTACAAGGCTATCCTTCGAGATTGTGAAATCCTTACACAATGTGGCAAAGCTTACTCGAGGCAGTATTGGGTTTACCGCCTCGGCAGATACTCTTCCACCCTCACCATTCCGGTCTCTTCCATTTGTTGTAGTCATGCTACCCACACCTCTGCCCCTACTACCTCTAGAACTCATGTTGGAAACCCGGACACGTAACCCAACAAATCAGGTAGGCATGTAGATATATAATAAAAATACAAGTACGCTCTCTCAAGAAAGATATCACTCCAAAGCCTAGGTATTCTCTCAACCTATAGCTCTGATACCACCTGTGATGATGCGTCTTTCTAACTGGTAAATCTAAGTGTGCATGCATATTTATGTTTCAAATTGAAACCAAAAATAACTTCTAAATTTCAAAAAAATAATTTTACATAAACAATTTAAGATTCCCATATTTCCTTTTAAAATCTGGTCTAAATATATATACACACATTTTGCCAAATCAATAACTAAATTAATTAATACCTTACTGTAAATATATTACTAACCCAACTGCACAAATATATATACTAAATTAAAAAAAGAAAACGGCTTATAAAATATGAAATTCTCAGACTATTATGTATTATTTTACTAACCTATAATACTTATGAGTTGGTTTAGTAATATATTTACGTTAAGGTATTAATTAATTTAGTTTTTGATTTGGTAATGTATGTGTATATATATATGTTTAGACCAGATTTTAAAAGGAAATATAGGAATTTTAAATTGTTTATGTAAAATTAGTTTTTTGAAATTTAGAAGTTATTGGTTTTAATTTGAAAAATAAATATGCATGCACACATTTAGATTTACCATTTTTTTTAGAAAGACGCATCATCACTGGTGGTACCAGAGCTCTAGGTTGAGAGAATACCTAGGCTTTGGAGTTATATCTATCTTAAGAGAGCGTACTTGTATTTTTATTATATATCTATATACTTACCTGATTTGTTGACTTACCTGTCCGGGTTTCCAACATGAGTTCTAGAGGTAGTAGGGGCAGAGGTGTGGGTAGCATGACTACCACAAATGGAAGAGGCCCGAATGGTGAGGGTGGAAGAGTATCTGTTGAAGCTGTAGACCCCGCCTCAGGTAAGCTTTGATACCACCTGTGTCGATCCGCCTTTCATCCGTAGAAAGACACATCGTCAATAAGAAAGAAAAGGATAGAAAAGAGAAAAGATAGGAAAGAATGAACTAAACAATATCAGAATCTCACAGTGGAATGAATAAAATATATTACATCACATTATTATTTACATAATAGTCACCATACATCAGAGTTACATATCTTATACATCACATATTAGACAGTCGTGAAGACTTGTCTATCAATACAAGCCAAGATACAACACAGAACTATTAACACAACGGAACCACAATATCTATATACGCTGAAGCCTTCTGTTCCAAGTCTTCTCCAAATTCGTCAAAGCTAACCTAAATCCCTTGGCTACTCATAAAAATTTGAGTACCCAAGAATTTAAGAAAAACAGAAAATAAACTCTGGATCATACATGGGTCTGGTGTGAGTAAACGGGTTAAAGTTGTTTAACTTTGAAAATCATTTGAAACCAAAGGTATCTCGTAAGGCCATGCCACAAATAAACATGTCGGGTTTTCACCTTACGATAACCAAAATATTTGATAGGAAATCCAGTGATAATATAATAGTGCCTAGGGTTTTTAAGTAAAATAGAAAACAGCTGGAATGCTTACATCTCACGTTCCAACATTGTTGGGCACAATCAAAACGTACGACACTTATTAGAGATTGGATTCCATACAATAGCAGGGCTACTGGGGTACTGCCCGTCATAGTACCTGGTCTAGATCAGAGTACCGAGGATCCACCCCGATCCCCTGCAACACAAGACCGAAACTACCCCTTACTGGATAATCCCAAATAAGACAACACTGTAGTTGGCGCGACCAACCGCCCACACAGCCGAATAAAAGGGACCTCTAGACTGGGAAACCTTATCCTACTTGGGTGCTACCCACTTAGCCTTGCTGCACCTCCCCTATTTTAGCCATTCCTAGTTGATGAGGCTTGAGGCTACGATTACCTTTTTAGAACACATATCTTGGAATGCTCACCGTCCTCTAATGACGATGTTCTGAAAGCATTCAATCCATATAAGTTCATTTCGGGTTCGAACGAAACCGAAGGCACTATCTCGCTACACTCATTTTGGAATCACCCTAGTTAACGACAATAGCACTTGCACTTTGAACCTTCATCTCGATCGAAGGAACTATCTCTATTAAACTTATTTTAGAATCACCTTCAGAGTTAACGAAAATAGACCTTCCTCTTTCAATCTTCATCTTGATCTTCATTTGAGATTTCACGACCTATCGTTTAATTTGGATCAATGTGATTTTCGGATATCCAATTTGGAATCTGATCTCGGTCTCATCGAAATCCAAACGCCGTCTTTTATGGCCAAGTTGTTTTAAGTTTTAACAATTCAATTTATTGTTTAAAATAACATATTCGCATAGATAGATAATTCACATTATCACATATAGATATTCCATATTACAACAATTTAATTAAAGCAACTTATATCACAGAGCAGCACAGATCACATATCAGAGATATCATGGATATCAAATAATCTATGACATTCAATATCATTCAATCATCCACAAGCAAGATTGATTAGTCACTTAATTTCTAATTAATTTAATAAATCTCCAAATGAATTAAATTAATTACTTTAATTTACTTTTAATCATACTTACTTAACATTAATTAATGATAAACCATTAATTAATCATCCTTTAATTATTCAAATTATAAACCATGTATCTTAATTAATTAATGAAATTAATCATCCCTTAATTATTCTTATCAATTAATCAACCTTTAGTTACTCATATTAATTAATTAATTGTAATTAATTACATTGGTCCCTAATTAATTACGTTAATTAATTACCCTATAATCATTTACATTAATTAATTATCCTTTAATTAATTACATTCATTAATTATTCTTAAATTACTTGCATTAATTAACTAACCCTTTAGTTGATTATATTAATTAATCCTTTAATTAATTACACTATGTAACTAATCCTTAATTACTTTAATTAAGTAATTTTCCTTTAATTACTTTCATTAAGTAATTTCCCTTTAATTAATTACATTCAGTAATTATCCATCAATTACTTACACCAAGTAATTATACTTTATTAGTTAAGTAATTATACTTAATCAATTACATTATATAATTATCCTTAAGTAATTAAACTAATTAATTATCTTAAATTAATTACATTAATTAATTATTCCTTAATCACTAGTTAATGATCCTTAAATTAATTACATTCATTAGCTATCCATTAATTACTTTAATTATCCTTTGATTAGTAACATTAATTAATTAACCCTCATAAATTACATTAAGAAATCATCCATTCATTAATTACATTAAGTGATTAACTTCTAATTAATTTCACTAATTAATTTCACTAATTAATTATCCCTAATTAATTATCCCTAATTAATCACAACCTTAATTAATTAAAGATAAATTCTTTATCTTAATTAAATACTTAATTACATCATTAAACTTCATTTGAAAAACATTTAGGAACTAATTACATAATTAACGTAGTATATAATTATATAACCAAAACAATTTTAAAACAACAAATTTAATCTTCGAAACTTGTATAAGAACTTGTTTAATAAATTACTTTGGAACTTTGGTTTACATTCCCTTTTTAAACTTATTCATTTTAAGTACACTTTTAAACCTGGTTAAAACATTCCTTAAAAACTTATACACTTTAAACTGATCATGCATCCATTTAAAAAAAAACTTGGTTACAAAATTTACTTTTACATTTAAAACCTGATCATGATTTTCTTTTAAATTAAAACCTGAACATGTTTTCTCTTTTAAAATTTTAAAAAAATATGGTAACTTAAAACAAAACCCGAGCCCAAGCAATCAAAAACCCGAGCCAACCAACCAAAAACCCTGAGCAAAACACGAGCCACTCACCTCTCCTCTTTCCTTCGAGAGACTCACACAAATAGCTCAAGATCGACCCCAGCTACCACCGTCTTCCCCGACGACAACAACAGACCCACATACCATTGTGCACACGTGCATGTGCACTCTTTACCCACGCCCCTCCGATTGACTCCCTAACCCTCGACAATTTGTCGTCAACCTCGCCGATCCCTTCGATCACCCAGCTTCGTCTATCTCGTCAGGAAATCGAAATCAAACTTTCGAACATCACCTGGAACATAACCCAATCAACCAAATTAACTTGCCTCGAGGATCTCGTCCATCGGAATCCCCGCCGCTTCGTCCAGGACATCGTCACTACACCCAGCTTCGATTTTCCCACCCGCGATCGCCTATGATTGCCCCACGACGATGCAATCGCCTCGATCACACCATTGACCAAAACAGCTCGACTAACCCAAAATCAACGCCGATCCAACACTATGGTGAAATATAAAAGCTTCGATCATTTTTCCAGTGATCATTAACCTTCAAGCTACCTTCAACATCAAGCATGAACTTTAACTCGCCGCCATTCATCGAATATTGACGAAAGTGCCAAATCAGATCAACTCGTGATAACTCGATGATTACACACTTAAAAATCTTGAAATTTATATCAAAATTCATTATTTTCCAATATAAATCAGCTCCGATAATCTAAACTTGATATAGAGATGATTAGTTTCTGACCCATTTTATATTATCACTGTAATTTATATATTTTGAAATAATTACTAAATATAAAATCCTGAAACCATTTTAAAAAAAATATTACACTATCACAATCCTTTTTCCTTCAGAGGTCAAGGCTTGAATTTGTTTAGATAGGGAGATATGAATTTTTCTAAGTTTTTTTTGAGTCTATTTATACAACAGAGGCTTATATATACAAAATCACAGACATTTTACAAACATTTCCTTATATATATACATGCATTCGCATCCATACATTCATGCAACATTATCTACTACATTACTACAAAGATTCATCACATGCATCACATATAAACATAGAGTAAAATGTTTTTAAGGAAAAGTTTACTCACCAGAAAATTTTAAATAGAGGACAAGTTCTGTTCTTTTCTTTTAATCGGGAATTGTTTTGATCTAAAGCTGATCTTGATGTTGATTTGCTCATTTAAGTTAAATTGCCTAGGTTGAAGTTGAAATTGAATCTTTAAGTTGATTGTATATTGAGTTGATCCTTGCTTGTTGAAGATTTGAAAAACTGTTATTGAATTTGCTTTAGATCAGGTTGTAACAAAAGTTGATATTTTATTTTATTTTCTTCTTAGGATTTTAGTTTTCTCTTTTGTTCCTCTGTTTTTTATTATTATTTTATTTTGAAGATTTGAAAGAAGAATTTGAGAAAAGAGAAATGAAAATGCTTTGAAAAGAAAACAACCTAGTTTCTTCTAATCATGTTATTTATAAATTAAGTTTTAAGAGAAAAACACGTGTTGTCACTTGTATAATGGCAAGTTATCTCAAGCTACAAATGTCAATATATATATTACTTAGCTTACAAATGTTTAAATATAAGAATTAGATGTTTATAAATGTTTAAACCTTTATTAAATATTTTTCTTAATTACTTATGTTTTTATATTTATGTTTATGATTTTATTAGTTTATGTATCATGTTTTAAATTATAAATATATACAAACTATGTATAATTTAAAAAGAAAGAATATAACTCATTTTTTAAAAATCTTATTTCAAACTCAAGCTAAAATACTTTTAATATATATATATATATATATATATATATATATATATATAGTGTTTTGAAGATGTTTAATTTTGACTTTAAATAATCTTTAAAAATTATTATATTAAATTCAAACCAAAGCTTTCTATCAATTAGAAAACATTTTTATCAGCTTTGAAAAGATAAATTTTGCAAATTAAATATTATTAAAAGAAAATTATGAAAGGAGATTATCAAATTGCTATTACCAAAATTCCGAGTCATCACATTTATTATTCGAAATTAATGTTTCCAAAAGTCATCCAACAAACACCAAAGTGGTTTATAATTAATCAAAGGCTAAACACAATTAAAGCTAGTAAGGGTTTATCGTTTGAAAGCAAATAATAATAATTTACCATATAGGAATTAGTTTCTAAATTAATATATATATATATATACTTATTTTAAATTCTCATTTTTAAAATTCGTAAACTCGTTTTTAAAGAGGAGTTACTCATTTACAAAATCTTTTAGACTCTTTTAAAATTATAATTAAAGCTCTTTTATAACTGAATCAGTTAAAACTAAAATTCTTACTTTCGTAACAACTTTTAAAATAATATTATCTTTTATCTTTTACTTCGGAAACAATACCAATTTTTTTAATATACTTATAACAGTAAATTTTTAAAGGGTTTTATAAATAAATATTTCTTATCTTAAAATGAAACTTTCCATAGAAATTTTGAATTAATAAATGAGTTAGGAATTTAATATAATTTAACTATATATTTTATAAACTAAATTCCAATAAGGATTAAAATAGATAAAATCTCGTTTTTGGAATTCTTTAAAAAAAATTAAATAATTTAAA
This sequence comes from Allium cepa, assembly GCA_030765085.1. Lineage (NCBI taxonomy): Eukaryota > Viridiplantae > Streptophyta > Magnoliopsida > Asparagales > Amaryllidaceae > Allium > Allium cepa. The sequence goes on from CM060934.1 coordinate 697,174,731, forward strand.
CAATAAACTCGATCAGAAATTCAACCTTTAAAGTCTTTATTTTTCTATAATATATCATTCCATAATATGGAATTTCTCAAAGGTCCAATTTGCTTTCCGACAACTCCGATCACACAACAAAGCACAAGTATCGACATACTATAAAATCTTAATTCACAATCGGATGGATTTTCATTTGTAATTTTACATTATTAATCCTTACAATGCATCAATGTAATGCCAAATAATCAAATCTCATCGAATAATTAATTATTCGATGAAATAACAAATCATAGTATGCAACCATATTTTAATCTAATTAATTTTTAATTATAAATTTAAATGCAATATTTCAAACGCATAGTTCAACTAATACAAACGTCGATTCAATTGAAATTATAGCAAGAACTTTTGTATTAATTATACTATTCAATCACTACCAAATTTTTATGCAATTCATAATTTAAAGCAAGGCAAGAATTAGGAATTTAAATGATTAGAGATAGAATTCGTGAGTTAAAAATAACTCACCTCAAATTCCAAGCTACCACTGCCTCATTCTATCACCATCTTCCTCTCAACAAAATGCTTTCTTGCCATTGATGTTAATAGCTTGGCCATGTTTCACTACTTGAGCTCAGCATTGTTCTACGGTCCATGCCATAAATCGCACTACTCAAATCACGTCGCTCGGCCTCGCCTCCCTCAATCGCGAATCACGTCGCTCAGCCTCGCATGCCTTAATCGCGACCTATCCCATGTGCGATGCCATGCTTTTAGGTCACGTCTCCTGATCGTATTCTTAAGAGCGCATCTCCCCACCATCAAAGATGACATGGTCCCCATTACTCGCAATAATCAACATCGTGATTTTTTCTTTCTGAATGATTTTCGTATCGGGGATTTTGAGTTAGGGCAAGTTGAAGAGAATGTTATTTTTGGGAATCTAGTAACCAGACTAACCAGGCTAAGGAAATAAATTTAAATAATATATATATATATATATATATATATATATATATATATATTCAAGCAACTCCTCTTTATTTTACTTAAACTATACTTCAAATAAATTATTAGACTAATTTACACTTTATTTACAAAATATATATATTTTCAATAACTACTCAATTTCATGCAATCCAATAGCATTTATTTATGTTTAATTATGCATTGAACCGACATAAATAAATTTATTCATCTTCGTTGATGTATTAATTGAACTAAATATCAATTAAAACTTCTTTTCATCTATTTAAATTATATATTTATATATAATTATAATTTGCAGATAAAAGTATTTTATATTTATTAACACCTTTTACTTGAATTAAAATGTAACATCTAAAATGAAATTTGTTAACTAATTCAATTTTTCTATAAAAATATTCTTTATTAAGTAAACTTCAAATAGAATAATGATTTGATTCCAAAATAATATTTTTCCAAACCGAATTTGAATATTATTATTTTTATTAAATTTGTAGAATATTACAGCTTCGAAAACAAGGTTTTACACAATAGCTACCAAAAGTATTAGTTTATTCAGATTTAGACACTTTTCAACGTACCACGGTGATAAATAACTACCAAATAGACCTTATGCTCAACAGCCTTAGATAATAACTTAATCGATTATTCATACAACCTTAAATAATTAGAAATATTCTTTCCTAAACATCCCATAAACCAAACAACCAAGAATTTCAAATATTATTTAAGTTTATTCTTATTAATTTCCTTTCATATCATTTACCGTTCATTACTCTTTCGTTCATTCATATGATGGTTAATTTATTAATTTAACTTCATTAGTTACAAAACTCATTTCCCATTCATTCATTCATACAGTGCCATTTTCCGTTAAATTACATTCTTATATATATGACTTACCAGAATTTTTTAGAAGTCGTAATGTTAAATAGGAATATGTAATTGAATGTTACACAATTTTATCTTATTCATTTAAGTTAACAAAACTTTCAATAATTACATCTTCTAAATTTTCATATCTTTTGATTTACTAGTTACAAATTTCTAATTTCTTATATATTTCGTTAATTACTTAGCTTCTAATTTCTTATTTTTCTAATTTCAATAGCTTCCAATTATTAATATAGTCAAGATTTCATTCACTATAATAATTGAAATCCCTTATTTATAGAAACTTAAGAACTAAATACCAGGTTACATTTTCAAATCAATTTAAAATAATATATTTACTCATATCTTTTATATATATCAAATCCTATTTAGAAATTAAGATTTCTTTATCAAAAAAAATGTGCAGTAAAACTACTACAACAGCATTCCCACTTGAAACTCGAAAATGAATGTCGATGATGCGTGCACTCATCACCGAAATTATTTTCCAACGACAGAAAAGGGGAGAATAGAACTTATTTCCTTTTTAAAATTCTTTTAAAACATTTCTTCCAAATTACTTTGAAAATATTTATATCTGAAAATACTTCCAAATAAACATATTCCTAAATCTTTTGAAAACAAATTTCAAACCCCGAAACTTCTCAAATTTTTTGTTTTTACTTACTTCACTCCTAAATCCTATTTTACAATCAGTATTTATAAAATTTCTCTACCTAACAAATAACATATCACGTCCAACTATATCATTTATAGAAATTGTTCTTTTATATACGAAATATAATGCTTAGTAAAATTATTTCATTTACCTATGTTTCAACATAATATTGTGTGGTTTGCCTAATTAAGTGTTTAGAAATCTCCATCGATGCCACAACGTCCTACGTACCAATAAGAATTTATAAATACTAAATAGAACAAATTAACACAATGCAAAATATTTTATAACACTAACAAATATGCTCTCTCATATATATACACACACTCAAAACAACTCATTCTAAGGCATTACTATCCTACCTCTAATGAGTCAAACCCCACAAAGCTAAGGTTATCGCTAGAACTAAGCTCTAATACCAAATGTAGCACCCTATCTTTTTGGACGGCTTAAATCGACAATAAACCACACTTGTCAGGCCCAAACCATTCAAGAGAGGATTGTTATGGGTAAATAAGAAAAGAAGGAAAAAGAAAAAAACACAGAATCTCACAATGGAATGACAAAATATAATAATCAAATAAACAGTTCATGAAGATATTTACAAATAACAATTGATTAAAATTTTACAATACATATCAGAGTTACATAAAGCAAAAATAAATAAATAATGCAGCGGAACAACATGATGCAGTAGTATAAATATAATTAATAACATACAAATCTTCATCTTCATCCTCCAGAGATAAAATGGCCTTCAACGTTGAAAAATTCAGACTGACCCGAGCATAATGAAAGGACAGAACACTCGGGTCAGAATTAAAAGACCTTATGTAAGTTAAATCAACAGTAAATAAATATGGGTGTAATGGCTTCATAGGTCTTTAAGGGATTTACATCTCCTATCCAATGTCTAACGTGCATGCAATATCGTAAGAGATTTTTGGGATTACCATCTCCTAAGGATCTGTTAAGCTATCTACATACATAATACAATACGCTATTATAATATGTCTATAATAAAGTAAAGTATTAAAATAGCATTAAGGCGTTACCCATAACTTCCTTAACGCATTTTTATATATTCTCGTAGTCTATACAGATACTGTAGGCTCTACTGTTAACCTTCCTTTTGTCAAGGCCATAAGCAGGCGGACTCAACCTAACCAACTTTGTGATTATCGAGGATGGAATATGATGGATTCGGCTTAAATGGATGATGTTCACTTGGATAGATGCTCGGTTAGGATAGGTCGTTCGATCGAAATGAAGTGGTTCGATGTGTGTGGAGTTCGACCATGTGGTCCGGTCGTTCGACATGGCATGGTTCGGTCATATGGAAGTTCAGGAAGTTCGGTCGATTGTGGTTTGGCATTTGTGGACTGGCATTTCTGGTTCGGTAAGAGGTGATTCGGTATATATGGATCGGTGTGGATGTCACTCGGCATTGTGGTAAAGCCATGTCGCTCAGCATCATGGCTTGGTCTGGAAGTTCTGGGTCGCTCGGCATGGGCGACTCGGTCTGGAAGTTGTGGGCCGTTCGGCATAGGCGGCTCGGCTTCAATGAAGAGGTTCGGCCTAGATGAGGTGGTTCGGCCAGTGACCAGGGACACATGTGGGTCAGCATTTGAGTCGTTCAGCACTGGAAGGAGTCAGTGTCATGGGTTCAGCATCCTCATTTGGCATTAATGGCTCAGCATTGGGTAGTGGTTCGACAGATGCCGCTCGGCATAAGATAGTAGGTTGGCATGATGGTGGTTCGGTCATAATGAAGTGGCTTGGGATTGGCACTCATCTAACTCCGGGATGGCAAGCGAGTTGCTTCGAGTCAATGCTAGGGCTGTTTCGGGTCGTCACCTAGGAAGGCACGGTTCGACATGTACAAACTGGAGGTCGGTAACAGTGATAAATCTGGTTCGGCCATAGCCCTGATGGGCCCAGGTCACTCGAAAAGCCCAACAACTCAGGATTTTCCTATAAATATAGCATGTAGGGGTTCAGAAAAAGGATATTCTTTCTGCTCTCTGACTTCCTCTTCTTTAAGGCTAAGGCACTCGGCCATTGTTAAACTTCAGATTGTAATTGTAATCGATTATTACGGCAATAAAAAGAAAATTCCTGGAGTGGACTTAGGCTGGAGTTAGCCAAACCACTATAAAATCTGTTGTTCTTTACTACTTTCCTTTTACCTTTTGCTATTCTTCACATTAATATCCTCCACATATATTCTGTCTGTGATCTGTGACCATTGTTTGGTGCTTTTACATGGATTTGGGTGTTAGTGACCAATTTTGGCGCTAACATTTTTGGTGCTTTCACCGAGAAAGCTAGAACTTGGGGATTTTGGAGCTAGGGACTTCGATTCTAGGAAGCAATGGCTAGACCACCAATAAGGAAACAAGCAGTGGAAAGGAGCTATCGGGAAGGAAGTCAAGCGGCCTCTTCTAGAGCTGGAGAGGATCATGCTTCCATCTGCATAACTCTGGACGAGATGCAGGTTATGATGAATTCAATGCAGGAGCAGATAATGAAATGGCAGGAGGAGATGATGCAGACTCTTCTTAGGCAATTTGGAAAATCGAGGACTACAGGTGGTCAAGTCCTTGGAACTGGACCAGATGAATTCAACCAGTAGGCAGATGGAGTGATTCGACAGGGGCAGCTCCCAATCCACAAACAACTAACAATCTGGATGGACCTAGACTCGGGGTTACACCACAGGTAATGCTGGACCAGTCCATGGAGGGATACCGGATGACGCTATGTGGCTCGATGCCATTAGGAAATTAGGAGTACGTGACGAGGAATATGTGCCAGAATTTCCTCGCAGAGTTGGAGAGTGGCTAGGAAATATGGATAAGGGGAAGCCCTTGGTTGGAAATGCTGGATTGACTGACATTATTATGCAGACTATTCGCGGAGGTCTAGAAAACATGGATTCGGAAGGAGTCAACAAAAGTCTGTTCACCCGAAAAATCAGGATAGCTAGGAATCCACCCGACTTCAGGCTACCCACTTTGGAAGTATACAATTAGAAGACGGATCCCACTGACGACCTAATGAGGTACATAAGGTATATGGAAGTGTTGGGGGCAACAGCGAAAGTTATGGCCCGATGTTTCCCCCCGTACTTGACCAATAAAGTTGATATGTGGTTCAGATAGTTGGAAGATGGATCCATTGGAACATGGGCAGAACTGGTGGACAAGTTCTTAGGTCAGTTTCGAGTTGACATAAAAAGGGTAAAGAACGTGATGGCGCCGACGTCAGTTAAACAGAGGGCAGATGAATCACTAAGGACATTCTTGACTCGGTTTAATGCAGAAGTTGCTTCGGTGGATCGGCCAGATCCATCAATGGTTCTGATGGCTACGGTATCAGGAGCCAGAGATAATTCAGATTTCAAGGTATCATTGATACGGGACTCACCATTGGACCTTGTGGAATTCTTTCATGAGGCTGAGAGATTTCTTCGACAAGAGGATGCATATTTGGATACGAGGTCAATGGAAGTGAATATGGTCAAGGATGGAGGACTGCCCGACGAAAGCTCGGGTAAGGACAAGGATAAAGGGAAAAGGAAGCGTTGGGAAGAACCAAAATTCTCCACTTACACTGGATTGAATGCAACACTAGAGCATATATTCTTGAATACTCGAGATCGCCTTCCATACCGAAGGCCGATAAGGAGGGAGCCCTCAGAACGCGAAAGGGCATTAGGAAGGCACTGTCTTTTTTACGACCTGGATGGGAATGATACTAAAAGCTGCAAGCATCTAAAGGATATAATCGAGAAACATGTAAGGAATGGTCAGTTGCGGCAATATGTCAGAACTCGGAATGCGGCGGTGGAACAGGAGCAGCTACCGCCTACCTTGAATGATGAAGGCATGAGGCCCAAGAATGGTGGCTGGTTGATCATCAACTAATATTGTGATGGTTTCGAATAAGTAACAAACTCTGAGCAAACGTCTAAATCACTTACTCATGTACGGGGCTAGAGATAACCCTTAGGCATGCTCTGAGATGATGGTCACCGAGATGCTCTGGTTTATGAAATTTATTTTTTCCTTTGACTTCGACATTTTCTTTTTCTGCTTTGGCCTTGGAGTTTGGATTGAAATCCCATTTTTGTTGGCTTTTTGGTTTGGATTTCTGTGACAACCTTGACTCGACCTTCGAAAATCGACGCCAAATACATCACCCGTATTCGAATGCCGCAGATTCAAACGTCGAATCTGGTTTGCCGGAGCTTATAACACATTAAGTGCAACAACACGGCTGAAATAGAAATGAACAACTTTATTGATACGACAACGGATACAATATTGATACAAATAAAATGTTTAACATTATTAGAGATACATAAAATAGCAAAAGAACAAAGCAACAGCAGTGGAATGACAATGTCTTCAATGCCAAACTCCATAGCCAAAAGCCACAAGCTCGAATAACCATCAAGTTGACTTAAGTAAGGTCAATTGAAGTGAACAAATGCTATCGCCAAATTCAAAGGCTTCAAATATTTCCCAACCGAAGGCTGAAGGCTATCGAATCTATATCTACTAGCTGATTATTCAAAAATCTAACCCTAGACTGCCCGTGTCGAAAATTTATGGAAACCCGGAGTTTAGAAAGGGAACAATAAACTCTAGGTCAGTCATGAGACTGGTGTGAGCAAACAAAAACAGTTTTATCTTGAACAAAACAAAACAAATGAAATCCGCAATGCTTTTTGGAAAATAAAACTACCATAAGTCCTCCCTGCAACACACAATGAAAGTGCACAATTGGAGCAGATTTCTCCTTATGATAGTCAAACATGCTTGATACGCAAAATCCTTCTTGATATTATTACTAGTGCATAGTGGAAAACATTTGCAAGTACAATAATAATCTTAGCCAGCATACATGCCATTATAGTATGCCTACTATAGCTACCATATTAGATGGCAGGTTCTGTAACTAAAACCGTACATTGGTGATTGGATTTCCAACAAATGGTCAGGCCAAGGAACTTCCTAGGCCACATTGGTACGCCTCTGGAGGGATTGTTGCGACTTTTCTATTGATTAGAAAAGCACAAATTTTAATAAATTTTGCAAGCGCACAGGCGTGTAGTATGCAGGTCGAACACAGGGAATTGTATTTTAAAACAATTAAAATCCATAGTTAAATCTTAGGCATGTTAAACGAATTCGACGGTGAATTTTGAACAGAAAATAAAAACAATAATATACCCCGAATCGTTTTTGAAACTAATCGAAATTGCAACCAAAATATAGAATTGTAAAAAAATCAGAACAGAAATTGAAATTGCGGAAAAGAAGATAACGGAGCAAACAACTGAAATAATTATTAACTAACTGAAAAGAGTGTAGAAAATAACTAAGAACAAGAATAAATAAATTGCTAAATCTAATCAACAATCCTACGTATTCTGTTCGAAAATAAAAACAGTGCAGAATTTAAATCTAAACTTGAAGAAAAGTGATGAGGTAAGAGATGATTTTCCATTTGCATTCCTCTCTCTATTTAAAGACTTTAGCCTCCACAAATAACCCTATTATTTAGGTCCATGTGCTTGATATTAGGAGAAAAATAAGGCCACCTCACTTTGAATTGGTCTTTGCTTTGTTATTTGATTAACAAGTGGCCTTGCTTTGAGAGATTTTCAAGTCAAACTTTGAATGTGTATTTTCAATATTTGCAATTGATTTCTTGCATGAATAATACACATGTTGGTGACGTGAGATGCATTTCTTCATGAACGATATGTACTTTCTCTTCGACGGTATTCAAAATGTTGCACTTTGGAATCTATAATCTGCAAAACGACAAAAAAATACCCGTATAATACCACTTTATTAAAATAAAAATATATGAAACAAACGGTTTAAAATGCAGAAAAATATGTTCATCAAGGGACGTCTCGAGAACCCAACCGGATCTCTGCCAACACAAGGTCGGGTTACCTTTTTAACTAGGTAGCTACTACACGAGTATGCCATCCCTCGGTCATTATCGACCTTTATTCGAGTGCTCAACACCAACAACCACATAGCAATAGATTTGCAGCAACCACATAGGTTAAATATCTGGGCTCCATACCATGATACCACCCTTTTCCAGAAGGAAATGGACATACCCTAAAGGGCGTGACCCTCATAACCTTGTTACATTCTTTTTATTTCGACCATTTTCGGTTTGTGAGGTCCAACGAGGTCTTGTCCACAAAGCCACGCTTTTCACAACAGTCATGCTTCGATCAACAAATGATTAGCAGCACTTCGTATGCCACATTGCCAAATTGGGATGTATCACTAGTAATCATCAACTACATAACCTCTAAGCTCGTACGTCTCAGAGAAGGGTGTTAAGCTAAGAGAATAAATTCTCTGCCACCAACGGAAATGTATTTGATAGAAACCAGCTTTACATCTCAAAGTGTAATGTCAGACATACATCCATACAAGTCCGTTCCGGGTTCGAATGGAACCGAAGGCACTCCCAAAGAAGCCCATGCAAATCCGGATAATCCTTAATCACATCCGGACTCCCTATTACAAAGGGTGATCAACTCTATACTGGGGCTATTCGATGCAAAGACATTCGATAGGTAATCCTCTCGCTTTCGAAAATACCTGGTCTTCACCACCGGTCTTCAAATGCTATCCAATTCGACGTATCATTATTCGAAATGGGTTATATGACATAAAGTCCTCTCCCGGCTAAACCGAATAATGAGCGTAAATTTTAAAACCATATGGATATATTGGGATCTTAGTTAAGTCACAACTTTTAGCCTAAAACCTTTCTCTTGAATGGTTTAAACAAATTTCCACTTTAATATCTTAAACAAAAGATTCACCCATTTAAAACCCATTTCAATTTGAAACCAAGGTTCACCAATCTTTCACAAAGATTAATTCATAGCTTTCAAAACTATTTCCATTTCAAATCTTTTATACAATAGATATACCTTTAAGATCCTCTTAAATTTGAAAGCAAAGTTCACCAATCTTTACCAAAGATTCATTTAGAGCTTGCAAAACAATTCCATTTCAAATTTGAAAACCCTTTCAACAAAAACTGGAAATCCTTCCTTTATTTAAAAGCCATTATCATTTGAAAACAAAGAGTTTTTGTTTCAGGAAAATCCGATCAAATATGCACAAGTTATTGCCTTTAAAGTGTAAACTTGGGTTAAATTCAAATTACCAAAATAATATATTTAAAATGGTTTAAAACCCATATAAATACATTATATACCTTTTTAAACCATAATTTCCAAACATATATTTATAGAACTCAACTTCAAATCTTGAATACAAATTCAAATCAAACTATTTAATTTTCAAAACTTTATCAGGTTATTCAAAATAACCTTTATCTTTAAAACTCCTTTTCAAAAGCTTTTCATATTTAAAACCAATTTCACTTCCAAACTATTTGGATTCAAAAGTCAACTTTAAAACCATTTCATTATTTTGGATAAAATAATATTAAATTCAAATATCTGTGACTTAACCGAATCCTCGTGAAATCGATATTTGTGTGTGTATGGTGTAGTCCAGGGGTTTTACACAATAGTGCAACATCATCAATCATAACGATCCAAGCACAACATATCGATAAGCGATATGTTCATATAACGCTTATCTTCATTCACAAATTCATAGATAAATAATATAAATTCATCACAGTAAATAAATTATATTCATCACAGCTCAAATCAAAATAATTCATATCACAAATCATCACACATCAGGGGTATCAAACAATTCAAACCATTCCACACAATCCAAACATGCATATGTAAGATCAATTGGTCATCTGATTAATTACGTATGAGTAAATTACCAATCCTGGTTAATTAACATTAATTAATTATAAACCGTTTTAGTTAATTATCTTATCCTTTAATCATTAATTAATTAGCCTTAATTAATAAATTAATTAATCCTTTAATTATTAATTAATCAACCTTAACTAATAAATCAATTAACCTTTAATCATTAAATACTTAGCCTTTAATCATTTAATTATTCTTTAATTAATTATCCTTAATTAATTAACCCTTAATTAATTACCATTTAATTAATTATCCTTAATTAATTATAATAAGTGATTATCCCTAATCAATTACATTAATTAATTAACCTTTAATTAATTATCCTCAATTTAATTACCTTAATTATTTAGTCACATTAATTAATTTTCCTTTAATTGCCTTCATTAATTAATTATCCTTTAATTAATTAACTTAGTTAATGAATCCTTTAATTAATTATATTAATTATTATTTAATTAACAATTAGTTAGCCTTAAATACTTTCATTAACGGGGTAATCCTTAATTAATAAAACACAAACCATATGCCTTAATTAATTTCAAAAAGTAATTATCCCTTAGTTACATTAAGTAATTATCTTTTATTAATTAAATTAAGTAATTATAAATTTCCGTTAAGTAATTATAATTAATTGATTTCATTAAGTAATTATCCTCACTTAATTACTTACTCATATCTTTTAAATCTTATTGGATTAAAATAAATACTTGGAATTATTAACATAAAATTATTTAAAATTTCTTGATTTATGAAGGACTAATACACTTTCTTAATTTACTTTTTCATCACAGCATTATATTTTCTTGAAAACACCTGTTAATTTATTTAATAAATTAACTAATATATAATTATTAAATATCAAAACAATTTTGGAAATATTTTAACTTTCAATTTAAATCTTTGAAACCTTGTTCAAAACTTGTTAAAATTTTTAATTTGAAACTTGGTTTATTTTCCTTTGGAAACTTATTTATTTTAAATAATAAAGCTTTGCTTGAACAAAAATTTACTTTAAAAACTGTTGTATTTTAAAACCTGAAATATATTTTCCTTTTAATTTCAGAATCTGGTTAATCTATACAAAATGGAAACCCGAGCTATTTTAGATTTTTCTCGAGCAAAGCACCGAGAGACTCACGAACATCAGTTTGCTTTGAGGCAAACCATCATCAGCTTCGAGATCAAACTCGAGCATCCCCCTTTCTTCCCAAATGCCTCAACGTTCACCTAATATAGGTGAAAATTCGTGCATGTGCATGATCACAAGAACGACCTCCGACCATCATCGCCGTTGCTTGCCTATCATCTTCGACACGCCGAGTAACCCAAGCTCCCAGGTTGACGAATATACCAGAGAATCAAAATCAGGCTTCTCGATTTCTTCCTGGAACAACATAGTTAAACCAAAACCGCCTCGCCACGACGATTCCGACCACCTGAGACAACGCCGCCTTGACCAAAGCTTCGCCAGAACTTCCAGCTCCGATCCTCCCTGAACCAGTCATCCTCGATGCTACGACGGTGACATAGCAACCTCATTTTCAACCTCGACCAAAAACCAATCTAAAACCCTACTTTGACGATTCACCGTCGCCACGGTGATCTGAAAACCCAACGAGCATTTTTCCAAAGCTCGCCTAATCTCACACTATCTTCAGTAGCGATCTCAAGATCTCAAGCCTCACCGATCACCAGAAAACCCTCAAAACACCAAACCTGTTCAGCCCTCAAATTCTCTCAATACACAAGCTTAAAAGTCTTGATTTCTGTTTTATTAACCGAGTCCAAAAAGCTATCTTCTCCATACGATTAAGTTAGGCCTCGAAACCTTTTCCATTGTGTTCGAAATAGGGGTTTAACATTATAAACGCCTAGCGGCATGCCTCGATAGGAGGTCGAGATTTTGAGATGCGTAATTTGATACGACTTAAATTTGAATTTGAATTTGAATTAAATGTATATATATATTCCTATACAATCAACAAATTCTAACACGTTTCATACATTAGAACACGTGTCTACCCATTTCATTCCAAATGTCCTTTTTCTCTCGAACTAAAATCGAGATGGCCAGATAAAATTTTTCGTTCATTTTAAAAGTATATATATAAAAAAATTGATACCAATACTTCAAATTAATAATGGCCGTTTATTTTCGAAATCGAAATCTAAGATCGAAATTCATGGCCGAGCTTCCCCTTCTCGTTTAAAATGGCATACTCAAATCAATTTCCTCGTCAATCCAATCCCTTCTTAAAATAAATAAAATAAAAATAAAATTGAATCTCGGTCAAACCCAATGGAGGTCTGCCGCTTCGATTTCGACTAAGGATGAGGTCGCATGCTCGTTTCGAATAGGGGCGCGACAACACCAAGGCAACGGGTAGGATCGCAAGGTGATGGCGCGATATCGAGCAAAGATCTGGAAGCATGAGTCGCGTTCGTGGAGGAGGTTTCGTTCGCTGCAACATCCTGTTAGAATGGTGCATCGATTGGTAACTGGAGGGTGTTGGGCGCATTTCCACCACCGGAACAGAAGCAAGGGAAAGATGCCACCTGACCGGACGAAGGAAAGACAATACCGAACCAACCTTTTCTCGTGCCAGCCGAACCAAACCCCAGCCTCTACTACCGAACCAAAGCCTCTCCTCCATCACCAGACCAACCCTCACACCACCTACTACCGGTCCAAACGACATACCAACTCCTAACCGAACCAACCGAGGCACCGAACCAACCCACATCCTCACCACTACCGAACCATCTCACCTCCAAGACCAAGCCGGACCAACCACCACCAAACCAGGGCCTTTCCGATCCAACGTTGCCAAGCCAGATTGCTTCAGCCCAGGCCCACCAGCAGCCATATACGTCTAAGACCCCTGCCCCCAGCCTCACTCTATAAATAGAGGGGCAGGGGTACAACAATGGGGACAAGTTTGAGAGCTCAAGCACGGACGGAACTTTCAAACAACTTTCATATACTTGTATACAAAGCTTTGTACTTGTAATCTGAAGGAAAAAGGAGAATAACATATAAAGTGGATGTAAGCACGTTCTGGCCGAACCACTATAAATCTGTGTGTCTTTTACAGTTTAGTCCCTGCTTTTTATATATTTGAAAAAATCACCCAAATCACTAAGAGCAACTTAAAATCGACTAAATCATATGACTTGGAGGTGTATGCCCATTTTTTATGCAAACATTTTTGGTGCTTTCAATGAGAACAGGAGCTCAAAGCTTCAGCTTCTCCCACTTAACCCTTTTTCTACCAGCATCGTTCATTGCTTGGAAAACATGCCCCCCGGACGGAAGAAAGATGCTAACAAAGAAAAGAACATCGCAACTGGCAGTATCCCAGATCCAGTGATCAGAGATCAAGACAATCGTCCGGTTCCAACAGCAAACGGAAATCAGGCAAATCCGACAGCCTCTGCTACGGAACAACCAATTACAAGGGCGGATCTGGATAGGGTTGTGGCTGAAGTAACTAACCGCTTCGCATCTCAACAAGAAGCCTTGGTGGATCAACTCATGTCACGCTTAAGGGATGTTGAAGAAACCAACCGCAACACTGAATCATGGGGTGAGTCCCGGTCTGGAGGATCTGGGAGACGACAAAGGTCTTTCTTCTTCGAAGAGGCTAACAACAGAAACAACTATGGTAGGAGCCGAGCCCGGACTCAGCCCGAATTCCGACCCGAGGAAACACTTGGAGCCGAACCCAACAGGGGAGGTACCAGGCAGGGGTCGGATGTAGCTGAGCCCGCCATGCTACCTAACCATGGAAACACCAAGGGACGGGGCCGAGCTGGAGTCCAGCCCAAAGTTGGACCCAAGGAAGTGCTGAGAAGAGAACCCAACAGGGAAAGATCAAGGCAAGGGCCAACTATGACTGACCCCAGCATGCCCTCGGAAGACCAGAGGCAGCCGTTGGAGAATGTTCAGAGTGATAGACGATACCATCCCTACAGGTTATCTGGACGGAATCAATCCCGCAGGGAAGAACCAAACTCATTTCTATCCGCTCCAAGTTCTGATGAAAGGATGGCGCGATTGTTCAGAGAGTGCGTCCAACGGGAACAAAGGGATCGGGGGATCGGTGCTAGGGTAACCAGCCCCTTCGCCCGCAATATCGAAACTGCCATCACCCCACGGGAATGGAAAATGCCAACAATGGAACCTTACAAGGGAACCTCTGACCCCGTTGTACACTTGCAGAGATACACACAGCATATGCTAATGAGCGGAGCAATAGAGGGAGTGTTGTGTAAATGCTTTCCACTATTCTTGGCAGATCTAGCTACCTCCTGGTTCTGCCATCTTCCCCAAGGATCCATCAGCTCATGGGAAATGTTGAAAGAAAATTTCATCATCCAGTTCCGCATTCATGTGGAACAACCCAAGGACGCTTATTCCCTATCTAATGTCAAACAGAAGCCCGGGGAGACAGTGCAACAATGTCTAACCCGATTCAACGCCACAGCAGCCGCAGTCCAAGATGCCGACGAGAAACTTATCCTAATGGCCCTCTGCAGTGGTGTGCATCCGGATACTAAGTTTGCTAGGAGACTAACGAAAGAAAAGCCAGCTACCTTACCCGATTTCTTCCACGAAGCCGGGAAATATATGAGACTTGAAGACGCTGCCATTGAAAGGCAGACAGGGGAACAAACCAGGCAGCTCATGGCAACACATCCGCAATAGCAAAGGACGTTCGAAGAAATGACTCCAAAGATAGTGCTGGGGGCAAGAAGGGGGAAAAGCGCTTATATAGGCCAGGACCGAGATTTGACTCTTACACTCCTCTAATGAAACAATCGAAAACATCTTCTTGGCCACCCAGGATGAAGTTAGATACAAGCGTCCCCCGCACAAGAAGGAATCAGATAATGCAATTAAGTTTGGAAAGTTCTGCCGATTCCACGAATCTCATGGGCATGACACCAATGAATGCCATCATCTCCGGGACTTGATTGAAGAACACATGAGAAGGAAGAGACTAGAGCGCTATGTGAAAGGTCAGAATAGGACTTCAACTCCTGCCAATGAGAACCCAGGGCTGCCCCTCCCGGAAGTAGGCGGAGGAAATCGCAACACCAGCGGCTCCAGTCAAGAGAAGATAGCGGTCCTTACCATATCAGGAGGACCACACATCGCCGACGGAAGCTGGGCAGAGATGGAGAGATACGGTAAGTCCCTTAGAAACAACGAAGACTACATTAATTCTGTTACAGAAGAACGCCACCCGAAACGGAAAGAGAATGATGACATCACATTCAGTAGGCGTGATCTAAAGGGAAGGCAGTACCCTCACATGGATCCTATGGTCATCTCTGCCTGGTTCGGTCCGGCCAAAGTTTTCCGAATTCAAGTGGACACTAGAAGCTCAGTAAATATCTATTCAAGCATGCTTTCGACAAAATGAAGCTGTCAATGAAGGATGTATCTCCCTGCAGCAAACCGCTACATGGTTTTCACCGGAGATGCGAAGATGCCCCTCGGGCAACTGGACCTCTTTGTCGAAATAGGAAGTCAACCCCGCTCCGTTGTGCGGAAACAAACGTTTGTGCTAATAGAGAAGCACTCGGCCTACAACGCCTTTTTGAGAAGACCAGCTTTGTCTGACTTCCAGATTGTCCTAGCCCCGTGGTGCCTAAAGATGAAATTTCCAACGGAAAACGGAATAGGAGAAATAGAGGGATATCAAGACGCCGCTCGAGATTGCTATGTGACCGAACTTCGCAATAACCGCAGGAAGGATAAAGGGAAGGATGCAGAGACTTTTCTTTGCAGGAAAAACTTGGAAGCATAGCAATTAAAGAAAGCCCCTCCTCTTTAATACACCAGCGATCCTTTTAACGAATTAGACCCCCGGGACAAGGAGGAGGAGGCCACCACCGAGCCTGCAGAGGCTATGGAATTTGTATCTGTAGACAAACACGACCCAAGTAGACTGTTGAGAGTCGGGTCTCAGTTAAGAGCGGAATTGAAGGATCAACTCGTCGATTTCCTTCGCCACACATGGATGTATTTGCATGGACACACGCTGACATGACTGGAATCTCCCCAGACGTAGCATACCACGCCCTGAACATCGATCCCACCAAGGTGCCAGTAAAGCAGAAAAAGAGAAGCATGGGGGCAGAACAATCAGCAGCCCTCGAGGAAGAAGTAAAGAACCTACTTGCCAATAACTTCATACGAGAAGCCATCTACCCAGAATGGATCGCCAACCCGGTACTGGTAAAGAAGGCTAATGGGAAGTGACGAATATGCATCAACTTCTCCGACTTAAACGACGCTTGCCCGAAGGACTGCTTCCCACTCCCCCGAATCGACCAACTCGTGGACAACACAGCCGGACACAGACTTTTATCCTTTATGGATGCATACTCAGGATATAACCAGATCCCTATGCACGCCTCCGATCAAGACCACACTAGTTTCATCACTGACCGGGGATTGTACTGCTACAGAGTAATGCCTTTTGGACTTAAAAACGCCGGAGCTACTTATCAGCGCCTCGTCAACAAGATGTTTGCGGAATTAATAGGACGAACTATGGAAGTTTATGTGGATGACATGCTGGTAAAATCGAGGAAAGCCAACGATCATATAAACCACCTGCACGAGATGTTTCAAGTACTTCGCCAATATGGAATGAAGCTGAATCCTCTAAAGTGCTCCTTCGGAGTATCGTCCGGAAAGTTCTTGGGATTCATCGTCCATGCCAGGGGGATTGAAGCAAACCCCGAACAAGTCCGGGCCTTGCAAGATATCAAGATACCATCCACTCGAAGAGAGATGCAAAGCCTAAACGGGAAAGTGGCCGCCCTAAGCAGGTTCATCTCTAAAGCAACCGACAAATGCATCCCTTTCTTTGAAGCTCTAAAGAAAGACAAAGGAAAGTTCGAATGGACTGACGAATGCTCGACAGCCTTCCTTAACCTAATTGAACACCTCCAGAGACCACCAGTACTCTCAACTCCAAATGAAGGCGAGGAACTATACCTATACCTTGCTGTATCGTTCCATGCTTTAAGCGTCGCTTTGGTGAGAGAAGACAACCGCGCACAGCGGCCCGTATACTTTGTAAGCAAGAGATTTACAGGGGTAGAAGCCTGATACCCTAAACTTGAAAAGCTAGCATACTATCTGCTAATCACGTCACGGAAGCTACGACACTATTTCCAATCTCATTCCATCAGAGTTTTAACCGATCAACCGCTAAGGCAGGTGCTCCATCGCCCCAACACTTCTGGGCGATTACTTAAGTGGTGCATCGAACTGAGTCAATATGATATCACCTACCATCCTCGCACTGCCATCAAAAGGCAAGCCATGGCCGATTTTATTGCCGAATTCACTACCAACGATGGTAAGGATCAATCTGAAATAGCAAAAGATATCAAGTGGAATCTCTTTGTAGATGGAGCATCAAACGAACAGGGCTCGGGGGCAGGTATTGTGATAATCACCCCCAGGGGAAGGAAGCTGCACTATGCCCTAAGGTTGGAATTCGATGCCACCAACAACGATGCAGAATATGAAGCAGTAATAGCAGGACTGGAACTTGCCTTAGAAATTGGAGTCAGTTCTTTATGTCTCCATAGTGATTCTCAACTTATTGTAAATCAAATACTGGGAGAATTCCAGACTCGAGGAGAACGACTAACAGCATATCTAAAGAAGACCAAGCTGCTGCTCAATCAATTGGATCACTATTTAATCAAACACGTTCCTCGAGAGGAGAACCGAGAGGCCGACGAACTGGCAAAGCAAGCTAGCATGAAGAACAACACCATTTTTGGAATGGTAGCCATCTCAAAACAAATAGCCCCAAGTTTCAAACAAGAGGATCTGATAGCTGCAATCGAAGAAGAAACTTGGATGACTCCTATCCGGAACTACTTGCAAGATGGCACATTGCCTAACGGGCGTAATGAAGTTAAGAAAATCTTGAGGAAAGCTTCCCGCTACACGATACAAGAAGGCATCCTCTATTGACGCGGCTTCTCTAATCCCCTATTAAGGTGTGTCGCTGGAAGGGAAGCCAAGGAAATCTTATCCAACATCCATCAATGAAGTTGCGGAGATCACACCGGTGGGCAGACTCTGGCAAAGAAAATACTCCGATATGGATATTACTGGCCCACCTTAAACAAAGACGCCCTAGACTTCGTCAAGAGATGTGACAGATGTCAGAAATTTGCTAAGATTTCTCGACTACCGACAAACGAAATTACTCAAATGACCAGCCCTTGGCCCTTTGCAGTATGGGGAATTGACTTGATTGGTGAACTGCCAATGGGCCGGGGCGGGGCCAAATATGCTATAGTGGCAGTCGATTATTTCACTAGGGTGGAAGCGGAACCTTTAAATAAAATATCTTTGGCAAAAGTTATTAACTTCTTGATCAAAAATGTTTTATGCAGGTACGGGGTTCCACTCAAAATCATATCGGACAATGGACTTCAATTTGACAGCGAGGAATTCACCGACTGGTGCCGAGAGCACGGAATTCACAAAAGCTTCTCATCTGTAGCTTATCCCAAGCCGAACGGACAAGTCAAAGCTGTGAACAAAATTCTTAAAACTCTAATCAAGAAGAAACTTGAAAAGTCAAAAGGCGCTTGGGTGGATGAACTTCCTACGACACTTTGGGCCTACCGCACATCTTACAGAACATCAACAGGACATACTCCTTTCTCTTTGGCATACGGATTGGAGGCCATGCTCCCAGTTGAAACTGTAGTGCCCTCCCCCCGTAGGATCCACTACAACCCAGAAGAGAATGAAGAACTCCTACACATGTCTTTGGACCTAATTGAAGAAAGAAGAAATGATGCAACACTTAAAACAGCGGCTCACAAGCAGAAAGTGGCAGCACGATACAACTCCAAAGTCAAGCACCGCAACCTACGAGAAGGAGATCTTATTCTCAAACGGATCTTCCCGCGCCCCAGAGCACTGGATTCTATCTGGGATGGACCCTATGTAATTCATAAAGATCTCCACAACGGAGCTTATATTTTGTCAACAGTGGACGGAGAGGTGTTCCAGAGGGCATGGAACA
Source organism: Allium cepa (assembly GCA_030765085.1). Taxonomy (NCBI): domain Eukaryota; kingdom Viridiplantae; phylum Streptophyta; class Magnoliopsida; order Asparagales; family Amaryllidaceae; genus Allium; species Allium cepa. Next base: position 697,194,187 of record CM060934.1, read on the forward strand.
TCCAACACCTTCGTCGATACTTTTCTTAACTTGTACTGCCCATATGAAGTGAATTAACAAAGAGAATCAGTGGACGTAGGCATTTTCGTGTCGAACCACTTTAAAAATCTTGCCTCTTTTTAACTTGTTCCTTTATATCTTGGATGCTTGTTAAGCTTTATCCTTTTCTGTTGAACAAAATCCTGTATAACGGCATTTCCATTCTGGACACTTCACGACACAACCTCACCTGGACAAGACCCAACATGTACTATACGAATCTATGCCCTCGTCAATGAGACACTTTTGCTCCAGCATCCCTCTGCTGCAGGTTAACTCATTGCTTGCGACGGCCCTCAAAGCCAACTGTAATGAGCCGATCATAAGCCACCGAGAAGGCCGACTATAGCCGAGGCAGCTCATTACGGCGTTTGGCTCGCCGACGATTGTGAACCGATTATAAGCCCCAACATAAGGTGTGGCCAGCCAGGGGAAGTTCACAGTTGACGATCGGCACCCACGCTAGCCGGCCACGATACATCGAATAATACCCACGATTACGGGCCATAATGGCCCGGGTAGTTAGTGTGCGCGATCTCGGCTCTGATGTGTCTTAAGTACGGCTATGGTAAAAAAGAAAACTCCCCGCGGAGGCGTAAGATGGGTGATGAATGTCTCCAAGACCCACAGCTAGGGAAAGTGACTACAAAACCCGTTTGCCACGAACTTAAGCGCATCGAAGGCCTTCCATGATTAGAAGTTTTACCATTTCTTATATTTCCATTTTATTTATAAAAACTTTCCTCCTATCCTCTATAACGATCACTAAAGTACAGGATACAAAATGGGAGACACTCGCTAGTGGAAATGAGAACTCACAACTGGATAACAGGTCACTCAACTGCATTCCATCCTCAGTCACACAAGACATTCAAAGCTACCGTCTACAACTAAAATATGAAGGGCGGTACTCCCTTTTCTTGTACATAAACATGTAGCTATAGCCTATTCACACATCACACTAACATTGTGAGACATGAAATTATATTTTAAGCAAGAGCTTAGCATCAAACACGATTAAAGCACATGCATATACACAGCTATATTTCTTATGCAACACATCAAAATAACGACAGCATTCAAATACGACAAAATCAACTTATGTTATGAAATTATATAAGAATAAAATCATTCGCTACAACGGCATAATTACATAATTACAGCCTGAAAGTACATTAATGTTTTGGACTAGTATATTCAGGAATGCCAAGTAAACCAAAAAAGTAGTCGGCTGAAGCAGGGCTCCGCCTCTATCCTGCTAGCCCTCCGGGATCTACTTGACCATAGGATCGGAACTCCCAGCGTGCTGGCCAGAGGTCCCGCCTGTCTGATTCATGAGAAGAATCCATCAGATAAATAATACGCAATCAAGTTAAGAAAAGATTGAGAGGGAAGACTTACCAGCATCTGCCCCCTGATCATCATCCCCAAACTGCACACCCACTTCCTCGGCGGTAAGCAGCCGCATGCCCTCCTTCACTGCCACTTTCTCTTCCTCGGTAAACTGGGCCGTTACCATATCCATCCTGAAAGCTATACCACCCTCCTTATCCGCCTCAGCCTTGGCCTCCTCCAAAGCCTGGAGATATATCCTAGCCATGATCCAGGGATAATCGTCCATCCAGGATAGGTTGCCCTGCTTCCAAGTACGGAAGTACATGTCCTGGAGCATCTCATCCACCATCCCCTCGTTCTTCTCAAACTCCCTCATCCGGGCCTCGGAAGCCGATAGCCTTGCGACGGCAGCATCTCTCTCCAATCGGTATCTCAAGCAGTCGGCCTGAAGGGATTTCCGCATTGCCTCCATCTCCTCCTTCAGCTTAGCTTGAGCAAGCTCTGTGGCCTCAAGCCTCCCAGATAACTCCTCTATCTGCTCAAGATCCGCTTTCCGAACCTCGTCCACCGTGGCAATGGCCATATCGATTCGTTCCTTGCAGGTGGCCTCCATTTTACGCAGCTCGGCTCTGCTAGCCTCTTCCATAGTTTTCTTTAGCCGTCTGGAGGCCGCCTCATGTTGGGAGATCTGAATGGCCTGATCGGCAAGCTGTTTGGCCTGATCGGAAACCATTAGCCGCAACCGAATATTAGCACTTCCGATTTTCTCTCCAGCCTTGACCAGTTGGGCATGATGCGCCATCAGCCTCCTGGTCTCCTCAGCCACCCGATCGATGTTCGCCTTGGCCTCATCCCCCATAGTCACAATCTGAGTGGTCAACAAGTCGAGATCCAAAGACTTAGCCTCATCAAGCACCCTAACCATAGGATTGCGGGGTAGGAGGTGCTCACCAGTAACCTCATCAAAGGAAATATCATGTAGGTTCGGGTCCAGATCTGGATGACCCGCAAATGGGTTACGAACCAAGACGGGGTGATCAACATGAGTAACGGTAGGATTCTCTGATGGATGTGGAGATGGTATGGACTCAGTATCCTCCCCCGTAATATCATGGATAGGTTGGGTTGGGGGCTGAGGTCCAAGCGAAGGTTCGAACATGGAACGCCTCCTCTTTCTCTTTTGAATATCCTCTTCGATGACCCCGAGAAAAGAACGGTAGCCGACTACGCCCCCAGAACGGTCAGTCGAGGGCCTCGGTTTAGCAGAAGCTTTGAGGAGTTTAAACTGTTCGAGGCGGTGCCGAATGTCTGATGTCTTGGATGCCTTACCCGTTCCTCAGATGAAAACCAAGTATTACAAGCATGCATGAGCCTATAATCCAAGAAACATGTGAAGTTAAAAAAGGAGTCAAGAATTCACCTTGAACCACCGGAGTTGCCCTAGCTGAAATACTCTCAGAAGATAGACTGGCACCAGTCCCGGCCTTATCAGACTTCTTCGGTTTCTCCACCAAGGCCGGCCCTTCCTCCAACCCCTCAAAGGCTCGACGGAAAGCACCATCCGTCCACTCTTGAATCTCACCCGCTTGCACAGAGGTCAAGGCACCAACGCCACTACCACTCTGCCCTTCGCCACCGTTACCACCATCACCTTCTCCAACACCTCCGCTCTCCTCCTCGCCTCTTTCCTCCTCTCCACTTTCCACCTCCGGAACATCTGGGAATGTGCTGGAAGAGGGTCCATCAGATTTCTTAAGCTTCTTCCCCCGACGACTGGAGGTATCAAGAAGGGCCTCCTCTTGCTACTCTTTGCCGTGGCCCTTCCTTTGGCTTTGGCAGCTCTTTCCTCAGCCGTATCCCTCTGCTTGACCACAGACTGATGTGGTAGGATTAAGTTGTGTTCCAGGAGAGTGGCATTCCTGATTAGGTAAGAAGCTGACCTATCCCTTCCCGAAATGGCCTCTATCTCCGCGACCATCTGAACCAGGTGATCATTCTCCACGACCGACAAAGCCACCTGTCGTAGTAAGAAATAAAAACACAAAAGAAGAAGCATCTCAGTCAGAACGGAAATTAAAAATAAGCTTCAACTTACAACCAGAGGTGAAGCGGTGGATCGAAACGGTGTCATCCTATACGAAGAACCATTCCTTCTTAAACACGGTGAACTTTGAATACAAGTCCAGGACCGACTTGAAGGACACGGCCGATTCCAAGCTGATGTATGGAGACCCCTTCTTGTAACCCCTCAAGTTATATAGATATCGAATTTCCCGGTTAGAAGGGGCGCCCGTGCTTTCCCTGGAAAATCACAAATAGGCACACCAAGATAGCGTAGGAGTTGGGATGAAGCTGGAAGGGGGCCACCTTCAAATAAGTAACGAAGCTAATTATCCAGGCATTGATTGGAGGAATGGCCCCACACATGCAGTGGTACCTACTATAAGAGAAGTATCCTTCGGGGGGATTATATGGCATGAACCCCTTCCCTGGCAACAGCATGTGTGCTCTATCAATTCCAAAGGAGCGAGAGATAACATCAAGCTGCTCCTCTCTGAGAGAGCTAGGAAAGCAGTCAGGCGGAGAAATTAGAAGCTCTTGGGGACCATACCCATCTACTAGTGATCTCGGGATGGGTCCGCGACGTTTCGGCCCTGGCTGAGCCGGGGGCACGGCGGAGGACTCCCCTTCGTCCTTGGATTTCCTTTTTTCTGATCGAGTTTCCACTTTATGAGACATTTATCTACAATACAAGAAAGTACATCGTTAAAACATATAAACCATGTAGTCTGGGATTTCACTCGTAACTCAAACATTAGTTCAAGGGCAAAAGGTCATTCGGCAAGTTCATTCGGTACTTGGGGGCCCCGAAATCATTCGGTAAATCAAAGCTTTCAGGTTCATTCGGTACACGAGGTCCCCGAGTTCATTCGGTAATTAAAAGCGAAAGTTCATTCGGCAAAGTAGGGCCTCACCTGGTTCGGCGAAGATAAGGGTTTGATTCGGCTAACACGTTAGATTCGGCAGAAAAGATAGTTTGATCCGGCAAAGACAGGGGGTGGTTCAGCTGATGAGGAAAAAACGAAAGCATTAGGCCCCTATTTATAAGGAAATATCAATGACCGGACCAGTTGGATCGACGTTAGAGACCGGATAGAAACACCCAAGTTCAAGACAAAGCACGCCATGTGCATGCACATGCCCTACTTTGGGGGGGCAAGTGTTGGGCGCATTTCCACCACCGGACCAGAAGCAAGGGAAAGATGCCACCGGACCGGACGAAGGAAAGCCAACACCGAACCAACCTTTTCTCGTGCCAGCCGAACCAAACCCCAGCCTCTACTACCGAACCAAAGCCTCTCCTCCATCGCCGGACCAACCCTCACACCACCTACTACCGGTCCAAACGACATACCAACTCCTAACCGAACCAACCCATATCCTCACCACTACCGAACCATCTCACCTCCAAGACCAAGCCGGACCAACCACCACCGAACCAGGGCCTTGCCGATCCAACGTTGTCAGGCCAGATTGCTTCAGCCCAGACCCACAAGCAGCCATATACGTCCAAGACCCCTGCCCCCAGCCTCACTCTATAAATAGAGGGGCAGGGGTACAACAATGGGGACAAGTTTGAGAGCTCAAGCACGGAAGGAACTTTCAAACAACTTTCATATACTTGTATACAAAGCTTTGTACTTGTAATCTGAAGAAAAAAGGAGAATAACATATAAAGTGGACGTAGGCACGTTCTGGCCGAACCACTATAAATCTGTGTGTCTTTTACAGTTTAGTCCCTTCTTTTTATATATTTGCAAAAATCACCCAAATCACTAAGAGCAACTTAAAATCGACTAAATCATACGACTTGGAGGTGTTTGCCCATTTTTTGTGCAAACAGAGGGCGAGCTCGAGCACGGTGGGAATTCAGCCATATTGAAGTGCTGAGGGAGGCATCGCTGATGGTCTTGGGGCATACGTGGCGGCAACAGCGAGTAATTGTAGATGGCCACGGTTGCGATGACTTCGGCGAATAATAGTGTGTTCGCGAGCAGGGTTTGAGGTAGGGTTTTTATTTTCTTTATTTGGTTTTAATAATAAAATATATATGTATATATACATACATGTAGAAAATTTTAACAGTAAGGTTTAAAGAGAATTTTCTAAATTTATTTCTAAAGATTTATATGCGTATAAATATTTATATACAATAATTTACAGTGAAAGAAAGTTCTGTTGTGTTACTGGAAATATATACTTATATATAAAAAAGGGGTTTATGTAAAAATTTGATTTTTTTTTAAAAAAAACCTATATAGATTATTATTATAAGTGTATAATCTTGAAAGGGAAATTAGTTTAAAATCAAATTGTTGGTTAATTAAATTTATTAAAAGGAAATTGATCTATTCGATTATTTTGAATATTAATAAATTGTATAAATATTTATACAAGGTCTAAAATTGTGGGAAACAAGTCGATACAAATGTGAGTTAATCTCACTCATCTGGGTTTATTGAAATTTAAATAGTTAAATTTAAATTTTGGTTGAATGATTGAATTGATTGGATATGGTATATTATATACGGTAGTTTGTATATATATATATATATATATATATATATATATATATACCTGTGCAGTTAATGCGCTCGGTAGATTCGAAGCGGTGGAGGTGCAAAAAGTCATGGCGGGGATACAGCGAGGATATAGCGGGATATAGCGGATGGCTCTAAAATAGCATATAAAACTCGTACTTAATGTTTTTATAAATATATACATGGTAGTTAAATGAAAAATTATCATTCAATTGAATTATAAATAATACATAAATAATTTTAAACAAAAACATGTGTGAATATACTTTAAATAAACGAAAAACTGTTATATAACATAATTGAATTTGGTAGAATATTAGAGTATTTCATTTCTGAAAATATATTAAAAATTAAATCAAATAAATTAGTTTCATAATTTTATAATGTATAAACGCGATTTTTCAATTCATTTTATTAAAAAAGATATAGCGGGAACAGTGGAATATAGCGGAAATAACAGGATATAGCGGAAATAGTGGGGATTAAAGCGGAAAGGCTATATTCTAGGGCTATATGGAAAAATCGTAGCGGTAGAAATCCGCTATGAGATATAGCGGGGTAATAGTGGGGCATTAACTACATAGATATATACATGTGTGTGTGTTTGTGTGTGTATTGGAGTGATTGATTTTCCATATTATATAGCGGATGAGACCATATGCGCCGCATAATAGCGGACGAGATAATATAATCCCATATACCATGATATTCCACCTCGAAGTGTAATTGGTATTATTATATTGTGCTAACATCAGTGGATACAGGGAAAAACAGGTTGGAGGGATCCAACTGGATTCCTCAAAATGATTGAATTTATTTTATATATTCAGCGATATGATTATGTGATGATTTGTGATGAATCATATCGACCATATTAGGAAGTGGAATTTAATGAATATTCTGGTTTGGTTTTATATATATATATATATATATATATATATATATATATATATTGGGATTTTGAGAATTGAAATATATATGAAGTTTGGAGATTTTTTAAAAGTAAATTTTAAATAAAATAATTTTAAGGTATTTGGATAATTAAAATGATTTGGAAGAATAAAAGTTGATTTTTAAATTGTAATAAATAAATCCAAAGTGTGGGAAAAGAGATAATTCAAGTAAATAAATTCAAGTGATAATATTTAAAGGGATGAGGAATTTTGAAAGAAAAAAATATATAAAAAATAAAAAAATAATAATATGAAATTGGTGTTTTTAGTTAAAAAGATTTTAAATCATAACCGAGAAGAAAAATCTGAAATTTATGGGTTTTGAAATAAATTGAGAAGTAAAGGAATTTATTTCAAAATGGAGTAATTTGGAAATCAATTTGGAGATTGATAAAGTATTTGAAATAGTGTTTTAAGGAAGGATGAGACCATGTAATTTATAAACTGGGTTTATAAAGTGAAATAAGATATCAGTGGATATTTGGAAGGATAAATTCACGGTGGGAATTTATAAAGAAATGGGTAAAATTATTTTAAAAATAAATAGTGGTTTATTTTAAAAGATGTGAAAGAGGAGTGTATCTCATTGGAAAACCAAGTACGTTTTAAAGCAAATTTTTAAGTATAAGTTAAATGTTTTTAAGTTGTTTAAAGGAATGTTTTAAAAAATAATTATTATTAGGTTGTACGTTTTTAAAGGGCAAAGATTTATTAGTAGTTATTGTGGTAATTATTTCTAAAGCTTAATTGGTATTATGTTTTGAAAAGGTAATTATTAATATTTATATTTTATAAAGTAGTTTTATTTTAAAGATAGTTTGGTTTAAAGTTTTATTTAAAAACTTGTATGGAATTTCATAACTTTTATTTTAAATTTAGTTTGAGTTAAATTTTATTTTAAAATTAGTATTATATTTTAATTTTGAATATTTTTAAAAGTATTTATATTTTTGAATAAAGTGTTTAAGTAGTCTTAATTTAAATGCTTTAAAGTATATTTTAGAGTAAATTGACTTAAATTATTTTAAAACCTAAAACAGTTGGACTTGGTTGTTTTTAGTAGAAATAAATAAATATCTGGGACATTTATTCCATGAGAGAAGGGCTGTTTGAAAATGATTTCAAAGGATTGAAAAGTGGAAAATACCTTGCGAATATATTTAAAATAAATAATTTTAGGGGTAATTATTATGGCTTGATGATTGTTTGTGAATGTTATTTGATAGTTGAATAACAGACTATCAATATTGGCCAATGCACTGATCGTTTCGAAGTGACCAAGATCGGGATTGATTTTTCGAAAACCACTTCGATCCGGTTTAAACGTTTTCGTAAGGAAGGCAAGAGTTGGGAGTCGTAGATGGAGCAATGAAGTGTAAGGGCTAATCGCTACTAATCATAAGGGTGATTCAAAAATGGACGTAGTAGGAATTGTGCAATCGGTTTCGTTCAAACCCGGAATGGACTTGTATGGACGAATGCTTTCAAAACATCGTCATGAGGATGACGAGCATTCTAAGTGACCGTGTGCTAAAAAGGTAACGCATAGCCCCAAGCCTCATCAACCGAGAATGGCTAAAACAAGGGAGGTGCATACAAAGCTAAGTGGCTAGCAATCAATTAGGGTAAGGTCACCCCTGTCTACATGTCCCTTTAAATATTCGGCTGTGTGGCGGTTGCTGATCCCAACCGTGGGGTAAACTTATTCGGACTATCCAGTAAGGGGTAGTCCGGTCTTGTGTTGTAGGGGATTCAGGGTGGAACCTCGATACGGTGATTTAGACCACGTACTGTGACGGACGGTACCCCAGTAGCCCTGCCATTGATGGAAATCAATTTTCCCTACGTGCCTTTACGGTTTTGTTTGTAGAACCCACTCTGTAGCTAGTAGGTGGAATTTAATGAATGTAACGATTTCGGCCATTTGAATAAGTGTTTGTATACAACACTACTATAATATCAGATGATTTTATATGAAATGTTTTCGTCATCGTAGGGTAAAAACCCGGCATGTTTATTTGTTGCGTGGTCTTACGAGATACCCTTGATTTTCGAACAATTTTGAAAACTTTAATAATCCAATTGAGTGTATTTTCTCACGTTGGTTTTCCAGACTGACTTAGATGTTATTTAACAATAATGCTCGGGTCAAACCGAGTATTATGGGATATATGATGATGCTGCGGAACTCAAGAGACGAGTAGGATGGCAAGACGTACTTTCATACTTGATTATCATTCCGCCGTGTATCAGTTTTGAGGACAAGTTTATATAACTATCCAGTTGTATGTTACAGATGTTGTTGAACTCTGATGGTGTATTATGGTGATGTATGTATAAAACAAATATAGTTTCTTTTGTGTAAAGATCAGTTATTATCTATTTTATTTTATTCCACTGCGTTTGTGAGATTCTGATATTGTTTTATGTTTCTTCTTCTACCTCCTTCTTCTTTAACCCTAACGGTTTGGCTTTCCGGCATCCGATTGTTCAGTATTTGATACAGTGAATGTATTGATGTTGATTTTTCTAGCGTCGAAAAATCGGGTCATTACATTTGGTATCAGAGCTGAAGGTTAAGCGAGAACCTTGGCTCTAGTGTGAATTACTCATTAAAAATAGAGTCCGTAGTACTATAGAATGAGTCGGAGTGTATTAATAGGTATGAGCTCGTATTTGTTAGTGAATATAATTTTTTTTTACTGTGTTGACTTATCGGTTAAGTGTTTATAGATTCTGGTCGAGATGTGGGACGCCATATCATCGATAGGAATTTCTAAAGTCTTAAACAAGATAAACTAACACAGTATTGTTTTAAAATAGGGTAAATGAAATAATTCTACCCAAGTTATTTTTATATGAAAGGAAATAATTTTCGTAAATTATTATATGGTTGCTTGATTATTAGGAAATGATAATATTGGGCTACTATCATTGTTGTGTGTAAATTGAATAAGAAATTGAAATTATAACCAAAGATTAAGGAAATTCAGATAACCAAATGGAATTTGTAAATGTGAATTGTCAAATAAGATTTGTAATTGAAAATGAAACAAAAAAATTTCAGAGTAATATTTGAATATCAATAGAATGAATTTGGAATTTGGAATTTTGGGAAAGTTTAAATTCCTTGGGGTTTGAAATTGGTTTTCAAAGGTTTTGGAAAAATAACGGTGATATAATTTGGGAATAGTTTTAGATTTGAAATCTGGTGAGATTTGAAATTTAAAACTATTTGAAGGGTTTTAAAGAGAAAAGCACTGAACTCTTTACGGTCGCTGGAAAATAAATTCGGTGATGACTACAGCATCTTCGACATTCCTTTTCGAGTTTCCAAGAGTGGAATTGTTGCCTGAAGATTTTAAAATTGGAGTGTTTGCAAAACTGGATGTGGTTTTGAAATTTAAAAAGATAATTGAATTTTCCAAAGGATTTGGGATATAATTGATTTCAAAGATGATATTGAAATGTTGAGTAATTGTTTGAAAAAAATGTAATTGGAATATAAATAAGCTGGAAAACTTATAGATGTTAAAAAAATTCGAATTAAATTGGAATGTAACTGAATCTGGTGAATAAAAGTAAAAATTTATTTTATTGGAAGTAACTTTATGGAAGAACAAATTTATTTAAATTTGTAAGTAATAGAACTAGAATTAAAGTCGAATAATGGAATCAATTTAAATTGTGTCAAGCAAAGTGAATTGTAAATTTTTTCGAAGAAACTAAAAGAAGTAAAAGTTTAGAAATAAACTTTTTATTGAAATTTGAAATTTGTGGAATAAGATTCAACTTGAATGGGTCAAATAAAGGTAAGTGTGACTAGAGAATAAAAGTTAGAAAGATAAGCCAATTAAAGAAGTTTGATTAATGGAATGGAAATAAAATTGTCGATAGACAAATGAATTTGTATTTGTAAGAAAATAGTATTGAAACTGAATATTTGGAATTAATTTAAACTGAGTGTAATGGAAGTTAGTCAAGTTTTGACTAAATAAAGTAAAGGACTAAAAATAAAATTAGTGAGTAAACTAATTGATTTATGTAAGTAAGTAAATGATTTGGAATGAGATTTGATTTGAATCTTGTTGTATAAAATGAAGTATTAAATTTGTTTGGGAATAAATGGGTGGAAGGAGGAAAATTTTAATTCAAGTAGAATTGAAATGGAAATTTGAATAAAAGTATTGAGATTTGGAAATTTATTTGGTTGTAACTGAATGAAATTGAGAACTGGGTATTAAAATTTAAAATAGTGAAGTTGTAGAACTAGTTCTAAGTGAACTAAAATAATAAAAGTTTGGAAGTAAAAAATGGTTTGAGATAGGAATAAATTAGTAAGCGGAACTAATTAGAGAAATGGTAAATTAAGTATGGATTGAGATAATGTGAATAGAATTCAATATTTAAAATGAAAGGGAAATTGAATTCAAATGAATTTGAAAATGAAAATTTGAGTAATATTATGGATAAACAAAAGTGGTGAAGTAAAAATAGTTATAAGAGGTATATAAAACATTTATATTATACTTAAGAAGGAATGGTGAAATTCTTAAGTAAGTTTGGTATTGGAAATATACCAAGTAATTTTTGAATGGAGATAAAGTAAATTTGTGAAAAGGGATAATTGTGGATAAATGAATAGAAATCGAAATAAACGTGAATAAAAGAGAATTGATATAGTTAATAATTAATGGATATAAATACGTAAGATTTATGTATATTATTTTATTCGCATAGCGATTTGATCCAGATTCGAGCACAGAATTTCAAGGTAGTCATACCGACCCGAGTTGGGATTTTTCACTCGATTTTCGACAACAAACTCTGGATATGGATTTTCGATTAATTCTGGAAATTCTCTATCATATTTGTGGCTATACAAGGGAATGACGGTTTCTGATCAAGAAACTAGATATGAGTCCGCACTAAGAAGTCAGGTGGACGATAATAGTTTGGAAGTGAAATTGTGTGATCGAGTGAGCGATCGAATTTGGTATTGCGTATGGATGTTATATGTGCATCGTACGGATATGAATGAAATAGATATAAAATTTTTTGTAAAGAAACGTATAAAATGATTTTGAAGGTTGTGATTGGATATTATTGCTAAGTAGGATATTCAGGTGTTTTAAAGGCAAGGGATAAATTGGGGTTTTTGAATTTAGAAGATAAATTGAATTGCTCGACAAAAGGTATGAATTTGATTTTTTGTATGAAATTTGATGATTTTCTGGTCTAGCTACTTGGCGTTTTGTTTTCTTTTAAAATCTAGGGGCCCGTAGAGGCATTTTGTAGTTGTATTGAGCTAGCCGCGCAAAGGAAACGCTGGCGAAATTTTTTGAAAATTTAGGGAATAAGACAATTTTTGCGAAAATTTTGATAATTTAAAATTTGAATTTGAATTATAATTTGAATGGTTGAGTTAGCAATGTTGTTTGGAAATTTTGGATGGGTTTGAAGGTAAGTAAGGGTAATAGTGTTGGTATAAAAAGATTGTTTTGGATATTGTTTAAACAGCTTGGTTTTGGGAAGTTGGCAAAAACTGTTTGAAATGGGAAATAGTTAACGGGTTAGGAATCATTCCTCTTAACTAGGAATTTTGGGAACAAATTTTTTTGAAGGGGGGAGGAATGTGACAACCGGAAATTTTCAGATATTTAAAAATTAGAATATTTAATTTATTTTAAATATTTGAAAGTTGGTTTGACTTGAATTTAAAATATCACTGATTTTTGAATAATTTAATTATTGAATTTAAACATTGAAAATTGGATAAAATATGAAAATTGAGGTTTTGAGCTTGTTAAAAGTAATTTGAGGGATTGTAAAATTTATATTGATAATGCTGAAGATAGCAGAAGTGTTAAAATTTAATTTGGAAGTGTTTTGTTCAGTATTAAAAATATATAGTTTAAGTTGAATTTAAAAAAATAGCCTTCCGAGGCACAGTCTTGGATTTCGATAAAACCAGTTCCACTGAATCCGTAATATTCTATTATTATCGGATTTCAATTTTTGTACTGTTTGGAGTGATCGTTAGGCCGTACAATAGATAAACGCGCTGAATTTTTATCGAAAATTTAATTTATTAACTGAGTCCAAAAAGCTTTCTTCTCCACACGATCGAGTTAGGCCTCGAAACCTTTTCAATTGTGTTCGGAATAGGGGTTTAACATTATAAACGCCTAGCGACATGTCCCAATAGGAGGTCGAGATTTTGAGATGCCTAATTTGATACGATTTAAATTCGAATTCAAATTCAAATTAAATGTATATATATTCCTATACAATCAAAAAATTCAAACAAGTTTCATACATTAGAACACGTGTCTACCCTCCTCTTTAATTTCATTTGAAATGTCCTTTTTCTCTCAAACTAAAATCAAGATGGCCAGATAAAAGTTTTCATTCATTTAAAAAAATATACAAAGATCGACACTGATACTTCAAATTAATAATGGCCGTTTCTTTTCAAAACCGAAATCTAAGATCGAATTCATGGCCAAGCTTCCCCTTCTCGTTTAAAATGGTAGAGTCAAATCAATTTCCTCTTCAATCCAATCCCTTCTTCAAGTAAATAAAATAAAAATAAAGTGAATCTCATCAAACCCAATGGAGGTCTGCGGCTTCGATTTCGACTACGGATGAGGTCGCATGCTCGTTTCGAATGGGAGGCACGACAGCACCGAGACAATAGGTAGGATCGCTAGGTGATGGCGCGATATCGAGCAAAGATCTGGAAGCACGAGTCGCGTTCGTGGAGGAGGTAGTGTTCGCTGCAATATCCTATTGGAATGGTGTGTTGATTGGTGACTGGAGGACAAGCACGAGCATGGTAGGTATTCAGGCGTATCAAAGTGCTGAGGGAGGCATCGCTAATGGTCTCAGGGTGTATGTGGCGGCAGCAGCGCGTAAGTGGCGATGGCCACGGTTGCGATGACTTCGGCAAATAATAGTGTGTTCGCGAGCAGGGTTTGAGGTCGGGTTTTGTTTTCTTTATTTGATTTTAGTAATAAAATATATGTATAATATACATATATGTAGAAATTTTTTATAGCAAAGTTCAAAGAGAATTTTCTAAATTTATTTTTAAAGATTTATATGCGTATAAATATTTATATACTATAATTTACAGTAAACGCAAGTTCAGTTGTGTTATGGAAATATATAGTTATATATATATATATATATAAAGGGGTTTATGTAAAAATTTGATTTTCTTAAAAAAAACCTATATAGATTGTTGTTATAAGTGTGTAATCTTAAAAGGGAAATTAGTTTAAAATGAAATTGTTAGTTAATTAAATTTATTAAAAGGAAATTGATCTATTCGATTATTTTGAATATTAATAAATTGTATAAATATTTATACAAGGTCTAAAATCATGGAAAACAAGTCGAGATGGAATGGATTGCAAATCGAAAACAAAGGTGAGGTAACCTCACTCATCTGGGTTTTATTTAAATTTAAATAGTCGAATTTAATTTTTGGTCGAATGATTGAATTGATTGGATGTGGTATATTATATATAGTAGTATTAGTATGTATATATTGGAGTGATTGATTTCCCACATTATATAGAGGATGAGACCCTATGCGCCGCATAATAGCGGATGAGATAATATAATCGCATATACCATGATATTCCATCTCGAAGTGGAATTGGTATTATTATATTGTGCTAACATCTGTGGATGTAGGAAAAATAGGTTGGAGGGATCCAACTAGAATGCTTAAAATGATTGAATTTATTTTATATATTCAGCGATATGATTATGTGATGATCTGTGATGAATTATATTGATCATATTGGAAATTGGAATTTATTGAATATTCTGGCTTGGTTAAATATATAGATTGGGATTTTGAGAACAGAAATATATATGAAGTTTGGATTTTTTTTAGAAGTAAATTTTAAATAAAATAATTTTAATATATTTGGATAAGTAAAATGATTTGGAATTATAAAAGTTGATTTTTAAATTGTAATAAATATACCCAAAGTATAGGAAATGAGATATTTTGAATAAATAAATTCAAGTGATACTATTTAAAGGGAGAAAAGATTTTATTTTAAAATTCAAGGTTTAAATTTATTGGAAAGGATAAAGAAGTAATTTGGAAAAAAAATATAAAATAATAATAATAATAATAATATGAAATTGGTGTTTTCAGTTAAAAAGATTTTAAATCATAACTAAGAAGAAAAATCTGAAATTTATGGGTTTTGAAATAAATTGAGAAGTAAAGGCATTTATTTCAAAATGGTGTAATTTAGAAATCAATTTGGAGATTAATAAAGTATTTGAAACGGTGTTTTAAGAAAGAATGAGACCATGGAATTTATAAACTGGGTTTATAAAGTGAAATATGATATCAGTGGATATTTGGAAGGATAAATTCACAGTGGGAATTTACAAAGAAATGGGCAAAATTGTTTTAAAAATAAATAGTGGTTTATTTTTAAAAGGTGTGAAAGAGGAGTGTATTTCACTCGAAAACCAAGTACGTTTTTAAAGCAAATTTTTGAGTATAAGTTAAAAGTTTTTAAGTTGTTTAAAGGAATGTTAAAAAAAAAATTATTAAGTTGTAAATTTCTAAAGGGTAAAGTCTTATTAAAGTAGTTATAGTGGTAATTATTTCTAAAGGTAAATTGGTATTATGTTTTAAAAAGATAATTATTAATATTTATATTTTATAAAGTAGTTTTATTTTAAAGTTAGTTTGGTTTAAAGTTTTATTTAAAAACTTGAATGGAATTTCATAACTCTTATTTTAAATTTAGTTCGACTTAACTTTTATTTTAAAATTAGTTTTATATTTTAATTTTGAATATTTTTGAAAGCATTAATATTTTTGAATAAAGTGTTTAAGTAGTTTTAATTTAAATGTTTTAAAGTATATTTTAGAGTAAAGTGACTTAAATTATTTTAAAATCTAAAGTAGTTGGACTTGGTTGTTTTCAATGGAAATAAATAAATATTTGGGAAATTTATTCCGTGAGAGAAGGGTGGTTTGAAACTGTTTTCAAAGGATTAAAAAGTGAAAACTACCTTGCGAAGATATTTAAAAATTAATAATTTTAGGAGAAATTACTAAGGCTTGATGATTGTTTGTGAATGTTATTTGATAGTTAAATAACAGACTATCAATATTGGCCAATGCGTTGATCGTTTCGAAGAGACCGGGATCGAGATTGATTTCCCAAAAACCACTTCGATCCGGTTTGAAAGTTTTCATATGGAAGACAAGAGCTGGGAGTCAAAAATGGAGCAGTGAGGTGCAAGGGCTAATCGCTACTAATCCTGAGGGTGATTCCAAAATGGATGTGTAGGAGTAGTGCCTTCGGTTCCGTTCGAAGCCGAAATGAACTTGCATGGACATATGCTTTCAGAACATCGTAAGGAGGACGATGAGCATTCTAAGTGATTGTGTGCTAAAAAGGTAACGCATAGCCTTGACCTCATCAACTGGGAATGGCTAAAACAAGGGAGGTGCACGCAAGGCTAAGTGGCTAGCAACCAATTAAGTTAAGGTCACCTCTGTCTAGATGTCCCTTTATATATTCGGCTGAGTGGCGGTTGTTGATCGCAACCGCGGGGTGAACTTATTCGGACTATCCAGTAAGAGGTAGTCCGGTCTTATGTCGCAGGGGATTTAGGGTGGATTCTCGGTACGTGATCTTGACCATCTACTGTGACGGGCGGTACCCCAATAGCCCTGCCATTGATGGAAATCTATTTTCCCTACGCGCCTTTACGGTTTTGTTTGTAGAACCCACTTTGTGGCTAGTAGCTGGAATTTAATGAATGTAACAATTTTGGCTAATTGAATAAGTATTTGTATATAGACACTACTATAATATCAGAGGATTTTATATGAAATGTTTTGGTTATCGCAAGGTAAAAACCTGGCATGTTTATTTGTGGCGTGGTCTTATGAGATACAGGTAATAATCCAATTGAGTGTGTTTTCTCACGCTGGTTTTCCAGACTGACTCGGGTGTTATTTAACTATAAATCTTAGGTCAGACCGAGTATTATGGGATAAAAGATGATGCTGTGGAACTCAAGAGACAAGCAGGATGGCGAGACGTACTTTCGTACTTGATTATCATTTCGCTATATATCAGTTTTGAGGACAAGTTTATATAACTGTCCATTTGTATGTTATAGATGTTGAACTCTGATGATGTACTCTGGTGATGTATGCATAAAACAGATATAGTTTCTTTTGTGTAAAGATCATTTATTATCTATTTTATTTTATTCCACTATGTTTGTGAGATTCTGATATTGTTCTCTGTTTTTTCTTCTACCTCTTTCTTCTTTAACCCTAACGGATTGGTTTTCCGGCATCCGATTGTTTGGCATTTGATACAGTGGAGTATTGATGTCGATTTTTCGGGCGTCGAAAAATCGGATCGTCACACAACTTATTTTGATAAGTTAAATATGGAAGTTTATAAAGGAATATATTCACGATTTTGGACAGTGAATAATCCTTCAAAATTAAGTATGTAGAAGTAATGAATTTGGTAAAGGAATTATATTCATGATTTTGAATAGTGAATAATACTTCAAAATTGAATAAATGTTTTGGGAAGTATATCTTAAAATGGAGTTTGAATGGTTTGAAAATAAAGTAAACTGTGAATTCACTTATTATTAAATAAGTATATGTGGAAAAGTTTTCCAAATATTGAAATGGTTTTGAATATTATCTTTTTAAATATAATTTGATGTGAATAATTGGGAAGTGATTTGATTTATAAACAACTAATAAAACCAGGCCCAATGACCGCTTATGTGCTAGATTTTATTTGTTTCTTTTATAGTTGAATAACTGACTATCAAATTTGGTCATTTTAGTTTCTCGACTTGATGTTGAAGCTAATTAGTCGTACATTTAGTACGTAACTGACTGTGTAAGCTTGATTATCGTTTGTGTTAAGAATATTGATTCGTGTAGTGTAGAGTCATTACTCCAATCTATTGAGCTTCCTTCTTGACCGAAGGATAGCAAGTTGAAATTTGGAGACTTGATAAGTGTATGAGACTTAGTTTCTGTGTGAGTTTGAGAAACGCTTTTGCGTTATTGGTGCGAAGAGGCCGGAATTTGATTTATCTAAAAACCATTTTGGACCAACATATATGCGACGATTGTGCAGATTGGTCGATGATATTGATATTTAGGATTTTCATAGTGAAAGACTGCTTGTTGATCGTTTGGGGTTAGAATCCTAATATATATCTAGTAGTAGTAGTCTTTCCATTGTGAAATATCCATTGCAAGGGCTGTAGCTACTAATCCGATAGGATGTGGTAGGAGAGTACCTTCAGTTTGTCCTGTTCCTGGACAACCTGTATGGACGAGTGTCTGACATTGAATTTCTAAGATTACATATGCTGTTTTTTACAAATGCACATCTGTTTGGTGGTAGAGAAGGCAACTTCTTTTAGTTAAAACCCTCCTTAAGACATACGAGCTCAAGGGTAGTATTTCTGTGAAAGACAATCAGTAGTCAACAGAAATGGTAATGTGGCATTCAAAGATGATATGATATGTGACATGTGAAAGATAAATTTTACCTCAGGCCTCACACCTCAGAAATGACCGAAACAAGGACGACGCACAAGGTCTAAGTGGGTCATTCTCAATTAGAATATGATCTTCCCCTTCTGCATATATTTCTTCCCGCTATGACGTTCGGAATGTAAATCATTATGGATGTATGCTATGAGCACTCTTGTGACGCCCCACCTTTATGCTCACAACAACAAAGAGTATTAAAAGAAATAGTGTCTGTTATTATGAAGAATAAGGCTGGATAGGAGCGGCCATCCGAAGTTAGGCCTTACACTAGTATTGGTTACCTTGATAGGAGTGGTATATATTTTTATTTTGTATCTCTTATTTATTTACTCCCACCGACATACCCAATTCCAGTATAAAACAAACTACGATGGTTCATAATAGTTTAGGACAATATATATAATAATAACACAGATAAGCTAAATGCGGAACATAGATAATATCAAATCTAATATATATAACTGAAGTCGGTTACTATACATGTGATACAATACATATGATACAATTACAACTGTCGACACCGGAAGTTACATATACAAGTACATTATCGTAAATAATATACATGAATACATATCTTCCTATACTTAGATAACAACTACTCCAAAAGAGATACAGAGACTTCATAGCTCAAGCAGCAACCCAAAGCAAGATATCTACAACCTGTAATAACTCGGTCTGACCCGAGTATTAAATTCAAATGAAAATAATACATGGGTCAGTCTAATTCAAACTCAGTTATTAATGCACAAAAGCAATAATAATTAAATAACGAATAGACGACAGTCACAATAAATCTCGTTTATCCAATCCTTTAGTAAGGAAATTGGATAACGGTAAATATAACACGTAACTGTGTTAAGCAACAAATCCGCAAATTCAATCATCAACAAAGATAAATAAAAGAATCATTAATGAAGATAATTTAGAAACGACAGGATTGCCTAAACGGCAATTACAACAAAATCTAATTATTAAATAAACAATTAGAAACTCATAATCTAATTATCAAATAGATAATTAGACAACAACAAAATAATTAAGTCAAACCAAATCAAAATACACTTCAAAATATATTGAATTGGCAACACGAAACAAATCCAGCAATTGAAATATCAATCAAAACGTAAAATCTGGTAGGACTGCAGTACACGCACGCGTGTACTGCCTCGCCACTACAGCATGAATACACAAAAGATCAAAGAACCAAAATCAAATGGCATTAACTCAAATCAAATGAACCGGACACCCATCAAATGAACAAAGTGCACATGAAGGCACAATGAAAATTCACAATCAAACGCAAGGTCAAACCCAAAATACCGGATTTAACTCAAGTGTAATAAAATAATGTCACAACTTTCGGAACAAGGTCAAATCCGAGTTACAAGCTGGATCCAACTCAAGTGTAATTAGAAAAACAATTCCAATTGCATCAATGCAATGCAAACCAACAAGGGCAAGACTGCATACAAACGAAACTGCAGTCACCACAAGAATATAAGGGTAAACTGAAACAAAATAGCAGCGACTCATGGAAATGCAAACACTCATGTACCCATTGACAACCAAGCAGCAATCACAATTAAAACAATAAGTGACATACTACGGCAATGGGCGGCTGAGAGACCATGTCAACCCAAAACAAAGACTGCATATACATAAGTGAATGCCACCAGATCAGATACCAGAAACATTGGAACCAGACTTAAGGAAAGGTACATAGAGGCAAATACAACACAAACCAGCACCAAAACCCCATAAGCAAATAGACTGCACATTCAAGTGCAAGCCTAAGGGCATGACCATGAAATTAACGAAAGATATCACCAGGCCTCAACGTAAAGTTCAATAGCAACAAAGCTTCATCAAGCCTACTCACAGTGAACAAAGCAAGAACATGTGAACCAGTGAACTACAATGGATAAACATCACATGGAACAACCACGAACAGTAGCTAGTTCGAGTGAAGTACACTAGAAAATCCAAATGCCTAATGAAGACAACGACATCCTGTATACCAGATCAGGTGACAAACATGCACAGGCAAAAGCTGCCAAGCATGTGCAGTAAAATAATAAATACAACCTGAGAAAAATGTGAAACAGAGGTGGTAACAAGGAATTGCAGACCAACCAGGTTAATGATGCAAATTGACTCGGAGCAACATACAGTGGTAGTGAAGATTAACATGTTACAGCGAAGATTAACATGAAATGAAGTCTGAGTGTCAAAAGGTCATAGGCAATGCAAGCTACACAAACTCCAGTACAATGGCAATGTAAAATAAACAGCACCAAAGAGCAATGACCAGTACAATGCGACAATGCTAATTTAAACAGGTATACATGTATCGGAATGTACATGCAGTTTATAACAAAGTCGAGGACGCAAGTGATCAAATGCCCAAGGATGTCGAAGTCAGGTGCCTTCAACACAATTACCACCCAAAGCAGTAATTAACAAGTAACCGAAATCAAACACAGGTATCAATTTTGAACAAGACATAACTGCCGACGTCATGCAACAGTAGGAAGAAGTCAAGTTCAATGCAGACAACAGGTTTTACAATTCAAATTGAAGCCGTGAACAACTGACCGGAGTCATGGAACAACAAAATGGTTCATCAAGTCAAGCTTAATGTCACACACGAAATATTTTCACAAAATCAACTTAATCAATTCAAGTGACCATAGCCAACAGAAATCTAAATCGAAACAGTGATACCCGAGAAATACAAACAGTTCAAATCAACATAGAAACAAAAATCGAACACGGTCAAAAGTCAAAAGTCGAACAACATCAACATCGTAAAATAAAGCAGCAAAAGTCGCGAATTCAAACAAGTCAGAAAACACTAAAACTTGAATTAGATGTGAGTGACAAAAATCACTCACCTTGCTTCGAAGCGAAGACGAACTCGACCAAATAGAAGCGGCCGAGAGCGAACAAACGAGAACGAAGCACACGCGAATAACCACTATATCGATCAACAAAAAGGCGCAGCTTCAAAAGGCCCTAATTTCATATCGAATGGGAAAGAACGAGGCGCCATTTTTTTTCTTTTCGTATGTTTTGATTTAGGGTTTTTTTCCGAACGAATCAAAGGAGAGGGGGATCGGGTATCAACCTTTGTTAATTAACAAAGCACCAATTAAACATGGGCCCAAATTATTTTAATGCCCGCTTAACCGCTTAACCAATTTTTCAAAGAATTTCAACTGATAAATACTCCAATAGTAATTAACAACCAATTTTATCGTCATTTGATGACAATTAATTGTTATGAAATCCTGGATTGTTACAGAATCCCCTCCTTTAAAAAATTGCATCCCCCAATTTTCATAATTAAAGGCGTCAATAACAATTATTTTTCTAACATAAACTGGTTAAGCTAGAAAAATAAAGGTCAAGAACACAAGCACCAAAGAAATCTTTTAATTTCATAAAAGAAATTCACAAATTATCAACAAAATCTAACTATCAAATAGATAATCAGAAAACAACAAAACTGAATAAATGCAATTATCAGCAATATTCAATTATCAATTAGATAATTAGAATACAGAAATCACAAAACTGTAATATCTAATTATCGATACGATAATTAGAAAACAACAAAATTTAATTATCAACAAAGATAATTAGGAAACACAAAATCACAAATCGCAAAACCGCAAACATCTAGTTATCAACCAAATAATTTGAAAACAACAATTAGCTAATCACCAAAAACGATACTCAGAAATCTCAAATCAACAAATATCTAATTATAAAAAACGATAACCAGAAATCTCAAATCAATAAATATCCAATTATCAAAAACGATAATCAGAAAACTCAAATCAACAAATATCCAATTATCAAAAACGATAATCAGAAATCTCAAATCAACAAATATCGAATTATCAAGAACGATAATCAGAAATCATAAATCAACAAATATCTATTTATCACAAACGATAATCAGAAATATCAAATCAACAAATATCCAATTATCAAAAACGATAATCAGAAATCACAAATCAACAAATATTTAATTATCACAAACGTTAATCAGAAATCTCAAATCAACAAATATCCAATTATCAAAAACGATAATCAGAAATCTCAAATCAACAAATACCCAATTATCAAAAACGATAATCAAAAATCTAAAATCAACAAATATCTAATTATAAAAAACGATAATCAGAAACAACAAATATCCGATTATCGAAAACGATAACCAGAAATCTCAAATCAACAAATATCTAATTATCACAAACGATAATCAGAAATCTCAAATCAATAAATATCCGATTATCAAAAACGATAATCAGAATCAACAAATATCTAATTATGAAAAACGATAATCAGAATCAACAAATATCTAATTATCAAAAACGATAATCAGAATCAACAAATATCCGATTATCAAAAACGATAACCAGAAATCTCAAATCAACAAATATCTAATTATCACAAACAATAATCAGAAATCACAAATCAACAAATATCCGATTATCAAAAACGATAATCAGAATCAACAAATATCTAATTATCAAAAACGATAATCAGAATCAACAAATATCTATTATCAAAAACGATAATCAGAATCAACAAATATCCAATTACCTGCAGATAATTGGAAACAACAAATATCTAGAAATCAATTAAGATAATCTAGAAAATCAATATAAAATGTTGGATTGATCCCATCAGATGACGAGTTTTAGCTACACCGCACGTGCATCAACAAATGGCCGAAGCCTACCAAGTACTATATTTTTGGTGCCCAACAAATGACCCGAAGGTCCAACAAATGACCCGAAGTTCTAGTACTGGTATTGACCCAAAGGTCCAAGAATAACCCGAAGGTCCAACAAAGTGGCTCGAAAGCGCAAAAAATCATCAAAATCATCAAAACAGCAAATATTTCAATTGACGAGTGTGGAATTAATCGAAATAGAAAATGCACATGTCTCATACCACGAGTTTTACTAAATCATTTAATTCTCTTCATCGTTTCCTTGAAAGTGCAAAATTGTGTCTTTTTAAATAATTAACATTTTACGTTCTCAAACGGACAAGTCCGGAATTAAGCGAATCAGTAAAAGTAAGGGTTCATAGTCCTCAATTTTACTGAATCGTTTAAATCGCTTCCTCATTCTTTTGAAAGCACAAGCTGTAAAATTTTTGAAAACAATTTTATTTTAAAACGATTTTGAAAACACGTGATTAAAACAACAATATTTGTAGCAAATTTGATAAGGAAATCGCACTTCTCAAAACACCGTAAAAATGGATCTCAAAATCAACATTGCGGGATTACCGCTTGAAAATTCACTTTAAATTTGACGGTTACTGAAGTCAAAGCTACAGTAATTTATACACGTCAAAATCCCATCAAAATATAATACTAGAGAATTTTCATTCATTGAAAATGTCAACAAAACACCAAGCTTCAAAATTTTAGCCTCGGTGTAAAAATCCCGTTATAAAAATAACGGCAACAAAATACGTTTAAACCAAACATCGGTTCAACGTAAAATTAATGCAGTAACGTGCAACTCAAATTTGCACGTATACTGCAAATTGAACAAAGAAATCAGTCGAATATATCTTCAATAAAGATAATTCAAAACAACAAAAATCTCAACAAAATCACATAACTGCAATCGCTTCGGATCCTCAAATCGAATTCTAAATTTTCAAAAAAAAAAAATAGAAATAAACACATCTATGTAACAACACAATGAAATTTATTTCATTTTCATATTTTGATTTTTAAATCAAAAGGGATATCAGTTGTACTCAACGAAGACAGTCTCACTATTCCCGCTGCGCACTTTGATAAACAGAACATAAATTACTCAATCATCAAACACAATTTCACTTTTATTATTAAATAAAGATATTTAAAAATTTCATCATAATTTCAAAACTTTAGTTTTTGACTCAAAGCACAACTAAAACATCAACAATTAGTTGTAACACATGTTCCATCTAAGTTATGTTTTATATTATGTCCATAAACACCTCGCTCTAATACCAACTGTGGCGCCCCACCTCTATGCTCACAATAACAAAGAGTATTAAAAGAAAAACTATCTGTTATTATGAAGAATAAGGCTGGATAGGAGCGGCCATCCGTAGTTAGGCCTTACACTAGTATTGGTTATCTTGATAGGAGTGGTATATATTTTTATGTTGTATCTCTTATTTATTTACTCCCATCGACATACCCAATTCCAGTATAAAACGAACTACGATGGTTCATAATAGTTTAGGACAATATATATAATAATAACATAGATAAGCTAAATGTGGAACACAGATAATATAAAATCTCATATATATAACTGAAGTCAGTTACTATACATGTGATACAATACATATGATGCAACTACAACTGTCGACACCGGAAGTTACATATACAAGTACATTATCGTACATAATATACATGAATACATATCTTCCTATACTAAGACAACGACAACTCCAAAAGAGATAAAGAGACTTCATAGCTCAAGCAGCAACCCTAAGCAAGATATCTACAACCTTTAATAACTCGGTCTGACCCGAGTATTAAATTCAAAAGAAAATAATACACAGGTCAGTCTAATTCAAACTCAGTTATTAATGCACAGAAGCAATAATAATTAAATAACGGTTAGACGATAGTCACAATAAATATCGTCTATCCAATCCTTAAGTAAGGAAATTGGATAACGGTAAATATAACACGTAACAGTGCTAAGCAACAAATCCGCAAATTCAATCATCAACAAAGATAAATAAAAGAATCATCAATGAAGATAATTTAGAAACGACAGGATTGCCTAAACAGCAATTACAACAAAATCTAATTATTAAATAAACAATTAGAAACTCATAATCTAATTATCAAATAGATAATTAGACAACAACAAAATAATGAAGTCAAACCATATCAAAATACACTTCAAATATATTGAATTGGCAACACGAAACAAATCCAACAATTGAAATATCAATCAAAACGTCAAAATGGTAGGATTGCAGTACACGCACACGTGTACTGCCTCGCCACTACAGCATGAAATACACCAAAGATCAACGAACCAAAATCAAATGGCATCAACTCAAATCAAATGAACCGGACACCCATCAAATGAACAAAGTGCACACGAAGGCACAATGAAAATTCACAATCAAACACAAGGTCAAACCCAAAATACCGGATTCAACTCAAGTGTAATAAAATAATGTCACAACTTTCGGAACAAGGTCAAATCCAAGCTACGAGATGGATTCAACTCAAGTGTAATTAGAAAAACAATTCCAATTGCATCAATGCAATGCAAACCAACAAGGTCAAGACTGCATACAAACGAAACTGCAGTCACCACAAGAATACAAGGGTAAACTGCAACAAAACAGCAGCGACTCATGGAAATGCAAACACTCATGTACCCGTTGACAACCAAGCAGCAATCACAATTAAAACAATAAGTGACATACTACGGCAATGGGCGGTCGAGAGACCATGTCAACCCAAAACAAAGACTGCATATACATAAGTGAATGCCACCAGACCAGATACCAGAAACATTGGAACCAGACTTAAGGAAAGGTACACAGAGGCAAATACAACACAAACCAGCACCAAAACCCCACAAGAAAATAGACTGCACATTCAAGTGCAAGCCCAAGGGCATGACCATGAAATTAACGAAAGAGATCACCAGGCCTCAACGTAAAGTTCAATAGCAATAAACCTTCATCAAGCCTACTCACAGTGAAAAGATCAATAATAAGTGAACCAGTGAACTACAATGGATAAACATCACATGGAAAAACCACGAACAATAGCTAGTTCGAGTAAAGTACACTAGCAAATCCAAATGC
This sequence comes from Allium cepa, assembly GCA_030765085.1. Lineage (NCBI taxonomy): Eukaryota > Viridiplantae > Streptophyta > Magnoliopsida > Asparagales > Amaryllidaceae > Allium > Allium cepa. The sequence goes on from CM060934.1 coordinate 697,220,583, forward strand.
CAAATGAAGACAACGACATCCGATATACCAGATCAGGTGACAAACATGCACAGGCAAAGGCTGCCAAGCATGATGTAGTAAAATAATAAATACAACCTGTAACATCCCGCCTTTTCGCACGCTTCAAATCGACACACATGCCGATTTAAACCATACGGAAGGGCGGATTGTTATGGGGTAAATAAGAAAAACAGAGAAGAAATAAACAAAATAGAATCTCACAGCGGAAGAATAAAATATAATAATAAAATATACAGTTTGTAAAACTGTTTACAAACATTTATATAATACATATCAGAGTTACACATACCAATAACATTTATATAATACATATCAAATCCTGAAACGCTCGGACTGACCCGAGCGATTTGAAAAGACAAAACACTCGAGTCAGAACTAAAAGATCTTATGTGAGTTAAATTAACAGAAATAAATATGAGTGCGGTAACTCAAAAGATGCTCGGGATTTACATCTCCTAAGGATCCGTTAAACTATTTACTATGTAGTATATTGCGCTATTATAATAGTGTCTAATTGTAAAATAAACTTACTTTTAAATGGCGTTAAGGGGTTACCCATATAGCCCTTAACACAGAATATATTCCCATAGTCTATACAGTACCGTAATCTCCCCCGTACTGGGAGTCGTCAGAGGGTACTCCATAGGTATGGTACAAAACCAAAATCGTATAAGGCGCAATATGGTAGGTGACACGGCACAACTAGGCAATGCCAGGGTAGATATACCAATTACGCTTCCGGGTCGGTGGTAACGTATAGCCGCAGCTACCGCCCACCTCAAGCCACACCCTCAAATCAAAGAAATCAAAAGTGGCCACTGAATTAATCCAAAAGTCAAAGTATAATATCGAAGGGATGTGTCCGATCAAAGGTGCTACCTTATTAACCCGTCAATCGCTCCTGTTTTAGCCACCTTATGCCAACTCACGGGAGTCGGGTCCACGTATTTACCTTAAAGGAAACGCCACCACCATCCTACTTCATTCTGGAATCTCCACCGCGTACACAGTTGTTAAAGTGGTTTTGGGGTTGGCAGAGAGTATGACAACTTCCAATCCCGGTCTCTTCAACAACCAAACGTTATTATAACACCGCGGTCATTTAAAATAATTATACTTTAAAACCAGAATAAAATATCCGTTTCAAAACCATAAAAATATGATATCATTTCCTTTTAAAACCCGAATTAATACGATATCATTTTATTCCAATATATATAATTTCCAAAATTATAGGGTTTTCAAAGTAAATATTTAGAGGTCAAAACTCTTGAACATAAAATTTCAAATTATACTACCTTGAAAATCATAACTTTGAAACAAGTTTCCATCTCTCGAATGGTCAAATATTAGATTACTTTTATAAACAAAATAGCTTCTTTACATTTTACAAATCAATTCCAAATATCGATTTAAACTTCCAAATACCATTTTAATTCTTATGTTTCAAAGCATTAAATATTTCACCATTTCAAAAACAACTCATTTGACAAACCTATATAGATCAAATTCAATTGCTTATTATTTAGACTTGAAATGTTTACTTAATGAATTCAATATAATCTAAGTAAACCTTTATCTTCACATAACTGGATATTCTTTCAATTTATTATATATTCATTTAAATCAACCTGATATTCATTTAAATCACTCTACACAAAATCAAGTTGTAAATCGTATCCTTTAAAAATTCTAACTTTTTATTAAACTCCAATTTAACTTAATATTCGTCTTTAACCTTATTCTCTTTTAAGTCATTAAAACTCTAGAATTTAAATTTCAAATAAATGCTTGATCTCAAAAAAAATCAAACTTTATTTTATACTTCAAATCCATTTTATACAAAGTTTAAAACCTGGAATATACTATATATAAATAACCTTTATTAATAACCAAATCAAAACCCATAAACCATATATATATAGCTTTACAAACCATAGAAAACATTTCAAAAATAATTTTATATATATACCGCGGTGCCTGTATAAAATTTTCTACCCTATGGTCAAGTGATACGGATGTTTATCATTTCAATCCGCAATTTAAAATAAAAATGTGGTTGTATATCATTTCAAACCGCAAATCCCGAATAAAATAAAAATGCATAGCAACTTGCAATTAATAAAATTAATCATCCATTCATCCATCAAATTATACATCCATTTATCACAGCCATCATCCAATTTCAAACAATCATAAATACATAACAGGTGATAAATAATGGTATCAATTATCAGTTTTATACTCAAAATAAATTTAATAATTGTTAATTGGCAGTTTATATGCAAAAATAAACGTAAATTTAACTGGCAGTTAAAACAAAAATTTAACATAACTATGACTGGCAGTTAATATGCAAATAAATAAATTCACTGTCAAATTTATGCAATAAATTAAATAAATCAACAGTTAAATTAAATAAATGCAATTTAACAGAGATAATGAATAAAACATGCCAACCAGTCATAAATAAATTTCTACTCATATCTAAAATTAATTTAACAAACATAAGATATTTTAGAAGTTGTGAGTGAGTTAAAACACTCACCTTTTGAATTTAAATTGAATTTAAATCCAATTTAAACCCAAAATTTTGACCGTCTCAGAATTTGTCCAAACCAGCATCATCAAGTTCGGAATTTCAATACGATCTTAACAAAAAAAACCGCGCATGAAACGGGATTCGTATGCGAGAGTTATAGCAATAATTGTGATTGAATTTAAATTTTAAAATAACAAAAAGAGAACATATTAGACTACTTGCCACGTCATCGCTTCACATCACTCCCAGAGCACGCGTCCTGTACCGCTCCATCCTTTCTCCCTCACGCTCACACCTGCAGAACGCACGCAAGCCACCAATCAACTTCGCCGTCAACACCTAAGCGTTGCGTCGCCTCTGCCTCAACGCCGCCGCCCAGAGCATGACCTCGCGACTTCTCCCCCATGCTCGATCAGACACGTACCCATCAGCCCCCTAAAAACGAAAATCTAATGCAATTTTTCCACAGATCCAGCCGTTCATTTGCCAAATAAACTGCATGGATGAAGTCCCCTCGGTCCTCTCTTCAAAACCCAGAAAGGGTTTCTCGATCCGACGAAGTTGATCGCGGCGATGATGAACGGCCGCGAATTCTTTGATTTTTACTGATCAGATGATGAGCCAAAATGGAAAATGAATTTCAGATTTAGGTTGCGCTCATCGAGAGCACCAACGTATATTTATTTCGAATTTTTCTAAGAACTTTGAATTTTGACTTTTGATTTGGATCTGTAAATGGATTTAGGGTTTTGCAACCATTGAAGAAGAGAAAGGGTTGAAGAAATGAACGTACAGCAAATGAGAATAGAATGGAGGCTAGGGTTTATGATCGTCTATTTATAGATAGGTCGCAAAAGAATAGGTGTGCACGAATTTAACGTGCAAACGGAAGTGGTCCCAAAAGATAAATAATATTAATTACACACGTTACAGATTTAGGAAATAAATAAATTCCTTATCATTTACATTTTATTTTAAACGTATTTACAAATGTAAATCTGGACGTTTCATTTACATTTCAAAATATATCCACAATTTTATTAATTTCCAAATTGATCTAAACAAATTTAGATGTAAATTAAAAGCTGATAAGTCTATCCATTGCAGTGTTAATTTCTCCGCTTCCTTATATTTAGAAATTATAAATTAAGTTTTCAAAAACCTATTTTTGATTTTCAAACTTTTATATACTCATCTTTTACCAGTAATAAGGATGCACTAACATTTGTTCATGGTTTCACCTTATTATCCTCAAATTCCATTTTAATTTTCAATAATTACAACTGTTGAATGTTGATACTTTAATCAAATTTATACATCTTGCTTTCTATAATCTATATCAACAATTGGTCCAATTATAAATAGAATTAGCATTAACTTCCTCTTATAGAATTAACTACTCCAATTACAAAACAAATCTACGCTAACTGCACGATTTAAGTCAATTAATTGTAATTGAGTCTACATTAAATGCTATAAATTATAAATTGGAACCTCAATAAATTCGCTTATTGATTTAAAATCTTTCTATTCAGTAAATAGACATTTTATGGGTATAAATAACATTTGAATTATAATACATGTCATTAGTGCATGCTTCATTTCTTATAAACTCCCCTTTATTAACTAGAACACATTAACCAAAACAAAATAATTAATCTAGATTTTTTTCAATCGATTGCCATTCTTAACTTAACATACTCAAAATGGTTAACCTAAATAATTGTTACCATTTTACATTCAAATTCACTTACAACCATCATTACAACAATGTTGCCATAGATTTAGATTTAATTAAATAAATTAGATGAATGGGTAAAATTTTGTAATTATCACTAATGCCAAATATATATGCATTAATTACTACTTATTATTTTGAATTCATTTATTAATTTACTAGTTGCCTTTGTCTTCTTATATCCTATTTACTACCAACTTTCTATTTAGTTATAGTTTATCAATATATATATACCTAGGCAAATCAAGTTTTTGTCTTTTCTGTTATTTCAATTAAATCGGGTATGCACAAATAAATTGTTTATTAACTTATTCTTACAAAATTATTTACATGCATTCGGTTACACCTAATTTAATGCATTGATTTCCATTTATAAATCTTAACACCCTAAATTTGACAACTTCTAACATGGTATTACTTCTCATATTAAATGTAACTTTTATTTAGTGCATTAACGTTTATTTCAATATAAATTCCATCAGCCAATTAAACATGTAACTTATACTATTGCTTACCATTCAAAATATTACACCCATGGTCATATTCTGAATGGAGTTAGCATTAAATATCAAAACTTACCTAAATTTACATTAAGAAAATATTTAATACTAGATCTCAAATTTATTTTAATGGAATCAATATATCTTTCTTTATATACTTTACGTATAAATATCTTAATTACCAAATTTCAACTTATTCCTTAAATCCCCTAAATAACGTTATCAACATAAATTAATATTAAATGCTTCACATTTATTCCTCCACGTTCAAATTTGTTCTAACCAAATATATATATATATATATATATTAATGTTATCCCTTATGGTTATTTATTTATTCACTTATTATTGCAAATGTCTACAAATTTGATTTCAGGTCCAATACCTACACCATTGTATTTATTGAAAGATTTATTCATATTACAATCAAAGGCTTAAATTACCATTGGTAAATTAGCGTTCATTTCCATATAAATTTATCACTCTTAATCATTACTACTAATTTTTTATTACAAAATTCTATTAAATAACTAAATTAAATCGTCTAAATTTTCGGGTCGTTACACAACCTGAGCAAAATGTGAAACCTAGGTGGCAATAAGGAACTGCAGACCAACCAGGTTAATGATGCAAATTGACTCGGAGCAACATACAGTGACAGTGAAGATTAACATGTTACGTGAAGATTAAAATGAAATGAAGTCTGCGTGTCAAAAGGTCAGAGGAAATGCAAGCTACGGGCCTAACTCGAGTACAATGGCAATGCAAAATAAACTGCACCAAAGAGCAATGACCAGTACAATGGGACAATGCTAATTTAAACAGGTGTATATGTTTCAGAATATATATGCAGTGTATAACAAAGTCGAGGCCGCAAGTGATCAAATGCCCAAGGATGTCGAAATCAGGTGACTTCAACACAATTACCACCCAAAGCAGTAATTAACAAGTAACCGAAATCAAATACAGGTATCAACTTTGAACAAGACATAACTGCCAACGTCATGCAACGGTAGGAAGAAGTCAAGTTCAATGCAGATAACGGTTTTACAATTCAAATCGAAGCCGTGAACAACTGACCGGAGTCATGGAACAACAAAGTGGTTCATCAAGTCAAGCTTAATTTCACACATGAAATATTTTCACAAAATCAACTTAATCAATTCAAGTGACCATAGCCAACATAAATCTAAATCGAAACAATGATACCCAAGAAATACGAACAGTTCAAATCAACATAGAAACAAAAATCGAACATGGTCAAAAGTCAAAAGTCGAACAACATCAACATCGTAAAATCAAGCAGCAAAAGTCACAAATTCAAACAAGTCAGAAAACACTAAAACTTGAATTAGATGTAAGTGAAAAAAATCACTCACCTTGCTTCGAAGCGAAGACGAACTCGACAAAATAGAAGTGGCCGAAAGCGAACAAACGAGAACGAAGCACACGCGAATAACCACTGTATCGATCAACAAAAAGGCACAGCTTCAAAAAGCCCAAATTTCAGATCGATGGGGAAAGAACGAGCTGCCCTTTTTTTCTTTTCGTATGTTTTGATTTAGGTTTTTTTTTCGAACGAATCAAAGGAGAGGGGGATAGGGTATCAACCTTTGTTAATTAACACATCACCAATTAAACATGGGCCTAAATTATTTTAAAGCCCGCTTAACCGCTTAACCAATTTTTCAAAGAAATTCAACTGATTAAAACTCCAATAGTAATTTACAACCAATTTAATCGTTATTTGATGACAATTAATTGTTACGAAATCCCAGGTTGTTACAGCCCTCGAATAGGTCGGTAACAATCGAGGGATATATAAATGTTACTATCTAGTTATAGAGGTAGGTCGGTCTTGTGTTTGTAAAGGTGCCTTGTGTGGCCCACGGTACATTCTTCTAGAGATGTACTGCCGGAAGGTTGTCCCTAACCTGGTCATTTGTATGGAAATCTAAACTCCGCTCCGTGCCTGTCATTTTGTTTGCATTACCACTTTGGGATATATGCTACAATTTCATCTATGATTCTTACTATTTGTATAATAAACACTAATAATATTATAATAGGATTTGATATAAAGTGTTTTGGTTATCGTAAGGTAAAAACATGTCCGTGTTTATGCTTAGGCATGTCTTATGAGAGACCTTTCTTTTGATAAAAGAATGTCTATATAATTTTAAAATAAATTCAGTTGAGATGTGTTTTTCTCATGTTGGTTTACCAGACTGATTTGGTTGTTCTTCCCTTTCAATGCTCGGGTCAGACCGATTATATTTACAAGTTAAGATTTGGTGCTTTTGGATTAAGCAGGCGAGCTGGAGATCTTCATGTCGTATTCACATATCTATTTATTTTCCGCTGCTTTGTTGTTTAAATTATTAGCAATTGTAAGGACATGTTATTATAACTGTCCAAGGTGATGATTTGAACTCTGATGGATGTGTGTGTATATATATATATATGATAGTATCACTTTTGTCAAGATTATTCATCTATACTATATGTTATTCTGTTACGATGTTAGATTCTGTAGTGTTCTATTTGGTTATCTTCTTTTCTCTTTCTTTTCTTCTCTTCTTCTCACTTCTTTCTTTCTCTTAACTTTTCGTTATTCTGTGCTTTTTAGGTCGGACATGTGTGATTTTTTTTTGATTCAAATTGTATGGATTTATGGGTCATCACACATGGTATCAGAGCTTAGGTTTAGTATATTCCTAGGCTTTGATGTGTACTCAGTACAGACAGGGTCAGTAGCACCCTAAATTGAGTTGAGTGCATTATATATATATATGAGCGCGTATTTGTTAGTGCTATAAAATTGTTTTATATTGTGTTTACTTATCCGTTGAGTTTATGAATTCTGGTCAATGCATGGGATGCCATGTGATCGATAGGGATTTCTAAACACTTAAAAGAGGCAAGTTGGTATAGTATTGTTTTTAAATTGGGTAAATGAAATAATTTTACCTTAATTATATTTTATATAAAAAGGAAACAATTTTTCAGAAATTATTATAGTGTATATAAATTAATTGTTTCGTTGTTTGAATATGTAAATATATATAAGTTAATAAAAACTGTTTGAATAATCTAGATAAAAACAACTGTTGTAAAAGAATATATTATACAAGCAAAGGAATTATAAAGTATGGAATTATAATTAAAATGATATACAATTATGAAATAATCTAATATAAAAGAAATGAAACTACATGAGTATATTTATAAATATGAGTTATGAATAAAAAATGGATTTAAGCTAAGATTTTGAGAATTTGAATCCCGTTGATTTTGACTGTTATTTTTCAAAGTTTAAAGAGGTTATCCTTTTATAAATCTAAATAAGATAAATAAATTTGGAATGCATCTTATAAAAGTGAAGTAAAATAGTGAAATTATATAAGTAAAAAAATTATATGAATGAGAATTACAAACATAAAAAGGGATTTTAAAAGAATATAAAGCATTGAATTCACTACCGTTGCTGGAAAATAATAAGGGTGATGACTGCGGCATCATCAGTATCATTTTTGATTTTCTGTGTGATTGATTTGCTGCCATTAGTAAGTTGAAAAGTTAAGTTTTGTTGTGATAAATAAAATATTTGAATTTAAAATCCAGGTATGGTTTGATTTATTAGAAAAATAACTTTTGAACTTATAATTGGAACTAGTATATATAAGAAAAAGCAATTTTAAAAATTTATGTGTGAAATTAGGATATGAAATTAAAACTTAACGTACACAAGGTTAAGTTGAACTGAGCTAGTAAGTGAATTATATAAATTAAAGTTTAACTTAGGGAAAGTTATATCAATTGAATTGGATTTGAACTGGCTTAGATACGTTATTGAAATGGAATTTAGTTGTAAACTGATTGTATAACCATGAATTGAAATTATAAAATGAGAATGAAAGAGAACATAAACAAATATTCATGGAAGTTGAAGTGAATAAGTATAACTTGTAAATTTTGTAATAATAAGTTGGAAACAAAATTTTAGATTTTCTAATTATGAAACGTTAAGAAATGAAAGTATGAATTTGAATAATGATATGAAATTTAACCTAGGTGATGTAAAATGAAGTTGAATTTGATATCAAAAAGAATTAATAAAGTGAATTAATTAAATGAATATAAACTTGAGTTATATAATGAAATTCAACTTTAGTGTAAAATGAATTAGCAATTGAATCAATGAATGAATTGAATTATACTAATGAAATAGATTAGTAAATAAAATATGGATTGAATGTTAATCGATCGAATGTAAATGAATTGATATTGAATAATGGATGTAAGTGTTAATTCGTTAAAAGGTAATGAAATTGGGAATTGAATAATTTAATGAAAGTCAATAAGATATCAATTAATCAAAATTAAATGGGTTATACCAAATTGAACGTAAAGGAAGTAAATATGAATGTTTGAGTGTAAACTAAATTAATTTGGTTATGTTGGATATGCATATGTTGTTGGTTGGATGTTAGTTGATTGTATAGAAATTCATATGAAATTGAATAAATGAAATTGAAAGCTAAATAATTGAATTCAAGTTGGAAATAAGTGAATTTAAATTGAATTGAATTGAGTTGAATTGAAAATGAACTAACTTGAATGTAAATTAGCGAATGTAAACTAATTGAATATGAATAAATGAATGTTAGTAAAATCCAATGTTAATGAATCAAATGTGATTAAATTGAAAACCAATTCAATGAATATTAATGAGAAATGAATGTATATTAATTTGGTTATGGATTGATTGGATAGATCTTGGTTTGTTGGATGTTAGTTGGATGATAGTTTTTTGAGGACTGAATTTGTTACTTTGGATTGCATTTGTTGTATTGGCGTATATAGTTGTTGTATTGGTATATATGGTATATTGATATTATTTTCCATATATAAATGTACTTATTGTTTGTTGAGTGTTTAGTAGGTGTGAATGGCGTATGCTTTGCATTTAGAGCTCGCTTTCGCGCTATGTTTGCCGTATATGCTTGCTAATAATATATAAGGTACATATCTCAGATTACATATCGTACTTTATATTTTTTCCCTATGGGTGCATCATCCTCGAAGATGAGATGCATATTTGTGATATTATACATATTGTGATTTTTTTGGAACGAACCACGCAAAGGAGACACTGACAAATTTGTTTGAAAATTTAAAAAGTTAGAAATATTTCGAAAATTTTGGAAAAATTTTTGTAACTAAAATTTTGATTTTGAGTTAAAATTTTTACGATATTGGTTAGTTTTGAAAAGATAACTATAAATGGATTTGAAAACTTAAGAATAGTTTTTATAAGAAGTTTAACTAATGGATTTTGTGAAAATTAAAAGATTTAAATTAATTTGGGAATATAGTTTGAACTAATTGTTTTGAAAAGTTAACGGATTTTGTTGCTTTTTCTTACTTGGTAATTTCAAGGAAGAAATTCTTTTGAGTAAATGAAAATGTAACAATCCAGAATTTCAGTCATTCAAAATTGGAATATTTAATTGATTTTCAATATTCACAAGTTAATTTTATAAGTTGGAGAACTTGCACTCAAATATAACAATTTATTTGGATAATTAAATTGTTAATTTAATATTTGAAATTGCAGAAGTAATTGGGTTTTGAATTTAATGTGAATGAAAATGATTTATAAAGTTGAATTAAATTCTATGAATTAGAATGGAGTTAGGGAACTTTTGAAATCGGTTTAAAAGTGAATAATAGAAATTGGAAATTTATCAATTTAACTAACGTATAAAAATAGTCATTTTTAACACTCTCTTGGATTTCGATGAAACCAGTTTCATTGGATCCATAATTTTATATTATTATAGGATTTCAAATTTCATGTCAATCGGATATACGGTTTGGTTGTGCGAAGCTGAAATGTGTAGAAATTTATTTAAATGATTTTTAATTAAAATAATTCGAATCGAAAACCTGTCTTTCAAATACGATGGAATTGGCTTCCAATATTATTCCATTATTTCCGAAATAGGGATAAAACATAATAACATCAGGCGGCACGCTTCGTTTGGAGTTCAAAATATTTCCGGATGAATAGTGCGTGAATAATTTTTTATATAAGGACCTTATTGTCGCCAAATTGCTAAAACTTTAAGAGTAGAAACCAAGCCGCCACCTAGCTTTCAATGGCCAGAAATTCATCTCCTTCCTCCCCGATTTTCTTTCAATCTATTAACTAATTCAAAAAACTCTCGACTACAATATTGTAGAGCTCGACGTGAGCTACAGTTCCAATGGACGAGATTGAATATGGCGAAGCCATTTGACTTGAATCTGACCTGGAATGTTGCGCATTTGAGTGGATTTTGCAAGCATAAGGGGGGCCGAGCTTCATAAGGATGGGGGCGGTGGTGCAAGGCGTGGAGGCGCATGCATTGGAGTTATTCGATCATCGTCTCGATTGTAGATAGAAGGTGCGGTAGCAAAAGAATGAACGCGTGTATGGGTTTCTCGTTTGCATGCAAAGCCTAGAGGAACGGGAACGATGAAGGAAAACAAGCAGCTGTGATCTCTAGATCCTGAAATGGGAGGCAACGATTTAAATGAAGGTTAAAATTAAAAAAAAAAGGAATTTATTTATATTAATTATAATCAAATCTTATAATTGTCCTAACTTGTTAATACGAGGTCGAAATTGAATGAAACAAGTTGCATTGAGTTCATATTTAAGAACATTACGCGATGGAGTTGATTTGGAGTTGCCAGAAATTTTAGGTAAAATTAAACGCTCGTTTAATTTTATTCAAAATAAAAAGGTGCAATGACTATTGGAAGCAATGTGAGTAAAACTCAGTCTTTCTATCTCGCTTATATTTTTAAATAAGTAAGAATAAATTTATTTGTGATGATTGTTTGGATGGTAAATGGTATTATATATATATATTAGTTGGTTTGGATATATTCTCTTATATTTTAACGGGTGAGAACCTATACGTTCCCATGTATGAACGGTTGATCCTTTGTATGCGCATCTGCCTCGAAGTAGACATTGTACATATTTTCTCATATGTATATTTGTTGCAGAAGATAGGTTGGAGGGATCCAACTGGATTTCTCACCAATCATATGTAAGTGTTCAAAATGAAAATGCTGATTTTTATTTACAGATAGAATTATAGACGAGATTTGTAAGTGTTCAAAATAAAGTTATAATTGAATCTTATAAGTAAATAAGATTTATAAATATATGAAGTATAAAAAATGAATTTGTAAATAAAGAGATTTGTAACTAAATAAAATTATAATGGGATTTTGACATATAAATGAGATAAACTGAAAATTGGTTAATAAAGGGATTTTATAAATGGAAGTTTTTTAAAAATAAAAATGTGAATTATAAAGATTATTTTATAAATGTGAATCAACTTATTTTGATAGGTTAAATATGGAAGTTTATAAAGGAATATATTAACAATTTTGGACAGTGAATAGTTCTTTAAATTAAATATGTAGAAGTAATGAATTTGGTAAAGGAATTATATTCACTATTTTGCACAGTGAATAATGCTTCAATATTGAATAAATGTTTTAGGAAGTGATATTTTAAAATGAAGTTTGAATGGTTTGAAAATAAAGTAAATTATGAATTCACTTATTATTAAGGTAAGTATATGGACATGTTTTCCAAATATTGAAATATTGAAATATTGAAATGGTTTTGAATATTATTTTTAAAGATACTTTGAAGTGAATGATTGGAAAGTGATTTGATTTATAAACGATTAATAAATCAGGCCCAATGACTGCTTATGTGCTAGATTTTGTTTGTTGCTTTGATAGTTAAATAACCGAGTATGAAATTTGGCCATTTTAGCTTCTCAACTTGACGTAGAAGCTAATTAGTTGTACACTTCATACATAACAAACTGCATAGGCTTGATTATCATTTGTATTGAGAATGTTGATTCGTGTAGTGTAGAGTGATTACTCCAATATATCATGCTTCCTTCTTGGCCGGAGGGTGGCAAGTTGAAAGATGGAGACGTGATAAGTTTATGAGACTTAGTTTCTGTATAATGTTGAGAAACACTTTTGCGTTGTTAGTGCAAAGAGACCTGGACCGGATTTATCTAAAAACCACTTCGGACAAACATATGTGCGACGATTGTGCAGGTTGGTCGATGATATTTATATTCAGCATTTTCATAGTGAAGGACTGCTTATTGATCTTTTGGGGTTAAAATCCCAATATACATCTAGTAGTAGTGTTCACTTCGTTATGAAATATCCATTGCAAGTCTATCTCTACTAGTCTGATAGGATGTGGTGAGGGAGTACCTTCGGTTTGTCTTATTCCTGGACAACATGTATAGATGAATGTCTGACAATGCATTTCTAAAATTACGTACATTGATTTTTACAAATGTACATCTGTTTGGTGGCAGAGAAGATAACTGCTCTTAGCTTAACACTCTCCTTTAGACTTACGAGCTCAAGGGTTGTATTTTTGTGAAATGTAATTAGTAGTCAACGGAAATGACAATGTGGCATTCAAAGATGATGTGATGTGTGATATGTGAAAGGTGATCGTTACCTCAGGCCTCACACCTCAGAAATGAACGAAACACGGTAGATGCGGCAAGGCTAATTGGGTCACTCCCAATTAGGATATGATCATCCCTTTCTAGATATATTTCTTCCCTCTATGACATTCGAGATGTAAATTATTATGGATGTATGCTGTGAGGGCCCTCAGATAGGTTGGTAAAGATTGAGGGATGACATATTCGGTACTATCTAGTTATAGAGGTAGGCTTGTCTTATGTTAGTAGAGGTGCCTAGTGTGGTCCCTCGATACATTCCTCTAGATATGTACTACCGAAAGGCGGTCCCTTCACCTAGTCATTTGTATGGAAATCCAAACTCTGCTACGTGACTTCCATTTTGTTTGTATTACCCACTTTGGGCTATATGCTGGAATTTAATCAAAGTAACAATTTCGGCTATGATTCTTATTATTTGTATAACAGACAGAAGTAATAATATAATAAGATTTGATATGAAGTGTTTAGGTTACGATAAGGTAAAAACGCATCCGTGTTTATGAGTGGGCATGTCTTACTAGACCCCTTTCTTTTGATTAAAGAATGTCTTTATAACTTTAAAATAAATTCAGTTGAGATGTGTTTTTCTCACGCTGGTTGTAACAACCCGCATATTTTACGATTTGATAATTAAATATTTTATTTAAATACTTTATCATTAGTCGGATTTTAGTCCGAAAAGTTACTTTTTGCATACGGTCGAATGAGGACTCGGAACCACTTCCATTGAGTTCAAAACACCGTTTGCGATCTTTTTGAGTGTAAACTTTGATATGTTTGGAGTTAGTGGAATTTTGTTATTTTTCCACTTTGGGTTTTGGGTTTGGTTTAGCCCATTTGCCTAAACTATTAATTCTAACTCAACCCCCTTCTCTTCATAATTTTACTTTCATTTCCTAACACTCAAGCTTCATCAAAAATGGGGGAAGGAATGGGAAATTAAAACTCCAAGCTCAAGGTCATTTGCAAATCCAACATCCCACTCCAAATTCAAAGAGAAGACATTGATTCAAGCTTCTTGGATTGATTCTTCCTTGCTTTCCAGCCTCTTCTTCATAAATTTTGTATAAAGGTGAGATCTTTATCTCACATCTTTGTCTATAACTATCATTGATTGTTGGTATGAATTTCTAGCACTTTTACATATGCATTTGTCATTGATTCTGATTGAATTGGTGAAAATCCCAATTTTTACTGTTTTGGGTTCAAATCTTTAAAAATCCAATCTTTGATGTTTAAACACGTTTTTGGTGATGCACCGAGGAGCCAATACGACCGGGTAGCCTATGGGCATAATCCCCTAGCGTCCGTGCTCGATCGGTTGCAAATTGGGCGAGTTTTGAGCTCCAAAACCCTTAGGTCGCTCAGCCTGCATATGAAGGACTCTCGGCCTGCATTTAGGTCGTTTTCCCCCCAGGTCGTTAGGTCGCTCGGCCCTAGGTCGTAGGTCGCTAGATCGCTCGGTCGTCTTCACTTCCTTAAGCCACTCGGCATTAGTTAGGTCGTTAGGTCGTTGCTCGGCCTTATACTCCCTAGGTCGTTAGGTCGCTCGGCCTATCCTTACCTCCTTTGGTCGCGCATGCTTTTAGGTCGCGCTATGTTGAGTCGCGCCATGTTAGGTCGCACCATTTCCTAAGTCGCTCGGCCTTGTTTTTGTTAGGCCGTTCGCACCATTAGGTCGCGAGTGCTTTTAGATCGCGCCCATTTGACCACTTAGGTTGCTCGTCCCTCTTACGCCTTAGGCCGCGCCATAATTAGGTCGCGCCACACGTTTGGTCGTACCTTCTAGGCCTCGCACCAACGTTAGGTCACAACATGTTAAGTCGCTCGACCTCTTTTGAGCCACTACCTCCTTAGGTCGTTCCACTGCTAGGTTGTGCCGTGTTGAGTCGCTAGTCTATTTCCACTTTGATGAATTTGGAATCATATTCTTTGGACTTTATTCACGTCTTCGTATGTGAATTTCTGTGATTGATCGTTTCTACGATCATTTTTGTGATTTGTCATTTTAAAAATATATAAACCTTTACTTCACTCTTATGAGAAATCTAATTAAACGGCTTCGTAAACAAGTGGTATGAAACGCTTGCGTTTACTTCGTCGGTTAATTCTTGGACTTGTTCGATTGAATCCCTTATGACAATTTTCTAGTGGAAATCTACAATCTATTCGTAAATATTTAAGTTAAGCTAGTGGTTATGGGACATGAGGCTAAGCTCATATATTTACTAGCTTATTGTAATTGACACTTCTTGATGATCGATGATGATCATTTTTGTGATTATGACTAGTGATATGCTATGTTTCTTTGTCCACGTAGCGGACAATACCTCGTTTTATTGAGTTTCGTCTCATTTTTATTATAGGCTAACGACCTATTTATTTCTTGGGGTTTCAACCCAATTTTTGTGGGCTAGCGACCCACGTTTTATGGAGTTCGGATCTTCGGGTGTACCGTTGTACTACGTTGTTGTTCCGAACTATTCGAGTTTCTGGTTCCTCGGGCGTACCATTGTACTACGTCGTTGCACCGGCTCTATGGTTAGCGACCATGGGATAGCGTCCCGTTTGTGATACACATGTTGGTGAGTTTTCAGGCTCCCGTTTTGTGACAGACCTCCCCCTTTTTGTGATTTCTCGATTTCCATTGATGATTTCTAGAGTTTGTGTTTCACCCATTTTCGTGGTTTGCATTGATAAGTTTTATCAATATTTGTGCATTAGTGAATTTTGTATATCATTGACTTTTGTGGCATTCCTTTTGATTTTTGAGATGATTCTTGTGATATTGATTAATCAATTACTTACTTATCACAGCATGGTATTGTGATTATTATATGTTTTGTCATATCTCTTATTCTATATCATTTTATTTGATATTTATAGCTAGACTAATCCGTTTATTATTTTCTTATAAATAATACTCGGGTCAGACCGAGATGTTACAGGTGCTTCTGGTTGACTTCACATCTGGAATTATCACCCCGACTTTTGGCTAACTACTTAGATTAGTAGTTTTTGTTGTATACCTTTGAGATATAGACTCCTTGATGTATACATATTCTTTTGTCTAGCACTTGTAACCATCTTTTGTGATATTGTGGATCTTGTTTGACCACTACTCTGATGTACACTTTCATGTGTTATATTCATATCTTTTTCCGCCTTTGTGATATGGATGTCTGTGACTGATTTGTGTTAGGCTTATTTCTATGTTTGTTTCCGAAGAATATATATAGCCACTGTGTAGTAGCCTTGAGTTTGTATCGGCATGTCAGACTTCCTTGTGCTAACTAATATATTGCTGCTCGCACAAAGCAATTACACGGATGGTCGCTCCTCAACAGCCTTATTCTCCGTGCTTGTTGACGGCATTGCATGTAGTGTCCTTGGCTAGCGTGAGTTTAGAGGTAGGGCGTCACAGCTTGGTATCAGAGCCAAACTTCGAAATAATGTAGAATAATCTAGCAAGGATCATCGTCCTAAGTCCATCTTAGGAATCGTGCATTAGGATTTAATTCGAGTCTTTGTACCGATTCATCCTATTTTCTTTATGATTCCTTGTTTATCTATCAAGATTGCTTGATATTCGTTTGGTAAATAACTTTATCCTTCTTCTTTCTTTCTTTCAAAAGGAAGAGAAATGGTTAGACCTGGCTGTCCCAGCGCCTGTCAATCTCGTGCTACTCCCTAGGATGGAGTATTTATGTCTGCCTAGCAGATTATTGATCTAATGAGGAATGCTCAAGCAGCCGAATCTAATCCGGAGTCTACTCATCCTAGGTCTGGATTTGCACGTTTGTGCAGCGATTATACCAATTTGGGTGGGAAGCCATTCAAAGGTTCTGAGACTATTATTGAAGTCCAGGCTTGGCTGAGATCGTGCGATCGAATCTTTTCTCGCATGAATCTTATTGATCTTTACCTAGTTCAGGTGGCCTCTAGTATGCTCCAAGAAAGAGCATTATATTGGTATAAGCTTCTTATTTCTGAAATAGTTGAAGCAGATCTTACTTGGGAGAAATTCCGAGAACGATTCGAGTTAAAATTTGTACCAGAAGCTGAGAAGGTGACATTAGCTCGTCGCTTCATAGACCTTGTTCAAGGTGAATCCTCCGTGGCAGACTATGTCGCGTCTTTTGAATCTCTCTCTAAATACGGGGTTGAATACATTAATACCCCATTGAAGAAAATCAGAGATTCGTCTATGGCTTGAATAAAAGTCTCAAGAAGGCATTACTTCTAAAGCTAGAAGTTTCTTTTGATCAACTTGTTGATATCGCTCTTCGACTTGAAGAGGCAGATAAGGAGAGTGATGATGATGTTGTGGGTGCCAAACTAAAATTCAACAACAACAAGAAAAGGCCTATTAAGTTCAATGGGTCTTGTCCCAACAAGAAAGGGAAGCAAGCAATTCTGGCGGCAAAGGCTTCTGCCCCTAGTGGTGGGCAATGCTACAATTATGGTTCTAAAGACCATTATGCAAATAGATGTCTGAAACCTCTCTTTTGTCGCTATTGGAAAAGTTCGGATCATTATTTATCTTCTTGTCCCAAACTTCAAGGCAAGAAAGAAGGAAAGCTTAATGTTGCTCAAGCCTCTGGCAACACATCTCGTGGTAAAGGTATTTCTCATTCTATCCTTGATGGCATTATTTTATTTCATGATCATCCTATTCGAGTTCTTTTTGATACGGGTGCGTCCCATTCTTTTATATCAAAAGAACTTGTTGATACTTTTTCTTTGGATGTTTTGTGTTTAATGACTTCACTGAGAATTGCGAATCCGGTTGGTGGATCTGCAACAATCAGTTTATTGTGTAAAGATGTCGAGATTATTTTGTGTGATTTTTCTTTCCGAGCCGATTTGCACGTTATGCGCTACTTAGGCTTTGGAATGATTTTTGGAATTGATTGGCTTAACCATTATGAAGCCCAAATCCTATGTCCTGAGCGGACTATTCATCTTCGACATCCTCAATCTATTAAGCAGATTTCTATTGATCTTAAAGATTCGGATTCCAACTTGGTCGCATCTTTGTATTCTTTAAATCCTCAAGATGACGATAATGATGATGAAAAAGATATTATTTCTCTTATTCACGTTGTTCGTGAATTTTCCGACGTATTTGAGCCCGTTTTAGGGTTACCACCTAAGCGAGCAATTGAGTTCAAAATTAATCTCATCCCTGGAGTTCAACCTATCACTCGTCCTCCTTATCGTATGTCCAATAAAGAAAATGAGGAGATGCGCAAACAATTATCTGAATTGGAGACGAAGCAATTTGTTCGCTCTAGTTCCTCTCCTTGGGGAGCTTTGGCTATTTTTGTGAAGAAATCCGATGGTACACTTAGGCTTTGCGTTGACTATCGCAAGCTTAATGATCTTACTATCAAGAATAAATATCCTTTACCTCGGATTGATGATCTATTCGATCAACTTAGTGGTGCTAGAGTCTTTTCACAGTTAGATTTAGCTACCGGTTTTCATCAGCTTCGTATTGCAGAGGATAGCATTCCTTTGACATCGTTCTGTACTCGTTATGGGTCTTATAAATGTCTTGTTATGTCATTTGGTTTAATGAATGCCCCAACTTATTTCGTTGACCTTATGAATAGAGTTTTCAAAGACTTCCTTGATCGGTTTGTCCTCATCTTTATAGATGATATTCTTATATATTCTAAAACCGAGGAGGAGCATGAAAAACTTCTTCGGATTGTGGTGGAAGCTCTTAGGTGTAATCAATTAAAAGAAATTTTTTCTAAATGCCACTTTTGGCAATCTCGTGTTAAGTTTCTCGGTCATATTATCTCCGAATCCGGAATTTCCGTGGATCCTTCAAAGATTGAAGCAATTCAAAATTGGAAGAGACCGGAGAGTGTGACGGAAATGCGTAGCTTCCTTGGATTGGCGGGCTATTACCATTGTTTTATAAAGGACTTTTCCAAAATTTCAGTGCCTCTTACTAGTTTGACCAAGAAAGGTGTTAAATACAATTGGTCGGACAAATGTAAAGTTTCTTTTTAGAAATTAAAAGAACTCCTTTCCGATGCTCCTATTCTTGTTATTCCCGAAGGGAATCAAGATTTTGTTGTTTATACCGATGCTGGTCTCGTTGGTTTGGGTGCCGTTCTTATGCAAAGGGAACGTGTTATTGCTTATGCTTCTAGGCAATTGAAGCCAACCGAGACTAGATATGCCACTCAAGATTTAGAGCTCGCGGCTATTGTTTTCACCCTTCGTATTTGGCGTCATTATCTTTTGGGAGAAAAATTTATTCTTTACACCGATCATAAATCTTTGAAGTACCTATTTTCTCAAAAAGAACTTAATATGCGTCAACAACGTTGGCTCGAATTTCTTGCAGCATATGATCTTGATTTTCATTATACTCCCGGAAAGGGTAATCGTGTTGCCGATGCACTTAATGTAAGCAGCAAGCGGTTGTTTATATGATGATATCCGAATGAAATGATCTCGAGATTTTATCTACTTGTGAGATTTGACATCGCGTTTCCGATTTATGTTCATCTCTTGCTTTATGTAGCCTTGAGGCTCATCCTTCTCTTTTAGACCGCATTCTTGAAGCTCAAAAGTTAGATCCCGAATTGGCTCTTCTTGGCCAAAATTTTCGGGATAAAACTGATATTGAAGGTTTGAAAGACTTTGATATTGATTCTCGTGGCAGTATTCGAAAGTTTGGTAGACTTATCGTACCAAATATTAGTAATCTCCGTAAAGACATTTTAGAAGATTCTCATCATTCCAAATTTACCATTCATCCCGGTAGTAGTCAAATGTACGCGGATATGAAGCGACTTTATTATTGGAAGGGAATGAAATCTGATGTCGCTAACTTTGTTAAGTGTTGCATGACTTGCCAACTTGTCAAGGCTGAACACTGAAGGCCTGGTGGGTTATTGCAACCTTTAGAAATTCCAATTTGGAAATGGGATCAAATTTCCATGGATTTTATAGATGGCCTTCCTTGTTCTCGTTCGGGTCATGATAGCTTATGGGTGATAGTAGATAGACCTACTAAATCCGCCCATTTTATTCCCATTCGGTCCAATCGAACCGTTCCTCTTTTGGCCAAACTCTTTATTGAAGAAATTGTAAAATTGCATGGAGTTCCTTCTTCTATTGTAAGCGATCGTGATCCATTGTTTACTAGTGGATTTTGGAAGAGTCTTCAAAAAGCTTTAGGAACGAAGCTTAATTTTAGCACCGCTTATCATCCCCAGTCCGATGGACAAACGGAGCGTGTGAATCAAACTCTTGAAGATCTTCTTCGTGCATGTGTTCTTGATTTTGGTGGAAGTTGGAAAGATCATATTTCTCTTGTTGATTTTTCCTATAATAATAGCTTCCAATCTAGTATTGTATTGCTCCTTTCGAGGCACTCTATGGAAGGCCATGCCGATCTCCTTCTTGTTGGCTTGAGGCCGGTGAGAAGCTAGTTTTAGGTCTAGATTTTATTCGTGATTCCACAGAGAAGATTGACCTTATTCGTCATAGGATGAAAGAAGCCCAGAGTAGACAAAAATCCTATGCCGATAACCGGAGAAAGAAATTGGAATTTTCTGTGGGAGATCTTGTGTTTATTCGTGTTTCACCTATGAAGGGTGTTGTGCGTTTCAGTCGATCGGGAAAGTTAACACCTTAATATATTGGTCCATTTCCCATCACCGAACGTATTGGTTCCGTGGCTTATCGCCTTTTGTTACCGACTCAGTTTTCTGCTATTCATGACGTGCTTCATGTATCTCAATTACGGAAGTGCCTTTGTGATTCCGATTCTATTCTTGAGCCCGATGTTGTGGAAGAAATTGAAGTTTCGCCTAATTTAACTTATGAGAAACATCCTATTCGTATTATTGCTTCGGAGGTCAAGCGCCTTCGAAATAAAGATGTTCCGCTTGTTAAAGTTCAATGGTCTTCAAATCCTAAGGATTGCTCTTGGGAAACTAGAGAATTCATCGAGCGAACACATCCGGACTTACTTTCTCGTGCTCTTTGAGGTAAACTTCTTATTTCAAACTTCTTTTGTGTTGAATATGCTTTTATGGTTGTTACTATATATTTTCTTCTTAATTATTGCGAGGACGCAATTTCTTTACGGAGGGGAGTCTGTAACAACCCGCATATTTTATGATTTGATAATTAAATATTTTATTTAAATACTTTATCGTTAGTCGGATTTCGTCCGAAAAGTTATTTTTTTGCATACAGTCGAATGAGGACTCGGAACCACTTCCATTGAGTTTAAAACACCGTTTGCGATATTTTTGAGTGTAAACTTTGATATGTTTGGAGTTAGTGGAATTTTGTTATTTTTTCACATTGGGTTTTGGGTTTGGTTTAGCTCATTTGCCTAAACTATTAATTCTAACTCAACCCCCTTCTCTTCATAATTTTACTTTCATTTCCTAACACTCAAGCTTCATCAAAAATGGGGGAAGGAATGGGAAATCAAAATTCCAAGCTCAAGATCATTTGCAAATCCAACATCCAACTCCAAATTCGAAGAGAAGACATTGATTCAAGCTTCTTGGATTGATTCTTCCTTGCTTTCAAGATTCTTCTTCATAAATTTTGTATAAAGGTGAGATCTTTATCTCACATCTTTGTCTATTACTATCATTGATTGTTGGGTATGAATTTCTAGCACTTTTTCATATGCATTTGTCATTGATTTGGATTGAATTGGTGAAAATCCTAATTTTTAGTGTTTTGGGTTCAAATCTTTAAAATTCCAATCTTTGATGTTTAAACACGTTTTTGGTGATGCACCAAGGAGCCAATACGACCGGGTAGCCTATGGGCATAATCCCCTAGCGTCCGTGCTCGATCGGTTGCAAATTGGGTGAGTTTTGAGCTCCAAAACCCTTAGGTCGGTCAGCCTGCTTATGAGGGACTCTCGGCCTGCATTTAGGTCGTTTTCCCCCCTAGGTCGTTAGGTCGCTCGGCCCTAGGTCATAGGACGCTAGGTCGCTCGGCCGTCTTCACTTCCTTAAGCCACTCGGCATTAGTTAGGTCGTTAGGTCGTTGCTCGGCCTTATACTCCCTAGGTCGTTAGGTCGCTCGGCCTATCCTTACCTCCTTTGGTCGCACGTGCTTTTAGGTCGCGCTATGTTGAGTCGCGTCATGTTAGGTTGCACCCTTTCCTAAGTCGCTCGGCCTTGTTTTTGTTAGGCTGTTCGCACCATTAGGTCGCGGGTGCTTTTAGGTCGCGCCCATTTGACCACTTAGGTCGCTCGGCCCTTTTACGCCTTAGGCCGCGCCACACATTTAGTCGTACCTTCTAGGCCTTGCACCAACGCTAGGTCGCAACATGTTAAGTCGCTCGACCTCTTTTGAGACGCTACCTCCTTAGGTCGTTCAATTTCTAGGTTGTGCCGTGTTGAGTCGCTAGTCTATTTTCACTTTGATGAATTTGGAATCGTATTCTTTGGATTTTATTCACGTCTTCGTATGTGAATTTCTGTGATTGATCGTTTCTACGATCATTTTTGTGATTTGTCATTTTAAAAATATACAAACCTTTACTTCACTCGTACGAGAAATCTAATTAAACAGCTTCCTAAAACAAGTGGTATGAAACGCTTGCGTTTACTTCGTCGGTAAATTCTTGGACTTGTTCGATTGAATCTCTTATGACAATTTTCTAGTGGAAATCTACAATTTGTTCGTAAATATTTAAGCTAAGCTAGTGGTTATGGGACGTGAGGCTAAGCTCATATATTTACTTGCTTATTGTAATTGACACTTCTTGATGATCGATGATGATCATTTTCGTGATTATGACTAGCGATATGCTATGTTTCTTTGTCCACGTAGGGGACAATACCTCGTTTTATTGAGTTTCGTCTCATTTTTATTATAGGCTAACGACCTATTTATTTCTTGGGGTTTCGACCCAATTTTTGTGGGCTAGCGACCCGTGTTTTATGGAGTTTGGATCTTTGGGCGTACTGTTGTACTACTTTGTTGTTCCGAACTATTCGAGTTCCTAGTTCCTCGGACGTACCGTTGTACTACGTCGTTGCACCGGCTCTATGATTAGCGACCATGGGAAAGCGTCTCGTTTGTGATACACGTGTTGGTGAGTTTTCAAGCTCCCGTTTTGTGATAGGCCTCCCCCTTTTTGTGATTTCTGGATTTCCATTGATGATTTCTAGAGTTTGTGTTTCACCCATTTTCGTGGTTTGTATTGATAAGTTTTATCAATATTTGTGCATTGGTGAATTTTGTGTGTCATTGACTTTTGTAATTGGCATTGATATTATTGTCAATACTTATGATTTTTGGTGAATAATACTATAAAGTATGACATTCCTTTTGATCTTTGAGAAGATTCTCGTGATATTGATTAATCAATTACTTACTTATCACAGCATGATATTGTGATTATTATATGTTTTGT
Organism: Allium cepa; assembly: GCA_030765085.1. NCBI lineage: Eukaryota > Viridiplantae > Streptophyta > Magnoliopsida > Asparagales > Amaryllidaceae > Allium > Allium cepa. The sequence continues at coordinate 697,244,392 of CM060934.1, forward strand.
CATATCTCTTATTCTATATCATTCTATCTGATATTTATGGCTAGACTGATCCGTTTATTATTTTCTTATAAATATACTCGGGTCAGACCGAGATGTTGCAGGTGCTTATGCTTGACTTCACATCTAGGATTATCACCCCGACTTTTGGCTAACTACTCAGATTAGTAGTTTTTGTTGTATACCTTTGAGATATAGACCCCTTGATGTATACATATTCTTTTGTCTAGCACTTGTAACCATTCCTTTGTGATATTGTGGATCTTGTTTGACCACTACTCTGATGTACACTTTCATGTGTTATATTCATATCTTTTTCCGCCTTTGTGATATGGATGTCTATGACTGATTTGTGTTAGGCTTATTTCTATGTTTGTTTTCGAAGAATATATATAGCCACTGTGTAGTAGCCTTGAGTTTGTATCGGCATGTCGGACTTCCTTGTACTAACTGACATATTGGTGCTCGCACAAAGCAATTACACGGATGGTCGCTCCTCTCAGCCTTATTCTCCGCGCTAGTTGACGGCATTGCCTGTAGTGTCTTTGGCTAGCGTGGGTTTAGAGGTGGGACGTCACACTGGCTTACTAGACTGATTCGAACGTTCTTCATTTTCAATGCTCGAGTCAGATCGAGTACATTTATAGGTTCAGATTTGGTGCTTTAGCAGGTGAGCCAGAGATCTTCATGTCGTGTACACATATATATTTATTTTTCGCTGCTTTGTTGTTTAAATTATCAGCAATTGTAAGGACAGATTATTAGAACTGTTTAGGATGACGATTAGTGATTGATTGTTGAACTCTGATGGATGTATGTATATTACAGTTTCTCTTTTACAAAGATTATGCATTTATATTATATGTTACTCCGCTGCAATGTAAGATTCTGTATTATTCTGTTTGGTTTTCTTCTTCTTTCTTTCTTCTCTTCTCTTCTCTTCTCTTCTTCTCTCTTCTTTTTTCTTCTCTCCTCTTCTTCTCTCTTCTTTCTTTCTCTTGACTTTCCACCATTCTGTGCTTTTTGGGTCGAACATGTGTGGTATATTGTCGATTCAAAGGGTATGGATTTGCGGGTCGTCACAATCTCAAACTCATATCAAATGGAAGAGTATACCAAGTAAGTCTGAAAAGCACATTCAAAAATTGGTTATAGATTGTATAAAAGCAAAGATGTTTAAAATCATACTAAATAGAAAAATCAATCAAGTGCATCTCAAAGGCACCACCAAAAATTGATTATGAATCATATAAAAATGAAGATGCTCAAAGTCATATCAAACAAATGAATCCATTATTTTACTTTACTTCAAAGTCAAACTAATCTCATAGTTTGCTACTATATTAGTCTTATGTACATTATATCATTATATTATAATGCGTAGCTCATTTCATTATTTCTTTACTTTCAACAAATTCATTCATGTCTATAAAGTGAATATTTCCAAGTTCTTTCGAAATATGTTTCAGTTGTATTGTCAAATACATATGTGCATAACTAATAAGGACGAGCTTAATATTAAAAGTGTGCCACCATTGGCACCTAATTTTCTACATCTGGCCACCTAAACTAAAGGCCACCTTGCAAAATTCACTTTTCCTATTCCTAACACCATTCATTGTTTTTTTTAATGATTATGCACCCAAAATGTAAACAAAACATATTTTCTCTCCTTTAAGTTATGATCTACTGCTATCGCTATAGGGTAGACCAGTCGATCATCAGAGTCAATAAGCCTGAAATCCAACTCGTTACTTCAACATGTTAGTTGAGAAAAAAAAATTCACGTACTAATTTGTCCAAACCCTAGAGAGTCTTGTCGATCCTTATATAATCTTGCGCGATTATCAATCACATGACATCTCATAGCTATTTGTCCAAAACCCTAGTTTTTTCGTGATTTCATTGTTAAACATTGTTATTTATAGCTGTGAGTTTTAGTTTATCCTGGTTTTGGCAATCGTAGTGGTCAAACCATAGTGTCGTTTACCTTTTCTTTTTCTATAATTTTGTAGATCCAGGATATGTCATAGCCATGATTTTTAATTTTTCATGGCGGTTGACAACCATACGTTGATTTATGTACTCGGTTAGAAACTAACATTTGGGTTTTTTAAGTAATTTTAACGTGCAATAAAAGAGTTGTTTTTTTTTTTGCTTTTTTTTTTGCTTAGGGTTTGAAATTTTTCATACATACATAAGATTGCAGCTGGGAAGAGATGAGAGGTACGATTGTGTATGTCTGAATGAAAGAACATAATACGGTGGGCATAAGTACATAAACAATATTGATATCTAATAAAATTATAGTGGTGGTCAGCAGAAAAACTAGATACCAATAATAGCACACTATGAAAATAGTAATCAAATTCTAGAATATATTCATGCCTTTGAGATGATAACATTCTTTCTTATTTTGGATGAAAAATTTTCATAACCAATAAATGAATTAAATATTCATAGTTTCTTCATTTTCATAATTGACTTAGTATAAAATCTTGATATATTTAACATATCTTTTCCATTAAAAAAATTTATACACAAAAATCCTCTTAACTTGAACATTAGAATCCATAATAATCATTTCTCAAAATAGGCTTATGATGACATTGACAGTATAAAAAGTCATGATCTTTATATTTAAAATCATTAGATTTATGTTCTTTTCATAATAATCCAATTCCATATATCAATAAACACAAAATCGCTCGTTAGTTAGTTTTGTTTATTTATATAATAATTTACAATCAATTCATTTTTCGTTCAAACGTTAAAAAAAGCATTAAATGCACTTAATCTACTTCCATAAATAATTCATAAATCAATTATATGATTGAACAATTAAAATCCCATGTTTTAATGCCCATAAAAATTTTAGCGAAAAATTTAAAGAAATCAATTTTTTTATCATTTTCTTATATGATATTTTCTCATTTAATAATTTGCAAGTGAAGCCCAACTTATAGGTTAAATCCATATATAACAAATAATTCATTATCCTTTTATTTTCAACTATTAAATATATTATGAATAGTTTATATAAATTCATTTGCAAGTCTATTTGTTTGGATACTTAAATTTTATTACTAGAAAAACGATAGTGAATGCTCATGTGACGACCTGAAATTTTTGAGTATTTGAAATGAGAATATTTTATTAATTGTAAATATTCAAAGTTTAATTACTAACTTTAATTTCAAATATCAGTATTTATTTGATAATTAATTGTTGAATTTGATTATCGGAATTGGGTAAAATATTGAATCTGGAGTTTAAGCCTGTTGAAAAAAAATTGAAGGCTTATAAAATTTATATTGATAATACTGAAATAATAGAAGTGTTAAAATTGAATTTAACACTGATTTGTTCAGTTTTAAAATATATCGTTTAAAATGAATTTAAAAATAGCCTTCCGAGGCACAGTCTCGGAATTTGACAAAACCAGTTCCATTGGATCCGTAATATTTAATTATTGTCGAATTTCAATTTTCGTAGCATTTGGAAGCGTGGTGTGAGCGTACGATTTATAAACACGTTGAAATTTGAAACGAATTTAATAAAATAACTGGTCAAATTCATAGCACATCAGAGCTTTTCAAAGCACTGTATATGAACCTTATCAAACACGCAACCCATCCTTTTTCTTCCCTCACCCATCAAAAATAACATCAGCAGAAACTGACACTCCTCTCGTTAACATCAAACTCGAAAAGGAAAAAAAGAACTAGCAATCGAAATAATGGCTGAAACAAGAAGGGATCTCACTCTTTCCATATTCTCCAGTTTAACTCGTTCCAGCCCTCTCTCTCTCCCCTTAGTATTGAATCATGCCCGCCTGGAATTCTTCGACCTTAAAGGACGAACAAAATTTTCAGAAAAAAAGAAGAAAAGGGGGAAAAATCAGTTCGCGACTCGCGTAGGGAGGGACGAATCACTTTCTTGCCGCCGTTAATCGAAGGGGACGACAGTGCTCATGATTGACGCCGCGATTTTTAGGAGGAAGTCGCACGTACGCGAGGAGGAATGAGGGCGCGGGCGAGTATTTTCACGCGGGGTCGCTTAGGGCTAAGTATCGGGGTTGGTGGAAGAGGAGGCATCGCGATGATGGCTTGCCTAGGCTCGGCTCACGATGGTGGCTTGGTGGCATCTGAAAGTTTGGGGTTTCGAGATAGTCGTACGCGCGATGGCAGTCGTGACTTGAAGGGGTTCAAGCTAGGGTAAGAGGCGAAGGGAAGTTTGGTCAGTGAGTATACTTACTATTTATTCTTTTCGATTTAAGGGTTCATATATATAATTGTGTAGAGATATACAGAATTGGGATAAAAATATATAAAGTTTAAAACAGTAAAGCAAAATCTGTTTTAGTTTTTTTTTTTAAATTATGTAGTTTAAAGTTGAAACTTTTCCTGGTTTAAGGTTTTTTGTTGAATAAAGCATATACTGTTGGGATTTCTAAAAGTAAGTTACTAAAGGCAATTATTAGTTTAAATTTTTTAAATCAAATTATAAATTAAAATTAAATAAGTAAATGTTGATTAATTGTTTGGTCAATCCAAATATTAATAAACTGTATAAATGTTTATACAAGGTCAAAATTGAGAAGAAAGCAAACTCGATTGGAAATGGAATGCTAGTAATATAAGGTGATTTAATCTCACAAATTTAGATTTAGATTTAAATTTAAATGATTAAATTTAAATAACTGATTGTATGGTTGAATTGATTGATGTGGTATAGTATGGAATAATTTGAAATTGGCATATTATGTTGTGCTAACATTTATGGATGCAGGGAGAACAGGTTGGAGGGATCCATCTGGGACCCTCAACGTTATTTAAATTATTTGATATTCTCTGTTCTGAATATTTGATATCCTGTAATAAATTATGTGGAAATATTGAGTGTTATGGCTTGATTGTTATAATCGGCAACAATGAATTACTGTATATATATAATTTGAGTTTGGGAATGAAAATAAAAGAAGTGAAATTGTAAGTAAAATAATTATGGAAACTTGAATAAATTTAAGAATGAATTGGAAAAGAAATAAAGTGCCTTTAAAATTCTAATAAATAAAGCTTAGGTTTAGTAAGGGAAATTTGAATAATCAGAAGATTAATGAATTGTAAATTTCAATGTTATTATTTTAAAAAGAATAAAATATTTATTTAAAATTTAAGATTCAATTATTGGAAAGAACACAGAAGAATTGGGAAGAAGCTGAAATTGGTATATTTCAGTTAAATGATATAAAATCAAAGGGAAAATAAAAATAATAAAAATAAAGTCCATAATTAATGAACTTTGAGATAAACTGATAAGTAAAGAAATTTATTTCAAATGGAATAAAGTGGGAATCAATTTGGAAAATTGATTTAAGTAATTGAGGTTGGAAATTCTTCATGGATAACCAAGTACGTTTTCAAAGTAAATTTTTAAATATAATTAAAAGTTTTTTTTAAGTTGTTTTGAAAAGCAAGTTTTAGAAAATTTATTATTCTAAATATTTAAAATTCTAAAGTAAGTATTTTATTTTAATCTTTTCTTTTAATTTATTATAGCAATAATTATTTAAAGAGTGACTTAGTATTTTGTTTTAGAAAGCGTAAATCTAGTTGTACATTTTATTAAGTAACTTTATTTTCAAATATCCATATAGTATGTACTTATACAAATTATTGAAGTAATTTTAACTTGAATGTTTGAAAGTATATTTCAAAGTAAAGTGTTTTAAATTATTTTAATAATCTAGTTTTGTGCTTGGTGATTTCAGTGGAGATCGAAAATATTTAGGACAGTTTATTTTGGGAAAAAGAAAGAATGGTTAGAAACTGTTTTCAAAAGGTTTTTGGAAATGGAAAAAATATATCTTGTGAAGATATTTTAGAGACAAATAAATAATTTGGGAAATTATTTATTGTGAGATGGAAGTTGTGAATATTAATTAATAGTTAAATAACCAACTATCAATATTGGACAAATACGTTGATCGTTTCGAAGAGACCGGGATCGAGATTTATTTCTCGAAAACCACTTCGATCCGGTTTGTACGTTTCGTGAAAACGATTTTGGATTCGAAGATGGAGAAGTGAAGTGCAAGGGATAGTCGCTACTAATCTTGAGGATATTTCCAAAATGGATGTGGTAGGAAAAGTGCCTTCAGTTCCGTTTGAGCCCGGGTCGAACTTGTATGGATGAATGCTTGCGAAACATCGTCAGGTGGACGACGGGCATTCTAAGGGATATGTTCTAAAAGGTAACGCTTAGCCTCAAGCCTCATCAAATGGGAATGACTGAAAATCAGGGGTTATGCAGCAAGGCTAGGTGGGTAGCACCCAAGCAGGGTGAGGTCATTCCAGTCTAGATGTCCCTTTTTATTTCGGCTTAGTGGGCAGTTGCTGATCCCAACCGCGAGGTGATCTCACTCGGGATTATCCAGTAAGGGGTAGTCCCGGCCTTGTGTGGCAGGTGAGCGGGCGTGCTCCTCGGTACGGTGATCTAGGCCCTGTACTATGACAGGTGGTACCCCAGTGCCTAGTCATTAGTTGGAAATTCATTCTCCCTACGAGCCTTGTACGAGTTTTGTTTGTATTACCCACTTTGTGGCTAGTAGCTAGAATTTAATCATGTAACAATTTCGGCTATTTTATAAGTATTTGTATATAGACCCTATTATAATATTAGAGGATTTCTATAAAAATTGTTTTAGCTATCGTAAGGAAAAAACCCGACATTTTATTTGTGGCGTGGTCTTACGAGATGATTTTGTTTTCAAAGGATTTTTGAAACTTTAATAATCAAATGGGTGTGATTTTCTCACGCTGGTATTCCGGACTGACTCGGGTGTTATTTAATTGTAATGCTCGGGTCAGACCGAGTATTATAGCATACAGGATATGATGCTATGGAGCTCAGGAGACGAGCTGGATGACGACACGTACTCTCGTACTTGTTTATATATATATATATATATATATATATATATATATATATATTCCGCTGTGTTGAGTTGTTGTGTGTCCATTTGTATGATATTGATGTTGAGCTGTGATTGATGTACTCTAATGTTGTAATATATAAACAGAGATATTTAAGTTTTGAGTAAAAAGTATTTATTATCTTTTATATTTTATTCCGCTGCGATGGTTAGATTCTATTGTTGTTTTCTATTTTTCTTCTTCTACCTCTTCTTCTTTAACCAAATGGTTCGTATTTCTGTATAACTTGAGTTGATTTTTGTAGAATAGTGTTGACTCAAGGAGTACGGATTTTCGGGCCGTTACACTTGGTATCAGAGCATAGGTTGGTGATAACCTTGGCTCTGGTGGGAATTACTCATTTAAAATAGAGTCCGTATTACTGTATAATGAGTTTGAGCGCATTAATAAATATGAGCGCGTATTTGTTAGTGAATATAAATTGTTTTAATATTGTGTTCACTGATTTATTGAGTGGCATATGAACCTTCGTCGACACAGTCTGCGCAACTGTATTGAAGGGGTTTCTAAACACTTGAATAGAACAATTGACACGATATTGTTTTAATGTGGGTGAATGAAATAATTTACTCAAATATATTTTGATATAAAGAATAGTTTTTGAAAACTATTTAGCTAATATATGGTTGCTTGGATGTTAGAAATGATAATATTAAAGTATTATCATTGTTAAGTGAAAATTTAATTAGAAACTGAAAATATAACCAAAGTTTAAGGGAATAAATTCATTATAAAATGAAATTTATAAATATGAATTATAAATGTAATTTATGAATTGAAATATAATCAAATGGAGATTTATATAAGCATAAACTATACAAATGCATTATAGTTAAAATTTGAATTAAAATAGAATTTGAAACTTTAAAACCCCGGAGATTTTGGAAATATTATGAGGATAAATAGTAGCATAGTTGTTTGGGGTATTTCTGAAGGAAATAGGTTCAAATGAATTTTGCGAAGGGATATAGCATTGAATTCACTTCGGTCGCTGGAAAATAACTTCGGTGATGACTGCAGCATCATCGATGTTCATTTTTGAGTTTCTAAGTGATGAATTGCTGCCAAATTGATTTGTTCAGGAAAACCTGTTTATTTTTGAAATTCCAAAGGAAATTTGTTGGAAATAAAAACCAGGATTGGTTTAAAATTTTTGAGAAGTGTGATTTTTAAATGTTGGAGATTTCAAAAATGATTTGAAACCAAAAGCCGGGTGTTTAAAAATCTTGATGAGATAGTTGTAAGCTTATAAATTGAGATTGATTTTTAAATCAGGAATGGAATATAAGCTTTGAAGGTTGGAATTTAAATTTAAAGAGAAAAGTTGAAAATGAAATTAACTTGGATTTGGAAATAAAAATTTGACTGGATTGAAATTAATTGAATAAGCTGAAATAATATCTGGTTGTATTCGAATTAAGTTGAAATCGGATTGGGTTAAATAAATCTGAGTTAAAATTAAATTGAATTGGAATAAGAATTCAATTGAATTAATGAATGGAATTAAATTCTTACCTGAATAAATGGAAAATAAATTGGATAAGGATTGGGATTGAAATAAATAAACCAGAATAACTTATAAAAGAATTAAAATGCATGAATAAAATATGTTTGGGTTATAAATAAGCATAAGGCTTGAGTTAAATAAAAGAATAATATATTCAAGCCTATGATGAATGAAATTGTGTAAATAATAAGTTGTGACTTATAAAATTTGAAAAAGTGAGATAGAAACCTGAATAAATATTTTTGATGAATTGAAAAATAAAATGAAGATCAAAACATGAATTATAAAATAAATTTGAACTTAAGAAAATTTAAATGAAGAGATTTTGAAAAAAAATCAAGTATTGAACTATAAATAGGAGAGAACTAATTTTATAATAAATTAGTTAATAAAATGTGTAAATGGGAACGTAATGTTGATGAAGTGAAAGTAATTGAGAATGAAGCTAAATTGTGAATTTATGATGAAGTTTGGAAATAAAACTCAAGTTATAAATTAAATTAGACTTAAATTGTTGGTGAAGTAAATGAAATTGAACTGTGAGTTCATAAAGTGAATGGTAAATTGAAAATGGTATGGATTGCAAATAAAATCCAAATAAGTGGAAATAAATTGGAAATAGCCTTGTAATAAATTGAATGAGGTGAATCTAAAAGGGTAAAATGTATAATAACTAATCAAATAAATTTGTAGTTTGAAATGGGATAGGATTAAAATAGAATCAAGTTAAATTGAAAAGAGAAATTTATTTGCAAAATGAAATGAGCTTAAGTATAAAAAAAATTGAACAAATCAAAATAAGTTGACTTAAGCTGAATATAAGGGGAGATTTGAATTGAATTCAACTTAAAACCAAGTTTAATGATATTGGATTGAATTTGAATCAAGTAAAAATGAATTTGGATCGAAATAGAATTTGGTGGGTTATAAATAATATTTAAGGAAATGAAAATTCATAATGGATTGAGTGGATTAACTAATTATGTTGAATAAATAAATCGATAGAATAAATAAGAACCAAGTGAAAGATGGAAAGGAGTTGAATTGAATTCAACTTAAGATTAAGCTTAATAATAGTGGATTGGATTTAAATCAAGTAAAAATGGATTTTAATTGAAATAAAATTCGATGAGTTGCCGATATATTTAATGGAATGAAATGCAAGTGAATGGATTTAAATCTGAAATGCAATGAAAATGAGAATATATGAATTGTGAATAAATTTTAAAAACGGAATAGAATTAAGTATAAATTGAGTTGAAATCCATTTAAATGGTTATAAAACATAAATACTTATTTATTCACATAGATCTCGTCGAATTGCATAGAATAAATAGTCGTTAGATGTAAATGGAAGTAATTAAAATTCTATGAATTGATAGAAGTAAAATGAATTGAATTGGAGAGCAATTGAATTAAATATGAGTTCAGTTGCTTAAATTAACGTAACGATTGAGTTTTAAACCATTCAAATTAATGAAGTGGTACACGAATGGATTGAAAACCATTCAAATTGAATGAAAATGGTTTGTAAATTAATTGAAACAGTTGAATTAGTATGAAAACTATATAAATTGCTTACGGAAAGTGTGTGATGTGCATTTCTTTTAGAATTCATGTGTTTAACTATTGCAAGTAAGTGAAATGTTGTTAACCTTCATATATTTGGCATTCACATGTTTAAACTGAGTAAGTACAGGTTCAAGGAAGTCGTTTGGCTGGGTTTGGACGCGAAAAATGCAAATTAAATAAGCCGCTTGTTTAAAATGCTAAATAAGGTACGCCTACGCAATTAAAATAGGAAATATGAACTGTTTTTGATTTTTCCGACCGTGTGGGTCGATGTATATATATTTATCTCTTTTGTCAAATTGCAAAAGCTCCTCCGTACAAAGGGGACTCTGCCAAAAAATTTCAGAAATTTTGGGAGTTAGAAATTTTTTGAAATTTTTTGGAGAACTTTTGTTAATAACAAAACGAATTTAAATTGGCAACTAAAATAAAGTAGTAAATGAAACTAACTAAAATAATGACATGAATCAGTATAAATGAAAAATAAAATTTAAATAGTCAGAGTTAAATATGAATTGAATTCATATGGAAATGAAAGAATTAATTTGAATGGAAATAGATATAAACTGAAGTGGTAAGATGAAAATGAATATAAGAAGCATATAGAATGCTTATACTAAACTTAAATAAGGTATAGTGAATTCTTAATTAGAGATTGATATTACAAATATATTCCAAGTTGATATTTGAATGAGTAAATAATTGACACTTGTAAGGAAGTCGATAAAATGTTTTTGGAATGTTATGATTGGATATTAGTGCTAAGCAGGATATGCAGGTATTATAAAAGGGAAAAGAGAATTGGTTTTTGATTTTAAGAAGATAAATTTTGAAAATGCTCGACAAAAAGGTATGTATTTGAATTTGGTGTGAAATTTGATTGAGATTTGGATCGAGACACTTGGCTTTTTGTTTTCTTTTTGGATTTGGGAGGTCGTAAAGCCATTTTGTAGTTGTACCGAGCTAGCCGTGCAAAGGAGACGCTGGCGAAATTTTTCGGAAATTTAGAGAGTTTGAAAAATTTTGAGAAAATTTAGATAATTCAAGATATAGTTTTGAATTATAATTTGAATGATTGTATAAATAAAGTTGTTTGGGAACTTTGGAAAAGTTTGGAAAGTTAGTAAGAATAATAATGGTTCTTTTATAAAAGATAGTTGGTAAGATGTTGAATTGTTAGAAACTGATTGGTTTGGGAAAAAAGAAACGGGTTTTGGCCCATTCTTCCTAACTAGTAATTTCAGGGATGAAATTCTTTTAAGGGGGGGAGGAATGTGACAACGCGAAATTTTTGAGTATTTGAAATGAGAATATTTAATTAATTTTAAATATTCAAAGGTTAATTACTAATTTTAATTTCAAATATCAGTATTTATTTGATAATTAATTGTTGAATTTAATTATCGAAATTGGGTAAAATATTGAATTTGGAGTTTTAAGCCTGTTGAAAAAAAATTGAAGGCTTATAAAATTTATATTGATAATACTGAAATAATAGAAGTGTTAAAATTGAATTTAACATTGATTTGTTCAGTTTTAAAATATATCATTTAAAATGAATTTAAAATAGCCTTCCGAGGCACAGTCTCGGAATTTGAAAAAACTAGTTCCATTTGATCCGTAATATTTAATTATTGTCGAATTTCAATTTTCGTAGCATTTGGAAGCGTGGCGAGAGCGTACGATTTATTAACATGCTGAAAATTGAAATGAATTTAATAAAATAACTGGTCAAATTCATAGCACGTCAGAGCTTTTCAAAGAAATGTATAAAAACCTTATCAAACACATAACCCATCCTTTTTCTTCCCTTACCCATCAAAAATAACATCAGCAGAAACTGACACTCCTCTCGTTCACATCAAACTCGAAAAGGAAAAAAAGAACTAGCAATCGAAATAATGGCCGAAACAAGAAGGGATCTCACTCTTTCCATATTCTCCAGTTTAACTCGTTCCAGCCCTCTCTCTCTCCCCTTAGTATTGAATCGTGCCCGCCTGGAATTCGACCTCAAAGGACGAACAAAATTTTCAGAAAAAAAAGAAGAAAAGGGGGAAAAATCAGTTTGCGATTTAATCGCGTAGGGAGGGACGAATCACTTTCTTGCCGCCGTTCATCGAAGGGGGCGACTGTGCTCACGATTGACGCCGCGATTTTTAGGAGGAAGTCGCACGTACGCGAGGGGGGATGAGGGCGCGAGCGAGTATTTTCACGCGGGGTCGCTTAGGGCTAAGTATCGGGGTTGGTGGAAGAGGAGGCATCGCGATGATGGCTCGCCTGGGCTCGGCTCACGATGGTGGCTTGGTGGCGTCTGAAAGCTTGGGTTTCAAGATAGTCATACGCGCGATGGCAGTCGCTACTTGAAGGGGTTCAAGCTAGGGCAAGAAGCGAAGGGAAGTTTGGTCAGTGAGGTATACTTACTATTTATTCTTTTCGATTTAAGGGTTCATATATATAACTGTGTAGAGATATACAGAATTGGGATAGAAATATATAAAGTTTAAAATAGTAAAGCAAAATCTGTTTTAGTTTTTTTTAATTATGTAGTTTAAAGTTGAAACTTTTCCTGGTTTAAGGATTTTTGTTGAATAAAGCATATACTGTTGGGATTGCTAAAAGTAAGTAACTAAAGGAAATTATTAGTTTAAAATTTTTAAATCAAATTATAAGTTAAAATTAAATAAGTAAATGTTGATTAATTGTTTGGTCAATCCAAATATTAATAAACTGTATAAATGTTTATACAAGGTCAAAATTGAGAAGAAAGCAAACTGGATTGGAAATGGAATGCTAGTAATATAAGGTGAGTTAATCTCACTCAGTTAGATTTAAATTTAAATTTAAATGATTAAATTTAAATAACTGATTGTATGGTTGAACTGATTGATGTGGTATAGTATGGTATAATTTGAAATTGGCATATTATGTTGTGCTAACATCTTGGATGCAGGGAGAATAGGTTGGAGGGATCCAACTGGACCCCTCAACGTTATTTAAATTATTTACTATTCTCTGTTCCGAATATTTGATATCCTGTAATAAATTATGTGGAAATATTGAATGTTATGGCTTGATTGTTATAATCGGGCAACAATGAATTACTGTATATATATAATTTGAGTTTGCGAATGAAAATAAACGAAGTGAAATTGTAAGTAAAATAATTATGGAAACTTGAATAAATTTAAGAATGAATTGGAAAGGAAATAAAGTGCCATTAAAATTCTAATAAATAAAGCTTAGGTTTAGTAAGGGAAATTTGAATAATCAGAAGATTAATGAATTGTAAATTTCAGTGTTATTATTTTAAAAAGAATAAAATATTTATTTAAAATTTAAGATTCAATTATTGGAAAGAACACAGAAGAATTGGGAAGAAGCTGAAATTGGTATATTTCAGTTAAATGATATAAAATCAAAGGGAAAATAAAAATAATAAAAACAAAGTCCATAATTAATGAACTTTGAGATAAACTGATAAGTAAAGAAATTTATTTCAAATGGAATAAAGTGGGAATCAATTTGGAAAATTGGTTTAAGTAATTGAGGTTGGAAATTCTTCCTGGATAACCAAGTACGTTTTCAAAGTAAATTTTTAAATATAATTAAAAGTTTTTTATAAGTTGTTTTGAAAAGCAAGTTTTAGAAAAATTATTATTCTAAATATTTAAAATTCTAAAGTAAGCATTTTATTTTAATCTTTTCTTTTAATTTATTATAGAAATAATTATGTAAAGAGTGACTTAATATTTTGTTTTAAAAAGCGTAAATCTAGTTGTATATTTTATTAAGTAACTTTATTTTCAAATATCCATATAGTTTGTATTTTTACAAATTATTGAAGTAATTTTAACTTGAATGTTTGAAAGTATATTTCAAAGTAAAGTGTTTTAAATTATTTTAATAATCTAGTTTTGTGCTTGGTGATTTCAGTGGAGATCGAAAATATTTAGGACAGTTTATTTTGGGAAAAAGAAAGAATGGTTAGAAACTGTTTTCAAAAGGTTTTTGGAAATGGAAAAAATATATCTTGTGAAGATATTTTAGAGACAAATAAATAATTTGGGAAATTATTTATTGTGAGATGAATGTTGTGAATATTAATTGATAGTTGAATAACCGACTATCAATATTGGACAAATACGTTGATCGTTTCGAACAGACCGAGATCGAGATTTATTTCTCGAAAACCACTTCGATCCAGTTTGTACGTTTCGTGAAAACGATTTTGGATTCGAAAATGGAGCAGTGAAGTGCAAGGGCTAGACGCTACTAATCCTGAGAATATTTCCAAAATGGATGTGGTAGGAATAGTGCCTTAGGTTCCGTTTGAATCCGGGACGGACTTGTATGGATGAATTCTTGCGAAACATCGTCAGGTGGACGATGGGCATTCTAAGGGATATGTTCTAAAAGGTAACGCTTAGCCTCAAGCCTCATCAAATGGGAATGACTGAAAATCAGGGGTTATGCGGCAAGGTTAGGTGGGTAGCACCCAAGCAGGGTGAGGTCATTCCAGTCTAGATGTCCCATTTTATTTCGGCTTAGTGGGCGGTTGCCGATCCCAACCGCGGGGTGATCTCACTCGGGATTATCCAGTAAGGGGTAGTCCCGGCCTTATGTGGCAGGGGAGCGGGCGTACTCCTCGGTACGATGATCTAGGCCCCGTACTGTGACAGGTGGTACCCCAATGCCTAGTCATTAGTTGGAAATCCGTTCTCCCTACGAGCCTTGTACGAGTTTTGTTTGTATTACCCACTCTGTGGCTAGTAGCTGGAATTTAATCATGTAAAAATTTCGGCTATTTTATAAGTATTTGTATATAGACCCTATTATAATATCAGAGGATTTCTATAAAAATTGTTTTAGCTATCGTAAGGTAAAAACCCGACATGTTTATTTGTGGCGTGGTCTTACGAGATGCTTTTGTTTTCAAAGGATTTTTGAAACTTTAATAATCAATTGGGTGTGATTTTCTCACGCTGGTATTCCAGACTGACTCGGGTGTTATTTAACTGTAATGCTCGGGTCAGACCGAGTATTATAGCATACAGGATATGATGTTATGGAGCTCAGGAGACGAGCTGGATGACGACACGTACTCTCGTACTTTTATATATATATATATATATATATATATATATATTTCGCTGTGTTGAGTTGCTGTGTATCCATTTGTATGATGTTGATGTTGAGCTATGATTGATGTACTCTGATGTTGTAATATATAAACTGAGATATTTAAGTTTTGAGTAAAGAGTATTTATTATCTATTATATTTTATTCCGCTGTGATGGTTAGATTCTACTGTTGTTTTCTATTTTTCTTCTTCTACCTCTTCTTCTTTAACCCAAATGGTTTGTATTTCTGTATAACTTGAGTTGATTGTTGTAGAATAGTGTTGACTCAAGGGGTATGGATTTTCGGGCCGTTACAGCTCAAGCAAATGAAATAAATTATTAAATTGACAATGTTATATTTGCATGCATTTATATTATGTAAATGTTGTTTTAACTTATTCTAGAAACGAAAGGAAAAAATCAATATTTTCTATTAAATGTTTCATTGGCTTATAATTATAAAGGTTTCGTCGTATTAATTTTCCATTGAATGCTTACATTCTAAATTAATTATCTACTTTGGAAATTTTTTATAGATGGAAAGTCTTTAACTTAGATAATTTTGAATTCACAAAATACATAATTTTACATTTGTTAAGCCAAATTATATGATAAATTCATACCAATCTAGACTCGTGTCCAATAATTATAATTTGTCGCATTTAACAATAAAATATACGTATCTAAATTTTATTCTACACCATATCTAATTCATTATTGCATTCCATATATAGAATATTGTAATTTAAATCAAAGATTAGTGTGAACCCATGATACACACATGGGTTATGGCTATATGTTGTTTTTGCAACTATCATTGAATCTTCATTTATTTCTTATGTTCTAGTTATATCACTACAGAGAATATCAATTATTATGTAGTTATTTCATACACTATTCTATCAAAATATGTGTAACGATCCGGATTTTCGCGTTGGAAAATCGACATCCATACTTCACCCATGTTCGAATGCCACAGATTCAAACGTTGAATCCCATCTGCCGGAGCTTATAACACATTAAGTACAACAACATAGCGGAAATGAAATGAATAATATCATTGATACAACAACAAATACAATGTATGATACAATATAATACAACAAATCCATAAATATCAAAGTAGAATACAACAGCGGAATAAATAGCAGCGGGAAGATAGCACCAAAAGACAGAAGAGTCTCCAAAAGAATCCAGCTCCATATTGCAACTACAAATCCATCTTCAATCCAAAGATAGCTCGAACCATCATCACGATGCAATAAACAAACTAAGTAACTCCAGAATGAAGCAAATGTGATTGCCAAGATCCAAAGGCTTTAAAGATATCGAATCTACATCTACCCTCTGACAATTTGAAAATCTAACTCTAGACTGCCCGTGTGGAAAATTATGGACACCCAGAGTTCAGAAAGGAAACAATAAACTCCAGGTCAGTTATGAGACTGGTGTGAGCAAACTAAAACATTTTATCTTTAAAACAAACAACAAAAGAATTCAGAATTGAAACACGCAATTCTTTTTGGGAAATGAAACTACCATAAGACCTCCCATCACACATGCAATACAATCGCACACTTGGGGGAGATTTCTCCTTATGATAGTCAAACATGTTGGATACGCAAATTCCTTTTGATATTATTATTAGTGCATAGTGGAAACCATTACGAAAGTGTAATATTAATTTTAGCCAGCAAAGGTACCATTATATTATACCTGCTGTAGCTACCACCTGAGGTGGTAGGTTATACAACTATAATCGTGAGGGCGTGTATTTTTTGATTGGATTTCCAACAATGGTCAGGCTAAGCAACTTCCTGGGCCACATTGGTACGCCTCTGGAGGGACTCCCTGAGAACTTAACCAGCTCTTTGCCAACACAAGGCCGGGTTTCCTCTGTAACTAGGTAACTACTACACGAGTATGCCACCTCCCAGTCGTAACCTACCTTTATTCGAGGCCTCCACACCAACAACCACAAAGTAATAAATTTGCGATAACCATATAAGTTAAGTATATGGGCTCCATACCATGATACCACTTGTAACGGCCTGCAAATCCGTACCCCTTGAGTCAACACTATTCTACATCAATCAACTCAAGATGAACAGAAATACAAACTATTTGGGTTAAGGAAGAAGAGGTAGAAGAAGAAAATAGAAAACAACATCAGAATCTAATCATCATAGCGGAATAAAATATAATAGATAATAACATATCTTTACACAAAAGAAAGCTATATCTGTTTATTTCATACATCATCAGTATACATCATCAGAGTTCAACGACATCAATAACATACAACTGGACAATCATATAAACTTATTCCCAAAACTGAATACGCAGCGGACTAATAATCAAGTATAGAAGTATGTATCGCCATCCAGCTCGTCTCCTAAGCTCCACGGCATCCTTTCCTATATTCTATAATACTTGGTCTGACCCGAGCATTATAGTTAAATAACACCCGAGTCAGTCTGGAAAACTAGCATGAGAAATCACACTCAAATTGATTATTAAAGTTCCAAAAATCCTTTGAAATCAAAAGCATCTCGTAAGACCATGCCACAAATAAACATGTCGGGTTTTTACCTTACGATAGCCAAAACACTTCTTATTAAAATCCTCTGATATTATAATAGTGTCTATATACAAATACTTATTAAAATAGCCGAAATTGTTACATGATTAAATTCCAGCTACTAGCCACAAAGTGGGTAATGCAAACAAAACCGTAAAATCACGTAGGGAGAATGGATTTCCAACTAATGATTAGGCACTGAGGTACCAGGTGTCACAGTACGTGGCCTAGATCACCGTACCGAGGATTACTCCCAATCCCCTACAACATAAGACTGGGACTACCCCTTACTGGATAATCCCGAGTAAGATCACCCTACGGTTGGGATCAGTAACCGCACCAATAAGCCGAATAAAAAGGGACATCTAGACAGGGATGACCTCACCCTAATGGGCGCTACCCACCTAGTCTTGCTGCATAACCCCTGATTTTTGGTCATTCCCGGTTGATGAGGCTTGAGGCTAAGCATTACCTTTTTAGAACATATTCCTTAGAATGCTTATCGCTCACCTGACGATGTTCTGAAAGCATTCATCCATACAAGTCCGTCCCGGGTCGAACGGAACCGAAGGCACTGTTCCTACTACATCCATTTTGGGATCATCCTTAGGATTAGTAGCGACTAGCCCTTGCACTTCACTGCTCCATCTTCGAATCCAAACTCGTCTTCTTCACAAAAACGTACAAACCGGATCGAAGTGGTTTTCGAGAAATTAATCCCGATCCCGGTCTCTTCGAAACGATCAGCGCATTGTCCAATATTGATAGTCGGTTATTTAACTATCAATTAACTTTCACATCAACCATCCAATATAAATAATTTCATCAAATTATTTATTAACCTCAAAATATCTTCGCAAGATATATTTCCGCTTCAAAACCTTTTTTTTAAAAACAGTTTTCAAACCATCTTCCTTTTACAGAATAAATCTTCCAAATATTTTCTATTTCCACTGAAAACACTAAGCACAAAAACTTTAAATTTTGAAAATAATTTAAAAACACTTTATTATAAAATATCCTTTAAAACATTTAAATTGAAAACTATTTCAATATTTTATTAAAATATATACTTTAGGAATATTTAAAATGAGGTTACTTTATAAATATAAAATTAGATTTTTTTTCTTTTAAAACCAAATACTCGGTCACCTTTAAATAATTACTGTGATAATAGATTTGAAAAATGCTTACATTAGAATTTAAACATTTAGAAATAATAAATTTTCTAAAACATGTTTTTTTTTTAAACCATGTTAAAGCTTTTAACTTATATTTAAAAATTTACTTTGAAAACGAACTTGGCTATCCAAGGAAATACACTTCTCTTCACATCCTTTTAAAAATAAATCACTATTTATTTTTAAACAAATTTTCCCATTTATTTAATAAATTCCCATCATGAATTTATTCTTCAAATATCTACTGATATATTACTTCACTTTTATAAGCCCAGTTTATACATTCCATAGTCACATTCTCCTTTAAATTTCCAATTTCAAACACTTAAATCAATTTCCAAATTGATTTCCAATTGACTCCATTTGAAATAAATTCCTTCTTCGTCTATTTCAATAAATTTAAAACATAAGTTTTTAAAATAAATTCTTTATTCCTTTAAATAATATCATTTAAGTTTAACATTCATTTTTTTCTGTTTATTCAACATCCCTTTTTCATACTCGGAACTTATTTATTAGGATTTTAAAAATCTCTTTTATTTCTTTCTAATTCATTCTTATTTTTATCCAAATTTTCTAAAATTATTTACTTAAAAATACACTCTTTTATTTTCTTTTAAAATCTAATTTTATATATTTTGATAACTCAGTGTACCGAAATATATTCAAGCAAACCATAGCATTCAATATTCCAAATATAATTTCATCACAGGATATCAAATATACCTAACACAGAATATTAAACAATCTAAATAATTTTGAGGAATCCAGTTGGATCCCTCCAACCTGTTTCCCTGCATCCACAGATGTTAGCACAATACCAATTCCACTTCGAGGTGGAATATCGTGGTATATGGGATTTAAATAATATCATCCGCTATTATGCGGCGCATAGGGTCTCTTTCGCTATATAATGCGGGAATCAATCACTCCAATATATACCATATACTACTATATAATATATTGCATTCAATCAATTCAATCATTCATCCAAATATTTAAATTTAACCATTTAAATTTAAATAGCAACCAGATGAGTAAGATTAAGTCACCTTTGATTTTTGTTTTGTAATCCATTTCCATCTTGACCATTTCTTCATGATTTCAGATCTTGTACAAACATTATATGATTTATTAATATTAGAAACAAATCGAACCATTAAGTACCATTTAATAATTCAATTGACTAATGATTTAATTTAAACTAATTTTCTTTTAATAATTTATCTCCAGTAACTAAGATAAACTAAATGAGTTTATTAAATACATTGATTGCCCTAAACACATATTTTAAAATTCCTTCTCTACATACACACACACACAAATACACACACACACACACACACACACACACACACATATATATAAATATCCAAAACTGTTATAAATATATATATTCCCAAAACCTTTCTGCATGCATAATTCTCTGGCTAATAAAACTTCTGCTTTAAACTATATATATTTCCTGTTTATGTATACATATATTTATAAAATTCTAATGAAACAAAATATCCTTCTACCTTATATATTTATACGTATATTAAACTAAAAACAGAATGGGTTTACTATATATATATATATATATATATATATATATATTCTTTCATTTTAAATTGAAAACAGACTGCCACACCTCGAGCTAGATTTTCCGAGCACGAACGCGCAACATTCCACATCTCGGTCAACCCCGACCTCGAACCACTTCCTGAGCATGCCAAAACGCCTGCCTCGCCATCGTGAAAAACTCAGCAAGGTCGCTGCCTCCTCTACAAACCCCAATCCATCGACGACGAGGCACAGCCCAGACGCGAGCTCGCCTAAATCTTCGACGACTTGGCCCCTTCCCACTTCAACGCCTGCCGCCTCTCTCATCTTGCACCATCAAGATCTCCTCCATCATGCTGAAGGTGCGAATCATGGTGACTTCGAGGCCTAGATATCGAAGGGCTTCGCGATTTCGATTCGTAATCGAATCGATTTCGTTAATCTCTTTTTTTTAATGAACCGTCGATTATTTCGCTCGGCCATGATTTTATTTTTTTGATTGGGTTCTCGATTTCGTTTACCTAAGGGAGAAAAGGGAAGATAACTCGGCTATCTTCTGTTAAACGAGTTGGATCGTTGTTTTTTTTCAGGATACGCATGTAAAACTAGGTAAAACACGTGTCTGTAGGCTTGCTAATGTAATTTGGGAAAAAGGGTTGATATGAGTTGAAATTTGACTAGTCAAATAAAGTATATTTTATATTTAAATTCAAATTTAAATTTGAATTCTCTTGAATTCGCAACTCAAAATCTTGATCTCCCATCGAGGCATGCTGCTAGGCATTTAAAATGTTATACCCCTATTATGAATGCAATGGAAAAGGTTTCGAGTTCTAATTCAATCGTATGGAGAAGATAGCTTTTGGACTCAGTTATTATATAAAATTTTCGATATAAATTCAGTGCGTTTATATATTGTACGCTCGCATAACAGCTCCAAACATTACGAAAATTGAAACTCGATAATAATACAATATTACGGATCCAATGGAACTGGTTACGTCAAAATCCGATACTATGCCTCGGAAGGCTATTTTTAAATATCGATTTAAACGATAAAATTTCAAAACTTAACAAAACATTCTCAAATTCAATTTCAACATTTTTATTATCTTCAGTACTATCGATATAAATTTTACAAACCCTTAAATTATTTGTAACAGGCTTAAAGCTGAAGATTCAATAATTTACCCATTTTCAGTTTATTAAATCCAATAACTTAATTGCTAAATAATAAAATTATTTGAATTCAAGTTAAAAATTAACTTTTAAATATTTAAAATCAATTAAATATTCCAATTTCAAACATCCAAAAATTCCAGGTCGTCACATTCCTTCCCCCTTAAAAGAATTTCGTCCCCGATATTACTAGTTAAGAAGAATGGTCCAATATCTGTTTACTTATCCCCAAAACTAAACAATTCCGAATAATTCTCAAAACAATCTAAAGACACACTAGTCCTTTTCTCTAGCTTTCCAAACTTATCCATAAGCCTCAAACAATTTTACTTCCTTAACAATTCAAATTTGAATTTAAAACCAAATTTTGAATTATCAAAATTTTCTCAAAATTTTTCTGACTCCCTAAATTTTCGAAAAATTTCGCCAGCATCTCCTTTACGCGGCTAGCTCGGTACAACTAC